>JAGSMT010000016.1:2721089-5442178 GCA_029286875.1 Lamproptera curius | reverse complement strand
ATAAGGCAAATTCTCGTTAACATTTCCTTTGAAATGCTTCCTTCCATCCCAAATAAAATCAAAAAGAAAGCGACCCTCTTATTTGTATTCAATCCCTTAAACGACTGTCGACTCTTAAACCGAATAATGGGGCTTTGTGATTTACTAATTAAATTCGGCCATTAGATCGTTAAGATTAAGCTATTAGCATTTGGTCGTTAGAAATTTGGCAATATGTGTTTTTGTATTTATGTTGCAACTATTTTAATAAAAATTTCAAACTTTACAGCCATAAGTATTTTACTGTCTAAGAAAAAGTCTTATCAAAAAGTTATAGAAAACAAAACCAGGGTACTAAAGAAACAAAAAAATATAGCTCGTTAAACTACTATATAAATTTTGTTTTAATGTATAATGCTAACTTTAAAATAATATACAAAATAATATTAAATTGCACACTTAAATTGCATCATTGCTGGATTGATTATACACAAAACGTAAAATCGGTATTTTCATCGATGGGAAACGTTTACAATAGCATTTTAAATGCATCACAAAAGTACAAATTTTGCTAATGTAGCAATAAAAGTAGCTTTAAATCAGTTTTTCTGCTTTCGTTCAGAATTTTGGAAAACGAACATAAGCGAATAATAATTTAAAGACATTTTCAAATACAACGTTTACAAGGTTATCAATACAATTTTGTTAGTTAAACGAGACATTATACCAAATTAAAACTTATTTAATACTCTCCAACATTATGACAACAATGGCGAGTATACTAACAAGTAAATATTATGTTTAAATTGAAACAAGACATTATGACCATATATTTAGCAATATTAAATTAAGGCCAATATTAACATATAAACTTGACTACGAAGGGCGATAGGTATACTAAAGTAGAAGTATATGTCCTTGTATAGTAGTATGGTAAGACAGGATCCGATGTTTATTTAAGACTATGATCTTTACGATAAAGGTTATTATCCAAATAACAAAGTGACATTAAATCGATATGTCAAATACTCTTCAATGACGAAATGGATCTGCAGGAGGATCAAAGGTTCATTTCATTGGCAGTAAGTAATTGATGGTTGTCGTTTTGTTTAGGAAACTTAACAAATGTGAACAGCGTCACTTTAAATTATGTCTTTTATTATATTGTCCCGAATAATAATACCTTTTTTTATTTATATATTTTTAAATCAATTACAGAAAGTGACATTGAAGTTATGGATAAAGTTACCGTTTCATATGTAACGAAATGGATCTGTGATCCCATCTAGTACCTTTTCATCTGCATAAAGTAACTTAGACTTAAATGTATTTTGTTAGACAAAACAGTCCATTGTAAGGAAAGAGTATATCAGTATTATAATTTAGAACATTAAAAATGTAACAATCAATATATTAATTCGTAACCACAACACAAATAAATTTTATATTTATTATGTTTATGATTTTTTGTGTTATGATCTTTGTATTTCTATTTCAACCTAAGCACGAACATTAGATTTCAGAAAATGATGACATGACTGAGTAATTTTACTATTTATGATGTGATGATAAATTACTTAAAATTATTTGACAAGAAACATTTTACCGTATGTGTACAAATTATTTATTATAATAAGTTAAATTTATTAGTTTCTTAAACAGTATTAAATATTCACTGAAGAATTAAACTAAATGCAGCATTAAAAGCTCTATAAAAGTAAATTTATTTTTCCGCCATAGCTATAAGTTAATAATATTACGGGCCTATTACCATTATTAACTTACTGCCGCTACACGGTGCAATCGGGCAGACGTGTTTTGGATAACGCGGCTCTGTTTAAAACAAATAAAATATGTCAGATTTATACCAAAAAGTAGCATTACTCAAGGATGAAACTTTATCTCACTATATATATACTATATATATATATATATGAACATATACAAAAAAAATTTAGTCCGTTTTTATAAACCTTTATTTTTATTTTCATTGCATATTTAAAGTACACTTTTGTTGAATATATATTTTGTTAATTAAACTAACGCAACGAACATAGTCAAAGTTTTTGAATACACAAATATAGTTTTCTAACAGTAAGAAGAAAAATAGAACAAAGGGTTATAATAATACAAAGATAAGATTTTGGACTAACAGGGTCGCATAAATATAATAACTGACCATATATCTTAAGTCGGTGCAGTGGTTTGGCCATTAAAGTCAATGGTGAGCTAGGATGGTCCAGTAAACGGAAAGACGGTAGACGTGCTGCAGTCGTCGGCCTTTACAGCCAAGGTGAAGAAGCACGGGTACATGGGAGAAAGTATTCCGTCGGCCGTTCTTCCTATCCTCCGCGACTCGGCGGCAGCGCCGACGTGTTGTGGAGGAACCTTGGAAGGAGGGAAAATCTGGCATGGTATGGTCGATCTTTCGTTTTGCGGTCGAGTAGTCCTAGCGGTGAAGTCAAACTGCTAGGTCGCCGATAGGGGTCGGAAGACTAACGCCTGCAAGGGTTGGGATCACCTGACTCCTATACTCTCTTCTTAGCACTTTCGGGAAAGTCTTTTGAGGTGGATTGGGCTACAGGCCAGGGAAGGGGCTGCTTCGGAAGGCCAGCGTTGGTGTGGTTGCAGAAGTGTGTGAAAGCATTTCTTTGACCCCACTCTAAAAGCGTCGGAAGAAACAACGCGATGGTTTTAGTCGGTGTGAGTTCGACATAAATCGTCTGTGCTCCGCGGGGACGGGTATGCTAGGCATTTCCTAATGGTAAAAAAAGTGGTCATTGACGTTGAACGATGCTCTAGACGTATGGATTCGATTCCTACCATGGGAACTATATTGTTTAGAGAACATAGAGTATTTATTGATTCTGAGTGTTTGAAATTTTAGTAAAAAAAATAAGTGTATGTATTTATCAGTCATTCAGTTATCGTAGTAAGATCTTTGCCTACTTTAAGATTAATTTATGTTATGTGATTCGTTCAGAAATATTAAAAAATATATTAAGAAACTAATTATGCCTTTGCCAGAGCAGATTCCCTTCAATGGTGCGGAATAATTAATTAATACGCAAATTTTAATTTTGGTAACTGAATTTAATGATCTACTTGATAAAAATAATTAAAAAATAACGATTGTTTTGAAACTCCGAAGTTCGAAATGTAAATGTTTTAAGATATAGGTTAACAGATTTGAGGAAATAATATTTTTTTAAATATATAAATTTCTTTAATGGGCAGTTAAATATGATAATCAAACATACTTTTTGATACAAAATAGTAATATATAAAATGGTAAGACCTACTTTGTGCATAAATTAAAATAGTAAACAAAAATTATACCAATTTAGATGTCAAAAGATTTTTTTTTGGCTTTGGACCAGGCACTCAAAAATTATTGTAACGTCAAAACCGCATCTACAACCGTCTTGATTGTTTTTTTTTTCTTACATTTTTTGGGCGGTGAAAATATTTCGAAAACGATTGGAAAAGGGTTGGCGAGTGGCAGCCTCGTACTAGCCATCGCAATGTGGGACGACCTTCCAGGAGATAAAGTGGCGACCAGTGCAAATGTGCAGTGGAGCCATTGGATACAGATGGCGCAGGATCGTACCTCTTTTAAGCTCATGGGGTAGATCTATGTTCTGCGGTGAACATTGTTCATATATTGATATAATGATGAAAATAATCAATAAATAAAAGATATATATATATATATGTGTATATATATAAAAAAGAAATTGGTAAATGTTAATTTGTTACAATTGTTTTATCACTTTAAAATTTTTATGATACCATTTTCTACGTATCTTTGACTATATTTAACCAATAAAACGACTTCCGATTTTATTAAACAGATTTAGAATTATTCCCGAAACTCCTGTAGAAATATTCACACTCAAGTCGTTAAAATCTCATCTAAGTTGACATCGTCTTTAAAGAGATGGGAATAGACGAAAGGATCAAAGTTTTAATTAACTTTGAGTAAAGACTCTCTCAAAAAGAAATTATTTAACATAGGGAATGTGAAGTAGTTGAGCATGAGTAAGTATTTTATAAATTAAAATTGTTAAATTATTGTACATCAGGAAAACTTATTTCTATATGCATTGTTGATTTATTTTATGCTTTACAAAATTTTTAACGTAATTGCTTTTAAATTCGGATTCCGCAAAAGTTTAAGTACCGTTTTATGTTATTTATGTAAGTAAATAAATTGATAAATTTCTGTAATTTGACAAGTTCAAATACAGAATTTTTTAAATTTTTTATGGATAAACATAAAAATAAAATTATTTTGAGTAAATATAATAAAATCTGGTTTTTAATGGTTACCATTTCGTTGATTATGTTTTAAAGTTTTAATGTTATATTTACCTATCTCGTTGTAACCAGAGGTCCAAACCGAAACTGTTTTCCCGGGAAACCGAAACAAAACCGAAAGTTTGGTAGGGCTTATTTCGGCCGAAAAAAACCGAAACCGAAACCCACGGATCGGTTATAAAATTCAAAATACTATGGAGCACTATATGGAGCTTTTTATAACCTATTATTTTGCTTTTTTTAGTCAAAGGAATGGAGACAGTATATTAAACGTGGGTAATCGTTTTATTTAGGCTAAAATATTTTTATGTAACAAAAATATTAAAAATATATTAATTTTCTTTTTCAAAAAATTTTTATAGCAATATTATTTTTAATAAATTTAATAATTTGGACATTCTTAAAGAGTTAGTATTGGTATTTTTAAATCTTACTAATTAATTATTTTGGTTTGTTTTGTAGTTGAGGGAGATCAAAAAGAAAATGGGATGGGAAAAATGACTATGATAAGCTTAATTATTTATTTTTCACATAATTCCGGGTCCACCTAACACACCCGAAATCCAGGTTCCAAGTTTCCAATGCTTAACCCTTTAAAAAAATTTCTTGGTCCTCAAAAATGTCACCACGGATCGTTTAATTTTTTTATAAGTTTTAACACATGTTTCCTTTAAGTATTTTATCAATTTGGAGGAAAGGGCCGGCGCCGGATCTGGGAGGGGATGGTCAACCAATTGTACGCTAAAGAGCCGAACAGGGCCATCGCTAATGCCAACCTATGTGCCGGTACGGTTTCAAGATGAAACAGCCTGCCGTTCCAAGTTTGCCTCTTTTTTATCATCGAGGTATTTCAACCGGAAAAAGGATACTGAAGTGGAACCATCAAATGATACATAACTGAATGATGGTTCCATCCCAAATAACTAACAATATCACTTGAGTCCCAAATATTATAAGGGCCAATTACCCCGGCCGGGAATTACCAAATCGGCATGAAAATCCTTCAGGATAAACCCGTGTTTCGTCCCCTACCACGAAACAAATTTTAAAGTTTTAAACTTTTAAAACATATCTTGAGTGATTTTGTTTCTGATTCTCAAACCCATCTTTGGGAGACTTTTCTCATAAAAAATTGTGGAATATGGTTGAGTACCCACCCCAAGGGGAAATGCTCGTTTCGGATTGGTTATCAGATGGTAACCCTTTAATCCTTAAAAAAGTTTTTTTTTGAATATGGACATATTCTTATTGTTTCTTTTGATTACTGGCTTGGACGCCCTTTGCAACCATTTCGTCTTCCAAAGTAAATTTCCTCCCACTGAAATTAAAAGCCCACTTTGGCGGCAAATTGATTAAGGGCAAGTCTTCCCATTTGTTGGAGCCGCCTCTCTTTGCGGTTGTTAACTTTTTATAAAGTTTTTTTAATGACAACGGCCTTGGTTTTCTTTTTTCGGGGAATATTTCCCAACATGGAAACAAATTTCATTCCAGAAAAAAAGTAAAAACTAAGAAGAATTTTTTATTAACACAACAAATACTTTAACTTTCCAGTATTATTTGTATTTATTTTTTTAGTATTTAGCGTTCATAATTTAACCCTTCAACAACTAGACTGCAAAGAATAAATGTCTTTTATGGGACAAGTAAGTTTTTACAACAAAATCCCAGTAAACGTTCAGAATTTAACTCTTAATAAATTTAATAAGGTAGTCAAAGGAACGTTTTAAAGGTTAAAGGTTATTACGATATTAATGAATTTTTTAAAATGATAACACAGCCTGGTAATGGAATGCCTCCCCAGGTCTTGTTTCAAAATTAAATATTAATGCCGGATTATCAAATTTTTGTTATTTTTTAAAAAGATGACAATAAAAATAGCCCCGCTGAGTTTTTTTCGCCGGTTCTTCCTCCAGGATTGAGGCGTCCTTTTTTGAACCGGTGGTAGTGTGTTTGGACAATCAATAAGGCGTAAACTTCAATATTAAATAAAGATTTTAAGTTTGAATTTGAATTTGAAAAAATTTTTGATCTAACTCTTTTGTTTCCTCCTAAATTTCTTTTGGTCAAACTTGGAATGTTTGTCTGAACTAAAATCGACCTTTGTTTTGAGCCAGGAATGAACATTTAACTTTGGCTACTATTTTGAAATTAAAACTTTAAAACCGTTTCCTTTAAAAACCCAATTGGCAAACCAAAACTTCGAAACTTGATTTTTTGGGAAACTTGGAAAACAAACCGAAACCGAAAAGTTCTCGGAATAATTGTTAAAATTTTCGTTACTACTGTTTTGAAGAAGCACCCCAGAAAAGTTAATAATTAATTCCCATTTTTTCCTTAATTAGGGCCCAGGGCCCAGTGGTATTGGTCCTTGCTTTATAAACCGGAGGGACGGGGCTCGAACCGGGGAGAAACAATTTGGTGCCGTTGTTTTCTGTTGGTTAAATTTGGCCGATCAATGGTTAAAAAAGATGATCCAGCCGTCCGGAGGGCGAAAAGTCAAATCCCCCACCAACCTGCATTGGAACAAAGGTAAGGGGAAATCAAACCTCTTAACGGAAAAGGCGCGCTTTATGAGAGACCTATAGCCGAGTGGGCTTACGTAAATTGGGACGGATTCAGTTTGGTTCAAAATAATATACGTCACAATGTAAAAAATATTTTCATAAATCTAACTTACTTTACCGATATCATTATTTGAATAGTTTATCACTTATTATTTCTTATTGACAATCTAATATATTCCTAACATTAACTATATATAATAACAAACAAACAGAAAATAATTAAATAATACTAAAAAGTTAATTATGTCAAATACATCGTAATTAAACGAAACCAATATCATGGTTTGTTCTGATAGCGAGAGATCAATTAAAAGGACGTTGGATTAAAGTTAATTAAACATTTTCCCATCATTTAATTTTGGGATTAAAAGATTGGGAAATTCTTGGGATTAAAATTTTAATTAGGAAAACGAAATGACCATGAAACTTGAAGATAACAACTTGAAGGATAAAATTAATGGATGATATAATTCATCCTTCCGTTTTATACAAATGGTCTAAAGCAAATATTTTTTATATAAATACAAAATAAAACCATAGTTGTTATTTTTAGGCAATTAATCAGAAAACAGCGAAATGACAAATTTATTTTTTGTTGATCATTCTATCTTATAACGGCGAAAAATAAAACTTTACGAATTTTGGGGTCTTTTTAAAATTTAAATTTCATAGTTTAGGTTGGTAGAGGGCCATTTTAGGAAGGTAAGAACTCCGGAAAGCTTCATAAAAAATTTTCCTATTTTAAAGGACTTGAAGCTTTATGTTTTAATGGGTCCAACTATATTATAAGGCCGGACAAGAACCAGGGTGTTTTCACCAAACCACAATTTCTCCCTCCCTTTAAAAAGGGGTTTCGATTCGAGGAAGGGGATAGAAAAAGGTTGAGAGTAAAATATTATTCAACAAGAACGACAATTTATTATTACATCAATTTAAATTTTCTGAAAACCATATGTTAAATTTAATTTTTCCAACTCATCAATTTATTGACGCGGTAAAATTTATATTAATACAACTTTTCTTAAAATACAAAGATTTTTTAAATTTAGCACTTTTTTGGACAAATTTAGAACAGTTATTATTAATTTAAATTAAATGTTAAGGCGACATGGTTTATATGTAAGTTTTTTTTTATATCCTTAACAAAAAGTTTTTTAAAAATTTATAAAGGATAAAATATTGAATATTAAAGTGCTAACACAATTAAAAAAGCCTAAAATTTCCGACTTTAAAAACTTATTAGTTTTAAATAATAGTACTTTAAAACGAATGTTTAACTTTTAAAACAAAAAAGTAAAAACCCTAGTGGTTTTAAGCCATTATTCTTCATTAAGGTTTACTGTTATAGGAGAAACCCTTGTTTTAAAAATATTTGGAAAGTTTATCCAATGAAGATTAACCCCAGAATTTATTAAATAAAATAACTTGAGTTTTTTGGCGGCCTGGTCAGGGTAGACCACGGCCCTGGAAAATTTCAAAGTCGGAATTTAAAAAGTTAAATAAACGCGATTAAACCGTAAAGTTAGTTTTATTTAATAATTACCAAATATGGTAAAAATAAAGAAATTAATTATAAAAATGTTTGAGCGATCGTTTCCTTTTAAAGTGATGAGGTAGGTTCAAAAAACTTTTTACTGGGTTGTAAAAAAAGTCACAAACGTAGGTTTTTTTAATATCAGTTTAAATAAGAGGATATAGATGCCAATTTTGTCCATAGCTTTTGCTTTTCCCACGAATTGTTGACAACAAAGGCATAAAAAGTTGAGGTCCATTTATCCGGTGTCAGGGGTTTTGGTCTGCATTTCTTTGCTCACTTCTTTAAGGGGCCCCCTATTAATGTCCCTAGAAAAATCAGTCTGTTTCATGAGTCTTCAAATTCTACCAAGTATACCATGCATGACTTTAACGATAAACTTTAATATCATCTGCAATACCATAGTAGCAATAACATATTATATGCAATGAATACACCGGGGTGAAAACTTTGTTGACATTATACTGGTATTAAAATAAACATAATGACTGTTCTTCGGGTTAAACGAAAAAATTTCGAATAGTGAAAATGAGTTTGGTTGAAAAGATTTGGCTCAGTTTAAATTTTTATTACTTTTTATTACAATTTTATAATAGTTGCGTTAACCACTTTAAAACATATTTAGTATTAACTTTATCCAATTGTTGTTTTTATACGTATGTTACCTGGTTAAGAACTGAAGAACCGATATTATTAATACTTGTTTTTGTTATTTTTAAGTTCGAATTTTAAACAAAGTTAAAACAATGTTATAGATTCCCGAAATAAATGGGCATAAAAAAAATAATGTTTTGATAAAAGTCAGTTCTTATTTCCAACAAAATTATTTATTTAGAATATACGATGCACTAAATATGTGGCAGGAGAATGGAGAAACAGCGGACAAAAATACATATCGTTACGTTACGAATAGTAACTAAAGAATACCAGATGGATACGTATAATGTCTTATGACATCGTAAATCGATCTACAAGATTGTTTTATTTAAATATAATTTATTCGTAGTAGACGAATAAATTTTAATAATCATTGGTATCATAATATAAGTCCCTTTCTAATAATTACCCTTTAAAATACCAACATTTGTTAATTGGCCCTTTGGAAAAAACCGGAGGCCGTTCCTTCGAATCTTGTGGGGAAGTAATTTTTGTGTTATCGTTTTTTCTATTTGTTTTTTTTCTGGTAAGGGAAATATAACTATGTGCAATATTACTTAGAAAAAGAGAATCAAATTAAATTATTTAAAATGACGATAAAATCATATAATAATGAAAAATTGGAAAAGTGGTTTCATGCCCTAACGAAATAAAACGGATAATTAGTGATTAAAGAATTTTTTAGAATTGGTACCGTTTATTGGATTAAAGTTGTTTATGTATATTTATTTATTTGAAATAATAAAGGAAAATAAGCTTATAGACAAATAAAATATTTATATAATGTCGCCCGAAGAGGATGTGAACTAACGTACAATATTTCCAATATTTGCGATTAGAGCTTTAATATTTCTTTAATTATTTATACGTTGCACTTATATTTTAGTTAAACAAAATATTTTAAAGGTTATAAATAAGTGTAATCATAATTAACGTTAATGGATAAAGTAGAACTTTATATGACTCACCTTCTGTAGAGTTCGTCTAGACCCCCAAAAAAAAAACCTGCTGTTTAAAATTCAATTCAGAAAATTTTAAAAGAATACTAAAACACGAATAATAAATATTAAATTAAATTAAAATATTTATATTACATTTTTGATTAAAAGTTATAATAAATATGGCACGTTTTGCAGTATACCTATGGACTTTAAAAAAAACGATTTTGTAACAAACAGTTGTTGTCTTCAACTGTCGATATAACTTAAATTGGAGTTACTGTTATTAGTTTGTCATTAACATATTATTTAAATATTGAAATTGGTTATTTGAAAAAGGTCCTTGCCATAAGCTGAATGACTTTCATATAATTGTTGGGACTATTGGAAAAAGTTTTAAGTCCAGAAATTTGGAAAAGGGCAAATTATGTTAATTTTTTTTCAACATTAAATTAAAAAACGGAAAAGTTTCTGACCTGGAAGAACCGGCAAGAAACTCAAAGGGACTTTTTTTTTTCCTTTTTCTTCAATAAAATTTTACAAAACTTTAAAAAACCCTTACCTCCACTTTGGGAAATAGCCTGGAAAAGCAGTTTACCGGGGTGAGTTATCTATCAAGGGTCATTACAACAATAACCCCTCCACAAACGTTTCCTTTAACTTTTTTTAAAATTTGTTGTAAAAGTTAAAACGTTTTCTGGATTTTTATTTAGAAAGATACATTTGTCCCATTAAAGGTTCATTGCTTCGGACCTAGTTTTGGAAGAAAATAAATTATGCTTATTCCTTTGTATTTATATTATGTTGTCACAATGTTTACAAAAAAAACATTTTTTATTTTAATGAACATACATAATATTTTTCAAATTATTGAAAAAAAAGTCATTAATTTTTAAAATTTTTTTCCAGCGATTCTTTGGGGCCAGGGTTATGACTGCCGAATCGCCTTTTTAATTATAAAATAGTATTAATTATCAGCCGTTTCCCCACAGTGAATGCCAAAGACATTATACCGGAAAAAAACAAAAAATACTAAAACGGTCCGTTCCAACATCGGTTGGTTGTCTAATTTTTGACCGCATGCCCCGAAGCTAAGTTTACCCTTATCCATGAAATGAGGCCCGGCCCAGGGAAATCATTGTGAAGCCAAGGCAGGCGTACGTGGCCCAGCCTTTCTCCATCTTAATTTAGAACCCAAAGCGTTCTTTGAATCAACAGCAAAACCACCAAAAAATTAATTTATGTTGCAAAACCCGGTTTCTTGGAAGGTCCAACCAGGGAAACAAACAAAATGAATATTGGTGGGGACGCAAGTTCAAATCACGACCCGGTTTCAAAAACATGCCGTTGCCATGGGCCCACGAAGGCAGTGTTAAAATCTACTTTTTTAACCTTTCCTTAATTAAATGTAATCCTTTCCTTAATGTAGTAACGTAGTCTTTCAATTGCATATTTTTTGTTAATAATGAAACGTAAAAAAAATTGCTACTTGGTCATGTATCATTTAAAAAATATTCTATCCTCATAGTTTTAAACTAAGAAAAATTCGTCAAGAACATCTTCGAATTATAACTAAATGCAAATAGTCCTTGCGATACGTTAAAACTAAACACGCGATTTAGTATTCAAAATTACAATGTTTATATAATGTACAATAATAAAATGATATAAGTTCACAAAACATAGCGTCATTGAAGCTGACAGCTCCAGAGGTTTGAGACTAACATAGACAAAACGGTCAAGCAGCTTTGAGAACGTTGCTCGAGCTAGACAAGCCATTTGTTCGTTAAGATGGAAAAGAAACAACTTCCTTCAAGAACATCGTGGGAAAAGAATACATTAATAATTATTTGACAGTTTTACTCCTTTTACCGGAACAAAATATTCTTAAAATACTTTTGTTTATTGTTTGTACATAAAAATTTCCTGGTATTGAACAAATTTTTGAGTCATTGTAATAAAACAAAGGGTTAAATTATTTTACAAAAAGTAGTAGATTTCAACCGTTCTGATTAGTAAAAAGGTCTTAAACCAATGTCATAATAAGACAGTAAATTTTAATTTATTATCCCCTATTTAAAGCTAAAATTTAATGTTATTCGGAGTAAGATTAAGAGCATAGGAAAAATATATGATAAAGTACCTTAATTTATAATGTTTCAAAACCTCGATTGATTTAAATATTTTCAAACAGATGGCTTATAGTACTTTTCGGGACGGTCATTTTATTTTCAAAGAAGCAAAAATTCTTACTCAAAGCTTTGTTTCAGCGGTGATTAAAGAAATATTTTTATAAAAATCTATAAACGATAGTGATCCGCCATTCATGCCTTTCCAAAAATAAACCAATATGAACTTCAAAATTCCTTAAACACATTTAAAATTTGGGCAAATATGGTAAAAAAAAAACATTTTTTTCCTATAATGACAACTTCAGAGGAAAGAACATGGACGCCGCTTTTTATAAGGTTCCTTACTTCCGGTAATTTTTAAAACATTATTTTTCCGTGAACCAAAATTTCTTATCCAATTTAATCAAATATAAAAGTAGAATATAAAAGTAGACAACACAACACCGCTTGGTTATGCACGCGTAACAAATAAAATATTCCAAAAATATTTATCTAGTGGTTGGCACCGACTTTCATCAAGTATAAATAGTTCTCTTAGTCATTTTGTAAGAAAAAGGGTAGTGTATGTTCCCCAGATAACCGTTTTGTAATGAAAGTCCCATCAAAATCGTACCCGCCATGAGATCAGACAGACAGATAGACGGGCAAATATTAAAAAAATGTTGTTTGTTTATATGTAACGGTTAAATATGACAATGTAATCGATTAAAAAAGATAATTTCGATGTAATAAATAGACACTCTAATTTTATTTGTATGTAAGATAATTTGAAGTAAAATGGAATCCATAGACATTTTAGGTAATGACCTTCCTTTTTGTTACCATTTCAATTATAAAACGCCATATGTTTACCGTTAAATTATAGATTAAACTTATAATTTTTGTTTTTCCACCGCTTGAATTAAAGGCTGACTTTTTGCCCATCCCGCGCATTGATCATCTTCCAAACAATTGGGGATCCCTCAAATTTCCCAAACCAACCAGAAAACAAGATGACACAAAAGTTGTTTCCCCGGGTATTCAAACCAACGACTTGGTTTATAAAAGCAAAGATCAAATATCCAAGACCAAGAGGGGAAATTAAGAAGGACTTTTAAGAAAAAACCCACGATTGTAAAATTTTAAGGCAAACTCGACACCCATAAAGGGCAAAAAGTTTCCAAACAAATAGTAATGATCAAAAAAGAAACAGGAAATGAAGAAAATTTTTGATGAACTTTCGTAAACAAGAAAAAGAGAAAATGTTCAGAACGTGCGCTATAATGAGGTATTAAGAGGTGGTGAAATTCAAAGCACGCTTGCAATCTAACTTTGGTCTTTGCTGCTGGTATTGATCATGCCGTTACCTGGACAAAATCTGCTACTTTAAATTATTCACTGTATGACCGCACTAAAGAAATTCAAAGTAAGATATAGATAATTATGTCGATGGTGGCCTACAGATTAAGTGTTTGTGAAAGAACAAAGTCACACAATGTCAATTTATGAATTTAAAAACCTGTTATTATTAGGCGATATTAATTTTGATCTTAAACGTGTCCCTCCAAGCAAATTTTAATCTTTTTGAGCAAAACTAAGTTATTAACACGGTCCACTGGATTGCAATTAAAGGCTTGGTTTAAAATATGGTTATTGGCTCATAATACTTTAACGCGGACAAGGAATTTGCTTTAGAGGTTATTTGGAACGTTGGTTTCACCTTTTTGAAATTTAAATTTATGGTAAAGTTTAAGTACCAAAATCCTAAAGTATGCTTTAAATAACTGGGTAGTATTGTTTTCAAACGAATGCATCGCCTATTTTAAATCTGGTTGAATATAAGACTTTTAATATGGTCCAAAATTAATTAAACCCTTTAAAATTTCACAACGTATTTTTCAATGCAGATTGCAATATAATAAATGACTGTAAAAATAAAAACATCTCTTAACATAATTTAAATTTACTGAAATTTCTTAAAAATTAATTTTATCTCAAATCAATATAAAGCATTAATAATATGCACTATATATTAAAACAAATAATTCCCACACAAGTGACTCGCAAATTATCCACCTTTTATCTCTTCCAAACAAAACTACTTTTTAACAGGACCCCATAACAATAAAATTGGGTTTGGTCCAATCACAAACCATTTTATTCCCTTTTTATGAAACAATATTTTTTCCTTATTGGAATAAAATGTCCCCTTTCTATTTGAATAAAAGTTCTTGAATAAAGATGATAAAGGTTTAAATAAAATATTTTATCGTTTTCAAACCAAAATAAAAGAGGATTCAATTTATTTTTTAAAACCCACGTATCATTTAACCATAAAGAATTCTTTTTTGTTAATATTTAATTTTATTTATATAGGTGAATTTCATGTTTGGGAATTAGGTTTAACTTTTATAAAGGAAAAATGATTTTTTTGATTGAGATTTTTGAAAAAGTTGCTCATTGCATTGAAAATAGTACGGTTAACCCAAATGGAATTTTAAGGCACTGAAAAGACAAATTTATGAAGCCGTTTAGAAAATTAGAATTTGAGGAATCAAGTTTTGGGAACATAACGATAGGAATTAATATAAAGTTAATAAAAATAAATTGACAAAAATCTCTTTTGATAATAAACATACCATAAAATAAGCTTTCTAGTGATATTTACCAACTTATAATTTATAGAATACTTTGAATATTTGCTTACCAATATTTAAAAAAAAATGATAAAAATAACTAATAACTGTCATATTTGAGAAAATTCATATATATATATTTTAATAATATATTTATTGTCATTATAAATATTCCACTAAATCTGTTGTATTAAAACAATTTAAATTTATTATAACATTCTTTTGCTATATTCAATTTTATCCCAAAAAAGAGATTGGGTAATAAGTTAGACTTAAGGAACGTATGTTCTTAGAGTGTGTTTCCTAATTTTTCGATATTAACGTTACAATGCAACAAGTTTTCTCATTATAGTCCTAACTAAAGCCAAACACTGCAATCCCGAAACCAGATTCCTTTAAACACTTGGAAAAACTTCAAAAACTTTCCTTTCTTAAGTGCAAACATTCTCACCATTTGCTCTTTTCATAGTATTATCATAGGAAGTTATTAAAGAGTTGATGAATTTCTTACATTTATAATCTGTAAATTTTTAAATAACGATATGTACCATAATGCATACCTTTAAAGAATTTCGATTAATAATCTTTGTAACTATCGTGAGATCAACATCTTAATAATATCTAATTTACAATGAATCAAATGGAATTCATGTTCAATTATTAGTTAACATTATTCTATATATGTGTCATCTATTTTTCCCGGTAAATTATTTTCGATTTCTAGTTTGTTGATCAAGCTATGAAGCGTTGGCGTTGCGTGAATTTACGATTACTCCTTTTTTTAGAAATCAAAACCGTTTCCTTTTCCTTTTTCTTGTTTTTTTAGCTATAACCCTATTAACAAAGTCTTAAATTATCGTATACATTCTTATAATATTCGTATTACATATACATAATAATTTAAAATAAGTGTATGGTTTTTATATTATTTTTTTTTCGAAAGATTTTGGTAAAGAAATTTTAAAATTATTTGTAAAAAAAAAACCCAAAATACTGCTAATAATTTTTTTTTGTTATCATTTCCTTTGAAGTACCTTCTCCTTCTTCTTTAACGCTAAAATCATAAAAAAGAAACACGATGATCTTATTTATATTCAATTCCTTTAACGGCAGTCTACTCTTATACCAAAGAATAAGGCTTTGTGATTCGCTAATTGGATTTGGCTTTCAGATTGTTAGATATTCATTTTGATTGATTGATAATCATTAAAATTTAATATTTAGTTTGCAACGGTTTTATACATCGAAAAGAAATAGTACACAGGATTTATTGTAGTACTATACTTCATCATAAATTGCATAAAAACATCAAACACTACTTATAATTATTTAGGATACGCCTTTGAAGCGGGTAATTAAATTACTTATTATAATGAAAAGCGACGTTTAGTGAAAGTTTTATCCGAAATTGTGATAAAAATAGCTTTTAATCGCTTTTTCAAAATTAAAATAATACAGAGTTAATTTTAAATTATTGGCTTCAAACTTAAAACTGTGGAAATAAAATCCATCAAAAGTTTTTGGGACATAAATAATTTTAAGACAAATTTTTTTTCATAATTGATTTTCCAGCGAAGTATTTACTTATGGGACTACGTAAATTTAACAAAATGTAAATTGTTAATTGGAATATGAATTTTTTTATTCATCGTAAGTTGATATTATTATAAACTTGATACTTAAAGATATATAATTTAATTTCTTTAAAGGTATGCGTTATGGTATAGTTATTTAAAAATTAACAGATTATAAATGTAAGAAATTCAACGACTTTTATAAATTTCCTATGATTATACTTTGATAAAAGCAGGTTTTAACAATCCGGCTGTTCCAAGAGTATTTCACGGAATCTCGGTTCGGTTTTATTTGATTTTTATTTGGGACGAAAATAGAAAAAAATATTGCATTGTTAACGTTAATATCGTAGAGTTAGGAAACATAGGTTACTTATGTCTTATTTTAACTTAATTTCTGCTATGTTTGCTTAAGAATATCGGAACTTACCAAATTGGTCTAAGTCAACTGCTAATCGATATTAATAATAAAATGGAAAAATGTATTCGTCAGTCTTTTCCTTTAAACCATAGAACGGTTAAAAGTACATATTTAGAATAGATTCCAAGAAAAGAACGTAAGATAATAATTAAAACAGTCGTTCAAAGGGTAGAATTAGGGGATGAATTATACAAAATGACGTCATTGTTAAATTTGCATTTCGTCTTGAAATGAGCCTTAAGTGTTTTTTAAGCAATTTCGTAGTTTCAAAGTGTAAGGGGATGAACTAGGGGTTGAAAGTCGATACGGAAATTCTTCATCGTCAAAGTAAATCTATAAACTTTGTGTCTAATGATAGGCACGAACGATAAAAACATCACATTCATATAATACTATACGGAATATTTCAACTACGGACATAAGGAGATACGAGTAGCATATATTTATAATAAAAAAACATAAGAATAATAGCATTAAATTTCCAATAAAATTAAAGGTTTACGATTCCTATCTTTATGTTTTTATAACTCAGAAGCCCTAAAATACGATTCCTCGGAATCATGAACTTGATGATCTTGAAGCAAATTAACAATAACGTAAATTAGTCTTTCGTGAATCTTTGTAGCAAATCAAAATTTGATTAAAGGCAGTATCCGTTTATTAGAATTTAATATGTTAACTGACAATCTAGGAAGATATTTATATCTGGAAAAAAATAAATGTATTATTAAAAAATAAAACATTTTTCTATGGTTAATAGGGACGTTCGAAAATAAATACAATTCCCCTTGAGTCTAAAAGATCTCTTTTTTTAAGACCCATCTTTTAATGCACGAACTTTGATCCAAATAGAAAAGTGATAAATACCAACAAACGGTGATATATGACCGATTTGTTTTATATTAAGAAAGTTTAGCCTCAGTTCATTCGTTTTGAAAAAAGTTCCCAACCCATATAAAGCATAATTTTGAAAATTAATCTTTTCGTGCAAAGCTTGAAAAAATAAATTCCTTATCCAGCAATTAAATTATTATGGGGCCTATTACCATTCTGCTGTTGCCCGGAAATATGCCTGGTTTAGCGCAAACTATTGTAGTTTTTTCAGAATTACTTTAAAATAACAGTTAAAATCTTCCTCATCATCATCAGCCTGTGATAGTTTACTGTTGGATAAAGGCCTCCCAAATACCCCTGTCTATTAGGGGCTGGACTACCCCCACCCGGGGTCCAATGGGTTGTTGGGGGACGATTTTTCTCATCCGATGCTGGATCATCACTTTTCGAAATTGGGTGATTCAACAACTAAAACGACTATGAAAATTTGTCGTATCCCCGCAGGATTCGAACCCACGACCTAAGGTTTCTAAAGCACACGCCCATCCACTAGGCTACGGAGGCAGTCTATCTTACTAAGTAGTTAAAATCTTACTTAACAGTTTTCACTAGTCTAACTTTTTCTATTCTATTTGTAGTATACTTAGACAGAAATGATAATAGGAGATTACGAAAATTGAAATATTACAATAATGGCTAAAATCCATATTTTTATTACGATATTTTTAAGCAATTTATAATAACATCATATCGGTGGCCAAAGGTCCTACATAAATAATGTTTACTGTTACAGTTAGTATAAAATGTGTACAAAGCCTACTATGAATTGAGAATCTAATATATAAATAGGTTTTGAAGCAAAGTGTCGCATATATGAACAGTAATTCAATATTTAAAAATATAATGAAATTATGTGCGGTTGTAATTTTATAAATTTTATAAGAGTAATATTGATGCAGAACTTTACAGCATTATTCGCTTTGATCATTAATAATATGCAAGTTGTATAAAACAAAGGGATAAATACCAGCTTATAAACAGTTTTTCTATCCATGAAGGGTCTGTATTGGTCTGTGTCACGCATTTTCTTTGCATTTTTGGATTTTTTAGGGCATACCGGGAGAAAGCGGTCGGGCCACCTGACGGGAAGTGGCCCGAGGCCCATGCTTGGCAATAATGGCATCCCCACGGCCTCCTACCGGAGACATGGGTGTTAAGTCCGTTTACAAAGCTCGTGGCTGGGCCCTTTCAAACCGGAATATAGCAGCCCCTACTGCTTTTGGCAGAAATAAGGGATGGCCTACCCAGAAGGTCTCCTGTAAAAAGGGGACCCACCACCGGTAAAATTAGTTATTTTTTGGTATTATTTATTACATTCTTAGATAATTGCACTTGTTTTGTTTTTATTTAACGTCTCTTAAGTATAATCTGTCTTAGATTACAAGGAAGTAGCAACACAGATAACTTTTCTTTTAATTTGTAGTGCAGGAACATTTAAAAACATTGCAAAAATTTGTTTAATCAATCTTTTCTTTACGTTAAATTTAGAAATGCCGAAATTTTTAAGTTCTATTTTATTGTGCAACTGTATTTATTTTAAGCCCTAGATTCTAAAAAAAATTATGAACAACAATATCCATATTTGCTCCATGTTTTTAAATTTCATGATCAAATATAACGTGAAAAGAAAGCTTACGTTGTCACAAAATTATATCATTTAATGATGACTCATTGAATTAATTTTCATATAAAGTGATTTTCATGTTTATGTATCCATTAGTATTTACGTATTACTCATTTTAAAAAGATAAATATTTTTAGAAATAGATTTTCTCGACTATTATATTTAAGCTAAACTTTTACCACATCATTTAAATTAATATCCTATTTGGTTCAGAATTTGTTTAGAAAGAAGAACTTTAGAAATGCAAAACAAGATTTTAAATGTTTTTAAGTTTTATTTTAATTGGAAAAGCGTAGTTAGATTATTGTTGCAAGGGACGATGGATACATTTTTTGCGATCGAGCGATAATAACAAAAGGTCACGGCTCAAAAACTGCGCGTCACTAAAACTGACGTTGACAAATTGTTCTTAGTTACAAAGGAAGTCCTTGCGAAATATTTTATTTGAAAATTCATAAAACAAGTTTTATGACAATAAATAAAAATGTTTAGAAGCTACCAACTAAAAAAGTGGCCACACAAAATTGTACATAATTAAAACAATTACTTTTTACATAATATTTCAAAATGGCCGATGCCTTGAGTTACCACAGCTTGAACCCAAAATGATCAAAAAAATTTAAAGGATCTTTCGGAAGAAAACGGGAATCACAAAAATTCGGTACCTAAACCTAACCAGATAGTTAAACAACTCGACCCTGTGACAAAAGGTGAAAGACAGGGAAGAAGGGTCATTGAAAACTTTTTTTTACGACAAATTCGTTTATTTGATTCTATTCGATAACCTAAAACTGAAATCAATAATTTTGCAATTTTTTATAAGTTAGCGTGAAGTACCTAATATGCAAATAAGTTCAGTTGAAATGACAATAAATACAATTATTATAAACATAAATGTATATATGTATAATTATTTCTTTTGTTTACGCGAAGACTATACATTATTAAATAAAATGACTTTTTACGGATTTTATCGCGTTTATTTTACATTTTTAAATTTACGTAGTTTCGAACACTGTCCAGCGGCCGTGGTCACGAGGTAGACTGTATATATGTCTGTCAAAGGTAACTTACTTGTATCTTTCAATATTACATCATCAGCATCATTTCTACTTTTATTCAAATTAGAGAAATGCTTATTTTTATTTCTCAAAATGAAAAAAAGTTAAATTAAGTTGTTCTTGTTAGGTAATAATGTAAGGTTTTATAAAATGATGATAAAAATAATAGTTTCCAAATAACATAACCTTCACTAATAAGTTTACAATTTTAATATTCCTTTATATTACTACTAATTATATTTTATACTACTACTAAATATTCTTTTATCCTACCTGTCACTTTACGAATAAAATTTATTTTTATTTATATATTACCAGTACATTGTAAGTAGGTAGTAAAGTTTTAACACTTCCGTGGTCCAGCGATATTGGCCCCTTTAAAACCGGGGTTTTTAAAGACGAAACGGAAAATATTTCAAAAATGTAAAGTTTTAAATAATTTATTCTTAAATTGCTTCAGCGTTACCGATGTCTTCTCTTTGTATTTATATTTTAATTTTAAAATATCTGCATTATATGTACGATATATAGAATGAAATTTTATGTTTGAATTATTAAAGATTTCAAACACAAACACGGAAAAAAGTTAAAATATTGCGATGGTCAAGGAATATAAAATATCTTAATGTAACCTTCCTCCCTCGCTTAAACACCCAGGCGGCGTTTATTTATAAATCACCGCATTTAGAACCATCGAATCAAATTACTCGGTCCCAAAACCGAACCGTACTTTTAGATTAAATAAAAATTGCTTTGCGATATACATTATTATAAAACCATTGTTGTGAACTTAACACTTTTGACATTACTATAGGTCATTTGTACAAATAATATTTCCTTGCGACGGAATTGTAGGCGAAAGTTCAATTTAGCTTAAAGGCAGTGAGGAACGATGACTCAGTGTGGCTTTGTTGCGAAATAAAATGAGCATTGTGAAGAACTAGGAATTTTTTTTTATTTTTCTTTGTACGGGCGATTTCTAAATGATGTCATCATTAACAAATTAGACTTAAAGTAACTTTCCTTATGAGCTTATTTCCTTCTTATAAACCCCCAACGTTTTTTTAAGAATTTTTTTTGAACATTCGGCATGGTGTAGCTAGTGGCGGAACTTAACATTGAGATGACCGCTGACGGCTCGGAGTCGTGTTCCTGCTTCGGCTGGGATTCTCTGGCTCCCAATATCCTTAAGCAATAGATTCAGGGGCATATATAACTTAACATCATATTGCTCTAATATTTTTTTAAAACACAAAGGAATAATTGATGTATTTTTTAAAGGCTTGATCTTATCATACAATGGTTTATTATTATTGACAACTTTAGCTTTGGGTTTGAATCAAACAGAAAATGAAACGCAGCAAATAATTGCCTGGTGTAAAACAACGCTACAAAGCTTTGAAAATACACAAATTAATTAAATGTAAACGACAGTTCATTATAACATTTCTCAAAAGGCAAATTTGTATTGTTTAATTTTTAATTATAATATAGATAAAGCAATAATGAGAGGCCTCAAGGTAGTTATCCCACGGGAGGAACAAAATTAGGATAAAAACTTCTAATTCATAGCAGATTGCTTGAAATTACGGGTCTAGTTTGTAAACTCAAAGCTATAGACTCCTTTTTTTATACAGAAACTAGGTTCATATTATTTAACATGGACTTTTACGCAAACACCTGCAAATAATATTTTTTTATAATTGCAGACAAACATGTACCATTCCTTTTCACCGTTTTTGTAAAAGATTGTTCAAGGATTATTTTATTTATTTTTCGGCTCACAGCCATGCTATATTACATGAGCTGAAAATAAACCACACTTCTCCTCTTTTCAATTTTTCTAATTTGTACATTAAAACGCAGTCTTATTTATTTTTAGTATTTATTAAAAGAAATATTTATCAAATGCACTGTTTACAGATTTTTTGCGTTAATTATGTATATCTATTTCCGACTTTTCTGGGCTCCTTGCTATATCCATGATCACGGCAAAATTATATAGTTTAATGCCTGTAGCCCATTATTGGCCTGCCAAGGTCGTGGAATCGAATCCCATAAACTTTTCAAATTGTTTTGTCTTGGTAATCACCCATCACCGCTCTTTTGAAAGATCCATTCGTAATGGGTTGCAAAAAAGGGGTTTCGTCTTATCTCGGTCTGACATTTCGTTTCTGGAACTTGACCTTGAAGGAAAAAAGAGTGCAGTTGTGTTTGTGCGTACACTTGTGTCGAATAAATCTCCGGCAAAGTTATCTGATCTCTAATATAGATAGGGCGTGGTAGTTGAAATCAACTATGAGGATATTATTTATTAAAAAGCAGGTTTCTTAAAATTTTTTTCATATTTTCACGGAAAGAGGAAGAATTTTTTTTTCTTTTTGAAAAATTATGTTTTTTAAATTATTGATTAATGAAAATTTGGGCGGTGTGGAAATCATTAATATTATAAATAGTAAAAATTTCGAGAACACTTTAAACACCGCATTCTTCTTCCAATCTAGTTCTATCCAATTATCTCCGGAAACGCACAAATTTTTCCTTTCCTTCCTTTATAAAAACGGTCAAGTTTTGGTTGGTTTTTTTAAGGATGGTAAAATTATCAACGTTAATTGTGTTCGTACAGAACCAAAGTTGGAAAACAAATATGGGGTGATTGAGCCCCCTGTTCTCTTTGAAAAGGTGTTTCTTTTTTTTTGGGAAGTTACTGGCAACCCTCCTCTCTTTCCAGGTCCATTCCACATTGTTACTTTTAAATCCACCCATTGTCAAAGCCTTTTTTAGAGAAAGTTCGAGAATATTATTTGTTATTAAAAAAAAATATTGAATATATAATAGAATTCATAAGCAATTGAAGATATAACTTAAACCCAAATTAACAGTATTTTAATAAAGATTTCGTTGATACAATGATACTGTCTTCTACCACCCTAAGTCTGCTTTGATGCTTAAATAAGAAGTTGAGACAAAAATGTACAACTTTTGGGCGTTATTTTCCATTATTGTTCAAAATTTCTTGCGCATGTTAGTTAGTAAATATTAATAAAATTGAGTTTATTATTAAAGTAGTAGTTATCTTTCATCAAATTGATGGTGAAATTAAAAACAAGAATTTTAATATTACTCCATGACATAAATAAAGTATATCACAAGATGTGCAATATAAAATACACTAGAAATTGCAAAAAGTAATACTTTAAGGAAGAATCTCAACTTTCTCAATATTAATTTGGAAGACCGTCTCAAGTCGTGTTTAACGTACACGAATTAAATAATAGGTTAAGGCCGGAAGTAATTTATAGTTCGCATTTGTACACAATGGACAGAAAGGCGGTTTGTTAAAGCTTCATCCGGATTAAATAACCATGTAGGATATTAATAAAAAATGTTGATGGTTTAGATGTTTTTTAAAAACACATATGTATTTTTAATTCTGGAAAATATGATAAAAAATTTTTCTTTCAACCATTTTTTCCCAAATTTATTATATAAAAAATTTAAAATAAAATTTTTAAATGCAAATGGTTAAATTTTTGAAAGATAAATGTGAATAAAAACTATAAAGTTCTTGGTCTCAATTTTAAAATTTAAGCAAACTTGAGAAGTCTTGCTGAAAAGAAGTCGAGAATGATAGTATTTTTATTACAGAATTTAAGTTTATCTGCTGGTCGCGAAATATTATTTTTAAGGACTTTATTTTGTAAGATATTATGTGTAATACTATATTGTCTCTAAGAAATTGATTTGTCAATTTTTTGTTATAAATAAAGAAAGCTTTAATATTTATTAAGTTCATAAATTTTTTAGGTAAAACCTAGTATCGAAAATGGTTGTTTCAAGAAAAAAGAATATGTTAAATCTATTGTTATTTATATAATATGAACGATGTTCTTTATATTATACGAATAAAACAGTTAGAATAAGAACAAAGAGCAATACGTAAAAACACGCGGAGACCAAAAAGCGTTCCCATTCGTCTTTGGACAAGGTGAACGCAGAGGTAGGTGTCTTTCGAGGGATCCCCAAGGTCCGGACTTGGGGGCCACACCAGGGATTTGGAGGGCCCTAAAACGAGTGGACATTCAGCATGGTATCATTGATCTCTACTCCTTGAGAGGGTCTACGGCATAGGTACAGGAGGCGAGATGAAGGGCGCATAAGTTCCGACACGCACTGAGGTCGAGTGAGCTATAGGCCAGATACGGAGCAGCAAGAGAAGGTTGTTTTAGTTTTAGTCAGTGCGAGTCGGTTATAACCCTCTTCACCCCTCCTCCTCCCTGCGCGAGGACTTTGGTAGAGGACTTTGTGTACATAAAATTAAAACACAAATGTATTATGGTAGGTTTATTGTCTAGTCACTGGTTACATTTATATAAGTCGAATTTATCATGGTTAATAAAATTAAAATTTCCAATAATTGTTATTGCTGGCTAGTTAATAAATAAATGCATTTTGATATGGATGGTGTGGCAACGGGGCACCTTTTCCCATTGTTCCGCCATTTTATAGAAGATTTTCTTGAGAAGGCCCTGCAGATAGTTTCTATTCACTGAACGTTTTATAAAGATATGTATATAAAAAATAAAAGTGTAAAAAAATAAATAAATGCTGTTTTCTTAAGTTTATTTCTAATTTTATTATTTCTATATCAAGGTAACGTAATCTATGCGTAAAACGAGCAAATATTGAAATAACCATCAAGAATAACATGAAATAATTCACGATCTGAAACGTCGGAAATATTAAAAAATACCATAAAATCTGCAGTCTTTTGTTAAATTAAAAAATATTTTATGATAATATTGTCTGTCAGGGTTATTTTTAAATGTCTTAATAAGACATTTTGGTAAATATTTGGATTGATCGATCTATTGTTTTGTTCATTACGTATAAAATTTACAACACAACCTATCTGGTTGTAAAATTTTGTAAAATGTAGTTAAAAATTAATTGTATTAACAAAAACATAGAGAGAACAAAAAATATTCTTTCCCAGAAAACTGAAGCTAAAAAATATATTTTACAAACAATTGTTCTTTTTACCCTTTTAAATGATCTTAACTCTTTCAACCACATTTATGAATATTTATATTTGTCCTTCTCGAAATCTGTTTTGATTGTATCAAAGAAAAATCAACTAATTTCGATGGTTTAAGGTTAAGACAGACAGACAAAGGACTTTGTTTAAAATATTATTATGGATTAATTATGTTTGTAAGGTTTTATCCAAAATTTTAAGCTACCATAAAGTGTCCTTTTAAAAGGAATGAAATAAAAAAGGAAACAATATCTCCTGTTTTTATCATGATCTCTTTTTTATTAACCTTACGGTCCCATCCCAATCATCTGATCGCCATCCATTCTTGCATACTTGCACAAATCGCCCATCGTATCTACACTTTCTTCCCCAACGATATGGGTTCCTTTTATAACTGAAAATAATTTGAAAAGCTGATTGTTTAAGCTTTTTGTCACGTGATAATTTTTGTAGTTTCAAAGCTATGATGTAGGACACTAAACCTTTAATGTGATGGGAATCAATTTTAAACATTTGGGAACGTTACGTATTGGTCGTCGAAATAGCCTCCTAACAGGCTACGGGAAAAATCAAGTTCCTTTTCCACGAAACAAATCTGTGCCCAACACACCTTGTTTAAATCCCGGATTTTGTTCATCCTTTTTTTAGTTATATTAGCTTGTCTTTGGTGAATTTTTTATAATTATTTTGGAGAAAAGTTAAAAGATATTTAAGAAATTAAGAAAGAGGTGTCAAAAAATCACACAGTCCTCTTGTGCGATTAAATAAACGCTGGCTCAACCTTTGAGATAATTAAACTTAGTAAAGTTGTATGATGTTTTGTTTTAAACTACCCTATAGAAATTTGGACTAAATAAACCCAAGTTTTCTGAATAACCCAAAAGGGGGTGTACTTAGCGCGTGAGAATTTTTTTGGCATCATTAAAATTTATATTTATATAATAATATATTTAATATAAATTTAAATAATATAATAATATATAATTAATAAAATAATATATATATATTAAAGACGGAACTGTTAATTTTGTGTCAGGGGGTGTGGCGCATCTTAAAATTTCACTTCATTTTTTCATAACGCGCCTAAAAAGAAAACTTTCAAAAATAAACGCAAAAACGAACCTTAATCCTAACTCAAGAGCCTTTGCCAACACCAAAAAAACGAAACCCATTATCACTAAAAAATCAACCTTATCACTATGTAAAAGGTCCATTTCCGTTTTCATTATAAATGTTAATTTTGTCCGGGGGCGCCTTAAAATTTCCCTCATCATTTTTTCAAACGCGCCTAAAAAACCCTTCAATAAAAATATCAATAAAAATTAGTTTAAGAGATAAGCAAAACTTTACAATATAACCCCTATTTCTACTCATTATAATATTAACAGGATACATCATTTGTATTCTTTAATTTTTTTTAAATTAGACCATTTAAATTTTCTATTTTTATACAAAGTTTTCCATTCTGTTTTCGAATTATAATCAAATTTATAACTAGTAATTTATTAAAATTGCGCGCAATAGACATGCAATGTTGTTGGAATCCTTCTAAACATTTAATGAATATCTTAAATAAATTTCTTTCTCATAAGATATTTAAATAAACGAGATATTTTAACACGCCACTACTGTAAAGCAGCTGTTTCAAACAATGTTTTTTGTTTTATATATTGTCTGAGTCGATTTGTTATGAATATTTAATGAATGCATTTTTAATGAGATATTTAATTTTAAATACCCACAAACTGTAAAACGTTTATAATTTATGCTCAAAATTTCGAAGGTCACGCTTTTTATAACAACTTTTGGCAATATGTGCTAATATTAAATAATAAAAAATATTCCGTTTTTTTTTTTTTTATTTTTTTTTTTGATTACCGATTATTAAATAAAAATTATTTTTGGATTTTATCCGTTTATTTTCATTTTAAATTGACGCGAACACTTTTCCAGGGGTTCAGGGGTAGTCACCCCGGACCTACTCACAAAAATAAAAATTTTTTTTAATGTATAATATTAAAGCAATAAATAATTACGATTACCGATGTCAAAAAAAAAGAAAATAAACTATGCCTCCAATTCCTTTATCTGAACATTGGATAACGCATACCGGCCCACAAGTGAATGTAACTCTGGTTATATAAATTATTTGTGCTACCTTATCTACCGAAAATTCCTCATTTTATGTTTGCCAAAGGACATTTTAAATTCAGTCTGAAACCCCTTAGCCGTGGTTGGCATTTTTGAAAACCAAGGTTTGTTGTCGGGACCTTAAAAAATTTTTTGTTGTTTCCTAGTTGGTTCGGGCAATTTGGGCCAATCAATTGTCTGAAAAGTAAGATGATCCATGCGTCGGATGGGCATGTAAATAGTCAGTCCACCCACCAACCCGCATTGAACCAGTGTGGTGGGATACGGTCCAAAAACCCCTGTTGGGTGTATTAGGGAGGCCTATGTCCAGCAGTGGACTATCACAGGCTGATGATGTGTGAAAAAGTAACAAATATAATGTTCGTGGTTCAGGATTGAATAAGTCATTAATAAATAAAAGGAATAATATTGGACTAGGATGAATTTATTATAAGCAATTGAAAGTGTATTACAGATGCACTTAACCAACTTTACCAGTAGTAAAATGTTTGTATGTGTACCAATAAACGTTGTTCAGTAAGTTGTGAAATCGTCAAAAGAATTACAAAAATCTTGGTTTATGTGGATAAAATTTATAGATTGATAATTAAAACTTAACATGCTTTTCCATCCAATTGTGTTACAAGCAAATTTTAAACTAAAGTTTAAGTGTAGGCCATTTAAGGTTAATTGACTTATTAAAACCGTATTAAACCGATCTCCCATTAAATTATTTTATGCATTGCAAAAAAATTAAAATGTCTCAATTTCTGTTAATACTTTGACTACATTGTTAAATGCAGAAATTGTAAAACAATATTTACAAATAAAAGTTTCATTCTAATAAAATTAGTTTTCAAACATTGAATCAACGAATAATCATAAAAAAATGGTAAAAAAACATTATCGAAACGTAAAGTTAAATTTGCATTTAAGACAAAGTGTAACAAAGATTTGGAAAATTCATAATATTGTACGAGGCTTTGTGACATTACACATAACATTTATTCTGACCTTACATTATGTGGGTTCCTTTAGACTCAGCTCATTTGCATGAAGCAAGTTGTTTCTGTGTCCAATACTGCTATGGCTTTGGATGAAATTTGTATATCAAGAATGTGTTAGCCAAAGTTATTCCTATTGTAAATACAAGATAAAATTAAAACAATCATAATAAGAATATCAATAAATATAGATACAATTCTAAAATAAATGTGTAAATGGCAAAATAAACAAACTAAAATGGTTTGAAAAGAAAAAATGAAGGATATAATTCTATAACCAGATAATTTAATGCTTTAAGCATAGTAAAAGATAATTACAAATTTGAAACAAGAATATAATAATAATTCTGATTGAGGTCGGATTCGAAATGGCGACATTGATATAAAGAGTATCATTCTGTTTGACATTACATGACGATCGAGATGTTCGAAATAATTTATCTCCTTTTTTATGGCATACGCGAACACGAGCAGTCGTGCCGCTGATGGGAAGTGGTCACCGACGTCCATGAACTTTGCAATACCAGTGGTATCGCCAAGCGCAACCACCGTGAGACACAGGATGTTTGGTCTCGTTTGACGTAAGCTACGCTGGCTACGGTGCCCTTCAACCGGAACACAGCAGTGTTTTCACACTAATGCTTCGCGGCGAAATAGGCACCGCGTGGTACCCACAGACGGTCTCCTGTAAAAGGGGACCTACGGTAAATCCTCGGTCCTGCTGCAACTATTTGAACTATGTAATAAAGATGCTTGTTTTGTATTGATTGAATGTCTATAAAGAAAAAGTATGAGCAGGTGTTAATGACATCCTTGTAGATTGATGTTGATTAGAGTTGACCAAGCTTAAATTGAAAAAAAAATCAAATTTTAATAATTAAAAGTAGTACTTTCGTCGAAGTTAAAAAATATATTTACCATGTTACGTTGCCATGTACATTCCATAATTCAACATGGTCATTAGCCATTCATCACTATAATGAATGGACAGTGTACAAGAAATAATTAAAGATGTCCTAAAAGTAGTAAGTAATTGACACAAAACAGTAAAAGCAATGACTTGTTTTTATTAAAACTTCACTTGTTAAGTTTAAATTTTCCATCTTTATTTAAATAAACCAAGTTTATATCCATTAAGAGTTTTCTAAAAGGAAAATTATGTAAGTTAAACTTTGGTCATGATTAATCGTATTTTGTTTTGACAAGTTAGAGATGAACTAAGATTATTCACTCTAGAGCACTCAATTATGTATTATTCAGTTTATATTTGTATACTAATTAATCTGTAACGTTGTCAAAATTTTAAAGGTTATAGGTTTATTGACACCAAGTGCAATCTTTAAATCGTAATAGTATTTTAATAAGTCTGGTATGATTTTTAACTGTATATTGTTATTATTTTAAGCGTCATTATATTTAATTAGTCAATTTTTTTTATTGCCTGTGCAGGCAGACGAGCAGTCGTACCCCTGATGGAAAGTGGTCCCGACGCCCGCATTGACAATACCTATATCACCAACGCTGCCCCAGAGCAGGATGTTATGCCCCGTTTCAATAAATACGCTGGCTATGTCCCCTAAACGGAACCTGAAATGTTTGGTAAAATAAACCAACGGTAGTACTAAAGGTGTCCCCCTGGCGGGACGGACCACCGGTAAAATTCAAATTTTAAAAGGGGCTTTTAAATGATCTTAACTCTTTCAACCACATTTATCGCAATCATTTATAGCTATGTCCGTTCTCGAAATCTGTTTTGATTATGTACTAAATTTTATAGAAATCATCTAATTTAATGGTTTAGACGGTTAAGATAGACAGAAAAAGTGACTTTCGCATTTAAAATATTATTATGGATTAATTTTGTTTGATAAGGCTTTTATCCAAGTTTTAAGCGTACCTTTAAAGTGTTTCTTTTAAAGTGAATGAAATAAAATAACTAAAAAGCTGAAACAATATCTCCATGTTTTTATCATGATCATCTTTGTTATATTAACCTTACGAAGTCACATCCATCGATCATCGACGATCGCCATCCGATTCCTTGCACACTTGCACAAATCGTCACTTCACCTCGTATCTACACTTTCTTCCCCAACGATATGGGTTCCTTTTTATAACTGAAAAATAATTTGAAATGCTAGGATATTTAAGCTTTTGTCACGCTGTAAAATTTATGAATGTACACTTCTAAGTTATTTTGGTTATGCTCGTATATCACGATATTACTATGCGTAGTATTCCTTACATTTTATGTTATAGCTGAAAGTGACATAAACATTCAGTGTGTGAAAAAGTAACAAATATAATGTTCGTGGTTCAGGATTGAATAAGTTGTTAATAAATAAAAGGAATAATATTGGACTAGGATGAATTTATTATAAGCAATTGAAAGTGTATTACAGATGCACTTAACCAACTTTACCAGTGGTAAAATGTTTGTATGTGTACCAATAAACGTTGTTCAGTAAGTTTTAAATTCGTCTTTTACACAAAGACATATAGTTATATCAATAATAATTGTTTCATTATTAATTAAAGTTGTGAAATCGTCAAAAGAATTACAAAAATCTTGGTTTATGTGGATAAAATTTATAGATTGATAATTAAACTTTCCTATTGCTGCCTATTTCTGCCGCTGAAGCAGTAGTGAAAACACTGCTGTGTTCCGGTTTAAAGGCACCGTAGCCAGCTGATTTACTGGGTAAACGAGACTTAACACCCTATGTCTCACGGTAGGCAGCGTGTTGGCGATACCACTGGTACTGCTTATGTCTATGGGCGTCGGTGACCACTTCCCATCAGGTAGCCCGAATGCTCGTCTGCCTGCGTATGCCATAAAAAAACATGCTTTTCCATCCAATTTATTTAGCAATGATATTCACAACTAATCTGTTTTACAACCAAACTTAAAACCGAAGTTTAAATGTAAAACTATTGGCCATTAAGGTTAATTGACTTATTACAACCTTATTAAACGATCTCCAATTAAATTATTTTATGCATTGCAAAAAATTAAAATGTCTAAATTTCTGTTAATACTTTGACTATATTGCTAAATGTACAACAATAACAATAACAATACTTACAAATAAGAATAAAACATTCTAATAAAACTAGTTTTCAAACATTGAATCAACGGATAATCATCAAATAGAATAGTAAAAAACATTATCGAAACGTAAAGTAAAATTTGCATTTAAGACAAAGTGTAAGAAAGATTTGGAAAATTCATAATATTGTACGCTGCTTTGTGACATTACATATAACATTTATCCCGAGCTCTCATTATGTGGGTTCCTTTAGACTCAGCTCATTTGCATGAAGCAAGTTGTTTCTGTGTCAATACTGCTCTGGCTTTGGATGAAATTCATTTTTAAATTTTGGCAGACTCATCATCATCTTGTGTATCAAGAATGTATTAGCACAAAGTTATTCGCTATTGTATATACAAGATAAAATTAAAATAATCATAATAAGGAATATCAATAACTATACATATAATTCTAAAATAAATGTCTAAATGGCAAAATAAACAAACTAAAATGGTTTGCAAAAAAAATGGAAGGATATAATTCTATAACTAAGATAATTTAATGTTTTTATGCATAGTAAAAAGATAATAACAAATTTGAAACAAGAATAGGATAATAATTCTGAATGAGGCCGGATTTCGAAATTGCGACATTGATATAAATGGGCATCATTCTGTTTGACATTACATTGACGATCAAGATGTTCAAAAATAATTTATCTCCTTTTTTTTAGGGCATACACAGGCATCTCCTTTTTTTTAGGGCATACACAGGCAGACGAGCAGTCGGGCCACTTAATGGGAAGTGGTCACCGACGTCTATAGACTTTGGCAATACCAGTGGTATCGCCAACGCGCAACCTACTGTGAGACATAGGATGTTAAGTTTTGTTTACCAAGTAAATACGCTGGCTACGGTGCCTTTAAAACCGGAACACAGCAGTGTTTTCACACTCCTGCTTCGCGGCAGAAATAGGCACCGCGGTGGTACCCAGCCAGACGGTAAAAAGGGGACCTACCACCGGTAAATCCTCGGTCCTGCTGCAACTATTTGAACTATGTCAAAAAGATGCTTGTAATGTGTTGATTTAATGTCTATAAAGAAAAAGTAATGAGCAGATGTTAATGAAATCCTTGTAGATTGATGTTGATAAGAGGTTGACCAAGCTTAAATTGAAAAAAAATCTTATTTTAATAATTAAAAAGTAGTACTTTCGCTTGAAGTTAAAAAAATATTTTTACCCTGTTACGTTGCCATGTACATTCCATAATTCAACATCGTCATTTATACATTCATCACTACAATGAATGGACAGTGTACAAGAAATAATTAAAGATGTCCTAAAAGTAGTAAGTAATTGAACACATAACAGTAATATAGCTTAATGACTTGTTTTTTGTTAAAACTTTACTTGTTAAGTTTAAATTTTTCAACTTTGTTTAAATAAACCCAAGTTTATATCCATTAAAGAGTTTTCTAAAAGGAAAATTATGTAGGTTAAACTTTGGTCATGATTTATCGTATTTTGTTTTGACAAGTTAGAGATGAACTAAGATTATTCACTCTAGAGCACTCAATTATGTATTATTTAGTTTATCTTTGTATACTAATTAATCTGTAACGTTGTCAAAATTTTGATGGTTATAGGTATATTGACACCAAGTGCAATCTTTAAATCCTATTTCGGAATAGTTTTTTAATAAGTCTGGTATGATTTTTAACTGTATCTTGTTATTATTTTAAGCGTCATTATATTGAATTTGTTAATTTTTTTTATTGCCTGCGCATGCAGACGAGCAGTCGTACCCCTGATGGAAAGTGGTCCCCGACGCCCATAGACATTGACAATACTGATATCACCAACGCGCTGCCTACCGTGAGATATAGGATGTTACTAAATTATATAAAAGGCTTAACTGATTTGATTACATCTAACTTAGTTGACGACGTTTCAGTTCCTTTGTTCACACATGCACAAGTTATCGCCCTAGATGATCAACACCACAGTGTGTGTTTTACCGTTCATAATTTCATACTAAAAAAAATAATTGAAGCGTTAGGAACATTGTTTACTAAATTAAAGTCACATACTATTCGTAACGACTTTAATTAAATTATCATATATGTATATATGTTTTCTAGAAACTTTTATATTCTATACTATAATATATTATTCATTTGTTGATCAGAGAAACGGTAATTTATACCTCTAATTATACGTGCAGCTAGAATGCAAGTCTTGATTCATTTAATTCTTAAGTATCATTACGTCAGGTGTTTTAAACATAATACTCATTTATTGATATTTTATGGTGAACAAATAGAATTATTCTATACGGATTAAAGTCAGGACTTCTATCAAATACCTTATTTTATCCGACCGATTTCGTATTTTTTTTTATTTTATAAATATGTTACCTGGTTGCTCCGCTCCTGGATGGTGCACTGATTTGGCCATTCTTTTTTTATATGACAGGTAATAGCTTTTATTTGGCACAATTTTTTAATTTTGTCGTTATCTATTAATCTAGATATTTAAGAAATTCAAAAAATTACGTCGTAAAAAATTGCAATATCGTGCAATTCCACAGCAAACGCTGGCTCAACCTTAAGAGATAGAGCATAATCTATATTCTATATAATTGTAATACTTGAATTGGCATACAATAAAGTCAACGAGCGCAAATATCTATTTTGTAAAGACAACCCACAATAATCATTTTAATGTAACCAATTTTAGAAACTGCAATCAGGCATATTCAAGGTTAATTTGAAATAATTCTATTTAGGTTCATACAAAGTTGTTGAATTAACAAATTTTTTTATTCTATGTACATAAAACGTATCAAAGACGATATTTTCATTATATGAATACATTTAATGATATAAGAGATGTAAAAGGCGATGGCGTTTGTTTGTACAGTAAAATTTATAAACGTCACAGAATTAAGCATCTTGATCGTCTGCCTGCGTATGCCATAAAAACTATCAACCCTTTGTAAAACATAACAATTTATGATTACTTCATAATTAAGATCACTGACTTTGAACTCACGTAATACATGTAGTTACACTTACGTTGAGGAATGGACTTGCACTTTAGAAACCGAAAGTCGAGCGTTCGAGCGTCGAGCGACTTAACAAAATTTCATTAATGTTTCTTATTTGCTTTGAGTAATGCGGGCTGATCACTCACCCGATGACCTGGGAAGTAAGATGCGTCAGATGGGCATGTTGAAATTCGGTCCTGCACCTTTTATATCTCCGATCATGTCAGTCATCCGTCCCAGTATGAAGGTATATAGAAACACTATTCAACGCCGTATTCAAAATCAATTATTTGATATACATAGCATTAGCCCAAGTTAAGCTAGATTTATGATATGATTGATCGTGTAGTTAAGTTGTTGCATCTTTCTTAAATTCATTATAACAGTAATTAATTATATATTAGTGAATAAAAAAAACTTTACAATCTACATCGTTTTACGAGCTGTTACCCGTGGTGTACGCGTGCAATAGGAGAAATATCCTGCAGGTGTATTGAAATGTACTGAACAGTATTAATGAAATGTTTATATTGTATGTGCTACCATAAGATGTTCATCCCGTACAGTTTGAAAGTACAATATTGGTGAAAAACACCACTCGTTTCGAGTATCTAGACATAAAATTTCATCGTTTTGTGATCAGTTGAAACGATTTCCATATAAACTTCCATCTCCTATTCCATCCCTATCAACTACTTTTATTGTTTTACTACTATTATTTCTTTCTAGGAATTTATTTTAAGTATGTTCCAAATTTCATCGAAATCGGTTTGATGCTTTGGACAGTAAAACAGACATATATCATAATATTAGTAAGGATTCAAGACAAATAGAAGATCACGTTATAATTTATTCTAGCAAAAGCTTTTCAGGAGGCGCACCGTTTTTACGCAACGAAAATTTCTAGATTAACACATACATAAATCATATTACTAATTTTAATTAAAATTTACTGATGAGTTTTAGACATATATTTTTTTAAACAGGTACGATAAAAATTAAATAGTTTAACATGTTTTTGAGCAACAAAGTACGTTTCATTTATTTTATGTCTAATTAACCATAAATAAATCTTGTTCAAAATTTATGATCCAGTAAAATTATGTTGTTCCAAGTTTTGGTAATGATTAATCGTCCTTTGTTTTGACAAGCAAGAGCTCGTCAACGATTCTAAATTAAGACCAAAGCGATTAATTATTGTACAGTTTCCACTATTTTATAGTTTGTAATCATCATCATGTAAATCATCTGATGATTAAGTAAGTATCCGAAAATTAATAACATTTTAATCATAAAATAAAAATTACCTTGTTGTAATAAAAATGTAGATTCGGGTTATTTAAAGAAGTATCATAAACGCTGGCTATCTGATCCCATAGCTTAAAATAGTTACGGGCATTGTTGTGACGGATAAGATATCCATAAATTTGAAGGCAAGTCCTCTACTATCATCATAATTTTAAGGCAACGTTCTATAATGCCCTAAGTACACAGAAAACAACGGTTCCTAAAAGTTCTAAATCTAAAGCTTCCTATTCTGCCGAAGGTAGCTAGCCCCATCACAACAACACGCAGGACCGATGTCAACATCTTGCGTTAAGAGAAGCTCTTTTTTCTATGAGGGTTCTGTCGATAGATTATTTTCCTAACACCACTATTGTCTGTATGAAAATAAATATAAAAAAATCTTATTTATGTATAAAAAAATTATTGTTGGGCATGTTAGTATAAGTTTCGGTTTTGGCGGAAACTAATATCAAGGCCAAAAATCGGTTCATTTTGGCTGAAAAACCAGCTTTGGTGGGACACTATCACAAACACTTGATTTTTGTATTGTAATTGTTATCATCCTTTGTATCTTTTAAAAATGGGATTTAAAGTGAAAAATAACCGGTGGTAGGTCTGCTTTTTACTGGAGACCATCTGGGTGGATACCACCGCGGTGCCTATTTCTGCCGCGAAGCAGTAGTGTGAAAACACTGTTCCGGTTGAAGGGCACCGTAGCCAGCGTATTTACTGGGTAAACGAGACTTAACACCCTATGTTTCACGATAGGCAGCGCGTTGGCGATACCACTGGTATTGCTAATGTCTATGGGCGTCGGTGACCACTTTTCATCAGGTGGCCACACACTGCTCGTCTGCCTGCGTACGCCATAAGAAAAAAAATTATAGTGGTAAACAATTGTTTGAAATATATTCATTAATTCATCATTATATGTATAATACACAAAGGGTAATATAATATGAAGCATGATTGAAAAAAAATTCAACTGCAACCGCAATAAAATTATTTTAAAAGAAGATACACTGCAGTCATTATGTCGTCAACACTACTCTAAAACTTTTTTGCTGTAGTAAAGATAACTAAAATTCCTTAATCAAAGCTTTGTTGCAAAAAGATTTAAGTAATGTTGAAAAAATTCTAAAAGTTGTACTAATATGTTGTTTAACTTAAAATAATTGTTTTATTCATTCCAATAAAAAAAAACTTAACTCAATTTAAGCTCTTGGTAATATGGTTCTAAAGGGCGTTGCCATTTTTCATTTCCCGCATAATGACAGTGTCAGAGTAGACAATTAAGGACCGCTCACTTTTATAAGAAGCATGCTATTAAAGAGAATTTTTCTCTTGTCGTCAGTCCTTTATCCATATTATGTGATAAATTTACCTTCATTTTTTTTTTAATCGAAAAAGGATAAAGTTTCCAATTTGTTTAACGTATTTTTATAAAAGGCGGTGGAAAATGTACCCCTGCTGAATAATACGTAAGAAAGAAATAATATACAATTTAAAAAATATATATACTTACTATTTAAATAATATGGGTATTTTTTATCAGTACAGTGCTTAGATAAGACATTTTATACACTCTTTTGCTATAGAAATGCAATGTTTACGTACATACAAATGTTGTATTACTGTGATTGAATAATTTTATCTTTAATTGGAGGATTTTATGCTTATCTCTTTATCTTAATCTTTATTAGAATTAGTTTGATGAGGCAATAATAAGAGCACAACTAACTATAAATATAACCTTATAACTTTAAATAAATATTCTTGGTCAAAGCTATAACTATAACTAACAAATAACTAAATCAACTTACCTTTGGTTAAATCCGACAACAATCTTAGTTAAAGCAAAAAAAAGCCGATCATATTTACGAAATCTATTTTGATTTATTTATTTTTACGGGATTTTTACGGTTACATGTTACCAAATTATTTTTTAATGTTATTTAATCAATTTATGAAGCGATCCAAGTATCTTTGTTTTAGATCGGTGTTTTTAGGCAAGTTAAAATAAGTACGGGATGAAACTTGAATACAAAAAATCTGTTACTAAACTCAGATTTAATTTAATGACATACTAAGAATTTAAGATATTGTTAAAACTAAGTTTTTTCAATAGGTCCTTTCTTATTAAAAAAATACCTTAACTTTTTTAATAACAAAAGTAAATAAATGTTAATGAGGGTAAATAGCGGGCAAACTGTTAGTAAATCTTCTCAGTCAAAGCCTGCTATAGTCTTGGAAGTTTAGATTGAAAAAGTATTACAAATACGGTAATAACTTATTAACAGGTATTTCAAAAAAGATGGTTTGGGGTTTATTAAGTCACAGAGTAATAAAATAGTAATGTTTACATATCTCTCTATATATATACATATAATTCTTCTGTACGTTTGTTGACAGTGTTGTCCTTCCAGTCGGCTGGACCGATTTAAATGTTTTTTTTTGCTTGTTTGAGTGGCGTCGAGGAGGTTTTATATTTACAAATAAGCTCGGCAAATGGCACTGCAGTCGGTATCTGGGTTATTTATCTATACTGTAAATAAAATGTTGAATCGGCTTGAACTTTCATTTCTTACTTTCTTTCAAATCCTATTCGCTTAATATAACATGTAGGACAATGTTTGTCTGGTCCGTTAAATAAAGCTATTAGATACCTTTTATAAAGTTATCTCATATCGTTAAATATTGCAAGTTTATTCTGAAACAAAAGTATAAAAATATAAGGAATTAATAATTTTAATTTGTTTCGTATTTATTTAAAAACTATCAGCTAACTAATTATATATTAAACTAATTGCCATTAACCTTGTCAGTTTTAAATTTGATGGTAAAAAGTAATATTTATAAAATAACTCCCGTAGATGCTGTTGTATGTAGCTCTCGGTGAAATAGATCAAAGGTTTGACTTTCACAGTGATGTATATTCTGCGGCCCCTTCTATGTATGTATGCCATGCTCATGAACAATTTTCTGTAGGCTATAGGTCAGTTAGTGTTAAATAGACCTCGTCTTTGACATATTTTGTAAATTTACCCGATAATTGTTAGTACTGAGATAATTGTTTAAGATTTTAACACAATCTGTCTATTTAAATTCATACATCCCTCCCTTGCCTATCATATTTTAAGTGGATAATTAGTATAATTCATAAAAACCTAAAATAAACCTATTTAATAAAGGAAGTAATAAAAATTTTATCACTCACTCAATTTTATTGCCTTTAACACATGGCAATCTAAAAGCTTATCTATACGTAGACGTACGAAGCGTAGTTATTTTGTCCAGGAAGTGAAGTGTAAAGGGAAAGGTGAGTGTGTGACAGTGAAAAGGAAGAGTCGCTCAATTCAAACTGCGTTCGTTTTTCTTGCATATATGTAACCTTACTGCTTCGCTCCTAAGGCACCGATTTTGATTTTTGAATCCTCTTATTCTTTTATAATACTATATTACGAATATTCGAGATTTATAAAAAAGCACTTCTTTTGAACTTGATCAATAGTTAAGTTTAAATTAAAAGCTTTCTCCGCTTTGTAATAATATATTTCTTCAAAGAGTTGATCTAACAGTTTTTTTTATATGTTAAAATATTTTAAATAATAAAAAGCGGCATACATGTAAAATTAACTGCAGTATTTAAAGTTGTGCAGTTAACCAATACAAGAAACAGAACATTTTTAATTTCAAATGTTGGAAATTAAACTATTTAAATATATAGGTTAATTTCCAACATTTGCTAACATTTCAAAGGTCGTAAGTGAACTACCTTAGATATTCAAGTGAATTTATCTCGTACTTACTATTGTACTACAAACAAATTTATTCTTAACAATGCATTCTATACATATCGAATTTTTCACTATTTTCATAAAATTTTACCTGTAAGAGAAACAAAGTTCATGTTTCTCAATACGTCAAGTGTATAGCAACCGACAGACTACTATAAGCATGTCGGTAACGCAAACTCATAAGATTGTTGTTCACAATATTTGTGCTCATAGCTCATAAATTTTTTTTTAGTACACAAATCAGAAAGCATTGTCTATCAGTTAATTAGCCCTTACTAATTAGAAACTCGGAAGTAAAAGTTATGCATGCCTGGAATTATAGCTCACATCCGTTTAATTAAATTAAGCCAAGATAAAATCCTACGAAGCCGATAAAACACAAGGTGCTGTAAATATAATCTAAATTACTCATCTTTTTATTGTTGTACTTATATTTATAATTTTGGTAAGGTATTTTTTGTAAACTGTCACTAAATTAACACTATTAGATAAAAAAGGAACAATAGCTTGCAATAAATGTCATACGTAGTCAAAAATTAAACTACGGCGAATTCTCGTTAACATTTCATTTAAAATACTCCCTTTATTCCAAATAAAATCAAGAAGAAAAGTGACCCTCTTATTTGTATTCAATCCCTTAAACGACTGTCGACTCTTAAACCGAATAATACGGCTTTGTGATTTACTAATTAAATTTGGCCTTTGGATCGTTAAGATTACGCGTTTGGTCGTTAGAAATTCATCAATATTTGTTTTTATATTTATGTTGCACCGATTTTAACAAAAAAATTAAATTTTACAGCCATGATATTTTATAATATTCTATTGTTTATTTATAAGAAAAATCTTATCCAAGAGTTAAAAAAAACCCATTCAGAGTAATAAAGAAACACAAAAAATTAAAAAAGATCTTCTAGCTTATTGAAGTGTAATATAAATTTTATTTCAATGTATAATGCTAACCTTACAATAATATACAAAATAGGATTAAATTGCACATTTTAATTGCATCATTGCTGGATTGATTATACACAAAACGTAAAATGGTATCATTAATCCGTGGGAGACGTTTAAATAGGTATTTTAAATACTATCACACAAACCGAGAAGTACAAATTTTACTGAAGTAGCAATGAAAGTAGCTTTAAATCAGTTTTTCTGAACGAAAGCGGTAAACGGATAATAAAAAGGCATTTTACTATGATGGTAACAACTTTTAATAGAATTTTGGTGCATATTGATAACAATTTATAGAATACTTCCGCGAATACAACTTAAAGGTTAACAACAAGGAGATATTTCGTTGGTGAATCAAAGACATATGTATATCAATATTTAACACTTATTTTAATGTGCTTCAACCCATTCTGACTACGAAGGGCGATATATACTAGAAATAGAAATAAATGTTTGTAACAATTGGTAAACAGAACATGAGCTATGGGATTAAATACCAATAATAAATATTAAATATAAAAATCTCTTACCGTTAGAAAGGGTCGTGAGGGCAAAAGCAAATGCAGTGTATATATTTTTCGTATTGTAGTATGAAGACGGATCCGGATGTTTATTTAAGACCCTCTTCATCTTTACATAAAGAGTTTTTATCCAAATAGAAAAGTGACATTAAATTCCGATAGGTAAACTTATACCATTTCAATGACATAATGGACTTAAGGAGGTTCAAAGGTTCATTTCATTGGCAGTAAGTAAATGATGGTTGTCGTTTTGTTTTGTCAAGTTAACAGATGTGAACTGCGTCAGTTTAAGATATGTCTTTTATTATATTGTGTCGAATAATAATAACTTTATATTTAAAGATTTCTAAATTAAGTAAGGAAACAGAAATTAAAAAAAAAGTGACATTTAACAGTACCCAAATATTATAATCCTTGACTAAAGCCTGAAAATGTATTTTATAAGACAAAAAAGTAGATTAAAATTTTATTATATGAACAACATGTAAGGAAAGAGTATATCAATATTATAATTTAAAACATTAAAAATGTAAGAATTTTTATATCGATTCGTAATCACAACACAAATAAATTAACCTAGCTTAATAAAAATGTATTAAAAAAACAACAATTCTTTTTTATGAAATTTTGTTATGAACTTTTATTTCTATTTCAACTTAATCGCGTACATTCATCAGAAAATATTGAGATGACTGAGTAACTTTACTATTTATGATGTGATAATAAATTACTTAAAATTATTTGACAAGCAACATTTAACCAAATGTATACAAATTATTTATAATAATTACTGAAATTTAGTGGACTCTTAAACAGTATTAAATATTCTACAGAAGAATGAAACTAAATGCAGCATTAAAAGCTTTATAAAAGTTAATTTATTTATCCGCCACAGTTATAACTTAATATTATTATGTGCCTATTACCATTATTAACTTATTGCCGCTCCACGGTGCAATCGGGCTGACGTGTTTTGCATAACGCGGCTCTGTCTAAAATGAATAAAATATGCCAGATTTATACTACAAAATAGCTTTAAATCGTTACTCAATGATGAAATTTATATCACTATGGATACATATACACAAAATCACAGCCCATTTTTTATTATCTTTATTTTTATTTCCATTGCATATTTAAAGTATAATTTTAGGGTATGTATTCTGTTAATTACGCCAACGCAAAGAACATAGTAACAGGTTTTAAATATACAAATATAGTTTTTTAACAGTAAAAAATAAAAAAGGGTTATGTTAATACAAACAAAATATTTTGGACTCAAAGGGTCGCATAAATATAATAACTGACCTATATACCTTAGTAAATACCTTAAGTGTGGTCATTGACCAGGAAGGTCAATGTTGTGCTAGGCAGTGAACGCAAAGACGGTAGACGTGCTGCAGTCCCCGGCCTCTCCAGCCAACGTGAAGAAGCGAGGGAACATGGGAGAAAGTATTTCGTAGGCCGTTCCTCCTATCCTCCGCGACTCGGCAGCAGTGCAGCTGTGTTGTGGAGGAACCTTGGAAGGAGGAGAAATCTGGAATGGTATAGTCGATCTTTCGTTTTTCGGTCAAGTGGTCCGAGCGGTGAAGCCAAACTCCTAAGCCGCCTCTGGGGGTCGGGAGACTTACGCATGCAAGGTTTGGTATCACCTGACTCCTATAGTCTCTTCTCAGCACTTTCGAGAAAGTCTTTCGAGGCAGATTAAGCCACAGGCCAGGGATGGGGCGGCCTCGTTGGCAAGCGCTGGCAAGGTTCTAGAAGAGTGTGAAAGTATTCCTGTGAACCTAAAGGCGTTAGATAGAAACAACGTGGTTGTCAAGGTCGGTGCGAGTTTGACATAACTCGTCTTTGCCCCGCGGAGACGGGTATGCATAGGCATATCCTCATGGAAAAAAAGTGCTTTTTGACCTTGACCGATTCGCTAGAGGGTGTGGATCCGATTCCCACCTCGGGAACTATATTGTTAGGTGAACATAGAGTATTTTTTGAGTCTGGAAATTTTATTAAAATGTGTTTATTTAAAGAAAGAAAATTAAGTGTATGTATTTATCAGTCATCCAGTTACCAAAGTAAGTGCTTTGCGTGCCTTGAGATTAAATGATGTTATGTAATTCATCAGAAAAATTTAAAAAATAATTTAGAAACGAATTATGCCTTTGCCAAAGCAGAGTCACTGTAATAGGCTTTTCCCAAAAGACGTCAAAAAGAGGCCCTTCAACGGTGTAGAATAATTATTAATACGCAAATTTTAATTATGTCACTGATTGTAATGATCTACTCGATAAAAGCAATTAAAAAATATCGTCTGTGGTTATTTTGAAAATAAGGTAGTACACAAGAAAATCGTACCGATTTAGATGTCAAAAAGTTTCTTTGTGTCTGGCTTTGGAACTGGCAGTCTATATAGTATTGTTATTGTTACATCAAAACCGCATCTAAAACCGACCGAATTATTTTTCTTTGTCTTACATTTAATTTAAATATAATAAAAATAAGAACTTAACAAGCATTCTACATAGGTTAATATTTTTGGTGAAGAAATGGGTTTGAAAATCATTGAAAAAAGGGTTGGCGAGTGGCTACCTCCTTAGGATAATCGCAGTGTGGGACGATCTTCCTCGAGATAGAGTGACGATCTGTGCAAATGTACAGGAAGCCATTGGATACAGATGGCGCAGGATCGTACTTCTTTTAAGGTCATGGGGGAGGCCTTGTCCTGCGGTGAACATTGTTCATATGTTGATATGATGGTGATGAAAAATAATTACTGATATTAACCCGTATTAGTATTGAATTGGTAAATTTTATGGTATTTATAACATTGTTATGTCAAAATTCTCCGTGACGTATAACTTCTTGAAATAGCACACGATAAGTCTAAACAGAATTGTAAGGCTCACGCGAAACTGTTTTAACGCCTTGCATTTCATAATAGCGGGACTCTATAAAGGTACCCTTTCAAGCAACACTGGGTTCCTTCAATGGGCTGAAAACTGTATTTTTATAACTTGTGACCATATCCATACGTTCTTATGTGTGGTTATGTTATTAAAGAATGCCTAGTATCAAACGGTTATGGTGTCAGAAGCAAACTTTCTTATTGGTCAACTGCGGCAATGTTTAATCCTGACGCGATGTCTAACGATTCAGAGCGTCCGACGTTTTAGCGCTAATTGATGTTAGATTTTGTTAATGTAGGTTCTCTTACGTCTTTAACAATTAGTTATTGCATTTTATGCTAAGTGGTGGTTAAAAAAAACTAAATTGTTTATTTACACATTTTTTTTATAGATTGAAGTTGAAGGTTTATATGTATGACACATGCTTAATATTGAAAGTATATTTTCTATCAGCAAAAAATCCGTGCGGAGCAGGGGCAGGTTGCTAGTAAATGTATAAAAGTAAAATGTAGTTCCTGCTCTGCTTACATATTTTCAACAATCTTAATTACTGTTGCGTTGTTTTACTGTTCAAGAACTATATTTCGTATTTGTACCTTATTTTGTATTTACTATTTTTTTTGTATGTAAATGTGTGTATACGTCTTTGATCAAACTTCTACAACTATAATTTACAAAATTCTTCCAGCAACTAGAGTGCGAAGAATAAGTAAGTCTTTTATGGGACAATGTATACGTTTTTACAACAAAATCCCAGTAAACGTTCAGACTTTAACTATTAATAAATCTAAAAAGGTAGCCAAGGAACGTTTATGTGTTAAAGGTTATTACGATAATAATGAATTTTTAAAAGATAACACAGCCTGGAAATGGAATGCTCGCTCCAGGTCTTGTTTCAAAATCGCACAACATGTTATGCCTTCAAATTGTTTGTTATTTTTAAAAGATTACATAAAAAATAGCCCTCTGTGTTTCTTTCGCCGGTTCTTCTCAGGTCTGAGGCGTCCTTTTCCGAACCGGTGGTAGTGTGTTTGATAATCAATAAGCAAGTGTAAACTTCTATATTGAATAAAGATATTTGAATTTAAATTTGTCCAAGTCTTTAAGTCAGCTGTAATAATTTTGTTTTGTCATACAATAGTTTTTGGGAGTTACAGCTGTTGTAATAGTTAAAATTTTTTTCGAGTCCCTGACTTTATTTAACCAATAAAACTAAGTGATTTTATTTAAAAACATCTTGAACTACTCCTGTAGAAATCATTCCAATATAGAAGTCGTTAAAATCTCATCTAAGTTGACATCGCCTTTAAAGAGATGTGAATAGGCGAAAGGATCAAAGTTTTAATTAACTTTGAGTAAAGACTCTCTCAAAAAGAAATTATTTAACAAAGGGAATGTGAAGTAGTTGAGCATTAGTAAGTATTTTCTAAATTAAATTTGTAAAATAACTGTATACTTTAATTAGCAAAAAATATTTTCATATGCGCTGTAATTTTTTTTTAAATAAATGCTTTTAAATTTGGATTTCGCTAAATAAATTTAAATAATGTTTTTTTTTCTAGGAATTGCTTCTTTGTTGCTTCCATTTTTTCTAGGAAGGAAGACCTCCCGGAAACGTATAACATCAAAAAGATTTCTTTGTATTTAATAAAAGACTTCAATACTTTATGTTACGAGAGGGTATACGGGTCGATTATATAATACGGGTCGAACAAGAACCGGCCGTGTTCGTACATGAACAACTAATAGTCTTCATCCCTTTAAATGTTCGCATTCGAGAGAGTACGATAGAGAACATTTGAGAGTAAAATAGTATGTACAGCAGAGACGCTGTACATACTATTTTACATCATTAGCTTTTGAATTTTGAGGATCAAATGGTCCCTTAAAGGAGTGAGCAAAGAAAATGCACATATAAACCCCTCGTACACGGATAAATGGACGCTCAACTGGCTTTTATGCCTTTGTTGTCAACAATTCGTATATAAGCAAAGCGAGTTATGGCTGCAAACGTTGTGCATCTATATCGCTCTTATTTAAACTGATATAAAACCAACCGTACGTTTGTGACTGTAAGGTTACGATCGTAAAAGTTTTTACCATCTCATTTAGGAACGAGCCTCCAACTTCTATACAATTTTTGATAACGTTCCAATTGTTGTAACAGGAGTTCTCTAGTAACTCATTACGCTAATGACTGATAATGCTAACAGTACTCAGGTTTCATTTCATGTTTTAAAAACTGTAATGACATTATGCTTGTCTTATAAGTGTTATGTTAAAGAAACACGGTATATAGTAGCAAAACAAAAAATGACAAACGGGTAATCCGTTTTCATATCGAATATTGAAAAATGGTTTTATATATTTGTTTTACTAATAATTGGCACTTTATACAGTGCAATATTTGTCATATTATGGCAGGATATAAAGGAAACTTTATCAATTACCAATTGATCGTCGCCCTAATGTTATGAATTTATGTTAATAATATCTTTATCTACATTTGTCAAAAAAAGTGCTAAGACCAAAAACTTTATGGAATCCTGTATTATTAAGTAAAGTTGTATTAAAGATAAATGTTGACAAATTGATAAGCTGGGAACAGCAATACCTAATATAACAGTTAATATACCGCATATTGTTTTCAGAAAAGCACTTTTGGACAAATGTAGATAAAGATATTATTAACATAAATTCATAACATTAGGGCGACGATCAATTAGTATATGTATAAAGTATTCTCCTTTTATATCTCATTGCCATAAATTAGACAAAAATTGCATGTATAAAGTGTAATTACATTAGTAAAATCAAAATACTAAACCATTCTTCATATATTCGATATGAAAAACGGATTACCAAGTTTAATTGTCAGATTTTACTTGTTAGTTTGTTACTCAATAGTCACGTGTAGTTTCCTTAAATAAGCACTTTATAATGTACTTATAATAGGCATATTACATTTACGTTATTTGTCAAGAACGAATCGGAAATGAACCTGATAACGTTAAAAGACATTCCTTATATCGTATTACGCGTAATAAGTTACTAGAGAACTCCTGTTACAAACTATGGTAACGTGTTAATCAATAAGCAAAATTCTATATAGAATGTTTGTAGCATCGTTTAAAGTGATGGTGGTACAAAACTTTTCTGATCGTAAACCTCACTCACAAAGTACGTTGGTTTATATCGTTTAAATAAGAGCGACTTAGATGAACACTTATGAGCCATAATCGCTTAGCTTATATAATTGTTGACAGACTAACAGGTAAAAGCCTGTTGAGCGTCCATTTATCCGTTGTACGAGGGGTTTATATGTGCATTTTCTGCTCACTTTTAAGGGACCATTTGATGCCCTAAAAATTCAGTCTGCGTGTTATATGAGTCTTCAAATCCTCTCAAGTATAACATGCATGACTTTAACGATAAACTTTAATATCATATGCAATACCATAATAGCAATAACATGTTATTTGCAATGGATACATCGGGATGAAAACTTTGTAGACGTTTTATTTGTATTAAAATAAACATAATGTCTGTTCTTCAGCACTGGCTACAAACATAAGAATTTTCGTGTAATCATAATTAACGTTAATGGATAAAAAAAAACTTTATATGACTTACCTTCTGTAGAATTCGTCTTGTCCCTGCAACAAAATAAAAAAAACTCAGTTATAAGCTACAATTTCAGAAATTTGTAAAACGAATACTACAAACACGAATAGTAAATAAGAAATAAATTCGTAGTCATTTTATAGTACAGATATTTGCATACACATTTATCTATCAAAAATATAATAAATATGATACGTGACGCAGTGTATTGACTTAAAAAAATGATTTTGTAACAATCAGTTGTTGTCTTCAACTGTCGATATATCTTTCGGAAATAACTTAAATGCAAGTTATGGTTAATGGTTTATAAGTAACATATTACTTAAATAATGAAAATGCTAATTCGAAAGAGGTCCTTGACATAAGCTGAATGACTTTCATATAATTGTTTACCATTGGAAAATAAGTTTTATCAGCCGCAGATACATCTAAGAAAGATGTTGTGCTAGATTATTTTAATGTCTATCTAAACATGCTTAATATTAAAAGGGCATTTAGTTTATAGATTCGGACGAGATGGAATCACGTAGTTGCAGTTTAAGATCTAAACGAAATTAGCAAATCTTTAAAGCCTCGCTACTAAACTAAAATTTTGTCTAAACTTTGTCTAAAAAAGATTTTGTCCGAGTAACGACATGATCAATATCGGCAACAAAGACCAAAGTTAGATTGCAAGCGTGCTTTGAATTTCACCAGCTCTTAATACCTCATTATATCGCACGTTCTGAATATATTCTCTCATTCAAAACTTTTTGTTGTTTACGAAAATTCACCAAACATTATGTTCATTTCCTACATCAATTTTCGATGCATAAAATAGTTATTAAAAGGTATTTTAGGCTCCTGTTATGTGTCGCAGTTTGCCTTAAGAAAAATAGTTCTGATTACCGCCTCCATGATCTAGCGGTTTTGGCCCTTGCTTTATTAACCGGAGGTCATGGGATCGAATCCCGCGGGAAAACAACGTTGTGTTATTGTTTTTTCTGGTTAGTTAGGATAATTTAGCCGATTATCTAAATATCTGGAAAGTAAGATTATCTATGCGTCGGATGGGCATGTAAAAAGTCCGCCTACCCTAACAACCCGCGTTGGACCAGCGTGGTGGGATACGGTCCGAAACGCCCTAATGCACGGCTTATGCATTATGGCCAATGTCCAGCAGAGGACTAACAACAGGCGTATGATGAATACTTGTTATTAAATTTATTTTCTCAATTAAATGTAGTCTTCCTTAATGTAGTAACGTTGTCTTACAATGGCATACTTTTTTGAATGATATAAATGTAAAAAAAAATTTGCTGCCTGATAGACAATGTAAAAAAGTATTATTTTCTCAAAGTTCTATACAAAGAAAAAATATCAAGAACATCTTTTGTAACCTATATGAAAATAGTCGCTGCAATACGTAAAATTTTAAGCCATAGTTCTAACTCGTTAGAGTAAACTAAAATGTCAAACATTTTATGTAAAGATTTTATATCTAAAATCCGAGTTTATATACTGGACAATAATAAAATGATATATGATCACAAAACATAGCGTCATTGGAGCTGACAGTTGGAGAGTTTTGAGACTAACGTAGACAAAACGGTCAAGCAGCTTTGAGAACGTTGCTCGAGCTAGACAAGCCATTTGTTCCGCTAAGATAAAACAAGAACAACTTCGCTAAAGAACATCGCGGTGAAATGACATATACCTCATATATCATTTGACCGTGGTGTTGAGTTTAGATTTCACCGGTGATACGAAATATTCTTAAAATACTTTTTGTTTATTGTTTGTGCATAAACATTCTGTGTTTTGAACAAATTTTGAGTCATATCATAATAAAACATATGTATTAAATGATTTTATAATATGAAATCGAAAAAAATAGACAGTAATTGCATAAAATAGTTATTGTATGAAGTTACTATGGGTGCATTGCAGAAGTAAATCACTAGTAAAATCACGTCATAATACACATGTCATAATAAGACAGTAAATTTACTATTATCCCTATTTAAAGCTAAAATTTCATTTTATTCGAGTAAGAATTAAGAGCATAGCGAGAAATATATGATAAAAATTTCACTTCACGTCACAATCAAGTTATCATATACTCGACTGATTTAAATATTTTTACAAAGCAGATGCGCTATAGTACTTTCTTTGGAGACCGATCATTTTTATTTTCTGTAACGAAGCAAATAATTCTTACTCAAAGCTTTGTTGCGCAGCGTGATTAAAGAAATATGTTTGCGAGCTATAAAAAATCTATAAAATCGATAGTGACTGCTGCCATTCATGCCTTTAAAATAAATTTTGGCCAATATGAACTTCGAAATTCTTACACAAATTTAAAATTGGCGCAAATATGGGTAGGAAATAAACCACATTTTTTTCCTATAATGACAACTTCAGAGTAAAGACAAAGATCGCTCGCTTTTTATAAGACCTAGGTACTCTTAAAGACCATTTTTCTTCTTTCAACGCAACATTCTATACCAATTTATATCGTACACATAAAAGTAGACAACGAAACACACCAACGCTTGGTTATGCGCACTGTTATAGGGATTCGCGTGAATGCCTTTTTAAAAAGGCTTTTATTGACTAATCACTTCATTTATAATATAATTAAATGGAAATAGAAAATTAGAACAATATTGGAGAGAGACTTGATTATGATTCGGAGGATGATGCTCAACTTACTGACTGGCCGGCCGACTCGCTGTCGGTGGCTCGGTTACAATTCACGTACAATATCAGATAAAATATTTCAAATAAAATTCTATCAACTATGAATGCACGCCGATGAAGTCGCGTCTGGTGCACTCTTTATTTGTATGTAAGATAATTCGAAGTAAAATGGAATCCATAGACATTTTAGGTAATGACGCTCTGTTACTTGTACATTTACTTCAATGTATTCAATTGCAATGTTATGTTAAATTATAGATCTATACTAATATATATTTCTTTGAGTTAGGATATTACTAAATATCTATATTTCTATGTTAGTCCACTGCTTGACATAGGGCTGACTTTTTACATGCCCATCCGACGCATAGATCATCTTACTTTTCAAACAATTGGGTGATCGGCTCAAATTATCCCAACCAACCAGAAAACAACGATGACACAAAGTTGTTTCCCGTGGTATTTGAACAGACGACCTCCGGTTTATAAAGCAATCCAATTCCGTTACACTACGGAGGCGGTATTAGGAGTACATTTAAGAAAAAACCCACGTATTGTGATGTACTTAAGGCAAACTGCGACACCTATAAGCGATCTTAAACGTGTCTCTCCAAGCATACTTCAATCTTTTTGAGCAAAACCAAGGTATGCAAAACACGTCTACTCGATTGCACCGCGGAGCTGCTATGGTTTAAAAATGGTAATAGATTCATAATCCTATTTAGTATGCTGGACTGCCTCCGTAGCCACCACCACTAGGTATAGGCGTGTGGCTTAGAAACCGAGGTCGTGGTTCAGAATCCTGCAGGGACTCAACAAATTTTCATTGTTGTTTCCTAGTTGGTTAAGGCAATTTGGGCCGATCACCCAATTGTCTGAAAAGTAAGATGATCCATGCGTCGGATGGGCATGTAAAAGGTCGTCCACCCACCAACCCGCATTGGACCAGCGTGGTGGGATACGGTCCAAAACCCTCTAATAGATAGGATTGTATTAGGGAGCTACGTTCAGCAGTGGACTATCAAAGGCTAATGATGATAATGATGATGATGATGCTGGATAAGTGATTTACTTTCCAAGGCTATTGTTTTATTCTTTGCTGCATTAATAATACGTACTATATATTAAATAAAGTAATTCTCACAGGAGTGACTCGCTAGTTATCCACTTTTTATCTTTTTCAAACATGACAATCACTGTATTGGTCAACAGTGACTTATTACTAACAATCGCTCGCTTATTCGCTCATTTCTATGAAACGTTATAATTTTCCCTATTGGAATAAATATCATTTTTCTATTTGGATAAAAGTTCTAATACATAAAGATGATAAAGGTCTTAAATAAATATCCGGGTCCGTTTTCAAACTCAAAGAGATCTTTTTATTAATAATAATGTTTACTTAATGTATATTTGTTAATTTCAAAAGTTTACGAATCTTAATAGTTTACCGGTTAAAAGCAAAATGATTTTTTAAAAACAGATTGCTCATTGCATTGAATACTCGTTGCTACGCAGACCATTTAATCAAAATTAAATTTGCTAGACATTTTAGAAAGACGTATTTACTCAAGTTTATGTTTCCGAGGAATCAAATTCTGAGGTTCCAAGTTTTGAAAACGTTACTATAGAATTCAGTATAAAGTAAATACGATTAAATAGGTAAAAACCTCCTTTGAAAACAAACCTACCATTAAATTATGCATGAAGTGATAATTACCTACTACGCGCTAATAATTTATAAAATGCTTTGAATAGTTGGTTAACAATCTTTTAAAAATATAAGTGATAAAAATAACTAATAAATTTTTATATTTGCGAAAAGTTAAATAAAATTTTTCGTAACATATATATATTATTATTATAAATATTCGTCTCGTATCTCTATATTTGTGTATTCGCAATCTAATTTATAATTTATTACGTAATACAGTTGTTTTGCTATATTCCGATATTCATTAACTAACATAACAGAGATTAAGTAAAAAGTTAGACTTAAGGAACCTATGTTCTTAGACTGTGCTTCCTAACTTTCCGATATTAACGTTACATTGCAACAAGTTTTCCTATTATAGTCTCAACTAAAGCCAAACACTGCAGACCCAAACCTAGATTCCATTAAACACTTGGAAGTGCCAGATTTCAGCAAAAACTTTTCTTTTTTAAATGCAAATATTGTCACAAATTGTCATATCATAGTATCATCATAGGAAATGAAAAAACGGTTGATGAATTTCTTATATTTATAATCTGCACATTTTTGGATAACTATATGTACTATAATGCATACCTTTAAAAAATTCGATTAAATATCTTTGTAAGTATCGCGAGACGAAAATCTTAATAATATCTAAATTACAATGAATTAAATGGAATTAATGTTCAAATACCAACTAACATTATACCATATATGTCTATTTTTTTCAATTTTTTATTATTGATCAAGCCAGACCCGTTTGGCGTTGCGGGAATTTACCATTACTCCTTTTTTAAAAAAAATAATCCAAAATACCTCTTTCCTTTTCCTTCGTTATTGTGTTTCTTTCTAGCTATATTATAACCAAGTTAACAAGCGGTATACCTCTTAATTAGTAGTATACAAAAATATTCATGTTATTTTATGGAAAAAGTTAGATGGCTTTGACTGCATAAATGTTATAACATCATGTATGTGGTCAAAACCAACCAAAGCCATTTAATATTTAGTTTTCAATCTGGTTTATTACAATACTAAGTAAATAGTACAAAGATTGTTATGTTAATATTACTTTTCAAACTGCTAATTAAAATACTTTTACAATAAAAAATTGCATTTGGTGAAAGTTTTATCTAAAATTGTGATAAAAGCAGCTTTGAATCTGTTTTTAGAACAATATAGTAGTCGATTTTAAAGTTCTTGGCTGAACATGAAAACTGTTTGAAATAAAGTGTCGTTAAAAAGTTTGGTGATACAAATTGGGTCACAATAATGTTAAAGGCCCCCTTAAATTTTTAAAGACTACTATTTTTTTTATCATAATTTATTTTTCAGCAAAGTGTATACTTATGTGACTATGTAAATATTAACAAAATGTAAATTTAAATCCACTTATTTACGTGATCACGGCCAGTCTGCCCGTGATCATGGATGCTGAAAAGAATCCGAAACGTCGGGAATATTTAAATAACGTGAAAAATCCGTAAATAAGTGGATTTGATATGTATAATCACGTAAATAAAAGAAATAAAATGTAAATTGTTAATTGGAATAGGAATTCCGTTTGATTCATTGTAAACTAGATATTATTGAGAACAACATCGTTCGAGGGACGGGTTGCAGGGTTGTAGGTTTGCCGCCCTTCCTGTCCTTCGAAACCAAGGCGGAGTCGCTGGGGAAGAAGAGTGTTGGTATTTCGTAGGCCGCTCTCCCTATCCTCCGCGAGTCGACGGGGCTACACTGCTGATGCGGTGTGGAGGGGCCGTGGGAGGAGGGGACATTCGGCATGGTGTCATCAATCTCTCCTCCTTCTGCGGCCAAAATGGAGCTAGCGGCGGAGCTTGACATCGGGGCCGCCGCTAGAGGCTAGGAGTCTCATCCTTGCGTGGGCTGGGAACTCCTGGCTCCCATGGCCCCTTAGTAACCGAGGGGCCGAGAGTAAGGGCGCGCCCAGAGGAAGGCAGATGGCCGTAGGGTCGAGATAGGGCTGCTTCGGCGGCCAGCGCTGGTAGGGTCTTAGAAGACTGCGAAAGAGATCCTGTGACCCCATATTTAAAGCGCCAAGAAGGAACACCGTGGTGGTTTTAGTTGGTGTACGACATAACCCGTAGTTGCCCCTGGCGAGGACGTGTAAGCGTAGGCATTTCCCCACGGTATAAAAAGGTGTTGAATTGGGAATGAAGGTCAATATGGATTATACTTTACAACATTTTTCGATAGACCTCGAGGACATGTCTCCTATTTTACAAGTAAGAGATACGAGTAGCAAATTTTATAATAATAATAATCATATTATGTAAAATAGATACATTACATTTCTGAAATATAAGAACTATGTGTTATTTGTATCATTTCAATTTATTGAACATATAATAATCGTATGAAATCGGTAAATAAATTAAAAGCCTAACAAAGTGTTCAGTGATTGTTGACTGTATTCCAAAAATTTTTAGCGCTTAGTTGGTAATTATCTGTGGAATGCAGAAATTAATATCAAGTTAATTATCAAAGTTGGTTTTATTTTATTTAATTTATTTTCATTTAGTTTATATTGATTGATGTCTTAATGTTTTCATAAGAACTTGGGAGCTCAAAATTTAATTCCTCGGAATCTTGAACTTGAGATGATCTTGAAGCCAATTAACAATAACGTAAATTAGTCAAATCAAATTTTGATTAAAGGGTTTGTGTAGCAATGAAGTCAAATTCGTTTATTAAAATTTCATTTTGCTTAACTGACTATCTATGTAAACGTATGTAATTACCATTCATATGAGAATGAAAATAACAAAAAAATATTATTTAAAAATAATCTCTATGGTTAATAGGGGCGAGTGATTTAATGTAAATGGCTTATTTTCTCTTTCTTTTTATTATGAACACCAATCTGAATATTTATTTAAGTCCCTTAATATTTTAATGTTTTAGGCCTTTTATCCAAACAGAAAAAATGGTAAATACTACTAAACGGCAAAACGTACACTATTTTAAATTTTTACCCTATTATACGATGTATTGCTCGATACGTCTTATATTTAGAAAGTTTTAGGCCTACAATGCATTCGTTTTAGAAATAATGTTACGAGCTAGCTACAAAAAGCATACATACCTTTTTGTATAATACCAGACTATACCTCGAGTTTAAATTTCAAAGCAAAGATGGAACTTTACATAAAAGCAACAGCCTCGTAAAGTAAATTCACTTATCCAGCGTACCTAATAGAATTATGAGCCTATTACCATATTTATCCGTAGCAGATCCGCGGTGCAATCGAGTAGACGTGTTTTGCATATCTTGGTTCATGGAGATTAAAATATCTTTCATTTAGCGCAAACTATTAAAAATTTTACAGTATTACTTAAAAATATCAGGCAAAATGTTACTAAATAGTTTTTACTAACCTAACTTTTATCTGTTCTGCTTGTAGTGTACTTAAAGCATAATAACATTAAATTGGTCAATAAAGCTATAACAACCGGTTAAACAGTTATAAAAAACGAATAGGAAATAGGATAACAAAAGATAATTAGACATTATAACATTTATAATTTTACAATAATGGCTCAAAAAATGATTAAAATCCATACTTTTCCTTTTGGTAACCTTTTTTAACGCTACTTTTGTACGCTGGTTACGGTGCCCTATAAACCAGCACACAGTATTACAATTTTATTTATGCTGAGTAATCTTTAATACGTCATAGCTAATAGTATCTGCAAAGTAGAAACGTGAAAGGCTTTGAAAAGTAATCATATGTGAAATTAAATAATTTGTGTGAAATAATAACACAATTACAATTGTAAAAAAAAAAAAAAAAAGGGATAAATGAGAGCTCATAAGTAAATTTATCTGTCCATAAAGGGTCTCTTTCGGTCTATATTGGCCTGTGTCACGCATTTTCTTTGCATCTGTCAGGAATTATAGTTCTTTAATGTTCTTACATAACTGCACAGATTTCGTTTTTGTTAAACATCGCTCAAGAATTTCCTGTCTAAGATTACAAGCTAATACAGAAAAATTATTTTTTATTTGTAGTGCAGGAATATTTAAAAACATTTCAAAAGTTTTGTTTAATTCAACCTTTCTTTATGAAAAATTTACATATATTTCATAAATGACAAAAAAAACATAAGTTGAAATAAATAATTTATTATAAAATCTATGGCTTCTAGATTAAAAAAAGTGTATGACCCGAATTTTTGCTTAATGTTTTAGAAATTAATTTCATGATTTTTTTTTTTTCACTTGGATTATGCTTCCAGACTCTTGTCTTTGATAAGCTTCATCTAACACAGAGTTTGCGGGAAGCTTCCGTCCGGTAACGAACTAGGTGGCCAACATTTTTTGCTAAAAATGAGGGCCACACGTACAGAAGGTACGTGGGTTAGGCATTTGTTTATGTCTCCTAAGGATCGTCGACGATCGTTTACGAACCGGGACGCCGACGGTCTGGCGACTGTATTAATCGGTGGCTGGGGGCGGTGAGAACCGCCCTGGAACGCGCGTGTGATTTTCGCTGTGCTCGTAAGTGAAAGCGAACTTCAGGTAAATGTGTTCTATCCCTACTCGTGTGGTGTGTAGGGTCTGGTGTCGGGACCCCCGTTGGGTCCGGAGTCTCGGCTACCTTTTTCTCTTCCGGGTTGAGGAAAACGTTTCGCGGTCTACGTTTTTGACCAGACGCGTTTGGATCGACCGTATACGTTGCTGCTTTTACCAGCAGAGGGTTACTGTGGTTGACTATTTTATCTATGTGTTTGCGACTTCACTTTTTAAAGTGCAATTTGCAGTCGCTGTGTAAATCTACGTTTCGTAGGTACCACTGCGCCCCGGTAGCGCTGCGGATGAATTTGTTTTGTACTACTTTTTGTTGGTTTAGGAGTGTGGGGGATGCGTGAGCGTAAACTTGGCGTGCATTAGCCATGATTGGTCGTATGCATACCTTGTACAATAAAAGTTTATATTAGAGCGACATTTTACTGTGAGAATTCGTTAGGTGATAGAGTCTGGTCGAAACGAAAAAGCCTTTCTTCTAGCGTCCTGAATATGGCCGTAGAGTTTTAGTTGCCCTATGTCTGGTGTCGGCCAGCGCGTGGCCTTATCCTGACGCCTGGGTTGAGGACCGGGGGTATCGTGTAATCACGACGTAATCTAGACCGATGAAAGTGTATTGCTACACTTTTACCGGGATTGACGTCGATTCTCCATTTACGAAACCATTCGCCTAAACGATTGGTCGCGTTCTTGAGCTTCGGTATTACCGACGAACAATAGAGGGCAGTGTCATCGGCGTGTGTCAGTGCCGGATTGACATCGTCGGGCTTTGGAAGGCTGTTGTCGCTCCTGTAGAGCGTAAATAATAGAGCTGATAGGACCGATCCTTGATGGACGCCCGCTTGGAGCGGTCGGCTCGTGGACAGGGTGCCCTCGACTCGATATCGAAAAGAGCGATTCAACAAGTAGGCTTGGATGATGTGAACCAGCCTGTCCATAGACAGCTTGATATACAAGCTGTATGCTCTAAAAGTGCCGGATGAGCGATGTGATATGTGCGACATTGAAGAAGACGGTCCCTGTGGTACGGGGTTTGGATTGATGAAGGCCGTTCAGAATGAATTCCGTCAGGCGATAAAATTGGTCGGGACACGAGTGCTTCGGACTAGTTTGCCCAAGCAATTGAGCAAGTTAATTTGGCGATAACTCGTGGGTAGGTTAGAGGGTTTGTTCGGCTTGGGAATACTGATGACGATGGCTTCTTTTCAGGCATCAGGAAAAGTACAAGTTGTTAGTGAAATTTTGAAAATGTTGACCAATACACAGACAATAGGGCCTGGCAAGTATTTTAGAGTTCATTTTGAGATATGGTCTGGGCCAGGTGTAGACCGGGGTTTAAGACCCTTAACAATATCGCGGACCTCTTTCAGGGGCCATTGGCTTTAAGTTATCGGCCTCTGGTGGTAAGGCAGCCCTAAGTTCGACAAGACGGTCCACCTCCGATAGGTGGGCCGCGTCGGCGTGTTAATTTCATGATGTGAAGAATTCTTTTCTTTAATTGTCATGTAATTTTAGCATTTAATGATGACTTATTTAATCCTAAATACTGATTTTGTATGTTTATAAAAACATTATAAGTTGGTAAATCTTTTTTAAAAATGGATTTTCTCTGAGCTATATTAGAAGCTAAAACTTTGAAATATTATGTACAATCTACTTATCCTATTTAGGTATGAATAGTCAGAAAAAAGCATAAGAACATTATGATACAAAGCAAACGAGCATTTACAATGTTTGTAGGTTTTATTTTAATTTAAAAAGCGCAATTAGAATATTGTTACACGAGACGATGGATACATTTTTTGCGATCGTATAAAAACAAAAGTCACGGCTCAAAAGCGCGTCAGTAAAATGCGTTGACAAATTATTCATAGTTACAAGGAAATCCTTGCGGAATTTTTTGTTTTATTTGAAACATTTATAAAACAAGTTTTATGGTGATTTATTAAAATGTTTAAAAGCTGCCAATTAAACAAGTAGTCATACAAAATTTTACGTAATGAAACAGTGACTTTTTACAAAATGTTTTAAAATGGCCGATGCATTGAGTGATAACAAAGCTGGAACCTAAAATGATCAAAAACATATTAGGGATCGCAAGATACAGCCATAAAGTCTAGCGGCAGATAAACATGATTTACTGATCAAGTGAAACATAGAAATGGTGGGAGATCAAGATGCTATCTCCGTCCGCTACCAACTAGATCAGATTAAACGTGACTACTAGCTTTGTGTCAAAAGTAAAATGACTGGGAAGAAGATGTCATATGATACAACTTTTATTTTAACGAAAAATTCGATTACCTACAACTGAAATCAATAATTTGACAAGTTTTAACTAGTTATCGTAAAGTACCTAATATGCAACTAAATTCAGTTGAAATAATATTAAATACAATTATAATAATAATAATGAATATAAATGTAGTTACATATGTCTGTCAAAAGTGAACTTATTTCTGCCTTACAATATTACATAAACAGCAATATTTCTACTTTTATTCAAATTAGAGAAAAGCCTATTTTAGTTTTTCAAAATAGAAAAAAATGACGTTGATTTGTTCTTATTAAGTAGTAATGTGAGGTTACGTAAAATAATAATAAGAATGAATAGTCTCCAAAAAAATGATCTTGAATAATTACTTATTATTTACGATTTTAGGTCTCCTTTTTATTACTTCCATATATATTTTATACTACTACTGTCACTTAACGAATGAAATTTAGTTTTTTTTTTTAATATTGGCATCAAATTGTAAGTAGGTAATAAAGTTATACCAGCTCTACTGTCCAGCAATATGGGCCCTTGCTTTAAAAACCGGAGGTTTTGGCTTTCATTACAAAACAACTGTGTGTTACCGTTGTTTTCTGGATGGTTAAAAAGTCGGTTCACTCACAAAATTGCGTTGGACCAGCGTTGTGGGATACGGTCCAAAAACAACCTAATGCAGAAGGCGTGTATAAGAGGAGGCTTATATCCAGCAGTGGAATAACACATGCTGATGATGATTGTGAGTAATTATTCAGTAATATAGCAGCAAATTATGAAACAAAATAAACTAAAGATAATAATATATACCTAATTTCCGGACTGTAATATACTTTTCAAAGAGCGTTATTTAATTTTTACTCTAAAGTAAGGCCTTAGAGAAAAAGTCTCTTTCGACTCGGCGTCTAGAAAACTAGCGTACTCAGGAGCTCATTAGGATGTATGTTGCCTACACGAGGAGCGTTTGAATTTGATACGTAGGTGGTTGGTTAAGAGCTCTTGACGTCAGGTATAAGAAAGGCGACCTGGAAACTTTATTTGCTTTTTGCTAAGATATTTGAAACCCAACATCGTTGGCGAATACTAAAATGTGTATTGTGTAATCTCCTTGACTGCATTGTAATAAAAATGCTACATACAATTCTATTGTGTTTATGATGTTTTTAATATGTTGTTAACCGTCTCCACGAAAAATATTTGGCTAAAACACCCTGAAAGGTTTATCACTAATGTATGTACTTTAAACTAGTTCAGCATTACCGATGTCTTCTCTTCGTTTTTAGGTTTAATTTGAAGTAATATCTGTGTTATATGCATATATATTGAATGAAATTTTATATTTGAATTATTAAAGATTATCATAACATCAATATCCCTGTGTTAAAGTAAGTCAAGATATTGCAATGGTTAAGGAATATAAAATTCCTAAATGTTACCTTCTGGCACAGTTCCCTCGCTTAAACACCCACCAGGCGGCGTTTATTTATAAATCACCGTACATTCAGAACCATGCGCAATCAACATTACCTCGGTCCAATTAACCAACCCTATTTTTGTAGATTAAATGGGGCATCGTGTTTGCCGATATACATTTTTATACAAAACATCCATTGAAATTGTAAGATACTTAATACTTTGATACTACTTTAGGTCATTTGTATAAAAAAAAATCCTTGTAACGGACTTAAAGGCGAGAGTTCAATTTAGCTTAAAGGTAAAGAGGAATGATGACTCAGTGTGGCTTTGTTACAAAACTAGTGCCAGTAATATATCTTTAAAATGAGCATTGAGAACAAGTAGGTATTTTTTAATTTTACGTACGTTCTATGTACGGGTGATTTGAGGCATGATTTATAAATGATGTCATCATTAATAAATCATGCTTCAAATAACTTTCTTTATGAGCCGTTGGTTGCTGGGTGTCAGAAAATTAAATAATACAGAGTGACATTCGAATAAACTCACTACTGTTTTTAGTAATAGATTCAGGGGAAGCTATTACCTATCAATGGGGTCAAAACTATTGACCGCATCATATTGCTCTAATAATTTTTTAAACATAAAGGTACACACACTGATGTTATTTTAAATGGCTTGATAATACTATAAAATGGTTTATTATTAATGACTATTTTAGCTTTGCGTTTGAACCTACCGGTGGTAGGTTCCTTTTACCGGTGGTAGGTTCCTTTTACGCGAACCGTCTGGTGGTACCACCACGGTGCCTATTTCTACCGCAAAGCAGAAGCGTGAAAACACTGTGTTCCGGTTTAAAGGGCACCGTAGCCAGCGTATTCACTGGTAAACGAGACTTAACATCCTATGTCTCACGGTAGGCAGCGCGTTGGTGATACCAGTATTGCAATGTCTATGGGTGTCGTGACCACTTTCCATCAGATGGCCTCGACTGCTCGTCTGTCTGCGTTAGCTATAAAAAAAAACCAAACTGTTTGAACAAAACGCGGTAAATAATTGCCTGATGTAAAACAACGCTACAAAGCTTTTAAAAGACACAAATTAATTAAATGCAAACGACGATTCCTAGTTGATTACAAAATTTCTCAACAGTTATGCAAATTTTAGCAAAATGTTACTTACATTTTTTAAATTAGTAACTGCTGGATATATAAAGAAATAAGAAGGTTGACAAGTAAACTAAACGTAGTCGAATTATTTTCTTTTATATTCCAATAATCCTACGGGGTGATCATAAATTATAGATATAAAAATCCTTAGCAGGTGTAAACCTCGAGCAAATGACGTATCTAGTTTGTAGAGCATTCAAGAGTCCTCTTACCGTCCTTCTTTAATAAACAGAAATCTAGGGTGCATATAATTTGACATGGACTTTGACGCAAACACCTGCAAATATTTTTTTGTTTTTATATTTGCTGCCAAACATAAACGATTCCTTTTAACATGATGTTGATGTTGATGATGTTCAGAAATCTTTTTTAGTTTAATTCTCAATACATGTAGCTGTAAATGGATTAGAATTAAGAAAATGTATCAGTGCTTTTGAATGTTGAGAGTCATTTGAGAGAGAATTTGTGATTATGGTCATTGTTCTTATTTTTTAATCATTGTGTGATATGTAGTTTAATTGATATTTAAAAAATAAAAAAAAAACTGCACGAAAGATCATAACCTATTGCGATTAAATTACAAACGCCGCCAAAACCGTAAAAGATAGACATAAAGTATGTTTTACATAAATGTACTACTTGAATTGGTCTATAATAAAATCCGCAATAGCATTTATCTATAATTTAAGAATAAGCCGCAATAAACATAAGAATGTAAACATATTTAATAAATTGTAATCAGGCAAGTTCAAAGCTTATTTACGATAAAACAGTTTAAGTTCATACAACAGTTATTGTACAAAAAAAAAATATTTATTATATGGACATAAAACGTGTCATCTTTATAAAACGAATTCCTTAAAAGTTGTCAGAGGTTTAAAATGCGGTAGCAGGAAATGCGACGTAATTTCACGGAGAGCATGGCGTTAGCTGCTTACATTGCGTAAAATAGTTATACGCTGTTAGAGCTCGGTCATATTTTTTGTTAAAATTTCATGATTCATGCTTTTGTCCCACTGTAAGACAAGCACTGGTAGATGAACTATCTATACTATTACCGTTTCAGACATCTGGCAAAGTTTATGAAATGTATGAGGTAGTTTCGTTGTATCATGTTTAGTATTTGCATAAACGCGTAAATGTGTACTAATTTTTTGTGTTTACGCGAATATTAGACATGATGTAATAAAAAGCTTTACAGATTTTATCGCGTTTAATTTGGCTTACAATTTTCCCGACGTTTTAGACACTTTACAATGGTCCATGGTCTGCCCGTGACCACGGATCCAGTAAAGTATCTAATACATTGCTTAAAAAAAATATCTCATACTTCACTTCAATAAAAAATTTACTTCCTTGCGTATCCTATTAAACATCACAATATTTATACCATTTCAAGCAAAAAATATGAGCAAGAGATACTCAAAGCCTAGCTACGTCTATTGGAGTTTTAATTTAAACTCCAATCAATAGAAGTGTAATTTTCATCTGGAATCAAACCTGAAAGCCTATTGGCAATATAACTACGTTGGAGAAAAGAGTGTTAAAACATTGAAATTATTATTTTTTTAATTTGAATAAAATATATGGAATCAAGGACAGATTTTTTTATGTTTTCGGCTTGTCTTATAAATTTCCTTGCAACTCGGATATTTACAATATTATTGTAATTACGCCTAATTAGAAATCAATTTTCACCATTCATAGTGAGATTTTCATTCAATAAGTTAAATTTCAAAATTTGTAAATTAAAGAAATAATTTTATTACGTTTCGTATACATAAATAGAAGCCCTCATAAAAAAAGGAAATGTTTCGAAAGTTGCCGCAGCTCTCTTGGGATACTTGTGTTTATTTTTAAATTTAAAGGTTGCCTCTTAAGTCTTGAGTAGAGATGCATTTAAAATATAATGACTGCTTTTGAAGTCCACATGAAGAGTGATCCATTGAAAATAAAAATGTATGCGATCTGAACAGTTTTACTACAATGCTTGTTCATAAGATAAATATATAAAAAGTTTATTTAGCTAAGCATTTTATGAACCGCGGCGTTAGTTACACATTTCATAATTCTTAACGGTTAAATTTTTTATGGGGAATACGTGTTAATATTACGAGTGCAAAAATCATTATGAATTTTTACCCTTTATTTTTAGATAATTATTTTTTACCTTTCTTAATAATGAATTATGTTTTTTCTCTTGAATGTGTTTGCTTAAAATACAAAAAATGTTTGGTAAAAAATCCAATGCTGGCTACATAATTAACATTTTTAAGAAAGTCCTACCTTAGGGTTGGAAGTTATTAGAAATGTGAGAGTAACTTTTGGAACTAACATAAGTTTTAAAACACGTAACTGAACATAAATAGAACACGTACCCTAGCTAAAGAAATCCAAAACACACTCAAGAGAGATATTAGCCATATGTGTTTCGTTCTAAGGGCGAACGTAAGGTATCTAACAGTACGAAAATATGTTAAGTTTAATTACATTGATGTAAAACATTGTTAAACATGCAATATTCAAACCAAACTAACTTTTAGTATATTTAAAAAAAAAATAGTTATATGTGTATTCATGACAACATGACATTTTGATTCAACGAATACCTTAAAAGATATGAGCGATTTATCTGCAGTGGCGGAAACCTAGGGGTAATTTCTTGCAGAGGACACGTTGTCACCGGCTTATATAGCGCAAAATGATTATATGTACACTGTTAGAAGTCGGTAATATTTTTTTATAATTAGTTACGTGTTGACTTGTTATGACGTGTTATTGTTAAAAAAAAATATGACTTTTAGTCATTTTTTTTTTTATCAAGGAGCAAAACGTTATATGAAAAGAGTTTTTAATTCATTAATTATAAATAAATGTTTTTTTTTTTAAATCGTCCAAAAAACCAATTAAGAAAACTTTGAAGCCGAATTGGTATTAGAATTAAATTGAACGGAGTTTGTTTGTGAGACATCCCTAGAATTTCAGAGATATAAATATCTATCTGGAAACGTTCAAGGTCGTAACTTAATGAGAAATTTTTATTACCATAATCGCTGACTTGTGTTCTTTGGAACGGTTATATATGAACAGTCTTATAATTCTCTACATTTTTATTTCAAAATGAATCCTAAAAATTTTACAAAATATAGATACAATTTTAAAACAGTTAATATGCGTATGATTTATACAATTTATCAAATGTTATTTCAGTGACAATAGTTTGTAAAGTCTAACTTTAAAGCTAATCTTTACGTGATAATCATTTCGCCAGTGTCCACAACACTCCATTGCTGCTTATCAATTATAGGAGTAATTGAATTTCTTAGTCATCATCACTGTCACCATCATCAACATGGACGCCTTTTTTGTTAGGGGTTCTTGGACCGTATCCTACCACGCTGGTCCAATGAGTGAGGGGTCAACCTACTTTTTGCATGCTCATTCAACGCATGGATCATCTTACTTTTCAGACAATTTTGTGATGGGCCCAAATTGCCCTAAACAACCAGAAAACAAAAATAACACAAAGTTGTTTCCTCACGGGATTCGAACCCAGGGCCTTAGGGTTTATAAGGCAAGGGCTAATACCGTTAGACCACGGAGGTGTTACGACTATGGGGGTGGTTATTTTTATGGTAAATTCATAGTAAAATTAATAACAAGGCTACGAATAAGAACAAATAATCGTGCTGTTTTTTTGTTTGAAATTGAAATCTATAAATTTTATTGAAGCCGGCATTTCAGGTCAACGAAGAGGACTTTTGTGCGAAAGGCAGGCCTTAATTCGCACAAAGGTTCTATTCGTTCAAGGCTTTTAAACGCTTTGTACTATTCCGTAATATTGGAAACGGGACCTTTGTTCTTGCTCGTATGAACGTGGGCGTTAAAACTTGCTCTGCGAAAATCAAAAAGAAAATTCTTAGCTAATATGTACGTATTTATGTGATTTCTTTCGCTAATGTGTCATGTTTTGTACTTTAGCCAGCTATCTGCAGTAACAACGTTAAAAGTATTTATTATTTAATCATTCTCATCGTTGTTTTCTGTTTGTTTAGGACAATATGAGCCGATCGCTCGATTTTCTGAAAAGTAAGATGATTCGTCGGGTGGGCATGTAAAAAGTCGGTCCTGGTTGTCAAGACCATCTTTGGCCTTCAAAATTTACTGACAACTAGTTTATCCTTAGAATGCAGTTTACCCTTTGGGGATATTGGAGGTCAGATGCCAGTCGCTCTGTGTAAAAACAGTTATTCAGTCAGTTATTGTGTAAAACTGGATGGTTCAGAAGCCGATCCCATGATAACTTGGGATAGTAGCTAGGTGAAAGATCTGTAGTAACAACATACAAGAAAGTATAATGCAGACCCAAATGAATTTAATGTATCTTAAAATTGCGATTATGTAATATATCTTATTTGACAGTGACTTTTTTTTAAAATATATTCTGTTTTAGAAATTTTTTTAAGTTTATTAATATTGATTATTAATTTGATAAATATATCACTTTTAACGATTCGTCATATTATAAAATCAATTTAAATAAAGCCTGAATAATTGGCCAATTTTATTTATTGTCGCCGTGTACCTTAAATCATGGCTTTGTTCACTGATATATGATATTGGCTATAAAGGTAATTAAAGTGTTTGCTTCGGTCACGAAATTTATTAATACCGGGCAATTCGTTATCTTATTTTAATGTTGTATTTAAGTATTTATGCAGTATCTGAAAATATGTCGGAGATAAAAAATATAGATATAGTTCTTCCTTTATACCTGTTTATAAATATTTAATTACATTCTCAATATGTATGAAATTATAAACCAAATCATAGCGAGGAAAATCTATCAGTTAAAAATTATGAAGGGTAGAAAGTGGTCATTTACAAACTTGCAAAATAATTTATTTGATAACGCACGCAAGTACGCGTCTTCGTCCGCGTGGAATAGCGAGATGTATTTAAATATAATGTGTTCTTTATATATAATGCATTCAAATATAATAAAAATAAATTGTATAAATAACCCGTATGTGTCTATAATGAGACACAATCATTCATGGCTCTATCTTTAACAATGAAGAATATTAAATCTTATCCTCTTTTTAATCCGCCATTTTAATTCTTTCAAAAACGTTTACGCATTATTAAGTGCCCTTTCTTTAAATCTATTCCACATATGTACTAAATTTCTACAAAACGGATTTAATGGTTAAGAGGTTAAACATCGACGGAAGATAGGAAACAGGAAAGGCTGTAATTCAGTCAATTTAAACTCGTAACATATTTAAACAATAGTAAATCCCTACATCGAAGCAGTATATTGTGTTGTTGTCCGTCGACTGCCACTCAGTTATTGACATCTCAAATAGAAGGCTAGAAGTATGACACGACTTTGTTGCCATGGCTTACCTTGTCGTTTCATCCGATTCTAAATTGACTTCGCTATAGTATTGCAAATGGTTTCCTTGTTGGAAACGCGTCATGGGCGTTTTTCCACGCGCCGCCTATAACCGCTCTCGTACTATGTCAGTTGCGTCCCCAACACGACCGCGTTGATGGTTGCCGTGGAAATATGGATAATATGGATTAAAGGCTAAAAATATTTTTGTTACAACAAAACGGGATGCTAACCTAAAATTGTTACTGATTTCATATATTATATTACACTCAAAATTACACTGACTGTGACCGCAATTAGTTAACCGCAAGACTTTGGTACTTGGTAGTGGTTACACATTTCTTTAAGTCCTTGATTTAAAAATTTATATTAGCTATTAAATTTATTTTTTATCTTTTTCCTTTTACGCAGCGGGATGCTAATTCATTTTTTTCTAAATCAAATTTGTGACTTTTAAAAACGTTTACTTCAATGTAATTTAATTTTAAGTAAAAAAAAAACATTTAAATACAATTATGTGATAGTTTTTTTCTCTTTAAATATTTATATGTAAAATAAAGAATTTTTTAAATCCCATAAAAAGTAAGTAAATCATACACTTTTAAAAGACGAAATCATAAAATATCTTGATAATAAAATTTCTTAATGCAATTATTTATGTAAAAACAACACTGCTATTCAACATTGTCTTTAGATAAAAAAGGTTAAAAGTCATCACGGGCACGTAAATAAAATTAATATACCATATTATTTTGCAAATACCAGGTATAAAGATGTAATGAAATACCTAATTATAGTACAAAGTTTATTTTTTTTCGGGAATTAAATTTTCGCCACTAATCAACTACTTACTCACGCAACTATTTGTGTGTTATTTTTATTAAGATTGGTTATCTTAAAAGGATACTTTTGTAGCAAATATTGAGGAGAGAATTTAAAAATATAAGACAAAATGCTTCAACAATTCCACTTATGTTATACAGGCAAAAATTTGCAAGAATAAATAAATATTTATTAGCATAAACTATTGTTTATAGATGTATAACTACCAAGAGTTTTTCAAATATTGCAAGTGTCAAGCAAAATATGAAAAAATCTAAATAAAAATCTTCGTTCTGTAGGTAATTAAGTTAAACTAATTATTTTACTACAATATAGAATGGTGAATCTGCTCTTATCTGTTAATGACCTACTAACCTTATCTGCTCGAACAGTTAATGCGAAGTTACAAATAAACATTATACTTTAACAAAAATACAGTTTTATGAATATCTATTTTTACTTCAAATATTGCAACTGATTTTTGTACCTCATATTTTGATGATATTCGATAAATATTACGGAATGTTATTATATGGTAATTTATAATATTTAATATCTTACTAATTTCAAAGGGGGCCCCCCTTTCCCGCTTTTCACCCTATAAAAATATTTCTACTTAATATGTTTGCCTTAAAACACATTAAAAGTAGTAGCAAAGCTGTTACAAATTGAGTCATTTGCATAGAAATAGGTTGCGAAAAAAGTGTGCTATTCATGAATAAAAACGAAGGAAATATTCGTTACAAAAATAAATGAAATTCTTGACTAATAATTGATATGCCCTATTTTGTCTACGCCACAGGATGAATTACTCTCCTTTTTATATTTTTATTATTGCTTTTCTCCTGTTAGTTTTAATTTCATGTTCTAAGAGGTAAAACTAAATATGAGGGGTAATTATTAAACATTCGTATCAAAATGTTAAATTAGGTCATACATAAAATAAGACTTTTACTATGCTAACAGATAAAATATAATATGACGTCTTAGAATTACTCTAATTTTTGGTAATTGTTAAACGATAAAAACAGCTCTTAAATTCTTTTAAATTTTAGCCCTTACGTCGTTTAGTAATGATAAAATTAGTGTAAGCATTTAATATATTAAAAAGAATTTTATCAATTATTTTTTGTTTAAGTTATGTAAAGAAGCATGAAAAATATAGTTCTTTGTACACTTTTCCGTTCCACGACCACATTTTTAAGATTAAATTTCTAAATGTTAAGAAGGAAATTACTAAATGTTTTTTTTAAAAAAAACTGCATTAAAATAAACATAAGCGAAGGACAAAAGCAATATGCAGAAGTGGATAAATACGATTTGCTTGTGCTATTTTTTTATTTCCCTATTTATAATACAATATAGATGTATCCATATTTGTAACGAAACTACATTTTTTTATTGCCTACGCAGGCAGACGAGCAGTCGGGCCACCTGATGGGAAGTGGTCACCGACGCCTAGAGACATTGGCAATACCAACGGTATCACCAACGTGCTGCCTACCGTGAGATATAGAGTGTTAAGTCTCGTTTACCTAGTAAGTACGCTACTGAGTGTTCTTCAAACGGAACACAGCAGTGTTTTCACACTACTGCTTGGCAGCAGAAATAGGCACCGGGGTGGTACCTACCCAGATGGTCCCTTGCAAAAAAGGGACCCTCCACCAGTAAAAGAGAGACTAACGAATAGGTAACTTTTAAACAATATAAATCTTGTTGAAATGTTGTACAGTGATTGACAAATTAGTAACTATCAGCAAATTAAAGCAAAAAATATTAGTTGTTTATTCGAGTAATAGAAATAGACGGAGTGTTAAGGTAATTAGAAATAAAGCAATAAGTTTTTTTTTTAATTTTGAATATTCTAACAAGACTATTGCAATCATATAATAAAAGAATTATCGTTCAAAACCTTAACATAAAAAGTTTCGTAAAAATTATTCTCCAAAAATGGAAATCCGTGTAGAGTTTCGGTTTTATTTAAAATTATTCATGAACCAAGGGATGAAAAAATTCTAACATATACAAAATCTGCCCATATTTATATTTTACGTTTATATTTTTAAATGATCGATCGTAACTTTTTTTTAAACGAATACTACTATACTTTTTACCGCAGGATAATCCATTTTTAATATCTGTTAATAGCTGTTAATAAAATCGAAACAAAGTCATGGTTAATGAGTCTGAAACAACAAAAAGCGTAATTTTATGAATTAAACAATCCCTATTTTTAAGGACAAGGCAAAGCATTGTCTTTAACAATTATTAAATAAAAGGAAAAATACATTTACTCACTGGAGACAGTCTAATCCCATACTTTCCATTCGTAAAAATCATTGATGACAATAGAGTAATTTTTCATTGTGACGTACTATTGTGTCATTGGAAGGAGATCAAAGTTCCAATTTAACTTAAAAGTCTCGAGAATGATGATTCGAGTAGGTAACATTTAGGTACTAATAGTCAGGACAATTATGCTTTTTCTAAAGTCATTGATAAGATTTTTTCCTTAACCCCTTGTATCGTACTTGTTTCACAAAATATGTCTGTAAGAAACTGGTAAAAGCATATTAACTAAATGTAATGAAACTATTTAATGTTTTAAGGCTTAATTTACATCGTTATATCATTAATAACAATTTATTACTTAACCAATTAGGATTCAGTATGTCTACTGGTATGGGCATTGAAAAGTATCAAAACCGATATACCTCTTTCAGCATTAGTTTTAAGTTATAAGACTTCGAGCATCCCTTGCTAACATGTAATCAAGATGACTAACAAAATCGACGATTTTTTAAGGGCTACATTAGCAGTCATTTATGAATGATTTCACCCGCTTTCCATTTGCAGTTCTATTAATCTATTTTGGCAAAAATTTTCCTGGATATCTGTTTCATCAATCATCAGCCCGTGATATAGTTCACTGCTGGACATATGCCTCCGTTAATGCACGCACTTAATCTTATCAGGAGGTTTCGGACCGTATCCACCACACTAGGTCCAATTGCGGGTTGGTCTGAGATAGACCGACTTTTGTATAAGCCCATCTCGATGCTGATGGATTATTTTACTTTTCAGAATAATTCGGTGATCGGCCCAAATTGTCCTTACTACCAACATGAAAACAACGAAAACTATCAAGTTGTTATAAAGCCAAGGGCAATATCGCTTAGCCACGGATGTGCGGTTGTCAAGGTAACTAGAAAGTCGTATAATCGGTTCAGTCGTCAGTTATGTTTACGGATATTAAATAACTTTTATTGTGGTTGTATAATTTAGTAGGGCAATTCGGGCTGATCTGCCTGATTTGCCTTGTAAATCAAATCGTATTGTAGTGGATATGCAGATAATACTGCGCTAATCTTTTACAGTTCAGAATGTTGTTATCCGTCCTATCCCTATGATAGTGACATAGATTATCATCTGAAATGTTTTGCGTACACTTGTCTCTAATTACAATGTGCATATTACAAATACTAATATGTATTATTTCTAACATGTTACCCGTGACTACGTCTCACTGAAACAGGAGAAATTGCCATGGGCTGTAAATATTCTGTATAGTATAATATAAAATATGTAGTTACGTAAATGTGTGCTAGCATTAGAACACAATTTTTTTATTTGACTTATGTTTACAGACGACTGATTTGTAATTAACATTCATCTCTATTTCAATCCTATTATACAGATAATTATAAGTCTATACCACTTTCTTGCAATCTTTTCTCAGTATGCTTTCTAATTTCATCTAAATCTTTAAGTAGATTAGGACAGCAATAGAGACAATAAGTTACTTTCGCAATTATAATATACTAGTATGAATGATGACGAATTGAAGGTGTAATTTTATATGTATGTCTAATACATTGAGACTACATATATTATGGATTTTGTTTCAAGATATATGAAATTTCATATTGACTTTGTCCCCTTTACAATCCCTCTTAGTATTAACTTGTTGGTCTCATTTTGTTTCAGACACTACATTTCATCGATTTATTTGTAACACTAAGAACGATTTCAGTTGTAAACTGTCATCCTCTATTTCAAACCCTATTTTTCAAAAACATATTTATCACAATAATCCTTTACTCGGAATTTGTTTCCATATGTACTAAATTTCATCTGAATCTTGACTATAGTTTAGACTATGTAAAGACGGGTCAGACAGTAGTTAGTACAAACAGAGTTACTTTTCGCATTTATAATATTATAGAATGATTTTGAAGATGACAAAGAAAACCTTGATACATAATCCTATTAACTATAGATTATTTCTAAGATTAGGGATACAGTACGGAGGAACGCGATGTTGTGTACAGAGCGATACAAGGGTCTTACTCGTCGTAGTCGTACTAATAGACGTATGCGCAGTCTAATTGATTACGACCGTCGATCCTCAAGAAATTCTTTATCAACGAAAGTTTACTCGGACCAATTCAGGTGTCAGTATTTTGCACAGAATGGTCTTATTCTGTATATCACCTTAGCGCTCAACTGCCTTTACCAAGGATATAAGGCAGTGAAATCTGAAATAATCAGATTTTTGTGAGTTGAAATCCGTTGGTTTTATAATAAAGTTCAACTGTTTTAGGGCAAGTGATAAATTACAATATTGTCTTTGTATTTGTTCAACAAATTTAATCAGCAGTATATTTGATTTAACAATTTATTGTTTTTCTTGTAAAAATAGATATTCTAAGATTTGTGCAAAAAATTACAAATTAGGAGGTTATCTCTGTCTTCTTGTGTTTCGAAGATAAGGTCCATTTTTGTTGACGCATTTTAATAAGATGAATAAGGTAGAAGTTCAGTATAAGTTAGCTCTCAATGATTTGACTTAAGCATATACTTCTTTCAAAAAGTATGTCTGCAATCAAGTTCCTCACGTAAATTCTTTTTATACGTTGCCTATAACGACTGAAGTTATGAAAGGTTTTTATTCCTTCTTTTTATGATTTTGTAATTATTTGTATACATTTTCATTCAAAATGTTGATTCCAAATTATTACTTTTGTCGATAAAATGTTAGCATTGTTATTATAAGTAAGTTTTATAATTTACATATGTAAAACTACCTTAACTTTACAAACTAATTTTGACTTAAATCCTTATTAAGAGTAAACTTTGTACTGAATATATTATCAAAGTCTGTAAAGGCAAACAAAAAATCCTATGTTTTTGTCAATGATACACATTTATTTAATATAAATAAGTAATTAATTTTGTGGGTTTATTAATTATAGACGTCAAAGTAGCTAATTGTTTCTAATTAAGATATCATATTTATTTAATTGAATCTTATTTCAAATTCAGTTACTTGTAATAATATTCTAAACGTGTTTAGAGAACTTCTAATTTTAGGTTAGAGGTAATATCACGAAATATAATTAACGGAGTTTTTATATGATAGCTGATCTGCGCTATATTTAAAGCTATTCTAATACTAAGCAAGTAATGAAATGTAATGTAATAATAATATAAAATGTTGTTAGTTCACTAGCATTTGTTTATTATCATGGACAACAGGATGTCAACTGCTTAGATATCACCTCTTTTGGGTCATGTCAATTTAAATGACATTAACAAATATATTTGTTCTAAACACACAATAAAGGTGTGGAGTATTACGTAAACACTAAATAGAACTAATGTTACTGTTTGTTATAACGACATTTTATTAAATCTTTATTTTTCGTAAGTGAAAAATTAATTTTGTTCAACGAGAATATACCTTTAATACCATTTACGGCCAACGTTTAAAAATATCTCCGGACTACTCTTGGCTGATGTTCACTTACTTTACACTACATGCATACTTGAAACGTTGTTTATCCGAGCAACAGGTGTTTAGAATTATCTTTCAGCAACGTTTTAATTCAGCTAATTTCTTTTAAGAGCGAAACCGTTATGGGCAACTCCTATCGATGATGCATTTAATTTTTATGTAATATAGAAATTTTCGTTAGTCGAAAACAGGGTTACAGTACAAAATACTAGTTCTTAAAACAGAAAATATTTTTATCATCTTTATATAGTCTTCAATATTTAATGACAGTCAGGCTTCTACCAAAAAAACTTGATTGATTTAGATTGCGTTTCGTAGATAAACCATTAAGTTTATCATTCAAAATATTTTTATCTTTTCATATGTTTAGAAAGAAATATAATAAGCAAGCGATAGGACTCACTTGGTTTTATAACAGGTGTTGCAGGTAGCAATATAACGACACGTTTATCAGATTCAGTAAACTATATGGTGTTGTAAAAATACAGCTGTGCTTACATTATAATACATTCCATTACACTCCGTTAATGCACGAAATGTATTTAAATTATTCTCTTCAAATTATATTTCAATTTATTTCAAGTCAGAGAAGTTTTCAAAAGTTAGGCTTACATCTATACTGCTTTTTTATTAAACACAAACAACATTAACTCAGAGTGATATTTAATACTCTTAAGTAATAATTACTCTATAAATACCAAGCAATGCAATTACCAAACAATTCTAAAGTAGCAATCAAAGTAAAAAAAATATTAGAAATTTTCCCGCAACGAATTAACGAATAATTCTCTCAGGCCAACGTTATCAAGTCCAAGAGATATGCCATCAAATTCATAGTGCGACACGAACTTCTAAATCTAAATTTATATTAATTTAGATCGCGTAAAGTTAGATTAGAGTTACTTTGTGCTCTATACACCGTAAAGTAAAATATTTTAAGATAATCAGTCTCAAAACCTCCCTCCTTTATAAAGATACATAATAAAGCAAATACTGCTAAGTATAATATCTGTTTTTCTTTCATGTACCATTAAATTTTACTCTTTAATAAATTTCAATCAACAAATGATTGTCGAACTCTGACAGTAGACAGTAGATAAATCGTCATGTATGATCGTGTTATGTTTAAAAGTGAAAATTAGGTGTATATATTTTTAATTTTTACTGCAATTTAATACATCTACACATAATCGCACTCTTGGCAATCATTGTAATATTTATTTGTTCAATACATTATTGCTACAGTCAGTAAGGACTATCTATATAAATAGCTTAAACTTTCAGACAAGTTTAAACATTTTCTGTATTGAACTCGTTGGTTCAATAGCTAAGAAAAATCAGTCGGATGAGCCGCACTACGTTTGAGAGTCATTGCTCGAGCGGTAATTTTTCACACCTCAGGTTTGTTATATCATCAGTACGGTTATACAAGTTGTGATTTCAAAATTTCTCCTTTAACATTAAACTCGGAACGTTACTTTAATTAATGATAATGGTATTATACATTGTAAAAGAGTTATTAAAACTATCTAGTTTATGATGTATCGATACATACATATTCATTTCTGTCTTTTTCTAAAGCTTCTTTCCAAGATATAGATAAGTCAAATAAACAATTCGAGTATGCACAGTTTCCATCTATAACAGTTGAAAGGATAGCTTTGAAAGATAAATGTTGAGGCTCCGTATTGACTTTGCCAGAAAAAGCTCCTACTCCTCATCATTACGCCCTTTAAAGTTGCACTACCATTGTTCACCATTCACGCAGAAATTAAAAGTAATCAGCCTCAATGAGGGTCTGCTTACGGAATTCATCGTCAGTCAATTCGTTTATCGTTTCCTTAAAACTGAGATACAAAGATTTACTTTCTGCATACAGACCTTCTATCCACAAGCGACTCACGTCCAACTTGCTCAATGCCACGCGTAGGCAACAAACAATCCCAGAGCGCCTGACGCCTCGCTGGCGACGCACAACTCAAGGCTCCGTATGACCTCACAGCTTGCAAGCAGCAATGGCAAAACTCTGAAACATTAGCCTGGACAGATCGATTCTGCAGAGCTCGACGCTTCTTACTGAGAAATTCACGCTGTCAGTCGAAATTTCAGCCCGTCTTGCCATACTCGCTAAGATGGCAATTAGTCGACTTAATCGGGACTAAACTGAATAGCACCATACTTAAATAATAGAAACGGCGTGGCCGTCTTAAAGCCACGCCGCAGTTAAATTTCATTCTTCAAGTAAAACGGTCATGGGATAAAAGACCGAAATCTCAGAATTTCTACGCGAAAACGACGTCGACATTCACATAGCGTGAACTTTCCTAAGAAGTCCCTGGATAGAGTGGATCCGAAAATACAACTAATAACATGCATAAGAATATCGGGCTCGTGCGCTTCGCAAAAGCGACGGCCTCATTTATATAAAGTCCTCAACGTGTTAGCAATCGAACGCCTGTCGACAGCTACGCACTTAAAGAATCTCGTCTTAGGTTAGCCATGATAGGACAGCAACTCAATCACGCTTTATAGCCTCGGTCTACTTCACCATTAGAAGACTCTATACACATTGAGTAATCAATCTGAACTTAGACAGCTAATTTCCTAGAGTGCGCCGTACTAATGGCGAGCGATCTCGATTATCATACCGTATGGATACAGTTACACCAAACTCTAGTCGAGGTTGCAGCTACATGATTAGCATATCTGAAGAATTTACTTCAGTACTCAGCTCCGCTTGAAACGCTACACTCGCAACGGTAGAGCTCACATCAGGATATGCTGATATTGCCCTCTATAAAAATATCAATTTTAGAGCTTAGAGGTCAAAGATAGATCTAACCTCCGTATCATCGCACTTATCATCCTCAAGACTAGGATCCACACTATCCCAAAACATCAAACAAAACATAATTGATCAAACACTGAAATGTCAGCTAAGACAAGCACTGCATCATACGCACAGATGATCATTCCCAAATGTCTCACAGTGACTAATACGCGTAATCTCGCTGTATCGCTCAAATACATGTCAAGTGTTGTCAAGGCTCCTCAAGAAGTCCCAGATGGTGAAAACCCCGTCTAGGTCCTTGCCAAAGCATTATGAACGTACTTGCGACGCAAGAGGATAGTCTTGCGATTACAAGTGCCATCGATTGGTATCCAACGACGAATCCTGTGAGACAGATTAGTTGCGCTTCTTGGACATCGAGTCAAGACGCGCTAGCTGAAGTCAGAGACGCATCAGGTTGTGATAATCTAAGCACAGTGACCACATCCATCAAGCTTCGGCACTTCCCAAACAGCCTAAGGCGAATCGGAATCCTCCGATGCCGCCTTTATCCCAATGCTAACCTTCTGATGACTCTCGCGTTCTCAGTACTGAAGAAAGCCTGAATGTTCATGCTTACAACCTTCGAGGCACATGCATCTCGCACTACGATCGATCTCGCTCAAGCCAGAAACGGTTGAGAGCGATATGGTCGACGTTATCTCAACTTCCTTCCTCGCATTGACGTTAACTTCCCGGTGACACGGATTGCGAAGTCAAGTCGATTATCAAATATCTCTAAACCTCTAAAAGCCTGGCACCTGATGGAATTAACAACTGTACATTAAATCCTACGAACAGGCAAATTAAACATTCCTAGGTCCTCAAATTTATACGCAGATCTTAGTACCAAGGGTATTTATCCCATTAGTATCACTTGGAAGGACGTTGAATCATAAGGGTTCCTCAAACCCGCATAATCCACCGCATTACCAGTTTAATCTCACATATAGCCTCTCTAAAGGAGTTATCGATGAAATATATGCCATAACATTTCAATCGCGCTATAGATTTTACGTAAATTCTAAGTGGCTACCCATATTCAGTATTATCGGCTTTATCGAGCCAAACAGTTTCTACTCACGCAAATTCACGCATCACGGAAAATTAAAGTCAGCTTAATACAGGCATCACTAACTATGGGCAGTTTCAGCTTATCGACATGAAGGCGTTCGAAATAAGTATGGCACGAAGGCTTATATACCAAGTTATATAAGTCAGAGTGCTGACCAGTCTCTGTACTCATACTGGCTTCCTCAGAAATCGAACGTTTCGATATCGTGAAGATTGTAAAATCACTTAATTTCGACCGAAGTCTTACGTCCGAGAGTACCAAGGCATATATAGGACAACCTACATTTATTACACTTAACGACATCCAGCAACACCTTCTTGTAGTAAACCTTATCGCAGATGACTACCTCAATGACTACCGTAGATTCATCCTATAAGTCAATGATCTCAGACAGCGTATCCAATATCTAGTGTAATGTGATCGAATATGAGAATGGAAATATAATCCTTCAATAAGAACCAATTTTGTTCACGCGACGAATACCGTGCCTTCCTTCCAATTCCGACTCTGATTGCCCTTCTTGAGGTCAAACGACCAAATACCTCAGGGTATTTATGACAAACTTGACATGTTCGACATATTTACGTCAAAACAAGCTACTAAGTCATTAGGTCATTATTTCCATTAATAAATCTAATAGCAAGTTTTCTCATGCGCAACAGAAAGCATTTGTTAAAGACAAGTCAAACTGTCCAATCTAACATATGCAGTACCGTCTTGCAAAACAATCAACATTGACAAGTCTTCAATTCATTACAAATCATGCAGGACACTGCGTATTACTGCAGCTTTGATGCACCGATATTATGTCACATACATAATCTAAACAGGCATCTACATGATATTCGAATCGATCAGCCAAAAATTATTCATTCGATCGATTACTGACTAATAATGAGCGTTAAATGATAGCATGGTATGAAGTATACGATGTATAAGTTAAATACTATCAATCATGTTATGAATCATGTATTATGAACATTTATTCACATCAAGGTCGAGTAACTGAGAATATTTTAATTACGTTATCAACTTCAAGTCGTGTTCTATACTACATAGAGATCGTAAGATGTGATCAAAATCATTCTGGATATAGCTAGCAATTATTCATGATGTAACGTGATCTGTTCAGTTCTTGAATGCTATAATATTCATGTCTAAATTACATTATGCTAATAATTTCTATTACGTTTATTGAATGTATCAATTTAATATTCCATTAATATTAAATAATTGAAGATCATAACTTATATTATCTTTAATAATTAGAAATGATTATTCTGATTAAATTTATTTGCGTAATGCTGTTATGTATAAATCATAGCAAATATGATTGTAGTTTAAATTGATTATCGTAGATATGAATTGTATCAGATAATGCTAATAGTTATAAGACTTAAAAATTATGTAATAAATGATCTGTAGTAAAATTATGTGATGTCTATTAAATTTTACTATATTGATACTATGTAATTCTTATATTTAAGTGCTTTAAGTAATGTTAAATCATGATTTATATGATGACTGATTAAGTGATTACTGTATAGTAAAATATATACTATATTGTATATTAGTGCTATTCAATATTGTGAACTGAGTTAAATGTATTGATTAAGTTAAATTGACATATATAAAAACTTATTAACAGTAAACTAAATAGATTCGAAATTGAATCACTATTACGTAATTTGCGTAAACTAATTGGATAAATATATTGATGTATGTACATATTTATCAATTTTTAGTCAGAATTTTACGTATAATACATTTGTTCAATTAAGACATGTATTGTATTATACTAAATGATTACTATAATACAAAGTTATAGTAGTAAACAGTCTAAAGTTAATTACTCAATTATTACATAATTTATCGTAAATTTATGTAGATCTAACATTCAAAATGTAATCTATAAGTATTTCATGTAGATTTGTGTTAATATCAAATGCTACTAGTAAAGTAAAATGATAACTTAATTATACTATAAATATTTAGTTATGTTGTGTAATATTAGTAATAATATTCTTATACTATTAATAATATGTCTAATCAGTATTATATTTTAATGCAAGTTCAATTGCTACTTATACGTTTTTAGTTAAATTTTAAAGTTGCAAAGTATAATTCTTTGACAGTCATGCGTTAATAGTTACAAACTAATTTATCACATTATAGAAACAAAAGGTATTTAACATATTAAAATTTGCATTTACTTGACTAATGTTAATAGCAATCAGATTTGCGATAATTCAGATAAATAATTTACAATCATTATAAGTTGCAATGTATTCACATATTAATCGATTAATTTCGCATAATGATGCAATTATTACTTGATTATCACGTACTTCATAGTTAGTGTTATTAAGTTAAAATGTTTAACTACTTTATAATTTATTACATTGTAATTAGCAAATATTGTTATAAACACTATCTACAATGAGATAATTAGATTTTAATTTGATACATATACATGTAAATGTTCTAATATACAATTTTGTTATTAGTAATAACATTAGATTACTGTATCATTAATTCCTATAAAGTGTTATACATTTAAATTTTAGGGTATTTATAGTAATATTACTTTCTTGTCATAAGTTTGAATAGCTTAATAATGTTTCAGCTTAATATCATAAAATCATGTTATAAAATATAAATAAATTTAGCTAAATGTTTTATAAGTTTTAATAAATTAAAAGTTTTTTATATATCATTGTAATACAATAATTGTAATAGATTTCTTATAGTAAATAACTATGTTAAAATTGAATTAAAGTAGATATATAGTTGATTCTCAATATCTATGATATTCATTAAATATTCTAATAAATTTAGTAATTATTCTTCAATTAATATTAGATCTTTTAGAATTAAGAATTATATCTAATTATCTTTTGATATAAATATTGCTTACTATTAAAAAATTTGTTCAATGAATAATCATAAAATTAAAGTTAACTTTAAGATCAATGAGCAATTTCATATAAAGATATTGTTTAATGTAAGTTAGTCATTAAATATTGTCATAAGTATAAATCGTGAATTAATTACTAATTCATTGATCTAAATATATGACTTAATATTGTAATATGTAAATATTATTTAACAATATATTAAGATTTATTAAATTTCATATATAAGATTTATGAATTTAGTATATCAGATTTATTTGAATTTAAATATACTGAAGTTAATTACACTTATATATCTTATTTACTTATTGAAACTCATTATAAAGATGAATATTTGAATATTAAGTCGACTTATACTATCATGTTATAGAAATTAATTTTGTTAAAACCATTAATGAATGACTTATAGATTAGATACTTCGTATATTTTGTGATATTTATTTAATAATTAATTTATGTATGAACTTCTGATTCAACATTTAACATAAGTTCTGAATACCGGTATGTATAGAAGAATGTGGACATATAACTAGAAAATTTTAAATATTTACTATCTCAAATATATTAATATTTAACAAAAATCTAGCGTAAAATAATCGCATAATTACTGAAGATGTTATTATAATGATTCAATAGTTTTTAATTAAGCTGATAATTCATAGTTTAATTCTTAATGAGAGTAATCACATAGACACTGTTAATTAATTTGAATATCAACTCTTTTATCATAAAGAATCAGGGATTACTTTGAATTGTCTAACATATTTAATATATAGTATTTAATCATGTTAATGATTAATCAATGAATTGATTAAGACAATTATTCATAACATAATACAATATTATCGAAAATATTTCGTTATGCCGTAGCATAAGTTTTAACAAACTATTAGATATAGCAATCTTCTATTGCATGTATCTAAACAGTCTGTAATAATGTTTAATAAGTGCACATGTAATAAGTGCATATAATGTGAACTTTTATTAGTTTATCAGTGTTAGTAATAGCTTCTAATAATGTAATCACATTTTTACGGATTAATTATACAATGGATTAATTTCTATAATTCGAACATAATATTTTAAGTAATAACACTTTATGAAATTATAGAAAGTGTAACTTTGAATATTAAGACTAAATTTCATAATGTATAAATTACATTTAGTTACATAGCAAACGTATATAAAATTTTTAATATCTCTTAATTTTTATGATGGAATATGACGGTTTCATAGGAATCTAAATAGTAGAATGTTCATAAGTGTGTATGTAAAACTTGACTATAATCTTTACTAAACATATTCATAATGTAATTGACTTACAATAATCAATTAATATGCTTTAAATAAATCATTAAAAATAATTATAGATTTATTCATATATTATTAAATACAAGAAATAAACTGCATTTAGTCTAACATTCTAAATCTGAACGATATATGTAAATAATATTTTGCAGTATGAGTTAACATGTAATTAGTTATAAGATAATATTACATTTAGTGCATACTTAACGCTACAATTAATTAGTAGACTTTGAGATTGAGTTAATCTAAATGTTATCAAGAATCATTAATGAACTTAATTCAAATTACATGTATAAATATTTCTAAATATTGTTGATTATTTGTAAATCAATGATAGCAGCATAAATATTAGTATTGTCCTGAATTGATTATTCGTAGACATTGGCTTAATAATATCTATAGTATTTATTAATCGATAATACTTTAGACAGAGTTTTAATAAGTCACTTTTAATCAGTTACTTACAAATTTAATTACTCAATTTTGATAAAACTAAATGTTTTAGCGTAAATTGAAATTTAAATTTATAATATAAGTTTAAGTCAATTCTGAAGAATTTTAATTGAGATGTTAATTAAATATTAAGTTGTATTTGTATGATATTGTAATTAATGTAATGTAAAAGTATTTTCAATTCATATGACTCGCTAATGTACTAAGACTTTAATATGAATTCTATTTTAAAATTGATTAATATAAGTTATAGTTGTTTCCTTTCAGTTATACAAATGTTCTATTTGTATACTTTGTATTAAAAGGTTAAATCGAATAAGATTCTTTATTTAAATTACTAATTAGTACTATGAGTTTGTTGACATATGACGGTCATCGTTAAAAGATTTGTAGTGATTAAGATATTTAACTTTGTTAAGTGAATTTTATCTAGAGATTCATATTTTGATATTAGTATATAAATCGTTTAAACATATTTACTGTACCTATTTATGAACGCACATCGTTAGGTCATTTGCGAAATTATGATACCTGAATATAATTCATGAGGTAACATTGCAAGAACGGCGATAATTGTTCAAGGTATTTCATATATTAAACGTTATCTAAGTCACACTTGGTAATGTAACTATTAATACTTGGTTGACTATAATTTTTACTATGAATATTGATTAGTATTTGGAAATCAGTATTAGATAAGGACCTAAATTCAAGAAGTTTTAATTAAAACTTAAAATGTATAAAATTCATTACAACTTATATAGTATTGCATCTAAGTAAAGCTATTTTAATTCACTAGAATTATTATACAAAATTATTCTGTAGTTAGTTTATATTGCATAAATTATCTGAAATAGTAAAAATATAATTTTTTACGAAACGTCTGCTATTAACCTCTAACTAATTTTTATATTTAATATAGTTTTAATCTTAACGAATATGTTAATCAATTAATGCATTAATTAGTTAGAAATGATTCTTATTAAATAAAAGTGTACTTGTACAAATATCATATTTGACTGTACTTAAATGTATGTAATTAAAATAAAGATTTCTAACTTGATATAAAATGAAAATTATACACAAAGATTATAACTGTGTTACTCTAGCTACTTCTATCAGTTAAAATAATTTAACAATATATATAATCTCGTACTTTTAAATATGGTAAATAAGTACCTTAATTTTATTATAAATAGCCAATGATGTGTAATTTATATTCGTTAAAGTAAAAATAAATTGCTTTTAAATATCTAATATTTTAAGTTTACTGTTAAAGTTTACATATGGTAAAATATGTCTATGAAAAGTGTAAATCTAATAATAATTTATAATAATTCTATATATTTATAATATTTATGTAATCAACATAATAATTTATGTGTTTCTTGATTTTTATCTGTTAAAAAGTAAAGTTTCTGAGTAATTATTATTTTGGTATAGTGTAAGCTGATATAAAGATTTCTGAAGGCAAAGAAATATTAAACTTCTAATATTTTTAAAACATAAAGGTACACACACTGATGTAATTCTTAATGGCTTGATATTATTATAAAACGGTTTATTATTATTGACCATTTTAGCTTTGCGTTTGAACCAAACTGAAAATGAAACGCGGTAAATAATTGCCTGATGTAAAACAATGCTACAAAGCTTTGAAAAGACACAAATTAATTAAATGCAAAGGACGATACCTAGTTGATTACAAAATTTCTCAACAGTCATGCAAATTTTTAGCAAAATGTTACTTACATTTTTTAAATTAGTAACGGCTGAATAGATAAAGCAATAATAAGAGGTTACAAGGTTGACAAGTAAACAAAACGTAGTTAAATTATTTTCTTTTATATTCCAATAATCCTACAAAGAGAAGACAAATAATAGATATAAAAACCCTTAGTAGATGTAAACCTCGAGTAAATGGCGTATCTAGTTTGTACAGCACTCAATAGTCTACTTGATCGTCCTTTTTTGTAATACAGATATCTAGGGTGCATATTATTTCACATTGACGATTACGCAAACTCCTACAATATTCCCATTTTTTTAAATCATTGTGCGATAAGTAGTTTAATAGATTTTAGAAAAATAAATAAAATTACGGCATGAAAAATCATAACCTCTTGCAATTAAATTACAAACGCCACCAAAACCTTTAAAGATATAAAATATGTTTTACATATTTGTACTACTTGAATTGGTCTATTACAAAATCCGCGATAACATTTATCTATAAGTTAAGAATAACGCGCAACAAACATTTTAATGTAAACATTTTTAAAAATTCCACGCTGTTAGAGGTCGGTCATATTTTTTGTTAAAATTTCACTTGTAAGTACAACAGTTTCATGCTTTCGTGCCATTGCAAGACAAGCACTTGTCGATGAACTGTGTATATTATTACCGTTTCAGACCTCTGGCAAAGTTTATGAAATGTATTTGTGATTAATATAAGATGGTATTTGCATAAACGCGAAAATGTATACTACTTTCTAGTGTTTACTCGAATACTAGACATAATTTAATAAAAGGCTTTATGGGTTTATCGCGTTTAACTTGGTTTACAATTTTCCCGAACGTTTCAGACACTTAACAAGATCCATGGTCTGCCCGTGACCATGGATCCTGTAAAGTGTCTAATACATTGCTTAAAAAAATATCTCATACTTCACTTCCATAAAAAAATTACTTTCTTTTGTATCCCATAAAACATCATAATATTCATACAATTTCAAGCAAAAAATATGACCATAAACTACTGAAAGCATAGCTGCGTATATAGGAGTTTAATATAAACTCCAATCAATAAAAAGTAATTTTTATTTTCTGTTTCAACTACGTTGGTGAAAAGAGTGTTAAAACATTTTAATGATTTTTTATTTAAAAAAATATATGGAATCAAAGACAGAATTTTTAATGTTTACGAATTGACTTATAAATTTCCTTGCAACTCGTTTACAATGTAAAAAATATTAACAATATTATTGTAATTACGCCTCATTAGATATCAATTTCCAAAACAAAATCACAAAGTGAGATTTTCATTCAATAAAAGTTAAACTTCTAAATTTGTTGCTTCCTTTGTAAATCAAAGGAATAATTTAATTACGTTTCGTATACATAAATAGAAGCCCTCATAAAAATGAAATATTTCGAAAGTTGCGGCAGCTCTCTTGGGATACTTGTCTTTATTTTTAAGTTTAAAGATTGCCTCTTAAGTATTGAATGGGGATGCATTTTAAATATAATGACTGCTTTTGAAGTCCACAAGTTCAAAATTTTCAGTCGATCGAAAATAAAAAAAAATATGTGCGAGCTGAATAGTGCTACTACAATGTTTGTTCATTAGATAAATATATATAAAAAAATATTTACCTAAACGTTTTATTTATCGAGGCGTTAGTTACACATTTCATAATCCTTTACGGTTATATTTTTTGTGGGGCATACGTGTTAATATTACGAGTGCAAAAGTCATTATGAATTTTTACCCATTTTTTCAGATATTTTTTTTACCTTTCCTACGGGGTTTAATTTTTAGCCTTTAAATTGGCCATTTTAATCTAAGACATTGTTAAAAAATGTAATATTCAAACCTCATTTAAGATAATAAAGTGTTAGAATAGATAAAAGTTAATACATTTAAAAAATTGTTCGTTCTATGTGCATAAAACGTGTAAACATGACATTTTGATTTAACGAATACCTTAAAAGACATAGGCGACTTAAAATGCAGTGGCGGAAACCGCGGGGTTATTTCTTGCAGAGGGCACGTTGTCTTATATTGCTTATATTGCGCAAAATAATTATATACACTTAGGAGTCGGTCATATTTTTTTAGTAATTTGACTTGTTAGTATATTTAGTTGCGTGTTGACTTGTTATAACGTGTTATGTATTTTAGTGATACATATTTTTTTATATTGTTGCAAAACGTTAAAAAAAAGTTTTTTTATTAATGATAAATAAATGTATTTTTTTTTCAATCGCCCAAAAAAACAATTATGAAAACTATAATCCCGAATTGATTTTATAATTTAATTTAACGTAGTTTGTTTGAGTCATCCTTAGAATTTGAGAGCTATAAATATCTGTTTGGAAACGTTCAAGGTCGTAACTGAATGAGAAATTTTTATTAGCATAATCTGCAACTTGTGGTCTTTGGGGCGGTTTGCATAATTAAAGCAATCGCAATTTTTTCAATTATCTTTTATAAGTTAATTACAATTTTCCAATATTTTTATTTTAAAATGGATGATAATTTTTTTTCTAAATATAGACGAATTTTAATTTAAAGTAAATATGTGTATAATTTTAAAATTGATTAAATGTATTGAGTTTGTAAAGTCTAACATTAACGCTAATTGTAACGTGATTATCAGTTTGCCAGTATCCGCAACATTTCATTGATGCCTATAATTTAAATGAATAATTGGATTTCTATGGTCATCGTCTTCATCGTCATCATCGTCAGCCTGTGGTAGTCCACTACTAGACAAAGGCCTCCCTAATGCACGCCTTATTCATTGAGGAGTTTTTGGACCGTATCCCACCACGCTGGTCCAATGCGAGTTAGTGGGTGGACCGACTTTTACATGCCCTTTCGATGCATAGATCATCTTACTTTTCAGACTATTGCGTGATCGGCCTAAATTGCCCTAACCCACCAGAAAACAACAATAACACAAAGTTGTTTCCTTGCGGGATGCTAACCCAAGGCCTTAGGGTTTATAAAGCAAGGGCTAATACTGCTAGACCACACAGGCGTTTAGATTACGGGAACGGTTATTTCTATGGTAAATTGATAGTAAAATTAATAACAAGACTACGAAGAAATAGTCGTGTTATTTTTTTGCTTGAAACTGAATCTATAACTTTTATTGAAGCCGTCATTTCAGGTCAACGAATAGGGTTAATTCGCACAAAGGTTCTATTCGTTCAAGGCTTTTAAACGCTTTCTACTATTCCGTTATATTGGAAACGGGACCTTTGTTCTTGCTCGTATGAATGTGGGCGTTTAAAAATTGCTCCGCGAAAAGGAGAAAGAAATTTCTTACTTAATCCGTACGTATTTATGTGATTTCAATCGCAAATGTGTCATGGTTTGTATTTTGGCAAGTTACATGTAGTAACAACGTTAAAAGTATTGGCATTATTTAATAATTATCTAACAATTGTTATTGTTGTTTTCTGGTTTTTTAGGATAATATGGATCGGTCACCCAATTGTCTGAAAAGTAAGTTAATTCATGCGTCGGAGTGGCACGTCAAAAGTCGATCCTGGTTGTCAAGACCACCTTTGGCCTGCAAAAATTACTAACAACTAGTCTTATCCTAAGAATGCTGTTTACCTTTTGGGTTTTATGCGGTCAGACGCCAGTCGCTTTGAGTAAAAACTGTCATTCAAGTAAATTTAGTTAGATTAGATGCCGACCCCGTGATAACTGGTGATAATGGCTAAGTGGAAGAGAGTGAGTAACGACATACAAACATGTATAAGCAAACGGTTTTATTAATATTTACTTTTAATTTGTTTAATAAATAACTTTTAATGATGCGCCATGTTATAAAATCAACTTATATAAAGCTCAAATAATTGGACAATTTCATTTATTGTCGCCGTGTGCCTTAAATCATGGCTTTGTTCACTGATATATGATATTTGCTATAAGGTTATTAAAGTGTTTACTGAGGTCACGAATTTTATTAATGAAAAATATAATACCGGGCAAATCGTTATCTTATTTTAATGTTGTATTTAAGTATTTATGCTGTGTCTGAAAATGTGTGCGAGATAAAAATACTAGTAAAATTCTGCCTTCATATATATTTAAAACTACCTTATAAGATTCCTAAAATGTATGAGATGATAAACCAAAATCACAGCAAGGAAAAAATTATGTAGGGCACATATTGGTGATTTAAAAACTTGCAAAAAAATTTATTCATACTATGTACGCCGGTAGCCGGGTCCTCGTCCTCGTGGAATTGCGAGATGTATTTTATTTAGTATATATATAATGTATTCAAATATAACATAAATAAGGTGCTATAAATTATATGCGTCTATAATCATACACAATATTTCATGGTTCTCTTCTATCTTCAACAATGATGTATCTTTATATAAACTTTCTTGTCTTCTATTTCATCAATCCTTTCAATTATTTGAAAAAGTTTCGCGTCTTAAGTGTCCTTTCTTCAAGTGTATTGACATATGTACTAAATTTTAAACAAATCGGTTTAGTGGTTGAGGTGGTAAAAACTGAAAGGAGAATTACTAGAATTACTGTCGCATTCAAAATATTAGTATGAAAGTATGGATAATATAGATTAGAGGTTAAAAATATTTCTTACAAGAAAATTGCATGCTAACCTAAAATTGTTGCTGATTTGATCTATTATATTACACTCAAAATTGCTCCTGCTATGATCGCAAGTAGTTTACCGCACGACATTGTTCCGGGTAGTGGTTACACATCACCGAATTCTTTGATATATATTTAAAATGTTAAATATTTTCTGCGATGAACCCTCTGCGCTAAGAGCAGATTTTTTGTTAATAAAAAATAAATCCTAAAAAAGCAATGTAACACCTGAAAATCACTTTTTTTAAATATAAATATATTTATTTTATAATTAAACAGAAATAGATACTGTGTGTAACAAGAAATGGTAAAAAATATATTTAATAAAAGACATTACTTTAAAAAACTCTTGTTTATAAGATTTCTCAATGAAGTAATTTTATAACCTTCACGTAAAAACCTCACAACCGTTATTAAACATTGTCTTTATATAAATAAGCGTCAAAGTCATCAACGAAATTCATTTTCGTTTTATTTATGTGTAAGCGTATAAAAATAATATACCTTATTATATTGCAATTAACAACTCAGCTCAATCTTTGTAAGCTTAAAAATATCTTCGCATATTTTTATAAGTACATATTCATTGAAAATCACACTAATTATAAAAAAAAATATTATTTGCTGAAATAATATTCTAGTCACTACTGAACTACTTGCACATCAACTACTATGCGTTGATCTTTGAGCCTGTTTTTTGATTATAAACGCTTGCTTGTCTTGAGAGAAAACTTTTTAAGACATTCTTAAGAAAATTTTCTCTCGATTGAGGAAAAAATAAACAAAAAATATAACATTAAATTGTCTAACAGTTTTAGGTAATGCTTTTAAATTATCACTCATGTTAGATACGTAAATGTTTGCAAGAATATATGAATATTTATTAGAATGTTTGTTACTTTTTCACATAAATACAGTTAATTGGATTCTAATTAAACTTGAATAACATAGCTTCTACCTCATAGTCACTTCTAAATAACAGTTTATTGATAAATATGTAGTATGAATTTTTCGCAATATAACAAGTGTCAAGCAAAATATATAAAAATCTTGTACCCGTATTCATTTCATAAAGTGTTGTATAGGTATTGCAAGTTTTCTGTACATACATTGATGAATTTATTCAATGCAATACTTTTTGTGAACTTAAACTGTAATACAGTTTAAGTCTCTTAAATAAATTTTGAATGTGTCTGACTGCAATTTTAAAAATGTTTTCATTCAAATCCTTATTGTAGCGTTATTAAACCTAAAACATAGATATATGCTATCACGAGCTTTATTGTAGACCAATTTAAGTTGTACAATAATGTGAAACGTACTTTATGTCTATCTTTTTACTGTTTTGGATATGTTTGTAATTTACTCTCACGATATATATATATATATATATATATATATATATATATATATATATATATATATATATATATATATATATATATATATATATATATATATATATATATATTATATATAGTATATATATATATACGCTCCGAATTAGTGCCTCTTTCCTCTGAGAAGTTGATCGTTAAATATAAAAAGCCGTCGCTGACAGTTGCATTTGTAATGAGATTTTTAAGTCACTTGCAAAATATGTTTAGTTTTATTTTTTTATCACTACGCACTGCTAATTTTCTTTAAATAACGTTTACTATTTATATTTTCCCTTTTTATATTTTTATTACATGCATTTCCACGTCATCTAATTACGGTCTTTTAATTCAAAGCTTTTCCACCACACTGCGAACGCATTCTCAGTGTCAATATTACGTTATCACTGAATGAAACGAATCTATGTAAATTTTATCAGTAAAAGAGTAAACATGTATAATTTTAGTTATGTCATTGGTAGATTATAAAATATAGCACACTTAATGTATTATTTTTTCAGTGAATTTATTATACTACAAAGCATATTTCATTTAATAAAATAAGTATGGAATTTGCCATAACTAAATTAACTTTCACTCGAAATTAAAAAATTGGGAAACAGAGCAATAAAATGAAACCAAGATAATTGTAAATTCCAATAGAATAGGATCGATTACTCAGTAACTGTAAACTGTAAAATATAATTAATTGAATTATTTTTTTTCAATGTAAAGCTCTGTTTTGTCTGAATGTCTTATTTTATTTTAATTATTTTTTAAAATAAAAATCATACAATAAATTAATAGAGTTATAACTTTAGCCAAATAGACGTGCATTAGATTAGTATAACTAAATAGTAGACTGTCCACCACTCTGCCCGTGTTATTTGAGATTTTTAAAATGAAAATTGTATATAATAACAGCTTAATAGTAGTGGAAGAATATTTTAAATCGATTAAGTAGTTTCGTAGCCTATTTATAAGAATCAAACAAACCTTTTTTTTTATAATATTACTTAGTACATATTGAGATAAATTTTTCATTGACTTTGCTTATAAATAAATATTTTAGTACATGAAAAAAAGGTTCATTCTGTATTTAATTATTTCCTCTATTCTAAATTTAACTAATTATTTTACTACAATATACAATGGGGAAACAGCTCTCATCTGTTAATGGCCTACTAACCTTATCTGCTCGAACAGTTAATGCGAAATTACACATAAACAAAAATACAGATACTTTAACAAAAATACAGCTATATAAATTGCTATTCAAATTTTACTACAAATATCGCAGCTCATTTTTAAAACTCAGATTTTGAAGATATTCGATTAATTTATTGCGGAATATTATTACATGGTAATTTATAATATTTAAGGTTATAATAACTTTAAAGGAGGGCTTCACGCTTTTCATCCTGTAAAAATATTTCTCTTTAATATGTTGGCCTTAAAACACATTAAAAGTACTAGGAAAGCTGTTACAAATTGAGTAATTTGCAAAGATATACGTTGCGAAAAAAGTGTCCTATTCATGAATAATAACGAAAAATATTCGTTACAAAAATAATGAAATTCTTGACTAATAATTGATATGCGCTATTTTGTCTACGCCACAGGACGATTTACTCTTCTTTTCATATTTTTTATTACTGCTATCCTCCTATTAGTTTTAATTTCATGTTCTAAGTGGTAAAACAAAATATGGGGTTATTTTTTAAACATTCGTATTAAAATGTAAGATTAGGTCATACACAAAATTAAGACTTTTATTATACTAACAGATAAAATAAAAAATTACGTCACTTTGATTTTTAGTAAATGTTATATGATGTTATGTCATAGTTTGTAAATTCTTTTGAATTTTTAGCCATTACGAAAAAAAAATTTTAACCATTTAAAAATATCAAAAAGAATTAAATAAATATTGACACATTGTAGCATTTAATGTCAACAATTGTTTCATGTTTAAGTAATGTAAAGAAGTATAATATATTGAAAATTAAAAAAAAAATTGTTAACTTCTTTTAACATGGCTGAATGAAATTTTTTAACATAAATTAAGGATATGTGAATGGAGCAAATATTTTAAGTAAAGTGCTCGGGTTATAGGTATATGGGAAATATTAAAAGAATTTCGCCCGGCAATTGAAATTTGGTGACAATACAATGTTTAACACTTTAAGCTTTTAATGGTTTAAAATGATAGTTCTTTGTACAATTTTGCGTTCTCACGACCATTTTTTTTAAGTTTAAATTTCATCAGTACAATAAAGTACCTGTCCGTAAATCAAGCAACTTTAGATAGAAGGAATTTACTAAATTATTTTTGAAAAAGCCGTATTGAAATAAACATAAATGATAATAATACAATATAGATATAATCCATACTTGTAACGAAACTACATAACAAATAGGTAACTTGTAAACAATATAAGACTAACTCTACTTGTTGAAATGTTGCACAGTGATTGACAGATTGGTATCTATCAACAAATTAGGGCAAAGACCATTAGTTTGTCATTCGAGTAAAAGAAATAAGCGAATTGTTAAAGTAATTAGAAACAAACCCATAAGTGTTTTTTTTAATTTTAAATATTCTTATAAGACTATATTTTTTTTTGCAGTCATATCATAACAAAATTTATCGTTCATAACCTCAACATAAAAAGTTTAGTTGAAAAATTATTCGCCGAAAAATGGAAATCCTTGTAGAGTTTCGGTTTTATTCAAAATTATTCATGAACCAAGAGATGAAAATATTCTAACGTCTATAAAATCTGCCTATTTTTATGTTTTACGTTTATATTTAAAAAATGGTCGATCGTGCCTTCTTTTTAAATAAGATTACTACTATACTTTTGAACAGAATAATAAAATTCAAATAAAGGAATACTAAATAATAAAAACAATATATTATAATGAGATAGGCATTAAAAAGGCATTATAACACTTATTAACAATTATAAATAGTTTAACCATTTATAATCGTCGATAAATGTTATAAAAATGAAAAAATTAAATATAATTCTATCCTTCCTAAAATATTCTTTTATTCCTGAAAAGCTGTATTTTCATGTTGCGTAAGATAATTTTTACCCCAGGATAATCCATTTTAAAAATCAGAAAATAACTCGGGGGCAACCGTGAACGGACTGCTAGTTGTTAATAAAATCGACGAATCTAAAACGAAAAAAAAAGTTTAATTCAATTTAATATCTATCGAAAAATAAGGCGTGGAATAAATTTTTATACGGCGAGTGGCGTTTTTTTAAGGGCCCTATAAACCTATAATTAATCTCGGTGCAATTGAACAATGCCTATTTTTAAGGACGAGGCAAAGCATTGCCTTTAATAATTAGTGAATAAAAAGGAAAAAATATTTTGCTCACTAAGACATCAACATCATACTTTCCTTCTGTAAAAATCATTAGTGACAAAGATAATTTCATTGTGACGGTACATTGGGTATGCGAGAGGATCAAAGTTCCATTTAGCTTAAAAGCCCGGAGGAATGATGATTCGGTAAGGCTTTGCCACGAAATTGGTGCCACGAAAATGCTTTTACTGTAAGCACTCGATAGAATTTTTCTTTACTTAGCTTGTGTATCCTAGTTATTTAAAAAAAATATGTCTGTAAAAATGATAAAAGAATGGATAACAAATATAATTAATTATTCCATCTTTATACGTTAACTTAATATGGAATATTATTGCTAACCTAATTTATTACCTGATGCAATTAGGATTCAGTTTGTCTCTTGGCCGTCGGCATTGCATAAGGTACAAAACGTGATAACTATATCAGAATTAGTTTTTTTAGTTCAGCATCCTCGTAACATAACATAAATGACAAAGAAATCAACAAAGGGGCTTATTGCGACACATATGAATCATGTTTTTCAACCACCTTCCATTTGCGTTCTATTAATTCATTTTGCAAAACTTTCCTGGGTATATGTTACATCATCATCAGCCTGTTATAGTCCACTGCTAGACATATGCCTCCCTTATTGCACGTCCTCTATGTTAAAAGGTTTTGTACCGTATCCAAACATGCTGGTCCAATGCGGGATAGACATGTCCATCCGACGGATTGATCGTTTTACTTTTCACAACAACAACAACTGGGTGATGGACCCAAATTGTCCTAACCAACCAGAAAATAACGATAACACAAAGTTGTTTCCCGCGAGATTTAAACCCACGACCTTAGGTTGATAAAGCAAAAAGCTGTATGTCTTTTTATTTGGCGTTACCGCCTAAACCATTGAACAGATTTCAGTGAAATTAGGTAGGTAAAAAGTATATGTCCTTTCTTCGAATAGATTCCAAGAAAGGACATATACTTTTTAAATTTTGCAATGAAAGTGTTATTGAGTGGGGTTAAATAGGGGATTACAATTAATATAGAAATTTGTAATTGTTGAAAACAAAATGATAAAATTTTGTGTAGACTTGAAACGAAGGCATAAGTATTTGTAGTAGCAATTTTCTAGTCTCAAACTGTACAAGAAGTCATATTGTTAATTTTTCTTTTTTAAGTTTAATTTATTAAATCATAACCGAAGCTCAATTGACTCGTTTAATATTGTAGTTTAAATACCCAATAGTCTCAAATGTGCATTTAGAAGCTTTAAGCTTTAACATTTTTTAGCCTAAACTAACATTGTCTGATAAATTTATTTTTAAATTCTAAAACTGAATATAAATATTTTCCAACGTTAAAACTCGTATCTCAATAACAAAATTTTATTATTAAACTCTAATTCTTGCGGTTGCTGATGCGGGGAATGTAATAAAAGCAATCTACACTTTTTAAATAAATTTTTAAGTCGTATGTGATATATTACTTTCGTTTCTTTTATTTTCAGTAAGCAATAAGAAACTTATAAAGTTTTTAGTTTTTAAAGTTGATAGAGCATTATTGTTAAGACCCAAATTTTTGTTGTTAGTTTAATTCTGTATAAGTTTTGTATTGCGTAATTACTTTTAATATAAATTTTAATATAGTTTAGCCCCTTTATTTTACTAGCGAAGCTTACTGGCTGCACTACCTACACTACTGATTTTACGTGCTATTGCGCCTGAACGTGTATTATTTACAAATAAAAAATTGGTTTGTTTAGAACTTTGCAGGACTGTGCCACCACTATGACAGAGTAGGATTCTATCGAAAATCAACAATTCACCCTAATTAAATTTACATCTTTTTTAAAATATTTTACCCTATTGCTCCGCTTGTAGTGCTCCGATTTTGCTCATTCTTGTTTCATATGATATGTATTGGCTGTCATTTGGTTCCATTTCTTTTTAAGTAATTGTGGTAAGTAGCTTAAAATGTTTTTATATACTGTTTGAAGTCGGACATATTTTTTTTTGTTAAAATTCCACTTGTGTATTTACATAAACGCATCATACGTATGTATTATTGTACAGTGGTCGTTTATTTGAAAAGCCATTGAGAGGTGTTGTATGACGTTGTGGAAATGTTACTATTAGAGCTTGTTGACATTGTTGAACATGCGCCAAAACCAAAATAGAATTTATTTAATCAAGAATACCAGAAATATTTCTGTGTGTAGGTTCAGAATCGATAGAAACATTTTTTGTAAATTGCAATAATATTTTGTAAGTTGTACTTCTTTTGTTTAAGTATTCTCAACTTTTTTATTTTAGAGTAAACGTCATCTTTAAATTAAGTTTATCGTTTTAATTGTTTAACTGAAGTAATTGTAGTTCAGTTAAACAATTAAAATGATAAACTTAATTTAATATGCTTATTAACGTAGAAGCTAATAAGGTATATAGAATTATAACGTACTTTAAAGTACTTAATAAATAACCTGACATGACAACCTTTGTGTGGAGAATGCCGTATACCAATTTCTAATCTATATTTTTATATCACAAGGTATGAGTAGTAAGGGTGTTGTGTACTTACTCTTGTCAATAAAGAGAAACTTTGTCTGAAGTGAGCCTCTCGGGGCATTCCCATGCTAGGTTTTATTTTGTATGATTAGAAATGGGCGCTTTGTCTAAAAACTCCGGTTATTATAGAGGCAGTTTTTCGCTGGAGTGATTGAACAATGCCTAAAACTGGAAAATCACGATACTTACAGATAAGTGTATACAATTATGATGATACATAATCACTTCCTCCATCACATCCGGTTTGGTTCAGATCGTGCCAAGCCACCACTTCAATTTTGAAGAGGTCTACTCGTAACGGATCATTCGAAAAGAATGAAATTTCTAATGGGGATAAAAAATCTAGTAAAATAAGTTTTTATTTTATTTGCCAAACAATCATAATTCTCTTTTTAAGGATTTTTCTGGTTTTGATTCTTTTCTTAGGCGTATCACGAATTTTTTTTTGTTTAATAGCGTAGATGAAATAATCATTAAGACGTCTATTAAGTACTTAAATAAGTTACAAACTGCATACTTAAACTATACCATGATAATAACATACCAACACGCTCTTAATTTCCACAAAGAACCTGCAACAAAAGATAAACAATTTTAAAATCTCTTGATTGTTTTATAAGATGCCTTCAATTTTATACTAGAAATAGTATGCATGAAAAAAAAATATTTATCTTTTTTATGTGCTCTGTATTTTAATCAGTCTCATTTTTTTTTGTAAAATATTTAAAGGCAAATTAACTTTAAAACAAATATGCCAAGGCAACATGACAAAGCATAAACAAAATCAATTGAATTTTTTCCTTCAAAACAATATTACCTACAGTTTTAAAATTTAAAAAACGTGCTTATAAATACAAGTAAACAAAAAGACTAAAATTAGCAATAGAAAGGTAGCACATTACTCCTAAAGGACATAAAAATTAAAATATTGTGCATTAAAAACAAAAATCTAACTCGAAGTTAACAGTTCTTGTTGGTAAACCGATTTTCTTAGTAACCAACTTATCTCAGTGACCAACTAAGTTGTCTTTTGTTTGAAATAAGTCCATTTTTGTTGACGCATTTTTAAAAGATAAAACAGGTAGAAGTTCCGGTAAAAGTTAGCCCCCAAGATTTGTTAAATTACATTCTTCAAAAAGTTGCCTGGCAATCAAGCCTCATTGTAAATTCTTTTATACGTTGCCTTAACGACGAAGTTGAAAGGTTTTTATTCCTTCTTTTTATGATTTTGTAATTATTTGTTACCTTTTTTATTCAAAATGTTGATTCGAATTATTCTTTAGTCGATAAAATGTTACATTGTTATTACAAGAAAGGTTTTAAATTTACAATGTAGAAAATTACCTTAACTTTGACAACTAATTTTGACTTAATCCCCACAAAGAGATAAACGTTGTACTGAAATATTAAAAAGTCTGTAAGGCAAACAAAAAAAAATAACTTTTACTCGTTTATCTTCTAAACCCATTGACAATTACGTATTTCTTTTAATAAATTACTACTTTTATAACATTTGAATAAAACAATAAAGCTTTTTATCACAATTTAGGTAATCTTTGTTTTGGTAAAGATACACATTTATTTTATTAAAATATTAATATAAAATTATTTAATTTTGTGGGTTTATTGATGATGATGATGATGAGGGGTTTATTATTTATAGAGCGTAAATATACGTCTATATCACAAACATCATCAGCCTGTGATAGTCCACTGCTGGACATAGGCTTTCCCTAATACACCCTAAGGGGGTTTTGGCCCGTATCCAATGCGGGCTGTGGGTGGACCGACTTTTTACATGCCCATCCGACGGATGGATCATCTTATTTTTCAGACAATTGAGTGATCGGCCCAGATTGCCCTAACCGACTAGGAAGCAGCAATGAAAGTTTTTTGAGTCCCCGCAGGATTCAAACCAGCGACCTCCGGTTTCTAAAGCACATGCCTATACCACTAGGCTACGGGGGCAGTTATTATATAACTCTAAGAATCGGTACATCTCTTTGATTATATTTTAACATTTAAGAGAACAACATTTACAGTTAAGAGAATGAATTACAGACACCAATAGTTATCGATCTAAATTTTATTTCAAATTCAGTTACTTTAAAATATTTTGAACGTTTTAGGAACCTTCAACTTTAGGTTACGGGGTACTACGCGAAAATAATTAACGGTTCTATTTTTATATGATAGCGGACCTGCGTAGTATTTAAAGCTATTCTAAAACTAAGCAATAAATAAAATTAATTGAATTAATAAAATTAAAATTCGTTATTACAGCCATTTACTTGTATTATAGATAACGTAGATGACAACTGGCGCGCCACCTGTTTGGCTGACATGTCAATTTAAATGATTCGGGGTGCCACCTAAGCATCATTTACATCTTTCAGCCATTAAGAAATATATTTGTTCTAAAACCACAAATATAAAGGTGTGGAGTATTACCGTAAACACTAAATAGAACAAATGTAGGGCATATTTGTTATAACAACATTGTATTAAATAATTTTTTTTCGAAAGTGACAAATTCATTTTGTTCAACAAGAATATACCTTTAATACCATTTTAGCGGCCATCGTTTAAAGATAATTTCCGGACTACCTTGGACGTGGATGTTCACTTATTTACGCTACCTGTCTACTTGACACGTTGTTTATCCGAGCAGCAGGTGTTTAATTATCTTTTCGAACGTTTTATTTCCGCTTAATTTCTTTTTTAAGAGCGAAACTTTAGGGGCAATCTGTCGATGATGCATTTAATTTTTTTGTAATATAGAAATTTTCGTTAGTGAAACAGTTACAGCCAAAATACTGTTTTAAAAGAAAAATATTTTTATATCTTTATATATCTTATATTTTTGACAGTCGCTTCTACAATAAAAAATTTTTAGATTGCGTTTCGCAAAGATAAACCATTAAGTTTATCATTCAAAATATTTTTTATCTTTTTATATGTTTAGAAAGGAATATAATAAGCAAGGATAGGATACTTGGTTTTATAAAAGGTGTTTGAGGCTAAATAACGACACGTTTATCAATATCATCAAACTATATGGTGTTTGTAAAAATCAGTGTGTTAATTATAATAATTCCATTATACTTTAATGCACGTGAAATGTATTTAAAATTATTTATCTTTAAATTTATATTTCAATTCAATTTAAGTCAGAGAAGTTTTCAAAAGTTAGGCTTACATCTATACTGCTTTTTTATTAAACAAAACAACATTAACTGTAATTATATTCATTTTTAACTAATAATTTTTCTAATAAAATACCAAGCAATGCAATTACCAAACAATTTAAAAGTATAGCAAAAAATGTAAAAAAATATTAGAAATTTTCCCGCAACGAAATTGCTAAGAATAATTTTCCGGCCAACGTTATCAACCAGGGATTGCCCTTATAAATTATGCGGCAACGAATTCTAATCATAAATTTATATTAATTTAGATCAGGTAAAGTTAGATTAGATTACTTTGTGTCTTACGTAAAGAAAATATTTTTGTAAGATATATCTAGTTCAAAACCTTCCTTATAAAGATACACAATAAAGCAAATACTGCTAGGTATAATATCTGTTTTTTCTTTATGTAATTTAAATTTTATTTAATAAATTTAATCAAAAATACTAGTCGAACTCTGACAGTAGACGATAAATGTATGTATGATCGTGTTATGTTTAAAAATTGAAAATTATATATAATTTTTTTTTTTTTTTGCTGCAATTTAATAAATCTGCTAGATAAAGGCATACTCCATTCGTAATATTTAACAAAGATTTATTATTTGTTCAATACTATGATTTAAGTAGCAGGTATTATATAAAAACTTAAACTTTAGACAAGTTTAAATTTTTATATTGAACTGGCTGTTCAAATTAAGAAAAATAAGTCGAATAGTGATACGTTTTATAATATTTTCGACCGTTTCTATTCTAATTTTTCACACCTTGAGTTGGTTTTACCAGACATTTCTTTTTTTGTTATTTTTGCGTACACAGGCAGACGAGCAGTCGGGGCCACCTGATGGAAAGTTGTCACCGACGCCCATAGACATTGGCAATACAGTTATCATCAACGCGCTGCCCACCGTGAGACATAGGATGTTAAATCTCGTTTACCCAGTGAATGCGCTGGCTAAGGTGCCCTTCAAACCGGAACACGGTAGCGTTTTCACACTACTGCTTTGCGGTAGAAATAGGCACCGGTGGTACCCATTCAGATGGTCCCCTGTAAAAAAGGGAATGGAAAATATTTAATTAAAATTTCTGCTTTTTCTATTAAATTAAGTTACTTTAATTAGTGATAATATAGCTTTTTATTTGTAAAATCTATCTAGTAGTTATTGGGTGTATACGTTGAATACAAAAAAAATACATATCTTGCCTGTCTTATTTTTTAGCTTCTTTCCGCAATATTAGATAACAAATAATAAATTCGAGTAGCACAGTTTTCATCAAAGAGTAAAGGATAGGCTTCAGGAAAGAGATAAATTTTAAGGTCCGTTTGACTGCATAAAAAAGCCATCGTCCTCATAACGCTCAACGCTCCTTTATTACACTTGTTTATCCTTTATTACATCAAAAATTCCTTAAAATGTGGTTTCATGTGAATTCATTCTTCGTTTATCGTTTCCCATACAAAACTTATATAAAAAAGATAACTTCCGGCATAAATCTATCTCAAAACCTTTTCGGGCTTAAAGTATACGTCAACTTCATTACATCTTAATCAGTTCATATTACTTTTGTCAATTTGGAGTTACGTAAAAGTATGTGAGTGAAGTAGGCAAAATATCTTGTTTTGGCAATTGTTTTTTACAATTACGTTATTCGCCTATTGCTTTACTGTGCGACAAATTGATTAATCCGATTGTTTACAACAATAATTAATAATTTCAATTAATCGCGTATTGTTTTAACATCCTAAAATATTTTATATCGGACTGTTTCTTATTTTGTTGTATTTTGTGTATGTAGGCAATAAAATCGGTCAAAAGTCCTTTTATTCAACAATGTGTAGTATTTGCGTCAGCAAAAGAAGTAATTATGATATATTATGTACGTTTACTCTTCTTCGTTCGTTTATTCGTTCATTCATAGCACATTCGTGCGTCAATTATATAGAATTGAGTATGGCTTATTGCTGACTGTGATGATAAAGGGATCTTAGAGGTGTGATTTCGTTGCGTTGCGTAGTTATTATCAAAGCGTTAGGAGCGAGGCTACGCAAGAAAAACATAGGCGCCGAATTAGGTACTGCCTAACCTTGGGTAATAGAGGGCAATCTGTACTAACTAGTATGTAAGTAAAGCAGTAGTTATTTATTTTTCATAAATATTACTATTGCTTTTTGGTTTAGTAATATTATTGGTATAAATTCTAAGTACTTAAATGAGTATCCATATGTGACATAAGAATGAGGACAGCTTGTAGCTCCGACGATCAAGTGTACTTTAACGGAGCAGCGATTGTTTTCATTTATGGTCTTGTAATGGCGTAATAGTAAAACGTGACCCGTTTGAATCGGATTATTCAAGTCTGAACACGCGTTCCTTCTTCACTAATAAATCAACCTAAATGAGGTTCCTATGAAGTCGATAGTATATATTTAGCAATTCGTCACGTTGAATATCAATAGCAGCTATAACTGTTTTTAATTGTTTTGGTATTTATTATTTACTTTATTTTATTTGATAATACTACGCTTATTATGCGAGTACGTTTATTTAGAAATTTATTTATCAACTTCGCTTTGAATACTAAAGTAGACAAAAATGTTTTTTTGTTTGTAGTTCTAATCATAGTAAATTCTGCTTATTTGCAATGTTTCATGGTAAAGTTGTGGTAAAAAGGCTCAGCAGAGGTACATAAACTGGTTTTGTTAATATTTTGCATTCAAAAAGAATTTAAGGTCTTAAAATAATATCGAGGCTATGTTTTAAATTACAAATAAAAGTAATAATTTACGGAATGTTAAATAACTATATTTTATATTTACTGAAAATAAACTAAACTTATCACTTTTTGCAATAATTATATAATTACATGAAAATATATATTTAAAAATAGCCCGTGGCATTGGAACATTTCTTTGTAACTAAGCAATTGTTAAGTCATAAACAACTATTTAATTTGAAAGGGTATTATTTTGCTTTGTGCTTTATATTAGACGAATTTCATTTTGTTTTTAACGCGTATTTCTATCTCCATATCGCTTCATTAATTCAAGCGGCATTTGCATAAAGTGGCGAGCATATTCACTGTCAATGTTGCTCTATCTATGAATGGAACAAATATTCAACGTGTTAACTGTATTACTAAACTAAACCTGGTGGTTTATGTTGGTTATTTTATTTGTTTTTACATATCAGATTTTATCCATTTATTTTAAGTATATGAGAGTCGGAAACGTGGAAAATAAGAAGAGCGAATTTGTAATCACGCGGCAGATTATGGACCACTAAAATTCCTTTCTGCCCAAAAAGTTATTAAGTCAGCATCTATATTTTGATTGATACCCTTTAAATCCTTGAGAAAGAACCTTAAGTCCAATCAATATCAAGAGTAATCATTAATTCTAAAGTAATAAAAAAAAATTAAAGTGATAGAGTAAACCATCACCACGTAGTTAAACAATTAAGTATTCAAAATTATTTCATGGAGGAATGTTGTTAAAATAAAGACAATGTAACAGTAAGAGTAGGACAGATAGTATAGTAGTATGGTGTCTTATTGCTTGCTATCTCTTTCTCTCTTTTTTCTGTGAAGTGTGTCATGGCGGATCTTTCTTGTAATTGAACGACTGTGTACTTATCAAATAAATCTTTCTTATTAATAACGCCTATATTTCATTTATATTTCATCAAATGCCATGTTAAATATTTTATATGATATTTCAGTAGAGGGATAAATACTAAAGTAAGGCACATTTAATAATTGTACGATTGAAATTAGTATAAATAACACTTAGTTTTCATATTTATATACGTAAATTAAAAATTGGGTTCACAATTTTAAATACCAGACATGAAGAGAAGAACATGTTTCCCTAATCTAATATTATTTGTGTGAATCACACACACACATCAGCCTGTGATAGTCCACTGCTGGACATAGGCCACCCCTATCAATTAGGGGAATATAAAGAAATAAAATAATATTATTTGTTTTTTTTATGGCATATGCAGGCAGACGAGCAGTCGGGCCACCTGATGGGAAGTGGTCACCAACGCCCATAGTCATTGGCAATACCAGGGGTATCAACAACGCGCTGCCTACCATAAGACATTACCGTGTTAAGTCTCGTTTACAAATATTAAACAGTAAATACGCTGGCTACGGTGCCCTTCAAACCGGAACACAGCAGTGTATTCACACTACTGCTTCGCGGCAGAAATAAGCACCGCGGTGGTATCCCACCAAGACGGTCGCCTGTAAAAAAGGGACCTACCACCGGTGAATTGGTTTGTGTGAATATTAATGAGTAATTACACTGCGTAAAGTTTGTTTTACTTCAAGCGATTAACTGACAAACTTTATTTATTATCGTCTATTTGTTACCACAGCTTACTATTAAAAATAAAACTATTGTTTACAATTAAAAAATAAATTGATGAGAGATCTTTAAAAGTAAAACACTGATAAACGGAATATTGTATTTTTTAAATTTTAAACCATTTAGATTACTTTTGCTGTTATGTTGTTTTTAAGTACTTAAAAATATGGACTATCAAAATTTCTAATAAATTATTGATATAAAAATATTCCGCACACTATTTAAAAAAAAACAACAAACACGAAATTTAAGCTATTGCATAACCTTAATGTTATATAAAAAGTCACCTTTGTACGTTTTAAACAAAATTTTGCTTCAATATACGAAATGGCACAATTTTTTTAATTCAAAATCATTATAACGTGTACGAAGACACGAAGTAAGCTAGATACATTTTAACAACTGATGCAATGTTATTTATCATGTTAATAATAAACAACATTGCACAAACAAATAATTAAATAAAATAAGTAGGTATAGGAACGATTTTCATGAACATCGAGTAAAAACAATCTAAATAAAATATTTGTTGACTTTTATGACATTTGTACGCACATATAATGTACGAGAGCATAAAACTAAACATATTACAAGCTTCACAAAGTAAACTTACTTATCCGCCATACCTAATAGTATTATGAGCCCATTACCATAATTAAGTTATTGCCGCTCCAAAATGCAATCGAGCAGACGACGATATCGTTATATTGGCCGAGACCTTGGAGGACTTGCAGGAGATGTTGCACAGTCTAAATGAATCCTCCCGACGCATTGGCCTCAGGATAAACTTGGACAAGACAAAACTCATGTTCAACGAACACGTTCTCCCGAGGCCAGTCAATGTCGATGGTGTTACTCTCGAAATTGTCGAGTAGCAGGGGATCGGCCGTCTTGGCGTTCATTGAAAAAGGCCTATGTCCAGCAGTGGACGGAGAAGGGCTGCTAATGATAATGATGATGATGAGACAAAACATGCATAGAGTGGGTATAGTAGATAATAATAAGCATTTAATATTTTTAATATAACAGTGTAGCAACTTCAGGAGTATAAGTGTTTTATAATATTTATTTTTGGTGCTACACACCAACAGCAGAACAATACAACGGATAAGCTACTGTTTGACAATTATATTAGTCAGAGTTCGACTCGGGCTATTATTTTTCGCAAGTTAGTTTAATATCGCTTTTATAACAAACTTATGAGTGGTTAACTAGGGACTTGCAGGTTGCAGATGATAAATTATTGCCACTAGTGTTAATATGCATTGTGACGTCTAAAATAGACTACTCGATGTCATGAGAGAGTGGAAGAAGTCAAACACGTCCTTTGAGACACATCCTTGATCGTATATGCATCACTAACATTGTCTTCTTTAATTTTAGTTATCTAACTCATGTAGCTAGTGATCGACTTATTTAGTTACTATTATTATAAAAGTACAATTTTACTCATTCGTTTACTTCTTTTGTACAAAAAACTAAATAAATAAAGGTGGGCTTATTGCCAAAAGCATTATTTGCCAGTCAACCTTTTGGCGGTGCCGAGAATAATGAGTAGATGAAGTTGAAAAAAATAATAATAATTGGAACTAAGAGTATATTACGCTAATACAATATATATTATGCTATACTAGAAAAATACAAACATACATATAAAAAAAGTTTTATAGTTTATTATCAATAATGCTTGCAATCTTCGCGATTAAATGCAAAGCTTATTCCACAGAAGGATAGATTGGATAAAGATCGAGAAATGCATAGAGTCGGTCCCGTATGTGGACTGAGGATATAAGATAAGATAATTCTGGGTAGAACGAAGATTTTTGTATTTAATATTGCATATGAAAATAAGGAAGGGAACTAATGCTGCTAAATTGGTCGTAATTTATAGCCTTAAGTAACTAAAACTAACAATTAATGCTTACGCAGCCAAGCTCAAAATTAAAATAGAGTATACTGAAAAAACAATATAAATGGCAGTATTCAGTTTTAATGTTAATTGCATTACATTTATTATTTCCTTTTTTACCATATTTAATAAATAAATAAGTAAAGCATTTATAAAACCGTCTGGCTTTCATAAGTAAGAACATAAAATTAACTACTGTTCGATATATTTTAGGTAATTATTCGCGAGCCATGTGTTTATGATCAGTATAATATTTTATGCCTCAATAAAGCCAACGAAAACTTTTTTATAAGTGCCCAACTAATTTAATAACAACTAATTTATAGTTATATTAAAATTAGTTCATTTTTCTGCTTCATAGAACGTTTAATTGTATAAGCAATTATTTATATAACAAGTATTACTTAAAATTTAGATGAAAGAAGGATATAAAATTATAATAGAATGTTTACATATTAAAAAAATTCAATATTACAATAATTTATAGAAAGCAAGGCAAAAAAAAAGTAAAATTACGATTTTTGTTTTGATAGAAAGATATAGTGACAATATTTATTATTATAAGACGTTTATTATTGTACCATAAAACGTGACGCAGGTGCTAAAAGAATAATGATATCATCAACACAGAAGTAAGGTAGCAGTTTGGTCTTAACTTTTTATTGCATAATGTCATAATCAGATAATATGCTGACATTGACATACTTGCAATTATTGCAGATTTCAAACAAAAAAGTACAAGTATTGTAGTGTAAAGAACCGTGACAATATCTTAGTGAACATTATCAAAATAAATGATAAGTAAAATATTTGTAGAATAATAATAAAAATAATAAATATTGTAGTATTATACTTAACAAGTATCTATGTGTAATCATGATTGAAAGTATTTACCACGTAGATGAAACCGTGGTTATATATTAACCAACTAATGTAATATTAACGACTATCCGAAGGTAATTCTATTAATTACTTCTTTATGCAAAGCAATTCATAAGAATATTATATGATGTGAAAGCAATTTTTGGGTAACTTTTAATGTCAATATTTGATTTTTCTAAAAATGTCAATAATTTTAAAAAAGAATTTGTATCAATTTTGCATGTAATTTAGAAATATTAATTTCTACTTTTTAATACTTGATTAGGTTTTTATTTATATTTCAAATGTCTTTTTATTTCTTGTTGCTTAGATCGCTTTCTGTTTTTTAGAAAATATTTAATGAGTTAATTTATTTTAACATTGTTACAACTTTAATATAAATATCCATACTTTGTAAAGACCTTCTAAGTCTTATAAAATAAATAAGTAATTATTTATGGTAAAAAAATCAAAATTCGTTACTTTGTTTTTATTTAATAATTGAATTAGATATTGTCAAATATACATCACAATTAATTTTGTTTAAGATACAAAACCAATTGTAGTTATTTAAATCTATGGATGTGTTTACCTTGTTGTTTGTTTAAGCCACCTGGCAAAAGAGGTTTTTGGTCTTATGCCAATGCATTCGTATCCAACTTTTGTTGGCGTAACTTATCTACAGTCTACTTCGACTGTAGGTAAGTTGCGCCTTGTAAGCCAAGTACTACTTGTAATTTACACGTGTAATGTTCAATTTCGGTATAGTCAATAGTGCATCCATACGCATAAAGTCTTGAAAAAATGTTGTTTGCTTCTTCCATCTGTCTGATTATTGACATGGCAAGTTTTATAATCCATAATATATTTTAACTAGTAATCTATGGTAATCTTTGCATATTATAATATAGAAGTATCTCGATTCTGGACATTGTTGACATTACTTAAAGTAACAAAAAAAGCAGCTAAATTCCTTAAAGCACTATTCTATGATAATTTAAAGTTAATTACAGTTCGTCTATATTGTTCAGCAATATTTTACATATAAAACATACACCAAAGTACGCTTTTGCTTCTAAGGCAAGAGTTATGTGAGATGTTTGGTACAAGTTTTCGAGTTCGTGTATCTACTCAGAGTTAATTGTTCGATCTGCTAGCGCGTTCAGTGTCTAAGTTTAACCTTTAGCATAGAAAGTAATAAAATAGTTCAGTAGTTTATTAACACAAGATACCACGAGGTATGACTACCGTGTTGTTATGATTTCCACTTAAACAATAGGTAAAAATAGCTGTAGAATAACTATTCTGTGCGTGAAAAAAGGACGCAGTTCACTACGGTCCAAGTCACGACCCTACAAAGTGATCACAAACTATATATCTAGTATATCAACACATCATTGAATGGACTTATAAGTGACCTTCGTTAATTTTTTTATCATTATCATCATCAGCCTATGATAGTCTACTGCTGGACATAGGCCTCCTCTAATATACCACTATCCATTAGGGAATATTAGACTGTATCCGACCACGCTGGTCAAATGCTGGTTGGTTGGTGGACTGACTTTTTTATATGCCCATATGACGCATGGATCTTCTTACTTTTCAGACAATTGGGTGATCGGCCCAAATTGTCCTACCCAACTAGGAAACAACAATAAAAATTTTATTGAGACCCCGCAGGATTCGAATCCACGACCTCCGGTTTCTAAAGCACACGCCCATACTCCTAGGCTACGGTGGCAGTTTTTTTACTCAATGTAAAATTAATTCTATTGTTTATTTATTTAATCTATTTCACAAAATGTTCTACACAGGTGAGGTTAATACCTTAGGCATTGTCTAACATCCGACCTTAAGATAGTTTTGAAAAGTCGAACTAGCTCCTAGCAACTAATATATAAATAGAACATAGCAGCCTAAAGTTTTATATAAGCTAATATTAAACTTACATAAGGTAATATCAAAAGAAATACTATATGTGTTCTCGATGATTAAAAATACAATAATAATATTCACACATTTTATGATTTTTGAATTACACACTACATAGTAATATAATATATAATACATATATAAATGCTATTATTATGTAGGGACAAGTTACAAACTTAACATAAGACGTGATAGACGTTGTTTTGTTTTTTATTCTAGTAGGGAAATAATAACTAACAATTGTTGCTAATTGGCTTGTCAATAATAAATAAAATTAATATAGTTTTAAATTATTTTTGAGCAGACTGTATAGAGCAGACTCTATATTCAGTGTAAATATTATTTGATTTTTTTATCAAAGAAATAAATTATATGTTGCACTATCCGTTGAAAACGTGTATTTTAAATTGTTTTCGCTTCATATGAATTGGCCAAACCGTAGGAAAGATTATGCAAATCCACTCCATCGTGCTGCGTAAATATTTGAAATTGGTTTTCAATAAAAACTGAAAAGTAATTTATTAAAACAATATTGAAAATTAATAATAATGTGGTACGGTTGAAAATTAAATACATTCAATGTTATTAAAGCTACTATTATTTGTAGGCTCATTACTATATTTTTTAAAATATTGCTAAATTGTTTTTTTTCTTCAGAAAGAAATAGATATTAGTAATAAATTGTTTTAGAAGTAACTAAATCTAATTGAATTATCAATATATAAAATAATCATAAATGTTAGTGCATATCCTTTAGGTTTACATCTAAAGGATATGTATTTTCCATCCTAGGACATAAAATATGTCCTTTGTAATGTAAAAAAATAAATAAGTATATATTATAGCATACATATTAGAGTTAAATCTCAGCTTCAAAACATACCCTGTGGGTAGTATCGCCGGATTTTCTTTCTTATTTTAAAACGAACGCCCCGCTCACGACGTCACAATTATTCAAAAAAATGTAAGACCTATCTAGGAATCACATTATTCTGTTTTTTTTTTTAATGTGCAATTTTATACAGGAGATATACAAGAGGAAAAAAATTGGGCCGAACATAAAAAAGTAATATGCTTTATTCATATGTGACACCTTTAATTTTCGACATAAAATGTACATCTCACGTTTTATAAGTTATTCATTATGTTTATTATAGTAAATTAATACAGTATATAATTGTAATTAGTATAATTAATTATTCGACCTGCGCTCTGTCTTCCCAAATGTGGCCTCCACTCTAGAATCTTATTAGCCCAACGGCTAGCCTTTGCAACCTGTCAGTAACTTTCGTTCTTTGTCGAATGAATCCATTGCGAATTTTATCCGATGAAGAGACTCCGGGCATAGCGCGTTTTAGTCCCATAGTCAGAGGCCACGTTGGTCCTCGCAGGGAATACGCATTGATTAAAGGCTTTTGTCTTTAAACTCTGCGGTATCGGCGACGTGAGAATATGGCCCAGCTTTCTATTTGCTGCCCAGCCCAACGGAATCCTTCTGTCGGCCTTCACCTCGAAGCTGTATCTTCCTAAGTGTATTATATGCCCAACATACTCATTGGCAACTTCGAGAGTTGTACGTAATGTGCATCTTGTACGAATTCATCCTGAGTGCGATACGTCAGGAGGATTCATTTAAACTGTGCAACATCTCCTGCAGGCACTCCAACGACTTAGCTAATATGATGATATCGTCAGCAAAACGGAGGTGTGAAAGGTGCAGGTAACACCGTTTATATTTATTCCATATCCAGTCCAGTCTAGGGCCTTAAAGACGTCTTCAGAGACAGGGGGATATCATATCCCCGAAATTATTCACTAATGCACAGTTATAAATCCCAGTTATATATAATTAATGATATCCCCTCTCTCTCCTCGATGCAATTGAATTCTTCCAAAATGTAGCTCAATGTTATTGCCATTCATTATTAATTTCTTTCAAGTTTAAAAATTCTTTCGCGTTCATCTGAATGTTAACGCAAGCCAAGTAAGTAAATAAGTAAGTTTAAGTAAGCTTTGTTTTTTCCTATGATAATGCTTCAACAGACGGTTCTTCAGAAGATAATTTTGTTCCTCTATTGTAGTAAGGCGATTTGAAAAAACCTCGCAGTCTTTTGAATTCTCAATATTGTTTGGCCGTGTTTATGTATATATTAGATATTGTAGTATGTTCTTAAAATGATTTTTGCTATTTATGTTAAAAATTATATTTATAGGGAATGACTTTAACAGCAGCTCATTTTGTAATGTTTATATTATATGCGTAAATTTGCGTGTTTAACTAAGTAAAAGCATATCGGTTTTACTACTCAATAATACATGAAAGTTAAGAAATCATACGAGATATGCATATCATTTCATCACGACAAATCAACGTTTTGTTTCTGTAATTAAGGACCTTATATACTCCATGAAATACCTACCCCTCATCATGATCTTTTATTTACTTCGTTGTTTCTATAGAGCATGTTGTATAATTAAATAAGATAATATGTAAGTTCTGTAGTTTTATCAAATAAAATGCAAAATTAAAATTTAGTGTCCATTCGAAACCTATGTTAGGAAAAATAAACTATAATAAATAATACGAAAATTCGCATTATTAATGTAAAACATTGTTAAAAGTTTAAATAATATGCAATCCTCATTTAAGGTGAGATAATGCAAGTGTACATAAAATTTAATGCATTTAAAAATCTTCAATCTATGTGTATAAAAGTGTCATTTATGACATTTTGATTAAATTAATAACTTAAAAATATTAGACATTTAAAATTCGAATGCGAAAGCCGCGGGATAGGTACGTTGTCACCGGCTTATATTATGCAAAATGGTTAAATACTATTAGAAATCGGTCATATTTTTTGTCTGTTAAAATTTCACTTCATTCAATTCATTATAAAAAAATTAACGTTGAAATTATTGTTAAAACAACATTTTAAATTCAAATTCAATTGCGTGTATTAAAGAAAATTAAACGGCGAGCTTACTGATAAGCTTGTTAAGTTATGCAAAAAAAATCAAAAAAGATTGTCTAGTCCTAAAATTGCTCTTAAAACATTTAGTAAATAAGTAATGATTATTATTATTATCGTATAGTATAGATTTGTGTTTTTTAACTTCATAGCATTTTTATAAAACATACAACTATTATTACGTTATATATTAATTCCTGTCGCAAAATATATTCAATATTAATAATTTTCAAATTGATGATTCTAGGAATATTTCACATGGTTGCAATTCGGAAATGATGAAAAAACATCTCTAAAAGTAAAAAATTATATGACGTTTTACTGTTACCGACGTAAAACTTATTATATTTGACAAAAAATTTAGAAAAATTTGACATGTAAAGTATTGATTAAACTTATCATTTTGCCAAATAGGTACCAAAGATATATTTTCAAGGTGCTATCTAGGAATATTAAAGACACAAAAGTTAAGTATTACTTATTTGTTACAAACTTAAAATAAAAAATAAAAAATATTTACACAAAGATAGTTAATATTTTATAATAATAGACAGTTTTCGCAATATAGTTATGTTAAAAGAACTATTTCAATAGAGCAACCTAATTCTTTTGCTTTTTTTTTATTATAATTTCAAGAACCACTTGTATTATCAACTAGAAGCTTCGTTGATCGAATGTTACTACGTTATAAAGGCAGCGATTGTATTTATTTATAGCCTTGAAATGGCGTAATAGTAAAACGTGACTAGATTGAACCGTTTTATAAATTTAAACACGCATTACTCTTTAACTAATGAATCAAGCTTTTATGAGGTTTATGAAGTCATCAATATATTTTAAGCAATACATTACGTTGTATATAAATTACCTATGCCTATTCAACTACTATCTATATCAGAAATTTAATGAGATAATATTTAATTATTTCTTTATTTACACTGATTATTATATATCAATCATAATTTAGGATTCGCGTTACTTTATACAATTATTCCCGACGTTTCGGATCTTTTCATGTCGCGTTTAAGTCTGCCCGTGATCATGGATGCTGAAAAGAATCCGAAACGTCGGGAATAAATATATTTAAGTAACGCGAAAAATCCGTAAATTTATGGATTTGAGATAATATTTGTTTGTTTTTACTTTTTTATTTCACGGTTGCCATGCGTGTAAATACTTTAAAAATTAAAAAGCTTATTTAATTTTAATTATTATATTTTATTATGGAGCATAGATTTTCATTAGCTTCTTCGAATTTTTATAAAAAAGCTGTCTAATTTCATTAAACTGGATCTTAAAAGCAATTCTTATAAAAATATAACTATCACGCAATGTTCAATATTAAATTAATTTGATAAAATATAATTTTCCATTTCACATAGGATTTCTGTGTCAATATTGCTCTATGATAAGATCATAAAATAAAACGATGTCCTTTTACAATCTTTACAGACGATATTTTGGTTTATATTCCTACCACTTTAGATTATCTTTTCTCTTATCACATGAAATTAATATTTTTTTCAAAACTGCCTATTAAAAATACACTAAGTTCTAAGAAATTTGCTACAAAGACCCCTTTTCTCATTTATGTAACTGTATGTTATAGGATATTTTTTTAACTGACCGACTCCCCAAAAGAAGGAAGTACTCAATTCAGAGCGTATGTTTTTTTTATATATATATTACCTCGTTGCTCCGCTCCTAGTGTTCTGATCTTGTTGATTTTTTTTTAGATAATAGATATTAGCTTCCCATTAGTCCCATATTTTTAATAGTTTTGTGATAAGTAGTTTGATAAATATTTGAGCGAATAAACTACAAAGGCTGTCAAAACCGTAAAAGATAAACATAAAGTGTGTTTTACGTAATTGTACTTCTTAAACTAGTCTACAATGAAATTTGCGAGCGTATATAACTGTGTTTTAAGTTGTAACCAGGCACATAGAAAAATTATTTAAGATAATACAGTAAAAAGTTCACTTAAAAGATATTGTATTAAAAAGAAATATTTTATGTCCATAAAACGTGTGAACTGCCTCCGTAGCCCAATGGCATGGGCGTGTGCTTTAGAAACCGGAGGTCGTGGGTTCGAATCCTGCGGGGACTCAACAAACTTTTATTGTTCTATCCTAGATGGTTAGGGCAATTGGGCCGATGACCCAATTGTCTGAAAAGTAAGATGATCCATGCGTCGGATGGGCATGTAAATTTGATCCTCCACCAACCCGCATTGGACTAGCGTGGTGGAATACGGTCCAAAACCCCCTGATGGATAGGGGTGTATTAGGGGAGGCCTATGTCCAGCAGTGGACTATTACTGGCTGATGAGATGAGATGAGAAAACGTGTGATAGACGATATTAGAGATTTAAAAGGTAAGATGTAAAATGCGCAGCAGAATACGCGACGCAATTACGCACAGAGAGCGCCTATTGGGTAAAATAGTTATACGCTGTTAGAAGACGGTCATATTTTCCTATTACATTTTTTATTACACCCTGATCTAAACTAAATTTTGAACGTGTCACTATAATCATTGTTAGGCAAATCTTTGAGTAACAATTTTTAACTGATATATAACTAAATACAAGATTTAAACCGTAAACATCCTAACATAATAAAGGTATGTTTGAAAAAGAAAATTTTCTTTTGGCTCTTATTTGATTATTTTAGTAACTTATAGTTTAGCATATAAAAATAAGAAACTGATGTCCATTCTACCACCGACTGACATTAAAGAAAAAAAATAAAATTTGTGAGAACCGAAGTTTCTTTTCATTGAAGATAAGTAGTTGATATCAATAGAAAAAGCATTTTAGATTCTTAAGTAATGTATAAAAAATATTTTAAATAGAGTTTTACTAAACATTTCTTAAAATTATCAATTTAAGTTATTTAGTTGTTTTTGTAATACAAACACAATGGAATATGCAAAACATCATTGTCTGTTTTTCCTAATCAACTTTAACCAGTCTTATCTAGTTGGCATATTTTCCCTACACTTCACAAAATAACTCCTATCTGTTTTATAATAATCGATACCTGTACCTCATTTAACTGATATAACATCTATTTGTACTAAAATTTGTTAAATAAACTAATAAAAAGTTTTCTAATTAGTTCTACAGAAACTTGTCATTCAAAATAAATCCATCAAATATTATAGACTAGAGATGATTAGAAATATATTTAAAGAGAATAAAAATAAATGATTTGATTAAAAAATTAAATAAAATCAGTGTTGTATACGATATTTTTGTTTGTACTAAATGTAGCATTTTGAACAGGTTATATGGTTCATAATTATGTTTGTGTTCAAAATTTAAAGTAGGTACTCGGGAGCATGTACCTATGCCTAAACTAATATTATTTGTGTGACTATTAATGAGCAATAACACTGAGTAATGTTTGTTTAACTTCACGTGATTAACTTGGAAACTTTATTCATATACGTTTGTTTATCATAACACCTAACTGTAATACTGAGTTTATGTGAACCGAAAAAATAGAACATGTATTATGTAATTATAAATTTGGTTGGTTGATTAAATTTACAAATAATGAATTTAGTTTTCCGCTTAGTAAACCTTTACCAGTTTAATACTTTACATTTACTTACTAAAAATAATAAATAAGGGACCATTGTTTACGAAAATTTATTATCATTGTAATTAACCAAAAGTTAAGCAAACTATAAATATAGGATAAAGCGAAACAGGGTCTTAGGTTTTGTTTTTGTATTTTCAATAAAATACTTATTTATATTTATGCGATTTATAAGCCTCGTATACAACTCCTTCTGTTTCAGTTAATTAGTAACAACAGTGGTGTGACTAATATGTAATATTCAATATACGACAGGATCAAAGTTCTACTTTGCTCATAGGCCTGTGCTCTCTCGGCCCCGTAGGTCATCACGGGGGGTACACATTGATTGAAGACTTTTGTCTTCAAACATTGCGGTATTAGCGGCGACGTGAGATAATGACTCAACTTCCTAAAAACTGCCCAGCCCAACTGAATCCTCCTATCGGCTTTCCTCGCAAAGATGTGTCTTCCGCACTTCAATATATGTCCAAGGTACAAATACTCATTGACAACTTCGAGAGTAACGCCATCGACACTGATCGGCCCCGGGAGAACATGTTCGTTGAACATGACTTTTGTCTTGTCCAAGTTCATCGCGAGGCCAACACGTCGGGAGGATTCATTTAGGCTGTGCAACATATCCTGCAAGCACTCCAACGATTCGGCCAATATTACGATATCGTCGGCAAAACGGAGGTGTGAGAGGTACTCGCCGTTGATGTTTATGCCGCATCCAGCCCAGTCTAGGGTCTTAAAGACGTCCTCCAAAGCATTTGTGAACAGTTTCGGGAAATCATATCCCCCTGTCGCGTTTTGATATATACATATATATATATATATCAATTTATATATAATTTTAAGTTAAAATTCATAAAATACATACGTGTTCTGATTTAAAGGGCACCGTAGCCAGCGTATTTACTGGGTAAATGAGATTTAACATCCTATGTCGTATGATAGGCAGCGTGTTGGTGATACCCTTCTTATTGACGAAGTCTATGAACGTCGAAGACCTCTTCCCATCCGGTGGCTCAACTGTTCTTTTGCTTTCGTATGCGAAAAAATACAATGTAAGTCATTATGAGAGTAACATAAGAGATTTAAAATGTGGCTATAAAAATTGTGACATGAGCAATTTACTGTTAAAAACTCCATTCTTGTGCGTTGAAAAGCTAATTCGATATAATTGACAAAAATGGATTTGCTTTTTTAAAAATAGTAACTTCTTAAACTGCCTCCGTGGCCTAGTGGTAAGGGCGTGTGATTTAGAAATCGGAGGTCGTGGGTTCGAATCCTGCGGGGACTCATCAAAATTTTTCATTATTGTTTCCTAGTTGGTTAGGGTAATTTAGGCCGATCACCCAAATGTCTGAAAAGTAAGATGATCCATGCACATCCCACGCGGGCTTGTAAAAAGTAGGTCCACCCACCAACCCGCATTGGACCAGCGTGGTGGGATACGGTCCAAAAACCCCCTAATAGATAGGGGTGTATAAGGGAGGCCTATGTCCTGCAGAGGACTATCAGAGGCTAATGATGATGATGATGATGATGATGATGATGATGATGATGATGAACTTGCTAAATAGGTTTTTTTTTAATGTTTTACCGGACACTATTGCTTATATTGTCATAAAATATTAAATTTTTAGAACTAACATCGTATAATAAATTTACATGATGGCAGTTGCAATAAGTTTAGCTTATAGAAACATTTGTTTTATTTTTACTTTTTATTTCATCACCCACCAACCCGCATTTGACCACCGCATTGTACACAGCCCAAAAACTTTCTGCAAAATTGTATGGTGTTAAAAAATGCTATTAGACGATAATGATATACCGATGGTAGGTCCCCTTTTACATGGGACCGTCTGGATGGGTACCACCGCGGTGCCTATTTTTACCGCAAAGCAGTAGTGTAAAAACACTACTGAGTTCCGGTTTGAAGAGCACCGTAGACAGCGTAATTAAGCGTAATTAAAAAAAAGAAGCGTAATTAAAAAAAAGACTAAACGAGACTTAACATCCTATGTCTCACGGTAGGCAGCGCGTTGGTGATACCAATATTGCCAATGTCTATGGGCGTCGGTGACCACTTTCTATCAGGTGGGCCGACTGCTCGTCTACCTGCGTTTGCAATAAAAAAAATTCGAGATTCAAATTCTTGATTTTTAACTGAAGAAACCTGAAACAATATTTCCATTTTTTCATGTCAATGTCAATCTTTACATGTCACTTGATATGTAGTAAATCGAATCTTCCCATTACTTTAAAAGTGAAAAATAAGACAAAAATTTATTCTCAGAACAATCATTTTACTTTCGCCACTTAAACGGTACCTTAATTTAGCAATAAGTTATTATTCAAAACATATAACGAGTTAACTTTAAAAGCTGGAATTATATGTGATGTTCGCTTTGAGTTTTTTAATACTCAGAATTCCTAACACGTTCCGCATCGAAGTTCTATCTCTCGGATAGACATTAATGAAATAGTTGAGCTGTTTATTAAATGCTTAAAGTATTTAAAAGACCACCACGAGTCTTAAACTCGAATAAAACAATGACGAAAATAGTCGCAAGTCTGTAATTATTAATATTTATGTATAAAAGCAACGACAACGACTTTGAAATACGATGTTTCCATACATATTTTTTTATTTTAAAAATATATTTAGGTTTTTTTCTATACTTTTATTAGAAAAAAGTAATATATTAATATAATGCCTTAAAATACTTCGGACTTATAATAAGACTGTATTATGACCGATGTACGCTTATATTTACTTTGACCAAACAACATTAAAAGGGGTTCAGTATATTCCGCTCTATTTGCAAAGAAGTCAAGCGTATACGATCTCTAAATTACTGAGTGTTTAGACATGTTAATCTCATACTTGTTGTTCTATACGTTGAATGACGAGACCATTAACTTAGTTAACCCAACATAAAATAATAAGTACTGTTATAGTGAACAAAACATAAATGATAAAGTTTTACATCCTAAGGAAAAATAATCTGATTACTAGCATTTTTATTCTTTAATGAACAGTTTAATTAAAATATTTTCAGACGTAGGTCTTTATTATTTTGTGTTAATTATTCGAGAGGATCAAGTTAAGTTTTAATTAACTTTAGCTAAAGGCTATGTAAGATGAATAAGTAAATTAGTAAGGGTAATAGTTTTAAAATAGATATTAAAAGTGCTTAACTCAAGCACATAAGTAGTATAAAAAACATAAAATAGTTGGTACAATAAATAAATTGAGTTATTTTATATTTCAACCAACTTAAATGGCTAATTTTTATCATCAGCTTGGATATTCTAGGTATGAAAATCAATCGAAAGTTGCGAAAATATCTTAAATTCGAAAAATTGGTTTTATATAACACGAAGTACCTTCGAAATTTTTGGTATAAAAAAGTTTTTAAGCAGTTTTTACTTACTCAAAAATTGCTACTTACTAAAAATACTTGCTCAATTTTATAACTAAGTATTGGCTTTACGAATAAAACACTAATAAAATAAATGCAGGCAATGTTCCTCAGGTGTCACCATTTTTGATGTAAAATCTCAAGAATCGATCTTTAAAGGCACGAAACAGAAATTCTCTTAAGAAATTAACATTATTCGTTTAGAGAACTTTATTATATGATCAACAGCCTGTGTTAGTCCACTGCTGGACATAGGCCTTCCTTAACGCACGCCACCGCTTCTGATTAGGGTTTTTTTATTTTATATTTTGTAAAAAACATCTTTTTAAAAGCTATTTTGATTAGTTTTTTCTTATACATACATATATATAAAATAATATAATTATCAATAATACATATCAGCTTAGTAAACAATTGCTGAGAAAAGCTTAAGACAAAGTAGAAGTAGAAGCTGGATAGATTGATATATGATATTCGCTTAATTTTTTCCAATTCCTATATCATTCCGAATTACTCGTTTGATTTCCCAGCACGTCCAGAGTACTAGCTCAGTCTCTAGCACTGACATAAATGAAATAGTTTTGTGGTTTAATAAATGCTTGAAGCGTCTAATAAACTACAAACTATATAACTCAAAAATCTAGTAAAAGTAACTCGAGAAAAACAGCTATGCTTATGCAGAAAGCATTTTTTCCACACTTTGACTACGAAACATAAATTAAGTTCGCTTCTTTGGTATGTTTCAATGTCTTAATACATAAAAGAAGATAACTAAAAATTTACACTTGTTTAAGCATTATAATAATTAAAATAACTAACATTAGCTTAAAGTAGTTTGTATTTACTATCGTTTGTACAAATTAACTAATTAAATAAAAAATCAAACAGTTGCACTTACTTAATTGCAATTACGTAGATGCAACTATTGACCGTCTAAAATAAAACCGATCAAGCATAAGTCGGACTCGTGCGCCGAAGGTTCCGTACCCATCAGTTCTTTCTTTTAAATCTTTTCAATTTCTTCTTTATTTTATGATTCAACATTAACAATAACATATTTTTTATTTTCATTTTCTTTCTTTTAGCCTTACAAGGCAAGTGAAGATGCAGGGCAAGATGAATTCCCCAAATAACGAAAATGAAAATAAATAACCGCCTCCGTAACCTAGTGGTAAGGGCGAGTTCTTTAGAAACCGGAGGTCGTTCTTCAAATCCTGCGGGGACTCAACAAATTTTTATTTTGTTTCTAAGTTGGTTAGGGCAATTAGGCCGATTACATAATTGTCTAAAAAGTAAGATGATCCATGCCTCGGATGGGCGTGTAAAAAGTCAGTCTACCCACTAACCCGCACTGGACCAGCGTGGTGGGATACGGTAAAAAACCCCCTAATGGATAAGTCATGCCTATTAAGGAGGCCTATGTCCAGCAGTGGATGAACACTGGCTGATGATCATGATATGTAATAAAAAATCTTTAGTTTTTCATCTTCTTTACTTATAACCTTCATTTTTATACATCAAAACAGTCACAAATTAATTCCCAAAGTATTATGGACTAAATATTCAAAAAGAAAAATATTTAAAGAGAATAAATGACATTAGTTAAATAAAAGAACCTTAATAAAATCAGTGTTGTATACAATAATTTTTATTTAGTTTGCGTTCATAATTTGAAGTACTCAGGAGCTTGAATACCTAAACTAATATTATTTTTGTGACTATTAATGAACAATAACAACGTGTAATGTTTGTTTAACTTCACGTGATTAACTTGGAAACTTTATTTATATAAGATTGTTTATCATAACACTTAACTGTAAAACTGTGTAATTTATAAACCAGAAAAATATAACAAGTACTGAGTAATTCTAAATTTGTAGTGACTGATCAACTTTTGATTTAATTTACAAATAATGATTTTAGTTTTACGCTCACTGAACATTTACATAACAGTTTAATACTTTACATTCACTTATCATTAATAACAAAAGGGACCATTGTTTAAGAAAATTTATTGGCGTTGTGGTTAACCAAACTCCAGATACCCAAATTATTTACATAGGTTAATGCAAAACAGGTTTTTCTCGTATACAACACCTTCTGTTCCAGTTCCAGCAACGATGATGGTTTGATTGAAATGGATCATTCTGGATCAAAGTTCTACTTAGCTCAAAGGCCTTTACTCTCTACTTGAATATGTTTTGTTGTATATTTTATACGGTTACATTAAAACGATAACTGCGGGTTGAAATGCACTTACGTAAAACTAATTATGTCTTGATGTAATGCTTTAAAAATTTTATGGTACAAGGTTTCGATTTGCTGCGACGAATTTTTTTAATCGAAGTTTTCATTACTAGTTATTACATGACGTCCGCTTGAATAAAAATTAGCATCGACGACATAAGTGGCGTAACAAGGTATTATAATATATAATAAAAAAATGGTTATATGAATTTGTGTATAAAAAAATTGAGTATTTACTTTTGGAAAGTCAGCTAGGGAAAAAAGTTCTAGAATATTGCTGCGGTATTCATTTATAATAATTTACTTGTCAAGATCAAAAATAACGAAGCGATAATAAAAGAAATTTATGCATTATATAATATATATATATATCTTAAGACTGTAAGTACAATCATAATTTACTGCTAATTAACACCCCCTTCATTTTACGAACGCTGAAATGTGAGCAAATTATCTTATTATAACTTTTGGAGTAATTATGTCTTAAAAGTTTAGACGAACCGCTTGCTTTTTATGCTAATGATGCCGTTATTGCCTTAACGACTGTGTTGTGTTATTTTGGTAGAATAATGAATGTTTACTGTAATAAAAGATTTTTGATCGTATTTGTTTCTATGTATTGAAACCGAGTTGCTTAGTAAATAGTAACTTTTGTATTGAAACTTCTAATACACTTTATAAACGAAAGATTATATCACTTAATATTAAATATATCAATTTTTGTCTTTTCTGTTTTATACGATGTATTTATCCTTTTGTACTCGAACTGTATCAAATTTAATAAAATTGTAATACCAATAATCAACTAAAAACTTATTGTAAAATATACTAATAATCCGAAGTTATTAATCAGTAGTTGCCATTGATTTCAATAATGACATACATTGGTTTTTATGTTGTTATGTATATATATATATATATATATATAAAAAACAAAAACCTGTTAAAATAATTAATGATTTAATAAAAATTTATATATATATATATATATATATATATATATAAATGTTTTTATTAAATACATTTTTACGAGCATTCCAGAAATATAAACGTAATATAGAAACTTTTTTCTGATCAAAACACATGGCTCCTTGAGTAATAACCTAAAATAGTTCTATGAGTTTCAATGAAGAATGTTTATTTTTACGATCACTTTTACGTTCGAATGCTAGACGGAATTGTAGATGATTAGTACAAACCTATATATATTGATATATCAATTTATATATTTGTTTAGGTTTATGATTTTCAGTCATGAAATGCTGTTTAAATTATTTTAAACAAAGAAAATACATAAGAGCTATTCAAAGCTAATGGTAAACAGTTTTGGAGGGGAGGTCCCTTTTACAGGGACTATTTCCGAAAAGCAAATTTATTTGTTCTTTGGGGATTATTTATCAAATGGAAAACCAAAGGAAGGCACGGGTATATCCTTGGATTAGGAAAGGTCCCATGTTTTGCCTTTTCGAAAAATAATAAATTAGAGGTAAAAAGAGATTTAAATTTGGGAAAAAGGCAGGGGTTTTTGAAACCGGAGGCGGGTTGAACCGAGGGACAAATTTTTCATTGTTGTTTTTTAGTTGGTTAGGGCACCCGAACCCAATTGTTGAAAAGTAAGATATCCATGCGTGGATGGGATGTAAAAAGGCGGTCCACCCACCAACCCGCATTGACCAGGTGGTGGATAATTTCCAAAACCCCAATGGATAGGGTGTTTAGGGGAGACCCGTCCAGCAGTGGATCAAAGGCTGATGATGATGATGAATGATGATGGGTAAAAACATGGGACATGGACACTTTCCCGTTATATACGTCATGTTTGTGTGTTAAAAAGCTAATTCGATATTATTGGAAAAATGGATTTGCTTTTTTAAAGATACTAGCTTTTTAAATAAGTTGCTTATTTATGTTTTACGCACTATTGCTTACATTATCTTAAAATATTCAATTTTCAAACCTAATTTCGTATTATACATTTAAATCATAGCCATTGCAATAAGTTGCGCTTATACAAAAACATTTGTTCTTTTACTTTTTATTTTTGATTAACCAGCAAAGGGCAATTTTCATTACAAAAGATTCTTGAAGTCCCTTTGAAAAGTCATGAACAGAGATTTAACATGGTTAAATTCAAATTTGGACTTTACACAAATAACGTAAACTTTCTTCAATAATGTATGGAGTTCAAAAGTGCTCTTTGATGATTATAAAATCAAAATTCCTCAAAGCATTTTTTATTTTTCCATGTCAATGTCAATTTCTTTACGTCACTAAATATTGTTAGAAATCTTTCCATTATTTCAAAAAGAAAATAAAAAAATAAATTTCAAGGGTTCATTTTTGTTTGTTTGGGTCGTTTAACAAAAATTTTTTTTAAACATATAAAGTTAAATTTCGTTAAGGATGTTCGTTTAAGTTTTAATTGGCACGTTCCAGTCAAGTTTTTCCTGACAGACATTTTAATGAAATAGTTCGTTGTTTTTAAATATTTAACGTATTTTTATTTGTGAGTTTTAAACTCGAATAAAGCAATGATGAAAATAGTCGCAAGATCATAATTATGAATATTTTTGTATAAAACAACGACAATAACTTTCAAATACGACGTTTCCTAACTTTATTTTATTATAAATTATATTTAGCTGATTTTATTAAACTTTAACTCCAAAGTTTAGATAACTTAATTAAAAAAATTCAAATAAGCTGTAATATTTTTTACTTTTTTTATATAGATTATTAGAAAGTAAAATTTAGAAATGTCAAATTTATAAAATATCCGGAGTAATAAACGTATTTTTTACTTTTTTCACGATGTACGCTTATATTTACTTTGACCAAACAACATTAAAAGGGGTTCAGTAAATTCAACCCTTTTGCGGTCAAGATACATCTCTAAATTATAAATGTTTACCTAATCTCATATTAGTAAACAACCCAAAAAAATAATATGTTATAATGAACAAAACGTGTGATAAATTATTACATACTAAGGAAAAATAACCTGTTACTAGCATTTTTATTCTCTAATGAAAATTATAATTTAAATAAATCCAGACGGAGGTCTATTTCGAAGAGTATTAAGTATTCGAGAGTACCAAGTTAAGTTTTAATTAACTTTAGCTAAAGGCTATGTAAGATGAATAAGTAAATTAGTAAGGGTAATGGATTCAAAATAGATATCAAATGTGTTTAGCTCAGTAGCATAAAACCATAAAGATTTTTCATCAAAACATATTTCAACCAATTTAAATAGTTAATTGTTATCATCAGCTTGGATTGTAGGTATGAAAATCAATCGCAAGTTGTGAAAATATCGTAAATTACAACAAAGATATAAAATATTCTCGCAACTTACTAATAAGAAATAATTAGCATTCGCTAAGAGAATTTCTCTATATCATCATCAGCCTGTGTTAGTCCACTGTTGGACATAACCTAGGCCTCCCCTAACGCACGGCACCGCTTCCGAATAGGGTTTTTTTTCATTATATATTTTGTAGAAAATATATAATGGAATAGAATCTTTTATATAAAAGCTATTTTAATCAGTCCTTTCTATAATCCGTATCAGCTTAGTAAATAATTGCTAAGAAAAGCCTAAGACAAAGTAGAAGTAGAAGTAGAAGCTGGTTAGATAGATATGTGATGTTCGCTTCAAGTTTACCAATTCCTATATCATTCCGAAATACTTGTTTGAATTCCCAGCACGTCTAGCGTGCTAGTTTAGTCTCTAGTACCGACATTAATGAAATAGTTAAGTGGTTTAATAAATGCTCGAAGTGTCTTATAAACTACGGGCTATATAACTCAAAAATCCAGTATTAGTAACTCGAGGAAAACAGCTATGCAGAAAGTATTTTTCTATACTTTGATTACGAAACATAAATTAAGTCTTTGGTATGTTTCAATGCCTTAATACATAAAAGAAGATAACTAAAAATTTACACTTGTTAAAGCATTATAACAATTAAAATAAATAACATTAGCTTAAAATAGTTTGTATTTACTTAGAAAGAATACTTGTATTTATTTAGAAAGCATTTTTTATACACTTTGATTACTTAAAAGAAGATAACTAAAAACTTAATCTTGTTTACGAAACATAACAATTTATAGCTTAAAATAGTTTGTAGGTAATGTCGTTTGTACAAATTAACTGATAAAATAAAATCAAACGGTTGCACTTACTTGATTGCAATTACGTAGATGCAACCATTGACCGTCTGAAATAAAACCGATCAAGCACAAGTAGGACTCGTACGCCGAAGGTTTCTAATCAAACTTTTTAATTCCTGGTACTTTCTTCTATATTTTATGATTCAACAATAACATTTAAATTTTACTTTCTTATTCTTTATTTTGGTCTAGGCAAGTGAAAAGGAGATAAATAAATTCCCAAAATAACGAAAATGGACATAAATCATCGCCTCCGCGGCCTAGCGGTACTGTCCGGTATAAATCGAAGGCTGTACCCGTGGGTTCGAATCACGCGGGGAAACAACTTTATATTATTGTTTCGTTGTTGTTTAGGTTATGTAGGGCCGATCATCCGATTGCCTAAAAGTAAGATGATCCATTCGTCGGATGGGCATGTAAAAATCAGCATACCCACTAACCCGCATTGGACCAGCATGGTGGGATACGGCCAAAAACCCAATAATGGATAAGGCATGCCTATTAAGGGAGGACTATTTCCAGCAGTGGACTAACACAGGCTGATGATGATGATAAAAAAAAATTCCTATATGTATTCAGACGAATAAAAGAAGATTCTTTACTTAAGACTTTCATTTTTATACATCGAAAGGAACTACATATCTCGGTATCTTCTTTATGTAAGTCTGGTAAAAACCAAAACGAATTAAGACGAATCCAAAAATGTATATTTTTATTTTGCAAATTAAAAATAAAGGAATATGATAATAGTTAGTTTCGTCGCATAAATTAAAAATTTATTTCCTATGAGCTAAGAAGTACCTTTGCTTGGATTAATATTTCATCAAAAGTTAAAAATGGAATAGATGAACTAGTAATTTTGTTAAGAAAGTATTAAAAAAAAAACGTTAAATCGTGGAATAATAAACCTTAAGAAGTTATGGTACAAAAAAGGTTTATTAATACAAATTACATAAAAAATAACAGCTGCATAGTGAATTTTTTATTTTATGGTATTCTGGTCATCTCAGCTAACATTGGTCATTTTCATTATTAAGTAAGTATTATTAAGTTTGGACTAAAGTCATTCACACAGTTGTCCACACTATATTTTCATAACTTGTTTTTTGCTCTATAAGTTTTCCAATTACGGCGACCTTTAGAGACAGCGAAATGTTGGGAAAGTACTTTCCTACATTCTACTAGTTTCCTTCCATTCTCGGTACGCTTATTTTCACTTTTTGCAGTTACTTAGCTTTCATACCATAGAAAAGCGCAAATTTTTTAATTAATCGGAACATTTTACAGATTTTAAAATTAACTTAACGCGTTGTTAAATGCACAAAAATTTAGGCCTGTTTCAAAAAAACTTTGGTTATCTCATTGTTGTCATGTAATTTTTAATAGGTACAGCATTTATCTCGTATAGCTTAAAAAGCTTATCTCTCGCCCCGCGGTTTCATCTGCGTGGTGATTGTTATTTGTGATAATAATCACTCCACATTGTATATTAGTAAGCGTAAGGCATTTTTACGAACTCACCAGGTTTATTTTTTCTACATACAGGATATTTTTTATAATATTATGCATAAACCAAACAAAATAGACTTTATTTAAGTTATTCTGACATATAAGCTACATCACAGTAAAGTTTGATAAAAACCCTTCAAGTACTTTTCAAATGAAATAGTAAAATAGCTATTCTTACAAACGTTTACATTTGTAATATGAGTTCTATTTCCTCGTTCTGGTTCATAAAAACTATGGAAATTTAAGTGACGATCATCTTATAAAGAATTATTCAATACTAGTGACTTATTATTTAATGCAAAGAATATACTTTACATTTTAAATAGATAGTGAATATTGCAAACACCTAAGACAGTACTGCTTCATAGATCTAAATCTGATTATATTGTTAGCGTAATAAATAAAAATAAAATCAATATAAGCAATCCTGGCATTGGCAATAACGTCAAGCCAGGCTTAATATCCAGGAAACCCGAAACGTATTCGATTAATTTGTTATTAATCAAATTATTACCTATTTATTTAAGAGTATATTTTGGTTATTTTGCATAATTATGAATCATAAGAATGAGTTAAACCAGAAATATAATAAAATATGTTTAAACCGTAAGTTAATTTTATACAAATTGGTTAATACTGGAGACATATCAATTACGTACTAAATGGAAACATTAAGACTAAAGCCACTCGGCAAGTAAAACAAATTAATTCAATGCAAATGACGACACTGAACGGCATACTAATTACTATGTATACCTCAAGATACTCAAAGTGAACTGTGCGATGTCATGTTCTCTTTGTTTTTAATAAATACGCAAGTATTTAATGTACTTTGCATACGTAATCCAACCATAACTATGTACAATATATTCGTTTTCTTCTTTGTTATGATTTATGTATTGCGAAGATTTATTTAAGCGTGTACTACACATTTTATGATTAATATATTAATAGATTTTAGTCTGTTCTGTCACCACAATTAGAGACGTCGAAGTTAAACTTGAAATTATTAAATAAATGCAATGTGTAAAGTAAAATAAAATACAATCATTTAATGTTTAAGAGTGTTCAATGAATATTTCATATTGTAATGTGCAAAATATATTAGGTTTATTCGTAATTTATTTTTTAATACCTTCAGAATGTATAGGTACTTGTCCTTACTGAACTAAAGGAAATTAGCCAGTTTAAATCCCGTAGAAATAAAAAAGCATTGTGATATCGCTGTTTTCCAATTTCTTACAGTTCACCCAGTTGCCTGACCAGTATGATTCGATGGACACGTAAAAAATTGGTCCTAGTTATGAAGACCATCGTTGCCAGCTGTTACAGGACGTCAATGTAATCAAATTTTTGACAACTAATCGGTCTATTAATCACAGATTAAGAGTTCAGGTGCAGTTTATAACACCTCTAACCCTATAAAACTGGTTAGAATAACTAATTAACTTAAATAGAATGTGTACTAATGAAGTACAGTCAAAAATACTTGAAAGAAGAAGCAATCATACTCAGAACGTAATATTTGGAAACAAAGCTAAGGTAAGTGCAAATATTTTCAGATACTTGTGAATAAAAAAACTGGTTTTTGTATAAGAAATAAGTCCCAACAGATTAGTGCCTCGTTATTTCTGGCGTTGACGCATTGAGTGAAGTAAGATTTTATACAACTCGATATGTAAGGCCTAGATGCCATTTGAAAACCTTGGAATTATTGATAAGTCTAAACAGCATTTGTGGCGGCCATTCGTTTTTTCGTATCAATTTAACAAATTTATAAGGAATTAACTACTATTACTTCGTATGTTTACACCTTTAATATTAAAATTTACACTGGTGAAACACTGATATGGCATGTCTGTTATATCTTAACGTTATCCGAAATATATATTACTTTTAGTTTATTACTTTGTTGTCTGTGTTTATATAACATTTTTTTGTTTATTTGATTAACTAGAATTAAGTGCTATCCAAACTATCACAGTATAATTTGAATCGTTGTGATTGTACATTTTTGGAAAAATATTGCGTCGACTTAAAGTATCATGTCACACGTAGTTAAACATTGATGATTTTAATCGTGTTTGTTCATCCGTTATATTTATCACACAAATATAACGAATGATATTTATATTACAAGTATGTGTTTCAAAAAAGCCAATTCAGAATCCGTACACATAGAACATATTCGAAAACAAGGTCGTTTAGTGACTCACTTATACAGCTACTAACATAAAAAGTTACAAACTTTTTGTCCTTTTGACTTAGAGAAGGTATTCGATAACCTTGTAAGAATTATATATTAAGTAGTCAACACAATACTTCTAAGCTCTATTAGTAACAATAGTATGATACAGAAGGTTTTTTATCGATGTCTGTCGTTGATGTTGCGCAATTAGACGTCAAGGTTACATTAGCACTTGTTGTAACTGAGGTTGGATAATGTATACAGATAAAATTTAGAATTTATAAGTGTTTATTACGTAAAATTAAAGTGGTCAAAAACATAACCAATACTTTAATAGAATAGATAAAAAAATATAATGGAATATAAGGATTACTGAATATTCTATTATGAGTTAATAATAAAAATATAATAGAATATTAACAGAAAAAAACTTGGTTTTTTTTTTCTTTTCAATATAATGTAATTTGCTGTTGCTTTTCATCAATCTATTTTAATATAATAAACCACGCTAAAAACAGCTCGTCTTGAAAGTCATCGTTCACATTATAACCTAGTCACTAAAACGTAAAAACATATTTAACACTATGCCTTTATCCTAAGATAAACTATGTTATACACTCACTGTACGTTTTAAAATATAACAAAAATTAATAACATTGGTAAAAACATTACTTTTTTTAATATAAGTAGGAAATATTATTTTAATTTACAGTAAACGGCGTTTAACTTTTCTTCAGGCACCAATAAACTGCTCTGATTCATTCCGGCTTTCTTTTGCTTATGTATTTTGCTTGCGAGAGGAAAACAGGTACGTAAAAAAATATGACGTGTAAAATATTTTGACCTTTGAAAAAATTAATTTGTTGTTAGAGAATTCTGAGGTTTTTATAATTTCTTTATGTTTTTCATAAATAAATTTATTTATACAATTTTATCTGCATAAATGATTTAAATAAAATTTTAACTAAAATATATCATGTATAAATAATAAGTCTATGTCGAAAAAAAATATATTTAAATAGACATATTAAAATAAAACAAAGTAAAAAATATACTATTTTAGGGTTGATGTCACGAAGCTTTTTTTTTTCAGCAAAAATTATGTTATTCTATGCTCTGCAAAATTATACGTGATGATGTCGAAAATATTTTAACCAAAGTAAGAACTTTTCTTGTTCTATTATAAGATTTTTGCGGTAGAAATTTCGTTATCAATTGATTGTCTTTTGTTAATTATTCTTTGTTAATTAGAAAAGAAGACCATAACGATAATTTGTAATCCTAGCAGCTAAACTTTGAATGTAATCAGCACTTAGTTCTGCACATATGCTGTGGATATAAAAGCTTCAATTTTGAAGTCCAAACAGTAAAAGTGCAATTTCCGTTCGAACATTTGCGAACTTTTGCTTGTTGGAAATTCAACAACGATCTGACACGAGTGTAAAATGCTTTTATTGATTTCGCATTTACCTTGTTAAAGTTTAAAGAGGCTTTAATCTCGAAATAATAGCAAAAAAGTTAGCTTAAATTAAATTAATATTAAGTATCAATAAATTGGAAGATAGAGATGATTTTTATATAATATGGAATCTATTTGGTTAAAAAAATTGCGCATAAGTACAAGTTGATTAAGTTAGGTATTAAAATATGAGGTAATATTTTTAACCCAATGAAAAATTTATTTATTGTTAGAGAATTGTGAGGCTTTATCAAATGTCTTTTATGGTTTTCATAAAAAATGTCGTTTACACAAATTTCTCAGTCATCAAAGAACTTAAAATCAAATAATATTTAAACGCTATCTTAAAAGTTTAGACAAATTTTACTTAAGTAAAATTATACACAATATATAAATTATACATAAAGCCATTATTTTATGTTAAAGGGTATATACAAATAGAATAAATTTTCAGCAATAATTATGTTATTCTTTATATGTTCTGCATAATTTTACATAACAATATCGGTATAGCCTTTATCATAGCTGTTTGCAATTTTGTTATATAACAAGATCTTTGCCTTAGAAATTATTTTAATAGGTTGTTGTTGGTAACAATATTATTTTTTCCTAGTTAAGAAGGGTTAATGCATAAAAAGAACAAAATATAAAAAATAGACTATAATAAGACATATAATGAGACAATATGTAATCCTAACAGCTAAAGTTTGAATACTCAATATGTATTGAGGACTTTGCTGCACATATGCTGTGGATGGATATAAAAGATTTAATTTTGAACTTTAAACAGTAAAAGTGCAATTTCCGTCCAAATATTGTGAACTTTCGCCCGTAGGAAATTCAACAACGTATCTGACACGAGTGTAAAATGATTTTATTGATTTCGAATTTACCTTGTTAGAGTTTAAAAGCTTCCATTTTTGAAAGGCTAGCAAAAATAATTGCTTTAATTAAATGAATATGAAGTATCAATAATGATTTAATATAAAGAAAATTATTATTTAATTAGGAGTTGATTTACATAAAAAAATATCACAAAATACTTAATTTTCCCTGTGATACCACACTAAAAATTTTTTCGTACGATTAATAATCGGTCATTAAAAAAGTTTAGTTATTGAATTTGAACTTTTATTAATCTTATTATATATAAGGCCAGTTTTTGACTTATAAATTCAAAGGTCAAAGTAAAATTTAAAAAAGTTGTTACAAGCACCCTTTTAGTATTTTCCTTTCTCAAAAAGCCAGCAATAAATTTGATAACTGCCCTTTTAAGTACCTATTACCAGTGATTGGTGAAGAAAAACTTCATGAACAAACGTGATAAGATTTATGTTTGAAAAAGAAAAGTAAATCGCTTTAAGAATACTATCTAATTGATTTTATAAACTTATGACATTAAAAAAAAGTCAGAATAATCGGCTTAAAAATTTCAAATTATAAGGCTGTATTTAAAAAAAAATTGTATATTACTATACGCATGCGGGGCGTCCATTCGATGGATATATATATATATATATATATATATATATGTGATAAAAGAATACACTGAGACAACGCAAATCCGGTCAACACCTTGAGATATTACTTTGCGCTAACCTAGTTATAATTTTGGCTATGGTCTCCTTCACACTTATTCGCAGTAGTATTTGCACTCTATCCCTAGGCAGCAAAAGAATGTCGAAGATATCCCGGAGACTGTCCTGTTTAAATCCTCGTAACCCGACATCTTAGTTGCATCGAAAAATGTTGTTGCAATCAGCAGCAATATTATGATTTCTGGTAATGCATGGAGCGAACCAAAGGTGCCGATAAGTCGCGGCTAATGCCATGCTTGTATGTTGTTAATTACCCGATACAGTATTTTTTTTCCTAATTTTTTTTACACGTGATAAACATAGCCATGTGTAAACGTTTTAAGATACAACTTATTAGACTCAATGTCATCGTTTGTAATAGATATCCACACAATAATACAATTAGGAGCATATATGTTATTCTTATAATGTTATAATATTTCATTTGTTTAGGCTATTGGCCACAACTATTAAAAAATAATGCTTGCCAGTTCATTTGTTTGCATAGCGTTATTTTGGTTCAATTGGACTTCTTCAGATTTGTGAAGATATAAAAAATAATAGGAAAGATATTAAGCTAGATAATATCAAGATTTTACTAAATGCTCGAAAACAGCTATTAAAAATAGTTTTGAGTAGTATTTGATCGCAACGTGTTGAAGGAAAACTAATATAATACAAAAATAATACAATTGTTCTTAGGGTATTATTATTTATTAGGATATAAACTAAAATTCTTATGTCTGATTACTTGCAAAAAACGAGTGAACATCGGACCATTATTTTTCACTTCAACTTTTGATAATGCGTTAAGTAAGATTATTATTAGTAAGATATCTATTAGGTGCAATAATCTTATTTTTTTAACTCAATTTGACATATATAGAGTTCAAAAAGTATGGGGACACAAAAGGGCCTATAGTCGGCACTATGAAATATTTTAAATTCAATTGTATAAAAAAATGCTTTCTTGATAAGTACACAAAAAAATACATGGGTGAGTTCTCAAGAGTTTAGCATAGTGATGGCTGGAACACTTCTTGTACCTTATTCATGCGCTGGCGGCTTTTACATGCGCATCCGACGCATGGATCATCTTACTTTTCAGACAATTGCCCTAAACAACTAGGAAACAAGAATGAAAATTTGTTGAGTCCCCGCAGGATTCGAACCCACGATCTCCGGTTTCTAAAGCACACGCCCATACCACTAGGCTACGAAGGCAGTAAATCTATTAATATTATATGTTATTGCATGTTAATATTAATACATTGTAGATTGTAAAATCACGCCAGTCAGTGCGATTGTATTTTAAAAAAATATGGAAGTTTAATATAGGGAGTTTAAATAGTAGAAATTTGAAGAGCACTTATATAATGAAAACTTTCCAGTATGCTCAATTTATTAAAAAAATATAAGTTAATTGTTTTACTTTACACTTTAAGAAACTAGTTGTGAGTTAAAGTATTTTCGATTAATTTTAGAATAAGGCGCAAGTATAATAATTAGCAAACCAGTTTATTGACTTTTAATTAATTATTTCACTAGACAGATTAAACAGCTCGAATTACCAAGTTCGAGATTTAATTTCTTCTTAAATCAACTTAATTTCAATCCATCGCAGTTTGTGTCTTGTTCAAGTTGAAAATCATAAATGGTACAAGTTTTCTTCAAATAAAGTCCTCACAAGTGTCACAAAGCCAAAACTTTAGACATTAAGAAAGCTTTGAAATCGTATTGGTCTCACAATTCAGCCTAAACGGAGTCAGCTTGTAAAATATACTTCGATTTTCGACGCTAAAGGCATCAACATTTGGCGATGTTCAAAGTCGTATTTTAATGAGATATTTTTATTACCATATTCTCCATCTTGTTCGCTTCAGCGGTTGACAAAAAATCAACTGTCGGTTTTGTTATTTACTTTGCTGAAAGTAAATAAAATTCAATTCACATTATACGTTAACATAAATACATAAACACATAGTATTATTTTTATTTTCATGCACACGGTTACACCACACATTTTTTTATAAATCAATTTTACGACTTGTATTTTCAATCTCTTTTAAAGCTGCACGATTATAGGATAAACTATAGTTTGAGATGTCACATTGCCTCGAAGGAATGTCGTAGTAAATTTGTTAAGCTGTAGTTTAATATCGAAACAATCGGTTACAAGAAAATTAAAACATCTTATACGGTTAACAGTATTGATTTAACTATAGAAATAATTTACTATCAACAATTACGGATGAGTACTTACTCTTGCAATGTATTAAAAAACAACGGTGTTTAGTATCTTACTTGTACTCTTAATAACATATGAAGTTACGTACTTTTTGTCCTTTTAAGTAACGTATTTCATAACCTTGTAAGCAATAATTGTGTTGACGAAGTACTTCTAAACTCTATGGAAATGACATTATAGAAATTTATTTACATATAAGTACTGTCATGTATCAAACTGACGTCAAGTTAAATTAGACATGTTGTACGTAGAGTTTGGGTATGCTAAGAAATATTTAATATTTTTAACTAATAATATAACAAATATTTATTAGAAAAGTATTTAAACTTAAATCTATATTATATATATATATCATAAAGCAAGTAATAAAAAAAAACCAAAATTAATCGAGCTTTCGGTTTTCCGCTGAATTAATGTAAACCGAAAACTGAATTAATTCAACTCACATTATAGTAGAAATAGTTTCACAATTTAAAGTAAATATACATAAGCAAGTTAATTAATATAAGATATTTTCCATGAGGGGTGGGTAAATGATTTTAATATTTTTTTTTATTCTTTGTTGATTAAAAATTGTTATTGAAATACTATAAGATACAATCATATAAATATAGGAATAATGCAAAAAGCCTTATTATATACAAGTTATTTACTTCGTACAATCAATTCAATAGCAGAGGCTCATTGAAACAACAACATGTCAGTTTAATTATTATTTTGAGAGGCAATAAAGTATAAAAATTATCCTGCATATTTTTTTATATAAGAACAGTTTTAAACATTTGTAAAAATATAGGACATTTTTATTAATGCAAAAGAAAAGCATATTACTTTTAATTTAGAGCGAACGGCGTTGGCACTTTCCTTCAGGCACTAATAAACCACTCTTATTCACTCCGCCTTTTTTGTGTACTGTGAGATGGAACAGGTATGCGAATAAAATATGAGACGTTAAATATATTTTTCATTTGAAAAGTTTAATTTAATTTTAGAGAGTTGTGAGGTTTCGTTTTTTTAAATTTCATAATAAACAAACTTCAATAGACGTACGGTAAAAGACACAGCTGTATTCATAATATTAGATAAAAAGGAAAGTTTGTTCGTTTTGCTTTTCGCTAAACTTTAAATAATTTGTATTCCTAACTCTGCACATAAGCTTTGGATATTAGAGATTTCATTTCGAAGTTCAAACAGTAAAAGTGCAATTTCCGTCCGAACATTGTAAACTTTCGTCCGTTGGAAATTTACCAACGTATCTGACACGAGTGTAAAGTGGTTTTATTTATTTCGCATTTACCTTGCTAAAGTTTTAAAAGGCTTTTTAAAACGGTACATTACCAAAAAAGAAGGAGTACAGCTTAAATGATTGAAACAATTTTGTCACCAATATGTCTTTAAAGGAAATCATTTATATTTATGTAATATATTCTGGTTATAGAGATCATGAACCGAAGGCGCGTCTTCAGTCTTAGGTAGTATGTTATGAATGAACCGAGAAACTAAACTCGGCATTACTCGGCGGTGGGTCATTTCTCTGAACAAATATAACACGTTCCGTTACTAAAGGAAACTTAAACAAGCTCGAAATAAACATGGCCATGTGTACACGTCTTAAGATACAGAACATTAACTGTTATCACAAAGTAGATAATATATCCGTAATAGAAATACAAAGAAGAATACACGTGTATTCAAATTAAAGAATTACCAGCGATTTTTGTTTATATTACGCTAGACTTGTTAAAATGAAGTTACTTGATTTTAAGAAACCGCTCAATACCGCACTAATTGATGGATTTTGGAAATATACGTACGTAGTAGATATGGGGCTTGGATTGAAAGGTTTTTAAAGTTGGAATAATGCTGTGCTAAGCTTAGCTGCATGGGCCAACCTATTATACTTGTCTATTTTTACACTTTAGATACGACTAAAAATACATGCGATCAGGAAAGCGAATTTTAAAGGTATGTTTATGGTTATAAACTCAAACAGTTCTCTTAAAGTTGTCTTAAAAATATATAAACATTATTTATATTCACCTAAATTTTGATGCTATTATTCGTCAAGAACCCACAATAAAATAGACCACTTTCACAAATTCATTGAAAAAAATTGAATATAATATATTATAACCATATACATAGTGCATATGATTAAAATATATATATTACAAATACAATTTTACAAATTTTTTGGGCTTATTATATTATTTAGGCTAAAAAAAAGGTAAGAGGCATATATGTTCTTTATTTCATATGGACATTATATTCAAATGTACATTTGACAGTAAATAAATTAAATAAATCTCTGAAACTTTGGAATACTTGTGCATGGCCGTGGATCAAAAATTTCTTATTCCTTGTTTATGCGATGCGGGATGAAGAAAAATTTATTTATGAAGTTCTTCCAAGTACTTTCTTGCACTCATAAGCAGCGTTACGATTTGTTACCGCTCTTTTGTGTTCACCGAAAAATAAAAAGTTTACCCTCGTCTCCTATTAGTTCTATGATTTACTTTACTATTGTGCATTGTAAAAAAATATCACTTATATAAGACTAGAGCAGTTCGAATAACATTGATATTAAATCTCTGAAGTCAGCGATTACTAATTGTTGACTGACCAATTAATAATAATGTCAAACAATAATACCGAACTTCTTGATAATTTAATTAGGCTAGACGCGACAAAGGCCTCATAAAGACGAGATTAAGATTTTAATTTACCTTAAATAAACATTGGGTTAGTTTAAAGTTGTAAATAACAATCGTGAGTCCACAAGCTGCCTTCAAAGATAGGCGTAACAAGTGTCACGAAGCTAAAACTTGAATCATTAAGGAAGCTTTGAAGTCGTATTGGTTTTACAATTTAGCTTAAACGGAGTCGGTTTCAAAATATCTTTTGAATTTTGACGCTAAAGACATCCATTTGGCGATTTTTATTTTATTATTTTTTTATAATATTGCAGGCACAGGCGGATAATAAAGAACAATATGCAACCGTCGATTCTTAATTTACTTATATGTAAGTTAATAAAACACAATTTACAGTTTGTGAAATCTAGCCTTGATTTAAATGTAATATTTTATAATTATTCATTTTCAAGCATATTATAGACATGAAATTTCCGACTTTTCGAATCATTTTGACGTTCGCAGTCAAAAGCCAAATATCAAGTCTTTACGGAGCATCGCATGCAATTTTCGTAAAATAAGTTGAACTAATTATTTCTTTATTTACGTGATTATAGATATACAATCCATTATTTACTGGATTTTTCGTTATTTAAATATATTTATTCCCGACGTTTCGGATTCTTTCAGCATCCATGATCACGGGCAGACTAAGAAAGTCTGATCTCTGTATGTTTTATTTGACGGTTATTCGAAAACATACAGAGATACAGACAATCGAAACGTCGGGAATAAATATATTTAAATAACGAAAATCCGTAAATAAGTGGATTTGATAAGTTGAACTGTTAATATATATGTTACGTTTATTAGACTAGTGGTTTACTAACAATTTATAGTAGCAACAATAAGATACTAGTAAACCATATAATTGTTTCAATAATAAAAAAATATTATTCCTTACTTAATGGCACATTTGCGATATCTTACATCGTATTTATAATATATGTTACTCAAGGCTTGAATATTTTGCTACTAGGATTGCGTATACGAAACCAACTCATATACGTGTATACATACCCACAAATGGTTAGAGGCGTGGAATGGTATGCCTGAAACGCACGCTTTGTAATAATGTCGCCATTAGAAATTGTTGACATTATCGAACGTGCACGGAAACCAAAATAGAGTCTGTTTGAACAGGAGTACCAAAGTTATTTCTATAACTAGGTTTACGCTCCGTACGAAATGAACATTTCATTGTAGAGCCAATATTTGTACTGTTGTTTTTTTTAAATTATGGCTTATATTATAACGTCAAACTTTTTTTATAAATTATACTAAAGTTAAACAATGCTGCTTAAACTTTTGTCATTCCATACTTAATACTGGCTAGTTGCCATTGAAATATTGTCGCAATTCAAAAAAGAAATAACTTGGCCTAAAATGAACCTATAAAGATTGATTTATATCTAATTAAGACACAAGTGGTTACATTTAAAAAATAGTTGAAGTACATTAAAACCTTCACAAATAGGTCCAGCATGTGGAGTATAAATTAAACACTGCTGAATATTTCCTTAATTTCTATATAGCCGCAATAGATACATGTTTAAGCTAATATGTTATTCATTTATTTTATGGGACTACGTAAGTTCAAAGATTTTTACCTAAAGGAAGTTCTTAACCTTAAGTTATTTATTATATGATGTACGTAGGCTGGTGAAGTAACGGTCAAAAGTAATTTCCGTAAATAATTTAATACAATTACTCGCCTTTCACACGACTTTTTTTGTTTTTTGTTTCATTATGTAATTGAATAAATTTTCTGTGTCTGGTAATATTGTACTTTATTAAAAATTTATTGGTAAAATTGTAAATATGTACCAAAAACATTTTTTTAAATTAACGAAGCATTCAGTATGATGATAAGTCCAGAGAAATTGAAATAATAACATGATAATTCCGCTTGTCTTCAGTTCCTTTCCGTCGTTTATGATGAGGCTTTTCTTTTACCCAGTTTTTATACTAGCAACGATGCCCTTTGATCCGGAACACTACAAAGATTCGCACTAGAAAAAGACACTGCGGTGTTACTCGCGGTTAGCCAGCCTTGCGATCAGGGAACCTAACATTATCAGGTTAGTAATCTTAAAATTAATTTAGCTGAATCATCAATTAACATGTATTGTATATAAAACGTTAATAAAATTGATATAATAATTACCCTTGACTTACAATCCTTTATTAATTACGAAATATAAGACTATAGAAATTAAACTGACCTTTCGCTTCCTTCCGGAGGGAACTTCCGGTACAAAATTACATTCAACAATATCGGAGTTTACAGTTATATGAGGCAGAACAAGGTTATATTGTAGCTTTGAAACAATAAACACTGTAATAAATTTTAATGCTAATTCAATTATGTAAAGAACTGTTAATGAAAACGATAAATACAGTCATATATAATATATCAGATACAGAATGATTTATAACTAAGTTATAATTGGTTAAAACAAACGTTAAAAACATACAAATTTCTTTTCCTTCGTCTTGCGAAGTATAGATAAAATGAATAATTGGTATATAAGTATTTTTTTTAAATAATTTACATTTTACTCGTCCTAAAATCATTCTTGGCGCTCTCACAAGACTCATTAAGGCAAATATTTGCATTCCACATGTGAGCACACGTTTCACTCGTATATCTTTAAATACTTCACCATTTCTATTAACGAGCTTTTCACATTTTAAATATCGTAAATTTTATTGAATTTAAAATTAATTCAGCATATTAGGATTTCTATATATTTTTTGTTGTCATTTGACAAAAAGCTATAGAGCTTTATGAAACGGCTTTAAATACGTATAGTTATAATTATATTATAATCCGATTAATAAAAAAATATTTCTATTTAATATCAAAATTTTATTATTTGAAAACAATTGACGTTAAATCATTGATTATTGACGATTTATTGTCCATTAATTAGTATTACGTCACGCTTGGGTTTAAATTGGCACGCAACATTATAAATAATTACTAAAAAAATTATGTAATTATTAAATTCAGAAATATTCATTTCAAAATCGGTTACGGTCATTACGGTTTAATACTTGACATAAATATACACAAAACTTTATATTTTGGGTTTATGTGTGTCAAGCTTATCTTTACGGTTTTGGTTTATATATCAGTTATAACGCTTATGTGATAGAATAAAATTGTCTATTGAACTTTGAATCTATGAAAAGCAACAATGCTTTCGAATGATGTGATTTTAGGTGTGTAACTAAATTTTATATTTATTGGTATGATAAAATTTATTTTACATATTGATTTGGAAATGTATTTAGTACATTTAATATGGTTCATCCTTCACCATCGCCGTTCTTGCCCACGAGCCGTTGAATTGAATTGACACTCAAATTGAATTCACACCAAATTTTTCATAATCAAAAATTGGTGGTTATCATAGTATACTTCTTTAACTCTGTTGTTTATTTTTAACGATTTGACAAAAGCATTTCGATTCCAAACTTGTTATCGAAAATATTAAATTGTCAAATCCTTTTTATTGCTTTTCCTTTTTCTTTTTTCGGTTATAATCTTAAAAAAAAATTAACCAATATTTAACATTTTTAGTTAAAAAATATTAATATAAAGTGAAGTGGTAGACGAAAAATTATTTAAAATTTCATTTATTAGTACAAAACTTTTACAAATATATGTTCGGAATTTCAGTATATAAAAATTTATATATTGATAATAAATAAAGATCACTATCACATATTTTCTTTTATTTGAATTTAAACTTATTTGTAAAAGTCTTAATGTTAAATTTATGCTTGAAAATATTACTTTTACTAACGTTAAGGTAATTATTCACCAAATAAATATTTACTTATCTGATCCTTCTGTGTTATGTTTATTTTTAACAATTTATTTTTTGACAATAAAACTTGTTAATAAGAAGTTAACACTAACCCTCGTCCTATATGAGGTTGTGTATAGCGCTGTGAATAGAGACTGTCTTATGATTTTTTATAAATAGCCGTCATTGCTACTAAAAACCATGACATAATTATATAATTAACACTATTCATTCAGTTAAAACAGAATCACAGATATTTTGATAACTCTTCAGTTACCCAAACACGATATTTTTAAATATTCTATGAATATTTCATATTACTAGATTATATAAATATAACATTAGATCATAAGAAAATATTATTGTATTGCCTTTACCTTCACAACAGTAAATTTTGAGATAGAATATCGAATCCTTCACTTAACACACTTGAAATGAGTTTACACTGCTATAATAAGCTTATTCTTTTACCTTAATAAGTAAGTACACCACTAACACAATAACTTTAAGGACAACATTACGAACTGACAGAATCAAAGCACCATCAACGTGACACGACACGTGCTCTCAGCAAGAGCGTCGGCGGCACACTGATTCGGTAGAAGCGAATGTACGCACAGTTTTTCTCGTTTACATTTTGTTATCTGCAACTCGGCGCAAAAATAATGAGAAACTATAGCCATTCGTGATAAGGAAATGTAATGTTTATTTCAACACTCCGTTAAGTTTTACGAGCACACACACACACGTATTTTACGTGAATATTATTAATAGTTGAGACCTAGGATACATGCCGTGGTTTTTATCTAATATTTCTTGGTTTAAAATCAATAGGTAACTATCTAAATTTACACCAAATCTTACTCGTTTGTAAAATAAATGGTTTTCGATTCGACGTAATAAAACAAAGACAAAAATAAATATTTGTAAATTTTGACCACAAAGATCCATTTTGACTAATTTTATGCGCCGCACAAAAATCTTGCAAACATAACAAAACTGTACCTCACAGAAAAACGAAAAAAATCGCGCACATACATATTTTTATAAATCAATTTTACTGGTTAATATTATTTATGTTATTTTTTTACCAATAAAAACGTTTCGGTGTACATAAAAAAAAAACTTGCCTTTACTCATATGGTTACGTGTTTGCGACGAACGAATACGGTTTTGCGATTTCGGTCGCAATTAAGCCCAAAAACTTGGCAGTATTTTGCAGTTTGACGAACGTTTTAGAGTGCTCTTTAAACTTTGGTAGCGGCGCTCGGAATACCTAAACGCGTTCCTAAATAAATTTGTCATTGGCATTAATGAAGGAAATTTTAAAAGATATCTCGAATAATAAAATCTGTGATTAATATTTTGTATATGTTTTTAAAGACCTAAGGTCACTGACGTAGTGCATAGGATTAGCTCGTTGAAGTGGCAACGGGCCGGTTATGTAGTAAGAAGAACCGACGGCCGATGGGCCAATAAGGTTCTGGAGTGGAGGCCGGGTTTGGAAAGACGGACCGTTAATCGACCCCCGACCAGGTGGCGATCTCCGTGCAGTAGCTAGTTCAAGTTGGCAGACAGTAGCAGGGGATCGGCCGTCTTGGCGTTCATTGAAAAAGGCCTATGTCCAGCAGTTGACGGATAAGAGCTGCTAATGATAATGATGATGATATGTTTTTACTTAAAAATAACCACACACTTTTACATACATAAAGTTCAATCTGTAGTAATATTATAAGGAGAAAAGATTTGTATTTTTGTAAGTTTTTTTTGTTATTTTTAATTTACCGAAACATCAGATGTTAGGCATAATATCTTTCCTATCAAACGAGACATCGTTTACCTAGTAACTGCGCCGACAACGGTGCCCTTCAAACCGGAAGACAGATGTTTTTAAACACAAGAGATTTGCGACCGAAGTACGAGGCACCGTGGAGGTACTATCCCAGACGGTCCCTTGTAAAAAGGAACTTATCTTTTCCAAATAGGTCCTCTGTAAGTTTGTAATAAATAAACTCCAAAACTACTGTGTCGATTTTAAAAATGCTTTCACCATTGGAAAGATATATTTATCTTGCCATGTATTGAAATACTTTAGCTAGTTTTTACCTTAAAGATTTAATAATAACAGGGGTAGTGCCGTAGACAAATTTCTAGTTAATAGTAAAAATATATTAGTGTTTGTAGACAATGCAATTTACAGTTTCAATTAATAAAAAATATCCCGTAAACTTATCTACTATTCTTTTGTGTTCGTACATTTTTTACAACACTCAGACACGCGATTAGCTTGATAATATTTTTCCCGTTGCAGGAATCGAACTTACATACTTTAGTTCAAGAGTGACTAACGTAGTGTAGGTGAGTAGGTCTTCAAAATTACCTGCGTCATTTTAACATACATTGTATCTATCAGCAATAAGCGTAATAACGTTTAAAGCTCCCAATATTTTTTAGAATAATTCAAAAAGTTCCATTAGACTATTCTACCTTAAATTAACAATTGAATGATTTTGGTTCGTTGCCAACAATTGTTAGGCAAGCTAAACGGAAATACAAACGTACTCAATGTGATATTTGAATACATTTGGTCATTTATACAAATTATAGAACAGTAAATTGTGTCGAACATCAGAGCTATCAAACGGGTGAATTGGTGTATAATAAAATTGACGAATTGCAAAGTATAATTCAGTAGGGAAAATTTTATTGATAGCTTTACAAATAATTTTTTAATAAAACATAAGGAGCTCTACGTGAGTTGTAAGTGATTAGTTCTGCACATGATTTCTGTTTCGATATCAATTTTAAAAGTGCACAGACTCAATTGCATGCTATAGGAAATTCAAAAAGAATCTTTAGATTAACCTTTTTATTCGGTGGAAGGTATGTGCAAGGTTTATATACGTCACATGCAATATTAATAAAACTAACTGGTCGACTTGAAAGTTATAAAAATGGGAAAAAAACTATTGAGAATATCAACTGAAATGGTATTACTATTACCGTTACCCATCGTTAATGTATATTTTTTAATGTTCTTCGAGTCGATTTGGGCTACGGGGGCTGTTATATATTAGTGTCTCGGCCAATGACACATGAGGTATTATAGTGCATAAGTGTACGCGCAGACACAGGTGCACTCACTCTTCCTTTACTATAAAAGTCCGATGGGATGGATAACCGGCACGCCCGAAAAGAGATCAGGCGCAGATTCGACTTTTCACATGCCCATCCATTACGAGGTGATCAGTCCGCATTGCCATAACCCACTTGGAAAAAAAAATATGTTGTTGGTTGAGTTGCAGGATTCCAACTTTGTCTAAAGAGCATACCTATACCACTAGACTACGACGGCAAATACACTCATTCCTAGCTTATTACCACCACAGCGGCCGGTTAATGAATTACCGACTAGACATTAACTGTATACGTACATAAAGTCCACGTCGTCCTAACATATACGATTTTCTTACGCCAATAAATGGCAAGAAATACATATACATAAAACCATCCAGACGAGCAATAACATTAACAAGAAGAATCCCATTATTCGGCTACAACTGTGTACATAAGCATCGGCAATAACCGTAACGAACAAACATTGCCTTGTGAACTACGCGGAGGGAATAAATAATATTAATCTGTGTAAACAGAGTCAAAGGATATCTGTATCAATTTATTATTTTGTGCAGCTAATGATGTATGAGGTTCTTGTTATTACTGGGAAAATATGAAGAGAAATTAACAACAACAATTTTTTGGCATTACAAAATTGACAATTGTTATAAAAAAGCGTATTGGTTCTGAAAAATTCGCAGTTGATTGCTTTTTGTGATAGAAATTTATACACTTTACTCATTTTTAATTTTTAAACAAAACAGTATAAGCAGGTAATATAGAGTTACTCATTAATGTCTTGCTTAAATGTACATAAAAGTAATTTTAACCAAAATTGACAAATAGCGATCTACTTGTTAGTCCCTTACAATATAATACATGTTACCACTCCCGTTTCAGTACGTACATAAGATTCTCCTCGCCCGACCTTGACACGTTGTTTTCTTATATATTCTCATGTATATTTTTTATAAAACTTTCAAAATAACTGATTGTTGTTTTTATTTCAATAAATATTTGCTTCATAATCAAAGCCGATTTATTAATACATCTATCCGCAATATCAGAAAAGTTTTTTCGTCGGTAGAAATGTGCTCATTGCCAATACAAGAAAAAAATTACATAACGTTAGTGTATTGCCCAGTTTCACGGATTTTATTCTCTGTCATTATCAGCCTGTGTTAGTCCACGGCTGGACATAGGCCTCCCCCAATGCACGCCTTTTCCATTAGGTGGTTTTGGACCGGTTAGTGGATGTTGGTGGGTATGGTTTATTCTCTATAACACATTAATTTGTTAATATTTTAAAATGTCAGTTTACTGAGTTAATACAATATAAGGCCGCTCTTAATAATTCCCGCATTAGCGCTAAACGCTTTTAGGAAACATTCATTACATATCTGCTCGCGTGCTTTTTACATTAGAATGAGGGTGAAGCTTTAATTATAGTTATTTTTAATATAATTAAATATCACAATCTTAGTAAAGAATATTTAGCTACTATCGTATAATTCTAGTTTGTACATTAATAAACAGTCTACTAAACAGTCAAATTTGGTATGTAAGTAAGATTAATTATGTAAGTTTGTTTAATTAACCTCAAATGTTTGTATGACATTTATGTTAGTCATCGCGTCAACTTTAAAATATGGATATTGTTTCGGTTTTTTCGCCTGTAATAAATAATTGATTCGAATCAAAAGTGCCGGAGACAATAATTGGAAAAATATTTTTGTGATATCGATGCGATAACCTTTAGTTTTTAATTAACGATTTAAAATAAAAACATCGTTAGGTATCCGTCATACACTGATTATATTTGATAAATCTTCTTTTCACTATTCAAACTAATCAAATTGATTTTAGATCCTATTCTATTTTTAAATTTACACAGTAAAGACGTGTTTGGTGTGACTTTAGCGGTAATTTATCTCAAATTGATTGTTGCATGTTATGTTCGAAAGCCGCAAATTTGTTGTCGTTATTGTTGCGAAATCAACACTAGCGAGCGACTTCTTACTCAATGATTAAATTGAGAGACATTAAGATATTGGCTCGTTCCCGAATAACAGATAAAATCAGTTTACGTAACGTTGTCGCTAGTAGCTGTATTTATTTTTATTAATATTCTTTCATAGTGTGACCTCCATTCGACTAGGAGACAAAAACATCGTTTGTAAGTTATACGAGACGAGTTTGATACCAACATTGATAGGGGTGATTTATCTTCGTAAATAATTTACAACAATGACGCTGCGAATGTGGAAACAATCTCTCCAAAATTACGGTTTTTGTAGTAAATTTTTACACGAAAAACATTTTGAAAGTAGATGATTATCCCTTACGAAACTGCTTTTCTTTTAGAATTTTAAAGAGAAATACAACGATCAAAAAAAATTTATTTTCATAGCCCTGCAAAATTTTTAATATGATTTTCATATCTATCGTCGACTTGAAATTTAAAAATAAGATTAATTCGTATTTGTCAGTCTTTAAGAAATATGTTTTCAAATGCAATATCAGATTTTTATGATTAATAAAAAAACGTTTGTCTTAATTTTTTATGCTTTTGACTTAATATTTTGCCCTGGAAAAAATGTTGAAATTGATACCTTTAAAATTGATACAAAAGAGGTCTATCTAAAATGTATTGGTAGACTAATTCGTTTCCCAAATAATGACGATTAAAAGACGTTACTCGTACTAGTAAGTAATTAAAGTAAAAAAAGTAAATAACATCAGTTGGGTAAAGAAATACAGTACAGTCATTCTACACTACTGCTTTGGGGTAAAAAGGGCACTGCAGACTTCCAACACATGTCCAATAATCCGATATTTAAAGTAATAACTTTGTAAACTACATAATTTGCGAAGGCAAGATTTTTGTTAATTGCAGTAAGAAAAATATAGTGCTTCATATTAACCTTTGTTTTGCAACGGTTTAATTACTTCCAGAAATAACAACGACCACGTCCATCGTTTTGTTCTTTTCTCATTCATTTTAGATCAAGCTCTCTCGAGCCATAATACTTTGTTGTCTTAAGGCGATTATTAAAATTTTTAATGTTTCTTCTCGTTACTCATAATAATTTTTTTCGTACCAAATTTTTCTCAGTTAATACTTTCTTGCATTTACACAAATACTCGGTACACGTGGTTTAATAAAATAATACGGGATTTTATTGACTTCAACTTTGTATATCATATTTTGGAAGTTTCAGAAACTTTTCAGGATCCATGGTCACGGACAGACTGTGGTGTTGTTTGTCTGTGAAAGTTTTACCCAGCCGCCGTCATTTCTGTATTAGAATTATTTATCCGTTTTACGCATACGGAGCTTGAGGTATCTTGAGGTCTAGCAGTGAATTTATGCTTGGGCTTAATTTTGTGAATAATTAGAACCCAAGCGGTAACATCAAACTATTCATCTATTAAAGTTAGGATATTTTTTTTTAATTTTAATAGCCTTGCGTATTATTCTGGGTAGGAAAGGTAGAAAACAACTCTAAAGAATATTTTTTTGTTTTGATGTTTAAACACGAAATTTTTTCTGCTAACATTACCTAGAAAGTTATACATATATTCAATGAGTTCAAATATGACTACTTCCTAAACATTTCTCATATCTATATGTATCACTTAGATTATTGAAAAGGAGCGAAATAATATATAAAAAAAATATAAATATTTAATACATCATTAAGTGATTTCAGTGTTTATTTGATTAACATGCAAATTATCAAACGATTAAATATGTTCTATTCATTAATATTAAAGCACTAAAACGGCTGTAACAATATATACGGTGATTGTGGTGTACGTATAAAAGAAATAAACTTTATATGAAATGCAATACGTAAAACAAAGAAAATATGTTTTTTTTGTTTAGTAACAAAGCATGGCGTTTACAAGAAAAAATAATAGGAACAAACAAAGTATACTTCGGTACGCTTACAAAGACAAATGGAAAACGTACCGAGCCGTAAAATGTTTTTGTACCCCGTCATTCATCGGTTGCTAGGCAACGCAATGGTTTACAAACATAACGTTTACTGCTTGGCTAATATAGGCGCCATTCGCTATAATAAATAATACAATAATTAGAGCTATATGTCAAAAATCAGTAAGCAGTCAAACTATCTCCGTAGCCTTGTGAATTGCCATTGATCTGAAACTGGAGGTCGTGGGTTCGGGTCCTGCGGGGACTCAACAATCGATCATGGATCTCTATCCGGTCGGGTCGTTACTCGTCCTATCGGACTTCGGAAGTGAAGGAACACTTGTGCGCCGCAATATCTCTTGCGTAGTTGGGTGATGTCTTATATAGATCATCCACCGTAGTCAAAATCGGTTCGTTTATATAATTATTGTATGTCAACAATCACAATATAAATTTTATTATTTGATTACATTCATGCCATAACACGATTTCAAATTTCAATTTTCCCTTTTAATCTACGAATTCAACGTCAACTCAATGACGCGTGGAATTTATGCTCGTCGCGGCTGGAGATTTGAATTTCCACGTCAGCAGATTGAACTCTTCAGAGACCGTAACGTGCATCAGAATATTTTTAAGTGTTCAGTGCATATAGTGATGTGTAAGTTTGTTATCGTTTTCAAAGTATTTTCATGAAACAGTTTTTACATAATACATTTACCTGTACAAATCTATAATTGATAATATAAAGTAACTCTTTCTAAGTGTTTATGTCTATTTGTCTATTTGTCTGTTTGTCCGTCTTTACTGTCTCAACCGCTGAACCGATTTAACATTAAAATTTAGTACACACTTTGAACAGATTCCAAGAAAAGACAAAGGCTATTAATTATTGCAAATTGTTGCAAAATATTAAAGTGAATAAATTCGTCATTGCTCAATAGTCAAAGCAAAAGCAATCGTACTATACAAAAATAACACCTGATTTAAATTTTACTATACAGTATATTTCAACACACCCAGCTGATATCTCTTCCATTCCCCGCGGCCAAAGTCGCAGGTAACAGCTAGTCTATAATTGATCATAACTTCTTTCTTATGCAAATAATGTTGTAATTCACATCATCAGCCTTTGTTAGTCCACTGCTGGACATAGGCCTCCCCTAATACATTCCTATCCATTAGGGGGTTTGGACCGTATCCCACTACGCTGGTCCAATGCGGGTTGGTGGGTCGACCGACTTTTTGACATGCCCATCCGACGCATGGATCATCTTACTTTTCAGATAATTGGGTGATCGGCCCAAATTGCCCTAACCAACTAGGAAACAACAATGAAAATTTGTTGCGTCCCCGCAGGATTCGAACCCACGACCTCCGGTTTTTAAAGCACACGCCCATACCACTAGGCTACGGAGGCAGTTGTAATTAGTGTTAAAAATTTAAACTGAAAATAATTTCACAGATATCTTCTTCTGCGTTGCCTTAAACTTTTCTTCTAGGGTGTAAAGGTAGAAAATAGTGATTCACACCACCGATCTTTGAATTTTGCTACTGTATGTAAATTTTTACTTCAGGAGTTTCAAGAAATCGGTGTTCAGGGACTTTTGGATATTGGGCTGTAGAACGCAAATCCGCGGGGAAATGAACTCTAAATTTTACCTTTTTTTACAGCATTCGCGAGAATCAGCCTTTAGTTAAAAAAATGCAAGCATTGATTTTATTACATTTTAAAGAAGACAGAGCCACAGAGCATGTATATTACATCAAAGCAAGTTTCTGCATCAACAATTGTCAAGAGTGGAAAGTCTTTTTTAATATTTTCGTGCTTTTCCAAAATACTATTGAACAAAAATTGTATAAAACGCAGATGTGCATTGAACATCTTTATCTAAAGAATGTCGGAGACCCCTAAAGCCATATTTGTCGAGCTATTGAAATAAGTTTCCTTGATTCAATTTACAAAAATATGAAATTTTCTTTTATAATTAGGTAAAAAGCAGTTTTTTACTTTTGTATTTTCTTTTGCCATTGTAATAATAAACATACTAGCAATTTAATATAGTTTACGTCCGTTATCGATAAAAGGAAGACCATTTTAAGCGAAAATGCAAACAATATAATAGCTAACAATCATAATAACTACACGGATAACGCTGTCTAATTCTGTTTGCGAGTTTCCTGCTCTTGATAACCTACAGATCAAGGTTAATTTTTATTATGTTGTTTTAATAAAAATACGCATAAGACGGATAAAAATTCAATTTTAAAAATACTTAATCAATGGTAAAAGTAATCCGTCTTTACTACGCTGAAATAATAATTTGTATAACTACATAATTCATTGTATCCACTGTTTATCATTGCGTGCATTGTTTATAATATGGAGACGCTTTGAGCTTCAGTCCTGATATGGAGCTGGAATTGATTGCTAACACTTTTTAGTGCATCTCTATAATATAATATTATATTCTTAAGATCATAATATAACATTCATTTATGTATTCATGGCATGTAAAAGTCGGTCCACCCACCAACCCGCATTGGACCAGCGTGGTGAGATACGGTCCAAACCCCTAATGGACGGGAGTGTATTAGGGGAGGCCTATTCCAGCAGTGGACTAACAAAGGCTGATGATCTGTGTGATGTGATAACATTCATTTTAATAACATTAAAAATAAGTTGTACTTTTATATATTTAACGGTTCACGTTAATATATTTAAATTAAATTCTGCTATTTGGTAAGCAACTACTAGGGTTGTCTTTTAAATAAGACGCCACAACGGAGCATTTCTGGCATTTGTGCTTTACGTATAATTTATGAGACTTCACCATCTTTACGTGACCTTTGTACGTGCATAAATTTACGATGGTCGTGAGCCTCAGTGCTACAAATTTCTTCATAAAATGTTAAGTTTATGTGTCACGTGTACTAGCCGTATATTATTACATTTCTTTTCTTCCTAAAAATATTACGTTGCTTGAGTATTTTCATAAATGAGTTTTGAATAAAATACTCACTTTATCCATAACATATTTGTAAGAAGTCTCTTATATTATAGTTATTTTTAACATATATTTTTTTGATGCAGTTCTAATGCTTTGTGAATGTATTTAATTTTTTCAAATACAATAATAAAAGTATCCATAACTTTATTATTGTATTTAAAATATTTATGTAATTTGACTTTCCTAAACTATTTACTTTGTTATTTGCAAAGATATATTGTTTTGACATATAGCATATTATGTTTCGACCTTTGCCACTAATATAATATTGCACTTAATATTAAATTTACACCTAGTCATGAAGGTAATTCATTTTATTAGTACCAGTGAATATGCAGTACCTTGTAAAATTATAATAATGATTTCTTAACAAACAAAGCGAAAAACACTTACGAAACAAAGACATAAAGGAAATGAAAAGTGTTTTATTCCGGTTGCAGGGACTAGTAAAGCATAGTGACCCATTAACTTCTTGACATTATTTTTTAATTTTCGAAGTAGGTGTTATAACATCTTGAATGTAACATCGTGGTGTATTTACAAAATAAAGGTTAACAACAACACCTGAGTATCGAAATATTCTTGTAAAAATTATAGCAGTTTATTAAGAAACCTTCTTGATTGATGATATCTGATATCAGATTATTTTAATAAGATTTCTGAGGTATTTATATTGTATCGTGAAGATTTAAAATAAAATAATATCTTGTCTTCAATAAATCGATGAAATCGATAGTGTGAGTAGTATTACTATTGTTAGCTATTTTTTCATGATTTTAAAAGTTTCTTTAACATTGATTTTCGTACGTAGCGTACTACTAATCATTCGTAACAGAAAAAACCAACTATTGTTAACAATTACCTTAGTAAACCGCTTCGGCGGCAAAGTGCTATTTATCTTCATTTTATAAACCGCAAGTAGTGGATTTAAATCCTTTTAGGAAACAATTTTTTAATGGTTATGTTTTGATTTGTTAGGACAATCATGATTAAACGATTCACATGTCAAATGGGCATGTGAAACGTTGGCCTTCGTTGTCACGACTATTTTTGACAGTCAAACAGTAATAAGACGCCTTCAAATCTTAAATTTACTATTTGTAAAGCTGTGTTGTGCAAAAACTTTATGTTTTAAAAGCACCATTAGTTGTATATACAACCTAGAGGTGTCCTAAAACTCAACTTTCAGCCGAAATGGAGTGACAGGATTGATAGTGACCATTATAAGCAAAATCAGAAAAATCTCACTATTTTAAGGAAAACCTGTAAATTTGGTCAAACTGTAACAATTTTTTGGTTTTGTGGGTCATGTTTATTATTTGTTCAATTAAACTTTGAATAACATATCTGAAATCCTAAATAACATATCTGAATAACCTTAATTACATCATCTGAATAACAAAAATAAGGACACATTTAGCTTAAAATTCCTAGAGTTAAGATTAATTTGTGAAAACTACTACCATTCTAATTTTTTTAAATCTCTCGAATTTGAACGGCCCTTGACAAGTTCCATGAAAAGTTGACGCATTTTATCAAGTATATAATGATACAATACTTGTTGCTTTCATACTAAAAAAACGAATAGAATATAAAAACCTCAAGCAATTGGATTTTCCTAACCCTTTTGCTCACTTTAAATGTTTTCAATTACCACACGAAGTTCTTAGTAGATTCTAAATCTTACGACAAAATTATGCTGGATATGTTGGAAACAACTTCTACCAAAGTAAGTAAAATTAATAATATAATAAAGAATATTATTCTACTTAAGTTTATAAATTTCTTACTTGCACTGCAAAATGCGATCAATCATTGTCACTTCGTTTTAGCTTGACGTTAAGTTTTTGAACCCTGTATATTAGGAAAAATTATGAAAGCACTATAATATTATTTAATTATAAGTCATACAACTTAAAAAACCTTGCAAGTGATTCCTCAAAATTTGATTAGTAAAATATTATTCCTATAAATCATCAGATTTATTAATTGTGCTTTAAATATAAATATTTTTGTTCATAAAAATGTTACACATATTTTTATTATATTATGTTATTTTTGTATACACACGATACAATTACACTTAACGTATTTTGTAACATTTAGTTAATTTACCGTAGGTGACTGCAGGTAACTTTAAATTTATTTATTAATTTCGTTTTTCTTGAGTAGACGTAGAATGCTGTTATGTTTTAATGGAAGTTTAAATTAATTACTATGGAAGAAATATAGAATAAATTCATACATAATAAGTAATTTAAACTTAAATCAGCAAGCTCATGCTCGTACTTAAGTGCTAACTCAACTTAACAAACTTTTACTGGGACATCTAGAAACTCTAAAATAAATCCGTGTGGAGGTCTTTAAGTCGTTTGAACTTTGCTTAAGTTGCTAACTTAAGTTTCTAAGACTTTGTTAAAGGTTGTAAGAAATCACGACAGAGACACTTTACCACAGCCTCACGTAGTCATTTATCCAGATTTAGGTTTTTGAAATATAAATGAACATAATATTAAATTAAGGTTACATGTTTTACTTCTATATGAACTGAAAGAAATGAGTAATAAGTAAAAATTAGAAACTACAAAATTTACTAGGAATAGAATATCTTTGCCCCCAAAAAATGTTAGTGTAAAAGAAGTACATCTTTTTTCAATTCGTACCGGTCTATTTGAAAGAAAGAAATTTTTCCTTTGTTTTTGTTGTCTCTGGCAAGTAGCCAGCTATTTAACTACCCTCGAGAATTCTTATTAAAAACTTAATTTATTATAGATACGTAATATTGTGAACGGTAAGTTGATTGCGATGATTATTTACTAAGATTTTTATTTAAAATCTTTGTATTAAATATAGGGATCATATTATATATCAGTATATATCAGTTGAATTATGCTTCTCTTTCAATAATAATACCTTGTTTAAAATGCAAAATATTAGTTATTGGATATCATTGACTATTGTGGACAAAATTAAAACCAGATAAAACTTGAAGCACAAATTCGCCGATAACACTGCTATCTGTAGACTTCTTATTTATATAGGAAATATTTTCCAAAAGAAAAATGAACATGGCTTTTCTGGAAAACCCTAATACGTCATGGTAAAAATAATCGACAAATGAGGTGTAATATCCGCTTCGTTACCCTGACCGCCCGTACGCCGTTTACAAGGTGCTCTTTTTATCTAAACCGTTATAATATATTTTTTAAACGCTACCAAATTAACACTAACAATATTGTTTTTTTAATTATATTCGCTGTTAAATTGTAAAAAAATGACAATAAGGACAATAATCATTTGTAATATTTGTTTATAAAATCAAATGTTTTAATGTTAAAAATTTTTAGTATTTATTTGTCAATAATACAATTTTTATTTGATCATAGTTTTACCCTATATTGGACCTTCTTACGCTACGTCTTCCAGTCGTTTGTCGCCATTTCACAACCTTTTAGCCCTATCGGCTGTTAATTCTGTGTATAAAGTGTTATGCTGTTGTCATTGACAAAAGATATGCAATGAAAAGTTTATAACGAACTTGCGAAGCTAATTCGATCAGCACAATTGTAATCCATATGCAATTTAACGTATACATACATAATTACGGCATACCGTTATAATAAATATTTTCAAACTGCTAAGAAATTTAATGAACATTTATTAACATAAATACATTTATAAAACAAATGATGTATTAATAAAATAACGCCTATAGATAGAGTGAATATGCTACAATCCCCACGTAGCCCCCTTTTTGCTTTAATAGCTTAACTACAAAATATTTAAAAACTGATATTTCTTTTATACAAATAGTGACGTAAAGCTTTACCACTTAGTAGTAATGGGCAATTAGCAGCACAATTACCTGATGGCGAGGTCAGATTGAATTTCAGACTGTAGTCAGTAGTAGTCTTTTAAAAGATTTTCATAGAGTTAAACGTGAATTATTTTAATTAATTCAGCATAGCTTGTATTTGAAACATTAATCAAGTAACGAGCTAATATTAACTAAAAAATTATTAGACTTTAATAGATTTTTTGTATCAAATCGCTTATGACAGTTCTCAGTACTAAGTCTCCTTTTCTATTATATACTCTAAAATATTATTTTTAAAATTATCACACTTAAGCATTATATGAAACATTAATTGATAATAACAATTGTATGATCTAATTCAGCTTTGTAATTTGTTATCAATTTGTATAGCATATATTTACAACTGCAAACGTTTCATTTTACAGTTGGGCATAGATACCTGGTCTAGACACTGGATGTCAAGATTAACCTTGATGCTTAGTGTAGTCTCTCATAGCAATGTCCTCTGCACCAAGTGAGAAAATATGTTGGTAACTTCCGAACGTGCTCCTTTCTCCATGATTCTGTGGGGCTATACGGCTGATGGGTCTAGACAGCGCGGGGAAGCTAGAGAGGATACCTGCGGCCTGTGGTGCCAATAACTGCTGGAGAGAGCTCCAACTGCAGCCAAGGTCAAGAGAGAGCGATGGTTGAGTACGTTCATGTGACCTCTCCTACTGGAGATACAGATGGAACAACGTGGAATGAAGTCGGCTGATGAGTGAAAACAGTCTGCTCAGGCGGAGGACGGTATGGTCAGGTATTTTCTCCTCTGCGTACAAACATGCTAGTGAATGTGGAGCACAACACAAAAGTTTTCACGATGAGAGCTGATGAGGTAATAACGTTCAATTCATCTAGTGAGTCTATTTATGATGGAATATACGTGTAATCAAGTCGTTTGTAAGTCGAAGTAAGTCTGTTAACTATTCAAAGGAGACATATTTGTAATGTAGATATTTCTTCCATTACGGACTTTAAAAAATCATAGTTGACTAGAAACATGAGATATAAAAAATATTGATTCTACAGAATTGCAAAAGTTCATTGAGGTTCTTATAACTTTACAAACTTTCATCGTTAATCCTATTTAAATCGAATAAGTTAAGATTAATCAATTATTTTTAAGCCATTGTAAATAGTCTTCAATTAATTATTCTAAAAAAAATATATTTTTTTAATTAAGATTTTCTTCCATTACCCGGACTTTAAAAATTATACATAGTACCTAGAAACATGGTATACAAAAGTATTTTGCATTCTACAAAAATTCCTCATAAAAGTTCACTGCAAGAGTTCTTATGGTGCGTCTTCTTAACAAAAAACTTATCACGTTAACTCGCATTTAAAATCGAATAACTTTAAAAGAATCAATATGAGTATAAATTATTCAACCATTGCGTTAAATTATTTTACAAATGCCTTTTGCAAATTCTCTAAAAATAGTTTTTAAATATAAATTATTAACGAGATTATACAATAAAATAACGTTGAAGAATATTAAAGGAGAACCATTATATACACTTAGTACGTTAGGTTCATTTGTTTTTAAAAATTAAAATAACATAACGATCCGCAATTTTTGCAATTATGGAATGTACTAGGAGAATAGTACTTAATCTCAAATTTGCCTTGCAAAATTGCCTTCATAAAGTTTTGTTTACATTATTCACGAAACATTCCTAATTTCTATCAGAGACTAATGCAATACAAATGTAAATATTTTAGTATGTAACCAATAAATAAATGCGTTGATTTCTGTAAAACAATTCTTGTAATGTCTTGTCTGTTTATCGTTTCCGTACGTAAAACAATTATTTTTAGGAAATGTCGCCTAATTTTTAATAATATTTTCAGTGCCTTCTAAAAACAAATAGCATTTTTGCAAAAGTGAATTTTTTCCCGAAGCCAACTTTATTTTGTATAAAATATAGGTTTAATATTTTATCTCACACAGTAAAAAGTAATATAATATAATAATAGTAAGATTTATGCCAATTATTTATTTTAAATAAAAGAGAAAGCTACAGAGACGAACACTAAATTGTTCACGTTTAATATGATATTATTCAAGAATGGAAACTGGTTTAGTTATAAACGTGGAATAGGGCGTAGGAGTACGCCACAGATCTTATACATTTTGTTTATTTATCTTCGTACATTTTATTATTTATAATGAATATTTCATTTGATAGAATTTGTAATCTTTACTCCAAGTTACATAGGTATATTCACAAGTTCAGTATGAGAAGTAAGTGACAAAGACCATCCACCCAGCGCATGTTTGTGTCTTTAATGTCATGTTTACTATTCTGACTTTACACATTCATCATTCCCTAAAAAAACGATAGGTAAATATTGCAATGTTTTAATAAAAAAACTCTGAAAACCTATAACAAATAACAACAACGAGTACCACAATTTGTCAAATATGAGTGTAATAACATGTTTAATTTGCACGTATAGTAATATATGTTTATGTTTTATTATAATACGTCATAATGAATAATATAAAATTGATTAATATCTTAAATTAAGTCAAAGAAAAGACGGAATTGATTTAAAAATTTAATCCATAGCAACGAGTTCGTGTCATACTTTCAATTCATGAATTGTCTCCAATAAATAAATCACTAAATGACAAATCATTAACAAGGTCATACATACGACGCTTCTTCGTTAATATGGAATAAATTGTTTACATCGATTTCTCATTGCGAATAGAAATTTTATTTATTTTAACAAAATAAAAGATTGTTTTCATATAATTATTTAAATTACTTAAAACTGTTTAAGAAAGATTATCAACGGTTTTGAAGTGTTTCCAGATCCAGTTAAATCTTTGATGTAATAATTATCGGGTTTCGCTTTTATATAGGTTGTTTCTATGCCACTAATTAAATGAAATCGTAGCTTAGAAACGGATTTCTTTCCCATTTTGCCTTTTGTGCCAATACTCTTATCGAATTACACACAAATAGTTTCAGAAATCCCAGTAAGAAGAAATGGTTTATTCTGTTTGTAGAAAATTGCCTTTAAATCGTGTTTCAAAATTAAACTTTTATTACTTTTCGACTTTTCTACTATTTCTTAGTATATATTAACTCTTCACTCCACTCGATTATTGATTATTCTGTTTTAAGTACGTAGGTCATAGCTATCACGTGGTTCCATTTTGTTGTCTTTATACCCTTGTTTTGGTTACTGTAAAGTATTCTTAAAAATTAGACATTAGTTATTGATTTTTTTGCACGTATTTTGTATCATAAGCGCTAGTCGGTCACTAGCGCTTATGGTACCGTATGACTTTCTCATTTAATAAATGCTGAAAAATTGACAGCGCATGTTTCCGACAAAGGTACGAATGGTGGACCATTATGAAGTTCGGATTGCAATTGTTTTGACAGATAAACGGTACTAAAAGGTGTCTAAAATACGAGTTTCGGTCGAAATTCGTTAAACTATAAAAAAATTGGTATAGCCTTCACAATATTATTAAAAATCACACTACTCACTGCCAAGCACTTGTCATTGTGGCAACGCAGCTCCTCGCCAAATTTCCTTAATGTTTAAGCAAAACTGTAGTTTAACTTAATTTTAAGTATAAAAGCTGATTTTTATATATAACACCTTGGCCCGTGTATTGCACAAGTTATCACACAACAAACAACACCGATTAAAAAAAAACAGTTATTGAAGTAGACTATCAGAAACGAGGTAAAATCGACGAAGTAAAATCCATAAAAAAGGAACATACGTTCCAGTTACGTTACTCCTTCTTTTAGATAGTTCGTGAAAGGACACGTGTCCAGGGACGGCTGTCGTGTGTTTTGGGGAAAAAAGCTCTGTAGTTCTACCTGAAATAAAGTCAGGTTAACTTAAATCAAACAGATAATAATAATTATTAAAATATACATAACATTATCGAAATGGTCAAATACAACAACATAGCTATTTGCGTAAAGGTTAACGAGATAAAGGAAACTTTATTAACTACTGTGGTAATTGGGTCGAATCAAGGGAGTTTGGGTAATAACTGTGTTAGAGTTTTTTTTTGAATGGTATAAATTGCTCAGTATAAGGTGATAGGCGCCACGAAAGGCTCCATAGTATACAACAATTTACTGACGTGCTTCAAATCAACTCAAACTAACAGTTTTTTTTACACCAGAATTTGGACCACAACGTCCTTGCAAATTCTAAATCATCTTTCTGTGTAATTTGTTTGAAAAACCAGATGTTTTTATATGTAATTCGTAACTGCGCTATTTTTAAAAAATATTCTGGTCTATTGCAATAAAAATTAAATTTTATAAACAATAGACTAGTTATTTTTTTTAAATATTTAGTATATAATGCTGTAGGAAGTAACATGATAAAACTTATTAATGGAATATATTAAATTTGATAAGGTTTTACAACAACACATGGTAACCATAGCGACCTAATTATATAACATTTATAATTTAAGAAATGTGTCTATAGAGGCAATATCTGAATATCTTAGAATTTTCTACCGACTCTTCTTACTTCGATGTTGATGCAGTAGTAATATTAGAATCTATAAAGTATTTTTGTCAATAAACTCTATGAACATAAGTATATTTTTACTAAATATATTAGATTGTTCTTAATTTACGTTAAATAAATAAAGTTATTTAACGTAAATTAAGAACATGGCAACTTTTCATAAGCTTCGTCGAGTTTTCTCGTCACCCATTCCACAAAGCCTCAAATCGAAAGTCTTCGATCAGTGCGTCCTACCCGTTTTGACCTACGGTGCCGAGACTTGGACACTTACGGTTCGACTGGTCCACAATTTAAAGTCGCTCAGCGAGCTATGGAGAGGCTATGCTCGGAGTATCTCTGAAGGACCGCATCAGAAATGACGTGATCCGACAGGAACCAAAATCACCGACATAGCCCACCGGATTAGTAAGCTGAAGTGGCAGTGGGCCGGTCTATAAGCCTGCAGAACTGACGACCGCTGGAGTCGAAAAGTTCTGGAGTGGAGACCGAGGCTCGGCAAACGTAGTGTAGGACGCCCTGCGCAAGATGGAGTGACGACATTCGCAAAGTGGCCGGTGTGGGCTGGATGAGAATAGCCGAAGATCGGAAGCGGTGGCGTGCATTAGGGGAGGCCTATGTCCAGCAGTGGACGAACACAGGCTGATATGATGATGATGAAATAAAGTTAAAATTTCATATTATGTAATTTTAACTGTATTGATTTAAGGATGTTGTATTTATGTTTATTCTTTTAATTCAATGAAACTTTAAGATCAAACGCTTTAAAGACTAGAATGTTTAATCTGCATCGAGGTTTATTAAAACAGAATTTTCAAAAGAACAGTAAAATTTAGCTAAACAAAAGAGACGCATACGGAAAAATAGTCGATATCTGCTAACTTGTTACCTATTTATCTGAAATTAATTGTCAGCCTGATGTCTTTACGCTTTTACGTTAGTTTCCGGACCTTTGACAAAACTATTTTATAACTTTATATTAAAAAAGTATACATATTGATGTTTCTGTAAGTAACATTATATATTTTATTTAGATCAATGGCATGTCAAAAGTCAACTCTCAGATGCACTATTTATAAGTTATTGCACGTTGTGTATCCCATGTTGCAATAATGTAATGCACATAGTTTTATGTTTAATATATCCTGAGATATTTTCTGATTTTTGTTAACCTTTAAATAATTTTTATAAAAAAAAAATAACGCACGTTTAAAAATAAAAACAATACATTAAAGCAAATAATTTTTTTATAAACACGAAAAAAAATATTTTATGACATCTGGTAAAAACACGAGGCAGTTTGTTATAAGAAAATTAATTGGAGTTTAAAGTAGTAGTAATTTGAAAGTATATATATTTTTGTATTTTATACTAAAGTATTTAAGTAACATAATTTTTTTTTCTGAAAGAGTGATGCAAAAATAAAGACACTGCATTGAGTCTTCAGTTCAATCTGGTCCTCTGCATTCTCGTCTGCATATTGACTTGTGCACATTAGTTATTTATATTGCGATAACAGACAATGACTGTGATTTAACTGTTAATTACACATAATCTTAAACTAACAAAACTCTCATAAACCAGAGCGTTTATAATAATTTGCAACGCTTTAGTAGTTATTTCTCTTTCGCACTGGTAAGTTTAATTTTTGCAGTAAATATTACAAATCTATTGGGAATATTTCAATAAGATATTAAATAATGTAAAAATTAAGTTATTAAAAAACACTAAGGTTTTCATCGTATAAAAAAGTATAAATGTATAAGTTAACATTGTTACTTAATATCAATTTTTTATATGAATTTCAAATAAACAAAGACAGCCATTGTAGTATGCTAGTTACATTTAGACTTTGGATCTGTTTCAAAGTAATTATTTTAGCTGATATTATTATGATGTGACATTGTTCTAATGTGAAAGGGTACATAGAGGTACGTAGAACTTAAAAGCGCTCTCAAACTACTTTCCACTTTACAACAACAAAAAAGGTACCACATTTTATAGAAACTATAGTTTAATAATTTTAGAACTATTTGATCTATTCTCTTGTTCGTGTATAAATTTTTGGTACACTTTTTATAAGTCATTGCGTCAATTTCGCCTTAATAAATGTAACATGACTGGGCTTTTTGTTAAATAACGTAACACTAAATAAAATATTATTTTGACGTTTATTATCTAAATTTGTATCGGAAAGAAGACAAACAAACAAACGGTTTGTGTTAAACTTGAATGTGCCCACAATATTTAAATACTTATGCAATATAATGCCAACTGCCTCCGTAGCCTAGTGGTATAGCGTGTGCCTTAGAAACTGGAGGTCGTGGGTTTTGAATCCTGCAGGGACTCAACAATTTTCATTGTTGTTTCCTAGTTAGTTAGGGCAATTTGGGCCGATCACCTAATTGTCTAAAAAGTAAGATGATCCATACGTCGGATGGGCATGTAAAAGTCAGTCCACCCACCAACCCGCATTGGACCAGCGTGGTGGGATATGGTCCAAAATCTCCTAATGGATGGAGGTGTTATTAACATAAAATTACTTTACGGATTTTATCGCGTTTATTTTACATTTTAATTCCCGACGTTTCGAACACTTTCCAGCGGCCGTGGTCACAGGGTGACTGAGATGTCATGCGTCTTGATGATCCAGTGATGAAGCGGGGTTTCCAGATCTTAGTTTTTATTAATTATATTTAATCTGTACTCCGACCTATGCAAAACGAACTGATTTTATCTTTACAGCCAGCAGTGGTATTATGCTTGGGTTTAAATTTTAATTTATTAATTATGGGATCCCAAAGCGGTGGTAGAACCCAACCATCTTCTCTATTGAAATTTGGATGTTTTTAATCTCAATAGCCTCACGGATCATCCTTGGTAGGAATCAATTGTTCTTTAGCGAGATTTGTGGTCGATCAAATCTGATGTAATGGTTTGGGTGATTTAAGGTATGGTCACACTGCCGACTTGTTGGGTCTTTTATGTTTGATGTCAGCTATATGTTCCTTCACGCAGGTTCTTATTGCTCCTTTGTTTTGTCCAATATAAGAGGCCATAGTCACAATCTAGCTTGTACCTCCTGGGTCTTGTAGAGGAATATTGCACTTGACAGGTGGTGGAATTGAGCCAATCTTCTTCAGCGGCTTGAAATAAAGTTTGATTGAAGCCCGCCTCAAAATGTACAATCTTGTCAGTTACGCCACTCACAAAAGGTAGAGGATGGAGGTGTATTGGGAGGCCTATGTCCAGCAGTGGACTATTAAAGGCTGATGATGATGATGATGATGCAATTATACTTTATTCTCTTTTTCTTTTCAGAACATGAATAGCTCAAGTCAAACTGACTCTCAATCATCTGAAGCTTTTGTGCTGGAGATTCATACTCCTGATGACGTTGCGCGGGCTATTATTGAGAGCGGATTGCAGAAACAACCATTCTACTTGTTTGATATGGACGAGGCACACCAAAGAATACAACATTTTAAACATGTTATGCCGAGGGTTAAAATATTTTACGGTAAGAAAATTCTGAGATGCATATATATATTTATATCGGATATAGCATTTGGTTAAGTTATCGATACCTAGGCGATCTCAGAGTAAATTAGGTAAAAGGAAGCTTTTGAGGAGGTTGGTGAATTGTTGTTATACCATGCTTCAACGCTCATTTTCTCTTTGGCTTTGGCTTTTTTGGATGGGAAGTCAGTGTAGCAGTTTGCCATACTTGTCAATCAATGAAATGTACTCTATGACCAACTTCTAAAGATAGGGAGTTGCAGAGTAATTGATAAGTAATTTTGATATGTTAATAAACAACATTATTTACCTACAATCTTAATAGAAACGCTGGCAAGTTCATAATGACTAATACGATGGTCTCCTTAGAAGTACTTCTAAATTTGTCTAAATAAAGTATAAGTTAAGTTAAATAAATAGTAATAGATAGGTAGATATAAAAAAGAAATTTAGCAAATATTTTGAAGTAAATTTAATTAATGACACAATCAATTGATTAATTATATTAAATCTATTAATCTTATATTTTAGTATGTATAAATTAAGCTATTTATTTATAAACCGGAACGGTGGTTTTATTTTAAGAACTTACTCAACACACTCGGCGGATAGAAATTTTGTAATGCAGCTACCTCGACAACGTGACAGACAATTTTAGACATCGAATTTATATATAAAGATTTATATAAAAAGAGCGCTTTTTAAGACCTCAAGTCAACACCTAAAGAGCTGACATTAGCACATAGTACAATTAAAATTGTTTCAAATCAACTTCCTTTTCAGCCACATCACAAGGCTTAAAATATTTTTTCCAGTACGCCAGTAGGAAATAAAACAATAGTTGTTATTAATTGTTAATTAAATAGTTTTGAATATCTTTAATATCTTTCTAAACAATTTTTTCAGCTATGAAAGCGAACGATGGCGATTGGATGCTAAAATTAGCCGTGGCCTCGCAGCTCGGGTTCGACTGCGCTTCCCCAGGAGAAATTTACAAATTGAGAAGGCTAAATGTCAATCCCTCGTAAGTCACAAAAAATGTTCTTAGTAGAAAGATCTGCAATATTAATTTATTTTCTTTGCCCCATTCTTATATTACAAATGCAAAAGATTATTGGAATAAATGAATGCACAATTATACATTTTTCACACAAAACCTTTTTATTATAGGTTAGCTTATCAGTTATTATAATATAAAGTAAGTAGTTTTGTTACAAATGTAATTTTTTAATGCATTTCTTTATCATCACACGGGATAAGCCACGGATCAAAGTTAGTCTAATAATAATTCTTTTTAAAAACAATAAATTTTAACGAAAGGGTGACTATGTTATCTTCAAGACACTGGACGAAATAAATATGTTACATTATCTCATGCTCTATGTTGATACTAATAGCACAAGTAAACGCACAATGTTTCAAAGGAGAAAAAAAACAGATTTGTTACACAAACACCTTTACACCTTGGTTATTATATTTATTATAACAATACCTTTTTTCGTTCAAGAAAAATTATTTACGCGATGCCGTCAAAGACACCTGAGCAGATGATCTACGCTCGTGATACTGGTATCATGTTTACAACATTCGATACCTCTTTTGAGTTAACAAAACTAAAAAATATTGGTCCAATGCTCGGTAAGTTTTCCCGCCGATTTACTATGTTTTACATTATACTAATATTCGGTTCAATTTCGTTCACATTATTTTACTTTAATAGTATAAATTTTAAATTTGTAAGAAAATTATTGAAGTTATATTCTACATACACATGAATTATTTTATAACCATACCTTGCAGGCTACTTATACGTATTCGAGTGGATGGAAAAGTATTTACAATTTAGGTGAAAAGTTTGGCTGTGATTATGAAACAGAAGCAATACCGCTATTAGAGGAAGCTGCTGCACTCAAATTGCGAGTAAATATTTATTTTAAATTGTTCTTTAAGCATATTTGGATACTCCTAAGCTTTCTCAAACCAAAAATAAAATAAAATGTATCTATATGTTATTACCCATATTATTGTCTTTGCTATTATATTTTTTTAATGTCTTGTAGGTTGTAGGGGTAGCATTTCATGTTGGTAGCGCATGCTCGTCTGTTGAAAGCCATGAAATAGGTATTAAGTACGCAAAAGCCTTGTTTGATCACGAGGCTCGAGCTGGAAGAAAGATGAACATTGTTGACATTGGAGGCGGTTTCATAAGTGACACAACGGATAGAATAGACCAGGTATAATTCTGAAAGTACTATTTTTAGCTCCAGTATTTCTTTTTTTACATATTTTGTGACGATCTTACTTTAATCTGTTATTTTAATTACCCATTTTAAATAATAAATATTGCCTTTTAAACCAATAGATATTGCAAATAAAACTTTTCTTTTGTATATAGAGAATATATATTTCTCTAAATACAAAAGAAGAGTTTTATTTGAGGTGATTTTTTAATCAATGATGAATAAATTTTAAGCTATCATTATAGATAATTAATACATTGAGAAGTTTGTTGGACAATTTTGTTCTTTTTGTTTGTGGTTAGTCCATAAATATAACAAAACGGAAAGGCACTTTAGTCTATGAATTTATTAAATGAATACGCACGGTATCTTTTAAGTTACATATCTGTTAAGTTAGATAATTTTAGTATGAATTAATTGAGACTACAGCAATGTCGTACATTGCTGATGTTGACAATTAATTTTATCCCTAGATTACCAACGTATTGGTTTCAAGTTATTTAATCATTTTTATAATTGTCAGGGCGCTTCTAAAATTAACGAAGCTCTCGAACGCTATTTACCTGAAGATGACATAGAGGTGGTGGCAGAACCGGGACGATACATCTGTGACTCTTCTACTACTTTATATTGCAATTTAATTAACGTACGTCGGGTAGGTGTGATAATTTTTTATAAATATAATATTGAATTTAATCGTACAATAAAACTGATAGGCGGAAATTAGTTTTCGACAAAACTGATTACGCATTTTTTTTGAACTTAACTCAAATGTATAAGATTCTTACATTAAAAGATTAAAATGTTCACATATCCTAACTACAAAATACTAAAATCAAGAATAATGCAGCTTTATTACAGTGAAATAATATTTCAAGTTGGTTATATAATAATAATTTCAGAGCAAAAACAAATCTTTCGACTTTACAATATTACTACAGATTATACTGTTTTATTTATAAGGTTAAAAAGGGGAACGATGATGTGACAATGATATATATGAATGATGGATTATTTGGAACGTTAAGATATAACGAAGCTTGGAATACAGTTAAAAGATTTCGGGTAAGTTCCTTTAAAAGTTGATAATAAATAATTCTGAGTTATAAAACACTTTAGTGACTTGTGGGAAAATTTATTTTCCTAGCCAATCAAGACTGTTCGATAAAAACAATAAATACAGTAATATCTTCAAACTTTACGTTGTACGTTTACATTGATGAACTATCAACACAAACATACGGATACGTACAAAAATACGGATCATTGAGCAATTATCCTCATCCTTCTTTATACATATATATATTAATTACTGACTCCGTAGCCTAGTGGTAAGGGCATGTGTTTTGGAAACCGGAGGTCGTGAGTTCGAATCCTGAGGGGACTCAACAAATTTTGTTTATTGTTTCTTAGTTGATTAGAGCAATTTGGGCCCATCACCCAATTATTTGAAAAGTAAGATTATAAGAACCACCAACCCGAATTGGACCAGCGTGGTGTCATACTATCTAAAAAACCCCTAATGGGGAAGACGTGCATTAGGGAGGCCTATGTCAGCAGAGGACTAATTCAAGGCCAATGATGATGATGATATTAGTAATAAAGCCATTCTTGAAATAAAACCTAATGCTGACACTATAAAGATATCTAACTTTTTGTTTGGAAATTTGTTTTTTAACTTTAAAACTTAATAAATCGTCATGCTTTTCTAATACGTGATGCTTTTCTTTAGGCAAACAGTAGACCTAATATTAATCATATCAAACGTTTGTGATTTGAATACTTTTATAACGATATAACACTTTATCACGATATTATTCTTTAATAACAACTTTTTATACTATGTAGACCATATTCTATTTTTAGGAGCCTAAAAAGGATGAACCGTATGAGAAAGTAATTCTATGGGGGCCAAGCTGTGATTCCACGGATAGAGTTATGCAAGATGTACCGTTGTTGCTTCCTGCTTGTATGCCAAGCGATTGGCTGGTGTTTCCATTGAAGGGTGCTTACTCCTTTGGTTTTGCTTCGCAGTTCTCTTGTTTGCCTTTACCACGAACACGCGTAGTGGTATCATCTCAATTATGGTACGTTACTCTGAATGATTGTAAACGGAAAGTTATCTAATGGCTAATCTCGATATAATATAGATAGTTCGTGAACTAATTTGAGTTTTTATTTTTTGTATTCCTTGTATAGAGTTAGTATTATCTTAAAGGATGTTTTTATTTAATAATGACATAAAACCTTTTTATATTTTTTCTTGCCTTTGAGACTTTATGTTTTAATTCAAAAATGGTAATCTTGTTACAGGAAAATTGTGCAGAAGTGTGACGTATTTAAGCAATTAGATTTCGTAATAAAACCGAATATTGGAGCTCCTTTACCATCGACAATGCCGGATGTGATTTAATAATAACCTGTATTTAAAATAAATGGGTATAAAATTTCTTTAATAAGATCTGTTTGTATCTTCAATTCCTTACCTCCAAGACGATTTCAACTACGGTGGTCAGTCTATGTTAGAGATCAGCTAAACGCGCAAGAGATATTATAGTAAACAAGTGTACGCGCAAACATCAGTTCAGTCCCGGATAACCGGCACTAGAGAGAGAGATCAGGCGATGAACCGACTTTTTAAATGCCCATTGCATGAATAATCTTAGTCCATTTCTTAAATAATAATGAATAATATCGTGTAAATTTTGGTAAAAATGTTAAATAAAGATGTTTGATAAAGTAAAAACAGTCATTCATGAAGAAGCCTTACTGCACGGATAATAATTAGAATTGATTTAGAATAAATTAATATATTATATGTGTATAGATGCTGATATATATGTATGTGTATAGATGCTGGGGCTGATTGAGAATGGCCGAAGATCGGAAGCAGTGGCGTGCATTAGGGGAGGCCTATATCCAGAAGTGGACTGACACAGACTGATGACGATGATGATGATATGCAACTATATTTGATGAGTACAGTTATTGGGGCTACAATATAAAACTATTTAATCACATGTAATTTTTAACATTCGTCCAATATCAAAAAAACTGAAGCAAAAGTTTGTTTATTTATGTTAATGTGCTTAAATCAACTTTTTTTATTTTCTTCTAAATTTTATTTTAGACTGTTCCGAATGTTTAAACTGCTTTCTTTTCGCTGCAAAGAAAAAAAATAGTTATAACATACTGGTTATGGAACACGTATATTTAATTACTAACCTAAAATTATAACTTGCGTGCTTGACGACGACCCAACTATTTATGATAAATACTCAGTCTACAGTGATAATAGGTTATCAACAATGTCAAACTGTAAAGATAATAAATATCAATATTACTTAACCTAATAAAGTTTTAATTATAAGATAACAAAACAATAGGACAAGCTATTTATTGCTACTTATTTTGTTATTATTTAAGAAAACAAGTAAATTTTAGCAAAGGTATATGACTGGCGGCAGACAAAGTTCAACTAATTTGCGCAACAATACAATAATAACGAAAATAACAACGTGTTCTTTGCACAAAATTGCTCTACGATTTTTGCCACCGCATTTTTAATGTCTGATATGTTTTCAAGGTGTTCATTTTAATAAAAATGTGTATGTCTGTAACCGGTTTAATGCAGATAGTTTTTTTAATGCATTAACTTTTGTAAATACTTACATTGTATATCTTAATTGAAATAGGCCTAAAGGCATTTTTTAAATGGTTTGCATTAAAATGGTTATACTGGGTTATTCTTAAGATAAAGATTTATGAACTCAAGGGCAACTCTAGAAGGTTTCAAGAATTACAATTATGTTAAAAAATTTAGTGTATCTTTCAAGTGGTTATGCCAGCGTTTGCAATTTAACCACAACTAAATCATATATTAAATCGTGCAAGTTAGTAATTTTTACGGTGTATTTTTTTTGTCCAAATATCTGTTAAAATAGTTATCACAATAATTTTAAAAGGGACCATGAAGCTATTTATACTTATAATTTGAAAGAAGAAGAAGAGCTCTAGGACCGGAGCAACGAGGTAACATATACCAAATAAACATAGAAAATCAAAAATTTAGAGGAGGCAATGCTGAGTAGGCCAATCTCATGGTCATAATTTTCAGTACTGCTTTCTTTCTGTACTACTATAACATTCTTACAGGCTTATTCATGAAAATAATATAAAAAAATCCAAATATTTGTTAATATTATGTTCACTAAATATATATCTAGTAAAATACTAAAAATAGTATTAAGTGTTCATATGAGCCAGAATAAAATGAAACAAAGGTTTTGAAGAACAACTCACTGCTTAAAAAAGTTACCTGGCCAAAAATTTTTACGTTTACAGCTTGCAACAATTTTGCTATGTTAAACCATAATACTAGTTTTGTATAGGAAGAAAATGCAAAATCCTTATATATCAGGTTAATACTTCATTTTAAACCTATAAAAGAAACTCTTGCAGGTTTAATAATGTTTTAAACCGGGATATCAAAGCTTTCTTGGAAAGTAAACGGTAAGCGGTAAGCGGATGATACCCTACTATATTTTACCTGTAGTTATCCGCTTTGCTTGAGAATTGCTAGCGTGCGTTCACTTAATAGGTACATTTGCTTAAAAAAATTTGAGCAGCTTAAGCGTAAAACATTATGAAAGTGGTTTGGTTTTAATATGTGTGACTAGTTTATTCAGCACAATAAAATAAGAATGTTAAGGTTTTGTTCTTGCTTATAGAACAAATAAAAAAATATTTAAAATTTTAACAAAGCAATATGCCCGACTTCAGTATGACAGGCCAGGCCAGTATGAAACCATTTTTTCACCTTTATCTTTATCAAAGGTATTTAAAAAAAGTTGTGTACACCAAATATAATTGTAGAATTTAAATCAACTTCTTCTACAGTCAAGTAATATAATCTCATTTATTAAGGACTACTTAAAAATAATTAAAATAACGCCGAATTCATTATTGTAATATAATCAAATGTATCGTACTTATTTTGATAATAAAACGTAAAAAGTAGATTGATTAATTATATTATGTTTAGTAAATTGTTAATAGTTGATAGAATTTATTAATTGTCTCAAAAATGTCATAACGCTAATGCCACTGTCTTTTCGTGTAAGGTTAATTCATTATTTAACAGTTGATAACCGTTATCTATAACAGGAAATAGTTGAACATAGGGCACATTTCGTTCTTGTTCATTAGTTAAAAATTAAACTAGAGAAAGCATCGCTTATTATTTCATATGCAGTCTCGGGTATATTTTAAGCAGAAAGGAAGAAAACTTCTTTTTCAGAAGACAAAGAACTAAACCGGAAACAAGTCGTAAGTTTTATAACATTACTTTTAATGAATTTTGACGTTATGGAAATTCAGATTTAATTGAATTTATTTTATAACTTAATATAAATATTGATTAATGTTGGTACGTAATTTATATTAGTCATTGCTTTTAATGAAATACTCTTCTATGTCCTTTTTGACTTATCATTAAATCAAAAATACTACAGTTTAATGTTTCTTTTAAGTTTTCGATATATTACGCACGGCTCTTGCCATTTTTATATATAAGCGTTAATTCTTGCAGTTAATTTTCTTTTTTAAAAATTAAAGAAACTACAAAAATATTAGCAATTAAACATGATTACAAACTATCTACATGGCTGTCTGTTGGTATATAATAGAAATCGAAGTCAGTTCTGTCTTTAGTATTCCATTTAGTAAATACTACAGAATACTACATAGAGATGTTAAGCTACGACCTTTTCTTTATTCATGAAAGTACATGGGTATTCGAGACGTCCAAAGGACACATGACCCGTAACTTTATGTCTTTTTAGACCCTACAACATTTCTGTGCGTCGTAATACCGGATTATTACGGTCTTAGAAAGGATTTACGCACTTAGTATGGAATTCCTTCAAATGATTATATACATAAATTATGACACGACCTTTTCCTTCAATAGGGTACTATTCTTTGTATTTGTAAAGGGAAATATAAATGGATTAAAAAATATTATATTTAATTAATGATGAGTAATAAGACATATGAATTATTATATTTTTTTGTTTATTGTGTACTAAAGATAGGAAGAGTCAGATTTATCGAACTTTTAAAGATAGCTTGCTCTTGAAGTTAAAAATATTTTTGTTTGTGGAATATGGCAATAATTTCTTTAGGATATGCGGTTTTAATTTTATTATTATAGCAAAAGCAAATCATTCCAAAACAAAATGTATCATGGTAACTTTATTGCCGAAAATATTGTCACACACACTCATTTCAGATTCTCATTTAGATGCAAAGTTTTTGAATATTTTATATCACAAATTTTTGCAAGGCATTGGGAGACAATCACCTTTTATAAACTTTAAAAATGTGTATCTTGTTAATTTATATTTATTTATTGAACGACGAGCAGAAAATTCATGTGACAAAAACAAAATGGCCATCAATCCCATGCCACAATCCAGTTCCTGTCCTGTGACATGGGATTTTCTTTTACAGTATAAAGTAATAATCATTGATGATACCTTGACTACAATTTCATTGGAAATCGTAACATGTGATACTACTTTTGAAGAAGCCAATAACCAAAAGGTAAGGAATACATAGTGAATGAAACTTGTAATATGTAAAATGACTACAACACTCAATACATGTAATGTATTAATGTAGAATAATGGTTTTAGCAGAATTTTTGCGACACACATTTGTTTACATGATATTAAAATACATAATTACTTACAAGAATTACGTGCAACAATACCCCTATTATATGATATGAGAGTAGGTAACGAACCTAGACGTGTAAATTAATTGGTGAGTTATTCAGTATTCATTACAAAATACGAGGGCTGCACTAAAAGTATCGGGAATGGAATATTTCCACTATTCCTGTCATATTAAAATCTTTTTAATTACAAGCTCCTTGGTTTAAAAAATAGAATACATTTATTATTCAAAGATTCTCGATCTGTCACAGGTCCTGTCAAACTTTTTAGAACTTAGAAAATGAATTGACCTAGAAATTTAAGACGATGATTTATTATGACTTTCAAAATGGTTTAACACAAAAACAGTATGTTGACGGATAATTTTCTGCATTGTGATGAAGCCCTATACAAACACAATTTAGCGCTGGTTTGTGAATTTCAACGTATCGAGTGTCCAGCTCAGTGATGAACCCCGTCAAGCGCAATGCATAAAAGCTTGACGTCAAACTGATTGAGGGAGATCGACATGTGATATACCGCGAAATTCAGGCAACTTAAGACATTGGCATGAGTCAAATACAAATAATCTTGCATGAACAATTACACAAATAGGTATAGGAAAGTTGTTTTCCGATGGATATCGCATTCACTCTGTGAAGAGCAAAAAACGGGTTGCGTTACCAAGTAGCGTCAGAACTCTCGAAAGGTTCCACGCAGGATCCTCAAGTGCTGTATAAACATTTTATCAGGTGGTGAATCCTAGATATACACGTTCGAACCCGAAATAAAAATAAGTCACGAGTTTGGGTGTTCGAGAATGAGTTATAGCCAACAAAAATTGTTCGTTCACGGAGTGTTGCAAAAAAAATGGTGGCCACGTTTTTCTGTAAAACCGGCCATATGCGGCATATTCCTCTTGAGGGACAAAGAACGGTCAATGTAGAATAGTATGCTAGCATTTGTTTGCCATAGGTCATTTCTGAACTCCGTAAAGAGAACTGCAACTGCCGCATCATTCTCCACCACGACAATGCGAGTTTTCACACCGCGCACAGAACAAAAGACTTTTTAGAGCAAGAAAACATAGAATTATTCGACCATCTCCCGTACAGTCCCGACCTGAGTCCTAATGATTTCTATACTTTCCCTAAAATAAAGAATACATTGCGAGGTCAGAGATTTTCATCCCCTGATAGAGCTGTGGACGCCTAAAAAACGGCCATTTTGGAGACCGAAATTTACGAATGGAATATTTGATTCAATGATTGGTTCCATCGTATAAAAAATATGTCACATTTCGCGGAGATTACTTCGAAAAGCAATAAATACATTTTTAAATAGTAATGTTGTGTCACTTCCTCGATTCCCGAAATTTTTAGTGCCTTGTATACCATACCCAGTGACCTTTTCAAACGGATGGAAGTTTTTGAAATGGTATAATTTGATTAGATTACAGTTACAGTTTACAGTTAAGCCCTTAGATAACAACTACCTCCCATGATCGAGGGACTGAATTTAAAAGCTCCAATTATTCGTTAGGACGTCCTCGTTAGGAGGGAAAAGATGTAATATCCTATTCGTTTTTTGTCAGACTGTATGTCATTAGCACATATTATTGTCTGTGATTGACTTGAAGTGGAGTCGAAATAGACCTCATGATGACTTGGGAAAGTAGCTAGGAATTTGAATCGTCAAATTAAATAGGTTGCTTTAAACCTTAAAAATCTATAGATCTGTACAAATGTTAATATTTCCTTATTCACTTACCACTATTTATCTTGAAAAATGTTTAAGATAAATAGTTAATGGCTTAAGACGTGCGTACATATTTACGTCAAATAAGAATGTTATAATCGATTGATAATTATATTTACCAACATCAAAAAGAAACTACAAATATCTTTGATTTATTTCTTTTAAAGTTGTTATGTTTATATGTAATCAGTTTGTATTTAAACAAGAGAAATTTTATCAAATTTAAAAAATACTAAAAAACATGCTATTATAGCAAACCGAACTGAAATCGAAAAATATTTTTTTATCACAAAGAGTTTATAATACAGTAGCAGAAGGTGAAACAATCCATCATAATGAACTACTTTAAATAAAATGATAATAAAACCTTTAAGTCATGAAACAAAATCACGTAATTCGGAGTGAAAGCCGGTGCTTGACATATTAAAGTTTACAATCGTTCTATGGACAACTGTCTATGAAGGAGAGTTATGGGAACGTTGTGAAATGCACCCCACGCTTTTCACACTCAATTAAATGATTTTTTTTATAACTTAAACCTGTTACGGTTTGCTATATAAGCGTGTTTTTTTAGTTTTTTTAAACTATTTTTAATACTACTTATCAATCTTTTTTGTAGATATGTGGTATTGAAATGTACTACGAATCGTTTTTTAATCTATTCATCTCATTTAAAGCTTCACTATTGCACGGGGTATTTCCTGTTAACTTAGAGCATAAAAAATAACGAAAAAATTTTGGCGAATTATTGCATCGTCATCGGTCCTTGAGACGAATGCAAAGTTTCGAGTCGATGAGAGGTTTCGAAAACGGTAAAAATAGTGTTCAAAAATTCGATTACATACATGGATTCATCCCGAACTTATAGAAGCGTGTTAAAAAGGACCCACTTATGAAAGCAAATAACAATTTTAAGCAATATAAGCAGGTAACGTGCTCTCCGTACGAATGTCGTATTCATTCGCGCGTTTTCTGTCTCCACATTTTAATTCTCTATCCATATATATGCTAACACAGACTTAATTGTAAACCAATTCAAGTGATACAATTATGTAAACAATACTTTGTGCCTATCGTTTACGGTTTGGACAGCGTTTGTAATTTATTCGCTCGAGTTTGTGGTTTTTGGTGCCGTAATTTTTTCCAGTACTGAAATATCTAATAAATTTATCAAATATATGTTAAAAATGGGACCAATGGGAAGCTAATATCTATTATTTAAAAAACGAATGGAACAAAATTGGAATGGTTGAACAAAATAGGTAACATACATAAAAAACATACGCTCATAATTGAGTATCTCCTTTTAGGAAGTCGCTCAAAAAGAGTTTGCTATATTCTGTTTCAGACGATGAACAGCACAATGGAAAGCGATATTGCTTGCTGCTCTGATGCGGCTTTTGTACTCGAAAATCGTACCCCAGTGGACGTCGCATGCGCTATGATTGAGAGCGGTTGTCAAAAACAACCATTTTACGTGTTTGATATGGACGACGCGTACAAACGTATTGAACATTTCAAACATGTAATGCCGAGGGTAAAAATATTTTACGGTATGTATTTCCATTCAGATTGCTTCCGTGGCCTAGCGATATTGGCCCTTGCTTTATAAACCGGAGGTTGTGGGTTTGAATCCCGCGGGGAAACAACTTTGTGATTTCGTAATTTTCTGGTTGGTTAGGATAAATTAGGCCGATCACCCAATTGTCTGAAAAGTAAGATAATCCATGCGTCCGATGGGCATGTTAAAAAGAAGGCGTGCAATAGGGGAGGTTTATGTCCAGCAGTGGACTTACGCAGGCTGATGATGAGGATGATTGCCAATACACTTTGATACTTCATTATTTATCTGTTCACATTTAATTTCATTGTATTAAACGCTAACTGACCTTAAAAGAAATATAAATCACAAATTCTATTAAGTTTAAAATTCGTTTATAAAATAAATAAAGTTATACAGGGAAATATTGCCAAGTTTAAAAAAAAAGGCTGAAACAAAATTCCCTTTGTCTATAACAATCAATAAATTTATTTATTCAATTATATCAGTAACAAAAATAACTATTTCATTTTAATTTAAACGGAATATGTATGTCAGTAATTAATTTTATTTTCTTCAACAAAAATAGCAATGAAATCGAACGATGCGAAATGGATGTTGAAACTTGCCGTCGCTTCAGATTTAGGATTCGACTGTGCTTCCCCAGGAGAAATTTTTAAATTGAGGCAGTTGAACGTCGATCCATTGTAAGTTACATAAAAAATTGCTTTTTCACAAAAAAAATCTCATAGTCTTGAGTCTTTTTTTCATTTATCTTCCTTTCTTGTTCTTAAATAATATTAAATAATATTTTCGTATTAACTACGTCGCTAAACCTTGATCTTCTATTGTTTATTTTTCTCCTAGCTTATATTATGTTTTAAAGTAATCTAATGTTACTTAATTATTTAAAATTGTAAAATAATAATAACTTTCTATTTCTCTGACCAGTGTTAAATATATGTTCTTTACGTGAGTCTTACATTTTATCTCATATTTTTGGTAAAAGGAAAATTGTATACGCCATGCCAGCGAAGACACCCGAGCAGATGATCTACGCTCGTGACACCGGTATCATCTATACAACATTCGATACCTCGTTTGAACTAAAGAAAATGAGCAAATATTGGCCCGATGCTTGGTAAATTATGGAACACTATTTTTCGTCTAAAATTATATATACATATAGTTATATTCTATGAATTCGGTTGATATCATAGATAATATTAGTGTCCGTAAATTTTTATGTTTACCGTATATAATTGCTTTAACAAAGATGATAAAAACTTTAGTATTAATACCTTATATAAACACAATTTCTCTTTGCTTGGTATTATGTTTTTCTCGTAATTTGCATATAATTATATAATTATAGTGTTAATTAAAATGTAATATATTGAGGTAAGTAATGTAAATGTAATTGTGCTAATTATTCATATAAACCTCACCCTGACTTTGTCCGTGATGTTGTTAAATGAAATGCTCTGAATCCCATTTTTTATAACCTACAAATCCCTGTTGGTTATAACCTACAAATATTACTCACAATAGCTAATTATTTCATGTTGCGACATCAACTTGATTCATCATCAGCCTGCGCTAGTGCACTGCTGGACAGAGGCCTCCCCTTATGCACGCCTTCTCCATTAGGGGGTTTTAGGAGTACATGCAAATTAAGGCGTATTTCCTCGTCCTTTGTACTCTCATAGTCCGATTGGACGGAAAACTGAAACGACATGTAAGATATAAGGAGTAGGACGAACGCAATGACCAACTTGCTTTACCGACAATCGGGTCATAATAAACTTAGGAAACAGCAATGAAAAGTTGTTGAGTCCTCCAAGAACTTAAACCCTCGACAAGGTCGTTCTTGTAAGTTTTGAAAGCAAAAGCCATACAAGGCTACGGACGCAGTTAACGAGCGTAGTGCCCTTCATTATCTTCTTGACGTGGACGTGACACCCTGTGGAAATATGAAGGTAGTCGTTAAATGCAGGTAACACTAGATTTATTCCTTTAGAAGACTATAGGAGTGGCCTATGTTTAGTCGTGTTAATGAGCAGACAAATATATAAAACTGTTTATTCTTAGCAATACTTTTGCAGTCTTCTACTACGTATTCGCGTGGATGGGGTAAGCATTTATAACCTGGGAGAAAAATTTGGCTGCGATTATGAAACTGAAGCCGTTCAGTTGCTAGAAGAAGCTGCTGCTCTAAACCTTCGAGTAAGTGCAATATTTCCTTTAATGTTTTTATGATATTTTTTATATATGTAACAAAATTCTTTAATTTATCCATTTAAGCATTTGGTAAAGTATTATGTAAGTAGATATATACTATACTATGAGTAGGCTCGTTTTTTATTTATTTGGATAAGAAAGTAGACGAGCACTCGGGCTACCTGACGGAAAGTGGTTACAGATGTCCAGCGTCATCGGCAAAAATAGGAGTATCACCTACGCACTGCCTATGGAAGACATAGGATGTTGTCAAATTTACCCAGTAAATACACTGCCCACGGTTCCTTCCAAACCGGAAAGTAATAGCGGTTTTTAACTAACGCTTTGCAACAGAAATAGGCCCCGTGGTGGTACCAACCCAATTTGAAAATGTGATTGAATGTTGAATACGTATAGTTATTTTTAATTAATACTAAAAAAAATCCTTTTAAGTAAATTTTGGAAAACTGTTTTACAGGTTGTAGGCGTTGCGTTTCACGTAGGCAGCGTATGCTCATCCATTGACAGTCATGAAAAAGGAATAAAGTGTGCCAAAGCCCTGTTTGATCATGAAGCCAAAGCAGGAAGAAAGATGAACATCGTTGATATTGGCGGTGGTTTTATGAGCGACAGGATTGATAGAATCGACGAGGTCTAGATATTCAATAATTATTATCACATTTCATAAAATGTATCCGGACGGAAATAGTATTATAATATAATTTATACTAATTAATTTAATATTGGCATCATTATATTAACTAGTATAAATTTAGTGAAAATATATGAGCAAAGTTATTTAAATATATTACCTTGAAACGTTAAAGTTAAAGTTAAAAATTATAATCAGAATTCCAGTTTTAAATTCTTCGCAATGATACATACATTATTAAAGTAATATATTTTAATATGTTTAATTAAATTAAATATTTGAAGCAAAAAATAAAAATTGTACAAAAGTAATCGATAATATAAACTAATTATTAATATGGGTATTTTTCTAATGATTAGGTCGCGTTAAAAGTTAATGATGCGCTTGATCGTTATTTCCCTGAAGATGATGTCGAAGTGATAGCAGAGCCGGGTCGTTATATTTGTGATTCTTCTACGACACTTTACTGCAACATAATGAATATACGACGGGTAAGTACAACACCAGTAAGGTTAATTAAAAATATAAAACTATTACAATATACAGTGAGCTTACTGAATCGCGGTATGTAAAGTACGTACCGCAATTTACAAAATAATTGCTGTTAACTTTAAAACCTTTACATTGCTGTTTTCTCATATTTTCTTTGTTTTAGGATATACTATTTATTAATAAAGTGGTAACATATACAAAAAATAACATATTTGAAACAGTATTCGAAATTAAGCCTATTAAAAAAGTTTATCATTTGAAATATAACGATAAAATGTTACGTTATTTTTGAATTTCTTTTTCTGCTTAGGTTATAAAAGATGACGAAGACATAACTATGATATATATGAACGATGGAGTATTTGGAACATTAAGGTATAATGAGCCCTGGCATGAGGTAAAAAGGCTAAGGGTGAGTAACTATTGTCAGAGATATAACGTTAAAAGGGTTTCTGTAAAATGATGTTGCGACCCTTGGCCCCGTAAATCGATTAGACGGAGAGTTCATGAAGTTTTAACAATCGCCGACCTCAGCTTTGTTTGAATGGATTGAGACTATCTTTTTGTCAGATTTTTGCATAATTTTTGTTGTCATCCAACTTTGGTTTCGATTGATAACAGTAAAATTAAAGTTAAAAGCTTAAACGATGACAATGATTAGGTACTTTCCTAAAAAGAGGTTAATGGTATTTAATCAACATTCCATTAATAATAAGTATTTACTTACTAACGTATACGTTCATCGAGATCTTGCTAGCATTTAGTTAAAAGGCCTATGTAGTGAAAAAGGGTTTCTTAAATTTATGTAAAATATTGTATGTACGTTTACAGCCGCATAAAGATGGCGAGACTTGTGAAAAAGTTATTTTGTGGGGCCCAAGTGGCGATTCCACAGATCAGGTTATGAAAAATATCACAGTATACTTACCCGAGTGTACTACAAGTGACTGGCTGGTCTTTACAATGCAGGGCGCCTATACATTTGGTTTCGCTTCCCATTTTTCTTGTTTACCGTTACCGCTTACTCGAGCAGTAATATCATCTCATCTGTGGTAAGTTACTTAATTCATGCTTTCCAAAATATTAAATAGAGTTTGAAACAATAAGCCATTACGATAGTGACTACAAAGTGTTAATGTTTATTAGAAATAGAATAAAAGTTATTGGTCTATGAAACTATGTTTTCCATAGATTGAATGTTGTGTCTATTAAAATTGAAGTAATCGCATCAAAATTAAAATAGTCTTGCTTCGTATACGTGTGTTAACTTTCTTATCGTGATAACGGTTGTGAAAAACTACAATCCTTAGGTTAATAAAACACTTATGTTTAATAATATTAATGTTTTCATCTAGTGGTCATTAAAATGTTTCAGGAAAGTTTTAGGGAAGACCCTTGTTTTCAAGCAATCAGAATTTGAAGAGAAACCAAACATTGCAGCTCCACTTCCATCGACGATGCCTGATGCAATTTAAAACAATACGATTTTTTGTAATAAATTATAAAGATGATTAATTTCCAGATATAGTTAAATATCAATTTATTTTTAATTAAATTTACTCATGTTTTAAATATTTTTTTATTAATTTTTAATTACATGAACTTTTCACTACAGACATAGTAACCTTTGAGTATTTGAAATGTACTGCATAAATTATATTTGTCAAATTGTATCGTCTAAATTAAATTTCATTTGTGGTAAAAAAATTACGTATGACGTTATTTATACAGTTCGAAGTCAAGTTGTTATTAATGAACTTTTACATGATTTTTCTCTCTGCTCAACTGCCTCCGTAGCCTAGTGGTATGGGCGTATGCTTTAGAAACCGGAGGTCATGGGTTCGAATCCTGCGGGGACTCAACAAATTTTCATTGTTGTTTCCTAGTTGGTAAAGGCAATTTGGGCCGATCATCCAATTGTCTGAAAAGTACGATGATCCATGCGTCGGATGGGCATGTAAAAAGTCGGTCCACTCACCAACCCGCATTGGACTAGCGTAGTGGGATACGGTCCAAACCCCCCTAATGGATAGGGGTGTATTAGGGGATATATATTAATTGACAATAATTCCTATGTCCAGCAGTGGACTATCACAGGCTGATGATGAGTGATGTGTGACATGATTTTCCAGTTTCCTACACCTAGATTTACCATTAGAATAACAGATAAAATCAAGCCTACATCTGATTTAGTTTTATTACTACGGTTTTCGACCAATCGCACAACAAATGATAAATATAGACTCAAAGTTGATTTATTCAATTTTATTTTATAATTGGGTAAGTGATAAAAAAATCTCATTGGTTAGAGGCCTGATAACACGACAATCCATGTTGTGCTTAGATATATATATATATGTATGTAAATATTACTTGTGTCTGATATAACTATGTATCGCATTGTGGTGTAGTATTAAAGATTTATATTATTTTTATATTTTATTATTATTTTCCAAAGAGCGGCTAATCTCGCACCGTTACTTCAGCAGTTATATTTTAGTACACAAAATTTTAAGAATGTATCACTATCTTTTTAAATAATTCAAATAGCGCAAACCAGTTTAGCGTGAAAAGGTGACAACGGTGATAAAGTTCAGGTATTATTTAATTGCAAATTTAGGCAATAAATAATTTGTTATATATCTTTGTTAAGGTAATGGCCTGATATGGCCATAGCTAATACAGCTTCAATACTTCAAAGATTAAACCACATAGAAATTAATTTATTTTACCTTAAATATTTATACCTGATTTTTATGAATTTTACTCAAATATTTTCAGTTTTAAAAAGAAATTAAATCTCAACTTGAAAAGTTCTTGTGGGTACTAAAAAAATCTCATTATCTTGTTCAAGGCAGGAAAATTACAAGGCTGCGGCTTAAATGCGCCTGTAGATTTTATTTAAGAAAAAAAATGTATGTTCCAAAAATATAAATGCATTATTTTGATGTAGTAAGCTAGTTCTAAAAGCTTTTACGTTAAGGTGTTAGAAAGAAACTATGTTTATATTCGGTAGCATGCATTTTTTTTAATAATTAATTTTTTATTATTTTATCTAGAACTTTCTCTTGTCACTTGAAAATCAATACAGTACATGTACGCCTTACGCATACTCCTTACGTATTATATCAATCAAAAGACGTATTTTATTCTAAATTTGCAAAACAGTAACATTGATTTATTTATTTTATAAATAATGATTTAACCCTTTTTTTGTGTTTTAATAATTTGTATAGAGAATAAATGTGTTCATCATGATGGCCTTTATGTTTTCGTAAATGCTTAAATTTTAAGTTTAATGTAAATTCGTGGAATTATTGATCTGTTTTAAGAACATTGCTTAAATTTTTAGTTTAAAGAAAATTCGTGGATGTAAGAATCTGTTATAAAAACAGGAATAAGAAAACTAATATTTTAAATTTAAAACCGATACTTATTAGTGACTGATACAATCACCAAACATTGAGAAAAAGACAGAAAAATAATTTGTTAACATACGAATTTTTGCCTACTATTACTGAAATGTAAAAGAATTCTATTCTTCTAAACGAATTTCCTGAGAAAAACCATGAAATTCAACAATAAAGAACGATTGAAACATATCTCAATAAACATTTAAATTTAATTTTGGATGGGTTGTAATTTTACTTAAATTGTGACTAAAAATAATATTGAATATGATCAATATTATTATATGATCATATTCAATATTAATATATGATATTGAATATGGTCAAGGTTTTGTTATCTTAGATCTTGTATCATCATCATCATCTTCCTGTGATAGTTCACTGCTGGACATAGGGCTCCCCTAATACACCCCTATCCATTAGGGACCATATCCTACGACGCTAGTCCAATGCGGGTTGGTGGGGGGACCGACTTTTTACATGTCCATCCGACGCAATGATCATCTTACTTTTTAGACAATTGAGTGATCGCCCAAATTGCCCTAACCAACTAGGAAACAACAATAAACATTTGTCGATTCGAACCCACGACTTCCGGTTGCTAAATAATACAGGATAAAGATTTAAATTTTACACTGTACCATGTGTTTAGATAACATTAGCTTCGATTTGAAATAAAAATCAGTTGTGCACTATAAAGTAAACGATAAGATTCCACATATATTTATAGTATATTATTAAAGGAATCAAACTACCTCTGCATTTCTCTGTAAAGGAAAATACACAACTCTTGAATCTAATAATAGTATTTTTTTTCCATAAACATAAAGGGTAAACCACGAAGGTTAAAAGAAGTGTGTAATAAATTAAATCTATTTAAAATGTATCTCTAAAGCAAGACAAAAGACTTAGAACACCTACTACACGTAGAAATGCCTTTACAGAGAAATGCAGAGGTAGTTTGATTCCTTTAATAATATACTATAAATATATGTGGAATCTTATAGTTTACTTTATAGCTGGCACATGGTTCACTTTAACACACACTGGTAGGTAAAATAGCTAGGTAAATATCAATTTATCTTTGATCAACTTTCTCAGAAGAGCAGCATTACGAGTTATCTTTTTGATACATAGAACAATCAATTAGGCAGGGATCAATAGATAATGAGAAACCATGCTGCTATTTCACAAGAAATTTGACTCGAATCTGCTTAAATTATGCTGTTGATAAAGGAAAGTCTACTGTGCCTAGTACCTCTCCACCGATTTGACAGTGCTGATCGAAAAGTGCAAAAAATCTGGCAGTGCATCTGTGTTGTAACAAAAGTAAGTCGTATACTCTCATCTTCATTGATCTAATCATCAAGTAAAGTCTTTGACACTGAAAACCATTTTGTAATGTATAGAAAATAAATTTTAAAAAGGGGAAATGATTTGTTTTGAGTTTTTATGAATTATAAAACTGACACTTTTTTAAAACATTCACTGAGCGTTTGTTAAACTTTTTATTTTTTACAACATGGGCATAACATATAAGTATATGGGCTGGTTTTCAGCTCGTTATTAATATTATTCTTATTATAATTAACATTTTTGCGAGTCATTTGGGCAAACAAATATTTGTGAAAATCAGCATAAACAGAAACGCTTAGAGTGTATTTTCATTTCCATAGTTTGCATTTTGTAACAATTCTTGCATTTATTTAGATGGAAAGTACAATCACGACTATATTTTTTTTCCAATGAAATAATAAGACCAGTATAATTTCAAAAAATCCGAAAGAGAATTGTTTCATCCGAGTTTTTATTGTTACGATAACAGTTTCCCATGAATTTTTATTTCACCTGAAATGGTGCATTTACGTTATTGGCCTTTAAGAAAATGCCTCCCAGTTGCCGTATTAACGTAAGGTGTTTTGCAAAGGGTTCCTTTACTTATGTAACTTTCTTTTGATAAGATAATGCAGCATTCATGTCCGAGTACGAAAATTACTTGGTATTATATTAAAGAACTGTGCGTCACTTTCGTGATGATTATTACACTCATCGAACGAATATACCAGACATGTTTTTATTCCTTACTACAATATTAAGATCTTTATGGAAAAAACACAAATAAATATAAAATGGACTTAATGATCTTTTCTTTGATTACCTGATAGTCAGCGCCAAGCTGGCTAATCTGTCACAGATTCGAATAGAATTTGATTATCATCGAATATCAAATATAACGAAGTTCGTAATTTTCATTAAAAATTATATTTTTTTCTGAAAAGAGATAGTAGACGACTGACACATTCATAGAAAATTTATGTTATATACATAATGTGTACTAAAATTATTATATGCATTAACTGGTACATGTAACATGTTTTGTAAATTTTTAATCAATGTCGATTTTTCATTCTTTAATTTCTATTTTAAATAATGTTGCAGTGTAATTGGATAATAAGAAATGTAGCAAATGGACTTGGCTACATAGCGTCTAATACTTTTTTTCTTCAATCGATTGAATATGGATACAATACTGTACTGATAATGTGTTTGTTGACAAAGCAAAGTAAAATTCTGGACTTCTTACAAAATATTTAAGTTTGTATTAACCAATAATAAAGTGTCTTTACCACAGTGCTATATGCTATATATCTGCCTCTTTTTAGTATAGGTAATCATTTGGTATAGCAATGGAGTTTGATAAACCTAAACTAGTCATTTTAAAATTAATGACAAAAGAAACGGTAGCCGACAAAAAACGCAACATCAAAATAAACATGAAAGTCCAACAAATTTTGTACAGTTTGACTTTTCCTGTATTAATTAAAGACTCAGCTGATAGAAAGATGATTAATAGAACTCATACAGTTATCCTTTGGACGTAGAGATTAATTATGACGTTATTACTAAGAGCGCATGTTTTGATAGATTGATGGTTTCGCTTGGTGACAAATAGTGTACACCAAACTGTTAGTCATTGTCTCCAGAATGTAATAATTCTCTATATAAGAATAAGTTTTTTACTTTAAGGACCCATTCAGATATAGTTTTTTTATTATTTTATAATCTTAAATTATCCAATGTTACCATGTCCCGAGAAACAAATTTAACAGTTTATAATGGAAACTAAATCTTGTTATATTAAAAATAAATAATTAAATTATAAATTTGCAATCAAATTGATTATATGGGGTAAAATCAAATAGAAAGATATTTGATAAGTTTATTACTAATTTATTTATTATCATGTTATATTCTGATAGCTGACTATCGATCGATCGTTACTGTTTAATTACACTGTAAAATGGACCTATATATATTACATATAGTACATAATTATTTAGGTAGATGGTTGACTAAACAAAATTACTGCAAGCAAATTATGTTAATCGTTTCAAATATTAAAAAAAATTGAAACAAAAATAAACAAGTCCATCATCATCATAATCAGCCTCTGTAGCCATCAGCCACTGCTGGACATAGGCCTCCCCATTAGGTTTTTGGACTATTTCCCACCACGCTGTTCCAATGCGGGTTAGTGGGTAGACCTAATTTTTACATGTTAATTTTGTTAAAGTTTATAAACCAGTCAGCATATTGATTTCTGTATTTTAGTAGCTTAATGCCAAAGATTGCGTTCTGGCGTCTTACAGTTAGATTTTTACAGTCTTGTCTGTGAGATTAAAAACTTAAAAAAAGATACTAACTATACTACTATAAGAAAAAAAGTTTATTTTTAACTTCATTACATATAAAATAAATCAAAAATACTATGATAATGATTATCTTTATTCATTTTATAATATTTGATAATACGTGCATTAAAATCACCACATATCTTACAGTGAGTATTTATGGCAAAGTTACATATGGCCTATACATATTTAACTTGTTGCTGCGTTTTGCTTACCATTATTAATTACTATGCGGTGAGCATTCTACTGTGTTTAAAAAAATAATATCATAAAAATGGCAGCCATATTTCTTAAGTTGTGTTAAAAAAATTGCGTATTGTGTAAGTTTTTATAGAATAAAAATATCAACAATTTTTTGTCATCTCATAGGAATAATGAGTTTTTCCCTAAAAGACAATAATTTTCCTTGATAAAAAAATATAATCCTTGATAAAATATAAAGACAATAATTTTCCTTGATAATAATTACTAAAGGAATCACTCTCAAAATTCTTGGAGTTCCTCTACGTGACACAAATAATTATGTGAACGCTATCTTATATTAATGTGCTCTTGCCTGCGAAGACAATTTTTATTCTGTATAAAGTATATAGAATCATTATGATTCGAGATGGTGCCATCTAAAAAGTTAAGTTATCTTCTTTAATAATAACCTCTGTAATGTTACGAAAAACAGGTGAAAAACAACCGTTTCATGCAAAAAATAAAATATTTATAACATTTTATTGCATTAAACGGTATTGGAATGAAAACAACAGAAAAAACTAAAAATTTAAAATATAACAGAATATTCAAGATCTGAATCCAGCTTCATCCAGCAAGTAATAGCAACGAGACACCAACCAGCTAAGTATTCGAAACTTTGAAAGTTTAAATATAATTATGCTTGTGTACATAAATGCGATTTACATTTTTAAATAATTGTATTTAACAATATATAGTATTTGTGGTAATTAAACGAACAATTATTACACAATTTTTATTAAAATTAACAAATAACTAACAATGGAAGAAATGTCTTTTTTCCGAAATCATCATAGGTTTGGTTTCTGACTTATCAATTGAAACACATCAATTTTAAAAGACCTGTTGTCTTGATTTAGCTATTTTTAGACTAAGTTACGAAAAATCTGAAACAATATATTATGGAGGCAAGTAATAACTATATATACGGACGTTTCTCAAGACGACTTGAGCGGACTGTTTGTTAGATGCTAATCGCACTGTAGTCGAATAGAAAAGCCTCTATATTTTATCTTTGGTTTACAACGTCTCGGAAATTGCAACCACATATTCACTCCAAAGACTGTAATCGTATTCATTTAAAAGCGTTAGAAACTCGCATTTATGAACATTAAACAAAGTAAGACAGTTATTAAGTAGAGCTCTTGGTGAAAAGGTAAAAATAAATTAAAATACACATATATATCTAAATAATCTAAATAAAAAACATTTAATAGCACAATATAACATTATTATATTTAGATTTATGATGATGTATTACTTCTTATTTCAGAACTTTTCTGGGCCAAAGTGATTTTTTTTATTAAAAAAAAGACAAATTAATATTTGTAATTGTTTGTATAGTATATTAATATTATTGCAAAAGATGACGAAAATCCCCGATTTCTTCCTATGGCTGGTGCTTTTCAGATTAGAGTATCTTTTCCTGAAACGGTGGTATCGTTTTTGACATTTAATAAATAAGTACAATCACTTTTATTTTCAAAAAAGATATTAGAATTAGAATTTGATAAAAAAGGCTTCAAATATTTTTTTATTGGGTCAGACGAATCCAACTAAATAAGGAAGAAAGAAAAAGTAGCTTTTAATTCATAAAGTCATTTTATAACAACAAACTAAATGCAATTAAAACGAATTTTCATTTCATATTATTAGTGTGAAATAATTTCAACAGAGTTTATACATACATAGTAACAATTTCGTAAGCTTAAAACTTAATTACATAGCTTAGCCTAAAAGCCAGTATGGGCTGCAAAGAGAAAGGGTATAAATGTTCGCAGTGCACAGATACTCTCGAATTGGATTGCATATTGGATTAGATACGTAAAGCTTTTCTAGCATTAGCTACCGTGAAAGAGGAGATGTACGAACTATGCTCGTAGAATGGCATATTTAGACGACAAAATCAGCTTATCTGTTACTATTTCCGTAATTTTTATGACTATCTTACTGGTAGAGGTTCCATTTCTTTTATCCATTCATCAAAATTAAAAACTTTTCCAGTAGGAACGATTATAAATGTTTTTTGCGATGCCCTCTTCGGAAATATCAAAACTTTAAACCTCTCATATAAACTAGTAACTATAATGTTGCTTCTTTGCAGATATTTAAAAACTTTGTTATACCTGGAGATAATTGACACATCACACATCACATCAGCCTTTGTTAGTCCACTGCTGGACATAGGCCTCCCCTAATACACCCCTATCCATTAGGGGGTTTTGGACCGTATCCCACCACGCTGGTCCGATGCGGGTTGGTGGGTGGACCGTCTTTTTTACATGCCCATCCGACGCATGGATCATCTTACTTTTCAGACAATTGGGTGATCTATGCCAATTGCCCTAACTACCAACTAGGAAACAACAATGAAAATTTGTTGCGTCCGCAGGATTCGAACCCACGACCTCCGGTTTCTAAAGCCACGCCCATACCACTAGGCTGGAGGCAGTGATAATTGACCGTATTCAATAAATATAATACTGGTCAGTCAGAGTATACATTTAGAATTTGTAGTTTTTCAATCTGAAAGCAATCAAAGTGAATTCCAATATCTGCCATGCTGTTTAATAACAAGTTATTTCATGAATAGTTTCGTCAAGTAGAATATCATGGACTGAAAAGTTACGATAAACTTTTAAATATATTATGCGTGGTTACCTTACCTTTTATTGACAATTAATGCCTAATCACAGACTACAAAATTGTTAACTATTAGAATTTCAGACTTTATTTACCTTTTTTTTATTTTAACATGCTTCTGATATAGATGTTGATGATTTAGATGATTTTTCTAAACTATAACTATTATGTCAACTTTGTATTAACATAAAGTTTAATGTAAACGGTTCTTAGTTATCAGATATAGAAGTAGTATTATAAAAATCATCATAATTATCCTAGCCATTTTCCCAAGTTAATATCGGCTTCTAATCCATCCAGATTTACCTGAATAACAGTTTTTACGCCTAGCGATTAGAGCATCTAATCTCAGCAATTCGATGGGTAAACTACATTCTTAGGATGAATTAGTTGTCAGCAAAATTGAAAAAAAGGAAACAAATAAATGTAGCACCAATATTTTACAACTTGTAACTGTTACTCTATTTATAAATATGAAAGATAGACATATAAGGCGTCAACTTGTACATTTTTCAAATTTTATGTTGTTTTTAAGTCCCTGAAAGCTAACTTAACGATTCTTCAACCATTTTCTTAAAAGTTGTTGAGTCTATAAAGTGAATCTGCAATAAGTCTTCTTGCGGAGAGAATGGAAAACTTAGCTGAATCCTTTAAATCTCTATATAAACTTTACCTCTTTAAACTTGCTTAACTAAACACTTACACTCAAGTCTGCGAGAACTGCTCTTAACAGTGTACATATGCTACATGTTAATATTTATTTTGCGCTTCGAATTTACTTAAACTATAATTACTTATACTTGTTATTGAAATTGTAATTCTTAATTATTTAAGGCAAATTTTACATTCGGTATTTAGTCCAATTATTAATCTAATTTACTTGAATACTACACATATTTGAATAATAAATTGTAAATTTATTTGTACGAAAACTAAGAAATCCGCATACCCTTATTTGCGTTAAAGAAATACTTACTTATTTTAATTACACATTTTTATTAAATAAAACAATATTTGAATGAATCAATATTTACTCATCGAATTACACTCATCGAACGAATATACCAGACATGTTTTTATTCCTTACTACAATATTAAGATCTTTATTGAAAAAATTAAAACGGACTTAATGATGTTTTCTTTGATTATTTCTCCGATAGTCAGAGCCAAGCTGGCTAATCTGTCACAGATTCGAATAGGATTTGATTATCATCGAATAGCAAATATAGCGAAGTTCGTAATTTTCATTAAAAATTATATTTCTTTCTGAAAAGAGATAGTAAACGGCTGACACACTTATAGAAAATTTACATAATATGCATAATGTGCACTAAAATTATTATATGCATACAACGTATAAACTGGTACGTGTAACATGTTTTGTAAATTTTTAACCAATGTCGACTTTTCATTCTTTAATTCTATTCTTATATTCTTTAATTATATCTATTTTAAATTATGTTGCAGTGTAATTGGATAATAAGAAATGTAGCAAATAGACTTGGCTACATAGCGTCTAATACTTTTTTTCTTCAATCGATTATGAATATGGATACAATACTGTACTGATAATGTGTTTGTTGACAAAGCAAAGTCAAATTCTGGACTTCTTACAAAATATTTAAGTATGTAATATGCTATATGCTATATTATTGCCTCTTTTTGGTATAGGTAATCATTTGGTATAGCAATGGAGTTTGATAAACCTAAACTAGTCATTTTAAAATTAATGACAAAAGAAACGGTAGCCGACAAAAAACGCAACATCAAAATAAACATGAAACTCCAACAAATTTTGTACAGTTTGACTTTTTCGTACCAATTAATAACTAATAATAATAATAATAATAATAATAATAATAAATCTTTATTGCAGACACATAGATCCATATTCATGCAAAGTTAAATAAAGTGAAACAAAATTAAAAAATTAAAGTAATACAATGATATAGGTATATATAAAAAAAAAAAAAAATGTATTTTTTCTACACGTTTAGATTGTATAGCACACACCCTCCCATTACATTTTAGGCAGCTATATCTATCCATCGTTTATACATTTTGCTTTGTATCAATCTCTCTGCCAGACTCCTTATGATAACATTATCACACGAGTCAACTCTAGACATAAATGAAGCTATTCTTTTTCGCTGAATAGCGTTAAATGAGTCTACGCGGGACTCGGTGAACATTTCCGAAGCGCTACAAAAACGCTTTAAACCCATCAGGTGTCTAAAAACGTTGTTATACGCAACACGGATGCTATCATGCGTGTTTTTTGTGTAATCAGTTCCGAGTTGACACGAGTAAAAAGTCACAAACAGTGTCTTTCTCACGTCAAGCGAAGATTTATAAAACTTTCACGTTATCATTTTACCCACGACGCAGAGAGCTCTTCTCTGTCGTTCTATGTCCGCGTCGTTTTTTAGAATGGACGTCACTATGTGGCCAAGATACCTAAAATTATATACTATTTCAACTGGTTGTCCATTAAGATATACTGAGGCACAGCTTCAGGTCCCTTCCCGATCTAAATATCACCATTTCGGTCTTTTTGCATTATATATTAATTTATGTTGTTTCGCATACCTTTCACAAATTGTAATGAGTTTTCTCATTCCTTTGATTGAGGGACTCAGCAGCACCATATCGTCAGCGTAGCTCAGATTGTTGACGTATCGATTATCTAGTCTGAGCCCACGGGACCGCTCAGCTCCACGATCAAATCATTCACATAAGTGTTAAAGAGGTCAGGAGAAGTGAGCCCCCTGTCCTCACCCCGCATGAGAGGCGGTAGATGTCAGACAGCTCAACGCCCCACCGGACGCTGTTGGTCTGCTCGCGGTACCAGTATCCGAGCAGGTCCACAACCTCAACCAGCACGCCCGCGCATGATGTACGTAGCTTATTCCACAGTAGATTATGATTGAGGGTATCAAAGGCGCGACTTAGGTCTAGGAAACAAGCGTAAACGGTAGTGTCTCGTTGCTTGTAATAATTGACTACTTGCTTTAATGCGAAAATAGCCATATCGGTTGATACCTTAGGTCGGAACCCGAACTGCCCATCGTCATTATTTATACTTCCTAAGTGCATATGGATGACACGTTCAAGGACCTTGGCCACAATCGTAGCTAACGAAATGGGTCTGTAGTTGGCCATGCTCGATATATCACCCGTATTGTTCTTCGGAATAGGCACAACCAATGTTCGAATAAGCTCCTCGGGTAAGTAGCAATGCCTTACACAGAGATTGAAAAGCCGAGCCAAAACTTGACAAATATGCTGGCCCGCATACAACAGGTGTTCTATACTCAGCCCATCATGCGCCGGAGACTTACCACGCGTCATTTTTCTTAAAATGATTTCTATTTCCTTCGAAATAAACGACACGCGATGAGCCTCCGAGTCATAACTGTTTGATTGATTATATTTATTATTTAAATTACTTTCAGTTAAAAAATTATACTACTATATTTCTTTTGTTCTTCTCTCCTTCTACGCTGACAGGCAAAATTTCTTTTTCGATCCAACTTTTGTTTCTTTCCAAAATTCTATAAAATTACCACCACTACGATGTCGAGCCAGCAGATCCATCTTAATCTGTTCTTGATGGTTTTGAATGTATTTAACTGCGGCCTTAAATTCCCTGCGCGAAGAAGTCATGTTATTGTAATAATACCCCGAGCATGGCCTACCATACATAATCCATTGTAAAAAACTCTTCTGGCCTTAACATGTGATTGCCTTACGTGAAAATTCCAGCCTATCAATCTATGTCTTCTACTCAGCCCTCCTTGATTGTAACTATGTACTGCCGCCAATTGTAACGATTTTATAATATCACAGTAAAATTCGTCTATGAATTTAAAATGATCCTTATCTTTACATAACCTATTTTTATCAATACATTCTAACACATTACTATGCTTAAATAATACTGTACATAAATTTTCATTACAACACTTATAATAAGAGTTTATTTGTTCGGGATCTCTATGCCCCCAAATGTATTTATTTTTAATTGTATCAATTTCATTACAATTTTCTATTTTGGGCCGAATGAAATTACTATTACACTTAATTACTAGAGGTAAGTGATCTGACCATAGCGCATCGTATTGGATGTACATGTCTGTAACGAGAGTAGCCGCGGCAGCAGTCACACACAGTGGTCGAGCCAGCGACACGTCCCATTCGCTTCGCTTATGTATGTATACGAGTTAGGGTCGAGGCTCTCCAGGTCAAGAATGCGTAAACATTGATCACCACAGAATTCAGCCAGCTCTTTTCCAAAAAGAGAACCCGGGTGCGCGTTGTAATCGCCCAGGGCTATCACACATTCAGTCCCAGAGCTCTCGATCATGGCACTAACCTGAGCTAAGCACTGGATAAATTCCGGGAGATTATCGTCACAGTCCGTAGGCATATCACACTAAATACTATGATCTTGCACTAGTCGCACTGCCACAATTCGATCACTGTCACACTGCACTATCTCGGCTCCGGTGAACAAGCTCGAGCGCCACATGAGCGCCGTCCCTCCATAGGGCCTACCACGCAGCACGCCTGCTGACGTATCCACGGAGGACTTGGCACAGCAGCCAAACTCCTTATCAATTTCGTTTATGAAACCTAGGTCATGTGGCATTAGCCAGGTCTCCTGGAGAGCTATGACGTCAGCGTACCTGCATAGATCTCTCACGTGCTGAACGGACCTCTTTATTGATTTACAGTTAAAGGAAACACAAGTTAACATTCCGTCTTGTACGTTCATAACTGTTTAGTTATTCCAGCGGTACCGTTCCTGATAGAAGCAGAACGCGATTGTCGATACTTTCGAAATACCAAATTTTCTGGCCAAAAGTCTTTCTGTAGAAATAAATTTAACTTATGGGCATGGACTGTTATTTTAAACGAATTAAAATTCGTTTCTCTATTTTGGCTCAACATTTCTACGGCAAAACATTCTTGATTCATCTCTTTTATGTATTCAATAATGTCCTTTTCCTTTATATCTTTTTTTGTTCGTGATAAGTAGACATACGCAAAGGTTTCCGCAGCTTGCAATTTACTAGCATTTTGCGAAGTGCCCCTTTCATTTCTGTACCTATAAATATGTTTTTTTCTTTGCACAGTAGTGAAACCATCCTCATCTTTCTGTTTACGTGTTTGCGTACGTAATGTGTCTGCAATATCCCTATATGTAGGTTTATATGGAATGTCATTTTCTGCGATCAGCTGTTGTTGCGATAACGTTTTGTCGAGTCCGTTGTTTTGAACGAGTGGAACAGGTGCGAGAGTGCGCGGGCGCGGGGAGACGTTTGGTTGGGACCCACCCCGCTCGCCCCGCACCCTCCTCTTGGTAGCACTAAGTGCGCTCGGGCCGACGGCAACGCTATGCGTAATATCAGGCTCGATACTACCCGCGTTTTCTTGGCTCGTATAATTATAAATAACATTGTTTCTAATGTTCTTATCTTCACTATAAGACCCACGAAACAGATCTTCAGATGGTATGCTATTGCTATTGCAGGTTTCCTGAAGTCTCAATATAAGTTTTTAACGTTCTCAACTTCACTTTTTAATGAGTTTATCTCAGAAGATTGTGTTTCAGATTTCAATAAATTCACGTCAGATTTTAACACGGCCATTTCTTTTAAAAAAGTTGTTATATCGATGTGATCAAATGAAACCGCAGGAAGTTTATTTAAATTTTTCGCCACGAAATTAGGCAGGCAGTCAGGATCAAACTCCTTAATTAGTTTAATAATGTCTTGAATGCTCTTTTGCTCCGCACCATCCTTTCGTCTCATAAACTTCTTAGTAGGCGCCAATAATTTGTATGCGACAGATCTTGATTGTTCAATTTCATCAGAAGAATACGCGCTTAGACAAATTTGTATTATACTTGTCTCCGGTAATGTGTCCACTTTGTTACTAACAAATGCAAGCAGTTCGTTAATAACTACTTTACACGCGTGACATCTAGAATCACAATTCATTTCGTCACCTCGATACGTAACAACGTTGAACGAAGTAGGCGACCGTACCGTTAAAGACTCAGCTGATAGAAAGATGATTAATAGAACTTATACAGTTATCCTTTGGACGTAGAGATTAATTATGACGTTATTACTAGGAGCGCATGTTTTGATAGATGGATGGTTTCGCTTGGTGACAAATAGCGTACACCAAACTGTTAGTCATTGTCACCAGAATGTTATAATTCTCTATATAAGAATAAGTTTTTTGATTTAAGGACCCATTCAGATATAGTTTTTTTTTATTTTATAATCTTAAATTATCCAATGTAACCATGTCTTGAGAAACAAATTTAACAGTTTATAATGGAAACTAAATCTAGTTATATAATATTAAAAATAAATAATTGAATTATAAATTTACAAACAATTTTATGGGGTAAAATCAAATAGTAAGATATTTGAAAAGTTTATTACTAATTTTTTTATTATCATGTTCTACTCTGATAGCCAACGGCAAGAAATTAGGCAGATGATCGTTACTGTTTAAAAACACTGTAAAATGGACCTATATATATTACATATAGTACATAATTATTTAGGTAGATGGTTGACTAAATAAAATTACTGCAAGCAAATTATGTTAATCGTTTCAAATAATAAAAAAAATTGAAACAAAAATAAACAAGTCCATCATCATCATAATCAGCCTCTGTAGCCATCAGCCACTACTGGCCATAGGCCTCCCCTAACGTACGCCCTCCCCATTAGGGGCTTTTTGGACTGTTTCCCACCACGCTGATCCAATGCGGGTTAGTGGGTGGACCGAATTCTTACATGTTAATTTTGTTAAAGTTTATATACCAGTCAGCATATTGATTTCTATATTTTACTAGCTTAATACCAAAGGTTGGTTCGGTCTTAGGAGATTTTTAAGTCTTGTTTGGAGATTTGTTAATATTAAATTTAAAAAAAAATATTAAAAACTTAAAAAAAAGTACTTAACTATTTTATAAGAAAAAGTTTATTTTAACTTCATTACCAAAATAAATCAAAAATTTATGATAATGATTATTTTATTATTTTATAATATTTGATAATGCCAATTAAAATCATCTATCTTACAGGAGTATTTCGGAAAGTTACATATGGCCTATAATATTTAATTTTGTCGTTTTGCTTTTACCATTATTAATTCAATGGGTAACCCTATGTGTTTAAAAATAATTCATAAAATGGCAGCCATCTTTTTAAATTGTGTTAAATAAATTTTGGGTTTTGTGTTTTTTATAGAATAAAATATCAAAATTTTTTATCCCATAGGAATAATGAGTTTCATAAGACAATAATTTTTTATAATTACAAAGGAATCACTTCAAAATTTGGTCTCTACGGACACAAATAATTTGTGAACGCATTTTTATTAATGTGTTGCCGCGAAGACAATTTTACGTATAAAGATATAGAATCATTTGATTCGAGGTGGTGCCATCTAAAAAGAAATTTATTTCTTTAATAATAACCTCTGTAATGTTAGAAAACAGGGAAAAAACTGTTTCAGAAAAAAAAATATTTAAAACATTTTATTGATTAAACGGTATTGGAATGAAAAATAAAAAAAAAAAATTTAAAATTTAAAGATAACAAGATCTGAATCCAGGTTAAAGCAACAGACACCAACCATGATAAAACTTTTGGAAGTTTAAAATAATTATGTTGTGTCCAAATGGATTTATTTTAAAATTTCAATATATATTTTGGGTAATTAAACGAACAATTTTAAAATTTTTTAAAAATAAATTAACAATGAAAGAAATGTCTTTTCGAAATCATAGGTTTGGTTTTTTTTATCAATTGAAACACATAATTTTAAAAGACCTGTTTTTTGATTTAGCTATTTTAGATTGTTACGAAAAATCTAAACAATAATTTGGAGGCAAGTAATAACTATATAAACGGGACGTTTTCAAGACGACTTGAGGATGTTTGTTGATGCTAATCCACTGTAGTCAAAAGAAAAGCTCTATATTTTATCTTTGGTTTACAACGTCCGGGGAAACCCACATATTCACCTAAAAGACTGTAATCGTTTCATTTAAAAGCGTTAGAAACTCGATTTATGAACAAAAACAAGGTAAGACAGTTATTAAGGGAAATTTTTGAAAAGGAAAAATAAATTAACATACAGATATATTCAAATAAAAATTTATCTAAATAACTAAATAAAAAAATAATTTTAAAATATAACATTATTATATTTAGATTTATGATGATGATTATTTATTTCAGAACCTTTCAAGGAAATATTTTTATTATTGAAAAAAATTAATTTTTTGTAATTGTTTGTTAGAGTTAATATTTTTAAAAGAGACGAAAACCCGATTTTGTGGCTGGTGCTTTGATTAGAGTATCTTTTGCGAACCGGGGTTGTTTTGACATTTAATAAATAGGTACAATCACTTTTTTCAAAAAAGATATTAGAAAGAATTTGATTAAAAAGGTTTAAATTTTTTTATTGGATCAGACGAATCAAACAAAAAGAAAGAAAGAAAAGTAGCTTTTAATTCATAAAGTATTTAAAAACAAAATAAATGAAATAAAGAATTTTCATTTAATTTATTAGTGTTTGAAAAACTTATTAAAAATAGTTTAAAAATAACAAAAGAGTTTATAATCTAGTAAAATTTCAAGTTTAAAATTAATTAATAAGGCCTTGCCAGATTGGCGCAAAGAGAAAGGGTATAAATGTTCGCAGTAATAATTTGAATTGGATTGCTATTGGATTAGATACAAAGTTTTCTAGCATTAGCACCGTAAAGAGTAGATGCCGAAAGCTCGTAGAATTATTTTAGACGACAAAAACAGCTTATCTTTATTTCCGAATTTTATGACTATCTTACTGGAGAGGCCATTTTTTATCCATTCATCAAAATTAAAAATTTCCAGTAGGACGATTATAAATGTTTTTTTGATGCCCTTTCGGAAATATCAAAAACTTTAAACCTCCATAAAACTAGTAACTATAATGTTGTTTTTTCAGATATTTAAAACTTTGTTATATCTGAGATGATTACCCTATTCAAAAATATAATACTGCAGTCGAGTATGAGAATTTGAGTTTTTCAATCGAAAGCAATAAAATTAATTAATATCGTATGCTGTTTAACAAGTTATTTCATGAATAGTTTTCAAGTAAATATCGGGACTGAAAAGTTACGATAAACTTAAATATATTTGGTGGGTTACCTTTCCTTTATTGACAACCAAATCACAGATCAAAAAACTATTCAATTATTTATTTACCTTTTTTTTAATCTACTATATAGATGTTGATGATTTAGATGATTTTTCTAAACTATAACTATTATGTCAACTTTGTATTAACATAAAGTTTAATGTTAACTTCTAGTGTCAGATATAAAAGTGGTATTTAAAAAAATCATCAAATTATCCAGCCTTTTCCCGTTAATGTCCTTTAACCATCCAGATTTACCTGAAAAAGTTTTAAGAGGATTAGAGCATCTAATCCAGCAATCCGATGGGTAAACCAATTCTTAGGATGAATTAGTTGTCAAAAAGAAAAAAAAAAAATGTATCAGTATTTTTACAACTTGTAATTTAATATTAATAAAATGAAAGATAAATATAAGGGTCGATTTTGTACATTTTTCAAATTTATGTTGTTTTTTGTACCGAAAGAATTAAGATTCTTCAACCATTTTCTTAAAAGTTGTTGAGTCTATAAAGTGAATTAAAAGTCTTCTTTGGGAGAAGAAACTAGTGAACTTTAAATTCTTTATAAACTTTTATTTTAAACTTGCTTAACTAAACACTTACACTAAGTCTGGAGCCCTTTAATTTGCTTGTATGTTTATTTATTTTGCGCTTCGAATTTTTTAAACTATAATTATTATACTTGTTATTGAAATTGTAATTTAATTATTTAAGGCAACTTTTACATTCGGTATTTAGCCCAATTATTTATCTAATTTACTTGAATATCAATATTTGAATAAAAATTGTAAATTTGTTTTAATGAAAACCAAGAAACCCCATATTATTTGGTTAAAGAAAATTTACTTATTTTTAAAAATTTTTATTAAATAAAACAATATTTGAAGAATAAATATTTATTTTTTGGCCCATTGTTTAACTTATATTTTACTTTAATAGTATTTAAAATAAAGATAAGGAAAAACATATATATATAATTAATTTACAAAAAAAAATTAGTCTTAACAGTTTAAGCGACCGGTGTCTTATTTACAAACTCAATGCTCAACTGCTTATTACAGAGTAATTTAAAAAATGGGACGAAACGACGCCCATGCTTTTTATTATTCTGATGCTGATACCTATAGTAAAAAAATTACCAAAATTGGAGCAGAAGCATGAGCGGAGCAACAAGGTAAAATATACAAAAAAAAAGACATGCACTCCGAATTGAATTTCTTCTTCTTTTCGGAAGTCGGTCCAATATTGAAACAAATATTTCAGATGATTATAGTGTCTCTATAGCAGGCACACACACTGCACATTACAAAATACGAGACTTGTAATGTAGGTATCTTAATGATCATAAGATACCTAGTTACTGGAATTTATTGAATCGGCTGTCGCCACGTTAGTTATTTGTCAAGTTTTTTGTGTCCTAAACTGCAAAGCTCAGCTAAGTAAATTTATTCGCTTAAGGTTTCATATGTAACCCAATTAAATTAAAGTTAAAATAAACCAAATATATGGCGTCCATCAAAAGCCAGTGTTAGTCCACAGGGAATAGGTATCCCCTAATGCGAACCTTCTAATTTTTTTTTTTCACGGGGGTTTTGGACCTTGACATGCCCGCCCTGATGGATATCTTATTTTCAGGTTATTTGGGATAGGCCCAACTTTTCCCTTAGCCAAAGTAAACAACAAAGAAAAAGAAAAATTGTTGAACGGGCAGAATTGGAACCCAGACCCCGGTTTCAAAGGCAATTATACAGGAGGCAGTTTTGGTAAAAATTGACAAAAAAACGGCAAAACCTTTCTGCCGATGACGACAAAGCTATTAAAAAAAATAAACAGACATGAAATCCAAATAAATAGCATAACTGGGTATCCGGTAATTTTTTTTACTTTTATTAAAGATAAATGAAGGATTATTTCCTAAAAACGAATAGATAAAATTTATCAAACAAGTAATTACACAAAAAATAACATCATCAAATGAAATAATATTATCATCGTATAAATTGAAATGAAGCAATTAAAACGAAAGAATTCAGTTTCATGATAGCAAAAAGTCAATGTCCTGTAATGTGCTACTGTCTGTAATGATAAGCATGAACTTCACATTTAATAACGACATTTTAATTGATGTATGATAATATATTTTTTACTGTACTTAATTTAGAATAAAACATCAAACCCCAAAAGAAACTATTGAGTTTTTTTTCAATTAAGCATTAAAACTTTTAGAATTGTCGAATTTAAAAATTGTAATTCTATTGATTTATTAAAATTAAAATTAATTGAATAAATAAAAACACTTAACACAATATTTTCTATAGCTTACCTTTTTGAATACTAAATAAAAATAATATTTAACTTTAAAAGTTATAAATGTTAAATAATTGTAATCATTACATGATATTAAAAAAACAAACCCGTTTATCTTTTGAAGAATGCAATTAACCTGTTTCTTTATTTTATTCCGAAAGAAGTCATGTTAAAGCTCGTTTTAAGACAATATTTGAACAAAATGGGAAAAGAATAACCGCCTTAGGAATTTAAGTCAAAAATTTTAAAAGTATTTTTTTTAATTGGACACTAATTCATTACCAGCTTTTATTCGTAGATGATTTTCCTAATATAGTTTATGATAGAGACATAATCGATTGTAATAACTGTAAGAAAAATAAAAGAAAGCGTGTCTTAGAAGAAATCATAAATATTTGACGATCCAAAAAGGACAAACAGTTTGTTTTATAATTTTTATGGGAAATTAGAAACGTTGTGGTACTACCGGAGGAGCAGGGTTAATGCAAATAGTTGAAATTTTTTCGAAAGGGCGTTAAAATTGTGTATTAACGAGAAGTGGCCTTTACCCCCTTGATACACCGAAAGCCACAGTCGCAGGCAGTCGAATTTTATGGGTGTGTTTAAAGATTTAGACGATTTGTTCCAAAAAGTAATAGAAAATGTCACAAAAGTTGACGTTTTGGAAATTGGCGGAAGGGAGACAAATTGGGGAAAAAATATAAATCATGGTAATCAAAATGGTCTTTAAAATTTTTCGAGCATTGAGGGATAAAGCTGGGGTGGAACTATTATTAATATCGTTTATTTTAGATACCGATTACCCCCCCAAATCGGCATCAAAAGCGTGTTGGGTTTTAGTAAGTCCTTGGGGGTAGCAATTTTTGAGGCGTGCGCGTTGTCGCTATTTGTCCGGTTTTTTGAAAGGATCTGATTAAAACCTTTAAAAAAAAGAACTCGTATTTTTTAAATTATTGTATCACTTTTAAAAGCAGTGTTTAAAAAGCTACTGTGATGATTTGAGATTGACAGGGGACGTTTAAAAGATATCCTAAATCTTTGGTGCTTATTTCGTAATTTTTTAATAATTCAGACAACATATTTTCTTATTATTAAGACAACAGAGAATAAATAAATCAGTTTATTTCCTAATTGTGATTTTTTTAGAATGTGTTTCCACAAGAATAAAGTATTTTGAAACCGTTACAACCTACAATTTAAACGGGAGTTGTATTTTATTATATCGCTTAGTTTTGAAGTCTTTTATATTTTTGTTTAAAAGTTTTTCAAGGTTAATAATCTGTACCATTCGCCTGCAAATATTTATCAATATACAACTTTGTATACTCGAAGAATACATTATTCATATAACAAGTAAATGAATATTATTATTAAAACAATTTTTTCATGTAGATCAACAAAATAAATGTTATTATTATTAAACAATTTCTTACTTCGACACTGAAATTAATTATTTAAATATCTAAAGTGTATTTTACATCATTTTTCTAACTTTGTCTTTGATATTTAGATTTATTCAGGGTGTCAAGACTATCTTAGAGCATCGTTTAAAGGGCGTGAGTGCCTTTGTATGTACCGACATTTAATCTATTCATTAAATGCGGGTTTACAATTACCCTTTGGGTTGTGGAGGTCAGATACCTGTCTCGTTGCCAATTAGTTATTTTTCAGGTGATTTTTGTAGTTAAGTAGCCGACTTTACTATTACTTGTCAAAGTTAAAATCAAATTTAACTTGGCAACATGGTTTGGATTTATTGAATTTAGAAAAAGAAATTGTTATAAAGAAATTCTTCTATTTACGCGATTACAAAATTTACCGAATCCAAATTTTTCCGGTTTTTAATTATTTGTTATCAACATTTATAGTTTTTTACTGCATTTTTTAGGTAAATGATAATTCGAATGGTTATTTGATACATTCAGATGCAAATCTAAGTCTGCCCAGTAGTTGTGAATACACAATGCAGTCACACAACAAATAAAAGTGCAAAAAACAAAGCTCATGATCATGTTCATACCTAAGGGCAGATGATAAAGCGGAAAATATTTATTAACTTATACATAATGCTTTTTTAGGCGTTTTACAAAGCATCTTCGTAGAGAAATTTGTTTCCGTTATGACCTTAAACGAATTCGGACTTACAATCTTTTAAAATTAATTAAACCGACTTCATCACAAATTAAAAGAAAAATGCTATTATATTTGCTATTATAGAAATAAATAGCTGTGCAAGACATAAAACAAAATAGAACCAAAATTCAATGTACTTAATAACGAGCTGTGTAAACGGAAGAATATATGTAATGTATATAAGTTTAGCGTATTATATAAGTATTCGTGTAATTTGTAACTCGTTCTGATGGCGAGACTGCTTTGCCGACTTGTAGATTTAATAATTATGTAAACATCTAATTACAGATTAGGAAAATGCTATAATTCATCGTAAAGAAATAAATATTAGAATAAAAATAGACAAAATTCAAGGTATAAGTAATCCATTTAGACGTAGAATTATTTTCAGTGATGACAACGTCTGTTGATTACTTACAGGCGAAGTTTAAGTCTTCTGTGCGTTGTCTAACGGCTGACCTTAAGATAGTTACACAAAAACAGAGCAGGTGCACAAATTCACAAATCTAAATTAAGACAGTGACATGAAATGTAGGAAAAACATTACGTAAATATTTACAATAATACTATTATATGTTGACACAAGTTAATCAGGTTGCACGGTACTAAAAGTCGGTCCACACAGCAGCCAACATTACTGAAGACAGCATGAAGTGGCATACGGTTCAAAATACCCCCAAATATGGATGAGTGGACATATATTAGGATGACAAATGTCCAGCAATGGACTATCATGGCCATGATGATGGATACGCCAACCCTAAATGTTAAGGTAAATAGAGCAATTCGCGTGCCAAGTATAATAGTGAAATAAGTAAGTAATCCGAGAAGCTAATTATTCCACAGACAGATTATCTAGAAGACTTTTAGAACTTTACGTTTAAACTCGAAAGATTTTAGGCATCCTGAGTACGCGAGGCAGCGCATTCCAAAGGATATATTTATGTTACATAACATTTGTGAACAAAATCAGACCGGTGAGATGGACAAAAGCGAAGATGGTTATTCGTTAAACGAAGATCTTTATTGCTAAAAGAATGAATATTTAATAATTTATTGTTAATAAAAGGAATAACTAAATATTGTAAATAGTAAGACAAGTTAGTTGGTGAAGCAGAACTAAGAATAGAAAAGAGAGTGTTTATTAATATTAGCAAAATAATAAATACAAAATATTTTTCTTAAATATATCGTATATATTTTTAATTATCGTATCTATTTTAAAAGTGACATTCTAGCTTTCTGGCAATGTTGGTAGAAACGGTCTAATGTAGCAACAATAATTAAAAAAAAATTGACAGAAATACAATGGAGTGCGGCAACATCGCATTTACTTCGAATTTAAATAACAAGCGACATCGGGCGAGCTGACATCGCTGCGATCGATTTTTTATTTTATACAGTGTGCACGTTATTTTACAAAATAGAATGCTTTTGCAGAATGCGTATGAAGTTTTTGTGTCTCCTAATTCCGCATTATTAAGTTGTTATGGGTGCGTGTGCAAAAAATAAGTGCGGATTTTATATATATATTTATACAAAATAAAATCGCTAAAAGCCCTTATAAGCTAAGAGCGCGAATCAAGAACAGATATTGGAACACTCCCGCGAGAGTTATGGAACGTGTAATATTAGTAGCAGTGATTGCTGCAGTATTTCATGTCTAACGATGCTCGGTTATGCCCTAAGCATTTAATTTACTCACACGAAATTGAGTTTAATAGTTATACGTAACGCTTAGATGAAAGTTATGTGTGCATCTAGTTTATAAATGACATAATATTACATTAAAATATTTTTTTTCTATCCTTTTTGCATAACATTTTACCCTCAAAGTAATAAAATGTTTTAAGTCAGTATGGATCTTTAATTTTTTATTTGTTTCATAATATTGTTAGTTTATTAAAAATTTACATTTACCTATAAAACAAGATTATAATAAATATATGAAATTTAAGAAGATTATTTCCGACTAGCTGCTTTAAGCTAGCTGCAGTGGTTATTAGCATATGGGGGTAAATTAAGTTAGTGGCGGAACCCTTTACCGAGGTAAGAGCTGGTAGCCTCTTTTTCTGCTAGGATATGAACGTCCTGACTTTTATGTAACCCGTATACCGAATTCTGAAGAATATTAGGTCGAATAGACTCGTCCTTGCCCCGACTAAGATGAGTTTGTATAGGCAAAGTCAAAATGGTACCCTACGTAAAAAATCACTAGCCAGGGGATGCGTAGAGCAACACCCTTAAACGCGAAAGTTTATACCTTGTAAGGAAGTTTATAATTCTATAACTATAACTCTTAAGAGGTCTAACAGAGTGAAAATCTATTTGGTCCAGCACAGCACCTTAAACGACGTTTAGGTTAGCCAAGCACATAAGGAATCCTTTATTCCTTAAACCTCTTTATTTAATCATATTAAAACACTTTGAACTAAACCCTAAAAACATAGTTGACATTTGATAATGAGAAAAGTAATAAAACAAAGCTGCTGCAAACTGAATGTTTCGTTAAATTACTTTTTGTTCTGAGTACACTTTGTTTGTCATTATGTAAGGTCAGCGCAGAGAAGTAATTAACTTTTATGATACACTGCGCTTAGTCTTATTAATACTTTTTACCCCTTAAATTCGTAACAACAATCGGTAATTTTGTTTCTCCTATTGTTTACCTACAATATAATGATGTCGTAATGATTCCCCTTCATTAATTGTTTTTTTTTTATATTTAGTTAGTAGGAAGCCTTTTTATTTTTATCGAAACTTCTTGCAAAAATACAATTATGTAAAGGCGAGCTTAATGACTTAGGCGTTATAGACCAGCTAAGGAAGGTAAAGATATATTCAGCAGCTCGTAATCCATCTAGAAAATACACTGGCATCTGACCTCCACAACCTAAAGGGTAAACTGCACACGCTAGATGGATAAGATGTCAGACAAGTGAAATTTTGAAAAAGAAAAAAACATTACTGACTTCAAACGACGATACGCTCCGAATTCAGTACTTCGTTCTTTTGAGAAGTCAGTCAACATATTTAGAAAAATATTTACATTTTAAAACGGCTGCCAATGAATAGATAATGGTCTTGACAACTGGCATCGAAGTTTCACGTGCCTGACATATTTTCAAAAACTTAGTAAGCAGCCGATATCGCTGCTTTATAACTTACAGTTCAGTTAGATAGGTATATTGTTTAAAAGTTTTTGGTAGAGATAAAAAAGACAAATATTTTCTGTGATTTTACACTCGTTATAGCTGTTAGTTATATGCATATATATATATATATATATATATATTTATATATATATAATACGTACATCAGATTTATGAAGTAAGGTTGTATACATAAAACTGATTACTCTATATGATTAATTTTAATAAATAAGCTGCAAATAGTGGTAATTATAACCATTTTTTGAAAATAACTACTTTTACATATGAAAGAAAATGGGCATGTAAAAAGCCGGTCCACCCACCAATCCTCATTAGACCAGCGTGGTGGGATACGATTCAAAAACTAGTTTTTGCGAATGTATATACAGAAGGCGTGCATTAGGGGACACAGGCTGATGATGATGACGATGGCAAACGAAAAAAATATAACACGCGATCGACTAATAATGTCAATATAAGTAAACATTAATTATTTAAACACCACATAACTAAATAATTAATATTAATTATTATTATTAATATTAAATATTTAGTTAATTAATATAAATATAACTTCCTCAGAAATTATTCATATTAATAACACAGGCATGATTTATTAATACAATATAATATTTATACGTAAATCTAAAAAAGTACAAAGCGCACCATAAACTAATAATGTTAATATAATCCGAATGTACACATACACAGTCCCAACATGATAGAAAGGCTTTATCCAATTAAGCGTATCAAATCATTGAACTGAACAGAGCTATTGCAGTCCTATTCTCACTGGTCTATAAACTAATAATTTTAATACCTAGAGTAATAAATGCATTTAGCAATACCAAAAAATATACAGTAAAAAAATGTAAATATTTGTATATGACTTATTATTTATGCAAAGAAACCTAATCAGATTCAACATTCAAGTGAATACAAATAATTCAGCCTTACAAATTCAATCACCGCACTTGCCTATCTGAAATGTTCTTACATGTTTATTTGACAAAATAACCAATTCAACAATGAATTCATGACCTACGTAACGTATTCTTTGGTCCACGTTTCCATTTTATAACATTTCTTTTATGCCTCTGTTACCTTAGAAAACATACTTGAGCATTAAATCAAAGGTATAATCTAAATCACTGCTTTGCTGCCTTGCAGCTCACATCAAAATGACTAATTTACGGTAAAACTAACTTGAACTCTCTCAAAGGAGATTATTCTTTGAGAAATTCAGAACAAATGTCAGTTTCTTACTTTTATTAGTTAAGAGCTTAAAGAGAGGGAGGCATTTAGACTTTTAAATGACAATATTCGTGAAAAGTATACAAAGCTTTTTTCAACAATTGTTTTTTGCACATTTATCACGTTTTAAGGTCAATTTACGGTTTTATTTAATCTTTGGTCAATATCAGCCAATGAAATAAAGAGACTGCCAAAAATTTTAAGGAAATATAATACTAAAAGTTCTCTGCAACTAAGCTTTGTATTCGATAGACTATGGTAGGGGTGATCAGTGGTAATAGACAAAACAAAATTGACCTGATGGTGATTAGGGTTCATTTGCTGCCCATGGGTATTTAATACTAATGCTTAGATTGAAGAGAGCTTTTTTCTTAGCGAGGTTGTTATGCTTGCAGACTTATCTCTTTGTCTGAGAGATTCCTCACAGCTTGGCCAACTGAACCATAATTTGAAATAAGTACTCTTCTTATATTGTATATGCAATAGACGGTTATATTTTTGTTAACTGTGGCTACATAAAATGAATTTTGGAATAAAATTTCGTTATTAACGTAATAATACAAACATTTTTATTAATTTTAATTTGCTAATAAATCTTCATATACTACGTTAACATAAATTATTCATATACCACGCAACTACAACTTTGTATAAATTTCCTTACCTTAGTAATAACTCATGTTAATAACATCGCTATGGCATGATTTATAAATGCATTATAATATTTATGCGTCTCAGTTGACCTATAACATGTATACATATAAATATTTTTTATGTTATTTGACATGGCAAAATGTTTTTTAGTTAAATTGTTGATACTATTTAAAGAATAGTTCTATCAACTTATAAAATATGAAGAATTTTGTGATAAAGATAACTTTTATATTTTATTAGCAATAAAACCAACTTTCTCTACAACAAGCTCTGGCTTAATTAATATAATCTCAAAGTGAGAAGCGCCTAGTGATCATTCAATTTTCCATCGAGCTAATTGACTCCTTCGAAGCCTAAGTGTCACTGTATATTTGATGTTGAAGTACACACTTAGATTAAATATGATCGTCTCTAGGATATTTTACAACTAATGTAATGATATTTAAAACTGAAAAGTTATTTTCATATGTTTCATTTCTGAAAATAATTCGCAGTTTAATAACCTTTGTTTTTTAATTTATAAAATTGTTTCACCCGACGGGACTAGAACAGCAATATATTGCAACAACTAAGTTCGCCCCGCGGTTGATTTAAAATAATAATCATTACACAACATGTGATCATAGGTCCTACGTTATTTGTAGTTTGTGCCGTAATAGCTCACCAATATCAGTTTTACCCTATATGCCTACCTTGACATTTTTTATTATATTTCGAACCAACTAGCGACCTAGCGACCGTCCCTACTTTGCACGAGATCTATGCTGATAGAAAATATACACAAAATATTAAGCATGTGTTATACATATAAACCTCACTCTTTAATCACTCTATCTATTAAAAATAACCACATTGAAATCCGTTGCGTAGTACGAAAGATTTAAGCATACATAGGGATATCGGGACAGAGAAAGCGACTTTGTTTTATAAAATGTAGTGATAAAGTACACTATATCCTTATATCTTATTGCCTATAAGTTAATCTGATGTAAAACCTATATTATTGTCAAGTTTTATGTAATTTATGAAGTCGTTTTTGAGTGAAATAGTAACAAACAGTGTATGAGTAGGGATCACAGACTTTTGCAGTTAACATATTAGTAGGATAGTACGACAATGTCCTGCTAGTTGATGTAGACTACGGCGGCCGATGTTATAGCTCAAAAGCGTCTGCAAAAATACAGTCTCTGTCTTATTTTCCTATTCCTACAAGATGGGTAACCGTGTCGGTTTCCTACATTAATATTTTATTTATATTCATATATAAAATAGTTTTATTATTTAGAGTGTAAATAAATTAATAACGAAAATACATAGCCTAGCGTGTTTTTTAACAAGGAGCAATGATAACAACCTATATTAATAAACTAGATATTGACCGTAAATAATGAACAAAAGTACTTTTTTTTAAGATAAAATGCAAAGTAAGTTTGATTTTTTATTTTTTTTTATGGCATACGCAGGCAGACGAGCAGTCGGGCCACCTGATGGGAAGTGGTAATCGACACCCATAGACGATGACAATACCAGTGGTATCGCTGACGCGCTGCCTACCGTGAGACATAGGGTGTTAAGTCTTGTTTACCCAGTAAATACGCTGGCTACGGTGCCCTTCAAACCGGAACGCAGTAATGTTTTCACACTACTGCTTCGCGGCAGAAATAGGCACCGCGGTGGTACCCACCCAGACGGTCTCCTGTAAACAGGGGACCTACCACCGGTATATGAATTCTTTTCGTTAGTGAAAATACACTTTTGTTAGCAGACGGACTGTGTTGTTTTACCACAATTATAGGATCATTTATACATTTTTTAGTCGTCGCTTTATTGAGTTACGCCTTTTTTTTGTTTTTTTCTCAATTGGAAACTTTGGTATATATATATTTACTTTTAAATATAAGATAATTAAAGTTCAGAATTGTAAAGCAGTAGCGTTGGAAAAAAATCATACCAGAAAATTTAAATTGCACGAGTACATGTTGAACGATACATAGGATGTTGGTTCTATTATTAATTTTTTCCCGTCCTGAACCCAGATGTCATTTATCTGATGGAAAACAACAACGCCAATACGAAATACAATATAAAACGTATACTTCTTGCAAACCGAACACCTCCTCCTAAGGTTTTAAATATTTTTAATATTAAATTTTATAATACGAAGCACTACAACCCAAATAAACACTAATTACTATTTTGTCCTTAATTTGGTACTACTTTTATTCGAGGTAGCATTAAAATGAACCAATATTCCTTGATTGATTAACTTTTTTTTTTCGTGACGTACTCAGAATTTTATTATTTAATTAATTATTTATTTTAACATTATGTACCGATCACTTATAATTTATGTTTAAATATGTAGTTTCGTACCTAAAGATTACTTTTTTATTCTTGTTTAATTAAATTGATTGAAAAAATGAATTTTATTTAGATATTATTTTTCAATCACTTTTAATATAGAATCGAAAATCGCTTTCTGTCGATATCCATGTAGCATTAATCAAATTTCTACTATAAATGGATTTCAATAAGTATTTTAATAGGTAAGTGATTAAAGGGATTATTATAAAACAATATTTAATGCTATATTTATTATCAGCATAGCTCTGCAAGTAGGGTAAATCTAATTGCATTAAAAAATTGTCAGTTGGCATTGTTAAAACTGATTTGTGAGCAATTACGATAAACTATAAAAAGTACTAATTTGATCCTTTATATTGACATAATTATTTTAAATCAACTTTTGACATTAGTTTATTTGAATTTATAAACTCGATTCCGTCTAAAATTTTACAATTAAACAAAAAGTATTAAATTTGAATTATTTTCAGAAATGAATTTGATAAATAATTTTACAATTAATACTCATTTAATTAGTAGTGCGTGTTTTCAAATCGAAGTCCGTTGACACTTAGGCTCGAGGATCAATTTTCATGTTGTCTAATTGGTGTAGCATATGGCCATCCACTTGATTATATTAATAAAAAAGTTGATCCATGCGGATGGTTTGTAAAGTCGTCCAACACAAACCGTATCTTAATCACAAAGTTAATGAAAGTCAAAACCTAACGATTTAATGATTAGAAATTTAATCAAAAATATTCGCATGTCGAATACATGAAAAATATTTATAAAATTAAATAGTAACAAGAGATCGAAAATTATATGCATTAATGAAATGATCATCTGCTATAATGAAATATATAAAAGAAATTTTATGTTCACATGCATTCAGATTGAATAATTATTAACTAGTAATAATGATTGTATGTAAAATTAAAATTAATAAAAGTTTGTATTATTATTGAATCGAAATTTAATCCAAATCAATGAGCACAGGAGTAAAAGATAAGCTCTTGTTTAATATAAATAGATCATACAGGTTAATGAAATTTACAAATGGAACGTTAAGTTGGCTGAACAAATGGGGAATCTAGAAAAAGGATGTCTGAAACTAATCAACATAAACTTTTGATCAATTTGTAAATGTGAAAACAATTTTGAAAATGTTTTTAATTTTCAAAATATGCTTAATTTAAGCTGGATTTAATAAATAGAATTTTACATTTTTCTGAATTTCTCAATAATTCTTAAAATTTTTCAGTTGTTTAAATTTATTCATTTTTGATCTATTGCAATACATTAGCATTATCCCTAACGATCAATATTTTAAGAATTTTAATAACGTAAGCATAAAGAAATGTTATAAAAATAACGGACCAAAACAGTTACGTAGGTTACTAATTCATTGTGAATTGGTTTTTTTTTAAATAATTAGAATAGAGCACAAGTGGGCATGCTTGTATGCTGCAGTTATTTGAATTGGTGTGAACTGATTAGGTTTAGCTTTTATTATTCGAGATCAATTTGTGACTTAATAGCCCGGGAGAAAGGACTGCAATAGCTTGTTCAGTTCAATGATTTAGCGTTTAGATGCAAACGACTTGACTGTTGGGACGAGGTCATTTGTTAGTAACGCTAATTGATGTTTCCTAATACTATTTTAATTTACTACTACAGAAATTATGGATAAAGATGTGGTATTAAAACCCAAACTTCTGGATTATTAGATGAATCAGCCTGAACTGCGAATATCTACTAGTACGTATTAGATCCGCTCTAATCCGTCGTCGAGTGGGCTTGATTGAATTGTTGTGGATGAGGTAGTATGATCGACGCTTCTCTGCACGATATGATACATCGCTCGTAGTCACGTTAAACAGGTCCTGCTCACGCATGGTGTATTTATTTCTATAAAATTCGAGTGGTTTGTAGTCCACGGTTTGAACTATAAGCGGGTTGGGGTGTTCGGAAGCCGTGTCAAAGTACCTTTGGGTAAACTTTTTACAAAATTGAGCTATTGAAGGTAATTGGAGATCTAAGTGGAGGTCAAAATTTCTAATGAACCAGGGAGCTCCCGTGGCTTTGCACATAAACCGGTTCTGGATCGCCTGCGTGCGTTTGATTTTACTGTGCTTTGCTTGTAGGAAGACAAGGCAGGCATAAGTTAGAATGGGACGTATGAACGTTTTGTAGATTGTCACTTTGTTGCGAAGTGACATCTTACTTTTTGAATTAATTACGTGGGTCAAACGTAAGAGAACAAATGCTGCTTTGTTTCTCACTCGTCTGATATGAGGACTAAAAGAGAGTTTGGAATCTAAACTCTACCAAGGTATTTCGTTTGGGTGACCCAGGGTCGTTCACCTACAAATTAATTTTGAGGATGACAGGCCAGCCTTTTGAGAATAGGATGGCTGCACTTTTAGTGGATTAATATGACTCTCCAGACTTTGAACCAGACACTGAGGGGCGTCTCAGCAGTCTGGGAAGTACGATGGAATCTTATGAGGGCAGAGATGAGAGGCGAATAAGCATGTGCCGATCTGCGAACAGAAGCAAGACGCACATTTTCTTAAAGGACGGGTACAGAGTGTACATTACTGGGCCGAGCACAGAGCCTTGGGGATCACCTGCGCGTACTGGTCTGAGAGTGGAGCAGGCCTCCCACTCTGTAACGGAATCCGATTCCTAGAAAGTCTCGTATTATGAGTACGAGGCGGGTCAGCATGCCGATCTTACACAACTATATAAAGTCCTTCATGCCAGAGTTTGTCGAACGCTTTCGCTTCATCGAGGAACAGAGCGCCCGTATGCATACCTCTAGTGTGACTGAGTTTAATGTGCTCTACGATTCTATGTACCTGGTGGGTGCAGGAATGCTTAGCTCTAAAGCCATACTGTTCCGGACTGGGGAGGCCTTTGGCTGTCATAGCGGTCAGCAGGCGAGCAAGAATGAGTCTTTCATAAATCTTCCCCAGGATTTTGAGGAGACTTATGGGTCTATAGGAGGTGGGACTGGATGCAGGCGAGCCAGGTTTCCTGATGCCAATAACTATGGCGTCCTTCCAAGTGTTTGGAAACACGCCATAAGTTAGAGCTGCGTTATAAATTAACAGAGTATGGTAATGAGGTTAACGGGCAAATTCCTAATGACTTTGTTAGAAGGCCATTGGCTCCTGGGGCTTTACGCGGTTTAAGATTCTTGATAATTGACACGACTTCCTCGTTGTGACCGGAGATAAGCTATCGCAGGGTCGATTCTCTGATCAATCTGTCTTTCTCGTTATCAGATGTTTCTGGAATTCGGCACAAACAGGTTAAGCGCTAGGGAGAGCATTGAGATTCTGGAGGCGATCGGCCAGGCATTCCGCCTTTCGTCGTCATCTGAACGCTGGAGGAGCATTAGGTCTCGTTAGGGAGGCATGGGTGCGAAGTTGCTGGAGCCCTTCATACTCTTCGGCATGGACAAGAAGGCAGTATAAGAGGGTTTGATGGAGCTCAGAGTTTCATTCCACCGTTCGTTCCTGAGCTGCGCAATGCGATACTTAACCTAGCGGCAAAGCGTTCGCATCCGAGTCCTGTTACCAATGGTGGGATGTTTGTCATGTGCACGAATCGACGCTCTCTTACGTCTCAAGAGATCCAGAATATCGTCTGGCAACTTCCATTGTTGGTTTTCCCCCAATGGAACTCGCTTTGAGGAGACCTCGACAATTTCCTGAACGTGTCTTGTGAACGCATGAGCCGCCAAGTTCGTTTCCCCGACAGAGTTGAGTTGAGGTGGGATGGCACTGAGGTGCGAAGTGGTGGCAGATTTCAGTTGCGATTCTAGTTTCTGCCACCCAATTACTGTCTTAAGGACGTTGACGTTTGGATGGGAATGCCCGACAAAAGTACTGGGCAGTGATCATACGAAAGGTCATGGATCACCTCGATTCTACTCATGGGATTGCAATGTTTTTGACAACTGCAAGATCAAGCACGTCAGGCAAGAGCTCGGACTTGGATGGAAGGTTGACTCAGAAGGAGCCAAGACATCAAAGTTGAGCTTGTTCATAAGGGATGCCATCTCGCGTCCTCTGATGTTGGGGACGCGAGAGTTCCATTGCGAGTGCTTGCTGTTGAAGTCGCCAGCAGGATGGCGCTCCGTCAAGTCGAGAAGGTTTAAGATCCTCTTCCAAAGGTTGGTGAGGGGATCTGCACGGGCAGTAAACTGACGCTATGGTGATAGGCGCATGACCGGTCATGGCCAGCCGACATACTGAAACCTCCATGAGCGAGAGTGACGGTGGGTCCAACGGTATGCAGTGCAAGGATTTACTCTAGTTAATGGCGATGCCGCGCCACGGGCGCCGGCTCTGTCATTCCTTACAAGATTATTGTTTGGGATTTTTGGGCCCGAAATAGAAGGTTTTAAGAATGTTTCTTGCACTAACATGACGTCCACGTCGTGGTCTCGTAAGAAGTTCGTAACCTCTTCTCTCTGGTCCCTAAATCCGTACGCGTTAATGAAAACTATTCTAATCGCGCGCGGTTTCAATCGGCCCGGGCCGTCGTTAGCGTTTCGATTAAAAGCTAAGCCTGAAGGGCATCAACTAGGTCGCTGTACTTTTCGAATAGCTGAACCCTGAGCATGAGGTTGCCGGCGGCGACAACATATTCATCCGCAAAACATGTCAGCCTCACCCTTGAGATGGTGCTCATTGCAGCCGACAAAATTTGAAGGTTGCTACCAGAACTAGCCGGTTGGTAGCTTGGTGCCTGAGGGGCTGACACTTCGTTTATCTTGGTAAATATTTTTGGCACAAAACGTATTTGAAGCGATAGCAGTTGAACGGTTGTCCCTGAGCCTTTAAGACAGTTGTTTAAACTGGGACTGACTTTTTGTCTTCTAGGTCACGTTTTTAGGCAATTAGGCAATAAGTCCCTTGTATTTGACCGTTAGGCCAAAGCGATCATTTATTATTATGTTATTTATTTTATAAAAGATTAATGTTTTTGCAAAACCGTTCATACAAAGACTAATTTATACATATGCTTAACAGAAAATGAGAAATTTTCCACTCCTGACGCAGGTACTACAAAGCGCTTAAAATGGAATAAGGAAATACGAAAATATATAAATATTTGAATTGTTTACCGAACATTATACTGTTGTTGAACATTATGTGTTTCGTTCGAAACGTCGGGAATTTAAAAATGTAAAATAAACGCGATAAAATCCTCAAAGTCATTTTATTTAATAACGAAAATATATGTAAAGAAAATAGATCCTATGGTCACAAACCATGGAACAATTAACTAAATTGCAAGTAGTTTTAAAAAAATGTACGTTCCTTAATGTACCAGCTATACTAATATCATTATCATTTATCTTATTACATAATAATAAATTGTAAACTAACTACTTATTTATGTTAACTAAGTATTGGCAAAAGTTAGTAAAAGCAGAAATTATTTGAGTCTTCATTTTGCCATGAAGCAAATACTTGGAAGTGTTTACTTGTATAAATATATTTCAAAATACACTATATTCCTTTTAACACTTTTCTCAAGAACAGTAATAAACATAATAAAAACTCACATATTGATTAACCAAATTTAGTATCAAACAACAGATTTGCAATTAATAAGTACCTCTTATTAATATTGATGTTCCGAGCAATATGAGCTGGTATAGTTAAAAATATGACCCCGTTGTAATTGCCAAACCTACTACTCGTACTAAGAAAACCTTGCAATCTAGAGTTCCATCTTTAATATTCGGAACAAAGAAAAAGTTTTTAAGCTTTAATTGGAACGGCAAGAAGTTTAAACACGGCTGTTTCCACAAAGAGGTATTTTTCTTTTTATTTTTGACCAACTTTTAAGGAGAAAGATGTTATATGTTTGTCTGTACTTGAATTTAAGGAAAGTGTACCGAATTTTCAATGCATTGTAAACTATTAATAAAATCTAATTTTTTTAAGGTAAGGTGCAATGGTTGATTCGCATTATGACGTATAATTAAAAATGAAATATATAATAAATTCCGTGATGATAGGCCAGTCCCAACAGAGCCTGGCCCGATCATTTTCAAGCGCGGTATCCGGCAAGTACTTGTAATATGGCAATCTCCGTTCCACGAGACCGTATTTCAAAGCGACAGCTTGATGGAGTATCTTGGCTTCTAGGTTGTGCCTGTGCAAATACTCAGTGTTAGAAAGAGCCGAACAACCAGAGATGCCGCAGGGTCTTCCCAGGATGGTGACAGGCTCGAAAAACGTTTGTGGTGCCATCCTTAAGGGTGTATCTCCTGTAGTTGTTGATCTAAATAACATGATCTTGTATTTATGTAAGAGATTTCCAAAACGTAGCCAGTTTACTAAGGCGGTAGCGTCTACATGAGGTCGGAGATTCTCAGCACTATTGGGTCTTGCCACAGCTCGTTGGCTAAGGATAGAAGAAAGGGATTAAGAAAGGGTAAAACCTTTATCACTCTCAATGATGCCTGAGTATAATAGGGCGCTTAAAAAGCCCCGCTCACCACGCTTTCGTGTTAAGTACAACCTCATCACTGACAATCTCGGGTGGTGCATTCTGTGTGACTTCAAAATGGTGCGGACTTTTCTGTCCATCGCATTGAGCTCAGTTTGAGAGCACCTGAGTATGCCAAAAATATAAAGGACGGGCGTAACTCAACCGTTATACGCGTGTACTTTATTTACGTCTGACAAAAAGCTATTTAACACTTGCATCAAGCGTCTAAAAAATACTTCGCGAACTGATTGTTTTACACCGGCCTCGTCGAAACTTATGTTTTTGTTTGCCCAGGTACTACAGGTGTTTCAACTTAGGAGTGGGTCTTTATGTTAACTTGAGTTGTTAAAGGTGTCCATTTAACAACTCAAGTTAAGCCACACGTGTTTTGAGCCCATAGTTTTTTTATATTTTAAATATCTATTAAACTACTTATCACAAAATTAGTTTGAAAAATGGGACCAATGGGAAGCTAATATCTTTAGTTTAAAAAACGAGTGAACGAAATCGGAGTACTAGAAGTGGAGGAACAAGGAAACATTTATAAAAAAAGAAAGATGCGCTCCGAAATGAGTACCTCCTTCTTTTGGGAAGTCGGTCAATTAATATGACGAACTTTGCTTTGCAAAGTGACAGCCGAGTTAAGCGGTTTTTTAGTGCCATACATTTCTCTCGAGTCGCGATTACTTAATATATCTTAAGATGTATTTTCTAAGTATATACTCACAATCATTTTAATTCCACTATTCTTAAAAATAACTTACTTTCTTACGATTTTATGAAGTGAAAAACAGAATAAAGTTGAACAAAATAACAAAAAAACCAACAATAATTATAAGTAATGCACCAAATGAATCTCGCTCATAATTTTAACACAGTTTACAATAAAATGTTAACATATTACTTACTAACAAGTTAAGGTTTCTAAATGTCATATACTCAAATATTCATACATAAGTAACAACTTACGTTAGAGCTTTTAGTAAAAATGGATTAACCAGAAAAATAAAGTAGGTACTTACAAGAAGACAAATGTTAATGTCTTCCCCGATTTGTTTTAGCAACAAATGACAGTTTATCACGAAACGCGTTTATTACATTCTTCTTAAGCTTATGCCTCTGGAAAATAAGAAATGCAAAATATCAGATTAAACATTTATGCAACGTTTTTGATAGCAACAATTATAATGTTAATGAAATATTAAGATAGTTTCACTGTAAAATATATAAATGTGCAGAAAAACTATTTTTCAAAAAAAGCTTTCACAAAAATACAATACTAAATAATATAAAATTGATTTTTCTCTTTGATAAACATGTAAATTTTGTTACTTTTATGTCAAAACATAACTTATATACTCTACTCTACTCAAATTCACAAAACTACCGTGATTACTATCAACTTAAACAAAAACTTTTAATTACTTCCGTATATACGTTAAACTCGGTACTAGTTAGGAATTACTACTGTAATAAATCTATCAGTTTTCGTAAGGAAGGCTATTTTGTAAAAGGTTTAGATAAGATTTTGGCTAAACATACCGCATAACATTGGGCTATTGCAGGTTAAGGTATCTCATTTTATCATAACAGACCAATTTTTCCTTGCTACCGTAAAATAACGGTCAAATAAGCCTTATAAAACGATAATTTTGGCTATGATTTAGTTACTTTATTTAGTTTAATTTTTAGTTTACACCTATTTACAAAATATTTAATAAACTTTAACAGAATAAATTTATTAAATACTTATTTTGCAACATAAAGGCAATGTTTATCTATTTTGATGTATTAGCCAAGTGCTAATACAAACTGGGCATTGTGGGTCTAAATCCACATGAAGGGTGAATAAATCTTCATGTTATTGATTTTCTTGTTGCTTAAGGGAACATATGATGATTAGTGTTTTAATTAAGAAGCTACATGTGTCAGATGGATATGTAATGTGCAAGTTAATAATAATTTATTAAGTAATACATGACGTCCCTCCAGTTAAACTGATATCTAACTCATTTATTACGGTATAATTTAACAATAGTATGAAAGGCAAGTGCATGTGGTGCTTCAGAAAAACATTTTTTTTAATTTAATTACCTGATCAGATATAGTCCCACGATAAGTGAGTACATATATTAAGAATAACGGTTATATTGTGTTTAAAGTAGACACGCTGTTACTGTTTTATTGCACATTATAGAATGGCTGCAAATTAAATTCTAGTGCTCTGGTTTTATGCACGGATTGGAGATATACATAAAAATGGATGATTAAACTATATATAAATGCAATGTCTTATTACAATTATAAAGGACAAATACAATACAATGTTTAATACTGACCCACGAATGCTTTGTTTAAGACTTATGACAAAATTTTGTGTGAAAACTCAATCTTTTTGTTGGTTTTACTTTGTATTAAAAACAAGACAAAAGTTGTAGTACTTTGATTAAGCTTTACAAAGAAGTAGCGTTATAAATTGATATTCAACTAGTTTCCCAACTATAATCTGAGGACTTTCAAAGTTGGCTGTACGCCAGCTGTCAAAGACAAAAGTTATTGTATAAATATTTAAATTTATATTATACGAGTATTGTGCTACTCGTGCATTCTCTTTAATATTTTATTTTAAATACATATATTTCTTTTATTCTTATTGTGTCCCCAGAGAAAATTTTCTTTTAATTTTTTATTTCTGCATAAAATTATCTTAACAGTATAATATTATTGAGACATTTTCCAGGGACATATTTCATGCGAAAGACTTAATACTAATAGTCATAGTTTTTTTATATAACCATAGTGTAAACTAATTATAATGTGAATCATGACAATATGCTTTACTGTTTGTAGCTTTGAGTCAAATTATCAAACCGGATCATCTATTAACGTTATCGATATTAAATAGCGTGCTTACTATTATTTGATATAGCAGCCTAAATTTATTTAACCCATATTTTAATTACTTTTATGTGTACCATAATATACGAACCAGCCACAGCTCCGTCCATATTATTTTTACTTTTTTCTTGATCGAATTTTGTGGGGTTAAAAATACCCTATGTTACTCAAAGATTATATAGCTTTCTAGAAATGAGACAAGATTTCATAGTTGTACATAGTTTTTTAGTATATTTATTACAAATACACTTAGTTTCTATTTATAAATTCAAATTCAAAAATCTTTATTTAACATAGGGGCGATACGCTCACTTATTGACTGTCAAAAATTTACCACTGATTCGGAAAAGGACGCCTCTGACCTGGAAGAACCAGCAGAAAAAATCAGTGGACTTTTCGTCATCTTTTTTATAATAATTAATCATTTATAATGTAATAAACTAATCAGACATGTAATTGTTTGATTATTGTAAGCTTTAAATTATCTTATTTTTGGAAAAAAGTAATAAATATAATATTAGTATATACATATATATGTACGCTTTTAGATATTTTTCCATTTTGATAAAACGCGTTTTTTTTGCCATAAAATGTATATCTTATACTATAATAAAAAAATGTACATAAGCAAAATATATTGTACATTCACATACCTAATGCTTGCGGCAAACCAAGACTTTAACAATTAATCCTTACTGTACCGCTTTTCCACGTTGAAATTCCGGGGTTCTCAAACATCATCAACAGTCTCTTAATTATGCACAAATTCTTTATCCGACCACCGCGATGTCTAAGCCAGTCAAAACTTCAGATAATCCATCTGCCATTTACATGATAAGCCCAGACCTGCTCTCCATACATTTAATTTTTGATGAAAGTATTAGCCGATACTGACAGAAATAAGAAACTTTAAAAACAAAACAATATAGAGGATTCAGAGCAAAACTATATTTTTTTTATTAATAAACATTATGCATCAATGTATATCTTACCGCATTGACCGACGTTGGTTATTCTTTTTATTTAAAGAGTGTCTTTTTTGTAATGTTATTACAACCTATTACATTCAAAATTAACTTTTACTTGCGATTAGTACTTACAGAAATTATAACATAATAGAAAAAAAAACAACAAATTTAAAAAAGTAAAAGTGAACAGTGGCCAAAAATTATAATTCAGTTATTCAATTAAAAAATTATATTTCGATCAATATTTTAGTATAATAAAAAAGTTTTAAAGTTTTTGAAGTTATACTTCTTCGTCAGGGAAAAAATATGAGAGTACATTTTTACAATGCGCGCGCACACTGTCACGAATAACCAACACCCTGAAGTCAGCTATAGTACACAGACAACTGCATTTTACGATGCGCGCGCACACCATTACGAAAAACAGACACCTTGAAGTTAGCTACAGTCAACAGACAAATGTGTTCTCTATTTTTATTCTTATAAACAAAGAATACGTTGAAAGATAAATTTTTTTGAAAAGATTTTTTTCTAGGTACCCCAAACACACTTTTTTCATATTTGTTTTAAATAAGAACGAATAGGCAAAGCAGGTCATTCACCTTTTTAAAAGTAATTTGCCCTGCCTATAAGAAACGCAGCGTAAAATTACACAAATCCAGTCACTTCCTTGAGTCATGAAGTGTAGCTTAGTAAAGCCCAAAAAATTATAGTGTTATACGACAGTAATAGGAGTCGGTGATACTTCCCTTCACGGACACACTGTATATTTGACCATATTTTTTATTTTTAGTTATTTTTACATCTAAAAGATAATATTCATCACTTTATTAGTCTCAGCTTGTTACTTCCATAAACCAAATAACTTATAAAGATCTTATTTTTTAAATTGCAGTCATGAGTTACAAAAAACTGACAATATATAAATCTATTTTATTACAAATATGTAATAAATTTTTTTGTGTAAAGTAATCATTTTAATTATAATTAAAAAAGTCCATCTCATAATTCAGGGTAAGAATTTTTGAGACAATTAATCATAACTTTATCGGAGAAATATGTAAAGACTTTTCTATATTACATCAATTTATAAGATCTTAACGGGAATTATTCAAATAAAATTGATCATTCATGTTTGTCGGACGCGCGTTTACTATTGAACGTTCGGTGAAGTGCTGAAAACAAAATTAACTAGATTTAAACGGAAGTACAAAGTTAAATATGAAGGGATCTAAAATTTGTAACTATTTAAACTTCTTATTTTAATATTGTCAAATATATAGTCAATAGTAAAAATAACCCTTTAGGCAGTATATTTAATATTTTAAGAAATTGACGGCAAAAAGTTGCTACAGATTTTTTTTAATATAATCATGAGCGGCAAAACACAGATTATAAAGCGTTTAATATAATAATACCTAGTTAGTACTACCAGTTTATTAATAATACCAAAATATTCGCCTCCTAACTAAAATAGTATACAACAAATAAAAAAAAACGCTCGGAATACTTATTATTCACTACATATTTCACAATGTTACTTCAATCACCTTGTATAAAGCATTTTGAATTTTACGGTATGGCTAAGGAAACCCTTTTCAGGCTAAAGATTCTGCAAATGTGCTGAAGGTAAATGCGGGTAGCTGTGAATTGTCCTTTGAAGCAGTCTTTGTAAAGACCCGGGTTCGGGAATGTGCAAAGATAAATAGATATTATTGAAATTTAGTTGTATTCAAATTATTAAGTTTATTAAGTTTAGTAAATTTATTTAATTAGCAATAAATTTCTAATTAAAATAATAACAAAGATCATTGCATAATTTGTATAAGACTCTACAAATAAATCATTTATTTATTTTACAATTTTTTACTGTTATTGAATTTTGTTTTTTAAAGGTAAAATTAGTGACAGAATGACCTTCTTTTTAATTTTTTATTTAACCTAACACTTACACTTAATTATTTTTGCATATTTTTCTTCACAATTAACATTATTCCAGATAGTGCATTTTGGAAAAACACGAACAGTCAACGTCCAGTAAAAATAGTCGTAAATTATCGGTACAACCGAGATCTTAACATATTTTTCTACATAAAAAGTATCTTTGATACTTAACAAAAAGTTTATTATTGCAATAATCTACTCTAATTTTGATGTAATAACATCTTATCTTTACATATCATCCCAGTTGATAGAAACGCAGATAAAATCAATATCCTGTAAATAATATCTAATGAGTAAAGTTGATTAAAAAAAATTGCTTAAACAGGTAAAACGAAAAATACAAAAAGTACACTTTGGTTTTATAAGTCTGATAAGAAACAGCTTCGCTTAAACTTTTTGACGTTCCAATTAAAGTTTAAAAGTATTCCTTTGTTGCAAAAATTGAAGATGGTTTTTCTTGATAAGTACGAAGGTAGTGACATTACAATATTTCATGTTGAATATAGGAGTATACTGTAGTAAAATATACATATTGTAGGATAGAGCTGCCTCATTCCGCTAAGAACAATATTATCTAAATACTTTTTAATATTTGTCGTATGAGCTTTTTCATATTAATTATAAATAACAAAGTAAAAAAATTATCATTTGTAGACTTGATCGTCATGATTATTTCTTAATCACAATTTAATAAAATGTTCTGTTCAAAAATCAACCAAGAAAGACATCATGGTTATTTATATAACAACCAGTTTTAAATATACTGAGATTTACAGTACAATAAACGACTTACCTAAATTTAAAAAGTTGCTTATTTTGTTATCTTTGACCACTTAACAAAAGCCAATATAAACTTAACTTATATTATACAGGGTTGATAATGCAATTTAAATTTAATTAAGTTTTAAACATATTTTTTTTTGCAATTCCATTTTAACAACTTGTCTTTCTTTTCTACTTAATTGAATGCATGGGCTGTGGTTACTAAGCGGATAAATTTGTTTTAAAACCTTAAATATAAAACATTTAAAAAACAGGTTTTAAAATATTTAGCCTGATGAGGCCTATTTTAAGTTTTATGAATAAAAAATAAGTGCCCTTTATAAAGTCATTCATTAGCGTTAGAGCATATTAAAATGAACTTGAAAACATCGTGCTTTTACTGTCTACTAGTTTATAAAGCTTAAATATAGGACAGACTTGGTTTAGAATTTTTGTTTCTAAATCTACCTTTTAAACTAATTAAAATATTTGAAATTAATAAATAAGGACTACGGATGAATATGATACGTTTACTATACTAAAGATAAATTTAAATAAAGAAGAAATTTGACAGCTTCTAAGATGTAAATGAGGTTATTATAAAGCTTTTTTTATTATTTTATAATTACACATCAAATATTTAAAAATATTAATAGAATGATCAAAATTGGATGAGCCTAAAAAAAACGTAAATACCATAGTCCATTGTTGTTCTCTTAAAGTAATTAAACCGATTCTGTACGTGCCTACTAAAAATTAGCAAAAGTAACCCTTCTTATAAATAACTCATTTTTTAAATAAGTTAATTTAGGTTACATAAGCGATCTTAAAGAAAAAGGTAATTTTTAAAATAAATGACAAAAAATAACAGTTTGGACAAAAATTGTTTTATTGAAAGAAGAAAATAGAATAATGGAAACAGAAATGTGCGCCAGTGACGTGTTCGAGTGAAATAAGCGTAAATCGTTTTGTTTGTATTATTTAGCATATTTTCCTTCGTTCCGCCTTTTTTGTGGAACGCAGAATCCCTTGTTAAATACTTTTTAACAAATCAAATGAAAATATGGCAGTTTGATTATCTTGCTAGGCACCCCTTGGGTACGCAGGAACTCTACGTTTTGGTGCTTTAGGGCAGCTGACGTATCTGGCCGTGTGACAGCTGAGGTAGCTTTTTTAATAATTTTGTCATAAGTAGTTTGAAAAATGAGAAATAAAAAAAATCTGATCAATTTTCATTCATGAAAAATCTTTGATATCTTTTAAGGTATTCGTTTCATCAAAACATCGTCTATGACACATTTTATGTACAAATAATGAATTTAAACTGTTATATTTTTAAAGCTTTCAATGCGCCTGAATGCAATTTTTGTAAATCTTTACATTAAAATGCTAGTTATGTGCTATTATTATAACATGGATATATGCCATCGCAGATTTTGTTGATTTATTCTAGTTGTACAATTATTTATTTTCATTTATTTATTTATTAAAGCTTTATGAACAAGTAAGTACAATGACCGGCGGACTTAATGCCTAAAGGCATTATCTATCAGTCAACCTGTATCCAATTATTATTTTATTTCTAAAATTGAGACCATCGAAAAGCTAATATCTATTATTTAAAAAAGGTGGAAAAAACATATACGTTTCGAATTGAGTGCCTACTTCTTTTGGGAAGTCGGTCAACAGAATAAAACTAGTTTAAATTAAGAATTGACAGCTAATATTTTTTTGGTTACTATCTCCATTGCTGAAAACAGAATTATTTTTAATTAATTCTTTTGTTAACGCGAATACTACACATTATTGAATAAAATGACTTTTTCGGATTTTATCGCGTTTATTTTACATTCTACCCCGTGATCACGGCCGCTGAAAAGTGTTCCAAACGTCCCGTTTATTTTGCATTTTAATTGGATTATTAGTCTAATCCAATTTAAAATATAAATTAAACGAGATGAAATCTGTAAAAAGTATTTTTAATCAATTATAAGCATTATTTTTTTATGTTATATATTAACATCCAATGTTTTGACTATTCGTAAATGAATTTTCTAAGCTTTTAGCCGAGAGTTTTATTTTACATTCCGCCCCTTTGAAACTATCAATGGATATTTTTTTTAATAAGCTGAGCGAAGCCATAAAATGATTTTCAATTTTCTAAAGGTAAAAGTGTTTTATATTGCACAAAGCTTGAGTTTTATGGCGGACCAGAAGGACAACCATAAATCTTACGACAGTATTATATAAAGACAAAAATTTGGTATAAAGTTGTATTTGACAAGACACGGAAAAACTTGTATTGTTTTTTTCCAATTTACTTACTCTTTAAGAATTGAAATATCTTTAAAGGAAACCATTTTAATTAATTATGTTATTAAAGATAGCCCCAGTGATTATACTTCATTAAATCACTAAACATAAAATCTAAAGGTTAAACAGAAAACTTAAATAAAACTTGTCCGATTATTGAAATAAATAACAAATACTACAAAGTTGTAAGTTTTTTTAATTGACCAAGCTGTTATTTTTCTATAATAATAAAGTGTATGCCCATTGCTTTGTACTCGATGTGTCTACATATCAACAATTAATTAATACTAGCTAAACGATGTGAAAAAAGAACTAGCTGTTTAATAATTGAGATTGGTCATTTGCTCTATACCTCGGCTGATTTACGATAAGGCCTCCTACGCGACGATTGATGAAGAATTACATATGAGATGGAAAGAGTGTATACATAACAACAGCGCATACTTCGATTAATTGAAAATACTAACAAAGATAAAGTACTTTATATTGATCCCGTAAAAATGCCAATCTCGAATATAAAGACCCAATATTTACTGCAATGAAAAGCTTTTTTCTTAATTTTTTTTTATTTTAACTTATAAAAATTAAGATCACTATATTTCCTGTCGTTATACACGACATCAAAACGGATCAGAGTAAGAAGAAACGCCGTATTGATAGGCAAGTAACATATCTATTCTATATAATTATCAGATATTTAATTTACCACCTGAGTTAAGCAACTCTAGTAACGACGAAGACTAATTACATGAGCTTCATGAATGTTCTGTATGGACAGTTCTAATGAATATCCTCGCTGTACTGCTACGGAAGGTACAATTAATCATTGTAATAAATCTATTTTCATTGTCTTCATCTTTAGGTGATATTTATCTAATGTAATTAAGCAAGTTCGTTGTTTGTAGGTATAGGAATTTAGGCTTTTATTATTTGTTTTCTTATTTTATTACAATACTCCAGTTTTCTACGCTTTATTTGTTATATTCGAAAATGTCAAATTGAAATAATTAGAATAATAATGTTCGAAATACGTTTAATTGTTAGTTTATTTCGAATTTTCCAAATTTTTCTTGTGCTACAATTCTGTTATATATTTTATTTTTAATTCTGGTAGATTGATTTGAAAAAGTATGAGAGAAAAAATATATCAGAACTTTATTATATTAGCTTAATCATTTTATATGTATTTAAAATAAATCTATCAATAACAGTTTTGGGTGTAAGTTGGAAAGTATGAAGTTGATTGTAATTTTGTAGTTGGAGAAAAATGCTCGGAACAGTGTAGACAGAATTATGGATAAACATATCTATCCTTAATGAACATACATATTGTACAACGCTCATTCAGCATGGTTCTGAATCACATTTTCAAGTAATGACTCCATAGGGCGTTTTGTCGTTTAAGTCAAAGTAGAAGGTAAGGCCCAAAGCACGTAGAGAGTTGTCCATGCAGTGGACTGACCAAATTAAGACCATATTGGGCAAATCCTTGTAAGAACTCACCAAAATTTCAAGTAACTGCGAGAGATGGCGATTAACATCTGCACAGAAAACTACAAAATATTGTTCACTCTGTAAGAAGTGCTATCACCGAGAAGAAGAAAAGTTTAGTATCATATAACAAGTGATATATATCATTATTTCGAAATGAAAAAAGAAAAACATGTTTACTAATTAACATTGCATTTTTTAAAGAAAAAACGGCAAAACTCATGACTAACTCTGGTTTATACATAAATATCTTATTAGGATAAAAATTTATTGGAGAATATTATCTAGAATAAAAATAATACATTTCTTTTGTTACCTTGTGTGCGTCTGTGCGAGCATAATAATATTAATGCGGTTTTCAGCATTACAGTATTTTCCATGATTTTATGCAAGTATACTAAATAATGGCGTGATCGTTTAAGCTTTTTTACATTGGCATCCCACAAAGACAGACGCAGTTTATTAAAATAGTTAAAGTTAATTAATATATTTGGAACCATATTTTTACTTGTCTTTATAAATAATTACTTAATATTAGTTTTACGTAATATTATATTAGCCTAACCAACAGATAACATTTAAAATGAAAAGATAAAAGCAATTAATGTAAAGAAATTCAAATTCAAATTGCGACAGGAAGTGTTTATGTTTATATGATAATCCAAGTTGCTACAAAACTACTAAAATAAATAGTCATGTTATTTGCAAAGACAGGAATACGCTATTATTGCATTTTTTTGAACTCTCACTTATATTGCAAATTTTTTATGTGTGATACAAAAATATCGATTTTTTTATTATGCTAACCCGATACCAAACTTTACCTCAGGAAAATAAAATAAAAAACGATAAAAACTATTTTTTCCTCTCTTCAGAAATACTCTGTTCGAACTATAGACTGCTATTTCTATAGCGACCCTCGTCAATTTGTTTGACGCTAAAAGTAATCGAGCACGCGAGCACAATTCCATTATTGACATTTGTATATTGCAGAAACAGACAGTTCACACATAAATTATTGTTGGACCGTGGCATATACATTTATTCGCAAAAATTCATAAAATAAGTTTATTAAATTTTAAAGACAAACATACTATAATTATGTAACACTCTTACAGCTTGTTTAGATATATGAATATACGTATTTATAAATAAATCGCTCTGTGCCAGCTGACACTGTAGAAGCAGCCCACGTACTTTAAGTACCTGTGACCATTTATTTTTGAGCTTTAAAAGTTATTTATTTCATTTATTTGATAGATTTATTAAATGAGATCACTATAAAATATATTTATTTTACATAACTAAAATTCATCCACAATTAAATTAGCTTCATTACATATTTAGACACAGTTATTACAAAATTATTATAGTAGATATAATAGCGACTTGTAATATTCTATCATTAAAATTAAGTAATGAAGGCATAATTACTATCGAGTTTCATTTAGGTATCTTCAAAATTAATACGTCTACAGTTCAAAATCATCTATAGTCTTATGGTTGTTATGTTATCCTACATTAAAGCTTATAGATTTATATTAATTTACATAAATAGCAGAATAAATTTATTTTTAGATCTATTATCAACAAAATACAACAAAATATCGGTGTAGGAATTCAACGTGTAGCGATATTAGTAATCGTTCGTTATATTAGCAATAGTTTCTTGTTAACATCACTATTATTCTTAACTACATATTTAAGCCAGTCTTCTATCTAACATTTTTAAACCATAAAAAAGTTAGATAGCTGGCTTAATGACATCGGTCATCATGTCTTTGATGCAATTGTTTAAATAAGCCCTCCAACAAGCATTGAAGTGCATGCTTCATACCATAAGTAAGTCACATCTAAATAACCAATAAGAGGTTATACATACCAGTAAGAATTTCTATGTTTTTAATTTCCTTCTATCAATAAAGACATAAACGATATACAATCGGTTAAAATACAATTCATCATTATTAACATCAGCCTGTATGAGAGGTTTTTTTTACCGTATCACACCACGCTGGTCCGATGCGGTTGTGTGGTTGGACCGACTTTTTACTTGCCCATCCAAAGCATGGATCATATTACCTTTTATACAAGTGGGTGATCGGCCCAAATTGTCCTAACAACAAGAAAACAACAATAACAAAGTTAATACCCAGATGGATTCGACCCAACCTCCGGTTTATGAAGCAAGGGCCAATATCGCTTGGTCACGGAGGCGGTAACACAATTAGATAACAATACTTTAAAATATTAAGACTACAAAACGCGTTTATTATCAGAAGATAAGATTAATTTTAGAATTTGCACTGCAAAACAAAACTTTCGTTTAGTAGTATAAACAAACAGTAAGTTTGTTATCAAATCCACTTATTTACGGATTTTCGCGTTACTAAATATATTTGTTCCCGACGTTTAGTTCTTTTCAGCATCCATGATCACGGGCAGATATATCATCATCAGCCTGTGATATCACTGCTGGACATAGGCCCCCTATACCTCCATTCATTGGGATTTTGGACCGTATCCACCGCTGGTCCAATGCGAGTTGGTGGGTGAACCGACTTTTACATGCCATCCGCCGCCTGGATCATCTTCCTTCAGACAATTGGGTGATCGGCCATTGCCCTAACCAGTAAAACCAAGGAAAATTGTTGAGTCCCAGGATTCGAACCACGACTCCAGTTTCTAAGGTCACGCCTATACCACTGGCTCGGAGGCGGTTATAATATACAGACATATACCAACTTAGTCTGCCCGTGATCTGGATGCTGAAAAGAATCCGAAACGTCGAGAACCTAATATTAAGTAACGCGAAAAATCCGTAAATAAGTGGTTTGATATGTATAATCGCGATATAAAAGAAATGAGTAAGTTTGTTTTAACCATTGCAAGCAATGCAAGTTTAATTTTAGGAAATTTGTTATTCGGAACACTATATTAATGTTTTATAACGCGTAAATTGTTATTCCACGGCGCGGAGTCCTTTCTGAAACAGCTGTTACAAACTCTAATATCAAATAATATTTACGGAAACTGTAAAAAAAAAACAATGCATTCATCTAAAAACAATCATCTCCACACGTTGCAAAGAAACTTTCCTAAATATTAGCAAGCGACCGGGACCTAGTTTTTTGCTCGGGTACACATTGCAGCAGGCTTATTTTCAACGTTATTTATAAAGAAAAAAGACATAAATCTATTTGAATGATGGTCCAAATTTTGTCGTATTCCAAAAGTATTAGGATATACATCATTATTCACTGCCCTGGTTTAGTTACTCCTTGCATCATCATCACAGCCTTTGATAGTCCACTGCTGGACATAGGCCTCCCCTAATACACCCTTTCCATTGGGGTTTGGACCCGTATCCCACCACGCTGGTCCGATGCGGGTTGGTGGTGGACGACTTTTACATGCCCATCCGACATGGATCATCTTACCTTTCAGGCAACTGGGTGATCGGCATGCCTAACCAACTAAAACAACAATGAAATTTGTTGTGTCCCGCAGGATTCGAACCACGACCTCCGGTTTCTAAAGCACCGTCCATAGCCACTAGGCTGGAGGCGGTTGCCTCTAGCCCAGTAGTAAGGGCGTGTGATTTCAAAACCGTAAGTCGCTGAGTTCAATCGGTGAGGAACTCTTTCATTTATTTCCTAGTTGGTTTCGACTGAGGCGTAGTCCATTGTCTGAAAAGTAGATGATTGTCGTCGGATGAGCGAACAAGATCCCATCCAGATGAGCCAACGTGTGATACGGTCCAGAAACCCCCTGATGGAGAAGGCGTGCAGTAGTGGAGGCCAATGCCTGTTTTAGTCCACTACTGGAATAAAACAGGGAGATGATGATGGTTATTCGTCAGTAAAAATGTTAATATAAAAAAATTAATAACACGTATTAGTAATAATTATAATTTTACCAAAAGTTTGCTATTTATATTGCAAAGATCTTCTGTTTCAGATTTTGCGACAGTATTTTTAATCGAAAAAGTGCATTTATTAAAGTATTTAATTAATTTTAATTGTAAAAATATTTCTAAGCTGGTGTAGATTTCCTTCATAATGAGAAAAAGATATTTAAAAAAAGCAAGTAGCGACTTCGAATTATAAAAAATGTTCTGTGTCGTTTTGTTTAAAAGTCAATAAATATAATTGAAACTTAAACTCGAAAACGAACTCTAAAAAAACATCGAGTTAAAGTCATATACAGTAGAGAAATTTTTGCAATAAAAATATTCAAATTATAATAATAGTTAATTAGTACGTAGAACTAACCTTTAGGTTTGCATGAGAAATGCCACAGAATCTATTTTTACAAATTTATTAAAAAAATCAATCGGTAGGTTGTAGATGCTGTGACATATAGGGTAAAGGGAGATATATTGGTGATATAAGTAATTTGGTGATAGTTTTTAAAACACTTTTGTATGACCGCGTTAGCGAATTGCTTTGTTCGCCAAACGCTGAGACAAATTACCGGAGTGAGTGAAAAGGTTTTATACCGTTTACACTTGTAGCAATTCGCTAACGCGGTCATACAAAAGTGTTTAAAAACATATCACCAAATTACTTATATCACCAATATATCTCCCTTTACCCTACTTTTATTTAAACATTTTGATCGTCATAAATACAATAGGTAAATAGTGTGACTAGTGGTATTACAATAATAAAGCAACTTTAACATAACCTAGTCAGAAAATTACATATATTTATCGAATTAAGAGTATAAAGTAATTATTTCGTGGATACCTTAATAATTTATGATCCGCCAATTATTATATTTTCTTTTACCTCGCAGCGGGCAGCAAGCGAACAACTTTCGACATCAAAAGTTTACACAGAATATTAAAGTAGCCAAAAGTTATTTTCATTTACCAACAAGAGCTAAAATAATAAAACGTTGTAGACAAAACATCTAAGGTCGTTATTTCTTGTTATTATAAAAAAATAATTTTCATTACAGTATTATACTAACACAGCATTATAAGATTTACTTGACCAGGAATATCCGGAATAGTCAATTAGACGTTAATAACTTTAATTAAATTTGAAAACACGCCATGATTTGTCTCGCTCAATCATGGCCATTATGTTCAGAATCAGTCATTATTTGTCGTAAAATTGAGAATCTGCTAAGAATTACTGTGAATAAAAAAACAGTTAAAGAAAGCTTAATTAATTGGTTAGATAAAATCAAATACTTTTCAAAATTGTACCGTTTTAGATTCCTGATTAATGGCGCCGAACTTTAATTGCACTTCCTAAGGCTCTCCGAAACATTTATCTCAAAAGAGAGCCTTTCTAAATTAAAAGTTTTAAAAGTTTAAATACATAGTTTAACAAATAAGTTTCAATTTAAAGAAACTTGGGATAGTGGTCTTATTATTTTTGAGTGGCATTCAGATAAAGTATTCAGAGTTATAGTTCCAAATTTAAATACACAAAAAATAATAAAATTAACCACAAAAAGGTCGCAGTTCGACCAAATTTCTAGTTTTTTTTAAACTGCCATAATTTTCAAACTAAATGGGATAGATTTCTTTCCTGATTTTTTCATGATTTTAGATCAACCCTGTACTCGTTTCAATTTGACGTTAGTTTTGGATACCCTATTTACATACCTAGTGGGTTCGAGATAAATATTAGGAATACATTAAAATGTTTATTCTTCTGATCGTATGATCGATGCGTTATCATATTTATCAATTTAAAATAAAAATTGGAAAGATTTAGAAATAGGAGTAGATATAAACAAATCCTTTTTATGTTTTATATCCAGTGAATGGATTTATAGAGCCAACGACCAATTTATTGCATATTTTATTGCCGTTGATTGTCTGTATAAAATAAATTGATGATCTGAATTCTTTACTAATGTAATAAATATTTTTAACCTCTAGTTCCTTGGTATAAAATATAATACTAATAGTATTATATTTAATACCAAGAACGATCTTGAAATGAAATATCCTCTAAATTTTATTCTGATAGGCTTTGGTTCATTATATTTATAAATTGTCTTCTTAAAGGATAATTATTTTACGATGCACCAGTTTTAGGTAATGAATGTATGGTAATACAATTGCTAATTAATACAATAGTCAGCCTTTAAGAACAGAATCCTATAGAATATTAACAAACTAGGAACTAGTGTGAACAAAATTAAAGCGATATTCGTTTAATCTCCGAAATAAAAATCGTAGCGCTGCGTAGCGAGTTACTTTATCCTAACTACTATTTTAATCCTCTAACGTTGGACCCTCACTTGATTAAAATGAAACGAAAGAACTAGAATAATTTATAGACTATGTGAAATATAACCGGATTTACTGCTTATTTTTTTACAATTATATTAGTAGTATTTTTATGTTCGTGTGTATATTTTCTTTCTAGTATATTATCTGTTTAAAGCAAATGTTACGTTATTAGCTTTATACGTTTATTTTTGTAAATAAAATTCAATCGCTGACTAAACATTAGGAGATATACACAATTATGTTCTACACGGTTGTACGCCTTTTTTATATCATCATCATCATCAGCCTGTGTCAGTCCATTGGAGGACATTGGCCTCTTAATGCACGCCTCAGCTTCTGATCTTTGGCTCTTTCCATCCAGCCCACACCACCCACTTTGCCAAAGTCGTCACTACCTTCTAAAATATTTGGAATTAGTGCCCAGTCCTCCTAACTACGTTAAGAACATTTGTACTTTACGATATCTATATTTATAGTATTATAACCTTAAAAGCAAAGAGAGGTAAACTTCTATAACTATGCTCTATGTTAGAACATTATCGTGTATAGAATACACAGAAAAAAAAGAAAATTCATCTATTTAGATATATAGTACTCCATTTGTTTTAAAAAGTTTTAAATTACGATTGTACCATATAGACACAAAATGTTGGCTGTTGCTGGGTTATAAATTTATCCGAATACCTTCTGCATAACAATTGCGTAAGTACAGCTTTGCTTACTTTTGAATTAGATGTCATTAATGTCCATAAATATTTAACAATTAATTTATATCACTAAGCAAGTAAATCTTCAGGGTAAATACGAAACTGGACGATTTTGAAGAACTTATAACATAAATACGACCTTACAGGTGTTAGTAACGTATATGGGCACTTGTTATCGTAGCAGCATGCACGTGAAAAAAGACGTAGTTTTGTGGCATCCTTCTTTTATAAAAATTTTATTCAATATAACGTATTTTATTGTTATAAATAAATTAGAACTTGTCTAAAATACTAAACTTTAAACGGTATTTTGTTAATTGAGGTTGTTACTAAACATTGCGGTCCTAATTTTACATATGTGTATCTTACATATGTACATTGCTTTAGATGTTAAATAAACATTTTTTAAACTTTTTCTATTATCTACAATTTATTTAAACAGTTAATTTAAAATAATAAGTAAGATTTTACCAAAAACGGTATGACCGAATTCAAAATGAAGCAGTGTACAAAAACTGTTATAATATTTAACTTTTTTATTTTATTGCCTTGTTCCATTATTGATCTGTATAAGATGGACAAAGTGATAATGTAATGATTGCATTAAATTAAAACACCTTTGCATATAACACAATGTATTATCTAGTACTGTAGTTGTAGTTATTTTATACATTAGAATATGTCCTGTAAAATTATCTTAGAACAATAAGATTTGTTCAAGGCATATTTTTCTGCTAATATAAATTTTGTTTAATACATTGTAGTCTTATTTTAAAATGTATGTTCTTGCACTGTTTTGCTTGAAAATAACGTGTATTATAACCTTACTATGGATTACTCTTTTGCGGACCTGGCTCTGAAAGAACCAATCTCTATAGTAGGTCTGTTTTCTACAAGGGACCATCTGGGGTGGTACCGCTGTGCCTATCTCTGCCGCAAATCAACCGTATGTTAACGGTAAGAAGGGCATTATAGCCAGCGTAATAGTGCTAGGTCAACGAGACTTGACATCTCATGTTTGAGGGTAATGAGTGGATTTGGGGCGTCTAACACCGTTTTTGTTATGGACAGTTATATATTAAAAAAAAGAAGCATAAACCCGATTCATAACGTGATATCTTGATAATATAAGATTAATATTAATAAATGATATATTTGGTAGACAGTGTACGTCGATTGGAACCTTGTGCGATTGTCATGAAATAAACTATTAAAGTGAAATAATCGGCAGTCAGAGATGGCATAAATCTATATATCAACAAGTGAAGTAGTACAAAATATAAACAAATAAGTATTTTTTTATTATTTGCATATCAGCATTTTATTTTTTGAATTGATTTTCACATAACTTTAAATTGTGGCAGAGTTGCACATTACAAGCAAAAATGAAAACTTTTTGACCGGTACCCGACATGCCACGTAGGAAAATAACGTGTGTACGAGCGTGTTTGTGCATAATGAGCAGACTGGTGTTTGAAAGCCTCTAAAGAGTCCGGTATGCGAATTATTACAGTTCTAGTACCGTTTCCTTGTGTACACTGTTTTATTTATTTAACTAGCAGAAGGCTTCTTGATGTAATTAAACATCGAGACTGCTCATATAATTGTTAGTCCCTTTAAAAACATTTCAATTGTTTTACTGTTTACAGTTTGCAGTTTCATCATAAACATCACTTTGACTAAATGCTTCGATCCTTTGATCTGGAAATAAATTAAATATTCCTATACCTAGTTATTTTTTTCTTTCTATTCTTTAGTGTATTCTTTTTTTATAGATTATAAAATAAAGAGCTGAATAGAGTGTGTTTCAAAATACTTTTCGTTAAGATTCACAAATAAATATGCTGCTAGCGGAAACTAGTTGGAAGATAAATTTTATTGAACCGCACAACTTGTTAGAAGCAAAACAAGCAATAAACCGACTGGAAGACATCCCATTTACCTGCCGTGTGCTGCGTTTGCTACGTAATTGCATAGCGCTTTGTCTACTGCATTTGCTTTTAGAGATACCACATCTTCGTGAATTATCATGTCGTAAGTCGTGAATTTAATTACAGAAATCTTAGTGATTATAATACAAGTATAATAATAAAGTGTAATAATTACTTTACAGGGGAATGATTTATGTGGATTTTACGGTCTGGGGAAAGTCCTTCTAGTGCCATAAATTTAAATCTCTAATTATTTTAATAATTTTTGCATACTAACCTTTTATGCACTTTTACAGATGTGCTATATTTCTCGAATGTTTTATTAATGTTTATAGAAATAATGCTTGGCAGTATATAGTAAAATGACCAATAATGCATATTATACATAATAATGCACATTATATTATATAATACGGTTACTGGAAAGAAATCGAAAGTTTACAAGATCCCTGGTTCGAAGTGTTCCTTTTGTATAATCTTTGTGGACTTACTTTATCGATATTTAATTACATGAATATATAGATTAGTAATAAAATTATTATAGTACTAAGTATGTTGGGTAAGTACTATAAGTACCTCCCCAAATCTGTAAAATGCTATAGAACTAGAACTTCAATGTAAGTTCTTAATAGTAAACTGTAATATCACAAAAGATCCGATTAACTATATATTTACACTATAACTGACACTATAAAACAATTAGAATTTTTATGATGACTTCATCATCAGCCTGTCTTAGTCGACTGATTGACATAGGCCTCCCCTAACCACACCTCCTTCGTTACGTTGTGTTGTTTATAACTTGCTGTGACCATTAGTTGTAAATTTATTTGAAATCGGGACAAAAGTTTACCAATAATTGAATAATTGTAATAATATATTGAGTGTTTACAGTCTTAAATATTGAACTTTAATACAATATTATACTAAGCATTTGGCAAAATACGCACTAATTTAAATGGACTCACATTTGAACTTATACACCCATCTGTATAAAACACGTTAACAGCATTGGCTGTAAAATAAAAAATAAAAAACTTGACTGTAAAGTCAATTGAATCCATTTACATGCCGCATTCGTGTCTGCCAATCTCAGTTGCGATGCGATATCCGGTCATGTCATCAATGACGTAATAGATTACGTGAAAACGTTTTTTAATACGTTATTGGTATTGAAAATAATATTGATCAAAACATCGACTTAATAAATAGAGAGATAAATCCCTTATGAATTACAACATACAATTTTTAAATGCTTCTGCAAAGTCAAGTTTAATGATAATTATAATTTAAAATTAAAGGACCTCTATTACTGAGTACTCAGCAACTATCTTCAACGAACTTATTTTCTGCAAATAATATTCATCAGGTCTAGTATGTTACGGTCTAAAGAATTTTTTCACGTGAAATGTCTACCGATACCTGCGCTAGAGCGATTTGTTCAGCTAATTTTTTTAGAATGCTTTCATAGTTCATCATGTCATTTCAAAATGCTTTTTGTAATAAAAAACAGCTGAATACATTGTCGCGTGGATATATAATGCTATAAAATATACATTAATGTTTCTCAGTGTAACGACGTGGAACACGCAAATTTTCCACTCTTTCCCTGCACCTTGTTAGATGCAATACGAGCTACTACGTAAGGAACATAATCCTTTTATATGCTCATGGCTGCTTTGTTTTCAGCTTGGGATATACACTTTTTTATATGGTTAACATTCAAATCGCATCCTCTATGGAGAAAAAGTAATATATGTAGAATATGGTGTGTAAAAAGCAAAAAAGTTCAGAAAAAGTGATTTTTAACAAAATAGGTAATCAGGAACTTTTAAAACTTAACTAATATAGCTTCAAAACATCAAACAACTCAATAATGAAAATAAGTTATTTTATCATTGTCCAATTTATTACTTTAAACAGAGAAGTAAGCAAAGATTAAACGTCTTTCCATCACGGCTGTGGTATCAGGTTGGCACGAATATGCCAGTTTGATTGTGTGTAACATTCAAGTTATCAGTTACTTTCTTGTTAGTATTTTGTTGTCATCGCAGAAAAGATTGTACTTCTAACGTTAATACTTTTGACGCAAATCTGTTTATGTAACAACGCCTAAACATATGATTGCTTTAGAAACCGAGTCAAGGGTCGAAATCCTGAGATTCAATAATTAACAATAATATTCTACTTCGATAGAACACGGTCTCAAAACCCTAATGGATAGAGGTGATCGGGAGGCCTATGTCCAGCAGTGGCCTTTCAAGGCTGATAATTAGATGATGAAATTTCTGTACTGTCATTAACAAGCGCGTTGATATAAATTTATGGAAAATGTTTCTAATGGTATACATTCACAGTCAGGATCGAATATAATGATGAATATTTACAAAATTAAATATAAGCACACTAAAACTTGAGAATACGCGAGCGTAGCGTTTAACTGCACCAATCATTAGTAAATGTAATGACGTAAGAGATTTTTAGTTTCGTCCATACAACACACATGTTCGATGAATAAACACAAAAGCTACTGTATGGAAGCTGTCTCACATTTTGAGTACTAGTTTTTCATTTCATCAAAATCCATTAAAAAACTAAAAATCATCTACGAGTGAGCCTAGAGGGACTGTATTGTTTAATATAAAAGATTTGACAGGTTAAATGAACTTTAACGAAAAAAAATTTTAGTGATCTCATGAACAAAAAACGCAGACATTTTGAAACAGTATTTTTGTAATTCTTAATAAACTATTGTTTATTAGCACTGACTCATAATTGTTTCTAATTTATATATGTTGCGTTACTGTCTGTAATCAAATAATAGATTAATTTTAAGTAGATTATAAAATTTAAATGTGTATTGACTTCTCGATGAATAACTTATCAACTCCGATTTTTGCAAAATTAATATCAAATTCATTAGATTTGACAAAAATTAGTAATGAATTTAAAATTGCCATATACAGCAGTATTTTTAATTACATCAATAAGTTACATGAATGAAGATGGACATGGTAAACATGTGTGAGATGCGTAAGCCATCAATGACGAAATAAAGCAGAAGAAAAAAAGCCAATAGTCAATAAACTGACTGGAAAATTTCTTTCTTTATTATTCTATCCAAGAAAATACAATTTTTTCTACTACTGACATGAAAGATTTATAAATAAAATAGTATTTATTTTGAGTTGCTTTACTGTTACAAAAAACAAACTACAATATTTTTCTTTTAGCAAATGCTAAGTAAAAGCAATTCTATAAGTAAAGTATAACTATAATAAACACTTTTGTGATTATTAAATCAACATCAGATTTGCAATCAATATAGTTTCCTCTTCTGCTATCATTGCAGTGTTCCATGATCTTGCTTATTAAATGTGATGTTGTAATTCCAACTATATTGCGTTCAATCTAATTCTTTTAATGCCATCGAACATAGAGTCTTAGCTTAATTGGAACGGCAAGACATTAACACTGACTGTATTCTTACAAAGGGTATTCTTTCTTCTTGACCAACACAAAGAAAAGATGTTCATGTGTCGTCCTTTAAATAAACATAAGTGCCAAGATTGTATTGCATATCGTATTACCTGAGTTCTTAACTTGTTAGGTGCGTCAATGTGTACCGCCGTTGCATTCAGTTGTTTTATTCATCTGGTTGAAAGGTTTTCTTGACTCATGTATAAAGATAATTAAATTTCTAAGATCGCTTCTTTTATATGAGTTACCTTCATGTTGTATTTGCCTTACAGGCTTTGCTGATCGGTCACGTAAATTATCCAAATGACAACTTGTACTAGCACGTATCTATTACGAACATCAATAGGCCACAACATGCCGTACTATTCAAAGCCAAATGGATATATATAAATTGCATAGCCACATCATCATCAGCCACTGCGGACATAGGTCTCCCAATCGGCACCGCTTCCGATCTCAGCTATTCTCATCTGCCAGCACGCCACTGTTCGAAGTCGTCACTTATCTGCAGGGTCTTGCATCACGCTCTGCAGCCTCGGTCTCCTCCAGACCCGCTTAGCAGTATCAGCGGTTGTCGCGCCTACTGCCTTTCACTCTACTCATGGGGCTGCAGTGACGCTTAAACATCACTGATCAGTCCTTTGAGATATCCAAAACACTAAGGGAGGTCGCCTTTGTGATTTATAAGGATAAGTGATCTTAATATGACTTGGTCTACAACCAACGTTATTCAATGTATAATTTGCCAACTTAGTCATGTTTTTTAGAGTTGCGTGGTCGGCTCAGATGACATATTGTTCAACTTCGCAGATTCATGAATACATCCAGTACTACCGAATTGCGTCCGTTGTATTTAACAAACGTCTTTATCAGTTATATTATTGACCGGATTATAATTCAGCATACTGTCTCACATTATATTAAGGCGAGACATGACTCAGCTCTCTGAACTAACTAACGACACTATGCTGTCTCTTTTTGGATTTTATCTTGATATATAAATTTTACAAAAACAGCATTTTTATGAATTTAACTAGTTGTACAATACAGTGGTCTTAGAAAACAATTAATTGTTTTTGTAATCCTAAGATGCTACTTTAAGTTACAAATTAAAAAGCTTTTTTGTTTTAAGTTGAATTATAATACATGAACTTTAAATTATTAAGTTCGAGAAAAGAATTCAATGTAATAATACGACTTAAATCTCGGTAGACTTATACAAATATTCTAAATACTACTTCTTTGTTCGTTTTATTTTTAAATAAAAAGTTCTTTTTAGTCTCTGCAAGTGCTAAGTAATTAATAACTTCTTTCTAATATAATCGGGTATTTCAAATTACCATAGCTATCGAAGACAAAAAAGTTATTAACATTTAATTCTATACTATACATTTGCATTAACTCTTGCTCAAACTTTATTTATTTAAATACAAATCTTATCTTATTTTTTATTTGTCCTTTCGAGTAAACATTATTTAACTTTTTTTTCACATTATCAATGATCTTAAAGTATAATTATGTACATTTGTCAAACTGTTTTTCTATTACCATATGTAAACCTAATTATAATATGAATCGAAACTATATTTTTACAGATTTAGCTTTTAAAATTATTAAACCTGTTCAGTCATTATAGTATGTCTTAAATCGTGTTGCTTGATTGACGCACAGTATTATATTACTTTATTAGAATATAGGAACGCTACGTTTCGGCTATTTAACCTTGTTTATAAAGACGATTAATCAAAGATAATATAGCTTAATGACAAATTCATAGTACATATCAACCAATCACTCATGTTTCTATTATTAATAAATGCTGTTTATATTTTCCTATTAATAAATCTAGTTTATTGTTCTTATAATTAATGTTGCATCTTATGCAAATTAAGAATATGCATTAAAATATATTTTAAAATCAATTATGTAATTAGCAGCAAACAAAGAGAACTTAAAACTACTAATCCTATTGTACCACTTTATGACATAGAAACTGGGTTCAAAAAATGCAGTCCTTAAATAGCGTACGTGTGCAAAGATTCGTTATCCGACTATCGCGAAGTCTAAGCAGTTAAAAACTTCAGGATTATACATATGCTAATTTACATGATAAGTCGGTTCTGCTCACACATGTTCTTATTATTGATGTGATAAACTATTCAGAAGATAGAAAATCAAGGAAAATAGAAAAAACATAATTTAATATTTTTAACAAAGTCTACGTTTTCAAACATAAATTTTTGTATATGTTACACGTCAACATCGTTGGTTATTCTTTTTAATCAAAAGGTGGCTTATTAGTAATCATTTCAGCCTATTATATTTATAATTATTTTAAATTATGTATAATAGGTTATATGTTATCAGAACATAATTAACTAACTTTAAACGTTTATACAAAGTTAAAGTGAGGCTCAAAATTTGTCATCATCATCATCATCATCATTAGCCAGTCACTGCTGGACATAGCCTCAAATGTCACCACCGCTTCGATCTTGCTATTCTCATCAGCCACACAGCCACTTTGCGAATGTCGTCACTCCATCTTGCCGCAGGCGTCCTACACTACGTTTGCCGAGCCTCTGGTCTCACTCCAGAACTTTCGACTCCAGCGGTCTAGATCGCCAAAATTTGTGCTTATTTAAATTTCTAGTTTTATGTGGTCAAATTAACAGCAAAATAGATTATAAAGCCTTTATAAAAATATTTAATACCAAAATATTCCTCTAACTAAAATAATGTAAAGAAATAAATTAAAAATGCTCGAATACTTATTATTCACTACATATTTCACAATTTCTTTAATGCCTTGTATAAACGCATTTGTAATTTACAAGTAATAGCTTAATTAAACCCTTTTCAAGGCTAAAAGATAATAGCAAATGTGCTGAAGGTAAATGGATGCGGGTCATATGTCTTAGAAGCAGTCTATGTAAAGACTGAGGTTTGGGAATGTGCACGGATAACCAGAAGTTGTTGTAATATAATTGTATTAAATATAGTTTAGTATATTTATTTAATTAACAATAAATTTCAAATTAAAAGATTAACAAAGAAACATTACATAATTTCTATAAGACTCTTTGTCACGAATGAATCTTTCATTTTAATCCTAAGATTTTAATGTTTTTAAATTTTTGTTTTAAAGGTCAAAATTAGTAGCAGAATAAATTAATTTATTATTTTATATAAACTTATTTTGTAATTAGTTTTGCATATGTTTTCATTTAACATTATTTCGTTTAGTCCATTTTGAAAACACAAACAGTCAACGTCCAGTAAAATATTCGTAAGTTATACGCAACAATTTAACAACGATCTTAACATATTTTTCTACATAAAAAGTAAGAATTCTTTGATACTTAAAAAAAAGTTTATTATTGTAAATAATGAACTCAATTTTGATGTAATAGCTTTTTATCTTTATATATCATCTACAAGATAAAACTAACCATTATAATCCGTTTACAATTAATGGTTGAGTTAATAAAACTAAATGGCATTGTACATAAGTTTTTATAAATAGAATTAAAAAGTTACAATAAGTACACCTGCTCTTATAAATTGATAAGAACGCTTTCGCTAAACTACATTACAATGTAAAATTTAATAGTTTCCTTTGTTGCAAAAATTAGAAATGTAGATTTCATTGAAGACAGTGTGCATGAATATTTCATGTTGAATAAGAGTATATCTTATGTTAGATATCAAGATGAAGACTCCTTTATTCACTTCAGAACATATTACAAGATTATCTAAATGACTTTTAAATTTTGTTGAGCTTTTGTATATTATTATGAAACAACAAGAGAAAAATATATTATACATATATGTAGCAATTATACGTATGATTTATTTTTAATCTAGATTTGAATGAAAATGTTCTGTCAAAAATCAACAAAGGGAAGACATATGTTATTAAATACAATATAACAACCAGTTTTAAATACTGAGATTTTAAATACCATACTATTTTTAACGTTTACTAAATAAATAAGTTGCTAATTTTGTAAACTTTGACAACTTAAAAATGCCAATGTAAACTTAACTTATATATACAGTTATAATGCATTTATAACTTAATAAGTTTAACAGATTTTTATTATTTTTTGCAATTCATTTAACAACTTGTTATATTTATTACTTAATTGTAAATAAGATCTTGCAGCTTGCTAACGTGATAAATGGTTTTAAAACTTTTTTCTTAAATAAAAACATTAAAAAGTAGGTTTAAATATATTTAGCCGATGGTATTTTAAGTTTTATGAATAAATATTCAATAATGTGCCTTCTTTAAAGTCATCTCATTAGCGTAGAGCAATTAAATATGTAAAAAACATCAGTTTTACTGTTACTAGGTTACTATCTCAGCTTAAAAATAGTTTATTATTTAATAATGCTTAAATACTAGACATGACAAAATTTGAAATTAATAAATAGGACACGGATGAATATGAAACGTATTGCTTTATGACTAGATATAATTTAAATAAGAGAAATGACGTTTAATGTAATTGTAGGTTATTTAGCAATTCTTTTTATTTTATAATTAACACATTCATTATATTTAAAAATATTAATAAATATCGAATTTGATATCTCTTAAAAAACTAAATACATGTCATTGTTTTTCTCTTTAAAGTACAAACTGACGTACTGTGCTGTATTAAAATGTAAAGTAACCGCTTCTTATAATAATCATTGTTTTGTAAAAAGTAAAGTTCATAATGCGATGCTTAAAGAAAAAGGTAATTTTTAAATTTAAAGACAAAAAATTATGAATTTGTGCAAAATTGTTATTATTTAAAAGAAACATAATATAGATATATGGAAACAAATATGCCAGTGACGTTTTACTGTGCAATATAAGCTAAATCTATTATTTTTTGTCATTGTTAATGCAATATTTTAAATCTTTATTAAACTCCTTTTTTTATATAAATAAGCCAGAATTCCTATGTTACAATACTTTTTCGAAAACAAATGAAGAATAGACAGTTTTTATCTTTTAGGTATCCTTTACTAGGAACTCTACGTTTTAGGTCTTATCTAAGGCAGCTGAGTAAGTTATGATAACTGAGGTATGCATTTCAAATTATTCTAAAATTGAAAAATAGAAAAAAAAATCCTTAAAGTCAACTAAACGGTCGATTAATTGCCTTTATTTTATCGCAAAATTAAAAATTATAAAATTGTGCATATTTGCCCTGCTTTAAATCTTTAATAATCTTTAAGGTATTCGTTTTATCAAAACAATTCTTTCTATACACGTTTTATTTGTACCAAAAATGAACTTAAACTGTTATTTTTTAAATTTCAATGGATTAATGCAATTTTTGTAAATTTTACATTAAAATCTTTTTATGTCTATTATTATAACATAATATATGTAATCATTGTTTTGATTTATTCTAGTTTAAATTTTTATTTTATTTATTTTATTATTGACTTAATCCTGGTTATTATTTAATAAGTCAACCTGATAATTATGTATACAAAGGTTGGTTTATGTTAATTATTTTATTTCAAAATTGAGACCATAAAAAGTAATATCTATTTTTAAAAAGGTCGAAAAACAATTACATTTTTAATTTGCCTTCCTTTTTGAATTGTAAATAATTAAAAGGATAGTTTAAATTAAATTTGAAGCCAATATTTTTTGGTTACTATCTAAATTGTTAAAACAGAATATTAATTAATTCTTTTGTTATTGGAATAAATTATAAATAAAATTATTTTCTGATTTTTATCGCGTTATTTTTTACAATTAACCCCGCTGGAAACCACGCCGCTAAAAGTAGTCAAACTGCCGTTTAATTTGCATTTAATGGATTAATAAAGTCTTACCAATTTAAAATATAAATTAAACAATAAATAAAAAGCCTTTATTAATTATAACATAATTTTTATTTTAAAATCATCCAATTTTGACTACTATAAAAAATTTTTAATTAATAAAAGGTTTTATTTTACATTTACTTTAAAATATCAATTTTTTTTTATTTAAGTTAGGCAAGCATAAAATGATTTCATTTCTAAAAGGTAAATGTTTTTTATTATAAAGCTATGTTTTACCAGGACCAGAAGACAACCATTAAACTCTAGAAGTTTTATAAACAAAAATTTTGGTATAGCTTGTATTTGAAAGTACAAAAATTTACTTTTTTTTCCATTTACTTACCCTTTAAATGAAATTAATTAAAAAGCCATTTTAATTAATTATGTTATTAAAATATAGGCAGTATTTTTCATTAAATCCTAACATAAATTAATTTAAAGAAAACTTAAATAAAACTTGTCCGAATTATTAGTAAATAACAAATTTAGGAAGTTATAAATTTTTTTAATTGACCAACTGTTATTTTTTATATTATAAAGTTAGGCCCATTGCTTTGTTGATGAAACATATCAACAATTAATTAATAAGCTAAAACATATGAAAAAAAACACATGTTTAATAATTGAATTGTATTTGTCTAATTTTATTTAGAAAAATTCCTACGGACGAATTGATAAGCATTACCTATAAATGGAAAATGTACCAACTAACAACAGGCTTCTGATTTTAAAAAATCAAAAATAACTTCTTAATCATTAAAATGCCCAACCTGAATATAAAGCCAATATTTATTAAATAAAATGTTAATTTTTTTATTTAACTTATAAAAATTAAACTATATTTCCGTGTTATGCATAATAGCACCCATAACACACATAAAATGGACAGGAAAAAAACCCTTAATTAATAGGAAGAAATATCTATTCTATATAATTATCAGATATTCATTTTCCATGAGTTAAAGCAACCTATAATTTTGAAAAGACTAATTAGAGTTTTAATTTCTGTTTATGGACGTTCCTAATAAAATATCCTCCCTGTACTGTGGAAGGTACAATTAATCTTTTATAAATTATTTTCATTTTTCATCTTTGGGTGTATTTTTTTATTTAAAAACAAGCGAGTTTGGGTAAAATTAAGGTTTTATTATTTGGTTTTTTATTTTTTAAATTAAATATTAGTTTTCTATCTTTATTGTTAACGAAAATTTAAAATTAAAAATTTAAAACAATTTTAAAATATTCAATTTTAGTTTATTTGAATTTTCCAAATTTTTCTTTGCACAAACCTTTATTATTTTTTTTTTGAATTTATTTGAAAAGTTGAAAAAAAATATTTTTTATTATTTACTTAATCAATACAAAAAATAAATCTTCAAAAACGGTTTTGGGTTATTAAAAGTATGAGGTTTCGTAATTGGTTTGGAGAAAAGTGACAAACAAATTATATAAACATTTTTTAATGAAAAAAGTCAACCTATTGTGGCCTAATACATTTTCAAAAAATCATGGGGTTTTTTTTAAGTCAAATAAAGGTAACCCAAACCTAAAATTTTGGTTTAAATTAAAACCTTTAAAAAATACTAAATCAATTTAATTCCTGATGGCACCAATATATGGCATTTCTACAGAAAATAAAAATTTGTTTTTAATGGACCGAAAGAAAAAAAATTTAGTACATATATACATAAACAATATATATATCATTATTCGAAATAAAAAAAAAAAACATTTTTAATAATTTAATTGCATTTTCCAAGAAAAACCAAAATTATACTAACCTGTTTATTAAATTCTTATTGGATAAAAAATTTATTATATTATAGAAAAAATAATAATTTTTTTTTACCTTTTCGTCTGTGCACATAAATATAATGCGGTTTAATTAAGTTTTTCCTGTTTTTAATTTTATAAATAACGTGGTTAGATAAAGCAATTAATGTAAAGAAATTCAAATTCAAATTGCGACAGGAAGTGTTTATGTTTATATGATAATCCAAGTTGCTACAGAAACTACTAAAATAAATTGTCATGTTATTTGCAAAGACAGGAAAGCTATTATTCATTTTTTGAACTCTGTCACTTATTTTCAAATTTTTTGTGTGATCAAAATATCGATTTTTATTATCTAACCCGATAACTCAGGAAAATAAAACAAACAACGATAAAACCCATTTTTCTCTCTTCAAAAACACTCTGTTCGAACTATATACTGCTATTTCTATGCGACCTCGTCAATCTGTTTGACGCTAAAAGTAATCGGGCACTGGACACAATTCCATTATTGACATTTGTATATTGCGAAACAGACAGTTCCACATAAGTTGTTGTTGGACCGTGGCATATACATTTATCGCAAAAATTCATAAAATAAGTTTATTAAATTTTAAAGATAAACAAACAATAATTATGTAACACTATTATAATTTTTGTAAATATATGCTTATATATATATTCATACATAAATCCAGTTATATGTGCCTGCTGACACTTACAACAACCCACGTACTTTAACTCCTTGTTCCATTTCTTTTACAGTTTTAAAATTATTAATTTAATTTGTTTAATAGATTTATTAAATGAAGTCACTATAAAATATATTTATTTTGTAACACTAAATTTATCTACATTTAAACTATCTTCATAATATAATTAGGCACAGTTATTACAGAATTAATATATTAAATATAATAACAACTTGTAATATTCTATCATTAAAATTAAGTAATGAAGGCATAATTACTCTCGAGTTTCATTTAGGTATCTTCAAAATTAATACAATTACTGTTAAAACTCATCTATAGTCCTCTTTTCGTCATTTATCCTACACTAAACATAGATTTATATTAATTTCTAAAAGCATAATAAATTTTTTTACATCTAATTAATAAAATACAACAAAAATATCGTGTCAATTCAACATGGCGATATTAGTAATCGTTCGTTATATTATTGGTGATAGTTTCTTGTTTTTCGTGTTTTTAATTTCCTTCTATTAATAAAGAAATAAACGATAATAACGGTCAAAACATACCATTATCATTATTATCACCTGTTTGTCACAGCTGGACATAGGCCTCCCTAATGATCCTTTAGAGGTTTTTGACCGTATCACCACGCTGGTCCAATGCGGTGGACTTTTTACTGCCCATCCAAGCATGGATCATCTTACTTTAGACAATTGGTTGATCGGCCCAGATTGTCCTAACTAACCGAAAACAACAATAATGTTAATATTGTAACAAAATAGTATAAAAGTATCTGTTACTACTCGCCATTTAGTTACTCTGTAGGTCAATAAATTAGTATCTATGAAACGAACCACTGTGTTTAACTTATTAGGTTATGGGCTTACGTGAAATAAAATCGTTATTATAGATAAAGTTTTCAGTACTGTGTGGTTTTAGTAAAAATGACGTCGAACTATAGCTAACATTCCGAAATTGTAAGGCTAGAACTATGAAGAATGGTGTTTTGCGGTACAAAATGTTATGGTGCTCTGAACAATGGCGTCCGCCATGTACGCAGAAGGTTAGCGGCTTCATCTACGAAGCCAAATCAGTGACGATGCAAAGCTAAAAGCTAAAACTAGTGCTTACTATTGATACATCATTGTATGTGCATAAAACACGCCACAACAACCTACGATTTATGGAAAGATTGCAAGAATTTGTTCGATGACACCGCTATACAAGAAAAAATTGGTTTTGCGTAAACTCATCACATTCGACTTAACGAAAACTGTGACTCGATGACCATGTATGTAACTCAGATAGTTGAAACTAGCCATGCGATTACAAGTACAGGTTTCAAAATATCAGATGAGTGGATTGGTGCATTAATGTTAGCAGGATTACCTGAAAAATATGGTCCTACATGGCCATAGAACATATCAGGCATAGAAATAAGTGCAGATGTCATAAAAACGAAGCTGATGTGACATATTAGTGAAATTGGATCTGTTTCGTTTCTAGTTCCGAGACTGCTTTGCCGCGAATAATCGTCAAAATTTAAGAATTAATAGTTAGCCATAAAATGACCAGAGAGTGACAGAAACGTCAAAACCTTAGTAAAGTCATAAAATGTTATCAATTGTAAACAAACAGGCCACTACAAAAATCAGTGTCCGAAACAAATCCGAAACAACAAAAGAAAACAATCTAATGACTTTTAGTGCTCATTTTTTTGAGTGGAAGTTCAATTGCGATAATTGGTACATCGACAGCAGGGCTAGTAAAACACATGACAGCGAGAAAAAGAATATATTGTCAATCCATCTTATGAACGTAAAACCACAAGAGATCATAAGTTGCGAATAAAATCGTGTTCCGGTGCTGTGTTGGGTGATGTGAACATAATTACAGTTGTGAAGGATGTAGAATACGACATCACAGTTTCCGATCATGTATGCATCGCAGTTTAACGCAAACTAACTTTCGTGAGTAGATTGATTGGAGACGAATGTAATGTGTTTCCAAAGAAATGTTGCTACATTTACAGTCAACAGGTGCACTCTAGTTGGAAAGGCAGAACAAGTTGATGGTTTGTACAGATTATACACTAAGGAAGTGTACATGATATTGTGCAGCGACAGCCAAAACATCCAGTGAAACCTGGCATCGCGTTTAAGCACATCAACAGTACCAGTTTGAATACAAAATGAAAAATGGAGCTACTGAAGGTATCTCCATACACAGATATATGAAATATAGACAAATATAAGTGTGACATGTGTTTGTAAGGAAGCAGACCAAGGCATTCTTTTGCAGCTAGCTCATCCAACACAGAAAATGCACTAGATTTGGATGACACTCAGAGCGTGTGTGGTCCTATGGAGAATACATCCATTGGAGGATCCAGGCACATTATGCATTGTTTGTGACTGACTGCATAAAATGGTTTCATTTAGTTTCATCGACAGAAGTCTGAGGTATTAAACATTTTAAAGATTTTCAGTCCATGGTTGAGAACCAGAAAATAGGAAAATTAAAGTTTTTCGGGAGAATACGTTGCGGTGAGTACTGCAACAAAGACTTTCGATAGATATCTGGCCACAATAGGCACAATTCATCAAAGAACTAACCACTACACCAGAACAAAGCTGGTGTCATGCGAGAGAATGAACTCAGATCTTTGGTGGAAAAGGCAAGATGTCTAATTATTGTATGCGAGGTTATACAAAAAGTTTTGGGCAGAAGCCGTGCATACCTCTGTTTGATTAGAAATCGGTCAGTTGTTACCGGATTGAATGATATGACTCCATGTGAAGTTTGGACAGGAACAAAGCTAACTTAAGTCTATGTATGTATTTTCGGAGTAAAGCTATGATGCATATTCCCAAAGAGAAGAGAGGTTGAAAATGGGATGAGGAAGGCAAAGGAATGCTCATTTTGGTTGGATATGCCAGAGATATGTGGAGCTATAGGGTTTGTGACTCCAGAAAATAACTTCATGATCAGCAGACAAAGCAGAGATCTCATAATTATGGAAAGCTAAGAATACAGTGGATATCCCATTGAATAGCAAAGATTCAATGTTGCAGGATCAGGAACATGGGGAAAAAGGAAATGAGTTTTAATGACACAGATATTGATGATGAGAAGGATATCACATATGTACCAGATGCTTGCTTGCATGAGTGACACATATGATAGCTGTGATAATCATGAGTACAACATCAGAATTAGATGGAGTCAGTCATAAATTATGGATCAAAGTTACAGAAAAACAGTGAGGAAAAATACCTGATAGATTTGGCTATAACCATTTGTGTATTACCAGACCAGAAGATTACAGAACGGATATTACACTCGAGGAAGCCTTAAATAGTGGACCTGAAAGCAAACAATGGAGAAGAGCATGAGAGGAGGAGCTAGAATCATTCATGGAAGAATGATGCATGGAGAACTTCGCTTGACAGAGCTCCCATGACTACTACAGTAGTGCAGTGCAAGTGGGCTCATTTAAAGAAATATGACAGTGTGGTAAGAGATGCGTTACACGTGCAAGACTTGTGGCAAAAGGTTTTTACAAAAGGCGAGGCATAGACTCATGAGACTTTTCCCAGTGCTACGTTATACTACTTTAGATTGTTGTTTTCACTGTCAGTAAAATTAGATTTAGATGTCAGTCATCTCGAATGTAAACGAGTAAGCTTTTCTCAATGGTTACTTGAATGAATGTGTGTATATGGAAAAACCTATAAATTATAAAGATATTAATAATATGAATAAAGTGTTAAAAGCAGCTTAAGCGTGCCATTTATGGACTCAAACATATCGCAGAGCTTGGTATCAAAGGTAGTACAAATTATTTGTATGACTTTAGGATGTATACAAAAGTCTAAATATGAGACTCCTAGTTTAGTTATAAAATTTGATGGAAATGTTAAATAATAATAGCTCTTTCTATGTATGATTTTTTATTTTTTCCAACTGTAATACTGCAACTAACCTATTAGTTCAGGATTTGAGTTGTAAAATTTAAAATAATAAGATTTGGGTCAGAGCTAAAGCATACTGATACTTAGGTTTACAGAATGTAAATGTCTGAAGGTTTAAGTAACAGTTGATCAGACAATATGTAGAAACTTTGTTAAGAAAATATAATATGTCACATTGTAAGCTCTGATACTCCTATGAGTGAATTTAACTTAGAAAACTCAGAATAAAAGTTGTAATAAAAATATTCATACTGGGCAACTGATAGACAGATTGTATGTACTTAGCTGTGCTAACCAGGCCAATATTACTTATGAGTGTTTGTTATCTTAGACCAGTTTAACAATTCATATGATAGAACCCATTAGGAACCTTAAAAATTTAAGATATTTAAAAGGTACTAAAAGGTCATGTCTTTATGTTTCTAAAGATGAATCTTGTATTGAAGGGTTTGTTGAGATGCAGATTGGGGTTCAGATGTAAGTGATAGAAAATCTTTTCAGGATTTTGTTTTAAATTATCAGGTTCTGTTATATCTTTTGAATGTCGGAAGCAAAAGTGTTGCATTGTCCTCAACAGAGGCAGAATACATTGCCATGGTCAGAAGCTAGTAAAGCCATTTACTTAAAGAATTTTTGTTTGAGAAATTTAGCGATTCAGAAATTATTACTTTGATATATACGATAACCAAAGTGCACAAAGTTAATTTTGAATCAGTGTATCATAGAGTCTAAACACATAGATATAAGATATCATTCATTGTAGGGAGGCATTAGGAAACATGTTTATAAAAGTAGATTACTTGGAAACAAACAATATGCCAGCTGATATTTTTACTAAAAGAGCTTGGGTTCTGTGAAGCATAAATATTTCACTAGAATGCTTGGTGTATGCCTGTTAATAATATGTAATGTATACTGATTTTGTTAAGCGGAGGTGTTAATATTGTAACAAAATAGTATAAAAGTATCTGTTACTACTAGCGCCATTTTAGTTACTCTGTGGTCAATAAATTAGTCTATGAAACGAACCACTGTGTTTAACTTGTTAAATAACACAAAGTTGTTTTACCCGATGGATTCGAACGCGACTTCCGGTTTATGAAGCAAGAGCCAATACTCGCGCCACGGAAGGCGAGTTACACAATTAAATAGTAATAGTTTACAATATTAAGACTACAAAACGCGTTTATTATCAAGGAAGACAAGATTAATTTTAGAAATTTACACGTTAAGCACTGCAAAAACAAAAACTTTTTCGTTTTAGTAAGTATGAAACAAACAGTACGTTTGTTGTTTAACCTAAACTTAAAAAAACTTAAATTTAACAAGCAATGCAAGTTTAATTTTAGGAAATTTGTTATTCGGAACAGTATATTAACGTTTTATAACGTGTAACTTGGTATTCTACGGCGCAGAGTCCTTTCTGAAACAGCTGTTACAAACTCTAATATCAAATAATATTTACGGAAACAGTAAAATAAAAACATGCATTCATCTAAAACCAATCATCTCATATTTGCATGAAACTTTCCTAAATATGTAACAACGAGGACCTAGTTTTTGCTCAGTTTTACACTACGTGCAGGATTATTTTCAACGTTATTAAAAAAGAAAAATGACATGAATCGATTTGAATGATGGTCCAAATTTCGTCGTATTCCAAAAGTATTAGAAATATACGCATATTATTCGACTGCCCCTGTAGTTTAGTTACTGCCTCCTTAGCCCAATAGTAAGGGCGTGTGCTTTAGAAACCGTAGGTTGTGGGTTTGAATCCGGCGGGGACTCTTTAATTTTTATTTCCTAGTTGGTTTGGGAAACTTGGGGCGATCATTTAATTGACTGAAAAGTAAGATGATTTATGCGTCGGATGGGCATGTAAAAAGTTGGTCCACCCACCAACCCATATTGGGCCAGCGTGGTGGGATACTGTCCAGAAACCCCCTGATGGAGAAGCCGTGCAGTAGTGGAGGCCAATGCCTGTTTTAGTCCACTACTGGAATAAAACAGGGAGATGATGGTTAATCGTCAGTAAAAATGTTAATGTAAAAAAATAAGAACACATATCAGTAATGATTAACATTTTACCAAAAGTTTGCTTATATTTTTCATTTTACCTAACAAGGGAAAAATAATAAAACAGCGTAGACAAAACATCTAAGGTCGTTATTTCTTGTTATTATAAAAAAAAAATTTTCATTACAGCGTTATACTAACACAGCATTATAAGATTTACTTAGCCAGGAATATCCGGAAATGTCAATTAGACGTTAATTACTTTAATTAACTTTGAAAACACGCCATGGTCTGTCTGGCTCAATCATGGCCATTATGTTCAGAATCTGTCATTATTTGTCGTAAAATAGAGAATCTGCCGAACTTTAATTGCACTTCCTAAGGCTCTCCGAAACATTTATTTTAAAAGAGAGCCTTTCTAAATTGAAAGTTTTAAAAGTTTAAACACATAGTTTATTAAATAAGTTTCAATTTTAAGAATCTTGGTATAATGGTCTTATTATTTTTGAGTGGCATTCAGATAAAGTATTCAGAGTTATGGATCCAAATTTAAATACACCAAATTTCCTAAGTTTTTTAAACTGCCATAATTTTCAAACTAAATGGGATAGATTTCTTTCCTGATTTTTCTCTGATGATTTTTACGATCAATCCTGTCACCCCGTTTCAATTTGACGTTAAGTTTTGGGATACCCTGTATACATACCTAGTGGGTTAGAGATAAATATTAGTAATAACTTAAAACGTTTATTTATAGCGAATGAAACAACTTGATATAAAATTAAACATACACAAGCAAAGATAAAAAAAATAATAATTGTATGAAACAACTGTAAAACACATAAATTTTGGCGCCAATCTGTTATGTGATCAATTATATTTATCAATTTTAAAAATAAAAAAATTGGAAGGATTTTGAAATGGGAGAAGATAACAACATAAACTTTTTTATTTTTCTATCAGTGAATGGATTTATAAAGCCAACGACCAATTTATTACATATTTTATTGCCGTTGGTTATCTGTATAAAAATAAATTGATGATCTGAATTCTTTACTAATATAATACTAGCCTATAATAAGTAATTTTTTTAACCTCTACGTTGGTATAAAATATAATACTAATAATATTATATTTAATACCAAGAAAATCAACACGGATAAACTTAGTGAAAGTTTTATAAATAATGGCCAGGACATTCTTTTGAAATGTAAATATCCTCTAAATCTTTATACTGATAGGCTCTGGTTCATTGTATTTATAAATTTTCTTCTTAAAGGATATTTATTTTACGGATGCACCAGTTTTAGGTAATGAATGTATGGTAATACAATTTACTAATTAATACAATAGTCGCCCTTTTAAAGAACAGAATCCTATAGAATATTAACAAACCTAGGAACTAGTGTAAACACAAATTTCAAGCCGATATTCGTTTAATCTACCGAAATGAAAAATGTAGCGCTGCGTAGCCGAGTTACTTTTATCCATGCCTACTATTTTAATCCTCTAACGTTGGACCCTCACTTTGATTAAAATGGAAACGAAAGAGAGCTGAATAATTTATAGACTTTGTAGAAATATAACCGGATTTACTGCTTATTTTTTTTACAATTAAATAAGTAGTATTCTTATGTTGTGTGTATATTTTCTTTCTATGTACATTATCTGTTTAAAGCAAATGTTACGTTATTAACTTTATACATTTATATTTGTAAATAAAATGCAATCGCTGACTAAACATTAGGAGATATACATAATTATGATTTCTACATGCTGTACGACTAATGGATAGGGGTGTATTAGGGGAGGCCTATGTCCAGCAGTGGACTATCAAAGGCTGATGATGATGATGATGATGATGACGGTTGTACGCCTTATCATCATCATTATCATCTATCAGTCGCCATGGAGGATATTGGCCTCTTAATGAGCGCGTCCGCTTCTGATCTTTGGCTCTTTCCATCCAGCCCACACCAGCCACTTTGCCAATGTCGTCACTAACTACTAAAATATTTGGAATTAGTGCCCAGTGCTCCTAACTACGTTAAGAACATTTGTACTTTACGATATCCATACTTATATTATTATAACCTTAAAAGCAAAGAGAGGCTATACCATGTATTAGAATACACAGAAAAAAGAAATTGATTCTATTTAGAATATATAGTCTCCATTTGTTTTCAAAAAGTTTTTAATTTACAATTGTACCATATAGACACAAAATATTGGCTGTTGCTGGGTTATAAATTTATCCGAATACCTTCTGCATAACAATTGCGTAAGTACGGCTTTGCTTACTTTTGAATTAGATGTGATTAATGTCCATAAATATTTAACAATTAATATATATCACTAAGCAAGTAAATCTTCAAGGTAAATACGAAACTGCACGATTTTTAAGAACTTATAACATAAATACGACCTTACAGGTGTCAGTAACGTATATGGGTACTTGTTATCGTAGTAGCATGCACGTGAAAATAAACGTAGTTTTGTGGAATCCTTCTTTCATAAAAGTTTTTTTCATTATAAAGTATTTTGTTGTTATAAATAAATAAAAACTTGTGTAAAATACTAAACTTGAAAATAACGTATATTATAACCTTACTATGGATTACTATTTGCGGACCTGGCTCTGAAAGAACCAATCTCTATAGTAGGTCTGTTTTCTACAAGGGACCATCTGGGGTGGTACCGCTGTGCCTATCTCTGCCTGCAAATCAACCGTATGTTAACGTAGAGAAGGGCATTATAGCCAGCTAATACCCGAATGCCGATGCATAACATGATATCTTGATAATATAAGATTAATATTAATAAATGATATATTTGGTAGACAGTGTACGTCGATTGGAACCTTGTGCGATTGTCATGAAATAAACTATTAAAGTGAAATAATCGGCAGTCAGAGATGGCATAAATCTATATGTCAAAAATATAATGATATATGTCAAATTTGTTAATAATTGCATCATAATATTATATAATTAATCATAATTTTATTTTTTGAATTGATTTTCACATAACTTTAAATTGTGGCAGAGTTGCACATTACAAGCAAAAACGAAAACTTTTTGACCGGTACCTGTCATGCCACGTAGCAAAATAACGTGTGTACGAGCGTGTTTGTGCATAATGAGCAGACTGGTGTTTGAAAGCCTCTAAAGAGGAAAGGAGAAGCTTCTTGATGTAATTAAACATCGAGACTGCTCATATAATTGTTAGTCCCTTTATAAACATTTTAATTATTTTACTGTTTACAGTTTGCAGTTTCATCATAAACATCACTTTGACTAAGTGCTCCGATCCTTTGAACTGAAAATAAATTAAATATTCCTATAACTAGTTATTTTTTTCTTTGTATTCTTTAGTGTATTCTTTTTTTATAGATTATAAAATAAAGAGCTGAATAGAGTGTGTTTCACAATACCTTTTCGTCAAAGATTCACAAATAAAATAGCTGCTAGCAGAAACTAGTTGGAAGATAAATTTTATTGAACCGCAGCAACTTGTTAGAAGCAAAACAAGCAATAAACCGACTGGAAGACATCCCATTTACCTGCCGTGTGCTGCGTTTGCTACGTAATTGCATAGCGCTTTGTCTACTGCATTTGCTTTTAGGGATACCACATCTTCGTGAATTATCATGTCGTAAGTCGTGAATTTAATTATGAAATCTTAGGGATTACTTAATACAATTATAATAATAAAAGTTTAATAATTAGTTTACAGGAGAATGATTTATATGGATTTTACGGTCTGGGGAAAGTCCTTCTAGTGCCATAAATTTAAATCTCTAATTATTTTAATAATTTTTGCATACTAACCTTTTATGCACTTTTTACAATTGGCTTACTTTATCGATATTTAATTACATGAATATATAGATTAGTAATAAAATTATTATAGTACTAAGTATGTTGGGTAAGTACTATAAATACCTCCCCAAATCTGTAACATGCTATAAGAAGCTAAGAACCTTTAGTAACGTTCTTAATGGTAAACTCGTAATATCACAAAAAATCCGATTAACTATATATTTACACTATAACTGACACTATATAGCAAATAGAATTTTTATGATGGCTTCATCATCAGCCTGTGTTAGTTGACTGATTGACATAGGCCTTTTTTTTTGCCGTTGGAAAAATCCAGCTTACGGATTCCCTGCCGCCAGAGTGAGGGGGCAGCGGAGATATGTGGGGCTCCCCGGACCAAGATGGAGCGGCCGGTATACCCACTAAAAACCAATAGGTTGTTCCTTTTCGCGTGTCGCTGTAGCCGGGGCTGCGGGCGCTGATGTCAGTCTTCGGCGACCCCGGACCGACGTGGCCCTCGCCTTTTCGACCTCTTCTCACCGGGTGAGTTAGAACACCCGGAACGTCGCTTTAGGCGCCATGCCGGAACAAACAGCACGGCGCTCCCTCTTGAGCCCTTCTCTGGGCGGCGGGCACCCTCTTGCCGGCCGCCCAGGGCTCAATGTCAGGGGAAGGTTGCGCGCGATGCCACTCTTCGGCGCCCTGGCCTTCTTCTGGGATAGCCAGGGCGCTCAAGGCCTCTCTGTCCCTTTCCGCGAGCCTCCTCCCGGGCCATCACGTCCTCGCAGAAAGCAAGGACGGCGCGCCACGACCTTTCGCTATCTAGCATCCTGCGCACTACGGCAGAAAGCGAAAGGTCGTGCCCCACGTGAATGACATAGGCCTCCCCTAACCACGCCTCCTTCGTTACGGTGTGTTGTTTATAACTTGCTGTGACCATTAGTTGTAAATTTATTTGAAATCGGGACAAAAAGTTTACAGTAACATTCAAAAGGGAATTTATTCCAATAATTGAATAATTGTAATTATATATTGAGTGTTTACAGTCTTAAATATCGAACTTTAATACAACATTATTAAATACTAAGCATTTGGCAAAATACGCACTAATTTAAATGGACTCACATTTGAACTGATACACCCATATGTATAAAACACGTTAACAGCATTGGCTATTAAATAAAAAAAAAAAAACTTGATTGTAAAGTCAATTGAATCCATTTACATGCCGCATTCGTGACTGCCGATCTCAGTTGCGATGCTATATCCGGTCACGTCATCAATGACTTAATAGATTACGTGTACGAAACGTTTTTTAATACAATTATTAGTATTGAAATCAAATTGATCAAACCTTATGGAACTTAATAAAATAAGAGGAGATAAATCCTTATAACTTACAAGCATAAACAATTTTTTAAATGCTTCTACGTAGTCAAGTTTCAATGATAATTCTGATTTAAAAATTAAAGTACAACTACTATTACTGAGTTACTCGCAACTATTTCAACCGTGAAAACTTATTTTACGTTGCAAAATAATATTGCATCAGGTCTAGTGTGTTACGGTCTGAAGGAATTTTTTTACGTGAGGAAATGTCTACGCAATACCCGTGTGTGCCGATTTGTTCAAGTAATTTATTTTTAAAATGCTTTCATAGTTCATCATGTCATTTATCAAAATGTCTTTATTATTTGTAATAAAAAAACCAGCTGAATACATTGTCCGCGTGAGCCATATGCATAATGCTATAAAATATACATTACGTTTCTCAGTGGAAACTTTCCACTCTTCCCCAGCACCAGATGCAATACGAGCATTGAATTAACCGGAACATATCCTATTTTATATGGTCAGTGGCTTGCTTTGTTTTCAACGTTAATGCTAATGCATACAACTTTTGTATATGGGATTAACAGTTTCAAAATCGCACCTCTATGGAGAAAAAGTAATATATAGTAGAATATGGTGTTGTAAAAAGCAAAAAAAAGTTCAGAAAAAAAGTGATTTTAAACAAAATAGGTAATAAGGAACTTTTAAAAAACGTTAATAACTAAAAGCTTAAAAATATCAAATAACTAGTAATGAAGTAAATTATTTTGTATTACATTGTCCAATTTATTATACTTCAATACAGAGAAGTAAGCAAAGATTAATCACGGGCTGTGCTGGTATCGGTTGGCCACGAATATGCCATTTGATTGTGTGTAACATTTAAGTTATCTGTTTTACATTCCTTTTTTGGTATTTTGGTTGTCATCGTCAGAAAAGATTTTACTTACCTAAACTTAATACTTTTGACCATAATCTGTTTAGTTGACTAACCAACTGCCTCCATAGCATAGTGATTTGCTTTAGAAACCGGAGGTCGAGGGTTCGAATCCTGCGGGGATTCAATAATTCAACAATAATATTCTTAACTTCGATAGGAAACGGTCCAAAACCCCCTAATGGATAGAGGTGAATTAGGGGAGGCCTATGTCCAGCAGTGGCCTTTCACAGGCTGATGATGATGATGATGAAATATTTTGTATGGTTAAATACTAACAAGCGTGTTGGATATAAATTTATGGAAAATGTTTTAATGGTATTATATTCAGAAGTCAGGATCGAATTGAAATGATGAATATTTACAAAATTAAATAAAAGCACACTAACACCTGAGAATACGCGTAGCGTAGCGTTCGTAAATTGCACCAATACTTACTATAATGTTATAGACAGTAAAAGATTTGTATGTTTCGTCCATACATCACACATGTTCGATGAATAAACACAAAAACTACTGTATGTGAAAACTACATTCACCTTGAGTAACTTAGGCTTCTTTTCATTCCAGGAAAATCGATTTAAAAACTAGAAACAACACGGGCAGAGCCTTAGAGGGACTGCTATTGTTTAATATAAAGAGATTTGACAGGTTAAATGAACTTTAACAAAAAGAAAACCTTAGTCTGTCTCGTGAACAAAAACGCAGATATTTTGAAACAGTATTTTTTTGTAATTCAGTAATAAACTTTTGATCAATATTGGTTAATTAGCACTGACTCATAATTGTTTCTAATTTACTATATGTTGCGTTACTGTCGTGTCGTAATCCTAATGAATGCGTTAATTTTAAGTAGATTATAAAAATTTAAATGTATTCGATTTGCTATGATGAATAATTTATTCAAAACGCACCGATTTTTTAAGCAAAATTAACTGTTATAATTCATTAGATGTTAGCATTTAACATAATTCATTAGATGTTAGCTTTTAACATAATTTTGAATAAGCAAATTTATAAAATTGCCATATAAAGCAGTATTTTTAAAATTACCACCCAGTAAGATACATGATGGAGAGGATGGGGCGGTAAACAATTTTCAGAGATGCGGCTATCAATGACCAAATAAACGGCCAAGAAGAAGGCAATAAAAAGCCCAATAGTCAATAAAACTGACTCGGGAAGAAATTTCTCTCTTTGAATTCTTTATCCAAGAAAAAACAATTTTTAGCTACTTTCTGACTTAAAAGATTTATAAATAAAATAGTATTTATTTTGGGTGCGTTTACTCGCATAAAAAAAATCAAACTACAATATATTTTTCTTTTAGCAAGTGCTAAGTAAAAAGCAATTCATAAGTAAAAAGTAATAAACATAATAAACACTTTCTGATTGATTAAAAATCAAATATCAGATTTGCAATCAATATGTTCCTCTTCTTGTTCACAATATAGTATTGATGTTCCGAGCAGCAGCCTTAAACTGGTTCAGTTAAAAATGTGACCCCGTTGTAATTGCCAAAACTACTACTCGTACCAAGAAACCTTCCAATCTAGAGTTCCATTTTTAATATTCAAAACAAAGAAAAAGTTTTTAAGCTTAAATTGGAACGCAAGAAGTTTAAACGCGGCTGTTTTTACAAAGAGGTATTTTTCTTTTTATTTTTGACCAACTTTAAAAGAGAAAGATGTTTGTCTGTGTGTTAAATTAAAAGAAGTGTACCTAATTTTCATTGCATTGTAAACAATTACTGAGTTCTTTATTTTTTTTAAGATAAGGTGCAATGGTTGATTTGCATTCTGTTGAAAGTTTTATTGCAATACGTTAGGTTTTAAGGGTTATCTTCTCAATATGATCAAGATTTAAATTAAATTAAGATCGCTTTTCTTGATATATGTAGTTACCTTATGTTTCATTTTAAGCTTACTAGGCTACTTGATGAATAACAAGTAAAATTTTATCAAAAAATATGAACAACTTTAAACAGCATATATCTATTTTACGCAATATCAATAGGTAACAACATGCTTTCTGTACGATATTCAACATAGAAATGTTATATATATATAATGTGGCAGAAGCCATACCATCATCAGCCACTGCGGGACATAGGTCTCCCCTAATGCAGGCCACCGCTTCCAATCTTCGGCTATTCTCATCTTGCCTACACCGGCCACTGTTCGAATGTCGTCACTTTATCTTGCAGGGTGTCTTGCACTACGTTTGCGGAGCCTCGGTCTCCACTCCAGAACTTGCCGCCTCCAGCAGTCATCAGCGGCTTATGTGACCGCCCTACTGCCATTTCAGCCTACTCATCTGGTGGGCTATATCGGTGACTCCGGTTCTCTGAAACATCATATAATTTCTGATGCGGTCCTTTTGAGATATTCCAAAACCACTTCGAGGGAGGTGCCATTAATTGTGATCGGTCCCGGATCAACGTGATCGTTGAATATAACCTTGGTCTAACCCACGTTCATTCGAAGACTGATGCGTGCAGAAAATTCCGCCAGGCTTTGCACTAGTTTTTTGCAGTTGCTTTGTGGTTCTGAGCTATGATGACGATATTGTCTGCAAATCGGCAGATGTGCGATGAATACATCCAGTACTGCAAGTACGCCGTTCGTATTTATACCGAGTCCTTCCCAGTCGAGCGTCCTAATCGTATCCTCCAGCGCGGCTGAGAAAAATTTCGGAGACATGACTCCTTGTCTCACACCCCGGATGGAGGCGGACAGCTCAGGCTCAGTCTGCCCATTTTAGACTACGACAGACATAGTGGCGGCGTCCCTTTTTTGTGATTTTATATTTGAGAATATATAATAAAAATTTTAACAAAAAACAACATTTATTAGGGTATAATTTAACAATAGTATGTAAGGCAAGTACCAGTGGTGCTTCAAAAAACAATTAAGTTCTTTGTAATACCCTAAATACTACTTCCCTACAGTTACAATTAAAAACCGCTTTTATAGTTTATTGATTGAATTATAATTACATGCAATGTCTTATTACAATTATTAAGGCGAAAAATGAGATTCAATGTAAAATACCGACTTACAAATGCTCGCGTTTGAGACTTATGACCAAATATTCTACAAAAAAGCACCTTCTTTGTTCGTTTTATTTTCATTAAAAAAGAAAAAGTTCTTTGATTAGGCTTTGCAAAGAAGTAGCGTAATAAATTGATATTCAATTCGTTTCCTAACTATAATCTGAGGACTTTCAAAGTTGGCTGCGCGCCAGCTGTCGAAGACAAAAGTTATTGTATAACTATTTAAATTTATACTATACGAGTATTGTACTACTCTTGCATTCGCTTTAATTTATTTCAAATACAAATATTTCTTTTATTCTTATTGTGTCCTTGAGAAAACTTACTTTTAACTTTTTTATTCGTTCTGCATTACAATATCTTTCAAAGTATAATATTATTGAGACATTTTCTGACTCATATTTTTTCTATATAACCATAGCGTAAACTAATTATAATATGAATCATGACAATATTATTTTACGATTTGTAGCTTTAGTAAAATTATTGAACCTGTTCATCTATTATCAGTATGGGTCTTAAATATCGTGTATGCTGTTATTTGATCGCACGTTTTATTATTTTTATGTGTACCGAAATATAGGGAACGGCTATAGGTTTTCCGTGTATTTTAGCCTTGTTATGTTGTGTGTAAATGTTGCCTATGTAACTCAAAGATAATATAGCTTTCTAGAAGTAAGACAAGATTCCATAGCGTACATATACAACACAAATACACTTCATGTTTCTATTTATTATATTAGTATGCTTTTATATCTTTTCCTATTTTAATAAAACTCGTTTTATTGTTCTGCTATAAAATGTGTATCTTATGCTATAATTTAAAAAAATGCATAAATAAAACATAATTTAAATTCACGCACTTAATCTGTGCAGCAAACAAAGGCTGTAACTACTAATCCCTATTGTACCGCTTTGCACATATAAACTCCGGGGTTCTCAAACATGAGTCCCTTAAATATGCGCGTACACGTGTGCAAAATTCGTTAGTTAAAACTTCAGATTATACATATGCTATTTACATGATAAGTCCGGTTCTGCTCTCCATACATGTTCTTATTATGGATGTGTAAGTTTATACAGATATAAGAAAATCAAAGAAAATAAGAAAAACATAATTTCAAATATTTTTAACATAAGTCTACGTTTTAATACATAAACTTTTATGTATATGTTACCATGTCAACCGACGTTGATTATTCTTTTTATTCAAAGGGTGGCTTTTTGTAACGTCATTTCAGCCTATTATATTTATAATTAATTTAAATTAGTATGTAATCGACCGCTAGCGGTCGGTACATAGTTCAGAACATAATTAACTAACTTTAAACGTTTATACAAAGTTAAAAGTGAGAGGCTCTAAAATTTGTCATCATCATCATCATCATCATCAGCCGGCGCTAGTCCACTGTTGGACATAGGCCTCCCCTAATGCACGCCACCGCTTCCGATCTTCGGCTATTCTCATCCAGCCCACACCAGCCACTTTGCGAAGTGACGACATTCGCAAAGTGGCGAGTTCACTCCATCTTGCCGCAGGGCGTCCTACACTACGTTTGCCGAGCCTCGGTCTCCACTCCAGAACTTTTCAACTCCAGCGGTCGTCAGTCGCCTAAAACTTGTGTTTATTTAAATTTCTGATTTTTATGTGGTCAAATTAACAGCAAAAATAGATTATAAAACCTTTATAAAAGATATATTAATACCAAAATATTCGCCTCCTAACTAAAATAATGTACAAGAAATAAATTTAAAAAATGCTCGGAATACTTATAATTCACTACATATTTCACAATGTTACTTTAATCGCCTTGTATAAACGCATTTGTAATTTACGGTAATGGCTGTAATTAAACCCTTTTCAAGGCTAAAAGATAATTGCAAATGTGCTGAAGGTAAATGGATGCGGGTAGCTATGAATTGTCCTTTGAAGCAGTCTACGAAGACCCGGTTTGGGAATTTGCACGGATAACCAGAAGTTGTTGTAATATAATTGTATTAAAAATAGTTTAGTATATTTATTTAATTAACAATAAATTTCAAATTAAAAGATTAACAAAGAACATTGCATAATTTCTATAAGACTCTTTGTCTACGAATGAATCTTTCATTTAATCTAAGATTTTAAATGTTTTAAATTTAATTTTTAAAGGTAAAATTAGTAGCAGAATAAATTATTTTATAATTTTTATATAACCTTATTTTTGCTTAATTAGTTTTGCATATGTTTTCATTTAACATTATTTCGTTTAGTCCATTTTGGAAAAACACAAACAGTCAACGTCCAGTAAAAATATTCGTAAGTTATCGCAACAACCGAGATCTTAACATATTTTTCTACATAAAAAAGTAAGAATCTCTTTGATACTTAAAAAAAGTTTATTATTGTAATAATGTACTCCAATTTTGATGTAATAGTTTTTTGTCTTTATATATCATCCCAGATAAAACTAACGCATATAATCCGGTTTAATTAATGAGTTGAGTTGAATAAAAAAAATTGCTTACATAAGTAAAAAGAAAAATAAAAAAGTACACTTTGGTTTTATAAGTCTGATAAGAATCAGCTTCGCTTAAACTTTTTGACGGTACAATTAAAGTTTGAAAGTATTCCTTTGATGCAAAAATTGAAGATGGTTTTTCTTGATAAGTACGAAGGTAGTGACATTACAATCTTTTATTTAAATATAAGTATACTGTAGTAAGATATACATATTGTAGGATAGAGCTGCCTCATTCCGCTAAGAACACTATTACAATGATATCTAAATACTTTTTAATATTTGTCGTATGAGCTTATTCATATTAATTATAAATAACAAAAGTAAAAAAAATATCATTTGTAGACTTGATCGTCGTCATTATTTCTTAATCACAATTTAATATAATGTTCTATTCAAAAATCAACAAAGAAAGACATCATGGTTATTTATATAACAACCAGTTTTAAATATACTGAGATTTAAAGTACAATAAACGACTTACCTAAATTTAAAAAGTTGCTAATTTTGTTATATTTGACCACTTAACAAAAGTCAACGTAAACTTAACTTATATTCGTAATGCCATTAGCAATTTTAACTTAATTAAGTTTTAAACATATTTTTTTTTTTTTTTTGCAATTCCATTATACCAGAATACAAATTGTCATTCTATTCTACTCAATTTGATGCATGGGCTACGGTTGCTAAGCGGATAAATTTGTTTTTAATAATCTTAAATATAAAACATTTAAAAAACAGGTTTTAAAACATTTAGCCTGATAAAGCCTATTTTAAGTTTTATGAATTAATGAATAAGTGCTCTTTTTAAAGTCATTCATTAGCGTTAGAGCATATTAAAATGAACTTGAAAACATCAAGTGCTTCGCTGCTCTACTAGTACTTCACCCGGCAAAATTAGTTTATCGTATTTAATAAGCCTAAATATAGGACAGACTTGGTTTAGAATTTTTGTTTCTAAATCTACCTTTTAAACTAATTAAAATATTTGAAATTAATAAACAAGGACTACGGATAAATATGATACGTTTACTATACTAAAGATAAATTTAAATAAAGAAGGAATTTCATAGATTCTAAGATATAAATGAGATTATTATAAAGTTTTTTTTTCTTATTTTTTAATTTTACATCAAATATTTAAAAACATTAATAGACTAATCAAAATTGAATAAGAGTAATTAAAACGTAAATACTGATACTAATAATATACATTGTTGTTCTTTTAAAGTAATTAAACCGATTCTGTACGTGCCTGCTAGTTTTTAAATAACTAAATTAAAGTTATATGAGCGATCTTAAAGAATAAAGTCCTTTTTAAAATATACAACAAATGACAAAAACCTTATGATTTGGGTAAAATTGGTTTTATTAAAAGAAGAAAATAAAATAACGGAAACAGGAATGTGCGCCAGTGACGTGTTCGAATGGAGTAAGCGTAAATCGTTTTGTATTGTTTAGCATATTTTCCTTTGTTCCGCCATTTTTGTGGAACCCTTGTTAAATACTTTTTGAACAAAACAAATGAAAATAAGTCAACTTTTACTATCTTACTCAAGCTTTTAATTTTAACGTGAGTAATAAAAGTAAATATAAATAATATTTATTATTTCTCGTGACGTATTTTAATCGGTACTATTCACTTGTTGAAGCTACTTTTTATTATATATATCTGTGTTACTTTATCAACAATATATTATAATTAGGGCCAAAATAATGTCCAATCAGTACAATTATATATAGACATACATATAAAAGCACATCATACGAGTACATTCCTCGTCCAAGTGAATCTAATAACCGGTATTGCTATTGCAGGCTTTATTGTAGACCAATTCAAGTAGTACTAGTTCAATTATGTAATTCATACTTAATGCCATCCTATATAAAAAAGAATGAATAAAATCTAGGAGCGGAGCTACGAGGTAACATATATAAAAAAAGAAAAAGAAGCGAGACGAATTGAATACCTCCTTCTTTTGGGTATTCAGTAAAAAAAACACGCTTCGAATCGAGAACGTCCTTCAAAAAGATGTGAAACAGATCCTTGTAGACACCAATATGAAGAAAAATCCGAAAAAGAATATTTAAATAATACAGTTATTGCATAGAAAAAAAAACAAATAATTATATGATGAAAAATGTTTTAATTTTACTAAAGTACAAAGCTAACTAATAAAATAGACTGATACCAGTGTTTTTTTTTTAAATGAAGATGTAAGAATTCACAGCCAATCAAGTTTTTTGTTAAAATGTCCAATGCTGAAAACAGTATTATTTTCTTATCATATTAATTTAATACAATTTAATTAATTTAATACAATTTATTAAAACTTTACCCAGTATTTCTCTTAAGTTATTACATGTTTTTATTTTGTATTTACAGCAAATCATTAATTAAAAATCGACGTATCGACTATTAAAATTTCCTTCTGAAAATGAAACTTCTTTATAGGGGTTGAAAAAAATTTACTGTAACATTTTTTGTTACGCGTCAAATTTTTCCGTTACGCGCCATCTTATATTTATCGCGTCACTATAGAGCGTTGTCGATCGTGTTAATAACACAAATATATAAAAACGACATCAATGATAGTAATAATTCTAGTACAATTAAAGAAATTCAATAATAATCTTTGTAGTAATAAGCTAAAATGAAATAATTGTAGAATTTGTATTTATGTCTATGATAATAAAAGCCTTTTATTAAACTTTATTTAACCAATTTCTGTAAAGTTGCATATAGTAAATTATTTTTTGAAATATAACGTCATTAAGAAGTTTCACTTCTTAGGAGTGTACGCTAGTACAAGCACACATTTTTTATTTTTTTACTCGGCCATCAACGGATATTTTATTTAACTCTATGTTTTCACAACAAACACAAAATTTTTTGGATCAAATTTATTATTTTTCAAATTATGTAACCCGAAATAAACCATTTCACTTAATTATAATATTAATGATTATCTCGGTCATAATACTTTATTAAATCACTAAATATGAAATCTAAAGGTTAAACAGAAAAATTTTACCCGGAATTTGAAAAACTTACAAGGAAATTTACCTCCGATGCGGCAGTCGATCCGCCTTTAAAGTATGTATTTATTCTCACCTTAAATTTTTTAAGTACAGGAGATAAATGAATTACCTATGAGATGGTAAAAGAGTATATCATACCAGGGATCATGCTTTGATTAATAACATATATTTACAAAAATAAATTACTTTATAATTCTCTCGTACAAAACGACGATTTTGTATGTAATGACTTAATATGTACCGTAATAAAAATATAGACAATAATATGTGTATTTTATACAATTATCAGACATTTAATTTACCACCTGAGTTAAGCAACTCCGGTAACAACGAAGACTAATTACATGAGCTTCATGAATGTTCTGTATGGACAGTTCTAATGAATCTATTTTCATTGTCTCTTTAGGTGACATTAGACTAAGCAAGTACGATGTTTTTAAGTACATGTATTTAGGCTTTTATTATTGAGTTTCTTATAATTTTTCAATAGTTTATCTCGAATTTTTCAGATTATTTCTTGGACTACAATTTTATTATTTATTTTGCATTTAATTCTGGTAGATTGATTTGAAAAAGTATGAGAGTAAAAAAATATTAAAACGTTATTATATTTGCTTAATCGTATTATATGTGTTTAAAATAAATCTACCAATAACAGTTTTACGTCTGAGCTGCAGAGTATGAAATTGATCGTAATTTTGTCTGGAAAAATGCTCGGAACAGTGTAGACAGAATTAAGGATAAACAGAATTAAGTATAGTTATGAATCGGATTCTTAACTATTTGGGCCACAAATCAAGACATGCTATTGACACCATAGGGCCTCTTGTCGTTTAATTCAGAGTAGAATGTAAGGCCCATAGCACGTAGAGATATGTTCAGCGGTGGCTTGACCAAATTAAGACCATGTTTGGCAAATCGTTTCAAGAACTCACCAAACTTATAAGTAACAGCGAGATATGGTGAAAAATAGTACGGCGAACATCATCTACACAGGAATCAACAAAATATTGTTCACTCAGTAAGAAGTGACTGAGAAGAAAAAGAGTTTAGCATCATATGATAAAATATAACAAGTGATATATATAAATCACTATTCCAAAATGAAAAAGAAAACCTGTTTGCAAATTTCCATTACATTTTCAATAGAAAAAACGATAAAACTCAAATGTCTCAAAAACTCTGGTTTATCTATAAATATCTTAAAGAATACTAGCAAGAATATTAATAATATTTTTCTCTTCTTACATTTACTGCGTCTGCGATCATAATAATATTCATAGAGTTACGGTACATATGTTTGTGTAGCAAATGATGGCATGGTCGTTTAAACTTTTTTATATTGTAATGGCACGAAGACCGACGCAGTTTGTTAAAATAGTTAAAGTTAATCAAATTAAATCAAAATTTGGAACCATATTTTTACTTGCATTCAGTAAATAATTACTTAATATTAGTCTTACGTAACGGCCTAACCAACAGATTACATTTAAAATAAAAAGGTAAAAGCAACTAGTGAAAACTTACATTCAAATTGCGACAAGGAGAGGAACACACTTTGTGTTTATTTTTATATGATAATCCTAGTTGCTACAAAACTACTAGAATAAATAGTCTTGGTATTTGCAAACACAATACGCTATTATTGCAATAACGAAAAGTGGTTATAGTTTATTTTTCAACTCTGTCACTTTTTTTGCAAATTTTTATTTGTAATAGAAAAATAACGATTTGCTTAGTTTGCTAACCCAATACCAAACATTAACTTAGGAAAATAAAACACACTACGGTAAAACTCAATTCTTCCTTTCTTCAAAAATACTCTGCTCACACATTAGACTGGTTTTTCTATAGGGACCTTCGTCAATCTGTTTGACGCTAAAAGTAATCGAGCACGCGAGCAGAATTAAATTATTGACATTTGTATATTGCAGAAACAGACGGTTCACACACATTAGTTATTGTTAAACCGTGGCCTGTAGATTTATTCGCAAAAATCATAAAATAATTTTATTAAATTTTAAAGACAAATAAACTATAATTATGTAACACTGTTACAGTTTGTTCAAATATATGCATATACGTATTTATAAATAAATCGCAGTTATTTGTGCCTGCTGACACTGTATAAGCAAGCCACGTACTATAAGAACTTCTGACCATTTTTTTTACAGCTTAAAAACTTATTAATGTAATTTGTTTGATAGATTTATATAATGATGCCACTATAAAATATATATTTATTTAATTAGATATAATAGCGAATTATAGCAGATATTTGAAAATATTATGATTTATTTAAATAAGTTGTTAGTTGTTTGTAATTAATTCATATTGAAATTACTACAAACTACTACGTATTTATTACATTCAGAAAGCTTGACAGTTATTTATTCTGATATGCTTTCAAAAGATTTATATAACTGACTGAGAGGTTCGTTTGCTTAATAAGGTCTAAATTATAAAAAAAAAATGCTTCGCCAGCCAGATTAATATCGCTAACTAACCTGATAGTTTGCTTATACGGTATATCAGGCATTGGAAGGGGTATTTTAGGCGTCAAAAACATTTCGTTTGTCAAAAGCCTTATAGTGTATGCATAGTTTTACAAAATTTTTCATCTTCGCTGTAACATTCTATTAATGTATTCTTTTTAAGATCAAAGCATCTTTATATATACTTCATTGAAGTTTGTTTTTAGATCCACGATTTGACGGGCTATTTTATAAGTAATTTTAAAAACTATTCTAAAACCTATTTTTTTTGAGAATGTAACTCAAATGAAAGCTGGCAAAAATTCAAATACGAAACAAGGAAATGTCACTTGGATCTGAATTTCATGCTGATACAATACATAATTAATATAAATGACCTTTCATGGTACTATAAAACAAACGTAGTGTCGAAACAGCAGTCCAAACAATTGATGGCCACTGGTTTTAGGGGAACATGCCCAAATGAAGTTACAAACCATTTTGCTGTGTAGGAAGGTTTTTTTTATGACTTGATTATGCTGATATAGTAGATTCAGTATTTGCTATCGGCATACAATCGCTTCTATTGTGAGCATATTGGTAAATTGGTCCTAAGGATATTGGTACTTTCTTCAATATTCTTGTCTTTCACGTGTTATTAAATTTCTTCAGTGAGTTAAAATGTAGGAAGGTAATATTAACAGTTTTAAGGGAAAAGAATCTTCATGATGACATAACTGATTTTAGGAAAGAAAAGTCGTAAATAATTTTGGGAGAGGATTAATAAAATGTGAAGTCACTTAAATATGTGTTTCGCATATAAAGTATACAATACAGAAATTGTTTAAAAAAATTCTAAAAGACTTATCGTACAGCCTTCGTATACTGCCTATGTAATATCTATATATTAGGTCTATGAAACAATCTTAATTGTCCTCCACTATAAATGTATCGGGTTACCCATTAATTTTCAACTTGTTTTTTTTAATTTTCTGGTTTTAGGTCGACGTAAACGTCTATCAAGATTTCTACAGAAATTCTCATAGGTTCTGGTAGTCCTAGAGTTATCAATTCTGCTTTAAAAGCAATATTTTACAGCAAACGATAAAAATAATTTCTAAAAATATAATAGTTTAAATTAAAACTAAATAAAAGATTTTTTATAGAAATCCTAATTTGCATATATCTTTTTATACACCGACGAACAATAGAGGAAGTCCTAAAGGTTCCTTTTTGTCCCTTTTTAGGTACGGAACCAAAAGGGACAAAAGGACCTAAATATATAAACTTATAATACAAAATTATAATTCACTCACGAAAATTAATCAGTACAGTAGTGTGTTGAATTAAGAGATCTATTCTCATAATAACCTATATTAATATTTATTTTTGTTAAAAAGAAATATTAAATGGATATTAACGAATGTATTGCTTAATGTAGATATCTCTCATGAGTAAAACATTATTCGTAAATGATAAGTGATATTTTTTATTTTTTAAGAAAATAGAGTAGAGATTCCATAATTATTTCTAAGTAAAGTACGAATGTGTCAACTATTCATGTCGTTTTAGTACCTTTTAAAACAAAATTATCTGAATAAAAAAAAACTTACTTTGAAGTAGAACTACTTTCTGTAACGTAGGTAAAAGGTGGAAATGTTTTTTACAAACCTTTAAAAGTAATAACGAACAATTTAGGAGCTTCATTATTTGATGCTTTCCTATTACAATAAGCTATATAAAACTGAAATGATTTATCAAAAGCGAACCAGCAATTTCTAATAACAGCCCAGTGAATTGAAAAATAATACTTCAGCATTTTTACAGAACACGAGTACCATACCTACAAACTCTTTAAATTAGAGATAATATTTAAATGTGCTAATTTACAAAATTCATTAGACATACCAGTAAGAATTTCTATGTTTTTAATTCTCATCTATGAATAAAGAAATAAACGATATATAACCGGTCAAAACATAATTCATCATCATTATTATCAGCCTGTTTATCATTAGTCCACAGCTGGACATAGGCCTCCCCTAATGCCCTCCTCCATTAGAGGTTTAGATCGTATCACACCACGCTGGTCCAATGCGGGTGGACTTTTTACATGCCCATCCGAAGCATGGATCATCTTAATTTTTAGACAAGTGGTTGGTCGGCCCAGATTGTCCGAACTAACCAGAAAACAACAGTAACACAAAGTTGTTTTCCCCCATGGATTTGGACCCACGGTTGATGAAGCAAGGGCCATTACCGCTTGGCCACGGAGGCGTTAACACAATTAGATAATAATACTATATAATATTAAAATAAGACAACGCATTTATTATTAACGAAGTCAAGATTACTTTTAGGAATTTAAACGTTAAGCACTGCAAAAATAAAAACTTTTAAGTATGAAACAAACATTACGCTTGTTGTTTACCCTTTAACAAGCAATGCCAGTTTACTTTTAGGAAATTTTTGTTATTTGGAACAGTGTTTTAATTTTTTGTAACGCGTACATTTGTACCTCACGGCATATATCCTTTCTGAAACTTTATACATCTGTCACCAACACTAATATCATATAATATTTACGGAAACTGTAATATAAAAACAATGCATTCATCTAAAAACAATCATCTCCACATGTTGCAAAGAAACTTTCCTAAATATTAGCAAGCAAACGGGTCCTAGTTTCTTGCTCGGGTACACATTGCAGCGCGATTATTTTTAACGTTATTAATAAAGAAAAAACACATAAATCGATTTCAACGATGGTCCCAATTTTGTCGTATTACAAAAGTATTAGAAATATACTCATATTATTTGTCAGTGAAAATGTAAATATAAAGAAATTAAGAATATGTATTTGTAATAATTATTTTTACTAAAAGTTTGTATTTATAATGCAAAAATGGTTTGTTCCAGATTTTGGACAGCATTTTAATTGAAAAAGTGTTTTTATTAAAAGTTTCATTTATTTTAATTGTAAAAATATTTCTCAGCTTATGTAGATGTCCCTTAGTATGAGGAGTAGATATTTATAGAATAAGCAAGTAACGACTTCGATTAATAATAAAAGTTCTATGTCGTGTCATCGGTAGGTTGTAGATGCTGTGACTTACTTTAATTATAAAAAAAATATTCTTCATAATTTAAAAAGGTAAATAGTGTGACTAGCGGTAACACAATAAAAACAGCAACTTTAACATAACCTAGTCAGAATATTACATACATTTATCAAATTAGAGTATAAAGTAATTATTTCGTGGATACCATAATAATTTATGATCCGCCAATTATTATATTATCTTTTAATCAAAAGTTTACACAGAATATTAAAGTAGCCAAAAGTTATTTTCATTTACCAACAAGGGCTAAAATAATAAAACGGCGTAGACAAAACATCTAAGGTCATTATTTCTTGTTATTATAAAAAATAAATTTTTATTTGATGCATTATTATAATGCTGTGTTATTATAATACACAATAGAATAATAAAGCACTTATTGAATACATTTGTCATTAAGATAATAAAATAATTTCATTAATTTTATTTTAGCGCTTAATTAATAATTTGTGGTACTCATTTAGAGAATTATTTCTTAACAATACATACTTATTATACAAATTTATTTATTGATGAGTAATTATGTATTCGTAATTTGCATATAATCTTAAAAATTAAAAATTATTTATAATTGAATATTTTATATATAATTCGTATAATTGATATTTAAAATAAATATACATGCATAATATTGTACAGAAACTATAATAAATTAACAGGGTTCTAATGTGTTAACTTAAATAAACAGTTTTTTTACGGTTACTAGCAAAATGCAATTTATCACGTGTTGCCTAAACCCACAAGGTAAGTCAAATCAGTGTACTACAGTATCGTACATCTGTAAGACCTCAACAAAAAAGGCCGCGATATGATATGTCTATTGCTTAAGGCACACAATTACCATTTTTATTGTTTACATTTTACGGGAATCTGGGTTATTTAAAAAGATTTGTAAGCAATACAGGACAGGAATAAAGAACTGTCTTTTGCTGTTATTTTTGGTTGTGTCAGATCATTTGCGACATTAATAGTCTCTGGAGGGACTGAAAGGATTGTATGGTTGGATTTGATTTTGATAATTTTGGACTCCGAGCGGTAGCCCAAGTGCTAACACCAAACCATCTTTAGTTTTACAGACCACCAACAAAAGTAAATCAATGCATTTATTTAGGAAAATTATTGGATAATTATATAGGTAAGAAAAGGCTTTTACATTTTTTTAAAATAAGGTTATACGGTCATATTTTAACCATATAAAAAAGTCTGCGAGTTAATATCTCTGCGTAAATTATTCTACCGCTTCAGCTATTGAGATCAAGTTGGCTCGTATAAATCCTACTAACTCATAGCCTTTGAATTTAAGCCTTTTAATTATATTTAACATTAAGGTAGTCTCGTTAATTATAAAATTTACTTTATATAATCTATAATGAGTAAGTAGTACTTAATTTTTTAAATGGTAAGAGTTAAGTGAAATAACAAAATGTTAATAAGAAAATAAAGCAGAACACAAATTAGTTGCATATAATCTACGTTTTATGTATAAAAATTTGTTGGTTATAGTAGCTAAAAATTTTAAAATATATTAATGTTACGAAGTTGATACCTTTTTAATTTAAAAGAGAAAAAGAAAATTTTTTTGAAGACAATTTTTTTTTTATACTTATAGAGGTATCTGATATTTAACATGAAACATGGCTGTCAATTAATTAGTTGCATAGGTGTGTTAATGTTCTTTGAAATATTCTGTAGTGCAAGTAATTGCTTGACCAGGAATATCCGGGAATGTAGATTATACGTACTTTAGTCAACTTTAGAAAAAGGTGTACCACTATCGGTCTAGCGCCATCATGGCCATTACGTTTAGAATCAGTCTTTTTCATCATTTGACGTAAAATTAAGAACCTGCCAAGAATTTTTGTGAATAAAAAACACGTTATAGAATAAAAATACTGAATAAATTGGTTTGATAAAATCAAATAATTCACAATATTGTACCGTTTTAGATTCCTTATTAAATGCGCCTAACTTTGATTGCACTTCCCAAAGCTCTCTGAAACATTTATTTTAAAAGAGAGCCTTTCTAAATTGAAAAAGTTTTGGAAGTTTAAATCTATAGTTTAACAAATAAGTCTCATTTAAAAGAACCTTGGGATAATTGTCTTATTATTTTTGACTGCATTCAGATAAATTATTTAGAGTTATGGTTTCAAAAAATTGAATGAACAAAAATTATAAAAATTAGCCACAAAAACCGAGCAATGGTGCGGTTTGACCAAATTTCTAGAATTTTTAAAACATGCCATAATTTTCAAACTAGATGGGATAGATTTTTTCCTGATTTTTCTCTGATGATTCTTATGATCACATGATTTTAAGAATCATCAGACGTCAAATGAAACGGGTGATGTCACCGTGTCTCACCATATATAGTGGCTAAGATAATTTATGATAGTTTAAATGTTTAGATTAACACTCATATTCAAATTAAATATAAAGCTACGATCAAAATAATAATTGTACAAAACGCTGTAAATGCTAATGTGTGTTATAAATTTTGAATGTTCTGATCAATCATTATATATATTCGGTTAAAACATAATATACAATATTAAATTTAATACCAAGAAAACTACGATAAACTTAGAAACGTTTTATAAATATGGCAGGACATTATTTTCAAAGTAAATGTCCACTAAACATCGCTTTATTCTGATACACTTTGTTATTATACTTATTAACTCTTCGTAAAGGATCAATTATTTACTGATGTACCACTTTAGGTAATGAATGAATGATAATACAATCTACTAATTTATAATATTCACCTCTTAAAAGATCAATCCTATAGAATAAATAAAACTTAGATTTAAGTTTTGAATCGTCAAACCTAATCAGCGGTAAACACAAAATTAACCGATATTCGTTTAATCTACGAAATGAAAATGTAGCGCACTAAGCTGAGTTACTTTATTCATGTACTACTTTTAATCTTCTAACTTGGACCTACATTGATTAAATGAAACGAAAGAGGATAATTAATTTATGACTTAGAAATCTAACCGATCTTTGTTTTTTCAATTATATGAATACATATTCTATGTTGTGATTATATTTTCCTCGTTTTTTATTTCGTTTAAAGCAAACTTATACATATAAATTTGATCAATTTGCAGAAATGTATCGGCAAGATTTCGTCTACAGTTTAGTCGTGCTCGTCAACATTCTTAAATCGATATGTTTAATTAGAAGAAGATGAAAAAATCTAACCTCGTACTGATTAAACTGCTTGATACATAGACTAAATAAATACTATCTAACGTTATATGTCTTTTCAATACTTAAATAATTAAACCAACACAAAAAATTTTACGTAAACATTTTATAATTAAATGACTCATATTTGATTTAAATGCAATATATAATAATGTACTTAAAATTGAAATGTATTTTTCAATTTTCTAGTTATTTTAATTAAAGTTATATAAGCAAAGTTTGATACAATAATACATTCAATATATAGAGATTTGAAATAAGATCAAACCAGAGTTTTGTAATCGAACACAAATTAATCGCTAAATTGAACTAGTGTCCTTGCCTCGAAGATATGTTAAAATATTTTCATACATGTTATAATATATTCTTTACCAGATAATATTTTATATATAATATATTTTTTACCGGTGGTAGGTCCCTTTTACAGGAGACCGTCTGGTGGATACCACCACGGTGCCTATTTCTGCCGCAAGCAGTGGTGTGAAAACACTGCTGTATTCAGGTTTGAAGGGCACCGAGCCAGCGTATTTACTGGGTAAAAGAGACTTAACACCCTATGTCTCACGGTAAGCAGCGCGTTGGTTACCACAGGTATTGCCAATGTCCATGGGCGTCGGTGACCACTTCACATCAGGTGGCCCTGACTGCTGGTCTGCCTGCGTATACCATAAAAAATAAATAAAAATACTGTTCACGATATATTTAGATTATCAATTCTGCTTTAAAAGCAATATTTTACAGCAAACGAACAAAATAATTTCTAAAATATAATTGTTTAAATTAAAACTAAATAAAAGATTTTTATTAGAAATCCTAATTTGCATATATCTTTTATACACTGACGAAAAAGGTTCCTTTTTGCCCCTTTTTAGGTACGGAACCCTAAATATATAAACTTATAACACAAAATTATAATTCATTCACAAAAAATAATCAGTACAGTAGTGTGTTGTGAATAAAGAGATCTATTCTCATAAGAACCTACATTAATATTTATTTTTGCTAAAAAAAAATATTAAATGGATATTAACGAATGTGTTAGCTTAATGTAGATATTCTCATGAGTAAAATATTATTCGTAAATGATAAGTGTTTTTTTATATTTTAAGAAAATAGAGTAGAGCTCCATAATTAATTCTAAGTAAAGTACGAATGTGTCAACTATTCATAACGTTTTCGTATCTTTTTACACAAAATTAAATGAATAAAAAAACTTACTTTGAAGAAGAAGTACTTACTGTAACGTAGGTAAAAGGTGGAAATGTTTTTATAAACCTTATAAGTAATAACGAACGATTTAGGAGCTTCACTATTTGATGCTTTCCTGTTTCAAAAGCTATATAAAACTGAAATGATTTATCAAAAGTGAACCAGCAATTTCTAATAACAGCACAGTGAATTTAAAATAATACTTCAGCATTTTACAGAACACGAGTACCATACCTACAAACTCTTTAAATTAGAGATGATATTCAAATGTGCTAATTTACAAAATTCATTATACATAAGTATGTATAAGTAATAATTTCTATGTTTTAATTCTCATCTATCAATAAAGAAATAAACGATATATAACCGGTCAAAACATAATTCATTATCATTATTATCAGCCTGTTTATCATTAGTCCACAGCTGGACACAGGCCTCCCTACTGCCCTCCTCCATTAGAGGTTTCTAGACCGTATCACACCACGCTGGTCCTATGCGGGTCTTTTACATGCCCATCCGAAGCATGGATCATCTTACTTTTTAGACAATTGGTTGATCGGTCCAGATTGTCCTAACTAACCAGAAAACAACAGTAACACAACGTAATTTTACCCCATGGATTCGAACCCATGATCTCCGGTTTATGAAGCAAGGGCCATTAGTAATTAGATAATAATACTTTACAATATTAAAATAAGACAACGCGTTTATTATTAACGAAGTCAACATTACGTTTTTCGTTTTAGTAAGTATGAAACAAACATTACGCTTGTTGTTTACCCTTTAACAAGCAATGCCAGTTTACTTATAGGAAATTTGTGTTATTCGGAACAGTGTTTTAATTTTTTGTAACGCGTACATTTGTACCTCACGGCATATATCCTTTCTGAAACTTTATACATCTGTCACCAACACTAATATCATATAATATTTACGGAAACTGTAATATAAAAACAATGCATTCATCTAAAAACAATCATCTCCACATGTTGCAAAGAAACTTTCCTAAATATTAGCAAGCAACCGGGTCCTAGTTTCTTGCTCGGGTACACATTGCCGCGTGATTATTTTCAACGTTATTAATAAAGAAAAAACACATAAAACGATTTGAACGATGGTCCCAATTTTGTCGTATTACAAAAGTATTAGAAATATACTCATATTATTTGTCAGTGAAAATGTAAATATAAAGAAATTAAGAATATGTATTCGTAATAATTTTTTTTACTAAAAGTTTGCTATTTATAATGCAAAAATGGTTTGTTCCAGATTTTGCAACAGCATTTTAATTGAAAAAGTGTTTTTATTAAAAAGTTTCATTTATTTTAATTGTAAAAATATTTCTCAGCTTATGTAGATGTCCCTTAGTATGAGGAGTAGATATTTATAGAATAAGCAAGTAACGACTTCGATTAATAATAAAAGTTCTATGTCGTGTCATCGGTAGGTTGTAGATGCTGTGACTTACTTTAAATATAAAAAAAATATTCTTCATAATTTAAAAAGGTAAATAGTGTGACTAGCGGTAACACAATAATAACAGCAACTTTAACATAACCTAGTCAGAATATTACATACATTTATCAAATTAGAGTATAAAGTAATTATTTCGTGGATACCATAATAATTTGTGATCCGCCAATTATTATATTATCTTTTACCTCGCAGCGGGCAGCAAGCGAACCACTTTCGACATCAAAAGTTTAACAGAATATTAAAGTAGCCAAAAGTTATTTTGGCTAAAATAATAAAACGGCGTAGACAAAACATCCAAGGTCGTTATTTCTTGTTATTATAAAAAATAAATTTTTATTACAGTGTTATAATAACACAGCATTATTATAATGCTGTGTTATTATAATAGACAATAGGATAATAAAGCACTTATTGAATACATTTGTCATTAAGATAATAAAATAATTTCATTAATTTTATTTTAGCGCTTAATTAAAACTTTGGTGGTAGTCATTTAGGAGAATTACTTCTTAACAATACATTGTTATTATACAAATTTATTTATTGATGAGTAATTATGTATTCGTAATTTGCATATAATCTTAAAAAAATAAAAATTATTTATAATTGAATATTTTATATATTAATGCTATAATTGATATTTAAAATAAATATACATGCATAATATTGTACAGAAACTATGATAAATTAACAGGGTTCTAATGTGTTAACTTAAATAAACAGTTTTTACGGTTACTAGCAAATGCAATTTATCACGTGTTGCCTAAACCCACAAGGTAAGTCAAATCAGTGTACTACAGTATCGTACATCTGTAAGACCTCAACAAAAAAGGCCGCGATATGATATGTCTATTGCTTAAGGCACACAATTACCATTTTATTGTTTACATTTTACGGGAATCTAGTTATTTAAAAAGATTTGTAAGCAATACAGGACAGGAATAAAGAACTGTCTTTTGCTGTTATTTTTGGTTGTGTCAGATCATTTGCGACATTAATAGTCTCTGGAGGGACTGAAAGGATTGTATGGTTGGATTTGATTTTGATAATTTTGGACTCCGAGCGGTAGCCCAAGTGGTAACACCAAACCATCTTTAGTTTTACAGACCACCAACAAAAGTAAATCAATGCATTTATTTAGGAAAATTGTTGGATAATTATATATGTAAAAACAAGCTTTTAAATTTTTTTTAAATAAGGTTATACGGTCATATTTTCACCATTTAGAAAAGTCTGCGGGTTAATATCTCTGCGTAAATTATTCTACCCCTTCAGCTATTGAGATCAAGTTGGCTAGTATAAATCGTACTAACTCATAGCCTTTGAATTTAAGCCTTTTAATTATAATTAACATTAAGGTAGCCTCATTAATTATAAAATTTACTTTATATAATCTATAATGAGTAAGTAGTACTTAATTTTTTAAATGGTAAGAGTTAAGTGAAATAACAAAATGTTAATAAGAAAATAAAACAGAACACAAATTAGTTGCATATAATCAACGTTTTATTTATAAAAATTTGTTGGTTATAGTAGCTAAAAATTTTAAAATATATTAATGTTACGAAGTTGATACCTTTTTAATTTAAAAGAGAAAAAGAAAATTTTTTTGAAGACAATTTTTTTTTTATACTTATAGAGGTATCTGATATTTAACATGAAACATGGCTGTCAATTAATTAGTAGCATAGGTGTGTTAATGTTCTTTGAAATATTCTGTAGTGCAAGTAATTGATTTACTTGACCAGGAATATTTGGGAATGTAGATTATACGTACTTTAGTTAACTTTGGAAAAAGGTGTACCACTATCGGTCTCGCTCCATCATGGCCATTACGTTTAGAATCAGTATTTTTCATCATTTGACGTAAAATTAAGAACCTGCCAAGAATTTGTGTGAATAAAAAACACGTTATTGAATAAAAATACTGAATAAATTGGTTTGATAAAATCAAATAATTCACAATATTGTACCGTTTTAGATTCCTTATTAAATGCGCCTAACTTTGATTGCACTTCCCAAAGCTCTCTGAAACATTTATTTTAAAAGAGAGCCTTTCTAAATTGAAAAAGTTTTGAAAGTTTAAATCCATAGTTTAACAAATAAGTCTCAATTAAAAGAACCTTGGAATAATTGTCTTATAATTTTTGACTGCATTCAGATAAATTATTTAGAGTTATGGTTTCAAAAATTGAATGAAGAAAAATTATAAAAATTTGCCACAAAAACCGATCAATGGTGCGGTTTGACCAAATTTCTAGAAATTTTAAAACTGCCATAATTTTCAAACTAGATGGGATAGATTTTTTCCTGATTTTTCTCTGATGATTCTTATGATCACATGATTTTAAGAATCATCAGACGTCAAAATGAAACGGGTGATGTCACCCGTTAAGTCTTTAAGGCACCATGTACATATCTAGTGGCTTTAAAGATAAATATTATGAATAGTTTAAATGTTTTTAAAGGATTAAAACACCTACATATATCAAATTAAATATAAACAAGCTATGATCAAAAAAATAATAATTGTACAAAACAGCTGTAAAAAATGCTAATGCTGTGTTATAAATTTTGGCTGCTTCCTGATCAATCAAATTATATATTATTACTTGGTATAAAATATAATACTACCAATATTAAATTGAATACCAAGAAAACCTCAACGCGGATAAAACTTAGCAAACGTTTTATAAATAATGGCCAGGACATTATTTTCAAATGTAAATGTCCACTAATCACGCTTTATTCTGATACACTTTGGTTCATTATGCTCATTAATTTTCTTCGTAAAGGATAATTATTTTACCGATGTACCACTTTTAGGTAATGAATGTATGATAATACAATTTACTAATTAATACAATATTCACCCTTTTAAAGATCAGAATCCTATAGAATATTAATAAAACTAGGATTTAATTTGAATCCGTCCAAAACCTAACATCAGCGTGTAAACACAAAATTCAAGCCGATATTCGTTTAATCTACCGAAATGAAAAATGTAGCGCTGCGTAGCCGATACTTTTCTCCATGCCTACTATTTTAATTCTCTAACGTTGGACCCTCACATTGATTAAAATGGAAACAAAAGAGAGCTGAATAATTTATAGACTTTCTAGAAATATAACCGGATTTACTGTTTATTTTTTTTACCATTAAATGAATAGTATTCTTATGTTGTGAGTATATTTTCTTTCTGTTGTTTTTTTCTGTTTAAAGCAAATGTTATGTTATTAACTTTATGCATATAAATTTTTGACCAATTTAAAATAAAATGGTATTCGGAGCGTAAGATTTTTTCAGTCTCGTGTGTTTAGTTCTTGTACGCTCGTCTATATCATTCTTTTTTATCGGTAAGTATTAATTAAAAGAAAGATGACAAAAATCTTAACCTTGTACAATTAAACTGCTGAACATTAAGAGATAAATACAATAATTTAGTACACGGTTATATGTCTTTTTTCATATACTTAAATGATTAAAACCAACACAAAAAAAAAAAACATTCTTACGTAAAAATTGCTAAAATTACAATGAGACATATTTAAGGCATATTTAATGCAATAAATTCAATGTAAGTAGTCGTAAAAGTAAATGTATTTTTACAATTTTCTAAGTTATTTTAATTAAAAGTTATATAGCGGACGTTTTGATCAAATGAATACATTTAAACATATAAGAGATTTGAAATAAGATGGCTAAAACCGCAGGGTAGTTTTGTAATAAACCACAAATTACTATCCGCTTAAATTGCAACTAGTGTCTTTGCCCCGAAAGATATGTTAAAATATTTTCATATATGTTATAATATATTCTTTACCAGATAATATATTCTAATATATAATATATTTTTTTACCGGTGGTAGGTCCCCTTTTTACAGGAGACCGTCTGGGTGGGTACCACCACGGTGCCTATTTCTGCCGCGAAGCAGTGGTGTGAAAATACTGCTGTATGCCGGTTTGAAGGGCACCGTAGCCAGCGTATTTACTGGGTAAAAGAGACTTAACACCCTATGTCTCACGGTAGGTAGCGCGTTGGTTACCACAGGTATTGCCAATGTCCATGGGCGGTGACCACTTCACATCAGGTGGCCCGACTGCTCGTCTGCCTGCGTATACCATAAAAAAAAAAATACTGTTCACGATATATTTAGGGTAAATATACAAAAAAAAAACTGTTTTTCTATGATATAAAACTGCAGTACCTGAACTATAGTAACACTGAACAACAGTTACCTACTATGTATGTATATAGTAATAGTACAAGCACGAAAGGAGCTTCTGCGAGTCACATATCAAAAGACCCGATACGTCCGGCGCACCCTTTCTACACTCGGCGAGTCACTACTATGACAAGAACAATATCTGGTCATCCACACGCTCAGGAGAAGAAGCAACGGTTCAAATTAAAAAATATTTATATTTTATATTCAATTATAAATTTATTTAGCTTTATTTAATAAATATAATCAATATGATTACCACTCTATTTTAAAATAGTTTATTTCACGGTGGTAGTGCTTATACAGGAGGTCGTCGCAGAGTACGTCAGAGCATTGTGAGGTTTTAGATTCGGTCGTATCTTTCTTTAAGATTTTACTTGTTTTATTTAATGCAGCATAAAATCAATGTAATTTTCAGAAATGGGAATCTTAAAAATGATTGCAAAGTACTACTAAGTACGTTAAGAACATACATTTTACAATATCTTTACTAAAAATAATATAAAATACTTCAATAGCAAAGCGAGGCAAACTTCTAGAAATTTTCACTATTATAAAATATATAATAGTTGTCCCTGAACTCGAAAATCGTACTCCAGTGGAAGTCGCATGCCCTATGATTAAGAGCGGTTGTCAAAAACAACCATTTTACTTGTTTGATTTGGTCGACGCGTACAAGCGTATTGAAAATTTTAATCCTGTAATCCTGAGGGTGAAAATATTTACGGTATTTATTTCCATTCAGATCGCCTAAGTGGCCTTGAGGTATTGGCCCTTACTATATAATCCGGAGGTAGTGGGTTTGAAATAAGCTTGTTTTCTAACCAGAAAACCAATTGAGTCTTAGGCCCAAATTGTCCTAGCCAACCGGTTAGGACAATTTGGGCCTACCTAAGACCCAATTGTCTAAAAAGTAAGATGATCCATGCGTCGGATGGGCATTTAAAAAGTAGGTCCACCCACCAACCCGCATTGGATCAGCGTGGTGGGATACGGTCCGAAAACCCCTAATTGAGAAGGCGTTCAGTAGGAGGCCTATGTCCAGCAGTGGACTGACTCAGGCTGATGATGATGATCAATATCGTTAGTACAGCTTTGCTTACTTTGGGATTAGACGTAGCATTGTACTATAACCTGCCATTGGTTACTGTCCAGAAATATTTAACTATTTATTTATAACACTGAGCAAGTAGACTTTTGTGAATCTTCGGAGTAAATACGAAAACTGGAATATTTTTTAAAACTAGATAACAACATCTTATAACATAACATACTACCTTACAGGTGTTATAAACGTACATGGCTACTTGTAGTCGTAGCAGTGCACGTTAAAATAATCGTAGTTTTGTGGCATTTTCCTTTTATAAAAGTTTTACTCTTTATAACGTATTTTATTGTATATTAATAGTCAATTTACGATTTAGATAAGAATTGCCTTCCACATGTGTTATAAGTAATTTAGAACTTAGGTGTAAAATATTGTTTTTTTAATTTTACATACATTTTTGATATTTTTGACATTTATTAGAATAGTTAAAAAGCGGTTCTAGTTTCTATATACTACTAAGGTTTACATAAAAAAAAATTGATACTTTCATTAAAGTTCTTTTATTATCTACAATTTATTTAAATAGTTCAATTAAAATAAAAAGTAAGATTTTACTAAAAAAGAGTATGACCGAATTCAAAATAAAGAAGTGCATAAAAACTGTTATAATATTTTATTTTTATTTTATTGCCTAGTTCCAGTACTGATATGTATTAAATGGACATAATGATAATATAATAATAATATGTAATTAAATAACACAATGTATTTATCAAGTGCTGTAGTTGCAATAATTTTATATTTTAGAATAGTTCTTGTGAATTATCTTATAACATTAAGATTTGTTAAGGGCATATTTTCTTTGCAAAATTTCTAGATATAAATCAGAACGATGAAAGTCAGAACCTTGTGCAATTGTAATGAAATAAACGATTAAAGTTAGACTATCACCGTATAACAAAATTGCCAGTCAAAAATGGCATAAATCTATATATTAACAAGTGAAATAGTTTAAAATATAAACAAATAAGGTAATTTTTTATTATTTGCAGACCCCCATTTTATTTTTTGAATTTATTTTTGCATAACTTTAAATTGTGGCAGAGTTGCACATTATAAGCAAAAACGAAAACTTTTGACCGGTACCCGACATGCCACGTAGCAAAATAACGTGTGTACGAGCGTGTTTGTGCATAATGAGCGGACTGGTGATTGAAACCCTTTAAAGAGTCTGGTATGCGAATTATTATAGTGCGAATACCGTTTCCTTGTGTTGCTTGTTAAATTAAACTTCATTGCTGTAATTAAACATCGAGACTGCTTGTTAGTTTCTTAAAAAAATAAATTACTTTACTGTTTACAGTTTGCAGTTACATCATAAACATCTCTGTGACTAAGTGCTCCGATTCTTTGATCTGAAAATAAATAAAAAAATCCAGTAACTAGTTATATTGTTTTATTATTAAGTGTATTCTTTTATATATAGATAATTAAATTAAGAGCTGAACAGAGTGTGGTTCTCAATACCTTTTCGTTAAAGATTCTCAAATAAAATGGCTGCTAGCAGAAACTAATTGAAAGATAAATTTTATTGAACCACAGCAGTTTGTTAGAAGCAAAACATGCAATAAACCGACTGAAAAATGTCCCATTTACCTGCCGCTTGCTGTGTTTGCTACATATTTTCATAGCGCTTTGTCTGCCGCATTTGCACAAAGTCGTCAATTAAATTGCTGACAATTTCAATACATTACGCACAAAGATATTATGAAATCATAGCGATTACTTAATACCCTCATAATAAAAATCTAAAAAATTGTTTACAGGAGCATGACTTTTACGTTCTGGATTTAATTATTTTAATGATTTTTGCATACTAACTTTCTATGCACTGGAACAGTTATGTCATATTTTTCTCGAATTTTTTATCATTTTTGATAGAAATTATACATGACAGTGACCAATAATGCATTTGATGTACGTAAAAGCAAATGAAGACAGAAGACAGTTCACCGGAAGAATAAACGAAAGTTTAACAAGATGCCTGAGGCTCGAAGTGTTCCTTTTATATAATCTATGATGGGCTTACGTTATCGATATTTAATAACATGAATATATAGAGTAAAAATATAACTATAATAGTACTAAGAATGTTCTATGTTGACTATCAATACTTCCCCTAAATCTGTTACATAGCTATAAGAAGCAAAAGACTCAAGCCTTTGAAGGAACAAGAATCTTTCCTTCAGTAACGGTCTTAATGGTAAACTCGTTATATCACAAAAAGTCTGATTAACCGTAAATTTACACTTTAACTGACACAATATAACAATTAGAATTTTTATGGTGACTTTATCATCTGCCTGTGTTCGTCCACTGCTGGACATAGACCACCCGTAACGCAGTCTACCTTCATTAGGGAGTGTTGTTTTTGACTTGCTGCGACCATTAGTTGTAAATTTATTTGAAAGTGGGACATAAAGTTTACAGTTATATTCAAAAGGGAATTAATTTACAAAATTGAATAATTATAATAATATATTGAGTTTTTTCAAACTTAAATATCAAATTTACATACAACATTATTTCACACTAAGCATTTGGCAAAATGCACACTAACTTAAATGGACTCACATTTTAACTAATACATCCAATGTAATAAAACACGTTAAAAGCATTGGCTCTAAAATAAAAAAAAAACTTAGACTGTAAAGTCAATGGAATCCATTTCCATGCCGCATTCGTATCGGCCGATCTCGTTTGCGATGCGAGACCCGGTCACGTCATCAATGACGTAAGAGATTACGTGTACGAAACACTTTTTTTAATACCATTATTGGTATTTAAATAATATTGATCAAACCTTTTCAAACTTAATAAAATAAATCTTAGTATCTTACAAACATAAACGATTTTTAAAATACTTCTACCAATTCAAGTTTCAATGTTTATTATAATTCAAAAATTGAAATACAACTATTACTGAGTTACTCGCAATCTTTTCAGCCGCAGTGCTGATTTGTTCAGGCAATTTATTTTTAAAATGCATTCATTGTTCATCATGTCATTTATTAAAATGTCATTATTTGTATCATAACGGCATTACAAATATTAAGAAAATTGCAATAAAAAACCAGACGAATGAATTGTCCGCAAAAATATAGGTTATTTTTTTCGGTGGAAACTTAGAAGGAAGCAAATTTTCACTCTTTCCCAGCATCTTGTTAGATGCAATAAGAGCATTAAACTGACCGGAACATACCCATTTTATGTTCAGGGGCTTGCTTCGTATTCAACGTAATAGCATACTGCTTTTGTATACGGAATTAACAGTTCCAAAATCGCACCTCTACGGAGATAAGAACTAATATATAGTAAAATAAGTGGTTTTATACATCTTATATTTCTTTTATATATGTATCAACAACAATACAAAACTTATTTGAACAATATAAGTTTTGTATTGTTGTTAATAGAAAGCAAAAAAAAAACTTAATAGTAGTGATTTTTAACAAAATAGGAATTTTTAAAAAACGTTAATGAATAAAAATCTTCAAAAAGTATCTATTAACTAGTAATTAAGTAAAATGTTTTTGTTTTTCTTTAAGAGAAACACAAAAAGGAAATCCACAAATACATCAACTATAACATTATAAACCCAAATATATTTTTCAATATCATAGAATGTAGCAAATAAACAATTCTTCAATGAATATCAATAAAACATTATATTTGAATCTGATGTTGTAAAATAAATTTTGCAGTCACGTTTTCACAAAGGACTGTCGGGGGTACTACCACCGCGGTGCCTACTTTTTCGGCACTGGGTTATTGAGACAGCTAAGTGGAAACGACACAATAAATTGTCATTCAGCTAGTTTCTAACTTTAAATGTTGGCTTTATGCCAGCAGTCGAAGATAATCTTAACGATTTTAACTGTATTAAACTAGCTATTAACACTGCTTCGGTAACAATTTAAGCATACAATAATTCATGGATGCGAATGATGTTGGTATTCTTATTGCAAATGCCCTACAATGACTACGTAATGAGACTTATTATATTGCTAATATTTGGAATTACCTGTCTTTCTGTTCTGTATTTTTGATGCGTCTTTTTAAAAATATATATTTTTTTGATAATGCATGACAGGGTTTATGAAATAACTTTCTTTTATTCACCTAGCCATTTTCCCTTTCATGGGGTCGGCTTCTAATCTTTCCAGATTTATCTTATTCAAGGTTTAACGCAGAGCGACTTGCATCTAGCCTCCACCTTGCAGTTGTCAGTAAACTTTATAGATCCTTCAGATCTGACATGCTATAACGATTGCCAAAGATGGTCTTGCCAACCGAGGCCGACTTTTTAGATGCCCATCTGACGCATGAATCATCTTAGTTTTAATTAGATAATTAATAAGTAATTTAAATATCTTAAAGTTATTTCCTGCCGGATTTAAACCCCCAACCTCCGGTTTAAAAAGCAAGGGTCAAAACCGCTAGGCCACGGAGGCGGTAGCAACTGATCTACAGAAGATATTCGGTTAATTTGATAACATAACAAGAGCCAACATTAATTATTTTATAGTAAAATTGTAAAATAAAACTTTTTGAATTATAAATGGTGCAACATATCTAAATAAAATCATTTTACGCAATACAAGCAGGTAACGACGTGCTCTCTGTGTGAAATTGCTTCACGAATTTTGCCACCGCATTTTAAATCTCTGATATCTTTTAAGGTATTCATTTATTCAATGTTGCCTGTGACACGTTTTATGTACATAGAATAAAAAAATTTTTCATGCAATAACTTTTACTCAAATCTTAAGTTAAGTTTGAATATGCCTGATTGCAATTTAGGCATATTTTTTTGGTGCCGAAATTTTCTTAATTTCTTTAATATGTATTGAACTAGTGCTCTCTCATCTCTCATCAGCCTGTAATAGTCCACTGCTGGACATAGGCCTTCCCTAATACACCCCTATCCATCAGGTGGTTTTAGACCGTATCCCACCACGCTGGTCCAATGCGGATTGGTGGGTGGACCGACTTTATGCCCATCCGACGCATGGATCATCTTAATTTTAGAAATTGGGTGATCAGCCCAAATTGCCCTAACCAACTAGAAACAAAACGAAATTTGTTGAGTCCCGCAGAATTCGAACCCGACCTCGGTTTCTAAAGCACACGCCCATACCACTAGGCTACGAGGCAGTACAGGCATGAGCTGGGTATAAATAGGTTTGCATGTGTTTAACGGCTACATCTAGGTTATTCTTTTGTTCTTGCAAAACAGCGGCTTCGCACTGTGCTTAAAAAAATGTTATATGTCTATTTTATTCTATACACGCTACGCTGCCCAGTAACCATTCCATTGACAGAATTCCCTAAAAAAAAAAGTATTAAATTCGGAGACAGTTTCTGTGATTATACTTTTTCTTAGATGTTTCCTTGTTTCTTCACTTCAACAGTGATATTTTGCCGAATTAGTTTCAATTGATATGTCTTGCACATAATATTATCTTGCGTTTACGCGAATACAGATGATGTAATAAAAAGTTAACGTATATTTTCGCGTTAACTTTTTTTTAGAATATGAATATTAAAATTGAAAGTGTTCCAAAGTCTTTCATTATTTTACATTATTTTGCAACATAATGCATACATCAAAACTGGATTAGTCGATATTTCTAACTCCACCAAATTATTTGCAGCTGTTTGAAAAGGTTTTGGTTAAACTACAAGGTTTGAAATTAGTTAATTATTATATAAAAAATTTAATCTGGACCATTTGAGATGGTATCCCAATCTCTTCTATCTGACATGGGGTAACCAGGGGTATTAGTTTAAATGGGTTAGGTTTATGAGAGATTTTGTGTTTAATAAATCAAATCAAATCAAATCATTTATTTCAGACTAGTAGGAATACAGTACATATACATTAAAAATACAATAAAATACAAATACAAAACAAGACAAGAACAAGAACCAGTTTACTTAACTTTAAAAATAAATTAATAATAACACATTACAAACTTAAAATAAATAATAGGGATAACCAATCTACAAAGTATGCAACCAGATCAATGTTTTGAAACGGACAGTCTGCCCGTTCAGCTATAACCGTAGAATGCCATTTGAGTTTTCTACGAAGACACTAAACATTGAAGCTACTCTTTTCGAACAATGGCATAGAAACCATCAAGTATGCGCTTCGCAAACATTTGTGAAGGCACTGCAGTATCAAAGGCCTTTCAGTAATGTAAGTAATCTTCTTCAATCACTCATTTCAATCCAGGATAAAGTATCTAAATTAGTATTAGCAAATTATTCAATTAAAATCCAGCTAGTTCATTTCAGCTACAGATAATATAAAGACTTAGACTTTATAAATTCAAATAATAAACTAACATAAAATTTTGAATATGACTCTTTTGAAAAAGGTTTTCAATATACAGGCTAAAACACGCCTTGAAAAAACGCGGTAATTAGCAGTCAACTAAAACCAATCCAAGGCTAGTCCATTACATGATATTTATAAACATAATTAAGAGTAAATTAGTGAAAGTATCCAATTTCAGCAGTGTTTGCAACATTTTGTAACATTCAAGGAAACTGGAAATGTGTCGTCGCCCATCCCATAGCTCGGTGTCACTTTTCATACCATAAAATATTTTTTAGACGTCATAAATATTTTACGACTTATTAATCGCTTAATGTATGTTATGATATATGTCATGTAATATAATTTATAAGTTTCAATGATTTAGTTTTTAGCCACGATATCTAAGGTAAAAGATAATACAATATGTTTATAAAGTAATAACATGTACTAGTATGCTCATAAAACCGTACCAGTGTTCGCGCACTACTGCTATTTCTCAGAAATAGGTAACCCATTGTGTTTCTCTGGATGAATCTTCGTGAACATAAAAGTCTACTACCGCTTCAAAACAAAACCTGTAGGTCGTCATATTAATGATTGCGGTTTCAACTAATAATTTACTTTTATAAATTTTTCAGAAAATGTATTTAAATAGTTTTAAGTAGTGAATACCTGTTACGTAAAATGGTAACTTCCTTGAAGTGAGATGTACTTTCCTCCCATTTTTATAAATAGGAAAAGATATTTTCAAGGAATAAGCATAATTTTGTTCTTCCATAAACTAGACTCCGAAGAAAAATGAAATCTTTCATGGGACACTGTATACTCTTCTACAATGAAATCCCAGAAAACGTTTATTACATAACGGATATTATTGTTGTTATCAGTACTTGATAGATAACACACCCTGGTAATGAACCGTTCGCTCCAGGCTATTTCAATGCAAAGGTTTTAATTTTCAATTTTATCCCCCAAATATGCCAGTAATTATTAATTATACATTAATGAAAAAATTACGTTCAAACCCCTTAATCCTTAAGAAAAGCGGCGTAAGACGCTCTAAATCTGCTAACTGCCCTAAGATATGAGATGTTATGTCTGGTTTACGTGTTGGCTGCTAACTGAAAGACATACTTCTTTGAATGTTGTAAGCCTTCTGACACAGGCACCAGGGTGGTACTACCCTATGCGGTACCCGTGTAGTAAAGAGATGTACCACCATAAACATAGGTTCTTTTGGAAAGTCTGCAAAAAGTTACCAATACTAGCGTAAAATACATGTTATTTTTACATAAAAAAAGATTTAAATGTTTTTTATAATATTTATATCTTATGACTGAGTGTACTTTAAGTCGGTTCGGACAGCTTTTGCAATTTACGCACGAGGTTGTAATTTTTGACGCTAAAGTATTTTAAATTCCTACGCAAAATTACGCAAAATTATAAAAACAGGGACCATATGACAGCTACTACCTACCATTTAATTTTTTTTTCAAAATCAGAGCACTAGAAGCGATGAGGTAACGTAACATCGATGTCAAACCAAAACTTGCTATGGATATTAGAAATAGGATATAGGAAAGTTGGGTAGGAAGGTTGGAGAAGGCGTGCTGCAGGGGAGGTCTATGACCAGCACTGGACTAACGCAAGCAGACCATGATGATGATGATCTGCTACCTGAGAAAAGTACCTTGAATATTAAAATGCGCTAATTGCAGTATTTGGAAACTAATCAGATTCAACTATTTTTTAATTTAATTTATAAAAAGTTACAATGTAAATGTTATACTTTAAACACATAAATAAAATATTGCTAGACCGTAAAATTAGAAATTTTTAAACAATACTTTACGAATTAAACAAGAGACTAACCTTTATTTCATTACAGTCATAATAAATTGGTTAGCCGTTTTTCCGAGCATCGTAATTTTCCTCTTCTCTGAACTGACGCAATAAGCTTACTACTTCTATTTTGTATGCAACCCCTTACTGAGAGGGAGGACTTTTATAGCATTATGATACAACTCGTTACTTGTTTGGTTTATTAGGGTTTATTATTTATTATGAAAAAAAATATGTGTTATGATTTATTTTTGTTTAGTAGTCCGTAACCTATTATATAAAGAAATCAGTAGAATAGTTAATTGTTTTATAGATGAACATCTCATAGCATATTTATATTTGAACAAAAGTTATTTTTTATTCTGTTAAACGATGCTTAGGTATACTAGCAACATCACACCAGATATAATACCGTCATAGTCATAATTAAAAATTCCGAGTAGCTATCCGATTTTCATAATATATTAAAACCAAGAGAAAGTAAATGTTTTTATTGCGTAATAATAAACTATTTACGCTTGAGACTACCCTTGGCTTACGGTTTTATTATTATTATTATTAGAATAAGTATATGTTTATAAAAAAGGTAAATTAATGTATATCATGTTTCATATTCAGTGACTTAAGCGTATAAATTTTTAAATGATATGTTTTTAAATGTAAACCATCATCATCATCATCATCATCATCAGCCTCCGCTTCTGATCTTCGGCTATTTCCCATCACGCTGGTCCAATGCGGGTTGTCGCGTGGGCCGAATTTTACAGACTTTTCTGACGTATGGATCATCTTACTTTTCAAACAATTAGTTGGTGGCAACTTGGATCGGCTCAAATTGCCCTAACCAACCGGTTTCAAAAGCTCACGCCTAATTATTATTTAAACTCGTAAATTATAATGAACATAAGAAATATAGTCAAAGAGAAATGACTTATTTAATATAGGAGAATATATTCAAATATTTAAAAAATTAACAAAAAAAATGGGCTGACTTCTACAGCGTATAACTATTTTACGCAATGTAAGCAGATAACAACGTGCTCTCCGTACGAAATTGCATCGTGTTTTTGCCACCACATTTTTAATCTCTGATTACTTTTAAGGTATTAATTTTATCAAAATGTCGTCAATGACACATAACTTTTATCTGAACTAAATAAATATTACTTTTATTTTTGCTTTGAATGTACCTTATTACTTATGTCCATCTTTTACGGGTTTGGCAGTGTTTGTAAAGTTATGATTTTTGTTGGTGTAATTTTTTTGATTTCTCAAATATCTACTAAACTGTTTATCCCAAAATGATTAAAAATATGGGACCCATGGGACGCTTATATCTGTCATTTAAAAAAAGAATAAACAACATAGGAGCACTAGGACTCCTTCTTTTCTGAATTCGGTCAAAAAATCACAACATTTTGATTAGGGATCAAAGAATCATCAAGGAATCATCGCAATGAAAAAAGAAGTTTTATTTATATACATATATATTGTAAAGTAGTTTATATGCCAATTGCGACATCGTTTTGATGTGATTATTTTTCAATAAATTTATGAAAACTATGCATATATTCGTTTAAATTTTGCACAAATTTTATATATACACGGGTAAACTTATTATTAATTAAAAGCTGCTCTTGAAAAGGATAAGAATTATTAAAAAATAGTCGAAATTCACTATTTATGCAATTTAAAATTGATAAAACCTTATTATCTTCACTATCCATGGTTGACTGGTAGAAAATGCCTTTGGCATTAAGTCCCATTGTACTGTTTTTTTTTTGTACAAGAAGTGTTAGTAAATAACTAAATAAAAAATGTTTTAAATTTATTGAATAGTAATGTATTTCTTTAAAACTAATTCAAAACCTTTACTTTCAACACAAAACAGATTACAAATTGGTAGTTCTGTGTATAAAAAGCTTACAAAAATATATTGATTTTGTTGTTATGTCGAGACCAAAGAAGTATCTGCAATAAATTGCAATTTTTCTGATAAATAAAATAAGTGTACTGATGAAATAAGATTAACTGAACTATAAAAGGGTAGGAGAAAGCTCTTATTAATCATGAAAAAGACCTTAAATGTAGTTTAACTAAACATTTTTATTTAAAAGTGGTATTGCATTTGTAGAACAGTGCATAAGTCAAATAAGACGTTTAAAACAAAGACCGTTTCAGCTTTTGTAAGTTCAAAGGATGTTCCTCGAATTATTTATCAATAGGTAGCGTTAAATTTCAGCTTTGGCTTTAATCGTCATTAAAAAACCAAAAAATATTTTCAGCGATTTTTCTTTGATTTCTTTCAACCGGACCACCATAGAAAGTTACTGAAACTTTGGGAATTACAATGTTTCAATGTGTGTGTAAAAATATCTTGTTTTCTACAAAAAAAATTCTTAGCAGTCTGTGATAAAAAATATTATTATAAATATAAAACTGCAATAATTACATTTCGTTATTTTTATGCAGCTGGTTTCTCTTAACAAAATCAGATGATACCAGCTAAAGTAAAAAATATGTCTTACAATTTATGAACATATACATTAATTTATAATTTACGAAGCTATTATTATGTCAATAAAATTAAGTAAATGAGTAGCACAGAATATGAGGATTGATTACGGCAGCAATGCACCAATTAGGAGCTGTGAATTATGGAGCTTATAAAATCAAATCTACAATTTATTTTGTTTCACTACAGTTTATCAGTTGCATAAATTCTTTACTAATATTCAACTCTATGTACATTTATTTTAACACGTGTCTCACAGGACACAGATCCGTAATTGAAGTCAGTTATAAAGGACTATCGAAAAGCAACGAGTTGTACAAATGGAGTGCGACAGAACGCTTTTTTTACTTTCTGTTCTATTCCTTTTTACCTTCCGTTTGCAACTCAAAGCGAATATTTAACGCAATAAAGCTGTTTCCATGAAATATTACTATTTTAGACATATTTGCGCTTGATGTCTCTAGTAAGAATTAGCCATCACGATCACGTATATTATTATGAATATTATTGGATAGATTACATTTAGTTTTAAGAAGGTAATTATTTTTATTTAATAACATACGGTTTTTTTTAGCTAAAATCCATTAAACAATAATGAATATAAAGCAATATACTATAAAATCTGATCACAGAGAATGACATTTTAGAGCATAAAATTTTTACTTAAAGTTATTAGAGTTAATTATTTCTTTTATTTACGCGATTATTATACATATCAAATCCACTAATTTACGGATTTTTCGCGTTAGTTAAAATATTTATTCCCGACGTTTCGGATTCTTTCCAGCATCCATGATTAGTGTGCCCGTGTTCTAAATAATATACGTAATATTATCTTAGTTTAAAAAAATTAAAAAACAGTTTAATACGACTCAATTATGCTTTCCTGTTCATAATAATGCAAGTACTTACAAAACATTTCAAATACAATGAATGTGTTATACACATGCATGTCATACACTGAACAAAAACTTAACTCGTGAGACTTGATAGAAGTGCAAGAAGTATTGTTGACGTATAAGCTAAGATCAGTAAAACATATTTTATAACATTGATCCGTAAAGCGAACAATTTCAAAATAACTTAAGGTATGCTCGAAACTATTGCGCGTAAAGAAAACGGTCTCCTTAATTTCGTTTTTAATAAGTATTTTTTGTAACAAAAAAAATATATAATAAACAATTTAATGCGACTCGATTTTGCTTACCTGTTCATAATATTATAAACCAAAATCCTTTGCAAGTGCCTACAAATCATTTTAAATACAATGTATGTATAACCATTGAACAAAGAACCTAACTCTTGAGACTTGATAGACCTGTAAGAAGTATTCTTATTATGGTAACTATCAATATGTGATGTAAGGGTCTTACATTATTTAGTTTCAGGGCTTAAATGCGTTCTTTTAATAAACCTTTAAAAACAATCAATGAGTCAGTGCTATATCATAATCATTTTAATATGATATAGTAATATAAAACTTTTTATTAGTAAACAATGTTAAAGATATATCTCCCTGTATCATAAAATATATATAATAAGAAGGAAACGATATCGTATTTCAAGGATGATTGGGAAATCGACAACGGTTTCGTACTCGGGACTAACAAAACATTCAATGCGAAATAATATCATAGACGCAGGGAAGACGCTGCCTTTTAAACCTTTTATGATTTTTAGTATGACTTCAAACGTAAATATACACTGAATATAAAACCGATTACAAATAACATATTTTTCAAAATAATTTATCAATAGCAAGAAAATAAAAATAATTTTATTAAAACTAAAGAAGCATGGCACAAGTAAAAATACTATTATTAACTAATTATATTTCAAGCATTTTTAAGCAACGCTAATACTACAGCAATTGATAAAAAATTAAATGCTCTCAAATTATTTCGAAGCTATAATTAATTACCTTTGGTCTACATTAGCCAGCAAAATCTAAAAACTGTAGTTTATGAGAAAAATTTTAAAAGAGTATTAGTGTAAACATTTACTAGAATACGAGGCTAAAGCATTGTTAGAAACTAAACGAGCGATAAGGGAACGGAAAAGCATCTATATTTCACGTTAGGTATTCCACCCCTCCTTTTAAATGGAAGCCGTACACTTCCCGAATGCATTGGCTTTTAGCAGGGCCTTAATCGTGATTTACTCTTGATTAACACCATTTCATTGGAAAACGTATTGAGTAAACAAAGCTTAGTAGGTAATTTTCCTATTAATGAGAACAATCACATTTATCTCCGTAAATTAAGCACCTGTGATTTCGGCTTCATAGCGATATAATTTTTTTTTATCATTAAAAAGGTTTTTTCGCCAATAATTGTAATAACAAAGAATTATTTTACATTTCAAACGTCTTTTACATGTTTGTTTACAGACTTTAAATTTATGAAACTCTATTTCATTTTCTTTCTGGAATCCATTACCATAGATAATAAAATCACGCAGGTTGGGTGTGCGAATTGCCCTCCATCCCCAAATTTAGGCTTTCCAACCGAGAAAAACCGTTTTTGCAATATCTCAAAGAATTGTCAAAAGGTTTCTTTGTAATTTTTTCATACAAGGAATTGTTGAGTATTGTAAATGTAGCATATTTCTGAAAGTATTGCAGTAATTAAGACAGATCTGGATTTTAACTATTGATGCCCTTTTGTTGGCTTGTCAATAAAACATTACAATTTCTATGGTTCAGTTCTTTTCGACCTTAATATTATTATGCCTGTTTACATTTTGTACAAAAGAGTTTTAAACATAGCTTTAGTTTTAACTTAACTGTTATAAAAATTATAAAAAGTGAAAAGGGCTTCTGGTTTGCCATAAGAAGTCCCTGTTTAATTATGAGGTAATTTTTGCAACTTAAATTATAAGACTCTTAGATTTGGAAAATATAACATTTTCAAATTAGGCGAAGTGGTTGATACCACTTAAAAAACTTTATTGTGTGATAAAACATTTTGTATAGGTAATTCTTAATGTATACAAATTTTCGTGTCTGTTCGTAAAATTAAATCATAACATTGTGATTACAATTTCTCAATTGGAAATTCTTCAATTTCTCTGCTTGCTCTGGTTAATCTCTGGATTGGCTGGTCCGTTTTTTACGAGACTTCACTAGAAGATAGCTATTAGGGTAGTTGGATGTAAAGTCAAAACAGTAAGTTAAAGTAACGTGACAATAGTGGCGTTCGTAAACAAATGCGGATAATTTGCAACTAGACCATGTGCGGTATCTAATAAGCAATAAGCTTAATAATATACTGACAGTAGATGTGCGCTTCACCCAATTTTAACTACATTTTTAATAACTCTAACTATAATAATCTTAATGGTTGTGGTTTTTATTAAGTAAGAAAAAACTTAACTTATTTAATAAATGCTCTTATGTTATAGGAAAAGCATAATTAATATAAAAGATATTTAAAACTAAAAAAAGAATATTGTACGTAACCATGAACAAACTATGCAAAAAATTATTTCGGCATCTCATCTTAGGGCGCAAAAGTGAATCAAGTTTACTTAACTTTATTAAACAAGTGGCTAAGAAAAATCGGCAGGGTTAGAAAGTGCACTATGAGGTTAAAAGCTCTGGTAAATCTTCTTGAGAAGTAAACATTTTTAAAATCATCTCTAACTAAATTTATTTGTTAGATTTCCAGTTAAAAATATGGAGATTGAGATGAAAATTGTTAATCCTGGAGCTGATAATATAAATAGAGAAAACAATTTAACTCAACTGTACCTTAACTTTTCAAGGCGATTAGACAAAATTAAGTGAACCGATTATATTTATATGGAATAATATAGAGTTTGTGCAGTAACGTTGTTTAGATTCTTAGCATTAGTAATTTCGTGACAATTGCATTAATGAACCGTCTTATGTAATCATTACAATTTTTATTAATGTTTAGTTCTTAGTTGTAAAAAATTAAAATCAATAATAATAATCTAAAGTTCTTTTGTTTTGTATTCGTTTTATTTGAACATAATTTGCCAACGTCTCGAGACTATCTTTACTGTGATCGTCGACTCGCGACATTACGAAAAATCAGTTTAATTTCATTTATTTAATAATAGTTTAACTTTTTAATGTTATCCTAAGATAGAAGTTTTCGTTCGTAAGTTTAAGAGGGCTATACACAATTATGTATGCATAGAGGAGTATAAATTATAAAATGTACCAAGTTTAACAAAGCTTTCTGGAAATAACAAGATTTTTTTTTACATATAAAAGTTTTTTTTTTCAAATATCAGTGGTTTCTAAAAGTAATATTTTGAAACAATATCTTAAAACCACTGATATTAAAAAAAACACATCATTTTTTCATACCTTTATTTAAATTTAGTCTTAACACTAAATGATTATTGTGGTGTGCTTCACCTAACTATTAGTGTTTACATCTTACTATTTAATTATAATATTTTAATGTTGTTATTTTTATACTGTTTGTGTTGGTTGCAATTGGATTGTTGAATCAATAGTTGTTTACTCTAATATGTCGAGGTCAATATCATTCAAGTTTATAAAATGAAAATCCGATTGGGCTTTAAGATTGGTCTAGTGAAACTTGTAACTAAACAGGCTGTGGATTTTGTTTCAAATTAAAAAAAAAAAGAAATAAATTACTGTATCCTTTTATTTTATTCTATTATTTAAACAGCTGGTCTGACCAACAAATGTAATAATGCGATATCTTCTACCTTTATTGAATGAGTCTTAAACTAAATAAGGAACCATACGCCCTGAAAATTTATTGCATCACAGTATTAAATATTAAAAAATAAAAGATAGTGAGTAAATACTTTGAATCTTAAATGTATGTCATGTATTTATAAAAACATTGCTAGTTTTATAATTCTTCTATAAACATTTTAAATTGTGATGGGAAGAATGTGATATAGGGTGGAGAATATGGTAGTAGTTATTTAGGTATGTTTTATTTAGTATTTACGATAGTCCCAAATCGGTCCTAAAGTATTAAAAATGATGCACAATTTTAGCTTTTAATATTACTATTAAGCCAATTCTCTTCATGTTACGTGAAACCGAATACAAAAAGATTCGATTACCTAAATCAGGTTTTGTATAAAAATTATATACATTATTGTATAATTTTATAAGACTTTAAAATAATTATATTGATTTAAGAAAGGAACAGTTAAGATTCGGAGTGAAAAATAACTATGAATCAAAAAACATAAGTAAAAGTATACTACATTTCTTCTTGTTAAAATAATATAGAGTAAATATTTAAAAAAAAAAAACAAATACATACATTTCAGAACAGGAAAATAATTATCTCATATTTCAAGGATGATCGGAAACGAAAACTTTGTTTGTGGTATACTGTGGGGGTATAACTTGTAACAACATTCCGACCCGAAATCATATCAAAGACGCTCCTCAATAAATATCATAATATTTATTCACAAAGTTATAATAAAACTTCGATAAAATATTTTAAAAAATATTTACGAATTTTGCACTATGGATATCGTATATTTTACAAAAAATATACATTTAGAAATAGTGGAATTTGAACAAAAAAAATATGACCGACTTCTTATTTACGACGGTATCGATGAAATGGATCCAAACACATCTGTGGTATGCGTAATTTTTATTTGATCGCTAACCATTAAATTTTTTTGTAAGCTGTGGTTAATAGAACTATAAGTTTAAGTATTATACAATTAAAAATTTCTTATAGAAAAAGTTTATCAAAAATTGAGTTGGCAGTTCACAGACAGCTAAAGATATTTTAAGCAGAGCATTAATTTAAATTTAAAAAGAGTGAAGTGATAAATGATACTGGATACATTCATAATGATGTTGATGTTGCCTTAGTGATGTTGTTTAGAATCGAATGTACTATTCGTACACCTATGGTATCGGTCATTACGTCATACTTTTACTTAACAGCATATAAAGATGTTCTTTTTTGGTTGCTGCTATTTTAATTTCTCTTTTGCTACTCTTTGATCCTGCCTACCCTTGAATTTCATCTAAGCATCCTCAGAATCTTAATCTTTGATTTTCATAGGTCTAGTAGTTCGATACTAATGGGCTAATAAATTAGAGAGATCACGCCCATTAATAATATACACATATGTTTAAATTAGGCATATGGATGATCGACTGTATTATTATTTTTGGCTAGGATAACTATAATATTAATCATTCACAAAGGAGGTTTTATACTAATGGTCACTCCAAAAGTCCTTATCAAAAGAAATTTATCTTCTCCTTATCAAATACATTGTTAGTCATAAAATCACATTTAATATTCATCGTTACTTCATTACTTTAAAATTTATTCTCCTGTAATGGTTTTTCAGAAAATAGTAAATTTAATTTAATAATTTGTTATGTAGTTATTATTTGAGAAAAAATATTAAATTTCTTGTTTTCATATTGGCATAACAATATTTCATAAAATAATAGAACGTGATCAATGTTATCTGTACTAATATTATGAACGTGAAAGTAACTCTGCCTGTCTGTCTGTCCGGCTTCACTGTCTAATCTAATGATCAGATTGAATGAAATTCGATTTGATGAAATTTTGTACATACTTTTGTTTATGTTGTATATGCAAATGAGTTAGGTTTTTTACTGCAACAACTACTCAGATTAATACTTATTAATCTTATGCATGCATTAACCCCCAATTTCACGCTTTTAAAGAGTACATTAATTTACATAACTAAAGTTTTTATAAAGAAAAATTTAAATTCGTATAACAAATAAGACATAGGACTATTTTCTTAATTTGGGCACATTTTAAAAGTTTTGGTAAAATGATCCCCAAAAGTAATAGATACTATTCAGGATGGGTCAGACCAAAACACAAATTGAATTCGAAATCACTGTGAAAGCATCTGGCGTATCCTCTTGGTCGCTCACGGGTATTAGGAATTGTAAACGCTCTTGAATATGAAGTTAAAATCTGGAATTACAAAACTCAAAGTGCCACATAAAATTACTTCCCTTGTCAACTTAATGTATGGATGGATATAGTGACAAAATATTTACCAACAAATAACTAGGGGGCAAATATGGAAATTAACTCAAGTTTTTGTTTAAATTATATAGTTCTAATTCTAATAATGAAAATAAAATTCATATAAAAATAAGTACGTAATATGTACAAAAGAAGTCCTGACGGTCCGTATGGTACGAATACTCTAGCATATTCGTTTCCAATTATAACATTTAAAATATACGCAGTTAAAGGATATTTCAAATTTACCGTGTTAAAATTACGTAAAGTAAGTCCTTTTAGTCATAAATAGGAGGCAAGCATTTTTGTCAGATTTTGATTTAGTCAACTTCTGCTATTGAGAGATGAGACGTCATGGAAGTAAGAAAGTTTTTTATCAAGACAACGCTCTTCGCCTCGGGAAGGAAAAAAAAGCCGTAACTTATTTTCAATTCTCTTACGACATCTCATTGGGTTGGCATCAATCAATAAGTAGAAAAGGGTTGTTGGCTTACGGAATACCATAACTCGCCTCCTAGTATTTCAAAATGAAAAAAATAAAAGAGCCAAAGAAAATTAGTTCTTATACCAAAACAAGGTTTTTTCCTTCATGATTACGCTTATAACCTAATGCTGCTGGCTATACATAAATTTATTGCCAATTTTTTTCTTATTGGAAAGTGCACCAACGTTAATATCACCACCGTGAGGCCTACCGTAGGTGCGAGAGTGAAGTTAACAAAACATGAAACATCAGAATGGTGAATTTACACATTTATATAATTTTACAATGTCCAGTACATTTGTTGTACATGAGCACAATGAACAAAACAAATGGTAAATGTGGTATACTGATCAGTATATTGAGGATCAATTTCCAATTGAAATCCACAGTAATTTCAAACAATGCCTATATTGTTACAACGCTAAACAACAGCATAGTAAATGGAAACGAAATAGTCTAATATATAAAACGTGACAAAAATATTTGAAAGTTTTGAGAATCAGACTGCCATATGTTTAAGCCTAAATTTTGGTAATAATCGACATTTTCAAACATTAATAAACAGTATACTTGTATTTTTCCAAATAAAATTGTCGTTGTAGTGATAACGCTGATTATGTTACTAACGTTATAAAAGTAATGATGATTACATTATCTCTGACTAACCTAACTTTGCGAGCTATTCGGTCACGATCGTTCTGCTGGGTGTCAATTACGCACTCTATCCGCAAGAAATTCGAGCATAGCCCGCTCCATAGCTCCTTCAGGTGACTTGGAGCAATTTCAATTATTTAAAACTGCAAAAGTTCGGTATTTTAGTCAGACCATTCTTATATTTGCATGTTTTGTGCTCGATCACAAAATGTTGTTCAAACAAAAACAATATTCTCATATATCGCTTCTGAGCCAGCTTATCGTGCACTTCATTAATATAATTAAATGATATACAATATTTCAGGCATTGTTTTGTTGCTAAATTTAGGTAACACAAATCAGGTGCAGATGGTCATTATCATCATATCAGTCTACGAAAGTCCACTGCTGGACATGGCCTCTCCCATCAGCCGCCAAGATGTACGATCCTGCGCCACCTGCATCCACCGACTTCCCGCACACTTGCACTGGTCGTCACTCCATCTCGTGGGGGTCGTCCCACACTGCGATGAGCCTTTCATTTTCCCTAGTTTTCAGTCTCCCATCAACACCATGTAATGAGTTTTGGAGGAATGTATGGCGCGTGAAATATCCTCTACATTTCCTCGACCTCCTCATCGGAGTGTGTCGTTGCATTTACCTGTATGACATTCAACGAATATCGTTTGGATATTCTGAGTTTAAGGTATGCGACCCTTGACGACACATTTTCGATTTTAACAATGTTGTTAATGAGAGACTTGCGGACGATAAATCCGACACCTCCTCGAGATAGTTGATCACCCTCCCGGTAGTAAAATAGGTTCAATAATTCAAGGATTATCGCGTCCTTCCCTCTTTCGGACTTCAGATAATCCTATGATATCCCAACGCAGCCTGTTTACTTCTTCTTCCAGCTCCGTCATCCTCTCGTCGGTCCTCAATGTCCGTGCGTTGAAAGTTCAAGGTCCAGTCGTCGTTGGTGGTAGCCGAATCCACCGGAATTCTTAGCACCACCTGCCCCACCGTTACCAAGGCCGCTACCGTAGCCAGGAATAGTGGAGCTGCCGGGGACTGGAAGCCTCACGTCATTGTCATCCTTTATAAGGGGTTTGCCACAGTTGCCACGCTTGGCGTGCGGGTTGGCAACCGCAGTCCTTCAGATCCTTTTCACCTCGAACGCTGCTGCCCGTTGAGGGTTTCGGAATTTTGGGATCTGAAGGTAGAGATGGTTATCCCGTCATCTGTTGGCCGCCACGTATGGTATTGTAAGTGACTTTTCCTAAGTCACCTCTTACGACACCTGCGGGAGGGAATGAGGAAGCTGAATTCTATGCCGCAGCCACACGGTTTATTGCAGATGGTATGGGCCGTTAAACTTACCGTGCTTGTAGTTTTCATATAACCACCAATTTTATTAAAGAAAAGTGGCTTAACGCTTGCTTGTTTGTGAATTATAGTTACTAAACATTTCAATGTGCAAAAACCAAAAGTAACGCTGTGAAGTTACTTTACACTACGATGTTAAAAAGTCGATATTTTCTATAGATTTAAACATACCGACACGTATGTCTATGTAGTTAAAAACAATTTTAATAATCCCGTTTTCTTTCGATTTAATAAACGAGTACAAATTGACTCCTTAAGTTAAAAATAACAAGATGTACTAATATTACGTGTACATGTACGTGGTATACCATTGTTTACCTTACAAGTAAACAATGGAAATTTACTCATATTTCTTTTGAAAAACAAAAAGATTGTTTAAAATTATTCTTGAAGGTCGCCTACGTGACTCGTATTATTATGAGGACAAACGCTATCTTATCGAGATGAAATATAGCCCGCAAGAAATGGAAGATTCTCAGTATGTCTTTCCATTAAGTAGTCTTATTTACTTAACAATAGTAAAATTTAAAAATTGTTAAATTAGACAATTACAATGTTTAAATAAAATTATGTCAAAATAAAAATTCGTATAATTCTTCTTCTCTTTCTTCCTTTCCAAATAAGAAGAAATGATTTAAAGTATTTTGTAGTTTTTATTTTGTCTTTAACATAGAACTGTAATTATTCATAATGAATTGCTAAAAATTCTACTTATTTTTCTTCATGCTTATAGAGTTGACTTCTAATATTTTACTCAATTAATAGTACCTATAGCTATATATCTATGAATGGTTTGCAGCAACAATTTTACAATAATTGTAAAACCTATTGGCTTACAAACATAGCTAAAATTTATTGTAATTTCATTTACAATAAAAAATTTACAATATTTTTGCAAAATAATATAAACATACGTTGTAACGTGATTTTTCGATTAGACTGGTAAATAATAATGCAAAAAATAATATAAAATAAATATAACAATAAAAACAGATTGTTACATATGTCGCGTGTAATCATAATACATGTAAGGCGCCAGCTAAGCACAAAAAGATTTTTGACCGACTTCCCAAAAGAAGGAAGTTTTTGAAGTTATACTTCTTTGGCGCGTTATGAAAAATGATGAGAGTGAAATTTTAGATGCGTGACACAAAATTTTATAATGAAAACGGTGAAAATGTAATAAGGTCCATATTACATAGTGATAAGGTTGATTTTGTGTAGTTTTTTTTTTTTTTATAGCGTACGCAGGCAGACGAGCATTCGGGCCACCTGATGGGAAGTGGTCACCGACGCCCATAGACATAGCAATACCAGTGGTACCGCCAACGCGCTGCCTACCGTGAGACATAGGATGTTAAGTCTCGTTTACCCAGTAACATACGCTGGCTCGGTGCCCTTCAAACCGGAACACAGCAGTGTTTTCACTACTGCTTCAGCGGCAGAAATAGGCACCGCGGTGGTACCACCAGACGGTCTCCTGTAAACAGGGACCTACCACCAGTATAAACAGGGACCCACCATGGAGTTGTCGTTTTTATTTGCGATAGTTGTTGCATAATGTGCTCTATGAGTTAGGATTAAGGTTCGTTTTGGTATATATATATATATTATTAATAATATATTTTATATTATTTAAATTTATATTAAATATATTATTTTATAAATATATTAATTTTGTAATGATGTTTATTCAACTTGATATAATGGTAATATTTTTATTCATTTAATATATCAACATTGTGATTTATCTATGTAATACGTTTAGATAAGCGCCATCTAGTACACATAATCAAAGCTTTGATTTATAGTACTGCTGTACAAGTAAGCCAACATCTCTTAGAATTCAATTACATTTAGCAATAGATGGCGCTGAACTACCAGTTAGTGTGATATATCAAAGTACGTCTTGTGAATCCATAAATTTTAATCGAATTATTTATGATTAGTTCTTGTAAATATATCATCTTTAATTAACTTAATTAGTTTTGATTGATATTACTTACTATTTGTGAATATTAGTGAAAAAATTGTCTATATACTTTTTCATGCTCCAATATAATTGAGGTTAACTATCCGTATGTATTATTTATTGTATTGTAATTAATTATTTATGCAATTAAAACTATTTTTAATGATGATGCAAAGAAGTAATCTTCTCACGCGCGTACATAAGTATCGCACCCATTTTTTATATATGTTACCTGGTTGTCCGCCCTGGTCCGACTTTTGTTCTTTTTAAATTATTCTTTTGAAGTTATACTTTTAGCGTTATGAAAATGATGAGAGTGAAATTTTAAGATGCGCGCACACCGTGACATAAAATAACAGTTTATAATGAAAACGATGAAATGGACCTCATTACATAGAGATAAGGTTGATTTTTGTGTAGTGATAATGGAGTTGTTCGTTTTTATTTGCGATAGTTGTTGCATAATGTGCTCTATGAGTTGGGATTAAGGTCGTTTTGGTTGCGTTTATTTTAAGTTATACTTTTTAGGCGTTATGAAAATTATGAGTGAAATTTTAATATGGCGCGCACCTGTGACAAAAATTAACAGTATGAAGCTGTCTGCTTAATATATATATTATATAAATATATTAATTTTTAATGATGCCAAAGAAGTATACTTCTCACGCTACATAAGTACACGCACCCATTTTTTTTATAATTCATCGGTTCCACTTTTTTACTAGTGTTGTGATAAATACTTTCATAGAAATTTGAGAAAGTAAAAAAAATACGGCACCTAAAATCACTCGTGCGATTCAATAACAAACACTGCCAAAGCCGTAAAAAATAGACATAATGTATGATTCACATAATTGTACTACTTGAATTGGTCTACAATAAAGTCCGCGATAAGAAATTTTAAAAATAACGCATAATAAGCATTTTAGTGTTAACATTTTTTTAAATTATAATTTATTTTTAGAAAAGGGATCTACCACCTGGAGATCCCTTTTCCTTTTCCTTTTCCTTTGTGTATAAGCTTTGTACTAAATGAAAAATCACGTTGTATACTAGTGAAAGCGCCGATTCAATCCACTAATGCTCTGCATTATACGAACATTAAATCAAGTGTTTCATTTTGTAGAAATCTATTTGTAAACACAAAATTTATATTAAATATGTATCGATTTATTTTTGATATCCGAATGTTAATACAAAAATTCTGTCGGGTTTTGAATTACTTGCCAAAATAAACATTTGAATTGTTATAGTAGTAGCTGTCGATTGCAGGAACTTATATTTGTTAAACCACTAATAGGACGTCACCTAGACATTGCACTACTTTTTTTTTATAATTAAAAGATATCACGTGTAAAAGGAATTCCGCGGCACACAACAAGAATATCGGAAATTTTAATTATTTTTCTGATTTGAATAAAATATTACATCATAGTGTTACAAAATATTAAAAAGAGTTTGGTTTTCTCGTAAAAAATAAATAAGTTTAGAAACAAGTTTATACCTAGGTTTGTATTTAAGCATTAATCTCCAAATCACATACCTACACCTTATCTATGTTTTAAATTATATTCGTGAGCACCATTGTGCCCAACCACCCACCGTAATAATTTTTTATTTTAATAAATATACAGAAAGCAATCAAGAAACATAAATTTTCCTTCCTTTATTTGAACTCTTATAGAAGTCAGCTTAAGTTTTTTAGCTTTTGTTTAAAGAACTATCAAAGAAACATTTAAAGTGTCGATAAAGTTCACAGCACAGATAAAGGCTGCGATATATCAACTTGGCGAATACCACATTCGCCAAGTTGATAACTTTTTCTGTTAAAATTTTTTACGAACTTTTAGAAACTTTGCTAAATATGAAGCTAATACGAAGCTTATAAAATCATGTCAGCTTGTATCAATGATAGTCAAACAATTAATTAGTTTGGGGATAGAACCTCATGTAAAAGAATACCTTCTCTTTTCAACTCCTTGCCAGGAGCCATCTGAATAGAAAATAATAATGAAAAAATTATCTTTTTAAATATGTCTTGAATTTTACTTCGTTATCATTTTTATGATACATTTATAATTATATAATTTATTTTTGATTATCTGAAGTCGATTATTTCTAAGTTCACAGTCAAACTATTAAATTGGCTTTGTGGGACAATGTTTGTTTATACTGTATAATTTTAATAAATAATGAAATAAAAATATAATGTGGAAATTAAAATGGAATACATCAAAAGCAGTTTTCTGACATTTCTCCGTATTTGTATATCGAAAAAGTTAATAAAACCACCATAAATGCAGCTGTAAAACACACTCGTAATATTTAATTTCTCATAAGAATTGTACATAAATTACTCGCTGTTATAACCTGATAATATTTTTTTTATGATAGTATGAATTAGCCCATGTAATAAATTATTTGATTCTCACATAATTATTTTACCGACGTGCCTTTAATTGATCAAAAAGTAGTACATAATTTATTATGTAATAGTAGTAGAATTATATTTGCATTACCAAATTATGAAATAAATATTTATTTTATTATAAAATATATAACGACTTTGCTTACTTTCCTAAAGAACCCTTCGACTGCGTTTCTCAAAGTTCTACAAACTATATTTGATTCGCTAACAATATCGTCTCTGAATTCTTCATTTAATATAGGCCAGCGTAGTTTTCAGTAAACTGTATATGAATCTAACGAGAAGCTTAAAATATAATAAATTAGCAAACTAATATTAAATAAAAAAATCTAATATTAAACAGAGATTTTAACAATACAGCTGCAAAATAAAACAAAAGATTAAAAGTTAGTTCTTTGTTTTATTACGCATTTAAAAAGGTATAATTTTGCATCCCTTACACCGGAATTTTAATATGGATTTTATCATAATTTTGAAATGCTCAAATGTAAGAAAGATAGGGTTTATTATTTAATATTATTTCTTATTTACAGAGAACATTAAATCAAAAATATTTGTTTTTCTTATTCAAAATAGAAGCGAATTAAGAAGATACAAAAAAGACACCGGTAAAGTCTTCTACTTTTTTTTCGTAACAAACTGCTTCTTTTATAGCAGTTACTTACGTAACTTTGGTTTGTCTACGATTTATGTGCGTCACTTATAATGTCAGGGAGTGTTGAACCCGTACTCAATTACATGTTGGGATATATGTCTGGGATATTTATTTCTTATTGAGAAAAAGCTGAAACTTCGACTCGGCTTCGCAGCATCCGAATGAATTGGTACGTAGCGCCACCGACTACGTATCAAGTATATCCCTCAGAAATCACAAACGGTTCAGGCGAGCGCGCCATGCCATATTAGAACAAGATGACGAAACTCGTGAAAACACAGCTCCGAACACATACCGCCCTCGCCGACGAGGGAAACTATTCACTCGGACACTAGGTACGGCAGTACCGGCCAGTTTTCATCAAACAGATAGGTCGGTAAAACTCCATAAGTAAGTCCAAAAGCAACTGATCGAGTTTAGTTCGCCCACCGGGGCGCCCTCGATCATGTGGGCTAACGGGTTAGAAAGGATCAGATCAGCGGCTGATCGAGCGAGGCTCGCCTCACGGGCACCTCGATCAAGCACGCTTACGGATAAACAAATGGCAGCCTGAGCGAGGTCCTCTTCAGGATTCCCTCGAGCTAGCCAAAATAAAGGTGAAGTCTCAGCACACTTAAAGTTGCACAGCCCCTCGACTCCGTTGGGTTGTAGCGGTTCACTCCACCAACGTGATTCAATCATAAAACGTAAAACGTCTCAGCTCCGCGTATTTTAATTATAGTTATACACTTTCGATTATCTAACTAAATTTAAATTAATTATTTTTTTGTTACAATTTACTTAAGAAAAGTAATTTAATTTACATAAACATGCTCTAAGTAACTAATATATTTTAAATATGAGCTACATTTCATTATTTTATTACTAATATAGTAATACAATAAGTATAACTAATATTGTAATACAATACGAACGCTTGCTGTGTAATGAAAGTATGAAAAAGAAATTGCTGTATTCGTGGATTTAATCGAACAAAGTACTCAACGTGAACAACTTTTGTCGGATTTATATTTTGATGAATGCTTTTACATTACTTGCAATATTTTATCGAGACTACTTTCTTTTGCGACTTAATAAAACAGGTTTATTTTATTTGAAAACAATGCTTACAAACACATAATACAGTTCTACCTAAATAATTTTATTTATTTATTATATTTGTTTATTTATTTGAATTATTTAACCGTTTTAGCCGTAAATATTTTTTTTTCTTTTAAGGCAATGCGATAGGGCATTTTAGATTTCTTCCCTATAGAAATAACACGTTACAAAAATTATCAATCAATTATATCTTTTATTTACTACACGATATGATAACAGTTTCTATTTTGTGTTTAAAGACATATTGACATTTACAAAATTCACCAAAAAAAATCATTGTCCGTTTCAATTAAAACCTAAACGGCCGTAAATTAGTTTCTTGGAGTTAACTTTTACAGCTGTTCAGGACCAAAGATGATATTGAATATATAAACAAATCTAATCGCATACTGAAAGTCCTGACACGCTCGACTGATCCCTCTTAACATAGAGACACTGACATCTGTCTTCAATATACTTAAGTAACATTGCAGTTTAGATCTGAATGTCCTAAACGAAACCTACCTCGTTTAATTCACATACAAATATAATAAAAGCTATACAGGCTGTACTATGTCACTTGGGCGAAAAGAAAACTTTTTATATTAATTTAACTTAGAAATACCTTCCAAGACCGTCAACAAATTGACAAAGTTACTGTTATTAATATATTTGAACTAATTAAATGTCTTCCGTGGAGAGGCCCTCGGTGAAGTGGTATCCATATACATATAAAAAGGATTAAGATTTAGAAAGGCTTCATAAAATTAACTTTGATTGCTATTACACTTTGTAGGGGTTCGTTAAGTATCAATCTTGTGGTGAACTTTAACAGGCGATGTGCTTTAATTGGACTATAAAATTTATCTTTACTACAGTAACATTTTGTCTAAAGGTAACAACGGATTATATGAAATTATTATTTCAATGTCAATAAGAAATAAAACATGTTCAAGTGACATTTTAAAATTGTTTAGTATATTTTTCTAACTCCACAAGTTTTCCGGATACGTTAGCATAATAATTTTTACACATTTCTTTAATGGTTTCCTGATACATCATCCACTATCTGGTGTAAAACATGTCCAAAAAACTGTGTTATGTATATTTGCCGCGAAGGCATTAAATTCATATTAATGATTTTTTGAATAACTTTTAATAATTCTTTCGTTTATTAAATTTTGAATATCATATTATTTGCTCCTATTTATAGAGCTAAACTAAGTGTTTCTATCCAACCATTTTTTCGACTGGAGTGAAGAGAATTATTTACGAGAGAATTCTTAAGTCATCTTTGGCATAAATTTATGATTATAAATAGATGTGGTGACAATCAAACGATATCAATCAGCGGAAAACCTACTTTTCTTTGAATTGCCTGCACACCAGTTTATTTGGGTAATAGTGAAACTTGAAATTGTATTCTTTTTGGGATTTTGCTCCCTTATTATCGTGCATAATAAAAGTATTCTTCCAAAACATTTGACTATTACTTATTATTCATATAAAATATTTATTTGAAATGTTTTAGGCCTCAAGTATGTCATATAACGCGGTGCCATTATACTAACGTTCGTAAAATTTAAGATTAAGTACTTGGAATTTATTGGATGGCTTATCAAGGCTTTCGGTTTTATGAACCCTCTTAAAGTTTCGTTTAATTTGGCAATTTAATTTAATTTAATCCAGTGCATTAAATTAAAGGTTTGGAAAATGGTGTAATTAAATAGATTCACTATATTTAGGAAGAAAGTCTTTTAACTTATTAAATCTGAGATTTAGCGGTAAACATTTATTTTATATTTAAACATTGGCTTATAAAAATATTAAATTTAGTTATAAAATAATTAAGGTTTGTACGATTTAATATTTAAATGTAGTTGTTTTCCTAAAGTGATGTAAAAGGCTTACTGGTGAAAACAATAAGTGTGCCTCAAAAACAAATAATATAACAAACAGTAGAACTAGTGAAACATTGCATTATTTATGACAAACTTTAAAACACGAAAGTGTGTTAAAAGCATTCTAAGAATCGCGTATAATTGTATTTACAATTTATATTATGTTTTATATTATGTATTAATGATTTAAATAATATTATGCATAAATGATGTAAACCTATTAGTGACAAATGCAGTTGGTTGGTCAGCCTCTATTTTCTTTATGCCAATAAAACTTTATTGAATCTGTACAATTCAATAGTCTAATAACTGAAATTGTGTTACGAAGACATTGTATTTTTGAATACTCAAAGACTTTGAGGTCTACCTCGGTATACCTAGGTAGGTATACATACGTATACCTCAAACTCTTAAAGATTTTATTGGATTTTATTAACATATGGATCAATAGTCCAGTTTATTTTGTTTCATAATATGAGGTTTAAAATATGGAAAATCTTTAAATTTGGTCATATGAGGTTGTGATTTTTGCAGACAAGACAATTTTCTCAAATGTGCCGTCTAGAAAAGTGATATTATTCATTCCTATTTTATTTTTTATTTCTACTTTTTGTTCTTACATTATTAATTTATTTTTAATTACATTTTTTTTATTTACATAGCTTTGTTCCTTTACTGATCTGATGTTTGTTGTTGTTAATGTTTATTTTTAATTTAAATTTAAAGTTTTTTTTATCCTATTTACGTTATGAACTCTCAGTCAACACGGTGACGTTTTAATGTCTGTTTACATTATGGAAGTGCATAAGGGTCAGCAGAACACCAACGTTGGATGTAGCCAACAATATGCTGAGCTGAATCCTTATTGGTCCAGTTTTTAGGATATTCATTTGTTTTGCTTTATGTTTTTGTTTTATTTTTTATCTTATTGCAGTTACGATGTGTATTTTGTTTTTTTTTTAATTTGTTATGTCTATCTGAGTTTGCTGGACTGATTATATGAGTTTATTCTTATTGTTATTATAAATATGTAAAATATGTTTCTGCCATGATTTTGTGTACAAGACAGTCAAGATATGTTTGTTCTTAGATCCTTAATTATTATTAAGGCTCTGGATGCCTTAAACGATAGTAGCACGACTAACCATAAAAAAATGGTTTTTGGTCAAGAGACATTGTATGGATAACATAATCAGGACGAATAATTAAAAATTGTAATAAACTCTTATCCAAAGGCAATATTATTCAATTTAAGTTAAACTAATTAATTAAAATAAAGAACCGATTAGAATTACAGCTACATTATTTTTGTTCTATACTTTATTATAATTAAAGGCAGATCCTTTGTTCTGTACTGCTTTTAGAGCTTTAGAACTAACACCACATTGGATAGAAGCTTTGCTGGAGTTTCTTGCAACACTTCTCGCAGTGCGTCGCAACGTTTTAATAATAGGTAGAATTGTTAGCTAGAGGTCTTCAAGCTATAAAGACTATGTTTAAGGAAGCGCTTGAATCGAGCCTAGGTCCCGTCCCACATGGGCAGCTTGCTAACAAGAACAACAAAGTGTCGGCTCAGGCTCGAAGCTTTTATTCTGCGGGCCCTTGGTGCAGTAAAATAACTTCACGGGGAGACGAGCCGTGACAATATCCCCCCCCCCCTCCCCTTTCCATCCGATAATGTTCCAAACTGTATATTCCAGAGAGCAGCAGGGTACGTCATAAAAAATAACGAAATATTTGGAGAAAACACTTATCAAGCCAGTGGACAGCAAATGTACATTATATTTGTAAATTTGGAATTCTTGTACGTAAATAATTCTTATTTCGACTTTTATTCTTACACTAAGCCTAAAATAAGGACAAATGTTTCATCATCATCATCATCAGCCTGTCTCAGTCCACTGCCGAACATAGGCCTCCCCTAATGCACGCCACCGCTTCCGATCTTCGGCTATTCTCATTCAGCCCACACCAAACACTTTGTGAATGTCGTCACTCCATTTTGCCGCAGAGCGTCCTACACTACGTTTGGCGAGCCTCGGTCTCCACTCCAGAACTTTCTAACTCCAGCGGTCATCAGTTCTGCGACTATACTACTATCTGCGGCTTATATGACCGGCCCACTGCCACTTAAACTTACTAATCCGGTGGCCTGTATTGGCGACTCTGGTTCTCTTCTTCTCTGACGGATTCCTGATGCGGTCTTTCAGAGATAATCCGAGCATAGCTCTCTCCATAGCTCGCTAAGCGACTTTAAATTTGTAGACCAGTTGAACCGCAACTGTCCAAGTCTCGGCATCGTAGGTCATAACGGGTCGGACGCACTGATCGAAGACTTTCGATTTGAGGCAATGTGGGGTGGATGACATGAAAACTTAATGAAACTTATGAAGCCCAGCCCAGCCGAATTCTGTTAGGCTCTCCCCAAAGTTGTTTCACTTTTCGCCGTTTGCCCCAGGAAAACGTACTCCAAAACCACTTCGAGGGAGATGCCATCAATTGTGATCGGACCCGGATCAACGTGCTCGTTGAACATGACCATGGTTTCACCCTAGTTAATCCGGAGAGCTATGTGCAGAAGACTCAGTCAGACTTAGCACCATTTTCCTCAGGTCCTTTGCGGTCTCAGTCATGATGACGATATCGTCCGCAAATCACGTGATGACCAAAGATGTGAGATGTACTCGCCGTTCACGTTTATGCCGTGTCTTCCCAGTTGAGCCTCCTAAACATATACTCCAGCGCGGCGGAGAACAATTTCGGAGACATGACGTCTCCTTGTCTCCGGTCACCGGTCCCGGTGAAGGGGGATAGGCTCAGTCTGCCCACTTTGGACTACGACAGACATAGTGGCGGCGTTATACAGTCATCTCAGCATCTCTATATATCGCCAATCAATTTGGCACCGCTGTAAGGACTCGAGGAAAGTGAATCAAATTAGTAAACAGCGAAGCCGACTACAAACATTACACGCACGACATTACCCAGTACGCATTTGTGCAAATTTACATGAACATGCAATTATGACCATGAATTTTTTTGTGTTTTAGCCATGTTTTTTTTTCATTTACATTTATTACCATATAACTGATAAATGCAGCGTTTCCTAGACATAACATGCCTTTAGAACTGAATTATAAACAGCTTTAACTTGCGAAATCCTGAATTGTTAACACAAACGCTGAAAGTCTAAAGCTCCCCACTGCATGAATAATTCAAAGTTCATCTTTTGTACTTTCAAATGAAGTCGACTGAAAACTCCACAATTCGGTTTTTAACAATATTACTTTAATCATACTATTTAGTACTACATTTTCTTTTGGTGTTATTTTGTGCAAGTATTTATTTTAAAGATTGGAATTGTGGTTAACACAAGTGTCTCAAAATCAACTGTAAGTTTACATTATAAATGTTTAACTACACATTGACTACCTTCGTAGCCTAGTGGTAAGGTCATGTGCTTTAGACACCGGAAGTCGTGGGTTCGAAACCTGCAGGGGCTCAACTAATTTTCAAGGGCAATTAGGGCTGATCACAAGCTTTTATTCGTGAAAAACTTTTACCCTTTTTATTAATTATATATATATAAACATATTTAAAGTTTTCTCATTATTCCACTGACTAAATAATGAATCGAGAAAAATTAATAAGCAGATCATTGTTGTGTGCGTTTTAATGCGCCTATTAAGCATGTCCAATAAGAGTGCAGCTAATATGATTTATTGATTCCGGATAATAAAATAATATTTTAGGGAATAGTTACACTTAATGTATTTACCTATGATCCATATGAATTAATCTTTGTATATGCTAACTGTTGTCCGCCACTTTGTCCGAGTAACTTCCCGCCATCGCCTGTGGAGGTGAAATTTCGTAAAACCCTTTCTTGGGTCAAACAATATTCATATCATATTTTAAGGTATTACCGGTTTCTAAAGCACACGCCCATACCACTAGGCAACGGAGGCAGTTTGACGTATGGATTACAAAATTGTAATAAGTTATACAAGGTAACTAATATTTGGTCTTAGACGCACCACACAGTTTCTGCCCACTATGCAAGTGCAGACTGCCCTATACAAGTGCAGTTTATAAATCTTTAAAAAAGTCGCGACGTTTATTCTTGCGTATCTTTTTAGTGCATGTACTAACGTAAGAATTTACGGGATTCACAAAATACATTTTTGTGCATCTAGTAGATTAAATAACTTTGCTTCTCCTGAAGTAACTAATGATGATATTAACTATCGTAAATTTTAGAATCATATCATATTATATTCCATGTTAGAATACACATTCAAATAAAGATTTGCGCGGTTGCTATGATTCATAACTCAACGTCAACTACATGACGTGCAGAATTTATGCCCATCATGACTAGAGATTTGAATTCCCGAGTCACCAACCAATTTTTTGTATAAACGACGGTGTAAAGTAAAATCGAAAACGACTTTTATTAAAATTTTAAATTTTTCCATACTCCAAGTAATAAAGAGTTAAAAAAATAATAATTTTTATTCAAGTTCACATAATACAACATCAGGCTTTGATAGTCCACTCTGTAATACACCCCTATCCGCTAGGCGGTTTTGGGCCGTATCCCAACACGCTGGTCCAATGCCCATCCGACGCATGGATCATCTTACTTTTCAGACAAATGGGTGATCGGGCCAAATTGCCCCAACAAACTAGGAAACAACAATGAAAATTCATTGAGTCCCCGCAGGATTCGAACCCACAACCTCCGGTTTATAAAGCGCACGCCTATACCGCTAGGCTGCAGAGGCAGCAGTTCTCATAATAATGATAATAAATTACTAACCAATTGGTATGAACCTCCTAGCAAAATTAATAAAATAACGATAAATCAATCAGTGCGTATTCGTACTTGATTTAAATAGACTACTTGGTATACATTTCTCAAGAAATCACACCCCAACAAATTGCAACAAAGGTATTTTGCTGCAAACATCACATTTTTGACATTTACTATGGTGAACTACGAGTCGAATTGAACTGTTGCCCGCGTCTTTGTCCGCATGGTAATATAATTATTATTTTTATAATAAAAAGACATTCTTTATTAAAATAATAAATTCAACAATTTTTTTTTCAAGTTGCCTAAGTTACTCTCTGCTACAAAATCGGACCCGTTATTCCAGAAATCTACCAGAACAAACAGACATACAGACAAAATAAAAAGTGTGCTTTGTGATACGTGTCAATTATATACCACAGTGTTATTATTAATTTTTTTTTTTGTTAGAAACAGGCACTTCAATTCTATTTATGTGTTTAGTGGAATAGCAGAACACTTAAAGTATATATAAACTGAAGGTACAACTATTCATCTATCCTATTTATGATTTTTATATATTATTTTAAAGTTAAGAAAAGTTTGAATCTGGCTTTCAAGTTTTACGTACAAATTACGATCCTTCACTATTTTTACGTGACCTTTTCATACGTGAAAAAATTTACAGTGCTCCCCAATCTTTGTGTTACACAAATTTTCCAATGAAATGTGTAGTTTATGGGTCATGCGTATAAGGCGTGTTACATCAATATATTTTTACTTGTTTTTGCGACCTTGCACGCATTACCGAGTACAAATAAAGTTTCCGCATAAGTAATATTCTTATATAAATAGTTAATGTTCATCTATATGTGTCATCCTTTTTTCTTAATTACTTTTTTGTTAGAATGAATAGTACAGTTCAGATATAACCTATTTGGTTTAAATATTAAAAAAAATGTTCATTTTAAGCCCGACAAACTGATTTGGTTTGTAGATGAAAACATTATAAAGAAAAAATTTAATGGCTTTACTACTATTACCCTTTTGAAGCAGTAGGAATTATTTAAATAAAAATAAATAAAAATCTTTACAATTATTGTATCAAAAATTCGACCTATTTTTTCTACAATTGCGTGTGTTTTCAGATTGTAAGTTCAAGAAACATTGCTTCCGTAGTTCTGTTTTTGTAAACTTTTTATTGCTTACGCGAATTATACATGGTAAATGGTACACATTTATGGATTTTATTGCCTTTCAGGGTGGAATAATGACCATAGCACAGTAACATTTAAATATGTAAAATATTTGCTTACTTATTTTTTTTTTATTTTCTCTTTTACTGCAGTGCGTGAAACTTAAATGTAAATGTAAAATAAACTATATATCACAAACTAATATGGCTTTATAAAAGACTCAAATATATTCATGTGGTATGGGGCAAATTATGCCCAATAATAGCCGTAATAGCCAAATGTATCACGATTTATCGATGTAGGTTATTAGTGTAATTGAGATATACGATTACGTGGGTATTAAGAGATAATATGTCGGGGCTTGTGTTGCAAGGCTGCAATTCTTGTCAATAACAATACAATGATTCCTGTTATAAGGTCTCAAAATAAAAATTATAAATTAAATTGTATTTTATAATATATTTAAAGTATGTATTTAAGCAAAGGATTTGATTGTGTATTGATATAACTTTAATTTACAAAATTACCTTCAGCATTTAGAAAGCGGAGTTCAGTAGACCGAGTGTAATCTAACTTATTTTGTTTATATACCTTTAATTACTTACTTTATAGTTATTTGAAATGATGTGATTAACTTGATGCCACTGTTTTTCTTTTTTGTCGTTCGACAGTGGAGTAAGAGGTAAAAAGGTACAAGCGCGATTAGTCAATTACTAATCCACCTACTCAGCGTGGCAATTATGAGCTTCTTTAATGGACGCCTCTTCGCGTTCATTAAAAAAGGCCTTGTCCAGCAATGGACTGAAAGGCTGTTTATGATGATGATGACTGTTTTCATAATAATAAAACCTAGAAATTATGAAATCAAAATAACGTTTACTGATGTTTTCTCTATTATATCATACCCTTTCTAATTATATAAAAATCTACATATAAAAAATCTAAATATTTATAATCCAATAAGTTATCCATTCTTTTCAAAAGGGTCAAGCAAAAGTTGTTTATATTCTTTCAATTTTTGATAACTTTACAAAAGAGTATCTCCTATACTCAATTTTGATACATGTTACAGCGTTGTTCGCTCTTTATGCCCCTATTCTTTGTTAAATTTTATTTAGATATTTAAGAATTAAGAAATTACGTCGTCAAAATGGCAACCGCTTTTTACCGTGTGGAAATGCTCTAGGCATACCTGTCCTCGTGGGGCTAAGACGGTTATGTCAGACTCACCGGCTAAAACCACCACGTTGTTCCCTCTGGCGCCTTAGAGATAGCTCACAGGACCTCTTGGCAGTCTTCATGACCCTACTAGTGCTAGCCGCTGAAGCAGCCCCATCTCGGCCCTAATCCTTCCTCTCTGCCTTTATTTTTACATCGTCATACAAATGACAGCGCGTACTGAGAACCCTAATTAGCATCTCAAAGACCCTATATTGAATAATAACTTATAAGTAACACAGAAGAGTAATTTTCTCCCTGAATCGATTATTAATTTGTAAATCCATGAAAATTAACAAAACTGTATATTCCAGTTTGGCGAATGGGACGATTACCAAAAATTTTAAAAATCTATTTGAAGTTATATGACTGCCTCGTAGCCTAGTGGTATAGGCGTTTGCTTTAGAACCGGAGGTCGTGGGTTCGAATCTGTGACTTAACAAATTTTCATTGTTGTTTCCTAGTTGGTTAGAGCAATTTGGACCGAATTATTATTTTCTAACTGCATAGTAAACTGTATTTTTTGAATTAATGAGTTAAGGTGGTTTAAAATGCATTTATTTTATCATATAGTAAGATGGTAAATGTATCATCCACATAGCGCTTATAAAGTCTTGGATGAATGGGAGCTGTGAGTAGGCCTTCCTCAAAGCTCCATAAAAATGTCAGCAACAATAGGGGACACGGCAACCCATCGCTACACTCATCCATCTGCATGTAGAACCATCTTTCCACAATAAACATATATGCTGACATTAAACATAAAAGACCCAACAAGTCGGCAGTGTGTGGCCATACTTTAAATCACCCAAACCATTACATCATTTTTGATCGACCACAACCTGCTAAAGAACACCGATTCCTACCAAGGATGATCCGTGAGGCTATTCAGATTAGAAAACATCCAAATTTTAATAGAGAAGATGGTTGGTTCTACCACCTGCTTGGATCCCATAATTAATAAATTAAATTTAAACCCAAGCATAACACCACTGCTGGCTGTAAAGATAAAACCAGTTCATTTTGCATAGGTAGGAGGTAGGTAGGAGTCAGACTAAAAATAATTAATTAAAATTAAGATCTGGAAACCCGCTTCAGCACTGGCAACAAGACGCATGACATCTCAGTCTATCCGTGACCACGGCCGCTGGAAAGTGTTCGAAACGTCGGGAATTTAAAATGTAAAATAAACGCGATAAAATCTGTAAAGTAATTTAATTTAATAAATTGCTTTCAGTTGCTTTTATGATGTATGAGCAGGTATTGAGATAACAATATCTTGACTTCTAGCTGGAAATGTGGCTTAAAACAAATAAGTTTGTAATGATTTATTCACAAGGTCCAAAGTATGAAACTGTTCATCCGCTATTGCCATATCTACTTCAGTTTCTGTATAAATGAACTGTGTTTGATTTAAAACTATGACAATGAAAATGCACTGTATTAAGAAACCATTATTATTTCGTTTGAAAGACATTAATAATAAAACTATAAATGCCACGTACTATAATGCCAATTTCTAAATAGAATTCTTTTAACATCATGGAAAAGATAGAAGGAGGATGTTTGAAGTGTAAAACAGTGTCGGGTTTAAGGGCATCGTAGCCAGCATATTTACTGGATAAACAAGACAAACCATCCCATGTTTCAAGGTAGGCAGCGTTGATGATACCCTCGATATTGCTGTTGTCATTGCGCTCGGTGTCCACTTTCCATCAGGGTGCCGTTTGCTCGTCTGTAGTGTATGTAAATTAAAAATATCTGAATGGCATATTTTAATAATGTATTGCATGTCAAACATGCTTTTAAAATAAACGTAATGAATCTTACGTTTATTTACCCTAAATTAACTATGTCAACAAAACCATTAACTGCTATAGATGTATTACACGGTTTTTTAAAGAAATATAAAATTATTTGATTGATGTTCCGACCGTATCCACCACGCTGGTCCAATGCGGGTTGGTGGTGTGACCGACTTTTTACATGCCCATCCGACATATGGATCATCTTACTTTTTAAACCAGCTAGGAAACAAATCAATGAAAATTAGTTGCGTCCCCGCAGATTCGAACCCACGACCTACGGTTTCTAAAGCATACGCCCACACCACTAGCTACGGAGGCAGGTAATGTTTACGAAATGAAATTACATCATATAAATAGGGGGTTTATAGTAAGAGATGACTGATTAGTTTCATTACGCTTTATTCGCGAGTCATCGTATATTTTAAAAAGTTTACAAATATGAACTGTACTAATTTTATACAAAATTTTGTCAACGTTTAAAGCAAACATGAGCTTTAATTTTTTAGCATTATCTTTACATTTTTCTTCATTGTTTAATTGTAAACCGTACGGTAACGTACCGTAACGGTAAACCGTAGTAAGCGAATTAATTCATCAAAAATTTAACCTGCAAATTTGTATTTAACTCTTTGCACCATATTAAGAACAGTCAAACAGTGTAGAATTGGGGACGGCGACTATATGATGCGCACTTTTTAGATAGCTATTTTATTAGTTGGTAAAATGGATATAGTTTTAATAAAAATCTTATAGAATCTAATTTTAATAAACACATACATCATTAAGAATCATATCGGCTAAAACCGTATTCATTAATATGACAACAACTTTTGATTGAGTTTTCAAAGGTAGCAGGCTTTTTGTTTGAGGATCCATCCAGAGAGACCTGTTACTAAAAAAAGCAGTAGTGTGCAAACACTGATATGCAGCGGTTTAATAAGCGATGTTGTACACGCAATTACTGTATAAACATATCAATCATATTATAACAAAAAAATTTAACATTAATAGTTACATACCGCATTGTGTAAATTAAGCAAATTACATGTCGTAATTCCATTTTATATATGGCGTCTAAAATATTATATGGTATTAAAATTTACACCACGGTATGGGTTGGGCGATGACAAATTTTTAGTGTCCTTGAATGTTACAAAATGTTGCAAACACTCCTGATATTGGATAATTTCACTAATTCACCCTTAATTTTCTTTTTAAATGTCATGTAATCGACTTGCCTTGTGGGTTGGTTTTGTTGACCGCTAATGAGTTTTGCCACTTTTTTAAGGTGTATTTTAGCTAGTATGATCACATTTTTAATGCGTCGCACCTAAATATTCTTTATAAAAAACAATTTTTTATGTGTGTTGCTAGTTAAATCCGAAAGGATATTAATAATCAAAAATATATTCGTTTATCAACATAAAACCTCACATATGACTATGAACCATTTAAAGTAATGCCCTTTATTACCTTTTATTGCATAGGTGATGTCGATCTGACGTACAGTACTCCAATGAGGTAGATTGAAAATTTAAATACAATAAATAACCAATTTTAAACCATGAAGTCAAATTCAGTATAGCAGATAAACAGAGAAAACTAATTTACAGTTAAAATTGAAAAATAATAATAGTTCATGTATTGCAAATAGAAGTTGAATGAATTCAGTTCTAAATTCTGCTGAACATTCTGATTTAAAACCAATATTTCACTTTTCACACACCTAAAATGCCTAAGTTTTTGTCTAAAGGAATCATTTTGTGTGTAGAAGAATGTATAAAAATTATTAAACACGTTCATAAATTGTGACTTTCCCAAATTAAGCCTTTGGTCATGTTTAAACGTCAGTGAACACCTCATGCTACAATGCTGACATACTGCTTTATTAGATTTCTGCCAATCTCTTCGTACCTTAACAGAAATTTAATAAAGCAGGGCAAAATAGAAATTTTAATTGTATTAAATGTCAACCCTTCGCAAACTCCTTATAATAATAATTTTGTTTTGTATTTCTGAGAAAGGTCTATACTGATTAGGATTGCTTAATAAAGATGGTATTAAGATTTCAGGAAAATATTTTCGTAACCAACTTTAAAATAGATTGTGCTGTTGAGTTCTGAGATCTTGAAAACATTACATTTTTATCCATGGCCCATGGTTACCATTTTACCTTGATTATATTAAAAGACATTTGACAGCATTAAACCCAAAATTATTTCTGACCTCACAACTTGTTACGTAGCATGAAATGATGGCAAGTTCTTATAGAGTACTCATGAGGTAAGACTATTATAAAAATTTAGGGTTTGTTACTTTGATTAATTATGTCCACCGCCTTATAATGAAAAAACAAAAACAGTAGGTCTATTTTACTTTATTGATTTAAAAATGAAGTGCAATTAATAAAAAACAGCATTAGAGGCCATGAACTTTATATTGTTAAAGAAAATTTTATGCATGGAAATTTACAGCGACTTGTTGCATATATAGAGTAGGCACTCTGCAGTAATCTGCAATTTTGTTTTTATTACTACCCGCGTAGATTTAATGAACATAATCTTCGAAAACTTTTATGCCATAGTAGGCCAACTAGCTTAGGAAAAACATTTAAGATAGATAGAAGACTTTATTTGTAAATAATATTTCAAGGATCAATTAATAACACATGTTTACCATAGTTAATTGAATATCTAATATTAAAAATGTTTCAATTGTTTAATAATTATCTAATATAATTGTTATCGTTGTTTTCTGGCCGGTTGGGACAATAAAGGCGAATACCAAAATGTCTTAAAAGTAAAATAATTCATGCGTCGGAAGGGGATTGAAAAAGGCGATCCTGATTGTCAAGAACAATTTGGCAATCGTTATAGAAAATCAGTACCTCCAAATTTACTGACAACTAATTCATCCTTAGAATGCAACATTTACACTCTGGGTTGTGGAGGCTATAAAAATTTAAAAATCTTGCAGCCGTCCAAGTTTCCACTGAGAAAAATAATCTAGGTTTATGTAATATATTTTATTTTCTGCTGGTTTGTTATTGTTGTTGACTTTTTGATAAATGACATGATGAACAATGAAAGCATTTTAAAAATATTCGTTATAGGAATTAAGTACCTCCAATTTACTGACAACTAAATCATTCTTAGAATGCAGCATTTGCCCTTTAGGTTGTAGAGGCTTAATGCCAGTCGCTCTGCGTAAAACCTTCAGGTAAATCTAGATGGAATAGAATCCGAGCCCTGAATAGGGGAAATAGCTCGGTTAAAGAAATAAGGTTATTCATAGACCTTGCCATACATACCCAAAACATAAATATATTTTTTAAACGACGAATCAAAAGTACAGCATTGTTAGGATGTTAATTCCAATTATTAGTCAGTCCTATAATTGGTCCAATTACGCAGGCATTGTAGAGCATTTGCAATAAGAATACCAGCTGCAACCGAATGACATATTGTCGTTAAATTAAAATCGTTACCGAAGCAGTTTTAATAGCTAGTTTAATACAGTTTAAATCGCTAAGATTTGTGGGCTAATCTTCGCCTGCTGGCATTAATGCCAAGTTTTAAATCTTCCAATAATCTGGCGGAGAAACTAGCTGAATGACAATTTATTGTATCGCTGTCAATGGAAGTTCGTTTGGATTTTTTAATGATACGAATAAAAGACAAATTACATAATGCGTATTAAATTAATGACAGGTACCATATTTTTTATTATAATCATCTATTAATTATATGATAAATTAATTTCCTCACGTATGAAATTCATTTTTATTTGGTTTGTCACTAAAGCGGTTATCAATGTTTACTAAAGACAACTAAATTTTTGCGCTCTTAAACACAGCCAAAAAATATGAAAGGCCAATATTTTATCTGAGGCTACTTTCGCAAGTCACTATTTACACATTACGCGTATTTTTGTTTTATGTTAAATTTACGTTTTATGTTAAAAAAATTAGACGAGCAGGACGTGCTTATAAGTAAAGCAGCGTTAGACGTCATAAATTCGCTCGCTGCCTTTAGAGAAGTGATGTAACGTCTCGATAATCTAGTGTCGACGAAAAAGGCACTGCGGTGGCACTATACTTTTAAGAAGGTGACAGCAATTATTTTTACTTTTTAATTTTATCTCTCAATAGCGTTACGAGAGATAGAGTTAACTATGCTTTTAAGTAACAATATCAAATTAAAATATATTACAATAATTATATAATTAATTCTTTTTTTTACGCGAATATTACACTCTATTGAATAAATGGACTTTCATGGATTTTAATGCGCTGGCAACAAGACGCATGACATTTCAGTCCCCATTTCACCCCGTGACCACGGCCACTGAAAAGTGTTCGAAACGGTTTGGGAATCTAAATATGTAAAATAAACGCGATAAAACTATAATTATATTTTATTTTAAAAATTTATAATTATATTGTACATCATTTTGCTTAAAAAATTGCTTACTATCGATATTTTAATATAAAATATTTATTTCGCAATTGTATTCATATAAGTGAATTCTGCTGAAAAAAGCAGTATACAATTACGTTGAAAATAAAGCAAGCGACTGATCATATAAAATGGGATATCTTCCGGTTAGTTTAATGTTCTTATTGCATCAAAAAGAGTAAAAAAATTGCATTCTTCCAAGTTTGAAGTTGAAGTTATACTTCTTTAGGCGCGTTATGAAAAAATGATGAGAGTGAAATTTTAAAATGCGCGCGCACCTGTGACCAAAATTAACAGTTTATAATGAAAACGTGAAATGGACCTTATTACATAGTGATAAGGTTGATTTTTAATGTAGTGATAATAGAGTTGTCTTTTTTATTTGCGATAGTTGTTGCATAATGTGCTCTATGAGTTGGGATTAAGGTTTGTTTTTGGTTGCGTTTATTTTTGAAGTTATACTTCTTTAGGCGCGTTATGATAAAATTATGAGTGAAATTTTAAGATGCGCACACCTGTGACACAAAATTAACAGTATGAAGCCGTCTGCTTATATATATATTAAATATATTATTATTTAAATATATTAATTTTTAATGATGCCAAAGTATACTTCTCACGCGCGTACATAAGTACACGCACCCATTTTTTATGGCATACGCAGGCAGACAAGCAGTCGGGCCACCTGATGGGAAGTGGTCACCGACACCCATAGACGTTGACAATACCAGTGGTATCGCCGACGCGCTGCCTACCGTAAGACATAGGGTGTTAAGTCTTGTTTACCCAGTAAATACCCAGTTTCCACTGAGAAACATAATCTAGGTGTATAGCATAATGCATATGGCTCACGCAGATAATTTATTCTTCTGTTTTTTTTTTATTGGTGCTGGTTATGCTGTTATGATAAAAATAATAAAGACGTTTTTTCAAATGACATGATCAAAAATTAAAGCATTTTGAAAATAAATTACTTGAACAAATCTGCACTCACGAGTATCGCATAGACATCTTTTTAATTAAGAAGTTCCATGTGTCAAAAGTGTATGTAAGGTACTAGTTAACAATAATTAATTATTCTTATTCTAACCTATTTATTAAGGTATAATTTAATAATAGTATGTAAGTGCCAGTATTGCTTCAGAAAATCAATTATTTTAATAGAAATGGCTTGATCAGAAATAGACCCACGATATGTAAGGATATATATAAAGAATAATGGTTATATTGTGGTTGAAGTCGACAAGTAATTACATATTTATCGCTTAATGAAAAATTCTTATAATAAAAAATCGAGAGCTCCATCGTTATACATGGATTGGAAATATCCTTTAAAACAACAGTATAAAGTACATAGTAAGTTCTTTATAACCCCATAAATACTACATCTCTACAGTTTTATTGAAAAACCTCTTTTATATCTGATTGATTAAATTATAAATACATGCAATGTGTTCTTACAATTATTAAGGCTAATAATTACATAAAATGTGAAGAAAGATTGACTCATAAATGCTCGCGTTTGAGGCTTTTGACCAAATATTGTATAAAAAACAACTTTTGTGTTGAAGTTGGAGTACTTTGGTAAAGCTTTACAAAGAAGTAGCGTAATAAATTGATATTCAACTCGTTTCCTAGCTATAATCCAAAGACTTTTAAAGTTGGCTATTTCGTGTGCAAGGCTTAATACTAATGCTTATATTTTTTTCAATATAACCATAGAGTAAACTAGTTATAATATAAATCACAATTTTTTTACTATTTGTAGCTTTTTGTATAATTATCAAACCTGATCATCCATTAAGAATATGGGTCTTCAATATCGTTTATTATGCTATTATTTGATCGTAAATTTTTATTACTTTTATGTGTACCGAAATATAGGGAATCGCTACGGCTTTGTCCGTGTTATTTTAACCTTTTCTAAATCGATTTTCGTATGGTAAAATGTAACCTATGTTACTCAAAGATAATTTAGCTTCCTTAAAGTAAGATAAGACTTCTTATCGTACAAATTCAACACAAAAAAAATATACATAGTTTCTGTTCGTAATATTAGTATATAGGTATGCTTTTGTTTCTATAAAATGTGCATCTTATACTATAATTAAAATAATATGCATAAACATAATAAATTTTACATTCACGTACCTAATCTTTGCAAAAAACCAAGACTGTAACTATTAATCCTTATTGTACCGCTTTGCACATAGAAATTCCGGGGTTCCCAAACATAAGTCCTTTAACTATGGGTTTACACGTGTGCACAAATTCGTTATCCGACTATCGCGACGCGTAAGCCGATCAAAACTTCAGGTAACCCATCTGCTATTTACGTGATAAGTCCAGATGTGCTCACTATACATGATCTGATAATTAATGTAAGTATTAGTTGATTCTGATAGAAATAATAAATTTTATAAACAAGACAACATTTAGAGCGAAAGTCTGCTCTTTAATACATAAACATTTATGCATAAATGTATATGTTGCCACGTTAACAGACGTTCATTATTCTTATTATTCAAAAGGTCTCTTTTTCACGCCATATCAACCTATTATATCTAAAATTAATTTGCGATAAGTATTTACGGAAATTACAACAAAATAAAAAAAAACACATCGAAAATACCCAGATAACTGCATTTCACGATGCGCGCGCACACCATCACGAAAAATAGACAACTTGAAGTTAGCTACAGTCAACAGACAACTGTGTTCACGATTTTTATTCTTACAAACGTAGAATACGGCGAAAGTTCAAATTTTTGAAAAGATCTCGGTACGCCAAGCACACTTTTTTTCATATTTCTTTTACGGTGTCTGTATAAATTACCATATTTTTTATTTTTAGTTATTTACATATTTATCGCTTTATCAGCTTGTTACTTCCACAAACCAAATAACTTATAAAGATTACATTTTTTTAAACTCTATTTTATTACAAATATGTAATAAAAAAAACTGTTTAAAGTAATCATTTTAATGAATTTAATAAGGAAAATGTTAAAAAAGTCCATGTCATATTTTAGGGTAAGAATTTTTGAGACATTTAATCATAACTTTATCGGAGAAATATGCAAAGACTTTTCTATTTTTCCGATAAAGTTATGATTAAATCCACTTATCAACTTATCAATGGATAAGATCTTAACGGAAATTATTCAAATAAAATTGATCATTCATGCTTCTCAGACGCGCGTTTACTGTTGAACGATCGGTAAAGTGCTGAAAACAAAATTAACTAGATATAAACGGAAGTACAAAATTAAATATGAGGTACAGAGGTAAAAAGAAAAATAAAATGTATTTTGGTTTCATAACTTTGATAAGAAAGAGCTTCGCTTAAACTTTTTGACGTTCCAATTAAAGTTTAAAAGTATTCCTTTGTTGCAAAAATTGAAGATGGTTTTTCTTGATAAGTACGAAGGTAGTGACATTACAATATTTCATGTTGAATATAGGAGTATACTGTAGTAAAATATACATATTGTATCAATATTATCTAATTACTTTTTAATATTTGCTCAGTGTTTTAAATGTTATGTATAACAGTTGTATGAGCTTTTTCATATTAATTATAAATAACAAAAGTAAAAATTATCATTTGTAGACTTGATCGTCATCATTATTTCTTAATTACAATTTAATAAAATTTTCTGTTCAAAAATCAACAAAGAAAGACATCATGGTTATTTATATAACAACCAGTTTTAAATATACTGAGATTTACAGTACAATAAACGACTTACCTTAATTTAAAAAGTTGCTAATTTTGTTATATTTGACAACTCAACAAAAGCCAACGTAAACTTAACTTATATTATACAGGGTTCATAATGTCAGTAGAAATTTAAATTTAATTAAGTTTTAAACTGTTTTTTATTTTTTTGCAATTCCAATAATCCAGAAAACGAATAGTCTTTCTATTCTACTTAATTGAATGTATGGGCTGCGGTTGCTAAGCGGATAAATTTGTTTTTAATAATCTGAGATAATAAAACATTTAAAAAACAGGTTTTTGCCAGATTAAGCTTAATTTAAGTTTTAAGAGTTTAAGAATAAAAGAATAAATGCTCTTTATAAACTTCATTAGGGTTAGAGCATTTAAAATTAATTTCATCAAGTGCTTCACTGCTCTACTAGTACTTCACTGTGCAAAATTAATTTATCGTATTTAATAAGCTTAAATATAGGACAGACTTGGTTTGAAATAATAAGTTTAGAAATTTTGTTTCTTAATCTATCTTTTAAACTAATTACAATATTTGAAATTAAGAAATAAGGACTACGAATGAATATGACATGTGTATTATACCTAGCCAAAGGAAAAAAATAAATAAAGACGAAAATTGACAGAATCTCAAATATAAATGAGGTTATTATTAAATTTTCTTTATTATTTTATAATTACACACCAATTACGTAATTAAATACCAACAGATTTATCGAAATCGAATAAGATTTATAAAAACGTAAATAATCAAGTCCATTGTTGTTCTCTTAAAGTAATTAAACCGATTCTGTATACGTAACTGTTACAAATTGTCAAAAGTAACCCTCTTTATAAGTAACTTTTTTTTAAATGAGTAAACTAAGCTTATTTAAGCCATCTTAAAGAAAAAAAGTCCTTTTTAAAATGTGCAATAAATGACAAAAAAAATTACAATATAAAAATTGTTTTATTCAAAGAAGAAAATAAAATAACGGAAACAGAAATGTGCGGCACTGACGTGTTCGAGTGGAGTAAGCGTAAATCGTTTTGTTTTGTATTGTTTAGCATATTTTCCTTTGTTCTACCTTTTTTGTGGAACGCACAGAATCCGTTTTTAAATACTTTTGAACAAAACCAACGAAAATACGTCAATTGATTATCTTACTCAAGCTTTTAATTTTAATGTGAGTAATAAAAGTAAATATAAATAATATTTATTATTTCTTGTGACGTAAAAGGTCGTATTTTATCTGTATTATTCACTTATTGCAAGCGACTTTTTCTATTATAAATATCTGTGTTACTTTATTAACAATATATTATAATTAAGGGCAAAATAATGTCCAATCAGTACAATTACATTCCTCGTCCAAGTGAATCTAATAACCGGTATTGCTATTGCAGACTTTATTGTAGACCAATTCAAGTAGTACTAGTTCAATTATGTAAAACATAGTTTATGCCATCCTGTATAAAAAAGAATGAATAAAATCTAGGAGCGGAGCTACTAGATAACATATATAAAAAAAGAAAAACAAGGAATTGAATACCTCCTTCTTTTGGGTAGTTAGTAAAAAAACACGCTTCAAATCGAGTACATCCTTCAAAAAGATGTGAAACAGATCCTTGTAGACACCAATATGAAGAAAAATCCGAAAAGAAGATTTAAATAAGACAGTTATTGCATAGAAAAAAACAAATAATTAAATTATAAAAAATGTTTTCACTTTACGAAAGTACAAAGCCAACTAATAAAATAGACTGATACCAGAAGTTTTTATAATAGTACTCATTTCAATAATAATATACATATACACGACATCAACACTGACCGTGAAAAAAATTTAATTATCAGACATTTAATTTACCACCTGAGTTAAGCAACTCTAGTAACAACGAAGACTAATTACGTGAGCTTTATGAATGTTCTGTATGGACAGTTCTAATGAATATCCTCGCTGTACTGCCAGGAAGGTACAATTAATCATTGTAATAAATCTATTTTCATTGTCTTCCTCTTTAGGTAATATTTATCTAAGGTCCAACTAAGCAAGTACAACGTTTGTAAGTATAAGTATTTAGGCTTTTATTAATTTGTTTCCTGTTTTATTCCAATAATCTCGTTTTCTACCATTATTTGTTATACTCGAAAATGTCAAATTGAAATAAATAGATTAATAATGTTTGAAATACCTTTAGTTGTTAGTTTATCTCGAATTTTCAATTTTTTTCTTGGACTACAATTTTTTTATTTATTTTATATTTAATTCAGGTGTATGAAGTTGATCTCAATTTTGTAGCGGGAGAAAAATGCTCGGAACAGTGTAGACAGAATTAAGGATAAACATATCTTACCCTTAATGAGCATACATATTGTACAACGCTTATTCAGTATAGTTCTGAATCGCATTCTAAAGTACTTGGGCCACAAATCAAGACACGGTAATGACTCCATAGCGCATTTTGTCTTTTAAGTCAGAGTAGAAGATAAGGCCCAAAGCACGTAGAGACATGTCCAGCGGTGGCTTGACCAAATTAAGACCATGTTGGGCAAACCGTTTCAAGAACTCACCGAAATTATAAGTGACAGCAAGAGATGGTGAGAAATAGTACGGCGAACATCATCTACACAGGAATCTACAAAATATTGTTCACTCAGTAAGAAGTGCTATGACTGAGAAGAAATAGAGTTTAGCATCATATGATACAATATAACAAGTGATATATATAAATCACTATTCCAAAATTAAAAAGAAAACCTGATTATAAATTTCCATTCCATTTTCAAATAAAAACGACAAAACTTTCTCTGGTTTGTCTGCAATTATCTTAAATAGATTAAAATTTATTCAAGAATATAAGCAAAAATAACAATATTTTTCTTTTGTTACCTTGACTGCGTCTGTGCGAGCATAATAATATTTATACGGTTTTCAGCTTTTACAGTATTTTCCATGATTTTATCTATGCATACCAAATAATGGAATGGTCGTTTAAACTTTTTTACATTGTAATGGCACGAATGCAGACGCAGTTTTCTAAAATAGTTAAAGTTAATCAATATATGTGGCACCATATTTTACTTGTATTCAGTATATAGCTACTTTCAAACACACACAAATTCAAATTGCTTCAAGGAGAGGAACACACTTTGTGTTTATTTTAATGACAATCCTAGTTGCTACAAAAGTACGAAAATAAATAGCCTTGGTATTTGCAAACACAGGAATACGCTATTATTGCAATAACGAAAAGTGTTTATTGTATATTTTTATATATATTTTTTTATACCAAACTTTAACTTAGGAAAATAAAACAAACAGCGGAAAAAACGCACTTTTTCCTCTTTTCAAAAATACTCTGCTCGAACTATTGACTGGTTTTTCTATAGCGACCCTCGTCAATCTGTTTGACGCTAAAAGTAATCGAGCACGCTAGCAGAATTCCATTATTGACATTTGGATATTGCAGAAACAGACGGTTAACTCACATAAGTGAATGGTAGACCATAGCAAATAGATTTATATGCAAAAATTCATAAAATAATTTTATCAAATCTTGAATATCAAAAAATAAATATGTAAACTATTATAGTTTGTTAAAATTTACTCATACATGTTTATAAATAAATCGCAACTATCTGTGCCAGCCGACACTTTATAAGCAGCCCACGTACGGTAAGTAAGTTAAAAGTTATTAATTTCATTTGTTAGGTAGATTTATTAAATGAAGTCACTTCAAAACATATATTTATTTATTAAAACTAAAATTCATCTTCTTTTAAACTATCTTTATTATTTAATTAGACACAGTTATTACAAAATTATTTTAGTAAATATAATAGCGACTTGTAATATTCTATCATTAAAATTAAGTAATGAAGGCATAACTACTTTGCGTTTCATTTAGGTATCTGCAAAATAAATACGTTTACCGTTAAAACTCATCTACAATTTTCTACAAAAGACAACGAAAACTTAACTTATATTATACAGGGTCATTATGTCAGTAGCAATTTAAATTTAAATAAGCTTAAAAAAGGTTTTTTAAATTTTTTTTGAAATTCCAATAATCCAGAAAACAAGTAGTCTTTCTAATCTACTTAATTGAATGCATGGGCTGTGGTTGCTACGCGTATAAATTTGTTTTTAATAAAAGTCGTTCATTAGCGTTAGGAAAATTCAAAAAGACTTATCGAACAGCCTTCGTATACTGTAATATCTATATATTACGTCTATGAAACAATCTTAATTGTCATCGACTATAAATGTATCGGGCCACCCATTAATTTTCAACTAATTTTTTTTTATTTTTCTGATTTTAGGTCGACGTAAACGTCTATTTAGATTTCTGCAGAAATTCCAGATTATTAATAACAGAACCCACGTTCTGGCCTTAATATTTATAATTATTAGCAATAATATTAATAATAAGTAAGCAATATTTTACAGCAAACGAAAGAAATAATTTCTAAAAATAGATTAATTTAAAATTTAACTAAATAAAAGATTCTTTTATTACAAATCCTAATTTGCATATATCTTTTTATACACCGACGAACAATAGAGCGAAGTCCTAAAGGTTCGTTTTTGCCCCTTTTGAGGTACGGAACCCTAAAAATAAAAACTTATAACATAAAATTGGCCTTTTCTTCGTGATATATTCATTCACGAAATTTAACTATTACAGTAGTGTATTGAATAAAGAGATCTATTCTCTTAAGAACCTATATTAATATTTATTTTTGTAAGAAAGAACTATCAAAAGGATATTAAAGAACACGTTGCTCATTGTGGATATCTCTCATGAGTGAAACATTATTCGTAAATGTCATTTTTTATATTTTAAGAAAATAGCGTAGACCTTCCATAATTCATTCTAAGTAGTAGATGCTAAGTAAAGCACGAATGTTTCAACTATTCATAACGTTTTCGTATCTTTTAAAACAAAATAATCTGAATAGAAAAAAACTAACTTTGAAGTAGAAGTACTTACTGTAACGTAGGTAAAAGGTGGAAATGTTTTTTTACAAAACTTTAAAATTATTAAAGAACGATTTAGGAGCTTTAATAATTGGGGATTTCCTTTTATAATAAGCCAAATAAAACTGAAATGATTTATCAAAAGCCAACGAGTAATTTATAATAATGACATTGTAAATTTAAAAATAATTCTGCAGCGTTTTTTAGAACACGAATATCATACCTACAAACTCTTTATAATTTTTACCCTTATTTACAACGCTGAAATTATATGTACATAAATCCTATATTCCAAGATTTACGTTTCACGTAAATTCTCAAGATATTATTATAAATTTATCAAAATAAAAATTATAAAAATTGGCAATGTATTTGATAATGATTTACTTTTGTTGTCTTTAATTTTTCTTCGAAGCCCTTTGCTTTGACGAAAATACCTTTTGTAAATTTTATAAAATACATTAGGGGATATTTTGCTCAGCCTTTGTGCTTTCGAAACTATGTTATAAATACTCCATTTCTCTTGTTCGATGTACTCAGTTATTGCTTTTAATATAATAAGAAATGATATTAAAATGTGCTAATTTACAAAATTTATCATTTAATGTTAAAAAGTAAAAAGTTTAATATAAGCTTTAAATTACTCTTTTATTATTTTGTTCCAATTTAGAAAAAAAAAATATAATTTTTTCGTAAAATTATCATCGTCAGCCCGTGTTAGTCCACTGTTGGACAAAGACCTGCCCTAACGCACGCCTCTTCCATTAGGGGGTTTTAGGACCGAATCCCACCACGCTGGTCCAATAAGGTTAATAAAAGCCTTAACCAAGTATTAAATAACGACGAAAATTGTTTATTCCGCAGGATCCCGCCACGGCCTCCATTTTCAAGCACAAACTTTTACCACTAGGTTGCTAGTCGAAAATTATAAATTTCTTAATTTCAAGATCTTAAAACCACTTATGGCTACACCAGTTTTATATTCTTCTTGGTTCATTAAGAAATTAATTGTATAATTAACTTTATGTTACCTATTAAAGTATTGATTACATGATAATACGAATAAAACGTATAAACTATATACAAAGTTTATTGGGGGTTCTTAGAAAATCAATATATTTTATTATGTTTTTAGCTATTTGGTCTTTATTAATGATTTATAAACCATTAAAAAGTTGGATAGAATGGCTTAATGTCATTGGTCATCATGCCTTAGATGCAATTGTTTAAATAAGCCCACCAACTAGCAATGAAGTGCATGCTTTATACCACAAGTAAGGCATATCTAAATAACCAATAAGAGATTATACATACCAGTAAGAATTTCTTGTTTTTAATTTCCATCTATCGATAAGAAAATAAACGACATAGAACCAGTTAAAACACAATTCATCATCATTAACATCAGTCTGTATTAGTCCACTGCTGGACATAGGCTTCGCCAAATGCCCTCCTCCATAAGAGGTTTTTGGACCGTATCACCCAACGCTGGTCCAATGCGGGTAAGTGGGTGGACCGATTTTTACCGGTTTTTACTTGCCCATCCGAAGCATGGATCATATTACTTTTCATACAATTGGGTGATCGGCTCAAATTGTCCTATCTAACCAGAAAACATCAATAATACAAAATTGTTTTCCCCGATGGATTCGAACCCACGACTTCCTGTTTATGAAGCAAAGGCCAATACCGCTTGGCAACGGAGGCGGATATACAATTTGATAATAATACTTTACAATTTAAAAACTAGAAAACACCTTTGTTATCAAGGAAGACAAGATAAGTTTTAGGAATTTATATATTATAATAATTGCTCGGATACACATTGCAGCGGGATTATTTTCAACGTTATTAATAAAGAAAAAATACTTAAAGAAACGGCATGGAATATTTATTATAAATCGAAGTAGTTCGTTGCTTTTTCTTTAAATATCTTTAAATATGACGACTTCTCATACTAAAAGAAATCTACACAAGCTGAGAAATATTTTTACAATTATCATCGGTAGGTAAATATTCTTTATAATTAAAATAGGCAAATAGTGTGAGTAGCGGTAATACAATAATAACAGCCACCTTAACATAACCTAGTCAAAATATTACATACATTTATCGACTTAGACTATAAAGTAATTATTTTGTGGATACCAGAATAATTTATGATCAGCCAATTATTATATTATCTTTTACCTCGAAGCGGGCAGCAAGCGAACAACTTTCGGCATCAAAAGTTTACACAGAATATTAAAGTAGCCAAAAGTTATTTTCATTTACCGACAAGGGCTAAAATAATAAAACGACGTAGACAAAACGTCCAAGGTCGTTATTTCTTGTTATTATAAAAAATATATTTTCATTACAGTAATATACTAACACAGCATTATAATAATAGAATAATAAAGCTCTTATTGAACACGTTTTTCATTAGGATAATTTTATAATTTCAGTAATTTTATTTTAGGGTTTAATTAATATATTTTTTTAAATAACTTAATGCTTCTTTTTGTGGTACTCATTTAGGAGAATTAGATCTCAACAATACTTCATTATTTTACGAATTAAATTATCGATAGGTAAGAATATAAATTATGTATTCGTAATTTGCAAAAAAATCGTTGGAAAAAATTAAAATTATTAAGAATAGATAATTTTATATATTAATGCTATAATTGATTATTAAATAAAATGACTTTACAGATTGTATCGCGTTTATTTTACATTTTAAGTTCCCGACTTTTCGAACACTTTCCAGCGGCCGTGGTCACGGGGTTGACTGAGATGTCATGCATCTTGTTGCCAGCCAGTGCTGAAGCGGGGTTTCCAGCTCTTAATTGTAATTAATTATTTTTTGTCTGTACTCCGACCTATGCAAAATGAACTGGTTTTATCTTTACAGCCAGCAGTGGTATTATGCTTGGGTTTAAATTTTAATTTATTAATTATGGGGTCCCAAGCAGGTGGTAGAACCCAACCATCTTCTCCCGCGTGATGGAACATATAGCTGAAATTAAACATAAAAGACCCAACAAGTCGGCAGTGTGTGACCATACTTTAAATCACCCAAACCATTACATCAGATTTGATCGACTACAAATCCTCGCTAAAGAACACCGATTCCTACCAAGGATGATCCGTGAGGCTATTGAGATTAGAAAACATCCAAATTTCAATAGAGAAGATGGTTGTGTTCTACCACCTGCTTGGGATCAAGTAAAGTCAATGTAAGAAAAATCTTTTAAATTGTTATAAAATAAGGTTATACGGTCATATTTAATTAGTCTGCGTGTCTATATCTCTGCGTAAATTATACTACCTCTTCAGTTATTGAGATCAAGTTGGCTCGTGTAAATCCTTCTAACCCACGGCCTTTGAATATAAGCCTTTTAATTAAAATTAACATTAAGGTAGTCTCATTAATATTAAAATTCACTATTTTATAATCTGTAATGAGTAAGAAGTTAATTTTTTAAATGGAAAGATTAAAGTGAAAAACATAAAAGTGAATATGAAAATAAAGCAGAACATAAACTAATTGCACACAATCTATTTTTTATTTTTCAAAATTTCTTGGTTTATGGTAACTGAAAATATAAATTGATTAAATGTTACGAAGTCGAGTCCTTTATTAAGAACTTTTTTCCTATATTTATAGAGGTATCTGATATCTAACATAAATCATGGAAGTCAATTAATTAGTTGCTTAGGTGTGTTAATGTTCTTTAAAATATTCTGTAGTGAAAGTAATAGATTTACTTGACCAGGTTGATATCTGAAAATGAGGATTAGACGTTACTTACTTTAATTAACTTTGAAAACAGGGGTACCACTATCTGTCTCGCTCTATCATGGCCATAATGTTCAGAATCAGTATTTTTCATTATTTGTCGTGAAATTAAGAATTTGTGAGCATAAAAAATATTTTATTGCACAAAAAAACAATAAAAAGAATTGAATAATACATGACTATAATAAGTATTTTTTTTTCGAACTTTCATTTTATTGGTATAAAATATAATACTAATAGTATTATATTCAACACCAAGAAAACGTCAATGCGGATAAACCTTAGTGAACGAACTAACTAAACCACTAAAGCTTTATTCTGATAGCCTTTGGTTCATTATATTCATTAATTTTCTTCGTAGAAGATAATTATTTTAACGATGCGCCAGTTTTAGGTAATGAATGTAAGATAATACAATTTACTTATCAATAAAATGGCACTCAGAACAGAATCCTATAAAATATTGATAAAACTAGGATATAATTTGAATCCGTCCAAAACCTAACATCTGCGGGTAAACACAAAATTCAAACCAATATTCGTTTAATCTACCGAAATGAAAAATGTAGGGCTGCGTAGCCGAGGTACTTTTATCCATGCCTACTATTTTAATCCTCTAACGTTGGACCCTCACTTTGAATAAAATGGAAACGAAAGAGAGCTGAATAATTTATAGGCTTTGTAGAAATATAACTGGATTTACTGTTATTTTTACAATTATATGAATGGTATTCTTATGTTGTGTGTTCGCGCGCATTTCTATGTCACATAACACAGCCGCAAATTGGTTACGCAATAATCTTCCTTCCCTTTCTTACTATACCATTTACATACCTTTCGCCTGCCCTCCTTTTTCTTTTAATTTTTCCTCATCTTGCGAATAAAGGAGGGTAAAAGGAGAATACTTCGCGACGCGGTCGGCGGCTAGTGCCGCCGTTGTCGACAATTGCATTCGGGAGTTACTACGCAACGCATCATATTTTAAAGTCACGCGACTCGAATGGCCAACGCTCCGTTCTAATAGTTTTAAGTTTACCGCGAACCCTAACCGCATCAACGAAGACGCCTGCAGCTGTGCCGCCATCATACGAGGTATTTATCCTTCCTATTTTCGCATTTCCAATCCGGCTTCATAAACACGTTGTCCGAGCCGGATTACGAAAATGTTCCTTCGAACCGCATCCTCGCTTCTGATCCTTAAATAGGATCTACTATATCGCCGTCACTCGAGCTAGTTGGTCCAATCAAATTGACCGACGAAACTTGAGTAACCACGCACCCGCGCAACTATTAAATTTTGGTCTATACGAGCTGGACAGATCATTTACCTATCCTGTATCCTTCTGAAATATCGTTGATTGCGTAAGTAATATTTGTAATTGTCAAATACATATAACCTGACCACGTGGTCATATAATACACGCGCATGTAGATACTTGTTTCAAAGTTATTTCAATATTGTTGGGGTTTATTTCATTAATATTTTATTAATTATTTCGCCTAACGTTTATCGGCCACCGCATTCATCTATTGTTAGTACCTATCCATATACTTTGGTAGGCTTAGGTACTAAACGCATTTTATAAATCACTATATATAATAATCGCTCAATTCAAGATGCCGCCTAAAAGGGACGAACCTATTTCTATAACTGACGCTAATCAATTAACTTTTAACCACTAAACGAGACGCTTTATATACACGCATAAATAATATATATGATAAAGCACAATGTGCTGTTAACAATAACAAAAGTAAAGAAATATTTCTCAGCTGTGTTCAAACATTAGAAGACTTGAGAAATCAATTTAGTACTATTTTAGATAATTATAACGCTTTATTAATCACTGTTGATTCAATCGCTAAAATAGATTACTGCATTCTTTCCGATTTTGAAGAAAGATATTCGCATATTTTACGCATTATTTCATTGTGCAATGAATCAAAACCCGCTTCAAAAGATAAATAAGTGTCGCACGTTCCATCTCGGTTACCGCCAATTGAAATTGCATCGTTTGACGGTGACATCCGACAATGGCCCTTATTCCATATAAGTTTTAAGTCTAACGTGCATAATAACGACTCGCTAAGCAAGAACGACAAATTGTATTACCTTTTAGGCAAACTAACTGGAAACGCTTCTAATGTTTTTGCTGGTATTACACCATGTCCAGAAAATTATCCCTCAATATGGAACTCGCTAGTTGCCCGCTATGAGGTACCGCTACGCGTACCTTAGCGTAGTAAAATTTACGATATAAACTATGATAAGGTAATTAAATAAAATGACTTTACGGATTTTATCCCGTTTATTTTACATTTTAAATTCCCGAGGCTTGGAACACCTTCCAGCGGCCAGTGGCTATTTCTTGTGGAAAGATGAGTTTTACATGCAGATGGATGGTGTAGCGAAGGGTTGCCCGGTGTCTCCTATTGTTGCTGACATTTTTATGGAAGACTTTGAGGAGAAGGCCCTACTAACTGCTCCCATTCATCCAAGACTTTATAAGCGCTATGTGGATACATTTACTATCTTACCATATGATAAAATAAATGCATTTTTAAACCACCTTAACTCCATTAATTCAAAAATACAGTTGACTATGGAGTTAGAAAAAAAAATTCTTTAGCTTTTCTTGATGTTTTCATTATTCGCAATCCTGATAACACCTTAAGCCATACTGTGTATAGGAAACCAGCCCATACAAATAAATAATTAAACGGCAATTCACACCCCCGTCCATTCCAGTTAGCTACCGTGGGCAAATCTTTGTTTCAGAGAGCACGAGTGATCTGTGATGATGAACACCTGGCGGCTGAGCTACACCATGTTAAGCAAGTACTGCGAGACAACAAGCTTGCTGCGACACGGCAGCGTCGCAGGGACCGAGTGAAGGCAGCCACAGTAGAGCGAGTACCTGCTGTTCTACCTTTTGTTAGAGGCCTAACTAACAAGATTGGCTACATTTTGAGGCGGGCTTCAATCAAAACTTATTTCAAGCCGCTGAAGAAGATTGGTCAATTCCTACCACCTGTCAAGTGCAATATTCCTCTACAAGATCCAGGAGTGTACAAGCTAGATTGCGACTGCGGCCTCTATTATATTGGACAAACAAAGCGAGCAATAAGAACCCGCGTGAAAGAACATATAGCTGACATTAAACATAAAACACCCAACAAGTCGGCAGTGTGTGACCATACTTTAAATCACTTCAACCATGGCATCAGATTTGATCTACCACAAATCCTCGCTAAAGAACACCGATTCCTACCGAGGACGATCCGTAAGGCTATTGAGATTATAAAACATCCAAATTACAATAGGGAAGATGGTTGCAATCTACCACCTGCTTGGGATCCCATGATTAATAAATTAAAAATTTAAACCCAAGCATAATACCACTGCTGGCTGTAAAGATAAAACCAGTTCATTTTGCATAGGTCGGAGTACAGACTAAAAATAATACGCACGAATAAAGGTCGCGACTTTTTTAGAGATTTACAAACTGCACTTGTATAAGGCAGTCTGTACTTGCATAGTGGACAGAAACTGTCTGGTGCGACTTTTTTTATTTATTTATTTCATGAAAGTTTACATACCATAATACACAATCTGCCAAACTGCGCAACAGTTTACGGCAGTAGCTCTCGTGGACACAAAGCAGATAAAGATATGCACTTAATACAATTTTTTACATTTTACTTCTTATTAAGGTATAACCATATATTTGTAATTACTACATAATGTATATGAAAAAGTATTACACTAAAGTTAAATAACACGTAAGTTATTTATATGTATAAAATAAAAAAGAAAAATACAAGATAAATAAAAATTTCTTAAATCTATATGAACTGTTTAGGAGATACAGGTAAGTTAAACTTGCTATGGACATAAGGTCAAATAGTGTTTTTGCAATTTACTTTTAAAATTATTTTTGTTTAATACATTTTTTAAGATATCTTTAGGAAGTTCGTTGATAATAACAGGCGTAATCCATCTCCGTTCACGTTTACCATAATAATTTTTCACTTTTGGAACATCTAACATAGAATTTTTTGACAACCGGGTTGGATATGTAAACTCCCTTTCTTTTTAAATTTGCTTACATTAAACTGTTCAATTATTATAGCACGTTTAACTTTTAAATCAACAGGTAATATTCCACATATTTTAAATAGTTTTGCAAAGTCATGTCGTACAGAGCTGACTACTTTATTATATACTAAAAGCTTTAGCATATTTATTTGTAATTTCTTTATTTTATCTTCATTATATCATAATAGATTATTGAGTCTGCTAATGTATAGTATAACATAAACATAATAGTTTTTGGTACAGAGTAGTGTACGTACTGTAACTTACAATAGATCGATCTTAAACTATTACATATTTTATTGACATGAATGTTCCAGCTAAAATGGTTGTCAATAATTAATCCTAAATATTTATATGAGGTGAGACTCTAAATTTGGGCAAACACAGCTATCTGTATTCTTGTGCAGGCAGTCGTACGTATGTCCTTTTATATAAACCGATATTTTTTTAGTTTGGTTGTAGGGGGACTTTATGCACATACATTTCGTTTTATCAAGATTCATTATTATGCCATTGTCATGCGCCCCTCTAATCACGTTATTGAAATCATGCTGCACTACTCTTTGAATAGTGTCCTGGCATTTACTGCTGACTACAATGCATGTCTAAGACCAAATATTAGTTACCTTGTATAAATTTTTCATACTTACCTTTTATGCACTTTTATAATTATGTGTTATATTTCTCGAACGTTTTATTATTGTTTATAGAAATAATGCTTGACAGTATATAGTGAAGTGAGCAATAATGCATATGATGTACGTATAAAACAAATGAATATAGAAGTCGGGTCAACGGAAGAATAAGCGAAAGTTTAACAAGATCCCTGAGGTTCGAAGTGTAGTGTATAATCTATGGTAGGCTTACTTTATCGATTTACATGAATATATAGATTAAAAATTAAATTATAATAGAACTAAGTATATTGCATAATGACTATAAATACCTCTACCTCGACTATTAATACCTAAACCTGTTATATAGGTTTAAGAAGCTAAAGACACGGGCCTTTGCGCGAACAAGAATCTCTCCTTAAGTAACGGTCTCAACGGTAAACTCGTAATATTAGAAAAAGTCCGATTAACCATATATTTAAACTTTAACTGACACTATATAACAATTAGATTTTTTATGATGATATCTTCATCAGCCTGTGTTAGACCACTGCTGGGCGTAGGCCTCCCCTAACGCAGTCCTCCTTCATTAAGGTGTGTTGTTTTTGACATGCTGTGACCATTAGTTGTAAATATATTTGAAAGCGGGACAAAAAATTTACAGTTACATTCAAAAAGGGATTAATTCATAAAATTTAATAATTATAACAATATATTGAGTTTTTATTATCATAAATATGGAGCTAAAATACTACATTAATTGTGCCTGTTTTATATATATTATATCTCTTTTATATATCTATCAACAACAACACTTATATTGTTCATATAAGTTTTGTATTGTTGTTGATAGAAAGAAAAAAAAAGTTTCAAAATAATAGTGATTCTTTACAAAATAGGTAATAAGGAATTTTTAAAATACGTTAATAACTAAAAAGCTTTAAAAATATCAAGTTACTAGTAATGAAGTAAAATATTTTTTATTTTATTTAAGAGAAACAATAAAAGGGAAATCTACAAATAATTCAATTGTAACAATCAAACAGTTCTTAAATGAATATCAATAAAGTTTTTATTTGAATCTGATATTGTTAAATAAATTTAGCAGTCACCATTTTACAAAGGATTATCGGGGATACTATTTCTTCAGCACTGGGTTATCGATATGGACACCTGTGACAGCGACGCAATAAATTGTCATTCAGCTAGTTTCTAACTTTAAATGTTTGTTTTATGCCATCAGTCAAAGATTAGCTGTAGATTCTTAACGATTTTGACTGTATTGAACTAGCTATTGAAACTGCTTCAGTGACAATTTAAATCTACAATACTTCAATCGCATCCAGTTGGTATTCTTATTGCAAATGCTATACTATGACTACGTAATGAGACTAATTATATTACTATTATTTGATTTCAAAATTACCAGTATTGCTGTGTTTTATTTTTGATTCTCAGTTTAAAAAAATACATAATTTTTTTGATAATGCCTTTATAGAACATATTTTACGTCAACCCCTCAAGGTTGAGACAGCGTGTGCTATTATTTTTAATCGCACGAGGTTGTGATTTTTAACGCAGAAATTCAACATTCGGAGGCAGTTTCTGATATTATGCTTTTTTTTTTCATTTGTTAAGCATATTGAAAACAATATGATATTAAAAGAGTCTCTGTAGTTTTGTTTTACAATGTTATCTTGCATTTACCTGAGTACTACACATGATATAATAAAAGAGTTGACGTATTTTCTCGCGTTTCTTATTTTTTAAGAAAAGAATATTTGAATTGAGAAACTTTTCAAAAGTCTTTCTTATACTATATTTTACATATTATTCCATATATAAAAACTGGATTTGACGATATTTTCAACTCCACCTAATTATTTGCAGCTGTTTAAAAGGTGTCAGGATTTGGTTAAACTTCAAGGTATGAAATTAGTTACTCATTTGAGATGGGAAACCAATCTCATCCATCTCACATGAGGCAACCAGGGGTATTAGTTTAAATAGGTTAGATTAATGTGAGATTTAGTGTTTAATAAAGTAATGTTTTTTATTTATTAATTTCAATCCCGAATAAACTGTCTAAACTAGTATAAAAAATTATTTAATTAAAATCAAGCTCGTTGATTCCAGCTAAAGATAATATAATGAAGAATTATACAAATACAAATAATAAACATCGTATAATTTCAAATATGACTTTTGAAAAATGTATTCAATATACAGGTTAAAACACGCCTTAAAAAACGCGATAATATCCATTAGCGACCAACACAACCAACCCACAAGGCTAGTCCATTACGTCATCTAAATTGCTTAATTATGTAATGTAATATAAATGTTTTTATGTTTTACTTTTTAGTCGCGATATCTAAAGTAAAAGATAATACGATATGTTTATAAAGTAATTACATGTACTAGGATAAAACCGTAGCAGTGTCTGCGCACTACTGATTTTTCTCAGAAATAGGTACAGCCATTGTGTTTCTCTGGATGAATCTTCGTAAACATAAGAACCTACTACCGCTTCAAAACAAAACCAGTAGGTTTTGTCATATTAGTAATTGCGGTTTCAACTGATAAGGCTCTTGAGGATGAGTGGTTCACTTATTAAAATTTTTCTTCTATAAATTTTTAGAAAATGTATTTAAATAGCTATAAATAGTGAATACCTGTTACGTTAAATAGTTTCTTTCCTTGACACTGCTAGCTTTCCCTCCTATTTATAATTAAATGACCTTGATTAGGCTAGACCTAATGGATAGGGTGTATTAGGGAGGCCTATGTCCAGCAGTGGACTAACAAAGGCTGATGATGTGTGATGTGTGTGATTAGGCTTGTTATTTGTTTCAACAATCCTATAAAGCAGCGGTTCTAAAACTTTTTGGTTACAATACCCTTTTGGAAATCAGAATATTACAATAAAACAATAGTTATTAAAAAATGAAAAAACTAAGTAATGAAAGGTATGGAACTGTTTTTTTCATGAATTGGTTGATATCAGATTAGATAGACGACAGTTCAAGTCTCTTATCAGGTTTAGCGTCCAGCCTTTGTGGTATTTTGTTTTCGTGGCTGCATAGGTTGAGAATGAATAGTTGAGGGGCGTCGTTTGGAACAGTCACTCCACACTTGTGTCTGATGACATTTCTAAAAGAGATTTATTTATCTGGTTTACATATTTCCGAACTTTTGAAAGTCGGGTAAAAAAGAATTATGAATCCATGAATTCTGTTTAATTTTTATATTCTGTTCTTCGGGTAAATACATTTTAAAAGATGCGCGCATCGAAATGAGATATTGGATTATTCTTAGATATTGACTATAGATTCGTCAAACCCAACATCTTATCGTTATCGCTAACAAACGGAGTGACGTAAAGCTCTTTTACCAATGCAAATTATCCAAAAATCAAATTTTCTTTTAAAGGCAGTTATTTTGTTACAGGCCTGGAACACTGTTGTCTGTTTACCTTGCAATGATAAATTCAATTCGCTCAGTTTTGCAAAGATCTGCCATAAATGACAATCGGAACAGCCAAGTTGTATCATATTATGTCAAAGTCAAAGTCAAATATCTTCAATATGGAATCATTACACTTTCTTATTGTTTGTTAAATAACTACCACCGGTTCGGAAATGGCAGCATGCATGAAATGAAAGAAAGATGGCCTGAGAAGAACCGGCGTAAGAAACTCAGCGAGACTTTTTTTCCTTTTTTCAATAATTTTACGAAATCTTTACAAAAACATCATATTTTAATAGTTTGAAATAGCCAGGAGCGAACAGTTTATTACCAGGGTGTGTCATCTATCAAGTAGTCATTACAACAATACTATCATTTAACACACAAACGTTTCTTTACAACTTTTTTAAATTTATTTACAGATAATAGCTAAACGCTCTCTGGGATTTTGTTTTATAAGAGCATACAGTGTCCCATGAAAGATTTCATTGTTCTTCGGAGCCTAGTTTTTGGAAAAACAAAATAATGCTCTTTCCTTGTATGTTATGCGTGTTACAATGTTTTTCAAATTCATTTTATGTTTATGAACGTACATTATATTTTTAAGTATGTATTGATAAAAAACAGTCATTAAATTGATTTCAAGAAATATTTTTCTAAGCGATTCTTTGGGGCCTAGGTAGACAGCTTGAATCGCTCTCTTTGAATTACAAAAATTGTTTTAATGTCAGCCGCGTTTCCCCAAAGTAGGATGCCACAAGACATTGTGAAAGTAACTAAAACATACTTCAAATTTTTTGTCTGCATTTTGCAGCTGAGCTAAGCTTACTCGCCAGTTTAATAATATGAGGGCCCCATTGCAGTTTAGAATCTATTGTGATTTCGAGAAACACAGTGGAATCTACGTGGTCCAGCGCTTCTCTATCGACGACCACATCACACCCAGCCTGAGGAACATTTCGTTTTAATTTTGTTTAACATTAAATTATATGCATTAAATCAATATCCTACTGTCTATTTGACTTTGACAAGGAAACAGCACTCGCACTGCAATAATTCGAATACCGGACTCTTTAAAGGCTTTAAAACAACATTCCGCTCATTATGCACAAACACGCTCGTACACACGCGTTATCTTACTACGTTGCATATACCGTACCCGGTTCTCGGTTTAAATTTTTTCTTAAAATGTGCAATTCTGTCGCAATTTAAAGTTACGACTTAAAAATTAAAAAATAATACCATACATTAAAAGACAATAAAATATAATAAATAATAAATATACTCCTAATGTCTACCTACCAATACTATTAGGTGTAAGCATAAATAAATATTTAAATTTTATGAATCTTTATAGATTTGTCAATTGTTGGATAGATTGGATGGATTCTAAAGTGAGTTAAATTTATTTTTAATATTTTTTTTTATATTGCCTTGGTCTAACTTTAATCATTTATTTTATTTCAATTGCACAAGGTTCCGATTTTTAATTTTATCTCCTAAATTTTCCAGCAATTATTACGAGACAAGCAGGAAGTCATTTGATGGTAAATAAAAGAGCCTGTCCATAAGAAAAGCGGCGTAAGACGCTTTGAATCCGCACACTGCCCTGAGATATGAGATGTTATGTCTAGTTTACCGCTGGCTTCTAACTGAACGGTATACTTGTTTAAATGTTTACACAGACTGATATATCTCAGAAACAGGTAACGGAGTGGTACTATACGGTCCCTTGTATAAAAGAGATATACCACAATAAACACAGGTTCTTTTGGAAATTCTGTAAAAAGTGATCATTACTAATCTAAAAATACATGTTATTTATACAAAAAAGAAGACTAAAATGTATTTTATAACATTTATATCTTATTACTGAGCAGAGAAATAACACGGGAATGAAAACCATATTTTTTTAATTATTTTATGGTGCGTATATTATATGGTAAGAAAATCAACTTAGAATTTTATAAATTACTATAACGGTATTATATCTTCTGCAATGTCGTTATTTTTAAAACATTACAATTTTCTTAACAAACAAATGAATACAATTAAAATTTTGTATCGATATTCTGTGGGCATTAAATAAATCTATATATTTAACCTAGTATACCTAAGCTTCGTTAAACTACATAAATAAAAAATAATGGTGTGAGTTGGTCGTTGGATCGACTTTTTACATGACCATCTGACGCATGAATTATCTTCCTTTTCAGACAATTGGGTGATCGACTTAAATTACCGTAACCAACTTGGAAACAACAGTAAAATCTGCTGACCGTAACCAACTTGGAAACAACAGTAAAATCTGCTGAGTGCCCGCAGGATTCTAACTCATGACCTCCGAATTTTAAAGCACAAGCCTAACACGTAAACGTATATATTATTATCTATACTCATAAAGTATAATTAAGAAAAAAATATATAGTCAAAGAAGTAAATTTAGTGTAGTAATCACTTAAGAGATATAGAAGAATATATTCAAATAGTTAAAAAATTCACAAAAAAATGTTAATTCTAAAAGCGTATAAATATTTTACGCAATATAAGCAGGTAACAACGTGCTCTTTGTACGAAATTGCTTCGTGTTTTCTGCCACCGCATTTTAAATCACCGATAACTTTTAACGTATTAATCAAAATGTCGTCAATGACACATAACTTTTATGTGAACTTAATCTTTAATGTATCTTACTTATGTCCATCTTTTACGGTTTTGGCAGCGTTTGAAATTTAACAAAAATTAACGATGACCAGTACGGTTTTTTGGATTTTTATGTAGTTCAACTAAACATGTTCAACTAAACATGTAAACTTCTATTGTATTTGCAGAACAAGTGTAAAAGTCAAATAACGATGCTAAAACAACTAAGACTACAGTTTTCCACTGACTTCAATTGTAAGTTTAAAGGATGTTCCTTGAATTATTTATGCAATAGAAAGCGTTAAAGTGCAGCTTTAGCTTTAGTCGGCATTAAACAACCAAAGAATATACATTGAGCGATCTTTTTTCGATTTCTTTCAACAGGACCACTAATGTTAAGTTATTGAAACGTCGGGAATTACAATATGTTTTAATGTGTATGTAAATATATCTTTTTCTCTCCAAAATTATTAAACTTCAATAATAACATTTCGTTGTTTATATTGTCTATTAACTAAAATCAGATGAATCCAGCTAAAGTAACAAATATGTCCTAGAATTTATGCACAAATATAGTAATTTATAACTTCCAAAACTAAAAGTATTATGTCAACCAAATTAATTAAATTAATTGCTCAGAGTATTAGGATTGATTACGGCGGTAATGTACCAATTAGAACCTTTGAGCCTACAAAATTAAATCAATATTTTATTTAGTTTTACTATAGCTTATCAGTTGTGTAACACTACATTAATTCTTAACTAATATTCTGCTATATGCTGCTATACACGTGTCTCATAGGACACAAATCCGTAGTTGAGGTCAGTTATAAAGGACTATCGAAAAGCAACGACTCGTTCAAATGGAGTGCGACAGAACGCTTTGTTACTTTCTGTTCAGCATTCCTTTGTACCTTCCGTTTGCAACGCAAAGCGAATATTTAACACTTAGTCAGATGCAATTTCAATTAGTAAGAAAATAGGTAATAGGGCTGTTTCCATTGATTATGACTATTTAAGCCATATTTGCGCTTTATTTCTCTAGTTATTATGGGATAGTTTATATTTAGTTTTAGGAAGGTAATTATTTTCATTAAATAACCTACATTCAAATATACAATAACCTACATACCTATAATATTTTTGACTAAAATGCATTTAATTTTGAATAAAGCAATAATGAATGTAAAACAATATAGCGTAAAATCTGATCACAGAGAATAAAATTTTTACTTAAAGTTATTAGAGTTGTTCATGTAAGACTAAGAACTCTATCTTTAAAATTCACACTTGCAAGCTGTAATATTAGACAATAAATGCTGATAAAAATATACTCATAAAAATCTTTACTTTTTTCAATTCAAATTATTTATATCTATTAATTACTCACTTTTACTCTTTGGAAAATACGCAAAATAATGTATAATAGGAATACTGACCGGTTACAATTTAATGATACAAACTATAAGTCTAGCACAAAAAGTCTTCTAAATTTCTCAAATTTTAAATGCTTCTAAAAAGAGTACATAACATATTTATTTTTTTAAATAGAATGTGAAATGTACAAACATTTAGCCAAAATTCCTCCTTATTTAAAAAGTTATCATGTCTTGCATAAAAGAGCAACCGGATCAATTTAAATTGTTTTTATTATTATTTAAAAAGCATAAAATTTCGTCTATCACACATTTTATGAACATAAAATGAAGAATTTCTTATATGACAATAACTTTTATGTGAACTTAAACTGTATTATCTTAAATAAGCTTTAAATGTGCCTAAATTAAATTTTTAAAATTTATTTTATAAATGTTTTCATTAACACATAGATATTTTATTGTAGATCAGTTAAAGTAGGGCAATTATGTACAACAAACTTTATTTTCATCTTTTACGGTTTTGGCAGCCTCTGTAATTAAATCGCACAAGGTTGGGATTTTTTGGTGCCGTAATTTTTTTAGTTATAAATATCTATTAAACTACTTATCACTAAATTATTTAAAATGAGAAGGACCAATGAGAAGCTAATACCTACCGTTTAAAAATTGGGAGAACAAAATGGGAGCATTAGGAGCGGAGCAACGACGTAATATATATAAAAAAACATACGCTTCGAATTGAGTTCGTACTTCTTTTGGGAAGCCGGTCAAAAGAATAAATTGTTTTTAATGGGTTGCAAAGTTTAAAGCTAGGAGAATAATGTAAAAAGGTGTCATTCGATCGACTGAAATTTTCAGTCAATTCCATTTGAAGTTTAGAGAATGTGCTTTGAATAATTCATGGGACAGGAGCCTTTACCTTTTCAATGTTTGCGTTAACCATTGAATGGATCGTTAGTAACGTTGAATTTATTTAATAATATTTACAATTTATTCGCGATAGTCATTAACGGAAATTTTTTAAAATTGAAAGACACAAATTTAATAAACATACCAATATATTACCAAGTAGTTGAAATACGTATATTATGTCATTTTATGTTCTTGATTTATGCTTTTAAGAATTATTCGTTTAGATCACTAAAACATATTTTATAACATTGATCCAGTCCGTTAAGCTAACAATTTCGTCTGAATGCGTTTACAAAATAACTTAAGGCATGATCGAAACGATTGCGTGTAAAGAACCACACAGTCTCCAGGTTTTGATTAGTATTTTTTGTAACAAAAAATTTTGATATAATAAACAATTTAAATCGACTCGATTTTGCTTGCCTGTTCCAAATAATATGAACCAAAATACTTTGAGTACCTACAAAGCATTTTAATTTAAATAACCATTGAACAAATAGCTTTACTATTGACACTTGATAGACGTATAAGAAGTACTGCTAATAAAGTAACTATTAATATGTGTTGTAAGGGTCTTACATTATTTAACATGTAGCGCTTAAAGGCGTTCTTTTAATGAACCCCTAAGAAATATCAGTGAATCAATACCATATGATAATCATCTTAAAATGATACAGCAATATTCAACTTTTGATTATTAAACAATGTTTAAGATACATCTTCTTGTATCATAGAATATATATAATAAGAATGAAACGATATCGTATACCAAGAATGATTGGGAAATCGAGTACGTTATTTGTGGTACACTCCCGGGACATAACTTGTAACAACATTCCAATGCGAAAAAATATCTTAGACACAGGGAACACCTTATCTTTAAAACGTTTTAGGATTCTCGGTATGAATTAAAACCTAAATATTCAGACCGTTCTAAAATTAGGATATATTTTTTATCGTTCTTCACAAGTAAATAACGTAACGAACAAAATGTTATGTGAATTCCTTAAGAAATACAAAATGAAGAAGAAAAAATTATGTTCAAGCATATAAAAAAGAACGACACTCGATTACAAATAACATTATGTATTTAAATTGCAAAGAAAATAAATTAAAGAAATTAAATACTATAAAGTATTGATAAAAAATAACATTTTCTCAAATTATTTGGAAGCTATATTTATCTTTGGTAACAATGTGCACTTGCCGGCAGGAAACTAACAAAAAAATCTCTAGTATACAAGTAAAATGTTAAGAGAGTAAAAGTGCAAAAAATTACTAGAATACAAGGTTACTGCATTGTTAGAAACTAAACAAGCGATAAGGGAACGGAAAAGCACCTATATTTCACGATAGGTATTCCACCTCTACTTCTAAATGGAAGCAGTACGATTCCCGAATGCATTTGCTTTTAGCAGGGCCTTAATCGTGATTTACTCTTATTTACAGCATTTCATTGGAAAACGTATTGATTAAACAAACCTTAGTAGGAAATGTTCACGTTAATAAATACAATCCCATTAATCTTCCTGAGTTAAGCACATGTGATTATGGCTTCATAGCACTACATTTTTTTTATTATTAAAATGCATTTTTGTCAATTATTAAGAATTATTATAACAATAAGGCACTATACCGTTTAGTTTAAATTATATTTTCGCTATTTTACATTTCAAACGTCTTTTTCATTTATATTTTAAATTTGTTTATTTGATTAGAAATTAATTTTGATAGAAATTAGTGGATTTGATACGTAGAGTGTATCAATCCACTAATTTACGGATTTTTATGTTATTTAAATATATTTATTCCGACGTTTCGGATTCTTTTGAGTCTTTGCCACCTTCCTGGGATCCAATAATTTCAAAAGTAAAAACTACAAACCGAAGGACAATATAAATACTTTTTGTCAAACAATCATTAAAATTTAAGAAAATGAAAGATATGTCAATTTTTAAATCAAAACTCTGACGGTTATTCGAAAACTTAGAGATACAGACAGATACCAACTTTGTCTGCTCGTGATCATGGATACTGAATATCTCGTAAATAAAAGAAATGATTTGTTTAACTCTATTTTCTTTTCTTTCTGGAATTAATTACCATAGGTGGTAAATTTATAAAAACGTGGTGGTGTGCAAATTCAATTCCATCCCTAACTTATACGATTTTCGATTTTTGTAGATAGAATATTTATCAAAGTTCGATGCTAAATTTACTTTTGAAGATTTATCAGATTTGATCGAAATGCAATTTTAAAGGCTAGATCCTAGCAGATTTATTAATATCTAGCCGTCCCCTTCAGTTGACTTATTGTGAATGTAGCATATGTGTGAAAGTATTGCTGAAATGAAGATAGATCTAGATTTTTATAGTAATGCGCATTTTAAGCAGTTTGTCAATAAAACATTACAATTTCTTTGATTTACTACTTGGTTCTTTTCGACCCTAATATACTTATGCCTGTTTGCATTTTGTACAAATTTGTTTTAAATATAGCTTTAGTATTTACTTAACTGTTATAAAAAGTATAAAATGTTAAAGGGCTTCTGGATTGTCATAAGAAGTTTCTGTTTAATTATGAGGTAATTTAGGCTGCCTAAATTATAAAACTCTTAGTTTTGTAAAATATTATATTTTCAAATTAAGCGAAGTGGTTGATACCACTTAAAAGAACTATATTGTGTAAGAAAGCATTTTGTATAGGTATATATTTTAGTGTATTTAAATTTGAGTGTCTGTTAGTAAAATTAAATTTTTAAATTGTGATTGAAATTTGGTCTGTCTGCTTGTTCTGGTTAATCTCTGGATTGGCTGGTCCGATTTTGACGAGTCTTCATTAGAAGATAGCTATTAGGGTATGTGTTGGATGTAAAGCTAAAGTAACTTGACAATAATGGCCGTTAGAAAGCAAACGCTGATTATTTGCAACTAGACCATGTGAGGTATCCATAAGCATAAGCTGAATAATTTGCTTTTGAATAGGATACCGTTATACACGTAAAAGGCATTATGCCTGGCAAACACCCCTTGAAGTTTTAAAAGTTACGAACAAAGCAAACAAAACGACGATAATTTCTATTTTTAATTTTCAGTCAAAAAAATTAGTTCGTAAATGTTCAAACACAAAGGGAGCAACGAAATAGCATTAAGTATTTTGTAGCATTTTATAGTACGTAAAATCTGATTGTCAAATTGTATTAAACTTTTGAGGAGCTTTTTAAATCTGAATATACGGTTTAATGAACATTCCAGGAGTGACCTTGATAGTGCTCATCATTAATGCGATACAAGATATCTGTCTTAAGATGTTTTTATTTAAATTAAAGAATTTAGTTTTTGAGCGTGTTATTTTCACTCGTATTTTTTATTCAACTTTCCACTGAAATTTTTTGACTGGTCTATCAGGATATGATATGTATGGAGGATAGCAAAGGACCTCTCAAATCAGCTCACCAAAACGTACTTTTGTAACTAATAAAAATTAGCTATTCTCCATCACAGCTACTAAAGCCAGTAATTAATTAATTTATTGACGCGAATGCTACACATTATTTAATCAATGGACTTAATGAATTTTTTCGAACAACCGTCACGACGGGATAGTCTGTCCTGTGACCACGTCCCCTGAAAAGTGATTGAAAATTCGGAGCTAAAACTATCATTAAATATGTTAATAACTGCGATCCTTTAGTGCCAACAAATGTTTTGTCCTACCTATTGTCTGCTTGACAACATGTACATAATTAAAATAAACAATAAAAAACCAAATTATTATCATAAGGTGTATCATTTACATTCCTTATCAGCCTGTAATAGTCCACTACTGGACATAGGCCTCCCTAATACACCCCTATCCATCAGGGGGTTTTGGACCATATCCCACCACGCTGGGTTCAATGCGGGTTGGTGGGTGGACCGACGTTTTACATGCCCATCCGACGCATGGATCATCTTGCTTTTCAGACAATTGGCCTAACCAACTAGGAAACAACAATGGAAATTTGTTGAGTCCCCGCAGGAATCGAACCCACGACCTCCGGTTTCTAAAGCACACGCCCATACCACTAGGCTACGGAGGCAGTTCTCATCACATACATAGGTAAATGTAATGTTCGACTCATCCATTATTCATAGAATACATTGTAAGCACGGCTCAATAGGTATGTTTAAAGTTAATAATTTCACCTTAACAGGTTTAATGGGGCTATGACTAATAAATTAATTAACAAGACATAGTTTGTTAATTTATTCGATAGTTATAGCATATTTACTAACTATAACTTGTTCTACATAATGTATATGCTTCATGATAGAAAGAAAATCAACTTTATAAAAAAAATGCAGTTATAAACATTCTTACAAACCATTAAGCGTTTATTACTGCAGCTGTTAAGTTAATGTAACAGTAATACTTTATCTTTGTAAATCAGAATGATGCCTAATTATTCGTTAAAACTTTAAGCGTGCGCACCTACGTACCCTTAACAAATGCATATTATATAGTTTTAAATTTGTTAGCATAAATAAATTGAATAACAGCCAAATACTACTCAACTATTTAGTAGTTGCTACAGTGTCCAGTGGTGGAAATAACTATTTTTTGTCTTTATTGCCATACCTCCGTGCCTTTTGGTTATACTCTACAAATCCTACTGCCTCAGCTCACACCATCTCGGGGATCGTCGGAAATAACGCGCCATACATCTCAAGCCCTGATCTGGGCAACTGCCTCCCCCTGTCTTTTTCATAGGTCATGAGTCCCAGAAAATCTAGACCTGCGTTTGCTGTTTGCTGCTGGCCTGTTTTAGGTATCTGTTATCATATACCCCTCGCTTATCCTACGGTCCCATAAAAACGTATTCATATGGAAAGATCTTGCGTAGTCGCGGAATAAAAGGAGAGTGGTAAATCAAATTTGATAGTCTTGAAGACAGATGTAGCGCACCTTTACCATTTTCTGTCCACCAAACATATGGACAATAGGTTTTAATCTTATTTAATAAATGCTCTTATGTTATAGAAAAAGCATGATTAATAGATATTTAAAACTATATAAAAAGAATATTTTATGTAACCATGAACAAACTATGCAAAAATTCTTTCGGCACTTCATCTTACGGCGCAAAAGTGAACCAATTTTACTTAACTTTGTTAAATAAGTGGCTACGAAAAATCTGCAAGGTTAGAAAGTGCACTGTGAGGTTGAAAGCTCTGTTAAATCTCATGGGCAAGTGAACAATTTTAAAATCATCTCTAACTAAATTTATTTTTTAGACTTCCAGTTAAAAATATGGAGATTGAGATGAAAATTTTTAGTCCTGGAACTGATAATATAAATAGAGAAAACAATTTAACTCAACTTTACCTTGGCTTTTCATGGCGATTAGACAAAATTAAGTGAACCGATTAGGTTTATATGGAAAATATTGAGTTTGTGCAGTAAAACAGCAATGGTCACCAATGGTCAATCCAAAAGTCTTTAAGTCATTAAATACTACATAATAAGGAGAAGATACATTACTTTCGGTAAAGACTTAAGGATGCCATAGGTGTACTAATAGTCAAATTGCGAATACGTATGATAGAACTGTACGTAGCTCATATGAAATTTATATGTACATTTGATTATTTTAAAAGATGACAAAATAGGCCAACTGAGTTTCTTTCGCCGGTTCTTCTGAGGCGTCCTTTTCCGAACCGGTGGAAGCGTCCTTGACAATCAATAAGCGAATGTTAAACTTCTATATTGAATAAAGATATTTAAAATGTATGAATGTATCTAGTATCACTTGTCACTTCACTCTCTTTAAATCTTAATTAATGCTATGCTTAAAATATCTTTAGCTGTCTCTGAACTTTTAATTGTATAATATTTAAACCACAATTCTATTGAACACATCGGACAAAAAATATCTTAATGGTTAACGATCAAATAAAAATTACGCATACCAAATATGTGTTCGGATCCATTTCATCGATACCGTCGTAAATAAGCCCTAGTGCCAATGAGTCCACTGTGAAATATAAATTTGGCTGCGGTTCTTTAAATTATTTCAATTTGACAGTAATCATTATGTTACAAATTATAGGAACTCTACGTTTAAGCTGTAATAAAGTTGGTTCTGATTGAAATCTTTTTGCTTTTTACTTTCCAGGTTTTACATATATGTTTTAAGAATAACCCACAATAAGCATTTTAATAAAAAAACATTGTTAATAATTGTAAAAGGGCAGATTCAAAGCTCACTTAAAGAGTGTAAGTTTACATAAAACTTAATACATTTAATAAATTTTTCGTTCAATGTGCATAAGACATGTCATACATGACATTTTGATTAATTAAATGCCTTAAAAGTTATAAAAGATTGAAAATGCAGTGGCGAGGTATGGTATGGTGGCATGAGTATCTTCTTCCAAATGCCACGTTCTCACCGTCTAATATTGGGCAAAATGGTTATATACGGTGTTAAGAAGGTCATATTTTTTTTGTTAAATCCATTTGTACTAAATGTATATTTTTTCTAGAATATACCATATCCATGGTGCAAATTTCGTGAATATTTTTTAGAATACGTGATCAAAGTTTTATTATAACTATGTGAATAAATATTATGATATTTATTGAGTATGCCCAGAATCGTAATGTTTCACGTCTTTGATATGATTTCTCGTCGGAATGTTGTTACAAGTTATACCCCCGCAGTATACCACAAACAAAGTTTTCGTTTACCCGAGCATCCTTGAAATATGAGATAATTATTTTCCTGTTCTGAAATGTATGTATTTGTTTTAATTTAAAAAAAAACATGTACTCTATATTATTTTTTTCTTTTTTAGTAAAAATATTTTTTTTTTTAATTCGGAACACAGCAGTGTTTTAACACTAATGCTTTGCGGCAGACATAAGCAGCGCGGTGGTACCAACCCAGACGATCTTCTGTAAGAAGGGGACCTACCACCAGTTAACCAGTTAACGATAAAACAAACATAGAAACAAAACTAGAAAATATTTTAAAGCATTGTATTTCTCATTTGAAAAGGAAAGAAATGGAAGCAAAATTATACAATTATTTATTTTGACATAATTCTAGTTCAAACATTGTAAATATTAAGTTTTACATTTATTTATGTACTTATTATTAGACAAAATAATATGACTACTCAACGGAATGACATACAGAGAATTTTCATTTCTTGCGGGCTAAATGTCATCTGAATAAGAGTCACGTAGGCGAGCTCCAAGAATAATCTAAAACAATCTTTTTTATTTTACATAAGAAATACGCTTAATTTCTGTTGTTTACCTGTAAGGTACACGTAATTGTACCCGCAATATTGGTACATCTTGTTATTTTTTATGTTAAGGCGTCAATTTGTATTTGTTTATTAAATCGAAAGAAAATGGGCTTATTGAAACTGTTTTAACCACTTAAACAAATATGTGTGTATGTTTATATCTAGAACAAATATTGACTTTTTAATAACGTAGTGTAAATTAAAAATATAGAAATGCTTAGTAATTATAATTCGCAAACAAGCACGCGTTAAGCCACTGTTTCTTTAATAAACATCGGTGGTTATAATAAAACTAAAAACACGGTGAATTTAACTGCACCTGAATTGTGTTACCCAAATTTAGTAACAAAACAATGCCTAAATATTATATATAATTTATTAGAGATTATATAAAGTATTAGTGCACGATAAGCTGGTTTAGAGAATATTGTTTTTTGTTCAAACAACATTTTTGGTGATCGGAACACAAAACATACAACTATTAGAAGGGACGGTGACTAAAACGCCGAACTTTGTAATTTTAAATAATTGCAATCATTTACGAACGGCTCGGGCCCGTTTTCTTTACGCAAGCATTTAAACGAGACTCTACCACTCAGAGATATTGTAATCGTAAGTAATTCTATAACGCTAGTAACACTGATCGTCGTTATCACTACAGTGGCAATTTTATTTGAAAAAAATACAAGTCCACTGTTTATGTTATTTCTTTAAAAACTAATGTCGATTATAAAGAAAATTTTAACTTAAACATATGGACAGTCTGTTTCTTAGCCAAACTTGTCAAATATAATGTTTTTTCTGTCATGTTTTATATATTGTACCATTTCGTTTCCAATTTCACTATGCTGTTGTTGAGGGTTAAGCGTTACGAACAATATGGGCATTGTTTGTAAAATTACTGTGAATTTCAATTGGAAATTGTATCCTCAATAAACTGATCAGTAGTTACATTTACCCTTTGTTTTGTTGTTCATTTACCCATTGTGCTTATACACAACAATATACTGGACATTGTCAAATTAGATAAATGTATAAAGCCATCATTTTTATATTTTCATGTTTTTATAACTCCACTCTTGCACCTACGGTGAGTCCTGTAGTGATACTCCTAACGTTGGTGCACATTCCAATAAGAAAAAAATCTTGAAATAACTTTATGTATAGCCAGCAGCATTAGTCACTGAGCGTAATCATGGAGGGTAAAATACTTGTTTTAAGTATAAGAACTAATTTGCTCAGTCTCGTTTTTATTAATATTGATAAATATTTAACTACGTACATAATAAGTAAAAATAGCCATGGAGGTTTATCTGATAGAACTTGAGGCTTCTCACCTTGAATGCACTCTAGAGGGTGCGGAAGCTAGGAGGCGCAGTTATGGTATTCTGTAAGCCACCATCACTTTTCTACATACTGCGTGGTGCTGATTGATGAGATGTCATAGGAGTAATAAAAATAAATTGCGCCGTCAACGGTTTCTCTTCCTTCAGCGGAGACGGAGATCGTTGTTTTGAATAAAAGTTAAAAAGGTAAAATTTTCAAAAAGGTTTACTCTAGAAAAGAGTCCATTAATTTACAAAATTTACGTTTTTATAAAAGAAAAATTTAAATCAAATTCGTAAAACAAATATGACATTAGGACTATTTCTTAAATTTGGGCACGTTTTGAAAGTTTTGGCAAAATGATCCCCAAATGTAATAGATACTATTCAGGACGGGTCAGACCAAAACACAAACTGAATGCGAAATCACTGTGAAAGCAACTGGCGTATCCTCTTCGTCGCTCATGGGTATTACGAATTGTAAACGCACTTGAATATAAAGTTAAAATACTGAGTTACAAAAACACGAAGCACTCACGATTAGAGTAGGTATTTCGCTTTAGTCAAACTTAATAGTATGGATGGTTATATCAACAAAATATTGACCAACAATTAATGGGCATCGGTGACCACTTCCTAACAGGTGGCCTGACTGCTCGTCTCCCTGCGTAAGCAATAAAAAAATAACATGTAAGTGTATTTATTAATTTTGAATTTCTTAATAATTCTACTTATTTTATCTTTATATTTATAGAGTGAAATTCCAATATTTTACTCAATTAATAGTACTTATAGCTAAATCTTGTACGAATGGTTAGCAGAAATAATTTTTACAATATATTTTAAACCTGTTGACTCATAAAACATAGCTTAAATTAATTGTGATTTCTTATACAATAAAGAATTCAATACAAATTGCCAAAAATACACAAAAAAATATAGACATATGTTGTAACGCATACATCGTGATTTTTCGTTATGTACAAAGCTTAGAATGGTAGTAATAATAATGCAAAACGAACAGATTGCTTTATGCCTCGCGTATAATCATAATACATGCACGTTGCCACCCAAGCACAAAAAGAGACCATTGAGCAAGAAATAAAGGTCTTAACTGCTTGTCAGTTTTATTGCATCATCAGCCTTGATAGTCCACTGCTGGACATAGGCCTCCCTAATACCCTCTCCATTGGGGTTTGGACCGTATCCCACCACGCTGGTCCAATGCGGGTTGGTGGTGGACCGACTTTTACATGCCCATCCGACGCATGGATCATCTTACTTTTCAGACAACTGGGTGATCAGCCCAAATTGTCCTAACCAACTAGGAAACAACAATGAAAATTTGTTGTGTCCCCGCAGGATTCGAACCCACGACCTCCGGTTTCTAAAGCACACGTCCATACCACTAGGCTACGGAGGCAGTTTTATTAGTGTTTCATTTTGACCGACTTCCCAAAAGAAAGAGGTTGTTTTTTAATATATGTTACCTCGACGCTCCGCTTTTCTGCCCCGAGTATCTTCTTCTTTAAAATGATTTTTAAATGATATATATTAGCTTCCCATTTGTCCTATTTTTTTAATAATTGTGTATTTGTATAAGTAGTTAAATATAAATTTGAGAAATAAAAAAAAATTACGCCCCCTAAACACTGCCAAAGCCGGAAAAGACAGACGTATTGTATGTTTCACATAATTGTGCAAATTGAATTGGTCTACAATAAAGTCCGCGATAGCAAGTTATAAGAATAACGCATAATAAGCATTTAAATGTAAACATTTTTAAAAATTGCAATTTGGTCCATTGAAAGTATTATAATGATAAATGTTATATCCATTGCAAGTATTTTAAAAACATTTAACGTTACTAACGATCCATTCCATGGTTAACGCAAACACTGAAAAGTTAAACGCTCCTATCCCATGAATTATTCAAAGCACATTCTCTAAACTTCAAATGGAATTGACTTAAAATTCCAGTCGTTAGAATGTCACCTTTTTATTTTATTCTCCCAGCTCAAAAGTTTACAACCCCTTGAAACATTTTCTTTTTTGATCGACTTTCCAAAAGAAGGACGAACTCAATTCGAAGCGTATTTTTTTTAATATAAATATTATGTTACTTCGTCGCTTCCTTCCTGGTGTTCCGCTTTTATTTTTAAATGATAGGTATTGGCTTCCCATTGGTCCCATTTTTTAAAATATATTTATGTTTTAAGAATAACGTATATTTAGCATTTTAATGCTAAAATTTTTAAAAATTGCTATCGGGCACATTCAAAGCTTATTTCAGATAATACCGTTTAAGATCACATAAAAATTATCGCATTAAAAAATTCCTTATTCTATGTACATTAAACGGACATGTTATAGAAGACATTTTGATGTAATGAATATCTTAAAAGTTATCAGAGATATAAAACGTGGTGGCAGAAAACGCGACGCAATTTCGTACAGAGAGTACGTTGTTAACTGCTAATATTGCGTAACATTGTTTAACGCTGTTAAAAGTCGTTCGTATTATTAGTTATATTTTGAAGTGAAACTCTTGTTGGTGTGTATAAGCTTTGTACTAAATGAAAAACCACGTTGTATACTAGTGAAACCGCCATTTCAATCCACTAATGCACTGCATTATACGAACATTAAATCAAGGGTTTCATTTCGTGGAAATCTTTTTGTAAGCGCTAAATTTACACTATATATGTATCGATTATTTTGATATCCGAATTTTAATACAAAAATTCGGTCGGATTTTGAATTACTTGCCGCAATAAGCATCTGAAATGTTATAGAAGTAGGTGTCGATGGTAGGATATTTAAATATTTTAATGTGCATAACGTAAAAAAAATGTATTTGTAAAACAACCAAGAGAACGTAAGATAAACATTGCACAAAAAAAAAACACTATCGGGAATTTTAATTATTTTTCTGATTTGAATAAAATATTACATCATAGTGTTGCTAAAATTAAAAAGAGTTTGGTTTTATCGTATAAAAATAAATTAAATAAGTTAAGAAACAAGTTTATAAGTAGATTTGTATTTAAGCATTAATCTCCAAATCATACCTACACCTTATCTATGTACGATCTACTACTACTTTTACTAATCAAGAAACATATAAATTTCCCGTCATTTATTTGAACTCGTATCGAAGTCGGCTTAAGATTTCTTAGCTTTTGTTTACAGAACTATCAAAGAAACATTTGAAGTGTCGATAAAGTACACAGCCGTGTTAAAGGCTGCGATAAATCAACTTGGCGAATACACATAAAACTTTTCCTTTTAAAATCTTTTAAGATTTAGAGAAACTTTGTTAAAAATGTAGCTAAAACAAAGCTTACAAGCAATTAATTAGTTTGGGGACAAAACCTTATGTAAAATAATACCTTATCTTCTCAACTCCTATCAGGAGCCATCAGAATGGAAAATGAAAATAAAAAGTAATCTTTTTAAATATCACTTCAATTTTACTTCGTTATTTTTTTTTATAATTATTTTTAAGAACTATTAAATTGGCTTTGTGGGACAATGTTTGATTATACTGTATAATTTTAAGTTAATAATTATAATAAATAACTAAATAATAAAAAAAAAATGTGCAAATTATAATGGAATACGTCAAAAGTAGTTTTCTGCCGTTTTTTAGGTATTTGTATATCGAAAAAATTAATAAAACAACAATAAATGCAGCTGTAAAACATACTCGCAATATTTAATTTTCCCATTTGAATTGTACATAAATTACTCGCTGTTATAACCTGATAATATCGTTATTATTTTTTTATGACAATATGAATTAGCCCATGTAATAAAATTATACGGTTCACACATAATTATTTTACCGACGTGCCTCTAATTAATCAAAAAGTAGTACATAATTTAGAATGTATTAATAGAATTATGTTTGCATTACCAAATCATGAAATAAAGATTTATATTATTATAAAACATATCACGATTTTGCTTAGTTACCTACAGAACCTTTCGACTGCGTTTTTCAAAATTCTACTAACGATATTTGATTCGCTATAGTATTCATTTATTATAGGCAAGGGTAGTTTTCAGTAAACTATACATGAATCTAACGAGAAGCTAAAAATATAAAAAATTAGCAAACTAATATTAAAAAAAAAATAGAAATTTTAGCAATACAGCTGCAAAATAAAACAAAAGATTAAAAGTTAGTTCTTTGTTTTATTACGCATTTAAAAAGGTACTTTTGCATCCCTAACTTCGAAATTTTAATATGGATTTTATCATAATTTTGAAGTGCTCAAATGTAAGAAAGATAGGGTTTACTTATTTAATATTATTTCTTATTTACAGAGAACATTAAATCAAAGATATTTGTTTTTCTTTATTCAAAAATAGAAGCGAATTAAGAAGATACAAAAAAGACACCGTTAAAGTCTTCTACTTTTTTCGTAACAAACTGCTTCTTTCATAGCAGTAAATTACGTAACTTTGGTTTGTCTACGATTTATGTGCGTCACTTATTACGTCCGGAAGTATTGAACCCGTACTCAATTACATGTTGGGATATATGTCTGGGATATTCATTTCTTATTGATAAAAAGCTAAGACAGTTGGTTCCCTAAATTTTATTCAAACTTAGACAATTGATTATTAACCATCCTCTTAGCAACAATTAAGACAATATAGAAAAAATACGACAAGTAGTAAACGCGTTTATTACACCGAAAATTATACGGAGTATTCATTTTCTTTTTCACAATCAAGTGAAGTCCTTAATAATATTTCTTTTTAGATGTGACAGTTCCATCACGATATGCTGAATACGTTACAGATAGCTGCTTCTACGCGTAGCGATTACAAGATATTATTTTTTACCTACGTCTCAGCTCCGCGTATTTTAATTATAGTTATACACTTTCTATTATCTAACATACTTTAAATTAACTATTTTTTTGTTACAATTTACTTAAGAAAAGTAATTTAATTTGCCATAAACATGCACTAAGTAAGTAATATATTTTAAATATGAGCTACATTTCATTATTTTATTACTAATATATACAATAAGTATAACTAATATTGTAATACAATAAGAACGCATGCTTTGTAATAAAATAAATTAATTTGTAAATAAGTATGAAAAGGAAAATGCTGTATTCGTGGATTTAATCGAACAAAGTACTCAACTTTTGTCGGATTTATATTTTGATGAATGCTTTTACATTACTTGCGATATTTTATCGAGATTTCTTTATTTTGCGACTTAATAAAACAGGTTTATTTTATTTGAAAACAATGCTTACAAACACATAATGCAGTTCTACCTAAATAATTATTACTCGTAGTAGAAAAACCATTACAGTTTGTTTATGTTATAACGATTTTTATAGAACATTTTACATTTCTTCTTTATAGAAATAACACGTTACAAAAAATCTATAGTATTCAATTGTCTGCGTATTCGCTAATCAAAATTTCTTTTATTTACTATACGATATGATAACAGTTTCTATTTTGTGTTTAAAGACATATTGATTTTACAAAATTCACCAAAAAAATCATTGTCCATTTCAATAAAAACCTAAACGGCCATAAATTTGTTTCTTGAAGTTAACTTTTACAGCTATCCAGGACCAAAGATGATATTGAACACATAAACAAATCTAATCGCATACTGAAAGTCCTCACACTGACATCTGTCTTCAATATATTTAAGTAACATTGCAGTTTAAATCTGAATGTCCTAAAGGAAACCTATCTCGTTTAATTACATAAAAATAATAAAAGTATACAGGCTATATATAACTATGTCATTAGAAAAGAAAATTTTTTATATTAATTTAACTTAGAAATACAAATTGACAAAATTACTGTTATTAATATATTTAAACTAATTTTAAATATGTGATCTATATACCCTCGATGAAGTGGTATCCATATGCATATAAAAGGATTAAGAGTTTTTTTTTTGATGGATCTCCGTTGGGAATAAACCCAGGAACATAACCGGGTTGGGGCCAATTCACAGGCGTAGTCTCCCCATAAGTGATTAACTCACCAAGGGCCCTGGAAGGGGAGTCAGGCTGTCACTTTCTGGTACCCTAGCATGCTGAATCGAGGGCCGCCCAGGTGGGCCGACGCTCGGCTCGATTCAGACCTTGAATGATCATTTAATACAGAAGAGTCAATTTTACTACCACTTAAGCGCTGGCGCTGAGAGAAAAGTGGCGCAAGAAACTCGCAACGCCCTATCTAATATGGGTTAAGCCGTGTCATATAGCAAAGGGTGTTATCGACCTCATCGGCCGATGTCATGAATGTGTGTGATGTCCACACTCAAGTGTAGGGTGGTCTGGCTACTGCTAGGTGTCGCTACCTAGCCTTAGGGCAGTAATTAAATTCTTGTATTTAACTAGAAGGAAAACCTTAACTTGCGTCGCCAGGGGCGGCGAAATCATCTGCTGCTTGATTTAGTTCGTTCAGATTAAAAGATCAGGACTAAATGAAGTTACATTGTTGCCAGTGTGCCATTGCTGGCTAGCATGCTGGCCTTTGAGGCGGCGGCGGGCCGCTTGCGCTCGAGTCGCCCGGCCTGGCTGCACTACGCGGGCGGAACGCCGCCAGAAGGACGGAGGGTGGAATGCGGTGTGTTGGATGGTGGGTGGTCGCCTGGAAGAGGCTTCCTTGGGATCGCAGGAACTTGCGTTTTGGCGCCTTTGGCAGTGAGGGTAGTTAATATGTGGGGCGTGGCAGTTTACGCACGCAGGAGGTTCATTAAGAGTTAGAAAGGCTTCATAAAATTAACCTTGATTCGAACACTTTGTAGGGGTTCGTTAAGTATCAATCTTATGGTGAACTTAACAGGCGATGTGCTTTAATTGGACTATAAAATTTATCTTAACTAGAGTAACATTTTGTCTCAAGGTAACAACGGATTGTATAAATTATTTTTCAATGTCAATAAGAAATCAAACATGTTGAAGTGACATTTAAAAATTATTTAATATATTTTCTAACTCCACAAGTTTTCCGGATACGAATTAATAATTTTTACACGTTTCTTTAGGGTTTCTGATACATCATCATCATCTGGTGGAAACATGTCCGAAAAACTGTGTTATGTGTATTTGCCGGAAGGATTTAGTTTATATTAATGATTTGTTTTGAATACTTTCAATAATTATTTGAATATTAACTTTGAATGTCATATTTTGCTTTTTTATGGAGCTAAACTAAGTTTCTATCAAACCATTTTCTCGACCGAAGAAGAAATTATATACGGAAGAATTCCCAAGTCATCTTTGGATAAATTTATAATAATAAAAGATAGCTGACAATCAATCGATATCAAACGATATCATATAACGCGGGCAATTATACTAACGTTCGTAAATTTAAGATTAACTTGGAATTTATTGTGGCTTATCAAGCGGTTTATTAACCCACTTAAAGTTTTGTTTGATTGGCTTTAATTTAATTTAATGCACTGGTTAAAGGTTTACAAAATGGTATAATTAAATGGATCACTGATTTGGGAAAATTATTTATTTAGTTATAAAATAAATTATAGTTTGTACTAATTAAAATTTAAATATACTCGTTTTCCTTAAGTGATGTAAAAGGCTTACTGGTGAAAACAATAAGTGTGCCTCAAAAACAAATAATATAAAAACAATAGAGCCAGTGAATGTTTGAAAAGTTTGATGTTTTTTCTTCTTATAAAATTGTATGTATAATATAATTTGGACGAGAAATTTGAAAATTGTACTAAGCTATCATCAAAAGACAATGTTATTTAAGTTAAGTTAGACTAATTTATTAAAATAAAGAACTAATTTGAACCACTGCCACATTATTTTAGTTCTGTTTCTATACTTCATTTTAATTACAGGTTACAGTAGTAATAAATTTAGCTGTTATATTATTGGCTGCCTCCGTAGCCTAGTGGTATAGGCGTGTGTTTTAGAAACTAGAGGTCGTGGGTTCGAATCCTGCGGGAACTAAACAAATTTTCTTTGTTGTTTCCTACTTGGTTAGGGCAATTTGGCCGATCACCGAATTTGTTGAAAAGTAAGATGATGGGCATGTAAAAAGTCGGTCCACCCACCAACCCGCATTGGACCAGCGTGGTGGGATACGGTCCAAAAACCCCCTGATGGATAAGGGTGTATTAGGGGAGGCCTATGTCCAGCAGTGGTCTATCACAGGCTGATGATAATGATGATGAATTGTTTAACCGGTTATAAAGTATTATTTCCTTAAGAATTTCTGTTTTTAATTCCCATCTATCAAGATGGGAATTCTTACTGGTTTGTATAAGCTCTTATTGGTTATTTAGATGTGCCTTATCTACTTGTGGTACAAAGCATGCACTTCATTGCTAGAGAGCTTATTTATACCATTGCATCAAAGGCATGATGACCGATGTCATTAAGCTCGCCTTCTAACCAACTTTCTTATTGTTTTGCAATAAAGCCCAAATAGATTCATAAATAATAAAATATATCAATTTCTTAAGAAAGTTTCGATATAAATCCACGAACTTTGTATATAGTTTAAACGTTTTATTGACGTTATATGTGTGTTATGTTATTTTACTAAACGTAAACATCGCTTAATTTAATACAAATTTATAAATGGAACTGTTTGGAACACAATTGGGTGCAGATCCTTTGTTCTGTACCTTAAATAGGTACTTGGAAGCTATGTAGAGCTGTAATTACATAAATAAAGCTTTAGATACAGCCTGTAATAGTCCACTGCTGGACATAGGCCTCCCCTAATGCACGCCTTCTCCATTTTGGGATTTTTAGACCGTATCCCTCCACGCTGGTCCAATGCCGTGGATGCAGTGGACCGACTTTATAAATGCCCCTCCGACGCATGGATCATCATACTTTTCAATTAAATGATCGGCCCAAATGTGTCTCTCCTAATCAACCAGAAAACAACGTTTACGTAAAGTTGTTTGCCCGCGGGATTCGAACCCACAACCTCCGGTTTATGAAGCAAGGGCCAACACCACCAGACTACGGAGCCTACATATGACTCAGCTTATTTCAAATTATAATTTAGTTTAGAAATATAATAGCAGAATAATTTCAAATTAATATAAAATGTTTATTTAGTAGTAAAATCTGATGAGTGTCAGCACAATGAGATAAGATACTTCCTTCGTCCTCGTCTGTTTACTACATAAAAAGCTATTTAGCTTTGATTAATATTTGAACAAAATTTAACAAAAATATGGACACCTAGAGGCCAAGGCATGGCAAACGTGGGATGCAAAGTGGCCGGTGTGGGCTGGATGAGAATATCTGAAGATCGGAAGCGATGGCGTGCATTAGGGGAGGCCTATGTCCAGCAGTGGACTGATACAAACTGATGATGATGATCATATCATAATCTATTTCGGAATACAAATTCAAATTTTCTCGGTGGCTATGATTCATAACTATATGTCAGCTCCATGACGTGCATGATTTATGCCTTTAATAGAGATTTGAATTTCCGAGTTACCAACCCATTTTTTATAAACGACGGTGTAAAGTAAAATCGTCAATGACTAAAATTAACATATACAATGACAAAATTAAAACAATATAATGACTAAAATTAAAATTTTAATTTTGGAGCGATTGGAAATTAAAAACTTTTGAACAAGTTCTCGTAATGAACGTAATATTATTTAAATACTAACCAATCAGAAATTTGTTTAATATTAAGCTCCTAGCAAAATTGATAAAATATCAATAAATCAATCAGCATGTATTCATAATGGCTTTAAATAGACTACTTGCTATTTCACAATAAATCAACACAAAGGTCTTCTTATAGCAAACATTTTGTAAATTATAATATAATAAAATATCTTCGAATTTAATAACATTTTTGTGCCCCACGTCTTTGTTCGTATGATAAAACATATTTATTTAAATAATCATAGTTCTTTTTAAGTAGCCTTAGTTTATTCCCTATTATGAAATCGGACCAGTTTTATATAAATTAACCAAAACAAACTGACATACGGTCAAAAACTACAAAAAAGTCTGCTTTGTTATTCGTTTTGGTTTAATACTACAGTTTTTCGAAAATTCAAAGACAATTCCAAAAAGTAAAAATGATGAAAACTGAAAGTGTAAACTGTTCCCGTAGCCTAGTGGTGAGGGCGTGTGCTTTACAAACTGGATGTCGTGGGTTCGAATCCTGCGGGGTCTTAAGAAATTTCATAGTTCTTTCCTAGTTGGTTTGGGCAATTTGGGCCAGTCATCCAATTACTTAAAAAGTAAGATGATCCATGCTTTGGATGGGCATGTAAAAGTGATGCCCACCAACCGCATTGGAAGGGTTGGATACAGTCAAAACCTAATGGGCAGCAGGGGAGGCCATGTTCATTAGTGAACAACTGAACGTCCTTATACCAAAAATTGAGAATGGCTCGAGGACCCTGACAAAGCCACGATGTCTCTATGGATGAGTTGATGCATAACACTAGTCACACACTAACACTATCACAGATGCACAACACTTATCACCAAGAGGAGAGTCCCTTTCGTAGCGGCTTGCAAGGATCTTCCTTATATTTCGGACTGTTTGTTCAGAATATCGACAAACATCAGTTAATACGATACTTCTTTCTTAAATACCCGCTTTGAAATAGTGTTCTGACTACAGTGTTATATTAAAGTTTCACCATAGTGATTAATAAACTGTTCATTCATCCTATTTAGATTTAATATATAATTATTTTGAAGTTTAAAAAAGTTTTAATTAGGCGCGCATACTTACATACATTATTTTACATACTTTCTAGCTTTCAGGCTTTACGTATAATTTACGATACGACCTACGTGACCTTTCATACGTAAAAAATTTACAGCGCTCGGTATCCTACGCGTTACACAAATTTCCTAATTAAATGTGCAGTTTATGGATTATGCATATAAGGCCTATTACTCTAATATGTTTCTACTTCATTTGTGCTTGTTTTTACGACCATGACCAGGTATAAGTAAAGTTTCCGCGTAAGTATTATTTTTATAGACATAGTTAATGTTCCTCTATTTGTGTCATCTATTTTTCTTAATTCATTCTATGATAAAATGGTTTGTACTGTTAAGTTAAAACATGTTTAAATATTTATTACAACAATATGATTTTAAGCGCGACAACTGATTTGGTTTGCAGATAAAAGCTTTTACAGCAGTAAAAACTCAAATTAAGATGCAAAATATATAAAAATTTTTTTCGTCAGAAATTGAGCTAAGTTATGTAGTATCTACAATTAAGTTATTTCTAATGGTGTATTTTAATTGAAATTTAGCTTTCTGTTGCTCTACTAACATAATAAATAATACAGTTTTACGGTTTTTATTGCCTTTCACAATCCTAGTACAATCACTGTAGTAAAGTGGCATATAAATATTTTATAATTAATATATAACATTCACTTATTTCTTTTCTTGATTTATTTTCTCATTTTACTAAAGTATTTAAAACTTATATATAATTGTAAAATAAACTAATTTTGATAAAGTTACATCAGTTTTTAAACGACTCAAATACATGCATGTGTAGCATTGTCAAATGAAGCAAATAAAACGGCAATAATAGCCGCAATAGCCACATGTGTCATAAATTATCGATGCAGGTTATTAGTGTAATTAAGATTTACGATTATGTGGGTTTAAGAGATAATAAAGTTAGACTTATGTTATTGGCTGCGATTATAATCAATATTGATACACTTTTAAATCAAAAGCAGTAACTTGGAATATAGTAAAGTAATACTAACATCTAATTTCTATGATCTAGATAAATTGTTTGAAATGCTTGATATAATAGCTTTTTGTTTTAATAAAGTCCTAATTTATTTCGTAATTGTGTTTTTAAATATATAGAGTATATATTTCATCGAAGGAAAATGAACTAAAATATAATATGTTACAGCGTTCTGAATCAAATTTCCTTATCTGTAAAAGTTTTCAAATTTAAAATTTCTGTATTCAATTTAGGCTCTGTAGAGCTCTTATAAAAGTCAATCGGCAAGAAATTGAGGTCATTTATTTTTTGTTTTGAATAAATACATTACAAGCATCCCTAATAAATAGTAAATAGCCAGGGAATAGTTTAGTGTTGTGGTTAAATTCGCTTCTTCCCACCTTGTCCTCAATGCAATCTATGACCCAACTAGCTGTAGCCCACGAATCGTCCGCGTAATATTTAAAAATAAAATTGTAATTTTTTTTCAAGTTCCCTATTTAATTTTTATATATATTAAGTTACTACCAGTCACGTGAACCATCTTCCAAAAACAACATAACAAAGTCATGTCAAAATCAGACCAGCAATTACAGAGATTAGCCAGATCAAACAAACAGACAGACAAAAATTAAAAAAAAAATGTGTTTTTACTTGTGCCAGTTAAACATTACATTGTATTCAGACTTTCACATTTCATCATCATCATCATCATCAGCCTGTGATAGTCCACTACTGGACATAGGCCTCCCCTAATACACCCCTATCCATTAGAGGGTTTATGGACCGTATCCCACCACGCTGGTCCAATGCGGGTTGGTGGGTGGGCTTTCACGTTTATTCTTTTTTAATTAGGTATTTAATGTAGTGCTTACCGTTTTTACAGTAGACCAGAAATTATGAATCGAAAGACAAGGATAATGTATCAGATCTATAGACTAGCACCATGTGATCTTCTCTTTATGAAAATAAAATTTACATCTTCAGTAAGTTTTGTCAATTTTTTACACTATTACAATATATCAAATCAATTAAACTTAATTTTAATCTTAAATTAACCAAATATTTCATGTATTTTCTATGGCACCACATATTTCTCCACCAGTCAGCACTTTTCATATTCTTTCATCTTGTCTATAATAGTAATCGAAAGTGTCCATCAAAACTTTTTCGGACAAATTTCTCACTTCTGTAATAGAAAGGGTGAAAAAAGGGTACACAGGTACGAGTTACGCATTATCTAACTTAAATGTATTCTTTTTTTATTTAGATACTTTTAAGACTTACCTTTTATATTCTAGATTTTTATTCCAGTACTAAGAATGTACAGTCAATTAGTTTTATTTATTTTAAAAAAATTGAGCACTCATTGCACTGAGTACTTAAAAGCGTTGGTTATTTAAAAAGTTTTATATTAGATTATGCCATTTTTTTCGATTCCTTGGCATTTCTATTGATACTCAGCAGCCAACTATATAGTATTAATAAGTGACCCAAGTAACTGTTAGATGGAATAACAGTTGTGAATTGACATTACACATCGCGATAGAACATCGTACGTTTCACGACCGATTTCTTTCTACACATGTTTACTCTTAGGGATCAGTCATTACCAGTAGTTTTTTAGGACTTATTTAAATGAGTTTTAATGAATAAAAATACAGGACCTGATTTAATTAAAATGTTTGACAAGCGCTTAAACAATTGGTCTGAACTACTTTAATTACTACTACAACTAATAAATATTAATGTAATAAACAGTAAAATAGACTACCGAGGCCCTAATTAGCATTTCAAAAGACCCTTTATCAAATAATATTGTATTAATAACACAGAAGAATTAATTTCTCCCTGAATCGTTAATATTGCTTTGTAAGTCTATGTTAATTTAACAGACCTGTATATTGAATAGATCAAACGGGACAGTTATCAAAAATTTTCATATTCTATTTTAAGTTATTAGAATGATTTATACAGACTTATAATTCTTAGTGTCAAAATGTAGAAAATCAAGTAAGTTATTCACCCTGTCCATAAAAAATGCAGCACGGCTAAGATATTGGATGTCATTTAGCCAGTAAATGTTACGGTAGCCAAGACAACACACAAGACTTCACATTTGCTTAATCGTTTTTGTCCACTAAAACGCTCAGTAACTTTTAGCGGGCATAACTACCTTTATTCTAAATGAAATGATTATATTTTGAGAAGTTTTAATTAAAGAAAAGAATGTTAACTAATCTATTTTTTTTGATTATTATATAATATCTATAAGGTTTCTGACAAATGGATTCTGATCAGATTTAGATACACTTTGTAAACAATATTCTTTAGCAACGTTATAAAGGCGAACTTTTTTGTAAATATTTTCCAAGTGATCTCACCATAAGTTTATGTTTTGTCAATGGTTTTATTTTAACATTGTTTTATTTTATTTTTCTATTTTGTAAAAAAAAAATAAGCCACAGGGCTTACAAAAAGTACGATCCAATTGCAATTAGTTCAACCACAAAATGCCTAAGTAATTATTGTCAAATTTTTAATTGTGTATTAACAATTAAATATGAAAGATCGAAATAAAATTTTGCCAAGCGCCAGGGCTGAAAGTTTAAACGTTTTGAATATTTTTTCGTCTTATTTCAGTCAAAGGGTATGCCTAGGCTTCAATCCTTTTAGATCAATGACAAGGCTTTCTGCAAGTTCATTATAATTGTGCTGGTATTCCTAATTAAGAGATTTCTGTTTTTATTTTTATTAAATAAGGTACATTTTATTTGAAATCATGGGGTATTAAACCCAGGTTACTTTTAAAACGCAGTTTCAATTAATAGACAAATAATTGAAACGTAGTTAAATCAAGCCCTCAGGCTCCTTAGAAACGAGATCTTAGTTACAGCTACATATGAACTGTTACCATTTTATTAAAATTTCGAGAACACTAAGCAGACATAATCTTGAGTTTTTAGCCGTCTCAACTCTAGGATATCTTTCGTTGTTATGTATATATTAATTTATTGTTATCAAAAAATATTTAGCCCTCAATTGGAACCGAAAGTTTGTAATATATTAAGAATTGTCAAAAGGGAGGAGTTGGGGTAGGACCGATTTTTTATTTAAAGAATTGATAAATGAATTAAGGTAACCTCATAAATTACAACAAAACAAATCTGATATTTGATGCTCAAAGTTGCAAATTACAGATTAAATATCTTTAATTACTATAAATGCTACTATATAAAATGTTGCAAGTGAACGATCTGTTGGTGGTAAATACTTAGGATCTTAGTCATTACTGCTGTATCACTGATTTTCCACCAGTCTCCGAGTTGTTTGCCAAGCTTTCACCTTGGAACACATGCTTGCATTCCGGCACTATAAGAATATTGATAAAATTTTTCATGAACTAACATTTTGTTGTATTCTGATTTTTGCTCATAAATGGCTTCCAATTCCTCATTACTTCTTTAGCAGTTTCACAGTTTTCAATTAAAGATATTTGGTTTAAATCCATTGATGATGTTAGAATGAACATGGCCATTCCGTCATCCTTGTCCCATTGCACTTGCAAACTTGGCTCTGTTGGTTTTGTCTTCTATGCTTAATCCTTTTGCTCTTAACGCGACTTCACTTGAAATTTCCATTGTTTGAAATTTCTCCCATCAAACTTCTCAATTTCATGGCGTTCGTAACCTCCATCGTAGGTTTGTATAATGGTCTTGCTCTTAACTTAAAATTTTATTGAAATATTCAATTGACGTTGCCTGGGCCCATAACCTGTTGGAATTTGGGCAATATTTCAATAAAACCCAGTTAGAATTTCTTTATTGGAACAAGCCTGTCAAGTTTATTCACAATGACATTTTATATTTTAAAATTTTTCTTTTTATATTTATAAAAGGAGGAAAGAAATTATTGCCAACAGTGGCAGAATATATGAACTTAAATATTTACAAGAATACCTCTTTATAAATTTATTTATTCAATAGTGATAATATTCACATAATGTAATAAAATACTTTTAATGCATTTACTTTTTCTTTATCGTTAAGAATATTCAAATTGGAAAGTATTATCTAAGGTTTGTCATTAGAATCACCGATCGTGCGGATTTCTTAGTCACGATGTCGCAGTGGTCGGTGAGCATCGCGCGTTCGCTATTGACGCATTTTTCAAGAGTAACGATTCTTACGTACTCTCTCGCCGAGGGTTTTGTTACATTTCTATATTCGACGGATTGGCGATGAAATAGGTTCCGCGCAAGTGCTTCGGCTATGAAAACACCACGGCCAGGGCCTAGTCGATCGTCAAGGACCCCGAAAACATTAAATTGGTTGAACGCAGTTTACGTGAAAATGCAGATTAACGAGTTAGATAAAACAGCAGCTTCACTGGGACTTCCAAGAGTAATTGTGCATAAAATTTTGAAAAAAGATATGGAGTTTCATCCTTTTAAAATTCAAATTATTTAAGAATTAAAAAGGACTTTGCGTCACGCAAATTTTTGTGAAACCATGTTGGAGCGTTTTCGCACGGTTTCGAGCGACAGAGGCTCATTTTCATTTAAACGGAAACGTAAACTTGGAGCTTCGATGGATTTGTTGCAGAAAATCTCCTCAAAACTGATTAGTCGCTTTGGGACATCCGTAGCACCAAGGTCACTCGACTTTACTCCAATGCATTCTTTTTGTGGGCTACCTCAATAAGAGAATTTACGCCAATAATCCGCGAACTGTTATGGACTGAAAAGAAAATATTCGTCGAGAAATCAGCGCAATTGAACCAAGTTTACTGCAGCGTGTGGCGCGGAATACGAGGCTCGTTTCGAACAGTGTGTAACAGGAGACATTTGGATGACATTATCCTTAAAAAATGAAATCCGCATTTGTATTCTATCTTTTAATACTTTTTTTAATTTAAATTTGAAATACAAATCAACATAAATCTGCCACCAGACACCCTGTACAACTCTGCCACAAGCTAAAACACGCCTTAAACAAATGTGATAAAATTCATTGACTGTCAACAAAACTAACCCACAAGGGTAGCCCATTACATGATTTGTTTTAAAGAAAATGAATGGTTAATTAGTGAAAGCATATAATTTCAGCAGTTTTTAATACACTTTGGAATATTCATGGACACTGAAAATTTGTCATCGCCCATCCCATAGCGTGATGTCACTTTTGATACCATACATTTTTTTAGACATCTTCAACAATATGTAATTACGAGATATAAATTGGTTCATGTACGTCATGTTGTATGTAATGTATTATAGATGTTTTATTGAAGTGAATCTTCTTTGTCGGGTTGGAAAAAAATTAGTGTAATATTTTTCGCGCTATCTTATATTTAGCACGTCACTATAAAGCGTTGTCGATATTATTATTAATAAGCCATTAATAACAAATATATAATAACGACATCAATGATAGTAATAATTCTATCACAATTAATGAAATTCAATAATAATCTTTGTTGCAATAAGCTAAAATAAAATATTATAAAATAAAATGACTTTACGGATTTTATGGACTACACAGTCTAAGTGTTCGAAACGTCGGAATTTAAAATGTAAAATAAACGCGATGAAATCCGTAAAGCCATTTTATTTAATAATGTATAATATTCAGTAAACAATAGAAATAATTAAAATGAAATAATTGTAGAATTGTATTTATGTCTATGATAATAAAAGCCTTTTATTAATCTTTATTAATAAATGTCTATGACAAACTATGCAACTTTTTTTTTTTTTTATGAGGGAAATCTTTTAAAGATACCGATACCGTGGGAGCAACAACCGGGTATGTGGGATTTCCACCCACTAAAACCCTCAAAGTTCCTTCTCCGCGCGTTTCTGGCGGCAAAGCGAGATCAACTAAGTCATGCGATCGCTATGCCACCCGCGCCTAGTCTCTGGACTCCATCTTGTGGCTGGGCCAGCCATTTCCTCTACTCTAGAGCGTGCTCTTAGCACTGCTCGCACTCTGAGCCATGATGTTAACGGATGTTGGACTCCCCATCATCCACACCCGCGGCTACACTCATAGGGGTGGCATTAGGCGAGCGTAAGCTCGCCGCCTTCGCCCTGGGCGTTGTCGGCGAATGCGCGCCGAGGAGGGATCTAATTCCCTTTCCCGCTCAGCGGCCTCTTTTTGGGCCATGACAGCCTCGCAAAACGAGGTGACCGCCTCCCACGACCTCTCTCTGTCCACCATGGCGCGGATCACACCAGCTAATGAGAGGTCGTTGCCAATCTCCTCGCAGAGATTGGCTCGCTCCATTGCCCATGCGGGGCACTCCGCCAGGGTATGCTGAGCTGTGTCATCATCGCAATCGCAATGATGACACTGCGCTGTCGGCTCTCTTCCAACGGTGTGACACAGATACCTTCCAAAGCTACCGTGCCCTGAAAGGATCTGCACCAGCCGGAAGGTAAGTGTTCCGTGGCGGCGGTCTACCCACTCTTTGAGGAGCGGACGTACTGCTTCTACTGTTCGCTGTCCAGCTCTTGGCTCAGCGAGCCGGCGCTTCCACCGCCGCATGACATCCTCATGCGCGGAACGACGCCATCTCTCTAACTCTTCCAGAGGTGTAGCTACACCTCTAAATCTGGCTCTGGTGCGATGACTGTAGACCTCCGCTAGGACACTGGCATCAAGGTCCCAGGGAGGGGTTCCAGCCAGTACGCATGCTGCCGCATGTGAGACCGTGCGCAGAATCGTGCCCTCGCCGCTATGACCCGCTGTACTAAATACAATAGTGCTCGATTCTTCTTGGATTAGGCATCGGCCCACACGGGTGCTCCTCACAGCGCCATAGAGGTCAGCACGCTGACGTAAAATCTTCGGCATGCTGTTTTTGGTCCTAAGATCCTTCCAAGAGCAGATGCCGTCCCAATTAGCTTGGGAGCGAGACTTCGAAAATGCTCTCGGAAGTTCCACCGGCTGTCGAGCGTCAGCCCCAGATACTTCATCTGGGACTTCAACTCGACCCGAGTGCCGCAGATGTTAAGGCTGGCACTTGGTGGTGGTCTTGCCCTCGGGCCATGAAACAAGAGGGCCTCGGTCTTATGAAGAGCAACACTCAACCCGAGCATCTCGATGCGTCGCACTACAAGGGCGACTCCAACTTCAGCTCGTCTCGCAGCTTCAGCAAAGTTTTTCCCCCGGGCTGTGATTAAAGTGTCATCTGCATAGCAAATGACACGCAACCCAGTTAGAAGGGCACCGCGGATTACGAAGTCATACCCCATGTTCCATAATAGGGGTCCTAAAACAGACCCCTGAGGAACTCCGCACCGCATTTCTTTTCGATAAATCGTACCGTCCCGACCCACATACGAGATCTCTCGATTGTGGAGGTAAGACCCGATGATCCGACGGATGTACATGGGCAGACCATGGAACCTAAAAGCCGCCTCAATCACCTCAAAGGGCAGTGAATTAAAGGCGTTGGCGATATCAAGAGACACCGCCAACAGCACTCCACCTCCCGAAACTACCTCTTTGGAAAGATCCTTTAGGTTTGAAATAGCGTCGATCGTAGACCGCTCAGCCCGAAAACCATACTGGCAATCTGCTAGGTCGGGTCCCACGCTGCGAAGATGATTGACGATACGGGCCGCCAGAATTCGTTCAAGAAGCTTACCCGCATCGTCAAGCAGCACAATGGGACGGTACGCAGACGGCGAGTCTGCAGGTCGTCCCTCCTTCTTGAGTAACACAAGTCTTCCTTCCTTCCAGCAGGAAGGAAATTGACCCTGCTCGAGGCATGCATTCAGTATCTCTACATACCACTCAGCCAACTCACCCAGGGCTAGTGCCAGGACGCACCCAGGCACCATCCGGCCCAGGGCAGTTTCTTCGCTTTGAGCTTCTGGATGGATACACGAAACTCTGCCAGAGTAATAAGTGGGATATTCTCTGCCTGATCCTGCTCGTAAGAGACTTCAACCACGGCTGGCGCCGTGTAAACCACTTCGTCTGGAAACAACGCGGCCACAACATCCGACAGCACATCTGGTTGGAGACTTTCCGTCAATGGGGAGCCTGCCTGAGTTTTTCCGAGCTACCAGATACGGCCGCCCCATGGATCTCTATTAAGACCATCGAGCAACTCCTTACGAGCTTGATCCTTAGACCTGCAGATCTCGAGCTGCAGCTCCTTCTTATGGCGTTATAGGCGTCATGCGAGTCTTTGGAGCAAGACTAGGTCACCCATACGCTGCCTTCTTTGTCGGGTGTATTGGCGTCGCGCGGACACCATGCCTCGCGCAAATCGGCGATTATAGGTGACCACCAACACGTGGCGTTTTGGTACAGCGCTTGGCGGTGGCATTGAAGCGTCACAAATTCGCCATAGGCTCTGGCGAAACTTGCGTCCTCCTCCTGTACTCATAATGGGCTGCTGGAGCCGCATCGTCCAAGCTTGGACGATTGACGCCTCCACCGCTGCATCCCTGTTCAGCTGAGCTAGAGACCACCTAGGGAAAGCTGTTGTGTTCTCGGCGGAACGATGTAACTCTAGGCCAGATGTTGAGGCCAGTTCGAACCTGATATAACAGTGGTCCGACAGCGTTTCCACCTCTTGCAGAACGCGCCAGTTAACTATTTGCGTTGAAGCCACGGGAGTTGCGAACGAAAGGTCCACAATGGACTCACCCTGTGGCCTCACGCATGTACTGACGGAGCCTCGGTTTAAAAGCGTTAGGCCGAATGCAACGGCCCATTCCTGTACCACCTCGCCACGCGGAGTTGTTGCGGGAGACCCCCACAAAATGCTCTTAGCATTGAAGTCACCGAGGACGATAGACTGTCTCAAAGACTCGCGCCTTACAACAGCCCCAATCTCATCCAAGAGTCTTTCGACCTCTGCGAGTGGCTTGCTCGGGGGCAAGTAAATGCCGAAGAGCACAAAGTCTTTCCAGGTGGCGGCGACGTAACCTTCTCCTCGTGCCACTAATGACAGCGGAGAAGAACGCACTCCTGTAGGGACGACTATAGCCACTGTCATTTCCGTGTCGCCCAGCCAATTGGGTCGAGTGGGTATGTAATACGGCTCGGAGATAACTGCCGCGTCAATGGACCACTCCAACATGTATTGCAGGAAAATATCCTGCGCACCAGTGCAGTGGTTCAGGTTAGCTTGGAGGAAGTTTATGGACGTACTAGCCATTTTAGACTTCCATAGCTTCCTCACTCACACCGGCTTGTTTATGGGCTTGGGCCGGAGTCCTGACGGCCAGTTTGCCCTTCCTCTGAGGGGGGTGGCATTTTCTTCCACCAGCAACATGATTGGCTTGCTTACCAGCCAATGCACATAGCGGGCAGTGTGGATCCGCTATGCAATCTGCCACAATGTGCCCTTGTTTACCGCAGCGGAAGCACAAATGGCTGCGATCAACACTAGAAGTGCAACGACGACCCGTGTGTCCCGTCTCTAGGCAGCGGAAACAGCGCATGGGTCGCGGTTCCAGCAGCTGCACCCGAGCGGAACTCCAACCCACTAGAAGACGTCCATCCTCGGCGAGAAGCATTGCAGCCGCTACTGGGCATTGTACCCAGGCCGCACCTGCGCTGAATATTCCGCGGTGTCTAATGTCGCCAACTCGTACGTGCTCAGGCGGGCAGAGACTACGTTTCGTGACAGCAGCTATTACATCTTCTTTTGACACCGAGTCATCTAAGCCAGAAACACGCAGTTCTGCGCATTTTACCGGCCTTGAGACGCGGACCTCCGGAGGCAGGACCTCCTTGAGCTTTTTGGCAAGAGCGTCTGCTTTGCTCTCATCCGCACTTTCAGGAAGCTCAAACATGCGGGCCCCTGTTGCGGCTGTCCGGCAGGAAAGACCCATGGGAATTCCTAAGTCCTCCAGCCTAATATTAGTTTTGGCCGCAGCCAGCACTGCCTCATATGTGAGACCCTTCTCAATAGCCTCATCTGGCAGGGTGATCACCACAGCAGCTGTGCGAGGAGGTTAAACTCTCTTCCTCTTTCTCCGACGTTTCACGCTCTTGCGCTTCGAGGGTTTGCCTGATTTGACTGGCATGCCATCCGCGGGCGCTTTAGAATTTGATGAAATAGCCAGGTTAGAAGAAGATGTCTTCTTTCCTTTCCGCAACATCAGCCCACGACCCATCTGCGGTTGGTGTTGGGGCTTAATCAAACTTCGGAGCCGTTGGCTCCTTCGATGCTTGAGTTGGCCTGACCTTTTTACCGGCTGTTTAGGGAATTGATGCATTCAGTTCTGCGGCTGTTTGCGGCCGACTTTCAGCTCGCACAGTGGACGTGGCGGTCTGGAAGAAACCGACCATCTAGTTGGCATCGACCATGTTGGCGATGTCTAACATGATCTTGGCGTGGATTCCTCAACATCTGCTCCATCGAAGCAGCTGGACGGTGGCTGGCCAGCTGATCAAGATCAACGCGAAGGCGTAGCTGACCCTCCTCGTAGCTCCTCAACTTCTCTTTGGAGGCGAGCGTTTTCTCAATCTCCTTTGAAGTTGAGCCTTTAGAGCCTCGTTTTCTTCCGAGGTGGTTCGATTCAGAAGCGCCCTTTCGCCTCTTTCATTACAGTGCACGCAACTTTCAGCGACCGTATAAATCCCCCCTTCAGGTTTTTGGACTTGCGCGCGACATGCAAGATTGAGTCAAGCGCGCCATCCATCTCCTTACCGAGCGAATCTGCGGGTAGGTCGCGGATCACAGGAATTGTGATCTCAGCCGACCTTACATATTTCACAGCATCCTCCTCAGAGTCCAACTCGAGTGCCTCCCGCTTCTGGCGATTAAGCTCCTCACGGGCTTTGGCCATTCTACATACTGCCCGGTTGTAGGTGGGCGTCCTCTACCTCTTTTGAAAGTGGCTACCTTGTTCGGCACCTGTTTCGTCTCTCCGGATGAGTTCCCATCCGATGACTTTGCCTTTGGGCGCTTTCGCCCTTTAGCGACGTCATTATCTTTTTCGGAGCAGGTCTCCATAGCGGTATCTGTATCAGAAACCGTCAGACCACATCCTTTAAGCTTTCGACACTTCTGTCCCGGCTACATATCTGGTGCAACAGAGCTCTCCTTGAGGGATTTCTCCTTGACTCCTCTGCATCAACTTTAAGGCCCGATGCTGGACCTGTAGGCATTTGGTGCCCCCAGAATACGAGGAGCAGCCTAAACCAGATTTCTCCAATGTAGGAGGGATTCTCCCTTGCTGTGCAAGAGGTACCCTCCTGGGTAACAATGATCTTTGCCATCCGCCATTTAGATTTCGTTGCAACATTTTATTTACCCTTGCCCCAAACCCATACGCGTAGCTGCAAAAACGTCGCCAAAAATCAGCACACGTAGATTTTTATAGAGGTTTTCTCCTCGCGGTCGAAACTCCCGTTCCTCTCAGTGAGGGTTACGGGTTGGCCGACGGTGGTCAGAAGACCCACCCACTGATCAGGCAAAGACCAGCAGGCCCGCCGCCCCAACAAGAATCCTCAATGGACCCCCGTCCAACGCCATGCAAAACTCTGCAAGACGTCCCTCCTCAGTCAGTTTTTGTCCGCGCCAGCTGCAGCCGGTGCCCCCCATATCTGGAGGGCGTTCCCCTATCCGCAACCTGGGGACGCGCCGGATGGGAGATCTGACAACTCCCACCGGAAACTATGCAACTTGTTTCATATATAAGTAATTAAAGATATTTAATGCTCTAAGATTGCAGCTTAGAGCATTAAATATCAGAGTTGTTTTGTTGTAATTTATGTTAGGTTACTTTAATTTCATGTTATCAATTTCTTACATTAAAAAATCTGTCACTACCCCCAACTTTTTGGCAATTCTTAATATGGTGCAAACTTTTGGATTCCAATTTGGGGCAATTTTTTTTGATACACAATAAATTAATATATAACATAACAAAGAGAGATATTTAGAGTTGAGACGGCTAAAAACTCAAGATTATGTGGCTAGCTTTAAGTGTTCTCGAAATTTTAATAAAATGGGAACAGTTCATAATTGTAGCTAACTAAAATCTCGTTTCTAGGAGCCTGAGGGCTTGATTTAACGTACGTTTCAATTATTTGTCTATTAATTGAAACGTACGTTTTAATAAAAATTGCCTGGGTTTAATACCCCAGTAATTTTAAATAAAATGTACCTTGTATTTAATAAAAATAAAAAAACAGATGTCTGTTATTTAGGAAGCGTACTAAAGCAGCCAATTATAATCAACTTTGGCAGAAAGCCATTGTCATTGATCTATAAAGAGGATTGTAAGCCCTAGGCGGTACCCTTTGTACTGAAAATAAGACGAAAAAATATTTTAAAACGTTTAAACATTCAGCCCTTAGGCGCTTGGCAAAAATTTCATTTCGATCTTTCATATTTAATTGTTAATACACAATTAAAAATTTTACAAAAGTTACTTTTAGGCATTTTGTGGTTGAATTAATTCGTACAATTGGATCGTACTTTTTGTAAGCCTGTGGCTTTATTTGTTTTGTTTTACAAAATAGAAAATATAAAAAAAAAACAATGTATAAAGTAAAAACCATTGACAAAACATAAACTTTATAGGTAAGAGATCACTTGGAAAATATATACGCAAAAAGTTCGTCGCTATAACGTTGCTAAAGAATTTTGTTTACAAAGAGTGTGTCTAATATCTGATCAGAATCCATTTTGTCTGAGAAACCTTATAGATATTATATAAAGTAATCAAAAAAATAGATTAGTTAACATTCTTTTCTTTAATTAAAACTTCTACAAAATATAATCATTTCATTTAGAATAAAGGTAGTTATGCCCGCTAAAAGTTACTGAGCGTTTTAGTTAATAGTTAATTTATTATTTTATCATGTCATCAAGAAATCTTTTGTATGATAAAATCCAATATTTCATAAATTAATATTCAACAGCTCCAATTTAAGTAACTTAACCTTTTGATGCTGTTCGAATGTCGTAATTGCTCGTGCCTCAAATATTCAATTAAACCACGCAATTGAAAGCTTGATCGTCACGAGTCATGTTATTAAATATCATTACTATCAATATAGTATCAAAATGGTTTATATTAGAAATTAAACATTAGTCAACAGTAGACAATAATTGCATATTTTTTTATGTTAAGACATGTCACCCTCAACAATTTTAAAGTTGATTGATGTCCTTTTAGTAAAGTACCATCTCTGTGCATTTTTCAAAACGATTAAGCAAATGTGAAGTCTTGTGTGTTGTCTTGGCTACCGTAACATTTACTGGCTAAATGACATCCAATATCTTAGCCGTGCTGCATTTTTTATGGACAGGGTGAATAACTTACTTGATTTTCTACATTTTGACACTAAGAATTATAAGGATGTATAAATCATTCTAATAACTTAAAATAGAATATGAAAATTTTTGATAACTGTCCCGTTTGATCTATTCAATATACAGGTCTGTTAAATTAACATCTGGTCATGTTTAAGCGCACTTTTGTGTTATTGAATAAAAGGAATTTTTACGGATTTTATCACGTTTATTTTACATTTTAAATACCCGACCTTTTAGAAAATTTTCCAGCGGCCATGGTCACGGGGTAGACTATGTAAAATAAACGTGATAAATTAAATTACATGGTCAAATAAAACGAACCTTCAAGAGGGTCCATAAAACCGAGAGCCTTGATAAGCCATCCAATAAATCCTAAGTTCCTAATCTTTAATTTTACGAACGTTAGTATAATGAACCCGGTGTCATTATACTAACGTTCGATACGTATTGGCGTTATATGGCGTAATATTTCAAATATATATTTTATAAGGAAAATAAGTAATGGTCAAAAATTTTGGAAGCAATTCTTTTATTAGGCACGATAAAATAAAACCAACACCCCAATAACAATATTAAGTTTCACTACCATCCAAATAATTAAAGTTAAACGTTATTATGGATATGCTTAACTTGATTTTTTTTCAAAGCAGGCAAACATTTTAGATATGAAGATTTCGCGAAGAGGCTACGCGGGCGCGTGGTCACTCGAGTTTCGTCAGCCAATTTGATTGCACCAACTAGCTCGATTGACGGCGTATGGTAGATCCTATTTAAGGAACATAAGCGAGGATACGGTTCGAAGGACCTGCGATAATAGGAAGGATAAAAACCTTGTATGATGGTGGCAGAGCTGCAGGCGTCTTCGTTGATGCGGTTGGGGTTCGCGGTAAACGTAAAATTATGAGCCCGGAGCGTTGGCCATTCGCGTCTCGTGGTTTTACGAAAATATGATGCGTAGCGTAGGAACTCCCGAAGACAATTGTCGACTGCGGCGGCGCTGGCCGCTGACCGCGTCACGAAGTATTTACCATTTATCCACTTTTTTCTCGAGGTGAAAAAAAATTAAAGGAAAAAAGAGGGCAGGCGAAAAGGAGCGGTATAGTAAGAAAGGGAAGGAAGATTATTGCGTAACCAATTTGCGACTGTGTTAGACGACATAGAAATGCGCGCGAGCAATAGTCCTCCGATAGGTATCTACTTTCTCGGAACGGTGGGATAGTTGCAAGGAAGCTAAGAGGAACCTAATCTAAGTTGTAAGCCCAGCCGTAGCGGCAATGTAAAGAGGAATGGAGAAGCCTGGCTTCGGATGTACTTAGGAGGATGCTTGGGTAGATGGAGTAAGTTTTCCGCTATCTGTGATTATCACCATATCTTCTTATAATCATAAATTTATGCAACATCTTTACTTCAGTTTAAAAAATGGTTCAATAGAAACACTTAGTTTGACTACATAAATAGGAGGAAGTTATGTGACATTAAATATTTAATAGATGCCAAAACTATTTAAAGTTATTTAACAAATGAGCATTAGATATTAATTTAAACTAAATTCCTGTACGAAAAATATACAGGATCCAGTTTTTGGACATGTTTCACACCAGATGGTGGATGATGTATCAGGAAACCATTGAAGAAATGTAAAACTTTTATTACGCTGACATATCTGGAAAATATACTTAACATTTATAAAATTTCACCTGAACATGTTTTATTTCTAATCGATATGGGAATAATAGATTTATATAATTCGTTGTTACTTGTAGACAAAATGTTACTCCAATAAAGATTAACTTTATCGTCCAATTAAAGCACATCGCTCGTTGAAGTTCACCGTTGATACCCTGTAAACCCCTTACAAAATGCAATATGCAATAAAGGTTAATTTTATGTAATCTTTCTTAATTTTATTTTCTTATATATTTTTATGTTGTTCGAATTATAACATAATAACTCTTATGGCCTTAAAAGTTACTCCTAAGTTAAATAAATATAAATAGTTTTATTTTTACTTAAGTAACATCTAATGGCCTGTATAGCGTTTCTTCGTATAGGATATATTGAAGACAGATGTCAGTGGCTTTTGAATAAAGTTCTGTCCGAAAATTAATTAATTGTTTAACCATCTTTTGCATACGCTTACACGATTTAATAAGCATTGTTTTTAATATTTTTTAGCTAAGTTTCTAAAAGTTCGTAAAAGATTTTAAAAGAAAAAGTTTTCAGTTTATTCGTCAAGTTGATTTTATCATTATTGTTGACACTGCAAATGTTTCTTTAATATTTATTTAAACATAAACTTAAGCCGACTTCTATACGATCTCAAAGAAATGATAAGAAAGTTAAATCTCAAACAACCTTAATAATAGATTATAACTTTCTCTATATTTATTAAATAAAATAATTATTACTATCAGTGAGGCACAACAGTACTCATGAATATGATATATAATATTTAAATCAGGTGTATGAGACGATTAATGCTTAAATAAAAATCTGCGTGTAAACTAGTTTCTTAGCTTAGTTCATTTATTTTTATACGAGGAATCCAAACTCCTATTAATGTATTGCAACACTAAGACGTATTTTCTGTTAAGATCGAAAAAATAATTAAATGTCCGGTAATCTTGCTGCGTGCCGGTGAATGCCTTTTACACGTGATATCTTATCATTATAAAAAAGAGTAATGCAATGTCTACGTGACATGCTCTTGGTTGTTTCACAATTACTATTTTTTTGCGTCATGCCCACTAAAATACCAGAAGAATCGACAGTTATTTCAGATGATTATTGTGGCAAGTAATTCAAAACCCTACTGAATTTTTGTATTAATATTCGGATATTAAAATAGATTGATGCATATATAATTAAATTTTAGTGTAACAAATTGATTTTTTTAAACGTTTCTTCATTGGTACAACATACACGACATCAAAGAGTTTTATTTAAAAATAAAGAAAAATTAAATAGTAAAAAATGACAAAGTAAAACAATTAAAAGCGTTATTTTCCAATTGTCCTGAAAGTATGGTTCTTTTTTAGCATCCCGCATGTATTTAATTTACCCAAACGCAATATTCTTTGCATTTTTATATCATTAGGCTCTTTGCCTAAACCAAAAAACCAGGATTTATTGTTGAACCATTTAACTTTAAGTTTTTAATAAAGGTTTTAAAGTTTATTTAAAAAAGTATTGCCAAAAACCGAAGAATATAAAAAGGAAAAACATAACAAAATATAAAAAAAAATAATTTAATTATTAAAATTCAAAGGAAATAATAAATATATTTATATCAAAATCTCATCATTGTCTCTATCATCACTGGGACATAGGCCTTTTTAAATGAAAATAAGAGGCGATCCCCTTGTTCTGCACGGAGATCGCCTCCCCCTCGGGGGTCGACCAACACTTCGTTTTCCTGCCGGCCTCCCCTCTAAAACCTTTGGGCCCATCGGGACCAAATGGATGCGATTATTATTTTGGTAATTCAATTAAAATTGTAATTTCATTTTTTATATTTATTTATTAAGTTTTTATTCTATTTTATTCTTTTCATATTTTGACAGGATTACTTTTAATTTTTTCTAATAATATAAATTAATGGAAGACCCTTTAGAATCTTCCATTTTTGGGGCTATTTTCATCCGAATAAGATACCATTTGTCCCATAATAATACGAGTCAGTAGGGACTCAGAATAATTTAAAAAATATTTTTTGTTTTATATAAGGAAAAATGGTTTTAAGAGAAAACATTATTATTTTTTTTTAATGGAATTTAATTGTTATCGTTCAGGGGTAGAAACCCAGCTGGAAAGTATTCAAACCAATTTAAATGTAAATTAAAAGTGATAAAATTCGTATTAAGTAATTTTATTCAATAATAGAAAACATTCTTTTTAATTTACTTCAAAAATTTATCTATTATTTACGGCACTTTTACTCGTAATATTGCTACATTTTTTATTTTTATGTTAAGGCGTTAATTTCTACTTGCTTATTAAATCAAAAGAAAATGGACGTAAAAAAAGTACTTTTTAACATGTTTTTAAACAACGTAGTTTAAAGTAACTTCATAGTGTTATTTTTGGTTGATGGACATCGATATGCAAAAGTAACTATACTTAGCTGAAAAGCACGCGTTAAGCCACTGTTTCTTCAACATCCGTATTTATAAGAAAGCTACAAACACGGTGAGGACAAACTCGCTATAGCATCTTTAATAATTGTGTAATAATAACACAATTACATAATTTGTGTTACCTAATTTGGATAACAAAACAATGCCTAAAAATTTGTATTTTATACGAGCGCACAGTAACCTGCCTCAGAAGCTCAGCTTTGAGAACATTATTTCTTATTCAAACAACATTTTTGGTACCCGAAGCACAAAATATACAACCATTAGAAGGCACGGTGAGTAAAACACCGAACTTTGCAATTTTCAATAACAAGAAGCGCGTACGAACGGCTTGGGATTGTGTTCTTTACACAGGCTTAAAAACAAGACCCTACCACTCAATAATATAACACTGATCCGCGTTATCACTACAATAGTAATTTTATTTGTGAAAAATTCTGCTGTTCATGATTTTTCTTCAAAAACTAAAAGCTAATTTTGATTATGGACAGAATTTAAACTTAAACATATAGACAGTCTTAATCTCAGTCAATCATGTCAAATATAATGTTTTTTTCCTATTTTACTATGCTGCTGTTTGGCGTTAATCGTCACAAACAATACAGGCATTGTTTGTATATTTGCTGTAGATTTCAATTGGTAATTGTATCCACAATATATTGATCAGAATATCACATTTACCCTTTGTTTTGTTTATTGTGCTCACCGATACGTTGTAAAATTATAAAAATGTTTAAATCACACTTTTTTCATGTTTTTATAACTCTACTCTCGTACATCAGGTAGGCAGCGAGGTGGTAATACTCCTTATGTTGCTGATGTCCATGGATCACTTTGCTTCAATTAGCCTTTATCTTTACCTTTATTTTCAAAAAAAATTACCTATGTCACTAGCAGGTGAAGTTATGCTATTCCGTAGGCCACTATCCCTTTACTTCATAAAATACCGCAAGTTCTTTAATGAGACATCGTAAGTGGATTGAAAATAAATTAAGGTGTAAATGGTTTCTTTTTCTTCCGCGTAGAGAGGGAGCGTTGTTTTGATAATAAACCATCTTTCACCAATGACTTGTTGGTTAAAGATTAATAGCTATATTAATACGATACGCAGTTAATCTGCACCAAGATACGTTCCGTAATCCGTGCAGATTAAGTGCGTATCGTACAGATTAAGTGCGTATCTTTCATCTGAAGCAGAAGTTGGCTTTATTTTGTGCAAATCTGATATAACACGTCCTTGCGTTCTTTAAATGGTCTAAATTACACGGTGAACTTTAAATATTCTTTAACTGCATACATTTTAAATGTTTAGTATTTTTAGGGCTTACTACGTGTACTTCAGGTAGGTACAACTTATTGTATTCTATTGTACATTAATACATATATAGTAGACTGGATAACATAACTATTTATTGTTATGTATCAGACTACTAGCTAAATTAAAAGGTAAGTTTCTGAGGATGTTTAGATGATATTTAAGGGTAAGTCAGATCAAGGTAAGGGCAAAAGAGGAAATAAAGTAAAAGCAAACGAATAAGAACGTGGTTATTTGTATGTAATGACCAGAAATGGTCACAGGTTTATTAACAGTACATTCAATTCTAAATCCAACAAAACTAAGGCTCATTAATCTAAATTATATTATGCTTGATATATCTTTAGCTGTGTCTGAAGTGCCAACTAAATTTTTGGATGAACTTTTTTTATTACCAATTTTTAAGTATATAATATTCAACCTAACAGTTCTATTAAACAACAATAAAATTACAAATATTTAGCGGTTGACGATAAAAAAAAGTTATGCATACCAAACATATGTTTGGCTCCATTACGTCGATACCCTCTTAAATAAGCCCCAATGTCAGTGGGTCCACTGAGAAATATAAATTTGGCTGCGGTTCCTTAAATAACTTCAATTTGACGTTAATTGTTATTTCAAGTTGGTTATAAAATATTTATGTACATTATGCTCAAACTGTAATAAAGTTTTAAACGTTCTGACTGAAATCTTTTTTGTTTTTTACTTGTAAATTTTGTATTTAGTTTATGATAAACCTATATTAATGGATTAATAGCATTTCATTTGCATATAGTTATTGATTTTCCTGTTAAGGCAATGAGTTGAAGTGAAATAAACAAATTCAACATTTTTTAATAAAAATATACAGTACAGATCGTTACTAATAAATACGTATATAGTAATAATAATTTTATGACTTCGTTACAGTAAAATGCTTATGCAATGTCGCTGCTACATTATCTTCTACTTTAGCTTAAAGGTGTATATCAGGTTGATAAATAATTATTAAGGATATATGTGTATATGGATAGTCTCAATCGTAAGTACAATAGATTTATACCGTATTATAAAATTGTTCTATAAAAAACGTAATTTTAGTATTTTCTTTTTCTAAATGTACATTTTTTTGTATTGAATATAACATATTGATGGTTTAGGTTTAGGTGGTAAGTTTTATTCTAACTATACGTATAAATATTATGATATTTATTCAGAAAACATATCCATGTCCCGAATCATAATGTTTAAAAGGCAAGTAATGTTTTGCGTCTTTGATATTATTTCGCGTCGGAATGTTGTTACAAGTTATATCCCCGAAGAACACCACATACAAAGTTTACGGTTTCCCAATCATTCTTGAAGTATAAGATATTATTTTCCTTTTATGAAATGAGAGTTATGAGAAAATATTTACTTAATTTATGTTTCTTATTAGTAAGTGGAAAAGCAATCAATTTCAACTTAATCATTGTTCTTGAAGTATAAGTTTAACCTATATTAAATATATAAAGACAGAGGTTTAACAGTTTTCGTTTTTGTATTTAAAATTTAAGCAAAAACTTTATTTTTAAAATTTTAAACTTTAGTTACAAATCTAAAGAAAGAAATTGATTTTACGCATTTGAAGAATGTTTTCTTTTTTTTTTTAAAGATTTATCAGAACTTTTAACCTCACAGTGCACTTTCTGACCTTTCAGATTTTTCTTAGCCACTAGTTTAAACAAAGTTAATAAAACTCAATTTGTTTTGCCGTAATATAAAAATCTTAAAAAAAAATTGCAAGGTTTGTTCTTGATGATTAAATATCCTCTTGATTATAGTTATAGTTTTTAATATGTAAATGTAGCACATTATAGGTGCATGTTATAGATAGTTAATATAAAATAATGGTTATTAGTTAATATAAAGTAGCTAATGGATTAATTAACAAGATATAGTTGAACCTGTTAGGGCAAAGTTATTAACTTTAAAACTTGACTACTAAGCCGCGCTCACAACATATCCTATGAATTATGGATTGATTTAATATTACCCTTTACATTGAAAATACATTACCCATTATCTAATATTTACCTAGGACTAAGAATGTATTTTATGACGATAATTTAATTTATAACATCTTTTATTTTCGTTATTTAAAGATACACAATGTGAATTTCTTACTATTACATACTAATTACTACCTTAATTAATTTTAATTAGATTAGATTTAACTTAAAATGAAATGGTACAAAAATTCGCTTAATGCTATTTTGTAGCTTCCTTTATATTTGAACTCTGAAACTGGCACTGATTTTTCTGGCAGTGTATTAAAAGTACCAATTATCCTCGTTTCAATTGCTTTATTCGTAACTTTTTAGAACTCCAGGTGTTATTTGCCTGGCGTAATGCTTTTTTCGTGTATATAGGATATTTCCAATGATAAAGCATATCATGAAAGGTTATCATCTAAAGACCTTATAGAGGTTTATAGACTAGTGTATAGACTTTGCTTTTTCAGTACGTTTGTGTAACACTTTTTTTGATCCCACTTATTGAAGATATTTATTGTGATGTGACCGAAATACGAACAAATGCTTTGGTGACATATGGTGTTCAGGATCGATGCAATGGCGCTTAGCAATCCAAGGCATTCTTAGCATTTTTCTCCAGCACCACATTTCGAATGCATCGATTCTTTGCTTCTCCTGGGCCACAATTGTCAACGTTTCTACTCTATACAGGACTATATAACATAAGGAATACCAAGGCTCAATTGATTGCTTCGTATAGTGTGTGCGCCTCGTTGCGCAGCAGTACACTATGCGGAGCAAGTCCAATTGTACGACCTCGTTGTCCGAGAAAAGCCGGGGTCGATAAGCGACGTTGCATGCCTCGCATGTCGGCCTTGGTGTGGCTCCCGGTGGTGTCCGTGTAAAAGCGGATGGCCCTGAGCGCCTCTTGCGACAACGATGCTGTGTGTTGCGTTATCATTTGTATGACGACGTAAACATTAGCTACCTGAGAGCCGTGAATAAAGACAGTGCCCGGGGGGACTGTGTGCCACCTGCGTTGCTACTCGGGTCATGGAGATAGCCCCCGATACCCGCACCAGCACCTTGCCTGTCACCAGGGCAGCGTGTAAACGACCCTCGATCCGGACAAGGCTCGCATCAATCTAATCTTTGTATTGATGCCAAAACCTCTTTTTTTCCATATGTTGTTTAAACGGGTCATAGCTGCTCTTGCCATTCCGATTTGTCGTTTTATGCCAGGAATGCATTTACCATCATTGCAGAATACGGATTCCAATATACATCCGGCCCGATTCACTATTAGTTGTTTCTTGTACTGTCGTCTTCGCTTGTTTTCTGCAAGGCCAATTTTATCGTTTTCTTGCTCTAGTAGCTGAAATAGCTCGATCATATCTTCCATTGATGTTGCCACAAGAATGGTGTCGTCGGCATTTCTGAGATCTGATAGTCGGTTCCATCTATAGAAAAGCCCTTCTCCCACTTATCAATCTTCTAAATACGTATAATGCTAGTGCTGAATGAAAGTTACACGCTGCTCTGACTGCATAAATATTCTCATTTTAAATGGTTTCCTACTTACCACAACAATACATAAGTTTTATATCTGCATCGATTATATCCGCGTGGTAATTAATAATATTATAAAGGTAGACTAATTCATTCCCCATAACATCATCTATCTCATCCGGCAAGTCTCATCAAAATCAAACTAGCCATTCCATATTACCCAACAAACAGACGAACAAAAAGTTTAATATTAAAAATTGAAAGTGAAAATTTTAAAAATCTTGTTCTGTTACATGTATCAGTTATATAAAATTAAAATGAAGCATAATAAAACAATTTATAAACTTATTCATAATTATTTCTATTGCTTACGCGAATATAACAGATTATTAAATAAAATTACTTTACGGATTTTATCGTTTATTTTACATTTTAAATTCCCGACGTTTCGAACACTTTCCAGCGGCCGTGGTCACGGGCTAGACTGAGATGTCATGCGTCTTGTTGCCAGTGCTGAAGCGGGGTTTCCAGATCTTAATTTTAGTTAATTATTTTTAGTCTGTACTCCGACCTATGTAAAATAAACTGGTTTTATCTTTACAGCCAGCAGTGGTATTATGCTTTGGGTTTAAATTTTAATTTATTAATTATGGATCCCAAGCAGGTGGTAGAACCCAACCATCTATTGAAATTTGGATGTTTTCTAATCTCAATAGCCTCACGGATCATCCTTGGTAGGAATCGGTGTTCTTTAGCGAGGATTTGTGGTCGATCGAATCTGATGTAATGGTTTGGGTGATTTAAAGTATGGTCACACATTGCTGACTTGTTGGGTCTTTTATGTTTAATGTCAGCTATTTGTTCCTTCACGCGGGTTCTTATTGCTCGCTTTGTCCCTGAATCGAGGGCTGCCCAGCCACCACTTCTTAAAGCGTTGTCGCTGGAAGAAGAAGTAGCGCAAGAAACTCCAGCAACGCTCCTATCTAATATGGTATTAAGCTAAGTGTCATATAACAAAGTGGTAGGAATTGACCAATCTTCTTCAGCGGCTTGAAATAAGTTTTGATTGAAGCCCGCCTCAAAATGTAGCCAATCTTGTCAGTTACGCCTCTCACAAAAGGTAGGACAGCAGGTACTCGCTCTACTGTGGCTGCCTTCACTCGGTCACTGTGACGCTACCGTGGCGCAGCAAGCGTGTTGTCTCGCAGTACTTGCTTAACAAGCAAACTTGCTTGCGGCTGAGGTACACCATGTTCCGCTTCCCTTCAAATCGTTTTTTGAGTTTTTGTTATATTGCACATATTTATAGAAATATAAACTAGAAAGGGAAATTTCGAATCAAAGTTTGATGATAAAAATGCTGAATCTACAAACAAGGAAAATCAAGTAATTTCAGTTCGACTTTCAACAGCCTTTTTCTCGAGTTCACCTACAATAAAATCATACTTTTCTATAGAAAATTTTGCCAGCTATAATTTCTTTTCCTTCATCATGATTGTTTTTTTAAATATTACAAAAAATCGTATTTTCGGCTGAAAAACGGGGGGCATATATTTTTATAAATTCATTAGCTATGTTACCCACACTTAGCATCACTGGAAAAAAAATTATGAATAAATATGTGAAAGGCGTTAAAAATATAAAATGTAAAAATAACCAAAAGGTGTAGTTACTTTTTATATTTGTATATTTTTGTAGCCAATAATAGTTATTCCCGAATAAAAATATTTTAACTATAAAATTTTGTAATGTTATAAAACCATAATAACTTGTGTTCAACTTACAGAGATGCTGTTAATCAAGAGTAAATCACGATTAAGGCCCTGCTAAAAGCAAATGCATTCGGGAAGCGTTCGGCTTTCATTTAGAAGTAGTGGAGGAATACCAAACGTGAAATATAGGTGCTTTTCCGTTCCCTTATCGCTCGTTTAGTTTCTAACGAACCCTTAGCCTCGTATTCTAGTAAATGTTTACTATTTCTCTTTTAACATTTCACCCATATACAAGAGATTTTTTCCCTTTCTTGCTGGCAGGTGTAGGTCGTTACTAAAGATAAATATAGCTTAAAATATCAGTAAATATAATCAGTTAATAATACAAAATCCACACACATTATATAGTATTCTTTAATTTTGTTTGACATATTTTTTTTTTGTATATGTTAATTTGAAATATATTTTTTTCAACTGCCTCCGTAGCCTAGTGGTATAGGCGTGTGGCTTAGAAACCGGAGGTCGTGAGTTCAAATCCTGCGGGGACTCAACAAATTTTCATTGTTGTTTCCTAGTTGGTTAGGGCAATTTGGGCCGATCACCCAATTGTCTGAAAACTAAGATGATCCATGGTTGGATGGGCATGTAAAATCGGTTCACCCACCAACCCGCATTGGACCAGCGTGGTGGGATACGGTTCAAAAACCCTCTAATGGGTGTATTAGGGGGAGGCCTATGTCCAGCTGTGGACTATCACAGGCTGATGATGATGATATTTTTTTGATTGTTTACTAATTTTCAATGCTATAATAAACTTGTCAACGAATTTCATATAGCATTTTATTTCTTATGTTATTTCCTTACTATTTGATGAATGACGGTTCATATGTTAGGTTCTAAAATATATATCCTAATTAAATAATATTCTAAAGATGAGAGTAAATATAGCACATATTGACCAGATCGAGAATCATGTAACGTTGAAAAGACAGCGTCTGCCATGCGTCCAACGATATTATTTCGCATCGGAATGTTGTTACAAGTTATGCCCCGGGAGTGTACCACAAATAACGTTATCGAATTCCCAATCATCCTTGAAATACGATATCGTTTCCCCCTTATGATATACGTTTATATAGCGAAACAAGAAGATATGTTTTAGCATTGTTTACTAATAAAAAAATTAATATATAACATTTTAATATGATAAAAAGATGGAATTCATTCATTAAGCATTGTTATACCTTCATTAATAGAACTCAGTTGAGCGCTGAAGTTTAAATGATGTAAGACCCGTACGTGACATATGGTTACTATAAAGGAGGACTTTTTCTCGATATATAAAGTCTCATGAAATATGTTAATTCCTTATTGTTAATACATTACAATCCAAATTATTTCTAAGTACTTGCAAAGCATTTTAGCCTAAATTATTATTTATACATAAATGCAAAATCAAATAAGATTAGGTCTTTTGTAATATCTCTTGTATACATATACAATATAATTTTTAATAGGGGTAATAAAATTATTGCTTTTAGTAAAAAAAAATGAAAAGCAAACAATTGTATTTAATTTTTAATTTAAGGTAATTTTATTACTGTCTTAAAAAATTGCATTTGCAAAATTACATTAATTAACTTTATAAATGCAAACTTGCAAAAATTTGGTTGCCTAGAATTTCAAATCATGTTTTAGCAATCTTAACAAAATATTCTCTAACAAAATAAAATTCTTTTGAAATACATTAAATTTTACTAACAATCTATTCCATGCATAACGCGAACACTGAAAAGGTAAACGTTCTGTCTAAAACGTCACATTCTCTAACCTTCAAATGGAATTAACTGAAAATTCGAGTCGTTTGGATGACACATTATTCTCCTAGCTTTAAACTATGCAACTCCTAAAAAACATTTTCTTTTTTAATGTATTATAACGCACATTTATATTTTGTTGGTTTCTTTATATGTAAAGTTAAGCAAGTTCGAACCATTAATTAAAGAAAAATAAGAGAATCTGGCAACTAGCAAAAATTTTTACAATTTCTTATACCGTTACCATTTTTTTTATTTTATGTAGTTATTGAATTGTAAAATAGAACCAAAAAGGAATATCCAATTCAGTATAAAAATATTTACATTCCTAATAAACATCCGATATTTATCAAGGAGCCTTACTTTTTCCTTTACATTATATTCTTTATAAGAAAATAAAAAAACAATAAAATTATTTCATTCTAGTTGATTTGATTGTCTGTTTTTGTAAATTTCTCATATAATGACTATTTATTTTCAATTGTAGGTACGCTACATATTACATGAATATTTTTATAATGTTAAACTATGATTTCCATAATTTCAGTTATATCACTTGAAGTTTTGTAAAAGTTTCTTTTTGCCATTTTATACATTAATTTAGAATTATTTCTTTTTGTACGCTTTCTATAAGCCTTTTCAATTTAAGGGATTGAGACGACATAATTGTGCTAAACTAACAGTTTGTATGGTTAAATTATCACTAGTCAATAATCCCATTAGTAATATTTACCCAAAGAAGAAGTAGAAATGAGTAATAGAAATTAGGAATTTGAATTTTTACATTAAAAATCTTTATAGACATAATTTACCCAGCACTAATTTACTATCATTATGTTTATAGTCTACAAGTTTTGAGTTTTAAAAAAAGACTTTGTTTTTTGAGAAATTATTAAAATGCATTGAAGCCGAAAAATTCGTATGTTCTTTAATAAAAAAGTAAACTTCTTAAAACTAAGCTTAAACAATCTCATAATATCCATAAAAATATACGTGATCGTAATTTGTAATGCTTACTAGAGAACTTTCCACTTACCAATTATATATTGTATCAGCTATAAGTAATAAAGTACCAATAACACGAAAGTAGTCGTATTTAATACAAAAAAGACTCACTTTAGTTGAAATGCGTCTGACGCTATAAAGGAATGCTGAACAGAAAGTAACAAAGCGGTATGTCGCACTACATTTGAACACCTCGTTGCTTTTGATAGTCTTATATAACTGACTTCAATTATTATCTGTGCCCTGAGAGACATGTGTTAGAATTTGTTCAGGGAGTACAATATTAGTAAAAGATTTATGAAGTATTATACAACTCATAATGAAGAATGAATGAAAAATGTAGAATTCATTTTATAAGCTCAAAGGTTTTAATTGGTGCATTGCCGCCGTTGACATAATACTTTAGTTTCGTAAATTATAAATCAATTATATTTATATATAATGTGTATAAATTCTAAGCATATTTGTTACTTTAGCTGGATTCATCTGATTTTAGTTAATAGAGACCAGCTGCATATTAATAACGAAATGTAATTGTTGAAGTCTAATATTTCTAACATTATTTTTTATCACTAGCATTGACTAGAAAAGAATTTTTTTTGGAGAAAACAAGATACGTTTGTATACATATTAAAACATATTTTAATGACCGACGATTCAAAAACTTACCATTGGTGGTCGGTTTTAAAAAACAAAGAAAGACCGCTAAAATTAAATTAAATTATGATTAATTTCCGATAAAATCTGATAAAGTTCTTTTAATTAATTATTTAAAATATTTACGGAAGTTAAATAATTAATTATAACATATTCATATATTAAAACTTATATATTATATAGAGAAAGGATATTATAGGAGAAGGGTTTATTTATATTTATTTTAAGATCAAAAATCATTAACATCTAATGTAAAAATCCATAACTATGTGAGAATATACTCAAAAATATTTAAACAAGTTTGTTTGATGGCTAAGGCAATGTATTTAAATCATAAAGTTAAGTCATCCTCTAATAAAATCAAGACTACCTGGCAAGTTATAAATACGGAAACAGGAAGAAACACAAAACCGAGGAATGACCTAGAACTAAATATACAGGGTAAAACTGTTATGGTAAAGGCTGAGGCAGCTAATGCGTTCCAAAATTACTTTACAAACATAGCTCATGAAACTACAAAACACTTAAATTCTAGTTCTGATTCAGCCTTATCACATCTAAAACTATTGGATAGACAATGTTTCCCTGATTTTAATTATTGTAATGTTAGCCCTATAGACATAGTGAAGGCATTTAATAAAATAAATAAAAAGAAAACAGAATACTTGTGGGGTTTATCAACATGGGCAAGAAATTTAATAATTCAAGATATTTCCCCTATTGGCCATAATATATAAAGCATCTATAAGTACCTGTAGATTCCCACTGTTAATGAAATTGAATAAAATAGTACCAGTCTTTAAATCGGGTTTTACAGTTAATATTAAAATTATAGACCAATCCTTATACTGCCAGCACTTAGTAAAATTTTTGAAAAAATTATGTTAGAACAACTTTTAGTACACTTTTCCAAACATGATATTTTAAGTGATCACCAATTTGGCTTTACCAGAGGTAGATCAACAGTAAATGCTGGTATAAAGTTAGTCTCTCATGTTCTACGGGCGTGGGAGGATCGCTGTGATTCTATTGGAATCTTCTGTGATCTTTCAAGGCCTTTGACTGTGTGGACCATGACATATTAATCAATAAGCTAAAGTATTACAGTGTACGCGGGTTTGGTCTTGATGGGCCTCGTGCAGATGGATGTTCCTCAAGGATCAATTTTGGGACCTTTTCTGTTCCTGGTCTATATAAATGACTTGCCTCTGGTAGTGGAGAGGCTGTCCGAAGTTGTCCTTTTGCAGATGACACTTCTCTACTGCTAAGGGTAAAAAGAAATGACCATAACGTTGAGATACCAAATAGGGCAATTGATATTGTGTCAAACTGGTTTGCGTCTAATAACTTGGTACTTAACGCAAACAAAACTAAATGCTTACGTTTTAGTCATCGTAAATTACCGGATTTTTAAAAAATTAAAATTGACGATAACGTCATTCCTTACGAAAGCTCTACTACTCTCTAAACTCTCTAAAAAGCTAAGTACAGCAATATTTGCCATACGCAAGATTAGGCAGCCGACTGATGAGGCAACTGCAAAACTAGTTTATTACACGTACTTTCACAGCCTTATGTCCTATGGATTATTATTATGGGGATCTGTAGCCGGTTTGAACACAATATTTATACTACAAAAACAGGCTGTTAGGGCAATCTACAATCTGGGTTCACGGGAATCTTTACGTATTTTTTTTAATAGAACTGAAATTTTAACTTAACCCTCACTATACATATTTGAAAATATTATGTACGCGCGTCAAAATATTCATATGTTTGCTAAAAAATATATTAGGCCGCACAGGGGACGAATGGAGCCCCTAGAGCTACCCAGATTTAGACTGACGCGTAACAAAAATCTTTCATGTATAATAGTATGAGAATGTATAATAAATTAAATACCTGCCAAACGCAACTGAATGATTTGAGCTTCCGTAAAAGACCGTCTGCCATGCGTCCAACGATTATTTCGCATCGGTTTTTTAAATTATGTCCCGGGGGTACACAAATAAGTTATCAATTCCCAATTTCCGAAATACGATATCGTTTTCCCCCATGAATCGTTATATAAAAAATATGTTTTAACTGTTTATAATGTTTAATGTTACTACCATTTTAATATGATAAAAAAGAAAATTGTTCATTGGCAGAAATTCATTAATGAAACCGTTGACGCTGAAGTTTAAATGATGAAAGACCCCGGAATATGTTTATAAAGGAAAATTTTACAATCCAAATTATTTCTAAGTACCAAAACATTTAGCCTACATTATTATTTTGCAAAATGAAAAATCATATAAGATTGGGTCTTTTGTAAATTCTCTTGTATACATAATAATATAATTTTAAAAGGGGTAATCAAATTATTGCTTTTTTAGTAAAAAAAAATTAAAAACAAAAATTGTATTTAATTTTTAATTTAAGGAATTTTTTATTATCTTTTAAACTTGATTAAAATTCGTTAATTGACTTTATAAATCAAACTTTAAAAATTTGGTTGTAAATTTGAATCATTTTTGAATTCAAAAAAATATTTCTAAAAATAAAATTTTTTCAAATACATTCATTTTACTAACAATCCATTTCCATATAACGCAAACACTGAAAATAAACGTCCTGTCAAAAAGTCACTTCTCTAAACCTTAAAATGAAATTAAGAAAACAGGTGTTTGGATGACACCTTTTACATTATTCCCCCTTTAAACTTCAACCCAAAAAACATTTTCTTTTTTTAACTTTTTTAAAATTTTGTTTTTTTGAAACTTACGCAAGTTAACCATTAATTAAAGAAAAATAAAGAAATTGGAATTAAAAAAATTTTAAATTTTTATACCACCATTTTTTTTTAAGATTTTAATTTAAAATAGAACCTTAAAAAGTAATTCAATTCATAAAAAAAAATTTACAACCTAATAAACATCCGAATTTATCAAGGAATTATTTTTCTTTAATTTTTTCTTTATAAAGAAATAAAAAAAAAAATTATTTAATTGATTGATTTGATTGTTGTTTTGAAATTTTTATAAATGACTTTTTGTATCCAATTGAATATTTTTTATAATTTTAACAAGATTTTAATTTAAAGTTATATCCAAGTTTTTGTAAGTGTTTTTTTGCCATTTTATACATTAATTTAAATTATTTCTTTTGTCCGTTTTATGCCCTTTTCAATGTAAGGGTTGAGACAAAAACTTTGTAAACAAATTTGTATGGTTAAATTACTGGTCAATAATCCCATTAGTAATATTTACCCAAAGAAAGTGGTATAATAGAAATAAAATTTGAATTTTACATTAAAAATTTTAAGACATAACAAACACTAATTTATAACAATATTTTTATATCACAAGTTTGAGTTCTAAAAAAGACTTTGTTTTTGGAAATTATTCAAATCATTCCACAAAAATTCGTATGTTCTTTAAAAAAAAAGAACTTTTTAAAAACTAAGAAACAATCCCATAATATCCATAAAAATATACGGATCGTGATTTTAAGCTTACTAGAGAACTTTCCCTTAAATTATATATGGATATATAAGTAATAAAGCCAAAAGACGAAATGCCGTATTTAATACAAAAGACCCTTTTTAAATGGTTGACGCTTTGGGAATCTAAAAGGGACAAAGCGGAGTCCCCACTTTGAACACCTCGTTGCTTTTTATAGTCTTTATAACTGACCAATTAAGCCTGTGGTCATGTGTTAGAATTTGTTCCGAGACAATAAGTAAAAGATTTATAAGATTATACAACTCATAATGAAAATGAAGAAAAATGTAGAATTAATTTATTACTTAAGGGTTTTTTAATTGGTGTTTGCCGTTGCAAATCTTTAGTTTTCTAAATTATAAATTAATTATAAAATTTATAATGTTTAAATTTAAGGCATTTATTTTTAGGGCTGGGACATCTGATTTTTTAATGAAGACCAGCTGCAATTTAATAACGAAATGTAATTGTTGCTTAATATTTATAAATTATTTTTTTTTATCACTAGCATTGACGAAAAAAATTTTTTGGAAAACAAGATACGTTTGATCATATTAAAAATATTTTAATGACCAGATTCAAAAACTTTTAATTTGGTCGGTTTCAAAAAAACAAAAAAACCCCAAAAATTAATTAAATTGATTTATTTCCGATAAAATCTGATAAAGTTCTTTTAATTAAATATTTAAAATTTTGGGAAAGTTAAATAATTAATATATTATATATTAAAACATATATTATATAAGAAAGGAATTATGGAGAAGGTTATTTTATATTTATTTTAAGATCAAAAATCATTAAATTTATGTAAAATCCATAACTTGGGAATATCCAAAAAATATTTAAACAAGTTTGTTTGATATAACAATTATTTAAATATAAAAGGGTATCCTCTAAAAAACGACTACCTGGCAAGTTATAAATGGAATCGGAAGAAAACAAAACAGAGGAATGACCAGAACAAATATCAGGGTTAAAACTGTTATGAAAATGAGGACAATGCTTTCCAAAATTACTTTTAAAACATCTCATGAAACACAAAAACACTTAAATTATAGTTCTGTTTTATCCATCTAAAACTATTGGATAGACAATGTTTCCGGTTTTAATTATTGAATTTATATGAAAGGAAGGATTTAATAAAATAAATAAAAGAAAACAGAAATTGTGGGGTTTATCAACATGGGCAATAAATTTAATAATTCAAGATATTTTCCCTTGGCCATAATATAAAACATCATGACCTGTAGTTCCTTTTTGAAAATTCAAAAAAAAAATCTTTTCGGGTTTTACAGTTAATATCAAAAATTATAGACCAATCTTATACTGCCAGCACTTAGTAAAATTTTGAAAAATTATGTTAGAACAACTTTTAGTACACTTTTCCAAACATGATATTTTAAGTGATCACCAATTTGGCTTTACCAGAGGTAGATCAACAGTAAATGCTGGTATAAAGTTAGTCTCTCATGTTCTACGGCATGGAGGATCGCTGTGATCTATTGGAATCTTCTGTGATCTCTCCAAGGCCTTTGACTGTGTGAACCATGACATATTAATTAAAAGCTAAAGTATTACGGTGTACGCCGGTTTGGTCTTGATTTTCTATCTTCTTACCAACACAATAGACAACAATATGTAAACGTAAATGACACTCTGTCATCTGACTCCCTTGGGCAGATGGGTGTTCCTCAAGGATCAATTTTGGGACCTTTTCTTTTCCTGGTCTGTATAAACGACTTGCCTCTGGTAGTGGAGAGGCTGCCCGAAGTTGTCCTTTTGCAGATGACACTAAGGGTAAAGAAATTACCATAACGTTGAGATATCAAATAGGGCAATTGATATTGTGTCAAACAGGTTTGCGTCGAATAACTTGGTACTTAACGCGAACAAAACTAAATGCTTACGTTTTACTCTTCGGAAATGGCCGGATTTTCAAAATATTAAAATTGACGATGAGGTCATTCTACTGAAAGCTCTACTACATTTCTTAGATTTTCTATTAATTCCAAGATGCAGTGGGAGCACATATTGACAAACTCTCTAAGAAGCTAAGTACAGCATTCTTTGCCATACGCAAGATTAGGCAGCTGACTGACGAGGCAACTGCGCAACTAGTTTATTACACGTACTTTTACAGCCTTATGTCCTATGGATTATTATTATGGGGATCTGTAGTCGGTTTGAACACAATATTTATACTACAAAATCAGGCTGTTAGGGCAATCTACAATCTGGGTTACGGAATCTTTACGAAATGTTTTTAATAAAACCGAAATTTTAACTTTTCCTCGCTATACATACTTGAAAATATTATGTACGCGTCAAAATATTCATATGTTTGCTAAAAAGATATTAGGCCGCGCAGGGTCGAATTGAGCCCCTAGGGCTACCCAGATTTAGACTGACCCGAACCAAAAATCTTTCATATATAATAGTATGAGAATGTATAATAAATTAAATACCTGCCAAACGCAAATGAATGATTCGAGCTTGTAAAGTAGTCAAAAAACGCTTATAGAAAAAGCTCTACTATTCTGTTATAAATTATATTGAGGACCAAGATGTGGGAAATTGTTTATATTCTGCGCTTGCAAATCCCTGGTAACTTAAAAAATGTATTGGTCAAATTTTTAAATGCTAATATTTAAAAAAAGGCCAGAGTTTCTTGCCGGTACTTCTCTGGACGGGTCTGAGTTTGTGAACCGGTGGTAAATGGATAATTTTTGACGTTCATGTGCTTAGTAGAGCCGTAATTGAATAAATGATTTTGACTTTGACTTTGAAAAACGTAATATATTAAAAACGCTTTCAAGAACTAAATTTTATTGTATTCAATTCCGTTGAAGCAGAACTCCAAAAACCTCGCGTCATCTAGTACTGTTAATACAAGTGCTGAAGTCGAACGCTTCCTATTGCATAAATAATTCAAAGAACCTCCTTCAAACTTACAAATGAAGTCGACTGAAAACTACAGTCTTTGTTATTTTAACATCGTTATTTGACTTATACACTCGTTCTACAAAAGCAATACAACTTTAAATGTAAAAATGTTTAGCTGAACTACATATGTACGGTTTAAAAACTGTTCTTGATTATTATAAGCTTCCTCCTACCTTTTAATAATTCGGTTAATAATACAATTACGTTATCTATCAGAATAATTGCAATTTTTTACAGAAACTACTTTGCTCTCGATTTTCTAACAATATTCTTATCGAAATTCATTTGCTATTCAATTTACAAATTTTATCAATTCTGTAATTCAGTAAAACGTTTTTGATTATATTTTTTTATCCTTCCTTCATGAGAGGCTCGAACCTCCTAGAACGGTGTATCTAGTATACGCAGGTGTGTGTCTCGCTGTGCTCTAAGTGAGGGCGAACTACAGGTGAGTTGTGCTATCCCTACTTGTGTGTGTGTAAGGTTGATGTTGTGAGTCTTGAGCGACCCTTCTCGTCCGGGTCGAGGAGAATGTTTCGCGTTCTACGCTTTTGACTGACGCTTTTGGATCGGCCGTGACGATGCTGCTTTTTACCAGCAGAGGGTTATTTGATTATAACCTTTATCGAAGTGTTGGCAATTTACAGTCGCTGTGTAGGTCTACGTTACGTTGGTACCACTGGTCGCCCGGTGGCGCGGCGGATGAATTTGTTTTGCACCACCTGTAGTTGGTTTAGGAGTGTAGGATGCGTGCGTGAAAGCTTGACATGCATAAGCCAGATTGGTCGTATGCATACCTTGTATAATAAAAGTTTATGTTTAAGCGACATTTTACCGTGAGAATTCGTTAGGTGGTAGAGTCTGGTCGAAACGAACATAGCCTTTCTCCAACGTCCTGAATATGACTTTTGAACGATAGGTTCGGGATCGGTTAGCCGTAGAGTTTTAGCTGCCCTAGTGTCTGGTGTTGGCCTGCGCGTGGCCTTATCCTTACGCCTGGGCTTGAGGACCGGGGTATTGTAATCAGATCGATCTAGACCGATGAAAGTGATTGCTACACTTTCATCGGTCTAGATTACGGCGCACTTTACACAACGCGCGCGAGCGTAGCAGTTACGCGTAGTGTGCCTGAAATGTTGGCAGTGTGACACTGCAACTAGTCCTGTCTTGCGAAAAGTTTCGACCCACTGGCCGGTCAGTTTACAGATTGAATTAATATTAAGATGGATTTTCCCTCGGGGAAAGATCTAACTCGACCACAAGAAGGTCCATTTCGAATTTGAACCTAGGATGGTGCATACAGGCGCACCCTATAGACGGATAACCCTGTTTTATGAGGTCTGCGTTGACCTCGTCTAAATCGAGTTCTTTGGGAATCCCCTATTAACTACTCTAAGAGGCGGTCCTCCAGCAATGCGAAAGTATGAAATGCGATTTTATTTTCGCGAAGGTGTTTAGTAAGGTCACGAAAATCATCCGAGGTCTCAACGTTGACCCGGATGCCTATGCGTATAAGCCGACCTAAACTTGGTGATTTTGGCTTTCGATAGCGCAGTGGACACGGCTCCAGTGCCCCTTGTCGTGAATCACGACCGGGGTGGAGCCTTGACCTTACGTTCAGCCATGAAAACCTCGGTCAGCCGGGAGGTGTTGGGTGGCTTGCGGCTCGGTCGCTGGCTTTTTCGCCGGTGTCGCGGTTGGGGACGGGCGCGGTGAATTTACGTGACTCGCGGAGTCGCTCTCACTGCAGGGCGTTTCTGCAGTTCTTACGAGAACGGACGGTAGTGAAACCATCCGAGTCCCTATCGGCCCGTTGTCAGCGTCCATAGCGGCGCTCGTGGAGCGGTCGCGGTTCGACTTCCATTTCCGTGGGTCTTGGTTCGTCTTCAGCGTCGGACTCGCGCTGACAGGTAATTGCACGGGCAGGCGTTAAAACCGGCTACGGTCCCGGGTAGTTGTCGCTGAGGGCGACGACGTGGTTAACTTTTTCGGTTCGGCTGGCGTACCGGCGCACGCGGCTTTGCCATTAAATAAGCGGCGACGAAAACCGGGTGGAGTCTTGCCCAATCATCGGGGTCTTTTTCGCGTCGAAGTCGTCGCGATGTAGGGCGGGATCATAATTGTCCATATTGAGGCTATCCATTGGGGCGACCGCCGGCATGGTATTTATAGCTAACCTAGTCCTCCCCACCTGCGTGGGGAGGTGTGTGCCTAATAAAACAACAGGTGTATGCGCTTTGGGAGCGCTAGGTGTGTACCTAGCTGCCACCTAATGCAGCAAGCACAAGTTAATTTAACAAGCTAAATGCCACGTGGGCTTTTTGTGTGGTGTATGTATCTACTTACAGAAAGCCGGAACCTGCCTGCGAGCACTTACTACACTACACTATATTAAACACTGACGCGGCGGCACTGTCACGCCAACTAACTATGAAGCGCGTATGCGATATTGTCGGAGTCATGCACGAGAGAGGTCCGTACCGCGCGAAAGCTCGGAACGGACTGACCGGATAGGTATCTTTTACGATCTGGAGTCCTTCTAGTCTCATAAATTTAAATCTCTAATTATTTTAATAATTTTTTCATTCAAACCTTGTATGCACTTCTACAGTTACGTGTCATATTTCTCAAGTGTTTTATTAATGTTTATAAAAATTATGCATATAAATATATAGTGCATCGATCAATAATGTATATGATGTAAAAACAAATAAAAATAGAAGACATGTCACCGGAAGAATGAGCGAAAGCTTTACAAGATGCCCGAGAATCAAATTGTTCCTTTAATATTGTCTATGGAGGGCTAAACTTATCGATATTTAATAACATGAATATAAAGAGTTTAGAGATGAATTATAAAATTATAATAGTACTAAACACGTTGCATGTTGACAATAAATATTCATCTTTTGTATCTATTCGTCCTGCGCAGGCGCTCCTAGATCTGTTACATAGATATAAGAAGCAAAAGACGCAGGCCTTTGCGGTAAGAAGAGTCTCGCCTGCAGTAACAGTCTCAGTGGTATACTCGTAATGAACAAAAAGTCGGATTCTGTGAAGTAAGTGGAATCCATTTCTATGCCGCAGTTGCATCTAGTTTTGAAGGAGTGCCGATCTCAGATGCGATGCAATATCCGGCTACGTCAGCAATGACGTAAGAGATTACGTGTACTAAACACGTCTTTTAAAACGATTACTAGTAATAAAGTTATATTCATCAAAATTTATCGAACTTTATAAACTAAGAGCAAATAAGTCGTATTAAACATACATTAAATGCATAAACATCTTTCAAAAAGCCAAGTTTCAGTGAGAATCCAGTTTTTAGAAATAAGATAGTAGTAAAAAATCATAATACTACTGACAGCTATGAAAACTTATTTATGCAAAATAACAGTGTGTCAGCCCTACTTACAGTAGTCTTCCGGTCTAAAACAATTTTTACATGAGAAAATATGTACGTGATACTCGCAGGTGCAGTTTTATTAAAGCAATGCATTTTTATCATGCCATTTAACAAAACGTCTTTATAATTTTTATCATAACGGTATAACCAACATTAAGAGAATAGCAATAAAAACCAGCAGTGTAAATTTCCCGCGTAAGCCATATGCACTGTGTTATAAAACCCATATTATGCTTCTCAGTGGAAACTGGTAAAAATGCAAAGTTTTCACTTTTCCTAACACCTTTTTAGATGCAATACAAGCATTAAACTAATCAGAATATACCCTTTAATATGCTAAGTCGCATACCTTGTTTTCATTCCAATTGTGTACTGCTTTTATCTCCAGAATTTTAGTTAAACGATAGTTTGCAAAAGTGAAATTTTAACCAAAAAAATTGACCAACAGCTTCTTACAGCGTTAAACTATTTTACGTAATATAAGCAGGTAACAACGTGCCTCTGTACGAAATTGTGTCGAGTTTTCTGCCACCGCGTTTCAAATCTCTTGTCTGTAGTTGGAAATGGATTTGTAACGTCTTATTTGTTGTTTACTTATAGGCAGGGTGATACTCACCACCAGATGCTGAGAACGTCCTGCTCGTACACCATCTACTTTTAACGTTTTAGTGAGCACATTGTTACAGAACATTGGTTACAGATTTATTTCCAAACAATATGTTACCATTGTGTTATCAGTGTCATTATAACTATAAAATCAAATTTCAGACGTTAGAAAATTAAAACATGCATATCATAACATTATTAATGAATTGCAACATAGTATTAAGTGATTCCTGTAATAAAAATATGGTATATAATTTAACATACAACACAATGTAAATTGTATACTATTCGTATCATTAAAAGATTTAAACGAACATTTATTGACAGCGACGCAATAAATTGTCATTCAGAAAGTTTCTTCGCAAGATTATTGGAAAATTTTAAAGTTGGCTTTATGCCAGTAGTCCAAGATTAGCTGTCGAATCTTAACGACTTAAACTGTATTAAACTAGCTATCGAAACTGCTTCTGTAACGATTTGAATCTACAATATTTAATTCGATTGCTGTTGGTATTTTTATTGCAAATGCTCTACAATGACTACGAAATTAGACCAATTATGTGTATAATATTTGGAATTGACTGTCATATGGTGCTGTACTTTAGATTCGTCGTTTAAAAAAAATTTTATTTTGAGGTGATGATAAGGCCTTTTAAAAGATTTTCTTTCTTTCGCTCAGCTATTTTCCCTCTTCATGGGTTAGGCTTCTTATCCGCCCAAATTTACCTAAATAACAGTTTTTACGCAGAGCGAATGATATCTCGATTAACAACCCAAAGGGTAAACTGCATTCTAAGTATTAATTAGTTGACAGTAAATTAGAAAGGATCATACTATAATATTTTATGCCCAACCGACGCGTGAATTATATTACATAAGTATTAAAAACTTAAAGATGTTAACTATGTTTCCTGGGATTCAAACCCAGGTCCTCTGGTTAACACAGCGGAATAGGCGTAGCGGTAATGGCCTGTATTGACCTTGGTCTAGAAAATAACAAATCACAAAAATAAAATATAATAGGTATTTGCTTAAAATATTATTCCAAAGGACATATCGTTAACGTTATCGTTGGACATATCGTTAAATAAAATCTATATTTTTTTCTAATAAAGACGTTTGAAATGCTAGATATTAAGTCAAAAGCAATAGTAAACATGTAGTTATTTCACCCTTCTAAATTCACCCTTATGTGCTAACTCACCCTTAATTTTCTTTTGAAATGTCATGTAATGGACTAGCCTTGTGGGTTGGTTTTGTGGACCGTAATTAATTGAGGTTAAATAAACCTAAAGATTCATTACGTTTTTTTTAAAGGCATGTTTAACGTAGCACGAATACATTATTAACATGCCATCTAAATATTTTTTATTTACATACGAAGGCAGACCGGCAATCAGGCTACCTGATGGAAAATGGTCACCGAAGCCCAATGATATCAGCAATATCGGAGTATCACCAAGACGCTGCCTACCGTGAGACATGGAATGTTACGTCTCGTTTATCCAGTAAATACGCTGCACGATGCCCTTTAAACTGAAACACGCTATGTTTTAACACTTTAAACAGGACAACCTTCTTACTTTTTCGCTTAATTTAAAAGGAATAATATTTTAGAAATTAGCATTAAAGTTCGAGGCACTCTAGTTTTAGAATTAATGTCTTTCGAAATGAAATAATACAGGTTTATTTTCATTGACATACTTTTAGATCCAACACAATACTTTTTATACGGAAACTCATACCAACCTCATCAGCCTTTGTTATCCACTGCTGGACATAGGCCTCCCCTAATACCCTATCCATTGGGGTTTGGACCTATCCACCACGCTGGTCAATGCGGGTTGGTGGGTGGACCGACTTTATGCCCATCCGACGCATGGGATCATCTTACTTTCAGACAATTGGGTGTCGGCCCAATTGCCTAACCAACTAAAACAAAACGAAAATTTGTTGCGTCCCGCAGATTTCGAACCCACGACCTCCGGTTTCTAAAGCACACGCCCATACTACTAGGCTACAGGCGGTTATACGGAAAATAAAGTGGTAAATACAATAGAATTGGTTCAGTTTGGTAAGTTTAACCTTTGAACAAATATTTAAATTTTTATTTGGTTTAAAGCCCTATTTCCAGCTGAAGTCGAGATATTGATATCTCGGTATTCATAAATTAAAACTGAAAGCAATTTTCTTAATTGGTAAAGTTCTAATTAATACTACAAGATAACAAAGTTTGTACCTGCTACTATCACTGAAAACTTTAAACACATCTTGTGAAAAACTTTTATTAAAAAACTACATTAAAATTACAGCTGCATCAAAATAATTAACTAAAGAAGCGTAGGAACAAGTAATATTTCAAGAAAACCTTTGGATTTAACTTTTTGAAAACCTGTTAGAATAAATGTTGCTTAAAAAGTAATAAAATATTAAACATTAATAATTGTTTCCTTCATTACGTCTTCTTTTGAGTATACTCGTGATAAAAAGGACTAATAAGATTCCGAAACGTCAGAAATAAACAAAATTGCGCGAATAAAATGTGAACTTTATATAATTAACAATATTATAAATAAAATATTTATTCAAAATTAGTATAATATTCTATAATGTAAAAAATTTAATCATTATCATCATCATCAGCCTGTAATAGTCCACTGCTAGACATAGGCCTCCCTAACACACCCTATCCATTACAGGGTTTTTGGACCGATCCCACCACGCCGGTCCAATGCGGGTTGTGGTGGACCGAAACTTTTACATGCCCATCCGACGCATGGATCATCTTACTTTTTCAGAACAATTGGGTGATCGGCCCAAATTGCCCAAAGCAGTAAAAGTTCAGTTTAAAATAAGTAAGTATGATCTTAAGTCGGCTGAATCGCCTCTTTTACTTCTTACTGACGATCATTATTGCTATTTAATCGTTTTTACCCAATAGTTAACAGAAACAGGAACGGTCAAATATCAGTTCAGCCTGATTGTAATAGAGTTTACCTAACCTTTTTTTGATAACTTTAAAAAACCGCTGGGTATGGTTTTATTAAATGTGTTTTAAAAGGAATTCGTTTAAAAAAAACAATAAGAACCCACCATCATTTTACGCAACGAAAGAAATTACATTGTAAGTTGGGTCAGAAATACTCTTAGCGTTCATGCTGTCAAGTGTCTTTTACTGTAATTAAGTTGAAATGGTAACGGCACGGATAAAAATGTAATGTTTTCCAAATCTTAGAATTCTATTGCAACGGCTTTTTATCCATTGAATCTGTTTAAAATTTATTACAAAAATATTTTCGTAAAATCTTAATACTAACTCTATTAAGCAATCCAAATCAGAATAGTTCTTTCTTAGGATAAGAAAACAAAATTATTTATTTAGTCATATTATCACAGTTAGGAATTTGCGAAGGGAGTCTTAGGAAAGTTTTTTGTTTTAATATTAATAAAAGTTCTATTTTACTCTGCCTTATTAAATTTCTGTTAGGGTACGAAGAGATTGGCAGAAATTTAATGAAGCAGTAGCATTGTAGGGCGAGCTGTTCTCGACGTTTAAACATGACCAAAAGATTAATTTGGGAAAAATACGATTTATAAATGTGTTTAACAATTCTATCCATTCTCCTATACACAAAATGATTCCTTGAGACTAAAATTTAGGAATTTTAGGTGTATGAAAAACAAAATATTTGATTTTAAATCTGAATGTTCACCAGAATTTAGAACTGAATTTATTTAGGCAATTCAAAATATTATTATTTTTTTAATACTTATTATAAATGTGATTTACACGAATACTAAATATTACACAATAAAAGACTTTACTTATTTTATCGCGCTTCTTTTTAATGGGAATTGGAATATGAATATTAAAAATATTTAAGTCTATACTTTACTCAATTTTACAACACAGCGCACTCATAAAAACTGAATTCAATGGTTTTTGCACCTCACTAAAGTATTTACAGCTGCTTAAAATGGCATTAAGATCTGACTCCATGGTTTGAAATTAGTTATTTATTATCTTTAAATCTGCAATATAGCTCATTGGAGTAGTGGATGCCAGATCGACTTCGCTTATCTAATAAAAGACAATAAAGGACATTAAATAGTTCAAAGTCACATGTAAGGTTTTACGTAGATAAACCAATATTTTGTCGTTTATTTATATCATTTCGGAATTAACTAGCACTATATTAACACACATAACAATTTTTTTCATTAAAGAATACACAGATATGACACTTTAAAACATGAATTTATTACTAATGCTAGCTAAAACACGCCTTAAAAAGGTGATAAAATTTATTAGCGGAATTTATAAAAATCTCACAAAGTTTAATTTGAATAAGCACATTTTGTAAACTCAAACTTTTATTTGAGTTTACAAAAGGTTCAGATAGACCTATTTCTGAGGAAAAGCAGTACTGCGCAAACACTGCTATGCAGTGGTTTAATAAGCAATGTTGTACACGCAAGGACTGTATAAATATATCGTAGTATTATTTACCCTAATTAGAAAAAAGTTACATCTATAGTAACATACAACATCGCGTAAATTAAGCAAATCAATAATTATCGTATATCCAATTTAAATATGGTATGGTATCGAGTGACACCGCGGTACGGGATGGGCGATGAAACATTATTAGTGTCCTTGAATGTTACAAAATGTTGCAAACACTGCTGAAATTGGATACTTTCGCTAATTCACCCTCAGTTTTCTTTTTGAAATGTGATGCATTTAATGGACTAGCCTTGTGGGTTGGTTTTGGACCGTAATTAATTGAGGTTAAATAAACCTAAGGATTCATTACGTTTTAAAGGCATATTTGACGTAGCACGAATACATTATTAACTTGCCATCTAAATATTTTTTATTTATATACGAAGGCAGACGAGCAATCTGGCCAGCTGATGAAAAATGGTCACCGAAGACCAATGACATCGGCAATATCGGAGTATCACCAACGCGCTGCCTACCGTGAGACATGGAATGTTACGTCTCGTTTATCCAGTAAATACGCTGGCTATGATGCCGTTTTAACCGAAACACGCTAGTGTTTTTTCACTTTAAACAGGGACAACCTTCTTACTTTTTCGCTTGATGTTAAAAATAATATTTTAGAAATTGGCATTAAAGTTCGAGGCACTCGTAGTTTTAGAATTAATATCTTTCGCAAACGAAATAATACAGGTTAATTTTCATTGACATACTTTTAGATCAAACACAATACTTTTTATACGGAAAATAAAGTAGAAAATACAATAGAATTGGTTCAGTTAGGTAAGTTTAGGCCCTTTGAACAAATCTTTACAAATCTTTTTATTTTTTTTAATCTTTCTATTTCCAGCTAGAAGTCGAGATATTGTTATCTCGGTATTCATAAATTAAAACTGAAAGCAATTTGTCTTAATTGGTGAAAGTTCTAGTTAATACTACAAGATAACAAAGTTTGTACCTGGCTACTATCACTGAAAAGCTTTAAACACGTACTTGGAAAATACTTTTATTAAAATAACTACATTCAAATTACAGCTGCATCGAAATAATTAACATTTATCTAAAGAAGTGTAGGAACAAAGTAATATTTCAAAGAGATAAGCTTTGGATTGAAATTTTTAAAACCTGTTAGAATGGAAATGGTTGTTTACTAAAGTAATAAAATATTAAACATTAATAATTGTTTCCTTCATTTACGCGTCTTCTTTTTGAGTCTACTTGTGATAATGAGGAGCTAATAAGATTCCGAAACGTCAGAAATAAACAAAAAGTTGCACGACTTATATAATTAACATATTATAAATAAAAATATTTATTCCAAAATTAGTATAATATTCTATAACGTAAACAGTTCAGTTTAAAATAAGTAAAGTATGATCTTAAGTCGGCTGAATCCACCGGCGTTTTACTTCTTAATGATGATCGTTATTGCTATTTAATCGTTTTTACCCAATAGTTAACAGAAACAGGAACAGTCAAATATCAGTTCAGCCTGATTGTAATAGAGTTTACCTAACCTTTTGTTAATAACTTTAAAAACCGCTGGGTATGATTTAGTTTAATGTGTTTTTAAAGAAATTCGTTTAAAAAAAACAATAAGAACCCACCATCATTTTACGCAACGAAAGAAATTACATTGTAAGTTGGGTCAGAAATACTCTAACGTTCATGCTGTCAAGTGTCTTTTACTGTAATTAAGTTAAAATGGTAACAGCACGGATAAAAATGTAATATTTTTAAATATTTTGAAATTTATAAAATCCCACAAAGTTTAATTTTGTAAACTCAAACTTTTATTTGAGTTTACAAAAGGTTTAGATAGACCTATTACTGAGGAAAAGCAGTACTGCGCAAACACTGCTATGCAGTGGTTTAATACGCAAAGTGGTTTAATCGAGGTGACACCGTGGTGCAGGGATGGGCGATGAAACATTATTAGTGTCCTTGAATGTTACAAAATGTTGCAAACACTGCTGAAATTGGATACTTTCGCTAATTCACCCTCAATTTTTTTGGAAATGTCATGTAATGGACTAGCCTTGTGGGTTGGTTTAGTGGACCATAATTGGTTGAGGTTAAATAAACCTAAGGATTCATTACGTTTTAAAGGCATGATGCCATCTAAATATTTTTATTTACATGAAGGCAGACGAGCAATCAGGCCACCTGATGAAAAATGGTGCATTAAACAGCTTTTCTTTACTTACTATAGTTTAGCAAAATATAATGAATTTATTTGTAATTAAGTACGACAACAAACATGCATACAAAGGCTCTACATTCTCTTTAGATAACTTATATCAGTTCTGTAGAATAGTTTAAGAAAAAAAATATAAATATAATTTCCTGTTAAATAAAAATTACAAAATACCCAAATCACCAACGGAACACGATCTGTGCACCGTTATTTGTACGCATGTAATCCAATTTTTAATTTGGGTACCTAAAACGAAGCTTTACTTGATTCGAAAACGACACGTATCGCGAAAATTGAAGAAAGCCACGCTCTGGTACTTTTATTAAAAAAAGTTGAAAAGGTAAATATAGGCATGGTGTAGTATTAACTACAATTATAAAACATATTTGTTTTCTCTCTATTCCCCCTTAATATAATTTATATTTAAATTAATATACTTTATTGATTTTTTAATATTGCACTAAGTAAAACTGCGGGTCGTAATCTAAAGACAAATAATAATATTTCTAATATTCTTACACAAAAAATCGATTATTTTAATATTGTACAACTTTAAAGGCTTTACAACATTAACGTTGACAAACCCCGTCTTATACGTAATGCCGAATTATTATTTAATAAAAGGTTCCATTAAGATGCTAACTTTCTAGGGGCCCAAGAGTTTCATTTAACCAGTTCATTTGGTAAAATATAATTGCAGGCTACTTATTGATAGGTACATTTCAATATAAATCACTAGGGTATTAAATTAAAAAGAAAAAACACATATCTTTTATTCAGGAAATGTACCGAAGCAGCCAATTATAATGAGATTCGACAGAAAGCCGTTGTTACTGATGTATAAAGAGGATTGTAAGTCCTAGGCGGTACCCTTTGTACAAAAATGAGATGAAGAAATATTTTAAAAGGTGTCGTTTGGTAATAAACTAATTTGTACAATTGAATCGTAGGCAACGTGATTTTGTCAGCCTATAGCTTTATATATCTTCCTGTATAACAAACTTGGAAAATTTTATCAAAAAGGAAAAATGTAAAACGTAAAAACCATAACTTATTAGTAAGAGTTTATTCATCATCATTATCATCATCAGCCTGTATTAGTCCACTGTTTGACATTGGCCTCCCTTTATGCACGCCTGCTCCATCAGAGGGTTTTTGGACCGTATCTACCACTCTGGTCTAATGCGCGTTTAAGGGTGGACCGAATTTTTGTATGAGCTGTTTGCTCGATTACTGACTGTCCTTGAAACCTTGAAGCTCGTAAAAAGAGTTCAAATGTAAATAAAACTAATTTGGAATATAACTCTTATTCGTGGTAAAGCTTTTACGTGTTTTGTTATAAATTTCAGCAAAGGAAGACTAACTAAAATATAATATGTTATAACGTACGTATTAATTTCATAATCTGTTAATTATAAGTTTTCAAATTTAAAATTTATTTATTCTATTTAAGCTATTTCGAGCCTCTTACGAAAGTTCATCTATCACCGGTTTGGAACATTTTACCTGTCTGGAGAAGAACTGGCAAGAAATTGCGGTTATTTCTTTTTGTTTTGAATAAATACAATACAAGCATCCTAATTGAATATTAAATAGCCAGGGAATAGTCCAGTGTTGGGGATAAATCTTTTCTTTCCATCTTGTCCTCAATCCATTTTATAAGTCTGTTGCTGCCTAAGAATCGTCCGCGCAATATTTAAATAAAATGTATATTTTTTTAAGTAACCTATTTCATATTTCCAGTCACGTGAACTATCTTCCAATTAAGTCACGTCAAAATCAATGGACTGAAAGAGAATGCATTCGGTATTTGTGTTAATCAAGTGTAAAATAAATAAATAAAACCGATTTTATACATTAATAAAATTTTTAAACTATTACACTATATAAAATCGCTTAAACTTAATATCAATCTTAAATTAACCAAATATTTCATATATTTTCTACGGCACTGCATATTTCTCCTCCATTCAGCTCTTTTCATATTTTTTCATTTTGTCTATAATAGTAAACGAAAGTGTCCATCAAAACTTTTTCGGACAAATTTCTCACTTCTGTAATAGAAAGGGTGAAAAAAAATGTACACAGGTACGAGTTACGCATTATCTAACTTAAATGGATTCTTTTCTTATTCAGATACTTTTAAGGCTTACCTTGTGACTTCTTGATTTTTATTCTAGTACTAAGAATGTACATTCAATTAGTTAAAATTGGGTAGCTATTGCACTGAGTAATTTAAAGCAATGGGTATGTAAAGAGTTTTTATATTAGATTGTGCCATTTTGTTCGATTCCTTAGCTTTGCATTTCTATGGATATTTACTATACTGTATAGTAATAGTAAGTAGCCAAAGTAACTGTTGGACGGAATAACTATTGTGAATAATCATTATACATCGCGAAAGAACATCATCTGAGACATTGGATGTTATTTAGCCAGTAAATGTTGAGGGCAACATGACTAAAAATAGAAAAAAATATGCAATTATAGTCTACTGTTTACTAATATACTCTCAAATATAAACCATTTTTGATACTAATAGTAATGATAATTAATAACATGATTCGTGTCGTGAAGCTTCCAATTGCGTGGTTTAAATGAATATTTGCGGTACGAGCAATTACGACACGCGAAAAGCATCAAAAGGATAAGTTACTTAAATTGGACCTGTTGAATATTCATTTATAAAATTTTTGATTTTGTCTATCATATAAAAGATTTCTTGATGACATGATAAAATAATAAATTAACTAACAACTAAATTGCACAGTAACTTTTAGCCGGCATCATTACCTTTACTCTGAATGAAACATTATTTTATATTTTAAAGAAGCTTTAATTAAAAAAAAGAATGTTAACTAATCTAAATTTAATTTGTTATATACTATGATTTTTTTCAGACAAAATCGATTCCGATCGGATATTATACACACTCTTTGTAAACAAAATTCTCTAGCAACGTTATAGCGACGAACTTTTTGCGTAAATATTTTCCAATTGATCTCTTACCAATTAAGTTCACGTTTTGTCAATGGTTTTTACTTTATACATTTTTATTTGTAATATTTTTTATATTGTAAAACAAAACGACAAATAAAGCCACAGGCTTACAAAAAGTACGATCCAATTATATTAATTAATTAATTACCAAACCATAAAATGCCTAAAAGCAATTTTTGTAAAATTTTTAGTTGTATATACAACTAAATATGAAAGATCGAAAACAAATTTTAAACGTTTTAGAATATTCCTTCATCTCATTTTTAGTACAAAGGGCCTTCGAGGGCTTACAACCCTCTTTATAGATCAATGACAATGGCTTTTTGCCAAAGTTCAATTTAATTAGCTGCTATGGTACGCTTCCTAAATAACAGATTTCTGTTTTTTATTTTTAATTTAATACCCCAGTGATTTTAATTAAAATGTGCCTTTCAATTACTCGACTCAATTATATTTAACTAAATAAACTAGGTTAAATTAAGCCTTCAGGCTCCTAGAAACGAGATCTTAGTTACCATCTCAAAGGATCCCATTTGTTAAACGATAATATAGCATACCGTATAAAAGAAGGTTTGTGAACCTTAATGTTGTCCTTAATTGTAACGAACTTGTAACGATAACACAAAGTTTAATCATTAGTCATAATAAATATGCAGGTATATAAAAGTACCAGAATTAATATCAGACACCCAACGAGATTTTCAATGACGTGGCTTTAATCAATTTACGCGATACGTATCGATTCCGAATCGTGAAAAGCTTCGAATGGTTTAGGTACCCAAATTAAAAAGTTAATTGCATACGTAGAAATACCAGTGGTACGATCTTTATTGACTTGGGTACATACTATTTTAATATGTTTACTAAAAAATCTTTTTAATTTAAGAACTAAATGTATATTTATAATAATATATAAACTATGAAATATACATATATAGAACTGATGTTGTTTTTTATTTTCAGGGAATATATATTTTGTTGTCACATAATTACAAATAAAAACAGTATTTTGCTAATCTATTAATATATTTTTTTTTTAATAATGCATATACTAAAATTATAAATGCCATGTAGATTTATGCTTATTTCTAATATCTCTTCAATCTCTTTAACAACTCCTTTGCAACATTAAGGAAACTTTTGTGTCAGCGTATATTTTAAACAGCTTACAATTATGAACTGTACTCATTTTATTAAAATTTCGATAGTGCTTAAAGCTAGACACATGATCTTGAGTTTTTAGCTGTCTCAACTCTAAATATCCTTCTTTGCTATTTTATTTATTAATTTATTGTGTATCGAAAAAAATCGTATTTAGCCTCAAATTTGAATCCAAAAGTTTGCACCATATTAAGAATTGTCAAAAAGGGAGGAGTTGGGGGTAACAATGGATTGTTTAATGTAAGAAATTAATGACATGAAATCAAAGTAAACTGATGTAAATTACAAATAAACAAATTAGGTCGTGATGTACCTAAGTACATACGTAAGCATACATTCTTAGAGCATTAAAAATCTTTAATTCTTTTATATGATTGTTGAAACATGCTTAGTCATGGAAATTTATTCATAAATAGGAAGGTATTAACCAATTTATTTATCGTGATTACATATTGTTTAAGACGTCTAAAAAAATATATGGTATCAAAAATTACATCACGCTATGGGATGGGCGATGATTAATTTTCAGTGTCCATGATTCCATCCATATTGCAAAGTGTATTAAGAACTGCTGAAATTAAATGCTTTCACTAATTAACCATTTATTTTCTTTGTTTTTGTTGACAGCCAATGAATTTTATCACATTTGTTTAAGACATGTTTTAGCTTTCATTATGAAAACTTTTTTCAAACGTGTCATATTTGAGATCTATTATGGTTTATTATAACAACGTTTTATTTTTCTAAGTTTTAAATTTAACAACAAAAAAAAACAATAGTTTCCATTAATTTTTTAAGATCATATATGCAATTTAACCGACGTGTCGAAAGAATACAGATTTAAGCGTACTTAAATATAAGCCGCTTTCGTGGTCTCGCGGTATTGGCCCTTGGTTTATAAACCGGCATTGGTCCTGCGTGATACGGTCCAAACCCCTTGTCCCGCAGTGGATTGACACAGAGGCCTTTGTCCAACAGTGGATTGGCACAGAGGCCTTTGTGCAGCAGTGGATTCACAGACTGATGATGATGATAATGGAATATAAGCTGGAGAAATTCAATAATATGTGTATATTTCTGCTGAATATTCCGAGTTAAAATCAAATAATTCAATTTTAATACACTTAAAATGCCTAAGTTTTAGTCTAATCAAATCATTTTGTGTATAGGAGAATGGATAAGAATTATCAAACACGTTTATAAATCGTAGCTTTCCCAAATTAATCCTTTGGTCATGTTTAAGCGTCAGGAACAGCTCGTGCTACAATCTGACATACAGCTTTATTAGATTTCTGCCAATCTCTTCGAACCCTAACAGAAATTTAATAAAGCAGAGTAAAATAGAAATTTTAATTTATTTAAACTTGAGGTATATCAATAATTTATTTTGTAATTCTAAGAAAGAACTATAGTGACTAGTATTGCTTAGTAGAGATGGTATTTAGCTTTCGGAAAAATATATTTGTAACAAACTTTAAAACAGATTCAATAGATAGAAAAATTCTGTTGTAGTAGAATTTTGAGATTTCGAAAACATTACTGTGCCGTTACCATTATGACTTAATTACATTAAAAGTCACTCGACAGAATGAACGCTTAGAGTATTTCTGACCTCACTAAAAATGGAGTACTCATGAAGTACGGCTACTATAAATACTAAAGGTTTGTTTATTTGATAAATTATTTCCACCGTCTCAAAATGAATAAATAAGATCAGTAAGTCTATTTTATTTCATTAATATAAATACGATGTGCTTAACTAATAAAAAAATTGTATTGGAGCCTATAAAATTTATTTTCTAAAACAAAATTTAAACATGCAGTATTATGCAATTTTGTTTTTACTTTTATGTGCGTTGATTTAATGAAAATAATCTACGAGAACTTTAATCAAAGAACTATGTAAATGCTATTGTAGGAAAACAGGTTCATGGGAAACATTTTAGAGTGATAGAAGACTTTATTTGTAATAGAATAGTAGTTCAATAAATCACACATATTTAGTACAGTTTTTTTTTATGGCATACGCAGGCAGACGAGCAGTCGGGGCCACCTGATGGAAAGTGGTCACCGACGCCCATAGACATTGGCCATACAGGTATCACCAACGCGCTGCCTACCGTGAGACATAGGATGTTAAGTCTCGTTTACCCAGTAATTACGCTGGCTACGCTGCCCTTCAAACCGGAACACAGTAGTGTTTTCACACTACTGCTTTGCGGTAGAAATAGGCACCGTGGTGGTACCCACCCAGATGGTCCCTTGTAAAAAGGGGACCTACCACCGGTAAAGTTAAAGGTAAAGTTTTTGACTAAATATCTAATATTCCAAACTTTTTAGTTATTTAATACTTATCTAACATAATTATCATCGTTTTTTGCTGTCTGGTTAGGACAATAAAGGCGTAATACCCAAGTCTGAAAAGTAAAATGATTCATGCAACGGAAGGGGATTGAAAAAGGTGCTCCTGGTTGTAAAGACCATATTTGGCAATCGTTATAGTTAGTCAGTTTCTGTGCAGCATATACCTTTTGGGTAAACTGCCTTGATAGCCTAGTGGTAAGGGCTTGTGCTTTAGAAACCGGGATCATGGGTTCAAATCCTTCGGGGACTCAACAAATTTTCATTGTTGTTTCGTAGTTGTTTAGGGCAATTTGTGCTGATCACCCATTTGTCTGAAAAATAAGATGATCTATGCGTCGGATGAGCATGTAAAAAGTCGGTCCACTCACCAGCTAACTTTGGAACAGCGTGGTGGGATACGGTCCAAGAACCCCCTAAAAGGACCTAGCGTGCATAAGGGGAGGCCTTTGTCCATCAATGTAATAACAGGGGCCGTTAAATTTTTTATATATTTATACATTTGCATCATTGCAAGTTTCTACTGAGAAACATTATCTAGGTTGTATAGCATTAACTCATGCGGACAATTTATTCTGCTTTTTTATTGGTGTTGGTTATGCCGTTATGATAAAAATAATTAATACGTTTTGGTAAATGACATAATGAACAATGAAAGCATTTTAAAAATAATCCTTACAGGAAGTTAGTACCTCCAAATTTACTGCCAACTAATTCATCCTTCAGCTGCCTCCGTAGCCTAGTGGTATGGGCGTGTTGCTTTAGAAACCGGAGGTCGTGGGTTCGAATCCTGCAGGGACTTAACAAATTTTCATTATTGTTTCCTAGTTGGTTAGGGCAATTTGGGCCGATCACCCAATTGTCTGAAAAGTAAGATGATCCATGCGTCGGATGGGCATGTAAAAAGTCGGTCCACCCACCAACCCGCATTGGACCAGCGTGGTGGGATACGGTCCAAAAACCCCCTAATGGATAGGGGGGTATTAGGGGAGGCCTATGTCCAGCAGTGGACTATCACAGGCTGTTGATGTAAATTCATCCTTCGAATGCAGTATTTACCCTTTGGGTTGTAGAGGCTAAATGTCAATTGCTCTGCTTAAAAGCTTTATTCAGGTAAATCTGAATGGAATAGCAGCCGATCCCTGAATAGGCAAAATTACTAGTTTAAGAAAGAAAGTTATTTCATAGACCTTGCCATACATTACCAAAAACATAAAAATATTTTTTAAACGAAGAATCAAAACTACAGCATCGCAAGACTGTTAATTCTAAATATTTATTGTAATATAATTGGTCCAATTACGTAGTCATTGCAGAGCATTTGCAATAAGAATACCAGCCGGAATCGAATACAATATTGTCCATTAAAATCGTTACTGAAGCAATTTTAGCTGGTTTAATACAGTTTAAATCGATAAGATTCGACAGCTAATCTTCGACTGCTGGCATAAAGCCAAGTCTTCCAATAATCGGGCGGAGAAACCAGTTGAATGACAATTTATTCCGTCGCTGTCAATAAAAGTTTGTCTAGATAATGCGTATTAAATTAATTACATTTTTAATATGTGTTATTTATGATTTTTTGTTTTGATGATGACAAATGGTTGTTACCATTATTTGTCACCAAAGCGGTTATGATGATGATAATGATGATGATGCTATAAATTTTCTCACGTATGATACTTGTTTTTTTTTGTTCTGATGCCAAATAATTGTTACCACTGTTTGTCACTAATGCGGTTATTAATGTTGTATAAAGACAACTATCAATTTTTTCCTAACTAAAATAAAACCAAAATATATGAAAGAGCAATATTTTATCTCAAGCTACTTTCGCAAGTAACTATTTACACATTACGAGTATTTGATCAGACGAGTAGGACCTGCCCATAAGTAAAACAGCATTACAAGTCATAAATTCGGTTGCCGCCTTTAGATGTAACGTCTCGATAACCTAGTGTGAAAGAAATAGGCACTGCGGTGGCACTACACTTCATAGACCTGTTTAAAATGTGGCAACGAATTTATTTCACGTTTTAATTTTATATCTCAGTAGCTTTACCGAAAGATAGATAGAGTTAACTGTGCTTTTAAGTAACAATATCAGATTAAAATATATTACTTTATACCATAATATTACCAATTATTTTTGTACAGCAGTTATGTTTTCTATCGATATGAACAATAAAACATTTTAATTCACAATATTGTTACTGTGAATTGTGCAGACAAAAGCACTATGCCATTACGTTGAAAACAAAGCAAGCGACTTGAAGTATAAAAATGGAGCATGTTCGATTGGTTTAATGCTCATATTGCAGTTAACAAGGTGCTGGGAAGAGTGAAAATTTTCAATCGTTCCAAGTTTACACTGAGAAAAATAATTTAGGTTTTATAGCATAATGCATATGGCTCACGCGCACAATTTATTTTTTTATTTTATTGGTGTTTTAATAAATTCATCATCATCATCATCAGCCTGATGTTAGTCCACTGCTGGACATAGGCCTCCCCTAATGCACGCAACCGCTTCGATCTTCGCTATTCTCATCCAGCCCCACCGGCCACTTTGCGAATGTCATCACTCCATCTTGCCGCAGGGCGTCCTACTACGTTTGCCGAGCCTCGTCTCCACTCCAAAACTTTTCAGCGGTCGCCAGTTCTGCGGCTTATATGACCGAGCCCACCGCCACTTCAAGCTTACTAATCCGGTGGGCTATGTCGGTGATTTTGGTTCTCTGACGTTCATTTCATTTCTGATGCGGTCTTTCAGAGATACTCCGAGTATAGCCCTCTCCTAGCTCGCTGAGCGACTTTAAATTTGTGGACCAGTCGAACCGTAAGTGTTCCAAGTCTCGGCACCATAGGTCAAAACGGGTGGACGCACTGATCGAGACTTTCGATTTGAGGCACTGTGGGATGGGTGACGAGAAAACTCGACGAAGCTTATGAAAAGCTGCCCGCCCAGCCGAATCCTTCTGTTGGCCTCCCTCAAAGTTGTTTTACCTAATTGTGATCGGTCCCGGATCAACGTGCTCGTTAAACATGACCTTGGTTTACCCAAGTTCATCCGGAGACCGATGCGTGCAGAAGACTCAGCCAGGCTTTGCACCATTTTTGCAGGTCCTTAGCGGTCTCAGCCATGATGACGATATCGTCCGCAAATCGCAGATGTGAGATGTACTCGCCGTTCACATTAATGCCGTGTCCTTCCCAATTAAGCGTCCTGAACATGTCCTCAAGCGCGGCGGAGAACAATTTCGGAGACATGACGTCTCCTTGTCTCACACGCGGTGCAGGGGATAGGCTCAGTCTGCCCATTTGGACTACGACAGACATAGTGGCGGCGTTGTACAGACATCACAGCATCTCGATATATCGCCAATCAATTTGGCACCGCTGTAGGACTCGAGGAAAGACCAGGTCTCGATGGGTCAAAGCCTTCTCATAGTCCACAAATCCATGCACAGGGCTGGGTTTACTCAAGTGTCTTCTGTATAACCTGCCTCACTGTTTGGATGTTGTCTATGGTGCTGTAACCTCCGAACCGGCATGTTCTCGAGGCTGCGCTTCGTCGAGTTTTCGTGCAAGACGATTCGAGATGACCCTCGAAAACAACTTATAGACATGACTCAGGAGCGATTTGGCCGATAGTTCTTCAAAAGGGTTTTATCACCTTTTTGAAGAACAATACGACCGAACCCTATGCCATGCCTCAGGAGTTCTCCTGGAGAGAAGGACGGAGTTAAATGAACGCGAGTCTTTTCAGCACCGGTTTACGGCGGCCTTCAGAAGCTCCGTCGTGACTCCGTTTGAAGTTGCTCAAGAGCCCCTCGATTTCGTCTAGGCCGATTTCTGGAAGATCCTCCGAAACATGGCGGGTAGCCACTCTTGGCTCGAGAATCCTTCTCATCCGGCTCCGGGGTGATGAATGCGACGCGTATAACTGGCTGTAAAAGCTTTCAACCTTCGAGAGAACCTCTGGTCTAGAAGCGATGACTTCTCCGTTGTCTTTGGTCAACTTCGTTAGATGGCTTCTTCCAAGCTGTTGTACGAAGACTTTGGACCCCCGGTTTTGCTCAATAGCTCTCTGTATTGAGAGTGTATTGGAGTGACGGAGGTCGCGCCTTACCAGCTGGAGATGGTCTTGTTGGTCTTATTAAGAACCCGCTGTTCTAACGAAGTGACGTTTGCATAATTTCGTCGCTTTGCCATGAGATCTAGTGTTTCTCCCGAAAGTTTAGACTTTTGCCCGTACGTCGCAGACCGCAGAGTTTTGCACCCTCGTCCGAAGAATTTCTATCACTCGATTGAGTTCCTCGTCAACGTCCACGTCGATTGTATTTTCCAAGGCAGCAAATCGATTTTCCAGATTGATCTGAAATGTGCCAGGATCAATGATAGGCTGGAGCAGACTAGGCCGGAGCGTAGACTTCATCAATCAGGACCGTTCAAGCTTCAAATCTATATTCAGGTGCCTCTTAGAAGTCAGGGATTACTTCCGATCTTGAACCTGTGATCACTGAGACATCCCTGAATATGCGCTTTTGTCCGATATAATGAAGTCTATCTCATTTTGGTCATAGTATCGGGGCTCTGCCACGTCCATTTCCTTTGGGGCTGTTTCTTAAAGAACGAGTTCATTAAGAACAGCCCATATTCTCTCCCATAGCCATATGATCCCAGCATCGTTTCGCTGCATGCCTGTACCCTACTTTGGCGTTGAAATCCCCATAACAACGTTGAAGTGGGCCTTGGTGTGTTACTAAGGCTCTTGAGATGTCCTCGTACATATCTTCGACATCATCATCCGGGTATGTCGACGTTGGTGCGTACCTTGGATAATTTTCAGGCTGTATCTATTGGTCAGCTTTATCACAAGGTACGCAACCCTCGCCGACACACTGGATACTTCAATTACATTGTCAATGAGGGATTTATTGACAGGAACCCGACTCCCGCCCTGTGATGGATTAAAGAAAAATAGTTAAAGACCAGGATCTTCTTGGAAAATTAACCTATTCATACCAATAGAATATAGCAATTCGGCTTATAAAAGTCTTGGATTCATTTTACGCATGAGGAAACATTTTCAGTACCAAGTGTCTAAAGCTGCTTTACTTTGCTTATGTTAGGAGCATTCTTGAATACTGCAGCCCTATATGGAATCCGTGCTACGACGTATATAAACAAATTAGAAACCACAACATAAATTTATTAAGCATTTAGATTATAAAATGTAAGAGTTTTAAATAGTTACGATATATCATGCAAGCACTATAACATTCTCAATCTCGAAAATAGACGTACATTGTTAGATATGGCATTTTACACGGGCTGTGCAACGGAAATGTTGACTGCGAGGAATAATTTCTAGATCCCTACGACTTTGTACCCAAAACTAGAACAAGGCATACACGGTTATTTGCCACTAATAAAACAGATCATATATGCACAAAATTCAATTGTTAACCGCTTACAAAAACCTACAATAATTCATTTCAAACGTTAGATATATTTGGAAGAAAAAGAATGCTTTTAAACTGATGTAATAAACATTTTGACGGAAAGGATAATTGCTAGTTAACACATACATACAAGCACACACACACACACACACACACACACAAACACACACATACACATAAACACACACTAGCACACAATCATTTTTTTTTTCATACTTTATTTTAAATTTAGTCTTAACACTTAATGTTATTATTGTAGTGTACTTGCTTACTTCCTTATTACTTGTTTACATCTTACTAATTTAATTATAATTTTTTTAATGTTGTTATTGTTTTCTACTGTTTGTGTTGGTTGCAATTGGATTGTTGACTCAATAGTTGTTTACTCTAATATGTCAGTCAATATCATTCAAGTTATAAAATGTAAATCCGTTATTGGCTTTAAGATTAAGGTCATAAGTGAAACTTATAACTAAACGAAGGCTGTGGATTTTGTTTTCAAATAAAATAAAAAAAAAATAAAATAAAACAAAATTTAAACAAGCGGTATTATGCAATTTTGTTTTTGCTATTATTGTTGATTTAATGAAAATAATCTACGAGAGCTTTAATCATAGAACTATGTAAATGCCATTGTAGGAAAAACTAGTTCAGGGAAACTTTTCGAGTGATAGAAGACTTTATTTGTAATAGAATAATAGTTCAAAAATCACAATATTTAGTATAGTTTTTGACTAATTATCTAATATACCAAACTTTTTAGTTATTTAATGCTTATCTAACATAATTATTATCGTTTTTTGCTGTCTGGTTAGGCCAATAAAGGTGAATACCCAAGTTCAAAATGATTCATGGGACGGAAGGGGATTGAAAAAGGTGCTCCTGGTTGTAAAGACCATAATTGGCAATCGTTATAGTTAGTCAGTTTCTCTGCAGCATATACCTTTTGGGTAAACTGCCTTGATATTCTTAGACCTGGCGTGCATAAGGAGAGGCCTTTGTCCATCAATATAATAACACGGGCCGTTAAAATTTATATATATATATGTAAAAATTGCTGGCATAAAGCCAAGTTTTAAGTCTTCCAATAATCGGGCGGAGAAACTAGTTGAATGACAATTTATTGCTTTGCTGTCAATAAAAGTTTGTCTAGATAATGCGTATTATATTAATGACAAGTACTATATTTTTATTATAGAAATCTATTAATTATGTGTTAAATAAATTTCTTCATTTATGAATTTTTTTTTGTTCTGATGACAAATAATTGTTACCACTGTTTGTCACTAAAGTGGTTATCAATGTTAACTAAAGACAACCATCATTTTTTTCCTAACAAAGCCAAAATATATAAAGAGCAATATTTTATCTCAGGCTACTTTCGCAAGTAACTATTTACACATTACGAGTATATGATTAGACGAGCAGAACCCGCCCATAAGTAAAACAGCGTTACAAGTCATAAATCCGCTCGCCGCCTTTCGTATGTAACGTCTGGATAACCTAGAGTGAAAGAAATAGGCACTGCGGTGGCACTACACTTCATAGACCTTTTAAAATGTGGCAACGAATTTATTTCACGTTTTAATTTTATATCTCAGTAGCTTTACGGAAAGAGAGATAGAGTTAACTGTGCTTTTAAGTAACAATATCAGATTAAAATATATTACTTTATATTTTAATATTAGCAATTATTTTGTACAGCGTTATGTTTTCTATCGATATGAACAATAAAACATTTAATTCACAATTTTTTTACTGTGAATTGTGCAGATAAAAGCACTATGCCATTACGTTGAAAAAAAAGCAAGTGACTGAGTATATAAAATGGAGCATGTTCCGGTTAGTTTAATGCTCGTATTGCATTTAACAAGGTGCTGGGGAAGAGTGAAAATTTTCCATCCTTCCAAGTCCACTAAGAAACATAATCTAAGTTTTATAGCATAATGCATATGGCTCACGCGCACAATTTATTTTTTTATTTTATTGGTGTTTTAATAAAGTGCTTAAACAAATCAGTACACGCGAGTATCGCATAGACATTTCCTCCCGTAAAAAAAAAAGTTGCTTTAGACCGGAACTCAGTAGGACCGACTCACCGTTATTTTGTAGCGTAAATAAGTTTTCACGACTAAAAAAGTTGCGAGTAACTTTGTAATACTTGTTGTCAGTAGTATTATGAGATTTTGCTAGTATTTTAATTTTAAAAACTGTAGTACTCGTTGAATCTTGGCTTTGTAAAACATCGATTATGTATTTAATTTATGTTTACTACGATGTATCTGCTCTCAATTGATTAAGTTTAGATAAGGTTTGATCAATACGCTTTAATACTAATAATTCTGTTAAAGAACGTGTGTCACATACGTAATCTCTTACGTCATTGATGACATGACGGGATATTTTATCGCAATCAGCATATACAAATGCGGCATGGAAATGGATTCCATTGACTTCACAGCTTCAGTTTTTTATTTATTTTAGAGCCAATGCGTGACGTTTTATACGCAAAGGACCGTATCAGTTACATTGTGAGTACTTTTAAGTTATATTTTGCCAAATGCTGGATAGAAATAATCCTGAAAAGATGTAATTCTAGAGAAACTACGTGCTACCTGATAAATGATGAAGATCGGTAGCCACATTTATTAGCCAGCTCTCATACAATTAAATTAATTTTACTGTTTACAGCACAAAAATATCTTAAACATTCAAGTAACAAGTTATGTTCTTCTTTTTATTCTTATATATTATATTTAAAACAAAGAATTGAAAAGAATTTGTTCTCAATACCTACTCGTAAAAGATTCACAATTAAAATGGCTACCAGCAGAAAGCGGTTGGTACATAAATTTTATTGAGCCGCAAAACTTGTTACAAGCAAAACAAGCAATAAACCGACTGGAAGATGTCCCATTTACCTGCCGCGCGCTGTGTTTGCTACGTAATTGCATAGCACTTTGTCTTCTGCATTTTATTTTAAAAATACCACATAGTCGTAAATTAAATTGCTAACAATTTTATAATATCACATTATGAAATTACTTAATAATCTCATAATTGAAGTCTAAATTTGTTTATAAAAGCGTGACTTTAATATAATACATGAATTGCTACCTACACTACTTATGTCACTTGTTCATCTTCTTGTAGTCCTTATTTTATTACATGTTTCATAAAGATGGTACTAAATTTAAGCATTTATTTAAGAGGTATAAAATATTGGTGTATTATCTCTCTTAAATAAATATAAGTAATAATATTAAACTTTGCCTTTATTAGGAGTAATCTTTGTATTGCTGTAACATTTTTGCGGGTAATTCACGATTATATATCAATGTCTTTTCAGAGAGGCAAGGCCATTTTGTAAAAGCTTTCGGTCAGATTTGGGCTAGACATATTGTAAAGCATTAAATTCGAGCTAGATAAAGCATAACATATTGCCGAACCAAATAAGTATCATAAATTATTTAAAACATTCATATAGCACCAGTGTAAATATTCCGTCCACAGTTTTACATATCTACTAAGTATTTATATCTTTAATAAATCTGGTAAAAAACATTAGGTGTTAGTTAATTTAATTAGTTATAGAAGGTGCAGTTATTTTAAATTACATGACTAAATTAAACTTTATTTTTTATGTAAAATGAAAACTGGCTTACTAATTATATATGAGCAAAAACAAGTTAAAATGTTCAAACCTGTGGCAAAGAACAGTGTGTTCCGTTTTGAAGGCCGTCACAGTTAAGGTAATAAATTACATCTCTCGTCTTAAGGTGGCGTACCGGGCAGGGATTATATCTTTTACGGTCTAGAAAAAGTCCTTCTAGTCTCATAAATTGAAATCTCTACATCATCATCAGCCTGTGTTAATCCACAGCTGGAAATAGGGCTCCCTTAATGCACGCTGTCTCCATTAGCGGGTTTTTAGACGGGGATTATCCCACCACGCAGGTTCAATGCGGGTCGGTGGGTGGGAAGACTATTTACATGCCAAAAAAACTACTTCTTGTAATAAAATAATTGTGATTATGTGAGGAGTATTTCAAAATTAAATATAGAACAATAAATCCTTTGCATATAAAACACGTTCAACGGTTACGTCAGCAATGACATAAGAGATTACGTGTAGGAAACACGTTTTTAATACGATTATTAGTATTGAAAGAACTTTGATCGAACCTTATTGAACATTAAAGACTAAGAGCAAACAAATCTAAATAAACAAACATTAAATTCATAAATGATTTTTTAAATACTTTTAATAAGCCAAGTTTCAGCGAGTATCGAGTTTTTAGAAATATGATATTAGCAAAAAATCATAACACTACTGACAACTAATATTACTGAGTTACTTGCAACTTTTTCAGCTGTAAAAACTTATATATACAAAAAAAGCCCTACCGTGTTCCGGTCTGAAACATTTTTCACATGAGAAAATATCTAAATGACACTTGCAGGTGCAGTTTTATTAAAGCAATTCATTTTGAAATGATAATAGTTTATCATGCCATTTTACAAATTTTATCGTAATGGTATAACCAACATAAAGTCAACAGCAATTAAAAACCAGTACAACAAATTTCCCGCGTGAGCCATATGCATTATGTTATAAAACCCAGATTATGCTTCTCAGTAGAAACTTGTAAGGATACAAATTTTTCATTCTTCCCCAACACCTTGTTGGATGCAATATGAGCATTAAACTAACCGGAACATGCCCCATTTTGTATGCTCAGTCGCTTGCTTTGTTTTCAACTTAATTGCATACTGCTTTTGAATACGGAATTTACCGTTACAAAATCGCATCTATAGAGAGCAAATAACTAATAGTAAAATGAATTGCGAATAAGTTGTTTTATATTGTTCGTAGAAATACTGTATGGTTGCTGATAAAAAAAAAAAAAAAAATAAGTAAAATATTTTTGCTTTTCTTTCAGAAAAACTCTTAAAAGGAAATCAACAAATATTCCAATTATAACATAATAAACCCATAATATATATTTATTTGAATAATAGGATGTCGCAATTAAACAATTCTTAAATGAAATTTCAAATGTCAAAAAAGTAATACCATACCATAGGGTAATACCACCGCTGTGCCTTTTTTACAGTACTAGGTTATCAAGACGTTACATCATTTGTTTCAAGGCGGTAAAAGGTTTTGTAAAGTGTTATGCAGCTTGACTTATAGGCAGGGCGTAATACTCGCCATCAGATTAACGCCCTGCTCGTACACCATCCAATTAAAAAATAAAAATTACAAGTTATGTTTAAAGAAAGACTTTCAAAAGTAGTGTCGGCGTGGAATGTAACAGGTTAAAAGAAGATTCTTATAATTTTAAACATGATACCTGTCAATAATTTAACAACCAACATTATTAAAATTTCTTCTATTCGTATCATTAAAAAGTCTAACGGAGCTCTGGGTAATTGACAGCGACGCAATAAATTGTCATTCAGCTAGTTTCTCCGCCACATTAATGAAAGACTTTTAAAGTTGGCTTTATGCCAGCAGTCGAAGATTAGCTGTCGAATCTTAACGATTGAAACTGAATAAAACTAGCTCAAAACTATTCGAAACTGTTTCAGTAACGATTCCACTTGGTATTCTTATTGCAAATGCCCTACAATGACAACAATTTGATTAATTATTAGTCAAAGTAAAAGTCAAATATCTTTAATCAATATGGAAGCATTACATTTTCTTATTGATTGTCAAATAATCTACCACCAGTTCGGAAATGGAAGCCTCTGACCAGAGAAGAACGGGCTTAAGAAACTCAGCGGGACATTTTTTTTAATAAATTTTACATATTTTAACATAATACCTTACATTTTACTTCTTTGAAATAGCCTGGAGCGAACAGTTCATTACCAGGGTGTGTTATCTATCAAGTAGTCATTAAAACAATAATATCCTTTAACACACAAACGTTCCTCTACAACTTTTTTATATTTATTTACAAATAAAAGCTGAACGTTTTCTGGGATTTTATTGTAGAAGAGTATACATTGTCCCATGATTTCGTTGTTCTTCGGAACTTAGTTTTTGGAAGAACATAATTATGCTTATTATGTGTGTCACAAAGGGGTTATGTTTTAGAAATCTTAAGATAATAAAATCTCGGTACGCATAAATTAAAACTAATTAAAACTGATGTATCTAAACTTGAGTTAGTTAATACTACAAGATAACAAAGTCTTATACCAGACTATCAACACTGAAAAGCTTTAAACACGTAATTACGAAAAGAGACTCATATTATAATTGCTGTATTAAAATTACAGATGTAACAAAATAATTAACCTACATCTAAAGGAGCGGAGGAACAAAGTAACATCTCAAAAAGATACTCTGTGAATCGAACTTATTTGAAAAGCCTGTTAAAATGCAAATGGTTGTTTACAAAATGAATAAAATATTATACATTAATAATTATTTCTTTTATTTACGCATCAGCTCTACGAGTCTCCTCGTTATAATGAAGGGCTGGAAAGAGTCAAAAACTTCAGGAGTAAAATATAAAGAATAATCTTGAAAATAGTTGACTGCATATTATAATATATTCTATCGGATATCCGGTATCAACTCGAAATTAGTAAGGAAAATATGATCTTGAGTCGGCAGCCACTGACTTTGTACACCTTACTGATGTTCAGTACAGTATTGCCATTTACTATTTTAACCCAATAATTTACAGTACTAGGGCGACGCAATACCAGTTCAGCTTATTTGTGTTATCGTTAATCTAGACTTTTTTGATTGTTTAAACGTCAGGTGTGGTTTCAATAAATGAGTTCGTATAAAATAAAAACATATACATTAAACAGTTCACTTATTTCAATAAGTTAGCAAAATATACTGTCCTTATATTTATTTAGGAATGACTACAGACGTACATACAAAGTATATATATTTACTGTAACGTCACTTTTATATACCACACAAAAATATATATTTATAATTTTTTGTTAAAATAAAAGTACACATTATTAAAAATATTGAAATACTATGTACCCAAATCGATACAGATCCATTCGCTAGTATTTCAACGTATGTTAAAAACTTTTTAATTTGAGTACCTAAACCTTTCGAAGCTGTTCACGATTCGAAATCAACACGTATAGTGCAAATTGATTAAAGCCACGTAATTGGAAACTTCGTTGGGTGCCTGTTATTAATACTGGAATTTCTATTAAAAAAAGTTGGAATTACGTATGGAGAATGAAGTAGTATTAACTGCAATCATAATTATTATTTTTGTTCTCTCTATTCCCTTATTTAATATGATCAACCCTTATGCTATTTGTATAATTTTGTTATTATTTAAATACAATTAAAATTTGTCAAAAATAATTTTTAAATTTTTTGTTTGGTAATAAATGAATTTGTACACTGGGATCGTAGGGAACATGTTTTTGTCAGCCCATAGCTTTATATGTCCTACTACATTGTAAAAATAAAAATTTAAACAAAAACAGGCCAAAAAATAAAAACCATTAACAAAAACTAGAAAAGATTTAAGCAAAAAGTTCGTCGCTATAACGTTGCTAGAGAATTTTGTTTGCAAAGAGTTTTTGTCTTATATCCGATCGAAATCGATTTCGTCTGAGAGAGCCAATACATTTGTGATAGACATAGGTGTAAAGTAAAAAAGAAAATTTTGACATGTTAATATTCTTTACCTATTAAACTTCTACTACTATTATTACTGTAACAAAAAATATTATTTCATTTAGAACTAATGCCTACTAAAAAGTTACGGAGCATTTTAGTTCATGGTCCTGTCGCATATTATTCTAATGTCATCAAGAAAACTCTTATAAGATAGACAAAATCAAATAAATTATATTATTTAATAAATATATATTCAACAGATCCAATTTAAGTTACTTAACCATTTGGTGCTTTTCCCAAGTTGTAATTGGCTCGCGTCGTGAATATTCATTAAAACCATGCATTTGGAAGCTTCATCGTTACGAGTTATGTTATTAATCATCAATACTATCAGTATTGAAATAAGTCATCATAGTCAATATAATACTATAATAGAATATTTTTTTCTATTTTTAGTCATATCGCAATCACCATACTTCGAGAAAATGTACTTCACTAAAAGGACATCTACCAAGATGTCCTTTTAGTGAAGTACATTTTCCTGACACGATTTGGCAATTGTGAATTCTCGTTCAAAGGCCACCGTAACATTTACTGGCTAAACGACATCCAATGTCTAATCGGGCAGCATCTTTATTGACAGGGCGTTTCACTTTCGGTTCTTGTGCTTTATTTAGACATTAAGAATTACTTATAATGATTCTAAAAACTTAAAATAGAATTTGAAAATTTTTGGTAACTGTCCCATTCGCCGAACTGAATATACAGCTTTATTCATTTTCATGGATTTACAAATTAATATTAATGGTTCAGGTAGAAAGTAACTCTTCCGTGTTAATTATACATTATTATTCAATAAAGGGTCTTTTGAGATGCTAATTAGGGTTCTCAGTTTTAAGTATCTATCTTAGTCTTTTATATAAATACTGTTGCGGCACTATTACGTCTGTTATATATATTATTTATTAGTATTTATATATATTTTATTACTTCTAATAAGCTAATAATTATCTAATTCAGTAAACAATACGATAATTACTGTAAAAAAGTTTGAAAGCATTTAATTTATTAAGTAAAGTAGCTGGCACCTCATGTTTAAGCGATTGTAACACATTTAAATTAAAACACGTCCTGTATTTTTTGAGTTAAATCGATATAAAATGTTAACAAAAAATACGACCGGCTTCAAACAGCGTATAAGTTTTTTGCGCAATATGAGCAGGTGACAACGAGCTCTCGAGACTAAATCCTCGCGCCTCCGAACTTCTGCCACCGTATTTAAATTTCAGGTGTATTTTAAGATATCCATTTAACTAAAACGTCGTGTTTGACATGTTTTATGTACAAAAATTATTATTTTAAAATAATATCCTTTATGTAAATTTGAATATGACTGTATGAAATTTTAACAAACTCTTGCGGTTGTGATCTTGCAGAACTCGTCTATCTAAAGATGACTCGTTTCTGCATATATGTCCAAAGAATTTTAATATACTTATTTTAATTATGGATAGAAGGCTGTGTTTAACGTAATTCTCTTTGAAAATAGACTTATTTGCACGGAACGCTGTCCATGGTAATCTCAGCATGAGTCTCAACACCACATCTTCCCTAGATCTTACGATTAAGATAGTATCAGCGGCGTATCGGAAGTTAGTTATTACGTGCTCCCCAACTGTTACACCCTTATGCCATCTCTCTAAGATTAAGCGCGCAATATACTCGACGTAAATGTTAAAAAGAAGCGGTAACATAACCCCTGCCGAAAGCCAGATTTCATCCTGAAGTTATCTGAAAGGACGTTATCTATGGGTACTGATGCTGTGCCATCTTCTTAAAGGTTAGGTCACTTATAGAATTTTTCAAAGGCAGCTCCAGTTAATGGTGTCGAAAGCTTTTTGAAAATCTACAAAATATATAAATAACGGTGTCTTGAATTCTCCCCCCTTTTCAATAAATCGCCTTAGTACTAATATTTATTCGCCCGTACCTTTTCCTTTCCCAAAACCAGCTTGATCAGGTGCATTTTCAGTGGGTAAAGTAAGCTTGTAATCTTGAGTTTAATATCTAAAGCATGACCTACTGCCTCCGTACCCTAGTGGTGCATGTGCTTTACAAATTTTTATTTTTGTTTCTTAGTTGACTAGGGCAATTTGGACCGATCACCCAATCGTCTGAAAAGTAAGACGATCCATGTCGGTAGGATGGGCATGTTAAAAGTCGGTCCACCCACCAAATCTTATTGGACCAGCGTGGTAGGATACAGTACAAAAACTGAAAAATGGAGAAGGCGTGTATTAGGGGAGGCCTATCTCCAGCAGTGGACTAACACAGGCTGATGATGACCTCACTTGCGTGTAATTTCAGTTAAATGAGTCTGTTGTTATTACATTTCGTCGTGGAGCCTTTTTTGTGTAATGAGACAAATATTAATTTAGAATTAATATTTATCCCATTAAACAAAAATTCTTCTGGCCAAAAGCTAGATTACCAAATCTTTGAACAGACCGTATGGAGTAAATTTACACCTGTTTCGTCCAGATTCTTGAAAACCTCGATTGGAATCTAATCCACGTCTTTTGACTTCTTATTTTTAAGGTTCCGAATAGCCACTTGAACTTTGTTCTTTAAGATATCAGGCTCTTCGTCAATGTTTTTATTATTTTATTTTAGGTGTATAGGTTTTTTTTCAGTTACAAAGAGCGATTTGCAATAGTCCTTACAATTATTCACTATATCTCTGATCACGGAAACGTTCACACCCGCGTTGTTTTCTATTGTCAATATTTTCAGTCTAAATTGGTTTACACTTCCAAGTTAAAAACCGTACCATATTGTAGAGATCTTTAATTTGCAACTTTACAGAATGCTGTTCCAATTCATCACACAATTTTGCTAAGTCATCGATTACGACGACGACGTACGATTCCGTCTGGAGCTTGTATACAGACTTTTTGGCATTTAGCTCAACGATACTTACACCCTTGGCTTTAAGCATCTTTCGTTCTTCTACTACTTGTCAGGTATCAACTGTCAAACAGTGTTGTCGTTTTCCTAATATTTTCCTTGGCTTCTTAGCAGAAACCCACATGCTGTTAAATTTCTGGGCTTTTATTTTTGATTGCCAATTACGATTTTTGGGCTCAAGTGATGCAAGTACTGCGTTTTTGCCTACTATTTGCATTCCCTTCGTTGCCCCAGCATTTTCTTCCATTTGCAGTTTTAGCCGAAGTTTTCCTATAAGTAGTTCATGATCAGATCCAGCATTTCCGCCATCTTGACCTGACTAGAATGTAATCAATCTAAATGCGGTAGCTGTCGTCAGGATATCTAGATGTACCGCTTTCTTGGAATACGTTTAAAAATCATGTTCATGATAGTCAAACAGTTGTTGGAAGCAAACTCAATTAGTTTTTCTTCTCTCTTGTTTCTTATACCAAGATCTTACTTTATGACGATGTTCCTGATACCGTCATCCATTCTAGTATCGCCCACTTTGGCATTTAATTCTCCAGTGACAAGTAACAACTCTCTCGTCAGTATGTCAGCTATAAAAAATTCGTTTGGCAAAAATAAAAATAATATAGACAGTTTTACTTTGCTTGATCCTTTTGAAATAGAATGGATAACTTATTGGATTATAAATATATTGATTTGATTTCTTATCTAACTAACCGAAAGGGTAATTAGGTGTGATAGAGAAAACAGCAATAAATATGTGTTTGTCTCCATAATTTCTATTTTTAATATTATGAAAAACAGTAGCATCACATTAATTACATAATAAGAACAAAAATTAGTTAAATGACACTCGGGTGCTTCTGAAGTCCGCTTTCTAAATATAATGAAGGCAATTTTTAAAAATAAGGCTATTATCAATACAAATAAATTAAAAAAACGTGTCTGTTTGTAAAATTAAAGTAAGCGTTTTACTTAGGCGACTTAAAAAAATCCTTTGCTAGAATAAATACTTTAAATATCTTATAAAATGCAACATAACATATAATTTTGATTTTGAGACCTTATGACACGAATTCCAGGAATCTTATTATTTATATTTAAGAATAGAGAAATAAGATTAATTAAATTTATAATATTTTAAGTAACTGTTTATTATTGCACGGTTTATTATTAGTGACAAGAATTGCAGCGTTGCAACAGAAACCTAGACTTATTATCTCTTAATACCCACTTTCTCGTATATCTCTATCACACTCACAATCTTCATCGATAAATTGTGACACATTTAGCTATTGCAGCTATTAATGGACATAAATTGCCCCATACCACTTTGTTACACATGTTGTTACACATATTTGAGTCTTTTAAAAAGCGATATTATTTTGATAAAGATAGGCTTTTTTACATTTATATATAAGTTTCACGCACTATAGTATTTATAGATTTCTTAATTAATATTTATATGTTACTGTGCTATGGTCATTATTGCAACCTGAAAGGCAATAATATCCATAATACTACTTATCACGTTTAGTTATGTACTATTTATCAGGTATAGTTCAAAAGCAACAAACAGGTTTAATAAAAAAACCGAATATCACATTAGTTACGTTACTTTAAAAACACTATCAGAATAAGAACGTTATTGTAAGTATCACACAAGTTTGTTGAATTTCTGTAGAAAAATCGTTAAAGATATTTAGGATTTTTTCTATTGAATCTATAGCTTTTATAGTATAGTAATAATGGTTATAGTAAAGATAACTTTGTACTTTTGTTTTTAATGTTTTTATCTGCTCACCAAATTAGTTTTTCGGCCTTAAATTATCATTGTTGAAACGAATAGTTAAACAAAATAGGTTACAACTTAACAGTAATCTGTATTCTAAGAAAAGAGGAATTAACAAAATTATATGATGATCTATCATCATCATAAACAATTTGTACAAGAATGATACTTATGTGGAAACTTTTTTGTCGTGTGTGCAAGGTCTAAAAAGAAGTACAAAAGAAGTAAAAACATATTGATAAAATAGGCCATAAGGCCATATACGTATAAACATATGACCCGTATAAACTGCACATTTCATGTCAAAATTTTGTGTAACGCAAAGGTTGGCAAGCGCTGTAAATTTTTCACGAATGGTCCTGAAAATCGTCTCGTCATATACATGTCTTTCAAATACATGTAAAGCTTGAAAGCTAAAAAGTATGTCAGCTTCTCATGCCTTATTAAATTCCTCTTTTTAACTTTAAAATAATTTTATATAACCATCATAAATAAGACAGATAAGCAGTTGTAGCACATAGCAGTTGTGTATAAATAGAATTCTTGCATTTTTTTTTAATTTTTGTACTAATGTCTGTTTGTTCTGGCTGAAATCTGGAGTAACTGGTCCAACTTTCTAACAGAGATAAACTCAGGCTGCTTTTAAAAGAACTAGGATTATTCAAATAAAAATGTCTTTTATTAAAAGAATATGTTTATATTACGACACGGGCAAAGGAGCGGAAAACAGTTAGTTTTGTTTTAAATAAAGATATTCCCTAGCCTAGTAAAAATATTAGGAAAAAATGTTGGTGTTTTATTTTGAAAAAGACAATTTCCTAGTTATACAAAACAAAACGAGTTGGACGCCTTAGTGAATGAAAAAAATATATCTTAATGTCCTTTAACATTTACGAAAATTGTCAACTTCTTTATCGATTTAAATCCTATGTATAAACTGCTGTTCAGGTCACACCCATTGACTAGCAAAAAGTTGGGTTTGGCTGAAAAAAAAAAACAATACTAAAATCGATAAATATTTTAACATACAATATTTAAAAAAAAAGATATTTAACACATTAAAAGACAATAATTTAACACAGTTATTAATTTAAACATTAGGGTGTTGATTTTTTGTGAAATGTATACCAAGTAATCTATTTAAATCCATTACGAATACTTAATAATTTAGCTTGATGCCAAATAAATTTATTAACGATCACATTTATTACGAGAACTTGTTTGAAAGTTAATAATATCTCAATTCTTCAGTGGAATTGAGAAAAGTTAAAATTTTTATAAAAGTCATTGTCAACTTTTCTTTATACCGTCGTTTATAAAAATTAGAGTGTTGACTCGGAAATTCAATTCTCTATCCATGATGGGCATGAATTCTGCACGTCATGGAGCTGACATTGAGTTATGAATCATAGCAACCGCGCAAATCTTTATTTGAATTTTATCCTTACATAAAATATAATATGAAACAATTCTTTTAAAATTTAACGCCATCTACTATCAAAAATTAAAGTTAATTCAGGCGAAGCACAGTTAATTAATGTACTAGATGTAAAAACATATATTTTGTGAATTCCATAAATTCTTACCTACATACGAGCACTTAAAGAAAAAACTCAACGTCGCGACTCTTTAGAGTAGATTTACAGACTGCACTTGTATAGCGCAGTATGAACCTGTATAGTGAGCAGAAACTGTCTGGTGCGTCTAAGACCAAATAATAACTACCACCAAGGTAATTATTATATATTACTTGTTACAATTTGGTAATCTATATGTACAAAAGTATTTAAGAGACCCAGTTTTTGAACTTACTGACCACAATATTTTAAAAACTGTAAGCCCGATTGACTTAAAATTTGATATGAATATTTTTTTGTCAAGTAGAGAGTGACCTCTACTAGAGTCGAGTGATCGAGAAAGGATTTTAAGTTTCCCGCCATCACCTATGAAGGAGATGAAACCACATGGACGAAGTTGCGGGCAATAGTTAGTATTTACATAAATAACAATTTAAATGGGTCGTAACGTAAAATATTATTTGAACCTCCCGAATCAAATAAAATCATTAAATCATAAGATATGATCACCATTTACTTGAACTTTCTCTCCCCACCTAAACTGTATTCTTATGGGTTATGCTTATTCAACAATAATCTGCTTATGTTTGTTAAACTATTTAGTATTTCTTTTATTTAAAAAGTACTAGAACTAAATATGTTTCATTGTTCTTACTTGTAGGTCCTCAATCTTGTTAAACAGGCTTATGTCTGTTCAGTACACGCTCCATTAATGGTATCATAATATTTTAATACTAACGCAAAAGTTTTACGTTATCTTTTTAAATAATGAACAAAGCATTTATTTAGTCACTACTAATTGTATTATAATTATACAAGATAACATTTGTATATAACATAACGAATAATCAAAATATCTTCTACATGTTACGGTCAGTGAATAGTGAGAAAATTTAAATACAATTATATACACTAATACAACGAGTGAAGGCTTTCCCACGAAGGGAAGATTTATTCCAAATTAGTTTTATTTACATTTGTGCTCTTTATCCGTACTTCTGGGTTGTTTGCTCTAATACTGACGGTCCCATCCCTAAAAATATTTCGCGTTCAATGCGTCACAATATGTTAAATTTAACTCTCTTAAAATAATATTTTTGGAGTCCATATCCTCTGTTTAATCGCATAGCCAATATTATGCAATGATAACAAAATTTTAAAAAATAAAAGTCTAGATAAATATTCGAGACTGCTGCAAACGATATTGACCGATAAAATTGTAAGTCAGATGTGCACAAAATATAACAACAATAAATAAATTAACACATTTTATGTTGTTATTCCCTAAAATTGTTCATTACTAAACTTTTACTTATTTATATATGTTATATATGTTTAATTGTTTTGCATTACAACAGAATGCGTAATTAAACATTTGATTTAAAAATAAAACGATACGTATACCGAATATAAATCTACATTTGATTTTTAGATAGTAACCTAGATGCAATATTTAAAAAATATACATGCGACACAATAATACCCACTGAAATTGTAGCATTAAGAACAATGATTATAGTAATAATGTTAAAAATATGAAATGTAGAGTTTACAGTGGACGTCATTAGAAATTTCAAAAGATGAACTTTAAATTATTCATGCAGCGGGGCTTTAAACTTTCAGCGTTTGTGTGAACAATTCGACATTTCGCACGTAAAAGCTGTTTATAATTCAGTTCTCTAGGCATGTAATTTCTATGAAATGCCGTTTTATCAAAATTTCAATAAAGTTAAACCCAAAATAATACGGTCGTAATAGTCAAGTACTCTTTATACTAACACGATTTGGTTACCCCTACTACACAATGGAGAAATGTCTATTTAAATGTGTCTTTAAATAGAGAAGGATATAAACCATTGTAAAAGTTTATCGAATGCTAAACGTCAATACATGATAAATCTTCTATTATTTTTTCGATTATTTATTATGATTTGATGAATCGAGCAGGTCATACTTCTGATGGTGAGTGATACACACGCTACAAATCCGCTCTCTGCTCGCCGCTCTGGGACATGGGGTGTTACATCCCGTTTACCCAGTTATTGCGTTAAGGTAGCCGTCAGACCGAAGGACGGCAGAACGTATACTACTAATTTGCGGTAAATAAGCACTCAAGTACTTTCCCAGACGTTCCCCATACATGGAAAAATTATTATGGACCTTCGAAAATGAATAAAAGTCATCATCATCACCATCAGCCTGTGATAGTCCACTGCTGGACATAGGCCTCCCCTAATACTACCTATATCCATTAAGGGGTTTTGAATCATGGCCCGCCACGCCAGTCCAATGCCGGCTGGTTAGTGGACCGACTTTTTACATGCCCGCAGGATTTAAACCCACGACCTCCGGTTTCTAAGGCACACGCCCATTGATAGGCTACGGAGGCAGTTTCATGTGCAAATTCAGTCTGTACATCATAGTCATCATAATCATAATGAGAAGGCTTTAAACATTTTGTTGAAATATTCGTCTGTTCAAAATGTATATAATGTAATATAGTACCATTAATACTAATATAAGAGTGGTTTATTTATATACGAACTTCAGGTTTAAACCATTACAAATACAAATTAAAATTCAAATACCTTTACTTAATATAGAAGTGTAACACTAGCTTATTGACTGTCAAGGACGCTACCACCGGTTCGAAATAGGACTCCTCCGACCTGAAAAGAACTGGCAAAAGAAACTCAGCCGACCTATATCGCCATCTTTCAAAATAATCAAATTTTCATATAAGCTACAAACAGTTCTATCATACGTATAATAAATTTGAAAAATCCTGGAGCGAGCATTCCATTACCAGGTTGTGTTATCATTTATAAATTAATTTATGTTGTAATAATCTTTAACACATAAACGTTTCTTTATTTCTTTTTTAATTTTATTAATAGTTAAATTCTGAACGTTTACTGGGGTTTTTTTTGTAAAAGCGTATACATTGTCCCATAAAAGATGTACGTATTCGTCGCAGTCTAATTGCTAGAAGAATTAAAGTTTGTTTGTTTCTAGTAATGTGTGTTATGTGCATTACAATGACTGCGAAAATCATTTTTCTGCACATACATTAGGTTTTCGAATATATATTGGAAGTAACGGTTAGTATTTTCATCTCTGTGAACAATTTTCTCAGGAATTCTTTGGGGCCCAGGTTATGGACCGCTCGAATAGCTCGTTTTTGGAGAACAAAGAACGTATTAGTATCCACCGCTTATTTCTTCTGAGGCTGGTCTGCAGTCCCAAGATCTGGCCTCCTCGTGCCAGTAGTGGAGTGATAGGAGGATTTCTGCTTCCAGGTCCCAGCGCAAGGAGCCAGACAACAGGCTCGCCACCGCGCCGAAGATGGTCCGGTAGCTCGGTACGGCCCGGATCGCCAACACCCTCTAGGCTCTTCTCCGTACCGAAGTACTCTCTTTCTGGAGGGTGGCAGGCCACACTAATGCTCCGTACAGGACTGTGGACCTGACGACTCCGCCGTACAGGCGACGAGAGTTGCCCTGCTCGCGGCATTCAAGGTGGGACGCGCTCAAAATGGGCGCTAAACCTCCATCGGCGGTCCAGGACTAGGCAAAGATATTTCAATGTCGGCTTGACTTCAGAGCAGACGCCGCAAAAAATTTTGTAGGCGTGGTAGGTACAGGTGGCGCGTTCCGAGGACTATAGAATTTCAGGGCCATGGATTTTTCGAGCGCCACCCTTAGTCCTAGACACCTGATGCGCCAACTACTTGAGCAACGCCGTCGGTGGGGAGAATCGAAGGCCCTGCGAAGAAATAATTTTTAACTGCTCCGATAGAAAATTAAGGGATCTATACCTAGAGATTAATATTTAATTTTTCAGCTATTATACTTCTAAACAAAGTACATATAATAATAAATATAGCAACATAACAATTTTGATATTAGCTGAGCCTTGTGTCGGATGAACTTGAACGATCAACGACAAAACATTTTAAGAAAATATCCTGTCTTTATAAACAACGCGTGTGACCGAATTCAAACGTTTTTTTTTTTTTTTAAATCTCATATTACGAAAAGTCCGTAGTAGTTAGGCCGTGTGCTTTATAATTCCAAGGTCGTGGGTTCGGGGCCTCAACAAATTTTGATTGCTGTTTCTTAGTCGGTTAGGGCAATTTAGGCTGTAAGATAATCCGTGCGTCCGATGGATTTAAATAAATAACTAATATATATCATAATGTCAATTGCAGACACAATTTTAAGGCATTCTTAAAATGCTTTTAACGCACTTTTGCGTTTTATATTTGGTCATAGTATTTCAATGTTTCACTTGTTTCATTCTAAGCACACTTATTGTTTTCGTCAGTAACAGTAGATGTTTTTTTGAAGGAAAACATTAGACACTTAAATAATTATTAATAATACAACCATATAACGGTTAATTTTATGACTGAATGCAATATTTTTATAAGCCTAACTTTGAATTTATGATATATGTTAACCGTGCTTTTTAATATCTTAAAAAACTTTCTCTCCAAACACTGCGACTTCCATTAATCCCATTTAATTAAAACATTTTCCAAACGTTTAACCAGTACATTAAATTAAATTAAAGTGTAAAATAAAACGAAGCTTCAAGAGGATTCATAAAACCGAGAGCCTTGATAAGCCATTCCATAAATTCGAAGTCCTTAATTTTAAATTTTACGAACGTTACTGTAATGGCACCGTGCGAGACAAAATGGCGTTATATGACATTCTTGTGGCCTAAAATATTTCAAATATATACTTATAAGAAAAATATATAATAGTAAGAAATTATTTATAATACTTTAATTATGTACGATAAAATAAAACCAACACCACAAAAAAAATTTAAACTTCACTGTTACCAAAATAGTTGAATTTAACGGTTATTATGGATTATCTTAACATGATTCTTTTTCCAAACAGACAGAAATTTTCGAAGATGAAGATTCCCCCGATGGGTACCTACTTTCTCGGAAAGGTGGGACCGCTGTGAGGAAGCTAAGAGGAACCTGATCTAGTTGTAAACACCGGGCTTAGGGCGGCAATTCAAGCCAGGTTTGTTCTTCCAGCTTTATCTTGTAGAAGACGCATAGGAAGGGAGGGGTCACCATTCCAAAGATGATTTTCCTAATCGGAATCGATGGCTGGTGCATGCCCAGATTCTACGAATACTTTCCTTGCTTCGTTAACCAGGTCAGCCAAGATAATCATGCGTATATGTCCAAATGCACTTTGTCACTGGCTGAACGGTTCTGAACTTGGTCGCTAACTCACCATGTCTCATGGCCGTAAATCACTCCATCCAAACACTTCGGAAGCTCTTCGATTCCTTTGTTCGCAATGCAAGGCTTCATTACTGCGCTACGGTTTCACATAACCTCCATGGAAGACCTTGCTTACCAACTTTCTCAAACGTCAGATTTCCATTCTATGCCCATGATACAAGCTCATGTTTTTTAGCCTATTCAGGTCAACTTATCCTCGACGTCAAGCATCCGGATGCTTGCGCATCTTTAAACATTTGAATGTGTGATTACGCCGTACTGCAAATAACTGGTGCTACTCCCAACTTAATATGAGGACAGGAATTCCTCAAGATCGGTCAAATTGCTGTGATATCAGCGATGTAACAGTACAGGCAATCTCTCGCTCCTTGGCCACTACTGGGTGCAAAATTAGCCAGGACGAGAGACCGCCCCTTCGAACCTTAAGGCTCATCCACAGTAAATTGGACTTACTAAACTGGCGAGAATCAATGTTACAAGCATGTTAGGTAATGTCAGAAGCCCAACATTTTAAACATTGGATTTACTTACCAATGTGAATATTGAGTCGATATTGGATTCTTGAGGTAGGCAAGCGTCGTTCAAACCTACACCATCACCTTGTAATGGATGATCTAAATCACTTTTTTAGCTTCTACTTTAATGCATTCAGCTAACAAACAAGTGAACTATTTGCAGCTCCTCAAAGTTTACCGCCTTATTATTTCATTTCAGTATGCTTGAAAAGCTAAGCACTCTTGCCTCAGTCCTATGCGAGTCAGATTGTCCGTTGACGTCGATGATCACATCCTGAAACCGCGAATCCTGCACAACTATGAATTATTCTCCATAGCACTGCAATCCTTCCAACTCCGATAAAGAACTTTGGTAACGACGACGTTGATCGAATCCGATAGCGCTTCTCGGTTACTATGGAGAATATTATCAAAATCAGGTCTACAGATATCCGCAGCTAAAGCCTCAGTCAGCTTTGATATCATTAAACTTTGCTCGCCTAACTTATTGTTAATAGCATTGTTTTAATATACGACACTCATACCATCAGTTTTGTCTGACTCTTCACCTAAGCTGACTTGGAAGAGACATGGTCTTAGGAGAACCCTATTTACTTCTGCTTCAGTCAACCTCTTATAGACCTATAAGTCTCCTCAAAATCCTGGGGAAGATTTATGAAAGAATCGTTTGCCGCCTGCTGATCGCATATGACACAAAGGTCACCCTAGTCCGTAACAGTTTGGATTTAAGTTTGAACATCCTGACCACAGGTAAATTGAATCGTTTGAGCATTAAAGTCAGTCAAATAAAAGGCTTGACTATCGTAGTCCCATGTCCTGATGTTGGTGGAACGTTCTGCAACAAAGTCTGCATGAAGGACTATATACAATGCTGTGATAGTTCGAGCATGCCAACTCTCCCTTCACTCTAATGACGAGACTTTCTCAGGAGTCGAACATTCCTGTTACAGAGGAAGGCCTGTCACTCCCAGACCTGTCATGCAGGTGTTCCCAAGGCTCTGTGCCGCAGTACTGTACATCTTGTCACGTGCGACCTCACCAATCTTTATCAGATAAAGGCGTTCGCTCATTTGCGGATGACTGCTTCCCTTATTCTCACCTCTGCCCCAGCAAATCCACATGACCCTCCTGACAGCTGCAGACGCCCTCAGTGTCTAGGTCAAATCTGGAGTAGTCGATTAATTCCATTCAAAAGTGCAGCCATCCTTATCTCAAAGCTCCGTCCCCCTCTAAAGTCAATTTCTAGGTGAACCAGACCTGGGTCACCCTAAACAGGCTAACCTCATTGTGTAACATAGATGCAAAACTCCTTTTAGTCCCTCATTTCAGCTGAGAAATAAAGGCTTGTTCTCTAACGCTTGACTCACCCTAATTAATCTCAACGTAATGTCAAACTGAACAAAGTGCATCTACAAACTTTCATCGCCTCATTTAACCTATCTCTCTTGATCTCCTAGGCGAAATTAGTAAATCAAACGCTCGGCGATTAGAACTCAGTTCATGGCAAGCCTAAGTCTTGGATTCATCAGAATATGACTCCACTCGATTTTCTTTTACTTCATATGCCTAATTTTGTAAAAGTTCACCAAAGTACTTTGACATGGCTTCGAACATCCTACAACTTATATATCTATAAACAGTGATCAATAACCACTAATTTACATGATAAAAAATCTATTGTAGTCGCGCATGAATTGTAACATTTCCGACTGACGTTTATCACCAGTCAGCCAATGAAGCGTCGTCTCTTACCTCGCTCACCTAACTTGACACAGCCGCTCACTGACGACGGTAGTAAGTTCGAACAATACGAGAATAACTTTTATCGGCAGTGCCAGTGCGATTCTTCCTATCAAGATAGAAGCGTGTGAGTTCTTCGCCACTTCTTCTCCACCGATAACGCTTTCCAGAATTTAATAGATGTAGCAATTACGGAATTGGAACATAGGACCAATGCTGAGCTGAACAGCGAGTTCGCCCAACTGACAGCTTCATCAGTTGCAGCTTTGCAAACGCGAAAACGTAAGTACGCCAAGCCGAGGTCTCTCTTCGAGGGTGCCTTGGTGTAAAGTACAAAATGAGGTTCGGCGTGCTATAGCGTTCTATACGTACCTCCAAACCGGTAGCGGAACAGTTAAGGGCCCGTAGGCAACTGTGACCATCAGTCTAATAAAAAAAAAAAAAAAGGTTTAGGGTAACTAGTTTTTCTTAGTTTAGTTTTGAGTTAATTACGTGAATAATGCTAGGTTAAAACATTTATTCAATCTGTGTCATATACTAAGCCCATTAAATGGTTCATTATATATAGTAAAATAATTAATTATAATTATTGTTTTTTTTTTCATTTTAAAATAAAATACTAAATGAAAATAAACCTGTCTTATTCTGACAGTTTCGTCATAAAGAAATCTCGATAAAATATTGCAAGTAATATAAAAGCATTGATCAAAATATATATCCGACAAAAGTTGTTCACGTTGAGTACTTTGTTCGACTAAATCCGCGAATACAGAAATTTATTTTTTCGTTCTTTTAGCAAAAAGTAAGCGCCCTTTTTTGTGTAACATTGCAATCGCTTAAATTTAACTTGATGTTAATAGAATCGCATTTTTGAACTAAACTGAAACATAAGAAATCATGTATAATTGTATGTAGTAACAATAATGATATAAGCGTAAATCGCTACATTAGTAGCAGCTAGGTTTGTTTGTTTTTATTACCTCAGTAGGTTAATAACTTATTCCAACTGTTAAACATTGCACTTGCAAAAGGAACATTGTATTGCATAGTGAGAAGATAACAATGCACTTCCTGTAAGTCTAACCCCATGTGAAACCCGGAACTGTAACCGTAAAGAAAAAGATGGTTACAGCGCATATGATAAAATAAAATATTTCAAAGATATTGAAGAAGCAATAATATCCATAGCCTCAAAGCAATAACTATTTTTAATTTTGTTTCTTAATTAAAGGATAGTATAACAATATTTTGTTACTTACTGAATAAAACCTAAGGGATAATCAGTTTTACATTTTTCAATAAATATCCTAGATATAAGTTTCAACATGTAATTCAGTACGGTTTCAACACTTTCTGACGTTATAAGTAGCACACATAAATCGTAAACAAACAAAAGATACAAAGGAAACTGCTACGAAAGAAGCGAATTGTGACTAAGAAACAGTATATGACGTTATTGGTGTCACTTTTCTGCCTCCTTTATTCGCTTTTACTTGTTTAGCAGTTAACAGCTTGTTTTGAATAAAGAAATGACTATTAATGAAAGCTATTTAAGAATGTTTTAAAAAAATTAAAATTTATGTTTTAACATTTTTTTCTTTTTATTATTATTCTTATTTGTAGCATTGAGTATTGTAAACTTTTGATAGCGAATGTGATGTTGTCTTGTAGATCTCGCAGGTCATCGGGCGTTTACATGATAGTCAACCAAGCGTCAGGTTCTTTCAGCAGTTAAGCAAATCCGTGAAATATTAATAAATTTTATAAATAATCAAATTTTAACTATGTAATCCTAACTAATATTTTATGCAACAACGAACAAGTTTAATAGTGTATTGGCCTTTAGTACAGCTGCGCACTTTATCGACACTTCAAATGTTTCTTTGATAGTTTTTTAAACCAAAGGTAAGAAAACCTAAGCCAACCTCTATATTATATTATATTATATTATATTATATTATATATCTTTACCTGTGGTATGTCCCCTTTTTACATGGGACCATCTGGGTGGGTACCACCGCGATGCCTATTTCTACCACAAAGTAGTAATGTGAAAACACTACTGTGTTTCGGTTTGAAGGGCACCGTAGCCAGCGTATTTACTGGGTAAACGAGACATAGCATCCTATGTCTCACGGTAGGCAGTGCGTTGGTGACGTCAGTGACCAGTATTGCCAATGTCTATGGGCGTCGGTGACCACTTTACATCAGGTGCCCCAACTGCTCGTCTGCCAGCGTGGGCAATAAAAAAATATATTCGACAAACGGTAAAAAAATTGTATAAATAAAAATATCATTTATAGCGGTATACATTTTAATAGATATTATTTAAGATTTTTGCATATTCATTAAATAAAATAATAAAAATGGCAAGTGGTTGGGCACAATGATGTTTACAAATATTATATAACGTAAAAAGAAAACGTGCATGTGAATTTCCGAATAATGCTTACATACAAACCTGCTAATAAATTTGTTGTTTAATTGATTTTGATACTAGGAAAGCAAACATTAATTATTGTTTTAATTTTTTTTTTACTACACTAAGATGCATTTTTTTAAAAAATGGCCTAGTGTATCGCTCAATTCTACTTAAACGTGATCTCTTATCTTCATTACGAAAAAAGTGAAACACGTAACAGCAAAATTCAATATCCTAGATAATTCAATATCCTGCTGTTGGTAGTGTTACAATTACTGAAATATTTTTTTAAAGTTCGTACCATCAACAGCTACTTAATGAACGTCCCAGTTGTAAATAAATATATACATATGTATTATAAATGTTGTGATGACAGATTGATTTCTACGATGTGAAACTTTTGTATAAATGTTCGTAAAGTGCATTGCATTAGTGAATTGCAGTGGCGCTTTTACTTGTTAAAATATATATAACAATATTTATACTTTTTTGAGTATATTAATCAGAGCAGTTCAAAGACAGAACTAATAAATAAACTTATATTTCAAAGATAAAACAATTAATATTAAATATTTTGATTGTATTTCTCTAAGGGAAAAATAATTAAACAATTATTTAGTTAAAGGATAATTCTTTAAATTTCAAAAGTTTGAAACATGAAATTTAAAATTTTATATTTATTTATATATTTTTACTTTCGTTGATAATCTATTTCTATTAAAAGCTTTACCTAATAATATGACTTCTCAATGGAATTACGTACTAAGAATCTTCCATATTTCGCGTACTATATTTCATCTGCATGAGATAGCGCTTGTCCTTATAATAAAACAAGTCACGTGGAGAAGCTCCAAGAATAATTTAAAAGAATCTTTTTTTTTGTTTTACAAAAGGTATAAGGTTTCTGGATGTAGAAATATTTATTTTTAATGTAATATATACACTACTATACTATACTATACATACTACTATATTAGATTAATATATATTCTACTTTTTATACAATTAAAGGCACGTCGGTAAAGTATTTATATATGAATTGTATAATTTATTACATGACCTATTTATTATTATCATAAAAAATAATAACGATACCATCCCGTTGTAACAGCGAGTAATTTATGTATAATTCTAAAATAAAAATGATATATTAAAGTATGGTTTCTTTTTCATCTACAAATACGGAACAAATGTCAGGAAACAACTTTAATGTATTCCATTTTAATTTGCAAAATATTTATTTATTTACTATTATAATGCACTTAAAACTATACAGTATAAATAATCTATTTATAAATATATGAATTATATAATGACATAAGTTAAATTTAAATTAAATTCAAAAAATATTTAAAAATCTTAGTTCTAAATTTTTTTATTATTATTTTCCGTTCTGATGGCTGCTAGCAATAAGATTAATTTCTTCTTCCATCTTTTGCATCAGCTTACACGATTTAATGAGCATTGTTTTAAATATATTTTATGCTAAGTTTCTAAAAGTTCTTAGAAGATTTTAACAGGAAAAGTTTTCTGTTTATTCGCCAAGTTAATTTATCGTAGCCTTGAGCATAGCTGTTTATCGGCACTGCAAATGTTTCTTTAATAGTTATTTAAACAAAACTTAAGCCGACTTCTATACGGTTTAAAGAAAGGACAGGAAACTTATATGTATACAAGAAACCCTAAGAATAGATTACAGCTTTCTGTATATTTATTAAATTAAATAATGATTACGGGTGGTTGGGCACAATGGTGCTCACGAATAATATATAAATAAGGTGTACGTAATTGCTTAAACACAAATCTACGTATGAACTTGTTTCTTATCTTATTTAATTTATTTTTTTGTTTTGCAACACTAAGGCGTACTATTTTATTAAAATCGAAAAAAATATTAAATGTCTGGTAATCCGGCTGCGTGCCGCTAAATTCCTTTACACATGATATCTTATAATTATGAAAATACAGTATGCAATGTCTGTGTCGTGACATGGTCTTGGATGTTTTGCAATAACTATTGTTTTGCGTCATACCCTTTAAAATACCTAAAGAAATCGACAACTATTTCTAGAATATTTCAGATGATTATTGTGGCAAGTAATTCAAAACCCAACTGAATTTTTGTATTAACATTCGGATATCAAAATAGATTGATGCATATATAATATAAATTTAGTGCTAACAAATTGATTTTACTAGTATACAACGGATTCTTCATTTAGTACAAGGCTTATACACGACATCAAGAGTTTTACTTCAAAATATAGTATACGAAAAATTAAATACAAATAATATAACTGACAAAGTGACAAGCAATTAAAAGCGTTATTTCTTGCTCAATTGTCTCAGCGAAAGTATGGTCACTTTTTACGCTTAGCTGGCATTGTAAATGTATTGTGATTATACTCGACGTATATAGCAATCTAATCGTTTTGCATTATTATTACTATCACCAAACTAAGCTTTGTACTAAACCAAAAAATATCTTGTGGTATGCGTTACAACATGTGAGTATTTTTTGCAAAAAGGTAGTGAATTATTTATTATATAAGAATCACATTAAACTTTAACTATGTTTTATAAGCTCAATAGACATCACTGGGTGGGACGGCGATCCCTGCTACTGCACGGAGATCGCCGTCCCACCTCCTCGGGGGTCGACCAACACTTCGTTTTCCTGCACGTGGCCTCCCCTCTAGAACCTTATGGGCCCATCGACCATATGGTTATATGTTAAAGCTTAACCAAACAACTAGAAAATATTTGAAATCATTTGAAAGGGAAAAAAATTAACGAAGAATTATGCGATTACTTATTTTGGCATAATTGTAAATTTTATTTTTATATTTATTTATGTATTTTTTCTTCTATTGGTAGCCCTTTCATATTTGACAGGATTACTTTAAGTTTTTTGAATCTTCCATTTGTGGCGGGCTATATTTCATCTGAATAAGATACCGTTTGTCCTCATAATAATACGAGTCACGTAGGCGAGCTCTGAGAATAATTTAAAACAATCTTTTTGTTTTACATAAGAAAAAGTATGGTTTTCGGAAGTAGAAAACATTATTATTTCTTTTGTTTACGCGAGTATTCGCGAATTGTTATTGCATCAAGGGGTAGACCAGCTGGAAAGTGTTCGAAACGTCGGGAATTTAAATATGTACAATAACCGCGATAAAATTCGTAAAAGTAATTTTTTTCAATGCGTGAATTTCTACTTGCTTATTAAATCAAAGTAGTTGTTGACGTGTTTTTAAACATCGTAGTTAAAAGTAACATCATCGATATGCTAAAATAACTATGCTTCGCCAATAAGCACTCGTTAAGCCACTGTTTCGTCATTTGAACATTGTTATTTATAAGAGAACTACAAACACGGCGAGTACAAACTCGCTATACTATCTATAATAAATTAATAATTGTGTAATAATAACAATAATTAATTAGTGTTACCTAATTTGGATAACAAAACAATGCCTAAAAATATAACATTTAATGCGAGCGCACGATAACCTGACTCAGAAGCTGACCTTTGAGATAATTATTTCTTATTCAAACAAGATTTTTGGTACCCGAAGTACAAAACAAACAACCATTGCAAGGGACGGTGACTAAAACACCTAACTTTGCAATTTTCAGTAATTGGAAGCGAGTACTTGGCTTGGGATTGTTTTCTTTACAAAAGCATTCAAACGAGACTCTACCTCTTGGAGATATTATAATTGTAAGAACTTTTATAACGCTAATAACACTGATCAGCATTATTACTACAATAGCAATTTTATTTGTTAAAAATGCGAGTCTACTGTTTATGGTTTTTCTTTAAAACTAAAAAGTAATGTCGATTATAAACAGAATTTAAACAAAATCATATAGACAGTCTCAATCCCAGTCAATTTTCTTAACTATAATGTTTTTTTTTTCATTTTACGATGTTGCTGTTTAACGTTAATCGTTACGAACAATACAGGCATTGTTTGTAAATTACTGTAGATTTCAATTGGTAATTTTATGCAAAATATATGGTCCAAATACAACATTTATCCTTTGTTTTGTTTATTGTGCTCACCGATTCATTGTAAGATCATATAGATGTAAATCCAACATTATTATGTTTTTCATGTTTTTATAACTCTACTCTCGTAGTCTCGGTATGCAGCGGGGTGGTGATGTCAACATCTTATGTTGCTAATTTCCATGGACTACTTTCCATCAGGTAGGTCCACTGCTCGTCTGCCTTCGTAGTCAGTAATAAAATAATATTTTAAATAACATTAAATGTAGCCAATGCTAGTAGTAGTAGTTACTGAGCGTATCGTGGGAGCAGAATATTTTTCAGATATAAGAAGTTATTTTCTTGGTCTCGTTGTTTTTTTTATTATGTTAAATATTTAGCTACGAACGTAATAAGTAAAAATAGCCGTAGAGGCTTCTCTAATAGAGCTAGAGACCTATCACCTTGGTTGCACTCTAGAGGGTTGCGGACGGTTGAATGAAGCCTTTATCTTTACCTTTATCCTTAGCGACGGTTAGTTTTATCACTAGGAGGCGAAGATATGCTATTTCGTCAGCCGCTATCCCTTTACTCCATAATCCTACTGATTGCTAGTTCTTCAATAAGACATCGTAAGGGGATTGAAAATAAATAAAGGTGTAAACGGTTTTTCTTCCTTTCGCGAAGGCGGGGAACGTTGTTTCGATAATTAACCATCCAACTCCAATGAACTCTTGGGTGGAGATTTATTGTGGTCTGTATCGTGCTGAAGATTGAGTACGTTCCTCTGTAACCGAAGCTGGCTATATCTGGTGCAAATATGGCTTAGCACGTCCTTGCGTTCTTTAAATGGAACAGTTTACACGGTGAACTTTAAATAACCTTTAACTTTTTTTATTAAAAAGGGGTTAGTATTTTAGGGCCTACTTCTTATACTTCATGTAGGTACTACTAAGAAGCTTGATACTTTTACCGTGAGAACTGCGAGATTTTGTAACTTCGTATTTTAACTTTATACTCAAGTTCGTTTCAGTTTTTACTTTTCGTAATACCTGTGAGGGACGAAGAGGATACGCCAGTTGCTTTCACAGTGATTTCGCATTCACTTTGTGTTTTGGTCTGACCCGTCCTGTATAGTATCTATTACTGTTGAGGATCATTTTACCAAAACTTACAAAACGTGCCTAAATTTAAGCTATAGTCATTACGTCATATTTTTTCTACGTATTCGATTAAAATTTTTCTTTTATTAAAACGTAAATTACGTAAATAAATATTATCTTTGTGCGTAAAATTGGGGATTAAGGCAAGAAAAATAAGTATCAATCCGAGTTTTTGTTACAGTAAAAAACCTTATCTATTTGCATGTATAATTCATAGACAAAAGTAGGCACATAATTTCATCGAAATCGGTTGTATTAAAATCCAATCAGTAATGAATAAACACAGACAGACAAATAGAGTTACTTTCGCATTCATAATTATTGCATAAAATATTATTATTGGAATGTAAAAACAAGAAATTCTAAAAATATTACTACATAAAATTTGTTACCTTAAATTTGTAATTTTCAGTAAAACCGTTACAGGAGAATAAACTTATAATATCAATATTCATCGTTACTTTATTAATTACGTAACGAAGTATATTTTCCGTGATATTGTAAGTTTTGCATTAATTAAAAAGGTAACGTAAAACCCGTAACTAAATTATGTTAGCTTACAGTTATTAACTCGAAAAATTATATATTACTAGCGCGGCACCTGTTTCGCACCAGAGCTATGCTGATTGAAAATATACCTACAATATTAAGCATGTTTTATATATATATAAACCTAATTCTACCACTCTATCTATTTAAAAAAATGCATTGAAGTCCGTTGCGTACTTTGAAAGATTAAAGCACATATAGGGATAAAGAAAGCGACGTTGTTTTATACAATGTTGAATAAAATATTGAAGGTATGCTTACACAGCTTTCTATGAATAATGGATTGGTTAATCGATAAACGTGTAGAGACTGCGACTAACTCAGAAGTCTAGTAGCATATAAATGCTCTTCAAATACCGAAGGTCATGGGTTCGAATCTTGGGAGGACATTCACATTGATGTTTTCCAGTTTGTTAGGGCAATGCGACTGGGCTCTCCCGATTGCCTGTTAATTTAAATGAACCATGTGTAAGATGGGCATGTAAAAAGTCAATCTTGCGACTTTTGAAGAGATCAGAATCTTGAGACATCAGGCGATCTCTCTCCAGTCTTTTCATCTTCATTCGGCAAATTCCTTATTGGCCGTAGAGTAAAGCTTTATAAAATCCAGTCTAATATCGGTGATCCAGGTCCGGGAAGAGACTATCCCACAATATTTATTGCATTATAATATTTTTGTATAAAAGCCTCCGAAAAATTTGCTGTAACATATTTTGCTGCTTTCATTCTTTTTAAATATCTTTCTTCTTACTCATCAGATATGTTTATATATGAAACATATTAGTGAAAAAGCCAATTACAAGTTTTTATCTTTAGTATAATCAATCTTAGAATGTAAAATAAAGAAATGAATATAGCATATTTGCAGAGACATTAAGGATAATTAACAATGTGGTACAATTCTCAGTATCTTATTATTTACTCAAATTAACAATGTATTCTTTTGGTAAGGACTTTTAGAGTGATCAATAGTTAGGAATACCTCCTGTCGACCATCCATATACCAAATTTATACATGCGTGTATTTAAAGAATGCGTGTGATCTCTCTTATTTGTTAATAAATTAGTTTATTAACCTACTAGACCTAGGAAAATCAAAAATTATGTTTCTGAGGATGCTTCGATGATATTTAAAGGTAAGCCGGATCAAATAAGGGACAAAAGAGGAAATAAAATAGAAGCAAACGAATGAGAACGTCATTGTACGCTGTTAAGTAAGGGGATGACGTAAGGCCGGATATATACAGAATGGCTGTCTCTAAACTGCTAAAAAGACATTTCGAGAACTCTTTTTATTAGAATTTTTTTTATTGTAATACTTAAACCAACATTTGTTTTAAACACAACTTACAAATAATAAGTGGTTGACGATCAAAAAAATTTATGCATACCAAACACTTTTTTGGCTCCATACACTCGTAAATAAGCCCCAACGTCAATGGGTCCACGGAGAAATATAAATTTGGTTGTGGTTCCTTAAATTACTTTAATTTGACATTAATTATTATTATATGGTTGTTATAAAATATGTAAAAGGTATATTATGTTAAAACTGTAATAAAATTTTAAACTTTCAGACTGAAACCTCTTTGTTTTTAACTTGTAGATTTTGCACTTAGATTAAGATAGTAGATGCTCTATCTATTATATATAAAAGGATATCTTTATTAAGGCAATAATTTGAAGTGAATTCAACTAAATTCAATATTTATTAATAAAAATATACAGTACAGGTGGTTACTAAGAGATAAGTATATATTAAGAATAATTTTATGACTTCGTTATAGTTAAATGCTTATATGCAATGTCACTGCTATATTATTGTCTACTGTAGCTTAAAGGAGTATATCATATTGATAAACAATTGTTAAGGACGGTTTCAAACGTAAGTACAATAGCCTCTTGGCGTATTATAAAATTGTGAATGTATTAAAAATTAAATCGCATTTCCTATATAAAACGGAATTTTTAGTCTTTTCTTTTTCTAAATGTAGATTTTTTATTAATATAACATATCCATGGTTTTATAAGTTTTATTCTAACTTTGCGTATGATATCCCTGGAATCATAATGTTTAAAAAGCAAGTAATATTTTGCGTCTTTGATATTATTTCGCGTCGGAATGTTGTTACAAGTTACACCAACTGAAATATACCACTTGAGATATTATTTTCCTCTTATATAATGTATGAATTTATAATGATATGAGTAAATATTTACTTAATATTTAATTTCTAATAATAACCGGAAAAGGAATTCAATTTTAACTTTATTGGAGCTCTTTTATTTTCCATTTTAAATAAACAAAGACGAAGTTTTAACTGTTTTCTTTTTCATAATTAAAGTAGAGTAAAAGAAAAAGAGTGTTTGGGGATTTTTTTCCTTTTAATTCCCACTGTAATCAATTAATTTCAGCAAAAACTTCAATTCTAAATATTTAATCTTCAATTAAATATCTAAATCCATATTTAATTGAAGATTAAATATTATATAATATATATCCATGGTCACAGGCAGATTAAGTTGGTATATGTCTGTATCTCTATGTTTTCGAATAACCATCAGTTTTTATTTAAAAAAAATTGACATATTTTTCTTTCGATTTCTTAATTTTTAATGTTGGTTTGACAAAAAGTATTTATGTTGTCCTTGAAAAGAATCCGAAACTTCGGGAATAAATATATTTAAGTCACGCGAAAAATCCGTAAATTTGTGGATTTGATATGTATAATAATCGCGTAAATAAAAGAAATAATTTGTATGTTTTCTTTTCAAAAAGATTTATCAAAACTTTTAATCTCACAGTGCAGTTTCTAACTTTGCAGATTTTTCTCAGACACTGGTTTAAAAACCTTAATTTTGTTATTGCCGTAAGATGAAAATCTTAAAAAAAAATTGCAAGGTTCTTTCTTGGTGGTTAAATATCCTCTTGATTATAATAGTAGTTTTAATATATAAATGTAGCACATTATTGATGCATGTTATAGATAGGTAATATAATATAGCTAATGGATTTATTAACAAGATATAGTTGAACCTGTTAGGGCAAAGTCATGAACTTTAAAACTTTACTATTAAGCCGCGTTCATAACGTATTCTATGAATTATGGTATAATATTACCCTTTACATTTTACCCATATTACCCATACCCATTGCATTATCTAATATTTACCTATGACTTAGCATGTAGTTTATGATTATAATTTGTTTTATATTAAATAATTTAAAAAGCATTTTAAAGGTTATATCGTTCTTGTGAATTAAGTATAAAAGAAATTAACAACTTTTGATACCTTTTTAATAGAGATCATAAGCGATTACGTAAATATTCTACTTTGTGTAAATGTATGAAGGTGATTTTACGTGTAATTATTTGGGCCAATCTTGTCCCTTAGCATCAGTTAAACACTACTGTATCACTGATGATTTATTTATCATCTAAAATACGAATCTATTGTTTAAATTACGGTTGTGAAACATTTCTATACTAAGGTGTTCGAAATGGTGCAGGTAAAACTCAAAACATGTATACATGATGGGCAAATGTTTTCTTGATAACGATACCTTTACTTACGTTAGTCTTCTTTAAAAATCTGAGTCAGGATACACACTGGTTTTCTTTAAATAACCTAAGTTTTATACCATTATACTGAAAATTAACATAAAACCACATAATCATGTTGTAGCCTACATGTTAAAAAATACATATTGATCGTATAAAAGTATTTTAAAAAGCATTTCTGGTATCCCACAAAAGATGAGCACTATTCAATTAAATCGTATCTATCATCATCGACATCATTAGCCTGTGTCGGTCTACAGCTGGGCATAGGCCTCCACAAATGCATGCCACTGCTTACGCTTCCGTAACCGTATCCATACAGATTTTAAAAGCTACTCAGAAATTTTATACAATTTTACAATTAGATGTTACGTAAAATAAAACTGTACAAAAAGACTCATTCTTTAGTAGCTCTTTTGATGTTTGTACTTTCTGTGACTAGTTTTTCTGACTGTGTATTAAAAGTACCAATTATCCTCGTTTCATTTGTTCTCTTCTACTTCTACTTTTCAAACATTCGGCTCAATTAGCACTATATTTTTGAGGTAATTGTATTATAAAATATATTTAGCTTGCTGTCACTCGGCTTTTAAAAAAATGTATAAATAGAAGCTGTGACAAATAAGATTTTGAAATTCGTAAGCTATACGTCAATTTCGTAAATATTATGTAAAATAGGGAAATATATTAATGAATTGGGCAAATCATATAGTTTGTTTTTATATTTGTTTATTTTTGTAGCCAATAATTGTTATTGGCAATAAAAATTTAAATTTTATAGTGTTATAAAATTTAAATTATTATACACATCTTTTAACAAAGTAACACTTCATATTAAGCTTTATCAATACAATACGTTTTCCAATGGAATACTGTTAATCAAGAGTAAATCACGATTAAGGCCCTGCTAAAAGCAAATGCATTCGGGAAGCGTACGGCTTCCATTTAGAAGTAGGGGTGGAATACCAATCGTGAAATATAGGTGCTTTTTCGTTCCCTTATCGCTCATTTAGTTTCTAACGATGCTTTAGCCTCGTATTCTAGTAAATACACTACTTTTTTAACATTTTACTCATATAATAGAGATTTTTTTTAATTTTTTATCGGCAAGTGTAGACCGTTGCAAAAGATAAATATAGGTAACTTCGAAATAATTTGAGAACGTGTTATTTTTATCAATTTCTGTAGTATCAGCGAGTAGCTTAAAACGCATTGAATATAATCAGTTAATAACAGAATATTTACAAGGCAGGTGCTATGCTTCTGTAGTTTTAATAAAAAAACTCTTTGATTTCCTTTAATATTTTAATAAATTTATATTATTTCAAAACTGTTTTTTTTCTTTTTAATTTATTTGTTATTTACATACGAAATGAATAATAACAATTAAAATTTTCGTATCAAAATCCATAAAAAGGTTTCAAGACAGCGTATGCCCTGCGTCCAGTGATACCATCTCGCATTGAAATGTGTTACATGTTACGTCCCGGGAGTATACAATAAATAACGTCCTCGATTTCCCAATCATCCTTGTAGTATGATATCGTTTCCTTCTTATGATTCGTTTGTTTATTTTGTATGATGCGTGAAGATATGCATCTATGTTACATTGTTAACTAATAAAAAGTGTATTGTTAATATACCTACTGCTTTAATGTGATAACAACATGGGATTGCATCATTGATCGTTGTTAAAGGTCCATTAAAACAACACACTAAATTTTGTTGCCGTCTACTATCGCGAATATGATGTATAACAATTAATAAAATACATTATATTAATAATATTTATACCACTTATAATTACTATTAGAAACACATTCAATGTTACTAACGATCCATTCCATGGTTAACGCAAACAGTGAAAAGGTAAACGCTCCTGTCCCATAAATTATTCAAAGCACATTCGCTAAACTTCAAATGGAATTGAGTGAAAATTCCAGTCGTTAGAATGTCACCCCTTTTCGGCTTAAAACTTTGCAACCCCTAAAAAACATTTTCTTTTTTTTATGTTAAATATCGCACCTTCATATTTTTTTAATGCAAACATAATCAAGTTACGACATATAATGTGTTATTAATAAATACGTACAACTTGCAAATTTTGTATTGTTTGTAATATTGTTATGTAAGCATTGACTTCAGGTGGTTATTGAATCTTAAAATAGAACTAAATAAAGAAATATCCGCTTCAGTAAGAAGAAATATTTCTATTCCTAATTAACGATCGATTTTTATCAAGGGCTACTTTTTGACCGACTTCCCAAAAGAAGGAGGTACTCAATTCGGAGCCAATGATTTTTTTTTTATATATATGTTACCTTGTTGTTCCGTTTCTAAGGCTTAGATTTTGTTTTTTCTTATTTTAAATAACAGTTGTCATTTGATTATATATTTTTTTATTTTATTAAAAGTACTTTAATAGATATTTAAGAAATTAAAAATACGGCACCAAAAATCGCTACCTCGTGCAATTAAGTTGCAAACGCTGCCGAAACCGTAAAAGATAAACTTAAAGCATATCACATATAATTGTACTGCTTAAAACGGTCTGTAATAAAAACCTCGAGAGCATATATGTTTTAAGAATGTACCACAATATGCATATTAGTGCAAAACACTGTTAAAATTGCAATAAGGCATATTCAACGCTTAATAATCAAAGCATAAATAAAAGTTAAGGTATTTAAAAATTCCTCATCCTATGTGCATAAACCGTGTTTTACTAGACATTGATTTAATGAATCTTTTAAAAGATAGTAGAGATTTAAAATGCAATGCAAATCGCGTGGTAGTTTCTTGCAAAGGGTACGCTTATATTGCGCAAAATTATATACTTGTTCCGGTCGGTTATTTTTTCTGGTTAAAATTTCACTTGTCATTTACGCTTTATAGGAAAATAAAAAAACAACAAAGTTATTTCATTACAGTTTATTTGGCTATTTGTTTCTGCAAGATATGATAACTTTACATTTAAGTTAGAATTTTGTCTAAATGTTTGTACATTTCACATTGTGTTTTTAAAATAGTTAATTTTTGTACACTTTTTGAAGCATTTAAAATTTTGAAGACTGTTTTGTGCTAGGCTTACAGTTTGTATCATTAAATTATCACCGTCAGTATTCCTATTATTCAATATTTTGCCCAGAAAAGAGAAGTAAGTAATAAAAATAAAAAAGTTTAATTATTTACAATAAAGTGTTCTATGAACATATTTTTCCCAATATTTATTTACTAACATTATGTATATAGCCTGCAAGTGTAAGTTTTAGAAATAGAGTTCTCAGTCTTTCATGATCAACTCTATCAAGCATAAGTAAAAATTTTATGCTGAAAAGTGTATTTCTCTGTGATTAGATTTTATATTATCTTATTTCATTTAAAATGAAATGTTCTTTAATAAAAATAGTTACGTTCTTGAACTGAACTTAAACTTTCCCATTATATTAATAAAAATATACGTGATCGTGATTTCTAATTCTTACTAAATAATTTTCTACTTACCAGTTACATATTGGTATAAGTAATAAAGCACAAATAAGATGAATGTAGTCGTATTCATAGAAACAGACATACTTCCTGATTTTCACTAATCAAAATGCATCTAAGTGTTAAATATACGCTTTGAGTCGCAAAGGGATTGTACAAAGGAATTCCGAACAGGGAGTAACAAAGTGTTCTGTTGCACACCATTTTAACAACTCGTAGCTTTTCGATAGTCCTTTATAGACTTCAATTAACGATCTGTGTCCTGTAGGAACTGCCTCAGTAGCCTAGTGGTATAGGCGTGTGCTTCAAGAACCGGAGGTCATGGGTTCGAATCCTGCGATGACACAACGATTTTTCATTGTTGTTTCCTAGTTAGTTAGGGCAATTTGGGCAGATCACCCAATTATCTGAAAAGTAAGATGATCCATGCGTCGGATGGGCATGTAAAAAGTCGGTCCACCCACCAACCCGCATTGGACCAACGTGGTGGGATACGGTCCAAAGCCCCCTAGTAAATAGGTGTGTTTTAGGGGAGGCCTACGTCCAGCAGTAGACTATCAAAGGCTGATGATGATATCCCGTGGGAATAGACTGTTTAAAAAGTTGTTCACTTTTATATAAAAAGACTTTCAAGAACTGTATTTTATTATATTAAACTCACTTGAAGCTCAGCTCTAAAAAAAATTAACTCTCGTCTTCCTGTACTGTTAATACAAGCGCTGAAGTCTAACGCTTTCCATTGCATAAATAATTCAAAGAACATCCGTTAAACTTACAAATGAAGTCGACTGAAAACTGTAGTCTGTGTTTTTAACATCGCTATTTGACTTTTACGCTTTATAAATTCATTTCAACTTTATTTGTAAAAATATTGAGTTGAACTATATAAACTTAAAAATAAACACGTAAATAGGTATTTTTATGCTTATTTAGAGATTTCTCCTACCCTCTCGATTTCACTCGATTTCACCTGACTCGATTAATATTTTTTATTAGTCTTTTTTTTATGTTTATCAGAATAACTGCAATTTTATATTTAACGATATCAATATAATAATTGTAAGCTCGTTATTCACAAAACATCCAATTTATAATCCATTTTGTGTTAATAGCAAATAGTTATAAATTGATTTCATAGCAATTAATATACATTACTACTCAATCAATTCCATTAATATTATTCGTTTAAATTGAAAATGAAGTTAGATTATATTTTAATATTTCGTATCCTTCTCAGGATCAGCTTTTTAATAATGCATAAGGCAAGAAGTTCGCCTGTGTATATGTAAAATTTGTGCAGTAGTTTAAAGAAATATATGTATGGTTATATATATACATACTGCATCCGTAGCCTAGTGGTATGGGCGTGTACTTTAGAAACCGTAGGACATGGGTTCGAATCCTGCAGGGATTCAACGAATTTTCATTGTTGTTTCCTAGTTAGTTAGGGCAATTTGGGCAGATCACCCAATTATCTGAAAAGTAAGATGATCCATGCGTCGGATGGGCATGTAAAAAGTAGGTCCACCCACCAACCCGCTAATGGATAGGGGTGTATTAGGGGAGGCCTATGCCCAGCAGTGGACTATTACAGGTTTATGATGCATGTATATATGTATGGTTCGCATGAATTTATTACAAAATATGTATACACTTGAAAAACATGTCACGATTTATATATAAACTTCTTTAAAAATATATGTATATAGCAAAACTTATTTTTTTAAAGGATGATTTCTGATCAAGATATTGTTATTTTTGTTTCATATTTGATTATATTTTCCTAAATTAATATATTATATATAATATAATGGGTCATTTTTCTTTAACTATATTTTCACAGTTAATTATAATGTATACCTTAAAAATATAATATATAAATAGTTAACGCTTAGTAACTTTAACGTATATACGTTTATGGCAGCAAACATGAAACATGATTAACACAGATATAGTTTTTATTTATAAATATATACACAGTCTATAGACACAAACACCCAGACAGGCGGAGAACACTATGTTCATCACAGAATATTTTTGCCATAGTGGGAAACGAACACCTTTGGCCCAATAGTTGCTGGATAGTGACACTTCACTAACCGCCGTTTTAAGCGTAAATAATTCACTATTACGCAATAAAACATTTACGTGACTCTTTCTTATTTCCTAAAACATTAGTAATAAGTAATTCGTAGTTACTAGGAATTTTTAATAATAACTATAATGCTATGTTTTTAAAAGTACAGATTTTTGTAACTAACACAAATATAATTACAATTTTGTACCAGGATTGTGTAGTTTCAAATAAATCTATATATTTTACGCTAGTACACCTGGGCATCGTGAAACGAAGTAAAGGATAATTACGATTAAAAGATCTGTAAAAAAACATTAGTCATGACACATAAATATTTTCTCATGTTAAGTATAATAAACTCTAATAAACGAAACAACTAACGAGTTGTATCATAATGCCATAAAAGTCCACCCTCTCAGTAAGGGATTGCATACAAAATAGACATAGAAAGCTTATTACGTCCGTTCAGAGAAGTGGAAATTACGACGCTCGGAAAAAACGCTAGCGAATTTGTTATGAGTGTAATGCGATAGAGATCATTAGTCTTTATTTTAAATTGTAAATCATTGCATAAGATTTAAATACTTTACATTTTAGCTTTATTTTCAGTTACTTTTAATATCTTCGAATCTAATTGGTTGATTCGTGTTCAAATTTAAGGTCACTGATTAGGTGCATTTCTTTCACTACAAAATAAAATAAAACAAAATATATAGGCCTTTCTTTTATTTTACATTTACACAATATAAAATTTATAAAGTAATAAACAATAATTTATTTCTTTACGAAAATATTATAAAACAGTTTGTTTAAATTAATGGCGACACAACATTTGGGTGCGATGACGCTCGGGTGATTCTTATTTTGCGACACTGCGACTTTGCTTAGGGTTGATTCCTTACAAGACAAAGCCCAAGGTGTTATCCATTACTTCTTGTACTTGAGGGTTTAGTCTGATTCTGTTCAAAAATAAACATAATTTTATAAGAAAGGAAATAAGAATGTGCTAGATGCCTAAGGATTACTTCAGCCCAATCAAAGCTTAATTGAGAGATTTTATTAATTTCTACTCAACTTATACATAACAGGAGTAATTAAAAAAATGGGCTATTGATTATTATCACTACCTAAAGTACTGGATACTGAAAAGTAATGAAAGTACTTGAATGGACATAAAATTACTATAGAAACGATACATTCGCATAGAAAATAAATACTAGACATATTTTTTCATATAACATAAAAATGCAAACAATCCTTTAGTAGCACAATCACATACAGAACGAAACTTAATTAACGATAAATCTTTGGTTGTAATTAGAAATAACATTTTCCGAAATTTGTTCAATAAAATTATGTAATTTTTAACAATGGTGTAATTGGTTTATTTTTATAATTGCTTTTAATTATTAAAAGCTTCTAATGTAATTTAATGTGTTTATTTATAAGCAAAAAAATAGTGTTGTTTATGACATACGCACCTTATATTTCGAGTTACGCAGCGGCTGTAAAAAAAAGAAAAATAGTAATTTGTTTAAATTAATAAAAAAATATCAAACTAAACAAAATAAATATTTGATTATCGTCATACATCATCAACCTGTGATGGTCCACTGTGGACATAGGCCTCCCTTAATACACCCCTATCCATTAGAAGGTTTAATGAACCGTATCCCACCACGGTGGTGGGTTGGTGGGTGGATCGACTTTATACATGCCCATCCGACGCATGGATCATCTTCCTTTTTATACAATTGGGTGATCGGCCCAAATTGTCCAATACAACTAGGAACCAACAATGAAAATTTGTTGAGTCTCCGCAGCATTCGGACCCACGCCCCCCGGTTTCTTTAGCACACGCCCTTACCACTAGGCTACGGAGGCAGTCCTATTATATATATGAATAGCACTGTAGTGACTTAATATTGGGGATAATAAGACTTAAAGCGATCATATTCTTACTAGGAATTTACAGTTCATACATGTCAAATTTAATATGTTTTAATTCTTTTCAGATTGCACGGTGAACAAAAAATCTTCAAGTTATTATGATTCAGGAGTCTTAAAATAATTGATTTAAATGTAAGATAAAATTGAATTTATAGGACTGAGAACTTTAGTGCAAAAGGTCCTGTTTCTAACACAGAAGTCAATGGTATAAATCGTATAGATTATTGACTATCACATTACAAATGTCCAACATACCTTGTACTGGTTGTTCTGCAGGGGCAGCTGGGGCAGCAGCAGGCGCCTCTGCTGGGGCAGCAGCTGGGGCAGCAGCAGGCGCCTCTGCTGGGGCAGCAGCTGGGGTGGCAGCAGGTGCCTCTGCTGGGGCAGCAGCTGGGGCGGCTGCGGGCGCATCTGCTGGGGCGGCTGCGGGTGGAGCCGCTGCTGCTTCTCCTTCCTAAATGGGTAAATAGTAATAACAACATAAAACAGTTCTAACTAAAAATCCAAGCGAAGCGTAACGAAATATAAAGCAAAAAGCTATCAAGAATGATAAAAGCAGAACAACGCAAAATTCTAATTGTTAAGCAAAGATAAATAACAATAAAGTTCAAAGCAATAATTTAAACTTCTTCAAGCATTTCTAACAACTTACTTAGATTCAGTAATAGTTGCAGACAGAAAAATTAAATAATAACAATAAATTTGTACTCAGTGCGAAAGTTATAAAAAACTTTTCAAATAAAAGCCAGACGAGAAACACTCCACAATAAGCGCTGGCATACCTCGGCTCATATATTATTTACAAAAGCAAATGAATATTCGAGCTTAGTACAAACAGCATGGCGGATAGCAGCTCAGCTTTTCTAAAATAAACTTTTAAAAGGTTTACCTTTCACAAAGCCAAATATTGTAGCATTCTGTTTATGTTTATTCAACTTAAGAAAAATAATATATAATTATAGTACTGCTATAACGGTTGTTTTTTTATAGTTATATACGAAATTATTTAGGATAAAATTTTTTATTTACGGAATGCAGAGTACGAGCGATGTCTTATTTTTAGTATTATTTGCAAAATCCTTTAATAAACAATTGTAAAACCTGTTCATGATTAATGTAATTAGCACAGTCCGGTAAAATCCTTAAAATATATCAACTATCAAACCAAAAAGTCAAAAAAAAAGTTTGCCTCTTTTGTCATTGCTTAAGTGTAATTGCTCGTACGTTTTTCCACAACTAGGGTCATTCATCATCAGCCTGTGATAGTCCACTGCTGGACATAGGCCTCCCTAATACACCTCCATCCATTAGGGACTTTGGACCGATCCCACCACGCTGGTCCAATGCGGTTGGTGGGGTCACATCAGTTTTTATGCATGGTCGAACAGCTGCTATGATAAAAATTAAACTTGATTCATAGGCCAACGCTGTAGACTGTTTATAACTGGTTTAATGATTTTAAAACTTGTCACTTAATCATATCTTCAGATCCACGCTCCGGTCGCCCAATCAAAGTGAATATGTAGAAGAAGACGTTTATAATATCGTACCCAACGACCAACTGGTGAAGTACGTGAAATATCTAAGACCAGAGACATCTGCTCTGAGCGAAAAAAGTAAAATCCTGACCAAATATTTGGCTGTCTGCACGATATGTACCACATTGTTGACGATCTAACATAAACGCGAATGAAAATTAATTTCAAAGCTATGTTTTGATATGAAAAAGTGTAGCTTCGGTATTATTTGAGTCGATTTATCACTCAATTCTAGTCTTGGGTCACCTTTATATATCAGAATCGATAAAGTCATCGAAACAATGGATAGCTGCTAATTAGCTTGACTGAAAACTTGTTAAAACGAACGGTGTACGGAAAAAAACTACCAAAATTATCTCTACAAAAGTTATCAAAACTCCCGCCCCAGTACAAATCCTAACTATATGCAATGGCAAAACACACGAATCGGGCTTCAAGCCGAATCCTGCTTCTTGTGTTTACTACCTATTCAGGAATTTGAAATGATCGCCTGAGAAGCTTAATTTTAGAGAAAAGGACATGCATCACAGGTGTGAAAGGCTGTGTTTCAGAGATCGACACTTCGTATTTTTAAAAGAAAAAAAAATTTTGAAAGTAATATAAGTGTTTGTCCCTTTTGGGGCATTATGTTGAAAATGTATTTCTGTATTCTATTTTTCAAAGAGCTTATCTAACAGCCTTCCTGATGTAGACTACTGTGTTTATAAAATTTAACTTGTTGTGAGTGACATCCCTCTGCAACGTAACAAACGCTAACAGGTTTTATCGCGATTTAATGAGTTTTGGTTTACGTTAAATATGTTTATCTTCTTATGTACCTATAGACTATGTCATATTTGTGGTTTAAAAGAATATTTAGCAATTAATAACAAAACAAAATAATTTAACATCGTCGTAAACAGTATCATTTATCTAAGAAAAAATGAAAGTCTTAGATACAAAGATTGTAGTTTGTTCCCAAAATTGGCCTTTCACTAGTTTTGATGCACATAGTAATAGTTAATCGTTTTGTTTTAATAAAAATGCCGGCCGGATTAAAGTACTTTGTAATAAAAATTATACATTAAATACATCACAATAATTCATTATTATGTGGCACGTTAAGTAATCAAGTATTAATAACTACCTCCGTGGCCTATGGCGTTGGATTGAAATTCTTTAGGAAGCAGCTTTGTGTTAACATAAAGCTGCTTCCTAAAGAATTTTCAAGTATATTTGGGTAAACTCGGCCCATTATTCAGTTTCCTGAATATTAAGATAATCCATGTATGATCAAATGGTTATGGTGAAAGTTTGTAACTTTAATTTGTATGTGTGAGAACTATTATTCATACGAGTATACTGTAAATTTATTGTCATAGTACAGAAATGAAAAGAAAATCTTTATGTGATAGTACAGAAGATAAAGCATTCGAACATTATAGGCAGATATAAAATAAATATCTAAACTGGTCTGCCGAGACTACTAAAAGTTAAGAGCTGACTTGTAAAACAAATTACACAGTTCCGAATCAAAATATAAAATTTGTGTTCTGATTGTGTCAAATCTTGTTGCATATTTTGTGGTGTAATATTAATAATGTATTTTTAGTGTAAATGTGACACTGGTACTCACTTTGAATAAATCCATTAATAAAGTTGAATTTTAAGAAACCTGCCTTGATGAAAACAAAACTAAACATTAAAATATCTATTATAATAATATCACCACGCATAACATGCTACATTATCTGAGTATGAAATTAACACAACAAAGTCAAGACAATAATAAGTCTTGTATATTTAATTACTTAGGATGGGTTTTCATTCTGGAATAGTTGGGTAAAGGGCAAGGATTTTACCAATGATATTACAATCATATAAAAATATAGTACAGAAAAATTAATTTTATTAAACATATTATTAACTTACAAAAATTATTTTTATGAATAAATATTATAAATAGATACAGGATTGATATTTATGAAACTTTATTTACGGTTTACACAAATTATGGAGGATATTGCCGTTGGCTTTTTTGGGCAAGAGATTCCAGATTGATAAAGCCGTGGTTTAGGATAGGTGTCACACTAATATCTACGGCTTTATGGTCGAATGTGTGTACATAAAGGTCACATTATAGTTTTTTGTGGGGGGTGATTAACACTTCATGCCTCAACCTCTTCTTCTTTTACCTTCTGGTCTCCTGGCTTGCCCTTCGACCAGTCTGGCTTTTTCTGTGGAATTGAATTATCATTAAGAAGACTATTTCCTTTATGTATCTATTGTTAATTGTGTCGTACGTCAGCACATGAAATTTAGACAAACTGTGTATAGAATTTTGTACACGACATAAGGCTTAAGTCGAATAATTTTTATAAAACTACTGACGAAAGACACTTTGAAGCGCAACACAGTATATAAATAAAACTCAGATCGAATTATAAATAAAGTACATTCTGAGCATTAATATTCTGTGTGTCAATAACAAAGAGCAAAACCAACCCTATAATACAAAACCAATTGTAGCAATAAATTTTTAAAATTTTTATTCATAAAAAGTTTTATATGCAGATTCCTGTATTTCACGTAAAACTCAAAGAGGTTATTTATTGCTTCAACTGTTTTAAATCACTATTAACAAAGTTTATAGTATTGTGTCATATGCAAACAGATCTATTTCTTGTAGCATAATACACAACAGTAAAACATAGTTGCAAATCAGATTTCTATAAGCGGTGCAACCCTCGAAGCCGCTTTTGTACATAAATCTAGAACTTGTCTAAAAAGCTAATATTGCTGCTAATCTAAATATTGATTGCATAAAAAAGAATAATGCTATCGGATGATCATAACATAGATCAAATAAAGTTTTCATATTTGTAATTCAATCACAGAAAAATTAAACTCAAAAGTTGTTTAAAGATTTAGATGATACGATAGCATTGAATTATTTACAAATACGTGAAAACCCTAAAGACCTTAAAAAAGGATAGACAGAAGAAAAAATAAGATCTATCAACTATACTCTAGTCTTTGTTGAAAGAAGTAGAGTGCAACTCAAAGAAAATAAACCGCCACCAAGTACGTTTATTTTGGTATTGTAGTCTGTGCCAAAGATCGTCTGTAATCCGAACAGAGCTATTTACCATTCTAACAATGGTCCGATGCCAAACTGTGCTAAAAATAATTTAGAACATGCCAATGTAACTACTTGTCAAAAATGCGCTAAACTTAGTGTTCAACGGTCCCTTTATTTACCTTGCCAGCAGCAGCAGCCTGCGAAATATCGCATACAAAATATTTAGCGCCTGCTGTGAAATTCTTTCACTTACGTTCAATTTACTCAATAATAATTATTTAGTCAATTAAAGTAGTCTCCTAATCAAATTTAAAGTTTCGGAATAAAACTCGTTTACTCAAATAATACTATACAGTGATCGTCAGAACAGATAGTTAGTGAGGACATATGTACATTTTCAACAGCATACGCCAATGCTATTGGTACTGTTAGTCACAATTAGCGTAGGTACACGAGTGTGATTATGGCGTTGTTTGAAGCTCAACGGGGTAATACTTCAAAATAACAATAAACTCGAACGGCAATAATATATATATATATATGCTTCAGGGGTGTGCTATCATGTTATTTTGCTTCTTATTCAATATGTACATGTGTGATATGTTGGAAAGGAAGCAACAATCCAATGCTTTCATAAAGCGTGGTCTCACCTCAGTTTACTGGTATTGGGGCTACACGTTACATTAGGAAACTTTAAATGATAATATAAAATTATAAATAGATTTATTTTTAAATGTACGGAAAAGTTATAAGTAAGACATCACAATATTGTGGTAAAGGAAACGATTTTTGTTATCGATATTGGGTTACTTCTTGCCGATTGCCCAATCAGCTTTCTCCGCTTTCTTGGCCTGTTGGGACATGAGCAAACAAGAGTTGTATATCCGTTTCTTATGCGATGACTAAGGGATGTTATTTACGAAGGGAATACTACTAATGTCTATATAATGAATACTAATGCTTTTTCCTCCCTTCTGGACCCTATTAATTTATCATAATAGCAAGTAATGTAAGAGCCAAAGTTATCTATAACATTTTACTGTTATTAGAGATGTTGTCGCCAAAGTGTATCAAATTTGCGCAATACATTATATTGAGCTCTTTTTTGGTGTTCGTATGAAAAACCAATTTATGAAAATCTGTCACATAATTAATGACTCTTGATTTTTGAAGATATACGGGATTATTCAGAAGATATTAAGGACTTAATTTTAACTTTTTTAAATTTTTTGGACCGTAATAAATATTGTCAAAAGGAAATAATATTTTTTTTACCTCTTTATCTTCTTCTTCGAGGGTGAACTCCTTCTTTTTGACAACCTTCAACTGGTTACGGAAGTTGAATTCGGCTGCCTTCTTCTGGAGCTTGGCGAATTTGTTCTCGTACTTGGACACCTTTTTGAGTGTAGGTTTGACGCTGAGAGAAGAGAGTAAGAGAGATTTAATTAATTAATGATTATTATTACCATAATTATCATTATACGTCATAGTCGTTAGACGTTATCTAAGTACAACGTACCATACTTTGAATCAATAATAGTTAATTAATAAAAAAAATTATCTGTGATTCTTTTATTACAAAAAAAATATTCGTTGTTTTAAAAATGTAATAAAAAAGTTAACGTTCAACTTAATTGTTACAAAAATCTTTTCAAAAAGACAACGGCGTTGTACGGCGTAAAATGTAATCGAATTTTGGTCCTTATTTAATATATATTTCCTATGGAAAATAAATTTAACAAAAAATTTAAATTTAGTTTATGTTAACAGTATGATTTTTTTCATAAAAACTATAGTCTATTATTTATAAATATGATGCAAAGTTCTAAATAATTACTTACAATTTGCCTCTGAGGTCGTTGACTTGGGAGTTCAGGTCGGCGATCTGATAACATGAATAAGTTTAAATACGCAATTTTCTTAACGATTAACTCGAGGTTATTTGAGAAAAGAAGATACAAGAGATAAAATTAACATCTACAACATAACTAAAACATTTACTACAAATTTACATCTGCATAAGAATTCTCTTAGTGTATTTAACAATAATGAAATAAAAAAATTAAAGCTCTCAATAACTTATACAGTATAGGAAAGATGGAACTATAAAAAAGATATCAGTTGTTTCATGCAATAATCGAAAGCTACAATAGCTGTAAAAACACTGAAAGCAGAAAATTGAAAAGTGAAAATTAAGCACATAGAAAACACTTCAAACGAAAAAGTTGTTAACTAGTAATATGTCATAAAAATAGTGATTAATTTTAAGATAAACAAAGAAAATAGAGAACTGAGCGTATATTAGGCATGGTTATTTGCGAGCTGCAAAGTAGTTAAGTAATCGCAAGGTTGAAAGAGACATTTACATACAGTGAAAGTGGATCCCACATCCTAATCTATTGCCTCTGACTTTGGCTCATTGCCTACACCTTGTAATATATTTGAAAGTTCTAATCACTACTGATATGATTTCATATTTCACTTTTTCGTGCACACTAACTACTAATTTATTTCGGTTGCTGGCCGCCTGCAGCACCTGGACATCTCAAATATCCTACAAATACACTAAGTGCATTAAAATACAATGTGCTTATACAGAATATCGCCAACAATATCTTACAAGTTAATACTGAGTAGATATTTACGTTAAAATGTAATTTATAATAATCGATTTAAACAATATACCATGTATAATCGACATTCCTGTGTGATTGTGATTTCACTAATACCCGTGGTATTAGTAAAAATCACAATCTTCAGAAAGCATACGGCAATAAACGCAGCATTCAGATGTAAAATATTGCGTGCGATTTTACAATCGATCTTCATTTCGCTGACGTATTTTCCCCATCACGGTAAATTGGTACGCGCCGACACTCGATATGTATTTGTCGCAATGTGTACAGAGTGACGGTGCAAAATCGATCACATATATGATTAAGGTGATGATGTTGTGTACGTGGGGTACGGGTGAACACAGTGTTCATGCTCTGTGCCCGAGTGGATTTAATGTCGTGTACATACGGCGTCGTAACGCCACCAACTCGAGCGCGTCGGGGAAGGGAACGGGCAACAATGACCAGAGCATGGCACTTTCATTCTTTATACACTCGCTGTCCACTAACGGTAACTATGAACAAAGGTTTCGGCACGTATCTTAGTAACCGAGCAGGCTAGCCGCGTGGCACACCGGATCATACAAGTAATGTTTGAGATTTGGAACAAGAAGTTTCGCGTTTACTGCACTTGCGTGTGCTTATTCAGGATGTAATTGACCGTCACAATAGTCTTAACGGTAGTGCTAATGGTAACAAAAAAGAGAAAATTCAGTAAGGCCATTATGTAATAAACACACAAAAGCTTCACACGGCCTAACGCTACGTAGGTCGGTATCCGAATCTCTCCGAATATTTCTCACCACACTCGGATATTAAAGTGCCATACTATTATAGGATATTAATGGGGCAGGTCGAAGCTAACATTGTTAATGTAAAATCATGCAACATGTTTATTAAATTTGCGTAATATACACAGATACAATTAGCTGGCGTGTGAACAACGATTAACGAACAAAGCTCGACGGAAATGTTATACAGTACAGCGAGTCCCCGGATGATGCAATGATGGTACATGTAGATGAATATGACGAAACAAGAGCAGTTACGCGAACATGCAGCGACGACTGCGTGACGACGCCTCAGTGGTGAATGCAGTGTTATAGTGGGTACCAACCCTCATGGCAGTTGCTATAGTTAGAGTAAGTTAATCGTGTAAATTCCATGTTCAAGAATGCCCCCGAAGGCGTCCCAGCCAGTCGAGATCGATTTTGCACCGCAGCCCGCCGAGCCTGGCCAGTCCGCTCGCGACAACCATACTAATACTACGCGCACACACCTAAACTAGTAGTACAGCACTAACGAATCGCGTCACGACCGTTATTTACAATCCAACAAACAACGGAAAACTCGTAAAGCAGTATATCAACACGGACTGCCACACGCGCACGTTTTGTTACACTGACGATGAACGTGATATTCACAATGGTTATAAAGTATCGGTCAATACCTCATAATCTCTTTTCCTGACTTCATGTTCCAAATCCCACTTCTGGCCCTCACAAATATACATGCGGTCATAATACTCCTGTATTATTCTCTTGAGCATTTCTATAGGAAAAGGAAATACAGATTATTGAGCCTGCGCAATGAGAATGAACATTTGTGTGAGTTGTACACGGTCTGTCGATTGATCGACGTGTGCTTGTGTGCGGTGAGACGTAAACTATCACATCATATCGTAACAACTAACGCAGTATTAAATAATTTCACGTCATACGCATTCCCAATCCTATTATGCAGTTTACCTCCATTTTCTTAATAGCGCTAGCACGTTCTAGTTCATATTTATCCCCCTCGAGCTCGTATATTCTTTGCCAGTACATTTGACATATCGTCTGCAGTTCCGCTAAAGAAAAACAATATGAAATTTAAGAATTGTCAAACATCGGTACACTGTGGGCCGCCATAAACGTCTGTTGGTTTTGTTTCTATACGACACTGAAAGTTGAAAACTATGGGACACAAGCGAAAGCGAAGCTACGTGATAATGACTAAGTGGGACCCAAATTAATCAAAACTCGATGACAATATCTACAGTACAGTATAAGCTCCGGTTTTTGGTATAAACGGGACGTTGTTATTTATGTGATATCGTAAACTAATTTTTATTAATTGTACATGTTATCCACATTAGTTAAGGTTTTAAGGTTTATTATATATTTTCAATTTTACATGTGTGAATGAATCGGTTGTAAAAAAAAAGAAAACAAAATCGTGTTCTAGTCACATAATTGGCATGAACTACGCAAACGAAGAGCGTTTTGTAATTGCTTAGCGCTTAAACCAAGTCAGACCTCGAGCTGTCTGCGCGCCACTTCCACCTCATGATCGTACTTCTCTTCTTCAAGCTTGGCGATACGCTGATGATAACCGGTAATGATGCTCGTGAGAGCGGCTACAACATCAACGAAATGTTACTGCAGTCTACTACGCAACTACGTCCGACTAACTCCTAACGGCCGTAAACGGCAAAGCACGTCAATAAAGCAAGAATCTAATAGGTGAGTTTTCTTAGATAGAAATCAATACAATTATTCAGTGAACCAAGATTGTGTAAGTATCGCATGACGAATTAAGGACTTCACATACAGCTTAGAAGAGTTGATAGACAAATTAGATAGGTGAGAGACCGCAATCTTTAAAAACTCCCAGTAGGACACACATCGGGACTGCGTTATCCGTTTGTTAAACAGACGCAAGAGAGAGAGAAAGAAAACGGCACTTGGTCAAGTAACAGAGTTAAACGATAGTAAGAGTTTTGTAAGTTTTGTGAGTTCGTCAAAACAGGTCGCTCTGGTAGCGGATTATGTGGCTACCTCCATGTCTTTCCGTTTAACGATGTATTCCAGATCGAACTTTTCGTCTTCAAGTTTGGCGATGCGGGTGTGGTATTCTTTGCAAACCCTCGAAATAGCATCTATAATTCGATATACACAGTGATTAAGTGAATCAACATTTGATGATGACATCTTGATGTGAACCTCCCTGTTGTGTAGTGTACTTGGTTTGACTGTACACCTAACGTTGATTATTAACACATATAACATAGTTGTAGAAAAGTGTATAAATTTATTTAATAATTAAGGACTAATAGAACGTGACATATTTCATGTTACTGATAGGAATTGTGATATACCTTCGTTTGCATCTTCGATGTTCTTGGGTCTACCGCACCTCTCTTCAATGATGCGCCTCCTCTCAGCCGCTTTACGTTCTTGTTCCTTCTTCAACTCCTCAGCGGCTTTTTTACGCAGCAACAACTATCATTGGAATTTAATAACAATGCTAATTGTAAGCGGATGTGAATACGTTATAATTTTTGTTAGAAATAATTGAAATGTAGATCATGTGAATTGTAAATTCAAAACTAAATAACTATATTTTACAGTGAATTAAAAGTAGATTGATGAAATTTCGTGAGATGATATGGGATTAATTCACTGAAACGTTTGTCAACTATTTGTGATTGAACGAAAGGTATTAGAGCTAACCTATGTGGTGCATGTTAATTTGCATTATTACTATACTCACCCTAAGCTTCTTCTTCCTCTCAGGTGTCATGAAACCCTTCTTGGCCTTCTTGGCCTTGGAGGCTTCCTCCATACGCTTGCGCACCTCAGCGCGCTTGCGGTCAATTTCGGCCTGTTTGGCCTTCTTCGCCTATGGAAAACCAACTCAAAGCTAGTGATGTTCATTTTAAAACCCTACCTAAGCTAATTTTACAATAGAACAAAAAGCTTTCTTTATTGACTTTATAATAAAAATATTTAAATTATAACTTAAACTATTTTGTTTTTAGTCTATATCTATATTTTTTAACAAAACAAAATGTAAGAATAATATTTTTGAAGACTATTATAATATTAAACGACCACTCTGCCTTTTACCTCCTCGAGACGCTTTTTCTGAAAAAGAAATAAAAGAACATTAGAATAGTAAAAAAAAAATATATTAAAGTTATTTCAAATTAAGTAACAGTGCGTTTAAAAATATTGTGATTATAACAAATGTGTTTCACAGTGTAAATAAGAGTTTGTGTTAAAATATTCGAATTGAGTTACTTTAGTGCTGTGTAAGTTTGTGCATCGGTAATTTCTGTGCAACATTTATGTATTATTTACATGCAGACATAAAAAAATCTTTTTTTTGATATTTTGCTTAAACAGAAAGTGTGTGATATTATCTGTTAGTGTTTGCTTTGTTGGTGCCTCTTTTGTTTTAACACGTTAATAGGCGCGTTTTATTTTAATTATTTGTTTTAATGTTTATTAACCACGACAGACTCCGCGTACATAAATATTTTCGTCCAGATCTTGAAGAAGACATTGATATTTGAATAAACTTACAATATGTCTTGTTATAAACAGGCTGTAACAGAAATTGTGCTAACACTTTTATATTTCCTTTATCATAACTTTAGCTATCATGTAATTAAATGTTGTTTTGCAGTCGTCAAATGTTTTATCGTAATAATTACCTACAAAGAAGTTAACGTTCTTCCTATTTTCGTGATTTCTTGAAGGTGTTTTATGTGAGTATATTTTGTAAGTTGATTAGTAGACATTAATTATTTACCTGTGTCTCGAGGAGACTAAATATTTTATACTGTTGATTTTTTCATCGTTGAACCGACGTTGCATAGGTGTAGTCAGCAGAGGACCCCGACGGAGGATTGAAGAAACAATGGAAAAGAAATAATAAAAAATCGCCAATTAGTAAAACAAATAACAACATTTTATAAAGGGATATGTAAAGTTGTCATATAACGTTCGTATAGAATAAAATTAATTAGTCAAGGTAATGTAAGATAAACTTTTTACGCTTATATAAATACATACCCAAGCCAGCTGGAATAAAAATTATTATTAATTTGACTTGCTTCTATACTAAGTGAAGTAAATGAAAAGTAACGAGAATATTTACCAAGGTTTTAAAAGCATTGTGCTAAACTTAAAATTAAAAACTGTTCAACAAACTTTTTCGAAACAAAACTGAAATAAAGTTCATTTGAAATAGTGAAAAAATATAGGTATTTCCAAACTTCACTATTTTACACCCAAGACATTTTTTCGCATAGTATTTATTGCATGCATTCATGCATATATTTATTTTACAATATATTATTATAATTGAGACACAGAATTCATCTTCTTAGGTTTTCTTAACGGCCTCTGTAGTCTAGTGGTAAGGGCGTATGCTTTAGAAACCGGAGGTCGTGGGTTCGAATCCTGCGAGGACTCAACAAATTATCATTGTTGTTTCTTAGTTGGTTAGGGCAGTTTGGGCTGATCACCTAATTGTCTGAAAAGTAAGATGATCCTTGCTTCGGATGGGCATGTAAAAAGTCGGTTTACCCGCGAACCCGCATTAGACCAGCGTTGTCGGATGCGTCCTATAAACCTCCTAATGGAAAAAGGAAGGCCTATGTCGAGCAGTGGACTTGCACAGGCTGATCATGATGAAGTTTTCCTACTTATTTTATTGATTTCATATTAAAAACTCTGACATACTATTTTTTCATAGGAGTTAATTGTTAAATTATAAATAAAATGTTTAATAAAAAAATACACGGATTAGCCTTACGGATCTTACCTCACTTCATCATCCGCCATTTTGTTTGTGTTTTATCGGGAGTCCTAAAACAAAAACAGAAATTGATAAATATGTGTGACATCATTGTTTTATCCCTAAAATTATCACATAGTAGAGGGGGCAGGTATAAAAAATCTAATTAATAATTGAATAGTAAATGGTATCTCAGCAATTGTTAATTGAAATTGTTTTAAGTAATTGTTGTTACGTATTCCTTAAAGTTTGAAGACAATTATTGTAATGGGCCAATTATCTTAGTCGATCTTTATCACCATTAATAATTTAAGGATTGCAAAAAGTTAAAATTTAGAATCTAACTATCAAATCAAAATCAAATCAAATTTTAAAGTTACAATCCCAGTTTCGTCGAATTCTATAACACGAAGTAGCTTTATTTGAAAAATAAGCTGATTTCATTTCAAGGTCAAGGTACGCGAGGACATCACGTTGCATTTTCATATATTAATAAAATTTTATATTTGTGCGTAAAACACATCCTAATAGATCCAACTCTTGAGAATTTTACTACACTTAAGCACAAACTTGAAGGATAAAAAACGTTACTCGCATGTCACAAGAGAAATGAGATCACCTTTTACCTTAAGGAAAAATGAACGAATCAGAATCACGTATTAAATCAAAATGATAAACTATCGTCAGTAGCCCGATGGGCGTACAAAAAATACGTATTTGGCGAACGTCGCCCTACATGAGTGATACACGAACCGTTTGGCACAATTCCAACTCGCGCTATCTAGGTGTGAAAAATCTGACATTCGATACTGTGAATGCATTACCTTTATGTGTTGCGGTAAAATGGCTTTTCAATATTGCAGCAGATGTGTTACCACTGAAATGTTCACAACGATAAAGTTAAATTTGAATTGTAATTCGGTCGTGCTCGGATATGTTCGGGAGAGATCGGTGCTCGCGCGCTACAGAAATAGTTCGGTGCGTTGCCGTATCCTAATTTGGTCGCATGATCGGGCTGCTTGAGTTACGCGCGTCGTGACGCAAGACACGCAGTCGTGTACATATAATCAATTAATGTTACCATAATAATGCAACGTATATACATTTCCATATCTTTTGATATATAAAAATTTTATAAATTTTGGTTAAGTTGATTTTATGTACTATAAAAAGTGAGATATTAGCGAGTTTCCAATCAGACGTTGTACTTATTTCAAATAGGTCAAACAGTGTAATACTGTAACCTTATCCGGCTTGGGTGTTAAGCGTTAAGAATGCACAAAATAATTATCCAGCACTAACAGCTCCGTCGCACTGATTCACTAAGCACTTTATTACGTCGGCAACATTTAGTTAGTAATATTTGTCACTCACCTACGGCAAGAAAAAGAGGATGGCCCTACAAGATGGTTCAGCCAACACGAGCCACAGTTGCTGACTGGCGTTGGGCGGGCGGCAAGGCGAGGCGGGAAAAGCGTGGGCGCCGTCGCCCCCCGTGGTCTATACCGCACCCCCCCGCCACCTGCGTCCGCGCACCCGTTACCATCTCACAGACATTTTTAGAGCAGTGTCGTTTTGACACCGACACCGAAATAACACAAGACACAAGACCCAGTTTTGCGCTCGGAAATCGCGTAAATTTAAAATCCATCGCACATGTGCAACGCGCTGAACGGTATCGCATTCCTTACCCTCTTTTATATACAAATATCGAGGGTTAATGGGTAATAAGCAGTTGAGGGTCGTATTTATGTTAATGCACACAAAATTTGACGTAATCTCAAATTGGTAGCTATTTATAACTACATCTTAAATTACACGGTTAACGAATACGCATGTGTTCGGATTATAGTATGACGATATGACGTCATAGAATAACGGGAGAACATAATGATGCAGTATAGAATTAATTATAATTTGTTGATTATTAGCAAAAAAAAATAGATAATATAAGATAAGTTATAAAAAGTAATAAGTAAGAAAAAACAAAAAGGTACACAATTTTTTGAACAAATGTAACAACCAAAGCCATTTTACTTAAGATAAAAAATAAGCTTATGTTTTTATACCATTTACTTACAAACATCTTTACCAGGCACGTCGGTTTAAGTCATGAATAATAATGAATTATTTATAAGATAATATTCAAAGCAGCCTACTTTACTTATTGGCCTTTAGCTAAAAGGTTTTTTCAACACAGAAATCAAAATGTTATTTATGTATAGAATACATACGCAAACCGAATTCGGTATTTTTGCGTATTTTTTATAGAATTATAGAAAGCAAAAAGATCGCAAAAAAAAATCAGCTACTTGGTCATCGTGTTTCGTTTTGTACAAATTCTTTGTTTTTATATTCTTATAAAATTTATCTAAACCTTTATTCGCGTAATTCAAAATCTTGAACCTTACAAAATCGTAAACAACCTTGGTAAATATATTTAGTAAGCGGCTATTCAATGCATATTACAGTAAATCCATAAAGAATATTACTTATTTAAATTTAGCGTACTTACATTACGTTCTTTGAGCGCTATAATCCTATAGCCATGTAGGATTATAAATGAAGACCATCAAAATCCTGATTACTTTGTCTGGGGAATGTTTCAGCTCATTTCGCCATTATCTATGCAGAGCACGTTCTTCAGAAATGTAACGCTGTTTGGGCTGAGATAGTGGGAAATTGGGCAGATCTCATATGCATTTACACATGGCTTGAATAAACTTAATTCTATTGCCTGTGGCTATCTCTAAGGCTCCATGCGCTATACCCAGAGAATCCACACGTAATCTGCACACGACAGCTCGACTAAATCTGTATTCAATATTATTTACAAGTTATCTTACAAATCATTTGCCTTATTTCATATGTACTACAATATTATGTATAGGTAAGATTTGTACTTTTGTGTGTATGTTTGTAATGAATAAACTAAAAAACAACTTTTGCCATTAAAAAGTTATATCCACCGTGAGTAACAAAGACTAATTTTACTCTAAGAAAATCCATTTAAAAATCTAAAAATAACACCGGTAAAGCCGTGGACGGACAGCTAGTGTTATTATAAAGAACACGTTAGTTTAAATATCACTTCAACTAAAGTGGGATATAGTTATGTAATGAACTTCGTCAGGTTTACAGCTCGTGCAATGCATTCATGTTCAGCTTGTACATTTTTCATTCTAAAAATTTACAAAATGCTTTTTCCCGTCTGCGTGCTACACGAACTAAATTTATTTTTACACAGTTTGGCCACGCGCCGCGTTTTTAGGATGAAAAGAGTCAACCGATGATTACTGAACTTTGTGAACGTACGTGAAATCGTTAAGTCATTTCAAAATATTTTACATTAAACGTACATTTGTATAAAGAAACAATACGCATAAAATTTGCTATTATGTATACAATGCAATAAAAATTATACTGTATAAATAAAAGATAAAATTAATGTATTCCGTGCGATGAACAGAATAAAACCAAATATCTATATTATTACAGTATATTTATATTGTTCATAAAAACTTTTAATCATTATACTCTTTTGGTGTGAGAAACTTCGTCTGCGTACAAGTGGTAGGTCCCCTTTTTACAGGAGACCGTCTGGGTGGGTACCACCGATCGAGGTGCCTATTTCTGCCGCTAAGCATTGGTGTAAAAGCACTGCTGTGTTCCGGTTTGAAGGGCACCGTAGCCAGCGTATTTACTAGGTACACTTAACACCCTTTGTCTCACGGTAGGCAGCGCGTTGGCGATACCATTGGTATTGCCAAAGTCTATGGGCGTCGGTGACCACTTCCAAAAAAACATGTACATTTTAAGAAATTACTTTATTACTAACAAGTTAAAAGAAAAAATCTAAAAAATAGCTATTTCAAGACGAAAAACTTACAAAGAAAGAACAGCAATGTAATTCTATACGATTGTTATCGTTTATTTCACTGAGCACCATAATTCTTAAACGATATAACGTTTAAAATATGGTTCAGGGTAAATATAGAACTTTCAGTGTAATATGGCTGTCTCCTTCAGTAGTGACTTTATTGCTTCGAGAATATACATTCACTTACGAAAAAAATCAACTATGAGAGATAATTAAAATATATTTCTATTTTGTAATAAAAATATAATCCATGTTTTATTTGTTCATCGAGCTTATTTCGTATTTTTTCTTAGCAAAAGTAGGCAATTACTAAAGATTAAGGAAATCAATTTTGCTTGTTTTGTTCCCCAAAAGGTCTAAATCCTTTTCCGCTAAACGCTTTTTCCTTAAGCGAAAATTGCGATTAAGAAAATAAATGGCACACGGGCAAATAAAGTAAACAGGCCTCTTTAATGTAGATGAAATAAGAATAGCTATTACACCTAACATGTCTGTGCTTAATAAATATTTATATCTTTAAGCCAGCCTTTTTTCAAGCCGTAATATTTATTACTAGGCTCCTAGACTTTGCAAAGATAGTATTTAAGGATAAAATTTGTTAATACTTTGCTCTTCCTGCTGTGCTGTAATTGTACATGTATCTCGTTCAAATAGCTGGTAATATCACGGGTAATTTTATATTTTTTAATTTAATAATAAAGATATAGTTGTATACTCTGTTTCCTGAGTAATTAACAAGAACGTTCCGAAAACAAAAATGAAAAAAATAAAATACAAACAACACCATTAAGCTACGCGTACTATTTTACACAGCGTTCCAATCGTATCTGTCCGGCTGTCCGTCTATTTCTGGGTGTATTCAAATGAAAAGGAAAAACACTTAGCACTAAGACATACAGTCTAGTGAACCTCTAACAAAAAAAATTACCTCATAAACTAATTGCCCCTTAAAATTTGCCATTTTACTTAAATATCATTCGCAAAACTATTTATTTTAATATTTATATTTTAACCTTCATTCTGCATTTATAAAAAAGGCACACACTTTGCTTCTTTCTTGTATTCATCATCAGCCTGTGATATGTCCACTGCTGGACATAGGCCTCCCTAATACACCCCTATCCATTAGGAAGTTTTTGTACCGTATACCAACACGCTGGTCCAATGCGGGTTGGTGGGTGGACAGACTTTTTACATGCCCATCCGACGCATGGATCATCTTACTTTTCAGACAAATGGGTGATCGGCCCAAATTGCCCTAACCAACTAGGAAACAACAATGAAAATTTGTTGAGTCCCCGCAGGATTCGAACCCACGACCTCCGGATTCTAAAGCACTCGCTATACCACTAGGCTACGGAGGCACTTACAGTACTTTCTTGTATTGTCATCATAAATTTTTATATTTCTTTTTTGATTCGGTATATTGGGCTTTTTTTTTGTAATGATAAAATAACGTCAGGGTAACTAAGCTACAGAAGTATGTATATCTATTCTTATAACGATTATAACAGTAGATTTTCTGTTTACCAACATTTACGAACGTAATAACGACCATGTTCAACCGGACTGGTTTCATTGCAACGTTTAAATTTTCTTATCACAGTCATAAATCCACACGGGTACAAAAAAAAAGGTTGGAGTAAATTTATATCATCACACATGACAAAAGTTCAGCTGTAGGACAGATCTGGTTGTTTATATTCTATTATATCTTTTAAATTTAAGTTATAATTGCATAATATGGCATATAATATTTTACATGCCATGTTAAAGACATTTTTTGAATTATTTCTATGCTGGTTTAAATATTGTGTTAATATGGTGTCATCTTACTAAACCCAAACATGTGTAAACAAATCGATATATGCCTTCATTACAAGACTAAATCTTTGATTTTTAAATTGCAAAAATATATCTTTTACGAACTTATATTAATTCAATAACATTTTGCGAAACTTGATAACAAAATCCAGATAGTCAATGCCGTGTGCACAACACGTTTTAAGGTAAACACTTAAAATAGATAGCATAAATTTTCATAAATTAGCTAGCATAAATTAGCATAAATTTTCTTCTTTCTTTTTACCGTGTGAATGAAACCATATTCTATAAAGATTTTTCTATCCTATATAAATAACTACCACCGTATAATTCTTATAAACGTTATTTATTACATTACTTTGCGCTATACTTAGCGCAGAGTATACTGCGCTTAGTAAGCTAATTAATTATGTGACACAAACATACTTGTATTTTATTGTGTTTGACTTAAAATCTCTTTAGAAAAAATAAACAGTTTCATAATAAATGTAAAGATATGACTCGATTGATTGTTCCACATTTCTCCTTGTCAAATTTTGGGCTTCCCGATAAATCCTATTGGAGAAATATTTTACTGCCAAATTTTGCCATTTTCCAGTCGATTTAGGAAACGTCAATCACATGCGCAACATCGACTGATCCCAGAATAAATATTGTTACCGTATTGGTATTATTTTCTTTGAGTCGACAGCCAGAAATTGAAATTGCGATATAAACGAATTGTCTGAGCTGTGTATATAACATGCTTCAGTATCGTCTTTATACTTTTTGTGTAAAATGGTGACATTTCTCAGTATTTGTTTGTTGTTTTGAAGTTATTTTGTAGTTGTAAAGTATCTCTAGTTCCCTGGAATTAGTACGTTAACAGTTTACGGCGATTAAGTTAAATATATATGACTGCGTTCCACTTTTACCTAATGTTCGTCTCCTTCGCTATTATATGCGAGTGGGTTCATATTTTTTTGGGACACATTTTCGTTTCACACAGTTCGTTTTGTTGCATTATTAGCAAAAAATATCGTTCAGACACCTGAGGCAGTGACTTTAAATAGTTCCCATTGTTAACATACATTTGCCATTACCAGAGTGGGGTTATATTTAAAAAAAACTATTTTACATTGTAATAACACATGTTCGATCCTTATAAAAAATGTAAAACTTGTTAAATTTCAAATGCTTCCTGGTATTTTGTTCTAAAAGCGAATCTCTTGCACCATAAAACTTTGAAGTACTCACAGCAGTCTAACCTAATTTGGGAAGTTTTAGTTAGTCTCAAGTCACACACATTAACCTATTCCGTAAGAACTAAGGCTTGTTAAGATGAAACAATAAAGGCGCTGGGGCACATAAAAGGGTAACATTAAACATTATTGTGGATATGACGGCTCTAAAATGCGCCACATTTTGACTTACTGACAACATCAATTAATAATAATAAATGGAAATCGTCCGCTCAGAACAACGGCCAAATGATAGTAGGTATTGTCCAAAGCGATGACATGATGATGATTTGCTTTCGGTTTACTCTGGGAATTGTTTAGTAAGCTGATTAAGTGAAGGAGCGACGCTGTAATGACAGGCTGCACTTTCGGATTGGTGATGTAACCGATTGTAAGCTAATATCACCAATAGAAAATCCTTTATAATTTACAATATCTTCGCTGTATTTATCAGTCATCTATTGTAGTTCTTATTTTAACAATATTAGCTCAAAACTGTATTTAATTTAAACAAACTTCAATCCTTTTCAAATCAACAAAACTCTTACTCCTTCTTGTACAATCTGGGAAAAGGCTTTAAATGAGATTTTCCTATATTTTATTTTATAGGTTAGAGTAATATACAAAATTTATAATGATTTTATGAAAATTAACATTGCATTGAATATATTTTTGGTACAATAGTTCAGCAAAATTGTAGTATTATTAACTTCTTTGGTTGCAAAGAACTAGAATGATATATAGACCTAGTATCTTAAAACATAACAAGATCTAAAACTATTTAGTTAATAATCTAAAATCTTAAGTTATTTGAAACATAAAAGAATCAATCAACCGTTGACTAGCCTAGTTTATCTACTGGTTAACTGCGTTATCATTTATTAGATTAAGCAACAATTCTTTTTTTTTTAATGAAAGACTTTCTATTAAAATCTGTCATTGCGCGTTTACCCAATAGTTAAAAAATAGTGGTAATTGATAAATTTACTACGAAGCAAGTAACAAAACAATCAATCCACTCAGGTAGGTATTACTCCCGGATTTAAAAATGCAAGTTATTGTTCCGCGTAGCTTAAGCCTAAAAATATCTACAAAAGATGACCCGAGGAGGATGATCTTGGAAATAAAAAGGGACTTTTTAGTACTTTTATGCACTGTTACGGTTTTTCGTTTGTTTTATTGCTAAACTTAAAGTGCTCTTTCTAAAAACCAAAAAAAATTATTCTTTTTAGAAATCGCTTAAAGTCTAGTTTTAAGAAAAAAACGTTGGTAAGTAAAAATTAAGCATAATAAATAAAAGATTCCACTAGAGAATTAAACATAAATTTGATCTAAAGATGGTGAATAAAGTAGAAGGAACAAAAACAAATGATAATTTTCTCAATTTTCGATAAGCTTTGTTATTCGTAAACGTAATGAAAATATAGAGCTCGTTAAAAATGCAACTTTTCACAAAATGTAATAGGCTTTCTCCCACGGTAGTACGTTTATTGCTTTTTACAAGTTACTACTGCCTAATATATTTTGACCGACTTCCCAAAAGCAGCAGGTAATCAATTCGAAGCGTGTGTTTTTTATATATACATATATACCTAGTTACTATGCCCCTGATTAATTTTTATGATTATTTTCTATTCCGTAAATAACATTTGCTACGTGTTCCAATTTTTCTTTATTATTTTTGTAGTAACTAGTTTAAGATCTTTCACTAAAAAAATGTCGTCAAAAATTACAACCTGTTGCTATTAAATTAAAAACTTTGTATAAAAATATTTTAACAAAAGAAATAAACGGTCCATAAAATTCTACATCTTAGACGAAAACATACAGAGATAGCCATAAAAAAGAGGAGATAAAAATAGTTATTTTTTATAAAATAAAAGTTAAACAAGTTCTTAACCTGACTATATTTTTAATTATTAAGAGTTTTTTTTTTGTTAAACTTTTGCACTTGAAAACGAACTGCAATACGGATAAAGCTACAGTCTATATTAAATTGCTTCGTCGGTTGTAGTAATGAACGTCGTGTCTCTTACGGAAAAAATTGTAATATTAGACTGACTTTATTTCGGTCATTAGGTCAATGTTTATTAAACCATTTAATGGATAATTTCAAAATAAAATTGGAAACTATTCAAATTGGAAGTTAACAACAAATTGAAATAACAATATAATCTAAAGACAACTTACAATGCTGACAGCGTCTCACGATTTTAAACAGCATTTCAATCGGAGCCCGGTCTATTTTCAGCTGCAACGAAATGGGAACGCAAACTAAAAGGAAGTACGAGTACTTTGTTCGCCAATTGAAATGGATTTCCGTTTCCGAATAGAAACAAATGACATTCGTAAATATTGTTCTTTTCGAATGTTTCTTATCGGTAAAATACATAATCAATATATGACCAAAGTTTTGTGAAAGAAAATATCAGTTTCCAGCCAGAATTCAGTTCTTTTGATGTATTTTACGTCATCCCTGATGGAGTTACCGATTCATCCTACCAAAAGTGAAAGTTTTTGATTAAAATGCAAAGTAATCTTTACCAAAATCAGGAGAAAACTTTACTAATTTTTAAGATTTTTAATAGAATGTTACCTTAAAATCGACTTAACAATTATATTTTACACAACTTAAAAATTAAATTTGTAAACGTTTTGAAAATATTCTGCTATTCTTTAAACGAGAGCTTTTCCGTATTCTTAATTTGTTTCCGAAGTTTTTAGCGTCCGTGCACGGAGCACGAATTCTAATGTGTATAATCGCAGAAATAAAAAAAATAATTACAGAAACGTAAATTTTGGTTTTTTTACTTGGACTGTTTGCCTGTAAGGTGTCTACTTAGTTCAGGTTACCGGTACCAGTCTAGGGAAAGCTTAGAGGAAGCTGAGCTTAAAGGAGAGTAAGAGCTCAAATTACTTAAAGAAAACCAGTCGTCATGCCGCCTGAACCTAAAGGTTTTCGGAGGTAAAATGTAGGAGGAATCTCACAAATAACATGAATGTAAAACAAATCTCAAAGATTAAATAATATCTCTAATAAAGGTTCATAACATTTTTCATTAAAATTGTGTCTTTATTATTTTTTAACATAACACGCAAAAATTTTCTTTTACCAAAGAGAGTAATTTTATAAATAGCAAGGAATTATCATTCAATATTATTAAATATCGATTCATTATACCCAACAAACTGAATTACAGTTCATTGTATATAATGAAGAGGAGTACTACATAGGAATAGGTGTACACAAACACCACTCTAAAGCAGAAACGGCTATCGAATATCTGACGTAGAGTGTAACAAATAGGGTTATAAAGTACACAGCTCCCGCGTAATTTCCGGGCATCGGAAATGCAATCCACACAGCCCAGGATACTCCTGGGGGAATACCCCTAACATTTACACCCGCAAATTTTTCACCTCCCCAAATTTCCGAAGGCAAAACGAATACTTTGGTGGTGTCTGATTTTACGGTCAGTTTTCTTATCGCTGTCGTAAATCCGAACGGTGGAGAAAATGGTTAGTAAATTTATTTCCATGTAAGTGATGTTACATTTCAAAACATACATGCAATTTTAAAAAATGACACCTATCAAAATTAATAATTATTACTTGACGAGAAATAATTGTAATAATGTTAATTTTACTTCGACTATCGAGTACCCAAAAAATTTTAATGACTTTTTTTTATGGCATACGCAGGCAGACAGCAGTCGGGCCACCTGATGGGAAGTGGTCACCGACACCCATAGACGTTGACAACACCAGTGGTATCGCCGACGCGCTGCCTACTGTGAGACATAGAGTACTACGTCTTGTTTACCCAATAAATACGCTGGCTACGGTGCCCTTTAAACCGGAACACAGCAGTGTTTTCACACTACTGCTTTGCGGCAGAAATAGGCACCGCAGTGGTACCACCAGACGGTCTCCTGTAAACAGGGACCTACCACCGGTATAAATGTGACTTAATTTTCCTTTTTTCAGTCATTTCAAAAAATATACATGTACGTAGACTGTTAGAGCGCGAAATAACTCTCTTTTTTTTAATTTCATAGCCGACATTGTTTTCTTTTTTTTTTACGCAGGCAGAAAAGCTGTCGGGCCACCTAATGAAAAGTGGTCACCGACGCAATACCAGTGGTATCACGAACGCCTTGCCTACCGTGAGAAATAAGATGTTAAGTCTCGTTTATACAGTATATACACTGACTACGGTGACCTTCAAACCGGAACACAAACGCTGCGGATGCAGAAATAGGCACCGCGGTGGTACCGCCCCAAACGGTCCCCTGGACGTACCACCTACAAGAAACTAAAACTTCCACGTAATAGAGGATGCCACGTTATAGATATAGACTATCCATCTAAGTCGTTATTCTATTGAGCTAATAACAAATTTCTACGGGCTCTTGCATATGTAAGTGTCTGGTGTAAAAACTCCTTTTCATCACTTTATTACTTACCTATATCTACTAAGCTAAGCCTGTCAAATATTAATGTAAACTACTAAAAAGTATATAAGTCAGAAAATTTTGTATAGTCTGTTTCAAAATAGCGTCAGATAATGTTATTGTCCGAAAACAATAGTGAAAAGCAACATTCATGATTCGGTTAGTTTAATGAACAATGCCTAATTAAAACCCCGAATGAATTCAGTATAGATACGAACAATAGATCTTTATCCTTTTCAATGTACTTTTTATCTTTTAATTAATCTGAAAAGCTCGTGCTGTATATCTTTTCTGAGAACTTGTTACATTTTATTTTGAATTCGGTAAAAGGAATTAGTCAACTCCTACAAGTACATTTTAGTTCTTTTTTAAATATATAATGAGAGATGCTACACAAATAAAATAATAAATTATTAAAAATAAATTAAATCCATTGATAAAGTTGATTAATATGTGTATTAATGGAAGAAATAATAGAAATACTATTTAATTCAGAAATGATTTACAGTTGATTTAATCTAAGAGAATGCACTTGTTCCTCATAATTGGAAATAAAACCTTAGTATGGTGATAAGAATCTCCTCACCAAATTATTTTAACAAATTTAATACTATGGTTTATACTCTCAATAAAAATATTCATATTTTTAACACAAGAGAAGCCTTACGCTCGCAAATTGGTTTATTCAGTTTAAGTTTTCCTTCTGAAATTACGAGTCTAAATAAAAGAGAATATTTAATGCAGAGTTATAATTAATTGCTTTCATACCACTTTATCAGAAAATATCTTAACATATATAATAACTGCCTCCGTAGCCTAGTGGTGTAGGCGTGTGGCTTAGAAACCGGAGGTCGTGGGTTAGAATCCTGCGGGGACTCAACAAATTTTCATTGTTGTTTTCTAGTTGGTTAGGGCAATTTGGGCCGATCACCCAATTGTCTGAAAAGTAAAATGATCCATGCGTCGGATGGGCATGTAAAAAGTCGGTCCACCCACCAACCCGCATTGGACCAGCGTGGTGGGATACGGTCCAAAAACCCTCTAATGGGTAGGGGTGTATTAGGGGAGGCCTATGTCCAGCAGTGGACTATCACAGGCTGATGATGATATAATAACATTTCTGTTTATTTTTACATCCATCATTGTGAAATGTGTCAAAATCATGAGTCATAAACATTACCATATAATTTCATTAGCGTCGTTGCCTCTGAAACCAAAACACAGTAGTTAGTACTTTTACACCATTAGCATAAAACAAAAGTTGCGCTGGAACAGTCATAGTCAAACACTTACCACAACTTACAATATCTTTTAAAAACCGCGCCATCTAGTTTAAAGATATAACACTACTACTAATAATAAAGATCTTAATACCCTTTCATCCGTTACACCATGAGTTCTTATTTAGAAATGTTCCGTTCGATAATATAAATGAAAAGCTCACAAAATTATGTTGTCTTCCCTCGGGGCATCTTTTACGTAATGGAAAGCGAATATTGTGCAAAGCTCATAAACATTTACACGTATATTTTAATTGGAACTTTGTTTATTTATCCTGTTTATTTTATGCTCAGCTAACAACGTTTGCATTTACTTGTATGAATATGTGATATAGTTTAATAGGCAGAACGTTAACAGATTTTTAATTCATTTTTTAACAAAAATAATTTTCGATCCCATCATAGTGTACTTTTATGGGAAACAACAATTATTGAAAATTATTCTCTTCCATTTTTTTAACTGTTTTTGATGAACATTAGAACATTCTAATTTATTATCAATCGTGCCATGTAATAAAATTACAGATTGCTTGCCCCAGGTGAGTGCGCCATATATTTAGAATAAATAAAACTATTTGATGTAAGCTAATATTCTTAAAACGCTACAAAATCTAAGGTTTATTTATTTTTTAATCTATGCATTCTATGGTTAAGAAAGACGTTCGAAAACCTTTAAAATTTTTCCCAAAGAATTTCTGGAGGGTTAATGTATAATCCCGGTAAGTACGTCAAATATTAAGTTGTAATTTGCAAACAATGAGTGTGTACTTAACGATTTACCCCTTTTTATAATAGCAGTTTTAATATTTAATCTTTTTTTAAGTTTGACATTAAGAAAATTTCGAATGTTCATTACACATGAAACAAAATAATATACTATACTATTCTACTTCTTATTTGATCTATCATTTCGATAGACACTATTCACACGATTCACATTTACATTATTATTTCTAGCTGCCGAAGCCAGCCAACGTCTAGGCACTTGTACATTTATGTAGCAAAACGGTTTGTATCACGAGTGCATCTTTTCCTTCATTTTTGTGTAGTTATCACTTGCTCTATTTAAACTCAATCGGATAAACACTTGATCCCCGCCGCATAAGTGTTTTTGACAGCCAAAATTACAAAAGAAAAAGTATCAAAAAAGATGGAGGACCATTCAATGTAAATTTTTGTTTCAGGCAATAAGTATATTAATTCACACAGCCAATGTACTTCTTAAAGCCAAATGATGTCATATCATATATCACGAATTAAATTCAGTTTAACTGTGGCTAAAAATAGATCAAAAATTATAAATTTTAATTTTCAAAGAATAATGTATTTTTGTACAGTAATTTTGTATTACTTAGACAAGCGACTTTACATTTTTTATGTTTATGAAACTATATCCTATTTTACTCTAAAGTAAAAAGTCTTTAAATTATATTTCAATTAAAGCTTTGTTTGAAATTATATAGTTAAGTTTTTAAATTAAAATATCCGTTTTCCGTTTGAACACCTTATATAAAACGCCTATATTCGATACCGTTAAATACTCTTCTGGTGCGTTAATATTATTATTTTCAAGGAAAAAAGGACTCCGTAAATTTCCAAATAGCTACGAAAGAAAGTTAATAGGCCGCAATAATGGAAACGAGATAAGAATAGTTATTGAAGATCGTTTAGCAACAATATTTTCACGTGACCTTTCGTCCTTTCTGGAGAAAAAGGAGGCTAATCATTGGTAATCTAAAGTACTTATAACAATTTTCGCACAATCTAAAATTAGGTAATGTACAGTTGTTATTTTTTTACTTTAGATTATCGAAATTTCTAAAAATTATAAATGATACACCAAAAATGCACAAGCTTAGAATTATTCTAGTTGACAACAAGTGAATTGATTATGCTTACCAATCATAAATAAGATTTTATTTTAAAAGAATATCTAGAAAAACTGTTCTAGTGACAATATCTTTGGTTACATTTCATCTCATAACTAAATTATATTGCGTTTTTATATAACTAGAAGGTATGCTTCCAGGCTCTTTTCTCTAGTAAGCTTCATCTAACACAGAGTTTCAAAGAGCACAGACTCTATTGCTTACCAATGAATTCATAGATAGTATTTATCGATTGTAATACTTGCACATGACAAACCCTACGTATTTCTGTACGATTAAAGTTAACATGAACATTATCTTGTTAAATAAATTATGGTGTATATCTTGCAAATATACATGAAGCACATGTAAATTTATCTATTACACTCGTCCACGTTAACCATATGCAAAAAAAATACCAAATATTACGTTTTTGCTAATTGAACAGTAATAACTGTAACAAATATATGGAATTCACGGCTTTAGGAATATTACTGCGAAATACATTTGACGTAGAATGCAACGAATGTGTCATAAAATAAACAAAGCCCCGTTATTTTCGAGAATTGGAAATACGAATCACATAGCTAAGGATAGCCCTTAGAGAATGCCTAACATTAACAACCGCAAAATTTTTCCCTTCACCTACATTTCAGAAGGGAATAAGGAATATTTTAATGCTGACTGGTTTTATGGCTCGTCTCACTTTTCCTGTCCTTATCGGAGTCATAAATCCACACAAATATGAAAAAGGTTTATTTTATTCTCGTCATGAAAATATATCTTTATAGGACAAAAGTTTAAAGGGTGATAGCTATAAAATTTTATCAATTTTTGACTATTACTTATATGTCAGCTGAAATTCAAATGGTCAATATGAATGGCAAAAAAAATTATAAACTTAGCTTTACTTTATCAACATTTGTTTAGAAATAGCTGTTACGTGCGAATTCGTCCGCGTAGAATAGAAGAAACGTCCGCAAAGTGTATTGAATATATTAGTATAACATAAATGGGGTGTTTTTATTGTAAGTGCCTATCATCATCATCATCATCGTATGTATCAAATTGATTAAGTGGTTTCGACGGTAATGACGGACAAACAGACAGAGTTACTTTCGCAATTTAATTACTAGTATGGAAGTCATTATCATCATTAGCCTGAGTTAGTCCACTGCTGGACATAGGCTTACGCATTGGGGAACTGCAATGCACGCTTTCTACAATAGGAAATTTTGGACCGCATCCCACCATCGGTGAAAGCTGGTCTACCCACCACCCTATACGGGTTGGTGGGTAGACCGACTTTTTACATGCCTATCCAAGGCATGGATCATCTTATCGGCGATCGGCCTAAACTGTCCTAACCAACCCGAAAACAACATTGATGTGAATCACAATAACAAAGTTTTTTGCCTGTGGGATTCGAACCCACGACCTCTGGTGTATAAAGCATAGGCCAATATTATTCATAAAAAAGTTTGATTCTGGCAAACATATTTTCAACTTTGCGTAAAATTCAGTATTTATAAAATATACAGTAAATATGTAGATATGAAATCCCAAATTTATTAATGGTCGCTCATTGTTTTTATTGTAATCTCTACCGTGAATAAACATGAAACAAAGCTAAGCTCCCCATATTTATCCCATTTTCTGGCGATTTAGGGAATAACAATCACATATGCGACATCGTCTGAGCCCAAAATGAATGAATAAATGTATCATCGATTTCATTATTATTTTTTGCGTTTGCGTTGAGCAGAGATTAACAAAACATTAGGCTGCGGCATTATGATAAATTATTTTGCTAGATAAGTTAGCAAATGCAATGTTTTAATATGCGTACATAACACAGTTTAGCCAGTTTACTGTGAATAAATGATAACAAATCTATTGCTGGACTGCCATTTCCTAATATAACTTTTAGAATGCTCATCTTTTTGGCGCCAAAACATTTATACATAACAATTTTTAAATTATTTACCTTTATTTGGCTAAGATATAGACTGGCTAAGGTTTATAAATCGAGGTATCCCCAACACATAAGAATGTTCCAAAACCTTTACGATTTTAATACCTACTCATTTAAGAATTATTAAAACTATTTAACGATACTACGTATATATGTAAATACTTCCAGAGCATTTATACTTACTCCGTTACATTTCTGAATATTAGATGCATATTCTAAACAGTAATATATTTTTTAACAACTAAGTTGAGTATTACATAAATGTAATGCGACGACGATTAAAATAAAACGATTAACAGAAACGCATATCAGTCTAGCAAATAAATAAGTCGCGTCTAGATTGTTTAAAAAGAGTTCCCAATAGCGCAGCACTTCAGGCTGCCTGCATTAGAGAGAGACTAATAATAGGTGATTGTTAATTTTACGTGTGTTAGTATATCTGCGCGAAATATTTAAGATATTGTTTTTAACCCTATCATCATCATATCAGCCGAACGAAGCGCAATGCTGCACATAGAGCTCTTCGATGGGCTGCCCAGAGCTAGGATCCTTTGCCACCTTCACCAACCGACTTCTTGTACGTTTGCATAGTTCGTCAATGCATATCGTGTAAGGGTCGTTCAAAACTGCGATGGCCAGCACGAGGCTGCTATTCGAGAACCATTTTTCACTAACGGTTGTCGGTTCTTCGAGATAAAAAATTGTTACAGAAAATGGAAAAAATAATGTATGGATCTAGTTTGTAGAAAAATTATAATATTATAAAGTATTTTCTTCTTCTTCTGATACTGCAAACAAGATCCATAATTATACCAGCTGTTGCCCGCGACTTGGTCCGCGTCGTAATATCTAAAATAAAGTTTTTCCAAAAAAAAATTATATCGTCTAAATAGGACCAGCTATTACATATGCTAATGTAGATAGAATTTTCTTGCGCTGACAGCGTCTCACGATTTTAAATAGCTTTTCAATCGGAGCCCGGTCTATTTTCAGCTGCAACGAAATGGGAACGCAAACTAAAAGGAAGTACGAGGACTTTGTTCGCCAATTGAAATGGATTTCCGTTTCCGAATAGAAACAAATGACATTCGTAAATGTTGTTCTTTTCAAATGTTTCTTATCAGTAAAATACATTACCAATCTATGACCAAAGTTTTGTGAATGAAAATATCAGTTTCCGGCCAGAAGTCAGTTCTATTGCTAGATTTTACGTCATCCCTGATGAGAGTTACCGATTGAACCTACCTAGAAATCAAACGGTTTGATAAAATAAAACTCTTAATAGTGGAATGCTTTGATCAAAATGCAAAGTAATCTTTACTAGAATCAGGAGGAAATATTTTACTTAATATTTTTTTTTATTTTAAATTAAATTGTACCTTCAACTTGGTTTAACAATTATATTTAACACGACTTAATATTTATATTAGTAAACGTTAATACCCTGCTATTCTTTGAATGAGATTAGTTTTTACGTATTTTCAATTTATTTCCTAAGTTTTTAGCGTTCGTGGCCACGGAGCACGAATTCTAATGTGTATAATCGCATAAATAAAACAAATAGTTACTGTAACGTTACGTTTTTTATCTTTTTACTTGGACTGAATACTGTTTACCTATTAGATGTCTACTTAGTTAAGGTTACCGGCCGGTATCAGTCTAGGGAAAACTTAGAGGAAGCTGACTAAAGGCTGGGTATGCCTAAATTTTATCAAGCGCACAAGGGAGGATACGGCTGGCACTCAAAGTGAGTGTTCTAGCGAGGACGACCAGCCAGCGCAAAAGGTGGTGGCGGCGGAAGAAGAGGGGCGACCTGCTTCTCCGCTTCAAAGAGATGAACGCGGGCGTTTCCTAAAACGTCAAACCGCAACTGCTGCGAGATCGCGGTCGAGCAGCGGCAACAAGGACTTTACCACTGATCTAGTCCTGCTGTCAAAAACGAGAAAGGCTCAAAAGGCAGCAGAGCGTGCGGAGAAGGACCGCACGCTCGAAGAAATTGTGGAGGCCGCTCGGAGGGAGAGAGAGGCCGTAGATGAGGATGCCTTAACGGCGGAGGATGCAAAGGAGATGGCGCTCAGAAATCTGAGCATCATCTCCCAGGTTGCCACAAGGTCCGGCAACCTTAAGGGCACGTACGTCCGTGCCCTTAAAGAGTGCTCCTCCGCCGTAAAAATGACGGTGGATGTTATTAGCCGCTCCCCAGTCAGCTGAAATAAAAAATATGCAGCTGACAAAAAAGCTCTTGCAGCCAGGGTGTAAGCGCTAGAAGAGGAAGTGCGGCGTCTGCGGCTCTCAAGTAGAGAACCGGCAGTTGAAGGCTGCCGCTAAGGCCGATGTCACGTTGAGGGATTGCCTACGGATTTGGAACAAATCCTGGGCGCCTCATCGTGGACATGGTGAACAATGTTTCAGGCCCACCGCGATGATATGCGGACCGCCTCCTGCCGGAGAAGCGGCTTCGTCCACCGCTGGCCGCCGATAAAGGGTGGCCCCAACGTTTGCGGCAGTGGTTAAGCCAGCTGCTGCCCTGCTGTCCTGCCGCCCCTGCTGCCCACTGCGTGCAGCGCCGGTTACCGCAGCGGCAAAAGGACCGAGACGCTGAAGGATGGGCCCCTGCAAGTCTTCCTAAAGGAAGGCTAAAGGGAAGAAGAAGGGCCCCGGACCAACCGCAGGCCAGGGTTCGACCAGCGCCACGCAAACGGCAGTAACGGCGGCACCAGGGCAGTCCACGGATGGGTGGACGCTGGTGGCACCGCAAGCTCCCAAACCAGGCGCTGGTCCAAAAGTGACACCGGCAAGGAGGTGCGGAAAGCTTGGGCCCCTAGCTCGTCGGCTGTGTGATCAAGCTGCAGCCGGGCCTCCTTCCGCCATGCGGCAACGAGGGCCGGATCCTGCGAGGTTCGGGCCGCCAGCGGAGAAGGCCAACCAATTGGCTGAAAAGCTTCGCCAATTGGTTGGCCCAGAATACTTCAATATCCAGGCCCGAAAAGTGCGGATCTTCGCATCTCGGGCCTGGATGATTCATGGAAAAGACGGAGGTGGCTGAGGCGGTAGCGCAAAAGGCAGCTGCCGGTCACCTCCGTAAAGGTCGGAGAAATCCGCCGGGACCGGTCCGGTCTCGGTGGAGTAGTGTGAGCTGCCCTATTGCGGCGACCAAGAAAATAATTGGTGGTGGGCGCCTCCTAATCGGGTGGTGCTCGGTGCAGGTCAAACTGCTTGCGGCGCGTCCGATGCGCTGCTTCCGGTGCCTCGAAATAGGGCGCGTGCGGAGCAGTGTCATGACGGGCGTCGACCGCAGCAGTGCCTGTTACCGCTGTGGCCAGCTGGGCCACCAGAGCAGAGCTGCGAGGCCGCGCCGCACTGCATCCTGTGCGCCGCGGCTGGACAAACTGGCTGGCCACAAGGTTGGGAGTGCGGCCTGCACCACCAAACCCGATAGGAGGCGGCGGAACAAGGTAGGCCTGGGCTTGGAAGCCAGGTGCCCAAGCCAGCTTCGGCTGAGGGACTCAAATGGCCATCAATAAAGATGCCACGCTGAGCATCCTGCAGACAAATCGAACCACTGCGCCAGAGCTCAGGACCTCTTGTTTCAGAGCATGGCGCAGTGGTCGATCAGGTGGCCGTAGTGTCGGAACCGTATACGTTCCCCGGCAATAACTGGGCCGGGGACCTGGCCGACTACTGCGGCAATGGTCTGTGGGACTGCTGCGGGTCCCCTCAACCGAGGATGTGAAGAAAGGTCAGGCTTCGTCGGCGCTCTGTTGGGAGAAATTGTTGTCGTTTCAGCGTACTTTTCTCCCAACACATCTCTGCCGACTTCGAGGGCTACCTAGACCGACTGGGGTCACTGATCCGTTCTTACGGACCCTTCCCTGTGCTGGTCGCGGGGATCTCAACGCCAAATCACCGGCTAGGGTTCACCTGCGGCAGACGCACGGGAAGGACACTGGAGGAGTGGCTCCTGGAGGTCGGGCTGTCAGTCTAAACAGGGGTTCGGTAAACACGTGTGACGAGCTCAGGGCGGGTCGATCGTTGATGTATCGTTCTAGCCCCGCCCTGGCTCGCCGAATACAGGGCTGGAAGGTGGTGACGGGCGTCGAGACCCTGTCGGATCATCGTTACATCCGATTCAGGGTCTCCGCCCTCCTGAACACCTATACCGGCCTGGCCGGACCGAGGACGACGCCCCAGGTGGCGCCTCGAAGCCTGGACCGAGCTGCTGAAGGAGGCGGCAATAGTGCAGTCGTGGGTTTCTGCGCCCAATATTGTCGATGTGGAGGAGCACAATGGCTCCGGGACGCAATGTCGCAGGTGTGCGACGCGTCGATGTCCCGGGCCAAACGTCTCCTTCTAAACGCCGGGTGTACTGGTGGAATCCGAAATCGCCGCGATGCGCAGAGGTGCATCGTGGCACGGCTCAATACACCCGTTGTCGGGACGACGGCGCAGGGACCCGGCGCAGGCCGAATCGCTCGCCTCTTTCGCAGCAAAGGACGGCTCTCAAAGTGGGAATAGCCGAGGCGATCGCCGCGGCTAGAGAGGAGATTGTGCGGCGCTAGAACGGTGATCCGTGGGGCGGCCCTACAAAATGGTGATGAATAGGCTTCGTCCTGGCCCCTACTCACTGAGAGTCTGGCGCCGCAGTTGGTTGCGGCTATCGCCGAGACTTTATTTCACAGCTGAGGAGACACAGGCAACCTTGATGGTCACCAAAAATGGCACAGGTATGAGAGTCGACCCAGTTCGAAGGCGGAGTCACCAAGAGAGTTCGGTGGTACTTCATATAAATGAAGAAAACTGCACCGTCTCCTGGTACGATGTGCATTTCGGACGTTCGCATAGAAACTGCTGGGGACGCCCTGGGTTAGAGTGAGGATGTTTTCTCCTGTCTGGCTCAAGCCTTAACTATCCTACATGAGGTAGGAAGACAGGCAGTACTCGATCCTCATCCATAAAGGATGGCGTCAAGTTTTGCGCCCATTTTGAGCGCCTGCGCCAGAGTGGCGAGAGAGGCGCTCTCGGCAGACTGCTCCAACACGGAGGACCCAGCTCCTGTCGCGCCATTACAGCTGGAGAGCAAGTCCATGGTACGAAACTGAGGCACCAGTGGGCTGACACTCAACGAGTAGGCAATAGCTTGAGGAGAACCCAGAGTGTTGGCGATCCGGCACGACAGGGACCGGACCATCTCCGGCGAGGCTGGTCGTCCTGTTGACATGGCTCCTTGCCCTGGGACTAGAAAGCAGAAATACTCGCGTCACTCTTTTCTGGCGGAGGCGAGGTTCTCGGCTTACGCCACGGAAGAAATAGGCCAGAGACGATCTGCGCTCCTTGCAACAGGAGTAGAGTGGGCGAGACTTCAGCGCCGGCCAGTCAAGTCTTCTCTCCGACAGGCTGTTTCGAGGTCATCCTGATGCCGCGTGGCCGATTGAGGAGCCTATCAGAAGGAGTGCACACTGGCGTTTGATCCGAAAGACGCAACACGGCGGAGTTGCGTAGTAGTGACGACCTTCGCTTCCTGCCGTAGTGCCAGGATGCAGAGAAGCAAAGGTCGTGCGCTCCTGCTTTTCGAGGACGGATGCGAAGAGCGTCGATAGGTGACAGGGCGGCTGAGCCTGGCTTATCCGCAGAAGAAGCCAGGAGCGCCGAAGTGGGTACGCGGCAACCTTCCCTGACACGAGCACTGGGCGCGGCAAGGTTGCCCGCCGCAGAAAGGGCTCAAGAGACGCCGTGCTTTTGTTCCGGCACTGGCGATAAGGACGTTGGTGTCTCACTACTTGGAGAAATTCCAGAGGGCTCGTCGCGCACGGGTCGCCGAAGCTAGATCACGCCGTCCGGCTACAGACAGAAAAGGAACAGACGTTGGTTTTTAGTGGTATACTGACCGCTCCATCTTGTCCGGAGCTTCACTATCCCTAGCTGCCCTCTGCTGGATTTTTCCAACGGATAGAAAAATAAAACGCTACTAAAGAAAGTAAGGTCGGTACAGCTCAAATTTACTTGAAGAAAACAGCTCTTCATGCCGCCTTATTAGAATTAAATAAAAGTAAAACAAATCTTAAAGATGAAATCAAAATCAAAAAAGTATCTTAACATTTTTTTTTAATTGTGGCATTTTTATTTGTTAATATAGCACTCAAAAATTTTCAAAAAGAGTAATTTTATAAATGGCATAGAATTATCACTCGATATTATTAAATATCAATTCATCATATCCAATGAACTGATTTAAAGTTCCTTTTATATAATGAAGAGGATTACAACACAGGAATAGGTGCATACATACACCACTCTAAAGCAGAAACGGCTATCGAATATCTGACGTAGAGGGTAACAAATAGGGTTATAAAGTACACAGCTCCCGCGTAATTTCCGGGCATCGGAAATGCGAACCACACAGCCCAGGATACTCCTGGGGGAATACCCCTAACATTTACACCCGCAAAATTTTCACCTCTCTAACATTTCCGTAGGAAATACGAATATTTTGGTGGTGTCTGATTTTACGGCTGCCTTTCAGTTTTTCTTATCGCAGACGTAAATCCGAACGGTGGAGAAAATGGTTAGTAGATTTCATTCCATGTAAGTGATGCTACATTTCAAAACATACATGCATTCCACTTTTAAAGGATGACACATATCAAAACCAATAATTATTAATTGACGAGAAATAAGTATTATAATGTAATTTTTAGTAAAGGTACAGAGTACCAACAACACTTTTATGGCTTTATTTTTACTTTTCTCAGTCATTTCAAAAATAAATATGTACGCAGACTGTTAAAGAGCGAAATATTTTTTTTTCTTAAATAATTCCAAAGCCGTCATAGTTTTATTTTTTTTTACGCAGGCTGAAGTCCAGTGGCAGGACGACTGATCGAAGGTGGTCACCGACGCATAGACATTGGCAATACCAGTGGTATCACCAACGTGCTGCCTACCGTGAGACATAGGATGTTAAGTCTCGTTTACCCAGGAAATACACTTATATTTAACTTATATTTAGGTACCCTTTGAACCGGAACACAGTAATGTTTTCACACTGTTTATTTTCAGCTGCAAAAATAGGCACCGCGGTGTTATCGCCCCAGACGGTCCCCTGTAATAGGGACCTACCACCTACAAAAACTAAAACTTCCACGTAATAGACGTTGCCACGTTATAGATATGGATTATTTATCCGTGTCGTTATTCTGTTTAGTTTGTAACAAATTTCTACGGGCCCGTACAAACGTAAGATTTATATTCTACAGACAAATACAAATGAAAGTGCCTGTGGTAATAACTCTTTTTCATCACTTTAGTAGTTACCTATATCAACTGAATCGCACTAACTGCTAAGACATTCAAATATTAATATAAATTACTAAAAAGTGGCCACGAATATATGCATAACGTAAACGTCACAGAAATTTGTATAGTCTGTCCCAAAATAGCATCAGATAATGTTATTGTCCGAAAACAATAGTGAAAAGCAACATTCATGATTCGGTTAGTTTAATGAACAATGCCTCATTAAAACCCCGAATGAATTCAGTATAGATAGGAACAATAGATCTTTATCCTTTTCTATCTACTTTATATCTTTTAATTAATCTGAAAAGCTCGTGCTGTATATCTTTTGTGAGAACTTGTTACATTTTATTTTGAATTAATGAACTTCTACAAGTAAATTTTAGTTCTTTTTTAAATATCACTGTACAATGAGAGATGCAACACAATTATAATAATAAATCAATAAAAATAAATTTAATTTACTTTTTTACTTTTTTGCGTAAAAATCATGAAAAAGTTTATTTAATATGTATGGTAATAGAAGGCCACGTAATGGAAGAAATAAAAAGAATACTATTAAATTTAGTTAATTCTATTATTATGGTTTACAGTTGATTTAGTTAAAGAGAATGCATTTATTCCCCATAATTGGAAAAAGAACCTTAATCTGGTGAAAAAATCTGCTCATCAAATTATTTTTACAAATTTAATGGTATTGTTTATAGGTACTCTCAAAAAAATTTTCATAATTTAACACAAGCGAAGCCTTACGGTCGTAACTTGTTTTTTCAGTTTAAGTTTTCCTTCTGAAATTACGAGTATAAATGAAATAAAGTAATTAATGTAGAGTTAAATTGCTTTCACACAATTTTACCCAAAAGATCTTAACCACGAGTCATAAAAAAGACAAGTGGCAAATACGCCAAGTTACTTACAACGTTCGTCTCATTCAACCAATAACTTTATTAGCTTCGGTACCCCTAAAACCAAAAAACAAAAGTCGCAGTTACGGTCATAGTCAAATATTAACCAGAACTTACCATAACTCTTGATAACCGCGCTATCTAGTTTAAAGAAATGACACTACTAAAATATCTTACTACTCGTTCATCCGTTACAACATAGGTTCTTATTTAGAAATGTTCCGTTCACGAATATAAATGAAAACCTCACAAAATAATGTTGACTTTCCCCGGGGCATGTTAAATCTCCTTCGCCAATATCATCTGGAGTACGTTATCAGAATGTGTATAAAATGAAACGCTCTATTACGTAATGGAAAGCGAAAATTGTGCAAAGCTCATAAACATTTACACGTATATTTAAATTGAAACTTTATTTCTTTATCTTGTTTATTTTATACTCAGCTGATGTTTGCATTTACTTATAAGAACGCATTTTTTGCTCTTAAATATGTGATATAATTTAGTACGCAGAACGTTAACGGATTTTTAAAGCATTTCTTAACAAAAATAATTTTTGTTCCAGATCCATCAACGTGTTCCTTTTTGGGAAACAACTATTATTACTAGCTGCCGAAGTCAGCCAACGTCTGGATACAAATCTCTTTCTCCATATTTGGTTTAGTTATTTCTTGCTCCGCTTATACTCAATTGAGTACACACTTGATCTAAGAGTCGTGAATAAAAAAGACCTTTTTATTGCATTAGTATCTTTTGACAGCCAAGATTACAAAATGTTTTTTGCAACGTATTTTTTTTAATTACTTAAACAAGAAATTTTACATTGTTTTATGTTTATATTAATTTAGCGGCCGTGGTCACGGGGTAGACTGCCGCTGGAAAGTGATCGAAACGTCGGGAATTTAAATATATAAAATAAACGCGATAAAATTCGTAAAAAAGTCATTTTATTTAATAATCTATAGTATTCGCGTAAACAAAAGAAATAATTATATTTCCTATTATACTCTAAAGTAAAATGTCTTTAAATAGTATTTAAATTCAATTTTTGTTTGAAATTATATAGTTAAGATTGTAAATTAAAAAATCTGTTAACCTTTGTTATTTAAAACGCCTAAATTCGATACCGTTTAATACCCTTCTGGTGCGTTAATATTACGATAAAGAAAATAAACGACTCCGTAAATTTCCAAATAGCTACGAAAGAAAGTTAATAGGCCGCAATAATGGAAACGAGATAAGAATAGTTATTGCAGATCGCGTAGCAACAATATTTTTTACGTGACCTTTCGTCCTTTCTGGTAAAAATAGGCTAATCATTGGTTTTTTCGTTTAATCTAAAGTACTAAAAACAATTTTCGCTCAATCTAAAAGTAGGTAATGTATAGTTGTTATTTTTTATTTTAGAATAATTTCTAAACATAATACTCCAAAAATGCACAAGCTTAATATTATTCTAGTTGACGTAGATAATAACAAAACTCCCTCCTAATATAATAGTTATTTTCTTTTAGCGACTCGGCAAAGCCGTGTTGTAGTTAAGAGGACCTGGCCGACCTAAGAAGCAAGATTCACCGAAAATGCCTCAACCTGCGTACAGAAACCAGCTTTAGAATCGCCCAGGAGGGACAAGACGCGCCGCCCTCAGTTTCTTCCACAGCCATGTGGTTGAAGAGGAGTGTGAATCGGTCCTTAGTAGGCCGCTCTTCCTATTCTTCGCGAAAAAACGGGACCGCAGACGTGGAGGGGGCGTGGCAGAAATGAATATACCTCACGGTATCGTCTTTCTTCTACGGCCGAAAAATTGGTAGCGGTAGTGCCTTTTACCTAGACCGCAGCTAGGGCGCAGAAATTTACACAGTGACTGCAAATCGCTGACCCTCCGCGAGCACTTTAAAAAGTTAACTTTTGCTGGTCAAAGCAGCAACGTATACGGTCGTTCCAAACGCTTCTTGTCGCAAGTGTAGACCGCGTAACGTCCTCCTCGATCCGGACGCGGAAGGGGTCACGAGACTCCGCACCTACGGGGGTCATGTCATTCAACCTTACACACCACACAAGTAGGGATAGCACACACTCAACTGTAGTTCGCCCCCGCTTACGAGCACAGCGAAACACACTTACCGGTATACTAGATACACCCGCGGTACTCACCGCCCCCAGCGAACAATGTAAGCAAACGTTTTAAACAGTCGTCGGTCGGCGTCCCGGTTCGGTAACCGATCGTCGACGATCCTTAGGAGACACTAAAGAATGCCTAACTAACGTACCTTCTGTACCACTGTTCACTTTAACCTAAACCTACCTACTGTTCACTTTAAGCAAAAAGTGTCGGTCACCTGGTTTGTCAGGACGGTAGCTTCCGTGAACTCTGTGTCAAATGAAGCTTACCAAAAACATGGGCCTGGAAGCATAAAATCATTGGAAAAACAAAAAAAAGGGGCACAGAAAGAATCTTGATATAATGACTCCCATGGCTGACTGGATTAATATAAATAAAATTTTTAACAAGTAAATTTATTATGCTTACAAATTATAAACATAGTTTATTAAAAAAATCTGCATCGACTGCAATTATAACAACAAGAATTAAAATTTTATAAACCCATTTAAATTAAAAACCATAGCTGCCAATCTGTAGGAACTGATAGTAGTGTTATATGGTAAAACAATCTTCTGTTAGTTCCTACAGCATGTCAGCATCTCTTAAATTTGGCCATTACTGAAATGAAACACTAAGAAATATAAACAAATATTTCACCAAAAAAAATTAAATTAGGATAAAATTAACTTTCTCGGTAACATATTTGACAAATAAATCAAGGCATTGGTAATACATTTTTTGAGGGTGAGGGTCTTGTTCTTATTAGAATACTATGTTCTTTCTATAACAAAGGTTTTCATTGAAGCTAAAAGCCCTACAGTTTTAGAGATAGACCGGCATCTGCTCTATGCTTTGAATACGCTGAAAATATTTTCACGTAATTATTATTTAGAATCCAAAATCAACTTACTGTCATAATCGATACCGTATTTTTGTTGTATGTCCGATTCCCGGTCCGTCCGGCAAAAGTATGTATGATTTCAGCTTACAATTATTAATAATAAACAGACACTAGCAAACTATTTAGGCGGTTTTAAAACAATGAACAAGACGTCTATCGCTATTATTTTCCATCTGACGGTTTTTATGATAAGTAATAAAGAACATAACAATAAATAAAAATATTATTGTTTTTATTGGTCTTCAATTTCTGTTATTCACATTTGTAGCGACAATGTCTTTGGATACTAATGTTTTATCCGATATCTAAATTCTATTGCTTAGCAATGAATCCATATACAGTATTTATCGTATTATAATAGTTGCACATGACAAACCCTACTTATTTCCCTAAAATTAAAGTTAACATGAATCAACATGTTAAATAAATTATTGCATATTATCGTGCACATATGAAGCACTTGTACATGTAAATTTATCAATTTTCTCATCAGCGTTAATCTATATGTTCACTACAATACCAAATAATACGTTTTTTAAATAGAACAATAATAACTTTAAAAAATAGTTGAAATTAACTGTTTAAGACCATAACTCCGAAAATATTTAACGTAGAATGCAACGAATATGTCATAAAACAAACAAAGCTCCCGTTATTTCCGAGAATTGGAAATACGAATCACATAGCTAAGGATAGCCCTTAGGGAATGCCTAACATTAACACCCGCAAAAATTATCCCTTCGCCTACATTTCAGAAGGGAATAACGAATATTTTAATGCTGACTGGTTTTATGGCTCGTCTCACTTTTCCTTTCCTTATCGGAGTCTTAAATCCACACAAATATGAAGAAGGTTTTTTTTTATTCTCGTCATGAAAATATATCTTTATAGGACAAAATTTTAAAGGTGATAGCTATGAATTTCATTTGACTATTACTATATGTCGCTGAAATTCAATGGTCAATATGAATGGCAAAAAAAATTATGAAACTTAGCTTTATTATCACATTTGTTTAGAATAGCTGTTACGTGCGAATTCGATCCGCTAGAATATAAGAAACGTCCGCAAAGCGTATTGAAATATACTAGCATAACATAAATGGGGTGTTTTTATTAGTGCTATCATCATCATCATGCATCAATGTCATCGAAATTCGATTAAGTGGCTTCGACGGTAACGACGGACAAACAGACAGAGTTACTTTCGCTATGTAATTACTAGTATGGAAGTCATTATCATCATTAGACTGAGTCAGTCCACTGCTGGGCTTAGGCTTACGCATTGGGGAACTGCATTGCACGCTTTCTACATAGGAAATTTTGGACCGCATCCCACCATCGGGTGAGAAGCCGGTTTACCCACCACCTTATACGGGTTGGTGGGTAGACCGACTTTTTACGTGCCCAACCAAGGCATGAATCATCTTAATTTTTACACAATCGGCTTAAATTGTCCTAACCAACCCGAAAACAACATTGTTGTCAATCACAATAACAAAGTTGTTTACCCGCGGGATTCGAACCCACGACCTCTGGTGTATAAAACATGGGCCAATATTATTCATAAAAAAATTTAATTCTGGCAAACATATTTCCTACATTGCGTAAAATTCAGTATTTATAAAATATACAGTAAATATGTAGATATGAAATCCCGAAAATTTATTAATGGTCCCTCATTGTTTTATTCTAATCTCCACCGTGAATAAACATGAAACAAAACTAAGCTCCCGTTATTTATCCCATTTTCTGGCGATTTAGGATAATCACATGTGCGACATCATCTGAGCCCATAATGAATGAATAAATGTATCATCGATTTCGTTATTATTTTTTGCGTTTGCGTTGAGCAGAGATAAACAAAACATTAGGCTGCGGCATAATGATAAATTATCAAATGCTAAATAAGTTAGCAAATGCAATGTTTTAATATCCGTACATAACACAGTTTAGTCAGTCTACTGAGAATAAATGATAACAAATCTATTGGTGGACTGCCATTTCCTAAAATAACTTTTAAGTAATATGACTGCTCATCTTTTTGGCGCCAAAATATTTTTACATTACATTTTTTTAATTCTTTACCTTTATTTGGCTAAGGTATAGACTAGCTAAGGTTTATAAATCGAGGTATTCCCAAGACATGAGAATATTCCAAAACCTTTTACGATTTTAATACCTACTCATTTAAGAATAATTAAAATTATTTAACGATACTAGGTATATATGTAAATACTACCAGACCATTTATGCTTACTCATCGTTACATATCTGAATATAAGTTGCATATTATAAACAGTATTTTTTTCTACAAATTAGTTGAGTATCACACTCAAACAACGACGATTAATATAAAATTATTAACAGAAACAAATATCAGTCTAGCAAGTAAATGAGTCGCGTCTACATTATTAAAAAAGAGTGCCGAGTAGCACAGCACTTCAGGCTGCCTGTATAAGAGAGACAAATAATAGGTGATTGTTAATTGTACGTTTATTAGTATATTTGCGAAATATATAAGTTATTATTTTTAACCCTGTCATCATAACATCAGCCGAACGAGTGCAATGCTGAACATAGGGCTCTTCCATGGCCTGCCAAGATCATCCTGTGCCACCTGCATCCAGACTCCTTGTACCTTATACCCTATATTTGATTAACGACCTGCCTGTGCAAACGTACAGATCGTTACTCCATATCGAGTAAGGGTCGTTCCAAACTGGGATAGCCAGCACGAGGCTGCCACTCGAGAACCGTTTTTTAAACAACGGTTCTCGGTACTTCGTATATAGTTGTAAATATAAAATTAAAGTGAATGTGATTAAAATTATTTTTTTTTAAAATTATATTTGTGATTAATTAAATGTTTACAAAATTAAGTGACTAGTCATTCGATTACCTACTAAGGTGCATGTAAAATACGTAACGAAGGTAACATATATGAAATTATGATCATACAAACAATTTTATTCTTGTCTAGTGCAGTGTAACGAGAGAAAACATTTTTTTTGTGTTTCCATTGTAAATTATGATTTAGAAATGTTTAAAAATGTTTCACATTTCTAAATCATTTAATTACCTTAAATAAATTATCACGCAAATCTCCGGTTTAACAATTGTCTACGTTATAAAAATACTTGAAGACAAAAAAGACTTTTTTCAGTGTTTTACATTACAGTTGTTTCTCCTTAAACGCTAAATTAAAACATAAAATGGTTACTTAATTGAAATAATAATGAAATTGTAATCTGTAATTCAACCAGTATTATACGAATAAGAGTCGTTACGAAGAACGATTAGAATCTTACCTCCACAACCAAAATCGTTTACTAACTTTTAAAGATGTATTGGTCAGTATATTTGAAAGCGTTTTGTCTAACAAGGACTTTTTACAAGCCCCACGCATTGATTAACTTTCGTTTTATATTGCTATATTTTAGAAACAAATAATGCTCAACAAATACAGATCAACCAGATCTACCGCAGGATTTAATTTCCCAAAAATTTACAGCAAGTTCTCGTATATGACGATTGAAGATAACGCGCCCCTTTTTGGCTGTAATAAACTTAATTCTATTGCTATATATTTTGCGTGCAGTCTGCACTTTGCACTCATCGTCATCAGCCTGTGATAGTCCACTGCTGAACATATGCCTCTCTTAATACACCCCTATCCATTAGAAGGTTCTTGACCGTATCCCACCACGCTGGTCCAATGCGGGTTGGTGGTAGGACCGACTTTTTACATGCCCATCCGACGCAGGGATCATCTTACTTTTCAGACAAGTGGGTGATCGGCCCACATTGCGCTAACCAACTAGGAAACAATGAAAATTTGTTGTGTCCCCCCATGATACCACTAGGCTATGGAGGCAGTCAGTCAAATTAAAACATTTTAAGGAATATTTTTTAAATATTTTGGCACAAATATAAAAATGTCGTCAAATATTCGTACTACTTAAACTGTTAATACTGAAGTTATAAAAACCATTAGCAAATAGAAAACTGGACGGATAAAAAAATTTTTTTTTTAACCCTGATAATAATTATTATTGATCAAAAGGACTTTTTACGGTTCTTTTACGTTTATTTGACATCGGCGTTTCGAACACTTTCCAGCGGCCGCCGCAATGACGGAGGATAAAATCCGTAAAAAGTCCTTTTATTCAACAATGTTTAACGTTCGCGTAAACAAAAAAATTAATTACCTGTTGACGAATCTTTTTTTTTTAAAAGTAATTATATTCATTGTGCACGTTATTGTTAACGATAAAGTAATAGATCTGAACTTGCTGAACAAACAAATGAAAAAAAGAAAATAATTACAATCTGAACAAATAATATTTATAACTTTTGTAGTTCTAAAAAATCCCTTAATGGTAGGATATATGGAATAAATCGAGTGGATCTGTGATAAAGGCGACTTCTCAAACGCAATATCAATTTCCCGCCTCGAAGCGGGTCTTTGATCGGGACTTAGCGCTATCCTTTACCGATTTACCAATTGATCCAAACTCGTAATCAGACCGCTTTGATAGAATAAAAGTCTCAAAAGTGAAATTCTTTTGAACGAAGAGTCTCTTTTATTAGCCTGATTTTTATTTAACAATATAGTACTAAGAAAACTTTGTTATTTTACATTTATTTGTTTAGTATTTACAATCTTAAAAACTTCTACTACAATCTTAAAAGTATTTCTGAAGTAAATTTTATTAATTTCAAACATTAGTTAATGGCGTCTAATAATAATACGTATTATTAAATAATTTAAAAAGCATTAAGGTTCCAGGCCTGAAATAGCTAAATAAACTGATTTCACACGGTTTGTTATGAATCAAATTTAAAGCTTATTAAAAAAAACTACGTCATCCAGTCCAAAATTGTTTACCTATACGTAATTACAACAAGGAACTTTGTAAATTGAGGACGTTTTTATCCGAAACACGAATATCTAACGTCGAATTTGAAAGGGTTCTATAGGACAGAACTTTACTAAAATTTCCAAGTATCGACAAAACAAACAAATACCTAGGGATAGTCCTCAGGGAATGCCTCTAACATTAATACCCCGCACAATTTTCTCCTCTCAAACATTTTCGTACGGAATAACGAATATTTTATTGCTGACTGGTTTTATGGTTTCACTTTTCCTTATCGCAGTCGTAAACTGACAAGAAGGCGGAAATAAGAGAGGTTATTTAAAAAAGCCTCTTAAAACAGATCTTAATATAATACTAGATGTAGTGACGACATTCTCAAAGTAGGTTGCGGTGTGGGCTGGATGGGAATAGCCGATGATGCATTAGGGGAGGCCAGCGGAGGACTGACACAGGCTGATGATGATAATGAAAATAATACTTTCCATTGCCTACACGAATAAATGATTGATAATAATAATTTTATTACGGATTTGGTCTTTTTAGATATTTTAATTATTACAAATCCATAAAACTCCTTAAACCATACAGTATTTAGAAAACAAACCCTGGTATTTATACAAGTATAATTTTACAAAAAAAAGTTACCGACTACAAACCGTATATATCCATTTTGACGTAAGATGTAAGACGGTGACAACGTGCCCTCTTCAAGAAACAACTGCGCGATATCCGCCACTGTATTTTAAATCTCTAATAGCTTAAGATCTCTTTGATCAAAATGTCATGTACTAAACATTTTATGCACATACAATGAAGATTTTTTTAAATGCATTAAGTTTAATTTAAATTCACACTATCTTTAAATGAGCTTTGCATATGCCTGATTGCAATATTTCAGTGTTTTACATTAAAGTGGTTATTGTGGCTCAATCTTAAAAAATAGATATATGACTTTATTATTGACCATTTTAATACAAGAGCATAAGATTATAATTTTTTTTGTATTAAGCTAAGTATATATAACGTTACAATGTAACGAACAACAATAATAATAATAACATTATAATACATTGTTAAAATAATGGTTACAGGCCATTTCCGTTTATTATTAATTTAATAAACAATGCTTAATTAAAACCCTAAAGAGTTCTGTACAAACAGAGACAATAGATAATCAGCGTTCCTCATCTCTGCGAATTATCTTTTAATTGATCTGAAAACTTATTGCGGTCTTATATTTACCGAAAACTCTAATATTAGGCAGTAAACGGCTGTTTGTAGTTACTTGGTAGAAAATCTCAATATGTACATGACATATGTAATATAAATTTCAAAACAATTAAACTATGCCAAAAGACAAAAATTTATTTAATAATCTATAATATATTCGTAACTGCCTCCATAACGTAGTGGTAAGGGCGAGTGCTTTCAAAAACGAAGGTCGTAGGTTCTGTTATGAATAAATAAAAGTATAAGCAAAACGCAACATCAGCAATAACCCCCCTTGCCTCCATCCAAACCGGGCTTATTCAGCCCGCTTAGAGCAGCCTCCACGGCCAGCCTTGCACCACATCCGGCCAGGTTCCTACTAGCGTTACCGCGGCTGAGCAGACCGCAGGTACTGAGCCCCACCGCTACGACAAAGGGAGAACCCGTTTGGGGGGTGCTTGTCAAGACCTATTTTATGGTAGGCCAACAAAATCCGGCCATAAAATAAAATATTATCCTCTCAGGGTTTTTAAGATCTAATTTTAAAATTTTCTAAACAAATTCTCTAATATAACGCATACTTTATCAAAGCACCAGTAAACTGGAGGAAAATAAAACAAGCAATAGTTGATTATACCGATGTCGATTACTTATTAAAGTTTTTATTAACAAGTCTACTTTTAACAAAAACATACAAACGACTTCAAACAATACAGAACTATTTTACGCTATTGTATAGCAGGTAACAAAGTAAAATTGTCCTGTGATTTCTGCCCCCACATTTTAGAAGAATAATTACGTACAACATACTTTATGTCTATATTTTACGGTTTTAGAACCGTTTTTCATAAATATATTAACACAAAATTATAAAAAACCGGAACAGACGAGCAGACGGGCCACCTGATGGGAAGTGGTCACCGACACCCATAGACGTTGACAATACCAGTGGTATCGCCGACGCGCTGCTACCGTGAGACATAGGGTGTTAAGTCTTGTTTACCAGTAAATACGCTGGCTGGTGCCCTTCAAACCGGAACGCAGCAGTGTTTTCACACTACTGCTTCGCGGCAGAAATAGGCACCGTGGTGGTACCCACCCAGACGGTCTCCTGTAAACAGGGGACCTACCACCGGTATATGTAACATATACCATTTAAAAAAATAAAGAACAAAATCAGAGCGCTAGGAGCGGAGCAACAAGGTAACGTTTTAATAAAAGAGATCACCGAATTCAGTAATGTATTATATATATTCTTTTTATATTGTTGTTTTATATATTCTTTTGGGAAGTCGGTCAAAAAATTATTACCTGTCGTTAATAAATCGTTTATAAACGATAATTATCTTCGTTTATCGTTGGTGTCGCTATTAGTAATTTTTGCCTACTTTAATACAACAGTAATAAATATTTATTAGAAGAAGATTTTTCCTTTTAGTCTAGATCTTGTAGAGAGCTAAAATTCAATTATGCATACCTCAAAAGTCAAGTGCATTGCCCAGATTTAAATTTAAAGAAAATAGCATTTAATCAATACTAAATGTTAGTTTTGATTAAAGATTTTGTCATATATTTATACAACAAAAGCTTGTATGTAATCTGATTTTTTACGGCAGCCATGTGTACCAGAACATGCAAGGGTAATATTAAAGTAATGATACTGATGTTAATTGCTTTTCCCCTTCTCTCGAACGCCATGTTAAAGATATCATTCACTCGTTTACATAGCTTTGTAGCAATTGTTGAAACGCTTGCTTACATAACAAAAACAAAATGGTAGTAAAAGACAAAAGTAATGTTGTAATAAATGAACTTTTTCTGATTATATAGAAATAATTCGATATATAAAAAATTAAATGAGGTATTGTGTTGAAGGTCACAGTTTAAATTGTCATAAGTCGGTTAAATTCATCGTTCGAACGCATTGTATTGTAATTAAAATGTTGCAATTGAAAAGCGATTAAGAAATGCGTGAATACGCTGAGAGTTTCGCTCGTCGGTTGCGCAATATTTGAAGGTGTTCGCGCGCATTTCTATGTCGCCTAACACAGCCGCAAATTGGTTACGCAATAATCTTCCTTCCCTTTATTACTATAACGCTCCTTTCGCCTGCCCTCCTTTTTTCCTTATAACTTTTCGTCATCTCGCGAAAAGAAGAGGGTATAAGGTGAATACTTCGTGACGCGGTCGGGGACCAGCGCCGCCGCTGTCGACAATTGCCTTCGGGAGTTCCTACGCAACGCATCATATTTTAATGTCACGCGACGCGAATTGCCAGCGCTACGTTCTTATAGTTCTAAGTTTACCGCGAACCCCAACCGCATCACCGAAGACGTCTACAGCTGTGCCGCCATCAGCCGATCCTTCTATTATCGCATTCCAATCCGGCTTCATAACCACGTTGTCCGAGCCGGAATACGCACATGGTCCTTCGAACCGCATCCTCGTTTCTGGTCCTTAAATAGGATCTACCCTATCGCCGTCACTCGAGCTAGTTGGTCCAATCATAATTGGCTGACGAAACTTAAGTGACCACGCACCCGCGCGACCATTAAATTTTTGGTCCATACGAGCCGGACAGATCAGTTACCTATCCTGTATAGTCCTTCTAAAATATCGTAGATTTCGTAACTAATTTTTGTAATTATCAAATACTTTTAATCGCGGCAACAGTTATATTATATAACCAGACCACGTGGTCATACAATACACGCGCAAGTAAGTACTTGTTTCATAGTTATTTCAATATTGTTGGGGTTTATTTCATTAATATTTCATTAGTTATTTCGCCTAACGCTTATTGGCCACCGCATTTATCTATTATTAGTACCTATCCATATACATTGGTAGGCTTAGGTAATAAAGGCATTAATTTTAAATCGCTATATATAATAATCGCTCGCCTTATATTAACGCATGTAGTTGCGTCATCTAGCCATTCGTGTCATATCGCTTTCAACTTGTAGGTAGTTTTATCTACTTCAATAAAGCAACGCCCTTGCACTTACGCATACCAACGCATTTACGCCTAACACCGCTCGTAGTTTTAAATATTAATAATTTTATTTACATTTCGCTTTGTACGTGGATATTCAAGATGCTACCTAAAAGAGACGCACGTATTTCTATAACTGACGCTAATCAATTAACTATTTTAACCGCTAAACGAGACGCTTTATATACACGCATAAATAATATATATGATAAAGCACAATGCGCTCTTAACAATAACGAAAGTAAAGAGATATTTCTCAGCAGTGTTCAAACATTAGAAGACATGAGAAATCAATTTAGAATTATTTTAGATAATTATAACTGTTGATACAATTTCTAAAATAGATTACTGTATTCTTTCCGATTTCGAAGAAATGTATTCGTATATTTTACGCATTATTTCATTGTGCAATGAATCACAACCCGCTTCAAAAGATAAACAAGTGTCGCACGCGCCATCTCGGTTACCGCCAATCGAAATTGCATCGTTTGACGGTGACATCCGACAATGGCCCCTATTCCACATAAGTTTTAAGTCTAACGTGCATAACAACGACTCACTTAGCAATGACGACAAATTGAATGACGACCTTTTAGGCAAATTAAATGGAAACGCTTCTAATGTTTTTGCTGGTATTACACCATGTCCAGAAAATTATTCCTTAATATGGAACTCGCTAGTTGACCGCTATGAGGACACGCGTACCTTAGCGTCAACATATTCTAATAGTATAGGCAGGTGTGTCGTATGTAAGAAAATGACCACGTTTATTTAAATACGTGTTCTTTATTTAGATCAATGTCCGAAAAGTACAAGTTTGAATGTATTAAGAAATATAATGGATGTGTGAATTGCCTTAGTTTAATACATACTGTTCATAATTGTAAATCGTTACATAATTGTAAAACTTGTGGAAAACGTCATCATACGTTTTTACATTTTCATAATAATTCTTATTGCGACACTCAGCCGCAAAATGAAAATATTTCATTTTCTTAGGATAAACCAAGAGATGAGTCTAAATCTTTTACTTCTTTGATATCGTTGAAGCCAATGCGTCAAACTAAACATGAGTCAACAATGGTATCTTTGTACCCGTGCGCTTACTTATAGACAACGGTTTGCAAAATAATATAATAACCGTCGCGTGCTGTGAAACAACTTAATTTGAATATTATTCCGCTTTTAAATTCCTCTATTAAGGGAATCGGATTAGCGTCGCGTCCCGTTATGGGCTACGTAAATATACAAATACAATCAAGAAATAAACAATACAAATACAATATAAACGCGTTAATTGTTGATCGTATTACTGATACGTTACCTTTAGACAACATTGATACTTCAGTAGTGCAACACTTAGTCAATATTCCGCTAGCTGATCCTCATTGGCACGAGCCAAGTGAAGTTAACTTATTGTTAGGCGCTCAATTGTTTCCATATTTACTTTTAGGTGATCTAGTATTTACCCCTCCAGCCCTCCCCTGCAATTGAAACCGTATTCGGATACATACTAATGGGTGAAATACCTATTGCTGTCGAAAATAATAATTTTTCGAACAATCCCATTGTACATAACTCTTTGAGAAAAATAAATAGCTCTTCTTTAATTAGCAATAAAGATTCAAAGGATCAATCACTTCGTAAAAAATTTGAATTTGAAGAGATTCCGCGTCGAATATTTTTAAGTCCTCAGCAGAAAGGTAGAATTCATCAAAAATATTATTTAGATTTGATCCCTCAGAACCTATCCGGCAATATCAGTTTAACCGTGTCGCATTTGGTTAAAAATGTTATCCCTATATTGTAATGCGCACAATTCGTCAATTATGCAACGATGAGTGGCATAATTATCCGCAAGTTGCAAATGTCGCTGAGAAGGAGATGGATATGGATTTCGTGTCGCCGGTGTTAGATGAAAGCGAAGCTTTAAAACTTTCAAATCATCTTATTAATATGTTTAACGCCGGTGGATTCCAGTTATTAAATTGGTCCTGTAACAGTAATTTAGTATTAAGAAATATATCATCAGAGGTCAAATTCTCGCAAGTAGCTTTTGATAAATTAGAAACGCAGAAGATTTTAGGTTTAACATGGGACCCTTCGTTCGATACCTTTATGTTTAAAACTATGGAAGATAATCGTGATTGCACAAAACGCAATATTCTTTCGTTAGTTGCCCGTTTTGAATGGAATAGCTATCCTCCCGCTCATATATGTACTTTATTTGAACAATTTAAAGCGCATCTACCGCTTCTTTGTTAACTTAAAATACCGCATCATCTAAATGTTTTCAAAGGATCAATTGTTAATATTGTCGCATTCGCAGATGCTAGCTTTAAAGTGTATAGCAGTGTCATATATTTGCATGTTACCGAATGTCAGGGTAATATTTCTGTTCACCTAGTGTACGCTAAAATTTCTGCCTATAATAAAATGGTGCAATACTACTGGATAAGGTGGCATTTAGAATATTTCCACAATTTACAGGTGAGGCATAAATGGCTTGATAAGAAATCTAATGCTATTCAAGTAGTAAATGTGGTAATTATACACCAGGGCGATTTTCTATCATTGCGATGGCCATGGAGATTATTGCCGAAGTTTACCCTGGTGTGAATGGTGTTGTACGTGTAGCTTTAGTTAAAACAGCTACTGGTTCCGTGGTCAAATTAAGTCCCTTTCCTTACAATAAGTTTATTGTATTTAAGTTAGCTTCATGTTATATTAATCTATATTATAAATATTCTTAGTTAAGTTTTCTTTTATACTTAGTTACTTTTATAGTTATCGTTTAAGTTTAATATTATCTCGCTTCGTTTTTTTAATTTCGCTTTGGTTATTGTTACCTCGCTCTTAGTATTTTATATCACTTAAGTATGCACACGCCTTTAAAATATAGCTTTAAAAATATTGTTGAATATAACCATAACCGAACCGGACGATGAAACAACAGTCATGCAAGCTCATGCGGAAGCACAGCTCCAAAACACATTCCGCCCTCGCCGACGAGAGCAACAATTCACCCCGTTGACTAGATATCGGCACGTACCAGGCCGATTCTCACCTATTAGATAGGCCGGTTATACACTCACCTTAAAATAAATCCTAAAGCAAATGATCGAGCCGAGGTTCGGCCCACCGGGGCGCCCTCGATGCATGTTGCTAACGGGTTAGGAAACGACCAGACCAGCGGCTGATCGAGCCGAGGTCCCCCTTCCCTCGCAGCTAAGCCACAGAACTAAGCATACTTAAAGTTGCGCAGCCCCTTGACTCCGTTGGGTTGTAGCGGTTCACTCCACCAACATGACGCATTCGAAAGAAAAAGTCATGTCCATATAAAAATGACGTTTGATATTTAAATTCTACATTATTCTATCACGATAGTCGTTTTAATTGAAATATTTCACAGAAAATTAATTTTGTAGTTAATGAACTTTAATTATAAATCATTTGTTAATCATTTAGCTTTATATGAGAACTAAGACGCTATTGGTGCTGATCAAAAGAATAACAGCGTAAGATTAATCTATTTTAAGCCTATTAAAATGAGAAAGTTATTTTAATTAAAGTCCAATCTTCAAATTGTTTGCTTGAGTTTATAAACACATACCTTATAGATCATTACGATCTGATCGAGGATCTTGCATATTAGAGTGAATATTTCAAAGAAAAATAATATTTGTTTTCAAATGAAACTTTGTAAGTCGATTTGCCTCTTCACGATTTAGCTCATTGAACTAAACATGATATTACAACAAGAAACTTACGCTAGAATAAAATTCTATATTATTGAATTTATTTTAATAGTACGATTAAATATTACTTAGTTTTAAAGGCTTATTGATATATAGAAAATGTTCCGTGAACTTTGATAAGACATGTTTCTCAAACGTATTTCAATTTCCTTCTCAAAGCTTGTCTTCTTTGATCGGGACATGCCATCTCTTACAATTTACAATTGATCCCAACATGAAGTCAGACCGCTTTTCCGCCGCTGGAATAAAAATCTCTAAAGCGAATTTCTTCTATGTACGAGCCAATATCCAAGGCGTTGGCCTGACTTTGATTAAGGAATAATGTTCCGCTGAATTTAATACTTTGTTTTTCATATTTAACTTATTTTTTTTCTTTTGGAAAAAAAATATATTTTAAATTTTTACTCTTTTACAATATTTTTTTTTACTTGTTATAAGGAAATTCAAGCTTCTTACGTAGAATATGACAAAAAGGGCTCCGAAGTACAACCTTAGAATGCTTCTCAGGTATTAAAATCGCAACCGAATAGCAAGGGTTAGTCCTCAGGGAACTCTACCGTTAATACCCTCAAAAGTTTCTTTTCTTAAACATTTCCTGAGGGCATAATAAATATTTCAGTGCTGACCGGTTTTATAGTAGCGTTTTATTGATCCTTTTCGCAGTTATAAGCCGGGAAGAAGGCATTTAAATAAAAGTTTGAGCATATATCTATTTTTAAGAAGATAAAAATATTTTTAAAACATGTTTAAATTATACTTGTTCATATAATTTCTTATACTACATAGAATTAACAGCCAATGGTATGCGCTGAACGCATAACGCTTATATCTGAACAATGCGTGATAATAGATATCTGATACCGATTACTAATTAGAACGCTTTATGCTTATATACATATCAAATCTTATTTGTCTTGAGTGCAGTTGGCTAAATTAAATTAAAACAATTAAAAAAAACTAAAATTTTGACATAAAATATGACCGACTTTGACCAGTTTTAACCATTTTGCGTCACAAATATAATATAATTTTTGATATAAGTGGGAGAGGAGAACTTATGTACTCTGTGCATGATTCTGCCCCGCGGTTTTTGCTACCGCATTGAAGATCTTTTCTGTTTTTGTAAGGTATTTATTTTATCAATATGTTGTCTACGGCACGTATTATGCACATGTAATGACTTTATTTTCAATAGCATTAATTTTTAACTGGAATTTTTTATGTAAACTTAAATGATATTTGAGAATACCTCATTGCAATTTTTACAATGTTAATTTTAAAATTGCTATTGTGAGCTGTTCTTAAAATATAGGCATGCGCACAAGAATTTTATTGAAGATCAGTTCAAGTTCGAAGTCGGTCGATTTTATTTCTTTAACTTTAACTTGTTTCAAATTGATTTAAGTACCGATAGCCAAGGATAAAGCATCGACTAAGCATGCTAATGTATGTATATGCCACTGTGTTATATAATCTAAACTATCTTTAATTTAATCTATTATATGATCCTTCCTGTGGCAACTCTTAGACTGACATGTCAAAACGCCTCCCTATTTATTATATTTAAAAATAATAAAAAATTTACTTTATTAGCAAAAGCGGAAAAACTCTTAGCTTTCTCTTTATGTAAATATTGCTGTATAAAAATATAATTACAATGTTAGCTCTAATTTAAGTGTAATTTTTTAACGTCGTGTCCGACGTGTATCTGTCACTGCGCATGTAACGTCTTTCCATTTAAAATTAATTTATTGTTCCTTTATCTTTCTCGGGTGCTCATTTTGCAATTGAAAAGTTATCTTTCAAATTAATTATAAAAAGGATGTCATGCAACATCAAGGCCCTTCTTGTGGGGAAACAGCTCTCCTTGGCTCTTCAAGAGCTGAAGGGAAGTAAAATGTAATGTGAACAGATGTTGAATAAAAATAGTTAGTTAAAACGAGAATTAGCTGCATTGCACAAAAACTACTTAAATAATCAAGAGCATAATAATAATTTGCTGAGTTTGGTAGATGGGTTTGATCATTGTAGGGGTGAGTATGAGGAAGCTCTTAGCCTCAACTCTACTCTAAGATGTGAGTTAAATGAGGCTCACAAAACTATAACTCCACTAAAGTAATAATGTGAATTTAAACAACCCTCGGACCCCTCAGACCCTCTAACAACTTATATACTGAACTGGTTTGGTAATACCGGACATGGTATCCACACTCAGTGCTTTTTGAAATTACATTAAATTAAATTAGTACCATAGTTTTCACTAGAGATGACTCTGAAGCTTGCCACCCAGTACCCAGCCAGAAGAAACTACGGGAAACGAAAAATATACCAAAATAAAAGTATAATGTTCAAAGATATGAATCTACTTAAAGCAAAAATTATCATGTGTTATAATGAGGATAAGAGGGGTCAAATGTCTCGTGAGTCTGATGTCGGCTAGCTGCTAGCTGAGATTACAACATTAATGATTCTTTAAATTTACTCACTAGAAAATAGCCTCATATTTTTAGTGAGTAAATTTGATTGAACTGCATTGAATAAAACTGAACTGATTTGAATGAACAAGTTACTAGAATTGAGTAAGCATATATTTGACCACTTTGAGCTGCCATCGAACACTTTAGTTTTTCCGTAAAATATTAAAAGTCCTAACAAGTGCTACGCTAATTCAAACTTTGTACAGTTGACGCCATAAATTATTATATTGACAAACACAAATTATGGAATAATTTAAATTAAAAAATAAATGCTAAAAAAATTATTAAGTGTGAAACTGAGTATATATTATATTTCAATTAAAAGTATCAATTAATTTCGGTATCTAGTATAATGAAGCTGGGATTGTGAAAATGGTGGGAACAATACTTCATTCAAACCCCTAATGAGTTTAGTATAAATAGGGACAATAGATTATCAGCATTCCGCATGTGTGGGCATTATCTTCTAATTGATCTGAAAACTTAATGTTGTACTATGTTATTCTAAAGCTTTTCCTTTAACTCGGAAAACGATCAATGTTATTAGTTATTTAAAAGTTACCTTAGTTAGTTCTTTAAAGTCTTCTGTTTTAGAGTTGAAGTCAATCTAATAAATAGCAAATTATAATACATAGTTGTTATGAAAATCAAAATCATAAAGTTGTTACGAAAAGTCAAATTTTGAGAACAGAATGTTTTTTAAAAACTGATCCAAAAACTAAATGCAGATTTTAAAGCTTTAATTAACTAAACAAGGATAGGTGTATTATTAGTTCGTAATTAATAATGTGAGCTGCATTTGGGATTAACTGCGCTTAACCTGGAAAAGTTTGTTTTCTCAAAAGTAATATAATGCTCTTTCACGGTTGAAGACTGTGAGAAAGGTTCAAATGTCCGGATTGCGAAATTGCTGATCAAGTCCTCTCTAGTCTAAAACAGATGGGTGAGGGGGATGCATAAATCCCTTATTACCAGTAATATTGTAATATTTTTGACACTATAAGTAATATTACAACGCTATCATATTCTTACCAATTTCGTCGTAAGAATAATTTATTCCTCCAATGTAATAAGAAAATCATACATCTATTACGGACCGTTTACAAAATGAACCTGATTAAAAATAATGACGACTTTAATACATTTTATTTTCTGTTTTACTTTGGCCTTAAATGCGACCATCTACTTTACTTTACTTTTTCATAACTGCCACCTCGCAAACATTTTTAGGGGCTCGTCATAAGGTTTTCAAGAAAAAAAATCATATTTTCTATTGCGTATAAAAGAAAAATCTATTTAAAAACTTGTCAGATTGGAGATATATCGAATGAAAATAAAAGTATCCAGTGTACAAAAAGTAGTCAATATTAACAACAAATGACTTTTTGTTATTCAAAAGTGATCTAATGTTTAACGTAGACATTTTTGTTTATTCAGATTTTATTATTTACCTCGTTATATATATTAAACAATTACGTCAGCTATTGCCAATTAAGACTAAATTTTACAAGCGACAAGCAGATACGTAAGGTATTTGCGCAGTGCTAAATTACTTTCAATTGCAATCTTTCGACTACACTAAAATGCTATGAACATAGCTAACATTAAAGTAAAAAACTCTTACAAAAGTTACAATTTAATTCCATAACAACAAGCATTTATAACTTTAATAGTTATCAAAAATCCTTTACTGGAACGATATTTGGAATCAATCCGTAGAATCTTTGATGAAAGCGACTTCCAAAACGCAATACCAATTTTACATCTCAACGACCGTTCTTTGATGGGAACTTAGTACTATCCTTTACCAATGTACAAATTGAAATCAAACCGCTTTGATACAATAAAAATCCCTAAAGTGAAATTATTTACTAACGGTGGTAGATCCCCTGTTTACAGGAGACCGTCTGGGTGGGTACCACCGCGGTGCCTATTTCTGCTGCGAAGCAATAGTGTGAAAACTCTGCTGTGTTCCGGTTTGAAGGAGCACCGTAGCCAGCTGATTACTGGGTAAACGAGAACGATCCTATGTCTCACGGTAGGCGCGCGTTGTAGATACCACTGGTATTGCAATGTCTAAGGGCGTCGGTGACCACTTCCCATCAGGTGGCCCGACTGCTCGTCTTTCTGCGTATGCCATAAAAAATATTTTATACAGAAACTTGAACATTGGATTAAGAAATAATGACAAACAATTGTATTTCAATCTGTGAAGTATAAATATAATTGCTTTACATATCGTAAAGCGTTTCTGTACTTTTAATCTCCTCCTAGTTGAATCCGATCACGCTGGCCGATCTATTTTAAAAACGAGGAGATATAATAGTGCACAAGTGTACGAGCAAACTCAGGTGCACGTCTATTCATTTCCTCTCGTAATCTTATAGGACGGATAACCGGCACGACCGGAGAGAGGTCAGCCGTCAGACTTTAAACATGCCAATCCGACAGATGGATTAATTTACTCTGCAGACAATCGGATAATTAGCCCGCATTGCCCTAATCAAATAGGAAACAACAATAATAATTTGATTGAGTCTCCACAGGATTCGGACCTCCAACCTCCGATTTCTAATGCGCAAGCTTACACTACTACTAGGCTACGGAGGCGTACGTTTGTATACATAGTATTATTATATATAGTTAAACCTTGGTAGTAGTGCCTTTACACTAACAATTTTGTAGAAACACTACTGTGTTCTGCTTTAAATGGCATCACAGCTATGTGCAAAGATAGGTGAAGGGTTCTGTGGCATTTAGTGAATGGGCAACAATTGGAATTCATAATAGCAGGAGCAGATTGTATGATCTTTACAGTTAAAGGTCCTATAATCATACCAATTCATTCGTAGCATATGTGAGGAATTATTCAAAAATATTTAAAAAATTGCTAAATCCTACATATCAAAAATAAAATTAAGAATTCTTCAGATAAAATCAAAATGACTTGGAATATAATAAATAATGAAACCGGAAAGTAACAAAAGGTAACAATAACATAAATTTGAAAATTTACTATCATCAAATTAAAGCTGATAGTGATGTTGCAACTTTTGCGAACAGTTGTTTCAGACATTCCGGATTCTACTACGTCTCTTTATCATCTCCAACAGTTGCCGAGTCACTCTTAAAGGAAAATGTCAATGAATGCACAGAACTTTTTGAGTTTACTGAAGTTAGTAACAAAGATGTCATCAATGTTTTTAAATCTCTAGACATGAAAAGAACGGCAGACCTATGGGGATCTCTGTTAAGGTGATAAGTGCTGTTATCGATGTAATATCACCGCACCTAGCAACTATATTCAATGTGTGTATAAATAGGGGTGAGTTTCCTGACCTTATGAAGCATAGTAAAGTAATACCAGTTTTAAATCGGGTAGCAAAACGGATCCAAATTATTTAAGACCTATATTCGTACTGTCTACTCTGAACAAAGTCTTTGAAAGTTTGCTATTGGATCTATTAATAAAACACTTCCATGGAGAAAACATTTTAAATAATAAGCAGTATGGCTTTATTAGGGGCCGCTCCACAACTGACGCACGTGTTTGACTGGTTAAAAATATATACGATGCCTTAGGCATTTTCTGCGACCTTTTAAAGGCTTTTGATTGTGTTCAACTTGCGACTCTGGTCAGGAAACTATGCCACTATGGTGTTAAAAATACCGCACTCGATTTTCTGATTCTATACCTGAGCCATCGAACTCAAAGGGTTGACGTGAATGGTAAGAGATCTCCTGGGGCCCCGGTAAGTATGGCTATCCCACGAGGATCTATTCTTGGACCTTTTCTTTTCCTTGTTTATGTAAATGATCTACCACATATAGTTATCAATAACAATGAGATAGTATTATTTGCGGACGATACCTCTTTAAAATACTTCCAAAGTAGCGTATTGGTTCAGTGTCAATGATTTACTACTAAGCAACAAAAAGACTAAATGTATTAAATTAATGACCTCTAATGTAAAATGTGGTAACTTTCAAGTGTCTTTGGATGGAGAAACGCAAGATCTTGTTGATTGAATTGTGTTTCTCGGCATAACAATAGACGCTAAGTTGCAGTGGGGCCCCCATATAAATGGACTGGCAAATAAACGTAGCTCCGCGGCATATGCTGTAAAGATAATTAGACAAATAACTGACGTGGAGACAGCTCGCTTTGGTATATTATAGTTACTTCCACAGTATAATGTCATATGGCATTCTACTGTGGGGAAACGCGGCCGATATTAATACAATCTTCGTCCTTCAAAAAAGAGCTATTCGTGCAGTCTATAACCTGAGCCCTAAAAAATCACTCAGAGAGTTGTTTACTCAAATTAAAATATTGACCGTTAGTTCTCAATACATTTTGAAAATTTAATGTATGTGCAGAAAAACAAAAATTATTTTTAAGGCACTGGGATGCACATGACATTATTACTAGGAACAAGCATAGATTAATTCTAATTAAAATAAAATAAAAAAAGTTATCAAGGAACGTTTGTGTGTTAAAGGTTATTACAATGTAAATGATAACACCCTCTGGTAATGGAATGCTCGCTCCACGCTTTTTTCAATAATATCATAATCTTATGCTTTTATTTGTTTGATTATTGTTTCAATTATTTTGTAAAAGATGACAAAAAATAGTCCCGCTGAGTTTCTTTCGCCGGTTCTTCTCAGTTCTGAAGCGTCGTTTTCCGAACCGATGGTAGATTTTTGACAATCAATAAGTGAGTATATCGCTCATATGTTGAATAAAGATATTTGAATTTGAATTTGATAATCAGAAAAGAAGTTAGAATTAAGTACTATAAAAATATAAGATTTGTCTGAAGTACCAACCCAAGTATCGAACTTTTCAGCTAATTGTACATAGTTTTTATTATAGACTGATGACCTATTTCGTAAGAATGTTGTGCGAAAATGTATTAAATGTCTAACCTTAGACCCTGAGACTACATAAAAACCAATACATACGCTTCATTGCAAATTCTGTTAAATGCTTAAAGTATCAGCAAAGCAATCCTTAATAAAAAAATAACTATTAAATTTTTGTATTGTTTATTCCTTTAATAAATTGACAATATTACTTTTTCAAAGAAAATTCCAACAAGTAAAGTTGACTTGTAAAAAATGGGGTCCTTAAATATTGAATTTTTGTGTTATTTTAAGACATCGATAACAAGGACGAATATCCAAGGAACAAAGTCCTTTGGGAATGCCTCGAACATTAATACCCGCAAAATTTTCTTTCCTCTTTCTTTTTACAGGCAAGACCGAATGTTTTAGTGCTGACTGATTTTATGGTGGCATTTTCCTTTTCTTATCGCAATCGTAAACCGACAAGATGGCGGTAGATATATTTAATAACCCTTAATAATCCAAGTATTTATAAAAAATTTTTTTTTTTTAAAACACAAATTTGAATAATATTCAAACCAGGGGTTCAATTTCACTTCAGGTAAATCAGTCATAATTGGAATTTTCAAACCTACCGTAATGTAACATACTATTGTAACCAAAAATATATAGCATATATATAGTTGTATTTTTTTTATTAAAGATCCCTTTTTTTATTAATTGTAATAACCATATTACAATGCTATAACCTTAAAACCTTGCTAAAACCATATGATAATAGCAATGTTTAAAACATGTAAATCAACGCGATAATATCCGTTAAGTAATTTTATTCAATAATATAACCTGTTCTCGTTTTAGTTGAACAACGCCTGTCAGGTTAGTACAACTTGTCAAAAATATATAGGCCTCCGTGGCCAAGCGGTACTGGCCCTTGCTTTATAAGCCAGAGGTTGTGGGTTCGAATCCCGCTGGAAAACAACTTTGTGTTATCGTTGTTTCCTGATTTGTTAGGAAAATCACTCAAGTGTGTGAAAAGTACGATGATCCGTGCGTCGGGTGGGCATGTAAAAGTAGGTCCAACCACTAACCCGCAATGAATCAGCGTGGTGGGATACGGTACAAATACCCCCTAGTGGAGAAATCGTGTTTTAGGGAAGGCCAATGACCAGCAGTGGAATAACACGGGCTGATGGTGCTGTGATGTCTAAAATAATTGATTGAAATTTTTAACAGTTATTTTATTAGAGACGTTTAAGAGCTTAACTCATTCGTATCATCTAACAATTACTGTAATAAATATATAAATCTTTATGTGTTACGAAATTGGTATCCATTTGTTTAAAAGTCAACTATATTATAAATAGTAATCATTATGAAAACAGCATTTTACCGATGTCAGATGTTCCTACAAGATTGTTAAGTATATTAAAACATTAGACCCTGTCCCCAAATCTTGTTATTTATTCAACAAAAGGTTCGTTGTAATCTGATTACTTACGGAAGCCATGTGTGCCGGAGTGTACAAGGGTTTATATTTCAGATGATATTGATGTTAATTGCTTTTTCTTCTTTGACTTACGCAAAAAAAGTAAAGTATCTCACTATTCGTAACTCTTGTTAAAAAGCTTCACTGAGAAGCTTAGAAAAAGTATTATTTCTGATAAGATCAAGTAAAACGTGGCGTAGCTTAAAACGTTGTTAACAACATCAATTTATTACATAGTTATACTATTTCACTAATGCATTTTTGAATGATGAAGTTAAAAATGTCAAAAATTGTGGTTTTTAATGATTCGTTTAATAAATTAGAAAAATGGATATCATGTTTCACAACAAAGCTTTTATAAATGAAATCATTTGTGATTAAGACCTTATTAAACAATGGCTTGTGCAAGGATTTGTGTGTTTATCAACGCTTATTTTATTGTTCAAAAATGTTATTATGAAAGTATTTAGATAATATAAAATTTTAATGATCTAATAACATAGGGTCATCTGAAAGAAACAACATACAAAGCAACGTCTTTTCATTAATCAAATTTGGTTTAGTGACAGCGCCATCTATTTCAAAAATTCTATACTAATACGGACTGTGGTATTCAGACCACTGCACTACATCATAAATTCCGGGGTAGTTGCATACAATCTCAATAGATAGAGTAAATATAACCAGATTTCTTCGTTTAAAAACTTTTCACTAGGAATCAGTTAACATGCAAGTGCTTCAAAAACGAATTTCCAAACACAATTCCAAAAAAGTTATCGATGACAATTATTGAATGTCATTTTAGATAAGCCTTGAGGTGTTTCATAAGATGAGATAGTTTTAATAGTAATTCGTCATATGTTGATGCTGACAACAGACCCAAGTTTTTCGTATATATGGTTTAAGCCTTAAAAAGCTTACATTTAGTCGAAGCTAAAAATCCTGATTTATATTTAATATATAAATCTGAATATTCTGAAATTTAATTTGCTTAGTCAATGTTTGCTAAACTTAATGTAAAATCGATACATATTACAAAGTTCCAGGCTGCGTCTGTATGACTGTCTGTTCTCGATAAACTTAAATACTACAGCACAGATTGTCACGTGGTTATCACTAATCGATAGAATGGTTCTTCCAAGGAAAAGTTTAGGTAAATAGTTTGTATAGTTTCTGTGTACCGTCTGAGAGCTTTCAACGAAAACGCTGCCTAAACTCTATGATATATAAAAAAGCAATGTTTAGTGGAAATCTTTAAAATGTTGCGACTCTTTATATAAACTCTGAAAATATTGTTAAACATTGTTAATAAAATGTAATACATACATGCGGCGTAAATTTAAGAAATGTTTTAGTTATAAGCTCGCTATTATGTACTATTTTGTTATCTTTTTTTCGGACTATTTTGTCTTCGTTATTAGTCATATAAGCTTATATAATATCTTTGTAATGACTGTTTGTTGCCATAATAAGTAAAATAAAAATAATAATAAAATAAAAAATATCTTCTTTTCTAGATCCATAAAAAAGTCCGGTATTACATATGTCTTTCACTGAAGGTTAACTTGCTATGCCCATTATAATTTTTAGAAAAAATATCGTGTCTGATGCAGTAATTTTGAAGCTAATTCAGTATTAATTCTTATATTTTTTAATAGGTTTGTAACGTTGAGCATTTAGACTATATAATTTAAATTAATAACTAGGGAGTTTATATTATAGCAAAATATAAAGCATGCAATAACTACAAGCAATTACTGCACCCGTGCGAAGTCCGATAGATGTGATAGTAATCGATTTTTGTTAGTCTGTCTATTTGTTTATTCTAAGCTCTGAAATAGCTGGTCCGATTATGACGGGACTGACTATAGAAGATGATATAGTAGGAATAAAGTAAGCTATTTTTTTTTGGATAAGAATTATTTATGTTACCACACGGACGAAGTCGCGGGCAACAGATAGTAGTTAATAACACATAAACATGATAATTAATTTATAGTGCATATTGGTGTTATTCAATTAAATTAAATAATCCTAAAAATATATATTGAAAAAGGCTAGATGCTCTAGTAAAATTTAAAAATAGTCTTGAGTCTTGACATGGTATCAAGAACCAAATTCAAATGCCTGTCTTTGGTAAATAAGTTCAAGGCATATAGCACTAATACATCTGTATTTTTAATTGAAAATAGCGAGAATACGAACTAAACGTTAAGCTGGCCATTAGTAATACGCCTTGTTCTGTAAGAAATCTTGCGTTTCGTTGTCGTTGGCCACAAATCCACTTACCGTCTAGTTGCGTGACAGGTATACCACGTGTCGCTTACCCAATAAATACGATGGATAATTGTGTGCATATCTTACTTTCAGAATTAAAAAAAAACATAATTATTTCTTATTAGGATTCGATACATAAAAAAATCTTGATTCGCGAGCACTAGACGATCTGAAGGTGCAATACACATATGTGACAGTAAAAAATTTATCCACCACAATTTCTGCTGTGACAGACGCTTATGGACTGATAACGCCGATACCGCTCAATGTGTTGTAGATAGACAACGATTAAGAAAAGAAAGAAAAAGATTATTTATTATATATATATATAATATCTGATTGTAAGAGTCTCCGTCGACTATACTATTCAAATTGACTTTCCTTACCTGCAGGTCAGAAAATAGGACACGTAAGACGATGACAATAAATGGAAAGGCCCCAGTCGATCTCATCACACTGGAAATGCTCAAAGCCGGCCTGCAAACTTCTGCCAAGTAGTAAAACCGCTCTTCATTAAATTTGGGCAAGCTGATTTTCCCGATGATTGAACAATGGGCTTCCTATTACTGTACCAAAAAAGATAGCAGCCAATGTGCCTGAAGACTGCATCGCTTTGCTTCCGTCTGCTTCTAAAGTGCTCTGCAATATCATCGACAAATTATTAAGTTCCTTTGCCCACAGAGTGGATTTCGACCCAGTCGATCCTGCTTGACCCGAGTCAATACGCTGTTTTTGAACCAGGTCGAAAAATGGCAGAGTAAAATTTTTCTTACGTTTGTAGACATCGAAAAACTCTTAGACGTGCTAAGATAGACATGCATCTGCAACTGTGTAAGGAAGATAGATTAGTGAGCCTACAAAATGCTACTCTTAAAGAGTGACGCATACTGGCCTCCGTTCACTTTTTCTGTCCTTTTTGTAGTCATACTTAATTGCATAATGGGACTGAAAATGAACACCCAAAAGACACATGAGATGAGATGTCTGGTAGCAGACTAATTACAAATTAAATATTTTATTTGTATAATGAAAAATATTTTATTGTTTGCAAGCTTAAAGTTGTATTAAAAATTTTTAGTTTTATGTTTAATATGCAAAAGAGTAACGTAACAATTACGTATCACACAATAACCTAACATAATTATATCATAGGCACTTACACTGTTATATTATCGAAGGATCCGAAAATAAAAATTTTCCATCCTGATTTAACTATACAATGCTGCAAAAATTGCATAGAAAGGAATTATTACCACCCTTAAAAAAGTTATTGCCGAACCCTTACAACGCAACTGTATTATTGTAGTATTTTGAACATAATTTTAAACTATATATAATCACTACTAATCCGTCATATAGATATTTTCTACTTCTTAAATCGTAAGCGAGTTGAGTGTGACTTCGAACTATTGTGTCCCAGCTCCTAATATCAAAAGAACGAGATTACAGAACCAAAGAAGAACATGAAACGAAAAAATCGATAACTTCCTCCGATAACAGATATCCAGATATCCTGTGCCGTTTGGTGTTGAGTGCATTCCGAAATAGGTGACCCGAATAGAGGGTGGCGTTGCTCTGTACACGCAGCCTAGAACCGTGACGTCATAGCTTCCCCCACCCCTCTTACGTTGCTTACGTCCTAGCTGCCTGTTAGCACTCTTACGCCATAAGCAACACAAACGCTAAAATATATAACACCGTAGCATTCAGTTCAGTTAATAAGAAGAACCATTTAACCTCCTATATATTTGACCAATGAAACGAATCTTATCAATCATATAAATAATTAATACGTACTCTACACTAAGGTTTCCTTGTAAGTCTTAATTAAATAGAGATTTATAGATTACTACACATATATTGACATAGTCGAAATTAAACCCTAGCGTTAACAAAACTGCAATGTAGAGAATAAATTAACTAGGATACTCTGTTGCGTCCTAAAATATTTTAATAAGCAATTTAAATTTTTATACATATACTACACATCGCACAGCATCAGCCTTTGATAGTCCACTGCTGGATATAGGCCTCCCCTAATACACCCAATCCATTAGGGGGTTTCGGACCGTATCCCACCACGCTGGTCCTATGCGGGTTGGTGAGAGGACCGACTTTTTACAAGCGAATCTGACGCATGGATCATCTACTTTTCAGACAATTTGGTGATCGGCCCAAATTGCCCTAACGATCCAAACACCAGTGAAATTCTTAGTACCGCATTCACGGACTCCGGTTTCATAACACACGCCTTATACCACTAGGCTACGGAGGCAGTTCATATACAACTAACGTATAATTAATATTTCGTGAGAATATAATTAGTTCTTCGAAATAATATTAAACTTGACTGAAAAAAGATGTATGTAGATTGTTACCAAGCACTGGATTGCAACAATATTTAAAATAATATTTTTTTTCGTAAACTAAGTAATGAAGTCAACTTCAATTGATAAAAAATATGCAAAAATACGTAACAAACGCAAACGTGTGAAAACATACACAAGAACAGATTTAACATTAACAAAATCAGACATTAGACACGCATACATTAGTAGAACCACTAAAAATTTTAAATATTTAAAGATTCAAGAACCAGTTATTGTTTACATGGCCATTGCCTTATTCATAGAGCTTCCGAGGCACAGCGGTATAGCGCCTATACCTGTGTGCTGTTACAAGTCCAAAATTGTGGGTTCAAAGCTAACGGAAACAATTTTGTTAAGAACATCTATTACGGTTTTACTAAGTTCTATAGCACAGTATGTTCTTTTCGATAAGAAAAGAAAATCTCAATTGTTTCAGATAATTTTTAATCGTTGCATAAGCTAGTCTATTTCGATTTTGACTCGCAAATATCCTAGGAAAAAGTCAGGAAAAAGGGTGGATATCTTTTACTACTAAACTGGTCCGTTCACAAACATGTATGTCATTTTTTTTATTGCATGCGCAGGCAGATGAGCAGTCGAGCCACCTGATGGAAAGTGGTCACCGTTGCCCATAGACATTGGCAATACAGGTATCACGAATGCGTTGCCTACCATGAGACACAGGGTGTTAAGTCTCGTTTACCCAGTGCATACATATATGACATAAAGTTTTTGAGTTAGAATGTTTTGTAAAGTACAACATTAAAAGATGTGAAAACTTTCAATTTTCGTTTTTATGTAGTGCAGGCTCAATCATGAACTCTATAAATAGCCACCAAATTACATTTTAATAAAGAACCTAGGCTAGCCTATATTACCCGGAATTTAAAGGTTGAATGTAAACTAGTTAATCATAAGGAATAGGTTAAAAATATGGGTGGATTAGTTTCACTACTTAAAAAAACATACAATGCGTTTCTCTAAGCGGCATCAATAAACCTTGTACTTTTTATTAAGCCCACAAGATAAAACTACCTTGAGCCAAATTGGCGAAAAATAGTTTATACTTTTTTATAATGTAATTTTTCAGTGTTTTCTCGTTTCGTTCTGTTTATATATTATTCCTTTATTAAATCAAAATTATATTAATTAAATATTTCCTTGCTTTGCTTCTTTGCTTTGTGTGGCGAGCAAATAAATACCAAACAGCACCAACGTTGTTCCCTACACTTCTTTCTTCCCAAACCTTAATGTAATTGTAGTAAAAATACTGTCAAATATTTTGAAAATAATATTATATTAACCAGTTAAATTAAATTAATTAATTTACGCCACATTTAACAAACATCAGAGATTATTCATTAAACTAGAACAGTATTTATTACATGTTTCAAGCAAATAAATAATTTCTTGATTGAATTTCCAATTTAGCGCGTTTCACTGTGGACTGTAAAATATGGTTAAAATAGTTTAATTTACGATTTTTAACAATATGTCATTACGACCTTTCTGATAATTGGTGATAACTGAATTCGTCATCGACATAGCCACCCCTGGGCCCCCCCTCGCACCCCACCCCGCTGCCACGAAGCCTGTTTCAGAATGAAACTGACCTAATTCCGGAGCTGCAATCTCCCTCCGCTCCTACTGACGTCATAGCGAACCTTCGGGGAAAGAAGTGCATATCCCAATTTTTGTGCGCACACAATTATCGTCCACAATTCTAATATAATACGAGATGTATTGCCGTAGCAGTGTAAGTGTCGCTTGCGCCGTGACGCTTGTGACTAGGTCATGGAGTCCAAAAACTGGGTCATCCGGGTTGCAAGCCTCTATTCATGAATCGAAGCGAGGTGGGTGACGCGCAACGTTCATTCTTACCGGCGCTTGTTAATCGAACGCCCTCGGTTTGACATATGAATCGTACTATTTATAGATACGAAATGATGCCGCTTGTTAAATATTAATTTAGATGTTTTTTGTATACGTATTACTTATCAAGGTAATGGCCTTCGGTTATAGAGCGATGCTAAAATGTTTCAGTAGGATATTCAGCCTTGTATTTATATTCAGTTGCTATAAAATTTTACATGCATTGCAATTATCTAAAAATTATCTATCCCTTGGATGAAGCACCGAATAAGCCGACACAATGTCTTCCATTGTTAAAAAAAGTAATAAGTATGTTAATTTGTCTTATTTTTATAAACTTTTTATAATTTAGTACATTCAGTGGTGGCGAACTGCCTCCGTAGCCTAGTGGTATAGGCGTGTGCTTTAGAATCCGGAGGTTGTGGGTTCGAATCCTGCGGGGACTCAACAAATTTTCATTGTTGTTTCCTAGTTGGTTAGGGCAATTTGGGCCGATTATCAAATTGTCTGAAAAGTAAGATGATCCATGCGTCAGATGGGCATGTAAAAAGTCGGTCCACCCACCAACCCGCATTGGACCAGCGTGGTGGGGTACTGTCCAAAAACCCCTTAATGGATAGGGGTGTATTAGGGGAGGCCTATGCCCAGCAGTGGACTATCAAAGGCTGAAGATGATGATGATGATGACATACCGTGGTTAGCTACTACGGTTTCAAAAATAAGAAATTATTTGTTGTTCAATTATTGCTTATTAAATCTATTATTTGTTAGGAGGTTATTATGTGATACAGATTAGAAATTCTATTTTATAATGAAACACTTTAAATTTATTCAGAGTTATGAAATATGCATGTAGTTTCCCACTGGCTCATGTTAAATAATAAATATCATTTTGAAGAACTATATTCTTGGAAAAACTATAAGTACATTACACTACTCAATCATATCGAGTACATGAGTTATAAATGTGATTAACAACAGATAAATGCAATAGTTTTTCATTACCTTAGGACCAATATGTTCAAATAGCTTATAACATTATTTTTAGGTAGCTTAACTATACCATTAAAATTCAATTTTATATATAAATATTGTTATAACCATTAAGTTACAAATGTACGTTATGCACTTTACTTTTGAGTCCTTGGAACTATGACTCTTACACACGCGCAGTTATGGAACTGTGAATGGGCCAGCAACGGAGCCGGCCTCGCTTGCCAAAGTCTTCCATTCAAACCTTCGAATGAACCAGAAATTAGTTAATACTTTGGAATTATCGTTTTAGGTTTAAAAACAAACTACAGCATATTTCTAAAGCATATTACAATACAGTTTTTATTGTTAATAAAAACAATTGCTCCTTTCATAGCCTGTCAGATAATAAAAATCTAATCTTGTGATTAGTCCTAATAATATCATTAATGGTTTTTTATATTTAAAAGAGATTTAATTTAGAAGTTTGTACCACATATGTTTCTTACCCTGATATGTAATAAGTACTAAAAGATTTTATTATAAAATTATACAGGGTATTTAATAATTAACACGAATAAACACTCGTTCCGTTCCCTTGTATTCCTAGTGTTAAGTGCCTCCGTAGATTAGTAGTAAGAGCTAACGCTTTAGTAACCGGAGGTTGAGAGAACATATCCAAGCACTCAACAAATTTTATTAGTTGTTCATTATTAATAAAGTTAGCTTTAAGTTATCGAGTTTATTTATCAGCTAAATTTTAATTGACTTTCGAACATTTCAGAGTTGGTCATCGGTTAGATCTAGATGTCATGACTCTTGTTGCCTAGTGATGAAGCGGGTTTCCAGATCTTAGTTTTATTAATTATATTTAATCTGTACTCCGACCATGCAAACGAACTGATTTTATCTTTACAGCCAGCAGTGGTATATGCTTGGTTTAAATTTTAATTTATTAATTATGGGATCCCAAGCAGGTGGTAGAACCCAACCATCTTCTCTATTGAAATTTGGATGTTTTTAATCTCAATAGCCTCACGGATCATCCTTGGTAGGAATCGGTGTTCTTTAGCGAGATTTGTGGTCGATCAAATCTGATGTAATGGTTTGGGTGATTTAAGGTATGGTCACACACTGCCGTATCTACTACCACCTGCTTGGGATCCCATAATTAATTAAATTAAAATTTAAACCAAGCATAATACCATGTTGGCTGTAAATAAAATCGTTGTTTGATAGGTCGGAGTGATTAAATATAATTAAAAACTAAGATCTGGAAACCCTGTCATCACTGGCAACAAGACGCATGACATCTCAGTCTACCCTGTGACCACGGCCGCTGAAAGTGTTCGAAAGTCGGAATTAAAAATGTAAATAAACGCGATAAAATCCGTAAAGTAATTTTATTTAATAATGTATAATATTCGCGCAAGCAATAGAAATAATTATTTATTATTGTTTCCCAATGGCCGAGGGCAATGCAAGCTGATCACTTGATTATCTATAATGAGCTGATCCATATGTGAGATGGGTTTGGAAACCGTTTGTCCTGCGTCTGGATTTCCCTACAGTCGTATCGATCTGTTCTATAGAACTATGAGTTAAGGAATAAGTAGTAAACTTATGTCTAAACGATACCAAAACAGAAAATTTATCGGCTTATTTCTCATTGCATCAATTATCTTTTATCCATAAAGCAGCACATTCAGAGACAGAATGTCTTATTTAACAATATTATCAGAATGAGCTTCTGTGAACGTTTGGCTCAAGTTATTGAACTATCATCATCGGCCTGTGTTAGTCTACTGCTGGACATACATAGACACCCCTAATGCACGCCTTCTCCATTAGGGGGTTCTAGAACGTATCCCACTACGCTGGTCCAAAGCGGGTTGGTGGGTGGATCAACTTTTTACATGCCTATCCGACGCATTAATCATCTTAATTTTCAGACAGTGGGGTGATCGGGCCATATTTGTCCTAACCAACCAGAATACAACGATAACACAAAGTTGATTCGCCGCGGGATTCAAACCCACGACGTCCGGTTTATAAAGCAAGGGGCAATACCGCTAGATCACGGAGGCGGCTGTATGTGCTATTGAGCTATATATGCATACATTGGATTCATATCCTTTAACTGTTTTTTTATTCCTCAGTACAATATGTGAATTGTGCACTTTCCAGGCAGTGTCGGTACCACCTTAAGTTTGACTGGTAGAAAATGCTTTTAGCGTTTAGTCCACCTTCGCACGTTTGTTTCTTTGTGCTAAAAGAGTAGATAAGTAAATAATACTATTTATCGCATGGTTTCACTTGAATTTTCAGAGAGAGAGTACAAAGAGTAATGCACTCTGTGTACATTGTTAACTAACTGAAAAGTTAAAGTAAACCTATTTGATCAATAAAATTTAATTAACTCAGAGATACTGAATTTACAAGAGAGTACAACGTTGTTTTAAACAATTCACTATTTATACAATATTCATTCATATTAACATCATACCACTTCGTCACAATTATAATAAAAGATCAAATTATCAATCTTTTGTCTCTCAAACGATAACTTTTTCCTACTTAATTTACACAGTCATAAATTCAAATTAACGGATACCGACAATGATCTTTGAAGCAATAGCGTCCCTTACAGTAGCGGTAGAGCGAACGTTTTAAATGTCAAACGGGTAGAGTCGATACAAGCTCACTTGTTGCGCGATAACCGGGTCAAAGGGGGGAGAGCTACGGAGGGGGGTCAACGACCGAACGCACCCTGCCATGCAAGCTATTCCAGATCTACCTGCATAGCTAAAGGTCAAATAGCATCAGCAGCATAACTCAGTTTGGTCGATTCAATTTAAAGTGTCCTTTACTCGATCGCGTTACAGGGGCAATATCGCTTGCAATTGTTACTTGGGTGGCATTTAAACTTCCGGCGGATGCAATAAGTTAGGATAGGTTACTAGGTCTTTTGTTATAGCAGTATATGTACTTATAGTACACATTCATAGGTAATAGTAAAGTGTTTATTTAACGGCGTTCAGGAAGTGTTAATTCGATTTTGAAGTTTGAGAGCCCATCCGTCGCTAAACGATAAAGGCTCCGTAGCATTACGTTAAGCGTATATAAGTTTTCTTTGTGATTTGCAAGTTAATTAGTGTTGATCAGTCGGTATTCTAGAACCTATTTATTGCAGATCTGTACTGAATCGAACGATAATATCATATATACAGGAAAGTTAAACACTCTTCATGTAATAAAATTTAATATTTTTATTAATATTTGTCGTGAATTTAAACTTCTAAGATATTAATACAGTGTTTTATTATTGGAATTTAAAGCTTTTACGTTTCCGAAAATTATAATGAAATGTATTACAGAAGTATTTATATAACATATGCAACGTTGCATATCGAAAACCTACATTAAATAAAGTCTATATTACAAAGATTTCAAATATAAATTATCAAAAAAATGTTAATTAATGTAATTTAATATAAAACACCACAATATTCTTAGGCTTGTAGCCGAAATTTTTTATAATTATTTATTTTGTCCCTGGTAAAATTTAGGCATAAAGATGCATAATATATTACACAACAGTGTTCCTTAATAATCCTCATTAAAACTATTAAAAAATAATTTTTATAACATTTTATTTAAAAACGACATATAAAACTTAACATTAAACCGCACTAAGACAAAACACGATGTAAATATTGATATTAGGACCGGAAATGATAAGTGTCCGTGTCTTATAAATGGCGAGCCTCGGAAGTTATTTTTACGCTTCTATTTCCGATGCTAAGTTGCATAATGTGGAGGCTGTTAGTCGCGTGACGTCACTGGGGGCACGGCGCGGGCGCGGTCGAGTTGCCCATTCATATGCCCCGACACACACACACCCCCAACACCAATGCAGACACACCCTTAGCACACACACGAACCCCCAACACACACACCCTCAGGCAGCGCGATTGTGATTTTCGTCATGACGTCACGCGCGCCGACCAATCAGCGCACGGATCCATTCAAGCCCAACTCCTGAAGGAAAACCCGTCGGATGTAGGCACCAGTCGACGGACGCCCGCCGCGAAGGCAGCTGTAGCCTCCCGCGATAAAAACCTACGAGTTTGCGTACATTTCTTACGATGGAATTATGAAAAAAGCTTTCGTGTAGAGCTTTCGGGTGTTTTCTGTTTTAAAGCTGCCAGAGCGAGCGTTAAACAGGTATGACTACTGAAAATTAGTAAATATAATCTGTTAGGAGTTTAAATTCAGGTTCCCAATGGCATGATATAAATCCGTAGCACGTGTACATTTCTTACGCTACGACGCTACGTTAACGCCTACGCTCCGTCTGGCTCGTAGCTCTGTAGACTCGCCCACGCTCGTCCTGCCTACGTAGCCCGATTGCGTGATCAAAATACAAAGTTATACATAACTCTTCTATTATTGGAAATTCGCTGTCGGCTCTTAAACTAAATTTCAATAACTTACCACAAATCAATCACGAACTAGACTCTTTTTGATGCATAAGGCATTTTTAATATAATACTCATTTAGATTTCATTATAATTTTCTAATACAATTATGTTAAAATTAAAAAAATTAAGCGAGAAAAATATATAAAAAATTAATCATAAATCTTAAAATTAAAAATCAAACTGCTTTTCGATTTTGTTTAGAGTAATTTAACTAAACTGAAGCGTTGAGGCAACTCTCTAATGATTTTTTTCAAATATAAAAACCTCTATAAAAATTTTATTTGAGGAACAGACAATGTATAATTATTTACACACTGACGGTAGTATCGTAGCTATACATCTCAGTGTGATATTCTGTTCCCGGGTTCGAATCCGGGTGTTTTCCGATAAATTAACATATTATTCATAAGGCTATAGTAAATATTAAAACTGCTATAATTGAAGTAAAGTTTACAATATCGCTTTGTCCCATTAGTATAACAGTAAAATAGGACGGTTTCCGACAACAATATCTTATTTACAAGTATATCTTTATCTTTACGTTTCCAAATTTTTTATATCTTAAACGAGATTATTACGTACACATACTTAATACACGTAATTAGCACGTACTTATGTACTATATAGTGCATCGCGTATAAAATACTTTATAAAAAAATGTAACATTTTATTTCCTTTGTTTTAAATCCTCGCGTTGTTCATTAATAGAAATCGATCTACACGACATATCCTATTAAAATGATAAAATAGTTATAGTAAAAGTCAAAGTCAAGCCAAATATCTTTATTCAATATGGAAGCAATACACTTTTTTTATTTTTACTTTGTCAAAAAAACTACCACCGGTTTGGATATGGAAGCCTCTGACCTGAGAAGAACCGGCGTACGAAACTTTTTCCTTTTGTCAATAAGTGTTACAACATTTTTACAAAAAACTTCACATTTTAAAAGTTTAAAATAGCCTGGAGCGAACAGTTCACTACCAGGGTGTGTTATCTATCAAGTAGTCATTACAAAAAAAATATCCTTTAACACACAAACGTTCCTTTGCAACTTTTTTAAATTTAATTACAGATAATAACTGAACGTTTTCTGGGATTAGTGAATAAGAGTATACATTCTCCCATGAAAGATTTCATTGTTCTTGGGAGCCTAGTTTTTCGAAGAACAAAATTATGCTTGTATACCTAATTAATCCATTTATTAATCAAAAAATTTTAATGAATTTAACATTTTAATAGGAAATCTGATTTGAAAAGTAAATCTGAAGTGGGATACAATTTTTAGATCCCTTATTTGAACCAATACCTCTTTAATTTCTTTCAAAAATTTCTTAGTCCCTTTTGCTAATCTTGTTTGAACTAATAGTCAATAGGGTCACACATATTATTAAAAAAATAAACTGGGTAACATCACAGCAAACAAAAGAAAATACGTTACCTAATAGCATATGAAAATTAGGAAAAGGAATAAGTAGTGAAAGAATTCTTAATATTTTGACTTAAATATTGGGGAAGCAGTAAGTTCAATAAAATATATAATACTCAAGTATTTAGAAAAATTAGTACACAGCTTTTCTTAACAAGCTTTAGGTCACCCTTGTATCTGTCACTTGATGCAAAAATTATCACCTTTTTGGAATATTTTTCCTTTCTATGCTGCTTGGTCTTAAAGTAATGACACAAACGCTTACTTTTACATGCACAAAAATAATACATATATTTTTACAGATTATTGTCATCATCACCTAATTCATGATTAAAAACAAAGAGTATTTTTGGCATACTTAGAAACTGCAGTATTATAAGAAGATATTAGCGTCGTAATAAAATTCTTAGACATTTTATTGTCCTTTCACGATATTATATCACATTATCTTACATTTATAGTAAGGTAACAAGCAAAACTCCTATTCCGATCTAACTCACCTTGCGTGCAACGTTTACGGAAGACTAAAATTGCGGTAACCTTAAGACCAACCTTGCGTTTAAAACACGATATAAAATATCGATTGCTACTGAAAATAGACCTACCGGTTATTTCGTTTGTACCGGCGTAAAATCTGTTTTGTTTCATATATTATTTTTATACCATGCAACTGAGTTTAATTCGTACTCAAACCTAAAAAAAACGTATACTTTCTAAATTATTGTTTTATGGAAATTTAGTTGATATAAAGTCTACGATAATTTACCTCTACTCGATCTTCCTCTCTAGTAAATTCTCTCTTTTACTTAGGTTTACTTGTCAACTTATTAATATTTGCCGTATAAAATATAGATTTTTCTTAAGGTAAAGATCATGGGGTACTGCCCCTGTGTCATATGGGCAGCACAACACCACAAAGAAACAAAACCCATAAAACTGTTGGAGATATTCGCTAGGAGTGTTGCGAGGTGTGGCTGGGACGGCGGGCCCCCATTGACGTCAGAGCTCTCCCGTGACGTCATAGCTCTCACAGCCACACCCGCGTTTGACGTCACAGGCTTCGAGCCTAGAATTTAAACCCCCGATGAAGCATACTCTAGCAATCGGTGGTAGTTCAATATTACGATAAAATTTCTCAAATCTGTTGCATCGTAATTATTTAAGTAATCAATTAAAATTGAACGCATAACTTTAAAAAGTCTCGCGATAAATGTTAAACTTGTGATTCTTGTAAGAAAAGAGATGAATGCAGACCAAACATCTAAACGCTTGGTGGTATCAAACATTTAGTAATACATGTAAAATACAGGTAAAAATACATGTAAAAAGATTCGTGCGAAATCGCCTGCACCATGTCATAGCATATCTCGTGGCTATAAAATTCAATGAACGGTTCTACGTCACGGGTTCCGCGGGGATGAATGCGTCCTCCTCCAGCGCATACAAGCAGAGAGGGATAGACGCTGACCCAGTTTCCCGACCTCGCTCCAGAGGGATCACCGTCTATTTTTAATCTGAAGGTCGATTTATTTATAGAACAGCCAGCGGACGTGAGCGCTGTGTCATTCCGCAATTGTAATTAATAATCGTGCACACTTATTAACTTCTTTGCATTGATTTGTTAACAGTACACGTATATTTAAAATACATCCAGCTTTTTTAAATTAAATGTTTTTTAAAAGTATTAGTTAATATAATGATTTGAATTCCCAGTACTCTTCTTTTTTAAGATTGATTTCTTATTCAGATTTGACTTCAATTAAATTCTAAATCATATTGTTTCCTTAAAAAGCTTTCTTTAGAGGCAAAAAGTGACTATGAGTCATTTTATTACTGCTTTATTGTTCTCAAACAAGCTAAGATTACAAATATAATTCTACGACTATACGGGTGAAAGTATTTGACTTGAATTAAGCCTAAAGTAAAAAAATATATACTAATTATAAAAAAATTGTGCCAATTTTGATGCGCGAAATATTTTTGAATAACTAAGCATAGATCATCATTGTTTCTTGGTTATTTTCGACAACAATAGTTAGATAAATAAAAACAAAAAATAATAAACCTTTTAGCTTAGTTTTTAGTTGCTCAGATTAAATCGTTCAGAAATATAACGTCAAAGGCTTTAAATAGTTAGCGGCCTTAAAAATTATTTCGTTTCGTAAACAATGATAACATTTGATTTTTACTAAATTTATTGCTTCTTATCACACAGTATACGTATAGATTACTATAAGCGTCTATAATTTCTATTCTTCTATATCTTCTATCTAAATAGCCAAAATCTTTTTCTGAATTTCAGTTCAAAAGTTACTGACTGTACTCTTAATAAGGGGGCAGACATATATTAAAAGGATGGAACAAAGGATCCTGCTTTATGTCATGGATAGCGTTTGTGTGCAAACACTACTGTAATTCCATTCTGGACACAACTGTTGCTTATACCATCACTCGGCCCATTGTAAAGTGAAATTAAAAGAGGTAGCGTCCTTTTCTTAGGTTATATAGTAAATTTATGATGAATTTCTTGTAGACATGACGAATGGCTTATCGTGAGATGATGCTAGTATCATGTCAAATAACAATAAAAAATAATATTAAGTCTTCTCTCTAAGATTTGAGGCGACAAGCAGAGGGAGCGGATGGGCATGTAAAATGTCGGTCCACCCAACAACCCGCATTAGAGCAGCGTGCTGAAATACAGTCCAAAAACCTACTAAGGGAGAAGTGCATTAGGGGAGGCCTATGTCCAGCAGTGGACTAACACAGGTGACGATAATGATGACTTTCCCATTTGTGTTACCACCTTACAAAATTATAAGAGCCATTTGTTACCTGGCAATTCTTCGCAGAGTTATTTAATTCTTTTAAAAATGTAGTGTCACTACCAATAAATGTAATTACCAATAGTTATTCAAACTGCCTCCGTAGCCTAGTGGCTTTCGATTAAAAACTGATTTGAATCCTGTGGGGGCTTACTTTTTGTAGTTTTCTAGTTGGCTAGGGTAATGCGGAATATAATAGTTAAAATACTGTTTATATACAAATATCATAGACGAATTTATGTTGACAGTCCAACCCCTTATGGGAAGAAGTGCTTAAAGTGTCTCCTTACTATTACAGCCCATAACCCAACAATTTGTCTACCCATTACCCATGTACGATTGTTATAATCATATTTTGATATATTACATACGCTTTAAACATATAAAAAATACCAACTCACATAATTAGACCAACAAACTGCTATGAAATTTGCCATCAAAATAAAGCTCATCCGCTCTGGGAATACGTGTTGCCTACGCCACGGACGGTGCGCAAATGATATCGACTGCTGTACACAGCTCTCAGGTGTCGCATGTCTACCGGACACGACTTCCGTGGGGCTTCGGTCTCCGGTGTCTAATCTATGACACGACCGATAGCTTTTTTACAGTGTCTAGCTTAAAGTCACAGTATACGACGGTGGCATTTTCAATATAGATAATGTTGATTATAAAATTATATCTTTAACCACAGAATCGTTGGTAAAATCTAAGAACAGAAACTTCAGTTAAATAATGGGCAATATTTTTATAACAACAAGTTACATCCTCACACATTACATCCTCTTTTTGCCGATTTATTACGTTTATTCTCTACATTTATTCTCGGCGTTTCGGTCTCTTTCCAGTCCATGGTCACATACTGACTTATTGATTGATTTCATTTTCAAACATTCTTTTTTATATTGCATACAACGATGATCACATTAGTAACGGCAATAGTAATCCCTGTTAATAAAAATAATAATTCACGAAGCATATGTGCTAAATTTCCAATACCTTCAGTTATTTATGCCAAACGCTTTATTATAATTTATTTATAGACTAATTAAAATATGCAAGCATTTTGTTAACTATCAGGGATGCATATGTTATAAAATAGTAGAAATATTAATGTCTATAGCCTCGTGGTATATTTAATAACAAATAACTATATAGTGCTACACACGTTTTGCATTTTCCATTAATTACATAAATTAATTACATACAATAAATTCCACTAGTTTCTATAAATTAATTTCGCTACTGTGATTTTTAGCTGAAATTTTGTAACATTTTAAATGAACACTAGCCTGATTTCTCTGCCTTTTAATAAATGTTATCATTAATGAGGCTTACAAAAATGCGGTGTTTCATTACACTGTGGCGTAGCGGATCCAGTAACCTAATAAAGAGGAAACATTTTTTTCATTGGACCCGTTCATTCACACTTGATTTCACAACAATACCATCTGTCAAATAGAAGATACATTCTATCTGTTTGCATTTACCTAATGAACCGAGTAATGGTTTTTATTCTTAGCAAGGCGTCTTTTTTGTCACTAATATAGACGTATGTAATTCGATACGTAGTTATTGCATAGTAACTTTTAAGTGTCCTATTTGTATTATTGTTAATTAATATGCTGTTTACTAAAATAGCTAATAAGATAATAAGTATCATTGTATATAGTCGATTATTATCCATTGCTCGTCGAGAAATAGATACTAGTACTTTAATTTTGTTAAAAGTTACAAGTAGATTAAGGACAACTGAGATCAGTTTTTATTCATTTTATTAAAAGGTTTCTATGCAAACATTCTAATGGTATATACATATAACGAGAACCGTTATCAATTTTTTTAAGTTATGTAGCGTGTGCTATAGTTTTTTGTCGTGTATTGATTTATCAATTACCTAAAATTTATTAAGTCAATAATAAATAAAAACTTTCTAACATAAGTTATAAAAATATATATGTTAAAAGAATAATCATGATACGACGAAGCTGCCATACATGTCTTTAACACTATATTTAAAAATAGTTATGCATTTCGTGTAAAATATAATGTATGTAAAATAAAATATAATGCTTGAAATATTCGATATTTTCGTTTACCCATTAGCATGCTGGCCAATATTAATAATAAAATGAAAAAGTTTGTACGGTAAACATATATGCTAGTTTAATGAAATCTTTTGTCCCTTTTATCAGTTTATGTTCAAATTCTGGATATACTAAATCATTTATACATTTTGTTGGAAAATACTATATTTATTATTAATTCATTTATATAATGTTTTAAAAATAATGCACATAGATTACATAAGCGACACACGCGCACGAATCAGTTATTATAAAAGTTTGTTTCCAAAAGACTTTTTTAACATTGACAAAAATAAAAATATAAATATATATCTTTACATGAACAATATTTAAAAATACATATATGTAATAATTATAATGTAAAAAGTCAATAAAAAAGTAAGAGAAATTAGTATTCTAAAAAGGAATTGTTTGTATTGAGAAAAGAGAAGAAATTTAACAGGCATATGACTAACAAAATAGGACATAATATTACCTTGATTATAAGACGTGATCCGTCAATCAGGCTAGGCAGTTTACGTAACAACGTAGGACAATGGAAACGTGGAGCATAAATCTTTGCGACGGTTTGTTCATAATCCTGTAATGAGGGAGGCGCCGACCTCCTTCCTAAGGCTTCCGAATGTCCTCCCTACATACCTTTTCAGCCTATTTTAATATTCTACACAAATCTATTTAAAAATCTAGCTAACAATGTAACTAATTCGACAGAAAATAAAAAAGCTCACCATTATTTATTGGCTAACTGGCGAAAATAAAAATTTTATTTTATTTAATACAAAAAATTAATAAATGTTATTTTTCTCTTTAATAACTTTAGATTTTAATGTATATATTTTTTAACCAACCTTAAGTTGCTGTTTTATGTAAACTAGGTTAAAAAAATAGCAAACTACAGATTTTCCCGCATGTAATTTATTGCGAAATTATTGTTTTAGATTTTATTTTAATTAAATTGTGAAGTACGTTACGTAACTAAAATAAAAAGGTTAAATAGAAAGAGACAACATGTTTGATGGATTCTGATAGCGTGTGGTACAAATATAATTAGGTAATCAATCAATAAAATAAAAAAATATATAAGCATTTTTTCTAGTACTCTAAAATCTAAATAAACAATTATAACAGCAGGTAATTGTAACATAATGGAGATAACAAAATTTTAATATACATTTTTTTGTTTCAGGAAAAATTTAATGAGCAAAAGTAACCAGTACCTGATAAAATTAATTAACTTAAGATACTAATACAAAAAATATGACCGACTTCAAACACCGAAAACCTTTTTACGCAAAATGAGCTCGTAACACATGAAACACACACTGGGCCTCTGCACTAAACTTTTAATATCTTTTAAGGTATTCCTTTCATCAAAATGTCGTCTGTGACACGTTTTATTCATATTTTTTTTTTTTTTAATACGACAACTTTGATGTAAACAAACTGTTTATTGCCTTAAATGAGCTTTAAATATGCTTTATTGCAATATTTTAAAAAGGTGTACATTGAAATGCTAATTGTGAGTTATTCTAAAGATATTTGCTCTCCCGAATTTTATTGTAGGCCAATTCGAGTAGTACATTTATGTAGAACATAGTTTGAGTCTATCTTTCATAGTTGAGCCAGCGTTTGCAATTTAATTGCGCGAGATTGTGGTTTTTAACTTCGAAATTTTAATTTCTTACATATCTAGTTAACTATTTATTACGAAATTATTAAAACTATGGAACCACATAACAGCCTATCATTTAGAAAAAGAATTAACGAAGTCGAAGCACTAGGAGCGGAGCAAAGAGATAACATATATTAAAAAAAACATACGCTCCGAATTCAGGACTTCCTTCTTTTGGGAAGTCGGCCAAAAACTGTATGATGATAATAATAATTATAGAGACATGATATTTAACTGTAACCAAAATGCAAATAATCGTCAATCTGTCTTATTGAAGTTATAATATTTCAGAAGTCAACATATAAATACAAAAGGATAAAAATCATCATTTGCATTTCCCGTTTGTTAATAAACGCGCCGCTTATGCCTTGCGGCAGCATAATTAAGTAAGCCTACAGGACACAATCCAGTGCAGTAAGTAAAAAGTTAGACGATGTGTGTTAGCCACCAGTAGCCATTCGCACCAACTCACCCCGTGAGCACACGTATCTTCTTTATTTTATCGTTTTTTCTCTGCTTCCGTTTTATAAAATGTCAAAGTATCAGCTGACAGTGCCTTTAGCTTTTAAATTTTATCGTAGATTTCTTTGTGTTTTGCCAGAATTTTGTTTCCGTCAAGTAAGTATGCCGCTCGTCTTTGTTTTTTGGTGATTTATATTTATTTTGCGTCACTACGTACACGTTTAATATTTTTAGACCAATTAATAGCTGTAATGAACGAAAGTATTGACCGTTTCTATTGTTTATTATTTTAAGAAAGAATTTGTATTAATTAATATTAAGTTCCGTATTGTTAAAAGAAATTGACGTTACCTAAAATGCGTAACGCTTGTAAATTACTTTTCACATATACTAGTTTCTTTTTGTAGTGCTTAATAACAAATTAGTAATACCCGAATTCAAAATTAAATAATAGTCGCCAATGAGTTTGCTAATTATATTAAAATTATATAAAGCGAACAGAAAGGTGCATAGTGTAAAGTGTATTTAACCGTTAAGCCCATACTATGGTTTCCAAGCTTGTACAGCGTGGGGCTTCCTACCATGCCATTCGATACGTCGAACCTTTTTAAGCCATCCCCTATACCTACATGTCTGCTTAAGCTCTTAGTTGGAATACCGTTTCGTTGTTTATTAACATTTAGAGAGAGGCATTGGAGTAAAAAATTTCAACCTTGCAAATTATTCATTAAATGTGGCAAATTTAGCTTTTGTGTTACATTTTCGCTTACTTTTTTTGTTCTCAATTTTTTCATCAATCATTTTCTTAGGCTATAGTAGTTGTTTTTGTAATTATATAAAAAATATTGCTTAACAAATATTAATGATTGATAGTGCAATTATTTGCGCACTTTATGATAATTCTTTCGATGTTTATGCGGTTAACTTAAGGGCTTCGGCGTCAGAGCTGGACAAGGACTCGCGGCTTGAAAAGATTGCTAAGAATTGAATGAAGCCCAAAGCAGCTGCTGGCCACTGCACAAGATTAGTAATGTCTATACTCTTGTGCGTGTGACAGCGGCTATTGCGGGCGTTTCATTGCCTACAGATCAAGACTGCCGGCGGAGAAGATCTTGAAGAATTGCTTCATTTGTTACTATTTTAGTTATTATTCTGTGAGAGTAGCATTTAGTTTATCTGTTAAGGTGCACAAAGACCTTGTGATTTTTAATGTAAATGTGTACTTAAGATAAGTGGTAAACGAGTGTTTTTTTTATTTTTTAATTAATTGTAGCGGTAATCTACATACCAACGCATTTAATATAGTCTAAATTCTTTCCAAACCGTATAAGTATCTTTTTTATTTAAATAATAGTCATTTTTATAACACTAACTCAGCTACCAGTAATGTTTACTGGTTGGATACTATTAATATGCCAGTTAACTAGTGGTTAACTATTAATTGTAAACGACATAATATTAAGTACGATTAAAGTTAACAAGCGTAAGAAATGTATTAAAAGTTTACGCAAGCATTAGTAAGTACAATAGATACAAGATTAAAGAAAATCTAGTTTATAACAATATTTTAAACTATTTCAAAATAGTAACCGTTTGTAGTAATTGTACTTTCATACTGTTTTAAAGTTTTACTAACAGTATGAAAGTTATATTAAATAGGAAAAACATTATTTCAATTATATTTTTTTAAATCCGTAAAGTTTTTAATTGTTTTTGCATTATTTACGGAAATAACCTGCAGTGTTAAAAATAATGCATACATTATGTTTTGTTTAAATTTGTGTCATAAAAGTTTTTCCTTATGTTCCAAAAATCTCTTAAAGAAAATTTGTAACAAAGTAGCCTTTACTGTCTTATTTTTGTTTTAGGCTTATGTATTTTGAATTTAATATGGTACAACTGCACAACGTCAAAATGTTGTACGCAGTGTTAAAAATAACAATGCAGCGTTTAATGACATTATAAGAACTAGCATTTAAAATGTGATTTTTTTTAATTTTAGCCGGCGCACCGATTTACAAAAGAATTACAGTAATATGACGAAAAATTGCAATTTATGAAATCATAAAAAAACTTTGGTTCATTATATATATGTCCATGGTATCATAAAACAGGATACATAATGTGCCTTACAGATGTTTCCTTTTATAATAGCGATCTGCAACAGTTTTTTTAAAAGGAGTCTGTATTTCCATATTTTTGTAACGTTAAAGGTAATTTAACTCATTAACTTTAACTAATTTTTATAGACTTTTTGAAGATTTATTATGTACCAATGAAAAACAAATGCATTAAATCTTCTTAGTTGGTTCATAATGTAAGCATTATTTTGTTGTTTTATATAATACTAGCAGTCCTTTTGTGGCTCTGTCTGTGTTATATTTAGTTATTTGGAATGTACCTTTCCGGGCCAAAAAGTAGCCTTTGTTGTGCCAAGGATAATACAGCTTTCTAGTAGGAAAATAATACTTCAAATCGGTTCAGTACTTTCGAAGCCTATTAAAAGCAAACAAACGAATATTTCCTATTCATAATATTGGTATAGGTTTAAGTAACGTACAAACGAGCTGTGAGGTGCTCATTACCTTTTATTCAATTAGTAGGCCATGTTTGATGGAAACATTGCATTATGCGATGATAGGCTGATAATTATTATGTGTACTTTGATAAAGTTTAAAAAAGACTTTGATTGATAATAATTTACTTGCCAATTATGCAGATTATAAATATTTTTGGCATATATCATCTTGAATACGACCGTATATTAAACATAACATCATTTAACATTCGTCTATATTACATTTAAATATTTGATTATAGATTATATAATATTAAAAAATTATTAAATCTGGGTAATTTAAAAATCCTAGTGATGGTTTTATGAAAGTCCACCAATATCATGTTCACCTTTCAATACAAAGTAATAATATTATATTGATGGCATTTAAGCATGTACAATTAACCTTCTAAATTTCAGGGATTTCGATAAGCAGTTCAAGAAAGCAGCGAAAGAAAAGAAGCCCAAAACAACTATTGGTCACTGCACAGGACTAGTAAACATATTATACTCTTGTGCGTGTTCCAATAGTTATTGTGGGTGTTTCATAATCTTCAGGCGATGAAGATGTTCCAGATTATAACTATTTTTAGTCATGCTGTTGTAGACTATAGAGATAAAATTTATTATACATGTCTATGGTTTAACCAAGATGCTCTCAGATTAGATGTAAACCAAGTGACCAGTGGCAATGAGATGGTGTCATATTCCTAATGTTCTTACCAAGTGATAATCGAGTCGTAACATCGCTAGTCGTACGCTGCTTTTAATATGGGTTACTTCGTTTACCTTTATTCCCAGTTAAGTTTGGCTAAACTATTACATTTTGTAATGTGCTTGGAATGCTTTAATAAACATGAATATGCAATATAATTATGTAATTTATTCAAAATGTTAATGTTTCTCCATTTCAGTAATAAAACTGTTTGAACTCTACAATCGCTGTAATCATATCGATTAACTCAAGTAGTTTTGAATGAAATGAGAAAAATAAGATATAAAAACTAAATTTAAATACTTTTAATATGACAATGTTTAAGACAAATTCTATTATCAATTAAATATACAACTTGAACGGAAAACTTGCTTTAAAAACTACATTGTACATATAATTTAATACCATCGCTTGTTTCACTTATGGTTTCGTGCTGGACCATGTTTGTTGTAAAATTAGTATACAAGGCTCAAGTTAGATGAATTAATAGCGTCCAATAGAATTTGCGAGCTAGCTACATAACGATTGACATTTAGGCCTTTACAAACAATACCAGTTAATTTATGAAAGATTTCCTTATTCGCGCAACTCAACGTTTGACACCGCGTCGTCAACTAGTGGATTAGTCTTATAATTTTCGAGTAGTTTGTTCAAATTAGTACCAGTAGTACATAATTTAAGATTTTAGAATTTACGTATTGGCTAATAAAGCAAAAGTTAAATAAGTACCCGTAAACAGCACGTCGGCAGTGCCCGAATTTTTCTGTGTTGCGACACAAGTGCGTCTACCAGTATCACAATTCCTTAAGTTTCAATTAAACTTCGTACATAAATGTAAATCTTCTTCGTAAATAACTGCCTCCGTAGCCTAGTGCATGAGTGTGTGCTTTGGAAACCGGAGGTCGTAGGTTCAATCGAACCTGCGGGGTCTCAACAAATTTTCATTATTGTTTCCTAGTTGGCTAAGGCGATTTGGGCCGATCACCCAAATTTCTGAAAAATAAGATGATCCGTGCGTCGGATGCGCATGTAAAAAGTCGTTCTACCCACCAACGCGCATTGGATCAGCGTAGTAGGACTGTCCCAGGCTGATGATGATACATAAATGTATATCATAGGTGGTAGAAATCATTTTTACGGGGCCGTCTGCGGAATTGCGAAGCCATTCTAATTTCTGCCGCAAAACAATAGTGTAAAACCATTACTATCTTCCAACTAGCGTAAATAAAGGCACCACAACTAGCGTAAAACAAAACGTTATATTCCATTTCTTAGGACAGTGAGCAAATTCGTAGCGTATTACGCTACGTTTCTTAAAATGCAAGATCCCAGAGCAATAAGACACAACTTATTTTCTAAAGGATAGGACCTTCGGTTTTTAGTAGTCTCTCGTGTACTTTTTAATACCCGTTCGTTTGTGGAGATGGCTCGGTGACACCTGCGCAGGTACCAGGTCAGAATAGTAACTCAAAATCAGAGTTACTTATGTAATATTTTAGTGACTGAGTTTTATATATATATTGTAGAATATTTCTCTGAAAAAATATCAAAAATGTCAGACGTTTTCCACGGGCTAGAACTTTTGTCAGACGCTTTAGTGCTCTCGCGCTAACACTCATAGTTGATTAATTTTGGTGTTTAGGGATGCTTGGTCATTACAATTTGTCTGACTGATTAAATATAACTTTTTAATATTTATAGATTTTTAATATTTTTTTTTTGTATTTTGAAAAATAATTTTTATGGGATTAACTAAATTTGTTTGTGCAAAGTTTTTTTTTTAAGTAAACTTGTCACCATTATCTTCAAGAAACTCAGCGTGCACGTGTATTTTTATATACAATGTTTTATGTATGCTGCATTTCCAATACTGGCTGCTACGAAACTGAATAGTATGTATGTTATAAGACCAAGGCCCACCTGGCCCCTTCCCCACCTCTCCATGAAATACCTTTTGATGGGCTACAATTTTTCGGAGGTCACTTAGGTATATAATTTATCTTAAAATTGTTATAAACAGGCATGTGCGCATATAATTTAAAGAAGATTCGACAACTTTTTCCAAATATCGTAGATGTCTTTTTAAACATTAATTTTATTAACCTATTTGTTTGTTGATTATAGTAGTATATTTTGACTTGCTATTTTTTTTATCAATGTAATATATAATTTGGTTTCTTTTTAATTTTATGCATTTTCTCAGAAGATTTACTATAGCAACATACATATTTTTTTAACCATCGTAAAGTACAGATTTCAACGAACAATAAACATACCATCTTTTCAAAAAAAGCTGATATCTTGACGGGTGAATTTTCGATTAAAATAAGGGTGCTTTTTCGATATTAATTCAAAATAAGGTAAAAAAAAATTTTAATCAAACAAATTACAGCATATTTAGGAGATTAAAAAGTAATTCACCAAATTTCGTTGAAACGAAAAAATTGTAATACAATAACCAAAAACTTGGTTTTTTTACACAGATATTGACGTTATGTGAAAAAGTGTAAATGCAATAGTTTTATATTTTTTAATACCTCCATTTTAGCCATTTCACTTTTTCGATAGGACTTTTAGTTTTGCGAATTCGAAAAAAAGTTTTTGAGAAAAACTAGAGTCCGACCGAAACTGTTTTCCGGCGAAACCGAAACCGAAACCGAAAGTTCGGTCGTGGCTTCAGTTTCGGCCGAATCCGAAACCGAAACCGAAACTCACGTGATCAAGTATAAAATTCTTAAAACTAAAATATGGAGCTTTTATGCCTATTATTTTGCTTTATTTTAGTCATGGAAGGAGACAGTATATTAAACGTTTGGTAATCGTTTTTTTTCAGTTGCTAATAATATTTTATGTAACAAAATATTAAAAATATATTTATTTCTTTTCAAATAAATTTCTTATAGCAATATGAGTTATTAATAAATAAATTAATAATTGTGACTGTTGCATTAAAGACTAAGTATTGATATTTTGAAATCTTACTAATTAATACTTTGGTTTGTATTTGTAGTTCCGAGGGAGTAAAATGAGATAGAATATAATGACTATGATAGCTTAATTATTTATTTTTCTACATAATCTCCGCGTCCACCTACACGCCAAGTCCAGCGTTCCAAGTTTCCAATGCTTCAATTCCTTTAAAAATAGGATTGTCTTGGTCCTGCAAAAAGGTCACCACGACATCGTTTACTTGTTCTTTACAGTTTTAACACAAGTTTCCTCTTAAGTATTGTGTCAATTTGGAGAGAAGATGAAAAATAGCTAGGCGCCAGATTTGGTGAAGAGGGGGATGCTCAACCAATTGTACGCTAGCATGCTGAATGGTGGCCATCGCTAATGCCAACCTATGTGCCGGTACGTTGTCAAGATGAAACAGCTCGCCCGTTCAAAATTTGCCTCTTTTTTTATCATTGACGGCATTTCTCAACCCCGGTATTAAAGCTGCATATTCTGTAATGATGGTTCCATGCTCCAGGTAATCAAACAACAATATCACTTCTGAGTCCCAAAATATTGAGGCCATACCCCGGCCAGGCCATATATCACGGCCACGGCATAAAGATCCTTCGGAATAAACCCGTGTTTCGTCCACTGCCACAAAACTAGATTTAAAGTTTTTAGAATCTTCTTAAAACTTGTCCAACGATATCTTCGAAGTAGATTTTGTTTCTGATTCGCGGCACCCATCTTGTGGAGACTTTTCTCATATTCAAAATTTGTGTCAATATGCGTTGAGTACCTCTATATGAAATGCTCGTTTCTTGGATTAGGTATCAGATGGTAATTCTTTAATCGCTAAAACAGTTTTTTTCGAATATGGCAGCATATTCTTATTGTTTCTTGTTGATTACTGGCTTCCATGGACGTCTGCAACCATGTTCGTCTTCCGTGTACGTGTACTCGAAATTAAGAAGCCCACTTTGCGACAATTGATTATGACAGAGCAGTCTCTTCTCATGTTGCCTTTGAGCCGCAATAAATCTTTTGCGTTGTTAACTTTTTATAACAGTGGTTTTTAATGACAAGGTCGCACTTGGGTTTTCTCTTTTTTCGAGAACATTTCGCCACACATAGCAAACAAATGACTACATTCAGAAAAAAAGTAAAGAGACTAGAAGATTTTTTTATTAACACAACAAATATCTGAGCTACACTTACCAGTTTTATTTGTATTTATTTTTGGTTACCAAGGAGTATAACATAATGTAATTCTTCCAGCAACTAGACTGCGAGGAATAAGTAAGTCTTTTATGGGACAATGTATACGTTTTTACAACAAAATCCCAGTAAACGTTCAGAATTTAACTATTAATAAATTTAAAAAGGTAGTCAAGGAACGCTCATGTGCTAAAGGTTATTACGATATTAATGATTTTTTTAAATGATAACACAGCCTGGAAATGGAATGCTCGCTCCAGGTCTTGTTTCAAAATTGCATAATATGTAATCCCGAATTATCAAATTGTTTGTTATTTTTAAAAGATGACATAAAAAGTAGCCCGCTGAGTCTCTTTCGCCGGTTCTTCTCAGGTCTGAGGCGTCCTTTTCCGAACCGGTGGTTGTGTGTTCATATCAATAAGCAAGTGTAAACTTCAATATTGAATAAAGATATTTGAATTTGAATATATATTTTGATCTCACTACTATTTGTTCCCTCCTCAATTTCTTTTGTCAACCTTGGAATGTTTATCTGAACTAAAATCGACTGATTTGAGCTCCATTGTAGAATAATACATTTACTTTCGCTACTATTTTGAAATTGAAAACACTTCTGAAACCAGTTTCGGTTTCGGCAAAAGTTTCGCCAAATTTGGCCGAAACCGAAACTGCGCGAAACTTGATTTTTGGCCGAAACTCGCGAAACGAAACCGAAACCGAAAGTTCGGTCGGACACTAGAAAAACCCTTAAAAACTCCCTATCCCCTTTCCGACCTCCGATCGCCCGTAAATTATTTTTCCTTTCATTTTTAAAATATTACCCTCCTTTTCTACTGGGTTTCATTCTACTAATATTTTTGTTAGTTTTAAAATTTTCGACCCTGGTCTATTTACCATTTAAAACATTAAAATTTGAATTAAATGTTCATGATTTTATCTTGAATAAAATTAGACTATTGTTTATGACATAAAACTCAATACTATGCTCCTTATTGAGTTTCCCGAATCCAGATCTCTCTTGTATAGTAGATAGTGTCGCGTAGGCAACATGATTCTCGCCTCCAAACAATTTTGTTACCTCTTATGTTATCAAAATCCTACTAATACTAATAAAACATAATGTGTTAAATAACGGTTTTCAATACATGGTAGCTAAAAAAATTGCAAGTACCGGGTTCACAGGTTGTGAAACTGGCCCCCATAGTCTGAATAAACTAGATAGATATCATTATTTTACAATAACATTTAGAGAATTGTTCAAGGCAACTGCTGCAGATCCGCAGAACAACACCACACGACTTGGTGCTATAGAATCAAAAACAACGAGCAGATGTAATACCTCTATGCTGACCTTTTATGATGACCTTTAACTCATTATTGCCCCAAGTAGAACAAAGAAACTCTGTAACGAAATTACTGTAAAGTGAACATACAGATATATACAGATGTCTTATAAAAAGTGTATGTGTACTTATGTAAATCATATATCCACAATATTTGTTCCTACGATAAATGATTAAAGACAACGGCAACATGTAAAACACATTTTTTACATATGTGTAAGACACATAAGCCAGTGACAAAAAAGGCAGATGCGCTTTGATTTGATACGAACAAAAACCATAAGGAACTCAGTGTAAGGTAACAATTCAATAGTAGTGGAACTTCTACAAACAGATGACGTGGGAAGGACGGGCGACTAAGATACAGTAAACCCCAAAAGAGCAGACCTCTCCACGCGTTACTATGGATAAGATTTTGTTAGTTTACGTTGTAATAAACAATTTTAGGGCTTAAGAGAAACGGAAAGAGAATATCAAACATAAGGACCACCGTGTTTTATTAGATAGTGTCATTCGTAAAGAAGAAGTGATCAATTTTATGCTACCGTTACACCTGAATACGATAAAAATAGTGATTGGGATTTGAAATGCACAGACTGAACACGATTTATATATATTGTTATATATTGATACCTATCATGCAAAGTCTATTCTATGAGCAAAATCACGTCAAGTGGACCCCCCATTTACCACTTCATTATAAAAATTTAATCTATATATATTTTTCTTTTCTAAATGATTTTGAAAAAATTTTCAAATGGCGAGTAGTGAAATTTTCTTCCGGAATCTGAAACTTTTTTTTTTTTTTTTTTATTGCTTACGCAGACAGACGAGCAGGCGGGCCACCTGATGGAAAGTGGTCACCGACACCCATAGACATTGGCCATACAGGTATAACCAACGCGCTGCCTACCGTGAGACAGAGGATTTTAAGTCTCGTTTACCCAGTAATTACTGGCTACGGTGCCCTTCAAACCGGAACACAATAGTGTTTCACACTACTGCTTTACGGTAGAAAAGGCACCGTGGTGGTACCACCAGACGGTCCCTCGTAAAAGGACCTACCACCGGTAAATGAATAAAGCATGTGACCGATGAAAAAAATGCATTTTTTTACTAAGAAAAGACTTAAATTTTTATTTTTTACTTAAAAGTTAGTTAACAATACGAAAATAAACAAATAATCTTAAGTTGTTAATATATTGTTAAAGTATAGACATTTCACCATGAATGCTGAAAATTTCATGAAATTATCTCTTACGGTTGATTTTTAATTAAAAGTGTATAAAATTTTCATTATAAAAAAAATGTTGTTAAAATATTTTTTTAAAAAAATCGTTTGGATGATTATTTTTCCATCGTAAGTACTTATGAAAAATATCACACATCACCTCATCAGCCTGTGTTAGTCCACTGCTGGACATAGGCCTCCCCTAATACACCCCTAGCCATTAGGGGGTTTTGAACCGTATCCCACCACGCTGGTCCAATGCGGGTTGGTCCAATGCCCATCCGACGCATGGATCATCTTACTCTTCAGACAATTGGGTGATCGGCCCAAATTGCCCTAACCAACTAGGAAACAACAACGAAAATATGTTGAGTCCCCGCAGTCCCCTATCATGCAAAAATCTATTCTATGAGCAAGATCACCTCAAGTGGACCCCCCGTTTACTACTTGATTATAAAAATTTAATCTATATATATACATAAGTACTTATGATGGAAAAGTGGTCCCCCAAACGATTTTTAAAAATTTTGATTTTGACAGCATTTTTTTTTTACAATGAAAATTTTAAGCACTTCTAATTAAAAATGGATTAAAAATCAACCATAAATTCATAATTTTTTTAGCATCCATGGTCAAATGTCTATACTTTAAGAATATATTAACGACTTAAAATTATGAGAGTAAATTTTAAAATTTACTTTTCTTTAATTTCACTTTTGCTTTCTATTGAAAATGTTATTTTTTATTAATATGTTTATATTAGATATGGAGTACTAAGCCTAAAACATAGTTTAAACGTTTTACTTTAATGATTATTAAAAAACAAAGACGATTACATGGTTGTTGATTACCTTCGTTGCAAATGTAAGGAAACAACTATCGTGTGAAATAATAAATAACAAATATTTATAGTATCTACAATCGTAGCCACCGTTATCATGAATATATCATCAAAATATTTCCTCCGTATGTACAAGATACCACATCACATTTAATTTTGCACTTTCTTATTTTTAGAATTTAACACGCATATTAAGAAGCTATTTGATTCTATAGCTTCGTTATTAAGTTGCCTTTTTGGTTGTAACCATAGATACTATATGTAATTAAATTATCTGACTAAAATTTATTTTTCATTTACAATTACTTTTTTATTGTCTGAATTCACCAATTATCAACAGAAAGTTTGTGCTATGTTTTAAACAGCGCCATCTATTAACACACAGCCCAATCAAAGGATATCGCCAACGGTCTCTATAGTTTTGGAGCTAAAATTTGTAATAAATAGTTTTCGACCGAAATTTCAAAAGGTGGAAAAGTTTCGGCCGAATTCGCCAAACCGAAACCGAAACTGGTTTCAGAAGTTGTCATGTCATCAAAATTAAATGATTTTAAAGGAAACAAAATTGTATCGATAGTTAAGTGGATCAAAACTCAACTGAGCTCAAATCAGTGGATTTTAGTTCACACAACCATTTTAAGATACTTAAAATAGATCGATCGATCTTCTAGAACGACGAGAAGGGATCAAAAAGTAGCAAGTACAAAAAGATATTCCTTGGTAAAAAAATAAATAAATACTGGAAGGCATAGCTCAGATATTATCTATGTTAATAAAAATAATCTTCGATTCTCTTCGCTTTTTTTCTGAATGTAGTGATTTGTTTGCTTTCCTCGGCACGTTTTCTCTAAATTGTAGAAAAACCAAGTGCGGGCTTGTTAACAAAACCTCTGTTAAAAAAAAATAACGGCGCATAATATTCAATACGATTGTGAGGCAACATAAGAGCAGTCTGCTCTGCCGTATTCCATTGCCATAAGGAGAGTGTTCCAATTTTGAGTGAGAACGAGAACGGAAGTCAAATATCTTTGCAGCCACCTATCAACCTCATTTTTCCTAGAAAACGCTGCTAAATTCAAAACACTGTCTTAAGCGATCAAAGAAATACCTAATTCAAGGAACGGGCATTTTAAAACATTCAGCTCTTATCTGTAAATAAATTTGAAAAAGTTTGAAAGGAACATTTTTGTGTTTAAGGATATTATTGCTGTAATGACTTGATGGATAACACGCCCTAGTAATGAACTGCTCGCTCCAGGCTATTCTAAACTCTTATAATATAATGTTGTATGAAAAAAAATTGTAAAATTAATCGAAAAAAGAAAAAAACCGCTCTGAGTTTCTTACGCCGGTTCTTCTCAGATCAGAAGCTTACATATCCAAACCAGGTATTCAATCCACATTGACACAACTTTTGTATATGAGAAAAGTCTCCGCAAGATGCCGAGAATCAAAAACAATTTTAACTTGACATTTCGAAAATATTGTTGGACAAGTTATAAGAAGATTCGGAAAACTTTGTTTATTGATAACTGATATTTATTTCGCTATAAGAATATTATTTAAAAATATTTTTTATTTTATTATAAAAAAAAAGAAAAACAACTTAAATAAATCAATACCAGACACTAATTACACTGTGTCTCCCTTTCATGTCTCTAGTTTATGTAGAAAAATGGCTGAAAAGCATCAAATTTCACTACTTTAACGATCACTTCGTCACTCTGTTTCTGCTTCATCCGCCGAAGTGGACTGCTACTGAGTGGAAAGCCATTGACTTCGGCGGAGAGTGTTTAGTTGTTGCAGCGACGGTTGCGTAGGTCTTTTCCAGAGTGTTTGTTCCTATTTGCTTAATGTCTTCTACTAGTTTTTTAACTTCTTCTTTTGTTTCTTCCAAAAGTTTTCTTTGTTCATCGTTGTTTATATCCTTCAGACTTTCCCTTATTTTTGTCAATTCCAGAGATTGTTCTCTTTGCAATTTTTCTTGTAATTCCGTTTGTTTATTGTTAAAGCATGTTTTTAGTTTTTCTATTTCTTTCTTGGTTTCTACTAGTATTTTATTGCATTCCTTAGTATTGTGCTCTGTGATGTTTTCTTTCAATTTCGTAATTTCCTGCTTACTCTCTTTACTTGACCTACCACATTTATTTGCTTCCTGTTTTGTGATTGTTTCTTTGATTTTTGTTAATTCATTTTTATTTTCTTCTATAATTTTTCCACACTCTGAGATTTTTCTAAGCAGTTGATCATTTTCTTCTTTTCTTTTCTGTCGTACTTTTATTAGGTCTTGTTGTTGGTTAATTGTGATTATTTTTCCCTTCAATATATCTTCGGTATCTATATATATTCTTCTGACTGCGTCTCTATATTCCTCCCATTTCTCGTATGCTTCTAGAGTAGGTTCCAGATCTCTGTAGATAGTGTCAAGTTCATACAGATAATCGTCGAAGTTAAATGTTCTTTGTTCTCTTTTTCTGACGTAGTTGTTTTAAAAATAATTTTTAGTACGTCTTCACGGCAACTAATAGAGTCTTCATCCATTTCTTCTTCAATTTCCTTTCTCTCTTCTTCATTTGTGTCTTGTGGTAGGGTGACTCTCCTTGCCATTTTTTCTGCCTCTTTTCTTTTGCTTCTCTTTATTATGTATTCTATTTTATTCCTTTTTTCTTCTTCTTCTATCTCTTCCATTACTTTCTTTCTTCGTTCCTCTTCTGTTGGATCTATCAAGGGTTTTTTAATTGTTTCTTCTTGGTTTTTCGTGCTCGTCGGCATTTTCATTTTCATTGCTACCTTATTTCTTGCTCTCCTTTTGTCCCCATCTGCATCTGCTATTGGCTTTCCGGATGGACCTGCCGTCTCCGGTTTTTCGGTTTTGCCTCCTACCACCGTCCTCTGTCTTGGTGTTCTGTGCCCAAACATTGTCAGGGGAAACACGTCGGCTTTGTATAAAAGAGTTTTATTCTCTTCGTATGTAAAGGTACGAGAGGAATCAAGGTTGTATAGGAGTAAGAGCAGAAACTATTAATTTATTTAAGAGTCAAGAGTCTACACAAGTCAAATAAATCCTAGGCACAGCCTAGAATTTTTAGTCTATTTCAATATCTTATCTAAATTATTTCTAAGTACTTAGAATATATGTATATATATTATTACAGCATGTTTAGAAGCTATTTGATTCTATAGCTTCGTTATTAAGTTGCCTTTTTGGTTTTAACCATAGATACTATATGTAATTAAATTATCTGACTAAAATTAATTATTCATTTACAATTACTTTTTTATCGTCTGAATTCACCAACAGAAAGTTTGTGCTATGTTTAAAACAGCGCCGTCTATTAACACACAGCCCAATCAAAGGATATCGCCAACGGTCTCTATAGTTTTGGAGCTAAAATTTGTTATAAATAATATGAGAAAAGTTTTTGCAATAAAACAATATTGCTTCTTTAAAAAGATTTTTAAACTACTATATCGACCAAGTTTGACCAAATTGCACACCGTGTGTATATCATTAAAATTGTTTAAGTAGTTTAGAGTCCATCGTGAAAGAACCAAGTGACACGTGAAAAATATATATTAATATTACTATTATACAGGTTTCATAACAATTTTAACAAATTTAGAAAAAAAAGGAAAACATAAATTAAAAATTAATTTTATTTATAACCGATGACAAAAGTGCAGTCAGTTCTGTATAAGGTAGAGGGTTACCAAAATGTAATAGAAATATCATTTGTGGAGGACTAAAGTAATAAGGAAAACAATACAAAAAGCACATTAAAATCGAAACCGTTCTAAATTAAATAATCGAGGGAAAAATCGTAAAGCTACTAAAAATATTTTTAATAATATTTATATACTTTATTGTTTTATGTGAGCAAAATAAAAAATAATAAAAAGAAGAATTTCTCACAGTTATTACAAAGCATATTTACTTAATGCGTTTGTTAGAAAAATTACCTGTTGACTTTCATCTATAAATTGAATTACAAACACTTAAGCTTGATTTAAGCGGAGGCAAGTAAAATAAAGGCATTCTATAACCTAACTCATCAACTAGTAAATTTCGACACATTGCTTATTACCATTAATGGCTGACAACAATTCATCCAATAACCAATACAAATTCCTCACGCTAGACGTCATCTTTTACAAAATTCTATAGAAAATTGTTTACAAAGATTATATCTGCCTTCACTAAAAAATTGAAGAATTCTATATTCTGATATAATCAATACTTGAGCTAATTAAAGCATTTTCGTTAACTTAGTGCAATGTAAAACTGTATTCGCTGCAAAAATTCGCGCGCTCTTAATGCAACAACATCGTGTGATATTTTCAATATGGCGGCGGGCCACCAAGCAGAACGCGTTGACTTTTGGCGCTATTAGCGTTTGACATTAATCTACCTTTAAGATAGTTCCATGTCTTTTTCTGCTCGTATATTCAATAAATTTTAGGTTTACGTTTTAATTATCTGTTTATCAGACAAGCAACGCCTGGGTTTGATGTTCTCATCACAACATTTGTTTTTGTGCGACCCATATAAAGGCACTTTTTATATTTAATCAAATATGCGGTAAAGGTACAAATTAATCGACTCGTATTGAATAATATCTTTATTTTTCGTTGGTTAAAAACACGAAAAAAATGCGAACCATAATTTCTTATCGTATTATCACAAGGTTGTAAGTACAATCCTCCGTAATAGCTACAGCTTATGACTGATTTAAAAGTAACTGCCAAAAATTTGTTACATGTACATCCATGCATTTTATTATTATTTATTGTACAACTGTATTAAATGACAAAGAATTGTGCTTATTGTGAGTATTAGACATTTATCTAGAATCACTATTATTTAGACTAATGAGTATTTAAAAATGTCGACATATTTCGTCAGTATTAACTTACTTAGCTAAGGAAGGATAATTCGATTTGCTTCTATATAATTAGATATAGAATTTATATAATATAACCCCCATTACGAATAATTTTTGCCGCTAGAATAAGGGATGAGCTATGAATAAAAACGCTGCTATGGTTACCAGGTTAGATAAATTCCATGCCTAATGTAGCTCAGGAATATACAAAATTACTAGTACATTAATTGATGAACTTATTAAATGATTAAATGATGAAATTATTGAACAATGATGAACTTATTGTAAATTGTACGAAAGGCCGGTATTAAAATATAATTATACTTAATAATATAATCATAATTCCAAGAAATGTGTAAATAATGACAGCATACATCATCAAGGACAACAGCTCGGAGACAATTTATTGATAAGAACGAGAGCTATAAGCCACATTGCTATGGGTTACACTGTCTACTTATATTCAATCTTTTCTTTGGCTTTGGAATAGATACATTATTTTCTGTATAATTGTTTTTTAAACGGTTGAATTAAACTTGCCTCCAACAATTGTCTACAATCTGAACAAATGTCTACAAATACTAATTTCAATTAAAATATATAGTGATTGCATAAGTAGCCAATAGTGTGTTAATTGTGGACTTCCAAATGCCGTTTTTTGCGAATGTAATGAGAATTGTTTGATATAATACAAAAAATTTAAATCCTGTAACTTATTAGGTTTGAACCAACATTGCTAAAATGAATAAAATTGGTGGTTATTGTAATTACTTTATCTATTAAAAATAAGTAAAAACCCATATGTAGAGAAAATACCAATCATGTTGGTATAAAAAAAAGATTAAATGTCTATCATTTAATCAGTCACACAGTGCCATTTCAATTTATCATTTAATGAGATTCCTATAAAACTTCCAAACATATAAGTAACAGTAACATAACTTTATAAAAAACAGCCACCGAAACAGATACACCACCGTCTAAAAGATTGGAAACGCACCTGCATTTAAACAAAACAAGTAAATTCCGAGTAACAGCGGTAAAAAATATTAATAAAATAATATTTAACAGCCTTCTACAATTGTTTACACAAACACAGAAGGATTATTATCCCACGGGCGTCAAGTTTTAAAGAATTCCTCAATTTCAACCACAGATCATCGCAGCTCTGGATGATACGCGAGAAACACCCATACTGTCTGCGGGATTAAGCGAATGTGTTGCTGCTAATAACCAAAACTAACAAATCTAACTAACTTGCTGCTTCCAAACTTTTGGACGGTAGGCCGTAGTATACGTTAAATAAAATATTTTACTGTACTTAAATATTTACCTACAGAGAAGCCATAGTATGATAAAGTGACACTTTATTTTGACGTCATCACAGTTTGACATTACACTTTATTTACATAAATTCCACTTGTTATATACATATATGATTAAATGAGCAATTAATTATCTTTTTTGAATCGGTTACATAAATATGTTTAAATGCCATTATTTTTAACAGCCCATACGCTCCGTTCAGCCTTTCTATACTGTTTTTACAGTGATCATTCCTTATACAACCATAGGCAATTTCTTGTCGCCGAAGAACATCAGACACATGGTGGCGTGGAGACAAGCTTTAGCGGGAAGAAACTTCTCGTCAAATGTCAAAGCGTAGCGATACATCCAAACGGCTTGCTCGTATTCGGCCTGAAAATAATAAAATATCTGTTTCCTTAAATATATACGGATCAAATTTTATTGTCAACGAGTAAAACTTCGGACAATAGCCACCCTGATATGTTATGTCTGATTCAACTAAGGTTTAGCCAAATAAAAAAAAATATGTAACATTAATATTTTTTATTATAAGTGTTTACTGTTACATCTAAATAATAATAATATAATCGCATTTTCTGGACAATAACAATAACAACATCATCTTGGCCCAAACTAAAGCTTGTACTATGGAAACTAGATGACTGATAAATACACAGATTTACTTTTCTTTTGTAAATATATACATAAAATATAGATACAAAAACTCAGACAAGACAAAAACACTATTTTCTCCGTGGTGGGAATCGAACCCGCAACAGTCAGGGTCACTAACAACTGCGCCAGGCGGGTCGTTAAAAAACATAACTTTGAATAAATGTAAACAAAGTAAGCCATGGCGTTAAAGTATTTATTATCATTCACAAATTATCAATAAAAACGCTAGACGTATGTCGCCACTTCGTTGCCATGGGTTACAATATTCATGTCTACTTAGAAATTTAATTGGCTAAACTAAAGGTTTTTTCTGACGGTGTTTTTCAAACTGGTGTTCATCGGTGATTTCAAACAACTACTCTGCAGCTGGTATATGCATCGCGTCTATACCCAGATAGTTAATAATAAAGGACCAACTACGGGTTAACATTCTTCATCAAATATAACTTAATTTGCCACTAATGTTTATCCTTCAACCAGGGGGCAAGGAACTCGTCACTTTTACCTTGTAATTACACTAGCTATGTTGGTCCTTAAAGCCAGAAATCTTTTGCGTTTTTACAATTCTGTATTATGGTAGAAATATACATTGGTTGCACTTTTCTAGTCAGTCCACTTTAAACATGAATTTATTACGGTACATATACAATCGTTGCTCTTTCATGATGTTATTATCATAATAATTATATTTTGGTTACTCACGAGACATGTATGTGTAACAGCCACAATGAACGCTTCAATCTTGCTTTTTGGATTCAAGTAGAATGAAAGGTATGCAACATCTTTGGCGTCGGTTAGTTTCGATTGTCTGAAACGAGAAAAGAAAATTAGAAATGTAAAAACATTTAAGAAAAAATCATTTAAAATATTTAGTACACACATACTGAATAAAATGTGAATTCTGCATAATATTAAATAAAATATTTCACCTAAACATTTTCCCAAATTATCATGGGGACGGGGCATTCATCCAGATTTACCTGAATAACACTATTTATGCAGAGGGAATGGCCTCTTACCTCCACAACCAAAGTGGTAAACTGCATTATAAGTATGAACCCCGCAGGGAAACAACATTAAATTTGGTGAACTATTTAATAATCATTTAATAATTGCTATCTTTGTTTTAGGGTTGGTTAGGACAATATGGGCCAATCACCCAACAGTCTAAAAAGTAAGATGATTTACGCATCTAAAAAGTCGGGGATGGGCATGTAAAAAGTCGGGCCGGGATGTCAACAAATTTTCTGATAATTGATCCATCTGAGAACTGGGTGTTTGACCCCTCGCGTAAATCCCATTTCTTAATGACTTGGGATAATTGGTAGGGTTCTCCTAGCCACCAGCATTATGGAGGGCACATCATCACATCAACAGCCTGGGATACTGCTGGATAGAGGCCTCCCCTAAACATCCCTATCCATTAGGGGGTTTTTGGACCGTATCCCACCACGCTGATCCAATGCGGGTTGGTGGGTGGACCGACTTTTTACATGCCCATCCGACCATGGATCATCTTACTTTTCAAAATCAGGATTGGCAGTGATCAGACACAGAGATTCGCCCTAACCATACTAAACAGTCAATATTTGGTGAAGCAGGAGGGACGTACGCGTGCGCGAGCGCGGCCAGCGCGCGCAGCACGTGCGCCGCCCGCCGCTCGGGCGCCAGCGCCAGCGCGGCGGAGAGGCAGCGCACGGCGCACTCGCCGCGCCCCGCCGCGCCGCACCACCAGCCCGCGCTCAGCGCTCCCAGCCACGAGCGCGGCTTCTGCGATTCAATAGAAGTACACGCTTTCATTAACTGTTATAATATATCTGAATTATCACTCAACTACCTTTCTTAGTTTAACTGAGACTGGTAAAAGGCATTATTTATCACACAACATTTATCCTGTGGTGGGAAACGAACCGACACACGTTGAGGCAACAATCGGGATCATTAACCACCGCAAAAAACGAGTCGTCGTTTATGAGAAGATATAAATAAAAATGATTCTGAATAGTGCAAATTTGATTGTGTTTTATATATTACATTTGAAACAAATAAATTTGTAAATATAGTAACAATATGCAGAAATATTTTGCAATAAAGTTGTGTTACACATAATGCGTTGGTAGCCAAATCAAAATTAGAATTAACGTAAATAAAGCAAACAAAGTACAGAAGCGGCGCACATACATCTAGCGTTATTTAGATGAATTGTCACTAAAATACCAATCACTCGGCAATAATAAACTGGGTAATAACAATGCCATATAATATAACGTCTTAAATTACGTATGAGTTACTTTGCTTACATATAATTTACCTTTTAAACTATTCAGATGTATTTTCTTGTTATAGCATAATACATAACAACATTTTATAAAATTCTCCAAGCTCACTTATGTTAAGGGAAACAATTGTTACAAATTTTAAGGCAAAATGCACAATAGTTAAACACATAATACTTACAGTTTCAACATATTTAGCGATCTTCGAGCCCAAAGCAACGTAATCGAAGTAATTGAACATCTCGGCGAACTGGTGCATCAGACTGAGTACTGGTTCCCAATTCGAAGAGTCGATGCGCACGACCCTCTCTAGGAGGAAATCCTTTGATGAATCGGCGTTAAACCGACATTCTGGAACTTTCTTGGTCGAAGGTATCGTGGCGAGAATCTCCGATGGTACCCTGTTAACATAAAAACAGTCAGTAATAAATTAATACCTATACGTTAAGATTAACCACGAATCCAACTATTAAAACACTATACAAAACTGACAACCACTAGTTGTGCAGTTTGTAGATGTATGAAATAAAATAAAAAATTTACATCAACAGTCTTATTCAACTATAATAGCACCGGATAGCTGTTATTTGATAAATATCACCTTCGTCCAGAACCCCCTAATGCATAGGGGTGTATTAGGGGAGGCCTAAGTCCAGCAGTGGACTATCACAGGATGATGATGAAGATTTAGCGACATCAGAGTTCAACACTAGCTTTTGATAACAAACATTAAATTTTTTATGTGAACAATGATATCAAAAGTCGTCAACAAGTTTTTTACAATTTTCTCCCGCTCATTGTAACTTTTTTTTTTAAATATAATTTTATAATTGAGTGGTGTTTAATTAGATTAATGGCTTCGCAACCATTGTGAATGTTAAGTTAACTAGTGTTTACAAAACAATGTTCTTTAACCACATCATTTACTATGATTGTACAGAAAAAAATTCACCACAATAAACTTACAGTAAAGAGCAATGTACATATAATATATAAGAAGAAATTATATAAAGGAAGATAAATAAAAACATAATTAAAACGACCTTTACAATTTTTCCTCACCTCAGATTTGTCTCCGTGTATGGTTGCCTAAAGGTCACAATGTGCATCCAATAACCAAGCTGCAAATGATGGTAGCTGCAATCGTCCTCTTTTAATGCCAAATCTTCCGCTTGCAGATCTGTAAAAAGAATACAATAAAAAGATTTCCTTTTTCTTCCTCTTTATGTGGTCACTGAATAGTTTCTGCCATAAAAAATAAATACAGGATTCGATTTCATAAGTGCTGGTTTTAACAGCACTCCATTTTATGCATTTTATTTTGTACCACAGTCAAAGTGACATATAGAATTATTAAAAATTAATGATAGACGAATACCACCATATCATTGCTAACAACCAATGCATACAGGCTTACAATTATAACACAAATTCCTCCACACCTCCTATATAAAATACAGTAAAATGCAAAATTTCCGCTTCAATTTTTCACTGAACCTGCTTTCTCAAACCGCCTACAGTCATAAGCGAAACCTAGCACCTCAAAGACGAAATCATACATACATAATGCACCGCGGCTGAAATAAGCACGGCAACTGTACCAGCCTAGCAGTCTTACATTATCTTACACGTCACGTCATACAAACTGTCAAAAATGAAGATTAAAATATAACCGACAACCTACTCCGGCATCCGCGCGGTCCGCAGCCCTTGAGCTTCTTGTCTATGGTGGCCATCATGGCGTCCAAGTTGCTCCGGTGGGCGGCCAAGTCGCTCCTGTCCGAGGGCATTCTCTTTTGGAAGCGCTCGAACATGTTCTCGTCGATGGAGGTGTGCGATCTGCGTACGCTGCCGTCCTTCAATTCCAACAGCCGCAGCAACGTGCTACTGTCCTCTGAAATAGAACCGATCAAAAATAATCGTAAATAATAAAATAGATGTAAAAATATATGATCAATATGTAAAACTGTTGTGCACGCAATATTAATATTATATGTAATGACACTGTAATTTGACACCAATACTCACAATAATTACATCATCTTAGTATCTTTATGTACTTATTAATATAATTGTTTCACGATCAATTAAATTCAAGCATATTTGCCAATATGTCAATGTTTAGTTGTGAGTTTTAGAAAAAATACTATGTTAAACTTGACAACAATATCTGAAATTAGAGTATTAGATCGGATTTAGAGTTTAGATTTTGAGTATATATGTAACCAATAGAATTGTTGAGGTAAAGGATCATAAATAACGTTATTTATGCACTCTCCCATTCAACCTTTGGATGATTAAGAGTATATAAGCGTAATTTTTCATTCTGATTTCCATCTCGGTGACAATTCATCAACAAGAAAAATTATACGTATGACTCCACTCTACTACTATGGGATAAAACCTTTACTCTTTTTGAGAGATTCGCCGCATTTGTCGCTGGTCATGTGACAGTTGTTGCCATCCTTGTCGCAGACCATCGTCATATCAGGCTCGGCGTTAGTGCAAACATCGCTGTCTTCGTAGTCTGAAGTGCCTAATGTGACATTAAACCAATATTAGAGCCTTACGTCTCGGAGATTTAATATAATTACATTACACAATATTTTTAGAAATAGCTGATAATGTCAATATAAAATAAATGGAATTTATGGCGCCTAAAGTAGTAGCCCATTATATTCCATCTCTTTATTCGCTAGGATATAAATGCAAGCCTTGATATTGATAAAAAAATGTCAACAAGTGTATACGGAGCTAAAAATACATGAATCGAACTAAATTTATATATTATTCTTTATACCAGTCTTACCCCCACCAATTGTACAACTCAAAGTTTTATAAATAGGTAGAAAACTATATTTCTTAAACACGACATACGCTTCACAGTATTCGTCTAGTGCCAACCTTCAACATTGTCAGCTGAACAAGTACGTACCTGTTCCCATGAGCGAATTGACCTGCTTCGCGACACACGCCCAGCCGTTGAAGATGTTCCTGGCGACGCCGTCCAAGAAGCCCCCTTCCACGCGCAGCACCTGCTTCAGGTGGAAAATGTGCGTGTGCTGGTTCTCCTTCAGCATGTTCAGCTCCGCCAGGACGAAGTTCGTCGCCGGCTGGAATTAGCGCAATTGTTGTTTCATTACATTTAGTTTTTAGAAAAAAAGTTTGTCGATTAATAATTATAGCCTTTAATATTCAGTGATAACGGAGCTTTTTAATAGTGAAAGAATTTTTAACATCTTCTTATTAGTTTTTGTGCACAACAACAACCAAAAAACAAATCTTCAAAATATTGAGGTATATGTTTTTTATTATTACAATAATTTGTAAATATTTTGATTCTACATATATTATATTAGCTTATACTAACATTCAAAATAATAACAGCAAAACTATTATAATAATTATTATGTTAGTGTTTGCATGATATCTTTTTCGTCATAATCCTTCCTTCTATATACCTATGCACTACTTATACTTTTTGGATGCGCGGGCGCACACGTGCGGTAACACTTATGTTTATGAGACGTCACTAAGGGCAGACATAACTACTTCTATAATACCTAAATAAATATGAACCAAAACTTTAACAGGCACACATATATCTGTCCGCGCTCTACATCATCAGCATCAAAAGTCACCTCGTAGACTCCGATCCTGAAGGCCTCCTCAGCATGAGCCAGCGCCTCCTCCACGTGGCCCATCTCCAGGAGCACGGAGGCCAGCGGGGTCAGCACCAGATCCCTGTGGCGGGCAGGGACCGTCTTCGTGGACGTGAACAGGCAGTGGAGTGCGTTCGCGTTGTTGCCGCGCACACGCCAGTACAGCGACGCGAGCGTGTATAACAACCAGCCGGGGGCTAGTTTCTGGTAAAAATGTATAATATATAGTTTTGATATTCCCTATCTACTGGCAAGTTAAAGAAATGTAGTACAGATAGTTTTTTAAATACTACATGTTTTCTGCATTAACACTATTAATGTTTTTCTAAGTCGCACTTAACTCATATAAAATGAGTCGCACTGTTGTAAACAATAATATCGTCCAAAAATAATTGCATAACAAGGCATTCAAGAAAGGAGAAAATAATCTGAGAAATAAAAATATTATCCGTGCTATATCCCAGCCAAAGAAGCGGTGTAAATCTACATAAACGAGGTCTGATGTCAAATTCTATTGCACCAAAATTTCGGGCGTTTTCATAAATTAAACATTGCAGCAGAGATTGCATATGGCGGTGACCCTTCAAAATGAACCCGGTAATTGTTGCCGCCATTACTAGGGATGTTGGAATGTAAAAAAAATATCGATATATATTATATCGATATTTTAGAAATATATTAATATCGATATTGATATTTAATTCGAAATATATCGATATATCGGTACGTAAAAGAACATGTGGCTTATTGTTTTTTAACTTATATTACTAGCAAAAACTCCAATGCATAACTGTCATTTATAAATAAATTAATTTTTTTTTAAAAAAAAATCTACGTTTTTATATTTTCAAAGCTACATTTATCTGATACCGATATAAAAGACCTCTTCGATCGAAATAAATGATCAACTGTAAAACGTCTAAAACACCAATTAAGACGAAACAACTTTAACTGAAGAAAAACTGCTTGTTTTTATTACAAAAAACATCGATTTATATACCTTTGCCATACTTGAAAATAGGGATATTTCGATTATCCTGAAAAATATCGCATTTTCGATACTTGCAATTGTATATCGATACATCGTAAAATTAAATATCGGCTAAAAAAATCGATATTTCGAAAAAAAATAATATCGATATATCGATGTATGTCTATGATATGATATATTTTCGATAAGCCTAACCATTACTGTTTGGTATAAAAGCATTTCTTTACATGGATTCCATGTCATATTCTTTTTAAAATGTAATGGAACAAACATAGTGATTTCCTCGTGTCTAGGTGTTTGCATATATGTTATTCGTAAAAGAAAAGCAAATTTATCCATATTCCAGGAACCGTTCTGATATGGGATAAGAGCATCGCGCGAAGCGCTTGTTGCAATACACAACATTTTCAATTAGCAAGGGGTTTGGTAACCTTTAAATTTAGGTTTTGGATACATTTATAATAAGTCTTAACAAAGAGCATATTAAATATATTACTACCTTCTTCATAGCTGCATAAATCCTATGACCGATCTCCGCGTCCTGAATGTGTCTCGTCTGCTGCACATTCTCATCAGAAACGTATTCCAACAGTTTCTGCAGCATATGACCTGTTCTTGAGACTTCAATAGATAGACTCCTGGAAAACCGGTTAGAACAAGTTATTTTAGTTAGAAGAAATTATCTCCATGCGAGAATTATATCTTTAAGACATATTTGTTATATGATGACAAACTTGTAGGTTTCATCAAATACAGTCTAGGCAAATTACACTCGGAGTCGACCTAAACAAAGTAAACCGTAACAACGAAAAGGCATCTTACTTATGCTGTTATCATTAGTGAACTGTCGATTAATGATTGACAATTTTAATGACAGATTCATCTATAACAACGCTAGATGTATGTATCAATTTGTTGGATGTCTCACTTTATTGTATGTCTTATTTCGTTTTCAACTATGGTGGTACTGACCCTTGTTTTGAAACCGGAAACTGGAGGTCGAGGGTTTAGATCCTTAGAGAAAAACACTAAATATTTACCATAGTTTTCTGGTTGATAAGGGTTCAAAAAAAGATAACCTATCAGTCTACATAATAACCGTCGAACTAAATGAAGTTTTATACTTTGGGTTTTATAGGTCAGATATGCTCTGTGTATTCAATACTGTTATTCAGTTACTACAAGACGAATTAAATGCTTACCAAATGAATACTTAATCAAATCCTTGGCACATCAAGATGAATTGCGTTATTATATAGCCATAATTTGGATTAATATAACCTGAGTTATTTTATATAGAAATTATTCTTGGTACCTACCAGTAGTTCAAAAATAACCACTTCCTAAAACTCAAAGTTCCTTGTAAACGCGATAAAACAATGTAAACCTAACCCAACATTATCTGCCTAATTAAATGATCAATGAAAGCAAAAAACTAGCTACATAAAAGTAACATTTGGAAAAAGTTCACTATTGTTACACTTATATTTAACTATATGAAATAGGATATCTTTTGATATTGCCCAGAAGAACAAGATTGTCAGAAATTATTAAATAAGAGTTATCATTATAAGTGTTTAACATTTGATTGAAAAAACGTGCGGTTAGTAGGAAAATAAATTTTTAAAACACCATATCTGACTGATTAATATATCTTATAATGTTGACAAAACAGGGTAATTATATATCGAGTGTTTATAAACAAAACATAAATTTTACAAATTATTAGTCACATACAATTCATACATGCATTTTGTTAGACCAAGTGTGCATATATTGAAACATAGTTAATTGTAAGAACACAGAAGGACACCAACACCTATAATATGTTCATACAATTTATGTTATCACCTTAGGAGTACATGATAATTACTTCAGTGGCTTCTTCTGAACAAGTTCTGAAGCAGCCTTGTCTTGAGGACAGGTTGGAGGATGCCAGGGGAGGTCATGCTCTATCGATGCGGGAACGCCCAACTTATCAGTCAAAAGGGAATTGATTCTGTAAGAAGCAAAGTTAATTCAGGATTATTTACTGTTTTATTCAAATTGATTAGTTACATAAAGCAATAGAAAGTAAATTTGAATCATTACACTCCACATACATTGATGGTCAATAGAATCAAAGTTGAATTAAACAGTATATATTGTAGGTAATAGCATAAAGGTCAGAATTGCTGAAGTTTTAAGATGATAAAAAAAATTATTTATAAAAGTAATAGAGCACTCATTAAAAATCACTGCCTATAAAAAAACTTCAACCTGTGCAGAGTTGATCTAGCATGAAACTCTGTGGTGAAATAAAATTATCTTTTTAATTTTTTACTTACAGCATACAATAGCTACCATTCTGAAGCCATATAGGATCTGCATTATATGTAGAAAATGCTCATATGCTACCATAATTTGATATGCTGTGGTCAAACATGACATATTGACTGACATTTGCCAGCAGTGAAGAATTATCGATGATTGAATGTCATAACTGCGTTCGTAGCCTAGTAGTATGGGCGTGTGGTTGAGAAACCGGGGGTCGCAGGTTCGAATCGGAGAGTCAACAAATTTTCATTGTTGTTTCCTAGTTGGTTAGGGCAATTTTGGCCGATCACCCAATTGTCTGAACAGTAAGATGATCCATTCGTCGAATGGGCATGTAAAAAGTTAGTCCACCTACCAACCCGCATTAGACCAGCGTGGTGGGATACTATCCGGAAACCCCCTTATGGAGAAGTCGTGCAATAGGGCAGGCCTATGTCCAAGGTTGTATTTGATTATACTAATGTCTACAACTTTTACAGAGCTAGATGAGAAATTGTAAAAACAATGTAACCTACCAACATCGCGCAGCGATTGACATCCTAGTGCCAATTCAATAAGAACACTGAGAGTATCACCTGAGCCATTGGTTACAACATTTACATATATTCCATGTATTATTTAGGCGTAGTACAACTCACCGTATTCCTTTGTTCTCAAAAGCAATGAATACAGGATAAACAGCTTCAAAATTTAAAGGGAATTCCTTAGCCACCGTCTCGCAGAAATTAGTTGATGGCCACTCAGGATCTCGATCAAAATCTTCCACGTTACGACTGATCTTCATGGTCGATGGATATCTGTGAAATTAAGAAAGATATACAAGCACATACGCAAAGTTGACCGAAGGAAATATTGAAATAATGCACTAGGTTATTCCATAGAAGTAGCATGTTATAGATGTCGGTATAAGTTCTTCGGGGCTCAGTTATAGACGTCTCAGAGATTTTTTTAATAATAAGAACACTATACCTAGAACAATGCTTTGGTCTTATGGTATATGTTCTTTATAATGTATTCCAGTCAGGACTTTTTTTATATTATGCTTTAAATTTTTCTTGTGAGTCAAAATTCAATCATCAATTAAACTAATAATAAGGCTCTATTTATTACATTCAAGTTATGAGTGTAAAAAATATGAAACCACATACAAAGTTATGCAAAGTGAACGAATTTAACAATTCATTTTTTTATTAATTCAATAAAAAAAAGTGTAAAAAATATACCTGGCACAATTTTTTTAATACAAATTTCGAAATTATGTATATTAATGTTCAAATTTTAACAGTTTTTTACTGTTCTTGCTAGATTGTTACTAATTACATATTACTCACAAAAGATCACCAACTTCAAACTCTTTCATTCCATCTTCAGTTTCTTTGGCTGACTGTTTGTTACCTTGCCTCCTCTCCAATTTAGGTTTAATATGCGACTTTCCTGCAATTAAACATACCTATCAGGCGTCACTTAATGACATGAAATTTCATAAAAACTATTAAATAATATTTACAATAATCAAAGATTTTTCATCTTTTGTTATGTCACTGCAAAAGTTAGGAAATTTTTAACATTTCCTAACTAATTTATATAAAGTTTTAATGCTCACTTGTAACATCAGGAGGCGAAGTAGCATGGTCTTTAACCTTTTCCTCTACCATTCTTATAAGGTCAGACTGCAATATCTCTGATGGGGAATTTGAATGTTTCTCAATATGTCTTACTAGTCTCTGAAGGTTATATGCAGATTCAACTGCATTCAGATTAATTTTTTCTGCCCACAATTCAGAGTACATAGGCCCTTCTAGAAAATATTTGATAAGATAGTTCTTGTCACCATTTCTCTTCAGTCCCTTTATGTCTAAACCTGTTAACTCTGTCATCCTTTGGCAGTTCTTTGCAACATTCCTGAAATCTGCTGAAATTAAATACTTCCTGTTAGTTATAAAACAACAGCTCCTCAAAATTTTATTAATTATTTTTAATAGGCATGATAGACAAGCAAATAAACTAGAATTTATGATATTCATAAGTTATAAAATAGTAAACACATGATTAAGTAGCTTATCATGCAACTTAACTTACAAGGTTCTCCTTCCAATTTTCTCGCTTTTAGAAATAAATTTATAAACTTAAGCATTTGAGATTCCTTTTGACTATATGCGAGAAGTTCACTTCTAATTTCGATTAATGCTCTAAAAATATAAAAATCATCCATTCAAAATTTAACCAGTGAAAATGTTTTACTCTTATTTTATACTTGCAGTCTTAATAATAACATAAAAATCCATTTTTTTATATATAACAATGTTAACTTATTAGTCACCAGAATAAGAATTTAAATAATAATGTTACACATAACTTTAAGTTTAAATTAAATACATTACCAAACGGTGAAATATTAATTTTATAGACATTTCTGGAGGACTTACATGCGCACAATTAACAATTGCTTCCATAAGTTAGCCAGACAGACAACACCATGTTTATGTTTGACTGCCACATCAAAACTAGGATTAATTTTCAGGCATTCTTCAAAATGGCTGTTAGAGATATTAAAATCGGAAAGCACAGCATACGCATTTCCAAGCTGGAAATGGCTCAAATAGAAATTTGGATTGTGGTCCACCGCAGCATTCAAAACAACCACTGCATCCTCTGTCATTTTACTCAGATGCAATATAGTGCCCATTGTGAAGAGAGCAATATCCTTGTACTCTCTGAAATCACACAAAACATTTTAACTTTGTCTTTAAATGAATGTAACATTTTTCTTCATTCATTTTCATAAATTGCTTAAGCCACTACTAAGCTTATCAACACTGTCATAAATTACTCTGCTAATTTATTTACATAACTTGTATATTACTGTTGTAAAAGAAAAACATAAATCTCTGGTGCAATTCTCAAACTTTTCTTATTAAGTACAGAAAAAAAGAGTAAATGAAGATTGTAATAATGGTAATTGGCATTATTATTTAGCACCATAAGTAGCTGAGTTTTAGATAAATTTAAACAACAATCATCAATTCATCATCACCTTGAGTCCGCGGACAGCCTCCACTAAACCCTGCCTTAGGGTTTTGGATCGTGTGTGATTGGCTCTAATTCATCATACCCTATTCCACTGACAACCTCCCAATACACCTGCCATTAGGTTTTGGTCTCCATCATACCATTGTGGACCAATTTACACCATCAATCATGTCACTTCCTTTTTGACAATTGGGTAGTCTAATTCTAAGAGCAATATTTACTTTAATCAGTGCCAACCTTGGTGCATAATGTACAGCCCTTCGACTGCATTCCATTGCTTTAGGCCCATTGCCTCTTACCCTCCAATACAGTGAAGCCATATTGTAATGGAGCCAAGAAGAGCTATTCTTCTTCAACACACCAGTCAACCAATGTGCAAACTGATCAACTGTCATTATTGGTGATACTATCTCAGGAGATACAATTCTGGAGAAATTGTCAGATTTTCTCTATTAATCATTCCCTGAAACGAACTTTAATATTTATATATATATTATAAGTACATTTCTTTTAATTAATTCAAAAATTATTCAGAACACAATAAGGAAATAATTAATGAAATTAACTTTATCACATTCTCAAATTCATTATTTACCTCACACAATAAGTTAAACACAGTAAAGCTCACCTCTAGGTGTTCAAAAGAAGACATACTAAAAATTAATGATGAAATTTTCTTACAGTCCGGTATGTCAGTAATTTGTCCATTGAATTTATGAACTAATTGATATTCTTTTACTGGAATTTCTCGGGAACTCCATCTTCAAAAAATGAAACATACCAATCCAAATGTTTCAACTGACCAGCTTTTAAGCAACTTGTATCAGTCATAACTTGTGACTCAAAATTAGTGTTAGTATCGATGTCAGTCCATAAATTATTTATTAAAACTTGACGTTTTGTTAAATCGTTATATATATTTATTATATCCTCCCAATATGTTTCTTGATTTAAAAACGCTAATAAATCGTATGGTCGGGCCAATTCAAAAGGAGCATCCACCTTGAAGAAATAAAATAAAATTACAGCCCCAAGTTTCAACTGTAGAGAACATTGTTGGTAAAACAGAATATCTCTTAGATTATAGAACATCTTTCATTACCCTTGGCTGAATTAAACCGCTTTCGGTTACTATCCAATGATTGTTGCCTTCTATAATATTAATGAAACTTATAATAAAAACTGAATACTATTAAGAACTTCATTTTATTACATAAAATTATGGTTTATGCATGCGCATGATAAGTTCTCATTTAGAAAAGCTTGTAAGTGCTTTTGCCGACAGTCGATGGATCTTTTATCAATAAAAGCTCTCCTGACAACTTTAGTTCACAATTGTTGCAAGCGTATAAAATATTACCCCACAGATTATAATTATTGCAAATTTTTAACACCCACTAATTTTTTTTTCAAATAACGTATTACTTTGTAGAATATTGAATACAAGAATATAAAAAAAATTATAATAATACATCGCATAATATCTCTAGTATTCCCTTATATAGCTAAGCAATTATGTTTGGTCATGTTATCAAAATAGGAAGAAAATTGTTTTAAATTAAATCATGGGCGTTTCAGCCTGTTAAAGTGGCTGAAAATCCATCAGTAGCGGGCTTTATCAGGCTGCCCCATTAGTCACCAAGACATAGTTCATCCAACGATCTCCGCCACGTTTGTACATGTTGTCACTCTATTTCGAGAGGAATTGTCCATCACTACGATGGCTAGTACGAGGCTGCAGAGAACGTTTAACCTGCTCGATATTTATTGGTTCTAAAAGCCATATGGCCAGCTAATTACCACTGCAGCTTGCTTATTCTTGAAGCGATGTCGATATTCATTGTTCTTTGTGGATGTTTACAATACGCACTTTATGATACGTACTAATACCAATAGTACCCCGCTCCATAGCTCACCAAGCAACTTAGAGCTTTCATGCGGCTTGCAGTATTACCATTTTTTAGTAGAGTAGGCCATCACTAGAAACACTAGCAATGGTTAAGGCGTCATAGTGAAAGAACTTAAAGAACAATAGATATTATATTCTGTGCTATACCAATTTAGGTTTGCAAGATTTGGATTTTTAACATTTATTACGTTTACTTATTGCAATGACAGTCGATTCCCCCCTGTCCCAATCAATGCAATTCTGGTTTTATAGGTTTAAATGGGTATTACATAAAACTGAAATGAGTTAATTATTATCGTAGGGTAACAAAAACAATACTATCAGGATCGGTGTTCATAAATATATTTCTTTGTGAAAGATTTTTTTATTTTCAAACTTATATCATTACAAGCTAAATATATCATTGTGTCAAAACTTAAGAATATGTTATGTATACACGATAATTTTTTTACGATGGATTAACGTAAAGTTTTCGTTTATTCGGTAAAACTAATAGTTTAGGGTTAAACTTAGTAACTAAACTAAAGAAAGGAAGCTAACGGGCCCTTAACACTAGAGTTCCGCTGGTCGTCCGTCCGTCATTAGTGGCATATAGTAGTAATTTCTATAAATTCTATCCCGCTATTATAGAAATAATTAAAATAAGAAAACAAAGGGTATTCCTATTCTACAAAATTATTGGTGACGTCGAGATACACTTGACCGTTTTATGCTATTATTTACTTAATACAATTTATACTACTTATGTACAAGTAGAACGTAATATTTGCTTTGAAAAGGTTTATTCAATAACATTTACGGGTAACCCTGTATTGATTTTGTTTTGAGATTTAAACCCTTCGTTGTAATCCTATACAATCTTTTGTAAATAATGTCATTATCAGACACTAAAAATTATTTATGAGAGCAGAATGAAAACAGACTGTATTCATATTCAATCCGCATTATTATTATCGAATGAATTGAGCTATAACTACTCCCAGTTCCGAAGGTCTATAATGCGCAGGTGCAAATAACCTCATTCAATCGTCTTCATGGGATAGGTCACACGCGTTCATCATCTTGCTTTCATAACGTAAAAACTTCGCGTTAATCGACACTGCGAAAATTGAGTAACCATCCAGAAATTAAAATAAAATGTAATTTTTATCTCTTTAATCTCAATTGCAGAAACATTCATAACAAATGTCTCCTGTCCTGGTAAAATGTTTCGGTTGACAGTGTTAGGCAATATCACAAAATGATTAAATAATATGTGACGCTAATTTGTAAGCTTAACGGGTGCAACGAAAAATGGTAAATGAAGCAAAAGTGATATCACCGCCGGATTCTAATGACAAAATCAGCTCAAATGAACAACTGAACGCAACTGAAAGTAACGCGAGCACAACCATCAAAAGCCTGGAATATAAGGTGCCTTAGATAATTATGAATTATAAAGCTATTGATCCGTGTTATTGAAGAAGTTGATCTTTTTAGGGGTTGCTTTGGACATGTGCACTGAGGGATGTATGTTTGACAGCGTTATGGCTTCCATTAGGTGCATTAGTGCTTTGTTACGTGACCGCGTCTATGTTCCAAGCAGATGACATACATGAAACACACTGTAGAGTAAGTTTAACTCCAATTTCCAATTATTAAAGAAATAATAAAGCCTTGTGCTTAGAATAAAATAAAAAAATTCCACTGTCTTGTTTCAGGTCTACAATGTAGTTCCATCGATAAGTGCTATTACTGGAATCAGTCCACAGAGATATATTTGGAGGATATGTATTGCCTATCATTTGGGACCTAGGCTATTAATAGGTTCGCTGTACTACAACTATCATAAACACCGCACTTCATATATTGCGGATGAAAAGGTTAAACTTTAATGTCTTTTTCAATTTTGCTGTCAGAACATTTTAAATTAAAATTTTTGTTTACCTAATTAATAATTATTTCTATTGTTTGCGCAAATATTATACATTATTAAATAAAACGACTTTACGGAAAGTGTTCGAAACGACGGCAATTTAAAATATAAAAATAAACGCGATAAAATCCGTAAAGTCATTTTATTTAATTACCTAATTTAGTTTTTTCCACATACAGTTTTTTTGTATACTAAATATTATGGTTTTACATAAAGCTATAGACAAGACATGAAATGATCATACTGTAGGATGAATCTATTTTTAGGTTAACCGCCTATTTTATTCTAAAGAAGTTCAAATAATAAACTTATCGCTTTTTTTTTCAGGCACGTATACTAGCTACTAAATTGGGTGACGCATGTTATTGGTTAAACCTATTAGAATTATTCGCTCTCACTGGAGTGACGTACGTTTCCAACAGAGAAAATTACTGTAAGTGTATAAAATGGTTTTAAAATTGAATACCGTCTTTTAAGACCCTAGCTTCTCCGAGCAATTTAATTTTTTGCCTGTGTTAGATGTTTACTATATGTGATGTGACTGTCTCCATAGCCTAGAGGTATGGCGTTTCAGAAACCTAAGGCTGTAGGTTCGAGCCCTTGGGGCCTTAACTTTTTATCGTTGTTTCCTAGTTGGTTAGGTCAATGCGGGAGGATCAGCCAATTAACTTTAAAATAAATATAAATAACTATAAAACTACGTACCTGCGCCTTATCTCTCTCCAGTCCTTTTATATTTCCGTACCATCGGACTATGACAGTGAAGGAAGATAGAGCGCACATGAATTTGCGTGTTCACTTGGGTACATTATGGTAAACTGAAACTTACAATGTTCATATAACAATCCAGCTTATCACAATTAATAGATTTACTTCCCTAAGATAAAAAGGCACTATGCTACAAATAAATAAAATTGGAGTAAATGTTTGTAAAATTAAAATAACCGTTTAAATGATTACATTGTGATATATGACCAATAAGTGACCTTAATATGCTGTCTGTATTTTTAGTATTATTATGTTATTTGAATCTTATGTTGTATGTTTAGCTACGATAAGTTTGACACGTCTAAATAGATAAAAATCTCTAAGTAATAAATAAAGAAAATTTGTTCTAACTAATTTCTGCAATAGATGGTCCGATTTTGACGGGACTTTCACTGGAGGATAACTGACGTAACGTGTAGAAACTTAGACTACTTTTTTCTCACAATTAAAAACTAACAGATTTTTTTATACAATTACAAGCTGAATCGCGCGCTACAGCTAGTATATAACTTATAACATTTTTTACTAACTTCAACTTACTTTATCAAAAATATTTTAATTTACAGTTATTCATGAGAAAATATTCATATTATTTATGGTTGCCGCCCTTCTGCATATGCTATGTCGCGCAAGAGTGGGATGCATCAGCAGCAATACTGTGGAGTCGGTCCGTACGAATAAGCTCGTCTGGATATTGTTCTACGTTGCTATTGCTGCTACAGTCGGACTTATAATATTTTTTTTGAGGCATCGACTTCTGTGTCGTCCCCTTGGTAAGATTTTTCTAATATTTTAATGTGATAATTATGTATTTCAATGGACTCTTCCTTGATCAATTTAACTTGAAATATTGTAAAACTTTCTTTGATGTGAAATAATTTCAATATTATAATATTTAGAAGGCAGTTTTACAAGATGACCTAGGAGGTCTTACCTACCACTGCGGTGTCTATGCATTTTGGAAATCAGTAGCATGTAAAAATTACTGTGTTCTGGTTTAAAGGACACGGTCGCTAGTGTAATTACTGGGTAAAGAAACGGTAAATTTAATGTCAGAATATTTCCAGTGGACTTGTGGCGCTAAACGGTACAATTTTAATGGGATTTAGAGCCATCATCATCGTACAATAACTTATTCGTAAAATAGGTATTTTGATTAGTTAATGATTTAAATATATCTTAAACCTATGTTTAATATATATGGCTATTTCGTAAGAAAATGTAGTGCACATCTACGTCATGGGGATTAGTATCATATCATATCATAAGATTGGATGGCGACTACAAAGTGCACGCTAGTAAGTGACCAATGGTTAATTAGCAAATAAGAAGAGGCGAGAGAGATTGATGAGAGCTTCGTTTCTTACAAGTTACATTTTAGTATATTTATTATTTAGCGCATTTTTAACACGCTGTTTTGAATCAAAAACAATACCACATTATAATATATAGCAGTAGTTTACCTTTAGCTATACATATCTTAAATAACATGATAATATTTTTCCAGCATTTACGTGGTTTTCAGTGTGCGAATATATTCTCGCAACGACCAATATGGCATTTCATGCCCTTGTAGTTCGTGATTTGCCACTACACCAAATCCAAGTTGTGTCACCGGCGTACCAAAAGGCGGACTAAAGTACTACGTATAGATAATACATGGCAATTGGGACGATTCATCATTTAATTGTAATAATTATTATCTGTCAAATATACAATAGCCAAGAATTAATTAACGTTGATATCGAAAAATGGAAACTTGGAGAATAAATAATAAGCGGATATTATTGAAAATTACAAATTTTTATCTGTGCACAAAATTAAGATAGGTTTGTTATAAACAGTTTATGAATAAAGAATTGCATTTTAGTTTAAATTAAAGCTTAAAAGCAAAGCTTATTTAATAATGCAAGACGATTTTATTAATTTGTAAAGCCATCCCTTTTAATTTAATAACTTTCGTTAAAACTATTGTTAATTATATGATGGTTAAATTTATTTAATATTATTAGAAGCAATTTAGAATAGATTGTTTTTCAATATGTTTTATAAAAGATTATTAAAATATAAAAATAAGCTAGTACTGCCTTAATGACAAACGTGGTTTTTTACTGTAATTCAACAAAATAAAAATCGGTTTTGTAATTGAAGGTCACAATTATAATTCATATTAGGAACTGTAAAAAATCGGTATGGACCAAAATTTTAACGTGTCGCTATTATACGGGATAATACTTTGTAATAAAATACAAACATATCCTCGATCTATACAGTGTTAAACGTTAAGGACAGTCGATACAAAAAATAACATTTTATGGTATAATACTGATGTAGTATTTATACTTTTTCTATCACGGTATGAACAAATTCACGCCTTTTATGTCTTAAAATATTTTACATAATTGTTAAACGTTCAAAGATATTTTGGTTAGTGTGGCCAAGTATCAATCTAGTGATTGTTACATATTGACGGAAGACAGACACGTCATAACTGACAAAAATGAAATTGTTCACCACAGCCGATAAACATTAAAAAAAATACATTTTTGATCATAATTTTTATCTTAATTAATTTTATCAAAAATAAAAGAATATCACGAAAAAAATGACAATTATCAAATAATATAATTATGATCAAAAATTGAATTTTTGAATTGTTTTTCGGCTCTAGTGAACCGGCTTCCTTCGGTATGTATGTCACTTTACCTCAAATTAAAAAGATATTTAATCTGTTTAAAAACGCCTAGTTTTAAAACGTGTAGTGTGTGAATATAAACAGTAAATATTGGTGGGATGCGCTGACGTTTATGATGTTTTCGGTGGATCATAATAAACTCACAGGAACGCTTACAACTCTGCGCCATTAATTGCTTTGCTAAAAGTTACCTTATTTAGCTCAGTTTCATAGCTAGACAAAAATACTTTGTAACAATATAATGTTATGACATGTTTGTGTTTAATGTATTTAGTGTATTTTAAAGGATAATTTTTAAAGAAAGCCAGTGATTTGTAAAAAAAAATAGTTAATTTATAAAAGTTTGAAATTATACATAACAGGTTAAAAGCACATTTGTTTTATATTGCAAATTTTATTCATGTTCGAGTTATTTATAAAAATATGTATAGAATAATTAAAATATATTTACAGTACCGCAGAGGTAACGTTTGTTTGAAGAAATCTTTCACGTTTGGAATGGAATAGGTTAGAGGGCGCGTGCGTAGACTTATGTTCTTTAAGAGCTATAGAAGTTTTAAAGTGATGTATCTATAATATGCACAAAATGTGAGATACGTGAAGTATTTTTTAGTTTTAAGGATGGCACAAATTTATTTTATTTGGACTCGTAGATATAAACAATTCGCTGCTTGTTAATGATAAATTAATTTCATATTATACTTACATATGTTAAAATTTATGAGCAATAAATTGAAATTATTTTAAAAATATTTAGGTTTTACATTTTATTATTATTATATAGTGTCTATCATCATATCATTTACTCAGTCCACTGTTAAAATACAAAGAGTTATTATTAAGTATACATTTTTTTAATAGATTTTCATTTTTGCGTAATGTTATGTTATAAATAAAAAAGAAATTAATATTTAAGGCAATAAATATTTCCCACAATATTATTTATGTTTCCTTTACCTTATCGCTCAAATTTTGCGTTTACATTGCTTCTTAGTCATTTTAATTTATAGATTTAAAAATAAATGGAGATTGTTATAATTTAGGTTTAAAAATAAATTATTTTAAACTTAAATGTCGATTTTCTTCCGTCCCTGGTCCCTTATGAAAGTACATAATAAATTTCAGTTAATATCCCCCAATAATTAGTTTCTTTCTAAATATTTACTTGAGTGTATTAAATCTACAAGTAATACTTGTAAAAACCTTTAATAATATTGTTTATAAGTAATATTTAGTTTAAAAGTAACACCTAATTTATTTAGTTCAAAAGTAATAATAGTTAAAATAAAGTTATACTATAATTACGCCCTCTAGTTAATACATGATGTTTATTCTTTTGCAAAGTAGATGGCGCTAGACACTTTGACAGCTTGAAACGGAAAATCGTTCTATCTCACTCTTAATAAAGATGGCGACGTACGGCATCTACGCAGGTATAAAATTTACGTGTGTTAGTGTATACATACACAAAATTTCACGTTTGACCACTCTGACTACTCACACAAATGCGATGAACCGGGCGTACGCGGGGCGAGGGGAGTAACGTCCGTGAAGTTGTGTCAGCATATGCGCAAACGAGGTGCGCATTCGTCGCGTGCGTTGTCGGGATTCTTTGTGCCATTCTTCGCATACCAATAAGAGTATATTCTTTAAATTTACTCCTAAATTAACATTTAGTCAAAATTCGGCCCTATACTACATCTTCAAACTCCGTAATAGGTAAGTGAAAAATAATTTTACTGTGATTTTCATACAGTTTACTCGAGATTTCGGTGATTTTTATTCGGGAATGTCAACAATGTGATCGCAATCCTGCAATATTTTACATAGTTGTCGCGTTTGCTTCGCTTCGACTTCCGGTCGTTCGGGTGTCGGCATTTCGCGATGTAAACATTATCTAGTTTTGGGAAAGGGACATTTGGGAAAGGTGTTAGGGCATGAAGTGTGCTCAAGGTGTTTTTGTGTTGTTGAATTCGCTTTAGTGTGCTTGCTGGGATGGCGCAATTTTCGAAAGACGCGGTATGGTATGGTTCGCCCGCGTTACACTTCAGTCGCGTTGGTGGCTGTATGCGATTTGACGTATTTCGTGCGCGGTGATGACACTTGTCAGCTTATTTTTATGAAATGTCAGACGCTTTAAATGCATTGCGCGAGTGAATAGTAAACAAATTATTAGTGAAATTGATATAAATGCTGTGAGATTTTTGAAGGGTGACATGGACTGTTATTACTCGAAATATTATCCAAGGCGTGAGTACTACTTTATCGAAAATAAACAAACAAAATTCCTGGAATAACTCGTCGAATTCCAAGCATTTCAGTTCTTAAGTTACCGCTTACGGAGAGTTTAAAAACTTAAAAATCTGCTACAATCCTAGATAATGTGTTAGTGAACTATAAATTCGTCAATTAAATTGAATAGTGAATATTAGTTAATGCATTTTCTTTTTTCCTATCATAAAATTAATTAAAAAGTTTTAATCATGCTAGGTTTAATATTTTTAATCAATTTTTGCACGAGTCATTATTAAAATGTTACTAAATTATATTTATAAGATAAATATTGAGCATCGAATAAGTTAAGTGGTAATAACTAAGTGAGACTATCGTTTATTTTAGGGAATGTTATTTAGTTTGAAATTAATTTCGTATAACGATTATCGTTTGAGCATAAAAAGTAACTTAATGTAAGAAGAACTAATTTGAATAATACTTTTTTCATTGAAATAAAATTTAAGATTTAATTATATGAAAGTAGGCAGTAATTTCTTATGCAACGTTCTTTTTAATTTGATAAAATACATGGTACCACGGTTGCGTGTTGTATTCTGCCGTGAATACTCCTTATTTTGCGTTAGTGCCTATAGTCGTTATGTTTAAGGAAACAATGCATTGTGTTGTGCATTTTTAAAATAATTAGTTCTAGAATAAATATTATTTATAAATATACGTGTCTAAGTTATGGTGTAGTACTGTTTATTGTTTTTGTAATACAAATTTAGGCATTTTAAATCGTATAATTTTCTTGTAAGCTTCAGTTCGCGTTATTTTTCTCGCCGACGGCATCTATCCGTCATGTATTAAATACATTATTTAGATAGTTTCCATGTTTATATTTGTAAACTTGGAGTCTTTGTAGCGGCCATTAAATCCCGTTGAGTATATATTTGTAATATCGTTAAAATTAAACTATACTGCTTGACGTCGTTTGTTGACGGCCAATAATTTCTGTTCTTGGTTGACGCAAATATTCTCGAACAGTAGTAACGACTGTTTATAATTATAGAACAAGCATTTTGATATATAAGTAATGAGTTTAGTTTAAATAACGATGGTTTTAAGTTTTTTAGAAACTGAGTAAAATGTTATATATAACTCTTTTTGTGGTAAGAAGTTAAACAATTTTGTTCTTTTATTTTTTTTGTCTGCTCCAATTATATGGGTGAAAGCAATATGTGATAAAAAGTAAAGTCGTCCTAAAACGTAAAATATACTGACGGTGATTTACGTAATAAAAGTTGGTTGGTTGGCGGTTGCTAAGATACGATTTCAAACAATTTTTTTGTATATTTGTAGCAAAGGTTAGATTAAAATACGTATTTTGGTTATCCATCGATAATAATACTCGATTTATACCTTTAGAGCGATGTAACGACGTCGCAACAGTAACGGTTATTAGGCGATTATAAAAAAAAACGTTTTATTATCGATTCACACTTCGTGCGTAAAAGTTTTTTACCGGGTTTTTGGCAAGAGTTTTTAGGACCGGTAATGATCAAATAAAATTGTAATAGAAAATTAACGTTACTTAAAAGCTTAAATTTTAATAGAATAATAATGCTATATAAACTTATAGTAAGTTCATTTGTTTCGCTTGCTAATTTTATTAGATAAATAAATAAAAAAGTATAGGAAGTTCATTTGTTTCGCGTGCTAATTTTATTAGATAAATAAATAAAAAAGTATAGTAAGTTCATTTGTTTCGCGTGCTAATTTTATTAGATAAATAAATAAAAAAGTATAGTAAGTTCATTTGTTTCGCGTGCTAATTTTATTAGATAAATAAATAACTAATAAATAACCCACTCATCAACAAGGACTATAGACGATGGTCAATAAGACGCGACGCGTTGATAAATTACCGTCAAAAAAAAGCGCACAAAGTCGCGCGGTACAGCTAGTCTGAATGTATTTCGGTTTTGTCTTAGTTTACTATTAAAGATACGGAGTGTTAGCGAAGTGTGAGAGCTTATGTGCCCCGCTCGTTTGCCAAGAGTTATTTTGGTCAATGCAAGTTGATGTTTTTATTGCGCGCCGCCGCCTCTGGCGACAAGCAGCGAGCGGTCTCAAATGTACCCGTCCGAAAAAGATCTGTAGTCCACTTGGATAGCAACGGGATCGCGGTAAAACTTAAATGGTTCTTATTGGCCGACTGCGGCTAAACATCGTACGTAACGTACGTCAAACGTTTGATTTTTCTCTTTTTAAGTATCCACTTTTTGTAGTTTGTTTGCAATGCCTGCCATCTAACTGACCCGTAGCCTAGTGGTAAGGGCGTATGCTTTAAAAACCGGAGGTCGTGAGTCGAATCCTGCGGGGACTCAACAAATTTTTATTGTTGTTACCTAGTTGGTTAGGGCAATTTGGGCTGAATACCCAATTGTTTGAAAAGTAAGATGATCCATGCGTCGGATGGGCATGTAAAAGTCAGTCCACCTGCCTAGCCGCATTGGACCAGCGTGGTGGGTATGGTCAAACCAGTGAATCTAACGGGGAGGCCTGTGTCCAGCAGTGGACTTACACAGGCTGATGATGACGATAACGCCTGTCATATTTGTGTCTGTCAATTGGTAAATTATTATACATCAGCGTTGAAGGTGTAATTTAGGATGAATTGATTTATTTGAATCTTTCAAATAAATTATCACGCGTATTATTAAGCGTACCTGCGGTATACCTGCTATTATTAAAACCGGCTTAGGTTATTATCAAAAGTATTAAGTGAAGCTAAACTTATTTATCAAACATATTTATCTTCTTATTCTTACTGTATTATACAAAATAAATAGTTTTTTTTAAATAAATCGTACACTATTATTATTAAGAAGTGTGTTGGACTTTTGGAGAAAAACAGAGGTCGTTAAAAGGTGTTCAAAAACTAGCTTATAAATGTCTTAGTTGTTGCTATTCTAACTTGGTCCTGTAATATTTTGTTGTGATTAAATTATGTACTGTATAAAGTTTTGTAACATTATTATTATCATACAGTAAATGAATGTTATATAATTTTGAACATTTTTTAAAATATACGAATAGTTAAAGGCTAGGCAATACAAACACCACAAAAACCTATAAGAATCACTTATCTATGTATCTGAATGCTACTTTATTTCTAGAATCTTGAATATAATAAGGGCAAAATTTTGTATGGAGGATTTTGTTACCCTATAACCCAAAAACGAGCTAGAGATTGGGCCGAAATTTACAGAAACCTTCAACGTTAGAATGCTATATCGGATATAAATACTAAATTTTTGAGATGCTCTAGGTATTTTTGTTGCGTATATGCGTGCGAAGCCGGGTAGTAAAAAGTTGGTTCATAAATTTTGCTAAAAAGCAAATCCCAACTAAATAACTTATAACAATAACTTAAAATGTTTTTAAAACAACATTACCTAACTAGTCATCACTATATATATTAGTTTGTTATTCAAATTTACTAATAACAATATTTAATCTGTGCCATTAATTTAACAAAAATGGTATAGTTTTTAAAGATAACACAGCACTAAGCAAAGTGAATCTAGAGATAACTTATAGATACATAAACTTTTTCACTCTTTTTATTGAATACATATTATATAGATATAAACATTCAAACACGAGAAAAATTTAGTATTAATTTGCATACAATACAGGTTTATTTATCCGAATTCGATGCAAATATTATTGCGGCGTAAATCATTATGCAGATGACACATAAATATTGAAAAATAACTGTTTTTAAAAGTTAGCTGCAAACGTGTCATAAATAATTAACCTATACAAATAAATAAAATTGGAGTATCTGTTTGTGTTATTAAAGTAACCGTTTTAAAATTATTAATTTGTGTTATGTAACTGTTATAACATTTTTTTAACCTAGAGCTACGGGCTGCTTTTTATCTGAATTTGGACCCTGGAATAGTGCCAATAAACGAGAAATAATACATAAGTAACACTATCTATGGATTTACTAATCTAATGACATCTTATATTACCCTCGTACATATTATTAATATGATAAAACTGTCAAGATCATCATGAAAGTTATGGATAGATTTGACATTACTTCTTTGATAATTAGAATATTGAATGCGGCCGTAAACATCAAAGATTTTGACGTGGCTGTAAAATGTGTATTAAGATTTTGTGTAGTTAAATCGTAACATAGTATTTTGCGCAATGTCGTTTACAAATGTTCCTCTATTTTGTTGGAGCTAGACCCGAACCAAATAATATAGAATCAATGTAAACAACGTTTTAATGTAAAAGCGCTAAAACTTAAATCGTTCTGATTGGCGGAGGTCACCACGCGATGTTTAACCAATAAGAAACCGTATTTTTGGCGCCAATAGCTTTTAAATATTTTTTGAAAGTGAATTCCTTATCATTGGTTTGGTTATAAAACGATATATCGTCATTTATACGATACTAGCAGTCCGTTCACGGACCTGTCTGTGTTATTTTTGTTTTGAAATGGATTTTTTTGAGATAAAACGTAGCTTATAATAACATAGGAGACAGGATGACAAGGGGATTATAGCTTTTTAGTAGTGAAAGAATATTGCAAATCGTATAGTAAATTTTTGACGTTCGTAAGTGCTCAGTAGAGCCTAAATTGAATAAATAATTTTTGACTTTGACTTTGAAGTCGTTTAAGTAGATCCGACACTACTTAATCGATTAAAAATAAACAAACAATCAAATCTATTCTCTTTATATTATTAACGGACAAATATCTAATGCTAAAAGCGAAAATTATCGTTTTAGTATCTAGAGCTGGACCATCACCGGTGGTAGGTCCCCTGTTTACATGAGACCGTATGGGTGGGTACCACCGCGGTGCCTATTTCTGCCGCGAAGCAGTAGTGTGAAAACACTGCTGTGTTCCGGTTTGAAGGGCACCGTAGCCAGCGTATTTACTGGGTAAACGAGACTTAACCCCTTATGTCTCACGGTAGGCAGCGCGTTGGCGATACCAGTTGTATTGCCAATGTCTATGGGTGTCGGTGACCACTTTCCATCAGATGGCCCGACTGCTCGTCTGCCTGCGTAAGCCATAAAAAAAAAATCTAAGTTTCAAATAAGTTTTAAATGAAGAGTCAAAATATATAGCTATATATGCAGCTAAGTATTGTTATTAACTTTATCAATCAATAGTAGATTTACATTCAGTTGCTAATACTTATATTACATTTGTATGCATTGAAGTGAGGAGTTGTGGTAAGTTTGCCGGTTCTGTAATATTACAATCCAGGATCAATTGAATAACTTCAAATAGAGTTATAACAATCTTGTTGGATGTGATAATGATCAAGTTAAGTTGTTTGAAATATTAATTTTCAATTACATAATTATTTTAAAGACTAATCCATAAAAATGGTCGGTTAATTAAAACGTTTTGGAAGCTTAATGTTTTAACGGTAATTAATGTTCTCCATGTTCCACTTAATTATACCTGTCGTTAAATACTTTTAATTGATCTAAAATACGATCATATTAAGCGTGTATTCAATTTCAAAGTTTTTAAAACTTGCAATCCTGGATGGACATTATTGGAAAAATCCACAATTTAAAATTCAATACACGCTAATCGACAATAATACGGTGACAACAAATCTACCGCTATAAAGGAAGTGTAAAAGACCATAAAAGTTGTGTATAATCCTGATGAATACACCAAAGGGGCCTTTGAGTGACTGTTTGCCCTAAAGGCTGCACCGGCTACCTGCCGTCCCCATTGATCCCGAATCGAAACGACCCCGTCACGTATTAACTGGATGTCCCGGTATTTCCTTACAGCGGTTTGCGATATAATGCCAAGCAAGTATAATGGAAAATTTGTAATGCGATACGCCGGGTTCAAGGCGACGCGATCAGTGCGTTTCGCTTGCCGCGTGTCTTCGGATCGCAGTAGTGCTTGAATCGGGTTTTGATGTTTTGCATTCGTTGTTAATGATAGTTGGTACTAAGGTTGATATGAGCATCAGCATCTTAAAAAAATCAGCTTCATTTTGCCTCCAGTATTAGTGTCAGCATCCGTTGATGTTATGAAAGAATATATCAGTATTGACTCCGTTTTATATCTATTTTTTTTATATAATGTAACCCCTATGGGTTATGTTGCCTGCATCCGTATGCCATGCCGAGATACGGCTTACTGTAAGATTGGTGCCCGTCCCAAACTGTCAGTCATTTAACATCGATTACATAAACCGGAGCTTAATTCAAATGATAATGCGACGATGCTTTGAGTTGCGTTGTTTACAAAATATTAATACTTAATTAAAGTACTTTTTTTAAGTGTAAATATACGATTATGAGATATAACATTCTGTTATTGTTCATGTTACTCGATTGTTCTCATCTCCCTTAAAGTAGGACACTTACTGGCAACAAGGCATTATTGTTATCCAGAAGGCATTTAGTGTTATTACATTTATTCTAATAATTTAAATAGAAAAGTTAATTGGTTTACTTTGAATACATATTTTTTATGTTAGACAGGTTTTAATCAAAAAGGTTCTAGGTTTCGTAACATGACGCGGAGATTAGGAGCTGAGCAGTTAATGCTCAGCTGATAAAGAAATTAAGGAAAGGAGGCTTTTCATATAGAAAGTTTCACAGAACAGTATGTTTATTAAAAAACTTCTAAAAAAGTAGAGCTCCGGACAGCACGACAAGTTTACTTCTAGAATAAGCTACCATATGCCGTGGTTACAATAAGATGTGATTAGATGCTGCCCATACATTTAATTTACTTACATTTGTATTACGTTTATTATATCTGTTTGTTAATATGAAAGTAATTTTAATTAATTTCTAATTTAAACTCTGTGATAAATAACTGTGCGCATAATGTATTATAGAAACTGCGTGAAAAATAAAAATAAATAAATATCTTTGTCCAAGAACTTCTCAAACGTTTAAAATTAAGTAATAAATAGACGCGACAAATCCGTAAAATTTAAAATCACTAATTGTAATGTTTTAACGATTAACTTCTTCATTGGAGTTTTTATGAAACCTAACCAATTGAGACGTAGTATATGAATAAACGAATATTTTAATCCGTACATCGTATTATTAAAAGCACCACAATAATTATCTCTGATCCACTGTTATACATCGTGTTCCGGATGGCGGAAAAAGCGACTGGAGGAGATATCATTGAGACGCCTGTCCAGTAGCCTCGCTCTATTCTTGTACTCCTATTTGTGGACTCCCACGTGTAGCAATCGCGGCAATTGTATCAAAACGAGTCCTAAAACTATGGGCTTTAAGTTCATATTCAATCCTAGCGACCTTTAAGACCGTTTTGGAAGGACTCGAGCGAAAGGACCCACTCCTTGCCTCTTATTTATCTTAATTTTACTCTCTAAAATGACAAATGAGCTTTGCGGCGAAGCGACGTAGCTGTTGTCGTCGATTGGTGTAATTTTACACATGTGTTATGATCGGAAAAATGGGTTTATTTTTAATATTTTGTAAACCACAGTAAAGACGATTTGTTAGAATAATCGCTAGCTAGGAATGATTTAAAATACAATTCTTGTACAGGTTAATAAATTTATGTTTACCTACAATATACTTTAAAATTGCATAAAAATATAGGATATTTAAAAATATTTTTTTCTGTATTAAACTTTTATTTGAAGATAGTAATATGATTGTTCAGAAATTGCGTTAATACCGAATCAAAATTTATAAATAAGATCATTGATAAAGTTTGTCGTGCCTCTGTAATGAGATTTAACGCCCTTTTTGTCATTACCTGTTTAAAAGGAGACTAGTGATGTTAATGCTTTATTAATTTTAACTCTCATCGACAACATCCATAAAGCAGTGGCACAACACTAGCTCGTCCAAGCCGACGGGCAGTTTCTCAATAATTCACCCGATTGAGTCCGCGCTGCAGGTAGCTACCGTGCCCAGACTTCACTTGTTAAACTATCGTTACAATCGGAATTGTTCCCCGCGTTCTTGGCGATTTAATTAAACTTGTTATTTGTACGTTTTATTTCGCAAACGCCGACCCGCTTTGATTGTCCGACGTCTAGCCTTTTGTGCGAGCGTTTTGTTAGTTGGTTGCGCAGTGATGTTGATCTAGTGTTTTAAACTGTTATTAATTTGTTTCTATAAAAAACTTAAACGTTTAGATAGTTAAAGAGGCCCAATTATGTATTACAGTTTGTTTTAACCACGTCCTAAAGAATCATATGCTTTGCGTATCGATCTTTATCGCCTTCTCTAAGCTTATAATGACTTTATGAACAAGTATTTTTCTAAGGATGAAAAGAAAGTTGTTAATCTAAACGATAGAATGTAAAGTTAAAATCATCAGTTTGCTTATAGCAACAAGGCATTTTCGAATCTATTAATCTATCCATTATCCAATCATGTACGCACAAACCAACCTAGTGGAGCTACATATATTATATGCATTATATAGATGTACCGAGAAACAGGGAACCTATTACGCAAATAGCAGTCTGATATTTGCATAGCATCGACCTTTGTTCAAATTTTGTTGCAACATCCTTTAACTATATACCATGTTGAACTGTAGACGGCGTCTGTTAAGGGGCTATCAATAAATAAATTCAATTTCTTAGCTAAATTCCTTAAAGGGTGTATAGATTAGTCTTATTAGGTACGTAGTATTCTTCTTTGTCTGAATCTAGTAACTTTTAGTTTATGACATTTATGGCCATAAAAAAAACATAAATTTAACACGGTGTCAAAGCTGTTTTTCTTGCAAAACTAATCATTTTAAATGTAATAATGATGACGTCCACAATTGTAAGAGTGTCGTTTAAAAATCATGTGATTGAATGATAAAAATTAGGTGGTCAACTTACGTAGAAAAATAAATATAACTTTAATAAATTAAAAATATGAAACCTCTTAATTACTCCAAACAATTATTGGGCCTTTAATTGAAAAATCTATTTAGCTAACAAAAGTGTTGCCTCCGAATAAATCGTTACAGAGCAAATTGTCCCTGAGAGCGAAGCGGACATCTAAAAGTTCACAATCAGAACTTTTTTTCTGCGTGACTTCATTATCCCAACGCGAGAGTTGCCGCCGACCAAAAGCCAACCGACTCTTTTACTTAACAATTCAATAGAGACTTTTAGATGGTTCTTTATACTAGATGGGCTTTAGTCTTTTTAGTTTAGTGTATATTTTTTATTTAATATGCTTCCAAATAAAAGGTCATTATTTATGGACGATTTTAAATTTAATAAATTTACACAGCCTAGATTTTGAATGGTTAGAAAAACATATATTGAACTAACTTGTGAGGTAAACGTTGTACAAATCGTTAAATATCTCATCACTAATGATAATAAAATATATGTTCAAATAAATATTATTTTATTTAAAATTGCCTTTATTAGCGTTGTTTATTAAAATGTTAGGTATTTGTTAAATAAAAAGTTCCTTTATACTCCAACATAATGATGTTGAAGTCGTGTAATAACTAAACTAAACTGCGATAATTTCTTATGTTACAAACGTATTCAATCATAGAATATTCCTCATGATCCATTCCCCCGTCCTATGATGTATACTCAAAATTTCGTTCTTCCTCAACGAGTCGTCGCAGATTGATGAAGCGTCGCCGTCCGCAGCGGCGCAGCGGAGCGGCTGTCGCCCTATAAATTAGTCCCGATCCGTATTAGAGGTATCTAAGCTGCGATCATCCCGCTCAGACGTACGTTGTAAGGCGACGCTAGAGAAGGACAGCGGCAGTCGCTTTTTTTGCTCCGCGACCTGTTAACCGTAACTTCGTAACTAATGTCCCAACTTAAGACGTTCGCCCAACAATAGCCCGGGACTGTCCCGAGTTGTACGCTCCAACTCGACGCCCGCCCGCCGCCATGTTGCGGCCCTCGTTAAGTCGCCACCGCGAGAATTTCTTACTTATTTAGGTTAAACATAACGTCGAGAGATCCGACGAGATTGCCGCAGCCATGGCGTACCTATCTGTAATCGGTAAATGGTTACTTCGAGTCTCGATATGTGAGGCATCCCCTTAGGAATGCCACCGTCGCCGCGTGTTCTTATAAGCGCCCGCTCGGACTGAATTTTTTCTTATCGGCCGATGCATTTTCTGCGAGTTTTGAATGCGACGTAGTGCTCGCTCACTGGCCTGTCTCTAGTGTCGTTTTACCGCCTCGATAACTTTGTTTCGCCCCTCGGACGTCGGTTTGCTGGTTGGCTATTAATAAAGTTTAATTGCCACCTCCTTCGCATTCGTGTATTTTTGTCTCGTTTTGCGTTACGCTACGTGTTCGCTTTCGATTGGACTACCTTGTCTCTATGAACATTTTAAGGCTCGTTTGATGCGTTAGATATTAACTCTCTGTTTTAAGATGTTGTAAATGAGAAAGCAATTGTGCTAGAGGGGGAGGGGTAATAACCCGTTTCTGACATCCATCACTGAGGCGCAATTGCTTCGCTGTCACTTCTATTCCCGGACGGTGCGTTTTGCTAATGATTCCCCGGAGATAAGTTTGCGTCTCACTCGCTATGGCTTTGTGACAATATCTCGGATACAATCGTTCCGATTAATTTAACTGTAGCAAAGATTTTGATTTTGACGTATTTGACGTTAAAGTATCAGTAACTCCTGGCTTTTTTTTTGTTTTTTTTTTTTTTGTAGTTACAGGTGAAAATAAATATGTAGTTCTCATTCGACCTTATTATGGCCTTGGGCCAATAATTCAATCCATAGAACTAATAGTATAAAGGGAAAGATTAGATTTTTGGTGGATGTTTGTATTGAATAAACTTATAAACTACTGTGCCCGTTTAAAAGAAAATCTGTAACCAGGAGAAAGCTAATTGTGTAACATAGGCTACATTTTACTGTAGAAAATCTTTTTAAAAGAATTGCCATGGGCACGGACGGACTGTAGTAATTTGCTTTTTACGCGTGTAAAGCATTTTAGAAGTTCAAGTGTTGATTATATTCTTGTCAGTCAATTTGTAGTCGTCAATCTTTGTAAATTAAGTGTTATAAATAATCTTATCAGCTCTAATGATAGGTGCTACTTAAATGCATTAATATATCAGAAATCTCCACTTTACATATTGATAGTTTGCGAGAAATAAAAATAAATTGCCTTCGTTTGTTCAGTAGCAGAGACAAATCTGTCTATTGTTCTTTCATAGTTCACCTGGGCAATGCGAATCATCCAATGTAAAGATGATCCAATGAAAACGATGATTAATGTCGGACGGACATGTTAAAACATCGGTCAAGCGACATCTGTATTTCATCCTATTAAACTATGAGATTTAAGGCAAAGAAAGTGCACCTGTATCAGTGCACTTGTAAACTGCACTATTGTTATATTATCATCTGATCGGGTAGCCGATCTGACTAATTCAATCAGCAAAAGATATCTTTCCCTTTTTGTAAACGTAAGTGACGGTTCACTACCTGACTTGCTGATGTATCGATAACCCTCCATGGCGATGATAGACTGATTCATCGATAACCCGTTACGAAATTCATAAAAGCTACCTTAAAACTTCGTAAGATGTCAATGATAAGTTAAGTAAAGAATATAAATAGTTAACATACCTAGTTTAAAAATAGTTTACAGAATAAATGAGAAGCGATTATCACTCTCATTCTATTTATAAGCGCTTAAGACCCCGCCGCTAGATACAAGTTCTTAACAGATTTTAATGAGAAAATTTTAGTGCGATATTTGTGTATGTTGTATGTGTATTGCAAACAATATGGTTATCTTGATTGTTAAAATCCTCTTTTGATTATATTTATTGTAAATAATATTCTTAAGTAGCGTTTAAAAAAGAAGATGTAGAATCTATTTACATCCATTTCTAAAAGCTGTATCTATGTTTCCTGCAGATACTCTTATATATCTCTGATGCTACTTATCATCGCTAAGACTATCCCTGAAGTTAGGATTTTGAAAAATCAAATCGGATTTGATTTTTCCTCCAATCAAGCTATTAGAAAATGAAATATAAAGAGGCCAACGAAACCGCCCAACAATACTCGTATCATGAAACCGTTCATAAAAACTCACTTCAAAAGGGTGAACTTTTCATACGTCCGATAAAATTAACAAAAAAAAATAAAAAATCAACAAGAGTCGCAAACAAACAAAACACTTTCCGGTGTCACACACAGCCCGCTTTCCCCATTATAAAGGCATTCCGCGCGGCGTTGGCCCTTAATTTATTCGCGTCGCAGTTCTCCGGCGACGATTCCCACAGGGCACGGCTCAAAAGCACCGCTGCTTGGGCTCTCTCGTTCATTTATTTTTTTTGCCCACCGCCCAAAGCATTCGGTCGGCACAATCGCGCCCGGACGGACCCCCATTCCTCGCGCTCCGCACTTTTTCCTACGGCCTCGTTATTTAATTGCCCACTGTTGTCTATACGCCGCCCTCGGTCGCGGTATTCGGGTACTGGCGGCTGATATGATGTTTCTTTTTTTTATTGTATGTCCATGACGCTCATGTGATGGTAAGTGGCTCGCCCTGTCCATAGGAAAAGCGGCGTAAGACGCCACTGCTTACCACCCTGAGGCATATGTTACGCCTTTACACAGTAATTACGCTATCTATCGTGCCATTTAAACCAGAAGACAGTGGTGTGATGACTCTATGACTGGCGGCAAAAATAGGCCCTGCGGTGGTATTACCTAGGCGGTTTCTGGGATAGACCTATTAACATGTGCGAGGTCATGGCAACGGCAACGTCTTAATCAATGTTACGATTAACTGATCTCGTTTTGTAGTAGTAACTTATGCAGTAGAGCTTGAGTACTGTATTTATATATATATATATAGGTTTAGATGGCAATACGCAAACTATGAGTTTGCTACTTATTCTTGTGTACTATGCATTTTAAACACATGCTTTATACTTAACGCGCTTACATATACTAAAGGTTGTTAAATGATCCTGTAATTAAAATTGAAATGTAATTATCTCAGTTTATAAATCATATGGGCCGTTTCTTTCATGTTATTTAAAATAATCTAAGAAAACTAAAACAGTTGAAATTTTCACTTGTGCAATTTTATAATAGTCAAAATATGTTACAATTATGTTACACGCAAATGACAGAAGTCTGCATATTTAAAAAAAATAATACCCTATTATTATCAGCATACATTTCAAATTAAAACAGGAAATTAACTTTCAAACGGTGCATTGTATATAAAGGTATTCGAACACAATAACCGCAATTGTCATAATGCATCAATTATGTTTTATTTATTAAAACAACAGCCGTGTACTGCGTATCAACAAACTTTTACAGATAAAGCATGTTCTCTAAACGCGTTGGATGTTGCGGACATTTCATTAGTTCGGAGTTGCTCCGTGCATTTCCATTGTCCATTCGTTGGTTTTCCAGAAGTAGTCTCCGTCCACAGCTTTTGTAGCGATAGTATCGCTGAATATAATAAAAAGCACTGTTTGTACACAAATGGAAACCCCCTAATGGAGAAGGCGTGCAGAAGAGTTGGCCTATGCCCAGCTGTGGACTAACACCGGCTGATGATGATGATTTACACAATCTACAAGTATAGCCAATACAATACATGTAGTTATGGGACTATACAAAATAGCAAGCCACTAATAAAGGACGTAGAAAAAACCGTATATACTGTTTTTATTGGTTTATTATCTTGTTATTTTCTAACTCTTTACATCTTGGTTTAATCTACTGTAGACTATAGACGCACTATAAGACGCTTTATACCGCATACGAACCCATAGAGACGGAACGTAATACGCCGCGCTCTAGTAAGAGTAATGTTTTTATTAATGTCCCATTGTTTCGTAATCGCTCCGGATTCGAACCGGCGATAAGACATGTAACGCCGAAGCTGTGGTCTCGAGACGTTTCCATCAGACCCCATATCTGAGTTTACCATCGCCGTTTTTAGTAGCCGCGGTTAACCGATGCCATGCTTGAAGGGCCAGCACGAATATACAGTGAGCCTTCATTAACATTTCTCTGGAATACCATTCAAAAATTACCATTTTGGAATGGCATGCGGTGAAGTTAGTTATGTGGCTTTCGGTCCTGACGCTTTGACCCGAGCTGAACGGAGGCGTTGCCGGTGGTAATAATACGTAGGCAGCGGATGTATTGTAAACTATTTAATTACGTATATTAATTCCCGGCGCAATACTCGAGTACCAGGCTCGCATGATTCTTGTTTTTGTTTTCACTCTATGCTATTAAATGGTAATCTATCATTCGAAAGAAGCTTTGCAAGATTAGCTAACTGTAATTTATTGAAACAGTCCAAAAATTTGATCTTTTTGTTATTTAAATCACAGAATTGTACCCTTTTTATTCAACAAAAAACAATGATAGTGAGGGTACCGGATAAAAATTAATTTTCGCTGAATGTCCATACACACGTTCTGCCAAATTTAGTTTAGAGCCCTCTGGGATTGCGTGCAAAGTACTTCATCGCATATACGGTCCGAAAACTAAAGTTTATGCTGACAAAATAATTTTACGCTATTTAGCGTTAACATACAATAATAATGATGTAACCTCAAAACGCTAGAGCTTTACTTATTCATTTTAGCTCCGATGGAAATCCTAAATGTATACTCATCGTTACTGACCTTTATTTCTGACACATTTGGTGAAACTACACGACTAGACATGTAAAATATCGTAACCCAAATTTAGAGTAGCTATGTTAAATTATGCTCGATAATGATCGCGTAGATCAACTAATGCACGAGCTTATTTAGATGAGGCATCTTAGTTTTGTCAAATAGAAAGTTATCTTTTGTAGGTCGACAAAACAATGTAATTTGTATCTTGTCTGGTTACACTCTAATTTAAATGCGTGTACATGTTTCTACTTGTCAGAGGTGGCATTACGGGATTATTCAGATGTTAGTATTATGTTGAGTTATATTCATTTTCATTTGGGGTTAATCTGCGATGCGCGCGTTTGTAGGATTAAATTTGTATTAAGGTTTATTGAGAGAACGTTTAGCTAATTAAATTTCAATTGGAAAATACTTATTAATTACGCAAGCTAAAACATTACATTTAATATCCGGGTAAATTTCGTCAGGACATAATCGCTTAATCTTCTTATAAATTTAGTTGAAAAAATATTCCATTTGAGGTAGACTGATATCATTCTCGAAAAAAGGTTGTTATTTTTTAAATAAGAACGCGAAAATCTCTAAACAAAATCTCTAAAGTCTCAAGCGCTTCGTGGCTGCCTTATAATAATCGCGCGTCATTGTTTTACCAATCATCATAATTGTTTTTGGCGACTCAAAACTTTGACAATAATTTCCAAAAAAGTTTTATTTAGTTCATTTAAAAATACACTAAGTATTATACAATAGCATTCTAAGTTGATTAAACTTGATTTAAGTCATAACATATATCCCTCAACAACATCAATTGTTAGCATAAACAGGTAAACCCAATAACGCAACATGTACAAAAATCTCCGTACACATCTCAAACGGAATGCTGCACACAAAATCGTAATGCATCGTGCGATCGGCCATTGTGAAAATGCCACAGGGTCGAGCGAGCGAAGCGGTTCTAATAAATAAGCCATAGCTATTTAGGCGGATTCGGGGGCCGGCAGTGGACGGTCAGATTCCTAGGCTGGCCGGCCACGTGTGCCCCCGCATGCCCCGGTCCCATGCCGAATATTCCATGCGCAACGGACGCGTGCAATGCAATCGAGTAATGCACTACGGCCGAATTGAATGTCGCACAAATTCGCAACCGCCCTCCGTCGTACGCCGTATCGTGTGTCGTCTCCGGTCGTGCCTGCGGATGCTTCGAATAGCCGAATGTTCAGTTGCTCAGACTCTATCTGGCGTCAGTCAGTGAACTATTTGGAGTGAGATGATGTAACTCTTAATCAATTGGTGTATGTTTTATTATCTTTACAATTACACTGTTTGTGACAACTTTTGACGGCGTCCAAAACCGATTTATTCGTAACGCTCTTTTAAGATTGAGGATGATCGGTCGTAGGTACTACGTCGGGTCTTACGAATAAATTTAAAAGAATACGCTGCCTATAAATTTTATGAATCACCGCGGTACATACAGTGAAAGATCTCTTTTTATATCAACGAAATTTGGCAGCGGTTTACAGTTACTCACGGGACGGGGTAAAAAACGTTCTGCAAAATTGTAAAGTAAAATTTGCAAATGTCTTCATTATTGGCCCCTCTCATCATCCCCACGCACGACATTAAATTTAATTACGTTTATCATCGGCGAAGATCTTTTAAACAACTTAACACTGGCTCAAATTTACACGTAAATTACACTTTAACATGAATAATGTATCCTCGGTTAATGATTTTGAATTTTATACACCGAAAGGACATTCCTTAGTACGTCGATTTTATCCTTGAGATAATTTTCTTGAACTGAAGATGAAAACAATTGTAATATAAGATTTGAAGATGGATAGCAAAAAACTTTATGACTTTTTTTCTTAAAGCAAACGTTGACCCCGGTTTTAGCAATTTAAGTAATTTTAATGTTGTAATATATTAAAATTGTTTGAAGCAGTTTTTAAAAATGTTATCACGATTTCTAGTGTAGTTTAATATTTTGGTAATATTCATACACTTTTTTTGTATTTCGGTAAACGTGCGGAACGAGTACGGTATTCAAAACAATTCAAGAGTTTAATTTTTTTTAAGGAAAAATAAATGTGCTTTGCTTATTATTTTCTTTTTGTTCTATAATACATGTTCTGTTTATTTTAGGTAAGTGTCAAATGGAAAATTTCCACCGGTGATCAGTTCACGCACGATGCATCCCGCCGGGTACTACGCTAATATCGGTAAGAGTGAAAAGCTATTATACTAGCCCGGGCCTCTCAATATCCAATCATAGGTTTTAGGTTCCAAAAATGTCCAGTGTTTAAGAAAAAGGCACACTAATGTGGAAAACAAAAGGACTATATATGGCGGGATATATCTGGACCGTTAAGCTAAATTATAGTTTGACAGATTGACATAAAACAAGGCTGACGTCAAATTCGATTGGCGGCAAACAGTCGGGCTCTCTTATTGGTTAAACATCATGTAATGATTGAATATGGAAGCGGTTCACCTATAAAAATGCGTTCGCTTCTGACGACATTAGTGTTTGACATACGATTTTATTTACTTTAATTATATCAATGATTTAGCTAAACCCATTCGTTAATCATGATATATAGTGTATATAATAGTAGTTATTTTGTAGATGTTTCTCGAAAAATTCAAATTCAAATCAGCTGACTGACATGTGTTCGAAACAATACATATAGGAACAACGTCACGTAAGTGCGTTATCAGTGTTAATTACTCACCGTTATCTTTTATCAATTCTACGAAACAGAAAAGTTACGATAACTGGCGTGATGAGGAAGTTTTGCGGCGCCTAAATTTGTAAATGAATATATTAAAAATAATCTATTGTATATTCTTATATTTTTTTTAAATATATATCTGGAATGATTGTAAACAAATTTCTGTAACACTTGTAACTCATTTGTGGTGCGCAAACATTTGTTTCATAAGGGTTAATGTCCAGAAACAAACTAAACCAATACGGAGTACTGGAGGATTGTGCTATAAAAATTGGACGGAGGTCTTGAGATCGAATCCAGAATTGCTTCGTCCTGTTTTGTAGAATCAATATGGACTAACACCTGATTGATTATATGATGCGTTTAAGAAACAAAAATAATTGGTTTAGATATTCAAAAAAATCTTTGACAATCGTAACAGACTTATAAGCGATCAAGCACATTAGTCCCTCTGGGCTGTGGAGTTAACATTAGAAGAGAAGAACAGGCGACTCTATAAATTGACCCTTATTAATTGTTCGACTATTTAGATTTTATCGCAAAATAAATTTAAAGCCCGTCGACAAACATCTTACATTTGTAAACTATTAATTATGACCATTATCGTCTGCTGACATTAAACGCTAAATTACTAATATTGTAATTATAATTGCACTTGATGCACTTGAGTTTATTATATTACATAATTAAGTTTCTGCATCACACTTCCAGGGAAGCGCGTGTTGCGTGATATCTCTTTTTCCATTTCCCTGCAACTCCTCAATACTTTTCAATTACGGCATTTCACTTACGCGTGGAACTAATCCTGTTTACACGCGATGCCAACATATCTGATTAGTTCGTACTCTTACACGTGCACGAGTGTAACAAATGTAATTGTGTACGCTAAAACACACGCCGACCGAACGGTTAATGTTTTTCTGCTGTATTTAAATGTCATAGGTAACGCGTAATGCTCCAATAGGTCGATTGTAAAGAATTGATTTTCATATTTGAAAGGTTTCATTATGTTAGACTGCAATAGGGCACGGACATGTTCCTATTTAGCTCGAGTACAGCGTTGTCAATACTCTGCTGTCTTACTGTTTGAAAAGCACCGCAATTAGTGCAATTATACCAAGTTATTGAAGCACCAGTCTGTCTTTTAAAACAAGTGTGTTTTGCGTTTATTCAGTCAACGTTTGTCTATGTCCAAGTTTAATCAAATGTAGAATATTTATATGTAAAATACACCTTAATAACTTCATGGCGTCAGCTCAGTATTTTACTGCAATGACAATCAAGAAATTATATTGGCATCGGTTACTTGATTAGAAATACTGTATACACTAGACATTCGACAATACATTATGTATGCTTTTATCGTCTTTTGAAGACATTCTAAGTTTGAATTCCAGAAATCTAAAGCTAGTTTAATTTAGCGGTTATTCAGCTAAATGTAAATTCAACCCACGCGCTCTATTAATGTCCGTATTTGGTTTTGCCCGATATATAACGTGTGTGATTTATTATCGGCATAAAACTTCAAATCTCCTTATGTAGCATAATACAAAGCGTATAAATATTCACGGCCACAATTTATTATTGTTATTGACATTTATGCAGCGGCTATTGTTTTAGTGTTAGCGATAGCCGTATAAAATATACTTATCGACAAACGCCTGTATAATTGCTTTCTCTTGACCATAACAACATTTCCATCTTTATTAGAATACTTATAGAGTTCCACGTTTATATAGTTTGCGCTATAAAACGAAACTATTAACGACTGTCGCCCAAGTCTCGGTTATGATTCTAGATTTATTTTTTCCGCTCCAATAATACGTACAATATTTACATAGTTTGGGAGAAGAGGCGATAAAACACGTTTCGTTTCGCATCGACTGAATCCTATTAGCACATCCTTTCTATGAAATCGGACATAAAATCTTTTATATCGAAAGAGTCTATGGAAAGTGTCTGTGACCGTTTTGGGATAAAAGATAACGCTTATGTAAAACAGTACTGGTGTACTGTTAATTCGACTAATATTTTAAAGTATTTTGTAACGCAGTTTGTTTCAATTTAACGAAAAGACTAAACAGATATTGATGAAACTGCACTTTAATAAACATCGTGACACAAATGTTACAAATAATAAAGATTCTGATATCTTTATAAATATACTCGTGCGAAGCAGGGCAGTGAAAGCCAGTTAAAATTATTTGAATACTGCAGCGATAACATAACTGAAAAGTTCTCTATTGCAGAAGTGAATAAAGAAAGGTAGAGAACAGCTAAAAAACAAAGATTAAATACATTTAATGCATTAGTCGGGAAACATACTTTGTTTATGAATTCTAGATTATTTGAATATACGTATATTATAGTTATTTTTTGCAGTCATCACTTTAGCTCTTAATATATAATTCAAGCCAAAATTTACTGTATTTACATGTTTACCTTATCGAAAACATTTTTTTGAGGTTTCGTAGTAGTACATCGTGCGTTTTGACAAAGCGATGACTTATAAACTGCCTCCGTAGCCTAGTGGTATGGGTGTGTGCTTTAGAAACCGGAGGTCGTGGGTTCGAATCCTGCGGGGACGCAACAAATTTTCATTGTTGTTTCCTAGTTGGTTAGGGAAATTTGGGCCGATCACCCAATTGTCTGAAAAGTAAGATGATCCATGCGTCGGATGGGCATGTCAAAAGTCGGTCCACCCACCAACCGCATTGCACCAGCGTGGTGGGATACGGTCCAAACCCCTAATAGATAGTGTATTAGGGAGGCCTATGTCCAGCAGTGGTCTAACAAAGGCTGATGATGTGATGTGATGACTTATAGAAAATCGGTAAAAATTAATAATTCTGTGAGAATTTGCCGTAGTAATGATAATGTTGTCAAGCGGCTATTATTTTTTAAATTTTGTTTGAATAGTCGTCCTATGGAATAAATGTCATAATTTATATTCACTTTTTGTATCGAACTGTATGTCGACATAAACAAATATTAAACGCACTTTACTAAGCTAATTTAGCTTTTAAAATAAAGCTTGATTATTATATGATTAGTTGTTTTTTAATTTTTAAAACCATGTTCCTTATTGTATGTATAATATGGGATACATAAAAGCAACTAAACCTGTATCAATGCTATTGCGATACGCGCATGGCGTTCGTATATATGCATTAACCATTTTGAAATAAAATATATATGTTCGAGATAATTATAATCAATAAAAAAAATCTGTATTGCACAAGTTCTTCGTTTTACTTAATAACCGATTGGTTTCTTAATATGAAGGTCAAATTACGCGATTGGTAAATAAATTATTATTTGTATCAAAAACAGTTTCGTAGTTTACTTATCGTCACATGCTGTTGGACTTATAATATTAAAAGAATTGTGAATTTTAATAGCTTATCTTAAGCTTAAAGAATAGTTATTTTTTATTTTAATGGGCTTAGGTAACCCCGGAATAACATTTTTTAATTAAGCAGTAATAAATTAACTTTTCATGGTAATATATTTGAAGGGAAGCATTTTTTGTTATATTTGATATATTAAAACTTTCGTAGGAATGTACAATTACTTACGTTTGTTACGGGCCCCGATATAAATATTTTTTTGGAATAAATTCAAATGCCGCAATAGGTATTCCATAGATTAACAACGGGAGCGTGATTGCATTCATAAGAAAATAGTTGTGTTGGAGGAATTTTAATTTTTTATTTAATCACCGCGAATTAGCATGTTACGTGCGTAACAAGAGCAATTAGGGGGGATATGAAGTTTAGTTTATGTATTAAATAACAAACCAAATCCAAATGTACTAAGCATTATTGAATGAAAGGTCTGTGGTCACTAATAAGTAGTATTGACGTAAACAAAAGAAATAATTATGTACTAAGCGGCTTTGAATGAAATTTTTCCCGATTTTCTTTTATTATTATTTGTTTATTAAAATATGTGACTATTTCATAAATTCAGGTGTACTATAAAGGTAGTGATTATGTTCGGTCGGTCGAACGTGAGAGTGGTTGAAAATGCAATGGTTGTTGAATAGCCCACTTAACGCGAAACTTTATTTAGTCTTCGAGCAATAGTAATGGTATATAAGTAAATATTGTTTTAAATATAACGGCAATTCATCTTCAGTCATCCTATAAAGAAATTTAGAATGACTAAAACATTGTGTGGGCTAGGTAAAGTATTATATTGCATTAACGTAAATGTACGTTGTTTGGTGTATGTAGTTGTGTGATACCCTTTCGTTCTTAGTTCAGCCATTTAATTTCCTCTTATATATGCTTTTGTTTTGGTTATGGCTCGCACTTGTATTGGAGAATATTCGTTGTTGTTGCAGATGGATTTAAAAGCTTTAAAAGAGTCAAGCTTTCCTAAATACATTTTTGCATAATTTATTAATGGTAGAATTTACTGATATATTTTACACGTATTCTACTTCTGTCGAGCAGATTTACGTTTTTCTTTTTATCTAGTGTAGACAACGGTATCGTGATATATTTCTAAAGTATAAAAAAGAGGAACACTAAAATAAAGACTATTTGAGACTGCAGAGCAGATTCTTGAACAATTAATGGGGATTCATTTAATACCGTACATTGCTCTAAATAACACTGTTAGTAAAATAGTTCGACAGAAGAAGAAACTATATTTTTTTTATTCAAGCACGACAACTTAATCTATTAAAGATTAGGTTTCTGATACTAAGAAAATCTCGAAGTGTATTAAAATCTTAACCATGCTCGATTGAACATAATAAACTGAAAGTGTCTGATTGGCATTAGTTTTTTTTGATTTTCGATGATTTTCGATCTAGTATAGTTTATACATTTTTAGAATTAAATTGTTTTAATTCAACGGAATTTTAAACTGAATGTTTATATTGATTATATTAGTCTAATATAGATAATCTCTATACGATGTGATAACATTACGAACAGCTTAACACGTTTTTTTCTAAACGTACAGTGTCATACATATTTTTATCGGAGTATCGAGAACATTATATTTCTCTTTCTTTAGCAATCTTAAATATAGCCTAAAATTGTAATACCTTTTTTGGTCTAATTGTTGATTACTTTTTACTGTGCTTCGTTTATCAGCTTTTGTTAAGCGCTTACCTAGATCAGTATATTTTCATATCAAATAAAAATCCTTTGCTACCAGTAAAGGATTTTAAGTAAATATTTATAAGTCTTAATTATATTATTTAATTGTACCAATTTTTTGATAATGTTTTATAAATAACTTATATTACATTAAATTTTGCTAATTTCAATACAAGAACATTAATTAAAATAGAAGAACGCAGTAATATCTGAAATTAATGTAAACAATGGCACCAGAGCAAAAATATACATGAACTCCGCATAACAAAGTCTAATTTCAAGCGTTAATGGCTCCAAAACTTAACGCCTTCACAGACATTTATAAAAGCGTTTTTTGCGTTATTAGAGTTTGAGTTGTTGTTAATTTTTATTTATACTGATTTCCTTAGCTTTTTTTTTGTAGAATGTACATTGCACAGAGTGTCAGCACGCGATATTCAACGAATATGAACGTTTCTCGTTTTGGGTGCGTTTTCGTTGTCTTCGCGACGTTTGTACCTATTTTTTTTGCTTTTCAAAGTTTTTTTGCTTCGACGTTGGCGTGATCGCAATCCTTAAGCTGTATTCAATAAATAAGCAACAGATTAAAAAGCATGTCTTATTTGTTTTGAGCGTCTTTTTTTTTAAAGCGATTTGAATTCATTTTAAAAGTTACGCGCCACTAAAGAAAGTAATTATCCATCGTAGTAAAACTGTTGTACTCCAGCAATATTTGGTTATTCAAATTGGTGCAACGCATGTCATTCCCCTGGGCAGCTGTGCGTGCTCATGCGTGCGCTTTGACCCGGCGAAAGGGCAAAGCTTGCATCAATAACAGCACTGTGTACCGTTTTAGCCCCACACACGGTATTATACATATATTAGTGCTCGATAATATTGCTTTACGTAACATTATAATGTAATACACGCCATTGATGCTTTGGGACATTTTATTTGGAGTACCGAAACTTTTATAGGCTTTTTTTGTAGCTTTAATATTAATGTTTAGGTTTATTTAGCTTCTGTTAAGTCGTGCCCTGTTGACTTAAATCTCTGTAGCGAAGCTTAAATCGCGCTGAAATCTCATGTAAATAGGTAATGGAGCACATGTAAAAGTTAACCCACATGTCGTTGCGTGATACGTCCGACGTCCGTATAAAGGGATTTTTAACGCTCCCAGTCACTAAGCGATGCTCATCGACTAATCATTACTGACATAAAGACTAATAAATTCGCTTCGAGTCATATACCATCAAATGAGTCACGTGGTTTATGCGTCACTGCAAACTATACTTCTTTGCGTCGCAGAGAGAGAGAGTGAGTGTTAGAAAAATATAATGAGTAGTAATAAAAATTAACTCCGTGGTCGCGAGTCAACTATCGTCGAATTAAATTGAACAAAAGTGGCACAATGTTGTTGCTATAGATTTAGTGCCAGAAAAAAGATTATGACGTAGACAGGCTAATTCATGCCTAGCTAATTTGTAGCGTCGTTTGTTTATCGCTCTTAATGATGAATAGTTACCAAGAAGTTAATTAATAACAGCAGTCATGGAAATAATAACTCCGTACGCGTCACTTAAAAGTTTTAAGCTTTATACAAGCGAGGTTTTCGTGACACAACCTTGTAACTTTATAACGTACGATTGAGCTTTTGAAGTTACACGGCCAATTATCGCTTGTTATGCAATTCGGTATAGCATCTGCGGTTTTCCTCTCTCGGACGATACCGTTTCTTGAATGGAGTCGCGTCGAACTTTGAAGCGATGACGCGTCGTCCTGGTGCAGCCGGGGATAAGTGTGGTATCGATGTATGCTTTACGTGTGCTTTCATCAGTTTAAGTGATTTTAGATTATAGTTATTTTATTGATTTGATTGAATGATCTTAGAAGTGATGCTCCCTAAAACTGCTTGTTATATTTTCTTTATTTAAAGTCCATTACATGTAGCCCAATCATATTTCTTGGCGTATATTTAACAAAGTTTCTCTCAATTAACTAAATGCTATTTTACCTAATAATTATTATGGTGAACTTTAAGTAAAGATGATCGTGGTTACGTGCCTAAGTGGTTATCTATTTCTTTATCAATCATTAGTCATATAATTTGTATCGGGTGTTCAGTTAAATGGCATAGGTCAATTTCTATCGATACATTTATCGATGCCCGATCAACCTCGCGGGCAAAGATGCAGCGAGTGCATCGGGCGCCCCCGCACGCCTAGCCCGCCGTGACATAACATCGCCCCGCCCCACCGCTCTCGCTCGCTCGCCAAAAGCGCGAGCGGGACGGACGCCCTCCCCGCGAAGCCTCCGCTTCCGAGAAAAGCCAACGTGTCATTATCGGATTGTTCTGGAGCCGGCTCATGAATGAAACGCAGGTGCACCACCCCGGGCGATGGATGCGGCAATCTATCGGGCCGTGAGTAAATTGCCGCATCCGAAACGCGTCCGACACGCAACGGGGGCCAATTTCGCAGGAAGTGGTTTCGGTGCACCCATCTCGAATATACATAGTGTGCGTATAATTTGCATACAGTTGCACGTATGGATGCGGCAATCTCATAAACAGAGCGCGTCTCGAATTGCCGCATCTAACACGCAACTGTTGCCGATTTCGGCCTGAGGATGTGGTTTTGGGGCACCGTTCATTTGCATATAAAGACACGTAAACGTCAATCTTCCTCATTTCTTAGCGCATACGCGATAATTGGACGCTCATCGGCCGATTCTTGGCACTAAGGCAGAATCTAAATCGAGCTCAACGATCTCCCTAGTGGTCGGTGCCAATGTTTCAAAAATTATAATTCATTCATAGTTTTAATCGGTTTTAACATGTTCGACGGGAAAATGTACGGAGTCTTATGACACAGTTGTTAAAACTAGTTTAAGTTTTATTTTACGCGTGCTTCAAAGGTAATTTTAATTGTTAATCCATGCTTTCTATTCTATTCATATGAATAGTAAGTAGAATATCCGATTAAGCTTAGTGTCGATCGTTTGAATATCGAGCTATATTTCATTCGGAACTTCACACAGTATTCGCATATTCGTTGAAAACGTAAAATTTACGGCGCACTCGAACACGTTTCGAAGCTTGTTTTTCTACGAAATGGCTCATCAGAGATGAATCGAATAAGAAGTATATATTCAATTTCATTTTGGAACCGTGACAAGAGCTATATCGTAAGGAAGTAGAGTCTTGGCACGGTGTACGTGCAATAAACATGAATTGATTTATGTACATTTGTCGTCAACCGCGTTATGTATTACGCCCTAGTGTTAGTATTTTGGATAGTACTTTGGATAGTATATTTCATCCATAACAAAGCGGTGTGTTCAAGTTTGCACGTAATCTAAAATCGATCGTGCAAATATTAGGTCTGTTCTCATGATTTAATTACAAATAACCTCAAGTGAATTTACTGAACCCTTCATCATAAACCTCGTACAGTCGCGGTCGATACCCTTTTTAGACATGATCTAAATTTGATAACAATATACTATTCTAATAATGTATTGTAAGGTGTATTAGAGAAACTTGAGGATACGCAAGGCGAAGGAAATGGTCTGAATTATCTAATCGCATACAAAATAAACACGCAGGTGATGTCACAGGTTGGAACTAGTGGCGTAAACAGACGAATGCCCGATGACATGCGTAACAATAAATTTTCCTTTCTCGCTGCCCCTTTATGTAACGGAGTTTATCAGTGGTGTTTGAGCGACGCTTAACGGTCCGGCCTATCTGATAAGGTGAACGCGATTTCTGACTAAAATCAAGAGTAAACTCAATGTTATCTTAGTCTTGGCTGAGCCTTTGTCTAAAATTTCGACTAGATTATTCGAAGCATGCTTTGATTATGTTATTTTCGTAAATACTTATTTTATATTGTAATTTCTTTCATAAAGGCAATGAAATCTATGTTGAGGTGCGTATAATCTTGCAAGAGTTAATTAATACACTCCAAAATGTTTAAAAGAAAACATTTTTTATCTCTATTCATAACTTCAGTCTAGTTATGACTGAAGTGATGAAGCAGCCTATCAATTCAAAAAATCTTTATACGTGAACCAACAAGATATAGACTATGCGTATACAAAATGACATCATGGAGACAGTTTCAGATAGGTTATAGAGTCCCACAGTCTTTTGTAGTGTAGTGCCTCCGTCATAATGGTATTTTAAAGGTTGGGTTGTAGTTATACGCACGTTTACTGTCGAGCGTTAGTTCTGTGAATACGGTTGGCGCCAAATCGGCACGGAGGCGGACCGGTTTGCCCTGGGGCAGCGGTAGCCCTGCAACGTTAGACTCAGGAACTGTCTACATCGATTTCGTGGACTACTATAACGATATTGTATAAAATCGATGCTCGATCATCGATATTGTTTTACAGAAAAAAAGGTGCTTGACCTTATCTCAGTATATAAAATTTTCATTGTGATGGTTTTAAATGATTAACAATATTTTAAAAGATGTCGCATAAAATTAGATACTATGATATGATATATGTCGCATAGATTTTATACTTGTTCAAACATTTGTAATCGTATTTTTTTTTGTATATTTTGAAAAATTAGTTTTTATATTTAAATTTGGTTTATTTTGAAATATATTTCGTCACCTAAATGTGACTGATAGCTCACGGATATGTTATATTTATTGGCAATCAATGTGTTTTTTATTTTAACTTCGTTTTATTCTTTTGGCATCCGAGAAATCATTTAATTAATTTTACTTTTATTTGGTTTATTGAAACTTTTTACACGATCATTTCCGTATTTTGTTTATCGAACGTACTTTTAAAATAAATATGCGATAAATTAGATGGTATTTACTTTTAAATTATCATTAAATGAAAGTTATCTGTTATTTAAAAATTGTAAACAAAACAAACAAGCGAACATCGTAATATAGTATGAATTATTATTTAATTTCACGGTTTTTATTTATTAATTTGCTATCGAAACACAATAGATTAAATACAAAACAAAATTAAGTATGAAGTTACAATATCCAATTTAATATTATTTTTTTAGAAATCACTCATTTTATCATTGTAAAATTAAAAGGAAAAGTTACGTTATAATTTGGAAGTTGAATAGATTTGTGCAATCTTTGTCTTGTTTGTTGTTTTCTAGTGACCCTTGTAAGGTTTTCTGTATTAAAGTTTAAAAGTTTAGATTGATAAACATTAAATTGTGTCAACGTAAGCTATTGAATGGTAATGAACATTATATTATTATTTACAAGTTTAATTTCCATAAGCACCAATAACTTCATTTTAGAGCAAAATAACCCTTTTCTTTTGCTGTAAAATTAGATAATACTAAACTTTTGACGTCTAATGAAATATATTTTTTTCAGTTTGAGTATCAACAAACAAGTGAATTTAACTTAATCTAACGTAACCAAACCTTATGTTTTCATCCATATTGTTTCACCAATGCTAACTTCTTCAAGTACAAAAGTGTGCTTAAGCAATTTTCCTTTCTTCGGAGCCTATTTTTGCACCAATAAGCCTTGAAATTAATCCAATCAAAGTCGAATGACAAAATCGATTAGCGCTTAAACGTGTAGCTTTTTTATTTGTTGAATATCGCTTGGTTATTGAATAGGGCCGTTGTTCTAGTACCATTAAAATTTAATAATAGGTAATGTAAATTGGATCCTCTATTTGAGTCTGGTACATTAAGATATGACTTTAGAAAATAATAAAATGCCATGTTTACCGTCGACTATGTAACGTGCTTCTTGCTCTATTAATAAGAGTGATGTACGTATCAGCAGCTTAGAGTATATAGTAGAATTTAACTTGGCTAGAGGTCCATAGCTGCAGCTGAATAAGCCGATATTCAGCTCAACTGGGCGCCCTAGTTGCAGAGCCCCAAGCCGAGGTTACCCTCCCAGTTTGCGTTTGGTGTCAAGTCACAAAAATAAGTGCAGGCTGCGCACACACTATTTGCATGTCCACCTCCAAACCCAGCGGAACAGTTGAAGACCTAACCGTAACTGAAAAGAACAGCAGCTTGGATTGTGTTGCTTAGAAAATTCCTTGACTGTTGTACGTTATACGTACGTACGACTCCAAACCCCTTGTGCTATCATAATTTAGAAAAAATGGTGATGCTCCTAATTTCCCTTATCTACACCAGAAACATTCGCGGATCGGTCGCACACAAAGCCGACTGCACGCATGCAACCCGACACCGCGTCCGTGCGATTCGCAAACGATGCGAACGTAACGCTCTCGTCGTTTTCACCGTGTCAGAAAAAAAATTCCTCGCATACCCAGCGATACGCGACCGTTCCCAGCCACTCGGAAAATTCCTGTGATACGTACGACTTTCTTCGCAGATCGCGCACAACGCCGGTCGTCTTTCCGCACGAGTGATCGCCACCGCAAAACTTTGCCGGACGCGTCTTATTTGGTACTTTACGTACATTACGCATGTAGTGTAAATTGTTATCCAATCAAACAACGTATCGGACGTTTGTAAACAACGTAACTGTTAGCAGCGTCACGGTATAATCTTACTAATGGATGTCGACAATCGCTTATCAAAAGTCAGTCATTTATCGATCCGACCAATGCGAGAGCAATATATACGACGGAATGACGTTACTTTACTGACTTTCGGTTTTATTTTTATAAAATTACACAAAAAGCTCATACAACTAATTTAAGTATAGTAGCAGCGTTTACGCCGACATAGTGCCTCTTAAATCGGAGTTTTCATTCCTAGTCATGTTTAAGCATATATTTCCCTAACAGCAACAACAACAAACAACTGATGTTTTTTAAACTTTGACATAAAGTAATTTTATGTTATTATTAAGTATCGAAATTAAGTTTAAAGTCGTATCTAGTATAGCTATCAGTATTTGGATTTAACTTAAAATATTTTTTACTCCTTTATAATCTTTACTTTTTAAGGCAAATTTATATTTCGCCTAGAATTCTATTTAAAAATCATTAAAGACCGTACAGAAGTAGCAACTGCAATAATAGGCTTTCCTCTTTCTAAATTGTTCTGCGTTTAACGGCCATAGTGAGCTAAAGATTAGTTTCGTGGGTAAACTCGGAATTGAATTTCCAATGCGTATGCAAATAACGTATATTCGTCACAGTACGCTTGCTTGAATAATATCACGCGTATGCAAATACTTTAATTTCGTCAACGCCGTTGTATTGAACAATGGACGCTGTAATATTCTATCAATATAAAGTCGGAATAAAATCGCTATTTCCGAGACTGCGCGTGATGGGGTTGATCCCTTATAAATGGGGTGATGTTATAGTAACTTTATTGAATTGTAGTAAATAGATGACTCGCAAGAGATTGTTAGTGGCATTTAATTTTAAAAAATTTGTGATACGAACTATTTGTATCACTTGACTCATTCAACAAGCGCATGCCTTGTCTTTAGTTTCCTTCAATTCACAGAACATTCCTAACACGGCGCCTTATCAGCGCCGAGATGATAAAGCTAAATAACCGGTGACATCACATTCGCTCAGGCCGCTCAACGATAAAGTATCCAGTGGTTAACCTTTATTACATCCGATAAGATAATCCACATCGGTTTAGCTAATTCGGCGAACGCTCGGAAACAGTGAAAGCGGCGTTATGAGCGAGGGACGAAACAAAAAGGCACGATCCACTTTCTTGAGTTCGGATCTCTTCAAGCCAAGTTGACTCGTCTCAGACGGGAGCATATCGGATCGGAACACGAAATCACAAACCGGTTCTTGTCGTCTCCTGTTTCGCTCCGACCAACGCGCCGCGTATAGTCTCTCTCTGCGTGAGTCATGATTCAACGTATCAGCGTCGACTACGCACTTCATGGTCACTTGTTCGACTCCGTCACGTCACGGCGACTGATCATTGCACCGCGATACAAATGTCCAAATTAATATGTGAATTGTGCCCGATCAATGGAAAAATTTAAAGTAATTACGAAAGATTCGAAATACTCTATATTTATAAATATATTTAAAAGGACCTCGGATTACGACTAGCTGCTGTACATGGTATTGGTGTTGAAATTATTTCGTGAAAGCAAAATTCAACGTTTGCTAGTGTCAACTTTTTAATTGACTCATTTGTATTGTAATTGTGGTCAAGGATTGAACGGACAGCATTGATTGTGTTGTAAAGTAATGCTATACTTTCTAGAAAAGTTTCAGTTCAAATATGGCGCAAAGTTTTAACTCCACCACCACATTGAAGGGAAAACGTACGAGTTAAATTTGATTAAGTTGCACGTTGCATATAATATGTTGGGAAAGTTAGGTCAGTTATTTTGGCACATAAACCGAATTAATAGTAATATATTTTTAAAATTACAATGCGAATGGTTTAGCTATTTACAAATAGACATGAAATTGTAACGGCCGTAACGTAAACGCCTTTGAAAATAAATAAAATTAACAACATTCGCAATTGCAACCTCCATGTAGATTCGAGACTTTTCTCATTCGGGCCGAAAAGCGAATAGCAGGTGAAAGGACATTTTGTTTGTCATCGCCGTATTTACGGCTCTTTGAGCGTTCGTGTGCCGTTTGGCGTTGTTTTCGTTTTGAAAAACAACAACATTAAAATTATTCGCTCAACATTTTAAATCCTTTCTAGAACGTGCCTATTTTTGGCCTTTAAAGTAGCACGGATGTTTATTGAGTTATACCAGCGCCAAATAAGAAACCGACGTCAAAACTTAGAATGTTCAATATTTAACTATTATGTCAGACACTAATTATCTTTTTATTGGCTAAATATCGCATGGTAGTTGACGTTTGGCAGAGAAAACCAATCGAAGCTCTTGACGTTTTGGCGCCATTAGAATTTGACGTTTAGATCTTTATAAACAGTGTTACAATATTGAATATGAGGTACGACGGTAGCGTAATGAATTGTTCCGAGCACGCACCGTGGAGGTGTAGAAAGAGAAAGGGAACTTATTCGAAAAGTGGGTAATGTTTTTGCCGCGCTCGCTCCGTCGCAACGGTCGGGCCGGGCATGATTCATCGGCGCGTGGGCTCATTATGCGCACTGCGCCGAACTAGATAACTTTTTCTTGTACAACACCAGCCGCAGCTAAGGCAATAGCGGCGAACAAACAAACCTTCTGTTATATAAACACGTTAATAATATAATTCAAGACGTATGCCCCGGGCGAGAGCGACTTGGACTTTGAGCGGGCGTTCGTTAAGACTTCATTGTTGCGTTCGTGGTTACTGTTTATCCCGCGCTGTGAGTTGGCGTACAAACAATACTCCTTTTTTATTTTTGTTAAGCGTCTTTTCTCTATTCACTGAACGCCTGTTTGTTGGATAATTTTTGACGATTTGCTTTATCTATTCTTGGAACGTTGTCACATTTGTCTGACGTCTGCTTTATTGTTAACGCTGTCTCGTTTTAAAACAGTAAAACCGGCGCCGTGCGTTGTTTGGAGTTTTTAAAGGATATCTAGTTGCCATTAAATCCCACCGTTTACAAGTGCCGCTATTCGTTTGTAGCTACTTAGACAATAGATAAGACTTGCGGTGTTATCTTGAATTGTTGTCGTCAAGTAGGCAGAATGGCCGACAACGATGTACCTCCACCGAGCTTTGTGCTATACATAAATGTTAAACATATACTTCTCCTTGTTAAGAGTATTACCTACTTAATCAAACCTTTAGCTGGTAACCGGTGGTAGGTCCCCTTTTTACAGGAGACCTGTGGGTGGGTACCACCGCGGTGCCTATTTCTACCGCGAAACAGTAGTGTGAAAACACTGCTGTGTTCCGGTTTGAAGGGCAGCGTTGCCAGCGTATTTACGGGGTAAAGGAGACTTCAACACCTTATGTCTCACGGTAGGCAGCGCGTTGGCGATACCACTGGTATTGCCAATGTCTATGGGCGTCGGTGACCACTTCCCATCAAGTGGCCCTACTGCTCGTCTGCCTGCGTATGCCATAAAAAAAAAGTTACAAACATAACAGTAAACATTATCCTGCTCTGATCTGTATTTCTTATTAGCTTCTTTTATTTTCGTTTTTTCTTTGTAGCTTAATTACTATAAAACAGTCAAATATTATTTATAATTTATCTAGTTCTAAATGCTAACGTCAAGCTTTAGTTGCTCAAAACGCATGGCGTTCTAATTGACAACATGGCGGGGTCATGGTCATGAATTACAAAGCGATACTATTGGCGATTTTGTTTACATTTTTGTTATAAAAAATACCAGTTCTTTTTTGATATCGGAATAGTTACTTTTTCAGTCACCGATGCACTGGCAATTTGTTTTAGCTGCTTGTTAAAGCTCGCAACTTGTTCGTCGTTGCGGTAATAATAGAACGTACAGACTCCAATCACTCGTGCGCTTCTACTCCTGGAGCTAATCTGATATTTAATTGCCCTTTAGATCGACACAGGGCCGGGGACTGAATCGGTGTCGTAAACGCATTGTGGCGACGCTCGGCGCGTTGCTTTCTCATTGCCATCGCAACGGATCCGTTCTCTTTGGACGGGACCTTAAAGCGAATACTATTTGTGTCTTAGCTAGCGACTTTGTCTGTCTTAGTTGGTTCTCTGCTCTGAAATTTAGTTAGCATTTTGTATGTCTCACTAAGTGTCGATGGTTTACTGGTTCCAATGGTTTGGCGGGAATGTTAAATAGTCTAACATTGAGACAAATAGGCAAAAGTTGATAGCGCAGATAATTGTTACGATTACACGAGCAGTACTTGAGATATTGTGTTTAAGAAACCAAATAAACTATTTTAGTCATACTAAATAAACTAAATTAGTATACGCTTATTCAATGAAATATTTTTCTCAGTCGACTATTGGTAACATGACTGACACAGATTACTATCATTTATATCTTAAATATTTTTTTATTACTTTTTAATAAAGCCATATAAATAACAAAATGTTTCCGTTGTTTTAAAAATACTAGAAGTCTCATTGAAAAGTAATATTTACTGGAAAATGTGCAATACATATAGTACGCGTGCATTGTTGTATAATGTTACCTGATGCTTGCCGATCTGAACATGGGCCGACCTTAATCGTGTACTTGGTTAAGTATTAGCGACATGTAGTTGAATTAATACATTTAAAGCTAACTAACGAGCGTACTGACAAATAGCCTATGTGATTACTCACTTTGTTGTTTAGAGCGAGTTATTATATGATTTCGTTCTAATAATTATAGGCACCAATATAAATTTGTAAGTGTACGACCTTTTATCGTTATAAAAGTTAAATTGAAATTTCCCTTATGTTATTATAAATATAATATGTAATATGTTAAACCAATGAGGCGAAGCAAGAACTTCCTTTATAAACAAACATAGTTAAGATATAAGTCCGGTCTTCTAAGTCTGTGAGTTAAATCGTATTGTTTTTATATTCAATTCTTCTTCTTTGATTATAAAAATCCTTCCTGAAACGGTTATTGGATGATGTTCAAAAGTGCATCTCGTGTCTCGTCGAATCGATTTATATTTTAATTTTTTTTTAAATAATTTTTTGGTGTACTTTCTTCGTTTAATTGTATGATCGCTAGGCTTATAAGTGTTGAAACAGTCTTTGAAATTGCTTATACGCGAACATTAAATATATAACACACAGAACAGTAAAAGGACAATATTAAATATATTTAATAATGTCCTTTGACTCACACGGCCTGCGGCGCCTTGACTACATCAAAGATCAGCCATCTAAGTCAAAGACATTATAGTGCACAAGGTGTACACATAAGCAAACATGCACTTTTCATAATCCGATGTGATGACCCACACGATCGGAGAAGATGAACCGAAGAAGTAACTGTTTACTTCCCCAGCCGACGTATGGATCATCTTAATTTATAGGCGATGACGATTAGATGATGAGCCCGAATTGCCGTTGCCAAATAGGAGACAACAATAAAAAATTGTCAACTCCCCGCTAGATTCGAATCCACGACCTCCTACGTTCTTAAGGCTCAATGTGACAATTAAATAAACTTACTTAATACCTCTAAGTTCGATAACGTTTAATAGATCTTGAACGTATCAAGTTAAGTAACAACTCGATATTTTTGGCTCTATTAAGCTGATATTACAATCAACAATTAGCGGAGTATGATCATAGTGGTAACCACCGTATAGTATCGTGGCGGCAATAATTAGTTTCTTCGCAGCGTTTGTTACACAATGGTCTAGCCAACGGAGGGCGCTGTTGGCAGTACTACAAATGTATATAATGTATCCCTATTTAACAATTGCATAACAATACACGTCCATAATTGATCGTCACAATAATGTTGGAGTTCTTAACTAAATCTTTCTCCTGGATACGCGATATAGTTCAGGGAGAGTTAAAAATATTTGATTCCTTTGCCGCTTCGCCAGGTAGCGCAACCCGCAAAGGATCGGGATAGAGGTTTAGATCCGAGATAAGTACAAAAACTATATATCACTGACATCCGACAAGTGTCAGACTGATCGTCGTCGTTTGGATATTTTTCTGCTCATCATTTGATAAAAGGCTACGGATTTTATCACGTTTTATTTTGTTTCATTAAACCCGTAACCATGGATGAGTGTCTGAAACATCGGAAAAATTGTAAACAAAATTTAGCGCGTTAAAATCCTTAAAGTCTTTTATTAAATCATCAGCTGTAAAATATTATATAATATAACAGTAGTGTAGTATTCGCGTAAACACTAAATTTTTCTTCTGCTGTTTAACTAATTAGTCGTGCAGTACGTTAAAGTAAATGTTTATAGACGTAACGAAGACAACAGTGATCTTATAATATTCTAGCAAGACATCACTATCTCACCTATATATCCCACATATCTCGTAGTACATTATATATGAAATAGTATACATAGGGAAATATACCAGCGTCAAATAACACCTAGTGTTTAAATAAACAATATCTGGTGTCAACCGGGAAAAGGGCCAAAGATTAAAGCGATCTGGATGGTTTCGTTCCTGAACGTTAACGTTTTACGTCCCCACGTGATATTTTACAAAATTAAGTTTATAACTTTAATATCTCTTGTGCAGTTGGCTGATTGCCACTGTAGTCGAAATCGACTAGAAGATTCGATTAGACATTATAGGTTCTTGTAAGCAACAGAAAGTATGTTTCAGTATTATCATCAGCCTGTGTTAGTCAACTGCTTAACATAGACCTCCCCTAATGCACTCCTCCGTTAGGAGGTTTTTGGATCGTATCCCACCACGCTGGTCCAATGCGGGATGGTGGGTGAGTTACTCAGTATAGTAAAGGAAATTACTTAAAAACATGCTTTAACAAACATTGACGATCACGTTTGAGTAAGATGAAGTAAACAACCTAAATATAAAACATAATTTAAAGGAAACTGGTGGATTCGCGAACAGTACTACTAAAATTAAAGTAATTTTAATTTTTTGTCAGTGAAAACTGTTTTTTTTTCTTCATAGTATTATACAATTTATTTTACGTCAATTAAATTAAGTGCCGGCGACATTACGAGAGAAAGGGCAATACTATAAAATGAAAAAGAAACAGATCTGTCCCCTTCACCGGTCGCTGTTGACACAAAAAGCTAAAACGTTAATTAATAACTTCTTTTAAGAGATATCTGTCGATCGTTTGCGATAACTATCTTATTTCTTTATGGTTTAAGGTTTATATTTACTGATTATATTCGCTTATTTACGGGTTACTACACCTTCACATAATACGTAAAATATTAATAATTATTATTTAAGAAACGTAACTTGAAAATCGATTTTACAAAGTTATAACTGTGTCTACATTACAGCCATAATAGATTAAAACGGTCGACTAATAACAACTCCATACCACATACTACGTACAACAATTTGCTATACCACACCTATGTATAAATCAAATCCAATTTTCGGATTGGCTGACATAGTTAAAACATATAAAATGTCTTTTTAAAGTTTGTTTGATTTTTTTTGGTCACATTGGGATTAACCATGTAAAGCCATGAGTAACAAAACATGTCACTAACAAATCTATGTAAGGAACTAAAGTGGCATATTTACGTTGTAATTGTTCGATTCTAGTGAAGATATTCCTTTTGTGTTTTTTTTATTCGTGCGTGTTGGTAGATTGGTAGTATTGGAATGCATTTGCACTTGACGAAAAGCATGTGTAGTCAAAACGATCTGTGTAAAGAATATTTATAAATATTCAACCAAAGTATTGACTAGCAGAAACGTCTTGCCTCAAGGTTGTTGTTCGATAAACGATGAATCAGACAGCGTACGGCGCAACTGAAATTTACGATATTATCATTGGTCATTTTATTGCTAGTTTGTTTACAATCGTGTCACATCGTATTCAACTTTCGTATATTCAAGAAATTAGGAAAATGAATTAATTAGTTTTTTTCAAAAGGAGTTTAACCAGTAACCAAAGTTAAAAAGCTTTTTTTGTTGCGTTAATGTTTTATACTGTTATGCTTGCTGCACTCTTTTTGACTTTGATAGGCGTTCGTTTATTGTGTTTTTTGTGAATTCTTCCTCTCGCATTTTGTTACAGTTAATTTGTTTACATGTTCGTCATTGATGTTATTTAGCTTGGTCCTTTGGCAGTCAGTTCATCAGGACGTATGTCATTCAATCGACCGCCACGTGTTTTTTCCGCTCACTCGGTTAATCGCCCATGCAACGGTAACGTACGGAACCTGTCGCCGTACGAATCAGTTTCGTTGGGGGTCCGCAGGCAGGGGGCGAGGCGCATGCATTATTCAGGGCTCATTTCTATTCAATATGTGGCTGATAAAAAACAAACCCGACAAGTCGGTCGCTTGCTTGCAGCCTTTGTACATGTATTCGCTCATTCCCAACACTTCACGTGCACTGTCTTAAACGGTTTCCATTGCGCCTTTTTGTTGGGTCCAAATCAATTTAATTTATCGACGCGGAGCATTAAGTTGCTTTCTGTGTGTGTGGGTTTTTTTACAACTCTCGTGGAATAGAACTCGTTTTACGAAACTCGTTTTTGTCCACGAGTCAAGAGTCGAACTTTACCTGGCGGCAATCGATTAACGCTAAATACTGTCTAATTGATCTTCTGTATTATAAAGTTTATAATAGTGTTTGTACGTACTTACGTTCGCCATTTGGTATGTTGCAAACGTAACATATGTAATACCTTGGTAATTACACGTTTTTATTGCCTGTTTAGGTTCGTTTACGGACATTGAATTTGATTTTGAGTCATGTTAGAAAAGTTAAACGATTTTTACGATTACTATAATATTGTATAAAACCGATAGACTTATATAGAACGCGATCCATTTTGCAGGTCAATATTATTTGTTTATTTTGCACGATGCGTGATCGCTATGGCCTACTTACTAGAGACTATGCCTTAACTATCGTTTTATTAAACATACTCAATTCCATTATAATTTCATACAAGTTTTATCCCTGCTTATATATACTATTGATTTTGTATCAAATATATTTCTGCATTATTTTCTGTTTTTTTTTTCGTTTGAATGATGTATGAACCGACAAGGCACACAAGGGTAAAATGAAAGTGTAAAATGGAAACATCTTATTTTTGTGGTTATATAATTTACGTAATTGCAATAATTACATCTTAATTACCAGGGCCAGCGATTTAAAGCATAAATAATTTTTACACATCTTGGTCCTCAATGCTTTACAGGGCAGTGTTTAATATTGATTTGTGTGTCTTTGACTACTTTACGAAAATTGATAGATTTTCATCTTCACAAAGTTGCTCGTTATAGTTACATCAGTGCCAAGTTTTAAAGATCTAAGCGTTCAAACAGCAAAATCTCGTACTGTCCAGTGATTTGTGTATTCCCGTCTTCATTTCCTGCGCGTGAAAGCCGAATGTGCAGTTTTTTTCACCACCATTATCCATATATTTTTGTGCGTGACGAGAGACTTGCGGCAGTGGTGACCAACGCGCCGGCTCCGTTGGCACAGTGCCCGTGACCGGACTGGTCGACGCCTTTACAGTTACGATACGGGAGGGGCCGATATCTCGTGGCTGCGATGTACGACAGTATCGCTTTTGGTTTAATGAGATACTGATTGTTTTTGTATGAATGGCGAGTAAAGTTTGCAAATGAATCAAATTTGAGTGTCTGTAACTTAAAAATGATCGTTTTTAAATGATTACATTGTGATATATAACCGATACATATAATAAGCGACATATTTTTTGTAGGTTTGTCTGTTTGTTCTGGCTATATATGGTCCGATTTTGACGGGACTTTCACTGAGAGACAGCTTATGTAACAGGGAATAACTAATACTAATTTTTTTTTATTTATTTTATTATATATAAATACGCAGATGAAGTGGCGGGCTACAGCTAGTATATATGTATAAATAATGTTAGGTTAACAATGAATTTAAGGTTTAGGTCCTCTTTTACAGGGGACCGTCTTTAAAAGAACCGTCAGTACCTTCTACCGCAAATCAGTAGTGCATAAGCACCACTGTCTTCCGGTTTGAAGGGTACAATAGCCAGCGCAATTACTGGATGAGAGTTGACTTATAGCGCATCACTCACCATCATATGAACGTTCTGATATTTTGGTCATTTAAATTAATTTAAAAAATGCCATGAGCTATTGTTAGTTAAGCTTGCGACGACTTTGGAGTTAATCGTTTATTCGTTATATTCAGAATCAGTCTCATTTAAACTCGTGTTAAAGTCTAGTCTAGGTCCGTTCCGTTTCTGTTGAGAAGCAACGAAGAACTAGGTGTCAACGTTCAAAATATATAGTTGTGTATACAATAACTTTGATAAATTTTGTATCTATAATTTTCCTGTTTAACTCTTATATTGTTGAGTTCAGTTTATATACTGTTTCTGTACTACAGCATATTCCGGTATTGTTTATATCGCTACTAAAGCATATAGTTATAATATGTTTTCAATAATAAAAATTAAAATGATGCCAATTTTACGGTCTAATAATATCACTATTCTTTCATACACCATATCTACATCTTAGTCATATAAAATCTAGCAGCTTTAAAAAAAAAAGCAATAACGTGGCTCCAGCAAATGTTATAGCGTGCTTATTAGGGGGTAAGCACGCAGTATGTTCGTTAAAAACCGTTATTATGTCATTATTGCTCAATCGAGAGGTAACATCTAATATCTCGAATAAAATCGCGCTATTTAAAAATTATACGTAAAAGAGATTTATTTTTATAAATATATAAATTCTTAATATACATATTATTATGCTTGCAGAGGGAGTGTTAAAATTATTTGCTATCAAAGGTACTAAACTACTACTCACAATAATGGTCACTAAAACGTGGTCATAATATTTTTTTGTATGATATAAACTGATATGATCCAGCGGTCTAGCTAAAATACTATTACGATAGGTTTATTATCACTTCTGGGATATAATAATAAACATCAATTTGCATCTATTGATGAATATTATCTCTTGTACGTCTGAAAGGTCACTGTAAGCTCCGTGTTTATTTAGCATAGATACCTTTTACTGATTTCTTAAATGGCCTTTTCTATTAGCCTTCAATATTTTTATCATTAATAGTGGCTGACATTTTCACGTGTAAGTCCTTTACCAAATTGGTTTACAACTATAATAAATAAATTATATTAAGCGCTATACTTTCTGGAAAATTGGGAAGAAAATAATGCCTCATCAGGTATCCAATCTAATGGGAAATGATTTTTTCCCGCTTAGTCCGCCATGTCCAGTGTTGAACATTATATTAACTTTATCCTTGTTGTATTACCTGTAATGCTACCTTCCATAATTGGATAATATGTTATTGTTACAAGCGGATACAATTAGAATAAGAGTTGCAGGTGCCTTGCTAGGCTTCGTTTATTTTTGATTAGTTAATGCTTCCCATCGGCAGTTCTAAGGAATGTGTTATTTAGTTTCGCCATGTGTGTGAAAAGGTTTAAATCTCTTATCGAATTTAATGGAGACGTTCTAAACTTTTTTTCAGAACGGATAATCAGAACTTTTCTTGTTCTTCGTATCTGTTTTTATTATTGCATTTAACATCTATTTACCATTTAATAATTAATCATCATCATCATCAGCCTGTGAAAGTCTACTGCTCGACATATGTCTTCCCTAATGCACGCCTTCTCCACTAGGGAGTTTTGGATCGTTTCCCACCACGCTGGTCCAATGAATGGAGGTTGGACCTACTTTTTACATACCCATCCGACGCATGGATCTTACTTTTCAAACAATTGGTCGATCAGCCCAAATTGTCCTAACCAACCAGAAAGCAACGGTAACACAAACTTCTTTCCTGCTGGATTCGAACCACACGTCCCCCGGTTTATAAACCGCTAGCGCACGGAGGCGTTTTAAAATAACCACTGTCATTAGGAACATAATGATATTTGATATACGATGTTACTTTTTAAAACATTTACCTCCTATATCTTAAAATCTATAGTTCCACGAACACTTACTCTGCTACCATTGAATACAGACAATAAAAAACGAGCGTTCATTCACTGAGCAACGGCTCCCTTTAGCATGTACCATAAATACTGAATTCATTCACATGTGTATTGAACCTGTCGAGCGTTTGCCGTGTATCGGTGGCCCCCGCGGCCGATGTTTGCACACTACGCGCCATCTCGACCGTAATGAAACGTGCTCAAACACTACGTATGCTTACACCGTGCTACCTGTGTATGCTCGGGCCGCTTTGACGTCAACCAGCTACGTATGACGTCACGTTTGTGGTCATGCCTTGCGATTGCTATTCTTTATGTCAGTTTGAGCACTCTTTCGTGAAAGTGAAATATTGCGATGAATAGAGAGTAGTATAAGGTAGCATGCTAAGACATACGACTGGCTAATCATATCAATTGTTTTGTTTAAAACTATTTGGTCTCCGTTTAGATTTGATTTTACTACAATCGATTTCTTGATATTTAGTCTGTATACGCGAGTACTTGCTTTTGTTGTATTTTTCAAATATAAATGATGTTACCGTGTAGCATTACGAATGAAGCTTATGTAGTATTTTAAGTAAGGACGCGTTATAAATAAAGGAAATGAGACCAAAAATAATATACTAGCCACACTCATGCGACCAAGTACTAAAAATACTATCCATTAAGGAAACAACAACTTTTATAGCAAACTAGTAGCCCACTAATTGACGTAATATCGATTGAAAGCATTAAAGTTACACACTGGCAAATGCAAATCTATAAGTATAGCTCATTATGCGCTCACAGCTCTAGGCCGGCATTAGCCGTACATTGTAGGTGAACTCGTGATTGCGTGCTATGGGTTTTCCAGTGAAATGAAAAAAAAAATATGTCGCAACGCGTTACGATATCGATGTAAATGTATGTACAATATCTGTATATGTCACCTAATTTTATTAATATTGTATATACAAAAAAGGCATACAGCTTTTGACGGAACTGGGTTGTATTGTTTTTGTTGAATGAATATATGTGTATTTTTATAATACTAAAGTTTACGTTTCTATTAGTTTTTATTATTTTTTCCGATTGCAATATGTAACTTTTGGCGCCGTGGTGCCTGTTACTACCCTATATCCGTCAATAAAATAATGTATACAAAATAATACGTGATTAATGTACACAATCAAAACGTTACTGCTAAGTGGCCTAAGGTCATATGTTTCTAGCTATCTAGTTTTTCTATTGGTATATTGTCACCGTGATGTAAATCACTCAACAGACCTTCGTCTACTTATTTATCAATTGGAAAAAAACAGTATTAATATGAGATATTTAAAACATGCCCCCTACTAATGAGCAATATGCTCATTGATCAGTGATAGAAGATTCTTATCTTCTATTTTAAGCACTATTTAAACGTGACGTTAGATTTAACGTACGATCATCTTTCGCATGGTGAGACTTTCATAGGTTTTATTTAACTTTTGCATTGCTTCTGCTTATCTCCTAATATAATAGAAAGAATAAGTGGAAATAACTATTCATTACCCTTAGTTTAGTCATATAGAGTTGTAATAAGATTATGTTTTACGATTGTCCGCGATTTATCAACATACTATGTCACATCTATGGCGTTAATTTCTGCTATTCCTTTTTTTTATAGTCCAGGCTATAAGATATTAGAGAACTATTGTGAGAATCGGTCAACTCTTCCATGCGATTATGAGTAAAGTAAAACATTTGTTAACGACTTGCAAATGATCAGCTCCGACGGCGGGTGCGTATCCAATTCACAATATAATCTCTGCGTCCATTACAATAGTGCGTATATAAAAAAGTCATACCCATAGCGGTTATGCAAACGTGTAAGTAGTATTTATAGTTGCGATTGTTTATGAACGCAACCGCCCATAATAACCCGCATGTCGAGCGTTGCCGGCGATTGTGTTGCAACTCTTCAACTCGGCGACGCGCGGTTGTCGCGGACGCGGTTTTTTTTTTTTTTTTTTTTGTAATTAGCAACATTACCGCGCGCTCGTAAATAGACAATTGTTATACGACACGACGTGCTCTAGCGCGGTTTTTTTTTTCATATTTATAGTTTCGAACGGCATTCATTTGTTTGAAGTTTGACTTTTGAATTTTTTTGAACTTCAATTAAGTTGAACGTGAACTCATTTTTAATAATATAACAGCATTGTAATTTTAAATAAATTCCTAGATCGAAAGCGGTGGTGTGCATCGAGGGACGCCCATGTCCAGCAGTGATACAACACAGGCTGATAATGATGATGACAATTTTCTAAATAAAATTTTAGCGTGGTTTTTTTTTTAGTTATTTCGTTTCGTTCTCTTTTATATTGATATTTGAAACATAATTCTATCTTTTCGAAGTTGCTACAAATTTATTTATTTATATTTAAAAATATAAATGCTATGTCAACAGATAATTTGTATAAGCACTTTCTGGGCTTATAATCCAATTTTATTATCTTGTACATTTCTTAATGCTAAAATAGTCAATCGCCTATTTTTATTTAATTATTTTTAAGTATGAAAAACATATTTAATATAATAAAAACCGAAAGGTTTTGTTCCATTAAAGATTCGAATAATACTTGTTTTTATTACGTTTTTATCTTCAAACCGTTCTTAAGGCTAGTTTATGGTCAATTGTCCGATGCGGCGAAACGATAAAGTGCACTAGATAACGCTGCTCTTTAATAGAGAAGGCAAAAAGCGCGATTATTATCACCGCTGCCGATGGAAGGGGTTTCCACTTATGGCACATACCTTTAAAGTGCGTACACACTCGGCAAGCTGAGCTTGTAATGTTCTATGCTCGGTATAAATGAATACAGCGGAGAGGCGTTCGCAAATACGGCGAATGCCTTGTAAGATAATTCATTCCAACCAGTAGTCGTAGGCTTAATAACTTTGCGTTAACTTGTTTAGCGTCAAGCGATTACTCGATTGATTGTAAGATTATGTCATAGGAAAAACGACATTATCATCAGCCTGTGATTGTCCACTGCTGGACATAGGCCTCCCCTAATACACCTCTATCCATTGGGGGGTGGGGGGTTTTGGGCCGTATCCCACGCTGGTCCAATGCGGGGTGGTGGGGAAGATAGACGTGTTTTACTAATGTAGAGCCCGCCGTTTTGATGAAATACATCTCGTTTTACAGGAGGTCTTTTCAATGTTACTCCGAACGTTTCATTCGCTCAGGCGTACCATCGATTGTGTACGCACTCTTAGTCATGTGCACGCATCCTGTGCCGCGGTACTTTTTCAGCGTAGTCTTTACCAGTGGGTCGGTATTCCGCTAATCGTCGTCGACATATCGCGCGTGCCTGCGCCCTAAACGAGTGCAATTTACACAGAAGCGCCCGTTGCCTTTGTAGCTTGTATGAGTGAACGGCGATTCGCGGCTCTTGGTTGTGTATATATGTCACTGTTGAATCTACACATTAGGGTGAGTGATGTTTAGAAGGGTTGAGCCTCGTATGATTATGCCGGGTTAAGTTGAGTACGAGTGATACAGGTCATCTTTGAACGTCTAAGATTTATCTTAGGCTCTGCAGGCCATTGATGAATTGTAAAAAACAATTCACTATATTAGAGCTAAACAAACTGGCATTTAAAACAATGTTTAATCTCAAATGAGACACACAAGTGGACGCGTTCTTACTGGTCGAAGTTAAACCGCGCGTCAGTTAAATAAGTAAAATTAGTTTTTATTAGATATGTAGTTGTAATTAGTTAAATAAGAGCCCGGCGTTTTACCGCCAATATAGTTTGACATTAATTTTTTTAGGTAAATTCTATGTCTTTTTTGAAGCCGGTGTATTTTGTAATAATTTTGTTGTTATTTGGAAATGTCTACGAATTTTATTAATAACCAAACGTTACAAACCAGCGGCACTCAACATTGATCTACGTTGCACTACAATCGCCTTGACACAAGCGAGGTCACCGTGGAATGGACACCTTTAATTATATATATATTTTTGTTTACGCGAATACTATACATTATTGAATAATAGGATTTTTTTATGGATTTTATCGCGTTTATTTTACATATTTAAATTCCCGACGTTTCGAACACTTCCCAGCAGCGGTGGTCAGGGGGTAGACTCGTGTTGACTCTAAAATAAACGCGATAAAATCCGTAAAAAGTCCTTTTATTCAATAACCTTTAATTAAACTTCGATTGAGCACACGTCGAATAGTTTCCGAGGCAATGTTAATGCGTTAGGTGCATCGTTGTTTTTGCGCGTCCTCTGCGAATCGGTGGGTGATTATTATTAGTGCTTATGATGCCTAAATGCGATGCGCTGCCAACTCCAATTTGTTTTAGACAACGAGGTGTAACGTAATTGTGTTTTAATCGTACTGATAAATGTTGAAGTGTTTATTTACATTTTAATTCCCGTATCGAACACTTCCCAGCGGCCGTAGTCACGTGACAGACTAAGGTGTTAAGCCTTTTGGTGACCTTGCTCTTAGATCTTAATTATGCGGAGTTAAAATGTAAATAAACGAAATTAAATCCGATAACAGTACTTTATTTAATTACGTGTAGTAGTTCGTTGAAATAAAAGATATAATTTAATGTTATGGCGTTTGTATGTATCAGATAAATCTTTCGCCAGGTTAAATGATTGATTCAAACTTCAGTTCGCTGAGACAAACTGGTCGGTGCGACTGTACCAGTAAAGTATTGCGCAAGAGCTACTGTTTATCTGTTTAATGGTCACAGTGAAATTATGAAGTGAACGGAACGGAGTGAGTGTCTCAAGGCGACGAGCGCTAATGCGGTGCGTTTTACGCTGCACGTGAGGTGTATTGCACGTCATGCTTTGTAAGGCGATTATTGTTTTGCTATATTAATATCTGTCACAAATGACAATAAACAGACCATAAAGTTTTTCTAATTTAAAAAAAATACTACTTGAATGATAAAGAGTGACAATGCTTATATGGTGACAGTGATGCACATAATAGACGTAATTCTTATTAAATACGTAATGGCGTTTTTTGATATTTGTAGATGCTCTTAATTATAGGTTGTAGGATTCCGTTATAAGAGCATTAAATTAATACTATCTTCGTACCGCTACTAACATTACGGTTTGAATGACATCAGAACAACAGTCAGTCAGTGCCTGACTGTCTTGGAGGTGTTGGGCCAATTGCTTGACGTGAATTTTAATATCCTACCTGAATATTAAAACAGGTTGCTGTTACAAATGGATGGATTGAAAACAGCCCTTATGATTCTAGAAAAGGTCTATAAAGAAACGAGAGCGAGTAGGCTACGTTCAAAAGCACGCTGCACACGTAACAGCATGCTATCGGTCGTCGCCCACGCGCACTAAATCACCGAACGCCGGCGCGCAATCTATGCAAATCGGCGAACGCGAAGTTAGCTCTCGCCTCCGCTCCTATCCGAGCGCATACTAAATAGCGCATTGCCGGCCTTTGTTCGCCACTTTTTCGCTTAACCTCTGTAGCTCGGTTAATTTCAATGGAAATATTTGCTTTTTTTCTCGTCCATTCCCTCTCACTCCCTTTGCCTGCCTCCCACTCGAACCGCGGAGCGTTCGTTATTGTTCTAACTCAACCGCGTTAAGAGTAATGCCGCCTTTTTTTGTAACTTTCCCGTGCAGCAGGTGAAGTGTGCGTTCAAAAGTTTTCTTGTGCATGTACGTTGAAAGAGTGCTTTCCAGAAGAATACGATAACAAGTTGTTGCTTACTATAAGGGTTAGGTATCATTTAAATAATTTTTACATACAATAAACTTGAAGTTATGTTTATGCAGGTAAAATGAAATCGACGATAACGCTGTTTATAGTGGAATAACATAGCTGTCTATCGTTTCATTCCCAAGGCCAATCTGTGTTGATAAACTCCGCTTTGCGGTGAGCGTGTGCGTGGATACAAGTACAATAGTCTTGTAAGTATTTCTATGGGTAATTAATTCCAACATGACGCGTTTTCTTAGGCCGCCTTGACGCGCGGCATAACGGATGTTCGGCACCCCGGAATCCGCCCCATTTAGGAATTGCGGCTCATTAGCCGCATATCGTCCGTGCTTGCGCAGGCCTTGTTCCCATCGCCTTCTCGGAACCCAACTCGGACAATGTAACGCGAGATGACGCCCGCTCTTCCGCATATATCCAACATTGCGATCAAATTATACGTGACACCGTATCATTATTGCGCTGATTTATAATATATCTGATAATTACTGTGGGAATGTCGCTGTTGTGTGTCATTGTTAGAATGCCAAAAGTCGATGCTAATGCGCCGTCGCCGGTTTTTTACCATTTACGTGTGACAATGACTGACGCTGTATGTCATACAGTACATTATGAACACGTGTGTCAACTGGTTAGCGTAGTTTAATGATACATGCTTTGTGGTAAAATTAATGTCGTGTACTAAAAAAAATTGTAATATTGGTATTGTTTTGCCAAATATAATGTTCAAATATAGGCCGACTCGAACAATCGCTTAAAAATATGGACTTGTACATATTACTCATGTGTCATGTAATGCGGTGTACTAGAAAAGCTAGACAGGTCTAGAACAGCTGATCGCTTGGCAACACAAATGGTAAGAGATTAAGAGGCCGTTCACCCGTCAGGTGATTAAACTGAGTCAGTGTCCTTAATATTAAATCTGATAGGCTTTAAATTTCGTATACTCTAAATTCACAGCAATAAAAGCCGCGTTAGAAACACAACCTGTAAGACCTAGTAAACTTTAAATACAAATCTAAAAGGGTTATAGTGTTTAAATCAATTGCATGTCTTATTTGGTTCCAGTCAGATGGCAATACCCTCAATAAGATGCTAACCATGAAAAGTAAATGTTAATAATGGAATAAAGCGTTGAGCTATACAATTTTTAATGACATTATTACGTATTCCGTTTGTAGAGTTCAAAAAAGGACTGAATTTTTTTTAATATTGTTAAACATGTCTTATCAGTTACGCGTAACGCGCCGGTCTAGATCTAGCATTCTGCTCAATTATAAAAACCTGTATGAAAAGTTAATCGTACATGAAAAGCCTTTGTCTTATACATTTAACCGAAGCTAGGATAAACTGGTTGAATAAGTATTATAAATGCGCATTAAACGATACATTGGTCATTGAACCCGCGCAAATTGTTGGCAATTGTCTCGCAACACGAAGTAACCGTTGGCGGTGTTAATTGCAGCAGCCCCCATCGTTTTATGGCCCTTCATATCACGCATCCGTGCCATCAATTGTGGCGCTGCTTGTAGAGATGCGAAAAAGTAATACGCCTATTGTACGGACATAACTTAAGTACTAGTTATATTCTATGGGATCTCTTAAACCTAATGTTTAATATGGAAAAGTATTTTTAAAAATATTTATGAAATTCCCTGCCTCCTTTTGTCGTTTAAAACGCCGTTCGGACGCATGATAATGGGTTTGTTAATAGAAAAGTGCCGTCAAATACTGTTTTCGTCGTTACATATTTGCTACAACTATAAAATGTGCATAATATTTACCTGACGGTAAATCTTGTCCGTAAGCTATGCAGGGTACACAACATTTCCACTACCACCCTATAACATAAGATGTTCTTTCTCCCTGACCTGGTTTGAATGTTGGCTACAATGCCCTTTTAACCGGAACACATTCGTTCGCCACTGCTTTGCGCACTGACCTACTAAACAAGGTATTTGCCTTCAAAAACATGATCAAAACGATGTATAGAAGGAAGCTTTTCTTTACGATTGTTTTTTAAATCATTAAAAAATGTAAAGACTCAAAGATCTCTATCGTGCAAAGTTTTTTTTGTTTACATAAAAAAGATATCTGTATTTAAATTCTATTATTATTATTTATTAAGTCTTATTTTACCCAAGCTCATCTCAAAAACAGAAAGGATGTCTTCAATTTAGCTTGCATTAACGCCATTTCGAATACAAATCCAAACCATAGACTGTGTGGAAGCGAAACCGATACATCTCGAGCGCACTATAGATTCCGAAAACCGTGCACGTTAATATAGTTGCAGCGAACAATTTAACCCATCCCTTGTTCGGCTAACTGCATGAGGCGTCTACTATTATAGCCCGCGGCATTAACAGCTCTATAGACTAACCGATTTCGAAGCTACGAAGACGCTCGCAACAAACTTGTTGCGCTAAGAGGGTACGTAGCATACTCATAAACTAAGTTAAGCCGTCTACCGGCTTCGCTGCAGTGCAAATTAATTGGATTATCAGCGCACCTTGATTCAGCCGAAGCGCAGATTCCCTCCATTACGCCCCGTCTATGCGATAATGAAACTAGTGCCTGACCCATATTCTGTCTATGGTTTTGTGTTCGATTCGAGAGTGTTGCTCGGGTGAGTGCGCTCACGCCTTTGAATGCGGCTCGGTGCTCGTTGAATTTTTTTTGGCGGGCTTTTTTCAATTAAGGAAAAGGTTTTTTTTATTAATTTTGGAGCATATGAAAGTGTATACTGAATGTTCTTGGTAGTATTTTATCTGTAATACGTATGTGGTCTACAGTCTAAGTTTAATATAAAGATTTAAACATCGGAAGGATTCGTCGATCGTGATTGTTGTAATAAATTAATTGATAGTATATTTTTCATTGGATTGCGGTATAATTAAAATTACCGACATACGTTTAAAACAATAAGTAAAGAAATGGCAACCAGCAAATATATCTAAACCAAACTTTTATGCAATGTATTGTATGCCGTATAAAATAAAAACAAATAATCAATAAAGCACGTAATATAACAATACGGTGGGCGCCGCAGCGCCGATAACCACTATCGAAATTATTACTTAATATTCATTGTGTAAGTGCGTACGGAGGAATTCTAAAAACTCGACCCATTGAACGCTCGCCCCTTAATATTCCCGACGCGTCCAGACTTTGATACGTGACCTGAACTCTTTCCTACTGTGGGTACAATATCACACGACCACGTCAAAAACAATGAATTCACGACAAACTTCCACGGTGCGTGAGCCACCAACACCGAACGGAATATTGAGCAATGGCAATATATCGATGGTGCTTCGGTGTAACGAGCGGCGCGGACTAACTACGAATATAATGTACCTAATTGAGTTTCAACTATATAGCGATAAACGTAAATCTCGCCGACGGTCACCACCGTTCGTTAAGATTTCGTAATTCGCCAGATCGATGTGTTTGGCTGTCGGGTCACGTCTCACGCGATAAGAACCGATTGGGAGGGTGTTTTGGAATTGGCGTGTTTGTGTTCGATCTCTTAAATGATACTAAATTAAAAGATCTAAGTATTAATATTACTGCTAATATTTGAACAAAAAACTCAATTTTTTATTTCTATGATCGTACATATTTACCATATATTTTATTAATATCACGATAATTTTAATTCACTTCTTCATATACGATCAATGTACGAATTGATTATTATGCAAGGAATGTATATAATATTAAGTATTTATTATTTATATTCCTAGTAAGTACACATAAAAATAATAAAGCTGTCTTAATATGATTGTCGTTTAAGGTTCAATAAGTTCTTAGTATTGCTTGTTAACTATAACGCAAAAAATGCTTAACATTGTATACTTTACACGCCAGAAAGACATTTAGCCTATAATTAACAATGATTATGATTATTTGAAAGCTTGTTTCTAATAATTTTTACCCATACACGAGTAAAACAAAAATTATTTCAATCTGTTATTTCTACTACCACCCCCAATGGATCAGCGTGGTGCGATACGGTCCAAAACCCCTATGGAGATGGCGGTAAATTAGGGGAGGCCTATTTCCAGCAGTGGACTGACACAGGCTGATGATGATGATAATTTCTACTTGTACGTTCTTACATAACATACTCTATTATGGTATTTTTTAACGTCTTGTTTTTTTTTTAAGTGTAGCGTAGCGCAACAAAGTTAAAAGTCGACATATTCAATTAACGTTTTATTAACATGCAATGGAAGAGCAATCGACGAGTCTCATTTTAATATAAACTGTGCGAATATTTTGCATACAGTGTTCCATTTTACAACATAAAAAGGCTAGAAAAAGATCGTTGCATGCATTTTCGTTTCGATTGAAACAAAGTGTTTTAAATTACTCGATAAATAAAATGTTGTGTTGTTTTGTGTTATATATTTATTACTAGATTTTCGTGAGCTTTTTACCTTTACTTTACACAATATAGAACGTCTATTATCGCACAATTATAACAAAATAAAAAACAATGGCAACTTTTCTTTTTATACTGATTCCCAAATAATGCTTACAAATAATTCTTAGGAGGCCAACATTTTCTAAATACTCCGTGTCTAACTTCAGCTTAAGTATACCTTTAAATGACTTAATCTACTTAAATTATTTGGCCGCTTCACATCCTTTGAGAATAAATTAAGCGCCATTACTTTCTTGGACTTTCATCATGTCTTGGCTTTCAATCTTGCCACCGGACGTATATATGTTTATTTAATAAAGATCTGCCGCTTGCAAATGCAGTAGTTTTTATCTTATCCCCTAAAGAACGAAAAATCAACATATAAAGAAATGTTATTGTTTCGTGTATAGTAAAAAAATCATTCTTACTCTGGCACGTATCGTCATCAGGGCGACTACAATTTTCAATGCTTATTTGTTACGAAACAAATATGCACAGCATGTTACGAAACATGTATCCGCGGCGTCGGAAAGATTTCGTACGGAAAAAGGCGCCCGTTATTTATCGCGGGCGCATCTCGATGCATCGGACCTAAATGTTCAGTGTTGTGTGTCAGTTTCACGCGGTTGCAACAGATCCTACCCCGGCGAAACATCTGAGCGAATCTAGCGCATGCGAGCATAGATCACGATAGCTGGTATGAGTTTAGAAAGCGCGGTGGGTTTTTTTTTAAACTATCATGATGTTTTTTATGATGTAATGCACATTATTTATGAAAGATTGACGTAAATTTTTATATGACAGTTTGATATGCTAAGAAATAGTTATTTATGAACACGTCTAAAATTATATGTGATAAATCGATAATCTCAATTAAATCAATTATAAAGCAGTGACATTAATAGCTAAGTAATAAAAGGTGTATATGAGAAAAATTACGTATGCACTGCAATTAAACTTACTTTTAGAAAGGGATCCAACGGCGATTGTTTAACACAAAAAGTTAAGGCGTTGTTCACAAATTTGCAAATGACGTTATAAACTGAATTCCACGTTTACTAAGCATAACGTAATCATCACTTATTACGTCCGCTGTATAATTCAAGTCATCAAAACGGCCGCTAAAACGCCCCTGATAAACGATTGATTGCACCTCTGTAGACCGCGCCGGTACCTTATCCGTCTTATCTTATACGCGCCATACACAGCTTCTGGTTGCGCGCACTGCAAAATCAACTCGCTCGGGTTGCGTAATTAGCCGTAAATTTAACGCTAAATACGGCCGGATAGTGTGATAGCAGGTTGGTAATACGTCACGAAGTAGTACCGTACCTAACTATTCCTTCTAGAATCTTCAGTAGCCACGGGGACGATTTTGATCATGGTTACTTTTCAATTTGCCTTAAAATAAATCTTACTTATAAAATAGAAATGTATAGCTTGAAGGTATGATAAGTTTTCGTATTCAATTAACGGTACTTTCTTAAAGTTTACATTTATTCCAAAGCTACAAAATCAATGCAAAGTCCATGAACTCAGAACAAATAAAGGTGTTATTTTTAACGTGATAAGTCTGTTACTGAGAGTTTTAATCATCGTAAAACTACAAAGCATTTTCTGTTTAGTATGAACGGTGTAAACTTCATATTAAAATGTCACTTCAAAATGTCACTTATAGTTTATAGTGGTAATATTTATATAAGTGTACGTTGATTTACTACCCCTTAACACCTAGCTTGGAAATGTCAAATGTTGCTCTTAAATAAGAAAGTAATTTATTATGGTTCTAAATTACTCACCGATATTACGCAATACAGGTCATGTCATATATCACGGATATATTGTTTATCGCTTTCAAAGATACTAGAGGTGCCAGGAAAAAACTTTTAATAAATGTATTTCTTATTTTTTATTGCTTAATAATAAAGAAAAAGCTAAAGTTAAATGAAAAATTATTTATTTTTGAATTCTTTGTCAAATGTTTATTTTTATGTACCCTATTATTGTATTAGTATTCTTAATCAATTTTTGCTAAGCTTATGTTTACCCTAAAAGTTTTTAGTGATGAAAATATTTTTAAGGTATTCGTATTAGTTCCGTTCCGTGTAATGTTTTAATTATATCTTTCACGCCTCTGTAAGGCATATCAATTAAATATAATCCAATTAATAATTAATTACAATTGGAATACTCCAAATAATATAATTAATTCTTCTTGCATTATCAGATTTTATTACATGGATTTTTGGAATCCACTTTTACAAATTGAAAATTGTGTCCTTTCTTTAAATATATCTATTTTCTATGAGCTGACACGACGTTTGTCAGCTCCAAAAATGCACCATTACAAACGCTTAGCTCTATAAGACACCTAAATATTAGTGCATGCCCAACCAATCATTCAACCATTCACCCACCAACCCGCATTGGACCGGGCGTGGTGGGATACGGTCCAAAAACCCCCTAATTGATAGGGTGTAATAGGGGAGGCCTATGTCCAGCAGTGGACTATCACAGGCTGATGATGTGTATGCCCACATCGATAGTGCAATAAAAGAGTTTTGGGACCTGACTTATTAACAAACTGCCAGTATATAAATGAGTAATCATAATCGGTCCACCACCGTCCGCTTCCATGTGACACGCGGATCAATGAATAAACCTATTAATAGGCGTCGCGTGAAACGTCCGACAATTACGGTGGCCGATAATTTGGCGTTAATAATATCCAACATATTACTTTATATTCTATGGCGGGCTTACGTGCTATTTACATACAGCCGTTGTTCGCTTGGCTCGCTTGGCCGGTGTTGATTTATTGCTTTAATTTCATAAGGTCCCTCTTTGTTGCCGCGCTGTCCATATTATATGGAGTGTTTTATTACACCGCTATTAAATGGGAGGTACTAAGTGATTCGTTGTGTAATAATGGTGCCGTATTTCGTGTTATCTACGTGGAGAGGTTTTGATTATTGAATACAACAGATTCTACGTATCTTTAGGAGTAGTGTTTGTCTTATACGATTCAGAACAGACAATTTTTGTACGTCTCTATACTGTGGATGAAGTGAATTGCACGTCTTGACTTTAGTTAGGACGTGTTCATATAATGGTTTTGAATATATAAAATTATAAGTAACACTCTCTAAAAATTGTCTTAATCACTACATAGTACAAAACCAAGCCGCTTTCTCTGTCCCTATATCCCTATGCTTAAATCTTTAAAACTACACAACGGATTTTGATTCAGTATTTTCTAATAGATAGAGTGATTGTCGTGGAAGGTTTATATGTATAACTCATGCATAATATTGTAAGAAACGCTGGTTAATTTATATATTTTCCATAGATTTTATAGATAGATCGATCGATAGATAGATAGATAGATAGATCAGTATAGCACCCGTGCGGAGCCGGGGCGGGTCGCTAGTTTAAATTAAATTGAATTTAGTTGTTGTCTATTAAAGTAAACACATTTAAAAGTGAGAAATAAAAAGCGTAAAATTCTTAATGTAAGCTATTAGTAAAATTATCTTATTTAATGAATTTATTGTCATTGTCGTACGCAAAGTAATTGCGACGCTTGTTCAACGTTAATCATTAAGTTCTGTTTTTAATTTTATCGCTTCTGTAATGTAATTAAAGCTAAAAGTTTTGTAGTATAACCGCTTCTTAATAATTTTATTGCCCCCAATAAAAACACTGGTAATGTACCAGTTGTCGTGTGTGTCCAAACAGGTGTCTTATCTGTTTTATTTCGAGAAGTTGCTTCTACTTGCCGGGTCTAGTTTTTTAATGATTTCTTTTGCTCAAATATCCAGAGCGTTCGGTATATATTTTATATGTTATTATTTATTAATTAGTGTTTTTTATTACTTACTGACGACCCGCCCCCGCTTCGCACGGGAGCTATGTTGATAGAAAATATACCTACAATATTAAGCGTGTTTTAAACATATGAACCTTCCTCTTCAATCACTCGTAAGTATTTATTAAAAACCCGAATCGAAATCAGTAGCGTACTTTGAAAGATAAAAGCATACATAGGGATAGAGAAAGCAACTTTGTTTTATAGTATGTAGTGATTATTGATTGACCTTTGTTTTTATACCTAGGCCAAACAACAGCATGATATTATTATTCTACTTAATATTAGCTAATGCATTAAAGCTTTAGCTTTGTTATTAGTGCATTATTGGATTGCGGATAAATTTCCAAAGCGGTAACAAATATAATTGTTATATTTTTCAGTGTTATTTTCCTATGAGATGATATTGCAGATATATTCTGCTCACGTGTTATTTATTCTGAAATCGAAATAAAGGACAGTTATTTCAAACTTAGTTGTTCATTATAGATTATTGTACATGGTTTTTCACCGGTGGTACCCTTTTTACAAGGGATCGTCTGGGTGGGTACCACCGCGGTGCCTATTTCTACCGCAAAGCAGTAGTGTGAAAACACTACTGTGTTCCGGTTTGAAGGGCACCGTAGCCAGCGTATTTACTGGGTAAACGGGACTTAACATCCTATGTCTCACGATCACACTGGGATCACCAACGCGCTGCCTGCGCCTTGGTGATTCCAGTACTGCCAATGTCTATGGGCTTCAGTGACCACTATCCATCACGTGGCCCGACAGCTCGTCTGCCTGCGTAAGCAATAAAAAAACGTATAAAATTTTGTTCTGTCATGAATTTTGGTTTTTTATTAAGCTTAAGAAAATACTAAGATGCAGTTACTTGAGTCTTGGAATGTACGAATTGTTCGTATACCTATAGTGCAAAATTGTTTGTCTTTTTAAAGGAGTTTCTTTCATTCTATCGGATTATATAAACAAATAATAACGTACCATAAATCATAAATTTAAAATCATCTTGATGCGTACCATTATCGAGTAAATAATAAATTTCAAAAAAGCAAACTTAAATTATGTTTCGAATCGGCACTACAACACACGAAGCGATTACTTGTGCCACTTGACATTCGACCCGTTAGATCAACGCAAGTTTGGGCGTTTGCTTATGTTCCGGACTAACTTCGGTAACGCAATAATATCGCTCGATAGCGTTTGTATCTGCATTGCGTTGTTCAGTTGTAATTGATACATTTATATCGTTGATAAGCAGTGATGGAATGGTAAAAATAAAATTTTCAATACTGGATACATTGCTGTGAAAACATTACATCGGGCCAGTATTTTTGACGTCAGCCGGTATTATCAAGAAATGTATTAAGAAAAAGAGTATCATTGTTTTGATGAAGCGTTATTACAGTAAAATATCTTAATATTTAGACGTTACTAAACAACAACACGATGCTGCGACCGATAGGAGCATTATAAACAATTATATATTTAATGTGCATGAAATGGAATTTCTAGTACTACAATTGAAGTTCTGTGTTACTAGTGTAACCGAAATATCTCTGAAGTCGTTGCCTAATTCAATACTTTCTGCCGTTTAATTTGTTTTGTTTTTTATTTTCATTTCACAATTAATAGCCGTTACGGTTTACCATCGTGTAAAATTACACCGATTCGACACGAAACAGTTTTAGATGTGAATCAACCGGGTCGTACACTATTCGCCTCGCGTGTTCGCGTCAGTGGTTTATTTACCGCGCACCTACTGTTTGTTCACTTGTTGTGTGTAGCATGCATTGTTTGCCGTCCAGCGTTCGTCACTTCCCGCGCGCCACAATGCTCGACATCTTGAATCTGTAAACGATACGGATAATGCGAAAGCTCAGTTACCTTTTATCCGGTTGTTATTCATTAGTTATTTGTAGCAGAGAACTTTCGAGATCTTTTCTCGTTTTGGTAGTATTGTGAAGCATTGGGTGACGAGAGAACTAAGAAAGATATTAACTGTCTTCATTTATTCTCAAAAAACTTTTACGATCGATGTGATATAAATAGCTTTTGAAATAGTGTAGTAGATGAATGAAAATCTTAAGGTCAGTAATGTAATATGCGTAAGATGACCGTACTTACATACTTAAGCGTTTACTCAGTAAGGAATAATAATAATTACATCTCAATAAACAAGAAATGATTGTACGAGCATTATTGTATCGTTTCATCGAACAGTTGCAATGTCATGTCTTGCATATAGATAGACGCCCCAGCGTTAACTGCAGAGTAAACAAAAACGTACTCGCAGCGTCCTCAGCGACGAATGTATTATTGTTTTTATTACCTTTCATAATGTAAGAGGAGCCGCTCCATTCGCCGAGAATATTGCAATACGAGTCTTAATTCGCAGCTGGCCGGCCGGCCGATGAATCATGATTCTATGTCTGATCACCTCCACTCTACAATTTAACTTATCGCGTACGCAATAAAGTCGCGAATGGTATACAATTAGAATACGTTAAGACTATTCTAGGCACTAAGCTGACTTGGCACTAGCCTGTGTGAGTCAGCGGTGCGCTCCCATGATTATCTTCGCGGTCGTTTCGGTGGAGCAAAAAAATGGCGTCGGGTGCACGGAAAAAATATTCGAAAGCTATCGGGATCGTGTTACTACGATGGCTCATTAGACGCCATCGCTCCGATTTTGTTAATTGGCGCTTCGGTCGGGCGATGCGTGCGTTGCAACTTGAGGCTGCTGTTAAATGGAGATTAATCATGTTTCCCGCCAGAGTCTAATATTATCTGTGGCGCAAACGTTCCGTTCGCGGGCTACGTTACGTTATTGTTGTTGCTTGTTGGCTGCATGGTAATAGTTTTACGGTTGGCTAGTATATCGTCTTAATGGTAGTTTCGGAGAGTTCTCAACAATATGGTGAAAACAAATACATTATATAAAGTCAGCTATACAAAGATCGTGATAAATATTAATTGGAAGATACAAGGCGTTTTTCTGTCGATTGTTCAAATTAATTTTTTTTTGTTAACCATCGGAATGTTACATTTGCTTATTGATTATCAACAAAGCTACCACCGCTAATATGATCAAATTCAAATAATACCTAACCGTTACCATTGATGTAATGTGTATTATTTTATCATTTATCTGAAAACTTGTAACGTGATAACCGTGTGTTACTGTTGTTGATTCTCCGTGATGGTTATGTTATTTGTATAAAAATTATAAATACGTATAACTTTTTCTATTTATTAGGTCGCTTTGTTTGTTTATTATAATGATTATCGCGCATCGTGTGGTGCGTTTATATTGTGTCTTTTATAATGTAATTTAATTATTAGTAAAAGTCATTCTATGCGCAATCGTGATAATCTCATTATTTTATGTGAGTAAGTAAGCTCGAATAACAGTTTATCGAAAGCAAAGAGAGATTTTACTTTAAAAGTAACTTAAAATTTTGATGATTTATATTCTCTAGGAAATGCTTAAGACAAAAAGAGTATTGGACTGTTGTTAGAACTCTGTCTCAAAAACTGACGTTAAAAACCTAAGCAATACCATAGTCAAAGCAAAACACCCTAATAAAATTGTAGGCATACGCAATAAACTTTATTGTAGTGCAGCACGCATCGAACCCATCACCCTCCCCCCTTTTTTGAATCAATCATCGATATGGTGTCCACCCCATAATGGCCCCATTGCTGGTCCCATTTCCTATGAATAATTAATAGCGCCCCCGGGCGAAACTCGACCCGCTAGCAGTTTATCTCTTATCGATTTAATACCGCATCAATTAGGTCACACAATTGAATGCCGGCTTTAGACCGATTCCACTATATGAGATCGCGGTAGCAATGGCAAGATTTGGTATTGCAATAATATTAGGCGAATATTGTAGAGACTGTTGGACTTAATTTTTTGTACGATTTTAAGACTTTAAATAATCTAGTTTTCAACGTTCACTAGAAGATCGGAACAGACAAATTGTAAGAAACTTTCCTTATGCTTGATTTTTTGACTAATTTAAACTTTAAATAATCTAGTTCTCTGAAATACAGTTTTACATAAAAGATTACTGTAAACAGACATTTATGATAATTTTCTTATCGACTTGCACTTTTTATGGATAGAGTAACTTGGTTTAAACGAAACTGTCAGTATTAATAATAGGACACAGATAGGTCATCTAATAATGACGTCTAAAATCTCGCCAGGGCGGCGCGCAATCAGAAGTGGCAACAGAAAGGTCATGTGCCATAACAAAATGTCGGCGCACCGCGCGACACCGGCGTCCGTGCAACGGCGGACGGTCAACCGAAAATTGATTAACATACTTCGGCGCCGAACCCTCGCGTTCACAGGTGGCCCCATCCCCCCATGCGCCCGCCGAAACGTTACGGAAATCGTTCCTCGCGTTTCCCCTTGGCGCTCTATTTGAATTTCGAACCGGCTTTTTTTTCACTCGTAGTCTTTTTTTCTTTTTTCACCGGCGACGGCCAGGAAATATAGTCTGCCAGGAATGTAACATTTTTATTGAGCGATCGACGGATATCGAATTTATTGAAGGGCGGCAATTAAATTGACAATGTTCTCTTTTAACGGGATCTGCTTTTTTTTGTTTGAAGTGAAATCTGTGTAATTGAAAATGGAATGCCTCGTTGAACTGAAGAGCTTTTGCATGTTTTAAATTTCTTGTAAAAATATATTTTTGTCTCGCAATTTTTAATCATATAGTTCTATAGATTACTACGGCTAGTTCTGGTGTAAATTATTTTATTAGCATTACGCTCTTGACTTGTATCAAGTTATTATTCTATAACCTTAATATTTTACATAGTTATCATGTTTAATTTTAGAACGAGGTGAACTTTATTACAATAGAAATTACACAAAACACGATACGTTCTAATATTTACCTGAATAAAATATTTTATATTTCTTCAAGTACAAATCAGTGCTTAAACTTTCCGAGCATTAACGAAATATTCAACTGCCACCGGACCGATTAAAACGATAATGCCTTTTCGGCCCATTACCATTTTCAGGGCAAACATTGCTGGCGTCCTAAACATTTCGAGTCGTGCACAGCGGGGTTCTCAGTAAAAAAAACCGACAAATTTTATAGGTTCCTAATGACACGCGCTAAAGGCGGGTGTACACGCCATCAAATTGCCTGCATTATTCCGCCGTCGGCATTAAACGCATTCCCGTACCAGAAATCGCGTGCATGTGCACCGCCCCTTATGGTGGACATGGCTCGCTTTTTGTTGGCGATTTCGTAGTAAACACACATTAGCATCGGCGCGGAGCCGTTTCGCGTAAATCGTCTTATTTGTCAAACGACCGTTAATTGTTAATTGGTTAACCATGAATATTCATTTTTCCCGCCAATAAAGGTGGCTCTATTGACGCCATGATGGTCTTGCCTCTTTGTTTTTATTCGCTGTTTAAATTCATTCTATGTTTAAATACATTCTTTAGGACGTCGAGAAGCGATGGAAATTTCTGGAAGTTATTCTTACGTGTTATATTAAAATTATGAATAGTCATGTGGAATATGTAATAATTTATATGTGGAATAATTAAATTGCTGTCGTAGTATTTATTGATTCCAAAAGTAAATATTTGCTGTGGCAATTAGGGCTAAAACAACAAGCAAACTTTTAGGTTGGAAGTTTTTCTCCCAACTTGACTGCCTTTGTGACTGATACTTATTTAGTAAATCTTTTTTCTTTCAGACGTTACCTGTTTTTATATTAAGTTATTCACTCATAGTAGTAATTAAAAAAAAAAGTAGTATATATGAATACTTTGTTCTATATTGCCGTTTACGTGAAAATTCACATAGAAAGTAAATCATTTCAATGGATTTCATCAAATTTATTTTCTCAACATAATATATTTACAACAATTAAAAATTAATTTCGACGCTTCGGACCCTTCCCAATGTCCATGATCATTAGATCAAGGCACAAGTAAAATGTATTGAAAATACCTTTATTAAAGTGTAAGTTTACAGTTTACACTTTTATAGACGCGGTACAATGGATTTAATTAAGCAGCGTTGTTACCCCAATAGGGTAGAACTTCCGTTTATGATCGATATCATTAGTCCTCTAACGTTTTCGTACGCTCGTGTATTGTCCTAATACTGTGTCTCTTTGAATTTAACAAAAAACTTTATTATATCTGTTAGTAGCGATGGCCCAAGTATTCTGTTGTTTTGGCAGCGCTGATGACATCGTAATAGAGAAAATACTAAGGCCGATGTTGATTTTACCAATTTTTTATAATAACACGCAATCAATAAACTACTCGTAATTATATTAAAGTCCATCTAGACTCGGAATAAATGTAAACAAATGTAATGACAAACACTAATAATAGCGCAAGAGGGGATAACTCTTTAATGAAAGTTAAATATCTTTATTCAATATAAAAGCCTTACACTTTCTTATTGATTGTCAAACAAACTACGACTGGAAAAAAAGGCCTTAGCGTCAATGAAATTTAAAGTAATAAATCGATTTTGATGTTCTCGCTTTAATCGAATATTCTACCGCTTCTTTTGTGTTTTAACCATTCTATGTAGTATCATGTCCGTGTTAAATTACCTATTACACGTTTTTAAGTTTCATACGTAGACAAAAGCTCCGAACGTGTAAAAAGTATTAAGTTTATGAGTCGATCTTCTCGTAAAACGCTTTTAATAAAGTTGATTTATTTTTATTATTTAGAGCCTATATAATGCCAAAGCAATTTCGCAATTAGATCCGCCGTAATGATGGAAAAATTCTTGTGGAAGAAAACAAGCATTCTTTAGGCTTATTTAGATTTAATTACCCTATTACAGACCGTATGCGGGTTTCGTAACAACTTCCTCAGTTCCTACCTACACGTTAGCCTTTGCGAAATACACATTTGCTGCATATGTTATATTCGTCAATAAAATCTGTAATCCATAAGAGGTTCCTCTTACTTAGACTTTTGTGAACATAATTGTTATCGAGTACAATTAACTTATTCAGTGTTTAATAATCGATTGAGTTCTAATTATCAAAAACGGAATCTCCCTGATCGATACTGGGCGAAACACGTGCAATAAAAAAATAAAATCCGGCCTTCGAATTTCGAAAACCTCAACCGCTCGTTGTACGCAGCCCGCCAATAAAAAAACGTTCCATTCAACAATTTTATTTAATGAACGACACTCGCACCGTCGGGACCATTCGGGCGACGCATCGAGCCGGTCGTGCGAGGGGTGGCATTATTGCGAACACTTGTCATATCAACACAACGAGGGCCGCCGTGGGGTGCTTTATTATTTTAATTATTGCATTCGCCCTTTGTGGACCGCGGACGCTTTGATGCGACGCCCCGGCTCCGGCATAGCACTAATTAAACTCTCCCCGCTCTCCACTTATTAATTAGTACTAATGTTCATTGATGTTTCGGTGCCCGGTTAATTTATTAGCCCAATCACTGACGCCCGGCGTCCTTATTGACAATTAGCCGGCCGCAGGATTGGCTTGTGATTATCTGGGCATTAGGTGCTACTTCTGTAAATGTACCGGCGTTATCTGTATGTGCAGAACAATAATGTACTTGTGATAATTTACTCTTATTTAATCTTATTATCTGAAATATCGACTACAGACCTTATAATGACGATCATGTCAAGATTAAGATGTGATCGATCGCGATTAAATCTATAATCCAGTTTTGTGTAGCAAAATAGTTTTCTTAAAAATATACTAAGTTTTATTGTATCTAATGCCTTGCATTATAGTCAATAAACATCAGTAATAATGCTACTGTCCATTATTCATTAACATAATCCGGTTTGCGCAAGCGCAATAGATTTGTACGACCAGCCGCCACTCGCCGGCGACGTTTCTTTGTTTCGCTTCCACCCGACTGAGGTGTCTGCTTCTTTGACATTTGCGTCGCTAACAACGACACAATCTCTTTGTGCACCGTGCACACATGACTCTGTATCACAGCACTTCCTTAATGGTTATGTTGAAATCCGGTAACTATTTAGGCAAGTCTTAAATAGTGTTTTGCGTCAGAGCGAAATAAAACTTGGAATTAATAAACATTGCAACCTACGACCTAGCGACTGCCTCCGTAGCCTACTGGTAACGGCGTGTGCTTTAGAAACTGCACGTCGTGGGTTCGAATCCTGCGGGGACTCAACAAATTCTCTTTGTTGTTTCCCAGTTGGTTAGGGCAATTTGGGCCGATTACCTAGTTTTCTGAAAAGTATGATGGTGGACGATCCATGCGTTGGATAAGCATGTAAAAAGTAGGTCCACCCACCATCCTACATTGGTCCAAAAACTGTCCTAAATGGAGAAGGCGTGCATTAGGGAAGGCCTATGTCCAGCTGTGGACTAAAACAAAAGTGATGGTGAACCTACGGCAACGTAGCCGTCGTGTCTATGACTTTTTTATTACTAGATGTTAGTCATTGTCGTCTTGATGATAATTCATTGATTTGAACATACGTATTACGCCACTGCGTTGCTATGGGTTACACCGTTCACATCAATTACAAGTCTATTTTGTCGTGATACAGCGCGTCGTAATGAGCCGTCGTAAATAATGCAACTGCGTATTTGTTACGTGGATGTAGGGCGACGTGCAGTCGCGCTTTCGACACCACTAGCCAGTTGCCGTGGTGACACTGGGATAATTGCAACGTTCACTTTAAACTAGCTTGTTGCATTTGTCCTGATCCCCGACGACCTATCACTCGATCTGTTGATCGACTGGTCTGGCGATTGCGAGTAATCCAGCTATCAGTCTATCACGGAGATCTAGGTTGGACTTGTTTGAAGCTATGACTTGATTAGGGCTTGAAAATTGATTATTTGAAGTACGAAGTATGACCGATTCATAAGTTCAAACTGAGCTATGGTTTACAATGGTGTGAAATAAGTATCGGTATGTTCCGTAATCGTCTATTAGTTTTAAGAAGATTTATTTAATGTGATAAAGTATTTACTTGAATTAACTGTTTTTTGACTTGTGTGACATTTACAAAACTTGCTTGATATTTTCTCAACGCGGTTTAAATACTTGTAAATAATAAATTTGCTTTCAAACGTAATCCTTACTTAATCCTCACCTTGGTTACTGTACCATAAATTGATATTTATTAAGTGTTAGCACTTACATACATATTTTGGTCATTAAAAATATTCAATTTACACCAAAAAATGGAAAAAGGAGAAAGGCCGAAGGTTAAAGTTATTATCCGTGGATACCTTTCAGAATAAACCTGCCTCATTTTATAAATTATTAACCGCACAACAAGTCAATAAGACAAGTTACGTAAACATAATTAATTCGGCCGTAACGTTCGAGATGAGGTAACGAAAGCGTTAAGTGAGTATCGCCTTTTAATAAGATAAAAATAGACCGAATACTCGGTAAGCGGTAAAAGTTACTCCGCTCAAGGTAGTGGGCCAAAGGCGGGATTTATGAAGTGGCGGGGACACGGCTCCGAAGCGAGCGGCATATTTTATCCTCCTAGCTCCCGATCCGATCTTCATAACGAAATTCTCCGTTTTGATATTATATTTATATTGTTAACGTTTCGTACCTGCATATTTCTAACCGGTAAATATGAAAATTTCGTGAATACCGCCGAACCCGCCCCGCCTCGCCCTCGCCTCGCCCCCCGTGCGCTTCTTGGCGAACAAAGATATTACACGGGTATTAAGAAATTTTCAGATTCGACATTCTGCCGTTTGACGTTTCGGCTTTGCCACTTTGACCTTTTGTTTGTGTTGTGCACCGCGCCTGGTGGATTTTTGGAGTTTTTCGATGTTCTTTTGTGCTGTTGCGCTATCGAAAATGAACAGATTTCATGATTGTTCGTATAATGTTATGTTATGCTATTAGTTCTAAGCAAGATCAACCATGAAGATAAATGATGAAAGTAATTTAGTGTCATACTTTAATGGCTCCAAAACTAAGGGTCCGTTTTGTAATGTAAACTGTTTAAGCTTTATGTCTAACTTTCTTTAATAAAATTCTATATCACACTTAACTTAGATATAGTGCAATCTACTTTCGAAGCTAAAAAAATGAAAATGACTACAAAAAAGACAACATCTTTCGTAAAAGTGATCAACCAAACATGTCAGTCGCTTTACGATACTAAATGCTACCTACTTTAAATTAAATTGAGGCGAAGAAATTAATGGAAATTTTCGTCTAGTTCTTTTCGTTCTTGCCAATTCAAACATGTAAAAACCTTTCTAGTTTACACACCGTATTGACTTGTAAATAGCTTTGTGCGTTGCATTCGTACCACGATACGTTCAGGGGTTTTACTGCCAACGCACTCAGACGGATAAGCAAACATCGATTCACGTCAGAACGAGCGCATTTGGCCATTCACGAGTGGAGCTTTGTGTCTTTCGAGTTAACGTACGGAAGGCTTTTTTGCAAATGTAGGGAAAGCTGGGATACTTTCAGACCTTGAAATGTTTACAGCAACTCGTATTGATTAGTATACAAATATAACAATGTATATTATATATATTATGTATATTGTGGAAAGTCTGTGTTTAACGACTGTTATTTATATGATATAAAAGTTATCATTCTGTATATAGTTCAATTCGATAAAAGTAAAAATGTGATATTTATGCTTTTCTTCATAACTGTCTAGTGGTATAGGCGTGTGCTTTAGAAACCGGAGGTCGTGGGTTCTAATTCTGCGGGGACTCAACAAGTTTTCATTGTTGTCTAGTTGGTTAGGGTAATTTGGGCCGATCACCCATTTGTCGGAAAAGTAAGATGATCCATGCGTCGGATGGGAATATAAAAAGTCGGTACAACCCGCATTGGACCAGCGTGGTGAGATACGGTCCAAAACCACCTAATGGATGGGGGTGTATTAGGGGAGGCCTGTGTCCAGCAGTGAACTATCATAGGCTGATGATGATGATGATGCTTTTATCGATGTTGTTTCATTTTATTTTCTATCAATAACGGTAGTAAGATTTTGGATTACTACACTTTCTGCAGTCAAATATTCAACTTATTAATGTTAGTTATTCATGTTATTACTTATAACGATCGTTTTCAACACGAATATTATATAAACGTGATAAGTGGCGATAAATCGATAAAATTTTTATATGCCAACCAATAAACGGTTACGGTCTCATTACGCTGAGAACACTCATGATGTGTTTATCTTACTATACTGTATGTTTGTAAATATCTTTTTAATAGTTTACTATACAATATCTTCTTTCGATGCTTTAATTTGTACGTGCAGTAATGTTTATTTAAATTCAACCTGATGTTATGACAAGTACTTGTAAATAAATAATTACTGGGCATCTTTTGACTTTTTATTTCTTGATTATACTGGTTGAAGTACTCTTTTGATAAAACGTGTTTTGGCTATCTATGAAATTTTCTATTAAATAGAATGGGCTTAATAGCAAGTACAGATTTTTTAAATTTCTTTAAATAAATTAAGTATATAAATTAAAAAATCACAGGACTATGTGAACAAAGTGATCGAACACTAGTTGCGCCAAATCATATGGCTCTAAACTATGTGTTTGTGGTTTTGGCGCCATTAATTCATAATATTGGATTTCTTCCTTTTTAGCTTCGCTATAGCATAATGTTTATTTATAATGTATTTCAAGTATGAAATTATAAATCAGCGTTAAGATTAACGATACGCTTTACTCATAAGACAAACGGCTCATAACAATACGAGTTTTTTTGGCAACCTAAGTCAAATTAAAACATGAATTGCGGGGCTCTTCAAACTTGAACGCATGAGTCAAAACATCATCATCATCAGCCTGTGATAGTCCAGTGCAGGACATAGGCCTCCCCTAATATTCCCCTATCCATTAGGGGGTTTTGGACCGTATACAACCACGCTGTGGACCAGCGTTGCGGGTTGGTGGGTGAACACTGGCTGTACATAACAATTCTACTCCTCATAATCAGGCAACCTGCCGCCTTCAGAGAACACTCTATACAATACTCTCTTCTGTTCTGTTCGTCTACTTCCTTCTGTTCCCTTCTCACGTGTCCGTTTCCGTTCCAGCGAGCGGCGCGCTCGCAGCCGGCACGATTGCTTCACCGTGGAGCGCAGCGGCCGGCGCGCCCGACACCAACGGATCGGGCGGCGCCGACGCCAAGCACCTAGACGTCGGCGACGCCAGCGACGATGAGAAGGTAAGAACTAGTAAATCTACTAGCTAAATACAACCTTCTAACCTATGGAAACTTAAATGTAACTCATGTAACGTACCTATTAATGATTTGTTACTGAGATGTCAAGAACAAAGTGACAGTCGACTAATAAAAATGAATGATAAAATGATATCGTTTTTGCATCAATAACCAGTTTGATTTTTATCAGATGTAGCTTTCCATGTAAATGCGATATTGTTTTCGGGAAATAATATTTTACGCTAATTTACTAAAGGAAAAGTGTAAATGTTGTTAAAAAATTAAAAAAGCGATTTTAAAGTACCTTTGTCAATAAATGGCTCTGTAATATTAAAGGAGTTTTTAAAAGCGAACTAGCACTTCCTGAGATATATAAGTAGACGAAGAAATTAATTATTGAATTAATGTACTGTTTAATGTTAGTAGTTACGAATACGAATGTATGTGATTGTTGTTCCTTTGGCTTTTACCTAAAATCTAGTAAAGATTAATGTAAATTAAAATCTACTTTCATTAAAATTTTTAGATACTCTCTTCGGTCTATGAATTAACTACCAATAATGAATTAAAAACTTAAAAATTCTTCTCCGTTCCATTCTATTCGATTTTCTTCAATTCTTTTATGCTTTTAGTAATTTGGGGAAATTTGCAGATGATTTTTTTATTATTTTAAATTTCTGTATTTAAAGTTCGATAGTGTATATAAATATTTCCTCCGATATAGCAGGTTTCTGGTGTTAAAAGGGATATTGCTGCGTGAAAGTTGTTCATTATTGTTTTCGAAAGTAGCCTGAAATATTTTGCAAGTTTAGTTTCCTGACTATTAACTTGCTTATAACAATTTAAGTAAAACATTGTAAACTTTACTTGTGAAAGGCCAGTGTACTAACAAGGTACGGAAGACTTAATAACCCATTTCTCTGGGGGCCAGGGACTTTTGGCGTTACAAGCTGCATTTCTTATGGGTGTTAAATTAAACACCTGCTTGTTTGTCGCTGACAATTAAAAATATATTACTTCAAATCACAGTCATAAAATCTGAAATGAACTTAAAATAAAAATCTGAAAGAATTTTTCATCGCATCTAGCACACAGGGCGTCTTGCGCCGCTGATCCTAATTTATTTCGCCGCTCTCGAGATGCAGATACGAAACGCATCTCAACATACAACAGGTATATTAGACGTTGGACGATATCGCCCGTGTCTATATTTCGAGTGGTTTTCGTAGAACGTTCGCGTGTGATTCACGATGTTTTCGTGCGAGCGAACACCGCCAGTAGCCGGCGTCGGTGTATTTTTATTTCCCTTTGAGAATAGAATCGAGTCTATTAATTACAATGACGCACCGAGCGCCTTGTGTTCCTACTCAGTCTGTTACCGACGGGCTACGAGCGTCTGCTGTGTGTACTGATATGCGACGCAGAAACGTATCCTCTTAATAGTGATGGGGTATTTAGGTTGTTTATATTGGAGTGTATCTCTTTTGAGCCGTATAAGACAATAAATTTAAAGTAAACAGATTTTAAATACAAACTCAATTGGCGCCAAAACAGCGGGCGCTTATTGGTGATGATGAATTTCGCGGCGGTCCACTAATGGCTCCCATTGGTATTGGCATTAAATTTTGGCGCCATTTGTGTTTTGTATGACTATTATTAGTAGCCTGTGACACAGGCTGTCCACTGTCCACTGCTGACATAGGCCTCCCTGATGCACGCCGCCGCTTTCGTTCTTCGACTATTTTCATCCAGCCCACACCGGTTTCTTATCAGTATTAGCGTACCTAAACTCCAGTTCTTATTATAATAACTAATGAAAAATAATTTATGAATGGCAGAATTATCCCCCTACTTTGATATTAAATTCATTAATGTCAATTTAGATAATTGCGCACGTTTTAGTTTGAAATGCGGAAAAATAAACTTATACATTAAACGTCCCGCGCACTACACTCTTTGTTCCCTTCACTGCTTCCGATGTTCAACTGAGATGAAAAGACAATTCAACCTCATTTATTGTTTAACCTCGTTTCACTTGTTTTACGAGTATTCATTGATCGGAACCAAAGACTTTGTTTCTATCGAATTAATTTACTTAGCGAATCTTTGCGTACAAAATGTTACCTATCTATCTATATATATAAAAATTAATCGCTGTTCGTTAGTCTCGCTAAAACTCGAGAACAGCTGAACCAATTTGGCTAATTTTGATCTTTAATTATTTATGGAATTCTAGGGAAGGTTTGAAATGTGTAAAATGTAAAATTTATTATATCTTTCTTCCTACATATTTGTATTCAGGAGGTGAAATATAATCTTAATTTCACCTAAACACAGTTACTAGAGTTACTAAAGTTGTATCAGATATATTTTTATACTTATTGATAAATCTTATACAAAAATTAATATCTTTTATTTATCGATTGAGGTAGTACAAAGTCTGCCGGGTAAACTAGTATGAGATAAAAATGACATCTGTTTTGTAATGTATCATTAACGTAGATCTAACAATTTCACTATCTCAAACCAGTGTGCAAAGTCTGTTTAAACGTTAGGTCCATCATTCACCAATGCCAATAGTATTTTTACGCAGTGCAAATATTTAGTGTAACGAAGGTCAAGGTGAGAGAATCGCGGCAAATCCCGTCCGCTAACTGGTGTTAATTTATTTGCGGAGCTGTTTCCTATAATTGAACGCATCGATGTTATTTTACCGGTTTTTGTTCACTGTTTAAAGAGACTTCATCTGGGGACTTTACCTATATGTATATTAATAATAACGAGGAAATATTTATATTGTTGTATAAATAGGCTCAAAACTATAGAACGCTTTAAAAATCATTTGCCATTATACACAAAATTATTATTATCAAGGTATAGTATCAGTATATATTTGTTACATTTAAAACTCTTAAGATGTACTTATGTGTAAAAATATTTGCCATAATGTGTTTTTTTTGCGGCGGGTTTAGAATAGTCTTAGTTTAATTGTTCATGTAAATGGTACCAACCTAAATAAAAACTTCATAATTGAATTATTTCTTGACCTCGTTATTTTTATATACCAGCAATGTATGTTTAGAAGGATGCTAACGAAAAAACGATGATATGTCACAAACATTTTCACGTTTTCCTTTGAATAACCAAGCAAAATTTTACTTTATTTTCCTTATTTTCGATGCAGAGATTTTGTTATACAACAAAAAGACTTTGCCAAACGAGGTTTTGGGACAATATGTCCATTAAGAGTGACTCAAAATGTTCACGCGTTTTAAAATTAGGCCGCAGCTTATTATTATGTAGGCAACACATTGCACGGATATGTAGATTAAGTGCTAAGGTTGTGTCATACGAGATGATTTCATATTATGAGTCAAATTTATTTTTATGGGCAATTTGTATGGGTTTTTGGTTACTATATAGTAAATATTCTAGTCCGTTGTTTTATTACCTATCTTATTGCTGCAATAAAATTGACACGTTCGATTTAGTTTATTACGTTTAGATACTTAATAATTTTGTCCCAAAATTCTAGATTATCTCTTAAGATTTTCCTTATACATTGTAATTCCTTCTTTGTTTCTTTCCCCTATTTTATCTTTGGCTTGGCTTCTAATTTCTTCTTTAGAACCAATCCTATCGCCTGAGTGACGGTTTCAACGCAGAGCGAACTTTTAGGAATTCCGTTCCCAAGGGTTCGTTTTTTCAAATGGTAAGACACCGGCACTCCTATAATACAACAATGAATGTTTCTTCCAATTATAATAAAAGCCCTTTTAAGCCAATTATTTAGCCTATATTTAACCAATCGAAAACAATGAAAACGTAAAATAATATTCCCACATATTTGTAGCAGATTACTTACGCGTCCGAAAGCTCACTAACCAGCTCAGTGTAAGGCTAGCTCGCTGGGCTCTAACTCTATTCGCGTAACAGTGGTAATTTTATTAAATCGAGTCTACTTCTAGGACTTGTCTGCCGCCGATGCGGAGGGTGTCTGGAGTCCGGACATCGAACAAAGTTTCCAGGAGGCGCTGGCCATCTACCCACCATGCGGCAGACGCAAGATCATACTCTCGGACGAGGGCAAGATGTACGGTGAGTCCGGACATGCTAGAGGAGTCTATTATATACTAACTGAGCCTCGTATCTTGTTACAACTAGACGAAATTCCCCTGCTCCTCACACTATCGGAATGCTGCAACGCTCCTTTTATTATTATATATTCAAAATCAAATATCTTTTTCAATATCGAAGCGTTACACTTTGTTATTGATTGATCAAATATACCATCACTGATTCGGAAATGCTATAAAATATCATAATGCATATTAAAATTTATAAATATTATAGTGCATTGCTATGTTATAGGACGGGCGTTTCGATTAATGGAGTATTGGATAGACCAATAGACGTTGATGGATGAATTTTGATTTACAATTGATCCAGTGCTAATTATAGTGCCTTCGACCTAGAAAATGGAAACTTTGTTTAATTTATTGGTAATCGTATAGATTACACAGATATGTTACTTAATATTTTTTTAGGAAATTGAATTTAATATGTAAAATTTTAAAAGAATAACTAATGCTGACCTTTAACGGTTGTACATGATTAATCCATTACCCTTTTCTCGTATCGAGATTCATTGTACCGAGCCATGTGAAAGAATGGTAACATCTTGAAAATCAGAGTTCGATAATAAACATGTTTTATATATTACCCATCTTATTTTTAAAATAGAATGTTTTTATATTAAATCTTAAACCATTTACTGTCAATGTTCTTTATGATTTCAATATCACAACACTGAGAACAGTGTCGCGTATCTAAGTGCAACGGAAAAATTCAATGAATCGCATGCTGGCAATAACGTTTTCTCACGCAATCATAAACTGAAATATTTAAGGCGTACAATGAACAGTTTCCGCGTGACTGACTCCGTATTGATATCAAAGTTAAATGTCCATTGTACTTCCGCCATTGGATTCAAGTCCTTCGTATGGCTGAAAACTTTACGTTTTTAAAATATGTACATTTCACTCCATTTAATTACTTTATTTTGTATACAAGGAGTTTACTTTCGACACGGAACAGGTACTTTTGTTTACAGTCGTAATGTGTAATAACACCCGTTAAAGTTTTTTTGTAATGTTATTGAAAATACTTTTTTCATTGTTATTAATAATATATGCTATACAATTATATCTAGCATTGTTTGATGTGTATATTTATTTTTATACCCGGAATTGTTATCACTATGAATCTCATATTTTAAACGATAATTTTAGTATGTTGTTGACCAAACTTTTTGGTTAAATGTTTCGTGCGAATATTATTACTTTCAGTAAATTTTTAGGCCTCGGTTCCCTTTTGCCGTTGCCAGAGATGACATTACATTTCGGTTAGTTTCATTTTAAACGTTTTTCCTTTAAAACAAATTTGTAATTTTGCAAAGACAATTATTTTAAACAAAAGAAAGAAAAGTGGAAAAGAAAAAAAAATGTAGATAATTGTTATCTGCCGAATTTAAGGTTCTTTTTGCGGATTTTTCTGCGTTTATTTTACACGTTTATTTCTTGACGTTTTGAACACTTTCCAGCGGAGTCACGAGGTAGTCTAGGTACGCCGGATATCAAATTGTAAAATAAACGCGATAAAATCAGTAAATAGTACTGTTATTCAATAGTGTGTAGTATTCGCGTAAACAAAAGAATTAATTATGGCTATCTGCGTTTGTAATAAAATTATTTCCTTCTTTCTGGCCTTTCCTTAATACTAACAAGGTCACTAATTCTACACGAACATCACTGACCCAGAAAGAATTGTAGATTTCCTGGTCAAGAGCAATTTTGGACTTGTATAATGAGTCTATAACTCCATTTAGATTTTTTTGTGTTGTTTAATGTTTATTCACATTCTGACGAAGTATCTTTTTGCAACAAGCACAAGCCCTATATTTGTTTTAAAAATATTGTAAGTTTAAGAACTCGAAATTGTTTCGCACGATATATATTTTTATAGCACCCCTATCGCAATAATCGCCCCGTGTTAGAATATATAATAATTTTAATTAAATAAGGAAATACATTCTGTGTCATTAATTAATCTTGACTCAGTATAACCAAAAAATATTTTTATTAATGTAGCTAAAATACGGTACTATGCTTTATTACTAATAATACTTCTAGTCTAGATCCAATTAAAGTTTTTCCTCGTTTTATAGTCAGTGGTCAACCATAACATATATAAATAAAAAATAATAAATATCTAAAGATCGTAATAAAAAGATCGCAAGCACATTATCCGGAAACGATGTCAAGCCTCGTTCAAGACGTTTTGCATACTCGGCTGTATGTAACACACGAGTAAACAATTTTATTGAGCGCTTCACCCGAATCGCTTGCTTCGCCCCGTTGACAAATCAAGGCCCAAGAACAATGGACATTGGCACAAGACAAAAGCGGTTTGCGCAATGGGATTCCGGTGAAAGAGCGACAATAATTATCTCCCCATCGCGCGGGCCCGCCGCTTCGGGGAAGCTTACTTTATACGTGTCTGAGTAACTCGCCGCTGAGATGGAATGCTTTATTCCTATTTTTGTTGACTATGCAGTTATGCTTTTAGACTTTGGTAAGCTTCGTTCAACACAAAGTCCTCGGTAAGCTACAGTCCTCACGAACTAGGTGACTAATACTTTTTGCGAAAAGTGAAGGCGAAACGTACAGAAGGTACGTGAATTAGGCATTGAGATGGAATGTTGCAATGAAATTAGTACTTCTCGGGTAATGAGAGGTCTATGTGAAGCTGGAAAGTAATTCGTTGGTCAAAGACGCGGATAAATACGAACTGAGAGTGTAATGACGCTGGAAACTCAAAAAGGAGTCTTAATTGGGTAATTGCTGCAATAGTCAATCCCAAAAAATTTAAGGCTTATTTAAATTATCACCTTAACGGTCTTCACTCCTTTAAAATAATGTAAAATATTAAAGGCCGTAAACCTGTTGCTGTATCTTTTGTGTTGATGCTGTAAAATATTTGATCCTTGTAAATTATAAGTTTATAAAGAAACCTTTAATTATCATCTGCGCTTCTATTGTACTCATCAAACATTAAACATAATATAAAAAGGTTCCTAGCAGTTATCAATACTTATCCGCAATAAAAATAATTATCCTTCTTTCATTCCACCAGACAAATTAATATAAACGTATCAACCGCTATCACCGTCGATTGTCAACATGTTTTTATGTTGTGTGCAATCATTAATAACGTTTGACCAGTTCAACGGCGGCAAAAGCGCTACGCGTCTGGAGTCGTCATTTATTTTTGAAACGCACCTGTTGCCTACTACGCTCCCCATTCCCGGTTGACACTGCATTATGTCGGATTGTGTACTAACATTATTCCGTTTGAACGGATCTTTTTGTATCGCTGTAGGTGTCGTTTTAGTTTCAACGTAGGCGTTCGTTACTTTGATTATATCACGAGACTTTTTTGTAACATTCGAATGATGTATAGCATGATGTTTTGAAAATAGTTACTTATTTGTTTTGACGTGACCACGTCTTATAAATTGGGTCAAGATAGGGAGGCACTCTCGAAAACTGTGGCGCAGCGCCGCTCACGTAACGCTCTCCATAAGCAACCATAAGAGAACGTGAGAGGCACGCGTCTCTCTTACTCGTGCGCATATGTATTATACAATATTCACATTACAATCATTCTACCACTAAAAGAAGTAGTCATGTATGACTTTCGCACGTATACCGATTTTACAGGCAACCAATTTATTTTTATTGATTTAATCGTTGATTCCAACAGCAGGACGTTTATTTGATGATAAGGGATACGTAAGAAATACAGCGGAAAAACCCCGCCAACCCACTATCCCTGAAAAATAAGATTCTAGGTCTTGTTTTCCAGTAGTTCCACTCGCTTTAGTGCCCTTTGTTTCGGTAGACTAGTCAATACAATACTGTTCCGCGGCAAAATAGACAATGCGATAGTACTTCCCTATATAAACGATAGGTTTTTTGTTCAAATCATGTTTTCTATTTTATTTTTCTTATACTCGCAGATATATATCATTTTAAAAAAAGCTTTTTATCAATCATGCAAAGATTTTTACCAGTAACGAAACAATTACTTTATTATTAGTTCTAGAATTGTATGCCAATGCCACCCAACATTAAAATTCTCAATGTAACTTAAACTTGAATCCTTAACCGAAAACTATATTTAGTTCCGTCCAAAATGGCTCACGCTAAATTGACCTCCCGCCCTAATTTAAAGGCGTGAATTCATTATGTTGCGAAGCTTAGTGCGAAAGCTCGGCTCGTCCGAAGTCGGTTCGACATTTTTTCACGTTACTCTGTTAACTCAGGAAGCTCGTTAACGTTACGTGACGATTGCCACTTAAAGGAAAACCTTTCGCTTTTGAGGGGACCTAGCCGCCGGATGTCTATTGTTTTGATCGTGGATGAAGCGTCAGTTTTTGTTTAGAAGTTGTTTTTGTATACGCTTCTTGATTTCTTTTCGTTTGGGGATACTTTTTTAAAAATAAATCTGGATGTATTGCCGGTTATTTTCTAATATGTAGGCATAGATATAGTTATATACAACTTATTTTTAATTTAAGTGTTAACCAGTGGCTAGTAAAAACTCCGCAATGACTTCTATATACTATGAATCTTAGATCATACTTGACTTTATGAGCTAGTGTAAGTTATTCCATAAAAATAGATAAAGTACAAAGTTTTTATCTTAAAAGTTATCTACTCTTAGAACTTTCAGTTTACAAGTGAACAAATACTTAGATTCGGAATAGACGTACTTTCTGTCCATGTTACTATTAAAAACTATTGGATATTAATACTCTTTTGAATAAATGAAATAATTCTACTTTAGGGTTCCATACTGGACGTTATAACCATAGTGATATGACAAAGCTGGTCGTATGTCAGTATAAACTAACACGCCTCGTCCTTTATCTTATGAACATAAAAATGTTAATACCAGTTTTTCAAACATTTTCTTAATAAAAGTAATGGGGAATTTATAAACCGGACTTTATTTTTTAATTTCAGGCATAAAATTGTGTTAATTCGATCGACAAACAATGTTTAAGTGTCACCGTCATTTTATTAAATATTTTAAAAATATTAATCTAGTATTCGCATTGGAGGTCATCATTTTTTTCTAGTTATACATTATCGCAAAACAGTATAAAACTGTTTAGTATTTCAGTAAATAGGACATAGTAACAGGCGGTAAAAAGTTGTGTGCAAAGTTATAGTGTACGTACCTAAACACGATGTGAAAAACTATAAGATGTATTTTGAGCAGTTTCGGGAATACGCACTACTGTCATCGTCCTACAAGTGTTCGTAGTAATCACTCGTCGATCCAATCTGCTCTTACTGATAGCGACCGTGTGAAATATCGCGTTTGACTCTCTGTACACATTAGGACGACAGCCAAATTTGTGACGTATTTTTATTGCGAGATTTGTAAAGTTTGAGATGTCGAGCCGAATAAGATGCGCAATGTGTGTAAACGATGTCGTATGCTTTAATTTCGGTTTTGGTTAACCGGTGTAAAACCAAGCAAGCTAGACGGGGTTTTTGAGGTTTTGCGGCGGTTGCCAGTAAGTAACTCCGTTAGAGATTGGCGTTAGTTAGTTTTTGGATAGATTGCAAATTTTGTTCGATATAAGTTTAGATAAAAGATGCATTTGGAAATTTTGTTCTTAGACAACGGCATGTGTAACTTTTACTTCAAGTTCACTTCGTGAACAAGTTTCTTCAATCTGTTGGAGCGTTTCGAGTATTATGATTGGTTCCTTTCTTGTGTGAATATTTATAGTTAGTTACATTCAGTAAGTTATTGCGTTTGTGTCAGAAATGGTGTAAGCTTACTTTACAAACCAGAAGTCGTAGATTTGATTTATGAGTTCTATTCAACAAATATATTTAGTTGTTTCCTAGCCTATTGATAGCCGCCACAATGTTTAAATTTAAAATAATCTTTGAACATTACTTGCAAAATGTATAAATTAGAATGTAATATTGTTTTTTAAAATTGTTCTGACAAATGCAACTCTAATTTTAATACTTCTTACCGACTCATAACGTAAATAAAACGCTTGCTCACATCTCGTCCTTGCCAAAATTTTCTCTTTAATATTGATGTGATTTGTTTCTTCGTCGTAGGAATAAATATTACGCGTTACCAAGGCAAGATACTTTTTTTTATAATGTTAATTATTTTGTCAAGTAGTTTTAAAATCTATGTTAGTTTTAAGTATGTTGATAGTGACTACTATATATTCGCCAAAGGTCTCGTAAATAACGTTTTCTTTATAGAAAATGCCCAAGTTTAAGCGTATGTTAATGGCAATAAAACTGATTCTAACTACTCATTTTGCCTCTTTTAAACAGAATTTTGGACTATATCGTTTTGTATTTTGTTTTTGTTTATTTTTAAACGTAACAAAATTAGTCTATTTTAATGCAACACATGTACGGACCTGCGCAAAACCCATTGAGGACGGTAATCACATGTCATTATAAAGTACGGATCTCACCCCTATAAAAGTTGATAAAATAATACGATAAGATCGCATCAATGTGAAATTAAATTCAAAAAGTACACATTTTTTCTAATATTTCCAATTCATATCTATCTATGGTCCAGCTGACTTTCCACTACGTGAAAATCCGCTAAACGTCGCATCATGTACTGTCAAATGTCAAAATGTCACATGAGTTGTTTTAAATTCAATTCACTGTATCTAGAGTCCGATTTCTAACTCCACACACGATCGCACTTAAGTGATTTCTGCCGCAAAGAATGCCTGCGATCTACGCTGTGTATTGATTCGTGCGTTCAGTAGACAACTTGGGTGCCATGACTGCCTTAGCCTCCTGTAGCATGTGCAAGCGGGGTTGCTTTTAATAGCACCAAAGGCCGAGCATCTCCAATTTCTAAGACTATATCCATATATACGTCCATTATATAGTAAGATTTAATGGTCGCAAATGAGATATTCCTACGATTACATTAATACGCGTTGTATCTGCATAGTGCAGAGTCAGAAGTGAGACTGAACTGTGATCTAGAGATCCGTTCTCGCGATAGCGCTAGTGAGTACAGGCGTGTGACTATATGAAAACTCTAGATTTAATCCTGCGCAACTGATTGTTGACCAGTGATTATACTATATTATCATTATATATAATATGACGTATATATATATATATATATATATAATTTATACTCTACATTCTTTAGGTTTGTTATGTAGTATATGCTAATTGATTACATTAACAGCGGTCGATCTGCACTAGAGATCCGTTCTCGCGAATAGGGCGATTTATGAGTATACAGTGCTGTGATATATAAAGTGAAAACTCAATTTTGATATGCCTAACCGATTGTGTGACCAGTGCAGTTAACTATTTTCATTATGAAACAATGACGTGATGTTAATTGCGTAAGATTTAATCTTATGACTCCCAATTCTTTAAGTTTATACTTCTTGACAACGATGACTAATTCATTAGTCGATTATATTTTGGAGTATCGTATAAGAAAGATAAAATTACTATATTCTTGATGACTTACTGGGCGCCGAAGTAAGACATAGTCAAAAATGTCTTTAATCGAACACTGAAACTAAAATATAAATCCGGTGTTAGAAAAAAGAAGTTGACTTTAATATATATTTCATTACATATGTCGAAATAATTTAATATCATTCGATTTGATATAATATAACAATTCAGTTATTAGTATTGAAAGCATTGTGGTGAAATGTGTAATAGGGTTTCAATTCTAGAAACTATTCTACGTTAACTATACTGTTACATTTTATTGGTGTTACGTAAACTATTGAACTTATATTTAATGTGTGTTTACTACCTCATCGTATCTCGAGGCGCAACAGAATCGATTTTGATAGTTATAATATTTATGTCTTTTATAATATTATGTATGTTGTGATGTAATAAAAATATATTTTTATGTTAAAACTATGATTTAATCTAAGTAAACCACAAGATGTTTTGTAAGGAAATTGTAAGATTTAAAAAATCCTTACATTTCTAAAAAAAAGCTCTTCTTGCGAGGAGCGCATTACGGCCGTCCGTACAGGGTTGTTGAAAAGTCGATTTTGTCCGCTATTCTGGTGCCCTATTCTGGATAGTGTGCTACACCGCGGTCGCCGCCGCGTCCGTATAATTGCGGGCACGCGCGCCTCGTCCGGACAATATATGAGCACATTACTCGCGGACGTGTTGGCCCGGGCTTAATCTAGCGCCCAAGTGCGTCACCCTTGTCCGTCCGTCTGTTACGCCCGCACGCACCCCCCCACGCCGGAATTACCCGGCTGGCCCTTTCGCATACCCCCACGTACTTGTACCGTAACAGTTTTACTAAATATAACGGAGAAGAAACTATAGGAATTAATAGTTAATCTAGTAATCATCGTACCCATTTAAATCTAAACTGAAACTGATAATAAACTTCCGGGTACCGATTTACAAATCAATAACCGCGCCGAGAGGCGTTCGCTACGTTGGCTCGTGGGCGCCGAGCGCGGTCTGCGGCCGAGGCGCTCGCAGCAGTTAGTCCAAGGAGGTGCATCGGGCGCGTGCCGTGAGTTAAGACATTCAAAACCGCTCAATAACCGTGGCAGTGCGAAAGTTTCGCTCCACGTGCCCCTCCGAGCCCGGCGGGGGGTGCGGCGGAGTGGGGGAGGGCGCGGGGGAGGGGGGCAGCTTCGCCGGGAGGGCTAAACTATGCGAAGAATGCGCAATTAGTGAGCGAGCGAGCGTGTAAGGGGCCCGCCGCCAGGCGAACGCAGTAAGAAAATATAAAGAAGGGGCGGGCTCGCTCCGTTGTTTAGCGCCCCGCCCGCCGTTCGCCCATAACTCCCGATTGTCTCCCGGAGATACCTCCTTAGAGTCTCAACCCTTCCCGTTGCATATCTCCTGCTTGGGCCGGCGTGAAAGTCCTCGGACCTCTCTGATGTTTCTTTTATTGGACCTCTTTGCGCCGTCCGCGACGTGCCCGAGCAGAAATTGATTGCTTTATTCATCTTCTTGCGTTCTCATACTATAAAGGTCCGCTAGGAGTAGCGGAATTGCCTTTGCGATGGCACATTGCCGCTTCAACAGCTTTCACTCTTGTAACTATCTTAGAAATATTCATGCGCTTATGATCTTGAAACGCTAAATAATACTGTGGCCAATGTTTTGTAATTGCGAGAAGTCATATCAAAGTATGTAAAACCTGTAACAATCTGGTTTTAATATAACATTCTAGTGGCTAAATCGCAATGAGCGTATATTTGCTGGTAAAACTGCTTAAATTTGTGACTGAAACAAAAATTATGAGAACCCTATGGAGCACAATGTAAATGTAGGTTTTGCAGACGTAACCTTTTTGTACAACATTTTTTTTTCATGATTAACCTTACTGAAATATTTAACAAAGATGCTTTGGCAACCATTTCTACGCAGCGGCATTCTTATTCTGAATCTAATCTAATTTAAAGGAACGAAGTTAGAGTTACTAAAAGTCTAGAATAAAATTAACAAAGGTTGCAAGTACTATCTCCTTTGACAATTCTCTGTTCGGAATGCTTCCAGAAACATGATACGAAAGCTATACTATAAAAGCTAAATGGCCCCAATTCCAAAACTCGTCTATATATTTACCTCAAAATGTTAAAGAATTTATAAAAAAAAACTTTCATTTAAATGCTATTATGAAAGTTGTTGATACAAACTTCATGCAACTTAGTTCAAAAACTCTTGTCTTGTCAATATAAAATATCCTGTTAACTAATCTTTCAATAATTCCATACTAAACGCTTTAATAAAAAATAATCGAGAAGTTGAACCTCTGTTCGGGGGTACGTTAATGTATTTCTGATGGTCCCCCAATATAACTTCGACATTTATATTAATCATATTACAATAGCCGTTTGTAGTCTCGCCTTCGATTCGATTAGACAATCGATAAATTTAATAAAACCTAACTATAGGCATTCGTTTATTAATAACATTAAGAAATCATATATATAATGATATATTTAAACACTTAACCAATGGAAGATTGCACTATATTTAATTGGTTCACATTAGCAAACATCAGTAATAAAGTAATATCGATACAAATAGTATTTGTAACATTAAAATAACACTTTTAAAATGAAAAATTGTGATATATAACCGGTACATTTAGCAAATTATTATTATTTTTTTTTTAGTTTTTACGTCTGTTTTTCGGTTTGTTTGTTTCCTCTGGCTAATCTCTGAAGTGGCTGGACCGCTGATTTGACCAGGAGTAACTTAAATTACCCTTTTTGTAAACAAAAAATAACACAATTTTTTATAATAATACGCACATGATGTCGCACGCAAAAGCTAGTATAGAGTAATATTTCAGTTCTATATAATAAGACTATATAATAAGATTTCAGTTTTACAAAATGCGCTGTAAGGGACATACACGGCCCGTGGCCAATTCTATACTTATATGCATTATACACTTTATTGTCTATTTGAAGGAAGCGCAAATTGTTTAAGCTTAGTAAATTCGTTTGGCTTTGATAGTACATACATCATCATCATACATCATCAGCCTTTGATAGTTCACTGCTCTACATAGGCCTACCCTAATACACTCCTATCCATTAGTTGGTTGTTGGACCGTATCCCACCACGCTCGTCCAATGCGGGTTAATGTGTGGACCGACTTTTTACATGCACATCCGACGCATGGATCAACTTACTTTTCAGACAATTGGGTGATCGGCACAAATTGCCCTAACCAACTAGGAAACAGCAATGAAAAGTCGTTGAGTCCCCGCAGGATTCGAACCCACGGCCTCCGGTTTTTAAAGCACACGCTTACACCACTAGGCTACGGAGGCAGTCGGCTTCGATAGTGCGTTGCGTTTTATAAGTATTTTCCACTGCGGTGAAATAAAGTAACGAAATTATAGCTTTATTCGTATTCCGTTTACCTTACCGTTAGTGCTAATTAGACAATCCGAAATCTTGTCCATATAAAAAGCGGCAGCTAACGGCGTATCGTCTATTATAATTCCAATAGCCACCGATCTGTCGTGTATTCTATTGAATATTCATACGCCTATCGTTACTGTGCGCAGCGGTGCAAGGTAATTGAAACCACCACAAATATCGAGCGTAAGCGATGGCAATATTATTTAAAAGAAATTTACAACATTTGCTAATAAGGAAATATTCGCGTTTTTTAAAAGCTATGTACTCTATAGAAGCTCGGAGTGTTAACTGAATTTCGGAAATAGGCAAAGCACTTAGGATTTAGACTGACTATTCACATATGCCTATTAGCCTAAGTTCAAGGGTAAGCTTAAGAAATCTATTGCTCCCTACAGACTAGAAACTACATACAAACTTAGGTCACCATTGCTTATTCAGATTAATTCTAAAAATAAGTAGATAATGGTGCAGACTTACACTTCGTGTCATTTTACAATAGCTATTATAATCAATAATTTGATATACTGAAATCGTCCACATACATTAAGACTAGTTGTCTATCTTTAATAAAATTGAATTTACCAAGTCGTATCGATATCAATGTCGATACTATCATATCGATATTGATAAACTCAATAATTCATTCGATTAAAAGTGGCAGCCCTAGACGCATGCACAATATCGTCCGCGCGCCCGCGAGAGCGTGGCCGCACCGCCAACGGACCAAATTAGCCAACTAACCAACTAATAAATAACGATCTCTTGTTTTTCCACTCGACGAATAGAAACGCCACGGATCGATCCGGCGGTGCTATTTATAACGGATGCACGCGACTTTCGGGTGAAGGCACTCTCGATAGTGGCCGATGTCGTTTGCGTTCGGCACAGCACTAATTTCGGATGGGCGGCACTAAATGACTTGTCGATATCTCAAGGGTCGGTGTGTTGTACGCGTCTATAGAAAATTTTGTTGCTACGCCGTGAGTGTACACTTATGTACCCAAATAAGATAGGAATATGTATTTATTGAAAGTCTTTGGCTTCAAAACGTATGGTGCTCGTATTAATCAAACATAGCTTGGTGATTTCGGTCTAAAACCGGAAGCCAATCAGCGCCTACGTTTTGGCGCTATGAGAGTCTGACGTAAGACTTTGGTTTTGATGCTCAAATCTTTAAAAGTCTAAACATTTCTAATATACTTTCTACTTTTTTTTAATTTAAATAGAAAAATAATAGCTATATAACCACTTTCTCACGTCGCCGATACCGCAGAATTTAAATACAAAGTTTTTAACCAATGCGTACTCCCCGTGATGACCTACGAGGCCGAAACGTGTCCTCTGACTGTAGGACTGGTCCACAAATTTGCCGTAGCTCTACGGGCTATGGAGCGTGCCTTGCTTGCAGTGTCTTTATCGGATAAAATTCGTGACGAATTTATCCGTAAGATAACTAAAATCACCGACACAGTGCATAGAATTAGCTCGTTAAAGTGGCAGTGGGCCAGTCATATAGTCAGAAGAACCAATGGCCGATGGGCCAATAAGGTTCTGGAGTGCAAGCCGCGTTCGAAAAGACGGAGCGTTGGTCGACTCTCGATCAGGTAGGATGCCGATCACCGTGCAGTAGCCGGTTCGAGTTGGCAGTAGCAGGGGACTGCCCGTCTTGGCGTTCATTGAAAAAGGCCTATGCCCAGCAGTGGGTGGAAAAGACTGCTAATGACGATAATGATGATGATGATGATAACTATATAATGATAGAGCGATTTCGGGTGTTATTTTTTTCTAGTCATAGGTAAAAGATAACAGAAATCAAAGGAAGCCTATACCTGGGGAACCCTAAAATTGCGTTCCGAACTGAACGCAGTTTTTGAGATTATAATTCATCAATAGCAACATATTGTATAGTCTTTATACATAGGTACATGTTAAAAAATGTTCTTCCGCCTTAATTCGATCAGTTGTATTTTAGTACTGTGTTATTTGTTTTATCTTCTACTTCTATCTAGTCAATATATTTTTTCAATAATGATTGTAACTAATATCCTAGTAAATCCCTAAAAACAAGACTATATACAAGAGAGAAAATAATATCTGGAATCTATAAATAATTTAATGCCAAACTATAATGGTTCAAATCATAATTCGTTTTAATAATAGAACGCTTGTTGAGTCTATCGCCTAGCGGTAATAGCGCTCAATAATAAGTATTTGCGCGACTAGTCTGACATTAGGCTGTGAGTATATTACCTTATTACCACCTATTTAAGCCAAATCTGTCATGGAATTTACAAAAACTATCATTAGTGGAGCCAAAATGTTGGCTCTTGTTGGTTGTTGTTGTCCTAATAGCGATAGTCCATTAATAAGAACACGTTCGGTTCTGACGACGTAAATGTTCCATATGTTATTTGGCTCATGTTTAACTAATACCCGCGGCTGCGCTCGCCTATAGAAATTTATTTCCCAAAACCTGTATCATTTGTGAACCGTATGTTATTTTGGTGCAATATTGTGAAGATTTATGTATATTTCTTTATTCTTTTATGTAAAGTAACAGAGTTATAACTATCTAACTACTAATTTCATATAACTGACGGAAGACTCAACAAATGTATAATTTTGATGACAATAACGCTCTTTTCGTAACCCCGTCTCGCAGAGCGCCCTCTCTCCGCTTGCCCGTTGTAATTTCGTGTTAATCGTTTGAAGCGGACATCGCTAATATTAACCTAGGGCCCGCCGTGTAAAACTTTTGGAAACGGTGCCATAATTCCATAGCTATCCCGGGAATGTGCGACTGAGTCTACAAAACTTCTCGAACCTTCTAACTCTCGCTTTAATTTAAGACGGCGCCGCCACTGCCTGGAATACTCTGACGCTTTTAGATGAAAAAAAAATATCGCCATAAAGTTTCCGTCGCATCTGCTAAATTTTGATGTTTACTCTTACTGATTGGCTTGATTTACTTGTGACTCTCATTTAAGGCGTTAGCCTGATGTTTATGTTTCTATTTTGCGATGGCAGTTAGTTGATGTTTGACGATTTTTTTAAGAATGAAATCGTTAGTTTTAAAGTTAGTGTTAAATAGAAAGAGAAGTAACGAAATATCAACGTAAGATAAATATTTTTAACTGATTATTTGAAACTTGTACTAAGAATCATTCGAACTGAAATTATATTAATGGTATAATGAGATAATATATATTTTTCAATTAACAAAAGTTATAATACAAAACCACAAGTAAGTGATACCTAAGTCGAAACTCTACGCGTTTCAGCACACATAACGTTACAATTTCCCAAGTGAAATTAGATATTCGCAACATGCAAATGTCCCTCCGCCGATTTTATGGCCGGCTTAATTATGAAAATTTAGCTCACCGCATATCCGCTGGCAATACACAAGCACATATACAAGCGCGTAACGGCGCACATATCAGTATGTACCTATTCAACATGCGTTCGCCCCAACGAGCGAGTAAGGGGTTAATTAAATTCGCACCGACCGTCTACAGTCGCCTCGAATTCCCGAGATTCAATGAGATTTCAATTTACTTTGGCCTAGCCGAGTCGTTCATCGTCCACGAATTAATACGTTATTGGTCGAATTAAAATGGCGCGTTTTTTTTTTCATTTGATTTGTTTGTTTTACCCTTTTATTGATTTCCTTTTGCCGATACTGTTGGCTAATTATTTTATCACGCGTAAGTTGTCTCCCAACTTCGTTCTTACAATATGTTATATATACTTTTTTTGTGATTGTTTTTCTATTAATGTTCGTTTTCTTTTTAGGCATTTTCTAAAGTTATCGAGGCTTCTTTCTCACCCAATATTGCTTTGTTAATTGAGATCTACCCTCTTCAACCCAAAACATATGCCCGTCTCACTTGCTGTTTGTAATGATGTTTTTAATATGCTAATCAAATCATTTATGAATTGTTCAGCGATTCAAATGTTTAATTTAATTGATTGTTTAAAAGTCTGCAAAGAATACTTTCGGTTACACTAAACTATACATTGTAGGTTTTACTAGAACCTTTCTGCAATTATCTTCAAGTGTACTTGTTGTTTTGGTTTCGGTTGCGGTTTGACTTATTGTTAAAATATTATCACAAAATATAAGTTTGAGCTCTAAAATTGTCCAAAATGAAGAAGTAACCACAGTTCTTATAATAATATTTGTGATGGCGTGACGCGATGAATACAGTTAGTTGCCACGGCGGCCGCAGTAAAGTTTTTGCATGGCCAATTTGAGCTGCCAGTTTCTCAGTATTAAATTCGCCGCGCAGATTCCTAAGCGCTAACATTTTCAAAGATAAAGACCAACCTTACGCACAAAGTCCGACGTCAAATACCAAAGCCGTATTTCTCGGTAAAGTGCCTCGTATATATACGAATAATTGCTCTATAGTGCTCGTGTTTTGCGCTCAATGGAGATTCTGTAGGTGTACGTTTAAATCAGAATGATGTCTGAATAGAGTTTCTTATTAAACGTATGAACGTTTATCTCACGACTATGTTTTGATTGATAAAAAGTACAATAAGATTTAGATAAATTTTTCCAAATGTTTTATATTGTCTAAATTTGTTTTAAACTATTTTAGGAATAATACTTTTTTCCTGCGTATGTTAGGATCAGTATGTCGGTATTGATGTACGAAATGTTCCAACGTAATTTTTTTATAATTTTATTCATTATAGCTTGAGTATATTTAACAAAATACAGCTAATCGTGTTCGAGCCGTTTCCGCTTTAAAGTGTTTTTGAATTATTTTTTTTGTTTTACCATTATTTTATATCGAATTGGTTCGTATTACACACTAACCGCATCCGAACAATTAAACCGATCAGTTATTAAAACGAACACTCCCGGTCCACCGCCGGCGTCGCATTCCTGTCCAACTGCAGTTTCGATAATTGAAAATAGCTATTCAAAACATTTTGAAAATTGTTTCATAACCGGGCGCGGGGCCCGCTTTGGCGCGCAGTGGTCCGACAATGCGGAGCATCTCGCGGGCTATGTCAATTGGCTGCGACCGAGGGCGGCGTTTTTGTTTTGCGAGTCGGTTCGCTAAATCTGTGCCCTTTTTCTCTGGCTCGAAAAACGTAAGGTCATTAGCGAATGAACGGGTTTTATCCCGTGTGATGATAGCGACAGTTTCGATTTGGTTTAGGATTGTCAACAGAGTTGTCTGGGTTTTTATGTAACAGTCATAAGGATGATCATTCATAGGGTTATGGTTTGCGTTTAGGAAAACTTATTGATGGCGCCAATACGTCAATACGTCTAGATCTTTGGCCCTCGGTTGTTTCAATTAAAAGCTTTCAGATCGTACTTGGGTTCAATATTAAAATAAATAATCAATTATTTGGCTTACGCGAATACACATTATTGAATAAAAGGACTCTTTTCGTATTTTATTGCGTTTATTTTACATTTTAAATACAACAAATAATAATTCGAATCATGTTATGTAACAATCAGTGATGAGACGCGATGTCCAATTCTTTTCTTTTTTAAAAAGTCACTGTGGCAAGTAGAGGGTGAGACGCCCTACCTATTTATTGAATTCAATGCACATTTACAATATTAAAAATGTCACGTATGTAGTCGTCATAAGAATTTATAATACACTGAACCCTTAGCAGACGGTATAAGTATGCTATGGGTACATTTTAGAAGATTCCCGTATTATTAGATCCCATTTTATTCAATATTATCATCTATCGTAACCTATTTTAGATCGGATGTCTAATTCTCTAAACAACCAAAAAATAATAAAAATACCATATTTTACTAATTAACAGATATTATATCATGAGTTTTAGACTAGTTTTCTCAGCTTGAATAATAAAAAATAAAAGGATAATATGAAAAATGGCGTATGATATTGAAATCCAAAACACAATATAGGACAAAATGTCGAATGGTTTGGTCTAAATCTTTATAATAAGTACAGACAAAAAAAGCACTTAGCATCCGTTTGAAATGTTTATTATTTTACTAATAAAACAAACTTTTAAAGTATATGGCTGCAACAACTAACGTTAGTTACGTAAGATTTAACATTTAAAGGATATCTCTAATGTTAAACCAAAATCAGTTACGCCTATTGAACATGAAACAAGACGCCTAAATGAAAGACATTTACCGACATTTAAAACAAACGAAAACATGTAAAACCTTAATCCAAAATATGAATATAGCGAAGCGTCCCGCTGATTGCGGCCCTCGTGTTCGCAATAACCATTACACGGGGCATTGTCTAAACGGCCGTGTGTCATATTAGAGGACAGAAATGGATGCGTTGATTTGGACCACGCCTAGGTAATTTGAGGCTGTGATGTCACCGCACCGAGCGTGTGTAAAACAATTACCCTGTACTGTAGTCGACACGGCTCCTAATGGATTGTAACACGTTATTATTATTACGTGATAATTTCTAGCCATAATTTGCCCTCGCTTTAAAATGGTGGTTTATCCGTATGACGTTACCCTGGATATGTGTTGGCGAAATGTATTCTTTTGTACCCTGGAGCAAGTTATTATCTTCAATTTTTTTCAGTTAACATTGTTAATTTTATATTGTTGTAACTTAAAATCAAAGTTTACTTTTTATTTAACACTGTTACTGTTCTTGTTACAAACGCTTGCTAGAGTAAATGCAATCAGTGATCCGTCTTGTCTTTGCTAGAGCGCGCTAATTCCCTCCAAAAGTACCATTACTACGCATTGTCTCATTTACTAAATTATTCTTTCACGTTTATAAAAATAACCATATAACTGAGAGAGAATATTTAGAATTCGCTCTTAATTAAAGGGCATACATTAACCGAGCGTTACGCGAGCGATAAAAGAGGGCACAACTAGATTCTCAACACCCTCCTCCCGGGCCGTTTAACTCCTTCGTCAGGACGCGTGTTCGCGTTTTACACTGATTAAGTCCAATAAATCGTGTTGCAGGAAGGAACGAGCTGATAGCGAGATACATCAAGCTGAGGACTGGAAAAACTCGTACGAGGAAACAGGTCTCCTCGCACATACAGGTGCTCGCGAGGCGGAAACTACGCGAGATCCAGGCCAAACTAAAAGTGGTGAGTGAACTATGCTCGTGTACTATATAAACTATATGTTACGTATACTTTATATGCTTAAACTACATTTTTATTGTGTGCTATGACTACTATGTACTCGTGTATGTATCGTTAATTGTCTTACTCGAGTGTTGCTGGTCTGTAAAGAAAATTTGCAGGTATTTTATATTTTGGTTGTTGACAATTTGATACCGAAAACATCGTGTAAACAACAATTTAAATGTGTTTTAAAGCATCACATTTATTATTATAAATGAAAATGTAGTCTACGATTAGTACATTTTTTTATTATTACAGCTAATCATGGTTTTATGGTTAGCATCCGAAGTGTCATTAAATAAAACTGAAAACACTAAGAAGTTTTTTAAACATTAAAGTAATAATACAGGCAACATTTAATAACCTGATAATATATGAGTATTATTTATAATCACAAAAGAGATAAAATGACTCTAATCCGGATCTAAGCGTAGACAGGCGACATTTATAAATTTACTTAACATGTAAGTTACATGTCAACAGTTACAGTACAATAGACAATTTTGTCCTCATATTGAATAAGTTCTAAATAAACATATAAATAACACCGGCAATGCATCTAGGACGGCGGTGTGATGAAAGAGAAGGCGATGCAGTCTATGACCAACCTGTCAAGTGCCCAAATAGTGGCCGGTATGCCGCATCCGGCTTACCACACGGTACATCTGCGTGTGGCATGCCATTGTCATGAGGAGCATAGAAAGAACTTCACTTTAGCCAAATAATTCAAGAAAATTACGTAAACAATGTCTTATGTCAAAATGTCGAGCGCTTTAAATTATGGAACATGGCAGCGCCACACGCGTTAATTTTTGGCGCCACTAGTGTTTGAAATCAGACTTTGTTTACGTGAACTCTATGTCTTATTTGGGTTAACTATATAATGCCTATAATCCGTGTTGCTTTAGTCCACTCCCCCGTTACGCGTTTCGCCGAAGTGCAGTCTAGACTAGATGCCGCAAGTCTTTTATAGGTTTATATCTTGTCAGCCAAATAGAGTTCGTATCTACGTATAAGTCTCAGTTCGAGTTTATGATACCGGTTTTCAAATTTTACTTGAAAGGCTTATAAACTTTTTAGGTAATTGTCACGTATTATGTTAGGATAGAAATTGTTCTATCATTAATCAAAGGACAGAAGGATGTAACTTAATTGCTAATACAAGTTAGTAAGTTAGTAAATGAAGACAATTTTCGGAAGAAAATGTTATATCGAATATGAATATGAAACATTTCCATTCTATCTACAGTTAACAAAAGAACTCAAAGTTTAGTAAGTAGTAATTTAGATTTAATGGCAATGAAATATGTTGTCTATTTCACAAAATTATCTACCATTTTTCTATCAAACAATTGAATCGAATAAAAATTAATTTGATCTGTTACATAACACGTAGTCCGTGTCAATATATAAGTATCACTCTGAATATTATACCAACGGGGAGTACGGACGGATAACAACAAGGCATGACCGCTGATGCGATGCGCAATAGACGAAATAACACATTACATGGAATAGAATCGCTTCACTTACACCATAACTCGCCGTTACGCCATCGATCTTGGTATTGCATTGACATAACCCTCAAACGTTGATTTCCCATTGACCCAGTGTTGGCGTTAGTTGTTTTTTGCACACGCTTCTCCCTAAACTTTTATAGGTTTACTTATAATGACGATACAGATACAGTTCACATATAAAACGAAAGATTTTTGTACTAAAAGTCAAAGTCTCGTATATGACTTTAATTTGTAAATGATCAAAATTAACGAGTGGTTCATGAAATAGAATTGTATAAAGTCTAGAGTTTAATTGTGAAATGCCTATAGAGTGAATTACATACGTTATAGAGAAGGCTGTAGCTTTTGAATATTACAAATTTCCTAAATTAATGAGATTGATGTAATCCTTTTTTGGATTAACAATCTAATGTAGTCGTCGTCACATAGACAAACAAAGACTATAAAAATATATGTAAATTGCTTTTATTCTTAATATCGTTGGAACTATTACATTTCAAATGTATTTTTGAAACTTTTAAACGCTGAAACAGATTTAGCTTTCACCATAAATACTGATGTAACCACGTCAAATGTTTCACAGTTTAGAATTTTAACGTGTAAAAATGTAGTTTGTTTTGTTTTTGATTCGTTTATGCGTGTAAAAATTTTGCCTTACCTAACATTCTTGCGTAGTTTGGTTTCAATGCTTTATTTTTGACCAATCGGTGTTTCATTTACTCACTTTTTTAAAAATCCTTCTATATTTTTCAGCAATTTTGGCAGCCAGGTCTACAAGCTGGCACTTCGCAAGAGTAAGTAAAAATATGTTTTCTCTTTACTCTAATTAAATATTAAAGAGGCAAATTAGAACGGAAAAGTAAATAATAAAAATGAATATTTTACCTAAGTAAAATAGTATATAGATTTTTTTATATTACAAAAACTACTTCTATATAAATTTAAGAAAACGTCTGTAAGAATGGAAAAATAGGACTCGTTTAATCATTTTGTGCACATCGTACAAGTGACTTATTTGCCCATCATCTACAGCAAGTAGTAATGAAATTATTCGGTGGCTGATATAGTATTAGTACGGCGATTATCGCTGATATTTTGTTTTTCATAATCTATAGAATTTCAGATAGTTCGCTTACATAGAATCAGTACTTGTTCCTCCAAAGACAATAATTCTTATCGAAAGGCAGTTGTTGCCACCCAGGATCTGCTCGTTTGCCCAATCTAGTCGCTGGGCAAACGACTAGACTCCACGACTTCATATCACGTGGCGTGGGACTAAGTGGGTTGTTTGTTGATTTGCCCAGCGTGAAGCCGTTCCCGGGTGCGGGCTACAAGGGAGTGGGCGTGGGTGGCGTGGGCGTGGGCGTGGGTGGCGCAGCGGACGTGGCGCCCCCGCCGCCATGGGAGGGACGCGCCATCGCCACGCACAAGCTTCGACTCGTAGAGTTCTCGGCGTTTGTCGAGCACCCGAGGGACGCGGATACGGTGAGTGTCTCCTTGGTTCATTTTATTATCAGCTGTGAAATAACATCCCCTTTGGATGTTGCTACGTAGCTTAAGGTTATAAGCAATTAATCAATTGCTGATCAGCAATGGACTAATTGCTTATAGCATTTGCGTGATGAGATATGGATACCGGCGCTATACCACTAGGGTATGATCGCAGGCCAACCTTTTTCTTGAATGAAGTGAAGGGATGAACAGAACGCTTTCTTAATGGTAATGTCTATAAGAAATGAATACTATAGCCACCCGCCTGTTACGTCCCGTTTACTCAGTATTAACTCTAGCTATGATGCCCTTTGAACTAGAACAGAGTAAGGTTCTCACACAAAATTGGGCGTCGTTATGTTTAAGTAGTCTCCTGTAATTTATATAGTTGTTATAGTACCCTGCGCTGATTTCTCTACAGTTATGTTAGCTGATAGTACTATTGCTTTCAAGTAAGAAGGAAGAACAGTTTTGTTTGACTCTGTCTGTTAGCCTGCACTAATGCCTTAAAATATCTCCTGTAAAAAATTAACCCTCCCGTTGTTGATGCTGCTAAACTGCTGTTGATGAAACTGTTCACAATTGGCTAGGAGATCAGTGATATTGATTACTATATTGTTAATGTAAGAAGTTATCCTTAAAAAGGTCGTAAGCTCCGAATACTGGCAGATTGAATGCGACAATGTTTTAAATTGATAATATTAAATTTAACGTTAACGTAAATATGGATTGCTCTTTTGAAGACGCATTATATTCTGATGCTGAAGAATTATATTTATATTATTTATTTATGTTATTTCCAGTACCCCCCGAGCACAGCGCCGGCGCAGCACCTCTTCGTCCACATAGGTGGCACAGTCACGTACGCGGACCCCTTGTTAGAAGTGAGTAAATAGATTATATTACTAATTACTTGGTATTAAACTTGATAGTAACCAACAGTACGTTCAGACTATGGTAGACCATGCAAGTATAATTCCTTATAACTGATCGTAATAAACTGTATACAAACAACAAATAGTGCAGTATTAAGCGTTCTGATTGGTTGACTTACGACTTCGACAACCACTACGCGATGTTACACGAATAAGAAGGTTACAAGTTTCAATGCTTGTAATTGCTTCATTTAAAAGACATATTTATGATGATGATAAAATTGAGATTTTATCATCATCATCAGCCTCTGTTAGTCCACTGCTGGACGTAGGGGGATTATGAAACGTATCCCAGCACGCTGATCCAATGCAAGTTGCTGGGTGGACCGACTTTTCACATGCTCATCCTTCGCACGGATCATCTTACTTTTCAGAGAATCGGGAGATCGTCCCCAATTGTCCTAACCAACTGGGAAACAACAATGAAAATTTGTCGAGTCCCCGCAGGATTCGAAATAACGACCTCAGGTTTTTAAAGCACACGCCCTTACCTCTAGGCTATAGAGGCTAATTGAGAGTAGAGCTCTTAATTAGTGTTAGTTACAAAGTGACTATTCGAGAGCCTTCCCTATACTTCCTTTCTTTCCTCTTTTGCCAAAGGCCGCTGTAATTGGTAGAACATCGTGAGGATCGCCTATAACGGCGTTCTACAAGTATACTTTCTCTTTGGTATAAAAGTGTCCTTACGCAAATGCTTGAATATTGCGGTTGCCATATAATGGCGATCTTTTAATCCCATTACCCGTGTTCTGATTATTTATCTCTTTTCGATCTTTGCATTTTTCAGTCGGTGGACGTGCAACAGATAAACGACAAATTCCCTGAAAAGAAAGGCGGCCTCAAGGAACTCTACGAGAAGGGTCCAAGGAACGCCTTCTTCCTTGTCAAATTCTGGGCGGATCTGAACACAAATAACTTGGACGACCCAGGCGCCTTCTACGGCGTCACTAGTGTGTAAGTATGCTTTAAAGTTTCACTACTTTTATGGTTATATGGCATCCGTGCCTAGCAGCCCCATCAAAATGCGGACAATAGGAAGATCCGCAGGTCCCTTGCGCATGTCTCGCCTACCGCGACTGTATCTTAGCTGCGAAGGATATAAGGGGCATCACCCTCACCGTCTTCAACCCGGCTGAGCGCAACAACGGGAATGTACAGCCCGCTAGGAATGGCTTCCATTGCCGGCCTTACACCTTAGACAGGCCATGTTCCTCTCAATATCCATTTGGCTTAAACAGGCCGATGGTACTGAGCGGAAACCGATAGCTGGAAGGTGAGGTTTAGGAGGTGAACGTTTAAAAATGAGTGCTGCGAGTCGAGCAGCACTTAAGACTTGTGACTCCGCGTTCGGCGTACTTATACTAGCGTCAAGGAGTTAAAAGTTTTGAGGGCGGTATTAATATGCTTTTAATGAGAGGGTATTCCATATTCATGATGTATGGCGTCGACAAACGGGCAGATTTAACGTGAAATAAGTTATCATAAATTAAAGTTTATCGATTATGACACATTGATAGCATCGAACTCGACTTGAGTTCTGACTCGAGCATCTCTAAATGCTCAAGCGTTGCCGACCTGCTCGACCGTTGATTCGAGCTTATTGCAATACTTTAGGTGGAAAGACATTTTATTTTCATGGCTTGATACCCAAAAGGTAATTTCTAATGCTACGGTATGCAGATTTGTTGTGGGAAGCGTCTCATTTACTATCGGGTGAACTGACTGCAATCGTCTTTTTTAATATATTAAAGGGACAAGACAGCTTGAGCGGTACAATCATCTGGTGGTAAGTATGACACCACACATAACAAATGTAGTGAAGACGCCACAGTTCTGTTAGTTCAGTTGCATATATAGAAGTTTCACTGGCGGTGCCCTTCAACCGGGAATACAGAAGTGTGATGTTGTACTTTCCCAGTCAGTCCTATACAAGGGGATCTTCAATAAATATCTTTTGTTCGCTTATTTTGAAGTAAGACTAGTCCTAGACAAGCAATGTGACCGTATATTTGGTTCCGCAGCTACGAGAGCAACGAGAACATGACGATCACGTGCAGCACGAAGGTGTGCTCGTTCGGCAAGCAGGTGGTGGAGAAGGTGGAGACGGAGTACGCGCGCTTCGAGGGCGGCCGCTTCGTGTTCCGCATCCAGCGCTCGCCCATGTGCGAGTACATGGTCAACTTCATCCACAAGCTCAAGCACCTGCCCGAGAAGTACATGATGAACAGCGTGCTCGAGAACTTCACCATCCTGCAGGTGCGGGGCCCCTCTTCCTCTCCTTCCTCTCCTGCCTGATAGTCCACTGCTGGACGTAGGCCTCCCTTATTACACCCCCATTAGGGGGTTCTGGACCGTATCCCACCGCGCTGGTCCAATGCGGGTTGGTGGGTGGACGGACTTTTTTTATGCCCATCCGACTGGGTGATCGGCCCAAATTGCCCTAACCAACTAGAAAACAATAATAAAAATGTGTTGAGTCCCCGCAGGATTCGGACTCACGACCTCCGGTTTCTAAAACACTCGCCCATACCAGACTTGGCTATGCTTTAGCCAATTTACACTGGGAATTAATGTAAAATGTAAACAATGCAGCCCATGGCAACAAGGAGGCGACGTAAATCTAAAGCTTATGTTCTCATTAATGGACCGTGTGTTGACTATAGGATATAGTTTACGTCTTAACTCAGATGATTAGATATTATAATAATGCCTCCGCGGCCGAGTGTTATTACATCCCTTGCTTTGCTTTACAAACTGGGGTTCAATTCCTACAAGGAAAAACCTTTGTATTATCGTTGTTTTCTGGTTGGTTAGGAAGAATGTTACTCAATTGTTTGAAAATTAAATTTCTATGTGTCGGATGGTCGCATGTAAAAGATCAGTCTCGGTTAACGAAACCATCAATAGCAGTCGTTATAGTACATCAGGATCTTTAAACCAACTGATAACTAATTCTTCCATCGAACGCAGTTGAACCTTCGAGTTGCGGAGGTCAGATGCGGAGACGCTCTGCGTCAAAACTATTAAGGTTGAATAAGAAGCCATTCCCATCCCACGAGAACTGTGGCAAATGGCTTGAAGAATTAGATACAACAATCCATAAATCATCCAATGTCAAATAACGAGTGTTTTGTTGAACGCAGGTGGTTTCAAATCGAGATACTCAGGAGACGTTGCTGTGCGCGGCGTTCGTGTTCGAGGTGTCGAACAGCGAGCACGGCGCCCAACACCACATCTACAGGCTGGTCAAAGACTGAAACGAGACCAGCCGAGGACCAGGAGACTAGACCGGAAGACCAGGAGACCAGAAGATCCCAAGTTCGCGACAAGACCGAATTTGAAAAATCCAACGCGTACAAACAACGCAAACCCGTGGAACACTCGAGAACATTGGTGTACACAATACAGTGCGGTGAGATAATGTGATCTGGTGATGAAAAAGAAAAAAGTTTACGCCACAAGTATTTTTGTAAATGGAAATTTTTATGTATAGCTCAATTTTTTAAAAACAACCGTATCGTGTAACCGTAACATCGGAAAGTTGAAATGTTAAAAATAACTCAGTTGTCTACGACGTGTAGGTGTCGGATCAAAATGTAGTCGATTGACGGCCGTCGAAATTATCGCGTGTATAATAAATACCAGTATAAGAAATTATATAGATTTCAACACACAGTGCCTCTAATTATGTTACATTAACATAAATTACTTGAGCATTTTTAATCTTGCCGCTGCGCTCCGTGAACGTATGTTTCGGACCAGCGGTGAGGTTAAACTTAGGTTTACTTCAAATCAATACATAAGTTGTTTAAGTATAGACTAAAATAATAATTCTAGGTACCTATCGATTTTCTTTTAAGTGCTCTCGGTACATATTAAGGTGTTTTTGTTACTGATTTTTTAAGTGCTTGTTTTTTTTATCCGCCCCGATGATATTAACACTTCGTTTAAAAAAGTTTTTAGTGGCAGCCTATTTTTTTTAAGTTCTACTGTTTTTAACATCGAGCTTGACTCCACTTTCTTAGTTTTTCTTTTTTTCTATATAGCAATTGCCACTCGTTTTTATATTGTACATATTACAGTTAGCCAATCAAGGTTGTTATGGATGTAAAAAATATTGTATTATATAAAACAAATAAATAGTATTGATGAACGTGGCGCACGGCGATAACGGAATTTACTTCGCGTTTTGCGTTAAAGCAATGTAAAATATAATTAATGAATTAAGAAAAAAAAATTCTCAACAAATTATCACTTAAGCAAGGCTCTAAGAATCATGTCTCTTTTTCGTTTTGTTTTTATTACTTGTTCTGTTTTTGTTTAATTCTACATAGGGCTCGTGTAAATTTGTCATTTCATGCCACTGAACATGATTTCGAGAGCTTTCGTCGACTCCACACTAGTTCACATTTCTATTGTTTAACGTCGTTTCGCTATTTGCTATTGGCAGCTGTCTTTCGCTTGTGAAAATCCATTGTATATCTACCATTTTATAATCAAATGCTTAATCACATTAGATGTTAAATATGATTTCTTTCGATATAACCTTGGTGCTATTCTATAAATTTTATTTATAAAACTGAAAACAATCGGTCGCGAAATTTATTGAATATGATAATTGAAAAAAATCGAAACAATAAGAGCAAATTATTGCCTACAACATAATTATGATTAAATGTTTTTGGCATTTTATTTAGGACACCGTTATTAAGTATAACTTTGCTTGATGGTTTACTTTTTATAGAAATAATTAATTTAGTGAATTAATGGTGCAGTATGATTAATTTCTAATGTGATTATGCAATTTGTGCACCTTTTCCCTCCTAAAATATTCCCTCAGGCCGCTTCAGCTATCTTCCCACTTCCAAAGTACAAAGTGTTCGGCCTGCAGTTTACGCATAAGATTTTTTTTATCATGTGTTTTTTTATAACGTGGCAATGATTTGATCTCTCTTTTAGTCAAATATTTTTAGGGTCCCACCCCCGTTTAGGTTTACAGCGGTAACCTTATGTGCATTAAATAGTTTAGTTCCAAGACATGCGATAGCGAAATATTATCTTAGATAATAATAATAAGAGATTTTTTTTGTATTTATTTGATAGATCTATATTATTAGGTAAATTGTAAAGTTGCTAGCATTAAGTTTTTCTTTTTTTTGTTTTTTTTTTTCAACATAGCAACTGTCGTTCATAACTAGTACTTAAGCGAATGAACTTAATTTGATTATTGGTGTCTTTAAGTTTTCTATCTTTTTTTTTTACAACTCTCGTAGCTTATTTTGAGCTGACATGTTTCTTATTACTAATCGACATCTAGCGAAGGAGATCTGCTTTATTGTGATTTTTTTTATGATGTTTTTTTTTCGTCTCTTAATTATTTAAAAATAATGTACTCAGAACGAGATTATTACGATTCGACTCACTTGCTTCACGTGTCGTGTGGTCATACTTTCTTTCTATGCGACCACGGAATTTAGTTGGTTTTTGCTTTATTGTGTTTTAGGTGATTATTGTTAGTGCATTTGTTTCGGTTGTAGATAATTAAGTGAGTTTTTGCTTGTATAACGAAATGGTTCTTTCATATCGACAATCTGCCATATCAATATGAGAATTGAAGATAAAGATTTAGTCGCCGGCTTTGGAGCGAGTCGTTTGCTCCTCACGAGATGTAATTCGCTCCCGGCATATTTACATTTATGTATCGAATTGTGATCCGTCGAGCGAACGGAGCTCACGGCTAACTACAAAACCGACCGACATATGTACAGTATTTTAAAGATAATATTATGTTAAAGATTTGTATGAAAATTTAATTATATTGTCTTCATAAATTCAAGTGTATGTCATTTATCCTTTTATAAACCAATCTAACAATGAGAGCGCGTTCACTATTAAAAGTTAGAATACAAGGCCTTATCCTATTACATTTTAAGGCCTTATATATAAATTAGCCTATATTATAATACATAATAATGAAAACAGTGATTATAATATAAGTGACCGAAGAGATACTTGCTTTAAGAGTCTGATATTAAAACAATGATGATACTGTGTAAATAAAGTAAAAATTGGCCTAAATAGGAAATAAATTATCCTTTTTATATGCTCTAAAGATCATCTAACTGCGCAGGTAATATTATCGTGCGCAAATAGGATCATCATAGGTGTAGACAAAACTTACAACACGTGTTACTTTATATAAAATAACGCTAAGAAACTAAAAAATACACAATGAAAAGTCGTCGAAATCGGAATACGATACTGAATCACGATCTCTGTTTTCTACAGCAAAAGCCAAAACACCCAAAAACACGAGTCAAGGAAAGGGAAGATTAAAGTACATATAACTTTATTCATATCTAGATAGAACGATAGCTTCCCCCGAACTGTGTTAGACAAACCAAACCAAACCAACTTTAACGAAGCCTGGAAGCATTACATCGGATTACAAAACGAAACGTAATCCATATCAACGAAATGGTTAAACGCGTTTGGCATTCATTTAAACTTATTATAAAACTGTATATTTTATATTCCTGCCTCCGTAGCCTAGTGGTATAGGCGTGTGCTTTAGAAGCCGGAGGTCGTGGGTTCGAATCCTGCGGGGACTCAACAAATTTTCATTGTTGTTTCCTAATTGGTTACGACAATTTGGGCTGATCACCCAATTGTCTGAAAAGTAAGATGATCCATGCGTCGGATGGGCATGTAAAGAGTCGGTCCACCCATCAACCCGCATTGGACCCGCGTGGTGGGGTACGGTCCAAAACCCCCAATAGATAGGGGTGTATTAGGAGAGGCCTATGTGCAGCACTTGACTGACACAGGCTGATGACGATGATGACGAATCACGTTTTTATTAAAACAGTAAGATTGCCACTTTCTTCGGTTCACTTATAATTCTATAGTTGGCTATTAACTATAGAGTTGCGGAAGACAACACACGCATCACGTAAGTTAAATTATACACAGTAATTATCAAAGCATTCTTATTATATATCATAAATTATTATTTATGCATCTAAATAAAAATGGACTCTCTATTTGTAACATCTAAATAACAGTTTTTAAATGATTACATTATCATAAATAAGCGATACATATAACAAAACAATTTTTTGTTTAATTTTTATTCGTCTGTCTCTCTGTTCTGGCAAATCTCTGGAATGGCTGGTCCGATTTTACAGGATTTTCACAGGAAAATAACTGATGTAACTGGGAATAACTTAGCTACTTTTTATAAAAAATATGTTCTTATATATTAATACGCGCGAGCAACAGTTTGTCTGTTATTTACTTCAAGTGAAAGTTGATAAAATATTTGTTTATAACAGATTAAATAAGTTATTTTTGACAAAACAAAATTTAAAATCGATTGAACTTTAGTTATGACGTTTCTCTCTTATCATTCAATAATAAGTTAATATCAGTTACAGCAACTGCTTATCTGATAAATCGCCCACCTAGAAACAAATCCTAGTATATTATCCATCACCATATCATCAAAAACAATATTAATTTCATTTGACATATCGATTTAATTAACAGTTATCTAATATAGGAGAAGGCCAGACAAAGTGAATACGTTTACATATTTAAGGTTACAGCAGAAAAGGTGTACAATACAAAAACAAGTCTTTAATTATTGCTGTTACTAATACGAATATCAAAAAGCAATAATATTTAAATAATAATCAACTGTAATTAAAATTTAAAAAAGTACGAAAGTATTCGCTTTGGCCGGTACCCCAGGTGAAGCGGATACAATACTTTTTTAAGTGTGTGGCAAGGTGATTACTCATTTTCAATCTCTGAAAACTTTAATAAACTTAAAAAAACTTTAAGATTGAGTAATTAACATTGGAATGTAATGTAATAGGCCTCAAGGGTATGAGCCCCATCCAAAGCAGAACAATCTTTGTGACACCATCGTCGACAAATGTCACATCGAATCAGCATTGGAATAGGTAATTTTCGTTTCGTTGTTTGATAGCAAGACCCGTGCTTAGCTTTTCTTAATTATCCACTACCTAATAGAAATAAATGACACTTTAACTAATAGGGCACAAATTATAAATGGTAAGCAAAGTGGATGCCATAACCTTGCCCTATTTGTTCTGCCCCTCTAGGTAAATTTTGAAGTAAGCACATTTCATACAAAAACTAACATTTCTGACTTTCTATTGAATATACAATAAAACCTACTTTAATATGCTACAGAATTAAGACATTTCTAAAAATCATGAAATAGTAGGTAATAATAGAGAATTGATCAAAGTACTTACCGCGTAATATCAATCTTTTATTCACAAAAACAAAAATATCTGCTTCGTTGACGGGAAGTGACGCGGCACTTTACTTCAATGTTTGCCGCGTACATAACCAAAATGACAGAACTCAAAAGTGGTGGTGTGTTGAATTAACAACTAATATTATAGAAAGAAGTGAGGAGTATTCGCTTTTCCCGGGGTATTCACTTTGGCCGGCCTTCTCATACATTCTGTTTAAATTTTTAATATAAAAACGATAACTGTAATAATTTTCTCCGAGCCGATTTCGACTACGACGAGCGATCAAATTCAAATTCAAATATCTTTATTCAATATAGAAGTGTAACACTCGCTTATTGATTGTCAAGGACGCTACCACCGGTTCGGAATAGGACGCCTCTGACCTGAGAAGAACCGGCGAAAGAAATTCAGCGGGCCTATTCATTCAATATTACAGATCAGCAATCTATGCAGGAGATAATATAGTCAATAAGTATACCCGCCAATACAGGTGGCTTATTATCCGATGGAACAGACAACCGACACGACCGGAGATCAGGCGCAGGGCCGGCCCATCTGACGCATGGATCATCTTTCTTTACAGACAACCGGGTGATCAACCCGTATTACCTAATCAACTAGAAAAAACTTAGAAAAGTAGTTGAGTGATTCGACCTCCGGTATTTTTTATCGCACGCCTATACCACTTGGATACGGAGGTAGTTAAATAAAGAGATAGTTACAGAAGCGATATCACAATCATCATTATTTTATCCTTGTGGACGTACATATTTATGATGCTAGATTTTTTTTAATGAACGAACAATACGATAAGGATCTTTGTCTGATGATAAGCGTTACACCATGACCTAGTGGAGTTCGAGATAATTAAATATTGATTACATTCAGTGTCATGTTAGTTTCATAATACTAGTGTTATGAAAGTAACCGACTGGGCTCTAATTGCTTTAGTAATAATACAACGAAATAAAAATCCAAAATTTATTTGATTTTAATGGTTTGGCTGTTTTATGCAATAGTGAAATCCCAACAAAAAATATTCATTTGCTTATATCACAGCACTTGTAAAGTAACATTTAAAAAAGAAAAGAATATAACATTTATAACAGTAATTATATGATCAATAAACAATGTAGATTTAACATATTTGTTTTCGAGTTTACTTGACTACTCTTTGAGAAGCCATTATTACGGACATTATATTAGCCAGTTCGTCTCGCTTCTGTTTGTTGGGAGGCTTAGCCTTTGTCATTTTGGTAAAGTAATGGACAAGACAAGACAGACAAGGCAACGTGCCTTTTGGTCGGCTCCTACCTTTAAAGCCCGGAACCCGAAACACTCTACTCATGCGTTAAGGTGTAACCCCAGCACTGCAAACTTGCTATAAGCTTTGATGATTTGATTTTCCTCTTATTTTATAAATAATAAGAGGAAAATCAAATCATAAATTGATTCTTAGTCAGTTGAATCTTTTTGATTTGCTATTAGTAATAGTTAGGCTAAATAAATATTACTTCATTTAATTTTATTGAAACACGGTTGTTTCGCTGAACTTTAGCATTGTGGAGCTTACAACCAACGCTGCAGGAACTGAAAATGCGCAGTATATCGGTCATTCCATCTTTGCGTACAACGTACCTGCTTAGAGTAAAAGTGTCCTTTTACTCCACAAAATAGCGCTGTGGTGGAACATTGTGGTGATTTTAGTCGACGCCAAATAACAAGTCGCTTCTACTGGCCTTCGCACCTACTGGTCTGTGTATTTAATCGTTAATATATCAGGCATGATACACAAATTAAAAAAATGGTAATCAGAAGCAAAAAAGATTTGTTTGAAGTTTTTACAGGGGCCCGTATCCCCACACAACTGTGGTGTCTGTTTAGACCTCAAATCAGTACCTACTCGTAAACGCTACTGTCTTTTGGTTTGAAGGGCACCTTAGCCAGCGCAATTACACTAGTTAACTAGACAAAACATTTTTGAAGGCGGGAAAGGATTAGAGGTCATACGCTGCGATTTCTATGGACAAAGCATATCCGGTGAATAGGACGTCCGCCGATCCGTTTCATCGCTTCAATCAATTAAGAAAAATATAAACAAGCATGTAAAAAATTTAATACTTAACGAGCATATCAGAAAAGATAATCATTTAGAACAAACGGTATCATGCCAATGTTTTAATTGATTATTTTATGATTGATATATAAACAACGTCCTACGAAACTTCATTACACAATGAGAGTTCTTAGCGCAAAGACCTTATAATAATAATTTTTTTCTACGAATAAAATATGACTCTCAAATTTAAGATATTATTTTTGTGCTTATCAGTTTTTGCCTATATTTCCCAAATCAAATCTGGTATGTACGAATTTAACACCGTTACTTATGATATATAATGTTTTTTTTTTATATGTATAAGTAAATGAATATCTTTCTTATCAAAATTGTATTTTTACTCCCTAAATTATATTGTAATGACAGTGGTTCGATTGCGTCTATATTGATTTTAAAGATTTAATTAAGGTGTGTTTTATAAATATTATTTCTTCATTGCACGTTGGGGTACAGTACTTTTGTCTGTCAGTTAATTAAATCCAATTTCGATGGTTGAGTAATTAAAAAGCAAATGACTTTATAAAAAATATTTACGTATGTAATCTTTAAATTACCCAAGGAATTACCCAGAAGCTTCGATCCAGCTACAATTAAAGGAATGAATGAATTAAACCTTTACCGATGAGAAAATGAAAAATATATAAAGTTATTTTTATTGATGACTAACTAACAATGAAAATATGTCAACACTTTTTTTGCATCCAGATTTACCATGCAGAGCTCGAGACATCGGTGTCGAAGGCCGTTCGATCGTTTGCGTCTGCGATGCAACATATTGTGACACAATCACCAGAGAAGAGCCACCGCGTCAAGTCTACGTCGCGTACACCAGTAGCAATGTAATACATTGGATGAATAAGTCTTAAAACCGTTACTGTTGTCTAGTGGTATTCGCTCATGCAATACATACCGATGGTCATGTGTTCCTATCCTGCAGCGGAACGGCTTTGTGTTATATTTGTTATTTGGAGTTGGTTAGGGCATGTTGGCCGACCACCTAATTAGCTAAAAAGCAAGATGATCCATTCGTCATCTCTATCATCAATCCATCTTTCGACAAGGCAATCTGTAGCAGTTTTCTACATTGGTGCTCTCAAGTAAAGATTTGTAATCAAAGTGTCTTTTAAACCAAGACATTACTTAATCAGCTATTAAATCACTTTATTATTAAATGTAATAAATAAATAAACTATATAATATACAATATAGCCCGTTTTTTAAAGGCAGGCCAGCGTTTTGAGAAAAGCGTTGGTCTACTACAGGAGGGAAATGTGGAAAATGTGGACGGAGATTTCGGTCAAGCACGAGATGAAGGTATGTATACTTTCAATGTATTAACTAAAATATCGTATGCGGTCCAAGTCGCGGTCGGAGTCGTAATAGGTCGTAATAGTATAACAGAAACTAGCTTGTCTACAGGAGAAATTATAATCTCAAAAGATATGTATCAAAACTAGATGTTTTCGAGAAATTTAACGGAAAATACTGTTAAATGCTTTCACTTAACATTTGCCGTACAACTCATATAAAATTTAAAAAATTCATTAATTTTCGTTCTAACAGCAATTCTGCGTGTTCTCACGTCTTCGAGGAAGCAGCTAATCGAGGGTTTCGGTGGATCTGTCACGGATGCAGCCGGTATCAATTGGCGCAAACTGTCTGACGCGGCACAACAGAGGTTTATCGAGTAAGTTTGAAAATATAAACAATCGAAAGTCTTATTTAGTTTGTAGTTCACGAATATAAATCATAAATATTTCGTATATATTTTTTAAATATTACTGATTTCGAAATCGGCCAATGCCATAGAACTGATTCGTCGGCCTAGCGACGTAAACGGAATTTTAGCTTGTATAACATAAAATATCTCTAAAACATTCGTATTTAGTTTACGCTGTAAATTCAGTTTATATGTACGTAAAATGGACACTGTGTTAATCGATATAAATTGCCAAAAGATAAGTCCGTATTAACCTTACCTCTAAGGTATAATGTAACGTACATATTTTTCTTAACTATTATTTCGCATATTTGTTGTACAAACAAGTTATGCAATCGATAATATATCTAAATTGATTTATGAACTGCCATTTCATGAAATGATTTATGTGTTATCTCAATTAATGCAAAGATTGCAAATTATGATACAAAATATTTTTGTAGGCACTTTTACTCCTGATTACCAAATTATTTAGCTTGTGACGTAAACATAAAGGGAAAAAGGTCTTCCAAGTGTTTTTTTCAATAGCCTTGCTTATTGTTACTAATTATATAATTTTAAACAAGACAGTCCCATTTTTGCTTTTGAAAAAGAGAAAGCAGAGTAAGCGTAGAAGATTTTTTATGATTTTTAAAGTAATATGTTTAAGATTTTAAATAAACACTATACATACTTTCAAAGGGCAACCTAGATATACATACCTACTTGAAAACTAAGGCGCAACATTCTGCCTTAGAGTGGCGAACGGATATGTTACGCAGCTTTTCTTATAAGCAATTTATATTGCTATCAAGAAAGATTTTCTTTATGTATCTCTAACAAATCTACATGTATAATCCATTAAAAAAAATCTTCTTTTATCTAGCCATTTCCCCAAATTATCATGGCGTAGACTTCTGATCCATCCATATTTATCTGAATACCATTTTTTTACGCAGAGCAACTGGCATCTGACCTCGGCTACAAAAGGGTAAACTGCATTCTGAGGATGAATAAGTTGTCAGTAAATTTGAAATCTCTGACAATTATTTTCCACCCATTTGCGCTTTGGACTATCTTTCTTATCAGACAAGTGGGTGATGGCCCCATATCGTTCTAACCAACTAACAATCAAAACATACAACAACAACGATGACAAAAAGTTGTTTGCCCTCAAAATTCGAACCCACGACCATCGATTATAAGATGAACGATCTTCAAATCCTTGCAGATTGTTTCTATAAATAACAGGTTTCATATAGAATTTATAATATTTCGAATTATTTTAGAGGTCTAATTATGGCACAAATTTGTACCATAAATCGCAAAGTAAATTTATTAAGATCTCTAAAATCATAGTTTGTTTTGACTTGATCTGTTTGTTTCCGTTTATGAACTTCAAACAAATTTAGTTTTCAGACACTAATCAATTAAAAAATTACAAGCAAAAACAGTAAAATATTATACAACAGTATCAAAACTGTTCACTGCCTCTGTAGCCTAGTGGTATAGGCGTGTGCCTTAGAAACTGGAGGGCGTGGGTTCGAATCCTGCGGGGACTCAACAAATTTTCATTGTTGTTTCCTAGGGCAATTTGGGCCGATCACCCAATTGTCTGATAAGTAAGATGATCCATGCGTCGGATGGGCATGTAAAAAGTCGGTCCACCCACCAACCCGCATTGGACCAGCGTGGTGGGATACGTTCCAAAATCCCCTAATGCATGGAGGTGTATTAGGGGAGGCCTATGTCCAGCAGTGGACTATCGCAGGCTGATGATGATGATCAAAACTGTTTGTCGCTTTTAAAGACTTGCGCTTACATCAACGTTTCGTTACACACATTCGTTATTTCAGCACCTACTTTGGACCAGAAGGGCTCGAATACAACCTGATACGAGTGCCGATAGGCGGTGCTGATTTCTCTACGCATCCGTACACTTACAACGAACTGCCATGGAACGATGCCGCATTGACAAACTTCTCACTTAGCCAAGAAGACTATCTACTGAAGGTACAGAACGTATAGATATTTCGATTTCAAACCCCTAAAATAAGATTAGCGTGATATAATCCTATTTATAATAAATAAGATGAGAATGAAGATCAAAGATCAATAAGACAAATTAAGTTTCTGCTTAATTTTATTATATATTCATTTAGGCAGATTGTTACCATACTTAAATATTTTTGTTACTAACAAAATAAGTAATTTTTATTATTTTCCGTTTGTACTTTAATGAAACATTGTCCTACAACTGACCATTAAATCATTTGTTAAGATAAGAAAGTAAGCGCAAGACGCCACATGTTTTCACAAAGCCACAATACTAATTTACGCTTAAACCAGTAATGACAACTTATTGCCATCAAACTGAAAACTGTAAGAGTTTGCACAGACTTCTGCAGAATGGATATTATTTGATTTGAGTTAAAGATCATTGTAGGTTTTATAACCTACATACGGTGATGTGAAATAGGTGGGTAGCTAATAATTTGGGACCGACGATCACCAATGATCCGCTTATTGAGTCTATTAAATTAATTTTTTACCCTTTTGATAGTTACCCATGATTAAAATGGCGGAAGCGGTAGCAACCGACGTAATCAAAACAACAGCCAGCTCTTGGTCTCCCCCAATCTGGATGAAGACAAACGAAAACATCACAGGCTTTGGTCAAGTTAAGCCAGAATTCTACCAATCTTTTGCCGATTACCACATACGGTTAGTACTTATACCTACACAATAACTTTTAGTCTTAGAGTTTTTGTTCCATTTTCAAAAAGCATATCATATAAGGTCCATATTTTTTTTATATAAAGAGACAGGCAGTGAGTATGACGTTTGTTTGGGTGAAAAAATAGTAACGTAAAAAATATAGTGATAAAGTGTAAGGGGTGTAAGGGGCTCCAAACAACATCTTTGGAACTCAACCAACCTTTCCTACGCGTGGTGCTCCCTGCCGAACAACGGACGAGACTCTGGCGAACCACCCACTAACCCGCATTGGACCAGCGTGGTGGGATACGTTCCAAAACCCCTTAATGCTAAAACGTAAAACGCCCCGGCCCCCAGTTCCCGGTAGCCTTGTTATTTCTGGCCAAGGCGGCGGCCCCGTACCGTGTTGCTAAGAATTCCTGGGAGTACGTAGGCCGTCAAAACAAACTGGCCATTGCAACTTACAACGGATGCACGCTACGGCTTGATCCTAATAAACCCAACTGGAAGAGGAGCTGAAATGCATTAGATAGCACGTTTTGGAATTGAGTGAAGTCCGTAGAGAGGGCGAGGATACTCTAACTCTAGAATCGGCCTATCTTCTATGCTTCGGTCAGGGAGAAAATCCATCACAGGTGGAGTCTGGTTCCTTGTCAATAAAACCCTCAAATTGAAGTACCCAGTGTGTCGATGAGGCTTGAGTACCTTGTGATAAAGCTGACCAACAGATACAGCCTAAAAGTTATCCAAGTGTACACACCAACGTTGACATACCCGGAAGATGTCGAAGACATGTACGAGGACATCTCAAGAGCCTTAAATAACACCACCGAGGGTTACTTTAACGTTGTCATAGGGGAATTCAACGCCAAAGCAAGAATAGATGCTGTGATCATATAGCTACGGAGCAGGAATCATAGGGGGCAAATGCTCGTCAATTTCCTCGAGCGAGAGGGGCTGGCCTTATTGAACTCCTTTTTTAAGAAACAGCCCCAAGGAAATTAGACGTAGCAGAGCCCCGATACCAGAACGAAAATGAGATATTCTTCATTATACCGGACAAAAAGCGCGGGGATGTCTCAAGGTTTAAGACCGGAAATAGTCACCGACTTCTGAGAGGCACCCCGAATATAAATAAAAATAAATAGTTTTCAGATCAATCTGGGAAATTCATTTGCTGCCTTAGAAAATACAACCGACGTGGATGTTTACGAGGAACTCGATCGAGTGGTCGAAATTCTTCGGGATGAGGGTGCAAATCGCTGCGATCTGCGTCATACGGGCAAAAAGTCAAAACTTTCAGGGGAAACACTGGATCTCGTGGAGAAGCATCCGTCACTTCGTAAGAGCAGCGGGATCTTAACAATACCATCTCCAAGCTGGTAAGGCGTGACCTGCGCAACTCCAATACACTCTTGATAGAGAGAGCTATTGAGCAAAACCGGGCGGTCCAAAGTCTTCGTACAGCAGTTTGGAAGAAGTCATCTAATAAAGTTGACCAAAGAGAGCGGAGAAATCGTCGCTTCGAGACCAGAGGTTCTCTCGGAACTCTCTCTCAGCCCGTTATACGCGTCGCAGTCGGCACACCCAGAGCTGGATGAGAAGGGTTCTCGAGCCATTCTACCCACCATGTGTCAAAGGATCTTCCAGAAATCGGCCTACACGACATCTTGAGTGCTCTTGATGAACTTAAAATAGAAAAGCCCTGGGATGGGACGGAGTCACGACAGAGCTGCTGAAGACCGCCGGTAAAGCGGTGCTGAAGAGACTCCGTCGTCTATTCAACCCTGCCGTTCTCTCCGGGAGAACTCCTGATGATGAGAAATTGTTCTTCAAAAAAGGTAATAAAATCTCATTAAAGAACTATCGGCCATTATCACTCCTGAGCCATAAGTTGTTTTCGAGGGTCATCTCGAATCGTCTTGCACGAAAGCACGAATAGCATCGTCGAGTTTTGTCGTCGCCCATCCCGCAGTGTCTCAAACCGTAAGTCTTCGATCGGTGCGTCCTACCCGTTATGGCCTTCGGTGCCGAGGCTTGGACACTTTGACGGTTTGAGTTGTCCACAAATTTAAAGTCGCTGGGTGAGCTATGGAGAGGTCTATGCTCGAAGTATCTCTGAAGGACCGCATCATAAATGATGTGATCCGTCGGAGAACCAGAGTCACCGATATAGCCCACTGGATTAGACCGAGGCTCGGCAAACGTAGTGTAGAACGCCCTTTTTTTTACCGTGGGAGTCCTCGCGGGGCAAAGACGGTTATGTCGGACTCGCACCGACTAAAACCACCACGTTGTTCCTTCCTGACGCTTTTAGGGTGGGGTTACAGGAACGTTTTGCACTCATCTGCAACCCCACCAGCGCTGGCCGCCAAGCAGCCCATCTCGGCCCTAGGCCATCTGCTCCCTCCGGGCGCGTCGGAACTAGCGCGCCCTTCGTCTCGGCCCTGTAGTCCGGTAACAGATTCCCCGAATCTGTTACTCGGGAGCCATGGGAGCTAGGAGTTCCCTGACCACGCAAGGACTTAACTCCAGCCCCAGCGGCGGCTCAGATGTTACGCTCCGCCGTTAGCTCCATTTCGGCCGCAGAAGGAGAGAGATCGACGACACCATGCCGAATGTCCCCCTCCACGGCCCTCCACACCGCATCAGCGGTGGCCCTCGAGTCGCGGAGGATAGGAGGCGGCCTACGGAATACCGACACTCCTCTTCCCGCGACTCCACCCTGGTTGCGAGGGACAGGAAGGGCGGCACGTCTACCTCCTGCGACCCGTCCCTCGCACCCTCCAAAGGCGCATCCAAAGCGGGCTGTGCAGCCGCTTGGAGCAGCCTCCTCCACGGCCGGCCTTACACTCAGGCCGGCCAGGTTCCTTAGCTTCCCGCGCCAACCCAGGAAGCCGCAGGTACTGAGCCCCACCGCTACGACAAAGCGGGAACCTGTTCGGGGAGTATAGAACGCCCTGCGGCAAGATGGAGTGACGACATTTGCAAAGTGGCCGGTGTAGGCTGGATGAGAATAGCCAAAGATCGCATTATAGGAGACCTATGTCCAGCAGTGGACTGACAGAAGAAAAAATATATTGTGATCTCAAAATGGGCCTTTTTTTATTTCATCTTTAAGTGGCATTACTACAGTACATAGCTGTTATTGAAAATATATTTGATGACGGTCGAACTTACTACTGACTGTCGGAGATACAGTTGGTAGGTATAACTTTTATGTGGCAACATTTATTGCTATACTTTATTTATATATTAGTTACATTCTATATATGATTTGGTTGTAGTGTGCATAATAACCATTTTCCATGTTTAATTTTTTCAGCTTCATGGAGGAATACGAAAAGGCTAACGTTAAAATCTGGGCTATCACCACATCTAACGAACCAATTAACGGTCTCATCCCAATTGTTCCCTTCAACTCCATTGGCTGGTTACCGTCCCAACTGGTAATATAAACTTATATATACCAGATATAGGAAAAAAGTACCTACCTTACTTGTTATCGGAACTTATTAACGGATCTTATACATAATATCTCTTTCTGTCTTATTTCTGTAAACATTTTTTTTTATTTGGCAAATTACCATGTAGATAAGAACTTTATACACATACAGATATGCAATATTAATCTATTTTGCTTTCCTTTGCATTTTATTACTACAATATTAGTAATATTTAAATAGAGCTTTTGTACCTATAAAAACTAACCTTAAGAACGCGTCTGAATCGAGCCGAGGCCTCGGCCCATCTGGGCAGCCCTCGATTTAGCATGCTAACGGGAACCAGAAAGTGACGGCCCAAGCTGAGGCTCCCATCTGGGGCCCTTGGTGCAGTTAAGTAACTTGGTGGGGAGACTCGCCTGTTGCAACGGGCCTGCCCATATCCGGTATGTGCTAATAGGTTTACTCCGCAGAGCACGAGACCATCAGAAAAAAAAAACAACAATATTTAGAAAAACACTGCAGTAATAATAATAAAATGCTTATTTCTATAAAATAAGTGCTTTTTGCAAAAGTCACACGGTATACTTAGCTTTACATAATTTTTCATTTCTTATCGGCTCTTACTTAAATAGGCATAAACTGTACTACTCATATTTAAAATCACAAGACATAGTACCAAAAATATTTATTATAACTGTTCTTACTTTGAGATTTATATTTTTCTGATGTCGTTGGGGAGCGATCCTTAACCACTATTTATTGCATAAAATGCATTAGCTTCTTCAAAACCTAGTACTGAATTTAACATACTTCAAAAAACCTTAATATAATCTTAACCTTAAAATAATGTTTTAAGTCCTTTTATAAAATCTATATCTCTCTCCCTATATTATTTGGTTTTTGTCAAAGATTATGTTAGGTTATAAAACTTACAGTTAATGATGTTGTGAAACAGGGCAGGTGGGTAGCTAATAATTTGGGACCGACGATCAGGAATTCCCGCTTCAACAACACTTTGATATTGGCAGTCGACGATCAGCGGTACTCATTAGCGTGGTACATGAAAGGCGTAAGTATACTACTATATACTACATTACTTTAGTATACTTTATTATAGTGGAATTTACATATTATTTGCAGAAATTACTAAAATAACATGAAATAATAATAAAAATACTTAAATTTTTGCCAATAATACACAAATCACTAAACACAAAGAATATGTATTCAAACAAACATTTTCTTCGAAAACTACAGCAATGACAGACGAGTAGGATGTTGACTTAATTGTCAGCTTTTTATAAATCGATGGTATTAATATGAATGTCAGTTTACCTATTTTTAACCTAAAAAAGAAAACAACATTTTTGGTGTAAATAATAAAAAAAATTTTTTTTCAGATGGAAAAGGCAGATCCAAAATCTCTAGACTACGTTGACGGCATAGCGATACATTATTACGCAAACTACATCCCCGCTAAAGTTTTGACCGCACTGCACAGACGTTACCCTGATAAAATCCTTTTATCGACGGAAGCGTGTGAAGGTAGCTGTAGTTTATTTTCATAACAATTCTCATGATAGCTTCTTCATTTTATTTTCCTGAAAAATGGTTCTAAACTAGATTTCCTTCTCAGATTGTATCTCTAATTTAGAGGAAAGAACAGCCATCACTGGGCAATGCGTTTTCGAGGAGCATTTGCTTAATTAATGTAGAGAAGTAAAATATTTAATCCATATTATGAAACCATAGCCATGTCAAGTAGTTTCCAATTCGAATAAAGGATGATATGGCTTAAGGCAAGTTCTACTTTTTAAATATGTAATACTGAAAAAATTTACCTTTCAGGTTCCATGCCCTGGGATCGTGAAAGAGTGGAAATTGGTTCCTGGGATCGCGCTGCGAAGTACGCGCGCAGTATATTGCAGGTATTTTCAACAATAATAAAACTGTTAAAATGAGAGCATTATCATTAATGAACACATGAATTTACAATACCGCAAGATCATGTAGAGTTCCTGCTTCTTACATCTTATTACTTAGGTCCGACTTTTCATTTACAATTCTGAAATGTGCCTATATTTTTTGTTTGTAGGTATATTATTAAATCACTGTTTTACAGGACTTGAACAATTACGTATCCGGTTGGATTGACTGGAACCTATGCTTGGACGAAAATGGCGGACCCAATTGGGCGAACAACTTCGTCGATGCACCGATCATTGTCTATGGCGACAACGATGAGTTTATAAAGCAGCCTATGTTCTATGCGATGGGACATTTCTCGAAATTCATACCGCGTGGCTCTCAAGTAGTTGAGGTTACAACACTGAGTAGGAGAAGCATAGACAACATCGCTGTAGTCACACCGGCGGGAAATGTTGTAGTGCTTCTGCACAACAGGTAATTTTTTATATTAAAAAGTAAAGTTAACATAGGTATATAAAATCCAGCCGTGAAGCCGCTAGAGAATCACGATATCTAAAAATCACTCATGTTTTAATGATATCCATAACTGTTTTATGTCTGAAAAAAGAAATTAAATCTTGTATGCCTTGTTTTTTAGTGAGCGTTTATATTTATATTTTTTTAATTAGAAAGTAATCTTCCTATATCCTTATACATAAATGCAGCTACAGGATACTGCTGCAACTATTACGTTACAAGTTATAAAGAAGCTTATACAGGCTTTTGTAATTGGATATTATACATTTCAAACGTAATTTAGTTCAGAAGGGTGACAGAATTATCGAAAGCGGGAATAATTGTGTTAGACGCAGGAAATCCGATAAACGGAAGACGTATTGGTGCAGGCGAATCTACTATCGTCTCTATTTCTTTTGTAATTGTATAAAAAGACAAACATAATTTCTAAATTGTAAGATATCGCTTACGTTGACACTTTTTTCGTTTTCAGAAACAAATACGAAAGGAAAGTGCGCATCGGCGTATCCAGCGACAGATACATCGACCTTATAGTGGAACCTGAATCTATAAAAACAGTGGAAATAAATCGCAGCCTGTATTTAAATTTAATTAAACGTTATATAAAAATGGAGACAAATAACGTAGATTGGTAATAAAATATTCAAAATTAAAAATAAATTAAAAACTATTTTATTAATAAACTAGTAATAGTTATTACTAATTTCTTATACTTAATTATGTTGGTCTCTTCCTTTAGTCCCGGAATATAATTAATTGGTATTTATGGTTTGCAATTATATTGTTTTTACCAATAAAATTGTAAGTGTAGTATAACTTCTAGTTTAAAGCGAGATATTTGAATTTTAATATCTAAAAAGGCATTGATATAAAAGAAAGTATTGGTTATTTTATTCGCACTGGAAAATCAATACTTTCTGCTATGTACAATCGAAGGGAACTTGTATATTTTTGCTTACGTAATGCATATAAGTTAATTTCTTTGAAGGAGGTATTATTCAAACATTAATAGGACATTAATCTGATAAATCCCATCTAAAGGCAGCTTAATCCGGAACATATTCGCTCATTGCCTCGAGTCGTTGAGATGTTGTCTCGTTTACCCAGTAATTACGCTGTCTACGGCGCCCTTCAAACTGGAGAGAGAAGAAGTGTTCATACACTAGTGACGCGGCAGTAATAGACACCGACATGGAAAAAAAATTAAAGGTCCCTCGTAAAAAGAGCCTACCTCTAAATTATGTAGTTCTCTAAGGGTTGAAAGTGAATTTATGGCCTTAATTCTAGACCTAATTAAAACAAGGTCAAAATAACGAATGAGTCTGAAGGACCTGCCATTATAATAAAGCAACAATTTTAATCTCACTACAAAACACGTATTGATTGCCAGTAACCTATTTAAACTGCAAATTGCAATGTTAAAAACATTGATGTGTTGCGGTTTGTAGGATGTCATATCTATGTATTAAAAATTACTTAGCAATAATAATAAACTACACAATGGTTCTTGTGCATTATTCTTAGTAAAGAGACAACATTTGGCCGACATTCAAATGTTAAGCAGTTACCATGTTTGCAAGTTCTTCACTTCACTGCCCAATGCTGATGCATTTTTATTCTCTGATGAATTTAATAAAATAAATATCTATTAAGATATTTATTTTATTTTAATATTTACCATGATGTTTTTGATTTACATCAAATGAACAATTTTCTAAAATCCTTTTTGTATTTTGCATAAGGTTGACTCCTTATCATAACTGTATTACTTTTAGAACCTATTTTTTTTACTAAAGTTATAAATAAATGGTTATGGTGGGTTGTTCTCACTATATTAGTTACAACTGTTACAACTAATACCTTAAGCTCTTAGATGCTTTCTGAAACATGAAGGTAATAAAATAAGCTTTTCAATTTAAAAAAAAATATCAAGAGTGGAGCAATCCAATAACATTAATACAAAAATAAATGCTGTCACAATCTTGACATTGCTCTTTAACAACTAAATACTGACATTGTCCCTATTTAGATTAAATATTCCATACATATCTTTGTTACTGATTTTTAGTTTCAATTTTAATCAATTTGTACGCTTGTGAATTTTTTAAACTACATATAAACGACCAAAAGATAAAGGACTTCTTTTGTTTTGTTATATATATATTTATATATTATTTATAAAAAGCAACAAAGCAACTAGTGCCTACTGCAGGGACCTTATTAGTGGGTTATGTTATAGTCACTCTTATAAAAATGCTTTAAATTATATATATATATATTATACAAAGAATTATTCATCCTATAATAAAAATATTCAGTAATATTACAACACCAATATTTATTAAAAGGAATCCTACATAATTAATATTTTACAATATGTAATACTAGTTAAACAAACATAGGTTCTACAATTATCACTTAAGATTTGAGTCATATTATTATCAGGGTACCATAATTAGAGGCCAATTTCACGATAACTTGGGAAAATAGCTACTTATTTTTTATATGTTTAATTACAATACAATAGTAATATTTCACTTAATGTTCTGTAAAAGAATTGATTTTATTCAAAGGCCAAACTCGACACACTACCCTGCTGCGAACCAAACCTAATGGTACAGGACCATACAATCTTGAATCTGATGAATTTCTCGAGTTGTCACCTTCTAACCACACATGGCCCCTAGGCACAATTTGACTTCTTTTTGGGAAATATCCCTTAACTTTATCCCCTGGCAGACCTGTTACTCTCTTACAGATGTTTTGTTTAGGGTTTGATGGGCTTTTAGCAATTACAATGTCTCCACGGCGTAATTTTTTTAATCGGGGCGAAATATGCTCAGTTAGCAAAATGTTGTTAGTTTCTAAAGTTGGCTCCATTGAAGGGCCGGAACACTGTAAATAAATACTGATTTTAAATATATATTCTTCGGTGCATATACAAAACGTGAATGCGAGCAGACCTACCATTACAAAGTCCCCAATATATTCAAATGTACAATGAGTTACGCAAGCGTATTGAATAAAGTAGCCAAGAAATCCGCAAGTTTTTCCTGGGGCTTTGAAAATAGTCATTGTAAAGATATTATTATGTTACATTAATTGACTACGGTTTTTAATATATTTTTTTACCACTTTAAGTAATATCAATCATCTTTTTCTAGCTAATCATTTAGTTACTAGTGATAATGAAATGTTATTTTCTTATACATTAGAATCCGTAAATAACATGAAAATATTAATTTCAGATGTCGTTTATCTTAGGAACTTGCCAGTTTGTGAGTTTTATATTGTTTAATTTATCCCTAATGGAAGGCAAGGACTTTAGTCTTGTGAGTTTTATAACCTCCTTTGACATTAACAGTTTTTAGACATTTTTTCTTTTGTTTTTTTGACGGTTGTATAGCATAAAACCATGTTTATGCTATGTTTTAGAACGTAAATAATTGTTATTGGCACAAACCACGGGAATAAAAGTCATATATCAAAGTATCAATCTTTCATAAGTTTAGTTGATTAATTTTACACATGAATTATTTTTATTATTTATTTCAAATTATTAATAAAACTGGTAGGATATTAGTATGGGAAGCTTTAAAAATACTTTAGCACATAATAAAAAATATCTTAACATTAAATATTCTATGGGTTTTTGGACGTAGGTTCTTATTAGTCTTTATATCTACACATTTGACAGGTTTTGGACAGTTGTATGCAGGCTATAGAAGGATCGTGGTTAAGCGAGTTAGGTATCTACCCAGTACAGATTAGACTTTAATGATTATACAATTCGTCATTGTTCAAACATTTTCGTTGTTTTTTTTAACTTCAAGACAACATTAAAAAACATGTTATTTAAAGAAAAGATTTATAATTTTTGAACATTGAGCACATTGTGGGCAACAATTTTTGTGAATGATGAATATCCCTACTTTCACGTGAAGTTTTTTATCGTATTGTTTTAGAGGAGAATTTTACAAACAAGTGTTTATAGCAATTGTTTTCAGTTTACGTAACTTTGTTAAATGTTTGCCTTACCAGCTAGCCGAGGTGTTTTATACTCGTGCCTAGATAGTGTTGAATCAATATTGTAATTTCGTATCATTGTGCTACCGTGAAATGAATGTGCATTATTGTTCCTGCTGACCCATGAACTCTTGGTGGATTCAGGTTAATTCCAGGAAAAATCAAGATTTACAATAATTTTGTAAGTATATCTAGTAAATATATTTTATATATTAATATTTAAAATTGTTGGGCTCATAATAACTAAGTTTGTTTCGAAATATGAGCAGATTATATTCATTATTACTAAAAAAAGTATTTTAAGATTCTTACAAGTGTATTATCGTTTGTTACAATTGCAATCTGTACCAATGCATAATTATTATGGGTGTTTGTATAATTAGCAATTAGCTTCCAAAAATTTGTCTCTGCTTAAATATACATATTATTTATAAAGGTTTTGCATGCAGGTAAATTGTTATGCCAATTTAACCTATACTTCTTTAACTTTGTATCTATTTTAATATAAAACATATATTAATCATCAATTATCTGCTATCTTGACAATAGCATGTAATTTTGTTGTTTATTATTGTGTTGAAACTGAACAACAAATGTATTGTTTTTATTTATTAACAACATTGTTTTCTTGTATCAACTATAATATTACATATGAATCTGATGTAATAAAAGGATAGTTTTACCTGCTCAGGGATTTTATTTGAAACTAAGTGATAGAAATAATTATTAAACCATTGAATAATGATGCCTTAATTATACTACACAATATAATAATAATTTTATGTTCTTTTAATGATTGAGAAAAGTATTTTTATATGATAGAGATTTTCATTTTTGTATTAAATACTAAATACTATAAACTAAATAAGCATTAAAACAGTCTGAATAAAAAAATATTCTGAATAATAGAACATAATTAGAACCTCATATTTGCGAAATCAAGGATTTGTGTAGCATAAGAGTACAGAGTTAATCATATTTATGTTAGTAACAACTGTATAAGGAAAGATTTTAAGAATGGATAATATGTCAGTTTATTTTAAGATACTAACAAAGGTGGCCGTGACATCCTGGACTGACTTTATATGCTATTTCTGTTACAAGAACATGTTTATTTGGGCCTTTGCCTCAAAAGCAAAACAAAGAAACAAATTAATAAGAAGGATGTTGAGATTATTTAACAGGAAATGGTTTTAATTGTTGTTATTGTGAACAGGCACAATGGGGAAATTTGGCGGCAAGAAATGCCGATTACTGTCAATGTTATGGCTGACCGGAACATTCTTCTTTGTGGAGCTGATTGTTGGCTATGTGACTAACTCGATGGCACTTGTTGCTGATTCATTCCACATGTTGAGTGATGTAGCAGCGCTGGTCATCGCATTCCTATCAGTCAAGGTTGGTATTATTAACTGAGTGTTGCCTATTATATATCTGATGAAGGAAAGGATGGAATTAATAAAAACAGTATACATAGTTGCTATTACTTTATATTCATGGCAATGTTTTAGTGGATTTTTATTCAGGGATTGATCATAATGACTATTTATCAGTATGTTGTTATAGGTTACATTATTAACTTTTTTAATGATTTTCTTTGGTAGATATATTTATTTTTAATTATACTTACCATGCTTTGTCGACAAAACAATTTTTTTTCCATAATATATGATATTGCATTAAGACAATGCAATTTAAATATTGTGATACAATGATATAAATTTATTATTAATCTGTGTTTATATGAATTTAATTAACCATTATATTACTTGACCCAATTTCAGAGCAATAGATACTAAGTGCTTACAAATCCTACTACAGTAATTATCCAATTACTTTTAGTCATAACTTATATCAATTATATTGAACAATATAAGTTAAATTGGGTTAAGGACTATCTTCAATTTTTCAACACAACAATGTTTTTTTTAATTAATCACTTAGTTCTTTTACATATTGTACCTATTTCTAAACATAAACTAAAATAACAAGATTCTATAAAATATATTACTGTTTATATTTACACAATGGTTTATCATACGAAATGTGTAAAAAATACTAATCTTTAAGGTTTTGCACTGTTAGGCTTGCTTAAGCAAGAAGTTTATCTTTTTCACACTGTATTTCATCTCTGTAAAACAATTATTGAGTACTGCATTCATAGCCTAGTGGTATGGGCTTCGCTTTAGAAACCCCGGAGGTCATGGGTTCAAATCCGGCGGGGATTTAACGACTTTTCATTGTTGTTTCCTAGTTGGTTAGGGCAAAGTGGTCTGATCACCCGATTGCCTGTAGGGTAAGATGATGATGATGTATCGAATGGGAATGTAAAAAGTCGTCCCTGCTTCTTATCACTCTCCGGTCGTGTCGATTATCCGTCCCATCGGGCTTTGAGAGTACAAAGGAATCTGGAGTGCAAATGTGTTTGCGCGTACATTTGTGCGCTATATTATTCCTCGGAAGTTGGCTGATCTTTAATATTGAGTGCTCGTTGTAGTCATAATCGACTTGGAGGACATTATTATTATGCAGTTTTTATATATATAGGCAAATTACAGCAATAAATATAAAAAAACAGTAAATATTTAGATACATCTCAGCCAGACGGAAGCCCTCGGCACGAGAGACCAAACGGCCGAGACGATGCGAGCGGTGTCTAAAAGCACCGCTTTTTGCATTTGAGCTAGAAGCGGTCCATCACAGAGTCGCTGCCGCCTCAGGTGTTGTGCGAGGCTCACTGGGATTAACCCGTTCGCAGAAACGACTATCGGGATAATTTCGGTCGGCATCCGACCCCACACTACGGTCACCTTGTGAGCCAGATTCAGATATTTTCGTTTCTTTTCTGTTTCGGCTTTCACGAGGTTCTCGTCAAATGGGATCGTGATGTCAACCAAAAATACCGTTGACAGTGCCCGGTCCATCAGCACGATATCAGGCTTGTTAGCTAGTATCGTTCTGTCTGTGATGATGGACCGGCCATTATTATTATATTATTAAGTCTGTGAGAAAGGGTATAACTATACATAGTAAAAGGCATGGCGTGACGTCACAAATTACGTAATTCGTTCATGGAAGTGGACGAGCGTTCGGTGCGTTTGACCTATGAGTCACAAAAAACTTCCGGTTTTGTTGAATACAAAACGGGACATTCCCGATGAAGTTTTTTGATTTCCTCGAAAACTCCGAACGCGGCACTATATTCCATAATTATAAAAAAATAAAGACTTCTTTTAGTAAAATATGCACAGCTTATTTATCTGGTACAAATGAAATGTTGCTATATTTGACAGTGATGTCGTTGCTTTTTATTTAGAAAATTGTATTTCAAATAAATCGCATCCCTTTTTTTTAGCTTATCATTACAACTGATAACGTGGACATACTTTCCGCCGCTTTACTACGAAGAGCGTGAGAAAAACATCATCGAAGTCTGTGCTTCATAACTTTGCGAGAATAGTCGAATATAAATGTCAAGTTCCAAAGCACTACTATATAATATTTTTATCATAGGTGCGATAAAATCTACGAGAATAATAACGACCAAATAACTTTTAGGCGAGTAAAAAATTTTAACTCATTTCAAGCTCGCCTTAAGAAAGAAAGATTATTACAGTATTTCCACTGTTTAAACCCAATCCAATGAACCTTTTTCTTCATGCATTGACTCATAAACATTGCAATTGCTTGTTAAACCTATAAATAATAATATTTTACCGTTTTTAGTGTTATCTATATGCATCAACCTTTAAAACAAACGGCACTCTCGACAATTTCTTTGCTCCAGATGTCCCCAAAGAAATGGTCCAAGAACACCTTCGGCTGGGCCGGGCTGAAGTCCTGGGCGCCTTGGTGAACGCAGTGTTCCTTGTGGCACTCTGCTTCAGCATCACAGTGGAGGCGATGCAGCGCTTCATCAAGATCGAGATAATACACAACGCCCAGTTGCTGGTCGCTGTCGGGACCCTCGGACTGATATTGAACATAGTCGGCCTATTTCTGTTCCACGGTAAGTTATTTATATTCTTCTTATTGTTTTAATGTCTCATTAAAGAGGACTAGCTTCATCTGATCCAAGAAAACTGAATTAGTTAAAATAATGTAACTTATAGAAGAAAAGAACTGCCTCCGTAGCCTAGTGGTGGTGCTTTAGAAACCGGAGGTCGTGGTTCGAATCCTGCAGGGGACTCAACAAATTTTCGTTGTTGTTTCCTAGTTGGTTAGGGCAATTTGGGCTGATCACCCAATTGTCTGAAAAGTAAGATGATCCATGCGTCGGATGGGCATGTAAAAGGCGTCCACCCACCAACCGCATTGGACCAGCATGGTGGGATACGGTCCAATCCCTAATGAATAGGGTGGGGTGATTAGGGAGGCCTATGTCCAGCAGTGGACTATCAAAGGCTGATGATGATAGAAGAAAGTGGCGTCTTGCGCACTTATCGATGAGTTGTCAGTGGGATGCAAATCACTGAGCGACAATCAATTTATAACAACGTAATACGGTCTCCTACCTATGGGTACTCGTTGCTACGGGTTACATTTTATTAATCAATTTGATCTTTCTTTGTTTTAGATAAGGCTTCACTAATACTACACTGTTCATTATACTTTCTTAAAAAATGTCCTTGTGCTCCAATGTTTACAAATAGAAGTATCCTTGTATACAACAAAACAAAGTGGCGTTAATAAGAAGGGTTGCGATTCGTTTCGACCATTCAATGGCAATGGTTTACGTTGATCTCTACCATTAACGATTTATTTTAATTAAAGTGAATTGAAAAGAGCTTTCTCGTGTATCGTAAAAGTAATTTACTTTATATTGAAATATTTTTGGTTGCTGCCCCACGCTGATTGTATAATGCCTAAACTTTTACGAAATAGCGTACTCTTACGATTTTTTAACTTTAATCGCGTCAACTGAGCGAACCTAACTGTTCTGCTCTTTATAGGAGAATAAACAATACTTGAAGAAGCAATAGAGATATAACAATTATACTAGATGTCGTATCATATTGTGGATAAAACCGTTTGTTTGTATTGGATTCAATTTGTTTTTGCATTCCTCACGCTGCAAACGATTTGCCGTCAAGGCTGCGGCACAGATTGACTTTCTGCCTGTTCTCGTTATGAATATGAACATTTTAAGGATTACTTCAGAATGTGATTTCAGCCGAGGAACTATAGAAAAGCCAATTAAGGCTTGGAATTGATTTAAATGTTCTAATCTACAACATCAAAGTGACGTCATGCGTCTACATTTTTATCTATACACCAGCCATTGACCGCGACTTAGTCCGCCTAAAATTCTTGCAGATATTTTTAAATATATTACGTATTAAAAATAGTCTTACAGAATTTTTTTTCTTCAAGTTTTCTAAGTAGCCTAAGTTATTTCCAGTTCGAACATATATTTTTTCCAATGAAAGTTACTTCTATATCTGACCAGCCAATTTCAGAGATACATTATTACATACCGATTGCATACAGTAACAGTATGGATTATGTAATGTGTAGACAAGCATAACATGAGTGTTGCATTTGACAGCAAGCTATACGCTCTGCCCATATGCACTACAAGATTGTGCGCCAATAAATATGTAGACCTATACCCAAACAACGTTATTAACAAAGAAAAAAGTCATGATTTTTTATTGCTTTGATTGGTTGAACATCTCGTCAGTATAGCCCGATTTCGTGGACGAGGCAGCAATCAACCAATAAGAACACAGTAAATTTTTAATGACTCGATCTATTTAGCTTGAAAAAGTAATTATTACTCCCTTGTAGTTAAAAATAACCATAATTTTGTAATAATTGTAGCTATTATACTACAAGTAAAACTGTCTTCATCCTGTGCAATCTTATTAATAGATTAGATGCCAAAATGCATTCATCATCATCAGCCTGCATTAGTCCACTGCTGGACATAGGCCTCCCCTAATGCACGCCTTTTCCATTAGGGCGGTTTTCGGACCGTATCCCACCACGCTGGTCCAGTTCGGTTGGTGGGTGGACCGACTTTTTACATGCCCATCCAACACATCTTATTTACTTTTCAGACAATCATCATCTTACTTTTCAGACAATTGGGAGATCGGCCCAAATTGTCCTAACCAACCAGAAAACAAAGATAACAAAAAGTTGATTCCACGAACTCCGGTTTCTAAAGCGCAAGCCACACCGCTGGGCTACGCAGGCGGTCAATATACAACTTTATCTTAAGTTGAATTTCAGTAAAAAGTCACCCACAATTAGAAGAAAGAATTCTAAAATTGTAATCAATAGCTTCTCTGCTTCTAATGATAATTTCATTGGTTTATAAATTTGTTTTTCTCCAGCACGTACCTTTAACGTAATTAGCAATACGATAAGGATATTATGAGCTCATTATCGATAAACACAAATAAGCCATTGTGTTTTTCTGTGCGTAATTGCCATATTTTATATCCAAACAATGAGCTAGACGGAATCATTTGTAAATTTGCAATTTAATGTTTCAGTTAATGTCGCATTTAGAGTCTTGACGTATGACATGTCAAGTACATGTTATTTAATTCAATACGCGGTAACAATGCGATATTTTGCTTAAATGCTAACAGATTATATTTAACAGCTTCTTCTTTAAATAAGAATGGCTCGATCACGTGTAACTTGGTAATATTTAATAGCAAAATAATATATGACTGACTAAAAAGGAATTCAAGTGGTTACAAACATTAATTAAAGAAATACATACAGTTGCTTTAGGTCGTCCTACATAAAGTCCATTGCAGATATTTATTGTAAAATCGATTGGCTTCGTTCAATTATCGTGGAATCCGCCTTAACAACTTTAGAGGAATGAAAAAAATGTTTCAACTGTTTCCTGTTGGATCGGATTTCTAGTTAAATTTATTATTGTAACAACTCGAAACTAAAATTGAATTCAATAATATCAGGATGCAATCGTGAATTAAAATATAACCGAAAGTGAATAGATAATTATTCTCTGATCAATTTATGTTTTGCAAATTTACAAAATTAAGAAAGTCAAATGACTGAAGATTAAACGCTTTTTTTACTTTAATACACCTTTGGCTGTTAATGTAATCTTTATAACATTTTTAACGTAAGAAAAACTGAACGTGACGTTATGTTTTTTTTTCACGAATTAGGGCTTACTGATCATTGCGCCTATAGTTAAATACGTTAAAAAAAACAAACATTTCTAAACGCACTTTTGAATTTCGATTGTCTACAATGCACGTACATTAAAACAACACTCATTGTTGTATTATAAATATTAAGTTGCTTGTTAGTAACAGATTGAAAAGGTCGCAACACTGCATTATGTTGCATGCGGGATACCGGGAATCGTCAACGGGTTTTTATTTTCGCGTTTGCTTTTGCGAAATTTGATATTCGATTTACGAAAATATTTAGTGCTTGATTGAGTTTCTTTTTAATGGACATCTGTTGAGATACTAAAGGTATAACAGAGAATCGTTTGTTCTTTTGTCTAAATAATATAAATGTTTGTAATTTAATGTATCTTGAGTGTAATTTGATGTTAGGTTTATATTTAAAAAATCTTAATTGGTATCATCTATTGATTTTTATTAAATCGATACAATAATCCGCCCCTGGTTCTACAAAATTATTTGGCTGTCGAATAGTGTTATTGTGCTCTTAATTATGTATTGGAGTATATCACTATAAGTTCTTTTTCACTTAGAAACCCATTAATTATGTAATAAATAAATACTATTTTCTTTCACCGTAAAAGTCTACTCAAAAGAAACAAAAGTCGTTCAAAGTTTTATCTTTTGCTAAGCTTCTGGTATGTGTTTTTTTTTTCTTTTAGAATTTATTCACTATTGACCCATAAAAAAGACCCGCGGGAGCTTTTGTATTTCACTTTGCAAGTTTCAGTTCAAAGGGTGCCTTTTGTGAGACTGTTTGTAAGATGTTAACCCTCGCAAAGCTGCCTGAGACCGGCTTCTCCCTGAAGTTTAAGTTTTCTTCGTAACATCTTAAATGTATATCCGTTGTTGCCGTAGTTTTAAAAGTGTTTACTTTGCCGAAAATTTGAAGGAATGCATTTCCGCCAAATATTTTTTTAATAATCTCTTTGTCTTTATGAGCAAACACATACAATATTTTTATTTAAGTCCATAAGAGAGTTTTTTGTAAGGAGTGATGTGGTTAAGAATTGCAGATTCTGGGCCCTAAGCATGTATTTCTGTGTAAATCGCAGCAAATTCCAGTCAAAGCTTCAAGATACAGAATTTAATAAAAATATACATTGTTAATAAAAAATGTTAACCTTAACCGAAAAGTTGATACAGTTTTTTTGATCCACCACCTTCTGAAATTGGCTGGTCTCTTTGTTTTTGATTTTGTACTAATTTATTATTCATGAAATTTAAGTACATTTCGATGGTTCAGATCATCACACATACATCATCAGCCTTTGTTAGTCCACTGCTGGACATAGGCCTCCCCTAATACATCCCTATCCATTAGGGGGTTTGGACCGTATCCCACCACGCTGGTCCAATGCGGGTTGGTGGGTGGACCGATTTTTTTACATGCCCATCCGACGCATGGATCATTTTACTTTTCAGACAGTTGGGTGATCGGCCCAAATTGCCCTAACCAAGTAGGAAACAACAATGAAAATTTGTTGCGTCCCCGCAGGATTCGAACCCACGACCTCCGGTTTCTAAAGCACACGCCCATACCACTAGGCTACGGAGGCAGTTTCGATGGTTCAGTACGTATTATTATTTCAAACAATTCTGTCAACCGACTTCCTCTGTAATTGTGTGCGCGTACATGACTATTTTGCTTAAGGATAATCCGCTACGTGTTTTATATCTAGAACCACGATGTTTTTGTTATTTTGTCAGTTTAGAGCCTATTTTGTAGTTTAATTCAATTATCTTTATTTGCGTGAATTTTATTGTCAAATTCATTTTATTTGTAAATAATATAAAACAAAGTTAGCCAAAATATTTTACCTATTACCGAACAATATTTTATATTCGATTATTAGCAGGCCCTATCGTTAAGTATCAAGCGGACGCCCAGCTTATTGCAGTGCTTCATTACAAAAATCGTGTGATCTCGAAAGTCAACTCATAAAACAAAGACAATTGTAATAATGATTAATGATTAATGATAAAAAAATTAATTAATGTATGTTGGCCAAAAACAAAAACATAAACTTGTCATTATGATGCTTTTATCAATCAAAAAAAATAAAAAAGATATATAAATTCAAATTCAAATATCTTTATTCAACATGGGAGCGATACACTCACATATTGATTTTCAAAAATCTACCACATCTACGAATATACATTACAAAACTATCTTAACACGTCCAGTGAATTTACAATGTTTTAAAAGAATATACACTAACATCATACCATGAAATTATCACTTAAATAAATAATCACAATTAAGTAGAATAATAATAACAGTCATCATTTAGGCTATGCACTAGACGTCGTATAGCCACCACACTCGGACTTTTCATATAAGTCCTGGGCTATTTTTAACGTTACGAAAGTATTACCAGCTAAGCTTACTTCTACGCCCACAAAGAACATCTCCATATCATTTTTGAACCTGGTCTTAATAACGAACATTGTTTCAGAGCACGGAAGCAGTCATGGTCATACGCACGGCGGTGTCCCACCACCGTCTAACGTTCGTCATCTCACTGAAATAGTTAACAGCAACGCCGATATGGCCTTAGGCCATCAGGCAACCGATACTGAAGAGACTGACGAAATGGTCCCGCCAAAAGCCGACAAGGCCAACAGCAAGCAGGCAGCTGGCAGGGTACCGAGCGATCCTGGACATCTGAACATGAAGGGGGTGTTCCTTCACGTCTTGTCGGATGCACTGGGTGAGTTATAATGATAATAAAGACCTATATATTAGAGACCAGACGGTTCATGTACTATAATAAACTTTAATTGTTCAATGGACACGGTAACTGACACGAACTGGAGTTATAGAATACAAAGTTGTTGAAGGAGTGCAACTGAGTTTTACGCACGTTGCACTGATATCTTATGTATGTCCCAGCGGATTCTACGGCTGCTTTTGAATCAACTCGGAAACATACTTTAGTATAGTATAGTAACCATAAACTTTTTCGTAATTAGCTTTTTAATTAAATTGACTTTTTGTTAATCCATCCCTTTAGGCTGTGGCGGTTAGATGCCATTCGCGTTGCCTAAAAACTACTATTCAGGTAAATCTGAATGGTTTACAGGTCGAGCCTATTATAACTTAAGAAAATTCTTAGGAAAGAGGAATAATTTTAAATGTAACTGATACGTGGTCACTTTGAATTTAAACTAAACTTTTTAACAGGAGAATATAAATGGAATGTAAGCATGACTCATCTAATTTTAGAATAATGACTAATAAAATGCAATAAGAAATTCCGTTAATCATAATACAACGGTATTATGATTAACGGAATTTCTTATCCTTTGTCTTGGAAAAATGTTGTTTTAACGTATACATTTTCAATGCAATACGTCCTACAAACAAATAGGCAATATACGATAACAATGGAATTGGAATGGAATTCAAACGGAGATCATTGTTTTCGATGAAAAACACAACAAAAAGAATACATCTCAATACTGTAACTCAATGTCGTTAGTTGCAATTTTTTTACATACGTTATTGATACGAGTCAATGAGTAAGTGTAGCTTGTAGTTTGTAGGTCAACTACTAGTTCTTAGCATAATTCTGCGTACATTGTAACATTGTAATGAATTGTCCACTTTATGATATTTATATACTAGCTAGTCCACGGCTGTGCCCGTTTTTTTACTTTAATTTAGGAAATGAATTTTTCAGAGTTAAAAAGTAGCCTATATTACTTAAGGTGAATGTAGCTTTCTTAAGGTAAAGGAATTGTTCAAATCAGTTAAGAGGTGTTTGAATTTATTCATTAAAAACGTACAAATCTTTTCTCTTTTAGAACTACAAAAACTGGAGCACCAGCATCCATTAATACCTTTGCTCAAGTACTCCCTTTCAATTTGTAATTATTTTATCAATTAAATCAGTCTTAATTAAACCATGTCACAGATTGTTAAAGAAGAAAGATTGAAATGCTGAAAAAAGTTAGCACCGAAGTTTAAATATCGAAATAAATGGTATGCTAAAAACGGATTTTTTTATTCTGATGATTACCTATGCTTAGTTCTTTATGTCCATATTTGACAAATACTTCGCACCGTAACTTTTAACATTCTTTGGTCTCCTCAATTCTATGTCTTGTATTATTAATCAAAGACTAACTGTTATCTTATTTTACCTAATCCTTTTTCAACCTATTATCTCGGTTTTTAACCCAGTGAATTAAGGTTTAAGCCTCAACTCATTCAAATACCACAAGGCCGTTTCGTTGTAACATTGTCTCTCATATTACTTTAGATAGTTCCGTATATCGGTGTCCAATCGGAAATCTATTTGTGTATCTATTCGGAACCTTGTGCTATTGTGAATGTGTTGTTCCAACTATTTCGGAATAGAGTACGCGAATCGCTCCAACCTTGTGCCGATTTAGTTAGTCTTATCGCCTACCGCTACCATTGTTGGATTCCATATCTGTTGTTGGCCCCCGTGTGTTTATCTACAAGATACGTGTATATTACGATTTGTTTATTTGCCAATATTGCGGCTAAGATGTGCCAGGTGAAGAATATTTTTAAATAAAACGAAATACCCACATATAAATGAAATTTCTTACTATGATTTAATTTAATTTAATTTAAATGAACGGACAATACGAGTACCTTATGGTTATGCCTTGTGTAACGCCATGCTCATAGCAAATGTAAAATGTAACTTGACCCCGTGCTGTCTTAATATATTAAATGTTTCATATCGTTTGTCGAAACATTACGCTGGTTAAGGTACATATAAACTATAACCCGGAACACATTACTGTTTACTATGCCCGTAACAAATGAAGATCCTTATATAGATACCATTGCTAATGCTGAAATTTTTTTATCAATAATGAAAATTATGTTAAGTAACCCAAGATTTTAAAGTAAGTTATTAAACATTATTTTGCTCAAATATTAATAATTAAATTTATGTTTGAAAATAATGTATCATATATATATAATTTATTGTATTATGGAAATAATTATGGCTTGTAAAAGTCGGTACACGCACCAACCCGCATTGGACCAGCGTGGTCGGATACGGTCCAAAAACATCCTAATGGAGAAGGCGTACATTAGGAGAGGCCTATGTCCACAGTACAGTGAGCAGTGGACTAACTAACACAAGCTGATGATGATAGATTTTATTATTAAATATATTTAGGTTATTTAAGGTGTCCGTTTATCTGCCACGGTATTGTTATAATTATAATGTAACGTAGTTGCAAGTGGATTATGATAAATTTCACAATTACCTCTTGACTATTAAAATAGATAAGACATGAAGTGTGTAGATAAATATCGTGACATATTATCGGCGATCCGGCGTCTAGCCGAAATAAATATTTTAACACGCGATTATCTGTTCTTACGGGCGTGTCGAAATGTTATCTGAAATAAACACTCTGTTGCAATTTCTAAATGGAACAAAATAACATTATTAGCGTTGTCTGCACAAAATAGATAACATTATCAATTTTATTAAATTCTAATAAACACTCACCGTCGTATCGAAAAGTTGTTAATTTACAGACCGAATTTAAAACTGTAGTAGCATTATAACTAAACAAAAAAGAAATTAATAATTTACTTCCGAAACGATAACCTGTCAACCTGCTTTGCGTACGTGAGATATAGAATGTTACGTCTCGTTCATCTAATAAATGCGGCTATTTTAATTAAATTACCTTCAAACCGGAAACAGTACTTTTTAGACACTACGATTTTGCGGTAAAAGTTAGCATCGCGGTGGTACCGCCCCGGACGGCCCCCTGTAAAAGGGTAGCTACCACCTCTATTCACCCAGTGATTACATTTGCTACAGTGCCTTTTAACCCGGAATACGCAATTACTCCTTATTTTTACACAAAAGACACTGCTGGGGTATTTTCGTAGCTGGTTCCCTATACCTTAATATCTTTTTGACCGAATTCCCAAAAAGGAGATACTCAGTTCGGAGCGTATCTTTTTTTTATATATGTTACCTCGATGCTCCGGCACTTGTACTGGTCCAATGCAGGTTGTTGAGTTGCCCGACGTTTTACATGCTCTACATGGCATATATCGGACACATGGATCATCTTACTTTTCAGACAATTGGGTGATCGGCCGAAATTCCCCTAACCAACTAAGAAATAACAATGAAAATTTGTTGAGTCCCCGCAGGATTTAAACCCACGACTTCCGGTTTCTAAAGCACAAGCCCTTACCACTAAGTTAAAAGACAGCAGGGATTTAAAATGCTGTAGCATAAATCGCTCATATTGCGTATAAAATGGTTTTTCAATCGTATTCATTTTATTCTTTGTATTGTTATTGTAAAGATGACAAAAATTGTTCCGCTGAGATTCTTTTCCCAGTTTTTATCACCGAACCGTGGTAGGTAGCATTCTTGACAATCAAAAAGTAAATGTATCAGTATGTGGTATAAACATATTCCGATTTGAATACATTCTTAGGGTATTTACCAAATTTTATAAATAATTCCCCTCTTTCAGGTTCTCTTATAGTGGTTGGCTCTGCACTGGTCGTTTGGCTGACCGACTGGCAGTACAAGTACTACATCGACCCGGCGCTCAGTATAGTGCTGGTGATATTGATCCTCGCTTCAGTTTGGCCCCTGCTCCGAGAGTCTGCTCTCATTCTGCTGCAGACCGTACCCACGCATATACAGGTAACGTACATACCAAAACATCAAGAATTTATATCAGCGAAGTCATGACGCCAAATCGCTATTTAATTGGTTAAACATGGAGTGGCTTTTATATGGTTTCGTGGTAAGAACCAATCATAACAAATAACAGTTTGACAACCAGTCAACGTCAAGTTCAGCTCGTCATTACACTGGATTTATATGAATTGCGAATTTTATTTTAGTCCGTTATAATAATAAATAATGTTTGTATAAACTATAACTCTGGGCAAGCTTTAATGTAAATAAATTCAACATAGTTTTATTACTTTCGTTACGAGTTCAAAATTAATTCTAGTAGTTTGTATTGTTGCTCGATGTGTCTTTTGAAATAAGTATCAAACTTATGGTTACAGCTCTATTTGTCAGAGTAATATAAGATAATATATAACAGGTACAGATGCAGATCGGGTTTTTTAGCAAACAAGTATCAACCATTTCAATTCTGTAGCGTAATACGGTTCATTAAATAGTAAAGTAATCATGACAAATCATAAAAATGTCCTTGACATCAGCGATGTCGCTGAAAAAAAATAACCGTAAAGATACTGCATTTTTATAATTTTTTTTACAGTAATTTATTCCATGAGTATGACTCATGCTGATTGCGTTCAATGTTGGTATTCCCATTTTTATCACTCGATGAATGACCGAAATCGCTTTATTCAGTGTTTTGTTTTTGCAATATTCACCTTAAGAAAATTGCCGATTTGTGTTGTGTTTACGTGAATTCTATGTTTTATTCTGTTCGTTTATTGATTTTTATACAAACGGTGGTCAAATTTATGTTTGTCATCAAACATTTGCCCAGGTGGACGCAATACAGAGGCGATTGTTGGAGAAAGTGGACGGGGTTCTGGCCGTACACGAGTTCCACGTGTGGCAGCTGGCAGGCGATAGGATAATCGCTAGCGCACACATAAGGTAATGATAGCAGAATATACGTTTACGTACCGACGTCTAGCGGTATTGGCCCTTGCTGTATAAACCGAAGTTCGTGGGTTCGAATCCCGCAGGGACAACTTTGTGTTATGGTTGATTTCTGTTTGGTTACGACAATTTGGTTCGATCACCCAATTGTCTGAAAAGTAAGATGATCCGTGCGTCGGATGGGCATGTAAAAAGACGGTCCACCCACCGCATCGGACCGGCATGTTGGATACGGTTCAAAAACCCCCTTATGGAGATGGCGTGCATTACATCCTATGTCCAGCAGTAGACTAACACAGCCTGATGATGATGAATAATGATAATGATGATGATGATGATCTTCGGTTGTTACGGGTTATTTTGCTTACATCACGTAAAACGAAATAACTCATAGCGAAGCGTTTTCGTACGTATGGCGATGTTGATGGTCGGCTGTCACATAGCGATTGAGATCTCGGTGACAATTTCATGATTTAGTTCAACTCAGGCTATCACAAAACATGGGTAACAAATTGGGATTTTGATTTCAACAACCTAAAGCGACTGTTTTATGGGACGATGAAGGATAGACTTCCTCTGTAACACGGCTGGTATTGGCTTACTTTTTATTAACGTGGTAGTGCGTTCGAATCCTGCGGTTTGTTAACAATTTTGAATTTTTTTTATTCGGTCAGGCCAATACAAGCCAGAATATCAGTTGACTCCTCAGCCTCCAGTTTAAAACGGCCTTTTGACATTCTACTCCTTTTAACAAATCGTTTGCCATGGTCCAATGCTAGGTATATAATGATAGAATGTTATAGTAATAAAAGATGTGTATTCCTATATACAATTACTAAACTCAACGACTACTAGATTAATTTTAAAAAAATATTCTTCCATTACAAATCTATGTTACTACTGGGTAACAAAGGCCAGATTTTTCAATTGTTGTTCAACTCGATCGTGCAATGTTCTAAAACCTATATATTAAATCTATTAGAACTTATTAAATAAATTTATTTATGCAAAATTAAAGATATAAATCTACCCGTGCGAAGCTAGGACAGCTAGCTAGTGTTTAATTAAACGTTATTATAATTAATACTATAAGTAAATATTCACAGTTTGTTAAATTTTACACTTTATTAACCCTAAATCCGTTATGGTAAGGTATATTTTACTAGTGCTAGTATTTCAGTGTGACGTTCCGATAACGAAGCCTTTAATTTTACCCGATAAGGAGTCGTTTGTGGGCATTACCTTATCACAAAGCGCTATTTTGACTGCAGACTTATCAAAGCGCTTGGCAAATATAGAATCCAGATATTCGGGCTATACAAATAATAACAGTTAACAACATTGCAAAGAAATCATATCTTATTTGGCGTATATAAATAGGTCATAACATCTGCCATGCACCGAGATGATGTTATAGTAGGTTGTATTACATCTGATCAGTAATGTATTGTATTGAGAAATTTACCTTGGAGAAAACTTCAATCTTTGTCTGAATACGATGACACCCGACCTGACAATGAATGATCGTATAAAATGAGTGACATTTTCATTTCCTTGAATATAAACCTTTATTGCTTAGTGTCAAATGTCAAAATGAATAATATCGTATAGTATGTCATATAATATACAATTATAGAGATGTATACTGAAGCTTGATAGAGCCCGATAAATAGGAAGTTTTCGAAAAATCACGGATAAATTACTAATTTGACTATTGTTTCAATGTCATCTTAATTATGCTTATATATTTAGGATAAGGCGAAATGCCTTTGCGTTTTTTACTTATATTTGAAACTTATATTTGAAATTGATGTGTACAAAGTAACCCATTGCAACAATGTCGTCATATATCTAGCGGTCTTTTGTCAACGATGTGATAATCGATTAGCAACAACAACATACGTTCGACGTCACTTCGTTAATAAGGCTTACTTTTTTGATGTGAACAAATTCCGAGTCTTATTTGCCTACGCCATAGATTTCCATTTTGTACATCAAAATCTATTTAGTAAAAGTATATTATGAGTGTTGTGGTAATTTTTATTTTCTGAACAAAGCGATTTGCATACTATAAGCATGTTCTGCTTTTCGAGAGTAACTTGTTCTGTTTTTAAACATGTATATAAATCTAATATTAAAAAGAATTACCAAATAAAGCATAAATGAAGGCAATTTAATATACGAAGCATTTAATCCGTGCAATCATTTGGGAATTAATTCCCAGAATTGGCAGAATTCCATAGCGGCCTTTGTCCGAAACCGGTGTTAGTGAACCCGCGGCCGCTTCCCGCGCTTTTGTTTGACGTTTCAATTTTTGTTTTATCGTTGATAAATGGTTTTCAAAGTGGAAATGAAAATATTTTACTTTACTAATGGTCTTATCTTTATTTTTATCGTTTGTTTTAAGTTATTTTTTGTTTTCGAGAAATTTTGATATGATGAAGTTTTATAACTTGCAACTAAATTAAACAAAAAAATAGTGACAACGCGTGAACTTTAAATTATCTTTTACATGTTTAAGGCTTGGTTGTGCCGCTTTAAAATTTTTGCTGTATTAAAATATGCTCAAAAAGCAACTTAAGTTTTGGTATGTTTTTAATAAACACATAAATAACCAAGTGGTCGCACACGGAAAATTAAGGTTAAAGTTTTTTTGTCAATCACAACATGTTGGTCGCGAAGTTGTCGTGCATCTTAGCAATACTAGGTGAAATTATAGTATAGTGTTAATTTTATTGAATTATTCGTCGTTTTCCACGCTGCTGATAAACTACGTCCACAATTATTTATCAAATAATATGGTAATTAAATGATCAAATAAACCGGTCGTAATCTAAAAAAAATAGTCGCAATTCGGAGCTTTCGGTACTTTTTAAATTTATTGCCAAATAAAAAAATAAACAAACTGGTTTTATTGTTTGCTCAATAGAAAGTTAATCATAACATTTTATAATAATAAATAGGCTGTTTGTATCTATGATTACTACTAACTGTAATAGTGACCTTAAATTCGAAAACATCGCTCGCCGCCACACAGCGAGTTTACCCCTTTAGTGTTATTTTAATGCGTTAAAAATTCATAATTATTAAACGTTTATGTTATAATCTACTTTAATCAAGGTTTCGGCTGTAAATAACGTTTGCTTTTATCACATAAAATGACATAATACAAACAAAATCAGAATTGTTTAATAATCACTAGCAACCCACCAACCCTCTTTTCTGTGTTAGATGAGCTTACCAAAGACATCGGTCTGGAAGCATAACATCATTGCTAAAAAACCCTAGTGGGTGGAATTTCGCAAAATCCGTTTTGAGCTGACCTCTACTCGGCGAAAGGAATATTCCTCCCAAATTTTAAGTTGCTACTCCGTATGGTTCCAGCGATATCGCGATCGATGATGAGCCAATATATAGGTGGGAATCTCTTTTATATATATATTTTCTTTCTATATGTATATAGTCAAAGGTTGAAGGCTTAATCATGCATACAATACAATACAATACAATCATATAGTACATTAAAAATATCTTAACCTTAAAAGAAATATTTTATATAGAAAACTTGTTAAGCATCTAGATTCTGCTAATATGTGACAAGGCTAAGCTGATCTAAATCCATAACTTACGTACAGGGCAATATTGCAATATTAAAAAAAGAAAAATAACCATCACATTAAATTGAATGTGTCTAATCTAAATCTAGACTGCAAAACGTTCCCACCTCTTTGCCGAAAATAATGCTATCAAACAGTATGTTTGCGCCGACGTTCCTAATTCAAGAATTTAGCACGGTGATCATGCGTTCACTATTTTTACACGTTTTTTGTTTATTTGGGACGATGGCACGGAACGGGATCGGTTTGTGCAAAATTTATTTTGATAGCACTCGCGTTGTTATGATTTGGAAATGTGAATCGTTTATTAGCAATATGTAACATTTCGTTGTTACGTTTACCTTTATAAACATTTATTACACATAAGTACTGTCACAATACTTATAGATTGATTGTTATATTTGCGCGCGCACTGTATGTTACAAATTGAACATCCATGCACTCCGGACACATTAAGCTGTTTTTGCATATTTAGTCACTTTACATGGCCAATTTTGGATATATAGGCACAAATGGCCTAAAACATAGTAATAAAAGATAAAAGAAAATTAGCCGCAAAAATATCTATCAATAAAATAAATTAGGTTCTTTGATTAAAATATTTCGCAGTTCATATCGAGTTTATTTCTGAATTAATCGGTAGATAGCGTTAAGTAATAAAAAGTAATTAAAGAAGAGACACAGAGATTTCAGTAAAATAATCCTCATAAATAAGTTTTACCACATCATAAGTATTGCGTTCATAGAAGAAAATGTTTAAAGACCTCAATTCGTGAAACAAATACCATAGAAATGTACATGTGTCGTAAGAAAACGTATTTTATTTTTTATGACGTTCGCAAGGAACTAAAATACAAAAAATAAATTAAACTTATTTTTTTGAGATATTCGTTTTATCTTGTTTCGTTACGTAAAATGTAGTGCTATATGAAATTTAGCTTTTCTATTTTCATTGAAATCAATATTATTTTTTACTTAAACAAATAGATTATGTTGGAACAAAAACTTTTACTGGGAAGATGTATAATGATTACCAAGATTCTTTTTTTATTATTGAAAATACTACAATCTCGAGGCGTTTGCACGTCCTATAACGTTTTGTCAATAATAGCGTCCGTACTTAACACGCATTTTTTTTTTTTAAAAGTGACCAGCATTACTGTATACACTTAAGTTGTATATCTTTATCTGTATTTAATTAGATCATGTTAGGATATATCATCATCAGCCTGTGTTAGTTCACTGCTGGACATAGGCCTCTCCCTCTTCCACCAGGTTGGTCCAATGCGGGTTGGTGGATATAACAGATATATAACTCTTCCAGTTACTATAATATCTGCCGACACGAACGACCGTGTTATCATTTGCAAACACGGCGGAACGTGAGGCAGACAATTGTTAATATGACAGTGATTCATAATATTGTCTTTGTTTAAAAGATATAATTAGGGACCAGTTTCATTATACTGCGATATTGTTATAATAACTGACGCTTGGAATTGAATCGGTATTGTTAGATGGGTCAGATTTATTTCTGCACATTGAATATGTATACATTAATTTATTGAAGCTATGTTTTTGGCGCGTTAGAGAAAAGCGATGAGATTAAATTTTAATGATAACTCGTACCTACACTGTAACGAAAAACCGATCCCTGAAGTTGGCACTAGTCAAATGACAATTGTATTCACGATTCGATATTATTCGGATTCAATATACCGTTTGAACTTTTATACATCACCAGAATTTCTTTTTAATTCAAAAGTACCTCCTTGCATTTTTGAATAAAAGATGTATATGTGTATATTAACTGTACTACGCATTAATAAATTTTTTCAAAACTTTCTACAAAATCATCTATCTTTACATCATACATACATCATCAGCCATTGACAGTTCACTGCTGGACATAGGCCTCCCCTAATTTACCCCTATCCATTAGGGGGTTTTTGGACCGTATCCCACCATTATTACTGTTAACATTCCTATGTAGCTTGATCGAACAGATTATCTAAAAATAAACTTTAATTTAAAATTAAGCAAGAGAGTTGTTACTTAAGCGAACCATACCTTTAACAATTATGGAAGTATCTGTGGCCATAAAAAATATATAGAATTATCCGATTTCGATTACGAATATCGGTATATTCTATTTATTTCTACAAATGTGCATTAAGGCGTAATATAAAATTTTTGAAAAGATTTTATCTTGTTACGCCAAAGAAGTGTGTACAACGCGTATACATAAGTTCTTTTTTGTCATAAATTTCGTACTTTGATCGTGTTCAACATTTAAATGTCAAGTTTTAAAAGACACTACACTTATGATATGTTGATTACTATCAGTTAGCCAAATATCAATATCAGAAAATGCATGTAAATATATAAAGCAAACAAATCGGTGCAACTTGTCTACGGTGACACTATTATCGCATACGTGACGTGAAAGTCGTATGGAAGTAGCGATATGATCAGTTCTTCAAGATAATGTTACATAGTAACAAGTGGGGTTTCTGATAAAAATATAGTTATAAAAACATCCTTTAACATATCTATATTTAGCTTGCGTTTTATGGTGACAAACTTACAATGCATGTTGCCAAATATTTCCTTATGTCAACTGTATTAAAAAAAAAGTTAACTAAATAAACGGTATATTTTGTAATGAATGCAGGTTGTTTGCCATGTTGGCGGCAAATAAACACGTATTTTTCATTTAATAAAGCAATGAAACCAGCAAGACCTTAACCTGATACGGTGTAACGCCCTGCCCGTAAGAATTTCGCCTTTGTATATTTGTAAAATATTGTGCATCTACGAGAAAATAGTACATTTTATCCTAAAAGAAATAATGTCCGCGGAGGCGTCAGAAAAGCCTTTTATAGCGTTACAATCGTACTAATATTATAAATGCGTATCTTAGTGAATATGGATGTTTGCTGCTCTTTTTCTCAAAAAATACTTAATAGGTTTTAAAGAGATTGGCTAATAATATATGTTATATGTCAGAATAACTTATAGGCTGTTATATTTAAGACTATAGTGTAATTACATGATACCACCAGGGTATTATTCAAGTTATTGCTATCTTAAAACCTTAATCTATTGATTGACGTCGACTTTCGAAATGATGTAAATGCAACGTTCAGTTGTTCCCATAAATAAGCTTGAATAAAAAAGTGCAAATAAATGAATTTCTCATTTAAATTTACTAACACACGCAGTGGGATTGTAAAAGTCAAATCGCTGTAGCTTTGTTTTAATACTTACGCTCAGGAAATATCTAGTTAGTAAACATCTCAAACAGCCGTGGCTAATCAAATTTTACGACCTTCGCGATGTATTTTTATAGGCATTTGCTATACACAGGTCATCAGTTCGAAACATGCAAGGGAAGCATCAATCAGAATTGTTTGCACTTAAAATACTAAGTGCTTATAAAGTTAGTCAATGTTCTTGACTTTTGCTATGCTTGATTGTTTGACTTATAAAAAAAAAGTTATAAACGTATTCATTAATATCACTATTCAAATGATGATCTTGTTGTGAACTATAACAAAGTTCCTCAACGGATAAAGTTGTTTTTTTTACGATGTTATTTTATTTAATTTAGTTCTAATTATTTATAGAGAAACAAAAAAAAATCATGCGCTAGCTTTTCGTTTGTCTTTAACTATGACTTACAGTATTATCATAAAATAACAATCATGTTTAATGTTACTTGATACCTCTTGGGACTTAAGGTTATGCGCTTTTAATTATTATTTTTTTTTAATAATTTGAGGGACAATTAATAAAGAACTAAAGAGACATTTATCATTTTCAGATGTAGAAACCTTTCGGAGTACATGAAGATAGCTGAAAAGGTTAAGGAGTTCTTCCACAACGAGGGAATCCATTCGACAACAATACAGCCCGAGTTTATCGAGCTTCCTTTGGACGGAAACGAGGTATTTGTTATATCAATATATTGTATACTTTGTAATAAGTTGGGAATTCCCTAGTCAAGTGATATGACATTGCGCTTTAGAAACCGTTGGTCATGGGTTGGAATCGAAGAAATGAATGCAGTCGGGGTTTTATAGAATATCTTTAATATATTTGATTTTTAGATCTACTTCAATAGTTGTAATCGACTCGCAGGGCGTTATTTTATTTAATTATTAGGTTACAAATTAACAATTGGCAGTTATTAGATAATTTAAGTGAAATATTTTTCATTTTGTTATTTCATTGGTTCTTTGTTTACAAGTTCATTTCACGTAAAACATTTAAAACTACATAAATTGTTTAATAAGTAGGCATTAAATTTCTCAACCGAAAATGCGACGTTATAACTAACCGATTGTTTGATGCGAACAATCGATTTACTGTTGTACGGAAGTTACTCTATGGGAAAGGCTACTTACTACGCAATATAAACATTGACAATGTTTATTGTTTAGCCTGGATTATTGAGTATTGTCACTGAAAGCCGTACGACAAATCGTTCGGCCGTTCCACCATTAAGAATTCCTTTGTTTGGCTCAAATGTAGATGTTATTATATTAGTATCATTTTAATTAGGCTATTCAAATTAAATTGCCACTTTATAGCTATATTTTAAAAAGGTTTGCACGCCAATTTTTGTCTTTTTCACATGTGCGCGATCTGAATTCAGCATAACTGAAAAACGAATAACTGATAAATCATTATAATAATAAGACATTTATTTGTAAAAAAATGGTATAGCATAATAGAATTGAGGTGTAATTACAAACATATTCAGTCCCACGTGTTGTTGCTCCACGGAGCGTACGAATATTATAAAAAAAAAAACATAAATTAAAGGTAAATGTAACAAAATTACCTATTTAGTAAATTTACATTAAATTATAGGGTAAGCTTACAGGATTATATTCATTTAAAACCAATTAAATTAAATAAAACTGAGCAGTGTACATCTCTTAAAAGTCCTTATAACAAAAAAAATCAGTTAAGTTGTAATAGCACTTATCAATTAAACGTGGTCGTAGTTCCTTTCTAAATTGAAATTGGTTAATATCTTTAATGTTATTGTTCTTTTAAATACTGAAAATTCTAACGCTAAACCTAGTGTATACTTCAAATCCTGGCTAAAAATGTAAAAACTTTAAAAACAAATTTTCATCGATAATTTAACACGGATTGTATTCCAACCGAGCATTTCGTCGTTTGGTAGTTTTTTGAGTCAATGATTACAGAGGGGAAGTCCATTGAAGCAATGAGCGGATGGCAATTCGAGTCCTATTATATTTTAATTTACTTCCCGACAACATCGATTCATTCCTGGTTTCTCAGTGCCCGGACATTTTAGATACACCGACCTCGATAAATGTTAACGTTGCGTAACTATACTAATATTATAAAGAGGAAAAATTTGTTTGTTTTGCATAGGCTCTGAAACGCTTTCCCTGTAATATTCTTAGGCAACCAGAAAGTTATATTATCCTTAAGTAACACAGGTACTTTTACTTAGGAAAATAATAAATAAATAACTTGGGACTATTACACAACACAATCTAGTAAACAATACATTATATAGATAAAACATCCAGACACGTGAAGAACATGATGTTCAACACACAATATTTTCTCGTAGTGGGAATCGAACCCACACTTCCTGGTGCAATAGTCCGAGTTACTAACCACTACGCCAAGCGGGTCGTCGATTCCATTTGATCATTCATAAACTTTGAATCGTAACTCTCTTGCAATTAACCTACCAACGATACAATTACTTTTTTCAATCAAAAAAATATTATATTGTCTATTGTAATAAACATAAATTTTACCTAGTTATCCGTGTAATATATTAGAATTTGTTACAATATTTTCAGATTATAAGCGGTGTATCGGCAGACGCGCCGTGCGCGTTACATTGCCCAGCGAACGACCTTTGCCATAACGCAACCTGTTGTGGTCCCAATCAACAGGTAAATAATAATTTCTTTGCAATTTGTATTTCAATAAACTTTTTGTACATATGTTTAGCTACTTTATTGTTAAATTATAAATGGGATTCGCTTCGAATTTAGACAATTTAGACTTGGTACAGATTTAAACAATGTAATAAATGGCAACGAATAGGCGTAATGTATATCGATCTTATTGATTAAGCGTCACTTACATGTCAGTACGGACGTCGCCACTTCGTTGCCTACTGACTACTTGGTTATACTAAATACTAGTTCAATATTGAAACATACCTCTAGCGACAGTGGCGCCACCAAAGTGTTTTTTTTATAATGTGTTTTTAACACAATAATTATTTGAAGCTATACTTAATCTGTTGATAATTTAAATATTGTCTTATCCGTTATACGAAGTATTCTTCTTTCTGTTTTTATTAATTTCATTGTCTTAAAAAAATAATCCATTTAAACTCGTGCTTCTTCAGTATCTCCCCCGTATCTGAAAGATAAAAATAGTGTTAATTTTTTTTAAATGCTGTTTTCTATATAGCTCATTCAATTTAAAAACTCAGTAGTCCTACCTAGCCTTACTTTCGTATTAAAACATACTTTTTAATAGCACAAAATGTTTTGGTTATGTTCAACCCTAAAATAATATGACTATAGTTGGTAATATTTTTTGCACTATTGTGTGTTTTGCATTAAAAGTTTTTATAGGATCGGGGAGAACAAATTCGCTAATTAATTAAGTAGATTCTTAGTTCTGTTTATTTCCGATTGCAGTTTTACAGTTTAGAAACGATAACTGTACGGTAATGTTATTTCAAGGACGTCGACACATGACTATGGAACATGGACTGCGAGGGATATGCGGAAAATCAGTGTTTTTTAAGTTTTGTACTGGATAGGAAGACTTTTGTACCGTAGATTTTTGTGTTAGTATTTAGACATTGTTAAGTTTTTTTTGTTTTCCTAATGTGAATTATGTTTTGCACGTTGATTATACGTGGACTGACTGATGCTTTTGGGATTTTTATTTTGCGTATTTTTCGACTTTCGTATGTTGTAATTTTCAAATATTCACAATTATATATCAATGAAAAAGTATAAAGAAACAAATAAAAATTCTATCAATATACCTATTTCATAACACATTTGATATTAAAAGCGATTGTTTTTTATTAAACATACAGTGGTTTAAAGTTTTATTTAACTTTGTTGTAACTATTTATTTTCATTTTCTTTATACACAATATATTTTGCACAGTCACGATAGAATTGAAATCTACTCTTAAACCTTTCGGATAAAGAGTAGATTTATTGTCTATGGAAATCACTTGGCGTGAAGAAACTTGGCGTTTGTAAAATGAGGTAAAGTTTGTTCTTGCGTGTTTCATCATATCGTGTTTTGAATTCACAAGTATGTTGTGACAACATTAGAATAGTCGATTTAGCAAAGAGTTGTTTTTATCATGTTACTTTGTGGTTCTAAAATAGGTTTTAGCCTTATTATTATCACGAAACCATAGATTACTTGTGTTCAGGTGTTGTGGTCCATATAGTTTCATATTCGGTTCCGTTTGCATTTTATACAAATGTTTAAGAAATTGATTAGACTTATCATATTGTTAAATAGAATATCCATTTGTCTGCAGAATGTTTTTAGGACTTATCCATTGTAATAATAATATTATTATTTCGGGACAATTAATATAACATCATCTAGTAACAAACTAAGCAATTGAATGTATCACCTTAAATAAAAATATCAACTGAATGTTCAAAATCGACTTCATTTTAATAAATCGATTTCAAAAGATGACATAAAAACCTAGTTTTTCAGTACCCTTTTGAAATCAAAACAAATGTAAACTTCTATATTGAATAAAGTATATAGTAGCAATTATTTGACAAGCTTATTTAAAATTTATATCATCATCATCATTAGCCTGTTTTAGTCCACTGCTGGACATACGCCTGATGTACGCCCTCTCTATTAGGGGGTTTCTGGATTGTATCCCACCACGCTGGTCCAATGCGGTTTGGTGGGATTTGACATTATTCACTAATTATAGTTTTGTTTAACTTTTCTTTTTCCTTTCGCCTTTTGATTTCGATTGACTTTAAACGTTTATTCGATAATGTATTCCGCAGGAGCGCAACACCCCATCACCAACAGTCACCCCGTATCTTTGTCGACAGCGCAACATGGGTTCTAGGACCGAGTCTATGAACTCGACCGCGGCCGCCGGCCAAGGTGGCAACACCACTAGGAACCTGGACGCGCTGGAATGCGGGTAAATATTTCACTACAGTCAACCCTATAATATATAATTAGTAGAAATAATAACATTTCTGGATGATAAACAACGTCATCATCAGCCTGTGCTAGTCCACTGCTGGACATAGACCTCCCCTAATACACCCCTATCCAGTAGGGGATTTTTGGACCGTATCCCACCACGGTAGTCCAATGCGTGTTGTTGGGTGGACCGACTTTTTACATGCCCATCCGAGACATGGATCATCTTACTTTTCAGACAATTGGGTGATCGGCCCAAATTGCCCTAACCAACTAGGAAACAACAATGAAATTTTTTTGAGTCTCCGCAGGATTTGAACCCACAACCTTCGGTTTCTAAAGCACACGCCCATACTACTAGGCTACGGAGGCAATCGTAGTAAACGACCCGATTGGCGCAGTGGTAAGTAACCCTGACTGATGCGTCAAAAGTTTTGGGTTCGATTGCTACCACGGGAAGAAATTTATAATATGTCTTTATTTACAAAAAAAGTAAGCGAATGTATTTATCAATTGTCTAGTTTCCATATTTCAAGCTTTGCTTAGTTTAGGACTAGATGATGGTGTGTTATTTGTGGTTGATTAATGGTGCCAAAGGCCGACTGGTTTGAACTCTACTTTAGCCAGAAAAAAATACTGTATGTGCGAAACGTATCATTCTACGTGTCTGTACACTATATTTTTTATGATCCGGTTACTATATAAAATGATTAAAAATATCACTCTGTTTATTATTGTTCTTAACATTAATCATTTTCTACTAATAGATTTTAATTTGTCTTTTTTGTTTACACAGATCGCTGTTACCATCCCCAATGGTGGACGGGAGGCTCTCCGCCTGACAGGCCGCCACCCTGACCACGGTCACGGGCTAACTGCGAACTTTCACGATATATTAGCTGTGGAACGACGTACAAAAGTTTTGTAATAAACGTGCATAGATAAATAAAAAAAGTAAACTGTTTAATCGTCATTTACAATACTGGCCGTAATGGTTTTTTTTTGAAAAGTTGTTTTTTACTGTCAATTTCAGCAGTTTTTTTTAATCGCTAAAGTGATGGTAATTAGTTCAAAATGGTTCTAGGTTAGGAAAAAATACGTCGAATTGTTTCTTCTGTTTAGTAAGTAAACGTACAATATTTGCAGTTTGAGAATAAAAGAAAAATTCGTCCAACAATTTATCGTTGCGATAGATATATAATCACCAACAAACGGTTATTGTATGTTCATTTCTAATATAATGTGTAGTTATTAAAAATAATCGAATTATTGCGAGTCACGAAATGTGTTCGAGTCTTACTCTAAAGGTTTATTAGGTAAGTTATGATAATAATAAAACACGACAACAAAATATTATTAAAAAAAATCGAGCCATTTCGAAGGCTGACGGCTTGCATTGCACTTTTAGGTAGAGTGAAATTTTTGTAAGCTTTTTTTAATACTACACACTGATTTTTTTCTCATACAGTACACAGCGTGGATTTTTTTACACTTTTCTATGTTCATGAAAAATGCTTTAGTAATAGTGAAAAAAGACGTTTTGAAACTGCGTGAATTTTTTTTATTTTAAATGTTCATTTAAAAGCGTATTTTGTATTTCTTTTCCATTCATGTCTAATATATTCGCGAAGGTTAGGTTCATACCAAAACACAGTTGTTAACGATTTCTATGTAAGAAATATGTTTGAATGGTTTAATAGCGAAAATGTGTTGAACTTGATTGTTATAGTCTTCAAGACGTATATAATACATAATTAGTTATATTTATTAGCTTTATACATTAAGACTACTGTTTAAGAGATATACAGATGGGTGTTTCTACCGTTTATATGTCACATTCACGATAAAAATATCTTATCATCTGCTAAAATTGTAAACACGACACATCTTTTTTTGAACATATTATAAAATAGAAATGTTTAATTTTAAATCGTAAAATAAGCACGTTGTAACGCATTTCACACAAAAAAATTAATAGTACTACAATACAACATAATTAAATTTCACCATTTTCCAAGTAATATCATCATAGACTAAAGACTTCTATTAAAGGAATATAAGCTTCAGCCGAAATAATAATCTTTGCCTTAATATGCAACGCTATGGTTATGGTATATGTTTTGCCCAAAGAAATGTTTATTATAAAAATATTGCATTACTCAGCCCACCTTTTTTACTAGGAAGGAATAAAATCATTATGTTTTCGCGATTAGAGAAAATTTGGATTGTCATCCATTTTATCATTAATTATAATAATAATTCCTCAATAAAATCCGAATTAAAAAAAAATTAAAACTAGCCACAGATAATGAGTATTTATATTGTTTTTATTTTTCGCAGAAAAAAAAAAGTTCTTTTGAATAATTTGGGTTTTCTTATATTTGAAAATGCCTGTTTGATGTTATTGCATTTTCTTTTAATAACCTCAATCGTTTGTTATACTTAAAAAAGAAATGTGATGATGATTCGTAGTTTTTAAGTAGTGAAATGCCAAGAAATGGCTAGCATTTTATAGAGTACGAAAAAACGGAACTTTAGTATTGTGCGGGTAAAAATGTTGCAATAATCTTTAAGATAGATAGGACATCACGGTTTAGTGAAATGTAGATGCACTTTACAATCATAGCGTATTAAACGCTGGAAATGTAAATTTTTGCGTTTATCATAAGCTCTTTCATTCTAAATAATGTGAAAAGTTTTCATTACTGAAGAGATCATTCAAAGCAAATAACATTTTTTTTTTTTTGCCACATTGTTATTTTGCTTTTTTTATTAATTGATAGTAACAATATAACGTTCAAAATATTTGGTTATAAATCTATAACATATTTATAACTAAATATTATGAACGTTATGGTTATTGAAATCATTTGGCATTATTGTGTTAAGTAATTAAAACATTGCCTTGCTTATAAGTATTGGTATTATATTAAAGTAATACAAAAAATAAGCAAACCAACGTTTTTTCACATCACATCTGATGTATATTATAAATATAATGTAAAAGTTTATACATGAGCCACATAATGTTTAAGATCTTTGTTAAAAATTATAAATAACAGGTAAAAAGGCGTTATGCGTTTTTGTATCGTTGGATGATCATATTTGGCTTATATTTCTTTTTTTTTGTTGCTATTTTATTGTTTAAATGTGTTTTTTTTTATCTGAAATCATGTAATGGATCAGTATATTTCTTTTTGGTTTGTGAGCAAATGAAAATGTTTCGTTGATTGATGATCATGGTAAGATTATTATTATATAAGGATTGTGAAAATAATTCGCAGTTATTAAAAATGTATGAAAAGACGTGCGTTTTATTTAAACCTTTGATTAGCTATAAACTTGAGTAGATGCTATCGAAATTTCGAATATCGAAACAAAAAAAAAATGTGCTTGAAATCACGATTGTAATGATAAAGTATGGTATTGTATGGTAAGGTATTGTAAAGATAAAAGGTATGTATTGTAATATCATATTTTTTATAAACATGAGTTCTACGCATTGAATTAAAGGGCTTTAACTTTGAACACTTCACAGCAACCGTTATTTTTCCCGTAACGTCGGGTAAGTTTAAAGTATCTGGAAAAACAAAATACCTTTTCAACCCACCTTATAAAAGACACAAGAAAATGCTGAATTATCGCAAACGTAAACTTTATTAACATTTTTATTATACAAACATACGTGTTAAGTAATTGTGTGCCGTTGAATGTACTTAATCTTGTTTTTGTTTTTTATAATTATTATTTATTCAACACTCGTTCATTAATTTATCGATATAGAAAAGCCGATGGTGTGCGAACTGGTACAAGTCTAGTCCCATTGGCGACATCGACGATCCAATATTCTCTGCCATTAATGGTTTTTCTTTGCGTGCGCTCGTTTATTTTGTAGCGAGATTTCCCGCCAAACAGCGTGTCGTACGGCGGCGGTCCGCTGTCATCGTATCGATTGTCGGCGAACTTCACCCTTGACTTTTTCCTTTTTTGTTTGTTATCTGTTTGCGGCTCGTGTGGCTTCGTTTTTGCGAGTAACGATCGTTTGATGAATATCTGAAAGTTCAACGATCGATTGTAATTGATGCAGGTGGTTTTCAAGATTTTGTTGTGGTAGAAAAATTTTTTTTTAGAATTTTTAAAAATATACACGATATTCACGCTAAATTATTTTCCGAATAGTTAACTGTCAAGTTAAAATACACGATATTTTTTTTAAATATGCAAAATAGTTAGGTAATACGCTATGTTTATTTTAGGTAACTAAGTTGACTTTAAATAATACATGATCATGGTTTTCTTTATGAATTTTTTGTTAAACTCTATGCAGTTGTCCACGTACTTTTTAAATATGAGCCAATAAAACCTACCTGCATCCTAAGCACAACAAAATTTGTAGTTTAGATTATGGGGAAGATTATGACTTCATCAGAATAAAACTTGAAAAACATTGAGACAATTACCTCTCCTATAAACACGGCTGCAGCAGCGGCAAGACCGACACCCATTATTATGTAAGTCATCAGAAGGTCGCTGTTACGAAGTTGACGATCCTTCGACTGCAGGTCCAAGGGGCAGATTTTGGTTGTGGGTAGATCACGGTGCTCAAGATAGTTTACGATACCAGCTTGCAGTAAACTCGTTATCCTAATTACATATTGAGATTGTCGTATTTTTTAAGATGTTTCAAACTCCCACTTTTGTATTCATTTTATACTTGTATAGTGATAACTCCTTTCATCTGTCCCCTTTTTACCTATTTTAACCTGACAAATACTTTGAAAACACTACAGTGTTCCGGTTTGAAGAGCACACTTCGTAATTACTGGGTAAACGATACGTAACATACAACATCTCAGGGCGGCGAGTGGAAAGTGGCGTCCGATGAATACACTGGTTGTATCATTAAAAAGCCGAATAAGATTAACCAAGGTCGCTCTTCAAAGTAAGTTACAGCTTGAAGTTTACTTATTGGTTAGAATTAAAACAAATAAAAGTTAAAATAAAAACAAACAAATAGCTCACTCATTAAGCCAGTTAACTGTTTTATCCATTGTAACGTAACTAAGTAATCAAATATTCAGTATGAAAATATAACTTTTTTTCGTTTAGATGAGCAACCTTCTAGCAGAAGAAGTAATCAGTACCCAAGAATCTCCAATGAAACTGTATGCTATTTTATTTACGATGTTTTTTAACAAGGCTACAATACATTATTTATAATGTCTTTTTATATATGTCTTACGTTAAATACTTGGCAAGTAATACTTACACAGTGTCAAATAAAAATTTCAAGGTTGTATTATTGGGATAAGCAAAGGCTCTCTGTTTCTTCATAAATGATATCGGGGCAACCACGTATGTGCATCTATCAGATTCGGCAACTCCCTCCCTCGCTTTCCTCAGATAGTCTCCGTACATCAGATGATCAATAGCTGTCTGCTCCTTCACCAGAACCGCTCCACCTTCAACCATCGGTAGGTAGTCCTCGTCAACGGTCACTGAACGAAATTGCGCTCTGCCGTTGGTCACCATTTTGCTCAGATAATACAGATCTTCGTCCGGCTGTGTATGCAAATGCATATTTTACGCAGTTATTTGAGGTGCACTAATTAACCTTAGTGGCAGTTGGTAAAAATTTAAAATTATACGATAAAAAAATATATACTGTCGCCCCCACTGAATAATCCTGTAACGTGCTCTTACGGGGTTTTTGCTTTTATGTCAAATTCTACATTTATGGGCTCTATTACGCCTTGTGATTTTTTTTCGATTTTATTACCTTTTATACGTAATCAATTGGATACGGAGATAATTTATTTTACCGGATAATTCTTTTATTTTGTGCAACCATTTTTTGAGAAGAAAATAAATTATTACACTTATACGTTATGAAATAAAACATTTGGGACAGTAAATTGAATGTGAAAGTACCTTTATTATGGTATACATACGATCTCACTATCTTCAATAAATAAAAAGTTTTTTTTGAGCTTATCTTGTAAAATTTCATTTTTCCTATTACGGGATCATTCGGTGGGGGCGACGATATATTCCGATTCACAAAAACATTATTTCATGTAAACCATAATTGTAAAAAAGGATCAATTATATTAAAACTAGAATCACGGGGTGCTTTTAAATACTTTTAATGTTTAATAAATAAAAGGGTCGCATATAATCTATAAATGTGTGTTAAGTAATGGATTTGATCTTACATTTCTGATTGTATACTGCACAGCACCACCCTCCGTGGATACCCAACGATAGTTCTTCTTGTAGAGATCTCTGGGGCTCTCTATATCAAGCGTAAACTTGGATAGGGTTAGGAACGCTGTCAAGTTAGCAGTGTAGAACGCAGACAGAAGAATTATAAATATCCACCATGTCGCGAAAAGTACGCGGGTCGTATCTGAAAAGAAAACAGATAACTATTTAATTATTATAATATTTTGTACGGTGGTTTTTTGTATTATAATTATTAAATGTGCATAGTTCTTAGCTAATATTATATATTTCTATGATAACCTTACAAATAGTTGGTAAATCATTTTTTTGCTGAATAAAATAAGACGTGGAATTCATGTAAGGAACCCACATAAAACAGGCAATATACATGACCAACATGGTGTCTTACTCGCCTCCTAAGCAGGAGCGTTCTATCCATGCTATGTTAACGAGACAAACCCTTCTATCTCTGCATTGGACCATCTCGCTTATGCGTCAATTTTAGGTTTAAAAACCTTTCCGTATAACGGTCAGAAATGATAAAAATCCTAAAATAACAAAGAGCTTAAATAAATAAAAAAAAAACAAAAACATCCGCGCGTAAAGTATCCGTATTTTCATAATAAACAATACGAAAGAGAATTGGGAATAGTCTTTTTAGTTTTTCCGCATCACATTTCAAATGAGAATTTAATATGTAAAGCCAATATAATTTAGGTAGTTAGATCAATGTCACTGCGTATTTCTATAATCACTACAAATTTTCTAGGAATTATTCGAATTGAAATCGGAAGGTAATTACGATGGACTGTGTTTGTGTGAGGAAATAATCGTTGCCTGTATGGTTGTCATATACCGAAATGGTGTTAGGGGCGTGACCGTCCAGTGATTTATGAGAAATGCGATCACACTATGTAACACCGTACAGAACTAGATTTAAAACATTTTAAAACCTTTACAAGGTTGTTTTAATGTTACATAACTCGACGGCACCAAACTTTTTAAAGTATCTATTTTAGTTTTAACCCCCAAAGCTCCTAGGGCATATTTTCGTCAGAAGTAATAATTTTATGTTTACTATTAAATTTTAATTAAACTATGTAATAAAAGCTTATAATCAGCTGCTTTCTACATTTGTGATAGAAGTTTTTTTTAATTTTACGGCAAGCATATATAACTATTTTAGAAGTAGCGGTTAGATACGTATAATTTTTTTTTGTTTTTAAAGAATAAAAACAATGTAAATTGTGTTAATATTTAGCCCCGATAAGGTTTTTTGACCAATTAAACCGTATTTCAAGAAACGTAAACATTTTAAAGCATACTAGAATACAAAGTAACTTAATATTTAAAAAACATTGACTCCAGTTTGAGATATCGACTTTGTCACCTTTAAACGTTAACAGTTTTAGTAATATAATTATTGACCTCATAGTTATGAAAAATTACATTTTTATTAAAAATTATAAAGTCAGATGATTAGTCATTCGTCGCTACAAAACTGTTATTCAAGTAAATTAAGTTGGATTGGAAGTTGACTTCATGAAAAAAACTTTGTAATGCTCTTTTGAAAAAAAACTATGCTCTATGTAAAGTTTTATTTAATTGTATTTTTTTCAATTACCAATTCAATCGCTATTTATTGAGGTGACGTAAAATACAATTTAGTTATTTTTTTTACGAATCAGACTTTGAAATTAAAATATCTCGAAATAATTGATAATAAATAAATTAATATATAATGTATACAAATCAACAACAAAACAAAAAATATGATTTTATTATTAAAATTGAAATCATCTGATGCTATGATTATAAATTATTATATATATTACACCATAGAATTTCATGGAAGTTTTTCAAATTATTACCACTTACTAGCGTCTGGTGAGAGATTTGTGCCTTGTTTGATGAAAGAACCATAGACAAACCAAATGCTCGGCGAAATTTTTATTGGACCTTCCTTGTCCTCCACCAGCTTAGACTCGCACCCGTGTGAGAAATGTTATGCAAGGACCATAGCTTATTACCGCTGCTAGTATAAGGTACCTGATAAAATGTTGAATACCTCACAATACAATATACACCAATTATACTGTCCAATATTTCGTTATTTTTAACAAAAACAATTGATTAGTACAGCATTAAAATGCATTCATCGTCATTATCATCACCCTGTGTTAGTCCTCTGCTGGACGTAGGCCCTCCCTAATGCATACCTTCTTCATTAGGGGGTTTTGCAAAAAAAAAGCGTTAATTTATACTTCTAATTGTAATTTAAAACCTTTGCAAATCATGCATCTTTTAAGATCCCTAAATGCGAATTAGATCTCTGTTTCTTACCACACATAAGTATCAAATGGCGCAAGTAACCCCGACCCAGCGGCCGATTCTTTAGGTCTTTTCAACATCATCATCCAAACACCCTCGTCTAGATCGTTGAGAACGTTACCATCTTGTTAAACCTTGTTAGTTTAGGAAGAAATGCCGCTGCCATATCCACTACCTGGTTACAACACAGCAATATTTTTATTAGTAATGTAAACTCTCCATATTCACGTTATTCTACACTAAAAGATGATCACATATTTTTGTTACAAAAATGGGAGCGCCAAACAATACAACGTATTGACATATTTGATTAATGTTTCAAAATAAAATTCATTTTGTTATTATATTGCTGAAGCAAGCATCTATTGCTGCATTAAGCGAAAATAGCATAATAATTTCTACTTCCCCGTATTTTATGACTCGCTAGTGAATCTACATTAAAATTCAAGTAATAATTTAGCTCCAAAACATAATATGTACGTTTGTTATGAAGATCTTATAATGACACATGATCTACTAATAACATAATTATGAAAAATTAGTCCGCATTACTATTCGTTACTTTATGAAGCTACGGTGTGCCTTACGTGTTTAAATGAAACTTTCCGTCATTTTGTTTGCATTCCATAATAGCAAATGGCATAATATTTTTGCTTTAATATAATATATACAAAACCAAGGTGTTAAGCGTAGTTTTATATTACAACATGTTTAAAAATCTCACGCTGTTATTAACTAGTCCGATCAACGAGGTTTCTGGTTTCCCGAAACTGATTTCAAAGTTCCGTTCCGGTACGATTACTTCGAACGTAAAGTTGAACTTTCGACGTAAAATCTCCACAATCGTGAAAGCCACGCCGTGCCCAGTAATAGTACCGTTTTCCTCTTTCTCTGTCCAGCTGAGCGGGTAATTCTAAAAAATGTGTATTTGTTACACAGGGATGAATGTTTATGAATAAAAAATAATAAAAAAAAACATAAATACTTTACCGGTAGGTCCCCTGTTTACAGGAGACCGTCTGGGTGGGTACCACCGCGGTGCCTATTTCTGCCGCGAAGCAGCAGTGTGAAAACATTGCTGTGTTTCGGTTTAAAAGGCACCGTAGACAGCGTATTTACTGGGTTAACGAGACTAAACACCCTATGTATCACGGTATGCAGCGCGTTGGCGATACCAGTATTGCCAATGTATATGGGCGTCGGTTACCACTTCCCATCAGGTGGCCCGTCTGCGCGTCTGCCTGCTTTGCCATAAAAAAAATGCACAATAATTTGCAACCCTTGTGGTACTGGTTTGGATTATTTTTTTCTTAAAGAAGGAAATAGTGAATGTTTTACTTTTTAACCACTTTGCTTACGACTTCATCATAGCGATACAAACAATGCAACTAACAATTGAATAAGCACACGTTTGTAAATGTATAACTGCTGAATATTCTATTCAAAGGACATCAATAAAGTATAGTATTTTGTTTTATATTTTACTACACAACTTACATTGTAAGTTCCAATTCTCAGATGTTGACCATTTATGCTGCTTGCCCAACTTAGGATTTCATTTTGCTTATTTGACAGTCCCGAATCTAGCAAAAAATATTTTATAGAAACTTTTCTTGTTTATGAAAGAAATATATATATAATGTTTATTTTATACACGCATTCGAATAACGAATGAAATTAATACCTAATAAGGGATTGTCGTAAACTGGTTCACAGTAACTGAGTTACATACTGTGAAAACATGATGTCCATACCTTTAGCCATCGTAATATTCAACGTGATATACTCAATGTGATAAACTGTATGTGATATACTGATGGTGATATACCAAATGGGGACGTTTATTATACGTTAGCTCGCGACTAGCGAAGCCTCGACTAAGTAGGATGCGCCTTGACATAGCACGAAGCGTCACCACCCAGTCTATGTTTTGATTAATGCATGTTAGAATTATGTGGATCACCCTATTAATATTAAATCGCATGGAAAATATTGTGAGTAGTGTGGTTAGTCCAGGTATCTTATTGCTTAAAATTAATTTTAACACAGTTTATTACTATTTGTGTCCTTGATATTTGAGTTACATCTTTTTCGAGTTCGACAGTAAAGATATCTCAATATCATCATTATCAGCCTGTGTTAGTCCACTACTGGACATAGACCTCCCCTAATGCTCTTCGTCACTCCCCAATTCTCCATTAGGGCGTTTTCGGACCGTATTCCACCACGCTGTTTCAATGCGGTTTGGCGGGATGTATCTTAAAAAAAGTTTATTGTACATAAAAGTGTTTTATGTGTTTAAAATCTATTTGATATATAAATATTAAATATTAAGTGCAAATACAATTTTTAGGGCACGATTTCGATCTCACTTTTTTTTATTTTTATAAGAACTTTTTTAAATGATTATCACAATTCAATTTATTATAATAATACTTATACATTCAAATTGTAAAAGATTTGATAATAAAATTTCTTTTGTACCTTGTCCATAGTTTTATTTTCTCATTAATATTCTTTATTGGGGTGACAGCGCGATGGCTTAGGTAAAATATTGTCATAGTTCATAACAGCGGTAGCACTTATTATTACGTAAAAATGATCAAAGCCATCATTGTTGGAAATGTAAGGCAATCACTAATATTACTGTTTAATAATTCTCGCGCTTAGCCAGTTCCTTTTAAAGGAAATAGGAAAGGCGAAGCATAATCGAAAAGTGCTTGTAAACAAAGATTATTATTACTCATGCCTCAATCATTATACCAGTAATTTGTAGGCAAACAAAAGCGGAATCTAATATTGGAAAAACAATTTATTATTAAAATATAATTTGCTTACAGGAAGTTCCATGGTAAAAAACGTGACATAGTATGAGGGCAAAAATAGCTTTATTTAGAATATTTATTATAAAACAATCTTTGTGATTTCACAATAAAAAACAAAAATAAAACAAAATCGGTTAGCAATAAACTATTATAAGCTGCATACCTACTCCATTTAGCAAATAAATTAGATCCTTCGTCTTAAATTTATTGTGACGCCATATTGAGGTAAACAGATATGAAAACACTACCAAGTTCTGGTTTGAAGGGCAAAATACTAGTGATGACGTATTATCTTACATTTTAGACACTGAGTATCAGCTTACATGGTCCGATGTGGTAATTATGACAGAAAAGACGAAATGTGTAATTTAAGTCATTTAAGTGTGATATAATCAGATTGAAAAAAGATTAATAGTCTACACTGTAGACTCATACTGTAGACTCTACACTATTATAAGATTAAGGCCAAATTAAGAAAAAGAATTTAAGAAAAAAAATTTTAAAATCAATTGACGACGACCATTAATATTATATAATTTACAGGTATAGATCTCCTTATTTCTGATCATTCTTTACCTTCGACAATAAAAAATTGTCATCTGACAAAAAAGTCATTTATGTATAAAAATAAGCGAGTCCTTTATTTAATTTCTTATTCATTACTGTTTTATATTGTAATGCAACATTTTTGTTTTGTCAGTTTGACACTGACAACAATACGCTTGTAAACATTTCTTAACCTAAAAACAATAACTAACAAAGCGTTATAAAAATGAGGGACGTTAATTTATCTAATTGCGAAAAAGATTTTTTACAAAAAGTTGTCACCCAAGGCCGTGTACGTGAAACACTTGAAAACTATACCATTTTCATATTCTCTTTGCTATTTTCTCAATTTTTTTAAATAATTATCTTACAGCGTTTAGACGGCAGGAACTTCAATGAAAGTCGTAAGCTTGATATTGCTTTCGGCTCCGAATATGGAAGTTGTATAGTTTCGTTAGGAGAGACAAAGTACGTATATAACATACTTTACGCATTGCTTTAGGTTATGAAGTCGTATTTTATTCTTAACTTACTTTTTATAACAGGGTTCTTGCTCAGGTATCATGTGAAGTTGTTCAACCTAAACAAATACGGCCAAATGAAGGTATTCTTTATATTAATGTTGAAATAAGTCCAATGGCAGCACCACAATTTGAAATAAATCGACCGACAGATGTAACAGTTTATTTGAATCGACTTTTAGAAAAATGCTATAAAGATTCAAAATGTATAGACCTGGAATCCCTATGCATTGTTGTGGAAGAAAAGGTATAGTTAAATTTTTATTAGTATAAAAATAAAACAAAAAAGAGAGTTTTTAGATTTCACAATTAACTATTTTAGCTAAGTACTAAAATTAAAATCAAACGGAATGTTAATATCTAAATTTTATAGGAAAATGGAATAATTATTTTTTTTTACTTAACAAGACAAAAATAATTATTTTAAATAATTATGCTTCCCTCATTGATGTTTCATCTTATTTTTCTGAAATGGAAACAGGGCATGTAATGCAGGGCACAAGAAGATGGCAAACAAAAAGCTTTTCTGTTTCAACAGCATTATATTAATTATTCTAATATATTTTGAATTAACCATTCCTTGCTTTCTATAGCTGTTTAAAAAGTTGTGCATGTTTATAAATCACTTTAAAGACATTTTTCTATTAAATATTTGTTTATACAAAACTAAATAAAGTAATCAATTCTTCAACATAACATAATATATAAGCTCAGCCTATATTGTATTTTTGAAACTAAATAATAGACCATGAACTCTATCCAGATATTTGAAACATTGGTTGGCCAACATGATAATTGTAAAGAAATAATCCATTGTTCTTATTAAAGGTGTGGTCCTTAAGAGTTGATATAAAAATACTGAACCACGCCGGAAACTTGATCGAGTGTGCCAGTATAGCAACACTGACATCTTTAGCACATTTCAAAAGGCCTGATGTGACCAGAAGTGGTGATAACATAATCATACATACCTTGGCTGAGAAAGACCCTATTCCAACTGTTTTATACCATTACCCAGTATGTCTGACATTTTCAATATTCAATAATGAGTAAGTGCCAGCTTTTCCTTACTGATAAATAATAGATATAATATTTTTTCATTCTATCTTATATTGAAATATATTTACCATGATTGAAATATATCTATATTTTTAATATAAATCTGTTTGCACAATTTTAGTACATTTGCAGTTTTAAAGTGACAAGTTCTTAACTTTATAAATAGGAACCATGTTTGAAACCATTCAAAGATTGAATCAATTAAAATTAGTTTAAATTGTGACCTATATAATATTAAATGTTGGTTTATTTGAACAGGCTTGTTTTATCTTGAATTTGATTATGATTATTGCATTTCATAAATTATATTATGTCTTGTAAAAATATAAAGTATACAAATTGACTAGTTTGTTTTGAAGATCATATAAGATATGATCTTATGCATATATAATTGTAGCATTAAGGCATTATAGACAAAATATAATAGCTTCATAACAATTGATTGACTGGAATGATGAAAGCAAATGATTGTAATTACTCAATACATTGACATGACCCAGGTGATTTAACCAAATCATTTTGAGATTGGGCACAGCTCTGAAATCTCAATATCGGTTAAGAAATTCATAACGTTAATATTTGATTTATAAAAACGAGTGTGACCTAAAATACTTTAAAAGTGCAACGATTAAATTTGTAAAGCATACATAAGTTTTTATCTTTTTATATATAAAACGTTTAAATTTGAATTTAAGATGTAATTATTATCTCAAAAATTATTACAATATGTATCTGTAAATAGTGTAAATTTAATGAAAAAATAGGATTATAGTGACATTTAGTATTTTGGTACACAATCACTTAATTCGACTTTCTTACAGCATTCTTTTATCAGATCCAAGTTTTCTTGAAGAGTCTGTGTGTACAAGTAATGCATCAGAGGAGGGTGGTTCTATAGGAGGCATACTTGTAGTTGGAATGAATCAATACAAAGAATTATGTCTATTAAATCTTACTGGTGCTGCATTATATAATTCAAATGTTGTACATAAAGCATTGCACATTGCGGCTGACAGATGTAAGGAAGTTGTGGATATGGTGAAAAAGACTATATTTGAAGATGATAATTTGAGGTAAGTAATAAATTTTAATTGATTATTAATGAAAGCCTATAATTAATTTATTTATGATTATGAAATGATTAAAGTGAAAGCAGCCATTTTATTGGATCTTAAAAATTTGTCTAATAATAAGTAGCATTATCAATTTGGTGCAAAACTTTAAATAGTAAAAAAATCAATGCTGCTTAGCCTGATTTTATTTCACTACAATATTTTGGTTGCCAATAAGTGTGTTGTTTGTTTACCAGCCCTTATCCTACTTTTGAAGGGTCAGCATTACAAGTTTTCTTCTTCCATATCTCTGTATTATTTGTCATTGTCATGCTTACTCCTTTCATATAGTACATCTTACCACTTTTTTTGGTCTTCCAATCATTCTTCATCCATTTCATCTATTGATAGGTTTCTTTGGAAAATATAAAATTACTATCTTCTCATATCATGCCTGCACTATGCTAGCCTCCTATACCTCAACATATTATATTTTATATATGGTTCTACATACAATAATAAAAGTTAACCATGAAATAAAGTTAGGCTAATGGTTATCTATTTTAGACCTTTCACTATGACTCTGTAATAAAATTTAAGTTGCTTATTAATAATATATAATTACAATATTCCTATTTCATTCAGCTGTATTGTAATTATATTTATAATCATCATCTTTAATTAAACTTTTGACAGCCTAAATCATGTATATTTTTTATAAATTTCATAAGGTTAATTAAACAGAACATAAATTTGAAGCCACATCAAAACACATGGTACTTCATAAGCCTAATATGCATAATGACTAGTTATTGGCCTAAGTTTTATGTATTGCATTTTATTGCCATTAAAATTAACGTAATGTATAAGCTTTTCAACATTTAAATACATCATTATAATTCTTTTCAGGCAAAAAAGAACAAAGAAAAATTTCTCAGACATAATAACTACTGACCATATGTTATCACTAACCAAGAAGGATTTGAGTATTTGTCTCAAAAATATAATGTAGACAATATAAAAGCAGATGAAGACGAAGAAATGGAAACTGAAGATGATAAACCTGAACCAAGCAAATATGATGGTAATTATTTTGTTTTTTTCTTTATCCTACCAAAAAAAATGTAGTAAGGTGTCTAGACTAAGGTAGTGGATGAATTAATATTTTGAAAGGTTCATTAGTACATCCAACAATGTTTTAAGAAAACAAAAAATATTAAGATATATGTATAAATATCTCATAAATTATAACATATTTATTGCTAAATAACAAATATGGTATTTCTAAATTTTCATTTAATTTTTAAAATGTTATATTTCAGTTGTGCCTTCCCTACCACAAACTGCAGAAATTATTTCCCAACAAGGTGCAACCACATGGATAGATATATCATCTGGATCAGAAGAAGATTAATAAAAGTGATACCAATTTTAAAGTTTAAAATGTAATAAATATTACATTTTTGTTTAATGTTATTAAATAATATAATATCTTAATGCTAACTATAATAATTATTTATATCAGCATTGCATTTCCCTTAAAAATTTACAATCATAACATTTTTATATGGATGAAAATCATTGGCTAACTGCAAAGCATGGACAATAAAATAAGAGATAAAACAAAGTTCATTCAAATTGTTTAAATAATGAAAAAAAGTATAAAAAGTAAAGCTAAACAATAAAAAACTGCACATTTATGTACTTCGTAAAAAGATGATTATTTCATATGTTAATATTTTAAATGTTGACTGAAATTTTGGGCAAAAATACAATTTAAACTATTCTAAAACAACATTCATCTCTCGCAAACACAGTATTTACAATGAGTCTGAGTTCATTCCATTTTTCTGATCTAGTTTATTGCCATTTGTTTTTACCATGTAAATGAAGTAAGTCATAATTTCCTTTTCATTTACTGGAAGTGACTTGAAATGTTTTTGGATAGCCTGAAAAATAAATAGACAATATTAGTATTTGAATCTCATTTAATTTGTGTTATTTGAAATAAAAACATTCAATAATTGAATTGATTAATATCAAGAGTTCTTACATCTGCTAATTGTGCTTTATTAAGCCCTGGCCTTGTTGGCACTTTATAATGTCTTTTGTATCTCCTTAGAGTATTGACTTGAAGTTGATACCAATCAATTTCAGGACAATCCATCTCGGCTTCATTACTGTCATCCTCAGAATCTTTAGGCCTCTGTTGTTTTGTCCTTGCACATTGTATCATATTTTTGTGGAAATCACAAATATATGTATGCCTCGCCTAGAAACCGAAACAGAACTTTTTATTGCAATATATAGTATATAACATGTGATCTTATTAAAATGCGTAAAAGATGGAATTGTTAGAAATACTAACTTGGTGATCGATGTTGAGTTTAAGCCTCCTTTGGGCCACAGTTTTTTGTACGCGTTTGCTATACGAGGCGTTGCCAGCGGGTCGCCTACAGCGATCGCCGTCATCCACAAGGCAACATATTTGATCTGAATTACCTCTAGAATCTTCTTCCCCTGTACTAAACCCGTTGTTCATTTGACACTCGCGTTGAATCATATATAACAGATAGATAAAACCTTTTCACCAGACTTCGCACTTGGCGACGACAAACGGATCGACGTATTCACAAAGCCCCGCAGTTATTATTGAGGTTATGAGAAGTAAATACGGAGAACATTTTTAATGAGCTGTTAATAGATTAACGTAGCTAATAACGTCCGTCTGCTTATATTCACGCAAAATTCATTCAGCAGTTATTAAACATCAAATCATTGCACTCGACGAACAAAATGTCCATTTGCACTTCACAATAACAATGTTTTTTAATAACTTGCCCTTGTTTTCTTTCACCCTTTATGATACGCTCAACTTAAAAATTCAATTACCACACAACATATTTGTATATACACCGTAGTACCATCACGAATAAATATAATTATTTTTCACCGATCGCCATTCGAACAGACGTCCCGTCACCTCACTCGGCGCAATGGTAGTGTAACACACACATAAAAACAACGTATACAAATAGTATTCTTCAAAGTATGCTTTCGTAAAAACAGTCTATGTTGTGAATGATTGTGTGCGTGTTCAGGGATGCAATGTGTATGACAGTGTAGCTATAGTTAAGTATAAACAAAAAATAAAGCGATCACGTTAAAGCTGGTTGGTTGCAGTTTGGCGCGGTTTTCAAGTTTGACCAATCAGACAAAGCTACCGCTGACATCGTCCGCTCATGTATTCATTACGATTACGACGAACAAACGCGAAGTTTCCTACGTAATAAGCACTGAAATCGTGTGCTCGATCGCAATAAATATATGCTCGGTGAGTTTCATTCTTCCCCCTTATTATGTCTCTCATTTTGTATAAATAAAAAAGTGAGATGATTGAGATGTTATAAGTATTAAGGTTACGGTAAAAGCGATATATATAGTTTTACGATCTAATTTTGTAAGCAAATGGCTGCCGAGTTTCGAAGCAAAGTGACATTATACATAACACAAAACAATAATAGGTGAGTGGAATAATTATAAGTACTGATTTAGTAATTATTATTGTAGACATAGTTTAATTAAATGCACGTGACTTATGAATACACTGCTCATTCGTATGTTGTAAAGTTGCAAAAACATAACCAAACAATGTTTAGATACTTTTTTTTAATGACAATACTTTTGTTTGTTGTCTAAGTTCTTTTATCAGACAGATTTATGTTGTGTTATCGCAAAAAAGTATCAGTATAATAAGAAGTAAACGATACGATCTGGCGTTTTATTTTACAAATGATTCAATTGCTTAAGGTTTGTTTACAAAACATGATAAGTTCTACTAGACATATGTGTTAATTTTATATGCATCTTTCCTTTTGTCTTATAAGAAGGGAATATGACCGGCACAATAATTTTTCTTTTTTTTTCATTAGTTATACGGATAATACTAACAATAAAGTTTATCGACAGTAATTTGACCTTTTTTTGCTTGATTTTCTGATGATTGCTTTGTATTTTTGTTATCAAAATTGGTTTTTATTCCTTTTTATATTAAGTTTTAGATTATTTTAAATAGACTATTACATCAGTCTGATGCGATTTTTAACCACAGGCAAAAACGATAACTTTGTTGACTCTTACCACAACGAAGATAAAATAATAAAAAAAAAACAAAATTACATTTAATAATAAAGCGTGAACAATAGTGAAAGTACCCAATTATTTATAGTTTCGTCTTATATAAATTTATTTAAGTACACCAAAGAAATAAAAATAAAAAAAATATCAGAAAAAAGGTATTTTTTTAGAAAATTAAACAAAAAGAGTTAATAAGCGATATAATATGATAAATATGTTTGACATATTTGAACCTAGACGCAATACGTGTTTATAGTAGTAAACTAAAGAGAATAACAGGCAGAACTGCAATCTACATTGTTTTATAGTTCTTATGCTTATTTTTCTATGTTGACATAGCAAAATGATTAAGTTAAGTATATAAAATATTCATGATTTTTTTAAAAACATGAAACACATTATGGAAAATATTACATAAAATTACCACGCGTTATGATTGCAAGTTACCGAGAAATATGAAAACAAAATGATATGCGATATTAAATTTATGTGATATAGTCGATGTTCTTTTGTCAACGTCGAAAAAGTGGTTTAAATCATCAACGAAGTTTGTATCCAACAATTTGTCTAAAGCTTCTACTGTCCTTTGAGGCAGACTTGATTCGTTATTCAATATAAAAGTAACTGTGGTGATAAAGTTAATGAGAGATGTAATTTATTTTGTAGGTTTTGGACTTTGATTAATTTTGTTTCGTACGTGATGTCACCAGATCAGAACTCTGTGCCGTTGAAAACTTAACGATTTCCAAGGAATGTCTTCGGTGAGTTAAGTTTTTAGTCGCCCGAATGTCATTGCTTGCCAACGAATAACTTCCATCACTCATTTGCGGAACACTTCGCTTTGGGAGCCCTTTGTTCTATAACATATTTGCTTAACGCGACTTTTTTTAAAATCAAAATATCACTAAGTTTTATTTCTACGCTTCCATTTATTTTTATGTTCATCATAACCATCTAAAGTTCTCTTTATTTGAGTTGCATTAAATGTTGAAGTAATTGAGCAGAAGATTTAGCTGCAATATCATTTTTGAGCGGTTTTTCTTATCATTGCTATTTACATAGGTATGATCAATTATGGTACAATTTATTTTTGCTTGGATTTTTGCATTTAAGTCTCTTAAGATGTAAAAAGAAGCTAATGTCCAAATCAAACGACGCCTATAGAAAATAAAAGTGGAATAAAGCCATTTGAAGACAATGGACTTGAAAACTTTACTTTCTATTAACTTTTTGAGTCTGGGTCGCGCAATTTGTTCTGCACATTTCTTTTCTCTTAATACAGTAAAGGCTTTTTATTAAATCATCAAATTAAACAAAGATACATATACAATATGTAAGGAAAAACTCAACAGTCTGCCAAGAGAAGATTTAAAGTAACGATATTAATAATAATTCTGTACATATTATTCAACAAAAGCTTAAGTTTATATGATGCATCTATTAAGTTATGACATAAACAAAAGAATTTCGGTACGAGCACGGATTGCCCTAGCTGCGCTAATGGTCTTATTGACCGGTCGCCGGACGGGAATGTTGCCACTTCGTGCAAGTTCGGCCCTCGCTCGTGTTCATTACGGACGTTTCCGCGCCGGCCGCTGCGCGTTGAGGGCGCCACCGCGCACTTGTTTAGCGTCTCGGTGTGCGGCGTTGCCAACTGTATTGACTTAAGCACGAACGAAACGTACGCGCGTGGTGTTAAACTTGCAGCCGGCAGCTTTTTCATAAAACAAAACGTGAACCTCGCGATTTTGTCGTTTCAAAATTTGCGTGTTGACTCGATAATGTTACGGTGAACTAAGTAGTACAAGCTCTTTGTGATAATATAGCAGTTTGTGTCGCGGTGTGACTGTTTTATGTGAAAAAACATTGTTCGCATTTGATGTAACCGTCGATCGATACCGTGTTGAGGAGAAAGGGATATGTGTTTAAGTGTTGCCCAACATATTATAATATAGTAGTTGGAGTGGCATAAAGAAAACTGGTTAGCAGAAAGCTATTGTGATATGGGGGAAAGGGGCGCGACGGGGGGCGCTTGGGGTGCGCGCGACGATGCCTCGTGGTGGCCCGGTGGCTCGGGTGAGATACAGCATCAACAACAAATGAACGAGGAGATCGCGAGGAGTACGGCCGCGGCCACACACCAACTTTACACCTATAAGATGACCGGCGGCTTCTCGAATAGCACCGCTGACAACTCAACCCCGAGCTTCGACTATCGTCTGATGACGAACTCGAATGCCAGGGACGAATCGCCGCAGCAACCGTGGTGGTACGCCTCGGGATCTGTAGATAACCAGCAGACCTCCTCTTCGGTAGGTTTTTGGTAGATTTCAAATTATTTTCTATCACGATACATGTAATTAAGTCGTAATTGAAGATAAATAAGTAAGAAAAGCTCTTAAACAAGTGCTTATCACAAAAACTCTTAATATCGACCGCGGAACAATAACAGAGTAGATTCGTGTACTCTTTTTCGTCTTATTTGAGTCACTTTTGATTCATTAAAACACGTTTCGTTCGATGGGTTTCTTGCCCTCTGATCTTTAATGTTGCATCGAAACGAATTATTGTTATATTACAACTTTAATGTGAAATATACATAAAATAATATTGAAATCCCACCAAATGTATACCTAAACTATCATAAGTGCTTTCTTTGAAGTACAAAAAATTTATTACACAAAAGATACAGAAGGAACACCTAAAATTATAATGTGAAGGTGACTATTAATACGCACCTTTAGAACTAAACACGTATTATGGTCATATGCGTTAAATACAAATAGGTTTACTATTTATATTATATACGTAGGGGTGAATTAAGCTTTTTATGCGTTTGAATGAAGCGAACTAATCATAAAACTTGGGAAAACACACAAGGTAATGAGTCATAAGAAATCATTAGTAGCTATTTTTAGGATGATAAAGTTAATGTTAAAAGCCTTCAAATATTGTATTCGCTACAAAGTTTAATAATAACCGAACGGTTAGTTGTCTGAAACGCATAATTTTCAAGTGTGCTACGAAATTTTATTTAAAAACGCTTCAATATCCACATAATGATAACAAAAACGGTAGACTAAATATTAATAAAACAGTGAAATTGATTTTATGGTTTATATTTCCTTTGTTTCACCATCGACGTCGTAAAGCCTTGGCATCGTTCAGGGTCAAAGGCAGCTAAACCTGGGGTAAAGTTCGAAAATCAGTTTTAAATTCGAATTACTAATAAAATTATTAAATAATCCGTTTTAATTTCGCCTTGAGAAATGTCTCTATTTCAAATATTTCCACGTTTGCGTCAACTAATGAAATGATTAATTCTGAAATAGATACATTTAAGTACAAGATCGAGATTTATACTACTGCTTTAAAGATTAATTCTGACGTTCTGAAAGCTCAGTTTATTTATAAATAGAAGAGAACAAAGTCGGACAATTGCCTAATTACTAAATTTTGATTTTATTTCTGACACTATTCCTGTATAACTATAAAATAAATAATGAGATCTGAATTGTCAAAGTAATGAATAAATATTTTGAGACGATCGACGATCGTCTAGTGCTAAACTAAGAAAAGCTTGTACTACGGCAACTAGGTTACTGAAAAATGCACAAACTTACATTTCTATTTTGTAAAGAAATACATATAATATAGGTACAAACACAGACACGAGAAAAACACTATGGCAATTACGATATTTTCACCGTGGCGGGAATCCAACCCACACCTTCTGACGGAATGGTCAAGATCAATAACCGCTACACCAAGCGGGTTTTTAGGTATAAAATATTAACGCCAGAATAAATTTAGAAATAACACAGATATTCAGGTGGAATTGTGAGCAGATAAACTATTTTCATGAAAGATTGATAACAAATTGCTAATTAAAAATATTTATCAAATGTCAAGTTTCGTAATACCATGAAGTTAATTGAAAAGTGACCAGCAGATACAAAAAATAAAAGCGGTATAACAACACAGCAATTCCAACTGAATGTACTGAAGTATCGAATTTTAATTGAAACGTAATTAATTTCAAAATGTATAAATTGGTTGAACTGGTTTTTACCTGCTTTGTACTTGACATGCAAAATATGTGAATTAAAAATCATTTAAATATATTTAAACTATACATAGGTATGACACAAAGAAACATTTTTTTTCTCATGGCTAAGAGCATGTTTTATATTGGTGTTATCTTTAATAAAGTTTATAAGTATCTAGGTAACATATTCTAAATAAAAGTGATTAGTAATGTAAGGAAGCCTTAGGGAAAGATGGATGCCGGTTCTACTATTATTTCAACTTCCTAAATTCCGTTTTATAAGCTTTAACAGTATGAAGGTTGAAAGTAAAACCGGTATCGCATTGAGGCCCGGTAATAAAAAAACACGACCGTTGGTATGGGACGTCAGCCCTAGTTGATTAAAGTTGTCGACTTTAAGTAATATATATATATATTGGGTTGGGTTCAGGAACTGCTTCTTTCGGCTTTGTTTCACTTTAATAGTGACGTTTTGCTTTTTAAATAGCAGCTATTTTTTATTAAAACAACGTCTTTTATACTTTAATGAAAACTGTTATAGTTTTTATAATTACAACGCTATTGAAGATTTGCGTGTTAATAGTCAGGTTCTTTTGGATGTTAATTAAAAATGCTCGATTATTATGACGGCTAACATATAGAAGAAATTTGTCAATTGTAACAATCCGACAACTAATTGGAAAATTCAAGGTCCCTTGGGCATGGAAATGACGTCATTAACGTACGTGCCCTTTATTTAACTTGGGGCTAGTATTACGGCTGATGTAATCTTTTTATTGTTACTAACATTAACTTAATTTGTCAGCATATAGTACCATCGACAATTTATTATCATGAATGAGCTATCCTTCTTTGTAGCCCATAACCTAGTTCTTGGGTTCAAATTCTGCATAGTGTCTATGAATATTCGTAACAGCTTCCTAATTGGTTTAAGCTTTAAGGCAGCCAACTAATCGATCGTTTGCCTGTATTATAAAATAATCCATGCGTTGGAGAAGTATGTATAAAGTCTGGTTCTGTGCCTGTTTCTCTCTCATAGCGGAATGAGAATGAAGGAAAAGTCAGTCCCTCCGTCCTGTGCATAGACTTGTGCACTATTATATCTCCTGACAGGTAGCTTTTTTCTAATATATATCGGCCGCCGTAGTCGTAAAACGACTAGGCGGATGTTCTTATTATTGTTTGTGTGTTTTCTTTAAATTATTTTTTATGTTATCTTGTTAAGTAACAAAAAGGGACATCTTTTGTAAATAAATATAGGAAAGTTTTATTTTAGCTCTTAAAGATTTCAATTGTTTGTGCTTACTTTTTAAAAATATTAATACTAATATTGTTTTCTGTCCTTACGGACGGACTCATTTGTTTTTTTGATAATATTTACCCTTGTAAGAGCATAAATACATTAGTCGACCAAAGCCGTTGCTCATAGGAGACATAAAACATAAAACTTTAACAAGAAATTTACGACATTACCATAAAAGAGTCACTTCCCACAAAACTAACTCGGAGTCATGGTTTTGTCATTTAGTTTCATTAAAGATATTTAAGGTTATAAACTGAAAAGTATATACAACATGATTTTCTTTTTTGTTTTAGCCCCAAAACCAGTCTAGTCCGGACCCTGAGCAGGGTAACCAACAGTCGAACGGTTTACAGCAAAACCATCAAACATTGCAACAACAACAACACCAGGAGCAGCAGAATCAGGCTATTCAACAACAGAATCAATTACAACAGCAGCAACAACAACAACAGCAGCAGCAGCAGCAGCAGCAACAACAACAACAACAGAGTTTGCAGCAGGTTCTGCAACAACACAGTCAAACGCTGCAGCAAACCTTGCAGCAAAGCCAGCAACATACTCTGCAGCAGATGCTTCAAGAGCACCAACAACAACAGCAGCAGCAGCAACAACAACAAACAGCATCAAAACATTCAACATAACCAAGAACAACAGAATGCACAACAGACCATACAACAAATACACGTGAGCCAAGCGCACGTGAACGCACTGGCGCAGGCTCAAGCCGCCTTCAACAACAAGTTGTCCAGTCGTTTCAACAACAACAGCAAAACTTGCATGACCATCTCCAAGCAGTGCAACAACAACAGATCCAAGCTGCGCTGCAAAGGCAGTCTGCGACCTTGCAGGTATGTTATTATGTTTACTAGCGACCCGCCCCCGCTTCGCACGGGAGCTATGCTGATAGAAAATATATCTACAATATTAAGCAATTGTTATACATATAAACCGACCTCCTCAATCACTCTATCTATTAAAAAAACCGCATCGAAATCCGTTGCGTAGTTTGAAAGATTTAAGCATACATAGGGACAAAGGAAGCGACTTTGTTTCATACTATGTAGTGATTTTTTTATTAACTTGAAACTTAAAATTGATATATCCTTGCTGCTTTTTTTACTTGTAGTTAGCTACAAGTCCAGAGTTAACACTGCCACGAATAAGAACGCTCGTTAATATAGTCTATCGTAATTCTGTTTAAAAAACCTTCAAAACCTTGAGGTCATATCTCCTGCGCGACAGATGTCGAAAAAGTTTTTTTGTTTCAATGGCATAATTAAAAAAAATCCAATAGAAAATAAATTTTTTTCATATTTTACAAGAGCCAAGTAAAATATGGAATCGATATAAGCAATGCAGTCTAAAGCAATAGTGACGTCTTATATTCTATAAGACGCTTTGTTCCTAAATGGTATGTTTTCAGTTTACGGCGAACTGTGTATCATTGCTAGTTTAATTTATTAGATAAACTAGACGCAGCGTACCTTATATCTGTTTATTAAGTGAATGTGTGACGGCTTACGTTACGATTTGCTCGTATCGTCATTTTAAACAATAAAAAGACTATTTAACCTTAACCGATTAAATAAGTACGTCCTTTCGCCTATGCTGTTTTCTGTTGACAAAAAAAATATTCATTGTCCATTTCATGTACAATTTTACAAATTACAATTGAATCAAATGTGACACAAGATAAAAGAAATCTTAGTAAGGATGTAAGCGGTTAACATTTTAATTATAATAACAATTCTTATAATTCACTACTATATTATAAAGATAACCATCACAATCGTAGACACATGAGTACGAGATATGACTTTTTATAGCTGATTAAAATTAAGGATGCAATTGAATTAAACTATGCATTCGATGTCAACGAAGGAACGGAGTCATACATATATATGGTTATCGATGAGTTATCACCGGGACCTAGATTCCAGATAGGCGACTAGTAACAAAGCTAATCTAAGATGCTGTTTTGTTGCTACGGGTAACACTGTTTACGTAATTTTATCATAGTGAAATAGATAAACAATAAACGCCCAGGAGGAGCCAGGACGGTTATAACCCCTAGCAACTGATTAAAACAGTCGCCAGATCGTCGGCGTCCCGGTTCACAAACCAATCGTCGAAGAACCTCCGGAGACACTTAAGAATGCCTAACTCACGTAGTCACGTCTATACGCGTCTTTCTGCGCCAAAACTTTAAAGGGTTCATTGGAATAACACCGCGTGTGGTGATCTACAAATAAGAATGCATTAAGTTACGTTCTTTGATTTTGTCTCCATGGTTTTACATCTATTATTCCGTCTTTTTTTATAGAAATCTTTATTCGCTCATATTTATTGATTGAAACCTATCCGTTCATATTTTTGGATCGAAATTTGCGTCATATTTCCGCTCATATTTTTTGTTTAAGATATTTAAGTAGTTAATGAGCTATACCTATTTCTTTAGGAGTTACAACAGCAGGCTCAACAGCAACAGGCTCTGCACCAGTCGAAGGCCAGGATGCCGAGGGCGCGCGCGTACAACAAGCCTCGCGGCAGGATGACCGCGTACGCGTTCTTCGTGCAGACCTGCCGAGAGGAGCATAAAAAGAAGCACCGGAGGAGAATGTGATATTCGCCGCTTTCTCCAAAAAGTGCGCAGAACGGTGGAACGTAAGTCGAGTTTGTTATATCTTTGTTCCTTCTGTCTTCTCTTTCTCTTAACCATTATCTTCTTTTGTTTTCGGGTTATTTATTTCTTTGGCTAAAGTTAGCGAGTCACGAAACGAGACACTCGTCGTTGTAAACAACAGTAAACATCGTTCAAACTGAAATAATTCATTCACTTGCTTTCTGGGTGAAATTTTATTTTGATTATGATGATTAAATAATTATTTCTTTTGTTTACTCGAATGCTACACATTATTGAATAAAAGGACTTTTTGCGGATTTTATCGATTTTATTTTACATATTTAAATTCCCGACGTTTTGAACACTTTCCAGCGTCCGTGTGTGCCGTGTCTACCCCCCGTGACCATAAAAAAGTGCTTTTATTCAATAATATGTTGATTAACTTATAATGTGGTAAAAATTTCAAGTAAATCGATACCTTAAGGCTTCAAAAAATCCACAGCTTGTAAATTTTTGCATCAATAAACTAAAGCTTAGCATACAACTAGTAACGTATATGCAGCATAATTTTATAAAAATATAACTAAAAACGGATTATGAGCATATCAACAAATTGTTTTTTAAAAGGAGAACTGATTTTTTCTTCTTCAGTTATCATTGGGTGGGCTTGTATTTTAACCAGGACTACTTAATTGCCAATTTTTACTTGAGCGATTGCCATCTGTCCTTTAAATCTCACGAGGTAATCTGTATTCGATGGATGGATTGTGATTAAATGGCAGTGATTATTGGCTCTAAAGTCTGTAAAGAATTGTTTTTTAAGTTTTTGTTAGTTCGGTATATTTTGTTGTTTGGTCAAACAATTGAGTAAAATATTTTTGTCTGTTATATCAGTATATTTGATAATTATTTTATAAGGGCGTAGAAACCCGTTGGCTTGAAATATTATTACAAGAAAACTTTAAATATTTCTACTAACTGTATAATATACCTTCTCTTGTTTAGCTTAGTCGAGAATTGATGTTTCTTAAGAAAGTCCTTCTGTCAATGTCATTTTAAATAGTATCTGGTGTGATTGAAGAATAAAATAGGCGTAATCTTATTCAGTTTGTAAGTTAAATACAGTAAAAGTTAACGCCTATTAACCAGTTTCGATCCAAACTCATGACGCAGAGCGACGTACGCAGATCACACTATTAGGGTTGCTCTGATAATTGATATTAGCCGTCGGAGTATGACGTCAATTATACCTAATTTAGTATACTTTACAAAGTAGTCTGCAAATCGAATAAGCGCAAAATTATATTCATTATCAACCGCCTCCGTGGCCTAGCGGTATTGGCCCTACTTTATAAACCGGAGGTCGTGCATTTGAATCCTCGGGGAAACAACTCTGTGTTATCGTTGTTTTCTGGTTGGTTAGGGCAGTTTGGGACAATCACCCAAACGTCTAAAGAGTAAGCCCATCCGATGCATGAAATGATCCATGGGTCCTATCCATGCATAGTCTGACGTGCATTAGGGGAGGGCTATGATCAGCAGTGGCACAGGCTAATGATGCGAGATGATTATCAATAGCTTAATTGCTCTGAGGTAGGTCGGTCCTAACCGGAGGTTATTTGCTCATCTAAAAAGTGGAAAAAAAAATGATATGCCAAAGTGGTGCTAGTTTGTTAAGTCTATCTCTAGCAGCTATAAGTGCTTTTAAATACATCGAAATCTAATTTATTTATTGAGTGCTGAATTTATTGGACTGTGTAAAACAATATATGTATTGAATGTAGTTTATTACTTTACTTGTAGTGATTAGCGCAATGTATGTTTTTCCAACAGTACATAGTAATCCGAATTATTATTGCTCACTGGGAGCTTATTTAAAGGTGTAAATTTCAACGGAACACAACATTTGTTTTCGTTTCTATATCGTAATTGTATTTCTTGCCAAATAAGTCCCAATCAATTTTTCGGAACTTTTCTTATTTAATTAGTTAAAGAAGAAATAAGATTTGTTAATTATATGACTGAATATATCTTTGTAGACGATGTCAAAGAAGGAGAAGCAGAGGTTCCACGACATGGCGGAGCAGGACAAGCAGCGGTACGACCTGGAGATGCAGAACTACGTGCCACCCAAGGACGTGAAGGTTCGCGGACGCAAACGGCACCAGGTCAAGGATCCGAATGCTCCCAAACGATCGCTGTGAGTTACGGTCTCGAAAGATTTTACAGTTTTATTAGAGAGTAAGATGATACATTCTAAGTAATACAGTAAATTATTAATAAAAAACCCTATTTGGATGTATTATTACAAAATTAAATGAAAGTTCGGTTAATGATAGGTTGTTTTTCATGAAAATTTGTACAAAATATTAGTAATGTCCTACTAGTCGATTTTGACTACAGCGACCAATCTATATTATAGATCTTAAAATATTTATATAACTTCTATCCTATAAAATAATAAACATGAATATTAACTTTAAAAATTCTTCAACGACATGGATAAGTATTATTAATGTTTACTTACATTTATGTACGTACGTGTATTATAACATTAACGTAACAGTAGTTACCTATATCCCACTCTCAAAGTCCGTTCGTCTCGCCCGATCACACTTTTCGTAACGCTAAATTCTACCAAATTAAATTAAGTTTTAGCTTCAAAAAAGTTATTTCTTTATTTTATTTAATACTATTAACTAATTTAACATCATTATGATATCCACAGATCCGCCTTCTTCTGGTTCTGCAACGACGAGCGTTCAAAGGTGAAAGCTAACAATCCAGAATACACGATGGGCGACATTGCCAAGGAGCTGGGCAGACGATGGGCCGCGGCAGAGCCCGAGACCAAGTCCAAATACGAATCGCTGTCAGAGCAGGATAAGGCCAGATACGACAGGGTAAGTTCACAACGCAATTAATATTTATTAACTAAATATATATATAAAAGAGATTCCCACCTATATCGTGACTCATCACGATATCTCTGGAACCATGAGGCGTAGTTGACTTGAAATTTGGTAAAACTATTCGTTTCACCGAGTAGAGGTCAGCTAACAACGGATTTTACGAAATTCCACCCACAAGGGGTTGTGGGGTTGCTAGTTGAACATATTAGGGCGTAGCGTGATGATAACGGATACGCCCAGGCCATTAGAAAGCGTAACTATATACATGAATGCTACCGTACAAACCAGGACGCTATTGTTTTCAAAATACTGCAAAATTTGACAGCAGTCGGTCTCTAGTAATAAATAAAGTGCACATAGTACACCATTTATGTTTATGAAATATGGCATGAAAGTTGTATGGAAATTCGCCATTGTTGAACATAAAACGTTGAAATTTTGTGTCCAGACTAGACATTTGAAACGAGCCTTAAGTGGTTTTTAGCAATTTTTAATATACTTAGCGGATGTTTCTCCTATATATAACAACTAGTACATGGTGTGAAACAAAGTAATTTTGGCTCTCTGTCCTTATGAATGTTTGAATCTTTGAAATCGTTTGAAATCGTGGACGCGTTTCTTTTTTAATAGATAAAGTGATTCAAAAGTTTTTTCAAAAATTTAATATATTTAGAGGTTTCTAATGTGAGGTCGTAAATAAACACATTTTCTGAACTTATGCTGAAAACGCTGGCTTTAGATAAATTAAAATAATGTACTGCAAAGTTTTTACACCCTAAGAAGGTCAAAAACAGTCTCGGATATGACATATGTTGACATGACGACCCGTTTGGTGTAGTGGTTAGTGACCCTGACTGGGTGTAGGTTCGATTGCCGCCACCGGAAAAATATTGTGATGCACATAGTGTTGATTTTGTGTCTGGGTGTTTGTATCTATATATTATGTATTTATTGACAAAAGAATAGTTAGTCTATGTATTTATCAGTGATCTAGTTTCGATAGTATAAGCTATGCTTAATTTGGGTCTAGATGATGTTGTGTAATTTGTCTGGAAATTTTATTTTTATTAGTACTCAATGATAATCCACATTGACCATTTTTTTTTGAAAAGTAACCTCCGAAGGAAACATCTTTGTGATTATTAAAAACCGAATTTCATTGCAGCAAGTGTATTTACTAGCAGTATTAATCTTGGGCTTCACACAAGATTAATACTGCTAGTAAATATACTTGCTGCTATTTAAATAACAATTGCTATTTAAACAACAATTGCTTCCGTTTTAAGGAAATGACTGCATACAAAAAAGCTCTGGAACAACAGCAGTCACAGGCGGAGGTTCATGACGAGGTCGAAGAATATGAAGCGGAGGATGATTTCAAATGTTAATACATTTGGGATAAGAAAAATGTCCGTTATCAAAATGGTTTATAATTTTGTTACCATACTAAATGGATGTATTCCATTGGGGAAAGTTGGTAACATTTAAATTAATACAATTGAATAGGAAATCTCAGGATTTTGTTAATTTGACACAGTAACTCGAAGTTTAAGAATGTATGCTTATTTTATGCGGTCTGAATATTGAAAACAATTGCCGCACAATAAAATGTTTCCAGTTTCAAAAGATATATCAACTCAATAAGTTATAATGATCAATTTAAGTTCTTACTTAAACATTTTTGTATTATTTGTTCTGACACTGTTAATAATTTACTTTTAGTAATATAAGCTAATTGTTGTGGATTTCCAGAGATGTAGAGAGATCTAATTTTGTCAGATATGACATTTTATTTTAAAAGAAATATGTCTATAAAATTGGTAAAAATTGACTACAAATTATAACTTTTGGGTTTTCTAAAGGTATATGTAAAGAGCAATAAAATTTTACAAATTCAACTATGACAATGAACAATTGTTATTTAGTTGATAGTTAATAAAACAGTTTTAATAACTTGTAGTTGCTGCAATACAAAAATCGACAAGAAATTAGGAGTGAGAAGAACTTTAATAGGATCATGTTTTAAAAGGCCATTTTTGCCAATCACTTTATGCTTTTTACATAATATGCTTAAGAGTGAAATGTTGACGACTTCATAGTTTTGATAAAGCACTGGCTTGCCTTGCAAATCAAATTTTTAATTTAAATAATGACATCTGTACCAGAGTTAGGAATTTATGAAAACAAAATATAATGTCGTGTCTCTACAGACAGAGATGTCGTAGGTTTGAAGTTCTTAAATTCAACAGAAATCCCTTCTATTAATGAGCTCTGGCAGTAAAGTTGCTTTTTGAAACTAACTTCTTAGCATGATTTAATTCATTTATTGTGTTGTATTAAATGGTTGATATATATTAATCTTAAATGGTTGATATAAAACCTTAAGATTTTCATTTCTTGTTACAGGATTAATTTCACTTGATTGTAATCATTATTTTAGTGAATATAATGTTTTTATTGTTTGTGGTCAAATATGAAAACAATGCAAGCTAAATAAAGCTCGAACTTTATGATCATGATTGTGAACGTCACATGTAATGTTATTTTCGATAACCGAATGTATGCATGCATGTATGTTTGTTCCGTTGTTGAAGTTTTTGTTGAAATTCTATGTACTGCGAATCCTTCAGATATTGGATGTAAGATATTGTTGTTAGGGATAAGTTACATTTAGTTTTTAAATTGTTTTTGTTGTGCTATTTGAGGGCTCCGCATTTTAGCGGAGCTAATACAAGTTTTACACATATAAAATTGAAAATGAAGAAATTATGTATGGCCTTATATTTTCGAGCATAATTTGCCGATTAAAAAAAAAGTAACGAGAGTCAGGAAACATGCGTTAGTGTTAAAATAAGTCATTCTAAAGAAAGAGAAAATAATAAACATTATGTATTTTAAGCTAGATTTACAGACATGTGAAAGGTGACGTATGAATGATATTTTATTGTGTCCAAAAAGATGTATGTACATAGTTACCTAGTTGAAATATATTTTTGTTTACTAACGATGAGTGTTTCTTGCGAACAACAATGGTTTATCATCAGTTATCGGGTATTTTGAGGGGGTTGCAAATTATATTTGTACCGCGAGGAAGAAACATTTGTACCTAAACCGAAAGGACTGCAATCGTGATAGTACTTAACGTTCTAAGTGATAGCCACTAAGTATTTTATGTACACCTTTTCTAGCCAAGTAAGGGTCCCCGGAACATATACAATTTGATCGGCATCTCATTACTACAGAGTTAACCAGTTAATATGATGTATATCAGGCCATATATGGCATGAAAATAATGTAAAAGCAACCAAGTGACGTACATATAGCATTGAGATGGATCCCGGTGACAACTCGACAAAAAGAATGCTAGATGTGTGACGTCACTTCGTTGCCATTGGTTACAATTATCGCATCACTTCCAAGTTAAATTATGCTCTAGTATATGTATTTGTTACCGTAAGTAGAAGAAAGAACAGATTGAATACTTTTCGAATTGTGAACTGGCAAGCATATTACTATGCGACGGTAATTTTTTTATCTGTGACTATCTTTTTAATGATGTTGATTGATTTTGATTCTTTTTAAGCGTTAAAATTTCCAGCTCAATATGATGATTCGACATACAATAAACCACACCGTTTTTTAAGTGAAGGATGCTTGACTGTTTTATCTATATAATTTCATGACCGTCAGTTGATTCTTGTAAGGGAGACACAAATTACAGTGGAGAAAAGTTCCAGCGAGTTGATGGAAGCGAAATAGCCAGTGGGTTGAATGTGAAATATTTTTAAGGAGTGCGTGTAATCGGTACGATATTGTTTTGGAGGACTGTGCAAAACAATATAGTGAATCTTTTACACTAACGTGTTTTTGTTTTATTAACCTTTATCCCATTCATTCGCGTGACAATTAAGAGGTATGTTACAAATTTTATTTGAACAGAACTAGAATGATTAATCCACATTGTTTTCTTGTTACTTTTACACTATTATAGGTTGCGATATTCTTTTCGATTTATAATATATAAATAATACCGCTTTTACAGGATGTCGGAGTCTTAATAAAATATTGATATATATTATATCGATCTTTTTAAAACATCGATATCGATAATTCATTAAAAAGATATCGGTATGTAAAAATTCATTATTTATCCGTATCACTTTAGCTAAAGCAGTCATTGTAAATAAACCAAGAACAACGATGTAAATTTCAATTCGATAGACGATTATGCTGAAACTGACATAAACAGTACTCTCCGATCTTAATCCTTGGCTGTAAGAAGATCAAAGCATTTTATAGCAACAACTTAACTCAAGAGAAAACAAAATGTAATTATTTATGTCACAAATCAGTAGTCTGAAAACACTACTTCGGTTGTACGGGTACAACGTCATTGTCCGTAATTAATGGGTAAACTGGACTTCATGTCGCTAAGATAAGTTGTATCATATGCTCACCTCTACATTCTTTTTTGTCTACCTTTCTTGTAGGCAGGTTCTATCAGTGTTATTAGGTGATCATCCTGTTTGAATGCATGTAGTTCTACTTAATAAAAAGAACAGTATCAATTTGGAGAATAGCAGTTTAATAAAGTAGTTTGAGATAAAAATAAAATTTACTTTTATTTAGAGTCCGACCGAAACTGGTTTTTCGGCTGAAACTGGAACCGAAACCGAAACTAAAACTCACAATTATAAAAATTCTTACAAAACTGTTATTTGGTGCATTTTACTTACTATTAACTCCAATTATTATCATTATATAGTCAGAATATTATTTCTATAGCGGCTATTTAGAGAAAAAAAATTAAATGTAAAAACGAAATACTTAGAAGTAAAACAAAACACAGCGAAGATTATAGAACAAATAGAGAAGAAAAAATATTATTACAACGCCTTTGAAAAGTGTAACAAGAACCGCAACGTTTTTAATAATTATTTTGTAAGTATAAGTTCCATCTTAGCTGGGAAAATTATACAGTCCTTCAACTCAGGTACTTATAGTAATAGCAATCACAACCGGCTATGCTCCGATCAAATATTAAATAATTCACATACTAACAATATTAACTCCTTATCTCAATTAGAACCTTGCACTGAATACGAAGTGATAAAAATTATTGACAGTTTAGATATTAACACAAGTTGGGAATAGATGAAATACCAACTAAGTCCATAAAATGTTTAAAAATTTAATAATTAGTAACCTTACTAAATGTATAAATACTTGTCTTATTAACGGTGAATTTCCCGATTGTCTAAAAATTGCGAAAGTAACTCCTATATATAAAGCTGGCGCTAAGACTGGTCCAGGTAACTACCGGCCTATTTCGGTGCTGCCAGTTTTATCTAAGGTGTTTGAAAAAGTTATGTACACTCGTGTATTTAATTATCTCACACATATAAAATTCTTGTATAAACACCAGTTTGGATTTCTTCCTAACTCCAGTACTCTATCAGCAACAATCGATCTTGTTACCAAAATTAAAGATAATATCGATAAAAAACAATTAGTTCTTGGCATATTCATAGACCTCAAAAAGGAGTTTGACACGGTAAGTCATTCCATTCTTTTAAATAAATTAAAACGTATTGGTATCCATAACAGAGCTTTAAAAATATTTCAGTCCTATCACACTAGCAGATACCTACCAAATAGTTAAAATGGGTGACACCCAAACCAACTCGGACAAAATAGAGTTTGGAATACCACAGGGATCCGTATTGGGCCCCTTATTGTTTTCTTATTTTCATAAATGACATTAAAGATGCCGATCTAATTGGAGAAATCTCACTACATGCAGACGATACAAATATTTTTTACTTTGACCATTCTATTGATAGTTTTATAAAAGACGCACAACAAGACCTGAGAACGTTAAGCCTTTGGCTAAAGTGTAACCTACTAACAGTTAATATTGATAAATCGTCATTCGTTATTTTTACTGCAAAAAAACAAAAAGAGTCCGCATTTTTCTCCGCTCACTATTGACAACAAGCCCATTAGACAGACAATGTAGAAAAATATTTCGGCCTAATTTTAGATAATTGACTAACGTTTAAAGCACATCTGAAATCGGTGCGATCTAAGATAATTCCATTAATTGGGATACTAAGTAATATTTCAAAGTGCACGCCATTTAAGATTCGACATACATTATACAACACTTTAGTCAAACCACATTTAGAGTATGTAATACAAATTTGGGGTCAGACTGCAAAGACTAATATTAACAACTTACAAAGAACACAAAACAAGGTAGTTAAAATTTTATTTAAACATAACGCCTGCACACCATCTCACCATATTTACAATAAGACCAACATATTAAATATTACACAACTATACATTTATTCCACATGTGTTCTAATCCAAAAAATATTAACAAACAAAATAAAAACCCTAATAATATTTAGTAAAAAATCAAACAAATATTCCGTACGACGCAAACACAACATAGAATTACCTACAACAAGGACCTTGTACGGCATTAGAAACAAAAAGTTTGAAGGAGCCCAGCTATATAATAATTTACCTGATCATATACACTAGCCTCTCTCTATTAACTTTTAAAAAAGATTAAAACCATACTTAATGAAGAACGTATAATTTAACACACTTCTATTTACTTTTTGTAGTTAACAATTTTCTCATAGATTAAGTGAATAATGTAATATTCTTTATGAGAAATAACTTTTTTTAAACCTAAAATAAGTCTTGATATTGACGTTTTGTCTGTTCGATATAGTGTAAAGAAGACGGGTCTGAAATATAGCGGGACGGAGATCTCTGTAAGTCGCTACGGAGAAACTCTCCTCGTGTATGATAACTGTTGTGCATCTGTGATAGACTGATAGTGTTACGGTGTGGAGTGGTTTAAGATGGTGTTACAAGCGACTTGTCCGTAGGAGACATCTGGTGGCTGTTGTCAGAGTCACGTGAGCCATTTCAATTCTTTTTAGTATAAGAGATGTTTAGTCATCATGGTTTTTTTTGGAATCCTCTTTGAGATTTCTAAAAATATAATATATTCACTTGGGAATAGATTTATATTTAAAAAAAATGTATTTAAGTATGTAGGCATTAGTTTTTCAAATTAAATATATTATAGCAAAAATGCCTTGAAGTGATGGAGAAATACACTCGGGAGCTGGGCCTTTGCATAAAAAGTATATTTATCAGTAACACTTTATAATTCGGGCGGTATAACTACGTATGAAATGCCGGATGCAGACTCCCGACTGCCGATTCTTGTTTCCCTTTAATATTAATTAACCTTCGCATAAGCATTTATTAAAAAAAACTTATATAAAACAAGATGTAATGAAATCATAAATTTCAAAAACCTTTAAATATTACAATGACATTAATAACTAGTTGAAATAATTGTATACAATCATATATAGGTTGCATAACAATCTTGCGTCCTGTTCATCCGTGTTGCTATTGGTTTCTAATATATAATTCAGTTATCTATAAACAAACTACTAATTGTGACTGTTCCATTAAATACTAAATATTGGAATTTAAAGCGCCTACGAGGATGGATTAAAAAGTAGTGAGACATAGAAATATGAGTCCAGCGTTTTTTCAATTTGGGGACAAGATGAAAATCATAGGCACCAGACCTGGTAAATGAGGCGATGCTTAATCAATAAGAAGCCAGCTTGCTAAATGGCAGCCCCCGCAACTCCCAACCTTTGTGCGGCTGCGTTGTCAAGATGAAAGAGCTCGCCTCTTCAAATTTTTCCTTTCCTTATTTCATTGATGAATTCATCCGTCAAAGAACACCGACATAGTGCAAAGGAATAGCTCGTTGAAGTGGCATAGGGCCGGTCATATAGCCGGAAGCTGCATTAAATTGACCTGTAATTGTGGTTTAACTCTCAACATTTTCCCGTCTCAATCCTGAAATATTGAGGCGATGACCTTGCCAGGTGATGCCACGGCTAGTCCTTCGGGGTCGGCGATGATGGCCATTTCCGTTTCATTTGTCAGATAAAAGGATTAACCCCGATTTTGTTAACTGTTACAAATAGAGGCAAAATGTTTTCAGAATCTTCTTATAACTTATCCAACAATATCTTACAAATGTCATGTCGATTTTATTTTTGACGCTCAGTTAATATTTTCAGCGCCCATCTTGCGGAGACAATATGGATTGAATACGCTATACGAAATGCCCGTTTCTTGAATTAAGTACCGGATGGTAATTCTTTCTTTATACAATTTTTTTTAAATTATGCAACATTTCTCGATGAAAGGCCGCAACGATGTTCGTCTTCCTACTCAAATTTGAGAAGTCCACTTTGCGACGGTGGGATACGGCAGAGTAGACTTCTCTAATATTTCCTCCAAATCGTAATGAATCTTTTCCATCGTTATTTTTTTCAAACTGAGGTTTTTTAAAGAACCGCACTTGGTTTTTCTCCAATATCGACAACTCGTTTGGACACAAAGCAAGCGAATGACTATATTCAGAAAAAAAAAAAAAGATTCGAAGACTTTTCTTTATTAACAATACAAATATTTGAACTGCGTATTGTCTTTAGTATTTTTTTCCTAAAAATGTATATATCGTTCTCACCACTTTTTGATGCCTCCTCATAGAAGAACCGTCCATCTCTTTTAGGTAACTTGAAATGGGTTTTTGAAGTAAAGTCGAGTGATGTGAGCTCGGTTGTTGTAATGGTACACTTAACTATCGCTGCAATTTTGAAGTCGTTTAATTTTGATAACACATCAACTTCTGAAATAAGTTTCGGTTTCGCCAAAAGTTTCGGCCAAATTCGGCTGCAACCGAAACTGCCGCCGAAACCGATTTTTGGCCAAAACTGAAAGCGTAATTTTGGTCGTACATTACTCTTATTATAAGCAAATTTTAACTGTATTTTTTTTTCTTTTAAAACATTTTTTCTTTTTATGGTCACTCCTAAAGTTACACAAGGTTAATCCTAATGTTACGGTATGTAGTTAAATCAATAAGAAAGTGTCAATCCGATATAAAATAAATATAATTGAATTGTAGGAAAGATGCGTGTTCGGTTGCTAGCCGCAAATTAATAGCTAAAGATGTTAATAATCAAAATATGCACAAATTGTCTTGATTGAATGACTTTTACATTTTACTGGTTTATTAATACTTTGTAATCAAAGACAAAGAATTTAAGTTTCACCAACTTCAAACTGATATGGTACTCACATTTTTTTAGTAGACGGTTCTGTGATCAATTTTATTTCGGATATCTTATTTCTTTGAACACAAAGCATGCTTTGCTGATACCAATTTCTATCAGCACCACAAGAACGTCTGCACGTTCTTTTACTTTTATTGTCTGATGGTTCTAAAAACTGACACGACCGAATAGAAATTAGGTGCAGGAGGCACATTACAGGTAGTACATGAATTTTTGCTTATGCAGTCGACAAGAGATGTCCTGAAGCAGTGCTTTTTGTTCAAAATAATTTAATATAGTTTTTATTGTATAGTCAGAATACTATTTCTGCAGCGGGTATTTAGAGAAAAGAAGTATCGATATCGATGTAATGTCTGTCCGAGATCGTGTATAAAAGACGGGTCTGAAATAAAGAAAGGAAAGATCCTTGTAAGCCGCTGCCCGAAACGGAACTCTCCTCGTGTGTGATAAGTGTTGTGCATCTGTGATAGTGTTAGTGTGTTGAGTGGTGTTCTGCATCGACTAATCCGTACGAGACATCGCGGCTCTTGTCGGGTCACGTGAGCCATTGCAACTTCATGAACTAGTCGCAGCTAATTTGTGGTCATGATGGTCATATGTGCATTAACACAGTAATAGAAATTCAGGCACGCATGAGCACCAAGAAACAATGTTAAGTGGCATTACATTTCAATGTATGAACCTCACTTGTTAAAGTAAATATTGTTAACATTATTTAATAAAAATGTTGATATAGTTTCATGATCGTCTTGTTCCTTCTTGGCATTGTTAGATAGGAGGGAAATTGAATAACAAAACAAGAAAAATTTGAAACTTCATTTATTTTATAAAAATAAATGTTTTGACGACAAATAGTTTATCATATTCGGGGTCCTTACGAATTCACCAACCTCTATCCGAGTTTCCCATCAGAAATGTTTCAAGACGTTGTAAAAAATTCAGTTTTTACAAAAGTTATCATTTATTTTATTTATTTTTATCTTAAAACATTAACAACATTACACTTTCACATCTACATCTAATAACGGTCGATCACGTTTTTTTACATAATATAACATTGGCGTTTACGAAAATAACCATTTATGACACATACAATGACTTCGTATCGACTGTTAAAATAATGTCGATTAGGCCCAGTAATGACTAATTATATTATTATCGCATAACAGGTGTAGGTCTACACAGCATATTCCTAAATTAAGTTTATAAAATGCAGTTAAAATACCAGAAAAAAGCAACACAATAATTCAATCATTACATTTTATATGTTAAACTACTTTAGATAAAAATATTTCCTATACAAAAGTATGGCCATGTTGAAATAATATTAAAAATATGGATATAAAGCAATAATATTACTATAATTTAAAATATATTTTCTTGGCTACAGCTTAAATTAAAACTGGTTGGTTGATATACCACCAAATATGTTCTAAAATGAACACTAATCAAATTATTCAAGTATGTTTCAGTAGTCGAGAACTTATGAAGGGATTATCGTTTTCTATTTTAGTAAATGTTTAATAAAACGATATTTAATATTAAGTTATATACGTTGAAAAAATTATAACGTTAGGCTTTAAAATTATTGAACGACTTGCATGAAGGCTCTACACACTTAGCTAGCGCTATCAACATACGAATGAGAAACTGAATACATATATATGAATTACTAAAGCATATATCGGCGTTATATATACAGTAATAATACACACTATAATAAGGCCAATTAACACATAGAATCCAAGCTAACAAAGTATAAAATCGATCCTGATTGGCTGGGTCGGCCTAAGCTGGAAGCTAAGTGGAAGCTGGAATTGGTGGGCCACTCAATCATTGCATGATTTTCAGCCAATAGGATGATCGTATGTTTTGGCGCCAAAAAAGAATGACAAAAGACTTTCTTTATGTATGTTCCTTCTCTTAATTGTCCCAGATAGAATGTTAACTAATTATAAAACGAGAGGTTTATTCAAAGGCACGTTAATTGCAGCCAGTTTAGTGTTTTACAGTAATTCTATTGTTAATAATACAAGACCGTATACAACGCTAATGACGAAAGCTCGTTCCAACGTATTCTACATTTTACAAGATTATATAAAGTAAGGTAAAATTCTGATTGATTATGCAAACGAAAAGTATTTCTATCATTGACTAAAGCGTTTACTAATTAAGGATGGGATTTGGTAAAATTAGCACAGAAAAGTTAATAAATAAATTACATAAAAAAAAAACATCCGCATAAGCTGCTTCGCTTGTCGGAAAGCGCTATTAGATTATAACATTCATGGCAAACATTACAGAATACAAATTTATAATCGTTACTATTTTATGATAAAAAGTTCTCTAATCCCCATAAACGCATTGTTTCATAGACAAATATTCAATATTTCATTAAGTGAATGCATCATTTAAAAGTGATAAGGCGTTACTGAAAAAACAACGAGCTCGATTCGCCTAATCTCTTTAATAATTTGGTGTACTATTGTAACGTTCTAGGTTCACATTAACACAATTTTCACCTAAAGATACACACAGACGTACAAAATGCTCTAAGACACAAAACCGAAAGCAAATACAAGTGTACCCTGATAATAGCAACATATTACGCATTCCAAATGTCTTAAATAACAGTACTGGCCGAGTTATTGGTGTTTGAGAAATACGTATTTCTAAACAATGGTATGTACAATGTCGTTTAATAGTTGTATATCAGCAGGAGGTCTATCCAATAGATGATTTATTTATTTAGTATAACATCATTCAAAATCAATTGGTTAAATAATATCGTAATTGAAAGTTATAAATTAAACGCTTTTAAGTATACTCTATAGTAAAATGAGATAAATCGGTTTAAAATATTTTATGAATTTTTCTTATTCAAAATCTTCTGTCATGTTATAATATATAAAAAAATCTTTCATTAATAGTAATGAACGTTCTACATTACTATTAAGTGACAAATTTTACTATTTATCTTTAAAAAAATGTATAAACTTTAAAAGGCAAACGAAAAAACCAATCACGCGTGTTCTGTTTCCAACTAAAACTTAATGGCACATAATCTGCTGACCGCTAAACATTTATATTACAAGTCTGAGAGTGGTGTCCCCTTTTACAGGGGGCCGTCTGAAGCGAAACCACCGCGGTATCTATTTCAGCCGCAAAGTGGCAGTGTGAAAACACTACCGTAGAGAGCGGATTTACTGGGTAAAAGAGACGTAACATATGACTCAAGGTAGCGAGCAGACTTGTAAGGCAAGGTAAAATTTATCAGGTAAACTTTTCGCTTGTCTCGGCGCTATACTTAAAAAAAAAAGTTATTATTTTATTCGCACTTTACTTTCGTTTCATAGATAAATCCAAAAGAATAATCCCAACCGCTGATATACAAAACAGATCGCGAATTCAACACCCAAACCGCTATGAGGCGTCGCTCTCGTGGGGGTCGGGGGGCTGCTGCGGGATGTAGTTCCACCTGGCGCGCACCTCGGCGGCGGGCCCCGGCGCGGGGGCGGTGGCGCGCCTCGCCCGCACCACCGCCAGGTGGCGCTGGATGTAGTGCTCGTGCGGCGCCAGTGCGGCCGCGCGGCTCAAACATTCTTCAGCCACGGCCAGCTTGCCGCGCTCCACCGCCACCACGCACAGGTTGTGCAGCGCTTGCACGTTCTCCGGCTCCAGTTCGAGGATGCGACGGTAGCACTGCGATGGTGAATTATTAATGAAGGTTATTAAATGATCTATTGATAAATAACAATAGGAGCTTAAAGGTAATGGAATCGGTTCCGACGGTTTGAGCTATTGTAGTGCACAAGGGTACGCGTAAAAATAGGTGACACTTTGATAACTACTCTTGTACTTCGGTTGTTGGGATATCGAACCTACTTTTTACATGCCCATGTGAAACATGGATCATCTTCTTTATAGGCAATCAGGTGATCGGGACCGCATTGTCTTAACCAAGTAGTCTAGTAGAAGTAGTCGAAAAGTTGTCGAGGCATCGCAGGATTCAGAATCCACTTCCGGTGTCCAGAGCGCTAACCTACGCTACTGGGACGACGGAGGCAGTTTATTGACATGTTTTTAATAACCCCCCCCCCCCTTACAATTAATTAATCCGTAATTAATTGCGGTTAAGATTTACGGACAGGAACAGATTTGTAATATAGTAAAGTCGGAGCCGAGTGATTTGATTCGGTTGTATTACGATACACGCGTACAAAAGGCAAAAAACATTTTTTACCTAAAAATAAAACTCATGTTTCAAAATGAATAGCATAAAAACTTAACCACCAGGAACAATGCGAAATATATGACGCAAAACAACTTACACTCTCAGCGGCATCCAGATCCTTAACCGAGTTGATATAGATATCGCCCAAAAGGACCAGAGCTTTAATATGGTCCGGGTGATGTCGCACCAGCTGCTTCAGAAACGGCGCCGCCTCCAAAGGCCTCCTTCGATCCGCTAGAAGCAGCGCCAAATTGAAAAGCGCCGAGCGAAAGTCCGGCTTGAGGTGCACGGCCGCGCGGAACCATCTCTCCGCGCACTCCGCGTCGCCTTCGTCCATACACACCATGCCTAAGTTGAAGTGAACCCGCTCGTTCGTCCCTGGAAATCGATTAAAAATATATTACTTATTTTGTTCAAGAAAATATTCGATTTTATGAAGAAGTCAAGGATTGTCTTGTTTTAAATTTTCTAATTATTTTTGACTTGCATCATAAATTTAGGGCATTGAACACTAAAGGAAAAAGCATTATGTATCAATCAAATTAGTTTTGAACATATACACATATAATTATACTTAATTACTATACTGGTGGATACTTCAACAACATTTCATAATTGAATTAAAACATTTTCCTTTCTTTCCATTTTCCTTTCTTTCATAATATGAATTAAATGTCGAAAACAAAATCTTACGTCCAATAAAAACTGTAGTTATATCTAAAAACGTTTATATTTCCAATAACGAATACAATCTTACTTACCATCTTTATCCAACAATTTCAGAAGCCTTTGCCGCGCTAAATGCCTCAAATCAGCCGCGCCCAACTCTTGAAGCAAAATGGCGGAGTTCAGTAACGCCTGTTCATGTTCAGGTTCTAGTTCCAGCGCCTTGTCTAAGTACGCTAGAGCTTGAGAGGCTTTGCCTTGCTCCAACAAAACGACACCCAGCTGTAATAATATTATAAACCATAACGTCGGTGCAATTATAGGTGATCTCTCTTGCTAAAAAAATATTTTACTCATATAAAAGTCTGAAAACAAATCGTGTAGTATTTTGTTTTAATGCACGAGTTAAACTCGGTTCTCATATGCATTTTCCTAGTTATCATGGGGTCTGCTTCTAATCCATCTAGATTTAACTGACAACCCAAAGGGTAAACTGCACCCGATGAATGAACTAGTTGTTAGTAAATTTAAAGGCACAGATATCGTATAACGACTACCAAAGATGATCTTGACAACCGCAAACAACCTGTTACATGTCCATCCGATGCAAAGTCAAAGTCAAATATCTTTATTCAATATGGAAGCATTACACTTTCTTATTGATGGTCAAATAATCTACCACCGGTTCGGAAATGGAAACCTCTGACCTGAGAAGAACCGGCGTAAGAAACTCAGCGGAACTTTTTCTTTTGATGCATGGATCATCTTAATTTTTTAAGGTGATCAGGCCATATGTCCTAACCAATCAGAAAACAGCGAAAACAGAACGTTGTTTCGAGCAGATTCAGTGATTAGAACCACGACCTCCGGATTATAAAGCAAGGACCAATTCACGGTCCTCGTAGTGTGTGGTTTCGCTACACAGATTTCAGACCTTACCCAACTGAAGTTTACTAAGCCATTAATAGAATATTCTGACTTATAAAATTGTATTTACTCGTTTCAACATAAATATGTTGTTTTTAATGAGTCAAGTATTCCAAGACGAGATAACAGATAACATTATGCACTTACGTTGTAGTATATATCTGGGTTGCCGCTATCATACAACAACGCCCTCTCATACACCTCCTGCGCCTCCTTCGTACGATTCAGTTTGATCAGGATATCGCCCCTGTTTATATACGCCTGCGTATAATCGGCTCGCATGCTTATCGCCTGCCTATAAAGCATATCGGCTTCTTCCAACCTGGTAGCGTTTTTGGAGATCAGGTTGGCGAGGTTAAGAAATACGTTCAGATGGTTGGGTGCGATCCTGGCTTGGTAGGACTCCCCTGGTTTCGCTTTCGGGAGCAGGGATTTCGCCTTTACATAAGCCTCTTCCGCTTCTTGGTAACGGCCCAAATGATTGTACGTGCGCCCGACGTTTATATGTGCCCCTACGTCGTCTGGTTGCACGTTAACAGCCGTGTTGAAGAATTCTAAAGCCTCGGCGTACTTTCCTTCAGCTTCTAGAGCATGGCCAACGTTGTTGTACAGTTTGGCATTGTTACGGTTAACCTGAAAGAATTATGGAGTGTTTAGAAATTGAAGTAAGTTTTATACATTGTTTGTTATTTAATTAATAGCACTTGGTATTGTTACGTACAAATTTAGCTAAAAACTTATTTAATAATGCCGTTATAAAAGTCATAACAATTTGATGCGAAAATTATATCACTTAATTTCGATTTGTACTGCCTATTTAAAAATGCAAACGAGTCAAGCGAGATTATTTAAAAACCTACGTTTCATACTAACTCTATGTAATAATTTACAAATTGATTAAATTTAGTTTGTGTTATAATGAGCATCGGCTTCGTTCGATCCTTAGTACTTAAACCCATAATGATAATCCATGTAGCAGCAAACTTACATATAAACAAGCATTAAATGATAATACAAATGAACATAATTTTAATTATTAAAGCTTACTTTCAATCCGGACGCAAATATGGAGTATTCAGTCTTCCAATCCCAATTCCTAACATACGTCTTAGCGCTAAAGGCAAGCAGCAAGAAGATAAGAGAAGCTGCGGCCAGTGCGGCTCTCTTCTTGGCCAGCAGCCTCCAGCCATGCGCTACCAAGAGGCACCAGCCCATTGAAGGCATGTACAGAACCCTTTCGGCTACAACGAACCCCACGGGGAAGAAAAGATTGGACGCGGGCAGGAATGGCAGCACCAGTAATGCGAGACCCTATAATAGAACACATTTTATATAGTATTTTAAAGGTTTGACTACTCAAACGATAATAATAAGATATAAAGGGATATCATTTGTTTGTTCTGTCTAATTTGGCGTCTTTGCGGTTTTATATATTTCTTTGCAAACAAATATTTATAGGTGCGTATCAATAAATATTTGTCTACACATTGTATTTTTATGTATATAATGTGAGGCTAATATTAAAATCCCACATTTAAAAATATCAGGTAGAGTCCCCTAAACCCAGATTATAGATTAAACTGTGTTTTTAGCAGTACAAATATTGTGATTAAACCGGCCGCAAAGCTTTAAAACAACAATCCATAGGACACGCTATGGAAATACTCGAAACAAACCAGTATTGTACTGAAAATTAATTACAGATTTTAGCAAACAATCTTAATAATAGTAACACAACAACTATATCGTAATTATTATAGTACATTATCATGATCACCTTGTGTTAGTCCACTGCTGGACATAGGCATCCCCTAATGCACGCCTTTTCCGTTTTGGAACGTATTCCACCGCGCTGGTCAATGCGGGTTGCAGGGTGTACCGACTTTTTACATGCCCATCCGACGCATGGATCATCTTACTGTTCAAACAATTGGGTGATCGGCCCAAATTGCCCTAACCAACTAGGGAACAATGAAAATTTGTCAAGTCCCCGCAGTCTTCGAGCCCACGACCTCCGGTTTCTAAAGCACACGCCCTTACCACTAGGCTACGGGGCAGTCTATTATAGTACGCTACAATTTATTTTATACCATTACGATTCAATTAATTATTTCATGTAAGCAAATAGATGATAAATCAACTAACCATAGACAAAGCGGAAGAGCGCGTCCTCAACGCATGGAAGGCGGCTGCGACCAAAATGGCCGCCAACGCGACAGTTGCCAAGTTACGTGGGTCCCGCCAAGACCTTAACAATGCGACAGTTCCCATAGTCCAATCGCAACATAGAGCATCGGGCAATGTCAGCAGCCACGCATTTAGGGCTGGCAGGTAAGCGAATGTTAAATGCCTGAAATACAATAGTTTTAGTCGTTATTTTGCAATGTATATTGTACGAAAGTTGCTGCGTTGTGATTGTGTCAGAAGCTGTTATATTTAAATGTATTACGAAAATGGTATTTGATGATGGCTTCAATAGAAATACATATTTCAAAGGGTTAAATGTATAAGATTAATAAATGTCTGAGCTAACGACGAGAAATGTAAGTCCTTGAACTTATAATAAAACTTACCTCGCAGGCGGTGAGGCGGCGCCCGCGGGGTTGTCAAATCTGGTAAAAACGGGTAGCTGCGCGCCCATAACGTGTAGCCTTGCTGCCAGAAGGGCTAGTGTCGCACAGCAGACGGTGGCAACCCTGCGAGCCGCTTCACCACAAGCACAGCCCCAGCCGGAGCCTTTGCCCCAAGCTTCGAGCCAAGAACGGCCACTCATGGTGGAGTTGCGACGCTGTAAAACAATTATTAGCTGTATAAATAATACCCTTTATACTATGTATAAAATATACAAACATTTTCAAAGTATCGATAACATAATGTTGCATTGATTGTTATCTACTTCCAATGTTTTGAAGTAATTACAGCGATCGTGGTCGCAAGGCATACCGTGGTGACTAAATACTGTGGTGGCACTCTATTTCCTTTAGGGAGTATTTAGACCGTAGCGCACCACGCTGGTCCAGTGCGGGTTGGTGGGTGCACCGACTTTTTACATGACTGAAGCAACGATCATCTTATATTTCAGACAGTTCGGGTGATTGGCCCAAATTGGCCTTAACAACTCGAAAAGAACGATAACACTAAGTTATTTTTGGATTCGAACCTATGACCTCCGGTTTATAAAACAGGGGTTATCACGTCTAGGCCACGGAGGTGGTAAGGTATTATCGCAAATTTATCAAAATCTCTATTAAATCGTTTCTTACTGCTTACAGGTAATTTTGGAATATAACAAATTTCATATAAAAAATCGTTATAATTTTTGAGTAAAAAAATACATCCATTTTCGCAGCCTTTGTATTAATAGGAATATTTGTATCTTTCAATATACCGAGACAAATTTTAAATGTAATATAACTTCAATGCTTCCTTCAAATCTATTTGTACTTCGCTGGGATCGCAATAACCGAGTAAAATTGAATAGGAAATTCCATACACGTGCGCGGAGCGTCCATTGTGATGTTCTCATTCTAAACTCTATTTAATGGCTATTTCAATATATATATATAAACATGTGTCTATATGTATATGTTACCAGTAGGGTTGTATCAAACAAAATTTCCACATCGTTGGTTTGTACCTTTAAAGTTAAACTGGCCTTTGGCCAAAGCTTGTTCAAACTGTGACACGCTATTTTTAACAGAGCGCAAATAACTGTTTTTTGAAACGGTGACTTTTGCGTTTCGATAAAGGAATTTATCAATTTATTTACACCGAAAAATGTTTAAGAACATTCACAGATGTTACGAGGTGTTTGTATGTACAAATAACATGATGATTTTAAAAAAATGTATTACTAATGATTCCTAAAAATTATAATAACCGAAAATATTTGTAGTCACTGGTATACCGTCCTAATATTTTAAATTAAAAATTAAGACGTTTGGAATCTAAAATAATCTGGAACTCACTTTTCGCATACAGAATGTACTTTTGTAGAATTAAAAAATAATAATATTTAATTCTCTTACTGAGTTGTTCTTCCTTGGAATAAACAATTTTAAAGAAAATAAGTGTGTTACCACACATAGCCTTATTTCAATTACCATTAATATTATTCAATACGTATTGGATTTTATTAAAAAAAAAATATTTCTACCATCTTGTTTACAAAAACTGATTTAATATCGAAGGTAGGTCATAATTATGAATTTAACTATCAAAAGTTTTAATACAAATAAATTACCGTTTTAATAAATTTCAACAATATCAGCATCCTCAAGTATTATTACAGATTTTTTAAGTATTTTTCTAACTTCCAAGTTTTAGCATAAAATTTATATAAAAAGATCCTTTCCGGCAATAAATATGTTCAGTCCGTATTATTTATGCGATCCTAGGTATAAGGGTTACCGTAAGCTCTAAGGATAACCGATAAAATGCTTCAATGAACATAACATAATCCTTTCCACGCTGTTTTTATTTTATTTATGCGATCGAGCGATCAAATTTATTTCGTTTTTCATTGTAAGCTTATAGTTAAAGTCCGAATATAAGGCAAAAGCCGTACGGATATCAAGCAGTTATTATTAGACGTATTTTCTTACGCACTAAGGCATATAATTACAAAATATACATGTACATTTTAATTTTCACCATAGGACATTTACTATAAGTTTACTTTGAAGTGGATCATTGTTGATTGTCATTATTATTTTATATTTATAAGGTCAAAATTTTGTCATGTTTAATGCATTAGTAAGAAAAGTAATATTCAACATTTCCAAAGTTTACCAAAAAATACTTTAAGCTTGTTTTCAAACAATTTTCATATCTTTTTAATTCTATCTTTAAAACTAACCTTCTGCGCTACAAAAAGTTCGTAGACGACACAAACAGCCGTCACTGTGATGCCCTGCTCTTTGCACAGCATGGCGACGCCACGCACGCCGTGCAAGCCACTAGATAACGCCAATCTGAAATTATGATAACATTGTTTATTTAGATTTCCCGTCTTAGGCAATTTTCTAAGAATAAGCTAGGCTATAATCACCCAGTATCACGTAGCGACTAGCACATGATCTCCTTAAATCACAAAGTAAACTGAATTAGATAATTGGATTTGCATCATTAAATATCAGAATACAGAATTCGAAATTATCAGAATACAGAATTCTTTCAACTGATTGCCAATGATATATAACGCATTAACACAAAGCAAAATGGTGTTAAAAATCAAACCGCATCTATTAGTAGAACTTTGCGTAAAGTCGATGTGAAATAATAAGAAAGCCTGATTTTTCGGTAGATGTTTAATTTATATATAATGCAGATATTTTTAGTAAAGATCCATATAACAGTTTAATACGATCCGTAGAGTCATGTTTTCGTGTAATAAAACCGAATTGTTGTTGGTTTGTTTATACAAGGGCCAACATGAGATAAAAATTAGTGGAAACAATGGAACCTATAGCAAAAAAAATACGCATATTGTTCATCTTCATCATCATCATTGCGTTAGACCACTGCTGAGGACCCTGATACCCTCACTTAGGTTGACCTATCCCACCGTGATCAATGCGTGTGGACCATTTCGCCCATCGACGCATGGATATCTACTTCGGAATTGTGATCGGTCCAGTTGTCCTAACCAACTAGGACAATGAATTTGGTCCAGATCGATCATGAAGTCCGCTTTTAGCAGCACATCCACTACGATCTCTACTTTTCGGAAATGAGTGATCGCATAGTTGCTTTAGCTAGGAACAACATTATGAAAATCTTAGTTGGAGTCACCACTTACGGATTTCGATTACTAAATATAGTTTCCGACGTTTCAAGATTCTTTCCTAGGTATCGAGCGATCCGGCAATTGCTGTATATAAAATCAATATTATATAATATATATATATATATTCTCCAGACCTGATCAGATATATATATATATATATATATATCAGTCTGCCCGTGATCATGGATCATGACCTGATATATATTGATATGTATAATAATCGCGTTAATAAAAGAAATAATTATGAACAATTCTTATTTTTTTTTAACAACGCGTGTTTATTACCATGGTATATATTGTTTGTTTCAATTTCTTTTATCTAACACACGTTGTTTTAGTCTAGTTAGAGGTCTCAAAAATAACAAAGCATAAAAAAGTTTGGTTTTTATTAAACCTAAAATAAGAATAGGTTCAAATGATATGCATGAACACAGCCATTTATTACTTTTAAAAGCTTTCTCAAAATAACCGTGAATTATTCAATCTAGATCAAGTTATGTTAATAAAATTGGTTTAATGTACTGCGTGACAGCCATGACACGTCATTTGTAAATGAACAGGATGGGCATGAATAAAGCATTTGATGTCCAGCACATTTCCTGCATATTATATCGTCCATTTCACGTTAAATTTAATGTCACTATTTTAGTACAGACTTAATATAAAATAAACGTCACGTAATGTAATCTAATTATAAATACAAGTAGGACGTTGTTTTATTCTTTAGGATAGAAAAAACTGATTGGATTTCTGATAATTTAATAAATGAAAAATATTTTATTCCAATGTAATCGATAAGGTTGAAGTGTATTTATTATTAAAAGACGAAGGCGGCATTAAAATGTTTAAAAAGTTTTATGATAATTTTATAGACCTACTATACAGCTCAAATTAAATTATTTTAGCTATTACTTTTATCTATATTTGGACACGCATATGGACCTTTGAGCGTCATCAAAGTTTCAATTACATTGCAGATGAAAACATTTTCCTTAATAAAACAACCTTACCATGAAGTAATCTATGAACTAGCATTTTACACCTTTTGAATTAGAAAATATGCAATATAAAAAACGTTGGAAATACTGTCTTATATTTATTAGTACATTTATTTTGCTTATTTTACTTTGAGATTCTATTCACTGTTTTATATGTTGTTTGATTTAGACTCGTTTTCACGATATTCTTTAAAAGCAAAATATAGTTAACCATAGAATAATGTTTTATCCAGGTCTTACAAAAAACTTTTTCAAAGGAGTCTGAAAGACAATTTCTCGACATTTTTTACCATGGAAGAAATGTGGACAAAAATGCCATTAGTATTATATGACGACGGAGTCATAAGAGTGAAATATCACACTCGATTTTAGTGACTTTTTATTTTTTATTTTTTTTGCTTACTGAGACAAAGCAGTAGTGTTTTCACACCTACTATTTCTACGATATTTCTACCGTAACGGTGCTATTTTACCGTAAAGCGTAGTGTTTTCACTACTGCTTTACGGAAAATAGCACCGTTGGTCTGACCAGACGGTCCCTTGTAAAAAGGGGACCTACCACCGGTGTAAAAAGGGGACCTACCACCGGGTGACTGAACTCATTTAAATAGACTGTCTGTTTAAATTACTTTCTAATCAATTAATTTTAAAGATTTCATTAATCAACTTTTTTACGTTCAACTAATTATTCGGTACAATATTACAAAGTAAATAATATCTGATAATTGACGTAGCCGAAGAAATATAAAAATATTCAATTTCCGCTTCATCTATAGATTCTGGCTATGGCGGCCGATGGATATTTGCGCATGAGATATTGTAGTGCCCAAATGTGCGTGTAGATACAGGTGCAATTATTTACTCTCACATTCCTATGAGATGGATAACGGAGAGAGATCGGCGCAAGAATTATATTGATCTTGCACCAATTTGATATTTAACTAATTATTATTTAAGTAATAAAAATTAGTAAAATTTTAATAAAACAGTGCAGTCCACCAACAGGAAAACGGTCGCTATAGTCGCTATTATTTTTGAAAAGAGACTTAATTCACATGAATTATATGCTATTTAAATATTGCTACGAAGGAATGTATTCCATTAATATAATAAAAGACTGCCTAAGACACCGATATCGTCATTATACCGCTTAAACGCACAGTCGAAAGCGATTACAATGCCGTTTGTTGAGCATAAATTTGTACGGTTGTCGTGATACGCTCCAACTATTATGAATAGTGAATTTTAGGGGCACAATGAAAATTTCTAAAGTCACCGCTATCCCAATTATTTTGTCGTCCCGAGCGGGGTCCTTAATTGAATCTCCAACTCGCGACCACGAAATTTTTGAAGCTCCCGCTTTTCGCGTTCCTTTGAAAGTAAAATGCAAGTCAAAAGCGCTCTGCAAATAACGTAGAACACAAGCTTAACAAGATTACGTTGTCGTTACAGTACGCTAGATGGCGTAATAATAAGTGTGGTACGCTATAGAGACTTTCGTTTGTTCTAAATGTTGTATCTTTTTGTATATGCTGTTAAGTGAAAAACAGTTTGTAGTGTATGAGTTTAATGATTTTTGTTACTTACAATCGCTCTCAATATTTCTTATCTAAATGAATTGTGAATAAACTCTATAACCCATAATAGTATTTATTGATTAAAAGTTAAAGTTTAGGAATGCTATAAATATTTAGTTGCATTATTTTTTTTATTACATTTAAAAAACATTATAATTGCGTAAAGTTACGAGGTGCGTTAATTTTTTAGTTACATCGTTTGTGTTATTTAAGTTTGTAAATAAAAGTCAATAGCAAAAATATAAAATAACATAACAATTTAATAAAATAGGTTTATCAATCAATTTTATCTTATAAAATATTTTAAACAGCACGCATAACTTACTTTATATATAAGAATTGTTTAAATAGAATATTGTGTTTTTTGAAATAAAATATAACTTAATAACGACTTTAATATAACATAATTGTTTTCTACGACATTGTATTCCAAATTGGAACATGCTCGGCCGAGATAAAAATCGTCTAAGCACACCTGAGCCAACACATTTAAAAAATACAAAACGTTTGCAGCACAGCATTTGTAACTTTTCTTATTACGCTTTCTCCTAAAGATAATAAAAATAAAAAATATTGCCAGTTTTAATATCGAACCAGAATACTACTTGAATATTTTTATACGCTAGCAACACCATTTAATATGTTATCATCAAAATTATGCTGTCGCTTTTATGTTATGATTAATAACTTTTCAGTTCTGGAAGCCATCTAGTTCGGCTTTTTATGGCTTTCTTTATTTATAAATTAATATACGGCAAAGTAGACAATGTATTTTTAATGTATTCAATCTTCATATTTTACAGTGTGGCTACATATATAAAACTGTAGAAGTGTTCGTCCTTCGGATTGAAGCGTGGGGGAAAAGAGGAATTGATTTTACCTACATCGGCCGCCCGAGTGGATTCGTTAGGCTAGATGGGGTCTAATAGGGACATAACGAGGTATACTCGTCTCGTTTTCCAGTTTTCCTCGCTAACGCTGCGAAGCTCGTATTGGCAGTGTGTAAAGTAATGATAGAAAGTTCTCGGAGAGTGAAGTAATGGTGGAAATTCTCTGAAGTTCTGGCACAATCGTTGTTAAGGTTTGTGTTCACGTTATTATAGATTGCTCGTTTTAAAATTTAATTGTTATTTTTCAGTTTATGAAAATAATGATTCACATCTTTGACCTAAATTAAAATGGAGCTTCATAAAGCCAACGTTCTTTACTTCATTTCTTTACGTATTGCTTTACATCAAATTTTTTTTTAAACTTTCAGACTTTCAACATCGTTTAATACAATATTTTAAAGTTACACCGTTCAATTTTCATTGTTTTTAAAGTTTTGAATAAATGTAACGAATAGAGTTTATCTCATATATTTATGAACGGCCCTAATCGCTCTGCGTGGACTATTTTCTACTTAAATCTATTTGGTTTAGATGCAGCTCCACGAACTCAGTAGGTAAGTTGAATATTCTGCTTTCAATTCCGATAGCGCATTTAATATTTTTCGTACACGACGTCGTAAATAAATGTGTAATTACCCGTGTATCTCCTACGGCTTGCGGCGCGGGCGTAGCACAGTAGGGCGCCCAGGAAGAAGACTGATGAAAGCATTTCCGCCCTGCCCACCACACCGGTTACCTGAAACAATTAATCAAAGTGAGCGACCACACGCTAACAGTTCATTGACCGATAACGATCCAATTAGTCTGACGTGTGCGATAATAGATGTCTTATGCTTTGCTATTCGACCGTGAATTCGGTGGTGGATTTTGTTATTGGGATAATAGTTAATTGGCAGGCCGCTTACTAATCAGTGCTGAGCCAGAAATATTATCAAGACTATATTAGCAGAATTTATAGTAACACAAATTTCTTTAAAATATAGGTTAGGTTAGTGATTAGTGGTTGGTCTAATTAAAGATGGAATTGGAAAGATGGATTCATAACGTATACGTAACTGAAGCACTATAAATATAACTAGACCAATAACTTTCTATTGATCGAGTGATATTTTTCTAGCGCTTCTTTAACAAATATTAGGCTGAGTCAGATTAATAATTAAAGAAAGAAGGATGCATTTTTTGACATAAAGTGCAGGTAAATGGCAAAGACGTACTGTATGCATGTATGTATGTATCATGTTTCTTTTTAATGTTTAGTAGTTTTTTTTAATTGCTGACGACATAATGAAGTTACGAATCTTAGCTATTTTGTGCTTATTACTTGTGAAATTATTACATTAAATTTATTTAAATTGAATATAACCTTACTTACCGTTACTAAAAAGCCTGTTTTTAAAAAAATACGAAACCCGTATTTATATGAATGGTGTGCCTTAAAATATTTCAAGTTTGGTAGAACATAAATTGACCGAAACATTTGCACTTCACATGACTTTGTACCCGACGATATTTGATTAAATCAACTTGAGCAAAGTACAGTGCCACCAATATCGGTAATTTGCGGCGAATCGATGTTATAAAACGAGACGAAGGTGGCATTCAGGTAGCAGAAATATGCGGGTAGGTTATTGGAGAGGGCGCATAACCTCGAAAATGTTATAGTGGAAGCGACATTCATGACCTCCCTGCCCCTTACTTCCCGCCTCCTTATTACGGACAGATATGTATATACCTTATATAGATATACGTGGCCAAAGCCATGGGATAATTTGTCGTGTGACACAAATAGTTTTGTTGTTCGACGAAATGTTGACATAATTAGGTCGAAGTAAATATTTGTTATTAAAGATATAGCTATATATTTAGCATACAGAATTGCTTCAGATTAAATAGCCATAGTATTTTATATTGATTACATCTAAGAAGAGTATATTTCTCTACAGTTTTGTGCTTTTTCTACGTTTTATGGGACGATGTACAAATAGTTACTTAGTCCTGGTAACTAACTGCAAGTACAATCCCTTGCTTCAAGTTGTTTGCTTTCTCGAGTTGTAAGTTCCATGTTAAAATATCAACGCGGATACGAATGACATTTTTCATTCTTATATATGTAAAAATTATTTAAGTACACATCGATATGTAAAGTTGATGTATCCTATTGCACTCTAAATTCTTGAAATGTTATGAATACTTTCCAAACATTTCGTAATTCTTATTTTAAAAAAGTTAAAAACAACAGACGTATAAAAACTTTGTTAAAGATATTTTCAAGATGTTTTGTTTTAAGACTGTCAAAGATTCCCAGACGTCTTTTAACATTTTTTGTTTGTTTCTTTTCAATTGCTTATCTAAGGATCTACTGGTTGGAATATAAAGGTCAGCTTAAAATAGCTTTGATATTGAAAGAGGGCTGATTTACATAAAAAAATCTTTTAAATACAGAAGACACGGTTAGGAAATTAAGTATTAAATAAATTCTGCTAAGAGTAATTATAATATCATATAACACGTTAAAAATATTTCTTTGCTACAGTAGCTCAGATAAAACAATGCAAATTAACAGCACAAAAGTATTGTACGCGATAAAACGTGTCGTCACAGAAGTCTTGAAAATAACCGTATACTGTGTGAGGCATTCGTTAATGTTATTTACGACTTGCAACCCACTTTATGTCGTATTTTCAGCAACATATAAGGAATCCCATTAACATAAACATATTTGGAATGTAGAAACATTTTTATCTTGTTAAGAGAATTGTACGAGTTAAGATAAGAAATTGAATTTCAGTGACAGGCAATAATGTTTCTGCTATTGTGAATGTAAATTGTTTATGATAATTACGGGATAAAATATATAAAACCTTATTTCATAAACAATGTTAATAGCAACAAGGTAAGCATAAAATAATTAATAAAAGAAATTCAAGAACATGTTTTCAAATTATTTTATTTGCTGGTTGATAAGTGGCCGGTAACATTTATTAAACAATGAGGAGTTATGTTATTATAAAATATATATATGAATAACATAACTTTCATATATCAGTGGCAAATGAATAATAGAAATGATTTAATTAATATAACAACTAGCACAGTTGCTATATATATACATATACGACGTCGCGTGTGTGTCTGGCGCGTTGCTATGGTTACTTATTTTACATCCGTTACACATATTATTTGGCTCCAATATGATCCTGAGCCAGTTTTGTCCTTCACACACATCACAATACACATCATCAGCCTTCGTTAGTCCACTGCTGGACTTACGCCTCCCCTAATACACCCCTATCCATTAGGGGGTGTGGACCGTATCCCACCACGCTGGTCCAATGCGGGTTGGTGGGTCGATCGACTTTTTACATGCGCATCCGACGCATGGATCATCTTACTTTTCAGACAATTGGGTGATCGGCCCAAATTGCCCTAACCCACTAGGAAACAACAATGAAAATTTGTTGCGTCCCCGCAGGATTCGAACCCACGACCTCCGGTTTCTAAAGCACACGCCCATACCACTAGGCTACGGAGGCAGTCTTGTTTTGTCCTTACTTAAATACGAAACATTACAACGAAGTTTGTCCTCAAATGAACTATTAATAGATTCCACCCATGTTGATTCCGTCCTCGTAAATATTGTCGGAAAACCTAATGGAGGGGCTGTAAACCGTATAAGATATTGTCAGCCACGTCCGATGCCCGTCCATAAAACTTTATATTTAATATATCCTCTCTACTTCATTATAAGAAGCTTTCGGGGGCAAACAGTTTACGTTGTGGCAACAAAATGCAGAGATCATATATCAATTTTCCTGCACACGTTTTAAAAAAAATGTTTGCAATTCGCTATTATTGAAAATATTAAGATATATTAAATGAAAATACATATTTTTATGAAGATTTTTTTCTATTGTCGTTGCGATTTTAATTGTCCCCAAGTGTGTCGGAATTACATCCGAATAAATAATAGTCATAACTAAATAACTGCTTTCTTTACTTTAATACAGGAACATATATAAATTATATCTAATTCCAAATTCAAATGATATTTTTAAATTAATAATCAAACAACCAATAAAAAATAAAACTAATAATTATTAAATACGTATTTCGTATTAAAAAAAAAGCTGGAGCAAGCAGTTTACACTGTGTTATTATTTAAAAATATTTATATTATAACGTTTTACACATAGACGTCCGTTAACAATCTTCAAAAATTTTTAATAGTTGACTGCCTCCGTAGCCTAGTGGTGAGGGCGAGTGATTTAGAAACCGGAGGTCATGGGTTCGAATCCTGGGGGACTCAACAAATTTTCATTGTTGTTATGTAGTTGGTTAAAGCAACTCGGGCCGATCACCCAATTGTCTGAAAAGTAAGATGAACTATGCCGTCCACCAACTAACCCGCATTGGACCAGCGTGGTGGGATACGGTCCAAAAACCACCTAATAGATAAGGCGTGCATTAGGGGAGGCCTATGTCTAGCAGTGGACTAACAGTGGCTGATGATTATGATGTATTAATTGTTTAGTTCCAAACTTATTTTTTTTTTTGAAAAATTTCAAAATTTGATATAAAAACCACACTAATAAAACCCATGTTACATATTCATATGCGCCACGTATTCCATTGTACACTTTGTAATTGTTATATGAAATATGTCTGTACTTAATTATTTTGGCAACAGGTGGCAATATTATTTAATCGAGTGCCCGGGGGCTTCACCGGTCAATGAGATGTAATAGCATGTTTAACGGATACTAAGTGAATTAATTAATTATTATAATAGATGGATTATATGGCAGCTGGTTTGTTAATAGACAATTGTCTGTGGTCGCGTAATTATATTGTTAGATAATTAGTTTTTAGTTATTCAATATAGCTCAATATGGTAGGCAATTAATTAGGCGTTTAACTCTAATAACATTATTTATTAAGTTATTTATGTTTCGCATTATATTTAAGGTATTTGTACGATTCAGGCACTTACGAATATTTATAAATATATGGACTATAGTTTAAAACAATCTAATATATATGTAATTCCCATTAAAAGTTTGACATTAATTCCAATTGACAGTTTGGTCAAAGAATATTACATACCAATGTGTGTCTGTTTGTATCACATTGTTGCCCGTGTGAAAATGTTTTTGTTATGAACATTTCATAATAGGCAAAGCTTTTCCTCTACGTTTCGCGTTAATTAAAAATACTTTCCCTGTCATGAACACACCCTACATTTAATTACACGTAGCTCAAATATAAATTAAACAGCTTTAATTTTTTCAAAGTTCAACGTATTTGTCTAACAACCTCTCGTGTTATTACAAAAATACGTAGTTAAAGGTAAACTTCATTACGTTTAGTTTCATTTCTGTTTTTGTATGATTAATTATTTTCACTTTTACATTAATCTTTAAAGCATATCAGCTTAAAAAATACGAAATTCATAACATTTTTCATCATGCAGCATGCACAGGCAGCACGAAAGAGATAGAATTTTATAATGGTCCCGGTTAAGGTGATTTCTATCAGTTATTAAGAACGTCGGTGTTTGATTTTACTAATATCAAATTTTTACCTAATGTCATTTATCGCTATAAGTTTTAGAAGTTATAAATCCGTAGAAAAATCAACTCAATAAAATGGGTGATACCGAGTAAATTAAGTATTAATTAATATATTAAATTAATTATGATTTATGCCTGGCAATAAAGAGGATTACTATAAGCCTTTTACAACTTGAGCTTTTGTAAACATAATTAAAAGTGTTCAATACTTTTTATTAAATAAACATATTAAACCTTTAATACTAATAACACATACGTCGTTATTTAACGAAATATATTACTTAAATAATGATCTAAAGTATAATAATGACTCTATTATCTCATCGGAATATCTTTTCTAGTAACCATTTTCTTAAGTTTTTACAAGATCGGTTCCTAATTCATTCAGATTTACCTAAACAAAGCATTTCCATCCAAAGTATGGATCATTTTCTATTTTAAGCAATTGTGTAATCATCCCATATTGCCCTAACCATATAGAAAAAACGACCTCCGTTTCAAATACAGCTAATACAAAAGGCCTTCGGAATATAAATAAGGGGCAAAGTCAGTATACAAAATAGATTGAGCAGAATAAGTTAAATAGTATAAAGATACATTGTAAAGGCTAACAGTCGAACTCAGTCACGGCGATTTCAATTTAGAAAGTGTAATGTAGAAACTTTGGACGAATAATTAAAAAGAGGACAGCATTCGGCTACATGGGCGGATTGAAAAACTTTTGCGTAGCACTTTATTTATCGACTCAACTTTCGCTTTTATTCCGCGTTCGTTTGTGTTCCCCTTTGTAATCACAGTTTTTGTCACAGTCCAATTATTAGTTGTCTACTATTGCTGTTTTCTTTTTTTACTTTTTTCGGATAGGACACTGCTATGAGTCGCTCAAGCCATTTTTATTTTATTTTGTTTTAATGAATCTCCTTAGCGTAGTGCTTGCCTTGCTGGTATGGGCGTGTGCTTTAGAAACCGGAGGTCGTGGGTTCGAATCCTGCGGTCCATCCACCAAACCGCATTGGACCAGCGTGGTGGGATACGGTCCAAACCCCTCTAATGGATAGGGGTGTATTAGGGGAGGCCTATGTTCAGCAGTGGACTATTACAGGCTGTTGATTGATTTGATTGAACCTCCTTTCTTTTTCGTAACTATAGCTGATATATCTAATCTAGTTTGATTTTAGTTTAGCGATATTAAAAAAAATTAATATTGAATATGGACATTCAGACGATATTGCATATAATTATTAAATTTGACAGTTCTCAAAGAGCGTCAGTGGCTTAGAATATTTAATAAAACATGTATTTTTAAATTCAAGTTGATCACTTACGACTGTGTTGGTCAGAAGTCGCTATGCAGTAAAATGTATAAGTTAATATTATACAGCACTCGCTTCACATGTAATATATACGTGTATTTTTATGATATATCGTTGAATTAGAGGCTGATTCCACATAAACTTAATAAAGAGCTATGAAGTAGTGTAGTAGTAAGTAAGTAGTAGATGTTGTTAAAAATAAACAAAGAAGATTTGTTCAAAGTACTTATTTAGCCTATAAGTAAATCAATACACAAGATTATGCCATGTAACCATTCTAATCTACCTTGGCCACTACCTTAACGATCTGCACGGACATAGTTGAATTAATTAAACAAAGCCAGAATTAATTAAATAGCATTAATATGGCTTTGCAGCACTTGAAAGACTTGATGTCCTAAAACGGCAGGCAAGGTAATCATCATAGGACATCTAGACATACGAATACCAAGATTAATTAATCGAAGTTAATCGGATTGAGACCGTATTATATCAGAATATTGGAACATTGGTTATTAAGGAATGTACCAGTATTTGTCAGCACGAATACTGGTACTTCCAGAATATTCTTTATCGCAAAAAATTCAATATTCCTTATCACAAAAGTTTTTTAACGAATAACTCATGCAATCATAATTGGCATAAATCTTATATGAGATACATAGCATTGTATAAGTTATTAAATGTAACCCCCTTTAAGCAGTCCAAAAAGATTCAAAATTAGACTTTAATAAGTAAAAAAATGTTTGTGAGCGTTTTTAAACTTTATAACAAATTAAAAATATTTTTCTAATAGAAACAGTAAAGATTGGACCACTTTTATCTAATATATCATGCTACATTGGTAATTCCTATTACAAGGTAATATTAACTAGTAGCCGAGTGAAAAAATGTCGCGCGAAGCTGTCCAGAGTGGAAAAATTGTTTGTGGTTATGAATTGTGAACGCTGCACGCAAATGCGGTTTCGACGCCTCTCGTCAAACTTTTTAAATTTTCACGCGTTCGTACCAAACGTCAGGGGAAACCGGTTTGTGATAGTATAATATGTAACCCGTCCCCTCAATAACTATACTAAGTACAAAATATATAAGGCGTAACATTTGGAAAGGTCTGTAGGTCCCCTTTTTGACCGACGTCCCAAAGGAGGTACAATTTTTTATTTAAATGGTACTTAGTAGCTGTCATGTAATAAGTAGTTTAAAAGATAATTCAAAAATAAAAAAATACAACGTGAAAAATCATTTTCTGAAGTGAAATAAAAAAATATTATCTTTCTAGAAAATTTAACACTCGTGAGTACATAAAATGGTCTTAAAGGGAAAATATTTTTTTATTTCGCTACCAAGTAACATGTTTACTCTCCTCGGAAAGGTAAACCTCTTGTAATGGAGTCAAAACAGGTCATATCGGCAAAGAAAAAACAAACAGACAATGTTTCACGATTTTGTGGCTCGACGCTAATGGGACACTTTAGTGTTACCTTAAATCTTGTACACAAACAGCCCCTTGTTTACTTCAATTACGTGATGTACGAGCACATTTCAAGACGTAAAAAGGACATTTTGTCGACACAAAAATCTAATAATAGTACCTACTGCTCAAATAATTTTATTACGCACAATAAATCAAATGTCGTCAAAATTCCTCTGCGTTTTATAACTATTATATTCTGTTATTAAAACATATTTTTTTATCACTCAATCCCGTGATGTGCTAATCTCTGATCGATCTTTTATGTTAGCAATAGCTAACATAAAAGATCGATAAAAGATCGAATATTTTACTACCTATTTTACATCTCTATCAGTAACAACTGATAGAGATGTAAAATAGGTAGCTAATAGGTAAAATATTCGGTTTCTACACAGTAATTTTTTAAAGTATACATATTACAAATAATAGTTTTATGCATTTAAAAGAATTAAACAAAAAAACGCTTTAATTATACCCAAAGCCTGTTATATTTTTTTCTTTTCCAGTTTAGCAAAGAGTTTCTACATCATATTTTAGAAAATACCGAAATAAAAATAAACGCGATTTACTAATTAGTAAAGATTTTGGACTGACGAACTGACAACCGCTGAAGTCGGAAAGTTCTGAAACGGATACCGAGGCTCGGCAAACCTAGTGTGGGACGACCTGCGCAAGATGGAGCGACGACCGACGACCGAAAGTGGCCGGTGTGGGCTGGATGAGAATAGCCGAAAATAGGAAGCGGTAGCGTGCATTAGGAGAGGCCTATATCCAGCAGTGGACTGAAACTTGCTAATAATGATGAATGATGACGGATTTTTTATAAATAGAGCAACCTAAGTTTACCTCGTTAATCCTGTTATAAAATTTCATTTACCCGTTTCACACTGTCTCCATCTTTTCAGTAGCAAATATTTCATGCATGTTATAAGCAAATATAATCTTCACTCATATTTAGTACGACAGTACGACACTCTTATTTCGTTTATTGATGCAAAGGCTTTTGATATGCTAACAGTCGTTCACAGCGCACTAATTAATTACGCCGCTAATGGCCGGAGAACAGAACAAAGCATCTGAAGCTGGACATTCTCTTTTTGTTCTTCAGGTGTAACCAACCTTTTTCATTGGAGAAGGTAATTTGTCTTATACACAACGAATGATTTCTGTACCTTTCTATTTTAATTAGTTAAATGACTTTAAGTTTTATAAAACAACCATATCGGATTTAAAGAGTAAACTTAAAATAGACTTACTACACCTTGAATTATTTCTACTGTATTTGTAACCTTCTTAAAGTTTCGTGTAATTTATTATATGTCTATAAAAAGTTGGTTTAATATATGATTTAATGCAGTTTTACTCCTAACCATTTTCCAACGTTATTCTGCTTGTAATCCTCCCAGATTAACCTCAATAACAGTTTTTACGCACAGCAACTAGCATCGGTCTCCCACAACATTTCCATGACGAAGCATAGATTATCTAACTATTTAGACAAAATATGATTGGCTATATTGATATAAGCAACCAGCAAACAACTACATCAGAAAATTTTTCTTTGCAGGATTTGAACCCACAATTTCCGGATTGTAAACCAACACCACTAGGTGGCGATAACGGCACCTATTCCTAAACTATACTAAAGCTAAATAACAACTAATTAGGTGCACAAAACCTAACTTCTACCTTTCATGGCAAAAAATAGTTCAGCGATTTCAAACATCACGCGATGCATATATATAAGAGTATTATGTGCGCTTTGCGGTAGTAATTAGCATCATAGTCATAATTCCATAGTTGACTTCTTTAGCATAATTGTAAATACATATTCGTAAAATAATATTGATATTTAAATGGATTTTTTTTCTTTTTTGTAGTGACGATGCTCAAGATAGCTATAATATGCCATCTATCTTTAAAATCCGTGTCATTTTTTAAGACAATTGAATATATTTGAAAAAAGTTGTATGATGGGTTTTTTACACTAAATGTTACTTCAGCCAAGATATAATATATTTTGTTTTTACTCAAAAAGGATTCAACCCATTAAAAATTAACACGAAATCATGGAACATTTCTTTTCACGTTAGTATGTATTAAATGGTTTAATGCAGTACATCGTCGTATTTCGTCCTGCGCCCTAGAAAAACTGTTGTCGTCAATTATAAAAGTGGGAAAACGAGACAAAAGTCGGTTGAAATTAATTACGAATAATTAGCACACGCTCGGAGTTATTGTCTTGTGGAAAAAAGGCCGACGTCCATTGTTCACTCGCTTCAACGTACTGCACTCTTCGTTCGCATAATTATGCGCGGCTAACTGAGTGCTACTGTGTTTTTATAAACTGGTTTTCAGCGCTTCAGCGTACACATTTTCGACGTAAACAACTGGTTTTCATGTACTCGAGTTGAAGAAAGCTTATTTTGAAATAAACAAATTATGTTTTACATACTTAACAACTGCCTCCGTAGCCTAATGGTGTGGGCGCGTGCTTTAGAAACCGGAAGGTTCGAATCCTGCGAGGACTCAACAAATTTTCATTGTTGATTCCTAGATGGTTAGGGCAATTTGGGATAAGGGTGTATTAGGGTAGGCCTATGTCCAGCAGTGGACACGCAGACTCGCATTACGAATGTAGATAGGGATTTTATCTAATAAGTTTTATACTTTCGTGTTGCAAAATGTATTTTAACATAATTGAATCACCTTTTGTTAGATAGACTGCCGCTGATGAACCAAGATGGTGTCTAACCATTACTTGACGTATGCAGTTTCATCAATGAATATATTATGTCAATGCATGTAAAGATGTATTTATTGATTCAACTATAAATATGTTAAAGCTAAACTTCGTGCATTCTCTTATCACCGTTGCATCGGCCATTATGAATCACTAATGCTAAGTAGATTCGCTTGTTCCGATACAGCTGAGAAGCTTAAATATTCGGTTCCGCAAACAGCTCGAGAACAGACAACAGCACACTAATGTGATGGGAGCGCTAAGCTCATTACAAGTTTTAAGCGCACCGTACTAGAGGACCCTGTCACGTATCGCTTTAAGGATTTTGTTTTGTCAACACCGACGCCCGGTTTAAGGTAAATTTCGACAAAGTTCGGTATTAAAGCCCTCCCCGCTTGGCGCTTTAGATGTTTGTTTGAGTGCCAATCGTATTAATAAAGTTTGCTTCGGTATTAAATATCACGGTACATCGTGATGGAATTTAATGATAATTTAGTTGAAAGTTATTCATTAAAATATGTTATGTTAAGGTTTAATGATGCATTGTTTATTGCAGCACGTTTAAATTATCATCACACAGCTTACTTTGTTGCAACTAATAGACATAGGTCCATTTAGGAACCACACTGTGTATGTGATTTCATATACATTTCTTTATGTATGATATCAAATAATATATTAATTAATGTTTTAAAACACTAGATAATTAAATCTATAAAAATATGTGAACTAAAAGATTGAATAGTAGAAGAAGCGACTGCCAATACATTTTTCGTTGGGTTAGAATATTGACAACGGTGTTATCGCAACAACCACTATAAAATTTTTCACCTCAACTTATTTTACTCTACCTCGAAATATGGAAACAAGTCACGAGATTTACGGATATACGCACTACATAATCATAATATATCGATATTATGTTTATATAATGCGGCAATGCGGGCTGATCACCCGATTTCCTGAAAAGTAAGATGATCCATGCATCGGACGTGCATATAAAAAGTCGGTCCTGAGCCTTGTCTCTCTCCATTCGTGTTGGTTATCCGTCCTAACGGAGATGATGGCTCTGAGAATATAAAGGAGTTGAAGAGTGTTTTCGCGTGCACTTGTGCACTATAATATCAGTTACGTAGTTGGTTGATCTCTAATATAGATCAACCGCCGTAGTTCACTTGGAGGACATTTATATCATTAAATAAAAATAATTCGGTTCATTGAAAAAGTGTTATGGCCAGCAGTTGACTATTTCAGACCAATGTAACAAAAGTAGTCGTAAATATTGTCAGCGGTGAATTTGAATTTTTTATGACGAAAATTAAAGGACATGAAATTATATTATCGACATGAAGTTATTTTGCTTGCATTTTTATGCATTTTAAATAGCATAGAATGTCTTGCCGTGAAACATGCAGTTATCAAATGCATCCTTATGTCAGATCGTTTACATTAGCCAATTTATATGTACGTATTATTCCAACGCAGATTTATATAATCTAAATACATTACAATACATGTTGCTGAAATATCATCACCAGCCTATACACAACACGCTACGTAATATAATTAAAAGTTGGCGTGCGTGTGACAATAAACGAAAATTTTAATCAATCTAAAAGTTTATTATTTCGTAACGGCTGTAAGGCCATAATGTGCGAGTTAATTATGAGGCATAATTAATTGTTCACATGCAGATAAGACTAAGGGTCGGTATAATTAAAGGTTGGCATGTCGCATTCGCTGCGCCGACCGTGTGTATGAAACTAATTTGAGTCAGCCATAAAAACTTTTTCACCCCGTCTTGGATTCTCCATCCCCTAATGCGCGAATGCAGAAGCGTCATTTCCGCTTTAATCCAGATTTATGATTTTCTTCTACTAATTACAAGGAACCAGAACGACTTGTAATAATAAATCGTACTTCAGGAATATGATTAGTACCGTTATTTTAAGTAAGATATTTTATGTTTTGAAATATTAAATCTTCTGACGAAAAATATTTAATTCCGTTTGAGCTAGAAATATCTAATGGCTAATAATTACCGCCTCTATGGTCTACCGGTATTAGCCCTATTTGCTATTGCTTTATAAACCGGAGGTCGTGAGTTCGAATCCCGCCGGGAAACAGCTTTGTGTTATCGTTGTTTTCTGGTTGGTCATGGTAATTTGGACTGATCTCCCAATTGTCCGTTAACTAAGATGATCCATGCGTCGGACGGGTATGTAAAAAGTCGGTCCACCCACCAACTCGCATTGGACCAGCGTGGTAGGATACAGGCCAAAAACCTCTGATGGTGAAGACATGCATTAGGAGAGACCTTTGTCCATCAGTGGACTAGCACAGGCTGATTATGATAATGATGGTTTATATAATTCAGTTATTCTAGCAGTTTCCCACAGAAAAATAAATTTATATTTTAATTAAAGTAATGTTTAATACGAAAACTTCCTAAAAGCCTTACGCTCGTTCTGTTTGTTTATTAAAATATTTTTCCTGCGGTATATGTTTTTTGGTCCTTTTTTTTACATAATTAAATAATTATTCGGTTAGGGTATCTGTACGAAAAATGTTTAGTATCTCTTTGCGCAAAGTCGAGTTGTTTTGCTTTTACCACGATGTTAATTTCTTAATTATCTTGGCACTCCCCATCCAAATATTTGGTTTGTTTAAATAAATAAAAATGTTTTGAATCCTTTAAAATATGACCGTTATTGCAACCATGATTGTTGTATACATAAGAAAATTAATCAAATAAAGCATCATCAGTATCTATGACATGAAATTTTGTTCTACTATATGTAATTTGCTTATGTATGTAGGTATACTTACTTCATCATATGTATTGTGATGTATATGGTTACATATGGTATGTATGTATTTATGTATCTATATTTACAGATATATTTATTTATTTATATGTACATACGTAAGGTTTAATAAAGGACTTTGTATTCATTAAGCTTTAATAAATTTCTCTATTTTTTTCTCCATACCAAAGTGCACCTACTTTAAATTACTCTGCACCACTCATCGGTTGACTGGTAGAGAATGGCTTTTGGCATTAAATCCGCCATTGCGCATGAAGTTGTAAATAAACAATTAATTTGTAGACTTCATGAAGTTTATCATATGAAGCCGATCCTATGATTTCTTCGGAAATAGCTAAAACGATGTACTTATATGTAAAAGCACGGATTTCGGTAATCAAAGATCTGGATACGTTGCCATGGTGATATATGTTCTCCTACAGGACGAAGGAAATTGTCCGCACTGCTCAAATGCAGACATACACTTGGTTCTGCACAATAATTCTATTGTAACTCGATTGAGAACTATGAACATGAATTGAATACGACTGTGTACGTGAATTGTGTCGAAAGCAGTTGTGGTCGGTTACTTTGTGCAGTTCATTTTGATCGTAGTTAATCATTAGAATTATACAATATACATTAAATACTGCGTGATAATTGTTCTTGCACTGCCTCAAGATAGGATCGTGTTAAAACTATAAAATCTGAGTAAAAAATTTCTAAAATTGACTTGTATTTGTATGTTTATCTCTGGGTAAATAAAAAGCAATGCAAGAGTGTTTGAAGGTTTAAGTAAATATTCGTTTGTATTAAAATAGAATTGATAAATTTGTGTGCAAGAAAAAGAGGAATACAAAAATTATTAAATTGAAAGTGGTTGTCATAATACTCCATAGCCAATGCGATAGATTTTATAAAAATGAAAAACAAAACTAGTAAATGCGTTTACACTAATAACATCCAGAGATATTTCTAAAAAATTCACGATTCCATTTTTAACCGCTGTCCTAAAAGAGAATTGCAAATAGCACGTTGTTAAAAACCAAATATTTGCAGCAAAATCTTGTTTAAAACAATCAGGTTAAAGTTCAAAATAAAGGAGCACAACTGAAGTTGCTTTTTAGATTATGAAATTATAAAAGTTGTGTTAAAGTTTTAAGTCCTCTCGCGGTGCAGGTCCCGAGGGATGCTTCCGTGGACCGTTCTGCATACTTTGTTGACGCGATAACGTATATTGCATTTGCGAAATTGCCAACACCTCACTGCTCCTTTAGAATGGTTAGATAAGCTTTATGAATATATTTAATGAAGATTGACATAACCAAGTCACTCTGGCCGTCTTTCTAAGCGGTTTATTTAAATTGAACCCTGTGGTTTATAAACGGATACTGATATCAGTAAAATAGTTTTATTTTAAGTTACAATTTAAGAAGTTGGTTAAACACTCGCACAACGGTTAAAAAAAGACAAGTATCATAGTGATTTCTGAAGTTCACCAATATTTATTCATATAATATTACAGACTTAATTCAGATTCCGTCAGATTTTTGGTTCTGGTGGTACAAAGAACCGACGAGGGAGGTACCATTATATGCCTTTTTCTGCGGCGGTGCATAGCAGTGACGTAAAAAAAAAATGCGTTCCGGAGGACCAATGTATTTATAATTCAGTGTAAAAAACCGTTATTTTTTTTTAAAATGCCGGGTTGAAAAACACTTTTTTTACTTTGTTGTCAATTGACAACAATCGATATTAATTAATAATTAGTTTAAAATAACGTGGGCTCCGAGAATGTAAGACAATAAAAAATTGTAATTCAACAATTAATATCATATGCTTAGGGTACAACACGGTAGAAAATATAAGCTTAAATTGATAAAATCGCAGTACATATCATGGTGGAGAGGAAGAAGGCAGAGAAGAGGCGGAGAGAGCTTCATCTTAGAAGTTTAAAGCGTATAATATATATCCATTAATTTTTATATTGATAAAATGATGCAAAATTAGAATATAAACACTTACCGCTTCTGTGTGTATCGGATGAACGGCAAACAAAATGGCGGCAACAAAACTTGCGAACTCCGGCAGAAACATCGCGCACACCCTGCAACAATACAACTGGGTCATTCGTTTGTACTAAATAGGAGATAAGTTATCAAAGGGTGCCAACAATGTTGACAGAACTTCTATATTAAATATTTGAGGTTGTATCCTGTTTTATTCTACCAAGTCAAGCGTATTATTTATTATATAACGTCTGTGCAAAACTATTGTCCTCTATCGTCCATTATAACTTACGAATTTCATTGTAAAACCCAAATAGATGGGAATACATTATGTCACGAAAGTTTGTTGGTTCGTGTAATGCGGGCTCATCACCCGATTGTCTGTAAAGTAAGATGATTCATGCGTCGGATCAGCATGTAATAATTGGGTCCTGCGCCTAATCTTTCTCCGGTCGTGTCGGCTATCCGTCCCATCGCACAATGGGACGGATAGCCGACACAACAGAAAAAAGTAGGATGGAAGTAGGATGATCCATGCCTCGGAGAAACATTTAAAAAGTTTGTTTTGGAAGCCTACGCCATCATTGATAGTTCCGTTAGATATTGGTGCTTTATACCTGTATTGACTTGCTTAATAAACTAAGTACTCATCACGTGTATATTTATTAACGATGCATCTTCAATAAACGTGACATATCACTTAAGTAAATAAAGTTTACCCCTTTGGCCTGATAGGGATCAGACGACATTCGCTAGGCTATGAACAGTTAATCAGCTCACACAATATAAAGACAACTTAGTACACGGCTGGTAAGAAGGTAACTTTGGTAACAGTATTGGAGAATTAATTACATTTCTTCTTTCAGTTTTGTTTATCTTGTTTCATCATCATCAGCCTGTGATAGTCCACTGCTGGACATAGGCCTCCCCTAATACACCCCTATCCATTAGGGGGTTTTGGACCTTATCTCTCCACGCTGGTCCAATGCGGGTTGGTGGGTGGATCGACGCAAGGATCATCTTACTTTTCAGACAATTGGGTGATCGGCCGAAATCGCCCTAACCAACTAGGAAACAACAATGAAAATTTGTTGAGTCCCGCAGGATTCGAACCACGACCTCCAGTTTCTAAGCCACACGCCTATACCACTAGGCTACGGAGGCAGTCATCAATTATCTTGTTTATAAAAAAATAAAACTAAAAAGCAAGATTTCACTTCCAACTACAATTTCAACACACCACAATTTTTTCATGTATTTTATCATAAAAACTGCAGTTATCAATTATTTTTTATGTAAAATCTGCAGTTGACAAACGAAACTGTTATCTCGCGTAAACGTAAAATGCTTTTATGCACGAGACGTTGCGGTTAATTTTAACTGTGGCAACATGACCGTTGATGGCGGCATGCGGGCGGGCCGATAATGAACTTGGTATGGCGTTAATTAGCATTCCGTTACGCCATTGTTGCTAATGACCAGATGTAAACTAACTAGCCCGTGATATGAGTGCGCAGGCCACGCGATGTCGTTATACGCTAGATATTTGCGCAAAACTGGAAATTGCAAATTCCACGTATAATATAAACAATACGCGGAATTTGAATGTAGTTCGATTTAAACAGAAATTATTGGTAGCTATTTCCTAAAAAGAAGTTCATTCGTTTAGTATCACTTTTGAGTTAGATCGTTTGTTGTAATCTAATGTTTATTATGTACTTTTGACTATGTTTATTTAGTAAATAATATTTTAGAAAACAGTTTTGACTTTTTTAAGCACTTTTCATTGATAAAGAAATTTATTGAACTATTCTCAAGATTATTATTATCATTTAAAATTGTCATATTTCTGCTATACGTTTATTTTAAATCAATAAAATTAAACATACAAAAGTATTTCCGCCAACAACTTCATTCAGTAATTATTATACGCGCTAAGATTTTTTTTATATCAACCATCCAATGATCGAAGCACTTTACACTATCGGTATTAAAATGTAAAAACAAACCAAAATAACTGGAGTAAAGCTTTGCACATAAAACTTTACTGAATTGAACGCAGCCGATATCTGTAAGCCTGCAATGGTGTCATTGCTTATAACGGGTTGCGCAAGTTTCGCTATTGGACGCATTTAGGTCGATGTTGCTAATTTGTATCGGCGGAACATTTCCCGGCTTCTGCGGCCGGGGCGAGTCGAAACTTTTGCGGCGAGCTGTACCGAGCGGAGCCCAGTTTGAGTAAACACGCGTTAATGTGCCCTAGTTTAAAACTGCCCCTAATGCTCGAATCAGCGATTGCTTAAGGGTAAAGCCGATGTTATAATCGAAGTTCTATGAGTGGTATTACAAAATTTCAATATATATTTGGAGATCTCTGTGCAGAAGCCGGTTCAAGTTGGCAGTGAGTAGCAGGGGATCGGCCTTCTTGGCGTTCATGGAAAAAGACTAGCAGTGGACTGATAGGGGCTGATTATGATGATGATGATGATGGATATATATTTAAAAAAAAAACAGGATTGTGAACGCTAAAAAGAGGTACTGATTTTTATATCAGTAAAGTATAGTATTAGCTTACATTTTATTTATTATATAAAGTAAAACCTAACAAAAGATAAAACAAATTCACGGGTAAAGTAGATAACAATTTAACCGCCTGGTAGTGAAAGCATTTTTTATAGACGTCTATTATAAAAGTTATGTAATTTCTATATAAAACTTTCAAAACAAAAGCTTAAAATGTAGCAAAAACGCAAAAGTTTAACATATTTGAAACCTTACTCTGAAACGTATTAAAGTTCAAAATTAATAAATATTGGATTTTCATAAAATTAAATACAAAAGCTCACGTGAAGTTTTGTCTGCATAGCCCAAAGATTAATAATATAAAGTTTATATATTAATAACTCTATAAATGATATGTAAATAAAATTTTAAGAAGTTAAATTCGATTTAAATACTAGAAAATCAACCTAATAACTATGATGTAAAATCACAATGATGTAAAATTATGTTTTTATTAAAGGCTTACATTCAATAACTCTTTAGTCGGTGAACACCAAAATAAGCGTTTAATTTTGTTAAGCAACGATAATGGCGCGAAAATACATTTGCATAAAACATGCAACTGACGGCAATAATTGAATGTATCCTTTCAACCGATAAACGAGATAAAAAGCACCATACAACGGACATCTCTTTACCGCTATTTTAAATACAGATTATATTTTGGATAGCTTTAAAACAGGAAACAACTTATCTAAAACCGAAACTATCATCAAAATGAAGAAGATAATACAATTATAAAATTTTTTCGTTAGTTTTATGTATTTCGTATAATAATAATGATAATGCCTACAATATAATACGATAATTATTAAAAAGATGTTTTCGAATCGTTACTTGTAACACTAAATGTTTACACAAAATATGTAGCAAATCGACTCTTAAAAACTTTAGATGAAAAACGAAAAAATAGTCATTACGATGAAAGAAATTTTTCGAAATTTAATTCATAAAGTTATGCGTATTATTTGGGTCTCAGGATGTATTTTCAAAAATTAAAGTCGCATAAAAGGTCTGGTTTCATCAAGATAATGCTTGCGGTTTTACACGTCTGTTGAGAATATTGCAATTTGGTATATGACTTCGGCGAAATTTGCAAATACAGCGTGTATTCTTCGAATCTCTTATTTCGTGGAAACATATTTCCAGGAAATAATAGATATAAACCCAAAAAATTAGAAGATTGCCCATTCGCATACTCTAATTGAATACTATGTAATCAATCGTTACTTTGCATATAACTAAGTCAACAGAGCAGTTGTAATAACAACCTATATTCTGCAAGGTATTGTAATGGCAGAAAATATTTATTTTACATTGTTATGCTCGCGTGGTCTCTCGCCATAACATTAACGGTTGAGTAATAATTAAAAAACAATGTCAACTTAAACACTGCTACAGTGAACAACGCATAGCGTGCACTTGTCGTATCGCTTCTAACAATCTGAAAATGGTTTCTGTGATATTAAATCAAGCGTGGTAGTACATTTTAGCTTTAATTGTACATAAAATCGTAGTAGGTCTTGCGTACAATACAAGTAGGTAATATAGAAAAGTTTTTTTTAATTTAGTGTAACGACGAGGTGAACGTTAACGCAATGGTAAGTGACTACTAGTCTTGGCCATAAGAAATGTAAGGTGAGTATGCCAAGTTCCCTCGCCACCCTGACACAGGATGCTACGTATTATTTACCTAGTAAATCCGCTGCGGCACCCTTAAAACCGGAATACGGTAAATGCATCATCGGTTTTGTTTAAATTATATTCGTTACCTTCTACACTAATTTGTATATATATATATATATATTTATATTATAGGTATATGTCTGTTTTTTGTAGCTTATAGCGCGATTGTCCTTATATTGTTGTACATATCCTTTATATTTCAGCGATTAGAAGGCGTACAAGAATACATTTATCGAAAACATTACTATTTTGTTAAAATGTTGGTGTTTTTTTTACAAATTGAAAGAACTCATTAGTTTATGATCTCTGAATCATCTATCAATATGAACTCTCTGCTAGAGCAAAAATATTTATTATTGTAAACATTTGGATAAAAGCAAATACTCAATGACTTTTTCTACTACAGATAAAATGTATAATTTTGAACTTTTCGGCAATTATATTAACGATAAAGGCTTTATAAAGAAGAATAATCTAAAGACTGTTACAGATGAAATCTTTAGCTTTAGCTCTTTAGCTTTATAGCTTTTTTTTAGCTTTATAGTAAAGGAAAGCGCCAATACTCGAATGATCCTGAATTAGTTTTTCCTTTATAAATTTTAATCAGCAAGTAAAAGTTTCGCAGAAACTTCTCCGGTCCGCTGGAAATATGCTGATCTTATCGGATTATGGCGGAAAATTTACAAAGTAATAATTAGAAATCATTTTTCTTTAGCACTATGGCAACTTTCTCGATTGAAGTCAAGATTGTTGGGAGAGTTTCTTAAGGTTAGGTTTTTCATTTTTACTTTTTTATTTATTATTTTAGTGTTTGCAAGGAAAAATAAAACTGTTTGATCTAACCTAGTACATTTTTTATGTTTAAATCTATTATATATAGTATATTTTTATTACTTCCAAAATAAAAACAACACACTAACGATGAAAACTCAAAAGACTTGTAGTAACCGTCCATTTGTCTCAATAAGGCGTTACCATGGCAGCATCCCTTTCCTATACACATCGATGGGTGATTCTTTATTGAATTTACTTTCCTTTTGCAAGGACGACGATAGTATATTTTTATCTTGAAGGTACCAAAATAGCTTACTTTCTTCTTACAGCAACATTTCTAAATGATTGTGGCAACAAGTAACAAAACATTTTGAGACTAATTTTAAAAGTGTTCGGAACTCCCGATATAAATAGAGAAAAAACACGATAAACACCTGTATAATTATGTTCTCTTAGTCATCATCATCATTATCATCAGCCTGTGTAAGTCCACTGCTGGATACAGGCCTCCCCTAATGCACGCCTTCTCTAATAGAGAGTTTTGGACCGTACCCCACCAAGCTGGTCCAACGCGGGTTGGTAGGTGGACCGAATTTTTACATGCTCACCCGACGCATTCTCTTAGTAACCGTGTATATTATATTCAAGTTTATTACATTGTTGTTATAAACTTAAATATAATATACATGCAAAATCATTTACATATAAACGGAAGAAGACGAATCGTAGCTACATTTGGAAACACGGGCGATTATGTACGTGCACAGTTGGGATTGACTGTGTAATCGTTATCAACTTCAATTATAACACACCACAGGCAAATTTCGAGTGCAGTTTCGGAAACAAGCAACAGCAGAACTCCATTGTGATGATATCAAACGTGGCCAAAACAAAGGCCTGAATTGCAGTTAGGTTTGCTTTTCAAAGTATTTACTAGCTATCTTTCAATCCATTCAGAAAACGGTTATTTATTCACATTACAGCAATGAGTTAAATATCGTCGGTGTGGGTATTAGTATCCCCATTCGAATATTATCTGAAAAGAACATAAACAAATAAAGTCTTTTTTGCATTAAATGTATTAGCTACGGTATCCTTCAAATCGGAATACAGTATTAACATCAGATCATCGTCAGCCTGGGTTAGTCCACAGCTGGACATAGGCGTCCCCTTATGCAGGCCTTCTCCATTAGAGGGTTTTTGGACCGTATCCCACCAAGCTTTTTTGACCGGCTTTTTAAATGCCCATCACTCGCATGGATCACCTTACTTTTTAGACGATTGGGCAATCGGCCCAAATTGTCTTAAACAACCAGAAAACAACGATAACACAAAGTTGTTCTCTTGTGAAATTCTAACCTACGACCTCCGGTTTATGAAGCAAGGGCCAATACCGCTAGACAACGGAGGCGGTTATTAAATTAATTCTATACCAGTGATTCTATCGTTATGATTATCTGCAAACATATTATGTCAGGCACGGTATGTTACAAGTATAATATACTTCTTCGATGTATCACTGCTCAATTAATGTATGCTTACCTAGTTATGTACGTTAGCTTAAGGGAATGCAAATTTATGCGATAACAGGTTCATTGTCGACATGCCTGAATAGTCGATAACAGTTACCTTAACGTGTTTGATTAAGCCATCAAGGTAGAGCAAAATTACAGTTTAACTTCATTAAGCCTAACATGAATCTACCTAACATCTCAAAGCTACATCAATGCCAAATAAGACATAAAATTGGTGAAAACATTGAAACTTTCAGCAACCAAGTAGTGTCAGACGTCAATGACTTAGCAAATTACGAGATTTCATTAGTATACCCAAGAGTAATAATAATTCCATATTTTATTGGGCTTAGCTGTAGCTTATAATACTATATAAGAAAAAAAATTGCTAACTATTGACTTAACTAAATATCAATTAACTTTAATTTAAGAACTTGAAATCTGTTCTAAGTTTTTGAGCCACATATATATGTATGTATCTGAGGTAAAAGTCTATATTCGTAGCAATAACAATATACACGAATTTATTATAGACTTTTAAAAATATAGAGAACTGTACATATATTTTAAGTTATAATGTCGCTTAGCTCTATTATTTGTATCCATAAAGACATATACAATCTAACTTAAACATAAAGAAATATTATATATTCCAAAGCTAACTGAAAGGTAAGGTTGTACTTAATTTTAGGTATACACTCTTAAATGTTACATAACCGTTCGCAAAGCTTTCGAAATGAATAATAATAAACAAAGAAGTAATTAAATAATAACAATGATTTCGAAATTAGGCATTAATTTCATTTAATATTACTTCAAAGGAGAAATCTCGGAAGCACCTGAAGGGCGAAAGCAATTTGCGAATTGATTCTTAAATTTCACGAAATTATTTGTGAACGTTGAAAGATGTTTGTTTCAGGAAGAACATCGACAATTAGACGCAACGAGTATTTTCGCTATTATATTAACATTTCCTTTTATTTATATAATTATGATAGAGACACGTTATAATACGATGAACTCGATAAAATTACCGCTTGGTAGATGTTTAGATCTGTATATTATTAGCAGTCCGTCTACGGTTTTGCCATTGTTATTTTTAGATTAATAAAATTGACATTTTTGGGGTAAAGGTAGTCTTTGTTAATAAAGATGAATGTAGCTTTCTAATCGTGAAAGATTTTTTCAAACAGGCCCAGTAGTTTTTAAGTTATTCATTACAAACATACAAACAAAAATACGAATCTTTCCTCTTTATAATATTATCTCTTTATAGATAATGCATAAATCAAGTGAAATGCCTCTGTAAATTACTGAATCTGGAAACATAAAATCAGAATACACAAATGAAAAAAAAGAGTGCGGACTAGTCGTATTGGGCCTTCGATTATAAAACGATGATTAGGTATATAAATGATTAGAAAGAAAAATTGAAACAAAAATAAATGAATGTTTTTCCTCCTATTCACGGATTAATCGCGTTTAATGTATAAAAAATATTCTTGTTTTCGTTGTCAGAGAAGCGTTAAAAAATAAATAAATGTAATATATTAAAATTAAATATAATAGTTTTATAAATTTTAATATGTAATATTAATTCTTATAAGCAAGAAATTGCAATAACTCTGTCTAAATATTTACGTATATGTATTTTACGTATAGATAAATATGTGATCTTTACGGATTGAACTGCATGTTGTTATTTTTGTCCGATGTTTTAACAAGCGGTATCAATTACATATTGATACCGCTTGTTAAAACATCGGACAAAAATGAGTAGTAAACACTAGAAATAATCTTTTTCTAATTTTACCTTAATTTCTATTGAATTAATAATGGACTTTTATTTTTCATGATGATGTTGCAAATCATCGAAAAGCCGGAATTTGTCTCTAATCTTTTCACGAACAAAATTAATTATGTCGCATTCATACGTGTCACAGTTTAATAGAAAGTGTTAAAAGTTTTCCCCAATCAGATTAGCTAATAACAAAAGACCGAACTAATGGCAGACACGATATGAACACTGAAATTGGATTTTATACAATAGCTTGCTGAATGGCACCATGATATCAGCAATGGCGGTTTGTAACGGCGCCATTGCTAATAATGGGGCAAGTTTTGCTATTGGACGCAGTGGGGCGCGGCAGTTCTAATTTGTATCAGCACCTTTCCTAGGCTTTAGCTGAGGCTATTGGCTATTGTGGTGTTACTGGACGGTTGCCGCGTCTAATATTTGTATTGTGACAATTTCAACAATACTACAGAGCATTGTTGAGTTTCGAGAAAGTATTAACATTGCAGATCATAGATAAGTCGAGATTGAAAAATAGAGATTTTACAATTTTCTTCTATTCTTCTAGTCTGCTATTCCATATCTTTAGCATTGTTAGAGCAGGCCCATGATGAATTTTAGGAAGAACTACAAGATAACGTACAAGGTTATTGAAAGTAAACAGAAATAAATACATAATTTATTTAAAAAAAAAAACAAGAAAGTCATGTGTTAATTTCTAGTAGACATTTAGTCATTTGCCTTAAGTCTTTTTTAAGTATACGTTAAAACATTACATAAAGGTTACCATTACTCAATTAAAATAAATATTTATATAGACTAGTATTCCTACGCACACTAAGTGGGTCTTAACTCATTAGAGATTATCCTCTCATCCGAGGAGGAAACTTGAGGGATTTCCTGACTGCTCTTTCTAAGGTGCGACTTGTTTAATATCTCCGAGGGAAAGTGGTTAAGAAACTTTTTAAGTGAAGTGTTCTGTAAATCGAAGTTGCGTGTAATTAAGCTAACGTTGGATGGCTTAATTAATGTTTTAATATTGTGGCGCCTCAGACTCATATTATTTATTATTTTTAATTACTTATGTACTGTATACATAACATATATAACAACAAGAGTCGTTCACATCTCGACAAGAATGTTAACATCTTACAGAGTAACTGAAAATGATGGAGATACCCTTTTTTGTTAGTTAATCGGGAAAGTTACGACTCCCAGGGCTCGCGTGAATGTTGATTATAAATAAAGCTTTATAAAATTGTCAATTAGTTGTGTGAACAACTGCCTCTGTAGCCTAGTGGTATGGGCGTGAGCTTAAGAAACCGGAGGTCGTGGATTCGAATCCTGCGGGGACGCAACAAACCAGCGGTTTATGATATTGTTATTAATCGACAGTCCCATCAGTGTTTGACATTTTATTGGCGATTCATTATACAGGTAACAATGTTTACGTCTATTTCGCGTATTAATTGGCTGTACTATAGTGACCAATACGATGGGTACGAACCCATGAGAAATTTTGTCTAAAACACGGCAAGTCCACTTAAGACATGATATGTAATTTCCCTTATAGTGATAACAACTTTACGAGGTCCTTCAGATTGGAACACAGTATTGTTTGTTCGAGGAAAAAAAGGACCGCAGCGATACCCTTTTTTGTTAGTGAATCGGCAAAGTCACAATTTTCTGGGTTCGCGCAAAATGTTGTGTATAAATAAATCTTTATTAAATTATCAATTAATTGTGTGAATGTTTTATTTTTTTTGGCAACACATATTGTAAAAAAGTAAAAGATATTAAACAGAAAATTAATCAATAATTAAAATTAGTCGATAGCTACAAGTAAAAGATCTCTATTTTAAATAAAACCGTACAAAACTACCCCAAAAACATATATTTTTCAATTTTAAAGATTTAGTAAAGTTTTTTGAAAATCGATTTTGATCTATAAAAACATTACAAAAACATAAATAAGACAAAAAAACATACCGACTTTTAACATAAACGTAGCACATTAAAAGTATGGAGATGAAGCGCGCAAAGTGAAAAGCGATTTCTAATTATTACTTTGGAAATTTTCCACCATCATCCGATAGGATCAGCATATTGCAGTGAACTGAAGGAAGTTTCGGTTTTAGTTGAAACTTTTAGTAGCTAATTAAAATGTATAAAGATGAAACTACGGACTAACAAAATGCAAAATATTAGCAGACGTTACCGTTCTTGGCTGTGTGTTGAGGCCTTATATTATTCACCATTTTTAGTTCATATTTATTAATTTAAATGAAATACCAACCCGCATTGGAACAGCGTGGTGGGATACGGTCCAAAACCCCCCTAATAGAGAAGGCGTGCATTAGGGAAGGCCTATGTCCAGCAGTGGACTAATACAGGCTGATGATGATAACGCATATTTATAATAACATATAAGTTACAATGAAGATATATAGTTTTTGATAAACTTACGCCTGCAAAGTCCTTGGGTAAAAGCAAGTAGACTATAAATAACATACAGCATGTTAGTAACGTTAACTTTGTTCAATTCTATTTACGTTTAAAACTCATATCAAAAATAACTGTTATTTTTACATTTGAGCAGCATTTATATTGCGCTACGAACAAGTTGCTGAAGCGTGACGCTTCAAGCAATTTCAAGGAAACCTTTTCACAAAGTTTGAAGCGACATATAAACTGCGCTCAACGTATAATTTTCTCGGTGCCGGTGTGTTTAATATCAGAAACATATATATAAAATATTGCTAGTGAATATGTTCATGTCTTTTTTTAGTCTCACCTAGATTTTAACGAGGAATTCTATATAACACTTCGTATTTTAGGAAATAAATAGCTATCCAAAATGATACTGACTGACGCCAATGGCCGAAATACTTTCGTCGACAGGATTATCAAGTTCAGAAGAAGTTGACTAACTAGTGTTCTTAGTTACATCAAAGTTTAACTTACCAAATCTCAATTAGCTTGTCGTCCGATCGAAAGGAAACTATAGCCAGATATAGCTATTTATTGCCAGATATCGCTTTGCCTTTGTAGATCCAAGTTAGTTGAAAATTCGCTAAGATTTATTTGTTATTACAACTTTAATGGCATCACATAACCAACGCGAACATAATCCTTACAATTTATTTTAAGTCATTCATGTTTAACACAAAAAGAAAATAACTAAAAGTTTAAGGAAAACTGTAAGTATGTACGTTATCTAAACAAAAATAACTATATCTTATAATAAATTGTACCCCAAAATTATATTTCAATCATTCTAAGTATACGTAAAATCTTGGTTAAGTTTGACTACGAATTTAAATGTTAAACTCTAGTAAAACATCAATTTCTAGTGAAACTGTAATCCTAAATTTTATATTCCGTTCGCAATACACTAACCACTAATGCGAAATCCGTGTCAGGGGGTATTATACAGGGAGTTTGCAGCCTTAACGGCAATTCTGAGAGGATGTTCGGAAATGTTACTAGACACATCTCGGTGGGAACTTGTGTAATGTTTCACGTGACATTTGTAGCTCTTTATACCGAAATATAGTAGCGCACCTAAATTTCTTTTGTTAGTAAAAATGAAGTTATATATAAAAGCGTAAGCTTATAATAGGAGCAACATTTATAACTTTAAATATAAAATTAAGGTTGTATGTAACTCGGCTCTAAATATACGATGTGCACATCAGATGTACTCTGAACTTCCATTGAGTGTCAATTATACTTTTGGATTGTTAAGGTCATATACCAGTCGCTCTTCGTCAAAACTTTTTCCTTATGATATCTCGTAGCAATAAAAGTACACTATAAATAGGGACAACAGGAAAGTAATTTTCTTTACACATAAATAAACTTGCTAGCACGCTTAAATGTTCCGATGTATATAGGAAAAACTTTAAAATCAGACGCTCGATGCAACTCCGTAAGGTTAAGTTGAAAATCGATAATGCCATAAGTCCGGCCGCCAGTTAAGTGAGCATAATGGGGGGGCTAAGTTTGCGGTGGACGCAGCAAATAACCTTAATTACGACCGGCGGGAACTCTGATTAAAACAAGTTGGTAACAGGCAATCGGAAAACTTCCGAAAACAAATAAACTGTTTGCGAAATCTCTACAACTAATATACGTGTGACTACTATTCAGGGAATTAATTAAAATTAATTGGTAATACCGGTAATCAATTATTTAATGGGCTAGACGTTATCTTTATTTCTATCTAGTGCTTCATTTCTAGCTTCTTGTAAAGTAATAGACATTATAAAAATTCAAAGTTCTGTGGTAAATTTCTATGAAAAATAAACTTTATTTGCAATTGCTAAAAATATAAAACATTGTATAATACAAATCAGGTAGATTTTTAAAACATAAATTATATTGACAAATAGAAGTGATCTCTCAAATACACCGTTTCTGTTTAAACTTGCAAAATCCTGTATTTCACTTCGCCTCCCGGAATACTTTTATTTCGGATCGACCGATAGAGGCATTGCCAACGCGAGATTGTGATTAATGGCCGGTGAAATTGGACACGGCCATCGGACGAACCCCATCGGGACGATGTTCGGTGACAGGCTTAAAAGATACATCCTCATTTCAACGCCATGTTATAGCGTTTCAATCTGGCACAAGCGTGGAACAATTCAATATATATTCAATGCGAAAAGAATTCTTTTATTTTTTACAAAAATAATCAACGTTTAAATTAGACAAACATCTCGAGACCTAAAGTACGGGCTAATTTAACACGTTCGCTAATTTGACACAATGTATAAGAAAGTATGCACGTACGAATGCTGAAACTGGTAACTGTGTGGTAACTACTAGTTATTTAATGTTGATTGACAGTAAATGAGCCACAAGCTTCTAGAGGTGGTAGATCTCTTTTTGCGGGGGTCCGGCTGGGGTGGTACGCCCGCGGTACCTATTTCGGCCGCAAAGCAGTAGTGTGAAAACACTACTATGTTGCGGTTTGAAGAGAATTGTAGCCAACGTATTTACTAGGTAAGCGAGATGTAACATGTTTCACGTTAGGCAGCTGTTGGTATTGACAATATCCATGGGTATCGGTGACCATATTCCATCAGGTAGCCCGACTGTTCATTTGCCTTCGTTTGATATTAAAAAAAAGTTTCAGTAAAAGAGATCTCAATTAACGCAAAAAAAACGTTGTAACCACAAAATAGTTATAAATTTTATGCGTAGTTTTGGGCAACAAATGCGGTGGCTTGCGAAACCTGACAATACTAAACGTGAGGTAACATTGTCGTTTAAAAATATACACATTTGGCTGACGCGCGCATTGCTCGCTACGAGAACCGTTTCCGCATGAGATGCCGTGGCACGCTGCGGAAAGTTCAACTTGTATTTGTATCGGTTTCGTGTCGTACCCTATGGGAAATGTGACGCTCCACCTGCCGTCCTGACATTAAGCGAATGTCGCTCGTTGAGATTAATTAATATAAGTAGTGCGTCGATTTTACTCGACGTAGACGTCGCTTAAGGTCACAGTTGAAAGGAGGCTAGTAGCATTTTATTTACTAACGATCTATAATTAATTTTATTAAACACGACTGTCAAGAAAACTTAAGGATTTATATGTAATACAGCGAAATAGACGAAATTTTGGTTGGTATTTTAGTCAAAATGTAAAGAAAATAACTTTGAAGGTCCTCTGTAATTATTTTAGCGACCTAAATAGGTCACTAAAAATTACAATATAAAAGTCAGGTATTCCTTTCGTGTTATTAAAAGACACAAGATTAGCCAAAAAGGGAGTTAACAGTGTAGGAGCTTACATACTTTTTAACATTTTTACTAAAGTGAAAACAGAAATACACGTTTAAAAAAACGTACAAAACGCCAACCTTAAACGTATGCAGATTCAATAACAGAGGTATTGACGAATAGCTAACAATTAACATTAGTATAATTGCTCTGGTCTGCTATAAGGTGTATAAAGGTTAAAACAGAAACACATTCTTAGACATTACTTTCTAGACACACGGCTTTTGTTCCACGAAGTTCATTAAAGTCGACCACACGATAATGGGAATTGGAAAATCGTTAATAGGATTAAGCTGGCAAATTGGATATCGAACGAAATCCCGCACCGAGTTCGCGAACGAAGAAAGTGTACTGTAATTAGAAGCAATTGGGGGAATCCTATGGATGCCGCAATGATTAAAACAGGATTAAACAGGGCGTTTCTTTGCGTCCCGCTGGGAATGCGTGGGCGGTCTAATGCGACATTAATATGCTGTCAAGGAAAAGTTGCCTTGAGTTTTTCACGTTAATCCGTGAATGAAATTTATTATGTCACGATATTTCATAACTATGGAACTACGCGAAAAAGAATAAGAATATCAAATAATGTTTTGAGTATGAAATATATTAAGCAATGGTATAAAAAACGTAAAAATATCGGATCAAAAATAAGAATGAATATAACTATAATAACAATGTAAGGTTTACGTAAAAGATTTAATTCAAAATTGTAGCTGTAATCAGCTTTAAGCTTCTATTTCGTGATAAATACGATATATATAACTCTCTATGGCTTGTTATTTTTCCAGAACACTAGTTTGATTAATTTTAATTATGAATTTTTAATAAAATATCCAAAACAGAGCAATGCAACATCAGCACAGAACGAACCAAAGCTGCTCTGTGGCCATTTCACGAAATACTTCATATACTCAGAACCCAGTGGATATCAACCTGATAAGACAATGTTTTGCGTAAGAATAAGAAAAGCATATATAAATAACAATACTTATTCACGATCGGCACGTTACACTATACACTTAAAATCTTATTTATTCACTATACTATGGCCATTACAATTTCTATTTCAATAATCCTTAGTCCAGACATAGTTACCCACACGGTTTCTATAAATGTAATTATATTCGTACTACTGTACTTTTACAATGGCCTTTAGTGGCCTTTACTAATTAAAGTGAAATGTCAAAGGGCGACATAACACACTAGCTTTAGGACGTTGGGGCGACATAAGCTAATGAAAGCGCTTTATTCAGCTCAAAGGTTTCCCTTCGAGGAGACAATCTCTGTCCTCTAAACGTAACTTGATTATACATTACGTCGTAATTAGGCCGGTAAGTATATTTCCGCCTTTGCTATTTATTTTATAAGACAAAGAAAGTCTTAGAAGCTGTCTTATCACGTATTGTTGAAAGAAATATTCATGCTTATATATTTATACTCATACTGATATAATTACAATACTGTAGTGAATGAAGTAATTATTAATGTGTTAAAAACGTGAGTTATTGTTTTTTAACTAATGCTCACAATGACGTCTTCAGTATCAATAAAACATGTCCTTGCCGTGTAATTTTTATGTCACAAAAACGGTAACCAGCGTAGAACTGTTTTTGTGTATATAAAGTTGTACCACAGGCATACATAACAGTTTGTTTTACTTTATTACTAGATTAAAGTCCGACGGAAGTACTGTTCGTTACCGTTTCATTTGTTATTTATACATAGAACATTTAATAACGTCGTTTAAAAAGATGCGTACATATTAAGTAGTATCAAAAATGATGCATTCCTATTACAAATGAATAATTACGCAGAACCTTCAACACTAAAAATTATTGTCAAACTAAAAGTGTTTATAAATACACCTGTATTTGTTTCAAATTCAAAATCCCGTATTTCACTTCTGCGCACGGAATACTTTTATTTCGGATCGACCGATAGAGGCATTGCCAACGCGAGATTGTGATTAATGGCCGGTGAAATTGGACACGGCCATCGGTCGAACCCCATCGGGACGATGTTCGGTGACGGGCTTAAAAGATACATCCTCATTTCGACGCCATTTTACAGCGTTTCAATCTAGTACACTGATTCGGAACTGCGAAACAAGATTTTTTTTAAATATGGAAAATGATCAACAACACACAAAAATATAGATTACTTCTGTTTTTAAACACTTATAGCGGAAAAATACATAATAACACGGCATTTCGAGCGGTATTAATAAAAATTTCTCCATGTTTACAATAAAGCTTCTTGTTCATCGATCATTGCCTTGAAAATCATCTAAAATACGGGATAATATAACACTGCTTCCTATATTTTATATTAAACAAATGATTTAAACATATACATATAAAATGTTTAATTAAAGAATGCGTAAAGCTTGTATTGGTCACAACAAAACACTTATATTTTTTAAGTTAAATATTAAAAGACATCGGATACTTTTTGAGCCGTATAAAAAAGTAGTTGTACGAATACTTAACTTGAAAATGTTGCAACTTTTAAATAGCTATAAATTTCATACGTATTTTTCCATATTCCTTATACAATTTCCAGCGGCACCGGATAGTATTAAACGCGAGGTAACATTGTCGTTTAAAAATATACACATTTGGTAGGCGCGCGCATCGCTCGCTTCGAGAACCGTTTCCGCATGAGGTGCCGTGGCACGCTGCGGAAAGTTCAACTTGTATTTGCATCGGTTTCGTGTCGTACCCTCTGGGAAATGTGACGCTCCACCTGCCATCGTGACATTAAACGAATGTCGCTCATTGAGATTAATTAATATAAGTAGGGCGTCGATTTCACTTGACATTCGATAAAAGTCGGAAAAAATAAGGCCAAATGTCCAATACGCGTATGATACTTTAATAAAGATAACAGATATAGATTCAGTAATTAAAAAACTAGGTTTAGCTAGTTTTTAATTTATTGGAATCTAAAAATTTCGATGTTGTTGTTGTTGTTGTTGAACAGCTTGTTCTTCCCAAAGTTGTTCTTTCTAAAACATGATAGAACTATAATTTTTATTATCCATAGTATTTGCGTAATTAACAGAAAGTTTTAAACAATATTTATGCCAAGTTGTGACAAAATTTCGCATTAAAAAAATTAAGGTAATTGATTGTCAGGTTGTGTGATTTAGTTACAAATGTTATCTAATTTTAAATGAAGGAAATCAAGGAATATTTAATAGCCTAAAGGTGAACATTTCTATTTAAGATACTTAATGGCACTTTTCCTATAAATAAACAATATAAAACCCAAATAAAGATACTTTAATTTATTCCTTTATTGTAAAAGAGTATTAAAATAAATTCGATAATTGAAAGAGTTTAAAGAATATAAATAACTCGGATCAAGTAGATGACGAGAGAAAAGTTATTCCATTATAAGTTTCAAATGAAACAAATTTTGAGCGTCACGTTGAACGTAAATAACTTTTTGTGTGAGAACTCATAACCTATCTAAAAACATTACGAACTTGTACATATTGTATATAAAAATGAATCGGACAGTATAAAATAAAAACATTTAGACCGTATAACCCCCTCCGAGCAAATGGTCCTTCGTTATAGAAGTTCATTAAAGTTGGCCGGACAATAATGGCTGATGGTAAATCGTTATTAAGCTGGCAAATCGGATATCGAACGAAATCCCGCACTGAGTTCGCAAACGCAGAAAGTATACTGTAATTAGAAGTAATTGCAGGAATCCAAAGGATGCCACAATGATTAAAACAAGGATTCAACACAGCGTTTATTTTCTTCCCTCTACAAATGCTTAAGCGATCTAATATACGGCATCCTGTATTCCTTATTTAATGATTAATTTTATTGCGTTTATAAGCAAAAAAGTGGCGCCGAAACGAAAAGGGTTCTCATTGGTACAATATCGTGTGATAATCATCGATTTCGGACCGTCTGCCAATAAAAGCCCCATTACGTTTTGACACAATTTGTTTTTTGTACACGGGAATTCCGCATTTTTTTCATAATTAAAAAGAGCTATACATGTTTCGGTTCCTTTTTTATCTTCGATACTAGCTAAACGTGACAACAGTTTGCCAAGTGATTTATAAAAAGTCTTACATTTTCTTCTTTGACATAACATGAAATTTCAAATAATGTTCCTAAAGTATTTTAATCAAAATATTATAAGTAAAATTCTATTAACATAGTGGTGACCTTTGCTATTTAAACTGAAATGTCAGGAAGCAAGGTAACGTAACCTTACGATGTATAAAGAAGGGAGTGTGGATCATGGGAGTTATGTATTCGCTTTATTTATCCCAAAGGTTTCACCCGGAGGAGACAATCCTGGTCCTTAATGTAAGTCAATGGTAAATTACGTATTAATTAGGCCGACGCGTGTATCTACGCCCGGCATTAGTTTAATAAGACAAGGTAAATCTATGTAAATGAGCTTATCATGTTTTACCACTATAAACTTATAATCAGTCGTACTGACAATAAAACATCTAAATAGAATCTTTTATATTATAATACATATAGGTATTCGTTTATTACATTTTAATTAATATAATACTATTATGACTGCCTCCGTAGCCTAGTGGTATGGGCGTGCTTTAGAAATCGGAGGTCGTGGGTTCGAATCGTGCGGGGGCTCAACGAAATTTTCATTGTTGTTTCCTAGTTGGTTAAGGCAATTTGGGCCGATCACCCAATTGTCTGAAAAGTAAGATGGATGCATGTGTCGGATAGTCATGTAAAAAGTCGGTCCACCCACCAACCCGCACTGGACCAGCGAGGTGGGATAACCCCCTAATGAGGCCTACGTCCAGCAGTGGACTAACTCATGCTGATGATGATGATGACATGAAATTTGTTACAGAGTGGACTAAATCGCAATATATTAAGTCTAATTGTTGATTAACGAGCATATTTTAAAACTATAAAATAGTAGGAAATAAAGAAAGAAACACGTAACTGTACTGTTTAGATTAAGAGTGACAAAGGAATTAAAATATCAAGTACCTACTATTCTACTAGTATTAAACGGAATTTCTTTAGTATACTTAAATATCTGCCTGATATACCAGAGAGAGTAGTGGGAGAGATTAAGTACAGGAAATTGAGTGTAATCCTTTGAATTCGCAGTGGACGCTGGGTGTATCCTTAATTAGCAGTAACGGAGAGAGCGGCGAGTTCTGATTAAAACTGGCTTAATTCAAGCGTGGTCGGCTTAAATTTTCAGGCGTCGCTGAAGCAATAAGGTCGATTCGATCTGCTTAATATATAAAAATAGCCTAACGCCGCGAGCTTTTACATTTTAAAATGGAGAAGGAAAGAATGGCATCCACTGCAATATATTTCAAAGTAATGATAAAAGTTTTATCAAAATCCATTCATTAATTATTTGTAATGTGATGGAAAATAACCATACTTTCGGACTTACCCATTTATGATTTAAGTAAACAGTTTTTTTTAATAATGTAACATAATGTAAATGTATACATCGTATTAATAGCTAAAATATATCGGTTTAATAAAAATACATGAAATAGTATTAAAATAGTATCAAGTATAGCGATGTGCGCTAGATGCTGACGAAATTTTGCATTTATAATATTAGTGGGAATCGTTTAGATTGGATGCCAGTTATTTTTAGTTAGTACTACAAAGGAAAATTCTTATCATATTTGTTCCCAAGTCACATGTATGTGTGTGATGTGATTTCATGGTTTCCGTAGTATTTAGGAGAAATAACAGAACCATATCATCATCATCATCATCATCATCATCATCATCAGCCTTTGATAGTCCACTGCTAGACATAGGCCTCCCCTAATACCTCCCTATCACTTAAGGGGTTCGGACCGTACCCCACCACGCTGGTCCAATGCGGGTTGGTGGTTGGACCGACTTTTTACATTCCCATCCGACGCATGGATCATCTTACTTTTCAGACAATTGGGTGATCGGCCTAAATTTCCCTAACCATATCAGAACCATATCAGGAAGGGATATGTTGCAAAAATCGCATTTACGGCACCGTGTTGAAACGTAAACAAATCTAGTTTAATTTAACAAAAAATGTACTGGAATTTTTTTGCTATTAACAACAATACAACTAATTATAAAGCAATGAACTGAAGTTTTAGAGAACAACTTTTGATAACATAAACATTTCGCTCACCAACTTAAAAACTTAAGTTAAAATGATCTAGACGTCCTAGCCTCTAGCAGATAAAAATAAGCCTATATCCTAAAAATCCTGATAGACTGTGCTAAATTAAGTTAAAGTAGGCGAACAAACTAAGTTTGCGTAAGTACTAAGGATTTACAGCTGGCTTATTCGCGCGCCACGTAAAAGATTAATATACCTCAAGCTGTAAACCACTTACTAACTCGTAATTGCTTTGGACGTACGTAAGAAAAATGAAGATGCAAAAGAAATTCTACAACAAAATTCTATGATAGACAACTAGTAGACTAATCGACGAATTGCAGCATAACCGACAGATTTAGCATTATATCCTGATTTTTTAGAAACAGAGAGATTTTCTTGACAATTCAAAAAAGTTAAACATGTAATAAGTTATAAGTATTTCGAGAATTTTATCAGAATCAATCTAATAGACGTTTAAATAATGATTCTATTGTATAAAAATAAATAGACAGTAAAATACGGCTATTTTTTCTCCTACCCATTTTAGTCACCTATATAGGCGCCGGCTTCTGTTGAAAATAGAATGTGAAATTCACTATCTAAAACACTGAAAAAAGAGAAATATTAACTTTTATGCAATTATGCAAATAAGGACTTAAACATAAAACTGTTTAAAATGAATTTACTTCATTATAATTGACATTAGCATTCATAACAAACGGTAGTTTAAATTTATTGCCAAGCTTTCATTCAATAAGCTACAAATATTTTAAACAAAATAGAAGCTTTCGTAACCGCGGCAACGTAAAATTAAGATTAATGGACGGTGAGACTTGCTAGCATAGTTAAGCGTAATAGAAAAATATACAACAGCAAAAAGTTTACTCAAAGAACGATGTGTCGTAAAGAAAAATATATGTGTCAAACTTTAATACAACATAAAATTAAAAAAAATCATAATAAATGTTACAATTTTCAGAGTTGAGACGATTTTGAAAAATAGAAAAATATCTGAAAAATAATTAGTGACACTTCACCAAGTATCCAATAAATCCAATTTAATCATTTCCATCACTATTGTAACGACACTTGGAACTCTTTTGTAGAATATGATACATCATTAGCAGCTCAATGCGTCCACTTTTGGCCATAGACCACAAAATATGATAGAATGTTAAATGACTTATTAAACATTATGAACGCGAATAACTTGCACTTTATCAAGTCTGCCCAAAGTGATATTGAATATTAAATTAACTCCATTAAAAGTTAACAGTTGAAAATTACTGCCAATAAATAGCGGACGCACCGCCAGGGGCACCCCTTGCTTCCGATTGCTATAACTTCTGAACAGGAACTTCTACCATTTAAATAAAAGGTAAGAATTAAAGAACATTAAAGTTTAAAAAGATCAAAGTTTACTTCAAAGTCTTGAAGTATATTAATAAAGTTATATATAAAATAATTTAATTTATTTAGGCTCTTATATATGTGACTGCCTCCGTAGCCTAGTGGTAAGAGCGTGTGCTTTAGAAACCGGAGGTCGTGGGTTCGAATTCTGCGGGGACTCGACAAATTTTCATTGTTGTTTCCTAGTTGGTTATGGCATCAATTGTCTGAAAAGTAAGATGATCCATGGATGGGCATGTAAAAAGTCGGTCCGCCCACAACCCGCATTGGACCAGCGTGGCGAGATACGGTCCAAAAACCCCCTGGCGGATAGGGGTGTATTAGGGGAGGCTTATGTCCAGTAGTGGACTATCACAGGCTGATGATGAATGAATGATGATGAGGCTCTTATAAGCTCAAGTAAATATCTATACCAATGATTCTAAAACTTGACCGGCGTATAGAAAATTGAAGATAACATCAGAATTTTAATTCACAACTCTTCTTTATGTAGGTCAATCACTGGTCATTATCTTACATTTATTATCTATTTCCAAGTTTTTCTCACGGGTTCTAGAAATAGTTATATCTAGCTAGTTACGCACTAAGATAATTCTTGTTTTGCATAAAGGTCATGAAGCAACTTTAGAGTTGGCAGAGAGAAGTAGAATAATAAGTTCAGTGCAATAACAAAAGGTTTCATGTGAGCAGAGTTACCACATAATGAGTAAAATATACATATGTATATTTAGACAAACATAATCATATTCCAAGAAACTAGCTTTTAGCATAAATAGAATTGCACAATCGCTAATGAGGATAAAGCCAATAAATGGTTATATTTTATGTAGACAAAGAATATTTAGCGTAATTAGAAGCTATTGAGGAGATCCAATGGATACCGCAATAATTAAAAGCGGATTAAGCCGGATGTTTCTATACTTCCTGCTTCCTCTGATACGCAGTATAATATAACTAAAGGAATGATTTTTTTCACTTTGGCGCTAACATGAAATATACCATAAAATGATTCACGTATAATTAACAAATAAGTAGTACTGGTACTGGAATGGAGCCGTAATAATTAAATAGTTTTTTACTGCACCTATAAAAACAAAGCAGTTGTTGTTTTGATTATTTCTTTAAACACGATTAAATTGCCTGAAATGGCTCAACTCAGTGTATTTAATTTTAAAAAATATTACGTTTTCCGTTTTTTCATTTTGATTATTTTTCCATGAGAACAGATTTTTGTAGGGTAAAAAGTTATCCGTGAGTAATATAGCCTTACTCAAGCATCACATAGCATGCTATTAGTGAAATAATAGTTACGCAGCCTCTCCAAACAGACAAACAAATCTTTCCTCTTTATAATAACAGTATTGTTGAATTATAGTATTTACACAATGGTCTACCTTTATTAATTAAACGGAAATGTCAGAGAGCGACATAACATAAATATATAAGGTAAGTAGGGAGACATAGGAGGTAATGAAAGCCCTTTATTTATCTAAAAGGTTTCCCACAGAGGAGACAATCTTTGTCCCTAAATGTAACTCAATTGTTTATTATATCTTAATTAGACCGTTGCGTATATTACCGTCCTTGGCATTTTTAGACAAAGCAGACCTTTATACGTCCGTTAATCAAGTATCTTTTATTAAGTAGCTTTGTTATTCATTTGCTTTGTTGAAAAGGCTTATCTAAGAAACTGTCATTAGAGATGGTACTTAAAATACATCTTTGTTATATTATTTGACATACTTGTGTGTTATATTTTTTCTCAGGGATATTCAAAATCATATTATATTATAACACCGTCTTGGTAATTAAATTCCAAAATTAAACAGAACTATCTCTCTCCCTATTTCAAACTTTAAAGCTGAGTTTGTTAAGCCGGTTTTTTCAGGTTAGAGAGTTTCATTTTCGATGGTAAACCTATCTACAGTCATCAAGACATTGTAAATATTTAAATGAATACATTTAAAGACTTTAAATTAAACTAAAAAATTCGAATATATCAAATGAATATTTTAATTCAAATATCTCCAAGTAATACAAATGCAATTAAATTTTAATAAAGTGTTACCCCAGTAAAAAGTTTGTCACTGCGCTATAACTCACACGACAAATTAATAAAATATTACGCATTTAGTCTTTCTAATAAAAGTGACAGACGTTGATATCAGAAATAAATAATCACAAAAATACAAAATCAAGAACAATAGTAATCAATCATGTACAAAATTAAAGAGATAGACCAGAACGTTGAGATGAGCAGGTAGTTCACGTGGTGGTTAGTGATACCTGCCCTGCCCATAAAAAAAGCAGTGTAAGACACCACAAATCCGCTCAGCGGTTTGAGACATGAGATGTTATGTCACGGTAATAACGCTGGCAACGATGCCCTCCAAACCGGAAGAAAGCATGTTTACATAGTACTAATTCGAATAATACAAATAAATCAACCGCAATTACATTTACAATATGAACGGTTTTTAGAACTATTTTATTTCTTCGGAACTTGCATGTAAAATAACAAGTATATATGCCTGATATATCAGAGAAAATAGTGGAAGAGATTAAGTTCAGGAAATTGAGTGTAATCCTTTGAATTCGCAGTGGACGCTGGGTGTATCCTTAATTAGCAGTAACGGAGGGAGCGGCGAGTTCTGATTAAAACTAGCTTAATTCAAGCGTGGTCGGCTTAAATTTTCAGGCGCCGCTGAAGCAATAAGGGCGATTCGATCCGATTAATGTTTTTAAAAAAAGCTTCTAGAAGCAAACATTATCATTATCAAATTATGGGACGAAACGAGACCGAGAATAGAAGCGATGAATACGGTTAATATATTTATAAAACTTGGTGTTTATTTATGTACTTAGTTTTGATTTAAAAACATCAAAAATTATTTGTCAAAAAAATAATTATCGTTGATAAAGTAACTTAAAAAAACATGATAGAGAAGGCAAAACTAAAATGTTTGTAAAAAAGTTTTTTAAAAGTAGTTTAAAAGTGACCAGATTTTAAAAAGATTTATTTTGTTGCGCCAATATAAAGCCTTAAGCACAGGTATAATATCCTTTATTGTGGTCTAAGCAAGAAGACTATGACATATGGAGGAGAAAATCAGGTATTTTTTGGTATTTGGGTGTCTTTGAAAGCAGTTTTCAGATAAAACACAGTAAATTTAGAATTCATTGAGGTAAAAGACCAAAGTGATCCTGAAACCTTATTCTCTCCGACAAAAGTATAATTCAAACAAAGATTATAAATATATATTGCTTATTGAAGTTAATAACGACACTGAATGTTTCTATCATTTGTTAAAGTAATATACTAATTAACTGAGTTAACAAGTTCATAATTAACTTAACGGATATACAAAATTAACAAGTCTAAATATTGTAAACACTTTGAAACTGAGCACGTTAGCGTAATTCGATAATCGAAAAAGCCACAACAAATGGACTCCGCTAGACAAAGTTTAAGTTAGTATAAAAAGCAAGTTTTCTTAAGTGCTAAAGACTTACCGACTTATTCACAAGCCACGTAAAAGATTAATATACCTCAAGGAGACAACACTTTATTTCAAAGACTTCAACTCTTAAATGTATATTATCAGAAGAGTCTAAGTGCTTTTTCATGATTTTGTTAACAGAAGAAATATTTTTTTATGGACCTTGTATAAATAAGGTCAATCTAACTTTTAACACATCAATTCAAATATGTATCAACTTAGTCGAAACACGTCTTATTACTTGTAAATAATAAATTAAAGAAGGATATGTGCATAAATATTGAATCTAAAGCAATACATAATTGTCAATATATAAAACACACATGATTGTAATAAAACTAGAATTGGTTTCTAAATGAACGCATTTTTAATGCAGCCAGTCAAGCTGTGAAGAAAAATATGTGGCGAGTGAATTGCCATGTAATGTCAAATTATATAAAAGCCTAACAGGTTAACTGCGGTGCCTCTAAACCGCAATAAATATATTATAGTTCTTGCAACAAAAATAAGAACAAAGATAGCATACCCACTTGACTTTATGCATAAAGGAAACCATATACCAGACCACCGTATTGTGATTAATGGACATTTAAAAAAACACAAATTTATCTTAAGCACAATACAAAAGAATTGTATAAAAATCGAATCAGGCAACGTTGAAAATACTTTGCGTCCGATATATCCTTTTACGTTGAGCAACAAACATTTCAAGTCGAAATAGGAGCTACGGTAACCATGGCGACGTGAAATTAAGATTAATGGACGGTAAAACTCGCTGCCGAACTTTGGCGTCATAGGATGCTGCAGTTCCTAGCTAGAGCAACTTTTTAGAAACTAATGAAACAATTCCTACCAAGTTACTAAAGTACTAATAAACAACACAAACAAAAATAAGAAGTATAAAAACATTGACTGTTCTTTAAATAAACGGTGAATTTAATTACCGTAACATATTAGGCCTAGAGAGTGGGAAATAAACTATATTTATCAATCGTTTGTAACGCTGAATTGAAAATAAATCGGCGTATATTTTAGGGGATAATTATAAACAATCGATTATTTAGAAACTACAAGAGAGTGGCTGAAACAGACATGTAATACTTTTTTATACTTTTAGTGGGATAAAATAAAGTTCATTATGAATTCCAAAAACATTTCTAGAGCGAATAACTTGCGCAATATCAAGCATGCACGAAGTGATATTGAATTCTAAAGTAACTCCATTAGAAGTTAACAGTTGAAAATTTCCCGACAATAAATAGCCGACGGCACCGCCAGGGGCGCCCCCTGCTTCCGAACGTTATAACTTCTGAATAGAAATTTCGACCATTGAATATAAAGATAAGAAATGAGGGAGAATAACGTATTGTGCAAACTCTTCCAAACGAATAATCTATATAATAAAATGTACTTTGTGCATAAATCTTTAAATACATCGACGTCAATTTAACTTTTCTGCAATGTTTAGTTATGACTCTTAGTACATATTTTAAATTCTACGTGATATATAACAGAAAATTAGATAACTTATTGAAAATTGGACCATTTCTATATCATTACTGCGAATCACTACATATCATAGAAAGCTAATTTTGTAGCATATTTTGTATAAGAATTGGAACCGCGCGAAGTCAATAGTGTCAGACAAAGCATAAATGGACGCTTTAACACAATATCTAAGAAAACATAGAAGTCTATGAATTATTGTATTTCAAGGATTTATTAGATTGTAACAAGGATAACGAGTTTTTGAATAATCACAAACACCAGTAATTGACTCATCATCATTATCATCAGCCTGTTCAGTTCTCCCCAAATACACGCTACCCCTTCCAATCTTCGGCTAGTTTCATCAGCCCACACCGACCCCTTTGCGAATGTCTTTACTTCATCTTGCCGCAGTGCGTCCCACACTACATTTGACAATGTTGTTATTACCGGAGTGTATTTTGTAGGTAGAGTCATTCAAGAGAAAGGTCTAAATAGAGTTATACATACACAATATTATAGATAAACTGATAAATTTAGATTTATTAATTAGATATCGCAAATTAACAGATTTTTTGCGCTTAAATTTTAAACGCTGCCTTAACCCCGCGAGATGAACAAAACATGATGTACTACAATATTGTACACCTCTAAAAGGTCAACAAAAAATGTCCGTGACGCTGAATGTCTTTCGCTTAAGGTTAACCAACAATACTTATTCGCTCTTTTATAATAACCTTGAAAGAAAATATGTTTGTATCCCTTTTTTTAAAAGACATTCTGCATTAGGTATATTTAGTATCAGCATTGCATCCAATTGAAGCCGGAGCAGGTCGCTAGTCACTACATAGTATAAAACAAAGTCACTTTGTCTGTCTCTATATCCCTATGAATGCTTAAATCTTTAAAAATACGTAAAGGATTTTGATACGGTTTTTTTAATAGATAAAGTGATTAAAGAGGAAGGTTTATATGTATATTTCATACATAATATTTTACAGATATCAGTATATCACCCGTGCGGAGTCAGGGCGGGTTGCCAGTATTTAATAAAGCCGTAAACAAAGGGATTGAAATCTTCATGGAGATTGAATCGAGTTCATTAGATATTTAGATGGCGGGGTAATACCACTGTCGACGCAGAAAGTATTCGTAATTAGCCGTGACCGAGCGAATTTGGAAGCGGTCTTGATTAAAGCTGGCCGAAATCGGCCGGTTTATTTTACGCAGCGATGAGCCAAGGTACGGAAGCTGCTTGTGGCGGAAAAAATATACAAATACCTACGTCTCTAGCTTATAGTATTTTATTAAATAAAAAATATATTATATATTATAATAAAAGTAGTTACATTGTAATAGCACGTTTGTGTCGAACCTAGCGGTATTGGCCCTTGCTTTATAAACCAGAGGACGTGGGCTCGAATCCTGCGGTAAAACAACTTTGTGTTATCGTTGTTTTCTGGTTGGTTAGGACAATATGGTTCGATCACCCAATTGTCTGAAAAGTGAGATAATCCATGCGTCGGATGGGCACGTAAAAAGTCGGTCCAACCCGCATTGGACCAGCGGCATTAAGGGAGGCATATGTACAGCAGTGGACTGAACAGGCTGATAAGTGTGAAGTACACGTTCATCGATTGATTCGTATGCGCATACAAAATAAACATACATACAAAATAAATAATTGTATCCCATTATACAATGTATAGAAATAATCATAGTCTTGTATTTCTATAACATAATTCTCCCACGGTATATATGATTATGGTATTAATTATTTTATACACTTTGTTAAGGAAAGTCGTGACTTTGTCCTCTAAACCAAATATAAAGCTCAGATTATAAGGGACATGTCTCGAATAATTAAACAGAGCCCGCATTTTGTACGAAACTATTAAGGTACATTTAAGCCATTATTTTTGGCTTAATAAATGTAAAATCGGTTTAAAAAAGTTCTTAAAAGCATTTAAAATACCATAATTTTATCTATTGTTGTTCTATTTAGTGTCAAAGTAAGTTAAATACGTGAACAGTGTTGAAATTTATTTTAATACTTATAATAAAATGATGAGATAATACAGGATAATATTTTTCTGAAGCATTTAATTGCTTCAGAAAAATATTATCCTGTATTATCAAAAAGTCAAACGAAAATAATTTATACAAAAATTATATTTAAAATACATACTTTTTTTTTAAATTTACCGATTGTTTCTTTCATTTGATCTCATGTATGTGTTGCAACGTATTTAAATGATTTCTATAAAAAATATTAATCTAGCATCACAATGCTTCCAGAAGATGTCAAAAGGATTAAGGGTAATCTAATTCTAATAATCATTATAAATCCAAGAGTAAGTCCTCGTGAAATGAGTATCCATTTTGTTGGCCGTAAAATAACTGCGACATTTCCAGCGATGTCAGATTATGACAAAATAAATTGGGAAATTCTTTTTGATCCATCATCTCGATTATTAAATTCGGAATATTAAAGAGCAGCAACCCGACACGGGTAATGCCAACAAGGTTATTTTCTATTAAAATTAAGATTTTCATCTCTCTTTTAATCTGCTTTTATGTTGCGACTAGATATTGATTCTATTTAAGCTATTTTAAGTAACGCGAAAAATGTTCATCTATATAAAACAAAAAGTTAAATGAAAGGTTTCTTCGTTAAAATATAATAAATTATATTGTTATTATGTAAGTTTCAGACCTGAATCGCAGTATTTTAAATGCAAATGATTTTTAATTGCAAGTTGTTTATGCTATTTAAACGAAAAAAGATAAATTCGTAGTCTCTGAATACATTTACTATGGTCTTAATACTTATGAAGGTAAAATATTTAGGGATAAAAAGTTAAAGAAAATCAAGTGTTGCTACAAAAATTTATATTTATATTATAATACATATCTTCGAAAGTGTCGTCATCAACAGGCCAACTATTTTTATTTATGATATTTACTATTATAGATATTCCATTTACACATATGCTAAATAACTTATAAAAACAAAACCTAATGTAATACTTTTTTAGCGCAAAAACCTAGGACACACCTATTGGTTAAAAATTGCGCGACAAATAAACATGGCGGCGGTCAACCTTTTACAATGGTTAAGGCTCATGCGTCTTACTAAAGTCATTTCCAAGTAGAACAGCTTTTAACCTAACCTCGAAATATTTGGATTTCTTAAGCTTAACAAAGCGGTAACCAAATCCTTACTGCTCTTTTGCAGAATATTTATCTGGTTATGTAGTATATATTATTTTTAAAGACTTACCTGTAGTAAAGTAATGATACTAGGGCATGGAGCAGCACATTGACTAGATGGTAGCCAGCTGGCTGAAGACCATGTATTGCGTAGTTCCATCGGAACGTAAGCACTGTCAGGGGACGGTACGACTTGTGGGACTGCTCCTGTAACAAAATTAAACAAATAATAATTAGTAAAAATTGTAAAGCTGACATACGTAAATTAAATTTAAATGTATATTAACACAATAATGTAAATAACACTGAAAATAGTATGAGGACGATAATAAAGCAACACGTCAAATAAATCTATTTTTAGAATTCCAAAAAGTAAAAATGATGACAACAACGGAACGTCTCTTATACTAAAAACCTCGAAATGGCTCACGTGACGTACGGACGAGTCGATGCTTATCACCACTTAACACACTAACACTCTCAGATACACAACACTTATCACACACGAGGTGAGTTCCGTTCCGGGTAGCGGCTTGCAAGGGTCTACCCCGCTGTACTTCAGACCAGTCTTTTATGCACGATCTCGGCCGGACATTACGTCAATATCGAGACTTCTTTTTTCTAAGTACCCGCTTTAGAAATATTATTCTAGACTTTATGATAAGAACTTATCTATCATTTGAAAACTTTATATTCACTATTTCTTTTACCCCCAGTTTTCGAACCCACTTACTCCAGTTCGATTTTAATTCTTATTCCTTAACTATTTAAAGTTCAATATAGACTAACACAAGCGCAGAGCTAAAGGTAAGCGTTTATCGATCGCATCTGAATTATACTCTTTTCAATACAGGTTCGAAAGAATATTAAGAACGGATAATTCAAAGACTTGTTTTTCCCACTGCCGTTGATTGGACGTGAAACGGATTACCGTTTACTTTTTCTTATAAAAAATTTGCACTTAAAAACGTACTGTGCTAATGTTAGCTATCGGATGATCGTTTAATTAGTCAGAATTTTTTTATTAAACACGATTGTAACCAGCCACTTTTTAGGTTTTAAGGATGAAATATAAGATTATTTATAATATTAACTTTACTTTAAATTGTACTGTAGGTTATGGTATCAATAATACCTCATGAATTCCTTTTTTCTTCTTTAGAAAGACGTTTATAAACTGTCTCAATAATAACCTCTTTCATAACAAATAATATTTAGTGATATTATTGGATTTGCATTAATATTTTTATTGACAGAGTTAAAAGGTCGTAACTTGTACCGGTAAGTAATTTTTCAGCTTTATGCGACTGCCAAGTGTAATTAAATAGAACAAACTCCTATTTCAAATACATGAACGGCTTTAATTAAAAGCGCATTTAGCTCAGGTCTTATGTTTCCCAGACAGTATATTATGTAATTATTTCTATTGCTTGCGCGAATATTATACATGATTAAATAAAATTACTTTACGGATTTTATTTACCCCGGTCACGGGTAGACTACCCGTGACCACGGCCGCTGGAAAGTGTTCGAAACGTCGGGAATTTAAAATGTAAAATAAACGCGATAAAATCCGTAAAGTAATTTTATTTAATCAGTATATTATGACTTGTTTGAACACAAACACTATCATTTAGTCGTAATAAAAGTTAGGCCAGGTTTTGTTTTGTTTTTTTGTTGTAAAATCTGTGTCAGATTTTATAAACTTACTTAAACTATATAAACAAGATTAACTTTTCTATACGAAATAATATACTCCTTAAAGGAAAGTTAACGTACATATTGAATATAATTTAGAGCGTATAGCAGAAACATATCGTCCCTCGGGGCGAAGCAATTAATGTTCCCCGCACGAAATTAAAACCCACGCCGCTACCGCCCTCTGACGTTTGAAGACTAACTAAACGCCAGATTAGAGAAATAAATTTGAGTTATAAGGAGCAGTTATAGCGAAGATGTTGCCCCACGATGCTGTAGAACGTGCATTTTACGAGCAGTTTGCGTCGCGTTAGTGCTAAAGCGAAATAATAATTTGTAACGGAACGGTTATACGGACAGATATACACGCGATGTTTACTTTGCATACAGGTGTGCAAAGAGTTTCGAATGCATATTATTAGGTGCTGAGCAATGTTCTTTATATCATAGGCTAATATAGCTAGCTCTATAAAGGATCATTAATTTTATTGATAAGCTCTACAATATACTAATAAAAAAAGGTAAAATAAAGCAAGAGTTTATTAATTTCAGTAACAAAGGTAGACATTCGCTAGCGTTATTAGTTTATAAACATAAAAACAGTGTTCTGAATTTTTCGTTACTTATATTTTCAATTTGTTTTGTTATTTTTTAGAAAATATATAACTAAAACTAAGGTCATACATTGCTAAGCTATTTAATGAGAAACAATTTGGCAATCCCGATAAAAATGTTATGAACTCTTCTTAATGTGAAACGTTAATTAAATATTACATAACGAAAAATGCTTTACTCAAGTAAGATATGCATTAATGAAATTTATTAAGTTTTTTTGATATAATCATTACATGAAATTTGAATCAATCTTGAGATTCGATAGATGTGTCACTTCTAATATTATCGCTATCGAGTGAACTGATAGTATATACCCAATAAAGTGCATCAAACACTGCCATGATGCATAAGATTCCGGTGAATTGATTCGAAAACTGCTAGAGGAATACGGGTGGCTTCAAACGTGCAAGACGCCGAGTACATAATGGTGGATAGATCGCTCCAGTGAACGGTACAACGTGCATTTTATGAGTCCCTCTGCTCCGAGAGAATTGTACAAAGTAGATACAGGGTGCTCGGTTTTTAATGCGTTGCACATTACGGAACGGTGTCATTACGGAGATATTAGGCGTTCAATTACAAAATGGCGGACGGGATATGCAACTTTGAAAATGCATGTATAAGGAAATAAACGGTGAAGGTATTTCGATTTATACGGGCGAAAGTTGTACGTGACAACGTCTATTAGTGGTAGAATGAAAGTAATGTGAATATTCATTCATATAGTAGGAAGAAGTATGAAATAATAGTAACAATTCAAAATATTCAAATAACAAAGTCGACGCTGGAGTGCAAGGGAGACGTAAGGCATAACCGGTAAGCATGCCCCTCTTTCTGTTTCTCTCTGACTCTCTTTCACTTAAGCAGGCCAACTGCGCACAAGTTAGGGAGACGCGTGCCTCTTACTTTCTCTTATGGTTGCTTGTCGAGAGCGTTACGTGAGCGGCGCTGTGACACAGCTTTCGGGAGTGCCTCTCTATCTTGAACCAATTTATAAGACATCGTCACATCAAGAAGAGATATTGTAGTGTATATGTCGTAAAGTAATATAGGACCAAAAAGATACTGGTTTTAGCGCATATCAAGGGTATAAGCTTTTGAAAAGAAAACACTTTCTCCTTTGAAAGGTCATGCGAGCGATTGTAGATCAACGAACTTCGACTATCTCAGGAAATTCAATTATAAATCCTTTCATAGTCATCAGTATGCTTACAAAATTTTCGTTATTAGCAAAGCTACATTTATCTTATTCGTGTGCACAATTAATACAACCCGAAAAAACAGTACGTACATCTTTTGCCTTTGAATCGAAAAAAGCCCCATTTTTGGGGATGATTCCCTTTTATTACTTCAAATTACTTCTGCTAATAGCAACATCGCCTAGAGGCTTCATTTCTTTCCGACGGCTTTTGTTTGTTCTGTGTTTGTGACGAAAGTTGTAATGAACATAACATTCGCGGAAATGTTGTTCAACACAAAAAAAAATATTTATTTCAAAAGGGATCTGTGTTCTATGTTTATGTCGGGACACATTTCGTTGTATCTTGTCTGCTTTCCAATTATTTTCGGTGATTTTCCACTGATGGGCACTGCCTTAGGTAACGTACTAACTAGATCGGATATTTGTTTCGATTTTATATTGAAAGAGAAATAACTTCTCAAAACAAAAAGGACACTTACATGATAATAGTAATAGGAATTGACGCACACACACATATATACATATTATCATATATTGTTGCCATCGTAGTATTTACTTAGTACATGTACACAATATGTTTTTGAATTAAGGGGTTCTTAGAAAAACCTTTATTTTCATTATCTCATAATGTTATATATTTAGTTTTCATCCATACGTTAATCCGTGTAACTGTGCTCTGTAATTACTCGTATAAATTAAACAAAACTACATTTGTACTTTTCGTTCATAAGGTATAATGTAGTAGAACTTTGTAAAATTCATAAAATAGTACGATCAAAGGAAATGTTATCATCATCATCATCATCATCAGCCTGTGATAGCGCACTGCTGGACATAGGTCTCCCCTAAAATGTTACATATTTACAATAAATTAAATTATCATATCTTATTTTTTAAGCGAAACAAAAATGGCACATGAAAGGATGTGTGATTGATTTTTCAACCTAGATATGTCATCATATTATATACATCAACATATTATTGCTAAATTCGTAACACATAATTCATATATTTAAATAAATTTTTGTTTATACAAAGGCAAATTAGTTTTAAATAAAATCGTAACATTAGAAAAATCTGGTTTATTTAGTTACAGTACCACTATTCTTTTGCTATCTTCTAAAGGAACAATTCATATTTATAAACTATATTTTGTTTATAAAAACTACCTTGAACTGGAATCTAAACTTTTTTTTTAATCACGAAAAACAACACATAACAAATTTAAACCAAAATGTTTATATATATATATATATGGCTATTATATATAATAAATATATATATAATAAAGCCAGTCCTGAGATACTACATTTTAAATCTTCAGACGTCTACCGTTTCTTAGTCATACGACGTTATTTAAAAATCACACCATAATTTATTCATACAAAGTGTCTGCTACCACGAAAAATATCACTTATTTTTACAGTAACCTTTTAATGGTAAAAAAGGGTTACATATAAAAAAGTAGACGATCGATGCATTAAGCCTGAAAAGTTCACATCGAGTGACATTGCAGTCGTTTCAACGGTTATGGTATTAATGAAAAAAATCCTTTTTGTTCAGCCAAAAAGCACATTGGGTCCTATAATTGCGACACACGAACGCTCTATTAGGTTGGTAGCGTTTGCACAATAAAGGTACTGGCATTTGCATTTTCATTAATTACGGTGAGAAAGGTAATGCCGGTTACATTGCAGGTTAAGTGTAACAGTTGCGCGTTTAAAACTAGCTTTTGTTTGCGGTTAAATGCTCGTATGTACCTACTTGGTTAAAAGCATAAAACTTAATGGTTACTTCCCTTGGGAGGATTAAGCTGGAAATTCATTTTACACGAAAGCACAGACAAATTCATTTTTAAAACTGTCCGTATATTTTTATTTTTAAATAGATAAATTTTATAAAAGCTACGGAAGACGGCAACTAGAGACAATATAGGAGAAGTTATATAAAAATAACTTAAAACTATTATACTCAATGAGTAAAAAATTATTTGTGACTATAATAATAAATGTGATTAAAGTTTTAATATTTTGTGTTCCAAAAATAAAAATTTATTAAATGTGATCTTAATCCCTAATATCTCTATCGATATCACTAAGTAATGTCAAAATAATTAGTAATTCCTAACTATGTAAGTCACACGTTGAGACATAATTCTCTTTCGCGTTACATCTCACATTTTCACACAAAAAGAGGAAAAAATGCATAAACAATCTCGACAAAAACGACTTTTTGATAACAAACTGCTATCTCAATGTAAAAGCAACACAAAGTAACGCAAAAGAAATTTTCTACATAGTTGCCCTCTTGTGGCTCGTTGCTGCACAATAAGTGAACAAAAACTGTGATTTATACGTAAAAAGAGTAGCTCGCGTTTAATACATTGCCACTGAGGTTTTATCTAAAACATTCTGTTTGTGGTCGTCTTTAGGGATAGGTTAACGTAATCTTTAAAGTGCAACATACATAATTTAAGTAAGATACATTTATACCTTTAGCTGCCTCCGTAGCCTAGTGGTAAGGGCGTGTGCTTTGAAAACCGGAGGGTTCGAATACTGCGGGGACTCACAAAACTTTAAAGTTGTTTCCTAGTTGGTTAAGGCAATTTGGGCTGATCACCCAATAGACTGAAAAGTAAGGTTGATTTTGATAAGGATTGATTGAAAAGAAAGTACTGCGTCAGATGGGCATGTAAAAAGTCGGTCCACCCACCAATTCGCATTGGACCAGCGTGGTGGTATACATCCTAAAAACCTCTAATGGAGGAGGCGTGCATTAGGGGAGGCCTATGTCCAGCAGTGGACTAACACAGGTTTATAGTGATTCAGACATTTGAGTATTTTGTGCTTTAATAGGATAATAATTCTATAATAAGGGATAATGTATATGCTTTTCATTGTTACAAACATTTATCTACATGTCCTTAAGGTAACGGCTTAAGAGACTAAATGTTGTGGGTTGAAATTCGGAAAGTAAAACACTCAACAGCATAGTCGTTTCTGAAAAAATGTTTTATTTTCTAAAGCCTCCACTTAAAAATTTAGTAAGATCGCTAGAAAACTGAAAAAAATATTTTACATATCTAGTAATTACTTTAATTCATAAAAAATCAGCTGTTGTTAGGTACAAACAATGTCTCCTTTTTATATATTTGTACAAAAAAAATCACTTAAGTGTCACAACTTTTTTAAATAAGATTTTTTACTTATAACCATATACTTTATAGTAATAATACAGACAAGTTTGACGTGAAACATTCGATACATCGATCTTTACAGATTTTTTTTACAATAGCTGTATGACTATCGTGTGTAAATAAAAAAAACACAAACGCCCACAGAAAAATCGAATATAATTCGTTGCGAGGTCTCTCAAAAACCCGTGCAGAATGAAACTACGGAACGTTGCGAGCGGCAAATAGGAAAAGAATATTCGAGAAAAATATTTTGCCGCTCTCCCACTGCTGGTTAATTGGACTGCATGTTGTTTTTATAGAATCGCGAGATACTCTTGCCCCGTACTGAAGCAACGCTCCTATTCTGTTCTGCGGATTTATTTATGCCTCGAGCATGTGTTATAAAGGATAACCTTTCTTATTAGATAACTCGTTTAATTACAAATGAACTGCTCTATTATTAAATTGTTTATTAAAAAGATTGTACGTATGGACGTTGGCTTCAATACAATGCTAAAACTAGTAATAAGAACTTATAAGTAACTAAATTAGATTAATTTAAATTAAACTATTGATAATAAAACTAAACTAACTAAACTAACTGCGTTAGTCTAGTGGTAAGGGCGTGTGCTTTACAAGTTGGAGGTCGTGGGTTCGAATCCGGCGGGGACTCCACAAATTTATATTGTTGTTTCCTGGTTGGTGAGGGCAATTTGGGCGTATCACCCAATTGTCGGTCCACTCACGAACCCACGATCAGCGCGGTGGGGTACGGTCCGAAAACCCCTAATGGAGAAGGGGTGCAGTAGGGGAGGCATATGTTTAGCAGTGAACTAACACAGGTTGATGATGATGATGAAACTATTGATGCATAAATAAATAATAAGATCTTTCGTTGTGATTTAGAAATTTTATAAGCGGGTCAAAAACAAAGAAAAAACATTCTTCATGAAAATCCGTAGCAAGGCAGTGTTTTGAACTATTGTATGTTTTCTTTTGAGCATAAAATGCATTGTATATTATTTAGAGGTGCAAAAATGCTAGACATACAAGCATAAATTGAATGGTAAACTACAAGTGTCGCTATTTTACGAGGTTACAGTAAGCATAGAAGGGATGATCTAAATTTTCACGAGCTTAAGTTTCGAGCGTGCAATGTACTCATAAAAAGTAAAAGGAGAAAAGAATTTTTATTTATATTACGTATAATTAGTATTATATTCCGATGTTTGTCACTTAATTATGAGAATAAATATAAATGTCAAGATTATTCATAGATTTAACTATGAAACGAAAGTTAATAAATTACTAATAATGGTTATTACTATTCGGAATTAATTAACTATTTATATTTTACCCTACCTGATCTTTTTTCTGTGTTAGAAGTCGGCTTCTAACACGGTATATTCTTTCACGCATTGCTACTAACTAGATCAATTCAAAGTGTTTACCTGCATTCAATTAATTGATAGGATGTGGAAAATGATCTAAGGAGCTAGGAAACAACAACACATAATTACAGTAGAAGGCAAAATTAGAAGCCGCGACCGACAGATTGTAAAACGAGAGTATATGCAATAAGTTTTAATTATTTAATATATATTGATATTATTATCTTACTAAATTCTATATGTTTCCAGATAATCAAACAGCTAGTAAAATATGCAGTTTTTATATGATTTACTTAAAGACATCCCCGATTTATTAAAATCCTATAAAGTTTTAGTTTAATAACTCCTGAATTAAAAAAAAAAATGTTTAATAATATAATAATAGATTAATAACACATTAAATACTTCTCTTCCTTAATTGTGTAAATAATTGTAACTAGTTTTTGTCACTACACAGTGTTTGTTTGTGCACACGTGAATCCAAAGTTATCATGCGCAAAAACATTTAAGTATAACAACTTAATTGCTCAAAATTACCAAACTAGCTGTCTAATCGATGCTTCCACTTTAAAGAAAAACATTTATGTGTTTAATAGTCTGCTACATGTGTGAACTATTCCCCAACAGATAAGATGCAGCTTACATTTAATTACATTACAATGTCTATAAATTTGTCGGTGTCTCCGTAAGACATATTGTAGTTTCTAGACCGAATCACAGACGAATACGGTATTATTTATATGTAAATCGTTTATAAACCGCAATCGTTTAGTTCTTTTACGCATATTGTTTGTTTAACGAATCTGATAATATTTTGGAGATGTGTGAAAAAATATCACTATAATTTATTTCCTATCAGCGTTGCTATAATTTTTTACTTACATTTTATATCTAAGTTGAATTTAAATTCAAATTAAAACTAAAAAACAACAGTATTGTTAAAAATCTTATTCCGTTACGGTTTTTAGTGCACACACAGTGCCTAATGTAGATTAAAGAGACGTCGCACGCTACATTATAAGATATTGCTTTTTTTTATGGCATAGCATACGCAGGCAGACGAGCAGTCGGGCCACCTGACGGGAAGTGGTCACCGACGCCTATACATACGCAGTACCAGTGGTATCGCCAACGCGCTGCCGACCGTGAGACATAGGGTGTTAAGTCTCGTTTACCCAGTAAATACGCTGGCTACGGTGCCCTTCAAACCGGAACACAGCAGTGTTTTTTCACTACTGCTTCGCGGCAGAAATAGGCACCGCGGTGGTACCCACCCAGACGGTCTCCTGTAAAAAGGTAACCTACCACCGGTATGCTTTGCTTACTATGAGGTAAACTGACCAAATTCATAATAAAACATCTTCTTCATCATAAAATTTATTGATTGATAACATTATGTTGTAATAAGACAGTTCTGACCAATAAAGAACTGATGAAAGAGAACTCGACTATTAACAAACAATGTTTATGAAAGTGTCCTCCTTGTCTAGTTAAATAATATATATAATAATAGTACTAACTGTAGTTTGGCCAATTTAGATTTTAAATAAATGTTAAACAGCAATGAAGCTAGCAGCAAATGCGTTTTAATTGGTGGACCGCGATCATTTTCCTTTCACGCGATGTTTAACCAATAGAAGTGCCAGACTTTACACCGTCATTTGGTTACTAACTTGTCAATCAATAACTAACTTGGCTAAGTCATATCATCTGATGCACATAAGTTCGTTTTAATACCGTAGTAAGGGATAACACGGGACTTTGGGGTACTCGATCAAGGAGATCTCGCTAAACATAATTCGAAATTCGGCGTAAATCCGTACGATCGTGAAGGCGAACTCGTTCGAGATGAAACCGTGCACTTAAATCCAAATTGGCAATTTCGGAAAGCGCGCACGGGATCGAATCTACATTTTCATGAAGTAAGAGACAGGGCGAAAAGGTAATTTCTTATTTATATGACTCGCATTGTACACCGTGAGTAACGAAAGTAGCTGGTGTAATATTTGACTATCGACGGCATATTTTAGTACCTTTTTACTTAATTGAGTTTTATTATTATTAAATATTGGTTGCACCATTGAACATCAGGAAACTTAAAGGATGGATGCAAAATTATCTTAAAACAATTCATTATCATCATCATCATAAACAACCTTTAGCAGTACAATGCTGGACATGGGCCTTTTTTAATGAACGCCAAGACGGCGTCCAATAAAAAGAGTTGCTCATAATTGCTACAATTGACTGATTGCACTTGTACTGCGCTCCTACTGAAAAGCAGATCTACCGTCTAGCGTGTGGTGGGGTCGTCCCTACGCCAGAGATTTATTTTTTACTTTAATAAAAAAATATGTATATTAGATGAAAAAAAAGATACATATTAGCGATTATAATTATAACTGCATCGGAGTGATTGCAATTATTCTTCATACAATAATCGTTCAGACATGCAGGTGAGCTTAATATTTCTGATAAATACTTTGCTTACTTTTAAAAATATTTTTTAATTTGAAGTATAGTTCAAAACTTGAAATGCTATACATATACTTGTCCTCTTTCTATAGTAAAGTAAATATCAAACAATTATTTAACAATGTGATAAGTACTTGCGATACAATATCAAAGTAACAAAAAGTATTTCTTAAAAAATATTTAATATCAAATAGCCTGTATAAATACGCAACGAAAAGCGTTATAAAGGATATTATAGGACTTTTATCACGTTTTACGTTTTAAGGTTAAATTAAGATGCAATATCAGCGGGTGACGCAGCATTAAACAACAATGTATTCCGCTTCGATGAAAGGTGCGTTGCCAGATTTTGTATGGGTACGAATACAAAAGAAAACAGTCAATAATACACCCTTTGTAAATATTTTTAAAGCTTACAAGGACGATCCCTAGTCTAAGTTGTATCCAAGTTGAATTGGTTTATGATGTCATATTTTTTTGTTAAAATGTATTAGTCTAATTTTAAGACGAAGTCATCGTTGTCAACTGGTATGTCAAATTTTACTTAGTCTATCGGAGTCTATTGGCCAACAAGGTTCTGGAGTGGAGGTCGCGTTTGGGAAATGCGGAGCCCCCCGATCAGATGGGGTGCCGATCTCCTTGCAGTAGCCGGTACAAGTTGGGAGCGAGGGATCGGCCGTCTCGGCGTTCATTTGAAAAGGTATAAGTCCAGCAGTGGGAGGATAAAGGCTGTTGATCATGATGATCTATCGGAATCAGTCTCGAAACGTTAAATAATTCAAACAAAAATTCTTCACGAGTAAACAACACATTTCAAAAGATAGATCCAATTAAAGTGTATAACGTTCACAATGTTAATATTTATTTACTAATTGCTTCGTTTACAGTGACGATAAATTAATACGTAATTAATCCATTGAACATTTTAGATAAATTATAGGGATAACATTCTTCGGTCCTTTTTTTAAACATATTTTTTAAAATAAAAAAATAACTTAGCAGTTTGGAATCCTAATTCGGCGTGATTTGAAAATATATGAAGCATTTATAAACATTATTAAAATCCGAACTAGACGCCAAATAACTTATATATTTGTTAAACCGAATATTCTCTACTAGTCCTAAAGCAATAAACTTCTATTTTCCCACGTGAATTTATAATATTTTATATCTAAGCTCGGACTTGTTTCAAGTAACTTTTAATTTATAATTTTAATGTATGCTTAACTCCAATGAAACAAACTTTGAGGATAGTTATAACGCCAATAAAATGTAAAATTAACAGACATTATTCATGACCCTTAAGTTGGTCTTAAACTTAATGCAAACAATGTGGAAATTATATGAATTTGCAACACAATATGTCAATAATTTATACTAAGTAATTCTATACAATTACACGAAACATGTATTTAATCTTAAAGCAGAGTTATTTCAATCTTTCACAAATACGATAAGACAAACGAGCAGTCACGCACACAACTTGCTTATTAAAAATAGGTAGAAACTTTGAATTACTACAGTTAGTCTATCTCCATATTTTACAAAATCATCATCAGCCTGTATTAGCCGACATAGGCCTCCCCTATGTCACGCCTTTTACATGACGGGGTTTTGGACTGTATCCCACCACGCTGGTCTAATGCGGGTTGGTGGGTGGGCAGACTTTTTACATGCCCATCCGACGCCTTGATCATCTTGCTTTACAGGCAATCGGGTAATCGGCCCGCATTGCCCTAACCAACTAGGAAACGTCCACAACGTGGTAAGTCCCCTCAGGATTCGAACCCACGATCTCCGATTTTTAAAGGACACGCCCTTACCACTTACGGAGGCAGTTAGTTTTACAAAATATCGTTTGAAACAGCAAACATATCATATTCGACGACGTCTTCAGCGTGCACAAACAGAATGCACATGACAAACACATTATGCGTTCGCGCCAACTGAATTGTATTACAGTACTCGTGTTCCGGCGTCCATAAATCTCTATAAAAGCGCTCTCTAACTGCGCTGTGAGACTTTACGAGCGTGCAATTGATTGTGCGGCCTAACATTTATGTACGCTGCATATGAAACTGCCGTTGGCGTCAACGCGCTTTTGAAATATATCTAATGCATTTTATTTCACCCTTTGTGAACCGTTATTGGATACTAAAAGCTCAATGCTGTAGGTCAGAGACGTTTCTTAGGAATTGTGTTATGCTTGAATATCTAGAAGATATCGTTTAACATCTTTGCTGTTTAACATACGATACATTGCAGATTTATATCCCTTCTTCTACCTAGTGCACATCGATTGTAACATAAGCGTAGTGCAGATTAAGTGCCAAGTCTTGTTTTATTTTAGTTAGTCGTCTTTGTTGATTTTAGGATATATGTATTAGTTAAATGTCAATTGGTTTTGTTTTTCTGTAATGTATGTTTGAACTTTACTTTTAAAAAGCAACAACTTTATCACGAAAAACTAAAACTTTGCTTCACTAAAGCGTGATGCGCAAATACATCGAAATAGTTCATGACTTTCATTTTGTATCCATTTTAATAAGTTACTAAAATTATGCGAGGAAGCCTGAAATTACGACGATGGACAATTGTAGAAAATCAACCCAGCTAATTTTTAGTACAACATTGTTAATTATCATAATGTACGGGGTCATCTGTCACGGGGTAGACGGTGTACCCCGTGACCACCGCCGCTGGAAAGTGTTCGAAACGTCGGGAATTTAAAAATGTAAAATAAACGCCATAAAATCAGTAAAGACATTTTATTTAATAATATATAATATTCGCGTAAACAATAGAAATAATTATGAATAAGTTACTTAACTTAACTATTTGTATATCATTAGGTAATGTCTAATATTATAAGTAAAAAAAAAACTGCGAAGAAAGATTAAAATTAAACATTCTGAGCACGGATCAAAATGTTCTATTATAGCTACCTATAAAAATAAATCCGGATTACATTCTGGCCGAATATCGTATTATTGGCAATCTCTACATAACTGTGTGGATTTATCGTAAGCGGAAAACCTATAATGATATTTCCTTTGCCGAAAAGATTTAATGATATTAATCCTAAAACGACAAATCTGATTACAAAAATAACAAATATCAATAAACAACAATTAATTTTCTGAGTAAAGGCAGAGGTTAGTTGTGTACAAATAAATATACTCCTAAACAATAATTTAGCTCTTTTCAGTGCTAGTGAAATATATCCCTGTCTAATAAAATACCTAAGAAAAAAACTTATAATATTTATTGGCTTCTTTAATGAAACAGAGTCACCGATTAGTAATAAATTGTGATATTAACTACCGAAAAGCGGCGACCGAATCAAGAAAATCCGTAACGAAATAAAACCTAACGCCCTTCGAGAAAACTCGGATTTTTATCGGAACAAGACGACACCCGAACTGTCAATGTACGATCGTATTAAATGAATAACATTTTCACCCATTAATATGAAACTTTATTGTTTAGAGTCAAATGTTAAAATTAATATTGTCATTGTATGATATAGAAATAAAATATACATTTAAAATATATTTTTATAATTATGTTGTTATGTTGTAATAAAATGCTGAGTAATATGCTTCTCCATAATAGTCCCCTAGTTTATGCCCCCCTGCCACACGTTTATAAGCTCAAAAATTAAAATAAAAAAAATTTGGTTAAAATATCAATGATAATATTAATTAAAAAGTATACACATATGCATAAAAACGTCAACCTAATTCTGTCAATTTTAAACACGACCTTCTACTGCCTTTATAGATATCTTCCCATATTGAGTCAGATCCAATCATTTATGTATCACGTCACACTGACTCAAGATAGTGTCTCGCGTGATCCCGAAACCGCTAATATCAATCTGTCATAACGAACGTCTCGTAATGAGAGCGTCCCGAGATACAGGATAAGCTATTTCCGAACAACGTTATTGTTCTCAGCCGTATTAGGTAACCGCTTAATTTAAATTTGTAAGCGTGAATAACGCGACATGGAATTAATTCGCCCCACGACCTCACTGCACACAACTTCCTTTATATTACAGTGCGCCTTACACCTTACGGGTGATATCGTAAAATGCGAGTTGTACACAATCGAGGTGCGATAACTTGACTAGAATACGGCTGCGGTTTCTATCTTTTTCATCGATTCACTCGTTTCTTTGTGTATTGCGGGATAATGGATTGGTTATAATCAAGATAGAAGTGGAGTTACAGCAAAAACTGTTACTATTTTTGCCTTGTTATCGTTCAATGTATGTATTATTGACTATAGTTCATATTTGTTGAATATTTTTTTACTTGTCGGAAAAAATGATTTATGAAATAACGGAAATCTGGCTATTAAAAGCAAAGGTTTTTGGAGTTTAGGACTAACTACTAAAAAACTTACTGTAGGTTTCATATTTATTTATTAATCGATTGTTATCTGACTTTGCTTACATATAATCGTAAAAGACGATGTTTTACCTATAATTGATAGATATGTTGTATCGATGCTTACATTATAATTAAAATAGGGAAAATGGTAGTTATAATTTTTAAAAAGGAAAAAAAACGCCGGTTGTTTGTTAGGTCAGAAAATTCCATTTCTGAACTGGTGGTAAGTAAATTGATGATCAACAAGAGAGTGCAATGATTGTATATTGAAAAATATTTTTGACTTTGACTTTATTCAACGGTTAGTAAAAGAGAATAGACGAATACACCCAAATTTAACCGGAAAGTTATCAAATAAAGTAATAACAAATAAACGTTAACTTTAGACAACATCCGCTTCGCGTCGACTTTACGTATCGGAGTCGTCCCGTCGGCGGTAAAGTGGCCCCATATACGATCAGGGAAGTTATGACAAGTGTTATTTATTAGCGTTGGCATATTGTTGCCGGTGATAAGTATGTGGACATTACGCCGGCTCCAGTCACCCCGCCCTAGTTAAAGATTATAGACGATAGGATATTGTTCTATGGTTTGTTCAGTTATAACTATATTAAGGTAGGTTTTATAAACTAGGTTAAGTAATACGCGTGCATCCTTACGCGTTATACCTTTATGTAATATATTTAAATCTTAAAATTTGCAGCGGAATATTGTTTGCTTGCGTTCAAGCATTTATCATCTGCGAGCTCCTGGTCTGAATTTAGAATTTTATTCAACGTTAATTACCTCATCTATTAAGAAAGAAAAAAGTATAACTTTCACGAAGAGTGCTTTTAAAACGTTCTATTTTTCCTTTTGAGTTAAAAAATATTTCCACTAGTGTTAGTAGCTAATGTTTAATAAAATGGCTTCTTCTTTACAAATAAAATTAATAAGTAACAGAATATTACGATTAGTGCCAACCTTTTAATAATTAGATTATCTGAAAATATTAATCTTGCTAAGGATTCGTAAGGATAAATTGAGCTTAGTGCTTCTAAAGATTCTAATCTACTTGTGGTTCATACTAACAACTCAAAGTGTATGTACGAAGAGAACCGTTAATCCTTAAATTTGGTTAAATTAAGTATTTTGGCGACAAATTATATTAAATAATCCCCAATTTCTGTATAAATGATAATGTTGGTTATTATTCTTTGCAATGATAGGAACATGGGGCAATGAAAGTGGCGACGGAAAGAAGAGTACATGCAGCCGAGATAAGAATGTAGAGTATGGACTGACGAGAAGAAAAACAAATTTAAATGAGAAATTTTAGTGGGGATATTTGAAAGTGGTACCCGTGGCCGAAAAAATAAAGTAGGTATAGGTAGCGTGGTGGCGTTAGCATGCTATTTAAAGGCAAAGGATGAATGGAACTTCAATAAAAGAATGCCAGAACGCAATTTCGATGGGCGAAAAGCGATATATGTAGCCTGTGAAAGAGGACATGAGAAATAAAGAAGCCGGTATTAAAGTTCTTCTTCTTCTAAAGAAGGAAAATGAGACGAGGAAAACGTGTTACGCCGATCCTACATACAAAGAATAAAGGCTAGTGAGAGAGATTATTAAGTCTAAAGTATCTATTGGCCCCAAAACGCAATGTGAAATTTAATTGATGGACAGTTACATAGCGATTGACGATTGGCAGCGTTCCATCAATTAGAAGGTTTTGCAATTTAGCGTCATTATTCAAATATGTTTCACGATGTACGTAGTGAAAACCAGATAGAGGATATATTGAGAATACACGTACAAGGACAAAAATCATAAAAAAATATATGAAAACAACACTAGAACACTAGGCTTAAGACAAACTGTTTTTTACTTGAAACGGACTTAAGAAATATCGCCATGGTGCCAATTCCTGACGGCCCTGAATAGTGGCTACGCACTACTATTCTAATGTATTACTCATATATAGGAGCTTGTTTTACAATTAGGCATAGGAGATATAATATCATATACCTAACAGTGGCGTCGATCACTTTTTTTTCTATAACCAACATACTAAAAGGTTGTGTATGCCAATAGAAAATGTAACTCTTTCAAGTAAAATATTTGTCAAGATTTTATTTTAAACGCTATACGATAATGTTACTACTTGCTCGTATTAGAAAATACAGCGACAGTTTGACAATAACGGCCCTAACGAAGAGATATTTTTATTGAAGCAAAAGGAGAATTCTAAGCAGCCCCTCCCTTGTTGGTCGTTCATGGGAAGAGTAAACAAGCGATTTATAGGCAAAAGTGAAACTATTTTTATTCATGTCGAAGTTCCCTTATTTAAATGATTTGTGTGTATCGAAATGTTCTCGCATCCGTTTCGAAGACAAAACAAAGTGATTTAAAGACATAAGCATGATCAAGTTTTGATGTATTACACAAATATTTGATTATATAAAGGTATGTACATTAGAGAAAAGGTATGAAAAAAAAATACCATAAAAAATATATATCCATAAACTTAAAAGTAGTAATTCATAAATAAAAAATCAAAATAATAACAAATTTCTTTCGTTTTAATTACAAAAAAATATTAAACGGAAATGTTTAGTCACTCCAACTAAGTACTGAAGCAAAAGTAAAAGTTAATACCTCGATTACCTTGTCAATACTAACATGAAATACTTCAAAAATAGACATTCCATTTGAGACTGATGTATTGTTTCCCATTAATGAATAACATATACAGTTAAATAAAACACTATTATATAAAGAACCTATACAGCAGATGCAGCGCCATCTATGGCCATTAATGAAAGAAAACTCGGGCCGATACGGCCTCGGGGCTAAGCCCGTATTTACTTGGCAGAGGCAATTTGTAGGAATAATACTCGCGCCACTAACTTTTGTCGTTACGATTGCAGAGATAAAGAAAGGCGGGGGGGGGATAATTGAAAGCCCTTGATACAATCGAAGGAAGGCAGCCCGGTTCCTCGAGTTGGCTGGCACTTTGGAAACTTTTGATTGTATGGAGCCGATAAAAACTGAGCGCTACGGAGGTATTCAAGTTTTTCACATAACAATGGATCAGTCTGTCTTTCTGTGTGTCTGAAAGTTCAACGTATTTCATTTGTTTTTTTTTTTATTAAATTTTCCATTAAATAAATACGAAAGGATTACAACGAGTCTTAATCTTAAGTATTAGATGAAACTTGATACAGCTTAGTCTTACGGTGACTAGCTGGTAAGGATATCCGCCTTTAACAGAGGTAGTTTGATCTGATTTCCCTGTCCTCCAAACCGGTAGTGCTTACATATTGTTTGCTTTTAGGCAGAAATAATTATAGCAGAGTCGACTTGCCGTGTCGATCTAACGTTTACAGACAACTTATTTGCTATCTTTACTACTGTATCACTTTGTATTCTGTAACTTAATTGTATTTAGAATTCACTACTCAATTTGTTTATGTTTTTTCCAAAGTGTATTCTGCTTCTATATAAAAATCAAACAAACTAAAATAAAGAAAAAAAATATATAAAAGCGTTTTTCGTGCTACACTCGCTAGTTTAACTTTGATGCTGTTGAATCGGAGCTTTTTCATCAGTCGAACATTTTATTTTGATTGATAAAAAATCTATACATTTTAAGATAAAAACGTTACTTTTATTTGAAACAAAAATGTTTCGTATACGTCAATAATCGCAGCTGGTGCTAGATAAATCATACATATTAAACAGATTCAAAGAAAGATTATTAGAATATATTCCTTCGCGAAACATCTAAAATATTATATCCTACCGCACAATCAAATTAAACCACTAGTATAAATCATCATCATCATCATCATCATCACCAGATTTGTTTTAGTCCACTGCTGGACATAATAATAATATAGCCCTTTAATTAGATCCTTGTTACACTTGCATGAAAAAAGAAAAACTATAATACAACATAAACTTACAATTATACAAACCTTAATCTAGTATTTTCCTTGACTCGTCTCTTATGTTTTAGGGATCTGTTTGCCGTTCGGCATAGGCCTCCTCCAGCCACTAATGACATTCTTTCACGACCAACTTTTTTGTATTCTATTTCATAAATATATATTGTTGTCTTTATCTCACTTTATTTTTGTAAATTTTCTACACATTGCTATATAAATTTTTCTTATCATTCATTTTCTAATCTTGCTTATATAGTTTACTTCATGTTTGTTTGGTTTTTTATAGTTGTTTGGTTTTTTATAGTTGTTTGTTACTCTGTGTTGTTGGAGGGTTACGGTCTTTTTCCCCCACAAGGAGCAGTCGGCTTGGGAGAAGATGCTTTTTTTTGTTTTTATTTTCTTTTAAATTTGGTTTAATTTTCCGGTAAACGGTCTTGTTGCATTAAAGGCATTTTCCTTTTAGCTTTTTTGAGTTTTCCGAGCCCAGGTTTAGAAGGTAACGGTAAAGTTTTTTGTTCAGTCTTGCTTTTTTCAGCATTTGGGTCTTTGACTATTAGTCGATCATAATTTGTAAAAGCTTTATTTCCCTTATTTCTTTCTTCCTTAAACCGAGGTAATAATGCTTTTCTTATCTGCAAAACTTCCTTCGAGTAATCCTCAGATACATAAAACTCTTCCTATTCTTGATAATTTCGTCTTTTCTCCATGCATTTAAAAAAGAACAAAGCACTGGCCTTGGTTTATTATGCACCTTATTTTTTCTTAATCGGTATAAATTGTTTATTGCAGATTGCTCCATATTTACATTAAGGTCTTCCTTGAGGGTCGCCTGTACACTTTGAATAACTCCGATGTTGAGCTTTTCGCTCTTCTAATCCAAAATGATTATATGTTACCTTTCTTTTCTATTTGCAAAACTTGTACCTGTTTCTCAAGATCATTAACTTTTTGTTTAAACTGCTCATTTTGTTCAATTATAGGGTAAGTTTCTCATCTAAAGTATCCATTAACTTTTTGTTAGTGATTCAGTTAGCTCAGCTGTTTGCATTCCTTTCTTAATATTGGCAAATTACAATTCAAATTGTTTATCCATTATTAATGCAATGTTAAGAATATTAAAAAAAGTTATTTTATTGTTTACTTATCTTAGTAAATTGATGGTTAAGTGTTTTATTTGGCAGAATCTCTTATTGAAAGTTATAGCATTAGACTTCTTAGTGTTATTATTTGTATGTTTTTAACTTATTCGAATTTGTCTTTAGATTTATAAATGCCACAACGAATTTTTTCGTATCCAATTTTTTTAATTGATAACAAAAAGTCTCGATAGGAGCGGGAATTGAACACACGAGTATAGCCGCCGTCACCGCTTGTAAAGGTCACTTACAACATTGAGCTATTCCTCCGTTTACGTAGCGATTGAATTTGTCTTTTGCATAGTTTAGCTTCCATATACCTTTTCATGCAAGTCTGTTTCATTCCTTTTATAATGTTAGACTACCTACATTGATTCTTGAAAATCAGAATAGATTTATTTGAATCAATGTTTTTATACTTTCCACTTATTTTACTATCTCACTTATTTCACTTGTTTTAGTATTGTTTTTCGTATACACAATAAAATATCACTTGGTAACAAATAAGGTAATTTATACAGGAAATGTCAATGATTCGTTGAATTTTTATAATAATTACGTTTAATTCAACGAACTTCGAAGTATCCACACTTCTACGTAATTTTTGCACTTTGACTTCGTTAACTTTGTGTTTATTGAGTTATTATAAACAGTATTTTTATTTATTTTAATTTAGTTTGCGGAGACGATGCTTAAGTGGCGCCCTCAATCTAAGTGTCACTCAACAACAAGAAGAGTAATCACAGCAAAATATCGTAGAATTCGAACCCACGACCTATTCTAGTCGTAACTGCTGGATATAAGCCTCCCCTCATGCACGCGCTCAAGGCTTGCTTCTATCAACACACACACACACACATCATCAGCCTCTGATAGTCCACTGCTGGACACAGGCCTCCCCTAATGGGTTGTATTGTTAACCATTAGGGGGTTTTGGACCGTATCCCACCACGCTGGTCCAATGCGGGGTTGGTGGGTGGACTGACTTTTTACATGCCCATCCGACGCATGGATCATCTTACTTTTCAGACAATTGGGTGATCGGCTCAAATTGCCCTAATCAACTAGGAAACAACAATGAAAGTTTGTTGTGTCCACGCAGGATTCGAACCCACGACCTCGGGTTTCTAAAGCATACGCCTATACCACTAGGCTACGGAGGCAGTTCACTTCTATCAACACTTTCTAAAAATAAGAACGACCTTTATAATGCTAGATTCTTATAGCCTTCCGCCCAAAAACACGCGTGGTGTGGTGTTATCATTTTTTGTCTCATTATCGTGACACTTTATAATACGAAATATTTTAGTAACTTGTATACGTTTTACATCGAAAATCGAGATAGATTCATCTTAAGTAGACGCAGAGCTATCCAAGAAAGACTTCAAAGGATTCCTTTATATATTCAGTCCACGAAACAAATGACGTACGCTTAACATAAGTGAGCTCTTATAGATATCAGTCCGCCTAATTTATTTCTAAGACAGACTGGGACAATCCATCACATCCGTCCACCACGGCCGCTTATTTGTCAACGCTAAACAAATCGAGTCTCAGCATAATAAAATCAACGTGTCGCTGCGTGTTCAACAAGCCCTTAGCGGAGGGGAATTTATGACGAGTGATATTTATTAGCTCCAGCTAGCGTATTGTTGCCTTTGATAAATGTGAGGACGTTATAACGCCGGCTTCCTGCCACCTGACATGGAATTTCATTTAAAAGAAGCCCCCTATATCACGCTCGTTATTGCTAATTTGGCCGCTCTATAAATCAAACGTTGGAGGACGCGAAAAATTTTCACCGAACATTTATTACGCGGGCCTTTCGAAATTTCATCGATGTCTACTTAATAGGATGATAAATCAATTGTGAACGACATCGTTTTCGACGTGTCTGTAATTTGTTGCGATATAATTGGTATTGGATTTATGATGTGCTTGTATATTACTTGTTTAGAAGAGTGCCGATAACGGCTAGTAGCGATGTTCCAAAACGTGATTATATATTGTATATTGTCTCTATATTGTAATAGAAATTTTGACAATATTTTTATTATGTGAGTAATAATTTCGTGAATATTTAAACATCTCAGTATTCTATCCATTCGAAGTTATATAAAAAGGGCTATTGTACTCTACTAATACGTATATAGTGTGCTTTATATTAAACATTCTAATTCATTGCTGTTATTCCATTTACAAATTATTTTTTAATATTTTTTTGACAAACTTTATTTCCTGTTATAACGCAAGAGTTAACACATTATAAATTGATTATTGCATAGTAGATAATGAGTAAACCAAAGCTTTTTATTTTATATCATTAACAGTCTACGAGATATATATTATAGAAAACTTCTAGAATTTTCTTTCATGTGCCTAAATAAATATGTCTTTTGCATTTCGTTGCTAAGTTCCCACAATACTATATCAACCGCGACAACCGTATCTTGGATATACTCGTTGTGATTTTAATAAAAAGGCGAATAACGAATACATATCTCTCCGGGGACCCGTTCGCAGGCAATAAGTGAACACAACTCTGATTTACGCCTCAATGGAGAATCCTAGATTTGAAAAAACAGCACATTTTGACGATTCTTCGGCCGATTTAATATCTTTGTTTTTACCATAGAGAAAGTAAACGCAATCCGGTGAAGGGCTTGCATTGGGCGAGATATAACGGGTTTTACGGTATCTCCTTCCTTAGAAGACATCAAAAAGAGATCTTAACACTGGATTTTATAAAGGGAACCGAAGTGCTGGGGGCGGTTCTTTAGTGATTTATCCTCTCTTTTTGGTTTATTTTAGCTTTTTTGTTTTTAACAAGACTTACAAAAGCAAATATAATGCTAAGTAATTATGAATGCTTATTTTAATGTAAATAAAAAATACTTATAATTGTTTTATATAAAATCGTAGTATTTACACAACTACTAAGAGCATTAACCAATTGCTATTATAAACTGCAAAAGTTGTGTGAAGGTTAACGAAGTTTATAACAATGAAATAACATACGTCTGGTGCTAGCTTCAAATTAGACCTTCCATTAAAGTTTCGCCATATACGCCTAGAACATTAATTAATAATAGCATTATGTGACCAAAATAGAATGATATATTTCTCAATAGAACGGTTTGATCGGCTACAACGGTAACTTTATTAAAACAAAGAAATACAAGAAGCGACTGATAACCACTTACTTTCAAACTAAATAAACGTTTTAAGATGGCAAGATGTGTCATAGATGGAAAAACTTTTTTTAACAAAGCTCTATAAATGAAAATACAATAAAAACTTTACCTTTATATTCAAATTCTTTTCAGAAACCATAAGGAAGAATCAAACCTGCAAAGTCCAACGCAATAGTTAGGACTCTCCAGGGACTACGCCAGTCGGGTTATGGTTTTTTTATATATATTTAAGAGATTCCTGAACTCTGAAACCATAAGGCGTAGCGACTTGAAATTTGGTAGGAATACTCCATTCGCCTAGTAGAGGTCAGCTAAGAACGGATTATACGAAATTCCACCCACAAGGGGGGTTGCGGGATTGCTAGTAAATATATAAAAGTATTACATTGGCAAATTATCATTGAGCCCACAAGTTGTAGGTACAGAGTAATACTTACTTTGTACCTAGAACTTAAAAACTAAACTACTCTGACAATTTAAAATTATCTGGACCTACTACTAGTATTTTACTTTATTTTTAGGTATATAAGAAACCAATCGCCAAATTTGTTACAACAGGACTATAAACGGTCACATTATGTTGTATAAGGATTAAAAACGTCATTTTTATTTAATCTTCATCATCATCAGCCTGTGTAAGTCCGCTGCTGGTCATAGGCCCCCCTAATGCACGCCTTCTCCATTTAGTGGGTTTTTGGACCGTATCCCACCACGCTGGTCCAATGCGGTTTGGTAGGCGGACCGACGTTTTACATGTTATTTAATAAGGCATTATATACAAGACCGATAAATTATAACTAAGAAACAATTTGGTGTTTATAATGTGCTAAATGTTCATCCAAAGTATTTACTTCGAAAGAAATAGTCAAGTACAGTCATAATATAAAGTATATTATAGATATTGCTACCGTGGAGGGTGATGTAGGGTGTGTCAGTTCGGAGGCAGCGTCAATACCATATGCATGATATTGACTGAGCACAGATTGGATTTCCCTAATCCTGTGACGACTGAGATGAAACCAAAGAGATTTTGCATCCCTTTTTTCGTAGTTTTATTTAAAAAATGTATATAAAAAATACATATTTTTCGAAACATTACTTTTATTTCTGTAATCACATAAACTCTTAATAAAATTGTAGAAAAACGTGTTGTACAAGTGTAGTTTTACAGTTATATCTCAATAATACTGACAGAAGATTTTGGAAAAAGACTTCATCATATCATATCATATTTATTATTCATATTTTATTAAATCCACCCTGTATTATTAAAAAGTTAACAATAACTATAGACGTACAAACGAAAACCAATTTTACCTTACCTTGACGTAACCTTGACGACCAATAATATAACATCGTTTAATATCAATAGGTTTTAATACTACTAAACGTCCAAGAATCGAATTTGAAACGTCTGGAGCGCCAGCCAGTCCGCTGACCACTGAGCTATACACCACTCTAGCACGGAAAATCTAATTTCACGGAACATGCATAAATAATCGTGAAGATGTGGCTCGTGTCTCTGTTCCATCAAGTTCTGAACCCTGCCCGAGGGTTAATGAGGGACAATTTCAGGGGTGGGCGAACTTAATGCAATCTTGAGATCAAAACGACGCCTCCCTTATCATGTGTGATTTCGGGGCCCGTGTTAATGCCAACTATTAATTACAATCTATTAATACACGCGCACATTGTTACGCGCCGTAATGTTTTCAATTAGCATTAATTAATAAATACACGATATGTTATCTTACGATTTTTTTTAATTGTGTAACATGTCGTTTGAAACATGAAAGTTATCCATGTTTATTCATCTATATTGATTATATAGAACTTCACGGCGACTGTAAAACGGACAAGCAGACTACAAACAAATGTTATTTTTATACAAAAATGCAAATTCACTTTATGAAATCTTGATGACTCCATCGCCTGAAGTCAAAAGTCGACTTTGAAGATTATATAATATTTTTAAACACAGAAAATCCAGCTTTATTTTTTAAGGTAATAAAAAATGTGGTTATGATTATAATATACGTATAGTTATTATTGTTCTCTGTCAGTAAATAAGTATGTTATATCGTAATGCATACGACAAAGGCCTATTACAGAAATGTATATGTATTTGTAGAGTCACTTTCTGTATTTGTATGCGAAAAAAATGCTAGTATGAGTCGCTGTAGAAATTAGCAGGATAAAAAAACGTACGGGTAATTATTGGTAATACCATAAGGCAATCAATAGGATACACACGCAGCGTGACCATTTTCATATTCATTTCTAATTGGGTTTTGTTAAATTATCTTTAATATAAGTACAACCACTAATGTCTTTATAAAACAAATACGTTTTTATTTATGAAACAAGATTTTCATACCGAAGCAATTTATGAACTATACACATATATTAACACTTTCCAACAAATTTAATATTTGATATACATAATGTATATTACATAAAAATATCCTTTTCACATTTTCAAATTTCTTCTTACTCATCATCATCATCATCAGTCTGTGTTAGTCCACAGCTGGGCATAGGCCTCCACTAATGCACGCCTTGTCCATTAGGTGGTTTTTGGAGCGTATCCCACCGCGCCGGTCGAATGCGGGTTGATGGGTGGACCGACTTTTAACATACCCATCCGACGCGTGGATCATCTAACTTTTCAGACGATTGAGTGAACCAGAAAACAGCGAGGATAAAAAGTTGTTTCCCCGAGGGATTCGAACTCACGACCACCGGTTTATAAAGCAATGGCAAATACCGCTACAACACGGAGAAGGTATTACTATGCCTACTTAACAGAGCCGAACGAAATGCTTCTTATAATTTCGATGAAAAAAAAAAAAAAAACCTGCGTTGCGTCACAGGTTCGTTCGTTCTGCTTCGAGTTTCATTCCACGCAGCCGAAACCTGTGGAAATTGGATTATTTCATTGATAACAAATGGATAGGGGAGAGACAGAAAATTGTCGTGGCTCGCGGCAACGTGTCCGTAATTTAGTTCTGCGTGACACGTGTCTGAGCTTGCTTTGTTTTTCGTTGTGCTCAGGTTTATTTAACAGACTTTTAGAGTTTTCTCCATGGAAATTTTAATAAGATTTTTAAAGATATCTGCGACCGCGAATAACAAAATACCAGGTTGGTATCAAAGCTGTAATGTGCAAATCATTCTGATCAGGTTTGAAAAAAAAAGGGTCAAATGAATTACTAAGCAATAAATTATTAAATTATATGCTTTCGGCTGCCGAGCGAGTTTGCCGTCGTGTGTTACAATTACTATTACGGGAAAGTCCTCCTTGTGTTGTTGATTTTTTTATTGAAAAAAAAAAATGTTAAGGACATTGTTATAAATAAATTGTAATCATCCATTGAGCAGAAAAAATCTATGGATAATAAGACACACAATGTAACCATTTTATTAAAATGTTTCCCTTAAAACGTTTTCTCTAACACGGCTAAGTGAAAAGAATAATTCCGCAAGAAGAAAAAAAAACAAATTCCTCATAATATTTAAGGACATTAAAATCAGTTTGCGGAACTTGGAGAGCTTCCAGCGGGCTCCAGTTTAATCTTGGAAATGTACCCCGCAGGACTATTCGATTTGTTACTGCAGATTTTAATAATGCAGAATGTTAAAAGAAAATCCATGAATTTATTCAGTATTAATTCTATAATAGAACCATTTATCGGAACATTTACGTATTTTTCGTCTAGGTATAATATAACAAGTCCGAGTCACTGAATTTAATTTAAAAACTTGACTAGGTTGACGGTTAACAGAAACAAGTTAGTAAATTGTAATAAATTTTTAACCACATAAATAAAGTACTAGCACCAGTACTTTCGACCCCATACGCTTAATGTTAATGTTCTCTCAGCGATTGCAGTTAAATATAATGTATTCTAAACAATTTCTTGTTTGGATTTATATGATCATCACCAGCCTGAGATAGTCCACTGCTGGACATAGGCCTCTCCTTATAGACCCCTATCCATTTGGGTCCAGGGGGTTTTTGGACCGTATCCCTCCACGCTGGTCCAATGCGGGTTGGTGGGTGGACCGACTTTTTACATGCTCATCCAACGCATGGATCAACTTATTATTCAGTCAATCGGGTGATCGGCCCAAATTCCCCTCTCCAACTAGGATACAACAACGAAAATTTGTTGACTCCTCGCAGGATTCGAGCCCACGACCTCCGGTTTCTAAAGCATACGCCCATACCACTAGGCTACGGAGGCAGTTATATGATATGTAATACATATTTACAAAATACGTAGTTATATTATAGCAATATGGCTTCTTATACTACTACTTATTATTAGAACCTAGAATACAACCTTCAATTAGTTTAGGACGAGAATACTTTGCCCCTATACTAGCATTTCAATTTATTGACTCAAATCATCATTAGTATTATTTTTTCACATTTAATAGTATATGTTATAATGGTAACTGAATCAGTAACATAAATTCTGGGAAGGTAATAGAAATATATGCGCAGTTTAGGTCCGATATTAGATGGCACCCTCCTCTCTTCAACGTACACGTCGCCTAAGGGCTAATGGGGTACAATTTTAAGGGTGGCCGAACATAATGTAATCCTAGCATCGAAATGGCGTCGTTATAGTTGGACCCTTTAATGAGTCATGTAAATAGCAAACGTAGGAAGATGGGGTCTTTTATTAAAAAAGCAATGAAAAAATTCTTCAACTTAATCTAATAGTGTCTCATAATAAGACTGATTTAAAGCAAGCATTAAAATTATCGTTTTAAATAATCGCAGCTTAAGCCCACGATCTAAAGTTTTCTTGATATGTCTAGCTTATTTAATAGGTCAATATTTTATTATTTTAACTCTTGAATGAAATCCCAATATAAAAAGTCTTAAAGAAGCGTTCTATTTTAACCACGCTTAAGGATAAAGTGCGAAAGTTAAAATTAACAAGTGAAATTAATTTAACTATCATAGCACTGTTATAACAGTCAGTACATCAACAAAAAGTCAGATAATCAACTTAGTGGCGTATTCATTTCTTCAAGTATTTTATTATTAATATTATGTCAAAACATTTGCTAGCATAAACTATTTAATATTAACATGACGTCGCCTTGGCCGACTTAACAAACCGCTTGCAAGAACAGCGTTCGTTAATACATAGTTTTTAGTAGCAAATTTATGTTATACAACAACAACACTGCCAATCCTGTTATTAGCAGCGATGATGTTGCGTTTTCTTTAGCAAGCCACTGTAAACTATTTCTGTGGATGAATAATACGGCAAAACGCCATTACTGTCCTAAATATACACCACAAGTGCATTTGTAAGCAATATTATAAATATACTCTAATCAACCATTAAATTACGCAGACCGGTCCGTCTACAAACATGCCACAACTAATGCCGCTTCAGCGTTGACCGGTGGAAATTTACGAGAGCACTCGCACAATGCGACAAACATCCCGCCGTCCCATATCCGAGTGTACGTATATTAAAGTTAATTGCAAATTACACTTTAAAACCGTGAGCCGTGTGATTAATGGATGTGCATTGTGAATATTTAACATCGGATATGGGCCGTTTAAAACGCAATCAATAACGTGTGATCGTGCGATGTGGGTCGCCGGCTGGATTAATTTCGATACGTAATGCCTGTCTATATATAATAAATCTTGTGTTTTATTATGTTCGCTGGGAGATATTTTTAATGTACATTTTATGGTCTTAACGACCCGTTTGGCGTAATAGTTAGTGATCCTGACTTTTCTGTCTGAGTGGCTGATATTTTTTGGGTGGGAATTCAGTCCGGTGCGGGTTCAATTCCGCCCTCAAAAATAATTTGTAATGATAGTATTATTTTCGTATCTGTGTTTTTATACAAATATTATATGTAATATATAAGGAAAGAAAAGTAAGTCTATGAATAAATTACTCATCTAGTTTAGTCCAAACTAAGCAAAACTAATAGTAAAGTTTTGCTTATATTGGGACTAAATGATGTGGTATCGTTCTTAATTATTTATTATTTTATTTGTGAATTTGAGGTAATCTACTACAAATGGATAACCTCTAAAGAATTGTAACATGATTCCGGTTTGTACACAAATATAGCTCGTAAAAAGCACGCCATCCATGGGAGTTGAGTTCGAAATTGTGATGAGTTTCTTACCGTAGGCAGACGGCACTGTTATAAGCCGTTTTAATATTTACCTTTCCTTACACCTACAGTTAGCTATAATAGTTTTCCCTTACATCCTTCACTTCCACACATTTCCGCTAACTATTACCAACCTGTCTCTAATCCACGCTTATTCTTCTTAATTTAGTCATCTACCATCACAAACTACAAAATACCCTAAATAGTTAAATCAACCAATACCATCAAGTCACTTCAGGTCTCCTTCCCATGAAAAAGTTTCTGACGTACCTTCACACCATTAGCGTTATTTCCTGCGCGAGGTTATCGTTAAAAGTTCGCGGGAAATCGCGGATAATTCGATTGATTAACGCGAGATGGGACGTCTGGAGCGACGGCCGTTAAATCGCATCGTTTAAAACACAATCGATATCGGAAACGAGGGTGGGGACGGAGTTCCCCTCCCTAATGTCATAACACTTGTAATGAGATTCGACAGCCTAAGGCCCGAGCAGCGATTGCCGAAAACACACCTTGGGCGATGGAATTTACAGACGTTATTCGATTAACAGCTGGAATTGAGATTTGGTAGGGAAAAGATGTTTACAGAGATTTTAATACGCGATATCGTTGAGATAATTTAATTTTTATGCATTTATGTGTTTTCATAAAAACTCGTCAGAAAAAATAAAGACTGCTGCAACAACATCAAAACCTTGTTTCTTTTATTATTTAGTTATAAAAGTTTTATGAACTAATTTCCATGTTTTAGATTGTTAACTTAAGACCGACTAAACATTACCATCAGAAATAAGATTTCTAAAGATATTATTTAAATTATATAAAAAAAAAACTGAATAAAAGCTTGAGTTCGGCATAGGCTAGAGCGAGTTAGTTATCAACTGTGTATTACATAAATTCGTGACGCTAACACTATTACCATACCAAATTTCACTTTATTAATAGCAACGACGCTCGCAGGAATTAAAAATTAAAGTCTATTGCTATTAAACTCCAAATTGAAAACGATTTGCATAATCAAGTCAAGGCGAATAAACCGCGGATTTCTATAATTAAGGTTAGTTATTCCGAAATAGACGTGATTAAGTATTAATACGGCGTACAAACGACAATCGGTAGACTAAATGAACTTATCTGGGGTTCACACTCGGGGGTATGAGTAGTTTTGTATCAAAATAGTTGGATAATTCAAGCAAAACAATATTCAGTACAGCGAAGCCAAGTTGAATCGGTACATAGGCGTCCCGTAAGTACGTATCCGTTTAGTGGCTGATTTCGTTGTTGTGGAGATTTAAAGTCTAAAGTTTACAAATTAACTGTAATATATAAATTATATAGTAATTTAAAAATGAGGAGGGTAGGTAAAGAGAGACCATATTACTACTGTCTGCTTAAACAAAATATACAACGGAACAAAAATAGCTGAACGTAGCAATTTGAAATATTTTAACTCCACAAATCCTTTATGCTTCATAAAATGTGATTAATATATAAAAAAATCTCTACTGGAAAATGATATTGAAGGAGTTGATATTTTGATAAACACCGACTTATTCGTTCAACTTCATCTGCGTTATGTATATTATAGTATTATAGTTTGATTCTATATATTATGATACTATATACTATATGAAAAAAAAAATCCTATATTGCTGTAAGCCCAAGTTTTAAAAGATTGGAATTACTACTTTCAATTGGCGATCAAACATCAAAGTATTTTTCATATCTAAACCATTGGTTACTCAGGAAAGGGCGTAAACCGTACAAAATGAACAAAACCCTTCAACTTTATAGCATTTTTAGTATCATTTATTTCACCTTCATAAATTTAGAATACTCTTTAGACTTCTCTTATAATAATAGCCAAACAAAACCGTAACATTTAATCAGGAGCGAATAAAAAAGCAAGCACTGGCGCTTTGTTGTAAATTTTGATAGCGCTCTAGAGCGTTCGTAAAATGTTTATTGCTCCGGAATATTTTCGTTATTAAAATAATTCGATGGCTCGAATAAAGATTGGCGGAAGTATTCCGGGTCGGGTTGGATTGTTTCGGACGAATCACTTAATAAAGCGGACTGCGAGCCGCCGAGGGTTCGGACAAATATGCGGACGAGGAGATATTCTGGGTTATTCTGGGCTATTCTTACCGCGGGTAACCATGGGATTGGTGGTTTTTGGGACCACTGTACCTTTTGTGAAATTAAAAACAGCTGCTTATTAATTGCCTTATTTACAGTTTAATATCAGACTGACTGTAATAAGGTGTAAAATATAGGTATATATAGTCATTGGGTAACTTTTACCTTAGTTTCATTAAGTATCTTTAGAAACTGTTGGCGGTGACGGAAAAGCATCTTGTATTATCGTTGTTTTCGGTGAGTCAAAGCATACATACAGGTCGACAAATTGAATACTTGAAGTAAATAATACATGGGCACGTAAAACTTAATATCCATATTATTTGGTTATCTCTTTGGCAACTTCATTATAATACATCGCTTTGTATATATTTTAGCTATACACGTACAACTATGTCACATTAATAGACACACTTATTATATATTTACCTTTAAACGAACGAACGAACACGAATCTAGTAGGCAATTACTCAAAAGGTCAACGATCTGCATCCAGTGCCAAAAATAGGCTTCTCCGGACAGCTGACGTTGCGCGAATATCTGTTTATAACTAATAATAAAATAATATACGGAATGTTTAATTAGGCCTGAAAGTATAAAGTGCTTTTCAAACATTGTTATTACAAAAAGATAAGAATAAGATGTTCTAAGAGCTTGTTATTACCGATCTGTATCTTATTTAAAAGATCGATAAAGAAGGATTGAATGCTGAACATTTGAATATGCACTATATCATAAAAACGGTAGCAAAAATAATGTCAAAATTATAGACCAATTTCTAAATTATGCTAATCAAAATTTTTGACAAAAGTAGTTTTTAAACAATTGCTATGCTACAGTTTCTCATTCTTTAATCGATCAACAGCATGGATTTACTGAAAATCGATCTACAGTCATTAATCTTGTGTCATTTAATGATTATGTCACTTTCTCCATGGATAAAGGTATATAAGTAGATGTTATTTTTACTGATTTCACCAAAGCATTTGATCGTATAGACCATCAAATACTTCTGCAAAAGTTGCTAGCTGCAGGAATTCATGGAGATTTATTTAGGTGGTTTTCTTCTATATCCAAAACAGGTCGAAGCTGTTGTTATAAATGGGTATTCATCCTCTTGGACAATTCCACTAGGAGTCCTGCAGGCTCTTTATTGGGCCCTTTATTATTCTATATTTTTATTAATAACTTTAAAAGCGTTTTAAAATTCTCAATTTATATTATATGCAGACGATATGATTTTTTTAAACAAATCACTAGTATTACTGACTGCAAGCTTATTCAGGAAGATATACTCAGACTAGAACAATACTATTTATCTAATAAGTTAGATCTTAATGTTTCTAAATGCTATTCAATGACATGTACTCGTAAAGTAAATATTTTAAAATATAATTACCAAATACCGAGTGAAAATCTTGCTTCAGTTACAGAAATTAAGGATTTAGGTTTAGTTCAAGACCCTGAAATATTGTACGACAAGCGCATTGACTACACTATTAAAAAAAGCAAATAAAGCTCTCGGATTTATAATAAGATCCTGCGGGAACTTTGTAACGATTAAATCTATAATAGTACTATGCTGCTCGTGCGCAGTCTTCTCGAGTATTTTACCCAACTTTGAAATCCTTGCTACGAAATTTATATAAATAGGTTAGAGGCTATACAGAAACGGTTTTACGATTCTTAGAATTTAAATGTGTGGGCGCTGATTACGAATCTAAATGCAAAATTCACCACTTGTTGCCATTGGCAGCAAGACGGAACACATAGCAGATATAATATTTCTTCAAAAATTGCACAAAATAAGGTTGATAGTCCGTTACTGTTAAATAAATTGATATTTCTGTACCGCAAAAAGAATATCACGACGAAAGCATCCAATTTTTACATACCTCTTCATACAGCGAAATAAGAAAAATATTTTTCTGTCGTACTTCTACCTTAATTAACAAAAACTCAGAAAATATGACTTTGGTATCTTTAATTCAGATATATCTATAAAGATAAACATTGACTAGACATTGGTTTGATAATGTAGCTTAAATTAATTTGATTTTTGTTTAAATTCTGCTGGATTGTTTGCTTTTTTTTATGATGTTACTTTTATATACATTTAGATAAGTGTCTGTTCTCACGGCGCCTATTCTTAGATATTTAAATGTGAAAACATGTTACTAGCCTGTTTATAACTGGCATATGTATCTTAGTTTTTATTGTATTAGCTGTTTCTTTTCCTAATAAAATCAAATAAATAAATAAAATAAAAAGAGGCATGCAAAGGTAAGCAGTTGGTATTTAAATTGCTTGACGCATAGTATTTCAAACTAATCAAGCAACAATCCAAGCAAGTACGAGTTGTACTTACGTTTGAAAGTTTCCGTACGATTCAACTAAAAGGTTAGTAAGAAATATCAAAAGGCTATTTACAGATGTATAGCAGAAGCGAGGAACAGACATTGGTAGGTCAACATTAGGGTCCCGTTAGTCTTGTAAGCCTATAATTTTTTTATTAAATTAGAGTAGCAGAATCGTATTGTAGATGACACGCCTTCTATATATGTTAAGCTAGCTGTAGCTCGCGACTGCTTTCGCGTCGTAATAAATAAAATTGATTATATTTTTCCAAAAAAAAATAGCCATTGTACATCACCTGTCTTTAATGGATAGTTCCGTTCAATTCGGACCAGCCATTCTAGATAGTCAGGACAAACTGACAGACAGACGAAAATTACAAAAAAAATTTTTTGTTACATTTACCGGTTATATAAGACAAAGAATTCCTTTAAAAACGGTTATCTGTTTGTAACATTAAACAAAAAGATCCTTAAATTTTATTTATATTAAATGTAGAATGTGTTGCTACAAGTCCGTCCTTTATAAATTAAGTCTCTTTAACACAGCAATCACTTATGCTATTGTGTTTAAGAAACAGAATACAGTAATGTTATTACATTACTGCTCCGAGGCAGGCACTAGCACCAAGTTTGGGCTTTATTTGTGAATACCTAACCCTGCTATATAGCAGTTAAAAAAGAAGTTTCATTGATCCAATCTTGGGAAGTCGGTTAACAACGCGAAATGTAAACAAACTTACATAGGTATTATTCTGGTACCTTATCACAATATAATTGAGTAAAATCGTAAGATTGCTTCACTTTATATACTGTTTGCGATTTCGTCGGACGATGATTTAACCTTCGCGGCTTTTAGTGTCTATAAAATAAAATATCATCTCTCAAGCGACCCAGTTGTTTTGACCGCGTGTACGTAATGATTGTACATTTTGAACAACGCAACTAGTGCATGCGTTCTGATTTTCTGAGAACATATTACTTAATATGTTCCTCTGTTTGGGGATTGTTATTAAATGTATTTATTTTTGCCCGAAACTGCATCCGTAGCCTAGTGGCATGGGTGTGTGCTTCCGGAGTAACTGGAGGTCGTGGTTTTAAATCCTGCGGAGACTCAAACAATTTTCATTGTTGTTTCCTATTTGGCTAGGGCAATTTAGGCCGATCACCCAATGATGTCTGAAAAGTAAGATGGTCCATGCGCCGGATGGGCATGTAAAAGTCGGTCCACCGATCAACCCGCATTGGACCAGCGTGTTGGGATACGGTCCAAAACCCCCTAATGGATAGGGGTGTATTAGGAGAGGCATATGTCCGGCAGTGGACTATCACAGGCTGATGATGTATTATGTGTATATATTTTTTAAATACTAAAAGAATATTTGGGTATATCGAAGGTATTTATTGCAGGATTAGCTCGTTAAACTGGCAGTGGGCCGACAATACAGTCATAAGAACGGATGGCCGATGGGCCAATAAGTTTAGACGAAGCCGCGTTTGGGAAGACCTCGTCTTCCCAAACGCGCTTCGATGGCGATCCGACCAGGTGTGATGTCGATCTTCTTGAAGTAGCCGGTTTAAGTTGGCATCGAGTAGCAAGGGATCGGCCGTCTTGGCATTCATTGAAAAAGGCCTACGTCCTACAGTGGACGGATAAAGCCTGCTGATGATGACAATGATAATAATTTATTGCGGGCCTAGTATCGAAACTATCAGCTCTGGTTTTTAAATAAAGCTACATACTTTTATTAAATTATAATTTTAAATTCTATTGATAAATACTTGATGGTAGTAGAAGTAAGAATGAAGCTATGAATTGTTTTGATAATCAAAACAGTAGTCAGATTTGAATAAAGGTAATAACTATGTCAATTATTAATTTAAATTATTAAAACTATTATACTGAAGGCAAAAAGAAAAAAATCTTTTGTTACACTATTGGAAAAGTAACCACATGCTGTTTATTTGATAGACATTTTACATAAGCACTATTTAATTAAAATCTGTTTGTAATTTTATTTGCAAATTTTTGAAAAAACCTAATCCCAAGAATACTAATTCTGGCGTACATTATATTCAATTTGCTCAACTTATCTTTCTCGTACATATACATATCCGTCCGTTTTAACCGTCCCTTTATCATGGCCTACATATAGTTAAATAGCGCCGGCCATGTTACAGGCATTTAATTTAGGTGGATTTTCTTACTCAATTTAACAAGGGTTAGCATGACAAAAATCTCATTTGTATTCTATGGCGCGGGAGGGATACAGTGAGCAATAATCCGGATAACGAGGGATCAACCAGCTCGGCATTCTCGAATAAATGATCACCGACGATATTAATAACGTTCTCCACGCCGATTATAACTGCGTCTACCTAGATATGATAGTGCACGAGTGTACGCGCAACTAAAGGTGCATTACGTTCTCCTTCACCCTCGTAGTCCAATGGGACGGTTAACCGACACGAATTGGAACAGATCAGGCGTAGAGGATCAGAGCAGAGGTTTGACATGTCCAACCGACGCATTATTTATCATACTTTATAGGAAAATCGGGTTCTTAGCCCGCATTGCTCCAATCAATTAGAAAACAAAGGAAATGAAAAGTTATTAAATCCCTGTGGGATCAGAATTCACGACTTCTGGTTTTTAAAGAAAATTTTCATATTACTAGGCTAACTATAAGGGGATAATATTTAGCCTAGTAGTATTAGATATATTTATTATTGGATGTCTGACGTGTGATAGTGATAAAAGCTGGTGTGTCCTGCAATGTAAGTACCGATGGTATTTTTTGTCATCATCATCATCAGCCTGTGATAGTCCACTGCTGGTCATAGGCTTCCCCTAATACAACCCTAACCATTAGGGGGTTTTGGACCGTATCCCACGACGCTGGTCCAATGCGGGTTGGTGGATGGGCCGACTTTTTACATGCCCATCCGACGCATGGATCATCTTACTTTTTTATATTAATTGCCCTAACCAATTAGGAAAAAACAACGAAAATTTGTTCAGACCCCGCAGGATTAGAACCCACGACCTCTGGTTTCTAAAGCACACGCCCATACTACTACGCTACGGACGCTGTCACATAATTATGTAGAGAATGCAATATGGAAAATGAAACGCAACGCTAGTTCTGCCGCAAATCAGTAGTGAGTAAACACTACAGTGCTGTAATAGGACACGTAACAACTTACTTAATAGAGAAGTAACATCACATGTCGAGAGATGAGATGAGAGACATGAAAGTTCACATGACAAATTGATAACCTTATGAACAGAAAAAAAACTTAAAGTGGCCTTATGCTTATATCTGAATAACTGACAAAACGTATAAAAAAATGTATAGAAACCAAGCGTATTTTATACCGGCTGCCAAATGAAGTGAACAATCGCTTGTGGAAGATTATGAAAGTCCATCTGATCCAATAGAAGAATCCATTAGATAAAAACGTTTTTATCATTTTAGTGAAGGATATTTCTTTTCAATAATGCAAAAATTCTTGTCGATTCCGTTTTATGTGACTTTCATATTATGGCATTATGGTGTTCGTAAATATTTAAATATGCCTATAATTAAGATACTAAAATGATATAAAATATAAATTATTAGTTATATCCGCATATACACATATATAAAGAAAGAAATAAAAATAACCACTAATATATAAAACATACATAGCTAGATAACAAAACGTTTAATGCACCAAAAGGGTTTCCACTCAGAGTAATTTTACAAAATAAAAACTCCGTGAATGCTGATTTTGAGTGTAGTTTTAAAGATAAGATACAGAATAAATTAAAAGCACTAGAATTTCCGATTTACTAATTCTGCACCTTCTTAAGGCTGACTGGGGGAAAATGTGTAAATAAATAAACAAATTTATATGCTGATTTTCTACATGATGTTATGAGCGAATTAAACACAAAAAAGTATTTGGTACAAGTATAAAACGTGTTATTGATATAATTATAAGTATGAAATTAAAAATAAAGCTCCCCTTGCATAAGTTGCGCTAACTTGAAATAGGGTTGTTTTAAGGGAACAAAAAATTGACCACAGTACTAATGACGGGCAAAATACTAAAATATCTTTTTAAATTGTCCATACTATGAAAGTTGGATCGTATAAAAAGCGACATTTTCATTCGTGCGATATCTCGAATGCAACAAACCTGTGGGCTTTGTCATCAACCGGGTTGCTCCCTAAGGTGTACGGGATTGAATTTTCCCGAATAGTGTCCCCGAGTGCTCGATTGCATTCGATAAAATTCAATAATAGAGGAAAGCAAACAAACGAACACACGAAAGAGAAATGGTTGGCCTCCGCTGTCGAAAATTCCTCTGGGTTTCGCAACAGATAAACGGTTGTACAATCGTATATAGATGTATTCAAGTTTAAATTTTAACATCTAACTAACTAACAGGAAACATCGCTTTTAAAAACTGTAAAGCATTTAAAGGTATTAAAAACAACAAAATTTATGAATAATATATTTCGTTATATTCTATTTATATAGATTTAGGCAATTGTTTACAGACAACAAAGTTTAAGAAACTAAATAAACAGGAAAGCACTGTCGTAAATTACAAATAATTGAATATTTTTATTAATTTACGACATAGGACGCAATAAATGATACCAAAGTTCCTTTAAATTAAGTCGATTTGTTAACCACAATCGAGAATTTTAAAATACTCCCACTTCGTATCTCCCTGCCCTGCTACGGACGTCCCCTGACACAGAGCGATAACAAACTTTCCGCGGCACGCCGCCGTATAACATTTTTAATGAATATTAATTTCTCGGAGAATCAAAGTTATCGGAGCATTTCAGCGATCATCGAACGCTTTTCGGCCATTGTTTTATCGAAAAACCTTCGCCTTTTGAAGTCGTCAAAGTCGAAACTTTTTATTAAATTCGAGGTCTTTTTAAATATTATTAACGTTTAATCTAATACGGTTTAGAAAACTTAGATCCGTCTTAAAATGACTGGCGTAAAATTAGGACGCCTTTAATTTTAATTTTTATAACATCTAAGCGTTGTAGCCTTGCGCTATTTATTTTAGGTCAAGAAGCTTCTAGAGACATTGCAGATATTTTTAGAGCTATGTATAAGTTATTAAACCTGCGTCATTGGCTGCTATTTTTCTAGAATAGTTAGCTGGCATTGTGCAGTCACAATAATCTCTGTTATTATTTATTATCGTTCAAAACCCTCTAGTGGATAGGGTTGTATTAGGGTAGGCCCAAGTCCAGCAGTGGACTATCACAGGCTGATCATCATCATCAGCCTTTGATAGTCCACTGCTGGACTTAGGACATTAGAGGAGACATTAGGAGGTATTTTGGACCGTATCCCACCACGCTGGTCCAATGCGTGGGTGGACTGACTTTACATGCCCATCCAACGCATGGATCATGTTACTTTTTAGACAAATGGGTGATCGACCCAAATTGCCCTAACCAACTAGGAAACAACAATGAAAATTTGTTGAGTCCCCGCAGGATTCGAACCCACGACCTCCGGATTCTAAAGCACACGCCTATACCACTAGGCTACGGAGGCAGTTACACAGGCTGATGATGATGATGATTATTTATAAAACGTTGATAACTATGTACTTCGTACTGTTATTACGTCTAATTCAAATTGTAAATGGGAGTACATTCACAGTTGAAATTCAACAACAATTTGTCATTCAACGTTTCAGACATTTAGGTCTATAAATTTCTTACTAAAAGTAACGCTAGCGTTGCATAAAACCTTGCATATGTTCAATAAACGCGACGCGAAAGTGCACTAGAATGTCACAAAAAGCCGCAAAAATAAAAACTGTCAACTGTCCATCCGCGCCTATACTTTCAATGCGTCGAGAATGGATTCGAACTTTTTAAAAGTGAAAGAGTGTAACTCAATAGTAAGTGAAGCTCTCAAAATATTTCCATTCAAAGTCAACATTAGTTAAGCGTTGTTTTTACATATATTTTAAAACCCATTTTATTTAAATAAAACGCAAAAATATTATTTTAAATTTTTATACATGAGTATTGAAAATAATAGGTACTTCTAAGTCTTTGAAAAGTTATAGAAGACCTGCTAATCTTTACTAGCATAAAATAAACAGTTTAAACCAATATTTTTCTAAAAAAGAATAACGAAAAGACAATATCTGGAAATAATCCGCATTTATTGACCAAATAATCTCAAATCATCACTATAATACTTGTACATACGCCATAATACAATCTTGCTTTGATAAGTGATGGCAATATGATTTGTTTTAATCATTGTATAATTCTAAAATGTTTGTTAATTTTTAAGGAATATTAGGTTGTTAGAAAGATATAAGGCAAGCGTCGGATGGACATGTAAAAAGTCGGTGCAACCAGCAAACCGCATTGGGCCAGCGTGGTGGGATACGGTCCATAAACCCCCTAATGGAGAAGGGTAGGCCTATGTCTAGCAGTGGACTTACAGTGGCTGATAATGAAAAGGCAAGAGGTATGAGTGGTCTTTTTTGCAAACGCCATTCGACAATGTATATACCTTAAATATTCTTCATATGATTAACGATTCTTTTAAGACAAAGATTTTTTTAAAATCAACTTTTATTAGCTGAAAAATATAAAGCAAAATAAATTTTCAATGCAATCCGGTTCAATACGAATAGTATATTATAAATTTTTCTGCCAAGGAAGCTGTTTAGTAAATGCTTTACGGCAAGAATTAAAAGCAATGCAGGTTGAGAAAAAAATGGATTTCGGAGTAAAAATTACTAGAACTAAAACTATTTGTTTAATCCTCTACGAGAAATTGTTAAAGCATAATACGCTAATATCAGGACCAAAATAGATCGTTTCAAAAACGCTGTCGCGGTTCTAAACCATATTCATGATACTTCAGAGCACCACCGAATGTTCTCAACAGCTAGACGGTCCGAGTTTTGCATGTTATGGAAATTTCCCGCATATTTCCAGTTTGATTAAAACAACCTGCCAGCATTACTGCGAACGGGGAAGATTTCCATTGTGTTGGCTATGAAGGCTTAACGTGGCGTCCCACCACAATGGGGGCCTTCAATATTAGTTATGTTTATATCCCGACTTTGGCATCCGAAAACAACGATTTTTATCTCTCCGACGGAGAATAGACTTCCAGCTCATTCCGGTTTCGGATTTTTTAAATTACTAAGCGCTGCCAGATATCCGAGTACGAAAGAACTTTTGAAATACAATTTTTTTATTTTCGGGTAATTCGCTTGCCGAATCGAACGACATTTATTTTTTTGTCTTCTTTTTCCTAAATTGAGGATGAGATATATTTATTAGATAACAGTTAAGACATGACAAGCAAATGTTTATTAATCTTATCACAACGCTAGCTTTTGTTTTTCTCTGTCAAAAAGAAATGCATACCATTACTTGGAAATTCGAAAGTGCAAAAACAAGAAAGTATGCTAAAAAAAATGTTATATAATATTCCATACATGACAACTCACTGTATACATATCTTGATGAAATTGTAGAATTTTTGCAACATACCTGAAACAAACAAATGCCATAAATAAACATAATGTTGATTACAAGATTGGTAATAAAAATACTTCGTTATTCAAAACCGTTTTAAAATAGATTCACATTAAAAATTATTAATTATAAAGAATCAATTAATTTCAAAAACGTAATTATATTTTGCTACAGACATTACCGAAAGCGCTAGTCTCAATTTTTAAAATAACTAAAATAAAGGTGTATTTGCATTTTTTGGAAAATTTAGTTTACTTGATACCTGGTCTCTTCATAAATAATTTTTAATCAGTTGCAATACCTCGTATCGTGAAGATTTCCTGAGGGAAATTCGATACTGTTCACGATTGATTTTTCCTTAAGAGTACTTAAATTTTACTTAGAACGAATATTTCAATTATTTTAAATTTTAACTTTACAAAAGGCTTTTATATTAAAGGAAAAAAATATTCTCAAACGAAATGGCCGTATATTTCTTGACCAACGCCGGTTTTGTTGCAGAGTTATGTTCCAGAAACGTGATTCGTAGCAAGTTGTATAGTATAATCAGCAAATAACTTTTAAGTAAAGTGCCAGTACTTACCTGACCTAAGCATATTCAGTTCAAGCAATAATGCTTCTTAAATAAATTTAGAGTTTCCTTTTCCTACTTCTGTCAAACAAAATCATTTTAAATTTAATACGAAATATTTGATGACATATAAAAATTTCAAATTCAATCTTCAATCTTCTCGAAAAGAACTTTCGGGCGATTTCTTGTACAAAATTATCTGGTTAACTAAAATAATGGTAGTTATTAATACATTTAATAATTGATGATTATGATTATTATGAATCTTATTTATACTTAACAATTGTGATAATCATTTCAACTTCAAATAATTGAATAGCGTAGGCATAACATCTAAAACAATATATAAAATTTTAAAAGCCTATTCGTCATAACGATATTATCAATCGTTAGGCTTGACCGTCTACGATAATTAACAAAGAGTTATTCTCCTTGTTACCTCCTAACCTGTTTTTAGTCCACAAGGCTATTATGTTATAAAGGCGAACTGTGTAACATATTAGACAATTTGTTCCCTTGTCACGTAAATAGAAAAATAAGAGGAAAACATAACTCCGAACATCCTAAGCCATATTGCATCAGCTTGGGTGCATCGCACTTCGTCGGATGAAAGTTCCATTTTAACCTAGATATGAACGCCACATGCTTACAGTATGTAATATTTTGCTCAGGACTGGAAATAACACACTACTTCTGTAAACAGCTGACCGCGCCCAACATCAGTTTGCCAGTTTAGACACAGTTATAATTAAAAAAGTATTAGCTCCATATTCTAACACTGCTTGCGTAGGGTAAAACATCATTAAAAAAAAATCTGTAATAACGTTTCAAACGTATTAACTATTTACTTCTTTTTAGAGAATAAAATAAAAATTATGACTATTGTTGAACATTATCGAATTCTTATATGATTTCAGTTATGTTTAACATTAAAATATTAGAAAGAGAATTACAAATATAGCCTTTGTAATACCGTTTTCTGCTGATTTAGTCTAGTCGATGGCAATATGTCGTCTTACACCAAAAAAAAAAGAAATAACAGCAGCAAGCTTCAATTTATAAGTATTTTGATAAAGCTTACAATTGAAATCTCTAACATAATAGTTTATGAAAGTTGTTTTTGTCTATTTCTTTCGATTTATCTCACGAGCGTAATGAGAATGCACCATTATTTTTACGCTCCGCCATAAATTGTTCACGCTCCACGTGAATACCGAATCCCGTGGCCCGATTAATTCAGCTCGTGGCAGTCGTTCGAGGGGATTCCTATGGCGCAGGATGAAAGCGGCGTCGACCGCGACATAATGACATTACATAATCGCGGCCTTTTTAAACAACGAATTCCGACGCTCCCCATTGTCATTGGAACGGAGATGCGGAAGTGCAAGGACTTTTTAATGAATTTCCCGTATGCATATTTTTAAAATTAGAAAATACTAATTGATTTTATTATATATTTTATTACAGCGGCAAGATGGAGTGAGAACATTCGCAGTGGCCGATGTTGGCTGGATGAGAATAGCCGAGGATCAGAAGCGGTGCGGTAGGGGAGGCCTAAGTCCGGCAGTGGACTAACATGGTCTGACGATGAATGAATGAATTAATTATAGTTTCACTCGTTTTATAGTCCTTACCTTAAGATTCACTTAAATTAACAGAAATTAATTTCGTAATGATGTAAAAAGTCGAAAAAAAGTTTGGTCGGATTAAAGACAAAGACTAGCTCCTAAATTATAACTTGTCATACATATTTTTTTTGGTTATCAGGCATTTATTTTGATCGTGTATGTTCATATAATATTAATTATGTTATAATGCCAGTAGAAACGTAGGCCGAAAATATATAGATTTATGAACGTTCATATTTTATTTGATTCAATAACTTTTTCTTCTTTTTATTACGTTTGCGTAAACAAGACGCAAACCGCTATTTTAATATAACTTCATGTTGTTTTATATTAATATTATACTTTCTTTACTTTACCATTCGAAGCACAGAATAATAAAAATAGTTTACATCGAGAACAATGTATTTTATTTAGTTCATTCAATTGACCAAACCGATCTTTTTATGGATACTACAAATAAAGATATTTTCTTATACATATTGCTATGAGCATATATTTTTTTTCGTTGGTTTGTTATTGTTTGTGTCTCTTATTATATAAAAATATTATAGAAAAAAAAGAGTAATATATTCATCTAGTGATAAGTGCCCTAATACGCTTTGCCCGTAATAACGGTGTCCGGTAAGACTGTAGTGACAGTTCATATACTGAATTTGAGAATAAGCATGCAAAATTTCGGGTTCATCCAGTTTTGAAGGGGGGCAAAATCACGGCAAAGTAAATTTACATAAAAGTGTAAATTAGTAAAATAGTATTAAAAAAGCGCCGTTGTTACATTACCCTGGAGGGTCTTTTGTTAAAAAATATCTAGAATCTTCACCTTGAAATATGTTGTTAAAACTATATTGAAAAATCTACTGAATGTTATCAGATAAAATTCAAGTCAAAGCGACGATTTTTTTTGTATATTGTTTTTTATATCAATCTTAATCTATACATTGGACTTATCCGAAAAAAGTAATACATGAATAATGATGCAACAATAAATACTAGGTCGGTTAAGAAAGACTTTCTTTGTATCAAACTTTATAAAAAGAAAGTTTTCTTTGCATAAAGTATGTGCATTATTTGATTTTATCGCATAAAGCAATGATGATGATGATCATCATCTAAATATAGTCCCTTAAAACCCACTGATGAACATGGGGCACCCCATAAGCCAGAGGAACGATCCTTGGCCAGATGCATATGTTTGTTACTATTTAACTTGTATTCTTTTTATTTATTTTTATTGATACTATATTAAAAAATTTATATCATCATTAGCCTGTGTTAGTTCACTGCTGGACATAGGCCTCCCCTTATGAACGCCATCACCATTATGGGTAATGGCGAGCAGGTGAGAGGCTCATGGGTTTTTGGACCGTGTCCCGAATATCCGTATCGTTCGTAGGCGACATCCGTATTGGTGGGTGGACAGATTTTCTACATGCCCATCCTACGCATGGATATCTGACTTTTCAGACAATGTGGCGATCGGCCCAAATTGCCCTAACCAATAGGAAACATGTGTACGCCGTTTTTATCATGGGTAATTAATCACGAAGTAAAGCGAAAAAGATTAATAGCGGTGTTCCACAAACTAATGCTGACCGGACCGCGCCATTATATCTGGGACGATTATTTGTATTGTAACAAAGCACTGCTATTATCAATACAATTTATCTGACGTTTGTCGTATATCGGAGCAATGTAAAAACATTATTCATTTAACAAATTATTTAATGAACAGTAGGAGTAAGTGCTAATGATTATGTTTGCTATAAGACGAAGAATTTCAAGGAGTAAGATATTGCCGTCTACTAAATTATTGAGTTTAAGCTAAATATGTAGTATTTTTAAGATCTTTTTAGAGATTTTAGATCGAGCTTTTTATTCATACAGGTTTAAAAATTGTTTAGAATTAAATCACAATTCATTTCCCCATATAATAAAACATTATTTATATGTACTATTAAATAAGCGCGTTATGCGCTTCAATTCAATGCGTTGTGGCTAAACGGGCATGGTACGATGTATCATCTTACTCTTCAGACAATTGGGTGATAGGCCCATTTTGTAGAAAACAACCCCAGAAAACAACGATAACATAAAGTAGTTTCCCCGCGAAATTTGAACGCACCACCTTCGACTTATAAAGCTAGAAACGATACCGCTAGGCCACATAGGCGTACAAAATCATATCGTATACCTTGCTAAATAGTAAAATAACAGTACTCGCCGAGTTTTGAGAACGACCTTATAGTTTCACAGAAAATATTTTCCATTACATCCAACAGCACTAAACAAAAAAAGGCAACGCACGCACGCTTCAAAACCGTCACAGCGGCGAGTCGCGGACCGAACGGAACGTGCGAATCGTCAAAAAGCTCCGAAACCGTCTTTTTTCCAATTCACGTTTCGTGAAACACAACGCAACCGTGACATTTCGACGCGTCAAAACTTGTAGCGCCGCCGTCCGCAATGTGCCGTGGGAAATGGCCACCGCCGAATGCACCGACGCGAACCAAACGGTCGGGCGTCGCGTCATTTGCATAGCCGGCTGCGGCTATTCTTCTACGGCATTGTTGTAACAATTCACGCCGGCCAGCACTCTGTACAGAACAAAGATTTCCCGCGAGAACCCCGTCCGAAAGTGCACGTCGAATTTCAACCCTACTTACAGACACTAAACCCCTTTAGCGTCGGATTCCAAATTCAAAATTCGAACCCGCCATATTGAATTTATGCGACACGAAATATAAAACATAATCTGTGGATGTTATTATCGTCGGAGGTAACACTTAAGAGCTGCCATTTCGTGTTATTTCAAGCGAGCTTCATAAAGGCGAGCACGCTGCGAGATTAATAATGTAGCTATAAACTCCGTAACCCACTTCGCAATTAAGTTGAATGAATAATACAATTTAGCGTTCGAGGAAGCAATTAATTTTTGAACAACAGCAACGGTTTATGACGAAGAAAAATATGGGAAATACATGCAGCGATGGTTTATATGAACTCCTTGGAGTTATAGTTAAAAACTGTAAAATAGTATGTTTGCCAATTAATCAATATATTTATAATTTCTTACAATTTGGTTCAGTGAACGTGTTAGATTTAACTGCATTGTAAAACAAGAAAAAAACCTTGCAAAGAGTTAGATTAGTTAAATAAATATCAGTTAATGTAATGTTGTGTATTGTTCAAAACGAGCAATAGTCAATGGCAGTCTATGAGATATTAAAGGGCTTTATGTGAAGCAATACTTTAATACACATCACATCACATTTTCAAAACCTTGTTAGTCAAAGTGTCTCATTGATTATCAAATAATCTACCACTGATTCAAAATAAACGTTAATAGAACTGGCATGAATCTTTTTATTCCATTTTTCAACACACAGCGTACACAATCCTAGTTATTCCTGTAGATTAAAATCATCCCAAGTTCAATAATAATTACGCCTAAATCATTATATAAATACAATTTTTCCGATTGCATGACCAACTTGATGGAAATAAGACTTTTGTTACCCCCTTTAAATTTTATTCACGAAACATTTTTTTTCTTTTAGGAAGTTTAGACAAAAAATTATTAAAACACGTTTCGACACTTCTTTTTTTTAATAATCCGAATAGCGCATTCGGAATTGACGCTTGTGAAATCTTCAAAACAGATTTTGAAAGCGCCATGTGAATGACACTTGTACGATTGTACCATTCGACAAAGTGAACGCTTTTTGTTAATCATTTGAACAATTCGAGAGCTCGAACTGCGTCTATATTCTATTAAAAAAATTGATAAAGTAGTCCTTGTAACAACATAACCTTTTATACATTTTACAGCTTTTAAGTAATGAAAATGTAAAGCAGCTCTAAAGCTGATCTAACATTGTACGCTAAACAATTTCCACTATGCGCTGCATTTTGTAGTCGATTTTAGAAGCTTTCAGTATTTTGATTATACGATAACGTTACGGCACTAAGTTACGTACTATCGGCGAATATAATCTAAACACGGCACCTCTGTATTGAAAAGCTTACAAATTTGCTAAAGTTTTAATATCGATCTACGTTTATAAATTGTTACAAACTGAATACAACGTGGTATAGTTAACTATATCTATTTTGAGCAATACATCATTATTATCATCATCATCAGCCAGAGATGATGTACGATGTACTAGCATAAAAAACATGTTTAACCTGCCAGACAAAATACAGATTTAATTAGGTATATATTATCGATCGAAGACAAAAAAATTGTGACGCAAATATACATAAGCATTAATTTTATTGCCAATACTGCACGTTGCCCGTCTTTAACTAATACGATCGATTTCAATATCCGGAACGTCACCAAACAACGAAGTTTATCACGTCATCCGCATTCCAAAGCGAAAGATAGTGAACCATAAAGCAATTTGCAGACCGGCATGTTATTCACGAGCGTCAAACCCATAAAGCACTTAATACACCATAAACAATAAACCACTATCCGCCGCCGACGGCGATAAACTTTTATAAAATGGTCAGAAGGGACATCTTTACAGTCGCAATCCCATTGGCTGTAGCCCATCACAATCTGTTAATAGGTCGTTGCTACTCTATCGCGCCATTGGTCAAGTTTAACAATCCTCGTAAATATATCGCTCTTGCTTTTTAAACCGGAGGTCGTTGGGTTGAATCCCGCGAGGAAACAACTTTGTGTTATCGTTGTTTTCTGATTGGTTACGACAATAGAGGCCGATTATCCAATTGTCTGAAAAGTAAGATGATCCGTGCCTCGGATGGGCCTTTATCAAATCGGTCCACCTACCAACCCGCATTGAAACAGCGTGGTGCGATACGGTCCAAAAATAACCTTAATAGATAAGGCGTGTATTAGAGGAGACCTATGTCCAGCGGTGGACTAACACAGGCCGATGATGATGAGCATTTATTCAAAACACGCATTAAATTAGTGTGGTAAAGAGAACATTACGGAAAAACAAAAAGAAAAAGTTATACGTTTTTGTAAACAGATAAAAATCCTATATTCTTATAAACTTATAATATATAATTGTTAAACGAAATATATTCTTTCTGTGTTACAGATACATGCATAAGTAAATAATGGTGACGTCACAAAAATAACGAAAGAATGGGAACGGGAATCATAGTAGTGCTATCGTTAAATAATCTGATAAGATAAAAAAATGTAAACCAATAATTGTTACAGTAAATGAAACAACATTAACTGCCATATCCCTTGGTTCACAGAAAATCCGTTTATACGGGAACAAATTTATGCGAAAGGGATTACACTGCGTTATTTTTATTTAGTAATGTTCATTGCATTCGAGCAATAACGATAAATTTGAAATAATCTCTTGTGTTTATTCAAACGCCGGTTATCGTACAATAATACTAAGCAAAATATTTTATGAGGATAAATTATTAGGGAAAACACAGATACAAATACTTATGAAAGAAAATGTTCAGTTTATCTTTTAAAGACGGCCTACATGGCTTTATAGTAATATCCATTGTTTTAAAATAGCCAATACTACGGAAGTGATGGATTTGGATCCTGCTTGAGACTTTTTGGTTAACTCGCCATTAATTATTATTTTATGGTAAACAAGAACACTATACGCCGTTGTTTAGCAATTTACCAATATAATATATTTTGTGTGTTTAAATGTTGTAAGGGAAAGTTTTTTGCATTTAAGTAAAAGAATCTTGTAAACGAGGTAATGTTATAAAACCGTACTTCTATTTCGTAGCTTCGCCCGATCTTTATTTAAAAAATAATAAATATTATGATTGCTTAATCTGATTCTTAAGATGATAGTTATTTTGTTCTGGCTGTGTACTAATATCAAGTATTTATTATTATTGTGTCCAGTATACGCCTATGAATGTATATAGTAAAAATATAATTTGTCTCGCCTTGAAACTATTTCATAAATAATCAAGGGATATTCATGCAGCATAAGTTTTTCCGTAGCAAATGTGTATACAATAATAATTTTCCCTACCAACCTGTGATTCGTAACCAAATGGTAGTTCATAAAAGAAAATGCGTGACGAATTAAGATGCCCTCCGTATTATCATAGAATCCAATAAGAACCAACGATTTGGGCTATTTAAGACTACATTCTTACATAAAGGAATTTTGTTATTATTATTATATTATTAGTGTACAAGAAAAGAAAATAATATACTATCATATAAAAATAAGCTATTGGAGACTCTTTAGAATCACTTAAGTTTTCAATTTCAAAAGTGAATAATTGGCTTATGCTGCATTGAACCGAATTAAATTGTTTATTGACCTGGTTTTCGTGTAAGCTTCGGTAAATATTAAATCACTATTTAAGAAGTAAGAAAAGTTAAGAAAAAGGGTCCAATGGAGAAAATCAAACGTATTCTAAATAACAAAATACATATAATTATTCCTTTTATTTACGCGAATACTATACATTATTAACAATACATAAATTAAATACTGACGCTAAAAGTGATTGTCATATGATACTATACGCAACACTATAAACTTTTGACGTATTTCTGATGTGAATTGTTTCAAGATAGGGAGGCACTCTCGAAAACCGTGTCACAGCGCCGCTCATGTAACGCTCTCCATAAGCAACCATAAGCGAAATTGAGAGGCATGCGTCTCTCTTACTTGTGCGCAGCTGGCCTGCTTATGTTAAAGAGAGACAGAGAGAAAGAGAAAGAAGGGCTTACCTTCCTACCTTGAGTCTCTCTTACACTCGAGCGTACTCGCCTTCAGAGTAAACAAATAGCGTCTGTATTCATATTTATTATTTGATCCTTCCCACTACACGAATGAATATTCACATTGCAATCATTCTTCCACAAAAATACGTTGTCACGTATAACTTTCGCCCGTATACCGATTTTACAGGCAACCAATTTTCAATTCGTAATACAGGTTGGCTGTATATACTAATGACTTCATAGTTTTATAACATCATACATAAACACATCATCAGCCTGCGCTAGTGCACTGCTGGACGGTTTTAAATCGATTCAAAACTCTCACGTGACATCACAATATAGGCAAGCAATAATTGGTGACTTACGGCTATAACAAATCTCCTTCTCTTGCGGAATGTTCATTCCGAACGGGCATTTCGGTATTACCGCTCGCGAGATTAAACGGAGGGAAAAAACGAGAGAAATGCCGTGATATAACTCAGCGCACGGTCGCCGCACTCGAACAGATGTTGGCAACAATTAATCATAACTTGCGTTCGATGCTTCTGACGTAGAACGGGGCCGGTGATTGTATTTAACGGAGTGCCTCGTTACTTGTACGGCGTATTTTTTTTTCAAAACGATTAAAGCTCATGACGGTTGCGAACGGTTGTTACGTAAGGAATATTCGTAACGGTTGTGCGAGTTTTGTTTATTGCGTGTATTTGTTAATTGATAGCAGTTTGATATGAATTCTACCTTGAATTACCCTTAAGCAGCATATGTTTAAAAGGGTATATTGTAGGAGGTGTTCCATCGTTTTTCCTTTTTTTTATTAATTAGGTTGTAATTTGATTTGAATTCTAAACATTTTTAATTTATCTATAATAAACAAGTTTAAAAAATATGTAGAGGGCTGATTTGAAAGAAGAAGAACAAATGAATAATCCAAAGCGATTTGCTTGAACTTCTAAAAAGAGCGACTCTCTTTTTAGAAGATCAGTTGGAATTTCAAAACAACGTTTTAAAATTGGAATGTGCAAATCCCTACCTATTCATCATACTCCTCGACGTTACCTATTCATACCCCAAAAGAAATATTCAGAAAAACATGACCATCTGTTCGAAATTCAAATGTGCTCATAGACAATTAAACTTCTTAAATCTCTGAACAAAACCAAAGCATACAGATTTAAAAAGAGAAACAATTGCAATTCAGGAAACATCTTCGAGCGTAGAAAATTAAATTTCGAACTGTTCGAAAATTCAAAATTCGAACGCGAACAAATCCGGTACACCGTGAGGACCGGGTCGTTTACCGGCCACCGTTTCCACGGCAACGTGGATGCGGCTCATGAAAGTTGTAAGCGTGCCGCGTCCCCGGAGGGCGGGCGCCGATGAGCGCCCATACGTGCGACGCCGAGCGACCGTTTACATATTAAGCGCCTTCGCGACGCTTCCAGAAGTATTCCTGCGGGATGGCGGGAGATTTTGCTTATTCCTTTGAAATTGCACTTATTATGGTACTAGATATCTGTAGATTTCTACGGTATACTTATCTATTTATTCGAATCTGTGCATTTCACATCTTTTATTAGTCCTAGCATACAGAACAGGGTTTGTATGTGCTGGATAAAAACATTTAATATAAAAGATTTCTATTAAGAATTATAGATGCAACACATTATTACTTCGCTCCCAGCCCAGAAGATGTTGCGTTAAAAAGAGCACTATAGCTGTCTTCGATACAGAGCTTAAGAAAGTTGACACACTGCTGCTTTTACGAAGATAAATGACATAGTGATTTTTACAGAACTGTTTTGCACATAAATTAACGAAATGTTATTCGTTAATTCACCTTAAATAAAACAGCTTTAAAATATGATCACAAGTTAACCAGAAAAGATGTTAAAAGATTATCATCAAAATGAAATATATAAAGCCCTCGGTGCATAAACATAAAGCTACAGATCCAACGTGAAACAATGAAGTTAAATACTTTTTAATTTGAGCTTTAAAGACGACACTTAGCTATTGCTTTTTTTACGAGTCTTAAAATCTTCTAAGGTTATCTAGGTCAATACTCTAGGTTAAATTAGTATCAATACAGCCAATGCATGTACATATTTGCTAGCCGATCGAATATCAACGTTAATTTCGCTTTGTCTTTCCAACATTAATCATAATCTGTTGAGATATTCACAATGTACATTATCAAGTCTTGTCTATTGACATCGGTCCAAGGGACTGATTTGTAATTCGTACCGCCATAGCCATAAATCTCCCCTCGGCACTTAGATTTACGACTGGAACAATGCGTCATCCTCTTACAGTTGTCTATTAAACACGCAGCTGTAGGGGGACAGACCAATTTAGCTGCTTGCTTCTATATACGAACACCCAAAAGAAAACAATAAACATTTCAAAGTCCAAATAAATCTTCAGAATATACATTTTATATTTTGAGCTCTTGAGTTGAGTTTAAACGCTTTGATTTAAGATAGTCCAAGTAACTTTTTTTCATAAATTAATTGGCATTAAACATTGATTCATCGTCATAGAAGTTAAGTTACATGAAACTATGGTTTAATAGATAGATGCGGATGGTATTGAAAAGTTTAACGCTTATACTATGGACTGGGGGGTGGTAATGGATGTATGTTAAAGTAGATGTTGTTACCGGTGGTACAGGAGACCGTCTGGGTGGGTACCACCGCGGTGCCTATTTCTGCCGCGAAGCAGTAGTGTGAAAACACTGCTGTGTTCCGGTTTGAAGAGCACCGTAGCCAGCGTATTTACTGGGTAAACGAGGCTTAACACCCTATGTCTCACGGTTGGCAGCGCGTTAGCCATACCACTGGTATTGTCAATGTCTATGGGCGTCGGTTACCACTTCCCATCAGGTGGCCCGACTGCTCGTCTGCCTGTGTATGCCATAAAAAAAAGAATATTAACAATAGAATGTGATGCAACTTCATGCTATTACAACTCGTACACTATTTGGTCCGTAAATTGTAACACCTTTCAGTAGTATCCAATAATATAAATAATACTTTTATATTACTAAAAGATAATTTTAACATTTCAAACCATTAGATAAACTAGGCTACTGTTAAAATAAGCTTAATACATGTTACGATATTTAGGTGAACGTTTGCAAAATTGATTCGTATGCAACTGCTGGAGCGCAGAAAATAAACAATTTTAGAAATAGTGTATCGACTCAAATAAAAGGTGCAGTGGATGCATGCAAAATTAATGACAACAGCAAACTTCTATTTCAATTATAAATAATTCATATTTAGCATGCTTTTTTTTGACAATTGCTACTAGATTTCAGACAAAGGTGAACATTTCCCTAGATTATTTTTAATTAGCCAACCGCCTCCATAGCCTAGTGGCAAGGGCGTGTGCTTTAGAAACTGGAGGTCGTGGGTTCGAACTATAACAAATAAGAACATTTATACAACTTTTTAATGTTGTTTCCTAGATGGTTAGGGCAATTAGGACCGATCACCCAAGTGTCTGACAAGTAAGGTGATCCATGCGTCGGATGGGCATGTAAAAAGTCGGTCCACCCACTAACTCGCATTGGACCAGCGTGGGTTTTTGGACCGTATGTCCATACGGTCCGGAGTGTGAGGATGAATAAATACAGCGTCACACTCCAGTAAAGAAATATGTTGTCCAGTGCCTTTCAAACCAGAACAGCATATTGTTCCAAAAAATTTGAACATTTCCCTAGATTATTTCTTTTCAATTGTTGGAGTTAAGATTAACCAAATGTTAACGTTAAGCCCAAAAACAACACATAAGAATCAATATCAAGCGAAGATTATCATAAAAGACAAGAAATATATCCAAGAAATTATTTCTCTCTAATTCTTATAAATGAAATATGATATTAATAAATAACATGATTGATAACTTGCTGATCTCGGCTTTCTAAAGAAAGTAATTAATTTCAAGCAGAGAAAAGAAAACGATCGTAAGAAAGTCGTCGTACAATCTGAGGGAGATTATCTGAACATCCATATTGGATCTTATCAATATAGCAGAGAACAGATGACCAAATCAAAGGAAACCAAACAAGCGAAATGGCCACACCAATCACATATAGTATGGGGCCCCATTAGTCGCAGGGGAAATGGGTTCGCATTTACCCTTTATACGTTATGGCTTATCTTTTAAGCATCATAATATATCGGACAATGTCTGAATTATGTCCCGTTCCCTGGTAGTATCGACTGAAAGGAAATAATGGCGGCATTTATTCGGCGTCCATTATCTAGTATCGAAATATATGTTGCCGTACGTTGCAAAAGATTAGGAAATAGTATATTGGGAATCGAGCGAAATCCGAGAGGTATCAGATTAGGTTTGATGACGTAATTCCGTTTCGAGACGACGGGAAACCTTTAGCGAGTTATAAATGGAGTTTCAATACGACGTGTCTTATTAAAGATGAAGCCTGGATAATTGTAATGTAAGAAATAACATAATCATAAATATACAATCGATAACCGAGCGAATTCAATCAGACAGTAAGATGAATATAAATGTCAGTAAGAGATAATATTTTTGATGATAATAATAATAATTATATTATTTTGCAGTGTTAAATTAAAAACTAAAGTAATCATCATCATCATCATTAGCATTCCCTATCCGTCCACTGCTGGACATAGGACACAGGACTAAAGTAATAGTCTACAAAAATGTAAACTGTATTTTTGTCCATCAATATAATCATCTACATTGAGAAACGGAAAAAAATGGCTTTTTAAAAATAAATAATGACACGACCTTTTTTATTTTAGTTGTAACAGATGCTTTAAAAAAATATTTTAAGATAATGTCGCTGTAGGAAACTGGTCTAAGTGCGCTACAAAAATGTCGGTTATATTTTTCTTAAGGATCAAGGACTCCGCGTAGCAACTTTTAATTACACTTAATGTAACATCATTCTTAGTTATATCTCTACCGTTTACAGGGACTTTTTAAACTGAGTAACTGCTTATTTCATTTTGCATTTATTATTACGTTAGTTTATTAAAAGTTAATTGAAAAAAGCATCAATAAAATATTTTAAATGAATGAATTGGGCTTAAGGCAATCATGTTTTATACATTTACGTTCTCAGAATCAGTTCATTTATGAAATAACTGCCTCTAAAAATAGGGTAACAAAAAAAGCCGCGGTAAATAGTTAGTGAAATAAACACAAACAAATTAAAGCAAAAACATTATAATGCCCGCAATAAATGGCACAAAGGCGTACCATTTATGAATTCTAAAAGTTTATAATAATTTCAAATGTTTTCCAATTTATCAATTTAGTAAATGTACGTGTAATTTTGAACTACAGTTTTAGTTTTCATATTTTTTTCCGTTAAATAGTGGATTTTGATAAGTATACCAAACGTTTATCAGTAAAACATAAGCGACTCGAAATAAAACTTTGTAAGTTATTGTGATAAAAAAAATTGTTCATGCAATTATTTAATTAAAATAATCATTGATGCAATTAAATTTATTTTTACCAAATATATAAAACTAATATCTAAATAAAATATCCTTTACTTTGTTTCGTAATAGCATCTGATTATTAAGTATACATCAAACCTAGTGTATAACACATATACCAGAGAATATTAAGGTAATAAGTCCTGAAATTGTTTACAGTGCTTATGCCTAACTCACATCGCGTAATAAATAATGATATGTAATTTCCAATGCCTCTGGGATACAAACTCTCTCCCGGCTTCTTATGCTGTATTATCTATGGGCACGGCATATCGCTTACCATGCGGTAAACGCCATGTTCGTTTCACCACATCGTCTTATAAAAACAAACACAAAATACTTATATTATTGCCTCCCCTACTCTATTAGGGGTTTTTGGAGCGGGTTGGTGACCCGACTTTTTACATGCCCATCCGGCGCATGTACCATCTTTATTTTCAGACAATTGAGTGATCGGCCTAAATAGCCCTAACCAACTAGGAAATAACTTCGAAAATTTGTTGAGTCCGCAGGATTTGAACCCACGGCCTTTGATTTCTAAAGCACACGCCCTTACCACTAGGCTAAGGAGGCAGTTAATTAATTTTGAATAGTCATAAATAACTATCCATTTGTGTTATAAACAAAAGATGATCAAAACAGTAATGGAGGCAGACTAAGAAAAAGGAATGAAAGCCCTTTTCCCAGACATTCATTCTTAGAATCTTGTATCTCTCTATTTAATCATCCTTGTTTATCCTCCGCAACAAAAACGTTGACTTCGATGTTTTTCGTCAAGGACAAGTTATTCGATAAGAAACTTTTTTGCGGAAATTCGACGTGAAAAGATAAATATGATTTTCTTTTTGTATTATATATATATTTAATATTTGCGCCAAACAAGCCAAATACCAAGACACAATTTTAATTTCAAAGGAAGTCTTATTGTTGTATTGTCAAGTTGGTGTACGGCTGCCATTTTCAATCCCCATACGATGCTTAAACAATAAGTTATTGAACTCTTATTTGGATGGGGTATATGCAAGAAGAAAAAGAATTAAGCGCATATTCACTGTATACTTATTCAGTTAATGAGATAAATAAATTTGTGTTATTCCATTTTCGGTAAAAAGTATAAAAATATATGTCGAGATTATGAAAATAAATTTTAGCTATCATCATCAGCCTGTGATAGTCCACTGCTGGACATAGGCCTCCCCTAATACAGCCTTATCAATCAGGGGGGTTTAGACCGTATCCCACCACACTGCTCCAATGCGGATTGGTGGGTGGACCGACTTTTTACATGCCTATCCAGCGCATGGATCATGTTAATTTTCAGACAAATGGGTGATCGTCCCAAATTGCCCTAACCAACTAGGAAACAACAATGAAAGTTTGTCGAGTCCCCGCAGAATTAGAACCCATGACCTCCGGTTTCTAAGGCATACGCCTATACCACTAGGCTACGGAGGCAGTTCTGTAAAAATATGCGTCTACATATTTTTCGTTTCCGTTATGCTTCTTAGTTAATTACTTATATAGCTGAAATTGACAGGGGTGCATTAGGGGAGGCCTATGTCAAGCAGTGGACTATGACAGGCTGATGATGATGATGTTTTTACAGGTGTTACCTGATTGAAATTAGATTTACGCCATAGAAAGACAAGTAGTCATTATTTTATTTTATTAATACACTAGTAATAACGCTTTATTGTGTTATCAGTATGTTATTCAGACAAATTAATCCTTGAATACTAAAAGACCTTATTACATTACCCTGTTTAAGGAAACAACGACTTCACTTCTATTAATGACTTCAATTGTTAGAATGAAAATGATCGGGAATATTTATTCGATCATTTTATATTCGATTTAATCAACAATTCGCAATATATGCATAAAGGTATTTAAAGTTTCTTATCGCTTGAGTGGACGCTGCAATATGTCTGAAACGTAGGCAAAAAAAGTAAAGCAATTGGATGCGACTACTTTCACAAAATATTTTAGAAACGTATCGAAATGTAAGTTTAGAATAACTACATTAAAAGCGTGATTACTTAAATGCATAACAACCGCAAAATGCACGCAACAACAGACAATAGCGGAAAACTTTTTTTGCAGTTATTAATAATAATAATTAAAAATCTAATTTGTACCTAATAGGGTGCTTTTTTTTGTGTCAATTTTTTTTTCGCTCCCACTCCGAAATTTTGTTGGAGGTTTTTAAGTAAAATCAACAATTAAGTTCAAAAATTCCATACTGTCTCAAATTAATACCTGTATTTCTCAAAAAATATCATTCTTAATGATTCAGTGTTCAAAACCTTTTTTGTAGGAAATTTTATTTTCTACAAGTCTGTCATTTACAATTTTTCTGTGCTACGTGATAATAACAAAATGTTATGAAAAAAATAGCTTTTAGTGGCCCACTACTCTTACTTTTGTAGATCATTTAATTCTGAGAAAATCCCCTTTTTAGGCGAGATGATAGCATTAAATGCCGTAGAATTATTTCGAAATGGAAGCAAAAAAAAATAGTCGCAAAAAAAGTACCCTAGCACCTTAACTAATACGACTCATCTAAAAATATTTAAGTTGATGCTTGGCATAGCAAATTTAACCTTTTAAAATAGGGAAAACAGCAGAAATAATAAACAATATAGGGTACAATAGCACTTATTACGGATTTTAAGGCGTTTATGTTACATTTATTTATACAGTATTCGCGTAAACAAAATAATTGATAAAGCGTACGTCTATATTGTTATCTTGCTTCGGTAACAATATTACCGACACAAGCATGAAGTGCATGGACGTAATGTACTTGATACGTTTAGACGCAACATCGGCATCGTTAGTGAAGTTTAATTATGTACAGCCCAACAAGTAGTGAATATTCAGACACCGGGGCTTAATGGGTGAATTTTAATGAACGCCAAACTTGTCCGCACCTTAATGATTATGCGTCTAAGTCGCTCGAGAGTAAACACGATTCACGTTTCAATTTGCTGTTGTAACTAATAGGGTACTATCCTATACCCCATTGCAGTTATCCTTTAAGCAAACAGATCATAATACGATTATCGTGAACAATAAGGTCGTATTTGGTTGAGGTTTTATTGTTTAATATAAAAAGCAACGCGAGATTAAAGTTTAATATAATTGCTCATTTGAAAATAGTAGATTGTACAGAAAAGTGAGATAATTATACGAAATCCTTACAAAACTTATGTATTTGAATAAGAAAAATGTACACGGCCATGTTGTTATCTAGGATCATGAAACAAGGCTATAGATGGTAAAAATCTTATGAAGAGGATTTATTTCGGAACGTTGGTTTGCCGTAAACAACTAAATAAAAACAATAATATCTTATCTATGTTACTTTAATTCTAATAGTTTTACTTGTAAGATTTTAATCAGAAACAGCTCCATTGATTCTACGCCAATGTTCCGAAACGGCACAAGCGTCCTTTGACAGTTAATAAGACAATTAATACTTCTATATTAACTAAAGTTTGAGCTTATCAACTTTAAGCATACTATTTATTATAACTACATTAAATACAGATTAAGATTGCGTCATTGCCTCAAAAATAATAAGCTATAAGCCATTTGCCAATTACTTTTTTACTCAAAAGCAATAAACTGTCCTAAAAACAAATCAATTGCCTGCAACACGCAATACGAAACTAGTAAGAACCATCTCGCCTAATAGACTCCCTCGTATAGCTTTCATATGGAAATGTGTTTATTATTGTGTCCGGCAATAAATTCGTCCGAAGATACGAATCGCCTCGGGGGAGACATTATCCTTGTTAAGTGCCTACTACGTCGAACTTTTGTACACCGCCTTGCTACGTGAATTGATCGTACATGTTTAAGGATATATAACTTGTTCATTGTTAGCGCCGATTCATAAACAAGTTGTGTGACGTGATAAACAAGGAAATCAATTCATTAATGGTAGTGACGATGTTTACGAGTGTTGTAGGTTTTTATAGTGAATATAAGATTATTTGCGAAATGTGTAAGCAATCTCAGAAACATTTGAATGTTATTTATGACATAGGTCATATAAAACATGCATGGTTGTAACCTATTTATATACTGGCAAGCATTTTGTAAGTCGAATTGTTTAATTCATTATGAGATAGCCTAATAATTAAGAAAAGCTAAAAAACAATAGAGAACTTAAAAAGAAGACTTCTATTAAATTAAGCTTGGCTACAATTCATTATACTTAAAAATGGAGGGTAATTTATCTCACCACAAACGTATTTGCGTTTGCAATTTGTTTTCTACAATATAAATAGTTTTATTTATTGATTACGAAAACATTAACTGGCTTTTGTCCATAATATACGGCCGTATATTATTCAAATACAGTTATTTACAGCTCATGTGTTATTTTTTTGTGTGAGCCAATATACTGCATAGTTTTACCAAATCAAAAACGGCATCAATACTACCAAATTTCCGCGTATACAATATTATTGGGATTACAACATAGCCGTGCACTAATCGCATTGTAACTCCGTTATCGTCGATGGTACAGCGGTTCGATCAAACATTACAATTGCAAATATCTCGTATCGGTAGTGAATAATAAATAATTAATAAGATTAAACTTTCATGGAGTCGGGCGGCGGGTAACGTCGCAAAGTGCCAAGTTCGCTTCCGGGCAACATTAATTTTATTCCAGTGTCTGCAGACAAGACATTCGGGCACTTTATCTTTCCTGTTTTTACACGGGGTTGTTTTTCTGTGACGTTACGACTCCGGTTACTAATGGACGCCCATAAATGTGGGGGACGCGTTGTTTTGTTCGTGCAAGACGAGTGTAAAGCTGGACTATGTCTATGACTAACATGTCTATCAGTTTAATCCGCTCTTAGCTTTTTTAACGTAGAGGTGACATGCGCTAGATATGATGATAATATTAAATACCTCAAAACTAATTAATATTTTGATATATTTACTACACATTTTTCTTTCATACATATGTATTTACTAAACGGTCGACTTCTAAACAATGGCATTAACAATATTAGAACAATAAGTAGTTTAAGAGTTGCTAGAACTAGCAATATTTTACGATTTTTGATGAAAAGTTAGGTAGCTTTAATTAATAATAATAATTTCTATTGTTTACGCGAATATAACAACCTATGCAGTTCATTTTGCATAGGTCGGAGTACAGATTAAAAATAATTCATTAAAATTAAGAGCTGGAAACCCCGCTTCAACACTGGCAACAAGACACATAACATCTCAGTCTACCCCGTGACTACGTCCGCTGGAAAGTATTTGAAACGTCGGGAATTTAAAATATAAAATAAACGCGATGAAATCTAAGAGTCATTTATTTAATAATTAATAAAATTTTGGCATCATTTAATGAGAATTGATTCTAGTGGCGTACAATCCTACAATTCAATCCACCATTCTTATAAATCTCAAAGAGAAATACAAAAGTAAAAATGATGTCGACAACTGAACGTATCTTATACTAAAAAACATTAAAATGGCTCACGTGACCCCGACAACAGCAACGATGTCTAGTACGGACGAGTCGATGCATAACACCAATCAACACAATCACAGATGCACAACACTCATCACACACGAGGAGAGTTCCGTTCCGGGTAGCGGCTTACAAGGACACTCTCTCCTTTCTATATTTCAGACCTTCTTTTATATACCACACAGAGACAAAACGTCAATATCGAGACTCCTTTTCTCTAATTACCCTCATTAGAAATAGTATTCCAACACCATATTAACAAGTACCTATGGCCGATGTATGCTCGAAAACATTCTACGTAGCTACGTTTTTTAAGCAACTTAGCCAGATAGTGCGTAGCTTCTTAGGCACGTAGCTACTTCACAAGGCTAACACAACGTAGACGTTCTGTGTAACCATTCTTAATACGTATTCTTCGTTTACCTAACAAGTGCATTCATAATTGCGCATTATTCTTAAACTACGTCTAGGACTTGGGGAGCAGACATTCTTGGGCGTGCATTAACAAAGGCGGATCGCGCAATTAAAATGTCTGCGCACTGCTTGTTTTGCACAATGAAACTTAGGGGCCTCCAGTTAACTAACTTATTACGGGATTTTTTAAACTTTAATTGATACCGCAATGTAACAAACTAACTCTAAGCATGCCAGCATAATACTTTTCGTAATTGGGTTGGTCGAGTTACTCATTTTCTTTATTTTGTTAGCTCATTATTTTCATTTTATGTTGCTCAAGTATTTGTTACACGATTTGTAACAAAATATCAGTAGGCTTTGTATTTTTTTAGTTAATTTCATTATAACAAGCAACCAAATTAAATGGAGAACAGAATAATAAAATAGTGTTTATTTTAGACGTATTCTGTTAAATAACAAATACGTCACCGCAAGGCATATTGCATAAATATTTTAAGCTGGCCCTTGGATTTAATGACTTGCTTGTTTTTATCAGAAATTGTTTTTATTAATTTGACAACACCACCAGGACAAAATAATATACGTTCTGCGTATTGAAATCCATGACACATGAAATATCATATTCGTCCTATAATTGTCCTATAATTATTCTCGTTATGGTGCCTTTCACACCGGAAAATATTATTAAAGAAAACTTTACATCTTATAAAGAGAAATAAAAACAACTGCCTTGTATTAAAGCCTACCTTCGTACTAAAAATCTACCTCCGTAGCCTAGTGGTAAGGGCGTCTGTTTTAGAAACCTGGGATCGTGGGTTCGAATCCTGCGGGGATAAAACGGAAGGACAAATGTTCATTGTTGTTTCCTAATTCGCTAGGGCAATTATTTTTGGCCGATCACCCAATTTTCTGAAAAGTAGGATGATCCATGCGTCGTATGGGCGGTAAAAAGTAGGCCCACCCACGGTTCAAAAACCCGTAATGGAGGAGGCGTACGGTTGGGGAGGCCTTCGTCCAGCAGTGGACCAACACAGGCCGATGATTTATGATATAATTAAAGCCTATTAAAATCATGTTTGTCGGAAAATGAGACATCATGTCTACTTGTAGTGCAGGATTGGATTTAATTGAAAATATTGCACGTCGAGAGGGCGCCACGTGTGCACTTGAACATACTTGTGCCATCAACGTGTTCATTAATTTTCTCCTGGAAAAACCACCGACGCTCAAATCGCCCACTTGTTTTAATAAAATTTACGCGATATTTAGGAATTCCGATTTAAATTCGATGCGAAATTTGAACAAAGTTTATATTGTTAAATAAACGAAATATGTATATCGTAAAGTAATCGTAGTTAATCGTATAAATAATTGCTGAGATCTGCAGAATATTTTTTGGACCGTACCATATTTTTTTTTAAATAAAAAGTTCTGTTAAATACTTGTTTTGAATATCTTTTAATATTTAAGTTTCCAGTCTACCTTACTTGTTCTTCGGATACAAACAAAAACATAGCTTCAGTAACTATTCCTTAAGAGCTATACTCTCAGAATATACTCATAAATTTTATTTCGTTAATTACATAAACTATAAAACATCGCCGTAACCAAATATTACACGTCGCTCAGTCAGAATAACTTAGTACAATGATACCTGTACTATAAAAATAGTTCATGAAAAAGAAATCAACTTTAACTTCTGCTAATTTGCAAGTCAATTTTAACGCAAAATACTAAGTCGTCACACGTGACATTAAACTTAAAGGATTTGTCTCAATATCGAATCGAATGGATTCATTTCGTCCGTATCACTTAATAACTTGGGCGTAACGATCGCCGGTTTAGGGCAGATCCGTAAAATAAGGGTCGGGTCGCACTGTCCCTTCCCGGCTTAATTCGCAAAAAACCCGCTATTTATGTTCTGTGCAAACATCCAACTGACACTTATACCGCTGCGGACTGTCAGCCCCTTTTAATGTCCTAGTTTTTATGGGAGGGAAACGGTTCAACAGCTGGTTTACTTAATTTTAAGTGATCACTACGGCCCTAGTAAACTATAGACTTGTAGTAACTTGTGTAGTGAATAAAAAAATAGTGTATGAGTGCTAATTTTATTTTATATTTTGACTGTTTACGAAGCTGATATAAGGCTTATTGTAGCACTTATTAACTTATTTTCGTCATTATCGTTCCTGTTTAAATTTTACTTATCAGAATAAAATCAAGGAAATGGTGTTAAAGTGTTGGCAAAGTTCAAAGTTTATTTTCAAACTGAACGAAATATTAATGAAAAGAAGACAGAGTAGGCAGCATCACCCTGCATAAATTTTGAAATAGTAGTGCGCAATCATTAACATGTTTCGCTCTAAGTACACCACAGCGAGCTCAGTACCTCAGTAAACGGGACGTAACATCCTGTCTCATGTTGGCTTGCTTTATAATCAATTTCATGTTGCATTTCTTCGAATAAAGTGCAATAAAAACCAGTAGCATTCTGGGAGCACCGACAATAATTACACAACAAGTACGTAATAAAATAACAAAGTTTTTTTTTTAAAATCATAATTTTCTATTGTGTAAAAACTATAATTTAATTTTAATGCGCATTATATACAAAAGCGATCTTATTCTCGCTAAAATTTTTGACATGAATATGTCGTATTATTGTGCGACTAAAGAATTGAGTAAGCTGGGCCTAAAACTATTACATACATCGGTAACGGTAGCAAAACCAAAGATTTTCTACCATTTCGAAACAAATCTAACGCACCAAGAAGTTTTAACTACAAAAGTATAACTCTATTACAACCAACGTCATTCTCAGCTAGTTATCAACCGGGCGTAACTAAATGTTAGACAATCTCCACGACAAGACACGGACCTGTAGACTACGGTGGGACATATCGAGCACTTAACGCGACTAATGTGCCCCCGAAGGTGACAACTGCCGGGGACTTATCGCTACTAGGTGCCGTCCCGTTGTAGTATTAGTCGATAATGCCGTCGATACAAACAGTTGCTAAGTATCAACTTAATTGAGCTTTATACACGTGCAGTTTTCGACGACACCAACAAAAAACCGTGTATTAGAAGGACAGCGTCCGTTGTATTTTACAAAATAAATTGCGACACGCATGATGTAAGTGCTAAAAGGCAACAATATAGTAAAACATTGCCAACACTTCGTGCCAGTCTTAAATTGACGCATCCTAAATATTTTATTAGACACAGTTTTATTTTAGAAAATTAGTAAATGAACTAACATTGAAGTAAAAGTTAAAATGAACACATAGTTTCGGTACCTCTCATCCCATTTTAGGTTGTATTATTATCGATACGAGCACAAGTACGAGGCGCGCAGCAATTAATAATTTCGAGACAGTTATCAGATATCGACTCCGGCGGAATCCGGTTATCGTATGCCGACGTTAGCTTCGTTTGGCGTATCGACTGATATACGTGAAATATAGCCTCGAAGTAATTGAACATAGTGACGCGTAATAACGCGGGCTGTATGTAGCTGTTAAGCATGGCGCTGGCTGTATGGAACCGCTGACAGATAAGCGGCACTAAATATTGTATGTATTGAAACTTCCCGGAAGTTAGATCAGATAGTGATGTAACGTTACATAGGGGTGACTTTAGCTTGAGGGCAAATTATTATTGAACTATTAGTATGATAAACTAAGCGATAAGTTATATACACTGAAGTTGATATTGAGTTTTTTATTATAAAATATGTTAAATTCTAACTATTTTTAACGCTGTCTCTTTTTATAAGTTGTGGTTGTACGCGGAAAATAATAATTTTTTATAACATATTTTAAAAAGATGCAATATTGATACCAAAATGTGATTATAAAATATTTTTACATTTAAATCGAACAGAAAGACAGCAAGTGCAATACTGGCAATACTTAGGATGAATTAGTATAGTCCCCAGATCATATAGATTGTCCTCAAAGTTTTCAATATCGTTATTTATAAATCACCCTAGAACTTATATGCCAGTTCTGTTCGTTCAGTGATCCATTAAAACTTACGCTTTAAGACACTTAGTTTCATATTTTAAAAAGTAAGTTTTGATCAGATAGATAAACTAGTAAATTTAATCATATACAAGTCTCCAATTCATTCTCTTAATCGATGCAAAAGTACCAACAAATAGCGACCATTAGTACACGAAGCTGCAGAACGCTGAATGCGCTTCCGTATAACATTAATTCTTCAACTACCCTCGTGGCAGATCGGCATCGTGATACTTTATCTTGTCTCCCCATTTCCTCCACGAGACGCGTGTTGTTTATTGTGAATCTTCATTAATAGTTTGGAACATTTGCGCCATTGCTATGTGATCTGACATTAAATCGTCAACTGTTTCGGAGTATAGGAATATATATATATATATATACTTAGGTGAGGTTAGTATATTATATGTATACAACAGTAGCGGATATATATAAGAGATATTTTATAAGTTCGGGCCTTTACATGTCAAATAAATTGATAACCTTTTTAAACCTTGAAAAAATATACGAAAATATGTATCACTCTCTGGTTCAGTTTTTTTATATATGGTCATCATATTACCAAATAAGACCTGGAAATTACGCAAAAACACAATTAGTAGCACTAGAATTAAGGCGCTTACAAAGATGGCCACCGAATACCAATCGTTTCAAGATTCACAAATAAATTAGTTAATAGTTTCGGCCACATGAGCGTTGGCTTAAAATCTAAATACATAGATATAATTTGCCTTTGTATGTATATACCGACAAGACATTCGGTAACTTTTATATGTTAATCAGGACGTAATAAAACTTGTATTAGTTAATATTATACAAGTCAGTAAAAAATTATATTGTATACATCTATTCATACAGTGCCAAAACTTCTAATTTAACGTTAATTTCAAATTAAAACCACAAAACTGGAGGTACTTATTTTTCCTACGTAGTATTCATCTACCTATTTACCACTCAACTTTTACGATAATAATACTCACCAAGTTGATAAAACTTAAAGAACGAGGAACCTGTCTTTTAAACCAAAGTTAAAAGTAAATAATATATGTCACGGCCACGCCATGAAGACCTAATAAATACAACGACTAATACGTATAAGGTGAAATATTTAATAAAATTTCAAATACCTCATTACGTATTCACAAATAAAGAAAAACATATCCCAAGTTTTGTGTTTAAAATAATTAACAAAGCCTTCAATGAATCACCATAAGGATCAACACTTTTTTGTTAAAAATATAATATAATAAATTAATTATAAAATAATTATTTCTTTTATTTACGCGATTATTATACATTATTAAAATTTCAAAGTCTTCTGACTTTATAAAAATGATATATAACAACGCGTAACAGCTATACTTTAAGTAAAGCTGACGTTTCCAATTTATATGCTAATATTGTATTAAGAATTCAGTTAAGACGATGCGGTTCATTATTAATTAATATTTCACCGGTAACACGTCTCGACAGTTTTTGTTCCTTTTTTCCGATTACAATATTCCTGTATTTAATCCACAGACTTAGCAAGAAGAATTGATGTGAAAAGATGTTATGGAAGCTTATTAGCGAACCACACGGACTCTACGTTCATAACAAAAATATCAAATCTAATATTGTGCCTAAAAAACGTTACGGTGTGTGTATTATCCGTTTATATATTTTTTTATTACAGGAATTGCACTAACACTATCAGAGACTAGGCAAAAGCCCCTAAGTTTTCTTACTTCTTTTAAAAACATAACTTAATAAGGAGACACATAGATAACTCATTTAAAATATACCAGTACAATTTCTTTATCCGCGACCATACAGAAGTGTAGACATAATTTATAGTAGTAAATACCAGTTCCCGCCCCACCAACCTGCACTGGAACAGCGTGGTAACTGTATCCCAACAGTCCAAAAACCCCTAATGGAGAAGGCGTGCATTAGGGGAGGCCAATGTCCAGCAGTGGACTTATGACACTGGCTACATACCACTGTACAGAGAGATATACAACGTTTCTCAGGCCGGTACGCGATATGCGAGACTCATGATATTCGCATACGAATCGCTTACTTTCTTTGATGAGTTTAATTTTCATATCGTAGTAACAACAAAAATGTTAATTATATTTAAATATTAAATCGTTTCAGTAAACAAATGACTCTAGTTTTCTTTAAGACTTCATGAGGTTGATCATTAATTAAAATAATCCGAGTCAATACCGATATCAGATTTACATTGAATTAATATCAAATCAAAGATCGCGATCGTTCTCTGAATTCGTAATTCAATCTAAATAATAAAACGGGGATTGTGAATAATATTGGCCGCAATAAAAAAAAGGGTTGAGACAAAGAGGGCCGGTTTCGCAAACATTACATAAAGATGAGGGAATCTCCCCCCAACTTCTGTTTTTTCCTGTGAATAGAGCCGTGAAGGGACGCCCAAGTCATAGTATTATGGAATTCCTCGTTTCCTAAACCCCGGACGGGTTAGGGGTTATTAATTCTCCTGATATAAAAGAATCCAACAAGGAATTGATAAATTTGCTATATATATAGTACTATAGATATCTAATTATTACTTTAGATTTAATGTATTTGTGTGAACTAGAAATTCGTAAAAATCATCTCCGTATTATCTATAGGAGCAATTACAACTGAATTGTCTGTTTGAAACATTAAAATGGTTATCTTTAATGAGTACATTTTTATAATTATTTCTATTGCTTGCGCGAATATTATACATTATTAAATAAAATTACTTTACGGATTTTATCGCGTTTATTTTACATTTTAAATTCCCGACGTTTCGAACACTTTCCAGCGGCCGTGGTCACGGGGTAGACTGAGATGTCATGCGTCTTCTTGCCAGTGCTGAAGCGGGGTTACCAGATCTTAATTTTTATTAATTATTTTTAATCTGTACTCCGACCTAGCCGGCAGTGGTATTATGCTTGGGTTTAAATTTTAATTTATTAATTATGGGATCCCAAGCAGGTGGTAGAACCCAACCATCTTCTCTATTGAAATTTGGATGTTTTTTAATCTCAATAGCCTCACGGATCATCCTTGGTAGGAATCGGTGTTCTTTAGCGAGGATTTGTGGTCGATCAAATCTGATGTAATGGTTTGGGTGATTTAATGTATGGTCACACACTGCCGACTTGTTGGGTCTTCTATGTTTAATGTCAGCTATATGTTCCTTCACGCGGGTTCTTATTGCTCGCTTCGTTTGTCCAATATAAGAGAGGCCACAGTCACAATCTAGCTTGTGCACTCCTGGGTCTTGTAGAGGAATATTGCACTTGACAGGTGGTAGGAATTGACCAATCTTCTTCAGCGGCTTGAAATAAGTTTTGATTGAAGCCCGCCTCAAAATGTAGCCAATCTTGTCAGTTATGCCTCTCACAAAAGGTAGAACAGCAGGTACTTAAATACTACATACATACGTTCTAATTACAGTTATTTATATCATATGATATATAATTCAATGAAGTCTGAAAAACATTATTTAGAATCGCTTTGGACACAGACAAATTTCGGAGTTTGACTGCCAACCTCCCGTAATTGGAGACACACCGAACTGATGAAGTAGATAGTGTATAATTATTATCAGCTCATCAAATTATGGAGATGGCTATGCTTGTAGTATTTCTGAAGGACCGCTTTAGAAATGATGTGATCCGTCAGAGAACGAGAGTCACCGACATAGCCCACCGGATTAGTAAGCTAAATTGGCCGGTCACATAAGCCGTAGACCTAAAGACCGCTGAAGTCGGAAACTTCTAGAGTGGAGACCAAGGCTCGGCAAACGTAGTGTGGGACGCCATGTGGCAAGATGGAGTGACGACATTCGCAAAGTCACCAAAATAGGAAGCGGTGGCGTGCATTAGAGGAGGTTATGCCTAGCAGTGGACTGACACAGGCTGATGATGATGGTGATGATTATTCATTTAACAGAACAGAGTTAAATTTTTCGAGTAGATTTTTTTGTGTCATCCGATGCATAATAATCGTTATGCCACGGGAATTTCCGGCATTATGGAAGCAAACGTTAGCGGTCTTTGTCTCATTGGACACATTCCAAGTTTGCGATTGCCGATTCGTAGTAAATTTGGTGAATTTAAATTATTTTTAACATTTTAAGTGTTATTGTATTTTCTAATAAAAAGCTTCTGTAACGTACAAACGTCATTAATTTAATTAACGTAATTAAAAATATAAATACGTAATTATCTGTTTACACTTAAAATGAGAATGAACAATTTTTGTAACATATGTAAGATATTATTCGAAAACTTAATTTCTAATCATCAATATAAATTAAATAATAAAGACTAAAGAACTATTAATATGTTTTCTTCATTTCTCATTTTAAAACCTATTTAGTCTTATAAAACTACTCAAAAACTTTTAATATTACCTTAAAGTACGGTGCACTTAAATTGCCAATTAAGTTACTGTTTCAACTTTTAATAGAACAAGAGTAATAAACGAAATCAGTACTTGCGTGTAGCACGCCATAAAAAATATCATAAATTAAAAATATTTAAAAAGTGAACAAAAAAGTATGTCTTTCTTGTTTTCACAACAAAAAACAAAACCGATGAATACATAAATAACCATAACCTTATTACAACTCGATAGGTTCAAGTAATTTGAATTTATTGAAATTATGATTGTCGATTTAAATAATTTCAATTTAGTCTGGGCGCGACAACGACCTTAAAATAGAGGTTACATAAGGTTACACTTAATAAAGGTTACATTTGTATTGATAATGAGTTTATCCGTCAGCTGTTTTGTCTAGACAAAGTATTAATTATTGAACATTATCTCTATAAGATTATGTTTATCTAACTCATTACAAATGAGGTGTAACTAACCGGCAATATCATAAATTAAAATGCAACATGTGCAATAAGTATTTTTTGCAAATTTTATAAATACCTTAAAACATGCGGACCCGGGGGGTAAAAGCTAATGTAACATAATTTTAAGATATTTTTAATCGTATGTATAAAAATGCCAAATATGTATAAAATTAAAGAAGAACTCTTAAAGTTTTTATCATTGAATACTCATTAATGGATAGTTTTCACTAATTTCTACAACTAATTTAACGTTACTAAAATAGATTCAATACGCTGTCGTCAATATAAGCAAAAAAAATTAGTTTGTATTCACTAAAGAGAACTTTCCGTATTTTATAAATCTTCTAATAATATCTTTATTTCTCTAAGACAAGGTTGTATCAAGTTAAAACAATTAGTTTGTATGGATTACAAAGTGCTGATATCTGATGTCGGCACAAGAGACAACATTAATGTAAGGCTCCAATTGGTTGTTGTAATATCATCTATGAAATTCATTTTGTTAAGACTTTGAATGTAAAACATTGCTGTCCCACTATTTCGTTTGATAAAATTCGAAACAATTTCAAAATATCTCGCCTCTATAATCAAAATTAATTAAATTATTTCTAGTTAGAAAGCAAGACGAGCAATTCAATTTGAAATATTTTCACGTTCGAGCGAAGCAGTTATGAATAAAGAAAACGTACAGTGAATCACTGAATCTTTGAATTAATTCAATTTAACCAATTATCGCTTATAATTCAAAGTTATAGCCACGCCTTGTGTTTGTGCAGTGTCTATATAATACTTGTAAAATTTAAAAATGAATTCAAGATATTAAATAAACTTCAGAAAATTTAAACCTTCATCTCTTGAATGTTTTTTAAAACTTAAGCTTATTTAAGCTTATTTTTTATTCTGTGAATAATACACAATAATTTATATTTTTTAACAAATAATTGCGTGATTAGTTAAATATAGGCCCTATTGTATTTTCAGATAAATGGTCAAATAGAAAAGTTTATGTGTAAAGAATGCTTTTAATAATTTGGTTTTGTATTGAAAACTGCTTACATTGACGGAGGAAAAATATTTTTCGAAAAACTGTAATATGCTTCACTGTTAAAGCTGAAAGCAATGCCAGCAGCTATTTAGGGTTGCTTACACTTAGCGCTCTTCCGTCTAAAGTCGACGTGGTCGTCTAAGAAAAGAATGAATAGGCGTATTCAAGATACTATTCCAATATTACAGTAAGAATATTCTGGAATTTAGGTAGATAAGGTTTCGGTAAAAAATACGGAGAGATATCTATAATAAGGTACAATTAATATTTCTTTATATACAGTTACTGTATATAGAGTTTAATGTAAGCTGAAAATTGGACAAATAAGTACAAACAAGACATGAGCTACTAGTATTAATATATAATAGAAACTGCCTCCGTAGCCTAGTGGTGTGGGCGTCTGCTTGAAAAACCGAGGGTCGTGGGTTCGAATATTGCGGGGACTCAACAGATTTTCATTGTTGTTTCGTAGTTGGTTAGGGCAATTTGGGCCGATCACCCAATTGTCTGAAAAGTAAGATGATCCATGAGTCGGATGGGCATTTAAAAATCCGGTTCACCTTCCAAACTGCATTGGACCAGCATGGTGGGATACGGTTCAAAACCCATAATGGCCAATCCATTGGTGTATTAGGGGAGGCCTATGTTCAGCAGTCGACTATCACAGTCTGATAATGATGATGATGATTATAAACAGAACATGTCTGTATGTAAGAAGACTTTTACATTTTTTAAACGTACCACTTATTTTCCGTAATAATACAACAACAATATGGTAACATACGTATATAATTACTCATAGATATTTTATGCGATAAGTAGTTATAAATGCGCGTTATTATAATTACAACCATTCGGGGAAAATAAAGCTTGATAAAAATGCACTATGAAGTGATTTTTCAAAATAATGATATCAATTAGCGAAGCGGAATCGCGAAGGTATTGCATTAAATAAAGTATTACAATGCCATACAATGTAAGCTATGTTGAATTGGTTATTTGTCATATGAATATATAGAAATAAATTTTATTGTGTTGATTAAAAAAAACAATACCAAGTTTAATAGTTACTTAATGTGGTAATTATATTTATTGCGATACATGATCAAGTAATTAACAAGACAGTGGAAAATCAATAATCTTAAAAAACAACTCCTAATACAAAATATTGGATGCATAAGCAATCCATTCACGTGTTTATTAAGCATACAAAAAATAATACCAAAATTTATAAAAAACCAATATAATTCACACAATTAATCACTTACTTTTAAACAAAGAGGAGGATTGCAAAGCAATGAATGACATACAAAATAAAATAAAATTTCATAAGATACTTGATAATTCGGGCAACATGTAACTAAGTCACGGACTAAATTTCAAATAAGAAGCTGAATATCAAGTCTTTCTATATTCAGTAGAATAATATTCAGTTGCTCATAAAAGTTTCACATACTCCGATTTATTAAAGAGTCGGCAGTATTTTCACTTCACTCCGCTGCAAGTCCTTGCGGATAAAAAGGCCTGGGGTGTACGCGGGCTTTTTGTACGGGACACAATGGCTCACGGCTCCGGGCATTCAATTAATCAGGCGTGCATTATGCGGATTTATTTCCACCCTTTAGAAAAGTTATGATGCACTTTAATCACCTGACACTTGAGCTCGTGTGAATAAAATTGAAATGGCACTTTTTGCATAAGACAAAGTGTTGGAAGTCTGCACGTAACTTGAGTGAGGTGCATAATTAATTATTTTATTCACGCGAACACTATACATTGTTGAATATACGTGAATAATTAATTCTTGAATTACGCAAATGCGATGCATTATTAAAAGTTTTTTCGCGGCTTGTGTCGCGTTTATTTAATTTCAAAGTACATTTTGACTTTCGATGTTTCGACCTTTGCTAAAAAGGTTGCCAGTTTTTGATCACACTAATAACATAAAATTTAACATTATATATTTTTCTTTTACCTAAGAATTGAATCGTCGGGAGTTATAATCTATTATAATGTAAATTAGTACAGTGCATTAAAAGTAATATTTATCTAGTGCTTGAGTAACTCTTGTTTAGTCTAATAAAGTAAATATGTCTTAATATTTAGCCCTTAAATGACTTAACCATTTTTGACTTTTTTTTAATATAGGCATGGTGTGAATAATCAATATATTATAATATAAGTTAGTCTATTTATAAAAGAACTGAAAATTTTAAACTTATTAGCCTTTTAGTAGTCCGAGCTATAATTACGATATATAATAAACGTGGCGATCTTTTTTGTATCTTAACATTTGTTTTTAATTATATTTTCCTATTTAAATAACAACTCAGATAAATGTTTAAAAAAAAACAATTCATCACTAAGATGCTACTCTAAGAAATTCCCCGCTGTTTCAATACTTTAAGAATATTTAATAGGATCAAAATATAGGGACAGGAGGGAAATGCGTAATAATATTTAAGAAAGTAGCTCTTTCAAAAGCCCAGGTAATTATTATGCAACCAAACTCTGTTTTTCTAAAATCTTTTTTAAAAGACATAGATAGAGTTTTGTCCACGTAGTGTTAAGAAATGTTATGTTCTTACAACCTTTCAGCATAAAAGGGATACCGCGAGGCATACTCTTTCAAAGGCCGGATGATGCGCCTTGAATGTTTGATGAAGTACTAGAGATTTTTAGCATACATCGCAAAAGCTATCTCCACAACGGAGAGGAGATAAGTTTGTCAGCTTACGGACTGACATAATTCTATATCTCAGTTTCACATTTCGTATTCAAAATAAAACTGAAACCAGTTATAGTTTATATATGAGACGCTATTGTAATTTATAAGTAAGAAGATTCAATCATTTTACGGTAAAAATCAGTAACTTGTCTAATTAAAAGTTAAATTATTTAGAACTATATTATTAATGTTTTCAGCGTTTCTGTGCATTGTTTTAAATCAGGATTATTTGCCATGATCAAACACTGAACATATTTATATTGAAAGTAGTTCAAAGTATGAAATAAACTTTTCCATTGAAACGTATTATTTACGATCACAAAAATAGTTCTACTAATCAAACACACATTTGTACTTTTAAAGTTTAATTATATTAAACATTACTCAATCAACCCTATTTATCGTTCCCTGTAAAGTGAATCCTAGTTTTTCATAATCTTTTATCGCCTTTGAACGCCAAAGATTGATTTCAGACAAACACAATACGTTTTATAAACAACATGTTCTAGAACCGATACAATATACGTATAGAATTCACACTTTCAAGTAGAAAGTATATTTTCTCATGTCAAGTGGTACCGAATGTGTTCAAACGACTTCCCAACACCCATAAAAGGAATGAAGAAAAGTGCGTATCTGCACATTATGATAACGCGTGAAGTCATTTAAGGTAGACATTTTCTCCATTCTCAAGGTAGAGTTTTCGCATTCGATATAACATATGCCTTTATAGAGTCAACAAAGCTGACGTAATGCGTAATATTTTCAGTGCGTCAGAGTCCGTAACTTCTACAATTTACTTATCAGACGATTTTTTGACAAGACGGTTAGTACAGTATGAATAGATACGTATTGTACTATCGTTATACTTTAATATACAAAGATAAATGCAGGTTCATGAGGTGTATGCATGTTACGCTAAACAGATTTTATTTTATTGTCATTAAAAATTAAATATTTTGTGTCGCACAATACGCGAGAACACTGCGGGCATAAGCTAGATTATGTTGCTTTTGGTAATTAAAAAAATGTTTTTAAGATAATATGTATTCACTATTACAAAAATTGAGGTTGAAAAAATTTGAAGCGGGGAAAAAAAAGCCGAACTCATTTCAAAAGCTTATTACAAAAAGTATTCCTAAAGTCTTACAGGAGATTTAAAGATTCAACTCCAACAAAAACGAAGCAATTACCGATTTTTTTCTCTCAGAGGGTGAACTTTGTTTTACAGCCGGTGAATTAATATTCATTAAAAATCTCTGGCCGGCATTACTGCTGGAAATTTTATCGGCCCTGGCCAGGGGCTGTCAAGTGGGCCCCGTCTCTGACGTAGCTGTCCGCGATTCGTGAATTATCAAAAAGACTCTATATTAAGATTTTACAGAAACGCTTAGACCGTTTGCTACTTAATGATTATAACTGCCTCCGTAGCTTACTAGTACGGGCGTGTGCTTTAGAAACCGGAGGTTGTGGGAACTAAACATACTAGGATAATGATTTGTCTCTAAAATTAAACAGAAAACCAAAATAACATTAAATATGTCACGTGAGTCGTATATATATATTTTTATTCCGACTCTAAATCTCGCGAATAAAACATGAATTGTGACAGAATTTTTCATCCAGATGGAAATGTGCAAGCCTCGACTACTCTCAAAACCCGGATGGCACTATTGTCCTAACTCATTAAAATTGCAACCTACGTTGCTCCCGGTCTGTTGCGAGGCGCGGATAAAAATAAAAATAGTGGCCGCGGTTTTATTTAATTTCTGGAGTTATTCCCGTTTTAGCTGGAGGACTTGTGTATTACGGTGAGAATATATGAAGTTATTTATATGATTAATAATAGCAAAATTTGGGCGTCATGATGTAGGGTAAAACCCGGATAGTTGCCTCGGACGGATACATGCCTCAGTTTCAAATGCTATTTGATAGACAAATTGACAGTGTTTTTTTTTGATCATAATTAAAGCGTCCCTCAATCGATCATAATTATAAGCCGATGAAGTAGGCGCACTTGTTTTGTCCGTGTGAGAAAAAATCTTCCGTGGCGATACTTCAACGAGCGCCAGAATTATATTAGTAAGTAATCTTCGGTAAAAGATTGCATTTAATAATAAAAACTGATTATTGAAATTAATATAAGTTCATTTTTATTTAAAAAAGTAATAAGCTATAGTTGGCAACTATCCTCTTTTTTAGAGGTCATATCAAACTGGATTTACATAAAATATATAATATTTATAATTTTTTATATAAAGGTTAAGTTAGTAGATTAATGAACTTTGTTAGAAAATACACTTTGAATAAAAAATGTTTTGGTAAACATTTTTTAAAGAAGCTTTTTAAAAAGTGTGGCAACTATCCGGCTTTTACCCTATATATAATTTAATGCTTAGCAAAGTATGACCTATTGCAACTTATTATTATATCATGTATATATAATACGTGATAACTAACAAATATACAGTAATATACTGTTGTTTCATGAAAATACCGCCAAAATAACTTACAAGTTACAAATAACAAATATTTAGCTTATGTTCAATAAACGCACATTAGGACTGGGATGAAGATAATTATCAGTGTAAAATAACTGCTATAAAGTGAAATTAAATAACTAATATAATTAAATAAAACTATCATATCATATTCTAAATCTATTATATTATAAAAACACGTTATGTAAAGAAATTAAATCTTGAATTTCTTAAATGGGAAATTAAAAAATTCGGTTCATGAAAGAGGCGATTTATTTTATGCTTAGAATAATATTCAAAAAACTTTTAATTTCCGTTCAAACGGACATTCCCAACCGTCGGGTTCCATTTCGAAATTTCCGCTTACAAAATTTTATCTCTGAATATTTTATGCGCTTTTTTTCAGTTAAAATTTGCCTTATCTATAGGCAGCGAAGTGTTCATTGGAACATTATTTTTAAATTATAAGCAATGATTTTTAATGACAAAAAATGATTTTAGTATTTCCTTACAGTTCGTTTTTCAAGCATTCTATCTATCATTTCTAACGCAATAGATACTTATATAATTTTTGATTATCAAACGTCAAATTTAATAGCAATGTAAGTTTTCATTATGCACATAAAGTGTACTACTGATTTGACGATAAAGTAAATAAATAACAAGTGAATATGTTATGTGTCGATATTGTACGATACATGCATATGAAGGTCGTCTATCCGCCTTGGGGCACCAATGGTTCCAATCTGAACAGCAAAGCAACTTCTTTGTGCCTTCCATGTTTTTTTTGAATTGTGCTCGCCAATAGCATAATATGCTCACGTAAACAAAAAATGAGTCAGGTGACCTGAAACTGGGATATATCATAAAACTGTAGCGAAGTAAAAACGCCAACCATTCCCGCCCGTCCGGAAACTAGAAATAACCCATTTGTTACCAAGAGCCCCCAAATTACACGATACAACGCAAGGTTTCCGCTTCGCGTTATTTAATTACTACATTATTATACTACGCTATTATTTTAGGGGCTCGCTGAAAGCAATTTCGTGTGAGGCGGGCGATAAGTTTAAAATATCCTTCGCTATCAAATTGCGTTCTTAATTTTGTTTTCTAAATGTATTAAGAATTACTCTCGAAAGAAAAGAAAAATAGCTGTTCATAATTCGGATAATGCGCGCTATAACATTGCTCTATGGTTTATTGTACATTATGTAAATGCCTGTTAATAATATAAAAACTTTAGTTTCGTAAAGAAATAACATATATTATTTTTTTTAATTTTCACAAAGGAAGAAAGATTCTACGTAGTTTCATTCGTTATTCTTGCTCAAAAGGTATTGGAAAGTACAAATTTTAGTAATTTATAAAATAACAATTTCAAGCAATATTATAATTTGAATTGTAAATATCTTGTTTTATTAACAAAATTGTTTTAATAATTTCATAAATAAGTTGAATAAAAGGATAAATACAAAGGAATCTCTGTAAATTTAGCACTTTTATATTTTATATATATTATACTTTATATAAAAGCTTTCCATATGAATATAATAAATATACTGGCAGCTCTAAAATTAAAAAGATTGCGTTAGATCGGACATTATATAACAGGCGGATACTTCGATTGATTAAATAATGATATCATGAAAACAACTTATTTCACTCTTTAATACTGAACGACAATTTTATATATAAGGACCTAACATCTGTATCATTAATAAAATTAAATGAAAAGGTATTGTTCTAGTTTAATCAAAGTACGTTTTCGGTACGTGTCCCCGTACAATATACTAATGATTGTTGTACAAAAATAGCAATTATTCGGGCCTTAATTATAAGCTTTGCTACTATCTAATTATAATGGTTACACGATAAACAATTAAAATGAAATTACTCGTTTAAAATATACAATCTAAGCAGACTTGTTTATTTTCCTACAATTAAAATATCTTAACCAAAATCAACAAACAAAAATAACGAACTGAAATTGTTGTTACAAACCTTTACACTGAAAAACACTAAAATTCAACGAGCCGGATATAATTTGAAAACCAAAGTAAGATCTAATTAAAAGCAGGAATCAGGTTGTAGAGATACATCTAAATGGTTTGTTTAAATTTCCTTGAAAAAATTAATTTTGCAAAATTTATCAAAATTTCAATAAAATTACATTAATTAATGTTAGTTACTAATAACTGAAAGACGTTACGTTGCTAACTACATGTATATTCAAATATTTACTTTATAGCTTTTTTCTGCTGCTCGGATTTGTTTCTAAGTTTGTTTTTTTTACTCCTAACAGATTAAAAACTAAAGTTCACCGAACTGGAAATAACCAGGAAACTAAGAGAAGACCCTAATTAGGAGACGGATATAGGTCGTTAAGATAAAACTAAACGATTTCTATGGTTTTATTCTTAAAATAAATCTGTACAAAATAATAAAGTTATAGCCTACTACTGGCGTCTTTTGTTTAGAAAAATCCTTATATGTTTTTAAATTTTACATTACGAAAAATAACTATTATACATACACAAAATTAAGACCACAGTTGATTTATTTCACATTTATAGTTATATTTCTGTGGTCACAGATTCCGTGCTTTAATAACTTTACAAGTGGCAAAGTATACACCCATCCTTATTCAAGGACTAATTCACACATTATTAACGGCAAGGAAGAACCCACATCCATGACCTAGTGGTATTGGCTCTTGCTTTTCAGACCAGTGGTTGTGGGATTAAACCTGCGGGAAAAAGTTATTTTTTTATCGTTAAAAGTCGGTTCCTGTTTTTAAAACTGTTGCTAAAGGACGTCAGTATCTTTAAATTCAACAAAAAGTAGTCCATACATGAACACTGTTTACCCTTTGAGTTGTTATGGTTAGATGATCCATGCGTCGGATGGGCATGTAAAAAGTCGGTAAACCCACCAATCCGCATTGGACCAGCGTGGTGGGATACGGTCCAAAAACCGCCTAATGGATAGGGGTGTATTAGGGGAGGCCTATGTCCAGCAGTGGACTATCACAGGCTGATGATGATGAGTTGCCAGTGCACTGTGTACAAACTAATTATAGAACGATTTCTATAGGTTTAACTAGAGGAGATTATTAGAAACAAACCGAGAATTTTGAAAAATGAAAAATATGAGGGGGTCCCACAAACTTTTATTCTGAGAGTAAAGTTTTTAATATGGAATTCATTTTCAATTCAATAAATATTATAATTGAATAAATAAATTAGGTCTTTGAAGTCAAACATAACTAAAGCAATTAGATGTAATTGCTAAAATGAAACTTGTGGGAACATACAATATAATACGTAGCGCATTATCAACTTGTGCTAGAGTTACGTAAATTATATTTCTTAATATTTGTTTGATTTTCCTTTACTAGCCATATTTTTATTATATCTTTAGTGGCGTGTAAAGAGATCCCTTGTAGGAAAAGAGTTGCGTTGCCAATAAAAGTAACATATTAATGTTTTTGACTATTTTTCTATCTATTAAGAAGTTGTACTGTTTTAAAGACAACATTTATCATAAAATTATGATACTACTTTACTTATGATATACTCTTGACTTTAAAGCACAAAACTCAACGCATATAAAAATATAAAATTGCATCACAAATACTTGCAGACGTGCGCTATCTCCATTAGCTTGGCAGAGGAATTGTCAAGAATTCAAATTTCACATGCGATAGTTGAGTTTTTGAATATTATTCTTAAAGTTCATGTATTTTAATGTATTCTATCTATAATAGGGTTTTAAAAAAATCACTACGTACATATACGTTCATTGCCTCAAATCTTTTTATAATTGGCCTGAATTTATTTAAAAAATTTGATAAAAAAAAAAACATATTAAAACCTCTTGTATTGGTATTTTGAAAATTAGTGAGTTTTTATTTTTAAAGCATCGACGACGATAAAAGCTAAAAATACGAATTGGTTTATTTAATACATTCGAATCGATCGGAATACGAGTGACCATTCCAAGTTTTGTTGAAAAGTTGTGCTGCAAAAAATAAAAAATGGCCTCAATAGAAATGACATTTAAAAGGACTTACAGAAACAAATTGCAGTATTGTACAGAAACAAATTGTACTCTTGTATGTAACACAAAATAATGACGTCGAGCTTACAGTTTTTCCCGCTCAAAACGCTAATCGATATCCAGCTGGCTTAGCTTTATTGCCCTGTGGCACTCTATATTAATCTATCTTTATTTTTTTTATTGCCTGCGCAGGCAGACGAGCACTTGATGGAAAGTGCCACCGACGCCCATAGACATTGGCAATACTGGCATCACCAACGCGTTGCCTACCGTGAGACATCCCCTGTGAAAATAGGGACCTACCACCGGTAAAGTTAAATATTTTACGTTTTTTATGTACAATTGGACTGGATAAGAATAGTCGAAAATAGGAAGCGGTGACGTGCATTAGGGGAGGCCTATGTCCAGCAGTGGACTGACACGGGCTGGTGATGATCATGATGATGATATGTACGAGTAAAAGCTAAACATAATGTTTATTGTAATAGAGCACAAAGAACGGTAAAATTGTGTATTTTTATTTTAAAACCATTTTTTATTTAAAAAAAAATGCAGTAGATTAGGAAACACAAATTATGAAATTAATTAATTGAAATTAAAGTTATTAGTAACTATAGTTTTTAATTAAATTGAATTCATCTAAAAGAAATTTCCTATAACTATAGCCTTTACCGATAAATATAGAAATTTGTTTTTAGATAATTAACACGATGAAAGAGCTCGAAAACAACACGCGGTCGAAAATACAATACAGAAATCCGTAAACAACGTTATAAATAAACAGACGTTTTTAAACTGTGACAAGAGTTTTCCATTTGTGTTTTTCCTTTCCTATACCTTTTACACTTTATCCGGTAGTTTATTTTAAGCCGCAAACATCAATTTAATAATAACGTTCAAATTACTTACATTTCACGTCGAGTTTGTCATTTTAGTAAAAAAAAGTATTCAAAATAACTTTGTACAACAAATAGATTATAAATAACGTATTTAGTTAAAACACATTTTTGTAACGGTGTCACCTTTAACATAATATTAATGATCCTGTAAAGGAGTATAATTACTCGAGCCTTAAATTTGAACTCCCCTTTATCTCTATGATGGTTAGATAATCACCAGTAAATTTAATATTAATGCCGTGAATTAAAAGTCTTTAAAAATTAATCGCTCCCAAACAACCTGTTTATAAAAAAACAATTAAAATACCATCCATCCAGAATAAATTAAAGTACACAGAATCAATACAAATAAATAAAATTGTATTTCCTGTTTGTAACATCAAAAGAACCATTCTTAAAAGATTACATTATGATATATAACTGATACATACAACCAAACGACATTTGCTTGCTATTTGCATTTTGCTGCTGCAGTCTTGAATGGCTATTCTGATTCTTACCGGAGTTTCAGCGTAACTTAGGCTACTTACTATTAGAAAAATAAATGTTTTTGTATATTATCACGTGGACAGAGTCGTAAAACAGCTTGTTAAACAATTACATCATCAGCCTGTTACAGTCCACTGCTGGACATAGGCCTCCCCTAATACACCTATTTTGGACCGTATCTTACCACGCTGGTCCAATGCGGGTTGGTGGGTGGACTGATTTTTTACATGCCCATCCGACGATGGATCAACTTACTTTCAGACACTTGGATCGGCCCAAATTGCCCTAACCAACTAGGAAATAACAATGAAAATTTGTTAAGTCTCCGCAGGATTCGAACCTACGACCTCCGGTTCCTAAAGCACACGCCCTTTCCTCTAGGCCTTCCTTTCTTTGCGGAGGCAGTTAAACAATACAAATACTAAAAAACTCCATTAAGACGCAGGCATATCACTTAAATCCACCAGACTGGAAATATAACTAAGAAAATAGCTCGGAAACTTAACTAAGAACCTAATTAGAAGAAATCAGGTCGTAAAAATATAACATAATGATTTGTATAGTTTTTTACGTCTACAAATAAGTCTGCACAAAACCTCATATAAGACGAGAAAAGTATTGACTAATTGCTGCAACTCCAGGGAGAATTTTTCTTTTGAACAAAGTGTCTTGCAAGTAACACTTTGCCATCATGTGACGGTATGTAATAGTTGTATGCTTGCATCCTGACTGTTGTCTTTGACTTTTTAATAGATGCACACATTTCTTAAGTCAAATGAACAACTTTAAATAGAAGCTGAGGTCCACAGACTTTTTTGTATATATATGCAATAAGGGTCCTTTAAAGAAATGCATTAAGTTACCAATTATATTTTCGCTACATTAGACTTGAGTAAGTAGGGCTTTAATAAAACACTGTATGAATTCGAAACGGTCTTAGTTTTCGTCAAAGGTAAATAATAAGACAGCATATGCCGTTTGCTTTTATTAAATATAAAATTTGCCTTACATTTATGACTGATTTTTTATACCACAATGTTCATCGTGCATTATTATTTAATACTATTCTATATTCAGTTATATAAGTTATTCACACTCTTTCCAGTTATATCAGTTATTTAGAGAACGTACCATCAAAATCGGACCAGACAAAAACCAAAAAAAGGGAGAGAAAAATAGACCGGAAAAGCCTAAACAAACAGGCAGACAAACAATTAAAAATGTTGTATGTGTCGGTTATATATCACATTTATTTTAAATGTTAATTTTATGTGAAAAAAAGACAGTCCAATTTTATTTATATGTACAAACAAAATCTATTCCGATATTATTAATCTTAATAGATTTGAATTCCCAGAAGTAGTTTATTACGTTGATCATAGTTAAATCATATGTCCCTAAACTTATAAATATCTTGAAGCAATTGCACGTAGTTTCTAAGATTAAACTCGTGAAGACAATAGAATACGTAGCGCATCCAATTGAACTTTGGGAGACATGAATGGCCATTATTTAATCAGCCAAGTCACAGTCGCAACTAAGTCTTTGAGTACTAATATAGTTCAATTTTCAAAGTATAATTATAGCGGTGTGAAGTAAGACAAAACGTTTACGATAATGTTTAGGGGTTATAAAATTATCTATTTATTAAAAATAGATAATACAGATACAATAATGACTTAAAGAATAATTTAAATCTACAAATCAAGTCACGTAAGCCAAAGGTGAATGATTCGTTTAAAAAGTTATTTTAAGAATAATCTTAAAAATATAAACTACCAATAGTGCTTCTTATTTTAATCCTAAAGCTAACTTTAGGATAACATCTTACAACGGCAGCAAAGTGCAAAGAAGAATACAAGATAAGATATTCGAGGCAAAAATACTTACAGTTCTGTACAATCTCTATTAGAATGACGGAGAAATAAACTGCCAACTAACACACGTTTCAGATAAAAGAATTCAAGTGCAGCTAATTGAAGCTTTATAAAAGATATGTTGAATAAATAATATAATTTTAGTGATTTTATCGTGTTTAATTATCTTACAATTATTTAGAATTATATGAAACCACCAAGGTCCATGGTCACGAGTCAGGCCATGGACCATGGAAAGGGTCTGAAACGTCAGGTATAAATTTATATAATTGTAAAGTAAACGCGTCAAAATCTGCAAAATTGTATTACTTAATTTTTAATTTTAATGAAGGTACGTTTTTTTATATATTTTTTTCAAATATTTTTAATTTAAACCTAAGGTCCCGCAAAGATGCATGTAATCTATTATGAAATAGACAAGTATTCTTTTACAGTTAGGTAATGTGTTCAAGGCAATAACGTCGTAACTTTTAAATTGTATATAACAAAAATAACAGTTGAAACAGGGAAAACAAATTTGTTTCCATAAAAACCGATTCCGGGTGACAAAGAGCACTCAAAGTTTTTTGAAGTAAAGGAAGTTGTCCTATAAAAAAATAACAAATGACCTCAATGGAAATTAAATAAGAATGAAAGAAACACCGTGAGCGCCCCAAGAAATAAATCGCTATACGTACTCTAGCATGCAGCACAACAAAATGGCGCGCAGCTTAGAATTAACGTGCTCACTTTTTCCCGCCCAAAACGCTAATTGATTTCCAGCTGGCTGAGCCTTATTGCCTCGTGGCACCCGATATTTATTGCGTTCGCGTTTTTCTATGTGCACGTGGAAACTAAACATCGCTTTGAACGTTATATTAAAAGAGGGTATTATTTTTTACGTATTGGCCCTCTAACACATGTTATGAGAGAAATGTTTTTCGTAGATTTTATAGAACGTCAAAAAATCTATCCTATATAAGATAATTTAAGCCCAAAAAATGTTGTAATATAATTATTTTTTTTAAGATATTTTTATTATAAAAATACACAAACTTTTTTCTGATGTTTTGTAACAATGATTTGTTTTCTGTAGTAAAAATTTAAAAAATTTAAAAATTAGTTTTCAGTAAGTTCTAGGTTGTTTTAAATTATCGGTAAATTAAATCTGAATTTGATTTCTGCATTCATTAAATAAAAAAAACGCCCTAATGGAGAAAGCGTTCATTAGGGGAGGCCTATGTACAGCAGTGGACTAACACAGGCTAATGATAACGATACATTTTTTCAATTGAATATGGATTTTACTTAATTTTTTTTTCCAAAACCGAAAAAATAACGCTAAATAACTACTTCCGTGAGCTGTTTTCCTGTACTAAAATTTAACGAATTAAATACAAGGCAGCCGAAATACAAAATATTGCTCCCGTACATAATAAATGGGTGGTGGGATACGGTCCAAGAACCCCCTAATGGAGGAGCCATGCATTAGGGGAGGCCTATGTGCAGCAGTGGACTAACACATGATGATAATGACGTAATAAATATGTATCTTAGCTTATACTTATTATTCATAGTTTCAAGAATCATTTTTGTGTTTCTCATTAAAAAATAAAAAATTGTAACATAAGCACAGCATTTACGTCGTGTTTTATAATAAATTTATTATTGTATAAAAACACTTACAAACATTCACTCATCATCATCATCATTATATAGACTCCATAGTCCACTGCTGGACATAGGCCACCCCTAATACACCCCTATCCATTAGGGGGTCATTCACTTATCCACATAATCATTGACGGTGTTTTCTTTTTATCTATTCGTAATTTACTAATGAGCCATATTAAATCTTGAAGTTTTAATGTGTCGAAATTTAACAAAAACTCGAAGTAAACAAAATCAATAGAAACTGTGTACCTGTTCTTTGTATAATGTATTTAACACTAAAAGAGCTCGATTGAGAAAACAATACAATTGTACAGGAGAATAACGTGGAAAGTGAAAAGGTGAACGGAATTTTTAAGGGTTTTACGGGGGCTTTGCCTATTGTGTTCGCCTTATTGTATGCCATTTGTTCTGTTTTCTGATGCTGTTTTATCGCTCTGCAACTGCGGATAACATTGAACCATAAATAAACAGGAAAGAAGGAACTTTAAACGATAAATAACGTTTTTAATTGTAAACGTTACTTTCTACTATCATAAGTACGTTTATGTATGTATGTATGTATAAATCTTTTGTAATGAAAGATTTAATTTTAACTTTTATTACAAAACCTGTCTGCAATAAATGCTGTGGTAATAGTCCTTTTTCCATAATTTACTATGTAGCTATAAATACATCTAGGAGAATCTACATATCTGTTTAAATACGTAGTAAAGGATGGTTAATTAATTATGTAATGTAATATGTTTACTTTTAAATTTTTATTTGTTTTGTATTTGTATTCGTTGATCACATGTCTGTCCAAAATATATCATCAATTTATAATTTAGTTCTTCTATTCAGTAATAATGAATACCTCAATCTTTATTTTCAAACAGCGATTCTCTGGTTACCTGGAAGAAACATAAATTATTATATATATTGAGCAATGTAAAACAATATTAAATATTTTATACAACTTTGATGAAAAAAATTGGGAAACATCAATTTAATTATGTTAAAAGCTTTTATCTAATGAATCATAGATCCAAAAATGAAAGTACTTTGATTTAAAAATTATTGATAGTCGAATAATCTAAATAAACTCAAAATGTAACGACTAAAATAAGTTAATGAAATTTAATGAGCAACATATAAAACTGCGTCCGTAGCCTAGTGGTATAGGCGTGTGCTTTAGAAACCGGAGGTCGTAGTCAGAATCCTGCGGGGACTCAACAAATTTTAATTGTTGTTTCGTAGTTCATCAGTTGGTTAGGACAATTTGGGCTTATCACCCTATTGTCTGAAAAGTAAGATGATCCATGCGTCGGATGTAAAAAGTCGGTCCACCCACCAACCCGCATTGGACCAGTGAGGTAAGATAAGGTCCAAAAACCCCCTAATAGATAGGTGTGCATTAGGCGAGGCTGATGATGTATATCGAACAAATTCTAAATAAAAGAAATAGTGTTAAATATCAGGCATAAAATAAAAGAAAAGAAAGATACATACGTAATAAGCAAACAATGCATCGGAGACGAATAAACGGATCAAGTTTTCCAATACAAAACAATAAAATAGAGTAACTAATAATACTTAAAAATATTTAACAAAGTAAAAGTGAATCAACTCTGTTTATACATCAGATGTATGACGTAATAAATTTTATTTTTTATTGGGTCAGTACATATATAAACTATATTATTTAAAAAAAATAAACGCATCCTAACAACTATAGTTCACAATTACACTTAATAAAACAGGACAATATACTAACGTCAGAATTTATTTGGAAAATATACGTAGGTTCCTTTGAAGTTAAAGGAAAGTATTCTAACAATTTGTTCCGATAAATATTAATAAGGTATCCCACTCACCCGAATCGGGTAAGATTGGGCAAATGTATATGAATATTAACTTCTCTCTATTTCTTTATTTATTTAAGTGTACACGGGATAATATTTTACTTTAATAAACAAGCAAAGTGTATTTATTTACACACTATAACTATTTTTTTACTTATATTAAGTGACAAGACGAACACGACGCCCTGTTGGAGACGGATGTATATAGGTATAAGGAACCAAATAGTTTTCCTTTTAAAAAATACGGTTTATACCGTTTTAAATTTCGGGAAACCTGGATATTAGTACATTATCTAGTCATAATACTAATTGTGAGGTGCTATACATCAATACAAGTTGTATCTGCACACTGCCGGTTTAAGGCAGAAATAAACACCACATAAGGGAACAGAAAACGTGTGAACCACTTTCATCATTAGCCCATTTATCAAAACGTAGCGTTTTACCGGGACATGATCTATTAACAAAAACGTCATGATTAGTACCGTAATAAAAACATGTATGGATTATTTTCATGTGATTAAAATCAAAATATATAACCGGTGGTAGGTCCCCTGTTTACAGGAGACCATCTGGGTGGGTACCACCGCGGTGCCTATTTTTGCCGCGAAGCAGTAGTGTGAAAACACTGCTGTGTTCCGATTTGAAGGGCACCGTAGCCAACGTATTTACTGGGTAAACGGACTTAACACCTATAGCCTCACGGTAGGCAGCGCGTTGGCGATACCACTGGTATTGCTAATGTCTATGGGTGTCGGTGACCACTTCCCATCAGGTGGCCCGACTGCTCGTCTGCCTGCGTATGCCATTAAAAAAAATAAAAGTGAACTTTCAACAAGTCATTACGGGTGCCATCTTCCTAACTTTTAGGGCGTATCATATTATTATTTCTTATTATATTTTGTGCCACAATGTTTATACATATCTTAATTATATGTTCATTCTAATATATAGAGATAGATCTGCAAATGTAATATTCCTTAACATTCTCTCTGTAATTGTTACTCTACCTGTTACTTAACTACTAGTACCGCGGTGTCGGTCGCTGCAAATAAAATAGCATAGCAAATAAACAACATTGTCTTACGGTTTGAACGGCACAAAAACCATTAAACAAGACTTAACAACCTGTAACCTGTGACAAACCAACAGAATGACAAACGGATTTTCTGCGTCATACGCTACATTTAAAGGTGATTGTTCCGCTCGTTTTACCTCTCGTCGTTTTATCAATAAAAAGCAGTACCCGTACCTCCCTAAGTAATAAATTTAAGTCTTTCTTTTAAATATCAAATGACTTTGACCAGTACATTAATGCAGTCCCTTTGTTTATTTGCATAAGAAGTAAACAAACATTGCGTGTCCTTATCGGCTAATGTTGTGATAAGAAAACCGTCACCGCTCCACGGCTTCCGTGTCCGACTTGGATTTATGAGCCACTTTGGTGGCCAAAAATAATTGGGGAATAAATCAACCTTCTTCATTCACGACCCGGCCGGAAGTGCTTCTCGCTTACAATGCAAAGTGTAAACGATTTATAATCGTATGTTCCTTTGCCTTTTTAAATATTAAGTGAATTGTACAGTTATAGACTAAATTTGAATATACATGTCAAATAAAATAGATATTGTGCAGAATGGTCGTTTAGTTAAAGTCTAATGAGCTTATTATAAACATAACAATATTTCGAAGCCACTGAAGTTTTATTGATTATTTATTTTCACTTTATGCATAAATATAGTATATTTGCAGACTTAATGCCATTGGCATTCTCTGCCGTCAACCATTTGAAGCAGTAATATAAAAGTTATCCATACTATAATTATAATTGATATTAACCAGTGTATAATTAAATAATTCAAATATATATTCAATTTCAAATTCAAAGATCTTTATTCAATATAGAAGTTTACACTTGCTTATTGATTGTCAAACACACTACCACCGGTTCGGAAAAGGACGCCTGCTTTAATAAACATGCAAATTACTTTTTATTCTATTACATATAACAACATAATTATGAACCTTATTTATTGATGTGATTAATAAAAAATGTTAAATTTACTCTATTAAACAATACAGAGATATACGTTCTATTTATCTTAACACATAAACACACTAAACGAGCAAATAATAAAATGGCTGAAAGCTTTGCAAAAAACTACGTGTTTTCCTACATCGCTTCGAGCCATTTTATTATACATTACAAAGAGGATTAATTGTATTTTTCATGAGTACCTTTGCGCTTGCCAACACTAGGAACGAAATGGAGCTCTGTAAATATTGACGACGGCTGAATGATTTACTTTTTCTCTTTTTTTTTCTCTTCATTTGGATAAACAAACAATGACACAGCATAATAAAAGATACAGTGCATTATTTGACAATAGAGTTAATCAATGTGTCATCAGCACCGTTTACCACATATTACAATATAATATATTAAAAGTTAAACTAGAAAAATTGAGATATGCTAAGTTAGCTACAGTTTTTTAATATTTTTTAAATCTCCTTTTTGAATTTTTTAGAGTTCGTACTAAAAATATCATCATCATCAGCCTGTGACATTCCACTGCTGGACATAGGCCTCCCTAAGACACCCCTATCCATTAGGGGTTTGGGACCGTATCCCGCCACGCTTGTCCAATGCGGGTTGGTGGGTGGACCGACTTTTACATGCCCATCCGACGCATGGATCATCTTACTTTTCAGACAGTTGGGTGATCGGCCCAAATTGCCCTAACCAACTAGGAAACAACAATGAAAATTTGTTGAGTCCCGCAGAATTATTTTTTAAAGAACTTTTTCAGTTGCAAAAATAAAATATTTACCTCAATAAATATTATTATTACACATTTTAAAACTTGTATCCTTAACGGTAACATGAAAAGCTGTAAGTTTCTGAAACAAATTCAGTAATGTTAACTGTTTGTGCAATTAAAAAAAATAATATTCAAGTTTTAAATTCGTGGGAAGGTTTTTTGACAACTTCTCACCTGTTTAGTTTAGTTTTTACTACATTTTTCAAACAAACGAAATTATTACAATTCGTTCTACATTAGAGGGTAACCTAAACAAGACCACGATTTTTTATAAAAGTAATGTTTAACTACATAAGGGTTAAATGTATGACCCCAATTCAACTAAAAATTAAGTAATCATTAAGTTAAGTAACGGGGACTAGTCACAACACGTCAAATATTTTATAATTTCGGATTTTATGAAACCCTGGTACGGCCGCCCTGAAAAGTTTTATTGCGATATCTAGCCGTAGCATTTATCTTTCTTAACACTTATTACTTATAACATTATGGCCAGTGATTAAACACATTTTTTTAGCATTCTATTTCAGTATACAAGTGTTTTGTTAAAAAAACACCGAGCGATTTTTAAACTCTTTACTCAAACCCTGTTTAAAAATGATTAATGAATAACATTAAAATGTTCCCATTAATTTCTTAACGTAATTATATCATAAAAATGTGCTTTCTCGTAATTAAACAAAACATCGGCATAATGATAAAATAATAGAGTGGTTGAAAAACGCGGTTCGCTATATTACACCCGCTTCCGGGGTAATAACTTTGAACAGCTGTTACTAAGTGTTGTAATTTGCGATCATGAACTCAATTCTCTGACTTTTTCTCGTGTAAAATTATGTTGCGCAACTTAAGTATTTCATCTGCAGTGTTTTCTTAGAAAACTTATGAGAAAACAACTTCGCGTTTGAAAATCTTTTACCATTTACTAACACTAAATAATACTTTTATAAAATGTATTAAATATAAAATATAACGTTCAGCATTAACGTAACTGAGCGCTATCCTTTTCGTCTGAGGCTGTCTTATTTTTAATCAATATTTATTGATTACACGAATAATTATAAATTTATAAAGGAAAAAGACTAAATTTCTTAATAAGAATTTTTTGATTTTAAAGAGGAATTGATATCTTTAATATCAATTACAACCGATAAGATATTAATTACTTTTATTTATAACAACGTGTCTTGTTATGCAAACAGTGACAACTACAATTATGTAAAGTTTTACCACTTTTACAAACAAGCAATAAGTATTCATAAAAATCCAATAAAATACTGGAAAAATAATTAAAATATTCATTTAAAGATAGTTAATTAAGCATTTTTTTTTTTGTTTAAATGCCATCTAGCGGAGAAAAAACACAAGCATCATCTCATTAGCTCTTTCAAAAACAAACTCGATACACTACAAACAGAAAGTGGAGCGGAGCCCGCTCGGGCGGGCATTAGTCTATTAAATGCGCATAAAGCGTATTAAAGCCATACAAGGGACAGCTCGTGTATAAGTTGCAACGGAAATCGTAATAAGCTATCGAGCTTAAAGGCAGCCGTTTAAGTTAATCCGGAACGGAGCCGGCGGCGGGCACTAGCTAGATTAGCGATTGAGCTATGAACTATCGCATCACCTATTAGCTTAAATGGATTACTATGCTTGTTAAGTTGTTGAAAACTAAAAACTGGCAAAGTGCGAGCGGGAAACGCGCACAGAGGGTTCCGTCCATTAATAAAAACAAGAAGAAAAAGTATGTTTGCGGTATAGATTATTGCATTTTAGCAAAAGAGTTAGTTGTTAATATTTACCTATTTATTATAATGGTAACGGCTAAGCAACGAAGTCTTAGTTTTACCCTTTCGGTACAGAACTCAAAAAGCAGTAAATTCCAGTGTACAAATAGCAATATTATAATTTTATAATCCGAAGCCCAGTCAGCTAGATGTAATAATAGAATTTTAGTATAATTTACCGTCACATTATATTTCTAAATAAATAAAAATGTACAGACTTTTACAAACTCAACATAGCTACGGAACTATTTAAAATTTATTTACATTACCAATTATTGTAAGTAATACAAAACTTAATTAATTAATTTTGAATGTAATAATATAGCCCGATATAAATAACGAAATAGAATCAGTATTTTTATTAATTACATAAAAAGCTTGTATCCGATCTATTAGTATTGAATTTATTCCATAAGAAGTTTTTATAAGTTCGATAAAGAATGATAATGAAGATAAATTATTCCATTATTTTAATATTTTACAACGTTGAAGCTGAACTCTAAAGCATGGGAGAAGTTTAGTTAGTTTTTTTTAAATTATATGTTAATGTCCATATTATTATTTCAAATAAGATATTATTCAAACACGTAATAAACGTACAAACAAAAAACCCTTTCTTTCGTTACATTTGAACGATAAAATTGATTTGAAACACCTATAATTGTTAAAATTGTCGGTAATAATTAATGTGCGAATAAAGGAAGTAATATTATGAAAATTAAAGTCGACCTTCATGGGAAAAGTCAGCTGGGTAACTCTTGAATAGTTAAGTTGCTAAATCGGACACGCTTTTCGAGTAATTCATACTTTAGTGAGAATAAGAAACATAAAAAGTAATATATTTTAAAGTTTGATGAACAACATTCAGGCGTCTTATTAAATTAGAAACACGTAAACAGTTTCTATTAAAATTATTTATTTAATTATTACTATTTATTTAATACTACTATTTATGTTATCTTTAAATATTGTCGAACATACACAAAAATCAAAAGAACATCAGTTGGCGATTATTTTGATGATAATTATTTATGCAATGAAAGGAGTTCGAATCCTTGTGATTATTCACAAAGTTTTTTTCTGTCAATAAAGCGGCGTAGTTGCGTACAAAAGTTTTAATAATATTATTTGTTGCATTAATTTAGTATTGAGCACTTTAGGCACTAAAATTGTAAAATGAATTTACAAACGATTCATCATCATCATCAATCTGTGTTAGTCCACAGTTGGACCTAGGCCTCTCGTTATTCACGTCTTTCCCATTAGGGGGTTTTTGGACCGTATCCCACCACGCTGGTCCAATACGGGTTAGTGGGTGGACCGGCTTTTTACATGCCCATCCGAGGAATCTTCAGGATCATCTTACCTTTCATACAATTGGGTGATCGGCTCAAAATGTCCTAACCAACCAAAAACAACGAAGAATTTTACCCTTGGGATTCGAACCCACATCCATCGGTTTATAAAGCTTTGGCCGATACCACAAGACCACGGAGGCGGCCAACTTTAATGTACGTATTATAATTATCAATTACATTGTGTTACAATCTCTTTCACTTTTCTAACTGGACACAGTCAAAAAACGTAACAAAGAATGTTGATAACTATGTATAGTAATAGCATAACAGAGACGAACAAACAAACTGTAATACCGTCGAGATGTGCGTAAACACGTACGTGATACGTCTGAATGCAGCCCAGCGTGGTAGGTGCGTGGGCACTGGATTTATGCCCCGAATACGTGTCGGATAGGTAATTGGGTTAGGATGAATGGATTGTTGCGGGCCGTATTCGTTTGAGGGCTACATCGCTACATTTTCGAGATTGAAATGAGATCGAAACGAGGTTGAATGTATCACTGATGTATAAATGCTTTCAATTTAACAGGTATTTTTAAAGATTTAACAAATGTTAGCTAATTGCTGCAGGGGTAACCCAAAGAATGCCTATTTGTCATTTATTTGGCTTGTGGAAACAAATAGAGTGTGTTCGGAAATATTACATTAATTTAAAAAATAAAACTAATCTTCATTAGTGCTTGTTTCTAGGTACTGATGTAGATAAATACAGTAGAATCACACAACGTGACAGCTCTAGCTGAACAGAAAACGGTAACCGGAAACCGTACTAGAAGCAAAAACTGTGGTGGCTCATAGACCCTGCCAATTTTTTTCGCTTTGCTACACAATGTCGACGGCTGCTAGTGTCGTATTAATACATCAATCTTGTATCTATCGCAGTAATAAACGTGCACCGTTGATGTCAAATAGATTCATCTTCACAAAAAGTATAAAATAAATCAACTGTTTATAAGTGGTTATAGTACAGAAAAAAAAATTCAATTGTTTAATGTAAACCTCGACTACATAATTGAGAGACAAATAGAACTACTTCATTTTGTTACTTGCTTAATAATGTACCATTTGAACTTCAGAACAACGTAGGCGTTGCCAAAAACGTAAATAGCCAGTGGGTGGTAAAATATGACTTGTTAAAACGATCTTATCTAGACGAAAATATACCTTTAAGTACATCAATTAACAGAGGCTTAGTTTGTAAAATCTATTTTAGGCGGAAATCCTTTTGGCGAACATACTTTCGCAGTGTTTTGTTACTATAATTACTTATAACTATCGCCTTTTAAGTCAAATGTAAGTACCTTGATATTGTTTTTCTGATTCAGACAACGCCAGTTCTAATCTATAGATACTTATATATAGATGTTTTCGCTACAGGAAAGGTACACAAGTGCACACGCAATCTCAGGTGCACTCCCTCGTCCCCTGACGTCATGTACCAATGGGACGGATAGCTGATACGACCGCACCGTCACCATCTGGAGGACTAACTTTTTGTCTTCTTTTAGAGACAAGTGTTAGACTCAAATCCAGAAATTCTAGCGCAAGGTTATATAACTGGATTAAGGTCGCAGTTTAAAGACTTGGCTTAATGAAAACAAATTCAAAACATTTATAAACAGGAATATGATCACCATCATCACATGGTATAAATCAACATAAATTCAGGAGGTTACTTATGTGATGTTGTGATTATACATATTTTTGCCCTTATATTGTATACGCTGACTGAACCCTACGAGATAAATCAAAATAATGTACTGCAGTTTGTAAACCTAAAAAGGTCAACAAAATTGCTTATTTACGAAGTGATTTTAAGCAATACAGGTTCAATCTTTATCTAATTAAATACCTTAAGCGCATTGTCTATTTGATTTTGAACAATATGACCCCTAAAAACGCGTACATGAAATAAAACTTTTTAAAGATATTGCATATGAGCATTGCACCCATGCGAAGTCAGGGCGGTTCGCTAATAAAAAATGGTAAATTATTCATGCTGCCTCCTTTTAAAAATATTAAAAAAATGGTTTGCAACAAACGTGTATTTAATTAAAGAGCTAATAACAAGTAATAATTTTATCGATTATATACAAACTAACTATATAGTATGTTATGCAACATCAATATCATATACAGATACATCTAAGCGTTTTCTGTTTTACACATCTTGACGTACATTGTATAAGCGAGGCAATAAATTAGCTCCGTGTAATTCTTTGTACAGGCGGTTGCGGTTTTTTTCAGGCGACTTACAGATTTATGTTTCACTAAGACGCCCTAAAAATAATTGAATCGCGATCGAAAAATAAATCTCCGGCCGCATCCCCATCCCGGGGCGGCCGGCCCAGCCATTTGTTATCGTCGAGACGCATAACAAATACTTAAAAAATAACGCTTCCCTGGAACCATACAAAAAATCATACACCGGATCGGATGAAATAAATTCCCAGCAGCCTTTCGGCTCGCAGATTTATTGGGAGGGAATTCACTAGTGCAAAGATTTCTTGCTACGGCTCGCTCGGGTTGACTTAATGTATTGATGCCTTTTTTTGCTGAAGATAAACAAACAAGCATTTGATCAGTACATAATAGAGAGTATACACAAAATGATTACACAATTCAAAGTAGTATTGACATTATTATATTTACGTTTAACTACTTATAAGTATTATTAATGCGAAAGTAAGTCTGTCTGTCTGTTTGTTCATCTATACCGTCTCGTTACTTATTATTGCGAAAAAAAGGTGGTTGAAAGTGTTGCAAAGTTAATTTAGACTCTACGTACACACGAAGAAATTTTACATGGAAATTCATTATTGTATTAATTACCATTACTGATTATTAATACAATACAATATTCTTACACTAACATGAATACTATACATTATATTCGAATACACATCGCTATTTCACGCGGAACAAGTCGCGGGTACCAGCAAGTAATTTATAATTCAAAAAGAGTATCGTAGACATACACGAAAGTGTAAGCAAAGCTGAAAGTATATTCGTAAAATCAAAATGAAACATGACAATCCATCAAATTACTATAAACAAATTATACGCCAGCAAAATCAAGATAGCGAGCGTGTATCCTAAACATGTTAATGTAAATTTGTGGTATATTTAACGTGGGAGCGTAAGAGCGCTCGTTGGTTTAGGATTACTGTATCAAATTAGAAAAACACGGTAAGCGAATACTCGCTGAGAGAATTCGAGGGCACACTTCTAACGGCGTTCGAATTAAGGGGGCGCCCCTTTTTAATGTCGTGTCGCACTCCCTTGATAATATCCCTTTGATCAGTGTTTTACACGTGTACGCGGCGGGGAAATGTGTCACGGGGGCGAGAATGTCAGTATTGCGGACTACTCCCCGGCGGAAAAATATTTAGTTCGTACGCTGCCACCCTTATTGAATCAAATTACGAGGCTCTAACAAAAGATACATATACAAGGGTGTAACATGAATAGAAAAAATAATATATTGCAAAAGTGCAATGTTAAAATAATCTTAAGATAACCAAACCATAAAACAGATTAACTCAAAGGGTATTATTATCATTTACTATGCTAAGTGCATACTAACATGTGGAAATTTAGCAATAGCTGCTATTCCTCTCTACTGCAGCTGAAATAAGCCAGTCGGTTATAATTATAAATTTTTTGAATTAATGTTTACCAATGTGATAAATAATAACGTACTACCCGGTGCTTGCGGTTAAGACATATGGTCTCTAATAAGGAATTATTTCCAATAGAATAGATAGCAGAATATTTAATGAAAATTAGGCGCAGGATAGCCCAAACGATGGAGATCTATGTAATTGAAAAGATTATGTCAGTTTGTATTTTTCAAGTAAAAATAATTAGAGTTATACGCAAATATTATTCATAGGGTTGAAAACATACAATATGTAAGGCATAAATCCATACTACTGGGTTCGTTTAAGTAATAAAATCAGATATACTGAAATATTATATCAGCCCTTTTCAAAACCTAGGTTGTTGTTTAGCTATATTATGCGAGAAAAAATTTGTGATTTCTGACTTAAGAAAGTATCATATTTCATAATAACATCATCTGTTACTAAAGCGAATGTTAAAAAGACAAATGATACAGTTTAATTACTTTACAATTACTTAACGTTGTATAAAATTATTCCACGGACAGAGGCTCCTTGGTCACGGGGCCATGGACCCTAAAAATGTTTGCAGCGTCGGATATAATTTTAAAGTGATTAAAGGCGAAACAAAACGCAAAACTGTATTATTTGTCTTATCGCACATGTACATTTATATTAAAGAACGTCTCGAAGTACTAATTATTATTGACCTCGTAAATCCTTAGCAGAGTACTAAGGGACCCATCAATATCACACAATGACCTTCTGTTGTAAAATATTGACTAACCAACCGTATAAATACGCATACGAAACATTCATTTTTTATCTAACCCTCCTCGTGGGATAGGAGCCCATGTCCTATATCAGCAAGATCGATGGGCAGATGAGTATAATATGCTTGGCATAATATAAATAATGTTTTAAGTGGTGATTGCAAATACTCTATATTGAAGTGTTAGTTAACCAATGTTCATATAAAATTTTGACATCATTTTATTACATCGGTAATATATTGTTTTTTTAATACAAACATTATAATTCTGTATTCTGTAATAGGTTATAGTTATAATTTCAAAGTCACCATTGTTAAGGACACACTAGGTAAATTTTTTCAATATTACACAGAAAAATAACTTTTCTATCGAATGTTATATGCGCTAATAAAAACAAGTTATTGATATAAGGTGAATTTCCAAAAGTTCTAGACATTTTATAGCGTACATTTGTAAAAAGAATTTTTCTGCTAACTCAAGGATCGGGTCGCCATGTTTCAAAATGAAACGGAATTCGTACGTTGAGTATTATCGAATGTAACGATTGACTTGAATGACCCCCTCCACCTTGCATTGTCGGTATTTCGACGGATCTCTTTGATCCTAACTTTATGTGCCAATAGGCGTCGATGTCAAATTTTAATAAAGGAGCCATACAATATACGGTAGTTGACAGTTATTCGCTGGTTTTAATTAACAATGCTAGGGGTTGATATTTCAATATTGCTTATCTATAAATATTGGCTGAATGTGTTTTTAATATTACTTTTTGCTTTGGTCTTTATTGCGCACTTTATTGTTAACTTTATTCAATAATAGTGCAATGTTATATACGATTTTTAATATAGAATGTTTATATAAACATTTGTGTCTGATAGGACCAGATTTATTTTTATGGTCACAGTACTACGTCTCGAGGTGGCGAATGTCATAAAATCCTAATTGCGCCAATCAATCAATTAAAAGGAAAACTCCTTTCGTTAAAACTAAACAGATGTTAGCAATCAGCGAACAAAGTTTTTAACAGCGTTCAACACGGACCTAGTCGAAACTTAATTGAATGGCTTTCCCGATTGCCCGATTGAAGGCCAAATCGGACGTGTAAGTAATGAACTTAGGGACTTATTTCAATCACCGATTTTAAAATAATGTGAATTTTTGTTATCTGAACTAATTTACAAATAAAAATATGATACCTTTTGTAACCGCTTATAAAAGCTCATAGAACGCTTCGATGTTATAGTAATAGCAAAGAATGTCAGGTTTGTCTGGCAATGTAGATTGTGAGACGTTCTCGTAATAAGTAAATCATAAATATACCTGTCTTAATTTACAATATTATATTTATTTTGGCTACAAAAAATGGGTTGAGCGCTAATAAAAACTGAAATAACCTTTATGTAAATAAGAAACACCGGCTAACAACGTGCTATTTGATGAATAATGCAGTGTGATTTTATTGTCTTAGTACTGATATACTAGCAGTGGTTAAAATATACATGTTTTTAGATGAATCATATGAAAAATCAAAATCAAGATATTGTTTCACGATGTAAAATATCGTCAATTACCAATAGAATGTTATGCTTATATTTTTTGTTATTATTATGTTTTGTAAGTCAAGTTAGGGCAGCGTTTATTCTAATACTCAATACGCATTTAGTGAAAATTTCAAACTACAGACAAGCAAATCATAACTTCGCATCCATACAGCCAGCCTGTCCGTAATTTCGAAGGGTAAGTGGGTATTTTATCAACGCTAAAAGCAGATTTTTATGTGGTCATAACACAACGGTATGTCATATTTTTGTGTATCGTGGTAACAATAAAAAGTTATAGCCCTGAACGCGTGGTTCATAAATGCGTTGTTTCGCAATAAACTGGGAAACGCAAAGGGTTAAATAAGTAATATCTTAAAGCTTATGTTTTTATATCTAAACCTTATAACGTTATAAAGATATGTATCTAAATACGGCTGGTAAAACGAATGATTGAAAAATTTATTTTTGTTCGATATGCGATTTTGTTGTTTCCTACACGTAATGATGACATACAACTTGTGTTTATAGTAAATGATAGAAGATGTATCGTGCATAATAATTAATACATATTGTACTATCCTATCATTTACTATAAATACAATACATATTATATTTACAGTAAATGATTGGAGATGTATCGTGCATAAATATTTTTATCAGTAATATACTGCTTCCCCAGGTCTGCTGGTATTGCTCTTTATTTGTTAACCTGAAGGGAAACAACGCTGTGTTTTTTGTAGGTCTCAAAAGGAATCGATCTTTCACCCTCTTACAAAGTAAGGTGCCGTCCGATATTCATTTTAAAAATCGGTTCCATTTGTCTAAACCATCTTTAGTAGTTGTTACAGGACATAAATGCCCTTAAATTTACTTACATATTTTCAATCTATTTAATGCAGAATAACCTTTAGGTTGTGGAGGTCTAAAAGCGGTAACTTTACTGATTATCAGAAATTGCAACCTAACGTTAACCTAGGAAAATGGTTACAGAAGAAAGTGGACAATTCCTAAGATAAATGTTATTTTTGCCTTACTTTGGATACCTTATAATACAATATAATATATTAACAAATAAAAAAAAACGCTAACAGTACCAACAATGTGATATACAACAATGGCTCGTTTTAAGCCGAATTGAAATAACTTATTACAGGGGGATAACTACCAACAATACATCGAGGAGGATTTAATTCTAAAGGGCAGGTATCCTTGTTAGAAGGAGCTACTTGGCAAAGTTATCGTTGGCTGAGCACAAACCATTATTGTCAACCACTAGTGGTCAGGTATACGGAATTGTGCAAGGAGCCCAAAAAGGGATGAGAGCTTATAGAGTACAAGACGTATTATTGTAGCTCTGATGAATACGACTGTACATTTCTATCATATAAAGTGCCACTCAGAAAAGAAGCAATGTTCTTCTCTCTTTCTTAAAAAGAAATACTATATTCTGAATTATAAGTTTAAAATGAATAATTTTATTCTATAATACAAAAACGTACATTAAATACAAATATATGCGCATTTCCGCAAGCAATAATAAATGACAGTATATAGCACATTTTCGCTTCGTCAATATGTTTTACATCTAGGGTGATCTAAACACGAATACATATAAGACAAAGCATAAGTACTAACCCATTAAAACTTTATATCTTTATGTACGTACATATTCTTTTTAATTAGTTAATACTTTACATACCCTTTTAATATTCCGAATCGTAAAATATATAAGGGTTGTTCAATTACATCTAGCGCTTTAATTTAAACCCTACACAAATTTCATCCCAGAATCGGTATTCTATTAATTTGATCCTGCATAAACCTAAACGCTTGGAATTTCACTTCAACTCGAACTACGGTCTCGGCAACCCCATTTACTGCCATTCAATTCCGCAAAATAAATTTTATTATGCGCCTTATTCAACCTTTCCCGTGTCCAATTAAGTTTGAATCTAGTTAATACAATAAAGCACTCCTATAAATTACTATTGCGTTTTATTTTTAAGGCTTCCCATTTTACATTTTCTATGTTATATTTTAAGACCAAATTAGAATAGATGCTATATGTAAGAACAATAGGTTATATTAGGATTTACTAGCAATTGCCCACATGTATATTAAAAACTATATTGTTTAAATTGCATAATGGTAATTTTTGAGTATATTGTGGCGAATATAATCCATTATTTTATAAAACATTAGCAGTTGTCTACGGCTCTGCCTGTGTTATTTATAGACTTTCGGAATGATTTTTTTTTAGGAAAAAAAAACGTATATTACTTAAGGATAAGCTAGCTTTCACTGCCTCCGTAGCCTAGTGGTATAGGCGTGTGGCTTAGAAACCGGAGGTAGTGGGTTCGAATCCAGCGGGACTCAACAAATTTTCATTGTTGTATCCTAGTTGGTTAGGGCATTTGGGCCGATCGCCCAATTGTCTGAAAAGTAAGATGATCCATGCGTCGGATAGGCATGTAAAAGTCGGTCCACCAACCAACCAACCGCATTGAACCAGCGTGGTGGGATACGGTCCAAAAACCCCTAATGGATAGGGGTGTATTAGGGAGGCCTATGTCCAGCAGTGGACTATCACAGGCTGATGATGATGATGATGAAGCTTTCTACTAGTCAAATAATATTTCAATTCAGTTCAGTTGTTTCGGACCAATAAATATTTAATTCCGTACCAAACTCTCATTTTTACATAAAAACTTATATAAAAGAGACAAAATACACTAGCCTTACACGTGTGTTCTAGAATAATGATATTCTGTAAAGCCTGTTCTAAAGAAACTGCAATATTTAATAATACAAAGTTATCTCTTTATAATATTATCGGTAGCATTAATACTAGAATTAAGATCACATAAAGCATAGTGTATATATGTGTGTGTGCGTAAAAAGCAAAAGGTATGCTAATTACTCGTTAACAACGACCGCATTCTAACTCTTATCTATGATCTAATAGATTAACACGCAACCCGGTCCAGTACAAAGGGAAATATAAAACACGCGCATTGGAATGTTTTGTTATTTATTAAACAATAGAGGTTAATTACTGAGGTGAAAACAAATCAAAGCTAAGTTCGTTTTCTTATATATTATTATTTGTTTTTAAGACTTAATGCATAAACTAGGTTATAACTCTATACGTTATTTTGTCAGATAAAGTCTGCTATCAGCCATGAGGGAAGCAGCACAATTTTGGCTGTAAGTTGAAAAAATAAGTTGAAAATGACATCGTCATCCTTATTATCATCGTCAGCGTGTGATAGTCCACAGCTGGACATAGGCCTCCCCTAATACACTCATATCCCACCATGTTGGTCCAATGCGGCCCGTGTACCGAATTTTTGAACGCCTATCCGACGCATGGATTATCTTACTTTTCGGGCTATACCACAGACGAATAAGTAATGGAATTCATATAAACAAATTCATCGAACTCAAATGGCGACAAAAAGAGCAGAGATCTCATTGGGTTTTTTACTCCCCACGCAATAACCGACCAATACGAAAGCAGCACGTTTTATGGCCATAAAATTTCGCGACTCCACATTCTTTCAAGAGATTTCAGTTTTTAATTTGCGAATATTAGTCTTATATCCTATTTAATTCGTTATAAATTAATTTTCTTTCCACTTAATTTATTTCGTACGAATTGCAAAGCGTATGGTAGCGGCATCGAAGTATATGTTTAACCGTCGTCAGATATAGCGGAACACAACGTTTGGTACACAGTAAATATATTATACGGACAGGGGCATCCATTTTAAGGATGGAGTTCGGCCAACCGTTGAGAGATTTATGAGAGGATGCCAGAAATCAACTGCTGCAAGCACCGACGACGTCCGAAATTCTATATTCAGAATCGATATGCGCGTGCAATGGTCAAAGTGTTACAGTTAGTTTGTTGTCCAAGCGTGGGAGAATAAATTTTATTTAAACATAATTACTTGATGGCCACTAAAGATTGTTTTTCATACAGTTGCATATATGAAGCCTATTATTTTAGATGTATGTAAATAAATCAACCGAAAGTTTTGTTTCGATTATTAATTTTTTCGTTTTATAGCTACAAGGTGATGTAAATTTTCATATGGTCGTTGGATAACTTTGTATTGTAGTCTGCTTATATCTATAAGCCAATGGAAACGTGTTTTGGGGGCGTGTAAACACTATATTTAAGTTGATAGTGGTGATGGTACGATGTAACCACTGTTTAAAACAATCTTATATCATTTTGTCATAGGTTAACTTCCTATTAAAATGTTTGGAGTTTATCATTTAATTCTTTAAGTTCACCATTAAGAAGTTTTTTTTTTTTATGGCATACGCAGGCAGACGAGCAGTCGGGTCACCGACACCCATAGACGTTGACAATACCAGCGGTATCGCCGACGCGCTGCCTTGAGACCGCCGAGGCGCTACCTGCGCTGGCGCCGCCGTGAGACAGGGTGTTAAGTCTTGTTTACCCAGTAAATACGCTGGCTACAGTACCCTTCAAACCGGAACGCAGCAGTGTTTTCACACTATTGCTTCGCGGCAGAAATAGGCACCGTGGTGGTACCCACCCAGACGGTCTCCTGTAAACAGGGGACCTACCACCGTTGAGTTTTTACGAATATACGAAGACTTTTTGTAAAAAATCACTCAATTTCAAAGCCTACAATCGACTTATCTATTGCGTGACTAAAACTTGATGCTATCGGTCTTAACACCACCCTTCTAACTTGTTATCAATGCGAAGACTTAAAGGGGGAAACAAATGAATGCGGTTAGTAGGTAGTAATTGTTAAAATAAAACAAATATATTTCTGTCCTTTCCTAGTCAATATATAACTGTATTTCTATGGTGCTAAATATTGATAACATTAAGGGATAATGCTATTTCAAACATTATTTAAACAAAGTGCTACAATCCTTTATGAAAAAATACCACAAAAACATTTTCCTAAGCTGTAGTCATCGTATACGTGCTTAGATATATTTTTAATGTTTGTTATAAAACAATAGCTCCTGTTAGTATAAGTAAAGTCGTTTAATCTAATTCTCTACTAGTCATCATCATCATCATCATCAGCCTGTGATAGTCCAATGCTGGACATAGGCCTCCCCTAACACACCATCCATTAGGGGATTTTGTACCGTATCACACAATGCTGGTCTAATGCGGGGTGGGCCGAATTTTTACATGGCCATCCGACGCATGGATCACCTTACCTTTCAGACAATTGGGATATCGGCCCAAATTGCCCTAACCAACTTGGAAACAACTATGAAAATTTGTTGTGTCCCCGCAGAATTAGAACCCACGACCTCCGCTTTCTAAAGCACACGCCCATTCCACTAGGCTACGGAGGCAGGCAGGTTCTACTAGTATGCTAAAGAAAAAAAATTAACAGTTTTAATTATTTTCTATGGTTGCTCTGTTGCAGTCAAAATATCTATTAAGGTGGACCTTCAGCGTTAACAATATTGCGTATTGAGAATCAATAAAAAGTCATTCACGTGAACGCGAACAATTCAAAAAAACGTTCGAGCAGCACTCAAAATCTTTTTCTTAATTACCAACCTTTAAAATATTAAAGTGCTAAAAGTTTTACCAGTTTTAAGGTGCTCTTAAAACCGGTAAAACACATTAAGCCCGATTTTAAAGCGGCAAGCGTGTTTAAACAATATTCAACGAGCTTAAACTAAAAATATTTGCTGAAGCGATAAGGTTTTTATGAAAAAAATCACGGAACGTACACTAAGTTGGCAGGTAACTATTAGCGTTGAACGTTTTGACACGCGAGGCGTGCTTCGGCGGTCACTATTTGATAAATTTCACGTGTTATTATCGACCTTATTCCCCAGACATAAGGTTTCTTTCACACATCGATTTGATATAAAACTTTAAAGAAACGTATTTAAAAACGTTGTTCGAGAAGGCCGTAATGAAGGAAGCTTATTTACGTAACTCATATTGTACATGCAAGCTTATTGGCCGCTTCCTTATTAAAAAAACTAATAAAACTTCAGCTTTATCGCAATAAATTATAATTTAAATTAAACGAAAGCGGGGTTAAAATGTAACATTAGCACGCTATGCTCATACATGTTTATGATTTGATTAGTAAATTAAACTGTTCCAAGAGAACTTTAAATTGATACTACACAATGTTATTATAAACATCACAAAAATTTATGATTGACCCATTGGCCGTACATTTTTAAAAACCGTAATGTCAGTTTGTTGTATCTTAAAGGTATTTATGCATTTATATTATATATAAAGGCATAAGCATATAACTATTTAATGTGGTATAACACATGCTGAAGATTTTTAAAGAAGGTCTTTAAAAAGTGTGGCAAATATCCGGCTTTACACCCTATATGTTAGTGGTAAAATTAGTTTTAGAATTAGTACTTTGTTTAATTTTGTATACTAGATTTGTGTAAATGTTTTTCTTTTCTTTTTTTGCACCTACTTTGTCACTCTTAACTATACAAAGGTCAGCTGTTAGATAATGCCTAAGGCATTAAGCCCGCCTGTGCGCATATAATTTTGTGCAAAAAGATTAAATAAATAAAAAATAATAATATACTAAAACATTACTAGATGAAGCTGTCCGAATAACTTTTATTAGCTAATAATAGGTTTTATTAACGTAAATCCCTATATGGTGTTCCGTCTGAATAAAAAATAATAATTATGTTCTCCAGTCGATTACGAATACGGCGGCCGATCAATATTACAGATCAGCTAACTACGCAAGAGATATTATTGTGCTTAAGTGTACGCGCAAACACAGGGGCACTCCCTGTTCCTTTATACTCTCAAAGCCCGATGGGACGGATAACCGACACGATTGGTGAGAGAAAGGCGCAGGACCAACTTTTCACATACCCATCCGACGTATGGATCACCTTACTTTTTAGACAAATGGCTAATCGGCCGAAATTGCCCTAACCAACTAGGAAACAACAATGTAAATTTGTTGAGTCCCCGCAGGATTCGAGGCCACTACCTTCGGTTTCTAAAGCACACGCCCGCCACTAGGCTATGGAGCAATCCGTCTGTATACTAACTCAAAGTCAAATTTTCTTCCTTACTGTGTTGCGTGACTAATACCCCATTGTATAAGCGCCATGTCTCATCTTTTACACGTTATTGACGTGGCACTTTGAATAAATGATTACGGACGGTGAGGGTTAGCGAGCAGGGAAGGGAGTTTACAAACTATATTTGATTGAAAACTTGTCAACTTTGGTGTTAACTCTTGTATATGAATATATAGTAGTAGGGTTATAAGTCCCCATTTCGGTAGTAAAAGCTTTTTGCTAAAGTTAATTTATTCTACGCTCTTTAAATCTATAATACTTCGTTAGTTTATTCAATACTTTCAGTATTTTACGCGAATTTAGATTAGGGAATAATATTCTTAAAAGTAAATTACGAATCATTATTGTATGGTTTAACTTAAAAATATATTAGTTATAGGACGATAAGTAATTTGTTAATTTATAATTAAAAGTTTCTATTGAGCATCTTTATAAAGCGTCAAGCTACTTTCATTTTACATATTTTTTTATTTTTTCCGCATACGAAGTACTCGAGTAGTCGTGCCATCTAATGGAAAGTGGTCACTTGCGCCCATTAACATTGGTTATACCAGGGTATCATCATCAACCTTCGCGCTGCCTGCCGTGAGATATAGGTGATACGTCATGTATAGCCAGTAAACACACAGGCTACATCATTGAAAGCCAGAACACAGTGGTGTTTTACTGTGATGCAGCAGATATAGGCAACGCGATGGTATCACCCCAGTCGGCCCCCTTTAAATCGGGGACCTACCATCTACAAACCTTATAATATTTAAAACGCTTCTTATTAAATATCCTAATAAATGTGTGGTAAGATAGTCTTTACTTACTTAAGTTGAATCAGGACCTTATGTCAGCATTTTGAAAGAAATCAGTCGTTTTACCTGCAACAAGCAAAATTAATTAGTATTATGTACTTAAAATAAATGATAAGTCTAGAATTCTATAACCTCACAACATCGATACAATTTAATACAAATAAAATCATTAAAATAAAACACGTTCTATTAATACATTTCTGGAATATTTTATAAAACTGAATAAGTTTTGTGGCAGCCCCATTTTAATACGAAATGAACAGACAAATAATGAGTGTATGAATACAGATGACATTGGGAAATTTCATTTTGAATGCAGTATAATATTTAATGAAAAATGTTTTCTTTTTTTTGCATATTTTAATTTAAAAAATATCATATCATACATGTGATAATTAAACTTGTTTTTCAGTGAGATAATAATTTAAAAAATAATAAAATGACAGAACGATAATTGTACAAAAATTACAAAATGTCAGCTATATATAGAAACATAAATAAATAAATAAACACATCAGGACGATTACACAACCCATTTAATCTCTACCAATCCCAGATTTTCTATAGTTACCATAGAAAATATAATAGATGAGAATGTCATACTAAAAAAAAAGCAATGTGATAAAGCCATAAACACAAAAACAGGAAAAAACAGTAAAACATATCACCGTAAAAATTGTTAAATAGTCTGTTACAAATTAGATACAGTTTATATTTTAGAAAATTTTCCGTAATAGCAAAGATATCTACGGTGAAACCTAAAAAGTAAAATTAATAAAAAAAATAAAGCGACTAAAACCAATGCAGTAATCAGTATCTATGTTTTGTATGCCACTTATGTTGAAAGTGTTATACGAATTAGTAAGGAGGCGCTACCAACGAAATCTAATTCGAACCAAAATATTCTTTATTACAGGCAATATTATAATGTACACTTTATTTACCAGTGACGTTACACCATATATCTCACTGAAATAGGGTTCTATCTCATGGAGTAGGGTTGGATAAAAAATGAATGTATTGTACGTTGTGTTCTTACGAATGGGCAGCCGATATTTCACAACATCGGGTCGCAGAATGGTTTTGGTCTTAGACTTCTGCTGGATATTTACGAGGCCGGAATAATTGGACCTTTAAAGCATCCAATTTCAGTTAAAATAACACGCTATAAAAATAATCTTAACGTTCAAAAGTTGATAAAAAGTTAAACAAACTTCGCAATCATGTTCCAAAAAAATATCTTCCAGTACGAATAGATCTAAACTTCAAGTTCTTTTTGAACACACAATGAGTTCATAGCCTACTATCCGATAAGAAAGATTGCTAAAGTTTTCCAGTAACAAAGCGAATTCGTTGATGGATGAGGTCGTTCAGGACTCTTTGAAAATTGTTGACTAAGGCATTATGAACTTTTCGACTGACCATCAAAAAGATAGAATGTATAATAGTTTTTAGGTTCAGAGTTTTCCGAACATAAAGGACAAAACAAAAGATCAGTAAATATTTATCTATTTAATTATATGTCATTATAATTGATAACAAAAAATAAAGAAAAAACTATGCAATATAAGGTTTTATATCAAAGGCATTCTTTACTAGTCCAGTCAGGACGATTAAGAGAAAGTTAAGTATATCAATTAAAAAATGGGAAAAGTAATATACATAATAAGCATATGTTAATTGTTTTGTTCAATAGAATAAATTAAAAATATAAGCGTACATAGACGTACTCAAGAATAAGATTGAAAAAGAAGTGCCTATAAACAAACATATAATATGTTTCTGATTTAAAATGCCATATCGAAACAGCTGCTTCAGTAATTTTTTTTATAGAATTTACGAAAACAAAGCCTAATGTCAACCTAATAAAACAAACAAAATATACGTAATTTCTCACGGTCTTCTCAATAGAACAGAGAAAAATAATTTCAGTAATTAATTCATTATTTATATTAAAACAACAATTAACAATTATGTATTTCGCAATACGGCAAAAACATTAATTCGTTCTGTGTTATCCATCAGTTTTATTCCAATCTAACTCTAAAAATATCGAACTCAAAATTCTTTATTTACGAACATTTATTCTCATCCATTATATATAATATACAAGTACATTTAATTTGCCTTGACTCGCAAAAGGGAGAATTTCCCGGTTATTCAATAACATAGCATTCGGTACAGCGGTATCGGATAGCATGCTGTTTTGCACAGCTTTTGCATCGCCCGGAAATATCTGGGAGCTTGTTATTACGCCTCCGTGAAACCGCCGAAAACAATGCTCGCATCACGTACATACGTTGTTTTATCTCGTTAGAATGATCGTACCAACAAAACACTAGACGTTACCGTTGAAATGGTGAAATGCAAATGTTTGCGTTTGACTTAATACAGAAACGGTCGGGTAAATCGAAACGGAATGATATTTCGCTTGTTCCCCGTTTTGCGCTGTCGAGATGTATGAAGTGGTTAGATGTTTATGGTTAAATTGTGTTTTATGTTGTATGTTTGGTTATTTGTTATTAATTAGGTTAACGCTTTATGATTATCGTAAAACTTTGATAGTTGTTGAGTTTATCATAAAATTTGTCCGGCAGTACACTACCTGCAATGGAAAGTTTGACAAAGTAAAAATGTAACAACGCTATGATTCGTGACTTTATCTTTTGACATTTAGGACAGCTACCATACTACATATCTGGTTAAGGTACAAAATTTAGGCTTAGCAATAATTACTAGAATACATACATTCATTTTTTTTGATAAAGATAGTACAGCTCTTTTCTAGAGATATTATTTTTGTCGGCTTCTAGAATTAGCGAGATGAACTGTTTACAAGAAGAATCATACGTAATTGTTTGAAATAATAAAGATAATAAAACTTTAGTTAAGAAGCGACGTAATAATGATTAGTGCCTAAGTAATTCCTTGATAAAACTTAACAATTACATTATTTTTAGCATACACACAGCTCTTAAGCGTAGCGTCGCTAACGAGTATGATAATTAGCACGCCTACCCACCGTTGTTCTTAAAGCAACCACGACGAAGATGAATCTGAAAACTTCAACGGAAACAAAGCTTGGGGGAAGATTTGGTGATGGATGAAAACGTCAGCTTGTGGATTCCGCCTTTAATATTTCTTCGAAATTAGTTTTGTCTGTGGATAAGCTGCAGGAAAATTGGGCGGGAAAAATTTCAGTCGACTTTTTTATTAAAGCCTTCGCGTTTATTTCAATCCCGATTAGGTAATCCGTTTCAACAGGGCAATACAAAATCGGTGTAATTTTTAATATCTTTTTACACAAACAAAGACATAAACTGTTTATGTAAAGAGGAACGGGACGTAGCATCTCATGCTTCGAGGCGGCAGACATAGTTATTAATATGTTACATTTCTCAAAGGCAGGAAGATTTGTTTACTATTAGGTGTGGTCGCTTGTTACAATAAAAATTAAATTAATATATAGATACACTTAGAACTGCCTCCGTAACCTAGTGGTATGGGCACTTGCTTTAGAAACCGGAGGTCGTGGGTTCGATCTTGCGTTTTGCTTTGCGTTTCCTAGTTGTTTAGGGCAATTTGGGCCGATCACCCAATTGTCTGAAAAGTAAGATGATCCATGCGTCGGATGGGCATGTAAAACGTCGGTCCATCCACCAACCGCATTGCAGCAGTGATGGGATACGGTCCAAAACCCCTAATGGATAAGGGCGTATTAGGGCCAGCAGTGGACTTTCACAGGCTGATGATGATGACACTTCATTATAAGTACAACTAGTCCAACACATCATCATCATCATCATCATCAAGCCGATAGTCCACGTGACTAGGTCTCAATACACTCCCCAACAACAAGAAAATATTATTTTTCACGATACGTTTATCTCGTAGCGAGAACCGAACCGACAACCGTTCCTACGTTGAGCCAAGTAGTTGAACAGGAGTCATAACGCTAATCAATACCCCAAACAGGTTGTCAATATATACTAACTTGTTCTAAAATAAATAAATAACTCACTACACGATTTATCACGCAAATACGTCCAAAACTAATTTAACTCAACGAACGTATTTCGAGAACGGTTTTCATATTTGCATTGCACTTAAAACGAATGTGATTATAGCGAAAAGGGGGCATTTCGGTGCATTCGCCAACGGTCGTCACAATCCAATTCCGCTAAAAGCAATAGCGGCTCAAACAAACGCCGGTGTCAAATTATTTCACATTTGTATTAAAGTCCCACATCTCAGCATCCATAGTTGGGAGGGGGTTCGGTCGCGTTATTCATTTTGCGAGTCCTTTGTGAATGCAATCAACGTGGCCCAGTTGAATGATGGTATTCGAGTTGTTTAATGTTAAATTGTTTACTTAAGTACGCATTCGTTAGTATTATTGAGTAATTTTTGTAGCCACTGTTAATTATAAATTTGCGCATTTTAATGCGCCTAGGTGTTTACATTTAATTATTAACGCTGATATTAGTTTCTTAAAAAAGTCTACGATTATTAGTCGGCTCTTTTATTTATTTAAAATGTATATAGCATCAAAAGAAAGTAATTTGAAGAAGTATGAGGATGATTTATTAAATATGTTAAGAATTTGCTTAAATAATGTTGTGGAGATAAGCAATTTCCTCCTTTTTTCAGTAGAAGACACAATTGAGCGCCATTTTGCACGTCGTATTCGCATCCATCATTTGCCCTTATATCCTTTTATTTCCCCACCGAGCCCTCAAGCTTTCACGAGTGGTAAAATATCAAAAAATTATCAGAATTCACAGCAATTTTTATAGCATTGTATTAAATACAAAATTTTAGAATACACAAAAATTATGAATATGCCACTTGCGAAGCACCTATATGCTTTGGCATAAAGTTCATACCTATTTTAATATTAAATAAAATTCCATAACATTTACAAATAGATACGATCAGAGAATCATTTATAATAAAAATAATAAAAATATTGTAATGTAATTAAAATTTAATTTACATCGTTCTGCGAAATAATTCCAAACATCTCTGTTAATATTAAACTTTAAGGTAATTTAAAAAAAGAGTAATATAAGCTTCAAACTCTAATGGCGACTCTTCGACTTCCGCAACATATACTTCGGATCTTATTTAAACAATTATTTTTGTTAATTAAACAATTTTTCATAACATCGCCTAAAATGATCGCCTCTCGTTTATTATAAAATTGGATCGCACTTCATGCGCTTTTATACATAAAAATTCAATAGACAAAATGAAATATCGCAGTTGAAGTAAAGTGACTTTGCATTAAACTTAGACGCTAATGGTTTCTGGTAATTTGTCCGAGTGACGGTGAAATGTGAGCGACACGGACCGGGGTCGGTTGCTTAACACGAGCGGCGCGGCGGTGTTCACGCGATGCAAGATTTATGAGAACGGTACGTACCCACGATTCTGGTATAACACCGTTCGTTATTCATAATCGATGGTTAACAAAAGCGTATTTTTCATACGTTACCCTTTTTATTATAATATTGTGTATATATATATGCAATCGCTATAAACAATTTAAAGCTTAGGAGTTGACATGGAAACGAAAATGAACTTAATGTAATACCTTACATTTGTTTCATTCGATAATGTCAGTATTAGCATTTATAAAAGAAATGGTTGAGTAAAGAATGTACTGAAGCATATTTGGATATAGTTTTCCGCGTAATAATTCTTATAGTTCCTTAATTCTTTAAAATAAACTTAATGTAAGATAATCCGTATAAGACCGATCGAAGTTTGTTATTAAAGCTAAAAACCGAACGGTTTTTTGGACGTTCTGCCAACACTCTTCTGTAAGAGTACAGAAAAATGTTGTTGTAAAATTAGTTTAATAACGTGTAATATTAAATATCTTAAAAAATAAAACAATAAATACTATCCTATCTCTATAAATTATATCATGGCTTAAAATAACAGCGCTTGATATACAAATTCGACAAGCGTAAAACGTGTACATTTCAAAAGGGGACTCGACAATTCTTTACTGTTGACAAAATGTTATTAATTAATGAAGTAACGTGTTCACGACACATTCGGTCCATCAATTATCGTTCAGGCATTTGTTCTAACACGAAATGTCATGTAATGTCACGTTAAATAATGACCTATGGATATTACTTACTTAGGGAATGGATACTAAGAAAAATAATGGAATGGTTAACGTTACTACGTTAATGCTTTAATTGACATGTCTACTCAAAATATTATTAAGAAACAACTATATCTTTTTAACTAATCAAATTAACTATGTACGAAGCATTATCAAAAAATATTTTTTGCACAAACAGTTTTTTAACAAAAAAATATGGCGTATTATGATGATAACAGAGTCTTCCAGTGAATTAAATAGATTCATAACAGCGTAAGTGTTTCTAGGGCTGATTTTACAACAATACTTTCGGGTAAATAAGGTAACATTTAGACTCATAAAATGTTTTTATACAAAGAGGTTTTGAACATGACTTTCATTTGTTAACGTTTCAGTGCTCAAGCACTTTTAAATGCGTAACTTTAACAGCTTAATGGGCACTATAAAATGCGCTTATAAAAGCTAAACGCTGCTATATTATTAATAATCCGTTCTTGCAAAGGACGAACTCTTCCGGTGATATAATAACACTGTGCCATTAGTGCTTATCAAACATAGTTCATTAGCTTGCGGTCAGTCCCTGGCGAGCTGAAGCTTTTAAATGTACCCATCTTAGAGGAAATGCTAAAGGTAGCCAGGAGCTGGCATTACTAGACAAGTATAATAAGCGTGAATTTTTTTTAAGAAAATTTGTTAGATTCTTTCATGTTATGATAGAAAGTGAAGTTTAAATATAAAGTAAAGCTAAAAGAATGTTGATCCCTTTCGATATTAGGTATAGAAAATGAGTTTATGACTAATCATTTATTCAACCAGAGGTAACATTAATATTGTTCAGACATAAAATAAGACCCCAATCATCATTAAGTCCCAATAATGAGAATAGGAAACGGTTGAGCCTTTTAAACAGTGATACAAATCGTTTACTACATAGTATACGGGTAAAAGCTGCAAACATGAAAACAAATTGGTTTATTCGGCTCATACATTTCTTTAACAAAAGAGCATAAAACTAACTTACATTATTTATCATTATTCACGTACAATATATCGTGGCTACAATTATGTTGATACTAAGGTTATATTCCAGCACTTAAACTCTAGAATTTTCCATTAAATTGTTAAACAAATTATTTAACATTTTGTAAGTGTGAGCATCTGCGGCGTAGTACATTAGCGGTGACGTGTAGTGTGTACAGCATAGCGTAATGGAATAATAAATATTCAACGATATCATGAAAACGTAATTTATACGGTGGTGAAAGTTCAATGAATTATAGTTAGACAAATGACAAGACATTTAAAAGTTTTATATGGGTCGATTTTTAGGGCATTTTAAATGCAACTATTATAACGGTAGCACTTAGTTACTTTAAAAAGTAGCCAGTGGAGAATGAACCACCATGAGATAGAGAGACGACCTGTGGACATGTGAAGGGAGTTAGTGGATTTAGGGAGTGCAGGAGAGTCTCTGTGCGACTTGCATATGATGATGATGAAATTTTGAAATTTCGTATTATAACAAGCAGTGTTGAGTCCCCATAGGATTCAAATCCACGACCGCCGGTTTCTAGAGCACACGCCCATACCACTAGGCTACGAAGGCAGTTTGGGCCGATCACCCAATTGCCTGAAAAGTAAGATGATCCATGCGTCGGATTAGCATGTAAAAGTCGGTCCTCCCTCCAACCCGCATTGGACCAGCGTGGTGGGATACGATCCAAAACCCCCTTATGGATAGGGGTGTAATAGGGAGGCCTATGTCCGGCAGTGGACTATCACAGGCTGATTATGTATGTATGTATGTAACAAGCAGTAAGTAATATTTGGAGACGATAACACAACACTATCTATCCTAAACAAATCTTGTACCATAAACACTAGACGACAGGCAAATTTTTAAACTTATTTTTCTTTTGTGAAAAAATGCATGTTATTAAAAAATTGTGCGTATATCACACAATATTTTTCCCTTAAGGGGGAATTGAACCCACGCCCTCGGGCGCAGTAGTCGGGGTCACTGAAGGCAAAGTCAATTGCATCAACTATATAACACTCAGTGAAAGATATTTTTGAATCAATTAAATAATTCTAGAGTGAATTGATAACAAATAAAGGATAACAGTCACGATAATTAGATTTATTATAACCAAGTACGAAGCGTTAAATTAAACAGCACTAACTGATTCTACAAAGTTTTAAATTGGGAGAGAGTTGAATCAAAAATCCGTTTATTTACATTCGACGCGAACACTTTGCTTGGATGTTAATGGAGGAAAAAGTGATTATAATAAAGTATGAACAAAGGAAAGCTTTTAAATACCGAAACTCGCGTGCCCTTCGCTTTCCACCGCAGACGGAAAATTGAATTAAAATATTCACTCGATTCCATTAAAAGTACCCTCTTTAATGTGCAAGTTTACAATGATGTTGTTCATGTTCACCGAGCGGAGCAATAATTTAATTTACATTTCGACAGATATAGTTAACTAGCATACAATGATGTTTGTAACAAATCTTAGGAACATTATAAGAACACTGTCGTTTATTTTACAGTGGGGCATATATCGCAAATTGAGTTTGTATAACACAAAACTACCTAGTTGCTTAGGGCAATGGGCCGATCACCCAATTGTCTGAATTGGTCCACCCACCAACCCCCATTGGACCAGCGTGGTGGGATACGGTCCGAAAACCCTAATGGATAGGGGTGTATCAGGGAGGCCTATGTCCAGCAGTAGACTATCACAGGCTGATGCTGCTGCTAACACAAAAGAACGCTTTAGCCTAAAATTCAGCTTAAAATTTATGTTCGACGGACATACGACGAAAAAACCGCAAATTTAATGAGCAAGTGGAATATTAAACCCATAATAAATGCTCTCTAAGTTTTTAATTGGTAATCCTTATATTATTATATTATAATTATGGGAAAAAATAAATACGTCTTTTTGGTAATCTACTAATAGATGTAGACAGAAAATATTTTCTTCCGGAAAACTCGAATAATTATCGGAATACGATGACACTCTGTCACTGAATGTTCGTATGAAATGAGTGACATTTCCATATTCATTAATATGAAACTTTATTGTTTAGTGTCAATTGTCAAAATGAATAATGTCATTGTATAATATTATGATCTGCTTATAGCTATCTGAGAGAGTACATTAAATACGAACTGTTCCAAAACAACGAAAGAAAATCCTTTTCTCACTATGTCTTTACGTTCGTTAGGATGCACTACAAACCGAAAGATGAACAAACACAATACCAATTATCATACATTGTATAATAAAACAGCGATAAACTAGTCATGTTTGCAGTAGTCAGCAAACGAAAGAAACTCGTAATTTTTTAAACGTGTACTTCACACGTTTCAAAAGAGTTCTTTGGCTTGATGGCGTTTCCTTGTAGATTTCGCCAACGTCAAGTTTTTCGATTAGACTCTGCTATATGTAACAGGCTTCGTAAATGAACAAGGTCACAGTTAATAACTAAGAATTAATTATGGGCTGAGATAATACACGTTTCTATTATGAGCTTATAACTGTTATAAATATAATATTCTACCCGCGCTTTTTACTGCGTTACGGATAAAAAAACACAAAATATATTGGTAGTGTTTTTAAAATTCGCGTTATGGACGCAACGGTCGAAGACGTCTTCCTTCATTTACGTACCATCGCTGGTTTTTTGTACCATTTTAACCAAATATTTTCATTAAACATAGATAGCTCGCAGACGAAAGATCTTATAACATACTTGACACTGATATATACGAATCAAATCCCATATGTTATCCTGAGGTGTAATTGCATTATTCTACAGCAGACTTGCAGCAAATCAGGCGTACATAATAATATTAGGATAAGTTTGGATTATATTTCAGATTTGAGTTTCATTACAGAAACTATAACTAATAATAAAAAACAAAATTAAAACCAACGTCAGCCCAAAGCACTTAAAATGAACTGAAATTAAAAGCGAACCTAATATATCAGTACAACACAAACAATCGCAGAAGCTATGGTTATAACGAGATTTCTAAACATGCGAGTGCTCCGTTAATTAACGTCGGGATGGCAGTGTTAATTAAAGTGACATACAATTGTACACGATACAACTTAACGAGTGCCCTACCATTGAAAACACGTATAAACGTATCCCAACGACCACGAGGGCGTATGTGCCTTTACAAAATAACCAACACATAATGACGTGTTGCTTTAAGAAAACAAAAACTGAAATAAGCAACAAATAACACAAACACACTAAAAACAAGACTGTAGTAAATCCAAAAAATAACGGTTTAAACGCCAACTCAGAATCTCTAATCAACTTTAATTTGTTTAAGCCACTTATATTAACGCATTATTCATTGGATAATTTTATGATCTGCCACCACATAATTAGCACAGTAAAACGGACTCATAAAATCTCAGGCGACATAGGCCAAAAAATTAAGCTCTAACAAAAACTCTTGTCACACGTGATCTATTTAACTATGCTTATACGATTTGTGATTTAGAAAAAGAAAGATAATTCTGAATATGTTTTTGACTATGTCCTACTTTGTACCTCTTTTTCCGTACAACTTTATTTCAACTTCATTGTTGACAAATTCTTATGTTAAATAAACTTTATTTTGATACTGCTTAGTCTAAACTGTGTCTAGATTAGCCGGGTTTATTCCGTAAAACTTTACTACGACGAGCCGAACAAACTGTTTATTCAAATAATGCCACACCACAGTATCAGTTATAGTCGGACGATAAGCGCCTAAGTATCGCAATACCTAAGTACGTCTTAACACAATGCATACACCCAAACGAACCCTTGTCACGGTGGGACGTATCTGTCGACCTACATTTTAACGCCAGGCATCGAGACATCCAGTCCCGTATACCTCACTTCGACACATGGACCCAAATTTTGAATTGATGTTCAAGTAACAATTTATTTGTACCCGACGACTGTAAATGTATCTTCTATTTGCGTCGCCGCAAAGCCGAATGTATTTATACGTGTATTTTGTGAATGAGTTTATTTTTCTAAAGCAATCGTATCTATTATATATATTAAAAAAGTGAGAAGAAGAAAGCGAAATAATTTTCTACCTTCAAATGGATACTCGCCACAATGTTAGAGAAGGTTAAATTTAATTAGCATAACTTCTAGCAACCAACAGCAGTCTGCGTGTACCTCCCAAAATTAGTACGGTGAAACGGCTACGGCAGCAGATATTTGATTATGATATTACGATAGGACGTCCATGTTTGCTTTTAACGAAATTGGATTGTGTGATTGTCGGGCCAGACGTACCGTTGCAGGCAAATGCGCCGGTCACAGTTGTACAATTCAATTTGGATGTTCGTGCCACTCTATCGGTTGATTATGTTGCAGTGGCTCTTACGTGTCGAATCCAACTGGTGCACGAGATTTTTTCCTATAATGTATCGAAATACAATATATGTATTCGAAACTAGCTGGATCTAATGGGCTATATCGCTTACTATAAAAAAATATCTATTGCTTAAAAAAGTTACCATAACTTTGAAATGTTTTCAATATGTGAATTTTAAGGCGCTCCATATATGCTTGTCACCCTGAAACATTCGGACCTTCAAGCTAGACGTGTAAGTATACAAAAAAATAATATAACGACCTAAATGCCACCTACAAAGATGCCCATTTATGCCATAGAACAATAAAACGATTAGTTCCGGTTTGAAGGGGAATGTAGGGCGTGCAATGACTTATACGGTAAACTTACAGTGACGTCACACGCATTTGATTTGTGGCCAATTAGTATACATTTATTATAAGCACCGCGTATCTGATGATCAGATAATTTACCTTCGTATCGCTTTATATTATAATAACAACTTATATTATAATAACGCTAACTCCACCGAATCACCTTCACAAGCACAGGAAGCCTGCGACCACGTACACTCGCGATGCAATATTACAATTCCGCTAAGTGTATATTTCGGATTAATGTTTTATGCACGAGTTTCAGCGTTGCATTTACATGATCAAAGTGATACGTCCCGTTGCGTACATTTAAATCTCATGTAAGCGCAAACGGTTCCAACTGCGGAGCGGTTGTGTTAATCTATTTAATGTTAGCAATGTAATAGATTAAACGAGCTGCGTGCGTTGAACAGGTGTGGGTGTGTTGATTTGTTTATGCCGTTTTCGATTAATTAATTATAATATTAGTGTTTGTAAATTTTAAAAATATTTGTCATCTAACTTTTAAGTTGACAAGGTGGAAGCATTGTAAATCTAAAAGTTTTAAGGTTTACTAAATGTTATGTTAAAATATGGCATTATTTTGATATGAATTAATATTTTGGTTAACTTTCAGATAATCTTGGCGGTCATGACTAAAAGTTAATTTTTTATTTATTTCTCAGCAACAGCGTCATGACCTTTTGTACTTTTCCATGGAAAAAAGTTTAAAATATATAAAACGAAAATTAGATATTCATTTATGTCATTAAATCTGAATTAGTAAATACCTATAGCTATGCCGCTGTGGACATATATTAAATAAAAAATATTACTTAATAACATGATGTAATTTAATTTTACATTATGTTACAGACAACTTAGCGATTATGTTCTAAGTTATCAAGCCGTAGTCCTTAAGTTACTAATGACTTAGTTTACACACAAAGCGGAAATACACCTAAACTGACGCGACGTTGCCGTTCATCGTTCAAAATGAGCGTTTTTCCTTTTGAATTTATTTCAGCTGTAAATGCATGGTAGTTTCCGTGTTAAGTACAACTCGAAAGGGTAAACTGTCAGCCGGTTTGCATGCAAGCGGATTTACGATGCAACGAATTAGCCCCCGGCGTTGTTAACTGTACGTTGGTGTAAAGCGATTTATCTTAACGTTATTCGAGAACCGTATTCAGTAATGCGATATAGCGGCAGTTTCACAACTTGATTGGGTAAACACTTCGATTAAATTTCTTTAATAAACTGTATTCTATCAAAAAGGTTTAAAATGAAGTAAAAATGAATAGATAATGTGATTAACGTGTGAGTTTACTAAACAGTATTTTTTACATAATAAAAAAAAAAACTTGACATAAATCTAAATATTATACATCAAGCATTTTATATATTCTACTGAGCTTTAAAAAGGCCTCAAAACCCATAATGTCATTAAAGTTATAAAATAAACTGTACTTAATAACTTCTATTAACAACTTAATAACGTAATTATTTCTTTTATTTACGCGATTATTATACATATCAAATCCACTAATTTACTTAAATATATTTATACCAACTTAGTCTGCCCGTGATCATGGATGCTGGAAAGAATCCGAAACGTCGGGAATAAAGATATTTAAGTAACGCGAAAAATCCGTAAATTAGTGGATTTGATAAACTTAATAACGTTTAAAATTGTCTACGTGTTAATAAATGTAACTGCGGTTAATTTTTTAAATATATTTTTATGTAACGATACTATTTTCCAAAATATTACATTTATACATTCGTAATTAACAAGAGGTGGTAGAGTATTTTATTGTTGATACAACAAGACTTTTAACAAAAAAGATAAAAATTATAATGAAATTAAGAAGAATTTGATTGTTTATAAAGCTTGGAAGTACTTATATGCGTTTTAACAATTTCTTCTAACAGAATGGATTACAAAGTGACAACGGTGTTGATAATGAAAATTTTCTGTAACAAAATCCTATTACTGAATAGTGAGTGTGTAAAAAATAATGTCGTGTAAATGTTGCATACAACAAATACAATATGCTTCAATTCGTTATTGATGGATGTGTACTATGAATAGACATACCACGGTTAAGATCGATAGGAGATTTAGGGATTTCATCCTGAATACTTTCATCAGGTGAACATCATGCTGGATTCTTTATCATAAAGAATAATTATTAATAACAAGATAAAATCAAAAATTGATATCAAAACAAAATTTAAATAAGATTGCTGTTAAATTTATAAAGGGGTCCATACATTGGTAAAATGCATGTTAAATGTTTTATTATTTAAAGTATCGCATAATATATAACAATGTAAGTAAGACCGCGTTTAAAAATATTCATCGATGCACAATAACCAGAAGAATATCACGAGAACAAGTATAGTGTAAAGCCAGTTGAACAATATTCTGTATATCGGATATATATCTATATAAAACAATATTCGCTCGTTAATATTAAGGTCCCGAAAACAATTGTGAATATTAATTAAGCGTCTAGTCCGAAAATGTTAAGGATTCGTAGAGTTTCTGAATAATTCCAACGGTCCGACAACACAACACGCAATTGATGTAGGGATAAAAGTAATTCCCATGATATTCAGATTCAATTTACGATTTAAGTGGTCGATAGGCTTCCGTCGATTTCCCGTTTCCCCTGACGATTTTCGCGAACGAATCGTACCCGAATACACTTGCTTTTCCACTGACAGCCCACATCAATTCCCCTCCATCTAAAATAGGACCTACCACGTTCCACTGGGTCACGAAAATAGATGGAATATTAGAAATAAGTTTCCGAGTACTGGCGATTGACGTTTCGTTAATAATGGAACTGTCTGCGAACACGTTAATGTATTAAATTTGTTATGGCAAATTAATATGTTTATTCCGGTTGACTTAAAAGCTGTTAGGAAAATAAGTTAAATTTTAGCATATATAAATCAAATATAATTCAAATATCTATAGCTCAATATATAAGTTTAAACTTGCTTATTAATTATCAAACACGCTACTAATGTGTGAGCTATTTTTTATCTGACATACTATACATACTATGGCGGAGAGATGTCACGATACCACCGCCCACTTGACGGCGGATCTGCCTTAAAGTGGAAGTAAGACAGATCCGCAGTACAAGTGCAATCTGTCAATTGCCAATTCGCCTGCTAAGCGTGGCAATTATGAGCAACTCTTAAACTTTTCATTAAAAAAGTCCTTTGTTCAGCAGTGGACTGCTAAAGGCTGTTTATGGTGATGATGATGAAGATATAACAGTCATATATAATGCACACCGTTCTTATTGGCAACCAATGAGTATGATAATTACCACACAATTACATTACTATTTGTAAAGTAACATTGTTCGCGTAGATTCTTTAATGTGAGTATTAATCAACATAACACGGAACGAACCTTGGACTTTTTAACCGATTACCCCCAAAAAAACCCCATCAAAGTACTCAAATCCGGAAGCGAGAGGAACAAGAGCGGCTCATACATATTAATGCTTTATCTACATTATTTCGCACGTCACACGGTAATGCTCGGCTGTTTAATGTTCGCGCGGATTTTCTTTCGTGTCGATGTGACGTAATTACGTGGCACTTCGCGAATACGTGTACGTTTTTAGTATGAGCCGAGGGGTGACGTGAACTTGTAACGACCGTACGTTACGTGACGTTAATGAAGTGGGATGTAATTTTTTCTGTAAACGCCGCCCATCGGGGCTTAGATGGTAGGCTGTATTTGTAGGGCAGATAACTGTGTGGTATTTTTAATAGTTAGATTTTTAAAAGGCGTCGTATGGGGAAGTACCAGCGCTGTGCCTGTTTTCGGTTTAAGGCGCACCGGAAGCGGCTTAAATACTGACCAAAAGTTAAGTAATATTACTGAGTCTTACGCTGAATTTCTTATAGATAGGTAGGTATAAGGTAAACGTCTTGTTCACTTTCGCTGTTGCGTCATTGGTACAACATATTTGTAACCTAACTTATATTCAACATATCATTAAATAATTAGTGATCAATTTTGCATTAAATGACTAAATTTAAGTGTGTAGTTGTGCTATAAGATTATTATTACCACTAAAATCTATTAATATTTCAGTAAAAGATACACAAGTTACATGATACAAAAGTTTAAACGTAAAAAAATAAAGTATTTTTTTATCATTTAACAATATAAAAAGTAAGATTTTCATTGTAACTAATAAACATATACCCTATAACGAAAAAATCATGATACATTTATTATTCAGTTTATAAAAAGATAACTAGTCTCTTTAACAAAACAACGGTAATTGTTGAGCTGTACGGTTATTAATATTTTATTTACGTTCCATTTTCTACTGTATACTTAACGTTGTTACTAATAGACACCGCCTTTGCTCCACTTTCGTTTCAAGCAACTATATCTGCAGAGAAATAAATTAATAAACACAATTGGCCTCCGTTGAATATCTTGCGAATGAGAAACTTTCATTGTAACGTTCGGTATTAGACGTTTCTTATTTCCAGCTTTCGCCCCAATTGGAGGAGCGAAACAATAGGCATTGTTTTGTACTGAAAACTCCTTTGTAACATCTCACTTTAGTCGGTCAAAATAAACTGTTGAAAGGTGAGCTTGAGATAAGTCGAAATATAAATATTCATGCCGGTACGTGGCTAAGATTCTTGATGTTTAGCGAGTTAGAAAAGAGTTCAATTTTCGGAACTTTTGTATTATTTTATATCTTATTTAATCTTAATATACCTCAATACCTCTAACGTAGTGTTTGTGTCCTGAAAATAGGGCTTACTTTCGTAGAATTTTTAATACTATTATTATAATTGAAATATGACTTTAAAAGAATTATGAATACCTAAAATGAGTCACTATTTACATTTTTCTTTTATTGGCATGTAAATTGTGCAAAAACAAGCTAACCGTTGTAGATAAGAAAGACTTGAAATTTGATGTTCACAATAACTTACTTACATGATACGTGTCAAAAAGGTCGTAATTTAAAAAGAAAAACAATGTTTAAAATTAATAATAAATAATAAAATTAATGACATGTTTTAAAATTCAACGTTTTATGTCATTTTTATTAACACGATATTTCATATACTTGCTATATTTATTAAAATATCATATTAACTATTTATTGAACAGAATATTTTCAAGATTGAAAAAGAGTTATTGAACGCACTGAAATATTTTTTAAAATATATTGCATTTAAAAGATACTCTAAATATCTCATTAACTTTACTATTGCATTAATTTGAATGAAACTACTTATTTTTCAGGTATTTTGGGCCTTATGCGTTTAATCAGTTGTTACCATTAACTTAATTACTCTCAATTTTATATTGAGGGTATCGAATTATATGGCAGTGTGCCGGATCGGCCTGTTAAAATGTAAATCCTTTGTAAAAGTAACCTGTATTTAACAACCAATACGGTGTGTTGACTCTAGCGACAGAATTTGTACGTTTAATTCCTACCTAGGCAATATGTTAAAACAGTAAACCTGAATATTTAAATCTATGACGTATATATTTTTAACATCATATGTTCGTATATTAAACTCAAAAATAAAAACTTAACTTTAATATACATGTATGTAATTGTACTAATGTACAATTTTTGTATCACTTGACACATAGAAGGGATACATTATGCATATTCATATGATTTATGAACTGGGATGGCTTAAGCAGAATAGAGCCCATTTGTAAATAGACCCTCGTCAGAGCGTCACATCTGTTCTGTTTAATTTAGATACAACCGTTACCAATTGTATATTACAATATGGTACATAATGGAAACGGTTGATAATAATATCTCCGGTGACGTAGTCAAAGGTGATGCTATATCGCTGCTAATTAGTTACCAACATAGGTAAAATAAGGTAATTAACATCAGGTAAATGGTGTTATATGCAACATCAAGGAAGTAAGCAATATCTATATCTGTATATTGATTAAATCATGTCTTACGTAGGCCTAAATAGTATTGAAATTTATTATATTAAAAATAAGTGCCGTCGTCGTCTACTGGTAGAGGCCTATGCTTTCAAAACTGTAGGTCGTGGGTTCGGATACTGCAGGAACATAATTACTTTCGTTGTTGTCACTGGTTCATTTGGGCAAACGGATCTGATCTGAATGATCACGCGATTGCCTGTAATGTACGACTGTCCATGAGTCTGATGGACATGTGAAAAGCCTCGCGAATCTCTTTTGGGTCGTGTCAGTTATCTGTCTTAACGGCTCGTATTAATTTTGGCCCAATCCAATTAAGACAAATGCGTATTTCAATTTGTACAGAACCGTAGCTTGAGTGATAAACAGCATGTTATCAAATGACAGAGATTAGCATTATTTTTATATCATGAACTATGTTACACGAGTTATTAACCTTGGGTATAAAAATATTTCCTTGGCAAGATTAAAAAGTCGGTCCACCCACCAACCCGCATTGGAACGGCGTGTTGGCATACGGTCCAAACCCCCCTAATGAATAGGAGCGTATTGGGGGAGGCCTATGTCCAGCAGTGGACAATCACAGGCTAATGATAATGATGATGATGATGATGAAGATTAAAAAGAATCGCTAAGATGTTGTTCCGTTTAACGCATTAAACTCGTAAAATTGTTCTTTGAATTGTTTTACGAAACGTTACTTTATAAAAAGGCGAAATCGAGAACATTCGATTGACAAGAAACGTTATGTACTTAGCCCCTTTTCAATGATATGAATGGGGAATAATTTCGCATCGAACGGTGGCTCACGCCATATTTGCTTTTAACTAAATTGGATTGTCTGATTGGACGATGTAGACACATGGCAATAGCGCGGGAATGTATTCGGTGAAATGTTTTTGCGCCGTGTTTTATAATGGACGATATATAAATATACATATATTAAAAATAGACATATAAAGCACTCTGTTAATAGTGAAATAGCGTTACTTGACTTATAAGCGATTTATTTATGTACGTACTACGAGCTATTGTTTCAGAAGCCCAGTGGCAAGGTATCGCTTTGTAAGTTAGAGTATAAGACTTGGATTGTGTTGTTTTTAAATACAAGACATGTTAAATTATTCGGTTTTAGTTACATTAAATTATTCCTAATATTCCTATCCTTAATCAGTTTCTATAACAGGTCAAGTCACTTCATACTTTTTAACTATATGTAAATTTTTTTACCTTCGTCCATGTGTATCAATTGTTACGATCGTACGTATATTGCGTATTAATATTTTTTACACGCTTATTGGTTCAAAAATAAGAACGCGTGCGCTTCTGGTCCCATTATTATTTGACATTAGACTTTGTTGACGTTATTTCTTCATTCCATTTGACTTAATTACAGTAACAGCGTCCAACAACACTTACTCAAATGGTTTTCATCCGAAATGGATACAGCGGTAACATTTAATTGTCTTCTAGACTAAGGTTCTTATGAATTCTTTGCCTGGGCTTATACCAAATTTATATAAATAGTGTTACTCTTAGCATAGATTCGCTTTATTCAAGCAGGAATATGTTGTAACGATTAACTTTCGGCCTCGTTCTGTTTCAAGTTACGATAGGGCCCAAGTTTTAGTTAATAGTATTAAACTACATAATATGAGACCAGAATTCTCACAGAAATGATTTTCGTTGCAATATAAATCTTAAAATATAATCCATTTGCATAAACTAGATTTATAACACATCTTCTTTCACTTTAATATTATTTAATACTAAAGTTATGAAAAAATATTTTTTATGGAGTAAATAGAATAAATTAAAATAAAAAAGTAATAACTTAACAGCAATACAAGTTTATAATATTATAACTAGCAATAAAGTTATTTTCATACAGTAATCTCTAGATGTAATAAGCCCATATTCATTTTACGTCAATAACACTCAAGGAGAAACTTTATAAGTTGTTATACAATAATACATTATGGAGTCTACATAATACATTATTAAGTATAGGTTTAACACTCTTTTATTACTTTTGTTTTGCTTAAAACGATCTTTACAATCTAGCATTGAAAATATTTCAGATACAAAGTTAATGAGATTCTTTCTTTGAAACTGTTTTAAAAGCATCTGATCTAATGAATATTAAATGTTTTTATTCCTCTAGATCATTGGTTTGTAGCAATCAATGCGGTTAATAATTGCGTCATAACTATAATTTTTTTATATCATAAGAATAATACTAAAAAAAAATAATGTAGTATGTGAGTAGTACACGTACTTTTATTAGGTACTGGTAAGCTTCAACCGTACAACTAACTTTAGGTTTATATCTAGCTTTTTTTAAGGAAAATGTAGCCTAAGTTTCTCCCAGCAAGTTGAGCTATTTTCTAGTAAAAATTCCAGAGATTAGCTAGAACAAACAGGAACAAAAATTTTAAAACATATTGTTTTGTTCTATGTATCAGTTGCATATGTAATAATTTACAAGCAGTTATTTTAATGTTAACTGCCTCCGTAGTAGTCCTAGTACTATTGGCGTGTGCTTAGAAACCGGAGGTCGTGGGTTCGAATCCTGCGGAGACTCAACAAATTTAAATTGTTGTTCCCTAGTTGGTTAGGGCAATTTGGGCCGCTCACCCAATTGTCTGAAAAGTAAGATGATCCATGCGTCGGATGGGCATGTAAAAAGGCGGTCCAATGGTGTAAACCCGCATTGGACCAGCGTGGTGGGATACGGTCCAAAACCCCCCCTAATTACGAAGGCATAATGAGCGGACGCCTATAACCAGCTGTGGAATTACACAGGCCGATGAAGATGACTTATATCATAGGTAAACAAAGGCTAACAACATTTTGTACCAGTCTACCTTTTAGACATATTTATAAGAAAATTGAACTTTAATTAAATTGAAAATTGAATTGAACACGTTTGCATAAGTAATGCACCCGTGCAAGATATCTCTATAGCAATTTATAAACTCAAATAAGATAAGATGCATACCATAATTTAATTTATTACTGTAATATCTTACGAAATATATGTACTTGTAGTCGATTATTTTTTCATATATAAGAACCTCCTATTAAGCTTCTCATTTAATATATTCAGTATATTATACAAATAATGTGATTACCATCACCATCAGAGTGTGTTAGTCCACTGCTGAACATAGGCTTCCCCAACTGCAAATAATGTGATTCACGGAAAATTATAAAATTTCGAATATTAGCCTTATATTAGCTTAAAGACATAATTTAGTTATCTAATATGTACTCTCACTGATATGATAAGGTTAAAACTAAGCAGTACACTAAAATTAGCTAAATCGGATATAACGTTAAGATATTAAACATTGCGATAAATATTAATAGGAAATAACATTGAAAGGGCACCGTTCCACGTTCGCTTTTAGCCAAATTGGATTATGCGATTGGCTGAAGTGGGGAAATAATGCTAATACATATGAATAACTTTAATACTCGTGGCTCGGGTAAGAGAATACAGATTTAGCGCTGTTCACAATAAAAAATCAGCACATGATCGTAAAGCAAGTTTCTCTAGTTTTTACGTAAGTTCAAAAAATGTATGTATTATCGTTAATGAGTTCATGTGAAAGGAGGTATTTAATGACTTATACTAAACGAATAAAACAGACATAACTGTTTTCAAGTTTTAAATAAACTAAGATGGATTCTAAAGACGACTTTTTATTTATCAGTACATTAAACTAGGAAATTTGCGCTCTTGCATTTTTTTTCATATCTTTAAAACTTTGCAACGGATTTTAAAGCGGATTTTTAATAGATGGGTTTACATTTTTTGTGCTTATACTGCAAATTCTAGCTGAATCAAAACAATGAACTGTATTGTACACCTTTAAATATAAACAAAAAAGTCCGCGATGTATATGTCTAGGACTTAAAAATAACGTAATATAAATAAATACTGCATCAATACCTATCTACTGAAGCAGCTTAAATTTATTATACATTTTATACAAATAAATATGGCTGTTTACAACATTACAGACAACATACTAACTTAAATTAATATTAAAAGGTATTACACATATCAGCAATGCACCCGTGCGAAGCCGGGGCCGGTCGCCAATTCTATTTGAAATTCTATATATTTAATAACTTCCTACTATAACCATCCTAAACTAAATCTTCAATTCATCCCATCAATCAAAGAAATTCAAAGCAGCTTGTACATTTATATTGATACAACGACAGCTATTTTTTTATTCTACGGAAACATATCATAAGCAATTTTCTTTACCATTTATATTGCGTTGACTGCTTCTTGACCACAGAGTAAAAAGGTTGATAATGTATCGATTAAATTCAAACAAAGTGAATAGTCATCATCGGCCTTGTGTTAGTCCTACTGAACATAGGCCTCCCCTAATGCACGCCTTCTCTATTTAGGGGGTTTTTAGACCGTATCCCACCAGGCTGGTCTGTTGCGTGTTGGTGAGCGGACCGACTTTTACATGCCCATCCGACGCATGGATCATCTTACTTTTTAGACAATTGGGTGATCGGCCCAAATTGACCTAACCAACTAGGAAACAACAATGAAAATGTTGAGTCCCCGCTGGATTCGAACCCGCGACCTCCGGTTTCTAAACACACGCTCTTAGCACTAGGCTATGGAGGTAGTTATAAAGTGAGTATATTCTGTAAAACTAGTTTGAAAAAAATTTCACATATATTTGTAACAATGATTCTGGAATTCAAATGAATAAAACAATATATCCGCCACTAACGTATAGGATTTCTCTTTTTGTCCAAGAAATATTATCTATATTACAACAGTAACTTTAAGGAAAATATCAAAGTAATTGTAACACACGAGTTCAATCTTATTTTGCTATTTTAATAAAGTTTATCTTGCTTTCACACTCGATCTGCGTCCTCGATATATATATATATAGAAATGTAAGTTAACAATTCCATTAGTTTCAGTGCTCGAAGTATAATTGATTGACGTTACTATATCGGTACTTGGGATACTGTTAAATTGAGATGCCGAAGTTTTAGCTCGATCAATGGTTAATATTAAAGTAATAAAGCATTGATGCAAGATTCCACGGTTTAATGCGTACATCTTATGACATTTAATTAATGATAGCATTTATAGAGGCGAAAGTTGTTACATGATTGTAAAAAAAAATCATATGAAATTTGGCAAACAAGTAGGGAGGGTGATAATAAGAAATTTTAATTTTACAAAAACCTGACAAAGGACTTTACATTTCTGTCTAATTTGCGGCACTGCGGCATTATGTTATTAGCATGTTGTCTTTACTTAAAAGCCAGCAATATTAGATTAAAGCTAAGCTGAATAGGTAGAATAAAAGGAAACATCAATTATTCTACATCAGCGTGAATGACTACCGAATTATACTTTATCATGCATTATTAATGTTATCGGACGGTAACTGAATATATTGCGAAACACTCACGCTCAGATTTTCTTAAATTTATGAATGATGATAAAAGCATAAAGCTTATACCTTGAGTAAAGAAGTTTTCGTATTACCTGCAAATAGAAAATTATTATTAGTAAAGTACTTTATTGCTTTATTATATAGTGTTTGAGATTTACGATTAAATTAAATCATCATGATCATCAGCCTGTGTCAGTCTGCTAGACATAGGCTTCTCCTATTGCACGCCACCGCTTCCGATCTTCGGCTTTTCTCATCCAGCCCACACCGAACATTGTCGTCATATAACTACCACTGCCACTTCAGCTTACTTATCTGATGGGCTTTATCGGTGACTCTGGTTTTCTTACGGATCACATCATTGCTGATGCGGACCTTCAGAGATACGCCGACATAGCCCTCTATATAACTCGCTGACCGACTTTAAATTAGTGGACCATTCCAACCGTAAGTCAACTAGACTCGGCACGTAGGTCCTCACAGGTAGGATGCAAATTATATCTAATGATTTGCGTCCTACTGACCGTTTATTACAATTTACTGTGTCTACGTTTCATTAGGATTCTATTATGTAGTAGGTTTATTGAACTTATTTACATCTTAAGTCACCAATTTTACTGTCATAACCTACATGTTTTAAAGTATATGAGGATGGATCAAACACAATATACACAACAGTAAGAACGTATGTAAAATTAAAAAGAAAAACCGTAATCAACATAAAAGTTGACAAAACGAAATCCCGTTTGAACCGAAGTTTGTAGCGGAAGGTGTCGGTGTTTATGACAGTTTTATAAGGGACATGACAAAACGATAGTAATATTTGGACACCCCAATACGTAATAGCATATACATTTTATATCATGAATATTTTTTCTTATTCATTTATCTTTTATATATCCGTAACCATTTTTGAAGGTTTTTTTGATGTTTTGTTTCCGTATTATTTATTAATAATACATTTTATAAATATTTTTATGCTGCCTCCGTAGCCTAGTGGTAAGAGCGTGTGCTTTAGAAACCGGAGGTCGTGCGTTCGAATCCTGCGGAGATTCAACAAATTTTCATTGCTGTTTCCTAGTTGGTTAGAGCAATTTGGACCGATCACCCGATTGTCTGAAAAGTAAGATGATCCATGCTTCGGATGGGCATGTAAAAAGTTGTGTCCACCTACCAACCGCATTCGACTAGTGTGGTAGAATAAACGGTTTAAAAACCCCCCTAAATGGAATAAACGTGCATTAGGTGAGGACTATATCCAGCAGTGTACCACAGGCGGATGATATATATATATATTGTATGTTAATATTTTATTAGAAAATGACAGTTAAAGACAATATTTTACCATTCATCCTATAATTCTGTAGAAAAAAATAAAAATCACTCATTTAGAAATATAACTATTTTCTTAATTTTATGTTCATAGATGATATTAAGTGTCACAGTTAAAATTACAAACTTTCGAAATAAAAATAACATTTTCTGTGTTTGATTAAAATATAATAAGCAAATGTTAATTATTTTCTTTATTATTTTACCCTTTACAATGGCTATTTAATAACCGTTTTAATCAATTGATATCATACAATGATGATATCAGTAACAATAATGTTATTGGTATCCGCATAAATTACTAATTACACCGTGAAATTGAATTATTTCGCATTATGTCACGGTAACGATAAAATATGTGCGTCATGATTTAATTGGCCGGCCATATTGGTTTTGAATAATTATCCACTTGTACATTGTTCTATACAAAAAGAAATGAGACATGATGCAAAACTATGAACAGACAACTATCAGATATTACATTATTTCTGTTTATAAACATGTATTTTGTAATCGAAGATAATATGCGAGAAGATGTTGTAAAGTTAGTTTACCTAGGACAATTAAACAGGTTGGGTAAGTCTAAGTTCGTCGCAGTAAAGCCAGCGAAGTCAAGAATCCAATTTCGGAACTTTCGGGAACATTCGGGAAGTTTCGGCATATCGTCCGGTCTGATATCATTAATATTAGAACAGTCTTCAATCACAGTGTGTCGTTGGAGATAACCTAAGAAGATGAAGCTATTCTCAATACAATAAATAATAAAAATCTGAGTTAGTATATTAAATAAGACTTTGTGACGAAATTTATTGACATATCTAAGGCTGCGATCGGTATTTCGTTGTAAGGATCAATATGTGGTTTAAAATTGAATGATAGCAAACTGATATGGTTATGGGATGTTGATAACCATTTAACTGTCAACGACAAATGGATTACCGACTTTAAACTCTAATCTCCTCCGCCTCTAATTATTTTTGGAAGCCAACGGAAAAGGTTAGTGCAATAAGCAATACGTCTTAAAACAATTTAGTAAATAAGATATCAATAAAAAGAAATACACACACTATTAACTTATTAACAATTCTACATAACCATATATAAATACAAATAGCTACCAATTTTATATTTTTCATTTGAAACATATTCCTTGTTTTTTTTAACCACTTTTCTCTTTTCATCTCGCTTTTTGGTAATATCCAAGTATACAGCTGGCCATGCAAAATGACTGGCATCGTGAACGATTAATTCTGCATAAAAAAAGGGTGCGAGAGTGAAAATTGGGCAATAAATAATTGATCAACACAATACTTTCCATATTGATTGCGCGTGAAATATAGAGGCTTGTATGAACGGGATTTTGTGGATCGGTCATTTGTCATACGTTTATTTGGCATTGCGAAACGTCGGTACGGTATACGGGCGAGTCGTGTAATTAGCCTTCAGTGTTTTTTTGTTACCGATCGTGAAATTAATCGAATAAATTTCGGATACGCATATGACAACGACGATTTTATATGCAGAATGTTCAACGGTGAACATTTTTATTGGGTTTTTTCGTTTTGATAATTAACCGCTTTGTATAGTGGAACAAATTATATAATTAAATTATTTTTTTCAAATTCGAATATATTTGTTCAATATAGAAGTGTAACACTCGCTTATTGATTGATAAGGACGCTACCACCTAATCGAATGGATGTTTTAGAAGACAAAAGGTTAGGTAGAAGCCAATTATATTTAATATGACACAGACATTTACTTTTGATGAATTCAGTAAAAGGTTAAACACACTTGAAATCGGTTTTAGAGCCAACTAGTTTCGGACCTATTGGAGGTCCTTTATCAGGACGTGGGATAGCTCCACGGTCGCTTCCGTCTCGCACATACATTAATAGTTATATCTATGTGCCGCATTCTACACTCGGCACTTGATTTTTGTCTTCCAATTTCCTTGTACACGTCTTTTTTTATTCGGCAGTATTCATTACTTATAATACTTACTTGTTGCTTACAGTAAAGGTCGTCCGGTATGTTTAAACGTATTTTTGATAAAACTTGTAAAGTAAAGATTGCAATAATAATTGTTTCTACCAAGAAATATACTAACTAACAAGTTTAAAGCAAAAATATACTGTCTAAACTTATTTAAATCGTTGTCAACCGCTTCGTAGGTAAATATGTGTATGTCAACCAATGGAAAGTGCTTTTTTTACGTGCATACTCTCCATTAAAAAGGAATCACAGGTGAATTGCAAATCCGTGGACGTCTAATGCAAATAAATGTACGCGAGTATCACTTTGAAAATGTTAATTGAGTGGCCGGGAGCCAGCTCGTCTCATGCATAAAAGATACATCGAAACTTAAACGATCAAGGGAGTGCTTCCAGAATAATCTACAGGGTGTTTTATTCGATTTGCACTCTCGAACGGACCCTTGTCTACGTTATACTCGTGAATAACACGGGCACCACTTTGTTTAGATAAGGGAAATGTAATTGTCACGCAGTACGTACTATAAACAGCTCAGGAGCTACATATTTAGCTTATAGCTATGTTTTTTCGAGAAATAGGAATAATTCAGCATTATGTAACAACATGTAATCCGAATGCATGTGTGTATGTATTTGAAATGTCAATGAAACTTTTGTAGTTATAACATTAAAGCTTTCTTTATCTTTTGTCCCTTTAAATAAAAAAAAGTATAAAACGAGTACTATGAACATAAAATAAAGATGAAACTGCGTGTTTTTAACAACGCTTGCAAAATATTTACCTCCCTATTACAGAATGTTTTGTTTCATGAAAATTGAAATGTTTAGCAACTAGTTTCATTATGATACATTCAAATAGGTATAGGCGACGATACTCGAACTTAATCGTCCTACTCTAATTGATGTATTAAGTCCTTCGGGAAGGTTGTGTTGAGATGCTTGTCTTAGTGTCTAATTCTATTTAGGAGTCTTAATGTGCAAAGCAATAGGTATTCAAACAACGGAGCTTGAGTAGACGCGTGTGTTAATTGGGCACAAAGCTTTGTGTAACCAAACCTATATTGATTTCGTTATATTTGATAGCAAAACCTTAAAAATTAAGTTTTACAAAAGGCGGTTAATTGCTTTTGGGCATTCTCTACCAGTAAATTACTGCAGGTGCAGCAATCTATAAATATTCTTAATCTATTGCGTCTTAATTTTATGCATGCATTAATTAATCACAAAGCACTTCATCATCATCATTAGCCTGTGTTAGTCCACTGCTCGACATAGGCCTCCTCCAAAGTAGGCCTTCGAAATTGGGGGTTTTTGGACCGTATCCCAACACGCTGGTCCAACGCGGGTTGGTGAGTGAACTACTTTTTACATGCCCTTCCGACGCATGGATCATCTTACTTTTCAGACTATTTATTGTATTGCTATACGTAGTTTATTAAAGTTTCATCCGTCGTTTGCAGAGATTATTTTTAATATAATTTTTTATGTCTCAAGAAAGTTTGAACAATCGCAGGTATTATTCAAACACATGTGTCCGGGAAATGCAAATCTATAGATGTGAGTATCACTTTGAAAATGTAAATCGAGTGGTCCCATTCAGTCACTGTTCATGCATAAAAGATGCCACCGAAGGCACCCTTGCACGATCGAGGGTGCTACACTCCGGTCCAGTCAGTTTATGGGACGCTAATTCGATTTGCCTTCAGAAATCTTAACCCCGTTTTTGGTAGTTAGCCGATTTCCGCCCCTTTATTAAGTTGAAACGTTTTGACGTGTTTGAATTAAATTTGCATTTTCTAATGTTTACACTGACGCTTGGAATGGGACTAGCGTTAGCTTGCATTGAATGCAGTAGATTAAAAACTAGTAAAGTTAGAGTAATGATAGAGTAGTACATGAGTTTTTGTAAACTATTGTATTAATAAATGTAAATTAATGAGAAGAGTAGCCATGATTTTGTAAACAAACGCTGTCACGGCTTATTGAGTTTCATTTGTTACAAATCCTGTAGAAGGAATAATTACTTTCAAGTCTGCATTAAAAGATTAGGGTATAAACTAGTCAGCATATGCATAACTTCATTTAGTCCAAAAACTATAGAATTATCGCAAGTACGTAATAATAGTTGACAAATCTAGTAAACTTAGCATAAATTATTTATATATATGGGTTCCCTACGACATCATCATATGCCTGTGATAGTCCACTGCTGGACGTAGGCCTCCACTAATACATTTTTATCCATTAGGTGGTTTTGGACCGTATTCCACCACGCTGGTCCAATGCGGTTGGTGGGTGGACCGATTTTTGACTTTTAATTTTTGACGCATGGATCATCTTACTACCAGACAATTGGGTGATCGGCCCAAATTGTTCTAACCAACTAGGAAACATAAATGAAAATTTGTTGAGACCCTTCAGGATTCGAACGCACGACCTCCGGTTTCTAAAGCACACGCCCACACCACTAGGCTACGAAGGCAGTTATATTCATAATTAATGACCCTAAGACATGATTAAGAACAATATATTGTATTATAATAATTAATAAGATTTTTTATACAATGCAGTCCAAAAGTTTGCATACTATGGAGCTAATATAGCTACTTATAGAAAACATTCCCTTTGTCATCTTCCCAGCAGGTTTTCTGCATTCAAATCGTGCTTCTCGCATGATTATAGAATACTAGATAGAAATAGAATAGTGAATTGAATTTCAATAGGTAGAAAATTTCGCTCTTGCCTCGTAAGTAGGCACTCGAGTCTTCAGGGCATGGACATCCTTTAGAGCAGTTGCGCTATTCATTTTTACTGTTACTGAAAGCAATCGCTGAGCTTTACTCGGTGACATTTCAGTTTAAAAACGGAAATATTTTTCCAAATATTTAAATTTATTTAAAGGCCGATCTTAATAATATCTAATCATATTAAATCTAAACGGCACCACATAAATAATAGAACAGTTGTATTTATAGAAAGTGGGTACCTTCCTTGGCTTGCATAATATCAATTTTTAGTAAAAATAATATTCAATATATTTTCGATAAAGTAATAGAAAATTTAATAAGAAATGCAACTAAAAACGAAAATCGAAACAATACATAAAAATAAATCACTATAAAACTAGTTTTTTTAGGTTATAGAGCGATAAAAGTTGAATTTAAACTCAATCAAATAAAGTACCTGAGCGACGAAATAATTATTCCTTCCCAACTTTAACATGCAAACACACATTTTGATAAGCTTACAAAAACACATTAAAAACAAATACATACACAAGCTAATGGCACTGTTTGTACAATTCAAACGAACACATAATGGTGTGACCACACTTTAGAGCATTCCCTACCTTTATTTAACAATGTTGCTTCAATTTCTGTTTGGGCACGGAAGGTTGACAAACAATGTGTCGCAGGGGACGGCCAGTTCAAACACGACTTTGTCCCGGTCAATTAACGATCACACCCGACTTTAAACATGGCCACCATAGAACTATGAAGCCTATACTTACTTTACTAACTACGTTTACCGTCACTAGTTCAAATTAAATACAGTCAGATCGTAGTAATATCATAATTGCGAATGTTTATACGGAAGAACGTAAACGTAAATATATAGGTTTTATTAAATAAAATGACTTTACGGATTTTATCGCGTTTATTTTAATTTTTTTAAATTCCCTACGTTTCGAACACTTTCCAGCGGCCGTGGTCACCGGGTAGACTTATTAAACTTATTTAATAATGTATAATATTCGCGTAAACAATAGAAATAATTACATAGGTTTTTGTTACACTTTAAGGAAAAAAATAGTTACAGTAAATATATTGTTACGTAACGTTTTTAACCTGTAACAATGGAGTTCAGCTAGTAGAAAGTTTCAAAGTTACTACACTTACACATTTATAGGCTTACTGTAGTAACATAGTGAAATTTATGTGTATTTGCGTAATATTACTAGAAGTAAAAGAACGCAAACCTCAAAAACTTACGCTAATATACATAAAAATTTTAACTAATTTTTATTCATAACTTCAATTTGAAATATTCACAAATCTCATAATAATTAAAGAAGGATTACTTCTTTCATATAATATTTATAGGTATAATATGAATCCTTAACCCACCTTGAAGTAAACCTGTATTGGCCCTCTCTGATAAAAAGTACACAAAATAAGCCTATTCCTTTAACACTTGGTTGAACCTGAATAGCGAGCGAGGCTCTTTCTAATTAAATTATACGATGTCAATAGAATTTCGGGGCCCGAATGATTTATACTTTATCAGAAATTTAATAAAGCCCGTTAATACGTTTCTAGTTGGAAATTATAAATGAAAGCTATATCTAACGTTTAATTAACTGATAATTAAAAGACGGACGATTTTATTATGTATTTAATAAAGACATTATAATAACATGATGGAGTGAGGACATTCGCCGAAAATCGGAAGCGGTCCAGCAGTGGACTGACATAGGCTTAGAAATTACCATGTTTATAGACGTTAATCTTGGGCTATGTTTAGTGAATTTTCTTTTGAAAAATGCATTACGTAAAGGTAAACTGAGTAACGCAACGGTTTTATAATTATGAATAGCTTAATACCTTTTGTACTTTATCTATTGTAATTTCTAACAAAAAGTGATTCTAAAATACATTTGTATGCTTTCAATACGTAAGCAATTTAAACTTCCTTAGTGGAAACGAACTCAAGATAATTTCATGTTTAGAAATATTGTAACTTAGTGGAAAAGTTAGGCACACTACGCGGAGTCCCATTCCTTCTCGGAGTTTTTACATTGTAAAGTTAAACGGTAGCGGAGTAGTTTAAAATAGGGTTTCCGGTAACACCGACTTCGTGAAGCGAGATTAGCACGGGAGTTGAATTTCCATTATACGTTTTTATTATTGCACTGCTATATTATATGTATATATGAATATTATATGAATATTATAGAATATTTATATAATCTATACAATAACATATACGTCACTATCAACAACAAGTTATCAGCCTGAATAGTCCACTGCTGACATAGGCCCCTATACCCTATCCATTAGAGGTTTTGGACCTATCACCAGCTGGTCAATCGGGTTGGTGGGTGGACCGACTTTACATGCCCATCGACGCATGGATCATTTATTTTCAGACAATTGGTGATCGGCCCAAATTGCCTAACTGACTAGGTTAACATAAAATTACTTGAGTCCGAGTTGAAACCTCGACCTCGGTTTCTAAGCCACACGCCTATACCACTAGGCTACAGGCATTCTACGCATATATACATCTAGAATTTAGGCCGATAACTCATTGTCGGAAAGTAAAATGGTCCATGCGTCGATAGGTCTTTCCACCACAATCCCACATTGGACCAGCGTGGTGTGTTACGTTCCAAAACCCCCTAATGGATAGGGTGTAGTAAGGAGGGTCTAGTCAGTGGAATATCAGAAGCTGATCTTGATGATGATTATCATGATGATGTACAGAACATATTTCAACGAAGGTATGTGTTTAGTTCAACGAAACGCAAAATAAGGAGCGAGTGTATTAGAACTTAACATAGGTTACAATGTTTTTACATTATTTATAATACTGACAGAATTAGCCGTTTTTCTTATCCGAAAACTTTGTACGACATCAGAATCTAAGTAAACTGAATCAATTACGCTATCTTTGAGAACAGCGTCGCTAATATAATAAATTATATTAAATTATAAAGAAAATAACACCAAAAATATTTAACGATCCCCAGACACGGGAAGAATAATGTTGGTTCAGTGTTAAAGCCTTGAGAGTTACAAAGGGCGCTTTAGATTTCAATATTATTATTAATGGTTCCGTAGGAATGTTTTAGACTCGCTGACGTTAACAATATTGAAAGAATCATCTTTCTTAGCGTTGTGGAAATTTTGTTTGAGTGAAATTTTATCACGGTGCTATTTATCAATAGTGAATAATAACCAAATTTATGACAAGGTGACCTGAAAACTTTTTAATATAATCTGATCCTTTTAAAAAATAGCAAGCTAACCCGTATCGAACAAGAATATCGTAACAAAATATTGTCTTGTAACTATATATTTCACATAGTAACAAGACGATTCACTAAACCTACTTTTTCATTTTGTTAATATACTAGCGACCCGCCCCTGCTTCGCACAGGAGCTATGCTGATAGAAAATATACCAACAATATTAAGCATGTGTTATACATAAAGCTTCGTCTTCAATCACTCCATTTATAAAAATAAAAAAAGGCATCGAAATCCGTTGTGTAGTTTGTAAGATTAAAGCATACATGGGGATATATGGACAGAGAAAGCGAATTTGTTCTATATTATGTAGTGATGTACGGAGTTTTTTCTACGTTAAAGCGCAATACAATATAAATACTCGATTAAACAATGGAAAATATATATAATTTTTTATTTAAAGTAGAGACGATAGGAACAGGACGTTCGCCTGATTGTAACCAATACGTCTTATTATATTATATAAAAACATTATTTCTTTTCTCATAATCATTATCAGAATATTGCTTTATTTTCTATTTGATGATGCCTACTCTTGATAACTGAATTGCGATGATCGCTAGTTCTCTTATAGGCGGGCTCTATGAACGCATTTCTTCACTGTCATAGATTGAGTCGCAGTTTATGCTCAGACTCGAAATGGGGATAGTGTATTGATTTATATACTCATATTAATTATATTTTTCTGCCATATATCAAACACCCGTCAAACATGAGACTATGTATGTCTAATTACTATCTAGTTACATGTGTAACTTAAGTTTCAAAATTGATTTTTAGCACATATAAAAACATTGTTAAAAAAACAGTTTGAATACTCGCCGAATAAATAAATTCGCCATAGGATTTGTACAAAACTAACAAGCGACTATTACTTAAGAAGAACTTTAGTTTGTGATTTAATTCGATATAAAATCTTCAACTTTCGCGCCTATTAATAAACGAAATCAGGTTCGCGCCGTAAATACGGACACAAAAACATACAGCCAACGTGCACAAAGAAAACAATGTAAAAGTCGGCGGCAATAGGAGCGACAGCGCGTTTTGCAAAAATTGCCACAATATATTAGTCGCGTTGATAGAAAAAGTTGCCAGGACAAAAATGGAAGTGCCCGTTCGCAAACTCATCGTGACTTGGAAATCTATACATACGTTGTACACTGTTGTACACTGAACTGGTTTTACAAATATATTAAAACGGGTAACTTGAGCACAATAGAAACATAAAAGCGATTTTTTATGTATAAACGATAGTATTTATAGGTTAGAACAGGGTTAATAGAATTACATACAAGCTATTTTCGACGACTTTTTTTTAAGTGCTTTTATTTAAAAATGCTTACTTCGGTAACCTATTTAATAGGGCAATTTGTTACGAAACAACGATAATTTTATTTAATGATCCTGTACTAATTACAGCATTATCGATCAAATCCTGAGGCTGATCTAAATTAGTTACGTACGCAGAGCACAATTGTACTCGCAAACCTATATGCATGCGTTCCGGTTTAATGATGTCTGTAGCTAATAATGATACCAAAAAAAAAGGCGGGTCGCATAAGTGATGTCGCAAGTCTTGTTCGGCTTATAGCTTTATTTATAATAAAAATACATTGATTTTCTTCAAATGTAAATAAAAAACCCGAATAGTGGTTCTAGGTAGATTCCTGTCTCGAGTATGCGAAGTATATGAGAAAGTATCTTATCCCTAGATTAATTAATGAAATACCGACCGACGTAATGAATAAAATTATACAATGCAATATTAAGCCTGTTTTAAATCTATTTTCTAATTAATAATCTTTAAAATAGCTTTGTAATTAATAGTTTTCTTCACCTTTTATTTATTTCTCTTAACCATATTTGTTATTAGTTTAATAGTTAACAATTAGTTATTATTGTTAATAAATAGTGGTAACATTTTTGTGTTTGCTACTTTTTATTATAAATGTTTTTTTTAAGAAAAGAAAACCTTTGCAATATTCTTACAACGAAACTTATACCCTACTGTACATAGTAAATTTTAGTATTTATAAATGAAAATTAATATAAGCTATTAATTTGTTTTTAGCATTAGCACAAACCTTAGTGGTTATTTTTGTGCTATCTATTTAAAAAATAAAAAAAATGAAGTAGTAATGAAAAAGTATTTGTGGCAATTTACTACTAACTTAAAAGCTTAAATGAAATATTTTTTTATTAACTTACAATTATACAAAATCTGAATAAAATGGCAGATATAGTACAACATCTTATGTTTATTTAAAAATATTTATGAAAAAGGATAAGATTCCGTGGGAATAAAAAGACAAAACTCGCCACGGCTAGCGTATTGTTTTATTTTGCCTAATGCACAAAGGCGTCATGGCGGAAATGTTCCAAAAGTGATAACTTATTTAGACCCCCACAAAAACAAGATGGCGACAAAAACGCGAGCAAATTCAGATTATATTAAAAAGTTTTATTTATAACGTCGACGCTTTTGTTCAAAGTGGAACAAGGAGACATTCTGCCAGGAAATTTTTTATTCGTTATAAATAAAACTTTTCATATTCTTGTTTAAGAGACACATTTTTTTCTTTTTTTTTGTCGCGTACTTTCTATTTAATAAACGGATAAGAAATTTTAATTTATCTCTCAAATTGAATAAGTAAAAAAAGAGTAAATAATTCTTGAGTTACTAACACAAACAAAATTAAGTTTGCTAATATGAAAGCACATATTCAGAAAATCTCTCATACTATTTAGAAAAAGTCTCGATATAATCTTGCATGCATTACACAAACTAAATTATTTTGTAATTAAAGCATATTGTTTATATTTTTCTGCTGACATGTACGTAATGTAATATTTCAGTGTTTGATTGGCTTTATTGAAATTACGCAACAGAAATGGTATGTTAAAAACGCACGGCAAAACTAAATAACTTAAAAAGAGGTAGTAGAATTGCTAGAAAAATTATTTGGTACCTTTAAAAAACTATGGGACACTGCTTAGTCGATCAAAATTAATTAAAATCATTCATTTCACGTAGAAAATTTGCAGTTAATTAAAGCGTCCAGAAGTAGCTTAATTTTACTGTACAGTCTAAGCATCTTTAAGCTTTTATTGCACGAAAAGTTTTTTTACGTTTTCTCTGTTCAAATGGCGTTCGAGATTGCATGCTGCGCTCCATTTTGTGGATTAGATATCGATAAAAAGTTTGCTTGTAGTGTTAAAGAAAAACCATTTTACGGATTTCTAGAATACTCAGTGCTACTTTAATGTTATGTATCCGACGCTATTGTTTAAAAAAGTAAAGCATAAAATACTTTACCGTAATTTAATGGGATTTAAATTAAATTTTTAATATTAAATTTGAATCCTTGCTTTCTTTTTACAAGAAATCATCAGCGATCCTTTTGAAAAAGTGTAAACAGCCTGTGTTAGTCCACTATCCCAGCGCGCTAGCCCAATTAAAGAATGAAGTCATTGATATATTACGCTATTAAAGTCAATTAGTTATGCGTAACAAATTATATTTTTTGTCTTTTTTGGAAAAAAAAATATTGTACCGCTTTTCAAAGCATTCATAGCGCGATTTCATATATATTGAGCTCCTTTAGTCAAATCAGTTATCAAACGTCTAAATCATGTTTAAAGAACCTTTGCTAACTTTTAACTTCTTATTTTTAACCAATCAGATGTTAATTTGAACCTAATTTTTTCCTAATTAAGGTAGCTAAGAGAAAAACCTTGTACTTCACTAGTACCTAGATTATTTTCTTTCACACTTTCGACCACGCTTTAATACTATCATCATCATCATCATCATCATCAATAACCTGTGTTAGTCCACTGCTGGACAAGGGCCTCCCCTTATGCACGCCTTCTCCATTAGAGGGCCTTTGGGCTGTATCCCACCACGCTGGTCCAATGCGGATTGGTGGGTGGACACGACTTTTTACATGCCCATCCGACGCATGTATCATCTTACTATGCATATTATTCGAACTCACGACCTCCGGTTTCTTAAGCAATAGCCTATACCACTAGGCTAAGGAGGCTGTCATTAATACTTGGTCATAAAATACCAAACTTTGACTAGTCTTAATTTTGTTATCCTCTCTTGTCTCCGAAATAATGAGGCGGGACAAGTTGAGCTTATGAATGTAAAAGCTTTCTCTCGAGAGGGTTTCGCTAATGGTGACGATAATGGGTTATAAAATCTAATAGAGATCTTAAACCTTGCTATGAGTAATTATTATGACTAGTTTGCCCCGAATGTTGAATCTTTAGATAATAATTGTGATAGCGTAAAAGGTTGTGTAACATAACTTATTACATAATATAACCTTTTGTGAAAGCTGTCCTGTAAAACTGTAAGAGAATAATAACTGATTAAACTGAAAGACATAGGTTTTAAATAATGCGGAGAAACACATTTTCATCACACAATGCACACAGATACAGGTACATGTTATTGGGATAAATCTGAGAGATGACAATCGACACACCGTCTAAAATAATTTGAAACTAGGAGTCAATACTTCAAACCATTATACCAACCAATTCTTACCTTTATTATGTTTAAAATGATTATTATTGTCTCTTGTAAAACTTATTATAGGGTTTTGCAATAAAAGGAAGAAGGTGAAGTTTGAATATCGTTTTAAATGCTAAACGTGAAACCTAATTTCATATCCTTGAGCTAAACAAATGACGGCACAGCAGCCAGGCAGAAATTAAAAAGTCCTGGAGGGCCGGAGGAGCATTGTCTCGTCTTACGCCTTTAAGAGGGAGAGGCTATTGCATTGTCAACCCGAGCTTCGTGGTACAATGCAATCTAATTACGCTTCCAAAGTTATTGCAGCGAGGAAGAATGCAATTACCTATTTTCTATTATACTTAACGTAACGCGGCTTTAAATAATAACCATTCAATGCTGCCTTTTCACGTTGAGCTATTGTTCAGTTTTATTTTTGTAAGATGGCGTTTGTTGTATTTACAGTGAATCTTTTTTCCTTTTAAAATAATAGTTCAAGTTTTAAAAATATTAAAAAGTACATAGGAAAGCAGTAACTAAATTAACTTACATTTAGTTATTAGAGCAGTCAGCTTACTTATACAATAAGATGTTTTTTATATGTTAGTATAAATTACAGATAAAGAAAAGTGCAGTAAGTAGGTTATAGACCAGTCCTACAAGTACATGTCAGTTTCGAAACAAAAGCATCAGCGCCTTTATAGTTAAATGGAATAATGGAATACGCTTTTGACATTTGTATTCATTAAAACTCATTTTATCATTAGGGCATCATGCCTTTTATGTAAACTGATAGTAATTAAAAAATTGCCTCGTCAAAGTGTCGTTGAACTCTCAGCAAAATTAGAATCGACGTGTCATTCAAAAAATATCAAAATACACCAAATTTACGATTAAAACGTGTACAAAAAACGCTGAACAAAGGATCCGATTGAATGTCAATCTCCGACACGTATAGCGGACGTTAGCACAATATTAATCAATCATAGATTCGGAAAAGGAATGACGTCAAGCGTCGGGCAAATCACGTCCCTTTTAGCTTCACCCCCATTTAAATATATCGGAAAACGTGACTCGGTGTACATTTGTTACGAAACAGATGATTGGAGCCGTTTATGATAGCACGCGTTTAAATGATTCGCGTATGACGAATGTGTAATTTAAAAGCGATCAATCAATCTGGTATCGTTGTTAGAGATAATTTTGTACGCGTTGTCTTTGAAATTATTTCTTTAGAATTGCGGTAAAACTCGTAACGTTACTTGCTATCACCCTGGGATAAAGATAAATGAACTGATGATGACAATAGATGTTTTTTAGATCTTTGGCAAGATCCAAATATAAAAGTTACTCTGTCTTGAATTATCGGTATTCTGCCTATGATTAATGTAATAAAAAAGGATATATACTAACTAACACGTACTAAAATAACACCAACCCGCAACGGGCCAGCGTGGTGGGATACGGTCAGAAACCCCCTAATGGAGAGGGCGTGCATCAGGGGAGGCCTATGTCCAGCAGTGGATTAACACAGGCTGATGTTGATGATGTTTAAAATGACAAACACATATACTTTGTAGCTGTCGGATATTTTGTTAGGGAATTTGATAGGTCAGATAGAAGGTGAATCGACTTTCAGTAATTCGACATGCCGTCAGCAACAATTCTTTGATATAAATTAATGCAGATAATAAAATGGTTTGAGAATTTTTCTTTGTTCTAATCTTATTTTTATAATCAAATATCCAAACGTTTAAGATTTATTATGAAATAAACAAGTTACAATTAAAGGTATTTTCAATATTATACTTAGCTTTGACTATATTTCAGAGTTAGTTACGGCAAAACCAGCCATATCTGAATAAACTATAAATCAATTCTTTAAAAATGAAAGATAAAGTGCCGTTAGTACACAGAACTCCAATCAGTACAACGTAACCGAGGTCTTCTGTGCTGTTCAGAAACAAAAAATCCTGTTTGTCACATTTTTGTTGACCCCTTCCCTCTCCCACAACGTATGACGTAATTTATAGATTGTCCCTTAAGAGCAAATAGTGCCCTTATATAATACCCCAAAAAACATCTATTTTGGAACAATAACAATACTCAATCTAGTTTCAAACTTAGCAAAGCTACCACGGAATCTAGTTATATAAAAATTAATTAACCTCAATATCCTTTAAAAATACACATTATCTGTATACACCAATCCTTAATATTTCAAATCAATTAATAGTGGAAATCAAAGCGACAACCTGTATCATAACAATCAGGATCACTAAACATTGAGCCAGATGATTACAAAGATTGTAAAACTTATCCATCTTGCGTATAGTATGTGTATCTTTCTTATTCTTTTCGTACAGACTTGGATTCGATTCGGGCCGTTGTAATGTCGAAGGCCAGGAAAGTTTAATGAGCAAGTGCCACCTCTCCGTCGCCTAGGAAACATTGCACGGTGCTAATCTTGTTTGTTAAGGTCGCTGCAGTAAAACACTATTATAACTTGTAGTGGAAGACTAGTTTGTTTCGAGTGGTGCACGTTGCTAGCTTTATTATAAAGTGTACTCACAGTATGTGTACACGTGTGTACGTGTACATACATAATGACCGGTTTTCGATATCGAAAATGAAAGTAGTTATTATATTCAAAAATGGTACTTTGTTGGTGTCCTCGAAAATTTTAGTCAGTACTTATTCAATATTTTTTTATTATCTCTATTTATTAGGCTTTAATTTAAAGTTTTTGCTTAAATTCTAGTTTTATATATTTTATAATCATCTCAATTTGTGAAACGCAAATTAAATTTTAATCAACAAATTATTTAAATTATAGAAAGGACTGTGATAGTTGTTCAAGTTAAGTAATAACATTGTACAATAACTAATAAAATTATAACAACAGAAAGCGCAAAGAGCCATATAACACCATTAAAAGTTTAACACGGTTATTATAGAAGTCGAAACTTTTGTTATTTCAATACAGCATCGTGATAACTTTCAAAATTAACCATCAGGGCATATCCAACTTCAGACGTTGTTACCAACAAAACTTTATCCAGCGATTTTCAAACTAATTCGTCATGATAAAACGATTCGGATATCTACTATTTTTTAAATCCTTTTTAAAAATTGTACAATGTCACTGTTAAAAATTAAACTCGGCATTCGCCTGTACCTCGGGGCGGCGGGAGCGTTGAAAAGAAGATTGGCCGAAGTTTCTCGAAACTCCAACGACTGTATTAAAGTACCACGAAAATTATTCGAATACGTATTTTAACGTTTTCAATTTACGCACAAAGCGTCCATTCGAAATGCTCGGAACAACTAGTAATTTTAATATTTTTACGCTATTAGACACCGAAAAGAAATTTGTTTCGTTCGTAAAATCGATGACGAGGAAAATGACGATACGGCGTCAAATCGAAGCGAGTTGTAAATAAGTGAACAATTCAAGAAAAGTATGAACATTCGTCTTCAGTAAAAAAATGGTGTAATAAAATGTCAATAAACGCTTTCCACTCGCAGAGTAAGAAGTAGGAAATTACCTATCAGAGCAGTTGACACATTGACACCTAATTTATTATTTTCAATACGGATATCGTGCAAGTTAATGTTACGAATATTTAAATGACAATAACAAGTATATTTTGGTTACGATTAATGTTATACGATATCACTAAATAGTATAAAACAAAGTCGTTTTCTCTCCCTATGTATGCTTTCAAACTACTCAACGGATTTCGGGTTTTGTTAAAAGATATAGTCATTGAAGAGTAAGGTTTGCAGTTAAACGACGAGATTTACTACATTAAAAGTTTTATTATAACGCATTATCTATGTAAACTGCCTCTCTAGCATAGTGGTTGTTAGAAACCGGAGGTCGGGTTCGAATCCTGCGGGACTCAATTAATTTTCATTGTTGTTTTCTAGGAGGTTAGTGCAATTTGGGCCGATCACCCAATTGTCTGAAAAGTAACATGATCCATGCAATCGATGGGCATGTAAAAGCCGGTTCACCCACTAACCCGCATTGGACCACCGTGGTGGGATACGGGCCAAAACCCTAATGGAGGAGGCGTCGTTAGGGTGGCCTCTTTCCAGCAGTGGAATAACACAGGTTGATGATGCATCTATGTAAATAAGTTTTCTTGAATATCACAAAAAACTAAAATGTTGACTATAGCTTACTTCAGGGTGTCGGTTTTCGTGACGGTGTGCGACGCATCGTAAAATTTCCTATAATATTTTTTTCTTAACGCGCAAAAAGAAGAATAACTTCAAAAATGTTTTCTTGACAGCTCACAAATTATGTTGCTTCTTACATGTCATCATATTTATTTCTTTACTTGCTTTTCTTTATTAATGTTGGCATACTGATATATATTAAAAAGGAAGGAATTAATATTCACATCACATCATCACATCATCAGCCTTTGTTAGTCCACTGCTGGACATAGGCTTCCCTAATACACCCCTATCAATTAGGATTTATTGACTAATGACTACTTGGCGTGCTATAGCTCTGCTTCGGATAGTCAATTTAGTGTCGGTTCGTTTTCACTAGGCTAAATTAAATACATTATTTGCCACCTAAACAAGCATGGTCTGTAAAAGTCAACGTTCGAAGCGATATGGGAAAGCAGTCATTTATTGTAGAGATTTCCTTTGAAAAGTAGCCTTTTGGTAATATCTCATTCTTTTGTCTTTTCGCTAATACAAAAGGTTCTGCAAGATCTTTGGTTTCCACTCTAAGCAAAGAACGCGCCAAACCACCAAGCCAAAGAAAACATAAATAAGAGCAAAATAAAACTATGTAATAAAATAACAAAATTTCTAGAATTTAAATTAAAATAAGTGCAAAATATTGGCACCAAAATATACAACTTCCAACGTCATTTGTGTGTCATAAATAAAAAAGTTCTTCGCTTTGCCGACATTAGCTCTTATTCTGAAACCTTTATCCTTGTACGTAATAAATATTTGTTTTACAAATATTTCAGATATGTTCAGGCACATATATAACAGTCAACAGTTCTGTTTGTTAGTGTAAACACAAAAGTAATTCGACTTAAGATTTTTCATCGTCTGGTTTTATATACTGAATAAAAATTACATCGATTTCAGCGTATCCGGCACGTATCTTAGTGGTCCGACAGAATTAAGCTCGAACTCCAGTATGGCTCTGTTTTTATCTCGGGCAAGTTTTTAAAACTTTAAGTAGTTTCTCACGTCCCCCCGGCAAGTACTTATGGGTATTGACATTTCGCCGGGGTCCGGGCGAGAAGGCATTTCCGTTGACTCCGCTCCTGTTTGTGGATGAAACTCTTGAATTTAATAATTCAAGGGGTTTTCCTTTGGCCATTTCTTTCATCTGAGATGGCACTTGTTGCTACTCTCCGTTCGTTTGATCTCGCCCTGCTAACTTTGGGATTTACGGATTCACATTAATTTTTGGTGAAATGTTAAAAATGTTTCATAACGGCTAGTTTAGAAATATTTTATTCATTGTATAAAAATTTTGATATTGTATAATTATTTGTTAAAAAAATGCACGGAATGATATATCTAGATTTACATTATCATTATTATCATCACTTTGTGTTAAGTCCACTGCTGGACACAGGGGTGGCCATAATGCATTAGGGGGTATTATAATATATCCCACCACGTGGGTAGTGGGTGGACCTATTTTTAAATGCCTATTCGACGCATTGATAATCTTACTTTTCAGACAATTGGGTGATTGGCCCAATTTGTCCTAACTAATCAGAAAACAACGATAACACAAAGTTGTTTTCCCGCAGGATTCGAACCTACGACCTCCGGTTTATAAAGCAAGTGCCAATACCGCTAGGCTACGGAGGCGATTTATTCACAATACTGTATTTTTATTTATACGGAGGTGGTATAGGCCCTTGCTTCATAAACCGATTTTCACTAGATCGACACTAATATCATAAAGTGAAAAACGACTGAACTTCAATTTCAAAGAAACTGTTATCATTAAAGAGCAACATCATTACCAATGAGTATCAATGTCTATATTTATAACATGAAAAAATATAAGGACGAATTGCCTATTAGTATTTATTATTTAATCCTTCGGTTGACCAAGACTTGAAAGATTTAGTTATACAATGTCTTTAATTGTACGCGTTGCTTCAAGGATTGATACAATAAGTCAGTCTTCGATACTTTATAAAGAAACAGCATAAAAACACTTTTCTAACTATATATCACATTATTATTTCTAAATTTTGAGATGTGGTCGTTTTAATTACAATATTTGCAACCTAAATCATCCATATTTTCACTGAAATATTTAGAAAAACTGTGCACCCGTACGAAGGCTGGACGAGCGGCTAGTTATAATCAAATATCTAACTGAAAGAAAGTAATTTAAAACGTCGCCCTCGAGTGTACAATATGTATTTAACAAAGGCTCCTCATATATAATATATTATCAAACAAGTGGAAAGGTATTCACCTACGCAAAAGTTGAAATTTACTTTCGTTTAAAAACTTTTACAGCTCTCACGAGAGAGTTGAATATTTGAAGCAATCGTGGGCCCGGAGGCGTTTACGTTTTATGTTTGCGTGGAAAACTTTTGTCAGTATCAAAGATTTTTTTAAAACGAATGTTGCTACCTGGCTTTAGTATGGACTCATACATTTTCAATGTACAAGGAGATTAAAATCGCATGGCATTACATACAGATAGACAAACACACACACAGACACACTCACAAAAACCAAAATATTTACACACACACACCTTCTCTCCATCCTTACCTCAGTTTCAGAATGCAGTCCTAATACCTTCTTTAGATTTTGATTTAATTTATTTTCCCGTTTATTTTCTGATTATGTTCGTAAGTTATATTTACAAATAAGATCTGGCACTTGAAAATTACCTGTCTACTCTGACATGTCAAGCCCATGGATGGTAAGTCTGTCTGTCCGTTCAAAGACCAATATAATCTTGTCTCAAGAATGATCTCGTTCTACTAAAACGGATCAGCACACAGATTTCTTCAAAGGCGAAAAAATGTTTGAAATATCATATTTATGAGTAAATTTATCAAAAAGAAAACGAGGAAAATAACAGCTTCAATCGATTAAAGGTACAGTAAAGGTTTAGTATTCAAGTTGTCAAAAAGTTAAAAGAAACATTTGAAAAACGGATGAAAAATAGATTGACCACAAAAACGAGCATGTAAATATGGACACGGTTTTAATACGTTTTGTGTATCTCTTAGTGTAAATTATGTGTATCTTCTTATCATAAATAACGTATACAACACATTAGGGATATTACTTAATGTGGTTACATGTACATAACATTAACCTAATTATTTATGTAGGATAGAAGGTCTCTTGGATTAGGCGTCTTGTACACGCGACATCACGTCAGTTTAGCCCTAAAATTAATTTGACCAACCTTTTAGAAAATAATCCAGGTCATTTTTGTTTGCGCTATTTTTTTAAACACGGAAAATCTAATTATTCTGCTTATATAATGTAATAGTAATCAATGCTAACAACTATTAAGATAAAAAAAATCTCCTAGAAAATTGTGAACTGGAACACATAACATAGCAAAACTGTTTTAAAACATTTCCATTTAAAATTAGTAATTAATTCTGAGGCAATGAGCGACGCTATTTTTAATTAAGAGTTATTATAAATTCTTTATGAAGTGAATTTCTGTAGAAGTGGAAAATTATATGGTTAAAGTTTATTTTTAAACGGGAAAAAAATATCACGCAACGAAAGCAATTTTGTATTTCAAAGCACAACTGCTTGGGAATTCACAAGAGGGTCATATTCCGAGGAAAGCTTTTAGTTAACGCTAAAAAACATTTTTAGAACCGCCAATATAAAGGTTTAATTCAAGAAAGCTTTCATTTTAACCAATTCTGTTGTAGCAAGTGAACTTGATGGCCGGCGTAAGATTGCAATTGTTTTATTAAATTTTATTGTAAGGGATCTTGTAAAATAAAATGTGAATACAAAATATTATTAATTGACGATTACCTGACCACGTGTAATGTATGACGGATCGAAAATCTATAAATTATTTTGCCGGAGTTTACAAAAAGATATAGTATATCTTTAGGTAAACGATATTTTGTAACAAATAAATATTCTATTTGTTGCAAGAAATCACAATAAAAGTGATAGATTTAGCACAAAGTGCTTGATGTCAAGTTGATGTTAATTTTATTTCTTTTTACTTTAACTAATCAATTTCATTCGTATTTTGAATTCATCACCATCATCATCAGTCTGTGGTATTCCACTGCTAGACATAGGCCTCCCCTAATACACCCTTATCCATTAGGGGGTTTTTTGGACTGTATCCCACCACATGTGTCCAATGCGGGTTTGTGGGTGGACCAACTTTTTACATGCCTATCCGACGCATGGATCATCTTACTTTTTAGACAATTTGGTGATCGGCCCAAATTGCCCTGACGAACTAGGAAACAACAATAAAAATTGATTTAATCTCCGCACACGCCCGTACCACTAGGCTACGGAGACGGCAGACTTTGAATCCATCTATTCATTATAAAGCATTTGCATTAAAATTTAATTAATATTAACATTTGCAAGTAGTCGCCTTGGCTGCATGGCGACTATAAAACCAAAGGACATTGTTGCTATAGTTAGACCCGCGATCAAGTAAAAATAAGTCTACAGTGTTTTATATCTTATTTATTATACTTAATTTATGTAAAAGGAACACCTGATGGTAAGGGAATTGAGTTACCACATATTCACGAAAAATGTGGCGAAGACACCACAAATTTATTTGACATGCTTCGGTGTCTTTCGTTATAATTTATTCTTTTATTTGACATTTAGAATCCTTACTGTGTATACAACAACAAAATAACCGGTGGAATTTATGTAAGCAAAGCCTAATATCAACTGCGAAAGTGACCAAAATTCAAACTCTCTTATTAATTAAACATCGAGCATGGAGTAAATATGTCGGGAGTCCACCAGTGGGATCATGTTCACTTCCGATGGACATATGGCTTGATTGACCTGAATCCCATATAAAATTTATCTCTGAAAGCTTACACACTTGTCAGTTAGTATCCTTGTACAAGTCTCCCAGTAGTATTTATCCCATAATTTACATAGTAACTCTAACATCTGTCATTATAATGTTAAGATTCTTTAACAAAACGTTCTCTTACGACTTTTACGACAGCCAAGGGACTTTTTTGGAGGTACTATTACCATTTCTGTTTTGACGATAAGCTTTTACTGTGATAAACTGACTTCTAACTTTTTTACCGTGAGTGTCACGTTATTTCTTATCGTAAGCAACTATACTAGAGTATAATTGTGTAGTATCGAACAATAGCAACTACAAAAAATTACTTTTTTGCAGGCGCGATATATGTACGCATGGCCTAAATAGGCTTTCATCTTTTTCTAACGGTAATAATCTTATTGGAATCTTACTAGAATGTATAGTCCTTGCAATGCAAATAATTCTTATGCAAATAAAATAAAAACACAAAATTTTACTCCGTTTTTTGTTTCGAACCTGTGACCGAGATCCTAATAAAAAGAGCATCTACCACTGGGCCACGGAGGTCTGGTAATTATACTTCTATACAACTAACTTTTCAGTGCAGCTTTAAAGGTAAACCGCGACTTCGTAAGACGCTTTGAAAGTTGTCAATTTGTGAAGCGCTGGAATCGCGCCCGCGGTCTCTGAAGTGCACTGCTGAAAAATATTGACACATTGTTAGCGTAGACGCGGCGTCGTCTACGGAACGTTCCGATTTGAGAGAAAATTCTAGAATTTCAAAGGCGACATTCTTATCGGTATAAGTCAAAATAGTTCAGATTTTCAAAAACAGGTTCAGCGCAAACGGTAAGAACTTTAAGCTAACTGAAGCAACTCTTTAATTAACAAACTAAAAACTTCTTTATAAACAATCTTTACTAAAAGTAGTAAATACATCCTACGTATTGCTTTTTCCTAGTTATGCTATCTGAGTAAATCTATTTTTCAAATCTTTTTCTTTCTAGAGCACAAATCTATTCGTCACAAATCATCTATTTTGGTTACCACTACTACTTTTCATCTTCTTGTCATATCGTGAATTGATTCTAAAATGGGTGCGTGTACTTATGTACGCGCGTGAGAAGTTATACTATATAGTTTTTAATTGATGCAAATAATTAATTGCAATAAAATAATAGAAGGATTGGAAAAGGATAATCAACAAAGTTCAGTTTAAATTTGAAAAATTAAATAAATAAATATTTATTTTCTTACATTAAGTCTAACATAAATTGTCTTATTATTCGAATTGTATTTTTAATTAAATGATGTCCACTTCCATAGTATCTTCCCGTAATGTCTGAATCGGAACTTCAGTTATCATTTTTATCAAAAGTTTTCATTAAATTTATTTAGTTATTTTTATAAATATTTATTATTTATTCAATTTAATAGCAAATATTAAAATTTATATTATAATTTGATGTTCAATTTTAATTTTTATCACAAACTTTTTATTAAATGTTTTATTAAATTTATTTCTTTATTTTGTGAATATTAAATAACCAATAATAAGTATTTAACATTAATAATTTAATAATATTTAGTGTTAATTATATTAAATAAAAGTATTTTAATTTATATCAATAAATAATACATACGGATAGTTAACCTCAATTATATTGGAGCATTTGAAAAGTATATACATAATTTTTTCACTAATATTCACAAATAGTAAGTAATATCAATCAAAAATAATTAAGATAATTAAAGAAGATAGATTTACAAGAACTAATCATAAATAATTCGATTAAGAATTAATGGATTCAAGACGTACTTTGATATATCATATAACTGGTAGTTCAGCGCCATCTGTTGCTTACAAATGTAGAATTCCTAAGAGATGTTGGCTTACTTGTACAGCGGTACTATAAATCAGAAGCTTTGATTATGTGTGACTAGATGGCGCTTATCTAAAACGTATTACATAGATAAATCACAATGTTGATATATTAAATGAATAAAAATATTACCATTATATCAAGTTGAATAAACATCATTACAAAAATTAATATATTTATATATTTAATATATATATTTAAATAATATAATAATATATTATTAATAATAATATATATATATACCAAAAACGAACCTTAATCCTAACTCATAGAGCACATTATGCAACAACTATCGCAAATAAAAAACGACAACTCCATTATCACTACACAAAAATCAACCTTATCACTATGTAATAAGGTCCATTTCACCGTTTTCATTATAAACTGTTAATTTTGTGTCACAGGTGCGCGCGCATCTTAAAATTTCACTCTCATCATTTTTCATAACGCGCCTAAAGAAGTATAACTTCAAAAATATTTAAATTGTATTGTCTGAAAAAGCGACCTCGATGTCTTTTGAATACGTAAAGCTATATCTTGGGAATTGTTTTTTGATATATAGTATATAACTGCCTCCGTAGCCTAGTGGTATAGGCGTTTGCTTTACAATCCGGAGTTCGTGGTTCGAATCCTGGGGACTCAACAAATTTTCATTGTTGTTTCCTAGTTGGTTAGGGCAATTTGGGCCGATCACCCATTTGTCTGAAAAGTAAGATGATCCATGCGTCGGATGGGCATGTAAAAGTCGGTCCACCGTATTGGGCCAGCGTGGTGGATACGGTCCAAAACCCCTAATGGATAGGGTGTATTAGGGGAGGCCTATGTCCAGCAGTGGACTATCAAAGGCTGATGATGATGATGATATAGTATATACTGATTTTCAAAAGAAGTTTAAAAATTACAGCATTATTGTGCTTAAAGATCATGTTAAAAGACAAGGTTGGCAAGCGTACAATATTTTTTTTCTATGCCGTTGGTTATAATTAAGTCGATTTCTCTATCAAGATTTATCTACAGATTTAATAGTTTTTATTCGGAGTGTCTGGCTTCTAACCTTTAGATCTATGAGGTTAAACTGCATTTAACGGTTGAATTAATAGTAATAGTGACTTAACTTCACCCGAATAGGTTTTGAATTTGTGGTAGTTACATCACATCACATCATCAGCCTGTGATAGTCCACTGCTGGACATAGGCCTCCCTAATACACCCTATCCATTAGAGGGTTTTGGACCGTATCCTACCACGCTGGTCCAATGCGGGTTGGTGGTGGACCGACTATTTACATGCCCATCCGACGCATGGATCATCTTACTTTTCAGACAGATTGGTGATCCCAAATTGCCTAACCAACTAGGAAACAACAATGAAAATTTGTTGAGTCCCCGCAGGATTCGAACCACGACCTCCGGTTTCTAAGCCACACGCCTATACCACTAGGCTACGGAGGTCAGTGAGTAGTGGGCTCAGTACGTTACGGCCTAGGCATGCCGCAGGTGAGCTATGAGGTACCTAACCGGAATAGTTAAGAAGGCCTGCTATGGATGCGCTTAGGTGAGTCTGGGGACAGGATAAATGAAGTAGGAGTGCTGCTGTCCCTATCCTACGCAACTAAAGAGGAGTCTCAGAAAACAACGATACTAAAAAGTTCTTTTTCCGCAGAATTCTGAACCAGGACCTTTGGTTTACAGCAAGAGCCAATACCACTAAGCTACTGAGGAGGTCCTGGCATATTCACAATCACACATGGACACTACAATCACTTTTAAAACGATCCTTGTTTCGAAGAGAAAAAATCCAACAGCTTTGAACTCAGACTAGATAGAGCGGTGAAACGGTGAAGTTGAAAGTCAATTTGCAAAATCACTTTCCTTCGTCGCGTTTTTACGCGCAAAGTTTGCAGTATCGTCGGTACTTGGAGAAATTAAGCCGATAGCAGCTCTCGGGGCACTACTTGCGCAAACACTCTTCCAAGTTGTCAAATGGAAGTAGTTTTAAATCGCTAGTTTGTTGAAGATCTTCATAAGTCTTTTTTCTCATCTTAATAAAAGAAAATTGAACGCTTGCGCTGAGAGAAATCTACCTAAATTTTCTTATTCAAAAATACAGTTGTTTAAATCATACGACTTTTTTAAAGGACCTATTTGAATATTTATACCATAAAATGTAAACATATTTCAAATAAACAAATTGTGAAAGTTAGATCTGAACGTCGTCAAGCATTTACATTCAGGTTTGCTTACAACCTTCATAAGCATTAAAGAACCGGAAAAATACATTCACAATAAAAAAAAAATCTGTCAATATCTACAAGTGACATTACTGAAATTCTCATCCTATAGACTAAAACACTTAAGTTTAGTGTCCAAACAGAAAAAAGGTATATCGAGAATTGATCCTCCATTGACTTATAACGACGGAGCGAGCTCGAATGATGATATAGTGTTTGGTGTCGCGTTATCTGAGAGGAACAACAGACGCCGGCGTGAAATTCATCAATCATACGCTACAAAAAGGGCGCTGCTGCCGATAGGGCACATATTACTTTATCATGATATCTAACGTTGTTTTGACGTACATCATGTGTGCTCCCGTATACGTTCCATCTAAATAAAGCATGAAGTATAGATGTATCACATCGAATACGGGCGGTTCACTTTGCAACATACGCAGATTATAACCCTGATAATAATATAGTTATAGCTCATTGGCTACATCAGTCCTTTTTTACTTTCACTTTATTATCTATAGAAATGCGAAAATTTTTAAAAACTTTCGGTATAACGATTTGAAATTCATACGATTTGAAGGTCAGCTAAGAATGGATACTATAAGCGATACAAAAAATACCCTAAAGAGTTGTCGGAAATAGTATATAAACTTGCATCTCTATATAAGTAATTAATATAAAAGTGAACATTTTGGATTAATTAAAGCATTTTTTAAATAACAATTTTGCATAAATATTTTATAACAAAACGTGCCTTATAGCTACTAAGCTTATACTAAACTAGAATAAATAAGAATACTTCTCTTTACAACAATCAGCTTTTGTAAAGAAATACGTTAAGCTATAAGTAGGTACTAAACAAATTAAACTAAAAAAAAATCTCTACAGCTTTGTTAACATCTATACTAGTTGATTTTTCTCAAATAATTATTTCTTTTATTCACGAAATAATTTATTGACTGAGAATCATAATTTTACGACCTTAGTTTTACTCTAATATTATTTACTCCTGACTTTATTCGTTAGTTTTATTGTACTCCTGACTCATAAACTAACTCGTCCCCTATCGTGGCTTTTTCTTTATCAATTATCATTATACTTCGCCTATTTCGCATGTGTAAGAGGTACGCCCAAGAAAATTCCACCAAAAACTTGACTGAGCATCACAGAAAGTTGGCAGAGTGGATATTAAATTGACATTCCGTCCATATCCATCCATTCATATTCCTCATTGTTCGTGGGGCGAATAAAACAAATTTCACTTGTCATTAGCGTGGAAACAAGCAAGGAAGTGCGAAATTTCAATGGGAACTGCGTCTTTATTTCGTTAACAAATGGAAATCACACAAAAGGCTCGCGAATTTCTTATCGCCGAGCGAGCGAGGATTCTGCGGGGGAGCGAAACATGGAGTCATCAATCAAAGAGTCACACAAACAATAACACGTTTTTATCTTCGCACCGAAAGATTTCTCGTATTCGAACAAAGCGAAATCCAGTATACAAGAAATCCATCTAGAAGACTCCATTCTCCGCAATGGAGACCTAAAACTGACGGCAGTTGCAGATTATATTACATTTAAAAAAAAACATCGTTAAAATATATTTAGATCTACAACTTTTAAACGTCGCAATAAATGTCATATATTACAAGAATAATGTGTCATACACATTAATATTTTACACTAAGGTTTCCAACTTTGTCCTTTGACCACTATTATATATAATAACCTAAATAAATATAAATGGAGTACTATCCACGGACAAAGCAATGGCACCGGACCCTATAAAGTAAATACGCCACTTACGAGAAACAATAAAGGGGCAACCCAGAGGCATAGAACTATACAATTATCTTAACTAGGCAACATTCTTCTAAGTAATGTTACGTCTTTAAGAGTAATGAATAAAGGACGTGAGTGTAACATTGACCCTAATGAGGGTGCCCTCGCTTAGGAAGTTTCCTAACTGTCCAGTAATGGTTATGACTATACGATATCCAGTACGATAATTTCTGATAGACAGCTGAATACTTTATAAGGGTAAAGAAAATATTGGTAATAGTAACGACTATAATCATCGTTAATTGTTATCGTAGACGATATTGTTGATCTGTTTTCGTTTATGAGTTAATAGGATTAATTTAAAATTATATAATACAGTAACTAAACCTAATGTAAAAACAGCAGTTAATGTTTTGCTATTACAATATATAGTACACTCATTAGCATTCTTGATTCAATCTGTCGTCGTCACATATTTCTAGATACCTACGTCAATCATTAATTTTCTTTTTGCAGTGCGTTCATTATTTCATAAATAGTAACTATTATCCGTAAAAATTACATATTACAATGATAAAGAAAATACGCATGCCTACAGGTTTAACTCTACCTGTTATTTGTGAGAAATTTCTTCTTCTCTAGGGACTCCGTAAATGTGTAATTTTTCGCAAAAGCGTTAATTACGCGATGTAATCCTTTCATTGATAGTATTTTAAAATATCCCGGCTACTTGAATAAAAACTACGTTAAATAACGTATTCTACTTATCATCATCGGCGTGTGTTATTCCACTGCTGGACATGATGATGATGATGACCGACTTTTTACATGCCCATTCGATGTATGGATCGATGAGACAATTGGGTGATCGGCCCTAACTGTCTTAACCAAGCAGAAAACAAGTTGATAGAATATATCACAAAATTAACGGTATTTGAACCCACGACCTCCAGTTTATAAAGCAAGAGCCAATACCGCTAGACCACGTAGGTGGTTTCTACTTATATAATCTTTAAAAAAACCCAAAACAGATTCAAAGTGACGGAGAAAACTAATTTCTTTTGCTGTCTATTATATTAGTAGGATAAATAAAATGAATCATATTTCATTTTGTAAATTTTTTTATTTCTATTTAAACTTACATTTATGATATATAAGCATAATAGATTAATGCTTGCTGTATAACTAACCAACTATATTATTTTTAGACATTATCGAGTTTGACAAATTGGTCAAATTGCTCTCTTTAAATTGAAAGAAAAATATTTAAGGAAACCATAATATTGAAGATAAGTTTAATAAAACTAAACATTATGACAGTCAAATAAATGATTGCACTTAAATTATTAAAATATACATACGACAGGCGATGACCGAATGAATTTCAATAGAAGAGCAACAAAATGCATCATGTACATCACCTAGATTATTTTAACGATTATCTCTATTGCAGCAACTTAATATCTTTCATCATTATTCATCAACATTATTAAATTATCCCAAAAAGCCTTAAAACAACAGCGTTTGAACACAACTGTAGGACAAATATTTTTTTTTTTTTTTTTTATGGCATACGCAGGAGACGACAGTCAGCACCTGATGGGAAGTTGTCACCGACACCCTATGAAACATGAGCAATACCAGTGGTATCGCCAACGCGCTGCCTACGAGACATAGGGTGTTAAGTCACGTTTACAGTAAATAAACATCTACATTGTTCACCAGCTGTTTGTAACATATTCGGTAAAATTATAATACACTCTCGATCCCCCTCGGTAATCGAAGCTATCGCTCCAAAGAAAATTCGTAACTCAATATTTACCCATGAATTATTTATTACACGGACAGAACCTTTTTTTTCAAACCAATTGCGACAATGTTTACAATGATATAAGATAAATAAATTTAACGTTTCAAAACGAGATGGAGGCAAACAAAAGGTCCGTTATAATCAAATCCGAGTAACTGCTCTTTTTGTTGCCGTTTTATCTACCTCAGAAGTTCAGCTGGATCAACTTTGATGTTGAGACAATTTGTAAAGTTTAAGTTTCTTTCTTGACAATAAAAGACGATAGGTCAATAAAAGTTTTCATGCTGGATATTAAAATATATAAGAAAAAAAAACAAGAGACACAATTTTAAATTAATACTGTTCCTAATAAATAAAGATGATGTTGGAAGTTTACTAAAAAACGCTTATATATTTTTTACAGTTATGCGACAAACAAAATCTCCTTTCTTTGATTTTAGTTATTTTCACTTTTAATCACGTTTTTGAGCAATTAAAACATCTTTAAAGGGACAATATTTACATAACTTAATGCAGCATAATGCAGATATCGTAAATATCTCACTTTTGAAGTACATGTAAGCCCGTTTTATTTCCGTATATAGACTCTTCATAAACATAGTTTAGTGGACAAGACAATAAAATAGCTGTTGTATTGTTTTATTTGCCTCTTGTATAGTTACCGCCAAGTTAAAGAGTTTTCATTGTTGCCCTCCTATTTATTATATATAAAAATGTAGTTTGTATAAGATATAACCACTGTATCATTATTTTTGGATACGATAATTAATAATGATATAATTGGCGGTTTGTATTTTAAGCAAACTTTATTGTGTTATATACGTTTGGTTAATTCCTTTAAATAAATTTTAATCACTATTTATAGTGACTTTAGTTAATATCGTTTTTTTTTTTAATTTATTTATTTGAGAACTAAGCGAAGAAATTAATCGTTAAACTTTGTCATACCCTTATTATTATTCGACATCATAAAAAGATTCACGTTTAAGTTATTCTTGAGAAAGGTTCCAAGAATTTGTAATTTTTTTAGAAAGAACATAACCTTAGTGGTATCAGAGTATAGAGGTTTTATTAAAAGTCATTTATAAATATACTATAAGTGTTTATGTTGATAAAATATATCAAATATATGTCTGAGTAAAATACGTAAGTATACTACTAAATGACTACAATACAATACTACACTAATTTTATGTACATTTTTGATTACATTCAATATAAAGCCATATCTATTGTTTCACTAAAACATAGCAATAAATATTTTACAAGTAAACTGTTTATCATATAAGCACAAATCACGCCTACATATCAAAAAGCTTTTGAAAGTTTTTAGGATCAACAAATTTTATTTTCGATTTATTCCTTACGCGATTCTATTATGTACAGACATATTTCATTTAAATCAAACTATTTATTGGAATTGTTACATGTTCTTATATTTGAAATAATTAATTAATAAAAATATAATGTTATTTTATATGTAAGTCATATTAAGATGAACGCAATTAATATTACTTCTTAGCTGAAAGTCTAACCTGCAATGCATTAGAGAAATTGAATTTAAATATTTATATTGCCACGAAAAATGTTTCGTCGATAAATATTCCTACTGTTGCTTTTGTCTGAAATATACCAAAAATAAATTTTGTTTCTTCGAAAAGAACACTGTTCAGCTATATAAAGTCGATGCAATTTATCGCTTTAATCCGTTCTCCATTGAAACTTTGCGGTCGATTGAAATGCATTAAAAAACGTAGATTTTCTCAGTCAGAATCAATAAACCTTTAACTTTATAAGACTTGAGCGATAATAACAAATCGGGTTCTTGAAAAGATTTATCACGTTATCGTTCAGTTCGGTTCTTATTTTTATGCTCAAGGCAAGATGAACGAACTGTAAGCTAGAGAAAACTGTAATTTTATTAAAAAAATTGTTATAACAAGCCCTATGGTGGTAAAATAATTAAAAAGAAAAGACTTCTTAAAGCATATTTTGTATATAAAATAATACAAATGCATGTTGCTCTGCAATCATGCTGGGAATCAAGAATCAAGAAGACATCTGTAAATCTATATTTGAAACAGTTTCACTTTGATAATTACCATCGAGTGTTAACGTAAAAATACTGAAACATACACAATAATGAAAAAAGCTATCATTCTTTTTTTAACTAAATTAGAAATGATTAACATAATTAAGCAATCATTTTTAAACCGATGTCAAATGTAAGCGAAAGTATTTGTGTAAACAATTTTGGAAAGAGGGCGAGGAGTACATATTAGCTTATATTTGTGTCATACGATTTTCAACGATCGATTGGCAAATGCGTCAGTCGGGGGAAAGTGGAACATTCCTGTTCACTTAATCAAGCGCCGTATTTATTCATTTAATTACTCTTTCATAAGGGCGACGAGTTGAAACGAAGTTAAAAACGAGTTGATTGTTCTTCGGGTATTAAGTTGCTGTTCGATACATTCACAATTAGTTAAGTTTTAGTTATTAATTCAAACATGCAATAGTTTTAATCATTGAAATTGGCGTTGTTATATATTTAAGGGACTAAGAAAATATAAATTTTCTCAAAATTCATTTTAAAAATAGTGGCTTGATAAACTTTTTATAAAAACTATATTTATGTGTATCGAAAAACGTTTATAACTTTTTGGTCTTTAAGTAAAAAAAGACCGATTTACTCAAAAATAGATAGTGAGAACAGTTCTTTCATATTTTAGGAATATCGCAAAACACAAAGTCGTGTGCCCATCTGAACCTTAACGCATTAGGCGTTTGTTCTATTTTTTCTCAGTAAAAAGTGATAATAAATAAACATAAACTTAATTTAAGTTTTAAATATAAACTTACTTGAGAGGTTCATGTATTGGTTACGTTATAAGCTGTCAAAGTTACGATAATACAGCACGTTTGCCGACATAAAGCCATTCACGTCGGTCCGAAATATTTTGAAAAGTTACCTGCAAATAAAGAAAAAGAATGTTAATTTAAGGTCTACCTAATAAAATAAACAACACAAACAGTTTGGTTTCTATTTTGTAAATTTTTTTTTAAGTTTTATTAAGTATTTTCACTGAAGAAACTTTCAAAGTACTGAACAAAAACAAAAACAAAATAATAAACAAATGTTATTTTTAGGAAGTTCTGCACTCATAACTTAATTCTAACAACTATTGTAATTTAACCAAATAAACTATGACACGTTGTATTTTTCGCGATTATGCAAAATAAAAAAAAATCTAATTAATGTTTTAATTACGAATTAATTCAATCGGTATAACTTTGTACTGATGCAACGTATAAAAAGGATTTGAAGTTTCCATCGCACGACTAACAAAGGGCTTACACGATAGGCATGAAGCTTAAACAGCAAAATGCGAACCGTATAAGCGGATGATCCATCCGAAGGTAATAGCATTATAATATATAAAGTATTATATGGTCCAGTTACTCAATTGCATGCCTTTATATTTTGTTGTAGTTATTTAAGGAGTCTTCATCATCATCATCATCATCATCAGCCTGTGATAGTCCACTGCTGGACATAGGCCTCCCCTAATACACCCCTATTCATTAGGGGGTTTTGGACCGTACCCCACCACGCTGGTCCAATGCGGTTGGTGGTGGACCGACTTTACATGCCCATCCGACGCATGGATCATCTTACTTTTCAGACAATTGGGTGATCGGCCCAAATTGCCTCTAACCAACTAGAAAATAATGAAAATTTGTTGAGTCCTGCGGGGACTCAACAAATTTTCATTGTGATTCGAACCCACGACCTCCGGTTTCTAAAGCACACGCGTATACCACTAGGCTACGGAGGAGTCTTACATAGTCCAATTAGTTTGAAACTAAAAATATCACATGGTTATGAGATATGCGATATAAATAAAAATACAGTATTGTGAATAAACCGCATCCGTGCCGCTAGTAATACCGCTAGTATTAGTTGCCTTATTAACCTTGGTAACATAGTGGTCATGGGTTTGAATTCCACGGGGAAACTTTGTGTTATCGTTGTTTTTTGGTCGGTGAGGATATGGACCGATCGCCTAAACCTGTGAAAAATAATATAATTCATGCAATGGGATTATAAAATCGGTCCCAGTTACAAGACCATGTTTGGATGGTCATTAAAGGATGTCAGAACTTTCATGTTGGTGGGTACTTTACTTTAGTTTATTACATCGTTACTACTTTATTATATCTATGTATTTTGAAACGCTAACGTTCGCACTAAATCTATAATGGAGTTGCAGCAAATTTCAGTTTGATCAACAAAGAACGTCCTTGGGGTTGATCTCAAGTACGCTGTAGGTAAGAATGCTCAAATTAATTTTATAAATTAAGAATCCTTAGCGTTTAATACTTTACTGCCTTTTCCATTTAATTAACACCATAAGGATTGTCAGAGAAACGCAATAACTATAAAATCAAAAATCTGTGATAATGCATAATGAAACAAATTACATAGCTTAAACCTAAAATGCCTCACAGCCTATAATTTTTAAAATGCATTGATATTTATTCAAAACATTACAAGAATCGTCATATATGTAGAAAATCAGCAAAATGCGACAGTAATATTTTCTCTCAACATTATAAACATAAATAATAAGCTAGAAACTACGGGGCAAGTTTATTCAAATTTTATGTTTATGCACTCATTATCTCAGGATAAGACTAGATAATTCTAACAGATACCAGAACAGCAATTCATAAAAATAATCTAAAGTCAAAGTATAAACTCAAAGATCAGCGTCATTGTGTTTTTTTATTGCCTACGCAAGCAAACGAGCAGTCGGACCAACTGGTGGGAAGTGGTCACCGACGCTCATAGACATTGGCAATACTAGTCGTATCTCCATAGGCTGCTAAGTCTCGTTTACCCAGTAAATACGCTGGCTACGGTGCCCTTCAGACCGGAACACAGTAGTGTTTTCACACTAAATAGACAACCGCGATGGTACCATGCCAGACGGTCCCCTGTAAAAAGGGGACCATCAGTAAAATGATTTTCGCATTAGTATATATATTTACAAAATAGCAAACGAATAACAATAATAAGAATAATATCAAAGGAAGAAACATTTGCTATATCTGTTACATCTCTATATACTTATAGTTTAAAATAAAGGATTAAATTAATTAAAGTGCACAAATTTTATATATTTACACAAACTTCGAAATAAGACTGTAACTGGCAAATTAAGGCAGCCGTATATAAAATGAGGGATGTTCCAAGCAAACAGGACATTTTTATTCATTGGACGATAAGGTAATAGGTTAAGGGATGAGGAATCTTTCGATTCCGATGATAGGGTAAATACAGTCGGCCTTTCTCCCCTAACATTACTTGAACGAACTTGAAAAGCCCTTTGTTGCCCTGGCTTAATTTAAGTCAGGGGTGTCGATTGAGGGACCAAGGGTTCACAACATGGCTAGGGGCATGCATATCGTGGAGATAAAGTGATTGGACATTCAAATAATGAATTAGTACAATATACGGTAAAAAATGTACATTAAATTTTGTCTTGATTAATCACAAAAAAATTAAAGCAATCAAGACATTATATAGTAATTGCTTAATAACAAAATTACAACATATATTATACTAGGGACCCGCCCCTGCTTCGCATGGGAGCTATGCTGATAGTAAATATACCTACAATATTAAGCATGTGTTATACATATAAACCTACCGCTTCAGTCACTCTATCTATTAAAAAAAACGCATCAAAATTCGTTGCCTAGTTTAAAAGATTCAAACATAACACATAGGGATATAGTGTCAGAGAAAGCGACTTTGTATTATACTATGTAGTGATGACAATAAATGGATACTAGAAGTTTACATTCACACGTTTTTTTCTCAGATGAATCTTAATTAAATTATCAAACAGAACTTTATTCAAATTCGTAATTCGTCGAAGAGTTTGGCACCCAGTTTAAATGAGTTTGGCACGCCTGACTAAAATTAAAAGGGGAGTATTGCAGGTGCCGTCTGAAACAAGAATCGTTCCTACTTACATTTCTAATTCCGGGGATAATATTAAACTAACCAATACTTAATAGTAATTTTATTAACGGTTATAAACAAATATATTTAAATTGTCATAAAATTAAATCGAATTGTAACATAAGTCATGTGTTAGAAAACATTTAAAAAGGTTATTATTAAATTTTACGTTTCTTATTTTTGTAACATCGAAAGGGGGCACACAACACTAACTAACCGTAACAAAATCCGTACAGTAGGATGAAAACAGATTATGGGTAAATAGAACGTACTACCTACTTTTTACCTTATTAATAAAGTAACACGCGTTTGATGCAATAACAATAACCATCAAGAGTCTTTTAATCATTTTAAAAGCCCAAAGCAATATTATTTGACCGCTAAAATATTTATTTATCCGCAAGGCTACGAGTACGGGGTGACCCCCTGGAGAAAACCTGGGTGTAATCGGCGAAGTAGCGAATACCCCAATTCGACATATGTAGGAAGGATTTTATGTACGGAATTGTAAACATCTGTAACTTTAAAAAATTGTATTTCTTTCGTTCTATAGTAATAAAACTTTAGTTTTATTACTATAGATACTATTATACATTCATAAAAAATTATCTGAATTTTCTAGTTTGTACTATTATTTAATTACATTTAAAAAATAATGCATGTTTAACATTTTATAACTTAAGACACAAAAGTTTCAGTTTTAATGATTATTTTCATTAAATGGTTTTGTTTGTTATTATTACCATGTAAATCTTCAAACAGCGGCGCTTTGGAAACTAAAATGATACCTAAACAACAATTAAATAATGTTTATATCATATTATATATAAAAGTATCCAAAACTGAAACGGTAGGCTATTTTCGTGTCTTTAACATGCAATAAATGTGCATTAGGATATTGAAAATACGTTATATTGTACTTATTCTAGGTTTCACAAACATGACAGCTGTGGTAACGATTCTTAAAATCTAAATGGTTAAGATAACAAAATAGCTAACATGCTATTTAAGTTTAAGAAATACAAAATTTCTCTACCCACATATTGAGACCAAATAAAATGTGGAAACTCTTATAAAGTAACATAATAATTTATTTTAAATTGGATCATATTCGTAAGCCGCATCTAGACTGCAACTGCGACGAGTGGTCTGCCAATGAAACAATCAGAGCAATTTACATTTCAACGTTATTTCATGCTTAGTTTACTAATTCAAATCTGGCTATACCCAGGCCACAGAAAAAACGAAATTGTTGTTAACCGAAAACAGCAAAATGACGTCGGTTATCTTGCGTCCATATTGATAAATCGTCACCGAGATCACTCGTCATCATCATCAGGATGTATTGGACCACTGTTGGTCATAGGTCTTCCCTAATGCAATGCCATTAGGAGATTTTTGGACCGTATCATCCCACGCTGATCCAATACGAGTTGGTGGGTGGAGATTGACATCGAGATGTCCATCACTAAGCAAGAGTGCTAAAATTAATTTTAAAAACTAAGAATCCTTAGTTAACAATAAACTGATAACAACGCCATACCACAGCTTTGCTATGGGCAAAACTGGTATCTTTACATTGGCTCGGGCATTAGCTTGCGTATTTTATACAAAATGATTATAGAACACAAAACAAATTAACGTGCCTACAACCTTAACCATGGAGCAAAACCTGATTATATTGCGTTACAGAAATTCCGTCTACATCCCGTTTAGCCTTCGGGAGAAAAGGCGATGGGGTAAGACCAAGTTCCCGTCTAGACCACAACAAACACATTAGACGACTGCGGGTCGACGGATCGAGGAAGCAATTTGTTGCCCTCACGGCTGGCGTTTGTAATATAGTTGAAAAATAATTTAGCGGGCGAAAAGGTTTAATATAACACTACTTAATGGCTCGACTGCATTCGCCCGAATGCCTCCATATCCTAGTGGTATATCGATTTATAAAAGTGCGTTTTTATTTTTGTTTTCTATTTGGTGGAATTACTGTGAGCTGATTAACCAATTACCTGAGGAGTAGTAGCTATGCCTAAAATGACATAAAACAACAGATCTAGTTAACATTATTTTTAGTTTATTCTTGTGGATTATAAATTTTGACATTATTTGCTTAGGAAGAGACATGTATACTTAGTTGTAAGAATACATGATTACACGTTTGGGGTGAACGAAAGGGGCCCCCGCGAATGACGTATCAAAAGACTCCATACGTCCGGCGCACCCTAAGCAACAGACATCAAATACCGACGCTGACTGGCCAATCCTTTCACGGAAACCTTCTTATGGACACGCTAAGAAGAAGTTGTAATAAATGTTGACCGGACATAGGCTCATACAAAGACTCAGTATTTTTACTGCTTGCACCTTATGTCATTTGTATTTGCATATGTGTTTGTATTAATCCTTAAAACAAGGACCAACCATGCTTATACATAAATAATAGGCCTTATGATAACATATTAGCGAATAATTTTTTAGGTAATTGAATTACGTTCGCCCACGACAATGGTACTAAAAATTTTGTTTATTACATAGGTTAGGTAGTACCACGACATACTTTGATGTAATTAATTAAATAACTTAGTTCTACTTTTATGTAATTAACAATGACCGGCACAAGCAATTCTTCATTTCCTAACACAATACAGCCTTGTTTGTTCGCGTGACAAATTAAACCTTGACGTAAAACTGAAATGACCACTGTAATAATAATTGTAACAATTTGAGAACAATATGTAGGCTTATAACAGCCAAAAATATGAAATAATTACTAAGTTATGCTTATATCAAAAATTTTAATTCCTCTTACCTGTGTTTTAGATACATTTGAGCATACTAGTAAAGCTATACAGTTTGCTGTTGCACTTAGTTACCTAGCACCGATAACGTCTAACACGTTACAGGAGCAAGTGACTTTACAAACAAGATTTAAAGAATGACAACATTTTTCAATAGCATTTTATAACTTTTTTTTTAGAGATGGTAGATTCCATTTTTACAGAGGGCCGTCTGGTGTGGTAGCACCGCGGTGCCTATTTCTGCCGCTATGCGGTAGTGTGAAAACACTATCGTGTTTTAGTTTGTAGGGCACCGTAGCCAGCGTATTTACTCGGTTGATGAGACGTAACATTCTTTATCTACCAGTAGCGCATAGGAAGATACCATAGTAATGCCGGTATCAAGGTTGGTGATCACTTTCCATCAGGTGGACTGATTGCTCGTCTGACTTCGCATGTTAATGAAAAATAAAATATAACTAACTGCAGACGATGTACCTGATCTAAATATGATCTGGAATTTATTTTGTTTTATATAAAATAAAAGAGCGACAATTGATGCTTCAATCGACAAAAAGTTGTAGCTCAGCGATAAACTTTATATATTAAAAATCGAGTGGCTCAACGATAGCTGTCGTTGTAATATGAATTTAAAGCAAAAATTACAGATGGGAGAATTATAAAAAATTAACAATATGATATTTTGAAACTGTTTTAAAAAAAACATTTTACATCAAAACATAAAATGTATGAAGTTTCATTTTGATTTAGAAGAATGACTACAAGATTCTCATACTAATAATCTTTTTCGGTGATCTTTATTAGAACAATGAGTTCATTAAAATTTCGCCAAACTGTAATAGTTTACAATCATTTATATATTGCTTTGGTAGGGATAAATTCTCAAAGTAGATTCGCACGACCGGAAGAAACTAGTCCAATTACCGGAAACTGGTTCAAACAGCATCCTAGTTGCATTGAATAAAGGTGTTCCGAATCTTGCACTGAATAGACTGAATTTTCACTTCAGCAAACCTCAAAGCAGACCACCTTGATGTTCGCCATTGAAATTTAATATTACAATAGAATAAATAGGTTTACGTGCATTCAGCCAATAGTGTTTTAATTAAATAAGTAAATGTAGACGTTAAAGCTTGTAAAACATGTAACCTTTAACGTTACATGTTACGTACAGATTAAAAATGTCAATAACATGAAACCGCGTTTTGGCCAGCAGACTTGTCATTAAAATCATGAGTAATAACACGATCCTTATATCTATAGATTAGATAAAATTATAAATTCCGAAAACGTAAATAGTGTAGCATTCTTTTCGATACAATACAAAAGCTTTGTAAGTCAACCAATATAATAAAATAATGCAGGAGTTTTTTTTTATAAATTAACTTTCATCAATTCATAGTAATTGAATCATTTAATAAGCCCGTTTCATTTTGCAATTGTTTTAAACTTATACTTTTCTATGGTTTAAATTATTTAATGTAATATTATTCAAGTTTCAAATAAGTTTGTAAGACGAAATATACATCGGTTACGCTATACATGGCCTAAAAGAAAATTTACTCGCCTTTAATATACATTCAAGCGTGTAAGCAGATTTCGTAAATCATAATCAAATTAAATTTATAGCGTCTATATGTTACAGTTTCCGAAGTTAATATATCAATAATTACCGTAAGATGTTAAAAGTGTTCATTTTGTAAAATGCTATAATCAATATAATATAAAGTAACTAAAGCGTTGGTCACCTGGTTCGTGGAACGTAGCTTCCGCAACCAATAGATCAACGACCTACATATTAACGATGTAGAATCAAGTTATAAACGTTTTTGTAAAATTATCTACAGCTTTATATATCAATATGCAACCTTTAATATAATAAAAGTTTCGATTGTAATCGAGAATAGAGCCCAAATTAAGTTCGATTCACAGAGTCGCATAAAAGCTTAAACGAGTCGCAGAAACTCCATTCCAACCCTCAAATACATTCGTAGCAGAGCCAAGTTAAAACATCACAGAAGAAATACACAATGGCCCTTTGAAGTCAATAACCTCGCAGCGCAAGAGGGAGCCGGGGAGAAATTCACAATTGAGCAGATTCTATTGTTGCTCGATCCCATCGATCCGCTCACGAATGCATGCCATTCGTTTCAAAGCAAGTCGCTTTGTCGACTGATGCAATACACACAGATTCGATAAATGTACACGTGCATAAATCCACGAAGCATATCAAATATACCCAGTAAATGCTAGTAAAATGTTGCGCTCCGAGAAATTTAACGCATGAAAACCGAAGACGATTCAATTTGGCAGCGATTACGTAAAATCAGACAAAGTAAAAAAGCAGAAACAGGACTTTTTAACTTTTTCTACAAATACAATTTTTTTTCTACTGGTCTCATAAAATATCATTAAAGTGAAACCTAGGTTAGGTTTTAAAATACCGAATGCTATAATATATCTCATTTTCATAATTAAAATAATTAAAATCATTCCAACGGTAGGTTCACTTCACAGTAAGCGATACTCCTTGCTCCTAAGAACCACAGCGTAACGTCAAAAATCCGTTTGACGCCCTTATACATGGTATGTTGGGCTCGTTAACGAAGTTATTACGATCGCCACTGTGCCCTTAAGACCGAAAAATACTATATAAAGAAGATGATGGACAATAACAAAAAAAACAACAAGAAAACAACAAAATAACACCAAAAAAAACAACAAAAAACAACCACAAAAACAACAACAACAACTGATTTGCAGCAGAAAAATGGCCCGCGATAGTATTAACCCAGACGGTTTCTTGCTAAAATAAGAGCCTTAAGCTTTGCATATATTATGGAGAGTACGAAGTTATTAAAAGAAAAAACCATACGCAGTACTCAAGTAAAAGAAGGACATACTAATTATTGGATACCAATGAATGAAATAAAAAACTGTTAGCTCATGTTAGCTTTTGCATCCGTATCACCATTATTACGTGGTCTTCAGGTTAAAGAGCGAATTCTGAGGACATTTTGTTGGATTAAAAGCTGACCCAATAAAAAAATGAGAAATGGCAAAGTAGGAAAATGTCGGATTTTGTTTCTTAAACAATGCAACTGCAATGCAATTTCTCTGCACGGGATCTGTTTATTCTAGTTCTTAGAACTGACATGAATATCGTAACAGATACAATAGTACAAGTAAACCCTATTTTTGCATTTAATTTCCACAATTACAAAAAATACTAACTCATAACATAAAATAAATACGTGGGAAGCTAGACAAATAAAATAGTATTTTCCAACGCACGAACTAAAGAGGAACTTGCCATAATAGTTCTATATAATAAAATTGAGGTCGTCACCATGAAATAGCCAGAACGGAATCTATTTGAATTTCCTCAATAAGATTTTAAACGAGCCGCATTTGCAATAAATCTAGCTTAGAATCAATAACTTCGAACTATCATTCCACACAAATGAGGTTGCAAAATCATATTGTGAGGAATTTAAAATATTTTAGAACGATAAGACAAAGATTAAATGTATTTCAATAAAAAACATTAAGTCTTAATTAAGAATAAATTAATCAGGGCCACAACACAACGCCATCTAGTTTATCACTATGAAAACATGCATTATGACATCTAAACGATGAAAAAATTAATTGAAATCACTCGCGTATTGAAAAAAATCATTTATGTTTTAGTTAAACTTTAATGCATCATTTCAATATTTCCTTTCCAATGACAATACGGCAGCCATTTTGTAAACACGTAAATTCGCAGCATTTTGTAATTGTATTCTATTAATAAAATAACGGTTTTCAAAAATAGTACAATCGATACTCTTAGAAAATACAATAAGACAACTACTGCCAACGGCTTCACTTAACGCTTTAAATTTTTAACTTCTTCATAGATTGTTGGTATGTATAGCAACAATCTATGAAAAAGTTAAAAATTTATACAAATAAAAAAAACATATGACGTAATATCTTAAAATCATAGTTTATATATATTAATTATACTTTTTATAGCATGATGATCTAATGTGTAGATGGCAAATTCGATAAACATTTCAAGCGCACCTAAATAACACTGCTTCATCAGAAAGCAAGGGACGGCGTGTGGGTCCAATCAAGCGAGTTACGGCAATATCCGACCGGCACTTGTGAATTTATTAAATTGCCCTGGGTCAGGTAACTTGCACGGGCGACTGGCTTGACACCTCAACTTGTAGGTGTTCTTGATGCAGCTTAGCCTAAATAATCTCTACAGACGCCTTCATAACCGTAAGTATTTACAAAGAGAAAGAAAAATACATCTGTAGACTATTTAATAGGAGAAAGACATATACGCAATTTACGTTTTAAATTAACAGAGACATCTCATTTATTTATAAATTATTAATAAAACAAAGTTTAATAAAATAGCATTAAAAAACTACTAGTGTTTGTGCTAATTCTAAAAGGACTGAACACTATATATTAATTCTAATATAAAAATACTAAAATTTACTATGTGCAGTAGGGTATAAGTTTTGTTATACGAATATTACAAAGGTTTTCTTTACTTTAATAAACAAAATAAAAATAATGGTACTATCATTTTAACTACCTCCGTAGCCTAGTGGTATGGGCGGTGCTTTAGAAACCGGAGGTCGTGGGTTCGAATCCTGCGGGACGCAACAAATTTTCATTGTTGTTTCCTAGTTGGTTAGGGCAATTTGGGCCGATCACCCAATTGTCTGAAAAGAAGATGATCCATGCGTCGGATGGGCATGTAAAAGTCGGTCCACCCACCAACCCGCATTGGACCAGCGTGGTGGGATAGGTCCAAACCCCTAATGGATAGGGTGTATGAGGGGAGCCTATGTCCAGCAGTGGACTAACAAAGGCTGATGATGTGGATGGGTACTATTTAATTATTTTTAAAATTAATGCACTGGAATCCGTAATTCAGTGTTTATACATGAAAATAAAATTATTTTATTAACATATAACATAATTAATGGCCATTTATCGTAAAAACAACAAATAATTTCATTACTAACTATCCCCAATAGTTCCACTGAAAATCTGCTTCCATAAAGTGAATAATTTCATGATATTATGCTGAGTGGAAACCATTTTGGTGCATTAATATTTTGTGATCTTTTGTATTTCTATTTGTAGTTTTTAAACATTTATTGTTATTATTATGGACCAAATAAACGTTTATTCTTTTTTCTTTCTTTCTATTTTTAAGCAGTATTTATAACGCGTGAGAGAAAGCAAGCATAAGTATAATTAAAAACATATCTATAAAGCAGTTTATTAACGCATGCCTTATAAGAAGTTTAATTAGAAACCGGAGGTCGTAGGTTCTAATCCTGCGGGGACTCAACAAATTTTCATTGTTGTTTCCCAGTTGGTTAGGGCAATTTGGGCTGATCACCCATTTGTCTGAGAAGTAAGATGATCCATGCGTCGGATGGGAATGTAAAAGTCCGTGCACCCACCAACCCGCACTGGACCAGCGTGGTGGCATACGGTCCAAAACCCCCTATGGATAGGGGTGTATTAGGGGAGGCCTATGTCCAGCAGTGGACTATCAGAGGCTGATCATGATGATGATGTTATAATTAGATTGTTTAGGACGGTTGGTTTGTGTGTTCAAAAGCCAAGTTTGCAAGTTGGGCAGTAAGATGGTAGCTTTTTCTATACTTTTGCATTATTCCAATTTTGCAATCGCCATGATTAGCATAAGTACGAGGAAAACGAAACAAAACATTTACATCTAGTTTTCAATCGGCAATGAACTTTAAGAAAGCTCGAAAATTGAAAGCACTCAATTTAATGTTGATATTGTTCAATGGATAGAAAATAAAAGTGTTGGCTACAATGTTGTTATAATACTTCAATGTGTTTGTGTTATTCGGCGACTGTTTGCGGAGCAAACGTCTTATCTTTGTCTTGGTTCGCGAGTACCTTACATAAACACGATAAGTATAGTATCAGCAGACATATTTGACATTAAGTACATACGCTTTCGTTCATTGAACAAATATGTACCTGGCTCTATCTCTCTTTGTATAGCGGATCGCGGGTAAATGTTCAAAGTTAATAGATATATATGTAGTATTGTAAAAAAGAATGGGAACGAGAGAACAAGAACTGCCTCCGTAGCCTAGTGGTATAGGCGTGTGCTTTAGAAATCGGAGGCCGTGGGTTTCAATGCTGCGGGGACGCAACATATTTTATTAAATGGCCGATCACCCAATTGTCTGAAAAGTGAGATGATCCATGCGTCGGATGGGCATGTAAAAAGTCGGTCCACCCACCAACCCGCATTGGACCAGCGTGGTGGGATACGGTCCAGACCCCCTAATAGATAGGGGTGCGTTAGGGGAGGCATATGTCCAGCAGTGGACTAACACAGGCTGATGATGTGAAATTCTTGTTTCATTACAAAAGACAAATTGTTGATATACATATCGTTATTATTTAACATGTCCATACTTTTTAGTTATAAGCCGTTCTTCACTGACACATATAAAGATTAAACGTTTTACAGAAGAAGTAAAACAATAAAAATACTAAGGTATAAGTTACAAACGAAAAGTGCATTAATCTCATGATATGTAAATGGATATTTACAAAGAAATATAATTATTTTTCACATAAACCTGAGCAAAAAGAACAAAAAATTTGTAATGCACGTTAACGTTAAGTTAATATCGAACCATCTAAATTCCGTAAAACCCGTACAACGCGCGTACTTGCGTACTCTTTTTTCGCAAAAACCACTCGTGTAGTGTTCATCAAAGTTTCAGTGCGGGCATTAATCAAGCTCGTCTGTAATCCGATCAGGATTCGCTGTACCGTTTTTTATCATTTGCCGCTCTTGCCCGGTCGGGTTGTGACGCGACCGAGAGCTTTTATTTCTGCCTTTTGTGTGTGAAATCAAGGCATTCGCGCCGTACGAGTTTTTCACGAACGCGGCCTCCTATTAAGGCGAGTAAAAATTAAAGTTGTTTTAAAAACTTCAATATTATATTTTTAATGTATTAGTTGCTTTGAAATATTGACTCTAAACTGCGTACAAAGAAAAAAAAATGTACTAAACAAATAATTAACACATGGCGCAGGAGATACTCCGAGAGATATTGAAAATCGTCCGAAACGTAGGTAGTTAAAACATTTTAAATCACGGAAAACAATTCTATATTGTATAATGTTTTATATTATATATTTAATAAATATATAATACAATTATATCATTTTCCATTATAAGTATAGACGAGATACGCACATTGGACGCAATTATAAGAACTTCAATTACGCAAAGTGTATCAAGTCAGATCGATATGAAACATTGTGGGACCTTTCGGTTACCTCTGACTATTCATCATGCTCCCCCATGTAAGAATTCTTGACAAGTGTGGGCTCGTAGCAATTAATTCTTGTCACGGACGTCGTGTAAGCAATTCCGCGCGCGCTTGATGCACGGCTATTTTTTTAAGTAGACCAAAATTCGGCAAACACATCACAGGTTATGTGGTACTTTCAAGTTTATTGCGTTCACATCGTATGGTTTCGACGTTGTTTTTTATCGTGGAACTATAAAGAGGAAGCTTACTAAAATAATTTTATAATAAACCCCGTTTTTATGAACTTCAGTAAGTATATCTATTTAAAGATCTTGCTAATTAAACCATAAGAAATACATTCTGTCGCTTACTTCATTCACACTTTTATCCAATATTTTTTTTAGAAAAAAGAAAACTAAAAACGTCTTGGATTACTTGCCAAAGGGTCACTTACTATATCTGTGTAATTCTCAAAGTATTATATGATTTAAATAGATAATTAACGGTAAGAATAAAACCTCAAGCTAAACGCATATATTGTTCACAGTTCATCGATGAAATACTATTTTTAATGACAATAACAGAGACTTTCTCGTTGTCTTTCTTCAATTATTTTACCAAGAAATTTTAAATTTTGCAAGAAATTCTAGGAATACATTGTAAAACAACAACAATTGGAATTGCCCGCAAACATTCATATGGAATTAAAGAAAACAAGTGTTCTGTAGACCACTCATCTGAAGTTGAATTTCATTTACTTTGCTTAAGTTAAGAAGTTTACTTAAGCTACGTAAAGTAACCGTATCTCTTTATATCTTTACTAACCTATGTCTCTGTTTCAATTGCCGTTCGACTCACACGATCTCACTTTTCGTAACGCCAGCTTATCACCCAAGTAAAGCTTGCTTCAAGAAGTTTCTCTTCAAAAAAATACTGTCTCAAAATACTTTATCAGTAAACGAACAGAGTTAGATACAGACGAACGGTTCCGGCGAGAGAACACAGCACAAATAGGCGACTTACATTTTTGCTGTTGCACTCGCTATCTTGGATGCAAGTGACACGAAAACACAGTTGGCTCAGCGCCAACACTGTGTATCAGTGTTATTGCAAAAAGCCGATGTACGTACGTTTTAATTCGCAACGTTTCATAACGCTACATATAACGAGTTGTGAGAGTAACCGTGATAATTTAAAGCCCACCATCAGCCTGTGTTGAGTCCACTGCTGGACATAAGCCTCCTCTAATGCACGCCTTCTTCATTAGGACCGTATGCCATCACGCTGGTCTAATGCGGGTTGGTTTGCTTGCGACTTTTACTTGCCCATCCGAAACATGGATAATCTTACTTTTTAGACAATTGGATGATCGCCCCAAAATGTTCTAACAAACTAGGAAACAACAATGAAAATTCGTTGAGTCTCCGCAGGATTCGAACCTACGACCTCCGGTTTCGAAAGCACACGCCCTTATCACTAGGGTAAGGAGAAAGTAATTAAATCTGCAGGTTATAAATGGTGAAGAAGTATTAAATAACTAAAAAATAATTGTAGCGTGCAAAAGCAATTTTATTACCTTCACCTATTTGAACAATCAGGTATAGTAAGTTGCCCAACAACACAATAAAATGTATCTGAAATCTTACATGTTTTATGTATTTTAGGTAAGGTAAGGCAGATAAAAAGCATGATGTTTAGATTTTAAACAAAGACAAGTGAATACAAATAAAAATATGGCTTTATAAGCCTTGTAAATTCATACATTATGCCTGTAAAGCAGCTTAATACAAATAATTTCGTGTAATTGAACCGGAAACGCTCGTAACGACCAATTGTTGTATCAACGTGTCAACAATACTCGTCCTAAAATCACACGGTTAATATTCATTATACGTGTAGGGGTAACCAAATGCCAGGGGAGGAAAACATTTTACCATAAACCATTCGAAAACATTTTATTCATTGTTTTTTATTTATTTACAGTACATTTTAATTAGTGATTCATCAATTTTAAGCAAGAAATAATATAATTGCTTATTTATTACTGCGCTACCACTGGTTCGGAATAATAAGCCGCTAACCGGCTAAAGAGTATCAGCGCAATATTTATATATTTAGTCTGACTGAAACCTGTAGCAACCACTTCATGGCAAGAGAAAAAACAATAAAAACTCATTTATCCTGTCATAATCTTTAACACACAAAAATCCCTTGAAAACTATTAAAATTAATAATAGACTGTTGCTATAACCGTTTTTTGAATATAAAAAGCGTAGTTATTTAATGCCAAGTGGGATGGAAAATGTTTTTGCCGATGAACGTTCGTCAGTCAACAATTTACGGCGAATTTAATCCATTTCACGCTCATAAATTACGATGGACGCTTTTGTACGGTTTCGTAACTGAATTATTCAGCATATTTCCTCAACTGTACTAAAGTTTTCTGGCCAGGAATCGGGTTGCAGAAAATTGATTTAACAATTCCAGTTTTTTCGTGTAGCTATTATAGGGGGCATTCCAACATTTAAAAACTTTTACCGGTGGTAGGTCCCCCCTCCACCGTAGTGGTACCCACCCAGACCGTCTGGTGGTAGACCACCACGGCGCCTATTTCTACCGCAAAGCAGTAGTGTGAAAACAATACTGTGTCCGGTTTGAAGGGCACCGTAGCCAGCGTATTTAGTGGGTAAACGAGACTTAACATCCTATGTCTCACGGTAGGCAGCGCGTTGGTGATACATGTATTGCCAATGTCTATGGGCCTCGGTGACCACTTTCCAACAGGTGGCCCCGATTGCTCGTCTGTCTGCGTATGCAATAAAAAAAACACACGGGAAAGGATTTTGCTGTAACATGGAGAATTAAAAATTAAAAAAATACGCCATTCATCATTACGATGAGTTAAGAAATACAGCAGAAAGCATATATATATCCGGATGCCAACTTGACACAGAGGGCATTTTACATGATGACATTTCATCAAGTCAGTAACTTAACCCTTCAAAACGGAACACTAGTACGTGATGACAAACATATTAGGCTATAAATAGTTACTTTATTAAAATTAATCTTCAGTTCTCATCAAACCGAAAACATCAATTGATAAAGGATAACACGCAATTTGTTTTCAAGGTAAAAATGTAATGACAAAAGTACTATACGTAAAAGTTAAATGTATTATGAACTTAAATAATGTACGATGAAAATATCAAACCACACTTAGGTTTCGAAATTTGCTTCATCATCACAGAAAAGTGTCAAAAATGTCCTTCAAAACTTGTAAAAATATAAGGACTAAACAACAGTTTCGTAATGATATACAATACATGTTTTCTCACAGTGCATTCAGATCACAAAAAGGTCTGAGTTGTTCTAATTTTTAATATTGTTTCTTCGATAAACATCGGTATAAACATCGATGGCGAGTACATCACCCACCTTAGATTTGCCGACGACATAGTCATAATGGCGGAGTCGCTGGAGGACCTCAACACTATGCTCAATGACCTCAACAGTGTTTCCCAACACGTGGGCCTTAGGATGAACATGGAGAAGACGAAAGTCATGTCTAACGCTCATGTCATGCCTACGCCGGTGGTTATTGGGGACGCTGTGCTCGAAGTTGTTGACCAATATATTTACCTGGGACAAGTAGTCCGGCTAGGTAAGTCCAACTTCGACGCAGAGGTCAGTCGACGAATCCAACTCGGATGGGCAGCTTTCGGGAAGCTTAGACGTATCCTCTTGTCCGATATCCCTCAATGCCTAAAAACTAAGGTCTTCAACCAGTGCGTGTTGCCAGTGATGACCTACGGAACTGAGACGTGGTCCTTCACTGCTGGCCGTATAAGGAAGCTCCAAGTCACTCAGCGAGCTATGGAGCGGGCTATGCTCGGAATTTCTCTGCGTGATAGAGTGCGTAATACAGACATCCGCAGCAGAACGATGGTGACCGACATAGCTCGCAAAGTTAGCAAGCTAAAGTGGCAATGGGCCGGCCATTTAGCTCGTAGAGCCGATAACCGATGGGGAAAAAAGGTTCTCGAGTGGCAGCCTCGTACTGGCCATCGCAGAGTGGGACGACCCCCCACGAGATGGAGTGACGACCTGCGCAAGTGTGCGGGAAGTCGGTGGATGCAGGTGGCGCAGGATCGTACTTCTTGGCGGCTCATGGGGGAGGCCTATGTCCAGCAGTGGACTTTCATAGGCTGATATGATGATATGATGATGATCTTCGATAAACTAAAATCGAAATTTTATAGAATATAGCCTAACCAAATAGAATAAAACATGTTTCGAAACAAATATCGGATAGTGTTATATTAAGCATATACATCTACATTATCGATACGTACACGTGACCCAGTTACTTCGAATTCATCGCGGTATAGTTCGGTCTAAGATATTTGATTATATCCACTCGCTACGGAATGACCCCGAATTTCATCTTACTGAAAGGTTTCCAGTATGTACTATTTATTTCGGACAGGTCGATTTCGTAAGCTCTTCCACTAAAGTGACTTCAGTTATTCCATTTATTTGTTTTCTTGTACAAATAGTTTTGTTTTGTCTTGCTCTTCGAAACGAAAAGTGAGGAAGTATATTACCTACGCGTTTCTTTACATTTCGTGTGAGTACATTATGAGTAAGCTTTGAGAAAACAATGCTGTTGTAAAGAGAAATAATATTTCTAAATTAAAAATGATATAGGCAACATTGCAATACGGCTTTACCACATTGTTAACAGGTTAAGAAACATATCTTATTTCTTAATTAAGGATTGGACTACGTTTGTACTGCCACCATCTCTTTTTGTTAGAAGTTGTGTAAGAACATACAATAGTTATACGTGAACAACACTGAACAGCTAATGTATTAGCGATACATTTCGTAAAGTAATTCAAGGAAATGTGATGCTCGTTTCGCCGATCATATTATTTCTCTTAAACTACTAAAGCCTAGATCCAAACCTAAAGATACAGATAATTCTTCAACGCAGTACGTAAAATATTTTTTTTTATATTTATCGTAATAAAGCAAACATAATATATAAAAAAATACGCACTTATGCATGATGAATACAATTTATATCAATTAATATTACGTTATTAAGACACAGATCAGCACCTCAACCTCATAGTTACAGGCATCGTAAGGATAAATTTAATAAAAGCAAAAAATACTTCGACCCTTGCCATGTTTTTAAGTCGATTTGATATGGAATTTCGGTAGGAACAAAAGGATGTTTTTTCTTACAAATTAGTACGGATAATGGTAGAATAAAATTTGGTACATTTTTATTAACATTAGCGACGAGATCAGTTAGAGAGTGACAAGCCCTCACCATAAGAAATTTAACGTTACTCCGCACGAATCCATTATCCTCCATGAGATATAAAATACATAATTCTACTCGCAATAATATTTACGCACTACTGAATCAAACAGTAATAGACAATGTGGTTCTTCCGTATAGCCTTATGGAAACCGGAACTAAAAATGCTAATAAGACATAGTTTATCGATAGATAACAGTTTGAAAGTTAGCTAGGAACTAGGAAATTTATCACGGCCAACGTCCCAGGCACGGGGGATGCGAGCGACACGAAAACACAATTGGCACGATCCCAAACTCAGCTTTACCGATTTATTGAAAGAGCCAATAACTGCAAGATATGCCCAGTACGTTATAGCCCACAGTATTACGTGGGGGCGCGGCCTTTGTACCGTTCGTCGGGTGCAGTATAAAGTTTTATGTTTAACAAGGAAAATGTTGTGAAAAGCGTCTATGAAGTATCTACTACCCTTGGCATCCATTAAGAAAAAGAAACAGAAAAAACAAGACTGGCTAGGGTGGTACTTATTATATAATCGTCTAAGACAAATATAAACATTAAATGAGATTAAGCCCAACATATTTGTCAACAAATACAATGACGGATTGACAAAATAACTATTTAAGATATCGTTATTATAGTTTATTTTTGATGATATGATATACTTTAACAATAGTATATGTTTGATGATATTTGTAAGGTCCCCTAGAATATTAAGGCTATTGTAGAAAAAATACCCGTGTACGATGATAAAAAAGGGATTATCAAATTTAAACTAATATAAAATTTTATTAGCGAAGTATTGAAAGGACCTATCTTTGAAATAAAACATATCAGGCATATATTTAACATATATATATATGTCATTAAAACATATATTGTTCTATAAAACGGAAAAAATAAAAATAAATTTAAAGGTATATTTTTGCGTGTCAGATTTTAATTCTATTAAAAGTATTCAGCAAATTTTTTAGTAACCATGTAATAGTGTTAAAAGGTTTCCGGTCGAAAGCTCCGCTGTCTTTTGAAGGGATGAAATTTATTATTTACAATAAAACACGACGAGACGGAAAATGCCGTTTAAGAAATCGTCTTTTAACATTTAAGTTACGAGAAAGAGGCTATACAATTTAACATTATATAAATGTTTTAGATTTATAACATCACTAGTAATAAAGTGACATATTGTCTCTGTGTAATGAAATCAATCAAAAAGCGCTCATAGATCACATCTAACTTCACATCATCAGCCGGTGTTAGTCCACTGCTGGACATAGGCCTCCCCTAACGCACGCGAACTAAATAAGGGGGTTTTCGGACCGTATCCCACTACGCTGGTCCAATGCGGGGTGGTGGGTGGACCGACTGTTTATATGCCCATCCGACGTATCATCATCATACTTTTCAGACCATTGGGTGATCGGCCCCAAATTGCCCTAATCAACTAGGAAACACCAATGAAATTTTTGAGTACCCGCAGGATTTCAACCCACGACCTCCGGTTTCGAAAGCACACGCCCGCCACTAGGCTACGGAGGCAGTTCTCTATCTCATATATAGCAATAATAAATATTAGGGTAGTAATAATAATTTGCGTTCATTACCCTGGAGATTTACCGCCATTGTAACCCATAGCCCTATGCCTATCGCCCATTAATGTGAAAGCAAAGACGCCAAAACAAACATATAAACATACGAACGTGTCACAAACAGCTCGGCGTTTGGGACAAAGAAGGCGAAGGCGTTGTTGGCACGAAACAAAAGGCAAAAACATTGGAAATAGAAACGAGAAGGAAACCTCCGTTCGTTTTGTTTGGTTTTTGTTCGCAATCAAGCCCCTTTGTTCGACATTAGAATCTCCTATGGTGTGTGATCTTAAGTAATGAGATCAGGGTGGAAAACATTGAGTAATTGTTCTAAAAGTATATTGAAACGGTACATTGGTTGCCTCCTCACTCCCAGGTAATTGTATCTTAAAAATGTAACATGCTGTCGTAAAATTTTGTATCTCTTGTTCAGGTTTTAGTCTCTTTACGCAGTTGTCATATTACAATAAAAATTCTACTTTCTTCTAAATTTTTAATATTTTCTATGAACTAAATTAACTAAATTTTTAACAAAAAAAAGCGTTCATTGTGTAGAAACAAATGGTTTAGTATAGAAACCTGTGTATTGATGGTGTCAACTCATCTAGAATTTTGATAAATCGCATTACCAGAAATATCACGATTTCATACATGTACTTTATTAGTAAAAAAATTGTCATAAGATTCGATTATTGTTTTATAAGGTTTTTAAGGCACGACTTATAAATAAGCAATCGATAAGATATAATATAGAGCACTAAAACAACTTTGAAAAAGATGATGCATGAGATTTGTCAAAAATTTAAACTATTATAGACAGTTGGGTGTGTTTAAAGGAGGGCTGCGCTCAAATGCTATCGTGTCAGCTCATTTAATTAGGGATCCGATCCCCTAACATCGTAGGGGTATTTTTTTATTGGTTAATTTCATTATTATTACTATTCAGTACGGCTCTGGCATCAATTCACTGTGTATTACTCGGTTATCCGAATAATACACAGTGAATTATTATCTGAGATCGGAATAATATAAAGAACTACATAAAATACTGCCTGCTCCGTAGCCTAGTAACTGCCTCCGTAACCTAATGGTATGGGCGTATGCTTTAGAAACCGGATGTCGTTGGTGCCAACCCTGCGGGGACTCAACAATTTTTTATTGTTGTTTCCTAGTTGGTTAGGGCAATTTAGACCGACCACCCAATTGTCTGAAAAGTAAGATTATCCATGCGTCGGATGGGCATGTAAAAGTCGGTTCACCCACCAATCCGCATTGGACCAGCGTGGTGGGATACGGTCCAAAAACCTTCTAATGGATAGTGGTGTATTAGGGGAGGCCTATGTCCAGCAGTGGATAGTCCACAGGCTCTCAATGATGACATAAAAGAAACATCCATGTGATGGATAAATAAAAAGAACTTATTTCAATGTCATCATCATCTAAACACTTACATTTTTCTATTACTATATTTATTAGCTTCTTATAAGACTTCACTTCCACTTTTCCTTGTCACTTTGATAAAACCTGATGTTTAACAAAAGAAACGAAGACTAAGAAAAAGTTTTCTATCGACCACATCCACTGATGATCAACCCACTATACTTTATTACCGAATTTAAAATGTATGCCTGTACAGAAATGAAATATCATCAATTTCAACAATTCATATCTCTAGAGCAATTACAAAAATAGCGTTAACGTTTCCCCAAACCAACCTAAACGGATTACAGCCGTCATATTTGAAATGTGCAGATTGTGGGGCGTAGCAGTGGGAGTACCGAATATTTCCAATAGTTAACATATCCAAATAGTCATTCATTCCTATTGTTTGATCGACGTGTTTGAACGTTGATCGGTGTTCAATCGCGTCGCAATGTTGGCTTAGCCTATGTTTGCGTCAACCATTGTTAGGGACGGCTCGACGCTTCGTTTTGCAAACGTACAACACTATCATTATTGCACGGTTTAAATGGCAGCACAAAATACAGTGTAGCACAATACAAATTGAAAAATTAAAATTCCTGCAGTGTTACATAACACATTTATTGCGGTTGATTAGACTGATTATTATTCTTACTGATAGGAGCAGTGTATCAATGAAAAATAATGAAAAACGGTATCTTATTTTGCATCATCATCATCAGTCTGTGTCAGTCGACGGCTAGTCATAGGCCTCCCTTAATGCACGCCTCCTTCATTAGGGGGCCTTTGGACCGTGTCCCACCACGCAGGATTCGAACCCACGACATCTAGTATATAAAGCAAGCCAAGTATCTTATTCTTATTTCACTGTATTTTAAGATTTCTTACATATTCCCTGGATAAGTCATTTACTGTATTTCCTTATTATATCTCATCACTTACTTCTTATTCTACTGCACAATAACTGTGCAATTAAAGTTAATTTTAGCTTTATCTATTTATACGAAAAGTTTTATTAAATCATCAATAAGCAAAATAAAATTACAGGGTGCTGAATTGATTTACTGTAATCAACGCAATTTTTGAATATTTCCTGACATTGCTAATGTATACGACGCATTGTTCTTTTAATAGTTGGCAAGTGTACAATAAAACGTATGGCATAATGCGAACCATCGCCAAACGGTTTTCAGTAAAAGTTTATCGCTAGAAACAAGATTTTTTTTCTCGCTGTACTCTTGCTTATAGTTAATAATTAACAATATTTTTATAAAAATAATTGAGGAAAATACGATTGCATTAAAATATTTTCATCGATAATCCTTGCAAGTAAAATAGAAGTTGAATGTTAATGTTTTTTAACAAAAAAAAAGAGGAACGACATTGACAAAATTCTGCCTTAGTCAACAGTTTCAAGCTAGAATTTGCTCAATAAAGCAAAGTTTAATCAATCAAATTATTAATGCAGTGCACATACCTGAATATTATCTATTTCAATATAAATTTTACGTAAGATAAAATAATTAAAAAAACAATGTAGTATGTAAGAAAAAATTAGAGAAAGGACCATCTAGAGACGTCTACTACAAAATTCGTTTCGCTAATAAGTATAGTTTAATAAATCGTAATACTAAGTTTAACCTCAAATGTAATAATTATATTTTATGTATGTATTATAACGTATATAATCCGAGATAGCATTATTGTCAGAAATTATTAGTAATTTTACACGGCAAATAAAAGGATAACGAAACTACATAAGATTCTGAGGTGACTGTTTGATTGTATTTAACTATCGAAATTTTCGCTTGTATTATAATTATATGAAATATTGCAAATATAAACAATGTTAGACGTTGCGTTAAACATTAAAATTTGTTTATTGAATTCCGTTCAAGCTATATGGGTTGTAACTTTGCCCCGCTACATTTGTCACTTGAGCAGTCTCTAAGGCGGGCGACGCCAAAACACAATTGGCAAAAAGCCAGCCCGTTATATCCGTATTATTGAAAGAACCAATTACAGCAAGATTTTATGTACGTACTAGTGTAAAATTATATTTCTTATCTTCCAGAGTTTAATACAATACAGTTGATATCATCTACGTTAAATGTTTCGTAATCAAAGTTAATCGAACATATGATTTAGAGAATAATAACATCGTATAATACATGTATAGAAGATCTATATTAGTAAGAGTTGTTTTCTAATTTTTAAATACTGCCTCCGCAACCTAGCGGCGTGCTTTAGAAACAAGAGGTCGAGGGTTCGAATTCTGCAGGGATTTACATTTTTTTAGACACACAAATCTTTTGACTTTTTTTTCGTGACACAAATTTTCATTGTTGTTTCCTAGTTGGTTAGGGCAATTTGGCCCGATCACCCAATAGTCTGAAAAGTAAGATGATCCATGCGTCGGATGGGCATGTAAAAAGTCGGTTCACCCACCAACCCACATTGGACCAGCGTGGTGGGATACGGTCCAAAAACCTCCTAATAAAGAGGGCGTAGGTGACGTATCTACGCCGTAGGGGAGACCTATCTTCAGCAGTGGACTAACACAGGCTAATGATGATGATTTTCAATACGTATGTTTTTAGTAAGCCCTTTGTAAAGAAGTAGACTAACACGGGCTGATAATGTGACGTAGGTTCTTTGTTTTGGTTATCAGATTCTCACTATAGAATCACCGCGTTTATTCCTCCTGCATTACAGAGGTTTGCAAACACTATTGTGCTAGAGCATCGTATTTGTTCTACAAGTTTCTGCTTCTAGAACATCCACGATGCGTATTTGATCGTAATGACAATAAGAAAGTGTAGAGCAACATGAAATCCATTGGTTTTTTATATACAATCATAATTTTTTGTTAAATTAATGTATGAGAATTGTATAGATTGAATTTCCTTACTGTTTTACAAAATAAAATTGTAAAGTAGTAAGGAAATTCAATCTCTTTTTTTTTAATAATTTATTATTCAATTCAATTATGATTTATTAAACAATTGAATGATTTACGTCATCATCACGAACACTAGAAGTATAGGAAATCCCAAGCCATAATATTTCTAAAATAAAAAAGCCATTTGTAAATACTAAATTTTTAGTGTATTATTTAAGTGAGGCGTCCAGTTTAACGCAAACACATAACAAGGATTGTAATAAAAATCTGCTATTAGAAAATAATTATTACATTTATCCATAGTAAACTGTGTAACATTTTTTTGTTGTCGACTTATATTCTTTATTCTGGAGTATGATAAGAAACAAGCCAAATTGTGTTGCTATAAATAGTCCGAGACAAGCTGACACATATTAACTTTACAGGATTTGAATTAATTTTTAACAACCTAACGTGTCTATAAATATTATAACTAAACTGTCATTCATGAAATGCCGACTGAAACCGACCACATGATTACTTTAAAAGATAGCAAGAAATAAAAAGTCTCCCTAGACGTATAAAGATAAACTAAATATCTTGTAACGGCGTACAAGGCCGTGTTACGTGCAAATCATCGCATAACGCCTCCCAACAGCGGAGAGTAAAGCAATTACAATGTTGTTTCCTCTCCTAAAACTCCTTATTTATTCCAGCATAAAGTTTACCACGGTGGAAGTTTTAATTACTGCTTCATCATAGTCATAAACGCAAACCGAATAACAATTACATTGTACCGTTTTAATTGACGTTGTTATTTTGGCGCTCGTTGCATCGTGCTTTATTAATTTACTGTATTGAATCTATTTCGCTTCTATTGCTATCAAATATATGTTATATATCAAATCTACCTGGATTTACTCTCTTCATGTAACTATACACTGACATACATGTATTATAAATAGCATATTAATATGCAGAAATTAATATGTTAATTTGCCTAATTATTCTAGTCCCGTCACAGCAATACATGCATGGTTTTGTGTTACAGCAAATACAGGCTTCTTGGTGGTACATTATCTGTTTAGAGGGTAGTGTAATAAATAGCGTGTATTATTAAAAAAACAATAAACTTCTATAAAACTAGTAATAATTAACTTATAGAGTATAAACACGAAGTAAAGAAGGAACAACTCGAATACCCCGGCTGTATACGGGATCGAACGTACGTGTATGTGTTTGTATGAACTTGTATGGTTTCCGAAATCGCTAGAAACGAAGCAGACAACGTGGAAACAGATTTGGCGCCGAGCCGCAGTCTGTTGTACGTTTTATTGAAGCTCTGCCAACAATGGCAGGAGCCGCCCCGTCTTATATGGCCGTGGAGCGTGTAATGCTAGGGACACGACTTTAAGACTTTAGGAACAAGTTTATAAGCTAATCCATTAGGATTTAGTACATATAGACGTAAGTACCTTGTTTGCACACCGTACAATAATAGAATGGACGTAATCTCATGAGTAAAGCAAGGCATTTCGATACGTCTTTAAAAGAGTTTACGTTTTTGGTTACAATCAAATTATTCAATTCATCTATTTACTTTTTTTTCACGTTCGGCTATATAAAAAGATTGATACAGTATAAGCGAGTTATTGTTTGTTAGCTTTGTTTGTAAATTATGGCAATTGTTTATAAAAGTCCAATTCTCATGCCATTAATTATTCACTCTAGAAGAATAGTTGAATAAGCTTACTGTGGTTTAAAGGGAATACTCAAAAAGCAGTTGCATTAAGCTTAGTGCACACGCTCAAATTCAAATTCTGCTTTTGTGCTTTTATGTCCAAAGGAGTTCTAGAAAAATCGCATAAATAAAAAAAAACTTTTTTAAGACGTTTTACAATATGCCTTATAAACTATTGTAATATTGTATAAGACCAAGCTCAAGATAGCCTTAAGCGCAATAAAACGAAATCCAGATATATAACCAAGATTGTCAGACCTAAACAACAAAATTATTGTTCAAAATTCGATACTAACTTCAACACTGCACTACCGACTATTGTATATACTTCGAGAAGTATTGTTCTAGATTAAATGAGAATGTCTAGTAATGTCTTTCTGAGTAGATAATAGCTGACACGTTCGATATTAGACCTTCGGGAGTATACAATAAAGTTGCTTTCAGCGGTTTCCATAAAGTTTCTTCAGTTGTTTAACCAACAAAACACGTTTGTGATTAGACGTGAGAAAGGTAATTGGAGAAGCTACTACAATAAATATATCGTAGACCGCAGAATACTGGTCATCGAGTTAAGCTTCAAGTATTATATTAGGACCATTTTAAATATTCACTTCATAAATAAGAAGACTGCCTCCGTAGCCTAGTGGTAAAGGCGTGTGCTTTAAAATCCGGAGGTCGTGGGTTCGAATTTTGTGGGGAATCAACTTCGAATCGTGTTCGAAAAGTAAGATGATCCATGCGTCATATATATGCGTTTAGATGTATATATTTCTTGAAATAAATATTAGTCTGTTATATTCGTTTTACGATACTAAAGTTCAGTCTACTTGTTTTTTATTATTTTGCTTTGTATTATTGCTTATTAAATGTTAAAAAAAAGGTCTTTTAACGCTATTTTTTTCATACCCATACTAGCGGTTTATTTTATTTAGTCTACGATAATCATATGGTATAAAGATATACTATCAGGAAATAAAAACACACTCTGTAGACATTTCTTACGTTCATTTAGCAATTTGTTACGCAAGGCACACTAGGGCGAAATAGTTCCATTGAAACAATGCCAGCCGTCGCAAGACTTACCTCGTCTTACACCAGCGATCTGAAGCGACAAAGCTGAAACTTCAGGCGCTGGGGGCCAAAGTTAATACGCGGGGATTAATGAACTTGCGAGATTTATGGCATTTGTAACAGGATTCAGCTATACGATTATTTTACCTACTGTATACATGTATAAATAATGAATGGAGTAGGTTAATGCATCCCGAATATTGTAGTGAGTATCAAAACATTTCTATACTACTACATATACATTTATTACTAGAAAGAATGCAGTCAAATTCACACCCCCCTCCGAGCAAACAACCGGTGGTAGGTACCCTTTTACAGTGGACCGTTTGGGTGGGTACCACCACGGTGCCTATTTCTACCGCAGTGTTAAAACACTACAGTATTCCGGTTTGAAGGGCACCGTAGCCATCGTATTTACTGGGTAAACAAGACAACATCTTATGTCCCATGGTAGGCAGCACGTTGGTGATACCAGTATTACCAATGTCTATGGGTGTCGGTGACCACTTTCCATCACGTGGCCCGACTGCTCGTCTGCTTGCGTAGGCAATAAAAAAAATTATAGGTAGAATAGATTTAGAATTTATGTAAACAAATCTAAAGTCAAAAACTAATGACGTACGAACCAAATGCGTTTTTATTGCTAAACCAGCGTTCATTTACTATTCCCAAGCGACGTTTAATTTAGTAAAAATTTTTAGTGGTAATCGAGTTTCACATTACACTTTATTCTAGTGAAGTCTTTCCTTGAATTGGCTACACTATAGTTGCGTTAATTTTCTGTTTTGATCCAAGTATAATTTGAAAAAGATTAGTAGTACTAAAAAACAGCATAACTCACAAAGTGAGTTTAACAAATATAAATTGTAACCAAACTTTACAGATTCGTTTCCACGATTCTGGCATACCATGATACAATTCGAATTGAGATAATTTTACTTTAGTCGTAAATTTTTATTTACCCCAATCTCTTGCACAAAAACCTAGGAGCGAAATGACAGCTACAATAAAAACGGGGCGAAATAAAAGATTGGAAGTTTGAATGAATTACTGTGACCGAACGATGGTATGAAAACTTTTGAAAGCTTTTAAAGAATCGCTTTGTTCCAAGCAGCAATTTTGAATCAAATATATATCATGGCCATAAGCAATATACATTTTCAAATTAAAATATTTAACTTATATTACATCGTACACAGCTTTATTATGTAAAGCTGTGGTACGCGCTGCTTATGCAACTAAACTTAAATAAATAATTAACTATCAAACAAACATTTTGTGCAGCTAAAAAATTATTTATATATTTATAAGTATATTTTAGTGTTTTACCTTATAGCTTACTTTTTTGGCGCTTAGTTCTGTCACCAAGCAATCGGGTAGAAACAATTTCCATCCGGTTCGAAGGGCACCGAATCTTATGTCTTAACCGATATCCCATACATGCGGCCGGATGGACTTAGTTTTCACACGCAGGCGTATTACTGCCACCAGTTGAACGTCCTAATTGTTCATAGAACTAACACAATGAAATTGAAGTTTTACAAAACTTCCAAACTATATGAACATCATACAGATATCGTAAGTAGGTTATCGCAGGCTTCGAGGCGAAATGTCGCAATAAATAAAGATTACCCGGTTCGCTGAGATAAATAGGTTGTGTCGCCAACTACTTCATCTATAGGATTACATCGCGAAGGGGATCCTTGCGGGATGTTCGGATTTAGATCCTAACCTTTTGCCCTGTTCCCGATTTAAATCCTTCAATGGTTTATCTAATACACATTATCGCTTATAAATTCTAACAATCTTAGATACATTAAAACACATTTCTTGACGTAGAACCATTTGATGTTACAGAGTTTGTAAGAAAAATATTGTCATTAATGTCCAACATGGTATACTGTCCGTTTATGCCAAAATTAGTTCAAACTAAATTACTTACAGGTATAAAGAATACGCTTACTACAATGATTAATATTGATATCCTAGTGCATTTGTATATATTTGTTTATAAAAATGTAAGCTATTTTTAATTATGGAATACTGTGAAACTTTGATATTTTAGTTTGCTAACCCCTTGAACACTATTGCAAAGAAAAAATAATTTATTTTGAGGATGGTTAGGCAAGTCATACTAAAATAAAGTAAAAATACTTAGTGTGTAAATATTATTTAAAAAAAAAACCGTACTTCTTACGGTTATAGGGCGAGAATTAATTAAAGGTAACCTTATAACATTGCAGAATTATTAAGTCCTCTTTATACTTTCGCAAGACAAACAAGACCCGAAAATAACTCGTAACAGGGCGGAGGGAAAAATCTCGAGAATTGATGGCGGATATCGAGGGGAGTCAGCAAAATTAAATACTGTACTTACGGGATTAAGTAAACAGAGCGAGCAACAGAGTAGGTCGGGTTGTTATCTGTAAGGAAGCGGGTCCAGGATCAGCCGTTTTAAACGACTTCCAGCGCGCATTGTGACGGCGGCTATTGGCGACCAGGACTAATCTTGGACTAGCGGATATATTGAGGCGTCCCGTAGCATCCTGCTCATGCGAAATTACGCAAAAGACGTCTTAAACAGATACTTTGTATAAGTAAAGACTATATGCTAGATTAACTTATGACGCTAAATGTGGGTGAAAAATTATGCAATACTGAACAAAGTCTGGCTATTGATAAATGGCTGTTTGTGATCGTTACAGTTCATGTGATATTATAATTGATATTTTGAAATCTATGTAAAAAACGTTAAATTACTACCAAAGGACTAAAGTAAGGATATAATCCACAGTCCTTTTTTATAGAGATAATTACAGATAAATAGGTCTAACAATATATATACTGCCGGAGCTATTTGAGCTTTACTTTTTTTATATTGCGTATACTATAAATGTTGCCTGATATATTATATAGTATGTATATTGTATACCTACCTACGTATATATAAAGCACTTTACAATTAGTAAAGTGATTTCGAAACATTTGGAGCGTAAGTAATTTTATCCGCAAGCATAACTAGCCAGAATCGGGATGTGTATTATTTCAACTATTTCCTGCTAATTATTAACTAATAAATCAAATTTGAAACATCATTATTTTCAAAAGAAAAGCCTGCAATAAATATAGTTCAAAGGAATATGTTACATCCAAAACTAAAAGTCAAAAATATTTATTCAGTTTAGACTCTATCAGCGCGTGTAATTTCTGAAATCTACTACAAGCAAAGACTCTACCTAAGGCCCAGACGAGATCCGGTGAGAAACTCATCAAGACAAAAAAAGATTCAGATATATGGTAACAAAAACGGCGGGCATTCGATTTGTTCACACTGGAAACGCTCCGATAACAGTCGTTTACACATAGCTCTCCCCTTTTAATATACCTGGCAAGTAAAAAATAAACAGCGCGGTATTTCTTAGAGTGGCGGAGAAAACGCAAACCTTTTTCCATAAGTAGTGGCGCCGGGGGCTAAGGATTTCCCTTTGAGTTAGCAAGTACGTTCTGCCTCACGGTTGCCTAGCCACGTAAGCGATACCGTGTCACCGCCGTTTACCCTCCTCTAAATTGTTCCCACGGGATAATACGGACGGCAAAGACTAAGGTGGAAATTTATAGAGTTTCGGGTCAATTAAATCCTAGCGTAGAACGGATTTGGATAGAAAAAGGTATAAGCGGTACAAAAAACATAATTAAACAACCTAAATGAACAATTTAAACTTTCGTTAGATATTGTACTTAGATAGAATTAAATTAACGGTTAAAACACACGTAGAATCTGTCAATTGCTATTAAACTTTCGTGGGCGTTTGTTAATTTTAAAGTTAACATTTGTATTGCAATTGTATATAACTTTGGGTTACCACGTATCAAATAAAAGTATCGAAGAAATGACTGGACATATATAGAGTCGCATGGGTGACCTTTTTATAGAAAAAATACGGGTAGCGACATTATTTAAGGAACTTTACAAGTATTGCGTTTAATTGTTTTAAATTAACCCCGTATATGCTTTCAAAGAATACGGGCGGCAGTTTTTTTATGATTTTATAAACAATCGAATTACTTAGTTAACTGTGATGAAGCACATACCAAGCTTTAAAAACATGGGACCAAATTGAACCAGAGTCACATTTTAATGTTAAATTCAATTAGAAACCTACTTATTAGAAAATGTTACATATATTTAATATTGTTTTATAAAAAAATTATAGAATACATTTTCCTTTTTGTCTAATCCAATAAAATAATATCATGCTATTGTATAACTCAATACTCAAAGTCAAAGTTTTGATAAGTGATAAACAAATGAATAAAACATTAAGAGAAAGTTAAATTTGTGATAAAATAATAACTAAAGTAATATTTCACCTTGATGTTAATATTGTAACAAAATAGTATAAAAGTATCTGTTACTACTAGCGCCATTTAGTTACTCTGTGGTCAATAAATTAGTCTATGAGAACGAACCACTGTGTTTAACTTATTAGGTTATGGAGCTTACGTGAAATAAAATCGTTATTATAGATAAAAGTTTTTCAGTACTGTGGTTTTATGTAAAAATGACGTCGAACTACTTAGCTAACATTCCGAAATTGAAAGGGCCGAGAACTATGAAGAATGGTGTTTTGCGGTACAAAATGTGTTGGTGCTTGAAAACATGGCGTCCGCCATTACGCAGAGAGGTTAGCGGCTTCATCTACCGAAGCCCAAATCAGTGACGATGCGAAAGCTAAAGCGAAACTAGTGCTTACTATTGATCCATCATTGTATGGACAAAACACGCCGCAACAACCTACGATTTATGGGAAAAGTTGAAGAATTTGTTCGATGACACCGGCTATACAAGAAGAATTGGTTTGCTGCGTAAACTCATCAACATTCGACTTGAAAACTGTGACTCGATGACCCAGTATGTAACTCAGATAGTTGAAACTAGCCAGCGATTACAAGGTACGGTTTCAAAATATCAGATGAGTGGATTGGTGCATTAATATTAGCAGGATTACCTGAAAATATGGTCCTATGCTTATGGCCACTAGAACATTCAGGCATAGAAATAAGTGCAGATGTCATAAAAACGAAGCTGATGGACATGTGTAGTGAAATTGGATCTGTTTCCGTTTCCAGTTCCGAGACTGCTTTTGCCGCGAATAATCGTCAGAAATTTAAGAATAATAGTAGCCATAAAAATGACCAGAGAGTGACAGAAACGTCAAAACCTGTCAAAGTCATAAAATGTTATCGGTGTAAACAAACGGGCCACTACAAAAATCAGTGTCCGACAAATTCCGAAACAAGCAAAAGAAAACAATCTAATGCTTTTAGTGCTATTTTTTGAGTGGAAAGTTCAATTGCGATAATTGGTACATCGACAGCGGGCTAGTAAACACATGACAGCGAGAAAAGAATATATTGTCAATCCATCTTATGAACATAAAACCAAAGAGATCATAGTTGCGAATAAAACGTGTGTCCCGGTGCTGTGTTCGGGTGATGTGAACATAATTACAGTTGTGAAGGATGTAGAATACGACATCACAGTTTCCGATATTGTGCATACCCAGTTTAACGACAAACTTACTTTCCGTGAGTAGATTGATTGAGAACGGAAATAATGTAGTGTTCAAAGAAAATGTTGCTACATTTACAATCAACAGGGCACTCTAGTTGGAAAGGCAGAACAAGTTGATGGTGTGTACAGATTATACACTAAGGAAGTGGTACAGATATTGGCAGCGACAGCCAAAACATCCAGTGAAACCTGGCATCGACGTTTGGGGCACATCAACAGTACCAGTTTGAATAAAATGAAAAATGGAGCTACTGAAGGTATCTCTACAGATATAGCAAATATAGACAAATATAAGTGTACAGTGTGTTGTAAGGGAAGCAGACAAGGCATTCTTTTCAGCCTCAGCTCATCCAACACAGAAAATGCACTAGATTTGGTACACTCAGACGTGTGTGGTCTATGGAGAATGCATCCATTGGAGGATCCAGGTATATGTATTGTTTGTGGACGACTATAGCAAAATGGCTTTCATTTTTTCATGAAGGCAAAGTCTGAGGTATTTAAACATTTTAAAGATTTTCAGTCCATGGTTGAGAACCAGAAAAATAGGAAAATTAAAGTTTTTCGGACAGATAACGCAGGTGAGTACTGCAACAAAGACTTTGATAGATATCTGAAGCAGCAAGGCACAATTCATCAAAGAACTAACCCTTACACCAGAACAAAACGGTGTATGCGAGAGAATGAATAGATCTTTGGTGGAAAAGGCAAGATGTCTAATTATTGATGCGGGTTTACACAAAAGTTTTGGGCAGAAGCCGTGCATACCTCTGTTTATTTAGAAATCGGTCAGTTGTTACCGGATTGAATGATATGACTCCATATGAAGTTTGGACAGGAACAAGCCTAACTTAAGTCATGTTCGTATTTTCGAGAGTAAAGCTGATGCATATTCCCAAAGAGAGAGGTTGAAATGGGATGAGAAGGCCAAGGAACTCATTTTGGTTGGATATGCAGAGAATGTGAAGGGCTATAGGGTTTATGACCCAGAAAATAACTCTGTCACAACAAGCAGAGATCTCATAATTATGGAGAAAGCTGAGAATACAGTGGATATCCCCATTGAATGCAAAGATTCAGCGGAGGATCAGGAACATGAGGAAAAAGAGGAAAGTAGTTTTAATGACACAGATATTGATGATGAGAAGGATATCACATATGTACCAGATGCTTCTTCGGTAAGTGATACATATGATAGCTGTGATAATCATAGTACAACATCAGAATTAGATGAGTCAGTCATAAATATGAATCAAGAAGTTACAGAAAAACGAGTGAGAAAAATACCTGATAGATTTGGCTTATAACCATTTGTAGTTACAGAGCCAGAAGATTACAGAACGGATATTACACTCGAGGAAGCCTTAAATGGACCTGAAAGCAAACAATGGAGAGCAGGCATGGAGGAGCTAGAATCATTCAGGAAGAATGATGCATGGGAACTCGCTGACAGGCCCCATGACTCTACAGTAGTGCAGTGCAAGTGGGTATTTAAAAGAAATATGACAGTGTTGGTAAAGTGCGTTACCGTGCAAGACTTGTGGCAAAGGTTTTTACAAAGGCGGGCATAGACTACCATGAGACTTTTTCCCAGTGCCTACGTTATACTACTTTAAGATTGTTGTTTTCACTGTCAGTAAAATTAGATTTAGATATACGTCATCTCGATGTAACTACAGCTTTTCTCAATGGTTACTTGAATGAATGTGTGATATGGAAAACCTATAAATTATAAAGATAGTAATAATATGAATAAGAGTGTTAAAGCTTAAACGTGCCATTTATGGACTCAAACAATCATCGAGAGCTTGGTATCAAAGGGTAAACGATTATTTGATGACTTTAGGGTATACAAAGTCTAAATATGAACCTAGTTTATTTACAAAATTTGATGGAAATGTTAAAGTAATAATTGCTCTTTTCGTCGATGATTTTTTATTTTTTCCAACTGAATACTGCAACTAACCTATTAGTTCAGGATTTGAGTTATAAATTTAAAATAAAGATTTGGGTCAGATAAAGCAATGCTTAGGTTTAAGAGTAAACTTGTCTAAAGGTTTAATAACAGTTGATCAGGAACAATATGTAGAAACTTTGTTAAGAAAATATATATGTCACATTGTAAGACTGCTGATACTCCTATGGAAATTAATTTAACTTTAGAAAACTCAGAATAAAGTTGTAATAAAAATATTCCATATAGAGCAACTGATAGAGCAATTTAATGTACTTAGCTGTGCTAACCAGGCCAGATATTACTTATAGTGTTTGTTATCTTAGCCAGTTTAACAATTCATATGATGAAACCCATTGGAAACACTTAAAAGAATTTTAAGATATTTAAAAGGTACTAAAGTCATGGTCTTGTATTTTCTAAAGATGAATCTTGTATTGAAGGGTTTGTTGATGCAGATTGGGGTTCAGATGTGAAGTGATAGAAAATCTTTTTCAGGATTTTGTTTTAAATTATCAGGTTCTGTTATATCTTTTGAATGTCGGAAGCAAAAAGTGTTGCATTGTCCTCAACAGAGGCAGAATACATTCCATGTCAGAAGCTAGTAAAGCCATTTACTTAAGAATTTTTGTTTGAAATTTTAGGCGATTCAGAAATTATTACTTTGTATAACGATAACCAAAGTGCACAAAGTTAATTTTGAATCCAGTGTATCATAGGAGGTCTAAACACATAGATATAAGATATCATTTTTGTTAGGGAGGCAGTGGCAAAACATGTTTATAAAAGTAGATTACTTGAAACAAACAATATGCTCAGCTGATATTTTACTAAGAGCTTGGGTTCTGTGAAGCATAAATATTTCACTAGAATGCTTGGTGTATTGCCTGTTAATAATATGTAATGTATACATGATTTTGTTAAGCGGAGGTGTTAATATTGTAACAAAAGACTTTGATAGATATCTAAGCAGCAAGGCACAATTCATCAAAGAACTAATAATTTAAATGAATGAAGAAATTGTATGTGAAACAAAATCCTAGTAATTATAAACACAAATTCCTTTAACGAAGGTTCTATTTAGGTTTAATCAATTCAAAGGAATATGTTACATCCAAAACTAAAAGTCAAAAATATTTATTAAGTTTAGACTCTATCAGCGCATGTAACTTCTGAAATCTACTACAAGCAAAGACTCTACCTAAAGCCCAGACGAGATCCGGTGAGAAACTCATTGAGACAAGAAAAGATTCAGATATATGGTAACAAAAACAGCGGGCTTTCGATTTATGATTTTGTTCACACTGGAAACGCTCCGATAACAGTCGTTTACACATAGCTCTCCCCTTTTAATATACCTTGCAAGTAAAAAATAAACAGCGCGGTATTTCTTAGAGTGGCGGAGAAAACGCAAACCTTTTTCCATAAGTAGTGGCGCCGGGGGCTAAGGATTTCCCTTTGAGTTAGCAAGTACGTTCTGCCTCACGGTTGCCTAGCCACGTAAGCGATACCGTGTCACCGCCGTTTACCCTCCTCTAAATTGTTCCCACGGGATAATACAGACGGCAAAGACTAAGGTGGAAATCTATAGAGCTTCGGGTCAATTAAATCCTAGCGTAGAACAGATTTGGATAGAAAAAGGTATAAGCGGTACAAAAAATTTAAATTTTCGTTGGATATTGTACTTAGATAGAATTAAATTAACGGTTAAAACACACGTAGAAACTGTCAATTGCTATCAAACTTTCGTGGGCGTTTGTTAATTTTAAAGTTAACATTTATATTGCAATCGTATATAACTTTGGGTTACCACGTATCAAAGTATCGAAGAAATGACTGGACATATATAGAGTCTGCAAGTGACCTTTTATAGAAAAAATAGGTACTTGTAAAGTTCCTTAAAATTATTTAAGGAACTTTACAAGTATTGCGTTTAATTGTTTTAAATTATCCCGTATATGCTTTCAAAGAGTACGGGCGGCAGCATTTTTTATGATTTTATAAACAATCGAATTACTCAGTTAACTGTAATGAAGCTTTGCACAAACCAAGCTTTAAAACATGGGATCAACTTGAACCAGAGTCACATTTTAATGTTAAATTCAATAAGAAACCTACTTATTAGAAAATGTTACATATATTTAATATTGTTTTATACAAAATTTATAGAATACGTTTTCCTTTTTGTCTAATCCAATAAAATAATATCATGCTATTGTAAAACTCAATACTCAAAGTCAAAGTTTTAATAAGTGATAAACAAATGAATAAAACATTAATTTATATGGCGCATAACATGATTTATAAGTTATTGAACATTTTTAACTGCTTGTTATTATTAATATTAATACACAAAACGCGCAAGTAGGAAATGACGCGCCTATCGTACAATAGTCTCTATAACTTTTTTCGTGTTAGGTCTCTTTTACACAGGGGACCGTCAGGGAAAGTACTGCCGCGGTACCTATTTCAGAATTTGTGTATAAACACTGCTGTGTTCCGGTTTGAAGGTCACCTTTTTTGGCGTAATTACTGGGTAAACAAGGTTTTGCTGGGATTGTTATGGGCTGGACATTTACCATCAGAGAAAGTTAAGCTCGTTTCGTCGCCTTAATCTTTGTACAAAAATTTACATGTGATAAAATAATAACTAAAGTTATATTTCACCTTGATAATTTAAATGAATGAAGAAAAATGTATCTGTGAAACAAAACCCTAGTAATTATAAACACATATTCCTTTAACGAAGGTTCTATTTAGGTTTAATCAATTTGAAAGTAAATTAAATTTATTTACCGCCAATTTCTTTGGCACCCACGTCGGAAATTTTGCCCCTGCCGGGCTTCATCTTCCGTATCCATAATTGAAATATAAACGTGATACGAGCGATTCTTAATTACTTCATTCTCAGAAGTGCCGCCTTTACCCACGGACAGTGTCTACTTGATTTCTTATTTTATACCGAGGCGCCCTTTAATATTCACTATCAATAGCAAATTATCCTGAAATATGAGCAACTTCCGGGCGCGACCGGAAGTGTTTTCCGGGGCAATATTATCGTAAATCAATCGGCGCCCGACAAACAATATTCGCTTACTATATGTTTTTTATACAAATAAAAACAAGATTAAGCAAGTTAATCATATAGAATTTTATATAAGTATTTATGCGTAATAAGTTCAATAAATCAACATTGCTGTTATACTAGAATAAAACATTGTTTTTAATGAATCGATTCTACAACTTTATAAACATTTTAAAATATTTTTTTAGTATACAGCTGCCGTATCATAGTATTCACTAAATTTAGAATTCGAATCAATACTACTCGAAACATTAAGTCTTATACAATTTGTAATAGTAAAAACGACATTTTATTTACCGTAAAAGACTTGGTAAGCAAAGAAAACGTTTGCCCAGAATAATAACGATAGCCTTGTTGTTTTGTAATTGAGTATTTTCCTTTGACTTCAAAGGGGACCGCTTCACACTTGTGTAACCATCAAAGCAATAAAATATTTATTCTGTATTCGCCATTGGAAAAAAGTATGTCAAAGAAATACACGTTGCTCTATATATTTACCAGTATTTAAGACTTATTACGTAATATTTGATGCTTAATGTAGCGCATTGAATGCTGAACATTAACAATTGATTTGATAAAGATAAATCACGGTTGTTTGAATCTGTTGAACATATACTAATAGCGTAAAATTGGTCATCATCATCAGCCTGTGTTAGTCCACTGCTGTAAATAGGCCCCCCTTAATGCATACCCTCTCCATTAGGGGGGGGGGGGTTAGGACAGTATCCCATCACGCTGGTCCAATGCGGGTCGGTGCGTGGACCGACTTTAAACATACAAAGTTCTTTTAGCTAATAGTATTGCACACTTTATACGTGTTATTAACATTTTTATGTTATTAACAGGCTTTTATTAGCTTCATACGTAAGTTAATAACAGAATCTTTAAACATGATTTTGACGTTCTTAAGAATGCCGGTTTAACTCTAAATTTGGGTTTTTTTAGGGGCTGATGTCTATTTATTACTTAAAAGATAATTCAACTTAACAATTAAATTTAAATAATGGTGTAAAGAAACTAACAAAATACACTTTTCCAGAAAATTCAACTAAATAATAGAAGAATAAATTATGCATTAAAAATTAATTATTCCTACACTATTTTTAATTTACATTTAATTTAATTTTTTTAGTTACATTTTGTAGAAAAGCGTATTTTATTAGTTTTTTTTTCTTTCTAAACTATAACTCTTTCAACTTTGTTCATAGTAGGCGTGAGCGTTATTTAACGTCATCAGTTACAATAACTGGTTACGCGATATGAAACGCATTAACCGTTTCGTGTCAAATTAAAAGTAGTTATCTTTGTTAAGACGTTATTCGGGCGAACTCGGCCGTCGTCGACTTCGTTCGTCAGTTGAATGAGCGTAAAGCGATATATTTCTTTCGCATCTTGCCTACCGACGGGCCGAGCTAGAGAGGTGGCAGATCGAGACTTGGCAATTAAACGAGAGTCGACTAAATACACATAGGTACCACATTCGAGTGACCCTGTTGGCAAATAATGTCTTGCGATTCCGGGAAACCAGCCGTTATTTAAATCAAAAGTAAAATAAATCAAAATAAAAATCTTTATTTTGAATTATTTTACTTTTGATTTTAACTGAACGGTGTATATAAGAGTGAAAAATTGTTATAATAAAAAGTGAAAATAAACAGTAAATATTAATAATCGTCACTGTAACAATAAAACTTAATTTCAAATACGCCAGTTGTAATATTTTTGTTCAAATCATAGTTTCGTAGTAAACCCCAATCAATCAATAAAACATTTTATAATTGTAAACCGGAGTGAAGTATGCAGAAAAGTAAATATATTGATTTAACTATTGGGCATCAAACACGAAACCGTTATTTTCGTTTCGTATGTAACCATATAGTTGAGAAACGAAAGCAACCGTATAGTTAAGAAACGTCCGTAACCGTATAGTTGTGAAACTTATGTATGCACAGTATCTGGATGAAAGTAGCTAGTTATAAAAATAACTAGTTTTAAAACAAGCGACGCCGTCCACTAACTGGTTACGTTTCGTTTCTTAAAAGTGACGTAACGACACACGTCTTGTTCATAGTTAAACGCTCACAAAATACAATTATTTCGCAGATCCACAAACATACAATTTATATACGCAATTACAACAAGCTGTTCTCTCGATAACAATTCTTCGTGTTTATATACAACCGTTACACGTTATAAAACAGACATTTCACAGTACATTATGATCGTTCGTTGACAAACACAATCAAAACGCAAAGGGGAGAAGGGGTGAGGGGATCCCGCGGGATTTAAACAATAACGTATTGCGCAAAAAGCCAACACGGCGACACCGCTTTTGTTCGAGTGAGCGTTTCAAATCCCGAGTCGAATGCTCGTTCGTGTTTTTTTAACGGCTGTTATGTGCCAGTCACCGGCGGAAATACCTTCCCGCCTTTTTAATCGTCCAATCGGATGTTAATAGAAAATGGTCGTTCAGAAAACAAGATGGCGGCAGGACAGCGTTTCGGATAAATCTCGCGGTTTGTTGATTTGTAGAATATTGATAGAGTTTGCGGCTAGTAAATTTTGTTGTTTGTTGCGAAACAACTCCCCCGCTCCCGAAAGGCAAACAGCGAACGCGATCGATATATTCCACAGCTCAGTCGATGCAATATTAACTCCCTTGGGATATTTTATTGATCAATCTAAAATATCTACGATAGCCGATAACAAATAAATTTTCATATCGAGTACTGTTTTTAGATTAAAATGACACTTTGCCTAACTGTTTATACAACATTTTTAAGACTAAGCGAAGTTAACAAAATTCGGTATTATTATAAAATTGGCTTGAACGAAATTTACTCAAAATAAAATTTACTAAAATTTACAAATATAATTCGATAACTCTTAACCACTTAAAGCCTTAGATACTAATCTCGTCTTTATGGAGTAAATGGATTTAGTTTTGTTTAGCATTAGAATTATCGAGAAAATATTATATGTATTTTATTACTTAAATCACAATACGATGAACGTCTACTATTTTTAAAAAACGAAGGCTCAGCTGCGTTAAATCAGCGCAATAATAAGCGGAAGCTGTTAAAACAGTCGAACTTTATACCGGGAAATACAAAATTATCAAAATATTAACCGTTGCACGATAGCACGACCGATAAATACACCTACGGGAGAGAAAATCGTTTATGCTCTGGCCAACGCTCGCTGCGATTTAATAACAAAAGGAATATTAAACTCTCGGGAAATTTTCATTCCGGTCATAATTGTGTACGGAGCGAGGTGTCATTTAATGATTAACAATGTATCATACGTTTTAAATGAAGGACAAAAACTCTATATTATCCGCAGTAGTAAAATTAAATAACATTCATAAGCAACTAGCTATAGCCTATGGCTTCGTCCGCGTCATAATAAAACAGTTACATTACCCATATTTTAGTAAAAGTCCCGACAAAATCGGACCAGCCAATCCATAGATTATATTAGCCAGAACAAACAGAAAGAAATTCAAAAAAACTTTGTTTTGTTATGTGTAACCGTTATATATGACAATGTACTTATTTAAAAACGGTTGTTTTAATGGTACAAACAGACACTCTAATTCTAATTATTTGTATATATAAATGTACAGAAATTTACATGATAACACACATCATCAGTTTCACTGACAGCCTCCAACACCCATGTACCTGTATTAGGAGGCCTGTCCACAGTGACTATAAAGGCGATGATGAGATTGATGAATACACCCTATCCATTAGGGTTTGGACCGTATCCCACCACGCTGGTCCAATGCGGGTTGGTGGTGGACTGACTATATTACATGCCCATCCGACGCATGGATCATCTTACTTTTTAGACAATTGGGTGATCGGCCCAAATTGCCCTAACCAACTAGGAAACAACAATGAAAATTTGTTGGGTCCCCGCAGGATTCGAACCCACGACCTCCGGTTTTAAAGCATACGCCTATACCACTAGGCTACGGAGGCAGCATGATAACATTCACCATAAAGGGTTCAAGCTACTAGTTTCAATTGACTATGTTCCAGTCAACAATAAATGTATTGTAGTTAAGCGGACCTGTAATCATTCAATGTATTGTATTTGCATACACATAGAGTCGTAACATAAGAGCATTACAGCTAAACAGGCATTGTTAGCTCAGGAATAACTTTATGGAACACTCGACAGTTACAATGTTTCAATTACAGTTAATTGCAAAACCCAGCATACGTAAGCACGTTTCTAGTGCATGCTTTAAATATAGAAATTGCTTTAGATACCTTAACTGGCGCACGTTAAACGTAGATCACATGATTCATTGAAGTTGTTTTCACTCAACTTACCTGTAAAAAAATAATGCGTTGAAACATTTTTACATCTGTAAAAGCCATCAAAGCATTTCGTAAAACTAGTTTTATTTCATTCATTTAACATTCAAGGATAAAATTACTAACTTATTTAAGGCAAGCGACTTCGGAAAATCCTTCGGATGCACGGTATCCCTACCAGCATAGAAAGAATAGTTTTTTCATTCCAATGTAAGCGGAATTACAGAGATTTGGGGCAAAGCCTGTGGAACATCCCGAAATCTTGTATACCGCCTTTACCTGTCGAATCCCCGTTTCATATATCTTTTGCAAATCCAACGCGTATTATTGTTGCAATGTTCAACGAAAATTGTCTTACAAAAGAAATAAGGTAATATTGTGTGCATGTGACAGTTTGTTTCATAGAACTATTCAACAACCTATGGCAAATTTAATTCATGTTTTTCTTTAAATATAGAATCTAGAAATTTATATAACGTGTAGATTATTTCATTGCAATTTTAATAAAAAGTTCTAGTTCTTTTATGGTGAAAGCATAATTTAATTATTGAAAAACGTTTTCAATGTAGTTACCCTTCTTTTTACATAGCACCGACTGAGGAAATACCTTGGTTATGGAGACCGTGCCCAAAAGGTATGAAGGCACAAGTCCACACCGCCGTAAAACAAGGAATACATATTGATTACTGAGCTTACAGCTGCCGATAGCAAGAAGTATTTATTTATCGTAGCCATAAGGTAATTGTAATCAGTAGATTACAGTATCAATGGTGCTCTTCAAACCGGAATCCAGGAGAGTTCTCCCAATACCGCACAAATATGCATCGCGGTTGTACTTACCCAGAAAATTCCCCGTTAAAAGGGGAAACTATCACCCTATAAATTGCATTTGGTTACACTTTTTTATAACACCTTTCCTACCAAGTAAATATATGTAGGCGCTACTTGACAAAAATAAAAATTAATCGTTGATAAATTAACTTTATCATCTAATAAAGTTAATTTTAAATTATTTCATGGAGATTTCATTGAAAATGTAAAAAGCTCAACGTTTAACTGATAATTCTAGTGGCAAGTTTGAAAGAAGATGAATTTTAAAAGAGAGCGATTTTCTAATTAGGGAAGCAGTTGGCGCCCGTCCGCAAGATGACGCCAAACTATTGAACTAAACCGATTCCAATTAGGTTACGGTGAAAATGGGGACGGGATCGACTTAATGGTATTAGCTAACGAGGCGGTGTCTTTAGTACGTAGAAGTTACAGGGAATTACTTTATCGCTACGGGGGAGGATTTTTAGCGAGTGACCACAGGCTTAAGTTCTCAAAGAATTCAAAAGCGAGAATGACTTTAATAGAAATCAATGTGTCTTTGTTTACATAAAGACATGAATTTATTGTTTTGGTTCTCGAAATTTGGTGAACCTTATGTTTAACTCATGTTTGGTAAATGAACATGGAGCCGAAGAGATAGAAGCCACGACATAAAACTATTATTGCGTAATACAGTACATTCTGACTCTAGTTTGGCTAGACTGTAGCAACAACTAGGTGTTGTTGATTGAGATATATTACGCACTTCCAAATCTTATGTGATTACTTTCGCTTCGTCGCCCTTCAAACTAGACATTAGTAAAATTCAGACACATCTGTTTTACTGCAAAACAAAGCAAAATTAAAAAAGAAATTAATACGTTCAAATTTTTTATACAAATGACAGTATCATATCGTTTCTTTAAATAATTCAGCTAATATTTAAATCAGCTATTAGTTATTTGAGTAAAGGTAATAGTCAATATATTCTGCTACACACAAATGAAACTAAGTTAATTTTTTGTTCGTGTATTAATTTCTAGAAAGACCAGATAGCGGATTATAAATTGATGTCAGAAATAATTAACGTAATCAATTAACGTCAGTTAACTATTAATTACGTCTTGTCATGTGTTAATATGACAGCGTTTAACCTAATCGACAGTGTTTCTACGAAGTACTTAAGTAATTACTTATTTTTATAAATTACAAATAATTATTTATTTTTATAAATTATAGTTAAAAAACGCTAATAAATAAATTTACAAATTATTCATCATTATAAATACAATAGAGCTAAATATGAATTAAAATTTAAAGAGAGTTAAACGCGATCACTATAGGCCCCAAGTGTGCTACTGACATTCAGACCTCGTGAAAGAATTGATTTTTGATGATATGTATTCAATCTAATATAGTACTTCATAACTGATTCAGTTAACCGTTAAAAAACTATCAATAGTCAAAAACATACTAAAACTCGATGTAGATGTAAGTAATCTTTTGGCAATAACGTGGCGACATACGTCTTGTCAGATCAATTGTGTATGAAATATCAATCACTGAGTGACAACCGACCATTAACTAGATAATAATTACGATGCTGCTTCGTTGCTGAGTTCATTTGTTCAAATCTTATTTTTACTGGTGAAAGCAATTAAATCTAACGGTAAGTGATACGCCCTGTTCAAAAGGCTGGGTAAGACGTCATGTATCCAACAAAAGATATATCCTCTCGTTTACGCATTAATTACGTTTGCTACGGTGCCCCTTAAACCGGACAACGTATTTAATGGAGTAGCGTTTAGTTTTAGTAGTAGTTTTACACATTACTGATATGCGCCAGTAACAGTCACCGAGGTGATAGATTAATATTAAAAATAGTTTGTCTAAATTATCTATAATTCTATTTAACTACAATTTATTTTACTACGCTTTAACAAATATATTATCGAACAGCAACAGCAGCAAGACCGCGGGTCAGTGGCTTGTTCAATTCACGTTTCAAGCGATCCGCCCAAAAGGGCCCTGATATTTCATGCGCAAGCAATATGAAGAGCGTGCCATGTTGCTGAATAATTTATACGCAATTGTCACCAGTTCGCTACACGACGATCGCAGGTGAGATCAATATATATATATAAAGCTGTAAATCGCACAGATTGTGTACGTGTTCGGCGTGTTAAAATCATCATTAACAATTACATGGCGGCAACTTAATTGGTGCGGGTCAAGTCAGGGTGTATGAAATGTGCAAAAATTAAACTGCATTGAAAATTGGATTCGTTCAGTGACTCCTTTATTATTAATGGTGAAATTAGGTAGGTATCAATTATTTATTTATACTTATTTATAAAGTATAAAAAGATATGACTACTACTCTTCAATGCCAATAGCATTGTCTATCAGTAAAACGTTAATACTTACAGGGAGTCAGGCAACGAGCAAGTCAATACAGCAAAAATCGGTCACGTCATCCGGACAAACAGACGGGAAAGAGATTGATCTCATAAGAGTAAGTATTTTCCTTTTTGAGGTATGAAACCCAATAACCCATAAAATTTTTAATTAACACGAAATATGAGCGTCTTAAGTTCACAACTCGCTGATTAAACCTTTTTAGACAATACTGAAGCCGTGCGTCTAATGAGGTTCCGAAAAGTTTCCTTAAGGTTCTTTCAATATTTTTTTCATCGTCCTGATTTTGACGGCAATTACGTAAAAGACAATTAAAACAAGCTAATTGGTATTCGTCAGAGGACTTTTAATTGCAAAAATCAATATTAAAACTGTTTAAAAATATAACCTTTTGTTCTGAATTATAGTGTAACTATATTAATATTAAATAAAATACTTAATAGAATACGAAGGCTTCAATAATATATCTTAATCTTTCAAATACCTAAAATCATATACGTAATCGGTATATCTTAAAGATAATTGTAAATTACTTGAACGGGATAAAATCCGACTCGAAAACTGTATCATTTATGATTTATTCTACCGTTAAATTTACCAACAACAAACTCCAACGTGCACGAAAGCACAGAGAACTGAAACCTAATCACCAGTTCAAACTGCTACCGATAATCGTATGGTGGATTATTCATGCAATAAACCAAAGCTTTATGACCGTAATTTAATATCCCTAACGCGGTAAAACGCTTGAATGAGACTTTAATATGGAAAAAAATATTGCTCAACAATAATATTCATTGTTCATGGAGAAAAAAGAGAAAATGAAATAATTTTAAAAATATGATTTAAGTTCAACTACGTCAAAATACACGTAACATTTTTTTTTATATACAGAAAACTGAGAATACTGCGCTGATGACAATTGACCATCGTTATTAAATCTTATTACTTAATTTATATTTTATTTTAGCAACCTATTTTTGCAAACTTTTTCATAGCTCATATACACACAATGTAAGACGTTAATAGGACTTCTTGTTAATAGGATCACAGTATGCAGAAATAAATAATAAAACTGTCTTAAAATTACAAAGTCGAAATTTTAATAGCATTTTAACGACGTTAAATTACTTAATATTTATCAATAACGGTAGCAAATAATAAAAGAGGTAAATTAAAGAAATTTAAAAAATTACCAGAAACATTTCCTGAACTCAGTTCAGTTAGCTGGGTATCTTGACCGTACCCCACCACGGTGGTCCAAGGCGGGTTGGTGGGTGGACCGACTTTTTGCATGCGCATCCGACGCATGTATCTTCTTACTTTTCAGACAATTGGATGATCTGCCCAAACTGCCCTAACCAACTAGGAAACAGCAATGAAAATTTGTTGAGCCCTCGCAGGATTCGAACCCACGAACTTCGGTTTATAAAGCACACGCTCTTAGCACTATGCTACGGTGGCATATTTTCCCTTAGTAACTTAAAAAGCAATATCCAGTGCCAGCAAACACAGTTTAAATATAAATGATTAACTAGATTATTTACGTTTTTGGACATCTTAAAGATCTTACGAGGAAAGTTCGTGGATATTAAAAAACAATCATTTAAAGGGCTTCAAGATCTCACCGGAATGTTTCGAATTAGGTCAAGAGAAACAATAAATCTCTACCCAATAGAAATTCACCCCAAACAACTTGGCAAGTTGTTTCACAAGTTTCCTTTGAACAAACACTTTTGCATTTGTATATACGTTGGCTTATGAAATTTTAATGAACAATGTATTTCGTCGATAGTTGCTTTAACGTTGTTGAAATGTCACATGAATAAAACAAGATTGTTGTTATTATCTTAATAAACAGACCTATAATTTACACAAAAAGCATGTATATACTATTGAATAAAGCTTCAAAAGCTTTATTCAATAATATAATAAAAGCGAGATATTTTTAAAGATATACAAAGTCAAAGTTTAATATCTTTATTAAATACGAAAGCATTACACTTTCTTATTGATTGTCAAATAAACTAGCACCGGTTCGGAAATGGAAGCCTCTTACCTGAGAAGAACCGGCGTAAGAAACTCAGCGGGACTTTTTCCTTCTTTCTTTAAGTTTTACAAAATTTTTACAGTAAACATCACATTTTGATAGTTTTTTTTAGGAACCAGGTTACAGACTGACAATTATTCCATCCTTAACTTCGGTTAATAACAATTAAAAAAATCGATACATCTTTATTATTTTTAAATTGATTTTCTTTTCTTAATCTATCACAATATATAAATTCTATCATCGTAACAATTTCATCATCATAATTCGCAATTAATGTATTTTACAAAAAATTTTACCAAATGTTGAATATAATACATTTTCTTGGCATAAAAAATAATTTGGTAAGAACAATCCATATACCCCTGACATTAACACAACCAACGAACCTCACAATCTATCAGAAGCTCATAATAATACCAATGTTCAGCAGACCATATCAGGAAATGTTACCAACACGCGTACATGAGATCAGCATTAAAGTGAGGCTTTCATTATCAACGCCTATGCGCCATTGTTACCGCAACGATTGGAATAGATTTGCGACTGCTGGCAACGTCTCAATAAAACACTACAGCGAAGTGCGGCCTGATGCCAAGTCTAAATTCGTGATGCAAGGTGCCGCTGGGATATGCAAACCGCCGTACACTTTCACCGTACGAACGTACGTTCTCTACGATCCAAAATGGCCTAGTATTGCTTGCAATAAAGACCTTTCCTAACCACAACTGTGGCAGTATTATGGAATACTTAAACTCCTTGCATGGAAGCAGACGGTGTCTAATTCTGTTTCAATTAATTTGTGTTAGTATTTCATGTTCCCAGCTTACTTAAAAGGTTACTCAGACATTATATTTTCATTCAATATACGATTAGTGTTTTTGTGATGGTATAATTTTAGTTTTATAGAAACATACAAAATAAGTCATTGTTGTTTATTATTGTTTAATTCTACCACACACCCTTCTTCGAATATTTTTAATTTTAATTATGTCAAAATCTCAACTTTGATCGTTTACTGTACCTACTTTTATTTGGTCTTTTTAGTTTTTCTTTGCTTGTTAGGCAGCAATGTTTTTTATTGTTGTTTATATAATGGGTGTCAGCAGACCTAAACCTAGCGTTAATTGTTGACAACATGATGCTAAGTTAAAACTTTACTGTCCAGGGTTTATGTTTTTTCATTTTCACAAAGTTTATTTTGCTTGTTGTTTTAATTGATTTTGTTATGTGAGTCGATGTAAATGGAAATCTAATTTGATAATTTAAAGTTGTTTATTATAAAAAATTATAATATTTACCTTTTTTTATTTTAACAGTGTACCCTAAACTTTATCAATCAGACGTTTAATTTTTTAGTTTTTTAATACTAATGACGCTCTAACTCTCAATGAATTAAGAACATATTACAGAACGTTATCAAAGTTACAATGGTACTGGGGAAACCTCTTGGCTCAGATATCAAAAGTGAACTTTTAGACTCGTTCGTAAGAAATAACTTAGGTCTCGCGCTAGTCGCATTTCAAACGATAAATCGCGTTTTCACTATCAGGAACCTCTCATACATTTTTATGCGGCGATAAGTTATAGCGTTAGTTATACATCTTCCTACGGCATTCAGTTCAAGTTGTTACTAGAATTATGTTGGGAAAAATAGGTCAACGTGGACTACTTGAATGAAATACGACTGTACTTTTCTCTTTCTTAAATTTGTTACTATAAGTTTATCGTTATAATCGTAATAATCAGCATTAAATGCACTTTTTACGGATTTTTCACGTTAATGATGTATATTTATTCCAGACGTTTCGGACTCTTTCCTGCATCCATGACCACCGGCAGACTATGATGGTTTGGAAAACCTATGTGAAACCATGGAATAACAATGTGTCGGGAATAAATATATAAAACTTATGAGAAAAATCTGTAATTGTGAATTTGATATGTATAATAAACGGGTAAATAGAAGAAATATTGATTAAAGCAGCGATTAATATTGCCTACGGTTATCGCAGTAAAAGTGAATCGACGATAACTGCTATTTTAAATTAATATTAGATAATACAATACTATGAATTAAAGAGAGGTCAGCTGAAGGTCAGGTACAGGTTTAATATCATCATTATCAGCCCTGTTAGTCCACTTCTAAACATAGGCCTCCTTAATGCACGCCTTCTCCATTAGATGGCTTTGGACCATATCCCACCACGCTGGTCCAATGCGGGTTGGTGTGTGGACCGACTTTTTACATGCCCATCTGACGCATGGATCATCTTACTTCTCAGACAATTAGGTGATCAGCCAAATTGTCGTTTTTCCGCGGGATTCAAACCCTCGACCTCTAGCTAATAAAGCACGGGCTAATACCGCTCGACCATGGAGAGTTGGCCTGCTTGGTTTTAATTGAATGGACAAGACGTTTACTCGATTGTTAACATTGCGTCTTACCTAAATGGCATGTAGTCCGAAGTAGCTCAATTCCGTTAGTCTCTTTGGAAATATTGTATTACGTTTCGTCACTTATTTTTACTATATAAAGCCTATACCCGATCCAAATTATACGGGGCATTATCATTAACAACGTCAAATGTACAATTTTATGTTGCTTGTAAACAAGATATTAGGAAACCTTTAAAACTAACTCTAATATGTTTTATTCTATATTTCCAGGATACATATTTTTTCTTATTTTGTATGCCGCTTTCCCGCTTATGGCAGAGTGTATTTCTTTTATTTTTTCTATCTTACGGTATATTATCGTTTGCTTTTTGATCTCTTATACTCTCTCTCACGATATTAATCGATTTTTGCCTACTTTTCGTTCTTCGTCCATCGATGTCCCTAACATTTTTTTATTAATATGCTATTTATTCCTCCTAATCGTAAATACCCTTATCACATTTTTTTATGGCATACGCAGGCAGACGGGCCACCTGATGGGAAGTGGTCACCGAAACCCATAGACATTAGCAATACCAGTGGTATCACCAACGCGCTGCCTACCGTGAGACATAGGGTGTTAAGTCTCGTTTACCCAGTAAATACGCTGGCTACGGTGCCCTTCAAACCGGAACACAGCAGTGTTTTCACACTACTGCTTCGCGGCCGAAATATGCACCGCGGTGGTACCCACCCAGGCGGTCTCCTGTAAACAGGGGACCTACCACCGGAAAACATATTGAAAGTTTAAGTCAAAGTTATTAAGGAAATTCAATTAAAACTCTTTAAAGCCAAATCTATTTCTAATTATAAATCTTAATTACCTAGCGAAATAATTTGTGTTTTATACATTGATAACGATAATTTGACGGATCGGTCGGTCGATACAAAAAACGAGTCGGTTTATTTTTGAAATATAGACGTTTCTTTGACGAAATCTCTCCCCATCTGAGCGGACGCCGAGCATTAATCAGCTCGGACCCTAATCCGATCACAATTCGAATTTCCCTTCAACATTTTTTCATTCGTACGCACACCACCCTGGCGGCGACATTATTTCGTTAAGCCGACGGCTTTACGAAAGCGTGTTATAATAATTATTATAATACGCTTCCGATACTAAATTAAATTGAATATAATATTTCAACGCGGCAGGAAAGAGCACTTCCTTATTCACCGCCTAATATACAAGCACCGTTTCGATTACAGAAGATGCTAAATTGAAATATTTTACATCGAAATCTTCCTTTAGGAAGAATTAGGAATCTGAGCAGGACTTTTTGGTTATGTTTCTATAAATTATTGAAATAATTAAATTCAAGACGTTCACAAAAAACATATATTAGTAATACATATGTATACATATTTACATATATAAACACGTGTATTTGAATTAAGGATAATGAAAGTTAACATACAATAAAAGGATTGAGTAATACCGCGGGTGCTGTCATCTCTTCAATTATTATAAGTATTATATTGCCATAACCTTGCATACATGCTAAACAGCTAAATAGCTTAGTTGATCCATGCGTCGGATGGGCATGTAAAAAGTCGGTCCACCCATCCCAACCCGCATTGGACCAGCGCGGTGGAATACGGTCCAAAACCCCCTACTGGATAGGGGTGCATTAGGGGAGCCCTATGTCCAACAGTGGACTATCACCGGCTGATAATGATGAATTAGCTTCGTATCCGTTTAAACTAATTTTATTGTGAAAAAACATTATGACAAAATAAAATCAATAGGGATTTATTTTTTAATAAAAATGTTTATTAATGTCGACAATAATATAATTTAAAACGATAGAAATACTCATGATGAAAACAATAAAATGTAACGAGTACCTACAGCGCGTGTGGAAACAATTGCATGGGCGGATATTTTTCATGACAGCGAACGAGGGGGTCAGACCGGTTAACATCCCAGTTCAGTTGTAAAAAAGTCTAAAGAGATTAAATTAAAAACGACTTTTTTCGGGCAGAAAGAAAAATCAAAAAAGTAGATGCATTAATAAATTGTATTGTTGAGATTTCTGGAAATTTTAAAGCAAAATAAATACACATACGTAATTTAAATATAGTCAAACTGGACAAAGTCGACGACGATGACGACCCGCTTGACGCAGTACACTATTGCTATTGCGCCAGAGGGTGTGGGTTCGATTCCCATCACGAGAAAAATATTGTGTGATGAACATAGTGTTTTTCTCGTGTCTGGGTTCGGTATGGTCATGCATCCATTTTAAAAATTTGACCAATTTTAAGATTTATTCATACGTATATTTCATCACGATATTTTCAATTCACATTAGTAAGAGTCACATTAATTTTCAATGAAAACATTATTAAATTAAAGAGGATACATACATTACTTTCATAAATAGACTGTTAAATTTACTATATCAACAGATAAAATATTACCCTCATAGTTATAAAATAATGGCAGTCAAAATCATTTACTTATTAAACGTAAATGATTGACACGAAAAGATAATTGTGTATCGAGCAGAAATAATCGAATCGACGGAGTATTTTATAAATATGAAAATATTCTAATTAAATACGGGTCGTCGACTTTTAGACAAAACGTGTGATTTCACGTCTATCCGATTCATCGCACAATCGTGTTGGAGTCGTTACGTAAAGGTCATTGTGCTTGACATGTGTCGTCAGGTCGAATCTTGTGTTCACTCGATAAAACCGAACGTCTCTTCTTGGTAATTGATTTATTACCGATTCACGGGGCTTGTTGCATTTCATTTTATATACAATATTCATTGCGTTTAAGATAATTTCTGGTTTAATTCTTGGTTCGGTTTCGGCCGAAACTACAGCCATGGTCGAACTTTCGATTACGGTTTCGGTTTCGGCCGGAAAATCAGTTTCGGTCGGACTCTAAATTTCAAAGGCAAACTATATAGTCGTAAGTCGTTCTTCTTCTTTTTCATACCAAGTGCGTTTTGGTGAGTTGAGGGAAACAAATAGTAAATGAATAGTAATAATTTGTCGGTTAAGATTGACATTTAACAGTAAAGAGCAACTTGTTCGGTTGAGGTAACATGGGTAAGCTCATAATGTTGTATGTATTCTATGCACGTCGATCTTATGTCAATAAATGAATCATGTAAAAGATTAATTACAAACGTAGTGATACATCGATTGCAGTTCGATATACACGTCACCGACCACATAATTCTTTTGTCAACAATTAAATTCCAATCAGCAACTATCAATAAAATAGACATTTCAACATAAATACAAACAAGAATATCACTAGTAGTTTTAAATTTAGTAAATAAATTACGTTAAAGTAAAAAAAAAATAAACCTTAAATGCTAATCAAATAAATTTACTTAAAACTATTTGTGTGGAAAATAAATCTGGCAGAGTTGATTTAACACCAGTTTTGATAACACAAACATGCTAAACAAAATTCCCAGTGTTACAAATTGAAATTGTAATGAGAATATTGCTACATATTCTCAATCACGTGAACAGATAAATAACGACAAAAAAAACATAAAAAGCAAACGAACAAAGTGAGGCCGAATTCCTCGAGTTAGGATACGCGAAAAAGTATTATCGCCTCGCGGAATACCTGATTAATATGAATGAAATTACAACTCGTTAGGGGGACTGTAATTCGAAATATTTTAAACATCGATTTTCTCATTAAGAACGCATTAGGGGCCCGGGACGCGGCAAAAAGCGCCCGTATCTGGGATGGTGTTTGTTAAGATGTAAATATATTCGGGATAACAAAGAGCCGGACAACGGGAGCAAAAACTATGGCCGCGCAGACAAGCGCGTTGAATTATCAATGGGCTCTTGTTGAAATCTCATCCACATCGCATTTCGGACATGCTCCCCTTTTATGGCACGACGTGAAATCGCTTGCCGATCAAATGTTTAACGTAATGTAAATCAGGTGATTTTTAGTAACCGCCCCCATGACTAAGAAGATTTTATTTTAGACTTTCAAACCAGATATTCAAAAACTTATTTTAATTGTCATTTTCTAAACGTTTAGAGGAATATAGTTTAATCACATAAATATGATGTTCCATGGATCAAACAGTATCGTAAATAGTCACGGTTTCGCAGTCGTTACAGGACGTCTGACCCTTGAAATAATAAAATCTTCACAATGTTATATTAAATTAAAAAAATATACATTTCAAACCCTTACCAGGGTCCATGGTCACAGGACCGACTAAAATTTCAATGTGAGTTCGTAAAGAAATTAAACGCGATAAAATCCGTAAAAACGGTATTATTTATTATGTATAGTATTCCAGTATGCAACAGAAAGCATTAAATTAAAATCTTATTTATTTATTCTTTTGGCTGTGGAAATCAATGTGTCGATAGAAGTCAGCCTGTTCTACCCTTAAATTTAATAACGTCTTAGGTATTTAACTAGTGCAGTTTACCCTTTTGGCTGTGTAGGCCTGATGCTAATAACACTGCGAAAAAATCAGCAGGACAGAATTCTGGGCCTCTCGAGATCACACACGACTAATAATAACAAATAGTTGAACAACTATATTAGCAACGAATAAAACATAAACAGAAAGAATTTATCATAAAGAATAATATCGAGGCAATCAAAAACTCTGAAAGGTTTCAGCGAGAAACTCAATTAACACAAGCAGTCCTAGGACTTCACGAAAACTATTTTCTTTTATTTCAACAGTTTTCCTTACTCGACAAAATACGAGATATAACCAATATTAAGCGAGCCTTAGGTTAATTGAACGGAGCAAAACTTGTTAGTCACTTTAATTGGAACATTCATATTTGATAACAATTTCAAATTATGTTATCAAAGTTTCGCAGTATACTTGTTTTCGTAGTTAATTAATAAACTTCGACTCTATTAATATAGGAAAGTGAAATCAGCTTGCAAGATGGATAACAATTACAATGTTCAACTAAATCATAGTGCCTTCATATATTTTATGACATATTATGTAATATCTGATAATATTTACTAAAACTATTCAATCGATGTTAATTACTATTACATTTATATATATATCAAATACACTTTGGAAAGGCAGAACAACAGAAACTACAGAACCGAAGGCCCGGATTAAGATTTTTGGTCAGTAATTTCAATGTGTAAGTGCAAAATGCTTTAAAGGCAAAATAAATGAAAATTTTTCAAACATTTTTTGCCTTAGAGATGTTTAACATTTTTTATGATTTTCTTACATATACAGTAATCGGGAACAAAATTTTGAAGAAGTTTTTTTTGTACATCTATATAACTATATATCGTACAAATAAGACAACAGTTATTTTAACAATAATTTAATCGTAATGTTGTCAATTGTTGTAGTAATTACAATATACCGTTTTTGATAAACCTAATGTGTGGAGTCGTCCTCATTTATTATTCTATTCGGAAACCTGCATTTATGAAATTATAGGCTAATGAACCTATTGGTTAAGTAAAATATTTTAACTATGAAGGAAAGTGTTTTTATAAATAATAACGAAAATACATGCAGAATCAAAGGAGGAGGGAGGAGGAGGAGGGAGGAGTTGTTAATAATGGATTCTTCAGTGATATAGCATTTATATTAAATACTTATAAAAGTAGCATAGTATTTAATACAAATACGCAACACGTAAAATAAAACTGTTTATAATACTTATGTTATTGCAACAAAATTTTGTCTGTTTCATCGCTTGTTAAGCTTTCCGCGAAAGCGCATGATTGTTGATTACATTACCGCATGGAACAATACGAAGTGCTTGTGTAACCTGAAAATTATTGTTCCGTATCTGATTATTTACGAATGTGTAAGAGCTTGTTAAGCTTCCTTAAAACGCAGAGAAAATAACATTAACTGCAATGTTTCCGTATTTATATCAAAATTTGTGAAATATGAGAGAAATTCAGTACACGATTTATTTATATTCAATTAAGGAATGATAAATTTTAAAAATGTTTGTATTGTTACGCAGCACAGATTTTATACTGCACAAGACAACACAAATGCACTCCTGCATTTACTCTCCTAACCAGATGGGACGCATGACCGACACGACAGAAATCAGGCGCAAGGCCGACTTTTTACATGCCCAAACAATCTTAAGAACATTGACAAAGAAAACGTAAACCCTTGCTTATGCTATTATAAACATAAGCCCAGTTTTTTTTTAATTTTTGTTTGTTTTAAAGCAGCGCGCATTATTAAATTCAAATCAGCACATTTATCCTTAAACAGCTTCACGAAAATGAATGTGAAACGAATCCAGAATAAATAACAGTCGCAATTTCAATTCATTCATTCGAAATTAAATAAATATCAGATACTTAAAGTCTGAGGCCACGGGCGGGTATTCCGTAAGCAGCAAATTTCCCAAGCATTCGTGGCACAGAGGGCCAAATGTGTTTGTTGCGGTACCAGAAGTAACTGTGGAGCGTCGCCTCCCGCTCGCTTTTGAAAACATGAATCGCATTTGCGAAGCAAGTTATGCAATTCCTTCAACTTTATGCGGCTGAATTTCTATACTACGGTAAGTTTATTTGCCCCCCCGCCAGGCGAATGCGACGGAATGCAGATTTGGGTCAAGACTGCCGTGATTCCTACATTATGTATAAGGTTGTGTGCATCGATTTTCCTATGTGGGACGTCATTTTCGCATATTTAGGCGCTATCACTTTGAATGAAGATATCGAGATGGAATCATAAACTTGGTCTTTTGTTAACAGCAAATATTCGTAACATTAGAAAATACGTAAAATATATTATGTTTAACACCGACAAAAGCTGCAAATTCTTGAATACGGAGAAAAAAGAAAAATACAAAAGCAGTAGTGTACAAGCGCTAATTTGCTCCGGTTTCGAGGACATCAATGTAAGATCAATTAAAAAAGACGTTACATCCTTGGATTGGGAAGCGGATTTAAAGCAAAATTCTAGTGAACAATCACTACTGTGTTCTAGTTGAATGACATTAAATCAATAAAACTTGATGAAACGTCCAATTTTTTAAAGTAACAATACTTTAAAAAATTGGACAAACGTACAAATTGTATTGGCAAATGTACGGAATTGTAGGTGTTAGGTCCCTTTTTGCAGGAGACCCCCTGGGGCAACCACCGCGGTGCCTATTTTTGACGCAAAGCAAAGTAGTGTGGAAGCACTACTGTGTTGGAAGGGCACCGTAGCCAGCACATTACTGGGTAAACGAGACAAAACATCCAATGTCTCACGTTAGGCAGCGCGGTACCACTTGTATTGCCGATGTCTATGGGTATCAATGAACACTTTCCATCAGGTGGCCCGACTACTCGTCTGTCTGCGTAGACAATAAAAAAAAACTTTTAAACGCTAACCAATATGCAGAACGTATTCGATGCTATATGAACGTATTGCTTCGCTTTAACAACAAAAAAAGACACAGAAATGATTAAAAACAAAAAATTATTTAATTGCGGTAGACTGTAAGCCGATAACCATTAAGATCTCGGACGGGTTTTAATTAATTGTGGTCCGACTAATGGTCATGGTGTATTTGATAGCGGTGCTGCGGTGGAAGCGGTGGTTGTTTGCTATTGATCTATAATTGAAAATTGATGTTACGTCTGATTTTAAATGCTATCGGAAATATTAATTACACGGTTTCGCTTAATACCAATGACGGGGATTGAAGGAATATACGATATACAAAAATAACTCAAGGACTTCTATGATTGTCTAAGGCTAATCTTTTGGTTAATACTATGATTGGATTCGGAAGATAGTGGTTAAAGAAAAATTACGCCATCACATTGAAATCATGTATTGAAATCTCTATAGGATTTAAGCAAAAATATGTGGACTAAAGTACTGGAGCCTATCAATATTAATACTAAATGCAAATCCACAACTAATTCGTTTGTTTCGTCTGTGTTTTGTTTTATTACGTTTTGTGTACGATCGGGACAGATAAATTAAAAATTTGGACGTACATTTGTTTTTATATCGGTTTTGTTAGGCATTTAAACTTTTTTGTCTATTAAGGCAACTCGCGTGCCTCTTAATTAAGGTGTAATAACATATCATGTAGGACAAAATACAACGTTTTTCGTGACACGGGTATATTAAATAGCAGAATCGTTGGGAGTGTCCAGTCATTAACTAAAATTTATGCTTGATTTCTTCGATTTTAATCGAAGAGGCGTAATTACAATATGGGGTCTCATTTTCGTTAAATGTATTAAAGTGATCGTTTTCGAATAGGTTGAAATTTGTCCTTATGTTCGGTTCTTAAAACAAATGTCTTATGTAGTTTTGTGGGCGATGAATTATCTCTTAAAATATGCTCGTTTTTAATAATGTTACAAAACCGGTTTCGGGGACTAACGAAATTTACAGTTAAAGAAAGAAAACTTTTAGGTGACTTCAAGAACGTGCTTACGAATAAAAAATACCAAAGTAAGACTACATATCTAATATTTGTATAAAACGCATAGTTATACGGCGAATTGCTACAATATAAGGTGCTGATTTAACATTCTCTTTCTTAAGAAGCCTTCGTTTAATGTTTTTATGGCGTTTTTGAGTGGTGATGCCTAATTGAGTAAAAATATAACTTAAATGTAAATAAAAAAACAACGTTTTTAGTTTATTTACAGTATTTACTGTCCTAGTTTTATAATTGGTGGCAAACCGATCATTGACTATCAGCCTTGTTGCAACGCAGCAAACGTCAAGCGACACGGGCGATTTTCGAAAGCATTCCATATCGTATTTGGTTAAATTGTAGGTTCAAAATAGCTTATAGGATCGATAATTCTGTCCATATTTATCCTAAACATTAACTTAAACGTCCCTCATTTTGGTTAACCGTAACAACGATGGTTAATTCTTTAATTACAGTCATAAAAGCTTTGCGTACGAGCTTCAACACTTTAGAATACACTTAAAGTTCTTTTTTAACTCCCGTAAAACTTTTTAGCTCAAGGTTTAATATTTACAAAGTTCTTTCGTTGATAATCAAATATTAATCCACAAGCGACAAAACGCTGGTTTCAGAGTATTTGAGTATTCTTTAACGGTTTAATGGTTAATTTGACCAATTTTTTTTAAAACATCCTAACGAAATCTTTCAAGTTTTATCGTAGTTGCAGTTATTTGAATTTACGCTTTATTTTAACTTGGTAAATAAAACTTCTTTCTGGATTTTTCTTTTGTTTTATTGTATTAGGTTTTTTATATGATCTAGACTGATTTTCACGCAAAACACTTTATTCATAAAAAAAATATGAAAACTAAAGAATTAAATTAAGAATTGAACAAAAATACTGCTATTTATACTATAACATACTTTGTATACTATACATATATGCCTAGAACCTAAAGTGACATAGGATTGTTTTAAACGTAGTGCAATGCCAAAGTCTAATAATGGGTTCTTATTGGTGGCTAGCCGCCATAATAAATTTCCACGCGATAGTCAACCAATACGAGCAATCTGATTTTTAACTCAAAACGACTTTGACATTTAATTTAGTAAATTTCATGTTTAAAAATCTAAAGACAAACTTCCTCCGTAGCAGATTAGTAAGCCATAACGTACGTGTCTGCCTTCGTAGCCTTGTGGTAGGGACGTGTGATTTAGAAACCGGAGGTTCAAATTCTTCGAGGACTCAAAAAACTTTTATTGTTTTTTTTTTAGTTAATTAGGCAATTTCGGCCGATCACCCGATTGTCTGAAAAGTAAGATGATCCATGTGTAATTATTTCTATTGCTTGCGCGAATATCCATGATGAATGATCCATGCGTCGGATGGGCATGTAAAAAGTCAGTCCACCCGCCAACCCGCATCAGACCAGCGTGATGGAATACGGTCCAAAAAACCCCTAATGAAGTAGGCGTGCATTAGGGGAGCCCAGCAGTGGACTAGCACAGGCTGATGATGATGTTTTATAATATAAAAAATATCAATAAAACTCTTGTTTAATTTATTTTTATAATCAATATAGCAACACTGTCAATGTTAACGCCATTTATATAATTTATGAAAGCAGTAAATACTTCAATAACAAAGTTGGTATTTAGCTATACAGCTTTTACTCGATGCATTAGTATCCATCGATACTTTGAACATGGCATCTATCCAACGAAGTTTAGCATTCCGTTAAGTTAGATAGTTTTATCCATATTTTTGCATTATACATACATATTTTTGTTATTAATAGATGTTTCCACCTTCTGCATCTATCTTTATTTCGAAGACGACGATGGCGTAGTGAGAGTAGCTATACGTCTTTTGTCCATGAAGATGTAGATTCTATTCTTGCCTAAGCCAACATTATAAGGATTATGTCCGTGTCACCCGTCACAATCTGACTTAAAAATTCTCAAAGTTACTGAGTAAACGAAACGTCCTATGCTTCAGGGCGGCAAGCGTATTGATGACGTTTTACGCAGCATTTTTTATGGACCGAACTACCTGCTCGACTTCAGGATTAAATCGATAGATTATAGATTTACTACTTATTTTGAATAAGTAGTAAATCTATATTTTATATTACTATAATATAGATTTACTACTTATTTTGAATAAGTAGTAAATCTATATAATAAAGCCAATATAATAAAACAATAGAACGCGTACACACATTAAAAAAAATATGATCGATATTAAATTACCGTGTTTATTAACATTCTGGAATCCAACACTCCCAGCCTTGAAAACTCGACTACAGCGAAGTTGAAAATGTTACACCGGGAAGTAGTTAAATAATTAAGGGACACATGAATTATGTGCTAATTCTCGTGCTACTCGAGCCCTGAAATGAATTTTAACCGTAATGCGTCCCAGAGCAGCAGTTCGTTACCCTTCGCTCAAGGCCCTCTCCGCGAGGTCGTCATTAAAGTGGCGTAATTCAAATTTATAGTCGTAACGCCGGGGCCATTAGGGTATTAAATTAAAGAGCATTGAAACATCCATTCAATTATAAAAGGTGTAAGTACCCAGAAACCGAAAGCTCGATTGAACATAACACCGTACTACTAAAGCGAAGGAAACATTAACTTTTACACCATTCTCGTAACAATCGGGAAAAGAAGAAATATCTCACAAAACAAGTTGCTATCATCAACCAGGCTTTAGACCGAGCGGTAACTGCGATTCATAACGTCCAAACTTAAAGTATTCTCAGCACTTATTCCCACAAAGTTTCGTCAAAGTGCGACACCCTAATTTATTCCCCTTTTCGTAAACACTAGAAAATGTTTGACGTTAAAGATTATCTAACCACGCTTCGCTTCGTTTCAGCTTTATTTATAGTTTTTGCGCCGACGCCAGCGCTCCCTGGTGCCCAGAATAAATTTACATCTTAACAAATGACCGCCTGTACGTAGGTGCTTTTTGCTGTAACGCCCTAATGCGTCCGTAATGGGCGTTGGATGTTTGAAACGATTGAAACGGGTATACACTGAACCCATCTTTATGACATGCCAATGCATAATGCACAATTAAAATGGCGTCTTAATGGAATGGATGGGGAATTTTTAGTTAACCATACACCTTTGCATTAATTTGTATATTCAAATATCTTTATTCAACATAGAAGTGATACGATCACTTATTGATGGTCAAAATGCTACCGCCGATTCGGGGAAGGACGCCTCTGACCTGACAAAAACCAGCGAAATAAACTTGCGGGACTTATTTTTTTATCATCTTTTACAATAAAATTCAAACAAATACAAAAAAACTAAAATAAAAAAGCCTGAAAGGAGCATTCCATTATCAGAGTGTGTTATCGTTTAAGAACTCACAAGGTTATTATAATAACCTTTAGCACACGAACGTTCCTTGACAACTTTTTTAAATTTAATAACGGTTAAATTATGAATATAGTAACTTTGAGTATAGTATAGTATATAAGTAATACAACAAACAGACAATAGTAGTCAAATAAGTTTCTTATAAATTATAAAATTGTACTAATTTAGAGCGATCAGTGATTTTTTTTAAATATATATTGGATATATTTATGTTGCTTTTGATTCGTCAATCTAACTGACGTGATGTCGAGTCCGCAAATTAAGTAATTATAGTACTTAACATCATGTACAAAATGAAATACGCCATACTCCTTCCCTGTAACACCCTTCTTTTCACATACCATTCACTAGTCACAACGCCCTTTGAACTGGAACTCAATGATACTTGCATCTGTTTTAGGACACAAATTAGGTGCACTTGAATCCCCAAAAAAACTACTAAGATACATTAGTGAAATGAAAAATGTTGTTGTGAACATTTATGACAACTATTATTATATAGTTGTAGGTATCAAAACGATTGATCAAATGAAACATAGACCGCGGTAGTCATTCTCTAGTCGAAGGACTAAAAATTACCTAAAAACGTTAATAATGATTGCGAGGACAACCGGTTTATAATTTTACTCCCGTTTTTCAGTAAAATTAACTACAATAAGCATGAAATAGGAAGAAAAAAGGATTAAATCTACTACTTATATAAAAAAATTAATTAACATTGGCTTTTATCGTGTAAAAATATACTCATATCATTTTTGCTTGATTAAAAAAGTCAAGGCACTCTAGGTTTAGGTAAAAGTAATAGCTTAAAAAGCATTAGGTACATTCATAAAGCGTTCGACGTCGTTCATTTGCATAATAAGTACTAAGCTGCGTTTAATAAACATGAAGAATAAAGTGGCACTCAGGTGCTAATTCTGAAATACTACGTCACTGCAACGCTGAATACAGAGGTGGACTTTTTGAAAGAATCAGCGCAAGAAGCATTTAAAACCGCGCGAAAATTTTGTGAATTCCAAATTAGACGTTAAGCCGAAAATGGAAGAAGTAAACGCGTTGGGGATTTGAATAAAGCAAAAAGTTATTTAAATTTATTCAATCGATAATTGAGAGCGATGAAAGCAAAGGTAAATTATTTTTGCTGCATCTCACCTAAAAAACACCATATTGAATAACATAATGGGCATGTAAAAAGGCGGTCCATCCACCAACCTGCATTGGACCAGCGTGGTGGGATACGGTCCAAAACCCCCTAATGGATAGGGGTGTATTAGGGGAGGCCTATGTCCAGCAGTAGACTATCAAAGGCTGATGATGATGATGATGATGAATGGAGTTGTAGGTAACCCTCGACAATCAGTAGGTAGAGAGTCCTCAAGTTCTTCGGACACACATTGGGGGCCCGTGACCCGAACAGTCTGGAAAGGCTGATTATCACTGATTGTGTGGAATAAAAGAGATCGAGAGGAGAGCCTCTTGCAAGATGGACACAAACAACTGAGGACACTACGGCAGGTACCATACAATCATCCATCCAAATGGCGCAGATCAACGCACCATAGTTACGTCCCTTAGTTATGAGGTTACGACAAAGAATAAAAATGTAGTTGTAATGAGGATAAATTTGAATGCTCGTTGACGTTTTTTTAGTACTACCAATACAAACTCATAACTGACGTCATTGCTAGCTTTGAACAATTTGTACCAGATCTTGCTTGCTCCAAGTATATATAAGAAGGCATAGTGCAGCATGTGCAGGTTATGTCCAGCCGTAACTATTGAGTAATTGAGACGTTACATCTCATGTTTTAGAAACAAAAACATTAAAACTTCTATTTATAAAAATAGCTAACACAAAACGTTCTGATTTCAAGATAATACGATAAAATAAAATAAAATTAATATACACGTCGCATTTAGTGTTTGCCCGATTTTTTTACGGTAGCCAAATCGCTAACAAATGTATAAAAAAATTCATTATAATTTTTATTTAAACCCCGCCTCTCGATAACCAAACTACGTTTTAGCACAATCATTCGAGAGAGGAGTTAAAGTAGTGCAAGATTTTTGATAATTAATTTTTTCTATTGCTTGCGCGAATATTATACATTATTAAATAAAATTACTTTACGGATTTTATCGCGTTTATTTTACATTTTAAATTCCCGACGTTTCGAACATTTTCCAGCGGCCGTTGTCACGGGGTAGACTGAGATCTACCCCGTAACCACGGCATAATTGATTTTTGGGAAACAAAATTAAAATTAAGATTCACACCTTAGTATGATTTTTTAATACCTTTATTTAGGACTAGCGTGAGAAAAAAATGCGACAAACCATATGTAACCGAACCGACCACCCGATCGTATGCTACGTTCGAATGATTGTGTATATGTTATATGATATACATGGGATGGTGGTATATTAAAAAGTGAGACAAAAAGGGGCGAACATCATACATAACAGCTAGTGAACAAACTAGTCAAACGTAACACTATAACGAATGCCTAGTGTAAATTGTGAAAGAAATTATTCAACGACGTCGAGGGCACTTCGCATTGTTTGCGAATGAAATATCAGAGTTCGTTGGAGTGGAACTCAATGGAGGGCTGCCCGATGATATTTTATTTCGATCCAGTGATACACAAAAAACCCCCTGAGCCGGTTGAACGTTTTCGACTTTTGTGAACGTAATGTAATTGGGCACTTCGGGCATTATGGGATGGCCACTTGAGCTTCTATCAGATCGCATTAGATTTCGAGACGTAAATTTACGAGTAATTGATGTATTTTTTTTATATAAATTTATATTTAATTTAGCACTTATTGATGATTACATTTTTTTATTATGGCATACGCAGGCAGACGAGCAGTCCGGCCACCTGATGGGAAGTGGTCACCGACACCCATAGACATTGGCAATACCAGTGGTATCGCCATCGCGCTGCCTACCGTGAGACATAGGGTGTTAAGTCTCGTTTACCCAGTAAATATGCTAGCTACGGCTACCCTTCAAACCGGAACACAGCGGTGTTTTCACACTACTGCTTCGCGGCTGAAATAGGCACCGCGGTGGTACCCACCCAGACGGTCTCCTGTAAAAAGGGGACTTACCAAGGATAAACAAGCATTTATCCTTATGCAAAAGTCTAAACACGAGATGTTTATGAGTTAGTAACGTAAAAACAAATCGTAAACTTTATACACATTAAATCAATCTAATTTTATAATTGCCACGATTTTCAGTATGTAATATACGTTTTTTTTTTTTATTGCCAACGAAGGCAGACGAGCAGTCGGGCCACCTGATGGGAAGTGGTCACCGACGCCCATGGACATTAGCAATACCAGGGGTATCACCAACGCGCTGCCTACCGTAAAGGACTCTCTTTATATCTCGTTTAAAGGAAGACATGTCATAGCGCGAAGGAAAAACCTTAGAGGGGAGTTCATTCCAGAGTTTAATAGTGCGTGGCATGAATGATCTCTGGAAACGTAACGTAACGTTTTAATGTTTATAAAGACATGTTTGTCATAATCATACGAAATAGCATTTAAATTTAATAACATGCAGTTTGAAAACCAAAAAAGCTATATGTACTTGCAAACGTCTGTAAAACGATACCTTTGCAACAAAACTATTTTGTTATTACCTTTTACGAAGCGCAAAAACGCGATATCAACGCAAATTCGAGTGTCCTACAAAACATGCGTAGATAGAAAAGTTTCAAATGCCCGAACAATTTTATTTGAACGGGACCCGTGGAAACTTTGCCATGAAATATGTACGACATATTTTTGACGGAAAAGTTAAGAGGCAACACGCAAGACATTGTGTCACTGTCTCAACTTACGAAACTACATGAGGAAATTTGTGTCCCTTTGGAGGGCATTTGCGAAATTGAAAATATTTCGAATGGGGTGTGAATAAAGTTTTGGCTGCGCCGTCATTGTGGTTCTGACAATAAACTTCTGATTTACTTTCATCTAGCCACTACCCGAGTTATTATTAGGTAGGTTTCTAGTCCATCCAGATTAACCTTAATAGCAGTTTTTACGCAGAGCGACAGTACAGGTAAAGTTCTTTCAGGCACTGCGATCCTATAACGACTGTTTGTGACTGACAAAATGTCCTTGACAACCGGTAGACACTTTTTATATGTCTATTTGATGCATAGATCATCCCATTTTTCAGATTAAATCAATTAATTACGATGTACGATCTGTAAATTAAGGCCAGTGAGCCCTTTAAATAAAGTGTTGATTTATACACAGTTAGGATTTACTAATGTGGTAGCAAATCGAACACCAAAGGGACATGGAAGCCGTATTATTTAGCGTTAAGCCGAAAGGAACACCTACAAGGTTAATCTACGGATAATGGTGAATCTCATCTTATTATTGCGTAGAAATAGGGATTTAACTATTTATCCGTCTATTAGACAAAAGAACATTCTTTCTTGGCTATGTTTTTACAATAGATTCTATTTCTGTCGTAAAGCAAAATCATGTAAACACAACTGTGTTCTGATTTAACGGACTCCAAAGGTAAGAGCGTATGACATGGCATAGACATGTAGGGTTTAATCAGTAGTGATCTGATTATTTTTTTACAAAATATTGATATTTTACTTTCAATAAATATTATACTGGAACGTATATAAAATAACTCAGTGTAAATATTAAACAATATCTTTTAACGTTACAAATCAACAACACATAGATTCCAATAAACAATAAAAGTGACCAACTGACCAAAACTAAAAACATTAACATATAAACATAAAAGAACATGTTACTAACAATCAGTAAGTAACGACTAAAACATGAAACATAGATCTCAACCGTTATTAGAAAAATGAAGGCCTATATATAATCTTATGACCCCCCGGTCGTCTCCAAGCTAATATCTTAGCCTTTACAATGGCCGGTAGACGTCATTTAAAACGGCTGATCCCCAAACAGGTTCTCATCTCGCCGACTGATAACGGAATCCGCAACTTTAAGCCTCAACGTAAGCCGCGGACTAGCTCCTAGCATAATACACGTTACTAGACAGTTTTTCATTCGCATCACGGCGACAATATTGACAAACTAGTAATAATCTCCATCTTGCGGTGCAATAACTGAAAATATTGTCGTTCAATCTTTGCGGCTTTCAGTGTTTGGGTTAGTGCTTTTATCGTACGTAAAGCAGCTCCGTAAGTATCTGAAAAAGTTTATTATTATAACAGACAAGAATAACATTCGGAATTTTGAGTAATAAATTGTTAAACTCTTGTGGAGGCTTTTATTAGTAGAACATCACGGCGGTCGGCCATTTAAAAACATTTTAGCGCCACTTCTTACAATTTACAAATATTTATTTTTGTGTTATATTTCAAATATTTATTGGCTGTGATGGATAGTCCATGGCACAAATCCACTCACCGCTTGAGACATAAGATGTTTTGCCTGGTTTATCCAGTAATTACGCGTTAGTGTTTATACATAACAGCAGACGGTCATTTAAAAAAGAAAAAAAGTAGTAAATTATAGATACATAAAAAGATTTTTTACAACAATTGGTACCAACTATAATATTAACTGTTTTCCTCGAATATATCTAATAAAATCAGCAAAATTATTTAATTTGCATGTTAAAAAATTTGTCTGTTTGTCACACTTTTAACGCTTTAACAGTTTTTTTATCAATGGTAAAGAAATTGTAAGAAAAAATCTGATTTAAAGGTAAAAAGTGGAGGGATATAAAAATTATTAATACACCTTAATGTAATCGTCTCGTTAAAGATTTCGTCGCAAAATTTATGGCTTATAAGAACAAAAATGCGATTTAGAAATATGTAATGGAAATATATGGACTATAGCATCTTCATTGTGATCTTTTGTTTAATTACCTATATTTTTCCAGATATTTAAGCTAAACGGCCAAAAACTCCTTGTTGTACAAATAAAAAAATGCAAAACATTGAATTATAATTTATTTAAGAGTATTCTATTCTTAGCCGAATTAACGTAGAAAACGATTCGTTGTCCTACAACAAAAGTACCAGGAAATAACAAAATGTTATTGTGAGGATTTATTACTGGGACATACTGACATTACGTTTAATCCAATTACATAGCATTATTAAAAAAAAGTTCAATTTTTTAAGTAAATCGAAGTGCGATAGTCAAAAAAACAAATGCATTTATTTAAAACAAATTGTCAAACAGTTCGCGAGTCCTACAAAAATTAAAATACCCATAGTAAATTTGCACATTAAAAGGCCATTGTAAAATAACTAATGTTTTATTCGAGATCATTATCGAGAGGTGAACCATTGGCTTATAGCGATTAGAGAAATGATCGGAATCCTAAATCCAAACCCACAAGAATGCCTTTCGGGTTGTAGTCGCAAAGATTGAGCGACTGCTGTCTAACCATTGTTCTAAAATAACCAGCTGAGTTCCTTCAACCTTACTTAAAGAGCAAGTTTATAAATAAGACAAATCTTACGTTATATTGAATTTGTGAACACAAAGGCTTCTCGTCACATGAACTTCCGGAAAAATACCTGCGTTAAATGCACCGAACAGCTGTTACGATACAGCGCTTATTTTTCTTTTTTATGGGCTGCATACACTAATGCAGTATAGTGTTATAAAACAGATTTTTTTTCAATAAAGTGCCGAGGTGAGCTGAACGTTCAAATGACGGTAAATCTATACGCCCTGACAGATAGCATGAGAGCTTGAAAGAGTATACATAATAAATCATGGCTTCAGACATATGAATGCAACGTAAAATAGTTACAGTAATCTAAAAGGAAAAGTATGTAATACTAATACCATTAAAAGAATATAATAACAATAAAAAGTTAGAACTGTTTTGTATTGCGATGTAAATACAATATCTTTTTATTCACTCAATTTATGATAGAAATTGTTAATTAACTAATAGTTGCATTTTAATATAACTTTAACAGTAAAATAACGATATAAAGATTACATTTATAAATCTTAAATGAAAACATAAGGAAAACAAAGGGCGTTATTTAAAAACCTTTGATTTTACAGAAACCCTCCCTACCTTGACGTATTGAGGGAAAGAAAAACGATGATAAAATTGCACCGTCCGCTTAGGATATTTCCCAGTGAGGAAAGCCAGCTTGGAATTAGTGGCGAAGTACTTTTTCCGCCGATCCCGTGGACGCTGGGCCCGGACCCATTAATCAACCTCCACGGTAATCCGATCAGGGGTTCGTAATTTTCCTTATTTTTTTTTCATTCTTCTCTCACTTTAAACACGTTAATTTTGCGGCGGCGCTGAACAATCACAAAGCGCCCTCCGCTGTCAATGTTGAAGCGAAATAAGTTTCATCCGATGTACAACTTTAACAACTATTTTGATGGTGTTTGTGGTTCAAATAAACTTTTTGATCAGGTAGACAAATATAATAAAATTTCAATAAGGAAGGTGTCTTTTATGCCTTAATAGATGATAGATTTTTCACGCATAGAGTCAAAATATGCGAAATAACTATTTGTACAATATCTCTCTTCGTTGCTCTACGTTGCTCGTTATCGAAAAAGGAATCTAATAGAGCTTCTATTGGTTAACTTCTACCTTCTCCTTCCAACTAAGATTAATTTTCAGTCCTATCGTTAGTCTGTCCTAAATTGCTAGTTCCTTTTTACTACAAATGAGGGACTTTCAGCCGTTCAGACACATGTCTTTCTGACCCCATAAAATTAGGTCCAACATTCACTTCTTTAAAACATTTTTTTCGATTAGTTCATGGCCGATAAACTGACATTATTGACGCGGACGGTTTTAATCAATTACTTGGCGTCAGTTGATAATTTTATGCTTTACTGGCTACGTTTAACAAACGCAATGAACTTGACTTGACGTTGAGGAAAAAACAATATTTTAGTGCGACGGCAAACGTATCTCAAATATTTTTAAGATGTCCAGAGAGACTCCAACTGTTTATATGCGGTACGTAATTTCACATGAACTTTATAAGTACGTACGTCTATAAATTTTATAGAAGACGTACGAAAATCTTGCCAACATGAACAACTATTTTAAACGTCATATAAGTGAACACTGATATATACAAATTATTCACATATACAACAAACATCGTCTGAACAGATGCAACACAATTATTACTTATAACGGCGCATAAATCAATTATGTGCAGTTAACAACTGGAATAATTATAACGGCAACATGCAAACAGCATTAAGGGGCGAACGTGTGCCAATTAAAACGCGAGTTTAATTGATATTACAGCCTCCTCGAAGTGTATGGAGATCATTACGTGTTATAAGCTTTCGAGGGTACTTGTTCATCGTTAATAATATTGATAACATGAAATACATGGGATTTATTTCATGGTATTAATAATAAATATCAAAGATTGACTTTTTTAGCCTAGAATTAATCAGAATGACCTGAACCATTCATATATTAAAGCAAAAAATAGCGACAAAGTAGATTTAAACATAAGGAACACAAAGTTACCATGGCTAACTCAGGAGTTTACATATTTTGGTGAGTTACCATTTAATTTTTTTTTACATTATCACCATCATCATCATCAATAGCCTGTGGTAGTCAATTGGACTTAAGCCTCCCCTAATACAACCCTATCCATTAGGCGGTTTTGGATCGTATCCCACCAGGTCCAATGCGGGTTGGTGGGTGTACCGACTTTTTACATCCGTCGCATGGATCATCTTACTTTTCAGACAATTGGGTGATCAGCCCAAATTGCCCTAACCAACTAGGAAACAACGATGAAAATTTGTTGAGTTCCCGCAGGATTCGAATCCACGACCTCCGGTTTCTTAAGCACACGCTCATATCACTAGGCTACGGAGGCAGTGTGCACCCTGCTGATAAGAAATTCAGTGTACGACGCCACAAGATGGCTGGATTGCGTGAGAGGTTATTATGTCCTGTTGAACGTAAACCCAGTATCAGAATACAGTAGAATTTTCAAATTACTACTTTTTGACAAAAATTTTAGGAGTAGGCGCCAGCCACTTTACTGTAAAAGTTTTTCTACCACCTTAAAAATCATGCAGTGAACACTGACTAAATTTCGTGATAAAAACTATAACGAGTCTAAAGATTCAAACAGTTAATAATTATATATTGAAACGTATAACCAAGTAATACTGTCACTAGCAGCAAGCCAAGTCATTGATATTTACGTGCGTATACACGTAAACATCAATTACTTGACTTGCTGATGGTCTTACGCGCTCGTAAGGTCGGTGACCTCTCAGCAAGGTTTGATGCAAAGCTAAAGAGCCTATTGACCTGCACGACTTTTCCTTCTAGCTGATGGGTAACTATCGGCCAATATGATATTCACCCGATCGTAAATATAGGAACTTAAATCAGGTTTTGTTGAAAATTATACTTAATGATATGTGTTATTTATTTTTACTTATAACATTAACTGATCGTATTCAATTAATAAGCCTTGTATATAATTATATTGCATATGAAAATGAAACAATTGAGTATCAGCTTATTAAGAAAGTTGCTTTAGATAACATACCATTATATATATATATTCTTAATCATGTTGCAATTGAATTTATCGTGATGATCTATGTGTTTCTATTCGACCTTTTTATGTTATATATGTTAGGGCTTAAAATAACTAAAAAAAAGTTTCATAAAAAATATAAATATATGATATGACTAATGTCAACTTTGGATGACGTCAAGAAGCTCCGGAATGTTGCGTGAGGCTGGAAATTGTCGACAGAAAACAGTCATAGTGCACGACGATTTCGAATAATTACAGTTTTAGTTTTAATTAAATAATTTTCATTAATTATTTAGTTAACTAATATGAATGTAACTTTCTAACTAATATGAAATTTAATTCAATCTAAGCACATATTTTTCGTAATCAATAATTCCTAGCAATAGCTTGGGATAATATAATACAAATGTAAATTAATTAACATTGCGTGCGTCTACAACGCTCCCTTATTGTCGATAAATTTATACATTCACAAGCGCACGTTTTTCATCGGTGAGAGTAGCCATTTGCATAATTAATTTTGTTTGGTGAAAAATTTACTGCCAAGGAGGTATTTTTTACTAGCCCTTATCCCTAAATCTACGGAGCGGCCTTCGTTACAAGGAAGGGCATTTAACAATGGAATTTCGTGGTTTCACATTACGTCACGTAACAATATAGGGAAATACTTTCAAAAAACCATAAAGATTGTACACTTTTATAGCTTGAAACGTTATAAATATATAGATATTAAGTTAATGATCACGACTTACCCAAAATAATGCTGATACATTAAGCTAGAAAGCTTTGTTGACAATATTACACACGTTATATACTCAAACATGTTATTAAAAATAGAAGTTGCACCTAATTGAAAATTTTATATATAATCTCAAATAATATGTTTCTTTGAACTATTAACGTTGCGACGTAAGTAAAATATTTTAAGAAACGATAAGTAAACATAATGTTTTATATTTCATATCAATATAATTCTAAAAAAACTGTCTTACCTTTGCGCTATTAAACAAAAACGCTATATAAAATAACACGAAAATCTAGTCGATTTTATTTAATGATGAGTAAAAGAATTAATTATTTGTTTAGAATAAAGGAATTAATTATTTAATGCTTAAATGGTATACAGCTTACAGAGGATAAGAAAAACTGAAAACAAGAACTCAAAACGTATTTAGGAAAAGGCTATAGAGAAGATAGTTTGAAGACAAACAGGGCAATAAGAGAACATTGATCAAACTTAATTCCTAATAGCTCATTTGATCGTCCCAGTAATCCATTTCCCCATAAAATTGTGCTTTAAACGATGGAATATCCATTTGTTCTGCGATGAAATTTACATGCGAAGCTTTCGTGAAATTCCGTCGCGAGAAGAAAGCGTAGGCCGACAATAACTTTCCAATTTAACTTACATTATTTTTGTCTTTGTGCCGTGGAAAAGGGACGGGCCGGGACCAAATGGAATCACCATTAAACGCCATCCGCGGCTCTCCTACGTTTTATTGGAAATAGACTTAACGATGACTTTTGGGGTCTCAAATTGACATGAATATTTATGAAGCTGAACTTATATTCGGCTGCTCCGTACCCTCAGTGATATGGGGCAAGGCAGGTCTCGAGGCGACTTTTAGTGAATTCATAATTACCCATTTGAGTGTTCTCGCTGTGTAAATAATTGACCATTATGTAATATCAAAATTGACAAATTTTATCGGTTTTCAGGTGGAAAAAAACTATTGAAGTGGCTATACAAGCGATACACACGCTTGAAAGGCTTGTAAACGAATATAAACTAAATTGCAACATGACAACGTGTATACCTAATAGTTACACTAGCTACGATACCTTACTCCGAAGTATGGTACTTACACACTATAGCTCAGCCAAGTAAGAATAGAAATGGATATAAACGTAGTAAGATAAAGTGTTGTTTTTAGATGTCAATCAGAGATTGACATTTCGGTGACAAAACGTCAAAAGAAATGCTAGATATATTCCGCCATTTCGTTGCCATGGAATTCAATATTTACAATAATTCCGAGACTTTATTTAGTCAGATTTAGACCATTTAAAATAGGATACTTTTAATGAAGTAATTGTATGAACATATTCATGCCATTACTTTATTAAAAAGATCCTCTACTCCTGTTTGAAACTTGTTCTTTCTATCATGTTAACCGTTTCGATATTACGCTCCGGTGAATTTCAGAAAGCTGCACAAAGGCAAAAATAGCTTGTATGCCGTTTATTGAGATGTTAATTTAATCTCGGGGAACAAAGTTCGTTCATTGGAGCAACGGAAAAAAAACTAGGACAAAGTTAGAAGCGCTATTGTCCGGCTAACACTAATAACGAATTCCGAACAGGCTTTTCTAGGCTCCTTGTAAAGGGAATACTGATTGTAGTAATATGATTCGTTTAACAAAAGGCAGGCTAGATTAGATCTATCTTACTCTTTTACCTAATAAATTACTAAAAGATCTGAAACCTAAATGACCTTCAATCTTTTCTGTCCGAGCTATTAATTTGAAGTTGCTACTACAGAAGTTTTATCAGAAATACCTCGATTCCAAATATATTCCAGCTCGGAACTTGTTTATTTTAGACTAAATGCACAGTATACCACTGATTGAATTATGCAATTCAAATTCCGATTGCAAAACTACGATAACATATTTGTTATCTGAGCACCATAAACAAATAAATCCTCGCAATAAAACAGCAAAAATTTGTTCAACGAAGCAAAGTTACATTGTAAAAATGGAAATGCTTTTAATAAAACATCAATCGTACTAAAACAGGAACACACTTCACGTTAAACGTATACTTAGCGCAATCCTGAAAATTCACACTGCGAGTCGCCCAAATTAGACATCATAATGGACACCCCGCCGAGGCATTACAGAAAAGAACAATGAAGCACTCAGGTGCTAATGCTGTAATACTGAATTTCCATCGGTCTTGAGTTTCAGCCGCGAATGAAATAAGGCTTTAAAACGCGGACTCTGAGAGGCTGCGAGTGACGTCACCCTATAACCACCTCACCACCCTCGCTCGATTAGGTACACTCTTCCACCCTTTTGCGGAGGAAAATTTGTTAGCAGATGAAAAATCTCAAAACAGTTTCATTAAAGCTTTTTTTTAGAAAAGCTGTGAAAGGAATTGGTAATTAACGTTTTGAAAGATATTTTTATAAAATGCCAAGTGCGAATCTGACTTGTTCGTAACACAACATGATATTTTACTATAAAAGTTTTGTTATTTTCAAAATATAAATCAACAATCAAAATATAAGAACGCAAAATAAGTGACAGCTTTCCAGATTGGCCAATGTTTTTGCGACAACTAAGTTTGTCAAAAGACTTTAATTACATAAATTCCATTCATAAAGCAACATCAAATTTTTGTTATACTACACGTAACTACTCACAATAATTGGGCGTCGATAAACAAAAATCAAGCTTCAATTCGTATAGTTAAATACATAAAGACGTAACTGAAGGTTAAAAAAAAACAGGAAGTCGCTCCGACACTTTTAAATTAAAAAGGAAGTCCTGTAAGCAGAAAAGATGCAAACTGTTCTCGATAAAAGCTCCACAACAATACAAGCTTTCGCAAAGAACCTAAATCGCCTTCATAGGCAAAGTGTTCATTGCCGCGTATTTTGTAAGGCTCTTTAGGGTTCACAAAGTGACTTTATGTAGGACAAAAGTCGAAAAATATAAATTCCCAACACTACCGTGACCTGTCGTATTAATCGTTTTTTGTAAATTTATCTTCATACAAGACCTGCATATAATTAAGTCTTAATTTGCGATAAGACTTTACGAAATTCACTGACATTGACCTGAAATTTCAAAAAGGCATAAGAATATTTATTATTATTTGAGAATATAAAGAATGAATCGTAGTAATCATAATAACTTAGGAAACACTAAAAGTTTTCGAAACATAAAATATTTCATGTTAAAATCGTTTATATATATCAAAGCTTTAAGAAAAAGTAAATAAGTAATTCATGTTATCCTAAAGTTTATATTAATATTATTAAATCAAGTTAAACGATTTTAGATTATATCTAGTTTCTAAAACATCAGTGCAGTTTCCACTTTTAAAACCTAAAATTATATTAAATAGTGGCCATAAATACAAAATAAAAACTGTAACAAAATTAATATGACATCTTCAGATCTCAGCAGATTATTTAATATTTTAATTTCGATTAAATTTTTTTTGTAATATAAAACGACGGCTACTGTTGTCCGCTTCAGGATTCTTGTTACTACGCAACTCAAAACGTTATATAACTATAAAAATATACAACATAATTGTACGTTGTATTTTGTAATCATTATCTACAGTAAGAAAAATGTTAACTTTTCACATTTTTGTTTATTTTAAATTGCATACGTATTATTATATTTTAATTTAGATATTCGAAAGCAAACCATTGTATTGTAGGACATATTTTATTTTTAAATAATACTCAACATACCGACTCTGGTTAATTTTGTTTACTACATTTTATGTTGCACTTGCGCAGTTATGCAAAACTTATTTTTAGTTATGTTTTAATAATAAAAAGTTTATGCAAATTATAGGCGACAGTAGACACTATGTTGGTATTGTTGTTTTTACGAGAATGCATCATCATCAGCCTTTGATAGTCCACTGCTGGACTAGGCCTGCCCTAATACACCCTTTTCATTGGTGGGTACGAGGACGAGACATACCTATTGAAGTTAATTATAGTATGACATATGGACTACCACATGAATTGCGAGAAATCTATCCATTTCAAGTCATTATACGATGTATACTATCAAAGCTCCAAATCAGTGTCGACTATTAGTGTTAAATACATTTTGGACCCTTAATATTGTATCAAATTCCATAACTGTTATTAGAAACGAATGAATATACAAAATGATTTTAAAACTTAGCGACACCTTTCGGCACAGTAAAAATTCTTCTCCAAAACCACCACAAACAAAAAAAATTCGTGAAAACGCAGCAGGTGGCGCTTAGAATGATTAGGTATTTCTTTTTAAATACAGCAGTAAACATCGACTTATATCCTTGTATTTACTCTCTATAGAAGCTGTAAAAAAATACTTTGAGTTACAAGCTATACAGTATAAAATTCAAATTTCAACCATGATTTTAGGATTGTATCTGTCCATTGTTTTCATAACGCATTTACATTTACGGGCGTAGGACACTTCTAGTCAAACGTCATGCTCTTGTTGCAACAATTGGTGCATAAATTAAGTAAGAATCAATCACTCAGTCATTGAAGCGTAAACTTGCTCAAGTGACGATATAAATCAACGACAAATTGATGTAAACGGCATGCACCGGAGATCTGTACAGCGTCTGCTCGTTAAATCCCCTTCCTCACCGAAGTTTCCGAGTGGAAAGCGACCGTTGCCGCCTCGACTTCCATTAAAGTACTTCACGGAGACGGCAGACGCACAGGCGGGTGCTTTTCCAAACGAACAATCTTTATAACTTCGAGTGTCGGGTATAAACGGGACGACACGGTATCTCTTACGTGGCCACAGGAGCGTAAGACTCGCGTACTTGTTTGCTCAAAGGAAGATTCCTATCTATTGTATATTGCTATATCCTGAGATATATTTATGTACAAATATGTTATCGATAACGCGTTAACAATTTACAATACGTTTGCCAGAATACCACGTAATTAGAATAAAAAGAAGAAGACTGCATCAAAGAAAGTTCACGTCTTAGCAAACAAAAACGGAAGTAAAGAAATAGTACTGAGTTCTTTTGCTTATATAAAATGCATGAAAAGCAGAATTAGATTCAGCAAAATAAGATAATTGCGAGTTAGTATAACATAACTTTTATAATAGTGTAGTTTTTATATTTCATTTGTCATATATTAGAAGAGATATTGAGATATGATGTGTTTGGTAAAAAAAAATTTGTCTTTATAGCCACTATAAAAGATTGCTGTGTTGCTTCTAGAAATAGTAATAGAGTAGGTAGAACTTACATCTATCTTAACATTTTTTTATAATATATTTGTGTAGGTGTGAAGGCTGATAAATTATTGAATACGAGAAAACGAATGTTTATTTGGGTATATATGCCAAAACTTTTTTAGATTTTATTGCATTCATTGTCATAATATTTTCAACCTTCGAAACCCTTTTCGACGTTCTCTTATCCGATTATGTACTTAATCTTCACTCGGATGCATAAAATGCAATACATTTTTTTCTAATGATCTCGTGGATTCTCTGTGGAGTAAACCTATTAAAACATACGATGTGGATGTGGGGGGGCTCGTTGCCACAGGCGCGTCACCCCACCGAGTGACTTAACTGCACCAAGGGGGTTCAGAGGGAGCCTCGGCTTGGGCAGTCACTGTCTGGCTCCCGCTAGCATGCTCAATCGAGGGCTGCTAAGATGGGCCGAGGCGTTAGCTATATTCAGACGCTTTCTTAAGGATAGTTTTTTTAGCTAGAAGAGCTCTACCTAATCATTACTACCACTTCTTAAAGCGTTGGGGATGGGAGAAGAAGTGGCGTAAGAAACTCCAGCAACGCTACTAATTATATAGGAGTTTCTTACGGCTGGTGGTGGTTGGTGTTAAGCTACAGTGTCATTTAGCAAAGGGTGTGTAAGTTCGACCTCACCGGTGGGGCCGATGTCACGAGGGGCTTTCAGACTGTGTTGGTAGAAATAAGAAGTAATGTTTAGTATAAGACAAAAAACTTGCGCAATGTAAATAAACCACAAGTACAATATAGATATTGAGTTAATTGATGATTTTTCCGACTTCTATCTTTTACTATAGAGGCATAAGGTACCAACATAGGCAGCTACAGGGTTTGATCAGGGCGAAGTTTTGAACACTCGGGCTGATCCCCAGCGGGCATCGTAAAAAGCAAACTGAGATCTCGTTTATACTCAGATTAATATAGCCCGTTTGAGTAACAAAACTGGGGGCTCCGTGTTTATGTTACGGACTGTTAAATTAAAAACATAATTACGAAAGGATTGGGGGCTTCATTAACGCTTCGTGCACATTATAATTTAATGCGGATGGATAAATGCTGCTGTTAAATTAAATTTTTTAACGTATAGCAATTAAAGTAAACGCCTTTTGGATTCTTGTTTATGGAATATTTAAGACAAATTGGATCAGGGTGCCTGTTTCTATCATAAAGATTTTTTACACTTTTGTTTCCTTATAAAAATAGCCATAACATTTGTCACTGCTACAAATATCTGCGTGGGATCCAATAATTTAAAAAAAATTACCCGGAGATAAAAAAATTACAAAACCACAAGACAACATAAAAATATACAAATAAAACCTTTACTACCGTTATTATTACGGTTATTTCATTAACAAATAAACAGGTTAACACATTGAGATACAGATATATACTAACCACCTCACCTTGGTCTGCGCGTGATTATGAATGCTGAAAAGAGTCCGAAACGTCGGGAATACGTATATATAACGAACGCCAAAAAAGGCCTGTAAAATAGTTGATTTCATATGTATAACAATCACGTAAATAAAAGAAACATTTAAGTTTCTAGTAAAGTATGATAAATGTAATGATTACATGTATTGCTAATTTAAAAAGATATTACCAGAAGAAGTGACGGTGTAAATAATTCAAAAAAATTGTTTTTATGAAAAAGATAGATAATAGTAGTAACTTATTAGAAAGTTGGCAGCATTAGGTAGTAAGTTATTGTTGCTTTTTTTTAATTTAAAAAGCTAGTTACACATAAGTGACTCATAAAAATAGGTATGACACTGTTATTTTAAATCAAACATAATTTGAGAATGAGACAAAAATCATACGAGGCTATACATGTTCCTATTAGAGAAGAAACTCTAAATTGAACATTATAATGGTGATTTACTAGTACCCTTTAATAAAAGTAATTACGATAAGTCAAAGCATCCTCCGTAAAAGCTGCTTTAAAGTTAATTAGTTGGCCTTATTAAGCTCGTCCCAAGCAGCTTATTTAAACGAAAATAATGTCGCCAGCTTCATGAAAAATTATGGAACATGTAAAAATTTGTAGTTTTATTCCATTGAGCTTCGTAGGAAGATTTTTTTTACGAAAATGGTACATAAAAAGTAAAGTTTTAACAAAATAACAAATAGAAAATGCTGATTTTACAGTGTTTTATTTAATATAAGTATACACATTATACTATAACTTTACCAATAGGGGGCGGGAGCAGTAGATGCAAAGCAAGTCGTATGGAAATACTATTTTAAACTATATTGAAGCGTAGTAATAAAGCAAGTTATATATATATTAATTATCTTTGCACAATTGGTTTATGCCTTACAAGTTTAAAAGTAACTTGGTTAGTAAGGTTTTATTAATGTATCTGAGATGAGGTAGTTTGTATTGATAGACCACGGGATGACATTTGATTGTGGTACGCTAAAATAGCGCATAATTTTAAAAATCGGCTCATTACTTTTTGATTATTTCAATACAAACAAACACTCATACAAATCTTTCCTCTTTATAATATAAGTAAAGATAGCGTCAAACGAATTGGTTTCACTATAGGTTAGTAGCAATGAATTTGACGAAGATATTGATCAGTGACGATTGATCATTTGACGCCGCCTTATTGCCATGAATTACTGTTTCATCTATTCTCAGCTTAATTTGCTTAAACTATAGTAATAGTCATCATCATCATCAGCCTGTGTTAGTCCACTGCTAAACATATGCCTCCCCTGCTCCACGCCTTCTCCCTGAGGGGGTTCTTAGACTGTATTCCACCACGCTGGTCAAATGTGGGTTGGTGGGTGGACCGACTTTTTACATGCACATCCGACGCATAGATCGTCTTACTTTTCAGACCGTTGGGTAATCGGCCCAAATTGTGTTAACCAACTAGAAACAACAATGAAAATTTGTTGAGTCCCCACTGGATTAGAACCTACGACCTCCGGTTTCTAAATCACAGGCCCCCTTACCCTAGGCTACGGAGGCAGACACGTACGTTATGGCCTACTAAGTAGGTTCGTAGGTTTTCTTAACCAGATATAATGGATTATATTAAAAGTTTGAAATATGTGTTTATTCACTCATTGCCAGTTTGCCGTTAACTAACGTATATATTATATAACATTATTATATTCCTAAGACATATTGTAAGGCTTGCGAGTACGTCTTTAAATGGCGTTAGCTTTCTTTCAAATATGAAGTCAAATTAGTTCATCGTATCGCATATTATTGTAGTAGAAGGTATTTATATTTGAAAAGGTAATTATATAAATATGTGTTGGCCATTAGTGTTTTACCTTAGTCCCATTCTACTAACATTATAAAAGCGAAAGTTTGGAATAACGGATGTTTGTTTGTTGCTCTTTCACGTAGATACAAAATGATGAATTTTAATGAAATTCTTCAATTTAGTAGCTTTTACATGCGATGAATGTATAAAGTAAAATTAATAAAGATATAGAGTGAAATATATAAATAATATCAAATAGTATCATATATGTTAAAAGGATGCCTGCGATTTGTGACCCGTTCTGGCGCGTACCTCAATATTCTTTAGGCTCACAAGTATAATTTGATGTGTTAACTTAATTATTATAATAAACTGTCACCATAAAGGTTCACCCAAGCCGAAGGTAGTACATAAAGTAATAATAATGTCTTCCACGTCGAGTCCGACCACGGCGACCGTTCTGTATTAGAGATCAGGCAACTGCGCTGGACATATCATTGTGCACAAGTGTAAGCGCAAGCATAGGTGCACTACTTATTCCTTTACCCTCGTAGTCCGATGGGACGGATATCCAACACGGCCGGAAAGAGATCAGACGCAAGACCGTTTTAAATGCCCATCTGACGCATAGATAATCTTACTTCAGTGGTCAGCCCGCATTGCCCAAACCAACTAGAAACAACCGAGAAAAGTTTGAGTCCCTGCAAGTTTCGAATCCACGACCTCCGGTTTCTAAAGCGAAAGCTCTTAAAACTAGACAACGGTAAAAATAAAGTTAAAAAGTAAAAGTAAAAATAAAGTACATAAAGTAAAATATGTGTTAACATTATACATGTGCATAAATAATTCTTACATTCAAATTATTTTATTTTATGAATCCACGTGTAACAACCCACGTACTTCTGAAGGATGGCCATGAAACGTTTTCTATTTCAGTTCAGAGGAATAAGATTTCCATATTTTTAATCTTTCCCTTTTTACTTATTTATTTACCCAATAACTTATTCGCCTTATCCGTCCCCGTCGCTTCGACGGATAATTCTATAAAAGGAATATATGATGTAGCAGATAATTTTCGATATCTTGTTTTTGAAATATGTTTTAGGTCCAATTTACAGACAAAGTGCTAAGCGCGAGACCCGAAAAAATATGAGATTAAATAACTAATCTTCGTATTAAAACAAAAGTCAAGATAAGTTGTAATTTTTTTTCTATCCTCTAAATTGATTTCATATACTTAACACCCACATTCTTAATACATTACATTTATAGGAAAGCTGCAAGCAAGGTAGACAAGTAATACAATTACCTGTAACAAAAAACATTTAAGTATTTAACATTAAAATTATTTATTAAAAACTGTAAAATACACTATGTTTATATGCTTAACCATACACTATGTTAAAACAATACTATGTTGACGTCATAATCTTGATATTATTAAATTATACCACTTGGCCCTTTACGGTCAAATGGCGGCGATAAACAAACAAAAATTTCTAGCCGGCGTAATCCATTACGGGCAGTAATTAAAAATAACAAATGCCCGAGCACAAATGGATTCTAAGCAACCTCATAAATAACTTGGGGACAAATGAATTTCTTAGAGAGGTCGTTGAAATTAACCCGGTCGTTGGGTCACGCGACGCAAAATTTTGTGACCCAATGCTTTTATTAATATAGCACCGTTTTAAAATAAAGAAAACTTTAAATGATTTTAAATCAAGCTGTTTCAATATTAAAATGCACAGTATTATTTAAGTGCACACATACGTATAAATGATACCACAACACCTAAAAACTATTTCACCTCAAAGACTAAAATAATTAATGCGATGAAATCTGTAATATCGGTTTATTGAATATACACAACTTTTATTACAAGTATAAGCAGTAGCTTCATTTAAAATATTGGGTCGATACGACTTCGACATCATTATCACCAACAGCCTGTGCTAGTCCACGGCTGGACACAGGCCTTCTCTAATGCGCGCCTTCTCCATCTTGGGGTTTTAAAACCGTATTCCTCCACGCTAGCCAATGCGGGCTGGTGAGTGAATCTACTTTTTACATGCCTATCCAACGCATAGATAATTTTGATCATTTGAGAGATTGGCTCAAACAATCCTATACAACCAGAAAACAACGACATCACAAAGTGGTTTCCCCGCGGGATGCGAACTCATAGCCTCCGCTTTATAGAGCATTTCACCGGTGGTAGGTCCCCTGTTTACAGGAGACCGTGTGGGTGGGTGCCTATTTCTGCCGCGAAGCAGTAGTGTGAAAACACTGCTGTGTTCCGGTTTGAAGGACACCGTAGCCAGCGTATTTACTGGTAAACGGACTAACACCCTATGTCTCACGGTAGCAGCGCGTTGGCGATACCACTGGTATTGCCAATGTCTATGGGTGTCGGTGACCACTTTCCATCAGGTGGCCCGACTGCTCGTCTGCCTGCGTAAGCCATAAAAAAAGAGCAAGGGCCAATACCGCTTGGCCACGGAGGCGGTTATGCGACTAGTTAAGTGTAATTCTATAAATATCAAATTCCACTAACAGGGGGTGGGTAAAAACTAAACAAGACCTCATATACCTGAACACATGTATGCTTCAAAAGCTCATTAAGCACTTTTTTACTTAACATGGCGAAATGTGCAAGGATTTAATGGCAACCTTGACCTGCCTTATGAAGTGTGGAAACACTTATTAAAAAAAAAAACTAAAAATCTAACTGATAACTATTAAATGGTGAATATATAGCGGCATAGAACAATACACAAACGGGAATGTAGTTAAACAAACTCAACCGTTTTTTTTTACTTATTGCGTGAGGTGTAATGGAAGTCAAGCGTTAACTCAACTGTAAGGTTAAAAAGAAAGGCTTTAAAACGCTACCGTTTCACCAAAAAACAACTGCACTCTGTGCTTTTTACCTTCACTGGCTTTTACAAACCTTCTTAGTCCTGTTCTTATTTGTTAAATCCTTTTCCCGTTGCGTGCAGAGCGAACAGTACGTAATAAACGTAATGTGATTCAATACACAAATATAGTAGAGACTTTCCAAGTTTACCTCACATTAAAAATCAGATTACAAAAGACATTTACTATTAACATTTTTGTTCTTTCGTTATACTTCATAAAATTAGCTAATCTAACAAAGATGTCTTTAGTTTTAACGTTACAGTTCAAGGTATTTGTTTAATTTTTTGTGTAAATAAATAGTTAATAATACAACACAAGCGTCATTCATAAAATAACATGGTATAAACAGAAACTAAACAAACACATGCTTGGTAAATTACAGTAACTTAAAATAATTTCATAAGCGATATAGAAAATGTAACTATATATATTGTCGAAACGTGTAATGTGCGAACAAAGCAACTCAATAAACCGGCTTGACAGGTCAATGTTGCTCGGTCTGATAGTTTTAAAATAGATCGGAACGATGAACGCTATCTTATTAATGTAAACGACAGTAGACTAAATCAATATGCGTTATTTTTATTACCGCCCAACCTAACAACGTGATTTTAAGTTCTTTATTTTAGCTACAATCAATAATAGTATATTATCATTATATCTCCATGGTCTAGCGGTATTGGTCCTTGCTTTATAGACCGGAATCGGTTCGAATCCCGCGTGGTACAATTTTGTGATATCGTTGTTTTCTCATTGGTTAGGACAATTTAGACCGATCACCTAATTGTCTGAAAAGTGAGACGATCCATGCGTCGGATGGGCATGTAAAAAGTCGGTCCACCCACCAATACGCATTGGATCAGCGTGGTGGGATATGGTTCAAAACCCCCTATGTGTGCATTTGGGAAGTCCTATGTCCAGCAGTGGACTTACACGGGCTGATGATGATGATGATCATTACACTACGCCCACATTTTAATGGCCTTAGCTTTTTCGTTTGATTGGAAAAACCTTGAGTTATCTTTAAAATTGCGCCATTGCTATGAAATATTCTCAAAATTACTATAAAAATGGCTGCTCTTTGGTTTGTAAAGATCAAACGGTCAACCGCTCTGTGTTAAAACTGTAAAAACAAGGCTTTAAAGTCACCTGTGTTTCCAATCTTTAAATTGTAATTGCTGATATCATTAGCTGATGTGTATGTGTATGTATAGTTATTGATATCATAATTTTTTTAAACTGGTCTAAATGCTCAACTTTGGACATAATACTTAGGGATTAAAATAATTTTGACTATAAAGCATAAGCTATTTTCCTTAATACTCAATTTAAATAAATTTTACGGACGAATAATCATTACAGTTAGCATATATAGTATTTATTTTGATATACATGTAAACATATAAATTAAATCAAATTCCTAGATATGCACAAGGATTTATGTTTGATTACATTACAGTCAGACAGAAAACTTTGTTAGGAAATCTCCAGATCACATTTGGGTATGAAACCCGTCCTTCGTCGAGATGTGTCCCGTGAATGAATTTGCTAAGGAAAGCACTGAAATAACGTTTGGATGCCAAAAATCCATTACGCGGCCACCGTTAATTAGAAGGTTTTTTGGAAATTTCGAATTACAAATTACAAATTCTAACGCGTAACACGCCAACGACCTGAAAGCTTCATAAATAATCTAAATACGAACGAATTTCTTGAAAAGGTCAATGAAATTACAACTAAACGTGTTGGTACGGTCACGCGAGCGTAATTTTTTTTTATTAAATTGTACGAAGCTCGTTATTAATACAAACGAGGTTTTGTAACCAAAGTAAAAAAGCTTAATAAAACTGGTAAATATTACTACTGTTTTACCGGATTTCTCACATTCAATTACCTTGATTTATGACTCGTTTTAGCCTTTATACTCACAATATTGTTATTCGGGCGACTAGAAATTGTTTTTGGATAAAAAAAATGTTTTTGTTGAAGAAACACAATCAAAGTCATTTCAGAACTGGAGAACCAGCTGCATATGCTCATACCAAAAATATGTTTTAACTCGGGCTAAATAATTTACGCAATGTGTGTAAACAAATTTAAATTATACATAGATATATTTAGATTCGTTTCTTCGGGAAAAAAAGAGAAAATAAGCGCTATAAATTTGGTTGTTTACAGTTGTTTTGTTTTTCAATATAGTATTGTTTTATGCACGTGATAAACATTTCGTTGCTTATTTCTTTAAGCGTCGTTGGTGGTATGAAAAATTAATAAGGATAAAAATAGAGCGAAATACTTAGTATATTAACTAAGAAATATATAAATGAATGTACAATGTTTATTTGAAAACATTATACTTAAAAAAAGTTACATTTTACACTCGCGGGAAACTTAAATTGGATTAAAACATTTGCAAATATGAAAAATTTCTTCCATTTAACATTCGTGCAATTACAAGAAAAATGTAATATTTAAATGTGCAATAATAAATGAGACAACATTCGTTACAGAAGCATTTATTGTCCAACTCACAAACAATACGAAGCATGTTTAATATTTAACATTCATGGATAATTTGTATTCGTTTATCACCCGCATTCCGCATTTTGCATATTCATGACTTTTTAAAATCACACGCTCAATACGGTTTTATTTGTGTGTTAAAAATCAACAATAACTACGTTTCTTGCTGTTAACTGTGGCGAATATATAGGATGATGTTATATTGTATACATACATACACATACATCATCGGCCTGTTTTAGTCCATTGCTAGACCCCTTATACACGCCTTTTTCATTAGGGGGTTTTTGGACTGTATCCCACCACGCTGGTCCAATGCAGGTTGGTGGGTGGGTGGTTGGCGTTAGGTATGGTATAGTTGTATATATTTAATTTTTTTCAGTTGAATGTTGTGACGAGACGAGCAGGTCGTTTACCTGCTATTAAGCAAATAGCGAAAGACGCCAGAAATTCACTCGACGCCCTGAGACATCGGATGTTTTGTGTCTTTTTCCCGGAAATAACGCTGGCTATGTCTTGAAAAACCTTCTAGTGGAGTAGGCGTGCATTAGGGGAGGCCTATGTCCAGCAGTGGAAACAGGCATAGCAGTGGTACTTCCTTCGCCGACCGGCTATAAAGAGACCCACCAACTTCAAAAATATTTCTAACTAACTGCCTACGTAGCGTATGGCTTTGCGGTTAAGAAGCCGACGGTATCATTGGCCTCAACCAAAGATGTCACGAATTTTCGGCTAGTATTCGCTATTCGGCCTAATAATATACGTTATGGGGCGGCCTGTTTTACTCTTGTTTACGTGCTTGACAAGCATGAATTTTCTGCCGAATATTCGGCGCTCCGGTTGACAGCTTTACCCAATACTTAGTATTTGGGCAAATTACTTTTCGTGACAAATCTAGTATCAGAAATTTATAATTTTTGTTGCCTATTTGATTAGGATTGTAGTAAGATGATATATCGGATGGGCGTGCAAGAAGCCGACTCCAAGGTAACTTAGCAAATTTAGAAAATAAATTATTTTCTTATTATAAGCAAGGAATAATAAAACTATATTTGCACACTTTCATATAAAAACGAACTGCCTCGTAGCCTAGCGGTATAGGCGTGTGCTTTAGAAACCGGAGGTCGTGGGTTCGAATCCCGCGGGACTCAACAAATTTTCATTGTTGTTTCCTAGTTGGTTAGGGCAATTTGGGCCGATCACCCAATTGTTTGAAAAGTAAGATGATCCATGCGTCGGATGGGCATGTAAAAAAGTCGGTCCACCCACCAACCCGCATTGGACCAGCGTGGTGGGATACGGTCTAAACCCCTAATGGATAGGGGTGTATTAGGGGAGGCCTATGTCCAGCAGTGGACTAACAAAGGCTGATGATGTGTGATGTGATGGATATAAAAACTCATTTAATACGACTCATTAATTTCAGACACCGTGTAAGATATATCGCAAAAAGTTTCATCCTAAAGTCGTTGGACCATAGCAAAAGGTACGTGGTATCGTGTCAAGTTTATTCAGCTATTATCATCCATTCAAGTAAACTTAACGAATATCAAATTACACTTCGTTCCAAAACAATTTTAAAATCGCCATTAATGAAAAAGTTTACGAAGAGACCTACGTTTTGTTTGGTTCAGATACGTAATGAGAATGAATGAGGAAAGTTTTGGAGGAGAACATAGTTGGGATGAGGATGACGTAAGCAAATATTTAACATATACGAATATATAAAGCCAAAAGATTCTTTGTTTGCAGCCGCTAATTTCGGGTACCGCTGGTTCGAATGCAAATTTTATTTCAACATTGTATAGGTTTCAACAACGCCCAAAGGAAGCACAGGATTGTTAAAAATAACAAATTAAACCTTAACATCTAAAAATAGACTAACTTCATAAAAAACCTGAAACTAGTTCTTGTTATGTCACGACGAAGTAAAAACTAGTTTCCTATGACCTACAAAAAGTATCATCGAATCGAAAAGGCTTGTTGTTTTCCAGCGTACGCTGTGTAATCAGCGTTGAACCTTTAGCGAATGGAGCTTATAGAGTGAGCCCGCATCGATTGCAAAGGTTCGCCGGGACAATCATGGCGTCGTTGATTTATAACGATGTCTGTTTGTCCCGGGAGAAGGATGGCCCCCGCCTCACTGATTTGAAGGACTGCGCCAATTAATACAGTCTGATATCGACGGATCGTCCTTCGGAAGGATGCGATTCACACTGGACGTAGATTACACACTTATGAAAATGTGAAAGTGATGTCAATGTATATGTTACAACTTGTTATTCCCCAATTTTGAATTTGTGGTTACACGTCACATTCAATGCAGTAGTTTAAGCATTTATTTATTTATTTTACACTTTACTTCACTTAATGCCTTTGGCATTGTCGACCAAGCAAAGCAAAGAAAGCATTATGTTTACTTTTGACCATTAAATTTTGGGCGGTTGGGTTAACTTTCAAATAAATGAAGAATACTGATAACACCCTAATGGATATGGGTGTATTATGGGAGGCCTGTGTCTAGCAGTAGACTATCACAAGCTGATGATGATGACGATGATGGCTGATACCACATGTTGGTTAGTTGCAGAATCTGAACTAATGTGCAAGAGCCACTTGTCACTGGAAGCCACGACGAAGTGACTCTAGCAAAGCAGGCCAGGAAGACCTCTTTATTCTAAATTACTCAAACTTCTTTCTCTATTTGTATGAAACTAGATGTTTTAAAAAAAATATTGAGTACTATACGCTTTGCTGATAAATTAATTTGCATTTTAAATTTATTGAACTTTCTGCAAAGTATACCTACATGATAATTTAAATTATACAAAGCAAGCTAAAGCTACAGAAATCCGAACGGGCGATACGACTGTGTAGTGAACAATACAGAAGAGATTTAATTTCATAATTGGATCATTTTGATTACGACCTTTGTAAGCTATATGAAGCTATCACAAACCCTTTTAAATTTTCCACCGAATCATATTCTGGGTAAATTTAAATAAAACCAATCTGCCAGCTATAAACCCTTACATCAGAATCATACCGACCGCGACAATAAAAGCAATATTTACAATGAGCGTAACGCGAACGAATAAAATACATAAATGCTTTAACTGGACTTTGAAAACAAAGGGTTGCGTTTATTTTCTTCTTTTTCGCAATTTAGTTTATCATCAGAGGCGAAACGAACTTTTCGCGTCTTTTTTATTATTTAACAAAGCTCTCGGCAGATATAAACGAACAATACTCATTTACAATTTCGCTATCTGGACAAAGGGAATGGTGGAATGTATACAAATTAGAGTTTTTGTTTTCCGAAGAGCTGATTTTGAATAAGCCCAAATGTAATTCGACGGTTCACTACAATATCCGATAAACATATCATTATGGATAACAACAAACAATAGCAGCAATGACATCATTATAAAACATTTGCATCGATAAAAATGCGTTCAATCTACGCTTATATATTTTTTTTTAAAACGGGTACACAATGTTTTACTGCGATTCTCTCTAGGGTTCATTAATATCATAGGTAAATAGAAAACTGATAATTCGAATGAACAATAAAATAACCGGTTAAAAAAAATAAACCGCGCGGAATAACGATAGATAAAAAAATACCATAAACGCATTTGCAAAACACTGACTGGGGAATTTTCTTTTTTACAAATATTTTTTTTATTAGTAAACGACAAAAGCACTATGCCGTAATTTTAATTGCGAATAGCGTCCCTACCGTCCGAATGAAAACTAAAATAAAACTAAAATAAATAACAATGGACATACGGAACGTTTTGATTCTAGTTTTAAAACGGAGCTGGAAAAAGTTTTTACACAGCATAGAGTAGAATATTTAAACGGCTTCCAGTGGGAGGCTAATACAGCGTGCCACGGTTAATTATTTAACTTTATAACAAAACTATCACTTGTCCATAGCTTTCTAAGATCTTTCGTATCATGATCAAAGTACAAGACATGTTTTTGAATTGTAACCTGTATGTCACTAAACAGAAAGCATTAATGACCTTCGAACGTCGACCCATGCTAACAAACTTTAACATTTTTCAAATACTCTACATCAAATATAGATCAGTAATACAATTTTCAAAACCAACGCCGCTTTATTGTGAGCCTATCACAGTAAATAAAAATAAAGCACCAAAGTAACAACCAGTTAAACATATTAAAACTTTAACCGGCCATAACGTTAAAAGTACACGCAAACTCGCGGGTTTTCGCTCAACTAAACCATATACCATAAACAGTATAAACTAAAGCTAAATTTACATAGCATACGGTCCCATCGAATGTTCAGAATCGCGTACACCAACAAAGGCCTCGTGTAATTTAATTATTTCCAACTGACACGCATTCACCGCGGACAATGGACCATAAACAAAGAGCACAGCGACTATGTATTATTTCAATACAACTAATTTGTCGGACAAATGTGAAGTTGGATCGTCACGCGACCTCCGCTCTACTATTTCCGCAGGGCATGAAATTATTTATTCACGAAGCCACGGTCACGTTACTGTAAGGTCTCTTGTTACTGCCCATTCCTCGCTTTATATCGGGTTTCCCTACTTACCGTTTGTAACGCATTATTGATTGGATCCCGATGTTCGTCTCTTTATAACTTTTTACAGATTTGCTACATTTAGCCATTACTAAACATGGTAATGGAAATGTTTTGACTTTATTTAATTCTAGTCTTGTTTATTTCATATAACTGAGGAAGTTGTTTTTTTATCTCGGAATACATTAGTGCCGTTTTAAACGTTAAAATAAGACTTTTACGATCAACAAACATACATCGACTAGTTAAAAAACTGTAGGTGTGATGGCCTTTAAATAGTACCTACATTGTTGTTATTTAATTGAAGCAAAGGGAATGGAAGTTCACAGAAATCCCTTAAAATTGACCATACGAGAGCTTGTTTGCGGCTAAGATTCTACTAAGTCCTTTTACCATTTTTTTGTACATAAAGTGTAAAATAAATAAATAAACACTTTCTTATCGATTTTCCAATATACCACCACCGGTTCGGTAATGGAAGCCCCTGACCTGAGACGGACCGTAGTAAGAAACTCAGTGGAATATTTTTTTTCTTTTGTCAGAAAATTTTATATAATTAATAAATAGAACATCATTCATATTCATCATTATCAATATCACCCCTATTGTTACTAAATATTACAACTTCGTGTATTAAAATGAAATAGAATTTTAAGGCTCTTAAATGAATACATAGAAGCTTAGAATGCAACGTAATTATTCAATATATGATTAACATACATAACTTAATAAGTACTCGAATTAAGCCTCTAAACTTCGATTAAAACAATAAAAGTTAAAAATATGCAAACTCAAACAAAGTTTTTTACTTAAATATGTGATTGTCGAGAAAAAATTAAATAAAAGATAAACCTAACGGTCTTCTAAGTCAACGACAAAGTAACATTACGTCACTCTTAACTACTTTACGAATAAATATTAAAGGATCCAGTCACTAGACCACGCTTAACGGATGTCACGCGATGCCTTATAGCTTTTACGTACAAAACTAGGTAGTCAACAAAACGTTAGTCTCCCACCCACAAAAACACCCCAGCATACATTTTTCATAACCATGTTTATAAAAAATCATTCGTGTTTTATTACGATATAAAAAATTCTTACTAAAATTTCTTTTGTAATTGATTTTTAATTTTTGTATCACTACTTATATCACCTAATTATATTTATTTCACTATCTCCACCTCTCCATTTGTCCTTTATTGCTTATATATTTTTAACTTAGAAATTTCAAAATGAGGCACTTAAGAGCGTAACTACTATTAGTTGAGTAACAATTGAAGTTAATTAACTTAAACTAATTACTTTATTTACTAAAAAAACATTTCTAATAGAATGATGTAGGATTAATTAAATTGTGCGGATATTAAAATATTCGTAGGGGAATTTCATTTAGGGGCTTTTATAATAATTCGATAATACCCAAAATTTATAAGAGACTAACTGCTGCTGCTCTTACCGTGCCTATTTTTCTCCTAGTTACATTAGTTATTTTCCAGTGAAAATTTTGTGAAAATCGGACCAGCCATTCCAGAGATTAGCCAGAACAAACCCACAGACAAACTAAAATTTAAAAAAATGTTCTCTTGTTATATGTATATATCGGTTATGTATCCCCAAGTTATCATTAATTAAACGGTCATATTGATGTTGCAAACAGTCATTTAAATTTTTTTTTTGTATGGACAGACTATTGTGATCAATAAGCGGTCCATTAAAAATCAATACCAAATAATAGACCATAAACTCTAAATTTGTGAAAATTACAGTTTATAGTCAGTCGCCAGAGGTAATCCCTTGGGATAAAAGGTTAAAAAGCGAGGGATGTTCGGATATAAATTCTTTTATGTAAAAAACACATTTTAAATGAAACTAAAAGTATTATATTTACATTTCCTGGACAATTGCTATGTGTGCGCATCTATTGAAGTGAAAATCTTACATTCAAACACAACATTCTCTTAAATTTAACAATTAGCCATCGTAATAAATTTTGCACAATATGTCTAATTAGGAATTGTTAAGCCTATTAAATATAATTCCCTGACTGACCGGTTTCTTATGCAGACAACGTGTCAACCCTTGTACAAAAGCTAACAGATGTAGGTAATAATTATTTTTTAATAAGCTCCCTTTAAGCCCCCAGAAGCTTAATGTATTAAGCGATTTAAAATTTTACGTAATTATAAATGGGTTAAAAATCCGAGAACATCCAGTCCGATTATGAATAATAATTAGAAGAAACAAAATCATTTGGGACGGTAACTCAACCAAAGCAAATCCTGTACTGCCGTAACTACGGCAGTACAGGATTTGCTTTGCATATTTGACAGTAAAATTACTATTTTACTGTCAAATATTCAAACATACTTGTCTTTTGTGAATGAAGTATATAATATATTGTATAAATATATAATATAAATATATTGGAAACAAAAAATTAACACACAATATATTTCCATGAATGAACCGTGTTCGGTTCGCTTCATCTTTTTGTTAATGTGTACGCATACCCGTCTGAGGGCGGCAAACACGGTATTTCAGACTCATCATCGTCATCATCATCAGCCTGTGTTAGTCCACTGCTGGACATAGGTCTCCACTAATGCACACCTTCTCCATTAGGGGGTTTTGGACCGTCTCCCACTAAAACACTCAGACTAGCACCGACTAAAACCACCACGTTGTTTGTTCCTTTTAGAGTAGGGTCACTGGGACAAAACGCACACCCTCTGACGCAACTGTATCACTAACCACTCGTCAAATAATAGGCTAATACACATTTGTTCAATATAAATTATAAAACGATCTATATTATAATCGATTTAAATCATAAATTAACCAATTAATACACTTTTTAAGTTACTCATATAAAGTATATAGTTTGCTTTTAAATTTATCTGAAATGAAAAATGCCACCCTATCATAACTCCCAATTAGGCGAAACCAATAAAACAGTAAGCCAATTTAACCGCAACGAAGGGAAAGCTTAAAACTTGTAAGTTTTCGATCGCTGACTTGTGTAAAGAAAGAAGCGCTTTCAAAGTTATTTTGCTGAATACTTATTACCTACAAACATTAACGAACGTGCTATGAACTTAAAACTATAAAAAACAACGAACACTACGGTGAAGATTTCAATGTATCTTTTAACAAACGTTCTTAAAAAATATCATACTTCAACTGTACATCTTTATAGGTGGTAGATCTTCTTCTTAACTTAGACCGCCTAGGCAAGTACCACCGCGGTGTCTATTTTTGCCGCAAATCAGTAGTTTATAAAGACTTCTGTGTTCCGGTTTGAAGTGCACCGTTACCAGCGTAGAAACTGGGTAAACGAGACGTAACGTCTCATATATCGCGGATAAGGGCATATTACGCCACGATTCCTTTGGCAAGGCGTATCACTAACAAGACGTAAACGTCCAGACCGTTTCTTTGCTTAAATCTATCATCATCATCAGCCTGTGATATTCCACTGGACATAGGGGAGGCCTATACTAATGCACGCCTTCTCCATTAGGTGGTTTTGGACCGTATCCTACCACGCTGGTCCAATGCGGGTTGGTGGGGCTTGTGGCATAAATCTATAACACATAAAATATCAATAAAATTATATTAATGTGGTGTAGCCGATATAAATCAATATACGCTAGTAAGATTAAAAATCTTTTTTCCGTCACTCTCAAAGGCATACTGCCAAGATAAACATAGAGATTACGCATAGGACTGATTTTTATTTACATAAAAAAACATTTCTATATTTTTGACATGCGGCCCGTTTAAAGACTGAGTAATGACGACATAAATATGAATGTAATAAAAACATAAACACAAAGATAATCTCGAGCACGTGGCATATATATATGTACATTTCAATCTTTTGGTGTAGAAATTTTTCGAACAAATATGAACAGAAACCTCCAAAAGTTAGAATTAATTCAAAAGACTTGAAAAACTCCATTACGGTACTACAAACAATAAACGTTTTGGAGTTGATCATAATAATGGCTTCTACCGGTTTCTCGTTCCTTTGAAATCGATGTATGTCACATACGATTAGGGTTGCTAGGCAACGGTATTATTGACAAACTGAATGTGAAAATGTTTAACTATATACGGGGAAAGGTCTTATTTCGTATTCTATTAGCATATAAGGAATAGTATTAAGTATGCTGTTTAACAGTCATGTAACGTAAAAGTGGTCTACTGATATTGGCTTGGAAGTTTCTTCAAGTATCTACTGATAAAATTACTCAATAACCATAAACTATCGGTGAATCTGTTTATTTTGTAGCATTATACATGATAGTTATTGCATTATTGATATTAAAACATAATATGAATGAGTGTTATCTGAGTCAATGTCATAGTTTAAAGGTGAGTTAATTTAATAACTTTGGTATATTACTTTGATTTATGGGGAGACTTATAGACAACGAATTAGTTTGAGAAAACTTAAAGCTACACAATACTTTTCCCGTATAATCCACCCCACTACCTGTGACATTAAAGGCATGCGCTAATACTAATACCGCAATCAGATCCATGATAGTAAACAATTACATTTGAGCTTTCGAGTGAAACAAATCCGGTTTTAACAATTCTATTAAACAAATAACATCCATTACATCAATATCACTATTCAATTTCACTGTGCTCTATAAAATAACAATTTGCAAAGATTTTATCGCCCCTTGTTCTGTTTAAATTTTCATTTTGGAATATTTTATAGCGTACGTGACCACCGGACTGTCGGTCCCGCCACAACGCGCGTGACATGGACGTTTTCATAACGTAGATTTTTATACGTGTCGTAGTTATATATATGGATGATTTTTATCACCAAATAAAAATCATTTAACCATTGCAATGAATGAATGAACCATGAAAGAAATAACGTTCCAGTATCTTAGTGGTAAATGCGTTTGCTTTATGAAGCTGTGTTCAAGTGTTTTTAATTTAATTTTTAATTCTGTTTAACAGCTGTATTGTGTTAGCAATCACGGTTAATCTTTTGGGTTGGGTTTGTAGTAAGGTGATTTTTGATTATTATTTTAGGAATAATATAAAGATGTTAGAGCATTGAAATTTTCTAATATTTTAACGCTAAGAAATGGGAGAAACTTCCTTATCGACAACATTTAAATTATAGTATGTTATAATCCATTAATGTTATAAAATAACCGTTTAAACAAAGTGTGTTAAACGTGTTGAATACATTTTGAAATATTACAGTAGAATATCGCTACAGAACTAATTTTAATCGGAACTAAGAAAGATCTCGTTTAATATAAAATCTCATTATTCGCGGTAGTAGAACATAATCGAGTTAAGAGCGAAGAGCACTAATATTTAAAGAGCGACTAACAAATCTTGAAAAAAGCTTTAGACTCACAGTGGGCCGGAGGATCCATTAAAATCTCCTACCGACGTGTACCTCACTCCGAACTAAAATCAACTTAATCACGAGCCGACATGCATCCGAAAGTTTCTCCTTTCCGCAAACACATTAGAGGTGCGCAATCCCTGGGTTCGGTATCAAGCTGGATCTAGTCTATTCACGTTGATTTATGTGCCCGTTTATTTGTCTTGGGGACAGCACGGCCCGTTGGTAGCAAGATCGGCTTGTGATAGCGGATCGCTAATTCACGCCACTGACGCCCCCGGCGAGCTTGTTTCCCGTAAAACGTTGCTTTGCCGCACGTCCCCTCGTGTCAGATGAACCTGGCTAAATACGAAAATGTACAGGACATAGAAAATATGCCCGTTTACTGTGGCGATATTGAATTAAAATTTGTCAGAAGAGAGATTTCGATTTATGTTTCATGTAATGAGATATGCATTTGTGTATATCCGAAAACTTTCGTTATCTTTGAACGATTACTTAAAAGGTGGAGGTCTCGGTTAGGAGCGCATGCTTTGTTATTATCGTTATTTCAAAAGTAAATATTTACAGCCATTGAATATATAGAATACAAAAACACTTGATCTGTTTCTTTTTAATTATCACAACTTAAGTTTATACGAACCAGATAATGCTAGAGCATTATTTTTACAGTCTAAACTATGTCTTTATTTAGCTCAGCACACAGCGTAGTAAGAGACAGAAACACGTAAGAAAGAGACTTAAAATAATGTAGAAAGCTATTCACGCGAGCATAACTATCTAAAAATTATTTACTTGTACTTTTTAATCCGTTTCATTCCAAGTCCAGCCACCAGATAAAAATCAAAAACAAATCAAACATCAACGAAAGCCCACAGACAAAAATCAAAAGACAATTATCATAAAGTGACAGGAGTGACAATTTGGCTGAAATCGTCAACCTTGATAATCGAAGATCGTGACAGCTGCTCGTTGAACGTAATAATCGAGATATCATGTGAAGATAATCTTGGCGGTAAAATTAACATCTCCCATGTTTAAGTGAATAATTTATGCCCGATTATTGCTATAAAGTTGAACCTCTACGTGGTTTACGCATTAGTTGTTTAAAATGTCAAATATTTAAACATGACATCTAAGCTTCCTTTCTAAGTTTAGTTTAATTGAATTAATAACACAGATATTTTTGCGGCACTCTACGTATGCTTACTTATTATCTAATAAGAAATTATGTGCCTATAGTACAGCCAGGCAGACGTCTTACAATTTTAAGGTATAAGTTACATTTAACCATAGAAATTTGCTAAAAAATAGTGACATATTTTTAGCAGTGTTTATTTTAATAAAGCGAAAAATTCCTTTTTTACGATATTATAATCAGAATCGGGCTATCAAAAAATTATTGACTAAAACTTTCTTTACAAACGTAAAAGCAGCAACGTAGCAAACAAAAAAAGCGTTGTCATTCCCTTGCTGCTTTAGAAAAAACCGACTCACTCCCGCTTTTATCTTAACGTACAAGTTCACGCCGACAGCTAAACAAATCCAATAACAGGCGGACGCCGTCTTAGTCTACAAGGTTCCACAAAAACGCCACAGTCTCTAAATCCCAACGTTCATGCTTTGTCTGACGAACGTGAGCGGTTTTCCTAGTGCCCTCTTCTAAGATGGATATATTGTTTCGTTATATCCTCACAATGCGCAGCGCAAGTTTGCGGTAACATTATTATGTAACTAATATTGACTTCGAAAATGAGCCTATATTTATTATTAGATGAAAATAGTACATTATATTAAACTTAGACACAATTTTATGATAAAAATCTGCTTAGACAAAACTAAAGATACCTTCAACTTTGCTATATTACTACACTTAACATATATATGGACTGTATCCTTAGACACAATTTTATTGCCTATTTTTAACGTCATGAAATTTAACGACTTAACTTTAGTGACTTAACATCTAGAATATATTTAAAGAAAGGCTTACGTTAAACTATAGTAGCGCCAAAAGTGGTACACTTTTACGATTTTGACACGTGGACGGTCCAACGATCAGGATTCATTAAGTATTGCCACCAATTTACATAACACATTGTTAACGTTTTTAAGCTGGGTATAATTGACGGAGATATTCATTAGCACATTTTTCCATAGCAAATTTAAAATATATAAGATTTGATACGCTGCAGACCCTTTTTATGCTGTTATCACAGATAAGCACACCACATGTTTGGTATTAAGTTACTTTAAAAAATTAAACCGAGCAGACCATTACTCCAAGACCTCCACAAATTGTCAGCCCGGTATGCATAAATTGGACCAAATATTCTTTCGAATGAACTGTTACATCATGTCGTTCCACGTCTTAGCCTGTCCCATGACCAATAGAAGTTCCGGCTTAATTTTAACATAATTGGCAACTAATTTAACGCGATAAAAACCTGTACAACTGTATTATTTATCACTGACCATGAGTATCGAATATAAGTCGGTAAAGCTACCCTTTGTAAACTATAATTTTATGTTTATCGTAACATTCATAGAGTGTATACGTCATCCAGGTCAACCATTTAAATAGTGAAGACTAGTTTGGAAATTGCGTGACATCGGCTCGCGTGGCGTCCCATTTTCAAGACGTTGGTACGAATTATTTACGAGGGCGGTGCGGTTGCCGTCACTTGTTTATGGCGCATAAAGTCCGTTTATTAGCCAACAATGTATGGCGACCGTAAACAAAATTAATATGTGACCCCGCCATTTGGGTGTGCACAAGCTGTTCTGCTTTTGTGCGTGCTCGCAGAGGTCTGACTGATGTTTGTTGATCTATTTGTTGTATGTTTAATATTAACAGATCCGATTGATGTTTGCGTTAATCATCATCAGCCTGTGCTAGTTTATTGCTGGACATATGCCTTTACTAATGCACACCTTCTCCATTAGGGTGTTTTTGGACCGTATTCCACCACGCTGGTCCAATGCCGATTGGTGGGTTGACCGACTTTTCAGACAATTGGGTGATTGGCCTAAATTTTACTTGCCAACCAGAAAACAACAATAACACAAAGTTGTTTCCCCGCGGGTTCGAACCCACGACCCCGCTTATATTGTTATATTCCGGTTATATGTGCTAATACGTAATTAAGGTAGATCTTAGTGATGATTTTGTATTTCTCTTTACGTATTACTGTTCGCTGGCGAGCAGTAGCGTATGGATACAAATATTATTTATTGTATTCCTGTTTGTAAGGCACCGAAGCTAAAGCTAAACGGGATTTCCTGTATCAGAGTGACTAGCGGAAGCGCGGTGTCTTTCATATCGCAACAATAGTGTGTAGCGAAAATCGCTTATCATTAAATCAGTTATCTCTCTTTAGTCAATAAAATTTAATATTCATAAATTTCATTACGTTAAAAATAGGCAATAAAATTGTTTCTAAGGATACAGTCCATATGTATGTAAAGTTAATGTTGACGGTATCTCAGCAGTCAGCTGTTTTGTTTAAGCAGACTTTTTTATAAATGATATTCAAAATAAATTTGATACGAGGTACAAAATCGGCACCATTTTAAAATATAATGTTAAAAGTAGTTTAAAAAAAAATTGTACAATACAAATGTGTGCGGAGCTTCTTCTATTGCTTACGAGAAGCCTAATAAGTGTCCCCCAAAATTCCTAAACCTAGCGTGACCTAAAAACGTCCAAAGGCGGACGAAAGCAAAAGAAACTGGAGATAATTTTATGTATTTATGTCACTGATCTCAAATGTCCCATGTCGCACAGGGGAATTGTCAAGTTAGGAACTTAGTGCTCCGGTAACCTAATTCGGAATGTGATGTAACGTTAGGTTTAGAGTAGCAAAATTTTTCCTTAATTTCGCATCGTTCAACAAAGAAATACATTAGCAGTATTTTTTCATTTACCCAGTAGTAAATTTTGTTCTACGTACAAGACACTATTTATTTCATTATCTTTATTCTTTATTTGAAGGAAATTGGTCTTGAACAATTCACACATTTGTTTAAAACAAAAGCTACGTTAAATATACAATATATTTTCATCAAAATCCAAGAAGTAGTTTTTACACGAAAGAGTAATTAATAAACATACAATCCTAATACGATCGCATTTCTAATAGAAGTACGTTAGGAGGCTATACACGGGCTGATATAAATAAATTATGAAAACAGTATCGTCTAAAGTCTAAGGTTCCGATTGATGAATGGCCATCGAGATTTCAATGTACAAAATAATTGTCCGCCGAGTTTCTTTCACCGCTTCTCCAAATGAGAGGCGTCCTATTCCAAACCGGTGGTGGCGTCCTTGACTATCAATAAGAGTTACACTTCTATACTGAACAGAGATATTTTGAATTTGAATTGAACTTATGTCAAGAAACAGTATAACAATTGAAAATCACGTGAACGCCATGTCTCCGCAGCACGGTCGTTTCAAAATGAATTCTTTATTTGCCAGAACTGTTACTTACACACGTGCTGGCGTACTTAAGGCGACGCACACAAAGAGACGTGTTTCTCGAGCAAATTAAATTCGGAAAACGAATTTCCTTGGAAAGGTAGTATATTTAAAGAACAAACGGCAAGAGCCGTTTTCGTAAATAGCAGTAAGTATATAAATATGTTTATTTATGAAGCGTCTATTCCAATATTCTTAGATAATCTTTGATCGTGTAACGAAAGGTTGATAAAACTTAATAGGTTGTAATGTGTTGCAATGCATACAATTATTACTTCCAAAAAGGTAAAAATTCTCAGGAAATATATCCTAAGATACTTAATATGAATATTGTTATTATGTATATTAAGTATCTGATATATTTTTTTAAAATAAAAGCTATATTTTTCTTTTTATTTATTCGATTACTACACATTATCTATACATACTATGAAGCAAAGTCCCCGACCGCATCTGTATGTCTGTCTGTTCGCGATAACTTGAATACTACAGCACATATTGTCACGCGGTTTTCACTAATCGATAGAGCGGTTCTTCCGGAACGGTTAAGTATATAATTTTATAGTTTCTGTGTACATCTGGGCAAAATATATTAATATTTGTCAGAGATGTAAGAAATAAATTAAGCCGCCTGAGAGCTTTCAACAAAAACGCTGCCTAAACCCTATGAGATATAACAAAACAATGTATGGTGGAACTATTCTTCTTTTCTATATCTATTAAAAAGTCCGCGATAGCATATGTAATGGCTGATCTAATTTCGACGGGACTATCTCTAGAAGATAGTTGATATAATATGAAGTAAAGTAGGCTATTTTTTCTTTGGAAAAAGTTTTTGCAAGCTAGTTGTATAATATTACTTTAACAGCGTATCGGCGTTCACTGGAAAAGGCATATGTTTAGCAGTAAACTGATAAAGGTTTAATAATAAAAATACTGAATTGTCTCCGTAGCTTAGTGGTATTGGCGTGTGGTTTAGAAACCGGAGGTCGTGAGTTCGAATCCTGCGGTGACTCAACCAATTTTTATTGTTGTTTCCTAGTTGGTTAGGGCAATTTGGGCCGATCACCAAATTGTCTGAAAAGTAAGATGATCCATGCGTCGGAGGTGCATGTAAAAAGTCCATCCACCAACCCGCATTGGAGCAGCGTGGTAGGATACGGTCCAAAAACCCCCTAATGTAATAGGGCATATTAGGGGAGGCTTATGTCCAGCAGTGGACTATCACAGGCTGATGATGATGATAAATAATGATACATCATTTACAAAACATACTAATAACTAAACACTCACACCAAAATTCATATACATTGTTCAAGTCAATTAACCCATTGTAAGCGTCCTAGCCGAACATGTTACCTAATCGTCCAAACAGCCTAGATCTTATCCAAAATCGATCATACATTAAACCAAGCAACAAAGCAGCATAATGAATAACCACGACGAAAATAACCGAACCGGCGTACTAATGAATGCCCCGGCGCTATTTTCACGGCGATATTTCAGCGTATCACAGTTCAGATCTCACGAAGACCAATTAGTGCACTTCGGAGCAATTAAAGGCTTTGAACGCCAGCGGGCTTTAGGTAATGTTTTTCGTGGAAAGCGCGATTTTCCATATTTGCGGATAGAACTGAAAGCGGCGAGCGGCCAGTATGTATTTGTTACGTGGTGTGATTACACACTTTTTTGTAGCGATCTAAGTTTGTAACGAAGTTTTCTCAACTATTGACAAATGCCATACACGCATCGGAATGCTACTATAATATTTTAAAGCAGATCTCAAAAGTACAGGAAATAATAAAAATAATAGGTCTGAGGCGATAGGTTTTTTAAAGACAACTGGCTACATCCTGACCGCGATATTTTTTATAACAAGTGCTGTATTCCAGTTTGACGTAACATACTTGGTAAAAAACCAGTGACATATATTCTTGTGAATATAATAATGACCTTCTGGTCGATTCCGACTACGGCGGCCGATCTATATTAGAGATCAGCCAACTGCGTATGAGTAACTGACGCAACTGAATCATCAGAGATGTTCCTCAAATATAATATATTATATTTCAGATGTTAATTCTAACATTATTTAAGGATGTATTTAGCTGTATTTAGCTAATCACGCACTATATACTGAACAACTAGCAGCTTTGTAAAACAAACTCTTAAAAAAATACGATGGAGATCCTATATTACCAATGGTTGAAACCTGGCCAACACAATATAGTATAATATATTACATCTTTCTGCAACAACATATAATATATTTTATTACAAAAAAAAAGACTGTGAGCTCAAATGTCGAGTTAAGAAGATTAACGCGTTCCAGAAACCTATATAATATTTCAATGACACTCGTTGTGCGTTACGTTATTGAACGCGATAAAAATATATCGAAGAGGTGAAACAAAGTCGTTGAATTAATTTTGTAACATGTTTATTATTTAAATTATAGGAAATTTACCAAATCTATCATAGGATAGGCGTTTAAACTGCCAATTTTCACTTAAATAACAATTTCTAAGCAGAACCATCTTTACCTAAGCACTGCACTAATGGATTAAATAAACAAATATTCTAAAAACATGGTATAATGGCATTAATAAAAAGAAATTTATTAAACAACCAAACAAAAATGTTTTGCTTATTTACATAAAGCGTGCAAAATTTTAATATGTTTATCTATTAATCAAGTAATATGCATAAAAAAAAGAAAGAGAAAATAAAATGCACGAACATAATAGAATACAATTTAACAATTGACAGAACTTATAAAATCATTAACACTGTAGAAATTGTTTTGCAATAACTATTTCTGTAACCTAGTCTTAATAAACTTAAGCTTTAAGAATTTGAGATATGTATATATTACACATATACATTTTTATGGTCTTGGGACATCATTGAGTATAAGCTTTAATGTGTCTTGATGGCTGTTATTGACCCTGTAAAATTTTTTTTTTATGCTAAGAAATCATTATTCAATAATGGTAGGCATTAGGCAAACAGTTGTACTGTAACCAAATTATAAAAACTACACAAAAGTATCAATGCGAAAGTTTTGCTCTTCTTGTTGTAAGCAAAGTATTCGAATGCCTTATTATCTATAAATAACTAAAGAACAACATAAAAGTTTCATAAGAGTTATAATAGTTCGTAGAACACGCATCGTTCGCTTAGCCTACTGTCAAAGTTTCTATTGTTAAACTCATACTGAGACGTTATACTTATAAAAATGGAGGTCGAACAAACACCTAAGACATAAATCTTGATATTTGACGGACTAATATTTTATTAATTTATTGTGGTACTTATTTCTGCTTTACCAAAACTGGTGACTAATGGTTTCCTACTTAGGAAGGGTTTATACAAAGTTCATATACTGAGGTAACACGTTGCTTTTAATATAGTCATGGGAATTTTAACATTGTTTATGGATTAGGTTTACCAAATTCTGTAAAATTTAAAGTAAATTAAAAAATATACTTAGAGCTAGTTCTTTTAAAACTTTGGGCAGTATAGTAAACAAATAAAACATTTTATTGTTCTAATTTAAAATTAGTTTAATACAATTTTGAAACCTTATACGTACTCTTGTTTAGGGATACGTTTTGGGATCATATCACAACGAAGTTATAGCAAACCCTTATACAGTGTCGGAGTATTTTTTTATTGACAACGCAGGCAGACGAGCAATCGGGCCACTTGATGGAAAGTGGTCACCGAAGCCTAGGAACATATGGCTAGCGGTATCACCAACGCACTGCCTACCGTGAGACATAGGATGTTGTCTCGTTTGCCCAGTAAATACACAAAGACGGAGTATAATATAATACAACAAATTTAAAAAACAATACCGATCGCAAACATCAAAACGTTAAACAAACTTCTCGAATCCGAATTCGTCCATTTCCTACGCCATTGTGAATGTAATGCTTTCCCGCCAAAGCAATGGACAGACGGAAAAATTGAAAGCTATGACGTGTGTCAACACCGACGCCAAAATGCCTCGAGTTTGATAGAAAGAACCGAAACAATTAGGAGGAAACTTTTTTGACGTTAAAAAACAATTGAACGTATATCAAAGAATTGTCGTATTTAATTTAGCTTGTGTTTTTTTTCCGATATCTCGATATTAGGTATAAGCTAATGAAACCTAGTGTGTATTGTTTTATGATTAATGTTTTGAATGTTAGAACATAATTTGTTATTAACAATTAATGATATTTTTAAATGTTCATGTACAAACATTATGTAAAACGTTTATAATATTGTACAATATCTGAAGTCAGTCATAAGTCAACGTGGAGCCGTGAGTCAATTTAAATCTTAATTACATTTGCAATAATAACTTTTATTTTATCATGCATTAATTTACACAATAATAAAACGTTGGCTTCAAAATAAGATTTTACGAATTCCGAAAAGAGGAAAATTTACAACAGAAAAATATTTACCGTGAAAAAAAACAAACAATCGACAAATACAAATGTTTAACTCAGGGTGTTACTAAACAGGTCCATGATTCTCACAAAAAACGAACCGAGCACAACAAAACAAGCGTCATTACAAATAGTACTCGTGAATAACTTAGCGATCAATTAACTTAATGGGTCCAAAGATAAAAGCTCGAGCAGGGCCCCGAAAGTTCGCTAACAAAAATTACTCATCGACGCTTGAACTGGAACCCAGTGGAAAAAGTTCCCAGACTGACAATGATGGATGCGAACGACCAGCGCCAACTTCGAGAACGAATTTAATAATGGGCCTGTATGCCCTGGGATTGGGAAGCTAGATGTAGCCTAAACCTGGATTTGTCTCTCCAAGCCCGGAACAAAAAAATCTAGCTTGCATTTGTTTCCGATGTTTGTGTATAGCCCTGCCGAATACCTAGTTGTATCCAAACTGAAACGAACTCTGTTATCACTTTCTTTTGTTTGTCATTGTATAATGTTGGACCCGGGATAGAAACAAGGTAGGTAACCCATAGCAACATAGTGGTATTATAATTGTAGCGTTTTATTGATGAAGTAATTATATGTCAAACCGAGTAATAGTCGGCTAATGACAACGTTGGATTTCTAATATTAATTTGTTTATTATCATTATTTCTCAGGTCTGCTGCTTAATTGCTATAAGGCTTAAACTCATACCTAAACAGGATTACAGATATATTGTAAATGTACTGATGACTAAGTATCATCATTAGCCTGTGTTAGTGCACTACTGGACGTATGCCTCCTCTCATTGCACGCCTTCTCTATTAGGGGGTATATGGACCGTATCCCACCACGCTGGTCCAATGCGGGACTAAGTATAAGAATGATAATGTGAAGTTCTCTATAATTTGGTTTACAAACTGACAATTTTTTTAGCATTTCAAATTATAAAGACTTTTTTTGGTTCAGAAGGTCCCTCACCGCTATGCTATATTGGAGGTTACATCTCGTAAATACATTATGCTACGGGGTCCTTTAAGCTGGACAAAAAACACCATGATACCTAGCCAGCCCAAAGTCTTTATAGTCTTTTGTTAACTAAGTATAGATTAAATTATCACAAGCCTTTTCTGAATACTTTTACAAATACGGTTTAATATTTCCCGTACAGAATAGCATAGTTAAAAACTTTACCATAAATCTATCAAACGTTGGTCGCAAACGATGAAAAACGTTACCAAATAGTATTTCTAAATGCAAAGGGATGACAATAACTCAGGCGAATGTCAGTTTATTCCAATGGCAGAGTTATATCTTCAACACAGCTAAAGCCGACGTGTGAAATGTAGCTAATGGCTTATCTAAATACTAGATTTAGACACGAGAGGGTATCTATTTTTAACGTTTATCACATTAAAATGAATTTTATATTAGTTTAAATAAATAAGGACTGGCTCCGTAGCCTAGGTTGTGGGTTCGAATTGTGCGGAGACTCAACAAATTTTCAATGTTGTTTCCTAGTTGGTTGGAACAATTTGGGCCAATCACCGAATTGTCGGAAAAATAGGATGATCCATGCGTAGGACGGGCATGTAAAAAGTCGGCTTATCCACCAACCTGCATGGGACCAGCGTCGTGTAATCGGTCCAACAACCCACTAATGGAGAAGGCGTACATTAGGGGAGGCCTAGGTCCAGCTGTGGACGATCAGAGGCTGATGATGATGATGATTAAATTAATAATAATAAAAGCATAGCGGATTCCGACTTCAGCGGACGATCTGTATTAAAGATCAGCCAACTGCGCACGAGATATTATAGTGCACAAGTGTAAGCGCTGACACAGGTGCACTACCTGTTTAGAGAGAGAGTGTAGAGAGCAAGCTCACGACCGACTTCATACATGCCAATCCGATATCGATCCATACTTAATCTTACTTTACGAACAATCAAATCGAAACGTGTTCAGCCCGCATTGCCCTAACCAACTAGGAAACAAATTTGAAAAGTAGTTGCGTCCTCGCAGAATACGAACCCACGACCTCCAGAATTTGAATGAGTATTTTCCCTAATTTAAAAGGTTTCTTATAACGATTAAGTTCTTACCTCTTAACAAGTATAAATCTTCTTAGATGAATCATCTTAGTCAGTTTTTCGGACTTCGTTAAAGCAAGAATCCATTAACCTAAAAAACCAGTCAATCTTTAATATCCCGGCAAATATAAATAAAATAATACAAAAATATCCTTACCTAACTAATAATCTATAATAATAGGTATAACTAACTTATTCGGGGCTTGCGTAACTTATTTCACAGCGAAACTTCGTAATTGTACATTAGCTCATTTTTTTTAGTGTTAAAGCTCATATTTCCGATTTATCAGTTAAGCGCGTTTCTAAGCCGTTGGCTAATATTTTAAACAAAATTGCATTACCCCGCAGCTTCCGCTATCTGATTTGACAGGCTCTCGATTATCTGATCGTGCATGATAAAATAATTAGGGCACATCAGCCTACTCCAATAAATTGAGTTTACATTATTCTGCTAAACTAAGCTGCGATGTAAAGCTTGTATTATAGAAAGCTAGAAGCGTTACTAGCTTACAAAAAAGTTGAAGGAAAAATTATTAATTCTTAAGTATTTTTATAGTGTACTAGTTGACCCGGCAGACTTCGGTCTACCTCAATCGATAAATGAAAGATCTATATTTATCAATCTACATATAAAAAGGTCTTATTAAGTTTATTTTCCACCCCTTGAGTAGAAATATGTATGTAGAATGATATATTTTTTTCAATTACGATAATTCTTATATCTATTTATCTTTTAAACCTTCTCTGGACTTCCACAAATAATTCAAAACCAAAATTATCCAAATCGGTCTGGCCCTTCTCGACTTTTAGCGAGACTGAAGAACAGCAAGTGATTGATATCATTTAGAAAAGCTACAAACGATAGTACGATAGTTATATTATATAAAATACAATATCTATATGAGACCTATGTTAAAATTCTTGCTTCGTGATAGCACATATAATTATGTGTCCGAACATATCGAGTACTAGTATTGGCATTAATCTTTAAATGTTATTGTTTTTAAATATGGTTCTTTCTAAGTACTTTTTTTTATAATATATGAAATACAGCAATTAGAGCTATAAACTTTTCATATTTTTTTAACAATCAAATGTAATTCCATATTTATTCTTTGTTGATAATGAAAAAAAATATTCAAGCTTTTAATTTTACGACGTGGTCGTCACCGGAATTTTTTATTTCAAGTCAAACACGCCTTCAAAGGAATAATCACAAAAATTAACTAATATTTTAATATGGTATTCTGTAAAAAAGATATTAAATCACCGTCATATATTTTATGTGTATATAGTGTTGTATATATGTGTTTTAACATACATATATAACACTACATACTATTTCCAGTGTAATATGAACATACATCTTCGTAGAATCCACTCGTAGAATGGTATAACTTCATCGCCCAAGGTACGTAATTGAGTTCTTCGAGAGCAATTTTACGTAACCTCCAGTAATAGGTATTCGGTTAAAACTTATATGTAATGAATCAAAGCAGTAGTACATAAAAACAGGGTTTAACTTGATTTATTATATTAAATTTATTAAACAATTATATACTTGTATTAAACGTATAAAAAGTTTTAAGTTAAATTGTTATTATCTCAAAGCTAAACATCAGAAACCTTAAAAAATTTAATATATCTAAAACAATATGAATCAAAATTATTTTTATCGTTCTATTACGAAATTAAAAAAATATTAAATCTTAAAAAAAATAACAGCATTAAATCAATTTTGTACGCTAAAAAGTTAAATTAATACCAAATATCTACATAATAAATACTTAACCAACATACATAAACTGCACAGAAACATAAATAACTCTGTAAGCTAATAAGCTCATGAATCTGAAAATAAAAGGAAATGCACATCACGAAACAAAGTTGTACAAATACGTCTAAAACAAGCACACAAACAGAGTCAAAGGCAAAGCCAGCAAATAAGACTAAATCTCTTTGTAGGTTCAAAGTTAAAGAAACTAATTTAGTCATATAAAATAAAAACGTTATAGCGAGAAAATTTCTCGCAGCTCGCTAAAAGCGGTACGCGACTCGCGTATATTAAATGGATGCAAATGGATTTGCATTGCTTCAGTGAAAATATCCCATGAACTTGACGTTTCGATTTAACTAATCTCGTTATATTTTTTGATATTTGCGTGCGACACTGCGAAAGTGCATTGACAGAAAACATAATCCGTTTAAAAATACTTCACGACTTTTGATTAAGGGCTTCTGCCTTAATAATGAAATAAACGTTTGAGATATTGATCTTTTAAATAATAACGAATAAAGTCACTTTAATGGCAATTACGTCAGTATTCAGCAAAACAATTGGGACCTTTTGTTAAATTAAAAAAAAAAATTATTTAGTGTTTCATACATGTAAAGTAAGTATTTAAATATAATGATTTGTAACGTAATTTATATAACTTTTTTAAATATGCGTTTATTGCGTAAAATATTCAATCCGCACTGCAAATGCACGCATATTGTATTCTGAGCCTGCTAACATTATACCAATGCAGTCTGTAGACAAATATTTTAAGGACATTAATTTTTAACTTTCTTCTTTTAAATTTTGCAGCATTATCTAAAAATTATTTCTGTAGCCCATACTTACGAGCGTTTCGAATCTATGATATGCAATATTATCTTCCATATGCCAAGACATAGTCGACAACGACGTTCTAGAAATTTCTAATATTGTATGACTTATAGATGCGACGGATGGGCATGTAATAAGTCGGTCCACACACCAACCCGCGTTGGACCAGCGTGGTGGGATAGGGCCAAAACCCACTAATGGAGAAGGTGTGCATTAGGAGCCCCTCTCCACCAGCGGACTAACACGGGCCGATGATAATGAACCCTTCGCAATCGTAGTAGCGAATTGAGTAATCACAATGCACCGGCATTACCCATCCCCGGCGACTTTGAGCGTAAATTTGCCGTTTCACCTGTGTCCGCGTAAATGTTTGATTTATACCGGAGCACGAATTCAGTCTCTAAACAGCTACAAGCGCCCAGCGGAGTTATGAATGCACGTAATATTATGTAAATTTACCTTTTTATAGTGAGCCATTTCGTTGATGGCGGTAATAACGCGGCGAAATGTAGCATACTGGCTGAATAAAATTGTGAACGCCAACATTTCTTAATGCGCAATAATTTCTACTTTACTCCGTATGGCGTTACGTGCTTTAATGTCTTGAATGTGCTGGTGTTGCCGCGACTAAAAAATTTTTTTTCACACCTATTTAGGTTATTGAAATATAACCCGTGCTCATGCTCACTTGTGTTACCTACCGATTATTATATAGCGCCGAATTTATTGTATGTTGAATATTATGTATCTTTATATCACATAGTTACCATAACTATGAGAATGAAAGACGCTTCTTTCCACGCTTTCGCATTGGGAAGTGACAAATCTATTCAACAATGCATTTTTTTTAATTAATTTTTATAGACGCAAAATAGCATTGAAAGAGGCTTCGAAAGTGTCACATTATTCAATAAAAAGTTTGATTATAGATAGACATAATACAGGTATATTATTTCTATCCATAATCTAACTTTTGCTATTATATGCTATAAAGTGAAGCAAATTTATTCATCGAATGTAAAGACGAAGGAACAACAGGTTTTATTTGAAGGATATTTTAAATCATCCGTTTGAGTATTAAAACGTGTTTACGTATTATGTTATAATTTTTATTTTTATACGGCAAATTAAATTACTTTTTCGTGAAAAAATATTTTTTGATCGCCATATCAAATAATTAAACACTTGTACTTATTTTTTATTAAGCACAATTTGCGATTAACCCTAGTATTCGATAAACTTTACTTTTTCCATTTCGTTGGTGTGTCGCCATACTTGACAATACGAAAAATAAAATTTTTTTAAACAATTATTTCTAAGTCATTTTTTGCTAAAATATTTGCTCGTCACCCTTCACTGTGGTCATCGCCCAGGACCTCTTATTTCCTAATTTTTATTATAATAAAATGTTTAAAGGGCGGTATTAGACATTTTTTTAAGAAATAAGTAACAATTTCTTTCGTAAATTATTCGTTAATTTTTTTAGTATTTTATACTGATATGTATCATCGTCAAATTCACGTAAGGCAGATAATAATATAACAGTTATGGTGAAAAATATAAACAGTTCAGTATCGTTATTTTTAACTTAAAACTTACCTTATGAATGGGAGTCCCCCAGAAGTCGTTGAGGAAGATATTAGAAATCGGCGTTTGCGGTCTCAAATCTCTGTTCTCTTTTATGGCACTGATATCATCGAAGACGAATCCGCAATACAGGCTGTTGTGGTAGACGATGACGCAGGCAAGGACTAGTATAGCGCCTAGTCCACGGCGCGGGGCCTCCGGCATCTCCTCCGCGACCTGACCTGCACCAGCAATACGCCGTCTGCTTCGTCCCGTACGAGTTCTCACCGCGGACACGACCCCGCCGAACCTACACACGCCACTCACGCGGTCCATCGTTAAACACTTAATCAAACCTCATCAAAAGCACACCACTAAGTGAAATACATTCCTACCGGACGCCCCGGACGTGGAGAAACGACATCAGAAACGTTCCCGTGGAGCGGCGAAAACACTAACATGAGTGGCTTTGAGATTCGCTACACAAAAATCAAACACTAAAAGCGCTTATTACCAATCGCAAGCGACACGAAACGCTGCTATGCAAATACGCGTTGTATGTTTACGTCAGTGCGGAGCACATGTCGTGTGTTTTTTTGACGAAATCGTTTAATTTGACATTTATGGGTAGCGCGTAACGGCTCTCGCGAACGTGCGCCCGCTTAGCGAGCTCGCCGACGACTGCCGAAGTGCGCCGAGCGAATGCCGCGTCAAGTCACGTGACCAGTCGTTTTACTGCGGGTCGTTCCTCGATCACGCATGCGTCCGCGGAATATTGTATGGCGGCAAAATAAATATTCCCCGCTGTTTAGCGAGTTGAGATTGACGCGCGGATGATCCCTAAAACGGCGGCGCCTTAATTATAAAAAATGATGCTACTATTTTCTCTACATTGTTTTATGCATAAAGAAGTTAATCCTTGTTAATTTCATGTTATCGTTTATAATAATGTCGTATTAAAATGTGAATAATATATTTCTGATTACAAAAGAAAGGTGAGATGTTAATGTCATTTTTAACAAGCTCGCGCGCGATGGCGGGAATTGTGAATGAAGCGGAAGTAGTACGGGCCCCATACAGGCGGGACCGTTTGTAGTTCGCGTGTATTCGGGCGAAAGGCTCGAGTAGAACTCGATTCACGAAATCACTTAGTCTTATCTGTTCGGATTCATTTCTTCCGCATGAAGGGCGTCGGATGGGAGTCGATAAAAGGTTTTTGTTGTCGACGAGATCTACCGCTTCTGCGTCGAAAAGTTATTAGACATTCATCCACTTTCCCTCCTTTAGGTGATCGTTTAGATTGATTTATCAACTTTTAATTAAAGTTAATAAATTTCGACCGATGATCGAATTGTTTCACTGCGTTTAATGAAAGTTTGGTTCAGTTAAAACTAACAGGTCGTGTGGTGATAAATTTAACGGCCACGTTTATGCGTGCAATAAAGGTTTTAAATATATTTGTCGTTTAAAATTACATCGTTGACCCTTAATGGCACTCAAAATAAAACAAAATTGGACACTTCTCTTTAACGAGGACGCTTAATTAAAAACCGATGTTTTAATGACGCGACTCAGTTTTATTGTATATTGTGTATTTTTTCGTTATTAAAACATTCAAAATATCAATTTACTTAAAAGTAATGCCTATGTTTAATAACGATATTGTTATAAACTTTATATATTTATTAACAAACATTACAACTGCCATTGCGTTTAGGAAGATTGGCATTTGTTTTATTGGTAAGACTTATGGAAAGAGTAAGACCGTGGAAAAAGCAGCATATTTATCTTTCTAAAAGTCTTAATTTATCTCAACTTAAATAGCATATTCAAAAAGTGGCATACTTGGGTCTGGAATCCACTGCATAATAATTTTAAGTTCAGTGCGAACCAAATTAAAAAAGCAATGTTCCTGTTCAATTCCTGCAACAATAGATATGATTGTAATTCAAAAGTTAATTACCTAAATTACACAGGGCTAAATTTATTATTACTTAAATTCAGGGCTAAAATGCGTAACTTGCGAACGCAGCAACTTTTTTCAATGCCAACATTTCGTACCAATGCCGGCAAAGATTAGCATCACGAAGTTTGACCTGTACCTATAATGACAGATTCTTAACAGAAAATATGATCTACAAAACGTCTGACCTCACGTGAAATCGGTATTGGTGCGGACTAGTTTCGGACCAATTGGAGGTCCATCGTCAAGACGAGTGGGATCACGGTCGCTTCCTGTCCTCCACTGATACGAGACGGAAACCACTGGTACCGATTTCACATGAGTTCAGCCGTATTATTGAATATATTTTCAGTGCAATGTGCGACGAAAGTTTCAATTGGTTAAATTCTGTACTGTCTGTAATAACAAATATTAGAGATTTTTACCAAAGGATCTACTTAATATTTAACCATGTTTTATTCATTCATTGTTTTGTGTAATTTTGTTGCTAACTGTATAAGCGACCCGCCCCTGCTTCGGACGGGGCAATGCTGATAACATATATACCTACAATTTAAGGCATGTGTTATACATATAAACCTTTCTCTTTAATCACATTAAACAAAACCACATCAAAATCAGTTCAATAGCTTTAGAGATAAAAGCATTCATATCATAGCGATATAAGGACAGAGAAAGCGATTTTGTTTTATACTATGTTCACTACATTTTTTTGGATAAACAACATTTCTAACCCCACTTAAGTACATCTTATGCATCACAAAACTTTTAATATTATCTTTTTTAAATTCTGATCATCGTTGGTGGGTAATATTAAAAATATTAACAAATTATATAGTAATTATTTGTTTAGTATTTTTTTAATAATATGTTTATTGTTAATTTTTTGTGGTACTTTAAATATATCACAAGAAAAAATTGCTGACGATATACATTGCCTACTTTCGTACACCTTTGCCGGGCCAATAGAATTGTTTGTTTATAAATAATTTACTAAATTTGGCGATTGTGCGTTATTTTTAATTGTACATTTTCCAAACATACAAAAAAATTAAATGCACAACAATAAAAAACTAAATTGTGTCGTTCGTTCGTTCGTCGTTCTCTATTTTTTATCGACTTCCTAAAGAAAAAGGTACTCAAACCGGATTTATGTGCTTTTTTTATGAATGTCGCCTGATTGCTCCGGTCTGATTTTCGTCATAATTTTTTTATTTTTTTTAAAGTATTACAGATAATTCATCATTATCATCATTAGCCTGTACTAGTCCACTGCTGGACATAGTATCCCTAATACACGCCTTCTCCATTAGATCGTTTTAAGACTGTATCCCACTACGCTGGTCCAATGCGGGTTGGCAGGTGGATCTATATTTTACATGTCATGATTAGGGTGATCGGCCTAAATTTTTCTTACCAACCAGAAAACAATGATAACACAAAGTTTTTCCTCGGGACTCGACCCATGACCTCTAGGTCACAAAGGCGGTATTAATATATAATATCTTAAATGATATCATAGCTTAAAACCGGCACCGCAGAAATTGTGGGGCGGTATAGTGTAAAATCACTTTGTTACCCGACCGTAGTGATAATAGTAGGTTAACTTGAATTCTTGTTTTGGAATCGGTATTTATTTAAGTCAGTTTTACAGATTTAAGTCAGTTATTACTTTTAAAAATCAAATAACTGAAAACTGGCGTGCGTAAAAAGCATTTGCATTTTTATAAATAAACAATTTTTATATATTTTATGTATTTTGATGTAAATCAGTTAAACTATAGATACTGTTTATCAATATAAATGCTTGAATTCGCCTGAAACCTACCAAACAAAAAAAGATTTATGTAATATAAAAAATCATTATTTATCTTTAATCTAATATGATAATACGTACTTGCTGTACGTATCAGCCACCGTGTTTCCGTTGAACAAGCATCGTAGTTTCGGCGCTAGATGGCGTTGTCTTACCGTGTCTCGGGACAAACTTTTTTTTGTGTTCATTTATGCAAATACTTTTTTAAGTCAACATATTATTTCTTTACTGCTGCCTGTTTAATTAACTAATATTTGATTAATACATTATATATGATTTTGTTTTTTTTTGTCGGATAGGAGACATAAGAGACACACCGGCACCACCACCCTGCCTAATGCACAATTCTCCTGCCTGCTGGTGCAGAAGACAATGTCGCTCTCGAATTGGCTTATATAGCCACGAAAGAGGTGTTCCTCTGATCAGACATATGCTTAAATCGTCTGTAAAGACGCAAAGGCCTTTAAATAAATAATAAATATGATTTTGTGTTAATTTTTTTTTTATATTTTTATCGAAACCTGCTGTTATTGAGGAACTGTCACATGCAATAAAGTAATTATAGTCATAAATAAAATTAACTTACTATGTAATGTAAAATAATTCAGCACTGGCTTCGTTATAAACAACTAAGTTTTTCCATTTAATCCACATATAAAAAAATATTCTTGTAACATTTAAAGTGTTTTGTTATATTTATTTTATATTTGACTTCATGTAACAAAGGGTTGTTAGGTGATGAAATTAAAGAAAATCTCATTTAAATAATAAATAACCAAATTTTAGTACTTTTTAGTACTGCGCAGTTGCCTATCCATATTAGAGATCAGCCAACTGCGCAGGAGATATTATAGTGCAAATACTGGTGCAGTCGCTATTTCTTTATTTTCTCAAAGCCCAATGAGAGGAATAACCGACACGACCGGAGAGAGATAAGACGCAGGACCGACTTTTTACATGCCCATCCGACGCATGGATCATCTTACTTTTCAGGCAATCGGGTAATCAGCCCGCATTGACCTAACCAACTGGTTAACAACTTGGAAAAGTAAAAGTCCCCGTAGGATTCGAAGCCACGACCCCCGGTTTTTAATGCTCACGCCCTTGCCACCAGGCTACGGAGGCAGGTTAAAAGTTTTACTTTTATTTTTTTAAAGTTAAATACTACAGTAAGGTACAAACGCTACTGTCTTCCGAGTTGTAGGGTAGCGTAGCTAGCATAGCAACTGATTAATCGAGACGTGGATTCACGGGTCGTATCGTATGGAGTGGGGTTATCAGTTACTATCAGATATACTGTACTCGTCCTGTCGCTAAAATCTTAAAAAACGTGAACCAATCTGTAACGCGGTAATCTTAGAACGCGGTTTCCAGTTGCGGTAGACTTAAACTTGCGATATGCCCTCCTATGATGCGTTTTCTGTTTAATAACTTATACGAAACTGTTACTTACATGTTCCCTTTTTTATCTATAATGTAATTATAATAAAGTAACTGTGAATCTATGTATGTATGATACCGATTAAATAAGGAACGGAAAAAATTATACATATATCTTTTAAAGATAAAATCCTCATTTTAAACAGTACGTATAGAAGGTTAGGAGCGCTAAATTTAAAAGAAAGGTTAGACATTACTTAAAGTATACGTGACTTTTTTATGACATTGGAATAATGAATTTCATTATAAGAAGACGAATTAAGTAAATTAAGTTTTGCTTAAAGACAGGTTTTAGTTTTCTTGATTACTCTTTTATTGGATTAAAATTATTCATTAATTATATGAAGAAATAATTTGTATGTGATATGTGTATCATTATAGATATGTTTGAGATCTTTATTTATGATAATTACTACTATTTTCTAATTTTATTGCATGTTAATATTTTCAAATATTTTAAAATTATCTAACAGCAGAAAACGTATTTGTATAAAATTTGTGTATGACCTGAAAATAATAGTAATAATATTTCAACAGCTTAGCCGATTTGGAGATGGAATTTTTGAAGTCTAACGTCAATCTCAATTGAAACGAGAACGAGTTGGCTTCTGGCGCCATTCGTCTTTGAAACTATTTTGTTTGCTATGTTAAGCATTAGTTTCGATTGTATTCATTCATCATCATTATCAGCCTGTGATAGTCCACTGCTGGACATAGGCCTCCCCTGATACAACCCTATGCATAAGGGGTTTTTGGAACGTATCCCACCACGCTGGTCCAATGCGGGTTGGTGTGTGGACCGTCTTTTTACATGCCCATACGACGTGTGGATCATCTTACTTTCCAGACAATTGGGTCATCAGCCCAAATTGCCCTAACCAACTAGGAAACTACAATGAAAATTTGTTGAGTCCCCGCAGGATTCAACCCCACGGGAAAAAAATGGTGATGATAATGAACGTCAATCAAATAAAAACACATTAGACCATCTCTAACACACATTTAGAAATTACAACAGAAAATTATATTCCTGTTATAATTCTTCCGTTTTAATTATTTCGACTGGAAAAACGGGGTTTTCTTCGTTGAATACATACATATATCTTGAAACGTACGTCATCCGCAGAGTGGATGTTGCAAAATTAATTTTCATTCCGAGGCCACTGGCTTAGAAGGGCCTTAATGTGTAATGAGACCTAAATGAATTGAAGGTGTTGAGAATCATAAGGTGGGATTACATTGGCCCTTTATTTGTTTTGACTTGTTACTTTTTGAATGTTTTTCTTGGGCCCGGATGTGGGGAATTAATTTAAACATTAGGCCAATTTGTTTTTATTCATTTAAAACTTTGCATATAGGCAATGATGCAAGGGCGGGTTTAATGCCTTAGGCATTATGTACCATCTAACCTAAAAGGGTCAGGAAGTAAAAATACATTGTGGTAGGGTGCATGTAAAGATAGCAAAAAAAAGATGAATATGAATAAGAGATATCAATAAATGCTTAAATAAGTATATCATCGTCATCATTATCATCAGCCTGTGTTAGTCCACTGCTGGACATAGGTCCCCCCTAATGCACGCCTTCTCCATTTAGGGGGTTGGGTGGTTGTAGTATTTATTGTAATTAGTATACATATATGATAATATCATATCATTATTTTTAAATTATGTTTTGAATTTCAATCGAGACAAGGAAAAAAATAATATCGATATATTACATATTTAAAGTAAGTAGGATATTTATTCGTTGATAATAGGTACTTATAAAGAAGTAATCGTTAAGTACAACGCCTTATAGAGCAGATTTCTGATTTGCATTTTGTTAGTATTTTTATTCGTATGAAACATCCAGTTTTCCGAATTATAATTAATTTTATGCCTATTTTATCACATTTTTACCTTTAGATGAAATTACAATAAAAGCTAGCGGTCGGTTTAAGAACCTTTTAACGGCTTACGTATCGAAGTTTCCCTTATTTTTAATAACGATTTTGAACAGAGTTTCAAATGTTACAATTGTTTAATTTGTGCATCATTTGTTTAAAAATGCGAATAATTTGTGTAATTGGCCTTTTGTTATTTTAAATTACCGTCACAAAGAACTTGAACAGTATCTGTTCGTTGTCAAAACCCTTAACATCTATTAATTAGTCAACCTGTGTTAGTCCACTGCTGGCCTCCCCTAATGCATGCCTTCTCCATTAGGGTGTTTCTGGACTACGGTTACTACGGAGAGATACGTCCCTCCACGCTGATCTAATGCGGATTGGTAGGTGGACCGTCTGAAGTATGGATCATCTTACTTTTTAGACAATTCGGTGATCGGCCCGAATTGCCATAACCAACTGACAAACAACAATGACAATTTGTTTAGTCCCCGCAAGATTCGAACCCACGACCGCCGGTTTCTAAAGCCCTTACCACTAGGCTACGGAAGCAGTTATAAAGATGATATATAAAATAAATGATCGTTTCTGATAATTTGTTTTTCTTGTAGTTGGTTCTTTTCGTGTGATCAAATTAATTTTGACAGTTTTTAAACAATTCTTGAAAACCTTCGACGTTGTTAATTAAAATCTTTTGCAAATTTGTTAAACCTTAAGATGGACAAATGTAAAATTCTAGGTCTCCATAAAGTAAGTAAGTAGAATGTTAAACGGAAAAAAACTGCTAATCATAGCTATTCTAATTTACATTTATGCAATAACATTGAATACCTAAGAGTTTGTGTGTTAACTACGTGTGTATTAACAAACATATAAGGAAACGAGTACTATACAAATAAGGATGCTGAAAGGACGTGAAAACATTACTGTGTTTCGGTTTAAAGGACCTCTTTGTTAATAATTTATTTGGTAAAGCGTAAATTATATTTATCTACATCCATTAAAAACCATATGTATGTATACGTGTAAATATATTTTTATGTGTTAATGCATATAAATAAAATATAATATTCTGTTTTTATGTATCAATGTTCAACATTTGCTTAAAAAGTTTGTAATTTTTTTAAAATGCACGCTAACCTTACGTTCTTGAAATCATCAAAAAGTTGACTGGAAGACAGTGCCATTGACGTTGAGTCCACCTTTGTACATTTTGTTTGTGTACACAAAGTGTTAAATAAATAAATAAACAAATAATCATCTCATGTGTGAAGACAATCAGTCGACATGTCGCGTCGTGTATGCGTTTGTTGTGTGTTAACCGTACCGCTTACTGTAAACATCCTGCTTTCCGTGCCACTTTATTGTACAAACTGTATCTATTAAATTAGCAAAAGCAATCGTATATTGATCCTTATTCAATTTATTTTTGATGTTATTAAGCCTTTGTTACAGTAGATTAAGTAGATCAGATGCAAGGGTTAAGTATGTACCTTTCGAGCAGCATTTTTGTCTTCTTGAAGTCAGTCTCGCCTTTCTTTTGTTGTCAAAACAGTAGCTTTTACGAAATTTGTGGCTTTACAAATCTGTTTTAGAGGTTACAGTAGATAAACGTTTTTGATAACTTAAATTGTACTTAATATTTAAGTTATCCGATGCGTTTATCTACTGTAACCTAAGTTTAAATACTTTTTGTAAAAATAATTAACTTAATGAAAGCATCATTAAGGGGTTTTTTTATTCTGTTTTGTTTTCGATGCTATTAATAAAAATCAAAAAATATTTTTAGTATCAATTTTATGTTTGTAAGGGTACATTCTTGAAAAATTAAGCTTTGGAAATATCTATTTTTGTTTTAAATTTCTACACTAGTATAAAAACGTTACAGCCTAAATACATAATACAGTCATACTCTTTGAGCTTTATAAAGCTGGATAAAAGGATATTACTATAATTTATTTTTTAATATAGCGTTGAATGAATTGTTGAATGAATTTAAAGACTTATTTTTTATATTCCGTAAATAAAATTATAATTCTATGTAAAAAAAATTAAGAGTAACGAAAAATATATCACCAGCCTGTCCACCGCATATGGACATAGGCCTTCCCTAATCAACGCCTTCTCCATTGAAGGTTTTTAACATAAAAATTATCCAATTATAATTTACAATATGTTATCATTATCATAACAATATGTTATCCACACTTTATGATTGACATGGTTTAAGATATCAGAAACTCCTTCGTAGTCTAGCATGTGGGCTTTGGCATATGAAGCCTGAGGTTATGGGCTCAAATCTTCTGGAGCCGCAACAACAATTTTTTGTAGTTTCCAGATTAGTTCCGGAAATGCAGACTGATGTAGAAGTAAGTCGTGACAATTAACATTTTACGCTACAAACCTGTATATTAAATGATTTTGCACTCCAATAACAATGGTATACGATTGAATGCAATGATGGATCGCAAACTTCATTATTCGATGGCGGCAGTATATTAAAAGTTCGCCATTAAAAATTAAAACAACACGAGACCGCAACGCCTCGATATCAATCGCTATAACTGCAATTCTTCGGCCAACTTTATTGTCTAGAAAGTTCTTCATCATCAGTAAGTTCGGCCTTGAATTGACCACAAAGAAGTATAAAATATCAAATTGCATATTAATATCCCTTTGTCTTTACTTCTTCATAAAGAAACCATATTTAGAAACCGTAAGGAAGCCATGAATGGTACGAAATTCAATAATAATATTATTTTCATACGAAGAAAACTATATTTAAACAAAATGATGTAAAAAACTCAAACTATCAAGATAAATCTAAAAATAAATTCAAAAGTATGTTACCTAATCATATTCGACGAATAAGCTATAAAATTATACTAATTCACGTTAATCTAAAGAAAATTGTCAAAGCTTTCGCGAAAAATGCTTCTAAGATCTTTTAAGTTTCATGTTTTCCTGCTCGTTTCTCTTGGGATAAATTTGTTTGAAAAGTTAAGTTTTAGTAAAAAGTTTTAAATTCACTACAATCTATTATATGAGTGAAATATTTCTTTGTTTTGTATTAAAAAGTTAAGACCGTATTAATAGAAATAATCAATAAACCACCCATCTTATAATATATTATTTTTTAAAGCTATTCTGAATCTCTGATGAGAAATGGCAGATATAAAACGGGAAACAATTTTTCATTTAAAATTTAAGTTTAACGTTTGTTCAGATTTTTTAAAAATATATTTACATTTTTTTTTTAACAAAACCAATAAAGGAGTGATTTAAACCGAAATATTGAACATGTCATTATTTTTATTAATTTTCGAAGTTGCATGAACGCCGTACGCATGGTTCGTCTAACTTTACAGACAAAAGGGTGATCAACCAGCATTGCACAATGCAACAAGAAACAGCTATGAAAAGTTATTGAAACTAAGCAGTTCATCATTACACTATGCTTGATAAAAATCCTAGCGAAACGAACGATTCGCAATCCTAATGAGATTAAAGCATCAATGTTTCCATAAAGAAGACATACAATAGATTTTCAGTATACTGTCACTGTTACATTAAATAAAACGTAGTGTGCATTTGGGTATTACGACCGGAACCGATAAAATGAAATTTAAACTCAAGCATATCACTACCAGCTTGACTCAAAAATAAAGTGAATTATTTTTGTATAGACCACATCCGGATTTGATAATCGTTTGCCAGTCTCGTCATCACGAACTCTTCAACAAGTTTTCTAATGTTAGAAATTAAATTTAAAATAAAGGCAATGAGAGTGGTAAATGATATTTTATTTATATATTTAGTCGTTATATATTTTGTTTAATTATGTCGATAATTTTTGTCTCTCATTAGAGAAAAAAGTTAACAGTAACATGACGGATACGGGTCTTACCCACTTATGAATGTTACGTAAATTCTATCAATCATAACATATATTATGCTATGTTGTAATTTTTTGACGGTATGATGTACAATATTTAAAATAAGAAAAGAGCACACAAGCTCCCTGACCCATATATATCAGGGGAACACGGAATAAAAAAAAAAAAAAAAAAAACCATTGTTATGCCATGTACCTGGGCAACAGCTGCCATGGCAACCAGGAAACGTCCTTGCAGAAACAAGACAACCAGCCCCCTACGGCAGTCTTGATGAAATCTTTTGCCGAGAGCCGGCTTCCGGCAGTGAAAAGAGTAGAAATCAAGGGGAGGAGGGGACATTTGTTATAATGTATACCAGATGTACCCTCCTCCCACGGCCCCTCCACACCGTATTTGTAAAACAAAATTAAAATCGGTCAAATAATAGCCTGAAACAATCTGATAAAAATATTATTATGTCAATTTTTTATGATAAATTGATAATAGTCCTATTATTTAATGTACCTAAGTGTAAGATCAGACTAATAAATCTTACTAAGTGTGGTTAATCTAAGTGAACAATAATTGCTCTTTGTGTAACAAGTGCTTAAAATTGCTTAAAGTTTGATGTATTTGCGCTTACTTCTATAGATATAAATTTGTTTGAAAACTTCCTAAATGTTAAAAGTTTAAAGTTCACATCAATCCACTACATGAGTATAGTATATTTTTTTACGAAAATATTTGAATCTACCGAATTGAGTACAGCCTTTTTACATGCACATTTCTTTGATTTTGTTTGTTTTTTATTACGAATTACGCATTCAAGCTTATTTTAAATGTAATAATTAATGATCTTGAGTTGAAAAATCAAATGTGCGAAGTCATTGAAACAGTGTTTGAACATAACCATAGGTGTTAAATACCTTGCCGGTTTTTCTAAGCTTAAGCGATGAAACGTACTTAAACTGCTCATGATGCTTCTGTACTATGTATATTATGTATATACATATGTCTATAAATATGTGTGCTGTACTATGTATATACCGGCCTCCTCAGACACAAAACATAATAAATTTAAGGGACTGACATTCAATATATATTGCTCAAGATCATATTGGCAACCGCGTGCGTCCACGAAATTATGTGATCAGCACACATTAACCTAACAAACCAGAAGATAACGTTAGAACAGAGTTGTTTATTTCTTAGTATATAATATACCCACGGTGTATGAAGTAAAGACCAATACCATAATAAGGCCAAGCCGTCGTGACTAACTATTATTTGTATTTTTAATTATTACAATATAAAACTTTTAATTATAACAATACAATCATTAAATTATTAATCGAATATTGTATATGACGAAAAAATATACAGGTTCCTTATTAGCTGCCTTAGTAGTTAAATTTTATGTTATATCAGCTGGAATGAAATGAATGAAAAATTAAAAAATCAAAAATATTTTTAGCATCAATTTTACGTTTTTAAGGGTACATTCTTGAAAAATTAAGCTTTGGAAATATCTATTTTTATTTTAAATTTCTACACTAGAATACAAACGTCACAGCCTAAATACATAATACAGTCATACTCTTTGAGCTTTTAATGAATAGCGTTGAATGAATTGTTGAATGAATTTAAAGACTTATTTTTTTATATTCCGTAAATAAAATTATAATTTTATTAATAAAAATTAAGAGTTACGAAAGATATATCATCAGCCTGTCCACCGCATATTTTATGTTTTTAACATAAAAATTATTCAATTATAATTTACAATATGTTATCATAATCATTACAATATGTTATCCACACTTTATGATTGACACGGTTTAAGATATCAGTAACTCCTTCGTAGTCTACCATTATGGGCTTTGGCATTTGAAGCCTGAGGTTATGGGCTCAAATCTTCTGGAGCCGCAACAACTATTTTTTGTAGTTTCCAGATTAGTTCCGGAAATGCGGACGGATGTAGAAGTAAGTCGTGACTATTAACATTTAATGCTACAAACCTGTATATTAAATGACTTTGCACTCCAATAACAATGGTATACGATTCAATGCAATGATGGATCGCAAACTCCATTATTCGATGGCGGCAGTATATTAAAAGTTCGCCATTAAAAATTAAAACAACACGAGACCGCGACGCCTCGATATCAATCGCTATAACTGTAATCCTTCGGCCAACTTTATTGTTCTTGTCTAGAAAGTTCTTCATCGTCAATAAGTTCGGCCTTGAATAAGAACATTCTGACCACAAAGAAGTATAAAATATCAAATTACATATTAGTATCCCTTTGTCTTAACTTCTTCATAAAGAAACCATATTTAGAAACCGTAAGGAAGCCTTAAATGGTACGAAATTTAATAATAATATTATTTTTATACGAAGCAAACTATATTTAAACAAAATGATGTAAAAAACTCAAACTATCAAGATAAATCTAAAAATAAATTCAAAAGTATGTTACCTAATCATATTCGACGAATAAGCTATAAAATTATACTAATTCACGTTAATCTAAAGAAAATTGTCAAAGCTTTCGCGAAACATGCTTCTAAAATCTGTTAAGTTTCATGTTTTCCTGCTCGTTTCTCTTGGGATAAATTTGTTCGAAAAGTTAAGTTTTAGTGAAAAGTTGTAAATTCACTACAATCTATTATATGAGTGAAACATTTCTTTATTTACCAACTTCACGTTAAAAAGTTAAGAACGCATTAAAATAAACCACCCATCTTATAATATATTATTTTTAAAACCCATTCTTAATCTCCGATGAGAAATGACAGATATAAAACGGGAAACATTTTTTTATTTAAAAAATCAGTTTCATGTTTCTTCAGATTTTTAAAAAATATATTAACAATTTTTTTTAACAAAACCAATAAAGGAGTGATTTAAACCGAAATATTGAACATGTCATTATTTTTATTAATTTTCGAAGTTGCATGAACGCCGTGCGCATGGTTCATCTAACTTTACAGATAAAAGGGTGATCAACCAGCATTGCACAATGCAACAAGAAACAGCAATGAAAAGTTATTGAAACTAAGTTGGATTGAAACGAATACCCGTACCTACTATGCAGTTCATCATTACACTATGATTGACAAAAATCCTAGCGAAACGAACGATTCGCAATGCTAATGAGATTAAAGCATTATTGTTTAAATAAAGAAGACATACAATAGATTTTCAGTATACTGTCACTGTTACATTAAATAAAACGTAGTGTGCATTTGGGTATTACGACCGGAACCGATAAAATGAAATTTAAACTCAAGCATATCACTACCAGCTTGACTCAAAAATAAAGTGAATTATTTTTGTATATACCACATCCGGATTTGATAATCGTTTGCCAGTCTCGTCATCACGATCTCTTTAACAAGTTTTCTGACGTTAGAAATTAAATTTAAAATAAAAGCAATGAGAATGATAAATGATCTTTTATTTATATATTCGTTTAATTATGTCGATAATTTTCGTCTCTCGTTAGAGAAAAAAATTAACATTAACATGTAGGATACGGGTATTACCCACTTATGAATGTTACGTACATTCAATCAATTATAACATATATTATGCTATGTTGTAATTTTTTGACGGTATGATGTACAATATTTAAAATAAGAAAAGAGCACACAAGGTCCCTGACCCATATATATCAGGGGAACACGGAATAAAAAAAAATATATATATATATTTAAAATAAACCATTGTTATGCCATGTACCTGGGCAACAGCTGCCATGGCAACCAGGAAATGTCCTTGCAGAAACAAGACAACCAGCCCCCTACGGCAGTCTTGATGAAATCTTTTGCCGAGAGCCGGCTTCCGGCAGTGAAAAGAGTAGAAATCAAGGGGAGGAGGGGACATTTGTTATAATGTATACCAGATGTACCCTCCTCCCACGGCCCCTCCACGCCGTATTTGTAAAACAAAAAATTAAAATTGGTCAAATAATAGCCGCAAACAATCTGATAAAAATATTATTATGTCAATTTTTTTATGATAAATTGATAATAGTCCTATTATTTAATGTACCTAAGTGTGACGATCAGACTAATAAATCTTACAAAGTGTGGTTAATCTAAGTGAACAATAATTGCTCTTTGTGTAACAAGTGCTTAAAATTGCTTAAAGTTTGATGTATTTGCGCTTACTTCTATAGATATAAATTTGTTTGAAAACTTCCTAAATGTTAAAAGTTTAAAGTTCACATCAATCCATTACATGAGTATAATTCGGTAGATTCATATATTTTTCCAAAAATATTTGAATCTACCGAATTGAGTACAGCCTTTTTACATGCACATTTCTTTGATTTTGTTTGTTTTTTATTACGAATTACGCATTCAAGCTCATTTTAAATGTATTAATGATCTTGAGTTGAAAAATCAAATGTACAAAGTCATCGAAACAGTGTTTTCACATAACCAAAGGTGTTAAATACCTTGCCGGTTTTTCTAAGCTTAAGCGATGAAACGTACTTAAACTGCTCCTCATGCTTCTGTACTATGTATATTATGTATATACATATGTCTATAAATATGTGTGCTATACTATGTATATACCGGCCTCCTCAGGCACATTTCATAATAAATTTCAGGGATTGACATTCAATATATATTGCTCAAGATCATATTGGCAACCGCGAGCGTCCACGAAATTATGTGATTAGCACACATTAACCTAACAAACCAGAAGATAACGTTAGAACAGAGTTGTTTTTTACTTAGTATATAATATACCCACCGGTGTATGAAATAAAGACCAATACCATTATACCGCCAAGCCCGTCGTGACTAACTATTATTTGTATTTTTAATTATTACAATATAAAAACTTTAAATTGTAACAATACGATCATTAAATTATTAATCGAATATTGTATATGACGAATATATATACAGGTTCCGTATAAGCTGCCTTAGTAGTTAAATTTTATGTTATATCCGCTGGAATGAATTACTAAAGAACAAACTAAGAAGATTAAGAAAAAGTTTTTTAAAGGTTTCTTATTTATTTATTCATACTTCTTGCACACGTAACAGAGGAATTAAAGCCTAAGGCATTTTCTTCCAGTCAACCTTGGGGTGGTGCAGAGAATAAAGAGGACGTAAACAGCAATGTGGTATGACCAATTGTTCTAAAAATAAATACATGATGTTAAAATACAATTACAATATACCTACACACAAATATACATAGTTTAAGTATAGAATTAAGATATATACTGTTCGCGCACATATCTATGTCGCCTAACACAGCCGCAAATTGGTTACGCAATAGTCTTCCTTCCCTTTCTTGCTATACCGCTCCTTTCGCATGCCCTCCTTTTTCCTTTAATTTTTCCTCACCTCGCGAAGAAAGAGGGTAAAAGGAGAATACTTCGTGTTCTTCGATTGTGAATACTAATTGTTCGAAGCGGTCGGCGGCCAGCGCCGAGTTCCTACATCATGTTTCGCGGCATCATATTTTTTGGCGCATCATATTTACAAAAGTCATGCGACGCGAATGGCCAAAGCTCCGTTCTAATAATTTTAAATTTACCGTGAACTCCACCCGCATCGACGAAGACGCATGCAGCTGTGCTGCCATCAGACGAGGTATTTATCCTTCCTTTTATCGCATTTCCAATCAGGTTTCATAAACACGTTGTCCGAACCGGATTACGCACATGGCCCTTCGAACCGCATCCTCTCTTCTGTTTCTTAAATAGGATCTCCCATGTCGCCGTCCCTCGAACTAGTTGGTCTTATCAAAATTGGCTGACGAAACTTGAGTGACCACGCGCTCGCGTAACCATATATATACATACATACATATATAATTGACGATATATTTGCCATGTATTTTAATTCATGAAACTATTAACCATTCTGATTTAAACAGTTAGCCAGTCTGTATCTTAAGGATAATTAATTGAAAAAGATAATATTGAAATTATCGAAAAATATATAATTTTTAACCATTTCGAAATAAAATTTACATTTAAAATATACATTATTAAAATATATCTCACTGGATCTGACTATAAAGCTAAAAATGTAACTAGGCCATTTTAAGCCAAGTGACTTATAAATGCCCTCAGTGAAACAAGTGCTTTAAATTGCTTCAAGTATGATGTATTTGCGCTCGCTTCTCCGGAGATAAATTTGTTCGAAAACTTGCTGAATGTGAAAAGTTTGAAGCTCACTTCAATCCATTACACGAGTGAAATATTTCTTTGTTTTCTGACTTCACTGCGGGAAAGCGCGACCTTACAAATCAAAAGTTTATTATTAGCCCTGTATTTGTCAAAGATGTCACGCGTCTTATTTTACGCGTAGAACTTTTTCTCAGTCGCTAATGCAACATAAGTTGATTTTCTGTGTCAATTAACGTAAAAGACGTACCTAAAATTTTATTATCTGCACCAGAACTGCGTTTAAACTTGCATTTTAGTCTGTACCTATCGTAGTAGGCTTTGTCAGTTTAAGTTACAGGTAAAAGTTTAAACTGAAGATGTAATAAACTGCAGATGATAAGAATAAAAGCTTTGTACGTATGGATACCATTACAAGCGAGTAAGATAAAGGCGTTTCTACAGGTTCCGTTCTTTATCTAAATTTAGTTATTTATAAAGGAAATAACACACGAATAAACCTAAATATTTAAAATTTTCAAAATAAACAATAAATCTTTTGAACTGTACTGTAAACATACAACTAGTTCGCGTGAACAACAAACAACAATGGATTAACTTAGAAACAAAACATTTAGCACAAAGACGATAAACGGTTAAGACGTTGTTATTCTCATGTATTCTTAAAAATAAGTTACCTTGAAACATCATATTTATGCACACGCATTTTATATAGTGCTTAAAATCACATATAAGCCACGATACTGCACGCAAGAATTTAATAGTTTTTAATACGTAATTTAGGATTTTAATAAGTAATAAACAGGCACATTTTAATAAAATAATGATTTTAGCATAAATTCTAAATAAGACATATGATTTATTCAATTTGTGAATGACATAGATATTATTATGAAATATATCATCATCATCATCAAATATAGTTTTAAGCAGTCCACTGCTGTATAAAGGCCTTTTTCAATGAATCCCTGGACGGTTGATCTTCTTGGCGTCCATTAAAAAGTTTTGCTCATAATTGCCAGGCTGAGAAGTTTGATTGATAATATTAATTGACTAATTGTACTTGAATTGCGGATCTATCTCACTCCCACTGTGAGGTAGATTTGCCGTCAAGAGGACGGTGAAATCTTTTTTAATGTAATTTTAACGATCAATGCCGCAGTTTTTCGGTCATCAAAAAATACTACCATTGCGTTGAAACCGTAGCTAGAAAACTATTGTGTTACGACCGCCTTCTAGTGATATTGGACTTGCTTACACCGGAGGTCGTAGGTTCGAATTGGGGAAAACAACTTTGTGTTATCGTTGTTTTTGGTTGGTTAAGACAATTTGGGCAGATCATCTGAAAAATAAGATGATCCATGCGTCGGATTGACATGTAAAAAGTCGGTCCACCCATCAACCCGCATTAGAACAGCGAAGTGGGATGAGGTCCGGAAATCTTATAATGGAGAAGGTATGGAGGGAAGGAGTAGGGAAGGCTCTCTCCAGGAGTGGATTAACACATGCGGATCTCAAAATCGTCTTACATGTAATTAATAATGTAATTAAGAATTAAATCTTACTGTACAATTATTTGGCAAACGTAATACCTTATATTTCAGGGTATTAATTAGTCTTTAAAGACATTTTATATTGAACTTTTCGGTATCTTTCACTCTTTGTAGTAAAAGAGACCCAAAGCATTTTCTGGTATGCAAAAAAGTAAGTTTTATTGATTTCGACATGAAAATAGAGGCCTTCTAAAGTCTTCAAATAAACCAAATAACAGTATTAGAGCATTGATTTAAATTAGTTCGTAGTCCATTCTAGTTCAACCAGTGTTCTTTTGAAAAGTTTTACGATATACGAAGAATATAAGAAGGTTTGTTTTAAAACATATATGTGTAAAAATACACGATTAACGTTTCAGTGGCGCAGAGGAATAAAGATGCACATACAATATTCCTGCTTAAATATTCATAGAAGCATTCCACAAGACATTACAGAAATGTCCTGATCTATTACTAGCAATGTTTAAAACGTGAAGTCTTATTCGTGTCGATCGAACAAATATTCCTGACTGAGCTTCAAACGTAAAATGTCGTTCACAAAATTCCCAGAAGAGACCTTAAGACTTTATAGGTATTGATTTTACTAAGAATTACTTCCTACTCTTCTTAAGGAGCCTTTTCTTAATAATGAGCTCCAAGAAAACCAACCAAGCAAGTGTAACACTTATATTTATTTATAACACGAGCTATAAAGGCTGACAGTTCAAGGACTGTTTTTCTTTTTATTGCCTTTAAACATGTCTTTTAGTGGTAGATGTCTAGTGATACGCAAAAAATGTAGCCAATCCTTAATACATCAAATTTAATGTATCACTAAAATCAGGTATTTTTCCTAATGATGGGTTTCATTAGTTAGTAATAATAGACACATATGTTTTAAATTTTTTATACCTATTAAAAATTACCTTTGATTCGTTAATTTCTCCTGTTATACCTACAATAAATATATATAACTAACGCGAAAAATCCGTGAATTAATGGATTGTATATGTATAACAATCGCGTAAATAAAATAAATAAATATGTGCAAGTAAGTTATTTATGTAATTTATACCGACGTAAGCAAGACTTTTGACACATTACTTAATATGAAGCTGTCAAGCTGGTTAGGTGGTCCTCTGTTAGATTGGTTTTCGTCTCACGTAGAAAATAGATATTTCTTTTTGTTTCGTGTGTGTCTTATAAGTTCTGGGAAGCATTTGGGTTCACTTTTCAGTGGTCTAAAAATTCATTCATCTGATGGGATTTAGTATTAACTTAGAAACGTTTATTAACTTCCTGTGATATGTCTTAGAATTTAGATAAAAATCTTTATTTTAATCTACGAATAACGAAAGTCACATGATCAGTAAGATTTTAATCGCACTTTTTTTTCTTAATGATAAATTTTGCTAGGAATGTTTTTCGTTCGAGATATTGAAAAAATACCGTTTTTTAATCGATTTGATCGAATTCGGGGGAGAAATGTGGGGATTTTTAAAATGTATTAGCCATGGTACCCCAACTTTGCACCCTAAAAATAAAATTTTAGACCCAACAGATTATGAGGTTGGATAACTATTTGACGTTACGTGACTGTACTACATGCGCATAATTAAAATTAGCTCTTTTGCGCGATTCGAATTTAATAATTAATTAATTTTATAATTCAATTTCATTTAATTTGACCTTTCTGTTTTAAGCCAGTAGTACATCAAAACTTCTTCATTAAAACAACGTGAGACCGCAATAGCTCGCGATCAACTATCTCTAAGTTCATTACTTTGGCCAACTTTATTGCCTTGAAAGTTTTACGGCTGCAGTCAAATACTTTCCTTGTTACGTACTTTTAAGTAGGTAGCCGGAAAGTGCGACTATATGTTGTATCGTGGTTTTGAAAGAAGTCTTAAATTCTCTAAAATAAGCATGCGTGAACGTATGTTTCTTACTCTTTTTAAATCAACTAAATAGGAATCTAATTCAACTGTGTATTTACATACTAATATAACTAACGCATACTATAGCTAACATATCCTTATAACTTAAAGGCTATATTTTATAAAAATATACCTAATGTATACTTATTAATATTATAACAATAAGAACTGCCTCCGTGGCCTAACGGTATTGGCCCCTTGCTTTATAAACCGGAGGTCGTGGGTTCGCATCCCGCGGGGAAATAATTTGTGGTAACGTTGTTTTCTGGTTGGTAAGGAGAATTTGAGCCTATCACCTAATTGTCTGAAAAGTAAGATGATCCATGCGTCGGATGGGGATGTAAAAGACGGTAAAAAGACGATCCACTCAGCAACCCGTATTTCACCAGCGTGATGGGATACGGTCCAAAAATCTCCTAATGGAGAAGGCGTGCATTAGGGGAGGCATATGTCCAGCAGTGGACTAACACAGGCTGATGTTTATAACAATAAGTGTTATATGATAAAATCTGCCTTTTGTTTGGAGAAAACAGTAAGTTTCATATGAATATCATGTTAAAGAATTTATCTACGAGTTAATGATTACTTTGTTTGTTGCATGTTGTTTACCGAAATGGCAAATTTATGGCAAAATTCTCACATTATATTAGTAAAACATGCAATATGTTCAAACATGTTGCATTGTACTTAAAAAAATAAGAATTTCTCAATAATGGTCCATTGATTAAATTCCAGTACAATATATATTTTTTTCCACCTAGTCATTTCGTTAACACCCACATACTATAATCCATCAATCCTACATTGTAATAGGTTCCAAATAAATCGAAATACCAGATTTATTATGTACCTCTGATCAATCATGGCTTATGTTGTTAATACCGAATACTGGTGACAGTATGTCGTGCTACATTTCAATAAGGACGTGACTCGGTATTAAAGTAGCTCATGTATTTATTTTTAGATTGCTGCCTAAATAAAATATTATAAATAAAGAATAACCAAAAATACTCTTACAAATTCTAGAAGGCAAACCTGGCTGCTAAGAAATAACTAACTCTCTTAACATTAAACATTCGAAAAGTTGATTTTATTTTTTGGTTTATAATTCAGTATTAGAACTAGGATTAAAAAAGTTATAACTTAAAACTTCTCCATAGAATTAGGCTTTGCGACCAGCTCAAAAAGTAATACTCAACCAATCAAAGGTTACGATAATTCAAAAATTAAATTTAGTTCAAAATTATACGGATACAAAATAGGTACTATTAAATTATAGTCAAATTAGCAACGGGTACAAAATTATGCAGCAAAACATTTAAAAGTAAATGATGACATTTAGTAGTATGTCTTGACTAATTGAAATATATATTATCGTTGGAGTCCGACCGAAACTGAACCGAAACCAAAACGTGACTTCAGTTTTGGTCGAAACTGAAACTCACGTGCTCAAGTACAAAGTACTAAAATTTGGTGCTTCTTACCCATTATTCTGCATTGATTAATACATAAAATGGAGGCATAGTACATTGACTTTGACTTACACACAGTATATAAATTTTTTTTGTATAGTAAAATATTAAAAATATAACAAATGGGTGATCGGCCCAAATTGCCCTAGCCACCTAGGAAACAACAATGAAATTTTGTATTCCGCAGGATTCACGACCTCCGGATTCTGAAGCACACGCCTATACCACTAGGCTACGGAGGCAGTATTTAAAATTTATCCAATAAAATTATTTTTATTTCTATTAGAAAAAGTTCTGTTCTGTAGCTGAATTAAAACAATTGAAGTAAAAAAAAAATTACAAGAAAACAATTAAATACTTTAAGATAGGTTTATAAGACATTAAAAAATTATTACCTTTTATTTTGCTTCCCGGGAATTTTCTTAAATTTAATCTACGAGTATGTGCGATGATCCCGGGATATGTAATAATGAAATGTATGTCTTCATAGCTTAGTAAATAAATTACATTTGATATATCCATAAATGAATGTGAAGCCGTGGTTTCATAAGATTTATATGTTTGAGGTGTATTAAAAATGGTATGAAAATTTTTCTATTATCTCCTTTAGCTTTATGCAAGAGCTCTTTCGGATTTTTCACCCAAATAGGAGAAACATATGATTAAAAAGTATGTGATGCAATAACTCATTATAACGTTACTTGTATCATTAATATTGAAGACTGACGACTAATATCTTTATTTATGGAAATTCAAATTTTATTAGCTTTGAATATAAATTAAATAAATAGTTAAGAACGTAAAGTATAAATATTAATCAAACATTACCCGGTGATTGAATTAATCAAAAATATTTATTATTTTTTGACTAAACCATTTGTTATTTACAATTTTCATGCTCAATAAAAATGTTAACAGTGATTTTTCAACCTGCAAAATTCTACGAAAGCGATTTTGCGATACAACAACTTACGTGGGGGGTAATGATAGGTCTTAGGTAATTGTATTCTCAATCAGTTATTATTTTGTTTCTGTACAATCGGAATAAAAAGCTGCGGCTTTGACACTGTTCACCCTAAATGTCTCGAATATTTAATTTAAGAGTATATAAGCAGAAAGTTTATTTCATTCATCAAATATATGAACAATTTCTTAAGTAAACAAATTGGTAGTAACGTAAATTATAAAATTCCTTTTAATTTCCATTGACATAACTGTAGGCCACAAATGTTTCTTCAGTTTAAATAGATCGTTAAAATATCAAACAAAGAGCGCTTAAGGATATATTTTGCGCAAATGTGTTAAGCATTTGTTCCTTGTCAGATTAGTATAGAAACAATAAAATAAAACCATTCCTCTTCGAAGCGTGAACGAGTGTGAAACAAAGCAAACGGCTTACACAAACATAATAAATTGAGGGTTTTACACATTACATCTATTTTTTGTTTATAGAGCCAATGATTACTCTGACGTTCAGTCGATCTTAGAGATATAAATATTATTAAACTATTTTTAACCCATCCTAACGATGAGCAGAACTTTGAACTCGATATCAGAATCATTATTATCAATAAAATTATTGAAAATAATGTTATTTGAATTTTATAATATTCTAATCAAATAAAACCAGAATAAACAATAGAAAAAGACTTTACCCACTTGCTGCAAATAGATAGTTTGAAAGAAATGACGATCATTATTACATGATGAGACATGTGTCTCTTATATTACAACCGTCATAGATTTATTTTAGGTACCTTATACATTTTCGAAATATTTTCTATGGTTTGATTTGATTCTTTTGTTTCTTCGTTATAAATTTGTTAATTGTAATTATTTTTTTCGTTACAAACAAGCAGCTGTAAAATTCACTCAATTTCCTCTACTGTACGTGGCAAGAGAAATGGGTAAAGTTATAAAACTTTCAGTGCAATAAAGTTGGCTAAATAAAGGAAGTTAGGAAAGTGGATACCTAGGTGTCACGATAGCAAGTTATATTCAAAAGTGAAGTTTTTGTATACTACAGGCTTCGACCGAGATACTGTACTATTCCTGTATTTTCAGAAAGTTACAAATTTAAATCAATTCTGTAGACTTAAGACTATGTGCATTACAAAAAAAACTATTAAGATATGAATAGCAAACAGCAAATGTAAGATATAACAAATAACTATTTACTTATTACACTATATCAAGAACTATAAATTGTATTAATTCTTAATATATCAATTCATCGTGTACTTATCTTCTTATTATATTTGAGAGTTTCTTATTTTTTTTAACACTGATTCCAGACTCATGTCTTTGGTAAGCTTCACCTGACACAGAGTTCGCGGGAAGATCCCGTCCCCAAGAACTAGGAAACCCTTGTTCGTGTCTTATTTTGTAGTTAAGCCTCCTTAGTATATTTTTAACGGCAATGTGTACACTTACGCATTTTGGTATATAAGGAATAAATCTATCTATAAATAAAACTTCATAATCCACACTTCATGAGCAGGAATGCGTCATTTCTTACTACATTATATATATGGTTAACGCATTGCAACTCTTTATGTCACTAATTTGTTCCTTAATTAATGTAAGACATCCATTAAAGCCCAATTTTGTAATAACAACCCAATAAATTTAACGAAATAAAAAATAAATTTTACGCCACGGCATTAATTTAATGAGCTGACGTTTCCTCTTTATTGTTATACATTTCTCAGACCAACTCCATTTGTTCCTATCCAAGGGAAAGCCCTTTCGTAATCTTAATCAGTTTATTCTGCGTAATAAACTTTTGTTATCAAAGCTCAATTTGGTATACTTTTAATAGTGATGTTTAGAGTTAATTTAATCAGACCTTTTCTTCGGAAGCTGATAAAATTGATTTCGATAGGATGGCTTAAAAATAGTAAAATAATGTTTCTATCTCTAAGATCGATTGAACGTCAGAGTAATCATTGTCTCTATAAACAAAAAATAAATGTAATGTGTAAAACCCTCAATTTATTATGTTTGTGTAAGCGTTTGCTTTTGTTTCACACTCGTTCATGAATAAAACCATTCTCTTCGAAGAGGAATGGTTTTATTTTATTGTTTCTATATTAATCTGACAAGGAACAAATGCTTAAACATTTGGCAAAATATTTCCTTAAGCGCCCTTTGTTTGATATTTTAACGATCTATTTAAACTGAAGAAACATTTGTGGCCTACAGTTATGTCAATGGAAATTAAAAGAAATTTTATAATTTACGTTACTACCAATATGTTTACTTAAGAAATTGTTAATATACTTAATGAATGAAATAAACTTTCTGCTTATATACTCTTAAATTAAATATTCGAGACATTTAGGTGAATGTCAAAGCTGCAGCGTTAAAACGATTGTACAAAAACAAAATAATAATTGATTGAGAATAAGACAATTACAATTACCTAAGACCTATTATTACCCCACACGTAAGTTGTTGTATAGCTAAATCACTTTCGTAAAATTTTGCAGGTTGAAAATTCACTCTAACATTTTTATTGAGCATGAAAATTTTTATTAATAAAATTAATATTTATACTTTACGTTCCTAACTATTAATTTAATTTATATTCAAAGCTAATAAAATTTGATTTTTCATGAATTAGTCTTCAGTCTTCAATATTAATGATACAAGTAACGTTATAATGAGTTATTGCATAACATACTTTTTAATCATAGGTTTCTCCTATTTGGGTGAAAAATCTAGCTGAGGGAGATAATGGAAAATTTTCATAACATTTTTAATAAACCTCAAAATGTATATCTTATGAAACCATGGCTTCACATTAATTTATGGATATATCAAATGTAATTTATTTACTAAGCTGTGATGACATACATTTCATTATTACATATCTCGGGATCATCGCACATACTGTAGATTAAGTTTAAGAAAATTCAAGCGAAGCAAAATTAAACGTAATAATTTTTGAATGTCTTAATAAAGCTATCTTAAAGTATTTTTTGTTTTCTGTAATTTTATTTTTACTTAAATTGTTTTAATTCAGTTAAACCGAACTTTTCTAATAGAAATAAATATTTTATTGGATAATATTTAAATTATTTTAGCACTCACATATTTTATAACAACTAGTTAAGGCGTGAGGCTTCAGAACGATTGTGAACTCATAATTTATTTTAAGCGTCTCAAAAACTAAAAAAGCAAAATTAGAAATGAAAAATATTAAAATTTATACGCTCAACTCAATATCTATTTATGTGCCACCAAACCAAATCTTGATCATTAGTGGAAAGAATCGATGCAGGCAAATTAAACAAGATATTTGCTTTAAATTCGTTTAAAATCAATTAAAATAGGGTTTAATTCGCTGAATAGCAAGACGAATTCAGAACTCAGGAAGCAATTTATCAAACCAAGCTAGTAAGCACCTGCTCACTAGAACATCTGAAGTCGCCAATGTCAACGAGACATACTTTAGTTTAATGATTCAGCGCGATTTTAATATCGATCATTTCACTTTGTGCACTACTGTCCTGTGAGAAATATGCTTTGATTAATTCTTGTTTACGCAAACCGCCGCTATATGAATAAGCGACTTTTAGGATTTATCGCGTTTATTTTTATTTAACATTCACCTTTCATCATCTCAGAGGCTGGTCACGTGAACAACACTTTTATTAATTAGAAGCTTTGGTAAACTGTGATGATCTCTCAGCACATACGCTTTCATATTGAAATAAAAAGCTAAGGTGTGAATCGTAAATTCAAAGAATACTTTGTTATTGTTTATGCTATGAAATCGCATGTAAATCATTTTAACTTTAAATAATTTGAGTAGATGCATGGATTAACACTCTCTCTATACCTTACCATTACTATAAATTAAAATCCCTGAGCGGGTGAACTCGCGAAGCAAGACTACTTCAATCATATTTTTCAAAGGTTCATAGACAGTTTGAGAAATGTGAAGGCTAAATCTATCACATATAGGTCTTAAAACTTTAAAAGCCCATTTAATTAGAGTATATGTATACTATGAATCATATCCGCCTAACAAAGTCCACTTCTGGAATAGGCCTCCCCCATGTGCCGCCTAGATAGAGGTATGATCCTGCGCCACCTGCATCTACTGGCTTCCTGCACATTTGCATAGGTCGTCGTGGTCACCGTCGTTTTGCTGCATAATATACATATACTCTAATTAAATCTAATGGTAAGGATGGAGAGTGTTAATCAATGCATCTACTCAAAATTTATTAAATAAAGTTCAAAATATTTACATGCGATTTCATAGCATAAGAATAACAAAGTATTACTTGAATTTAGATTCACTACCATATTTCAAAGCTTTTTATTTCAATATAAAGCATTAATTGCCTTCGAGAAGATCACCTCACCTCAAGTTTTAACCTAAAGCCATTCTTAATTAATAAAAGTAGTTGTTCACTCCTGACCACGCACGCTGAGATTGTAGTGAAATGTAGAGAATTTAAAATAAAAAAACATGATAAAATCCTTAAAAAGTCCTTTTTATTCAATAATACGTAGTATTTGCGTAAACAAAAGAATTAATCAAAGCTATTATTTTCATCACAAAGCCACATACATGCACAAAAGTAAATGATCACATATTAAAATCGCGCTGAATCCATTAAACTAAAGTATGTCTCGTTAATTTAAGCGACTTCAAATTGTTCTAGTGAAAGCAGGTGCCTTACATAGCTTTAGGTTTGATAAATTTGCTTCCTATTCTTAAATTCAGTCTCTTGCCTATTTAGCGAATTAAACTCTATTTTAATTGATTTTAAACGATTTTAAAGCTTAAAAAATACTTATTTAATTTTACCACGCATCGATTTGTTTTCTGACACTAATGACGCTAGATTTAGTTTGGGCACATAACCCATTTCTCTTGCCACAAAGTAAGGGAAATTAGGTGAATTTTAAGCGCTTGTTTTAAGAACAAATTATACAATTCACAAATTTTCAGGCAAATCAACCACAGAAAATATATAAAATGTACAATGTCCTACAAAAATTTATGACTCTTGTAATATAAAGGATGTCCATCATCAAGATCTCATTTCTTTTTCAAATCTAGTCAGCAAGTGGGTAGTTTTTTCTATTTTTATTAATTTTTTTTTGTTAGAATATTATAAAAATTCAAAAAATTATTTTTCAAAATTTTATTGAAAAATGATTCTGATATCAGTTCAAAGTTCTGCCTCATCGTTGGATGGGTTAAAAATAGTTTAATAATATTTATATCTCTAAGATCGACTGAATCAGATAATCATTGTCTATAAACAAAAATAGATGTAATGTTAAAACCCTCAATTTATTATGTTTGTAAACCGTTTGCTTCGTTTCACACTCGTTCACGCTTGGAAGAGGAATGGTTTTATTTATTGTTTTTATTGACTAATCTGTCAAGGAACAAATGCTTAACACTTTTATAAAATATCCTTAAGCGCCTTTGTTTGATATTTTAACGATCTATTAAACTGAAGAAACATTTGTAGCCTACAGTTATGTCACTAAATTAAAAGGAATTTTATAATTTACGTTACTACCAATTTATTTACTCAAGAAATTGTTAATATATTTAATGAATGAAATAAACTTTCTGCTTATATACTCTTAAATTGAAGATTCGAGAACATTTAGGGTGAACAGTGTCAAAGCCGACTTTTTATTCCGATTGTGCAGAAACAAAATAATAACTGATTGAGAATGCAATTACCTAAGACCTATCATTTACCCCCACGTATTTTTGCGGTTGAAAATTCATTTATTCAAATTCAAATTTATTGAGCATGAAAATTGTAAATAACAGATGGTTTAGTTAAAAAATATCGAAAATTTTTGACTTAACTATTAATTTAATTTATATTCAAAGCTAATAAAATTTGAATTTTCATAAATAAAGATATTAGTCGTCAGTCTTCAATATTAATGATACAAGTAACGCTATAATGAGTTATTGCATCACATACTTTTTAATCATATGGTTAAGTTTCTCCTATTTGGGTGAAAAATCCGTAAGAGCTCTTGCATAAAGCTAAGGGAGATAATGGAAAAATTTTCGAATTGGCAATGCGCCGGCCACATATCTTGTAGGACCAATAACCGATTAAGAAGAAAGGTTTTCGAGTAGCAACCTCGTACTGATCATTACAGTGTAGGACGACCTTCGACGAGACGAAGTGACGACCTGTGAAAATGTGCAGGAAGCCAGTAGATGCAGGTGGCGCAGGATCATACCTCTATCTAGGCGGCACATGGGGGAGGCCTATTCCAGAAGTGGACTTTGTTAGGCGGATATGATTCATAGTATACATATACTCTAATTAAATGGGCTTTTAAAGTTTTAGAACCATATGTGATAGATTTAGCTTACATTTCTCAAACTGTCTATAAACCTCTAATAAATATGATCTAAGTAGTCTTGCTTCGCGAGTTCACCCGCTTAGGGATTTTAATTTATAGTAATCGGTAAGGTATAGAGAGAGTGTTAATCTATGCATCTACCCAAAATTTATTAAATAAAGTTAAAATATTTACATGCGATTTTATAGCATAAAAATAACAAAGTATTACTTTGAATTTATGATACACTACCATTTTCAAGCTTTTTTTTAATTTCAATGTAAAACATTATGTGCTCGAGAAGATCACCTATTTTCGTCCTTTGATAATTAACGGTTTATCACTAACTAAAAAAAAAATAAATACCGCACGCATTGTTAGCACTTGACAAAAATTAAATTTAATAAACTTGAAATCTCAAGCTCTGTATTGCATTGCCTTTATAGGTTATTTTATTTTCCTAAAAGTTTTAACCTAAAGCTATTCTTACTTAATAAAAGTGCTTTTTAAATATTTGGTAGACTTGATGCAGTTGTCTACCCCGTGACCACGGCCGCTGGAGATTGTATGAAAGGGAGGGAATTTAAAATGAAAAATAAACGGGATAAAATCCTTAAAAAGTCCTTTTTATTCAATAATACGTAGTATTTGCGTAAACAAAAGAATTAATCAAAGCTTTATTTTTCATCCACAAAGCCCATAGATTAAAAGTAAATAATCACTAAAAATCCTGAATCCATTAAACTAAAGTATGTCTCGTTAATTTAACGACTTAAATTGTTCTAGTGAAAGCAGGTGCCTTACAAGCTAGGTTTGATAAATTTGCTTCCTTTCTTAAATTCAGTCTCTTGCTATTCAACAATTAAACCCTATTTTAATTGATTTTAAACAATTTAAACTTAAATAATACTTGTTTAATTTTACATGCATCGATTTGTTTTCTGACACTAATGACGCTAGATTTAGTTTGGTGGCACATAAAATTGATACCTAGTTTAGTGTATAAATTCTTAAAATTTTCTTACATTTTTAATTTTAGCTATTTTATTTTTAGACGCTTAAAATAAATTATTGAAGTTCACAATCGTTCATTTTGAAGCCTCAGTCAGCCTTTAACTAATTGTTATAAAATATGTAGGTGCTTATAAAAAATAATTTAAAATTTAGCCAATAAAAATATTTTTATTTCTATTAGAAAAAATACTGTTTGTAGCTGGACTATTAACTGTACTTTACTCTTTATTTAATGTTTTGTGAAAAATAAAATTTGAAACGATATCATACAAAGCTTTTATTCACATCCATCATCAGCCTTTGTTAGTCCACTGCTGGACATAGGCCCTCCCTAATACACCCCTATCCATTAGGGTTTGGACCTAACCCACCACGCTGGTCCAGTGCGGGTTGGTGGGTGGACACTTTTACATGCCAACCAACAAGCTTTTATTATTTGTCTGTTTTGTATAAGATTTATTGGTTTCGACTTATGTGTAGAATTCCAGAGTTATATACCTACATTATTGCAGTGTGTGCCACTAAAGTTAATTGTATAAATTATAGAGTGACATTACAATTTCGAAAATAGTGGGAAATAGTTGTCATTCAGTTTATTATGTTACACAGATCGTAGAATCTGAGTGTTAACTTAACTAATTGCTTGATGTCTTAACTTAAAACATTATTTCCGCGGCTAAATAAAACGTAACCGAAAGAAAGTTGATTATTTTTGACCAAAAATTCAATGCATAAAAAAGAGTATAGAGGGGACATCGTTATTGAGTTTTGAGTTAAAAATATGTTTTTATCGTGGCATAACGGAATTAAACAATTGGTTCCCTATAAAAAAAATCGAAAATCGGTTTTAGCCACATAAAATTATTTATGAAATATTAATTATTTATGAATAGTCACTTCTCCCCCAACTGAAGTAAACATAATTCGATTGTAGAAACGAACACAATACCGTCTTTGACTGACGGGTTCCTCCATTAATGACGTCACACGCAAAGAGTACGCGTCAATTAATTGTGGCGTCAAAGACTTCATGCATCACTTGTGACACGCCATTAGTGAACAGGACTCGTTGGCTTTACTATGAGTTATATGAGAAAATAATGTTCCAACAAATAAATGGCGGAATATGAATGTACATTAACCGAGGGTAAGTCTACACAAACGATACCTTTGGTTATTCGGCTTGTCGTCGATTTAAAGTAAAATTGAACAGGAAGAAAAGCTTGAATTAATTGTATTTTTAAACATGTTTTATTGATTTCGTGTTCGAGTTTTTTTTTATTGCAGTTTATGTCAATCGTAAATAATAATTAAGCATTTAATACAAATTTTGTCCATGAAAAGGAAAACTTTGATAAGTTAAGTTTTTCGCACTTTTCAGGTTTATGTACTATAATGGCAGCGATCTTCATTATCATCATCCGCTTGTGTTAGTCACCTGCTGGACATAGTCCTCCCCTAATGCACGCTTTCTCCATTAGACGTTCTTTTTGGACCGTATTCCACCACACTGACCCAATGAGGGTTGGTAGAAGGACCGACTTTTTATATGCCCATGCGACGCATCGAGCATCTTACTTTCAGACACATGGGCCCAACCAACCAGAAAACCTGTCCTAACCGACCAGTAAACAACGATAACACAAAGTTATTTTTCCACGGGATTCCAACTCATAATCTCCGGTTTTTAAAGCAAAGGCCAATACCCCTAGACCACGGACGCTTAGCGATATTTATGCGCAATTGTTAGCATGAATGCAATATTATCACAGCTTCAATACTTTTTCAGAGGATAAACTAGTTTAAAACTTATGTAATAGCCAAGGTATTAAATGTGACTTAAGAACTTTATTCATTGCACCCTGATAAGAGGCACAAGAAATTTAATCACCGCGTTGAAGGGCCTTTCTAAGAAACGACACTTCAAGCAAGTTTTACCAACAATGATATCTAAGAAAGTGAACTTACAAGGAAACGGAGAAAACGTTGATTACCGGTGGTAGGTCCCCTGTTTACAGGAGACCGTCTGGGTGGGTACCACCGCGGTGCCAATTTCTGCCGCGAAGCAGTAGTGTGAAAACACTGCTGTGTTCCGGTTTGAAGGGCACCGTAGCCAGCGTATTTACTGGGTAAACGAGACTTAACACCCTATGTCTCACGGTAGGCAGCGCGTTGGCGATACCACTGGTATTGCAAATGTCTATGGGTGTCGGTGACCACCTCCCATCAGGTGGCCCGAATGCTCGTCTGCCTGCGTATGCCATAAAAAAAAATATTTAACGATCACCCTATTATTCTATGAAAAAAAATAAAACAAAGACTTAGCATATAAGGATCATCATCATCAGCCTGTTTTAGTCCACTGCTGGACCTAGGCCATCCCTAATACACCCCTATCCATTAGGGGGTTTGGGACTTATCCACCCGCTGGTTCTAGCGGATTGATGGGTTGGACGACTTTTCATGCCCATCCAACGCATGGATCATCGTCCTTTTCAACAATTGGGTGATCGGCCCAATTGCCCTAACCAACTAAACAATAATGAAAATTGCATCTCCGCAGGATCCGAACCCACGACCTCCGGTTTCTAAAGCACACGCCCATACCACTGGGCTACGGAGGCAGTCCTATAAGGATAGACTCATAAATTAGAATTGTTTAAATGCTGTGCACTTGTTTTTTTTTTCGAGAAATGTATCGTTTTCTTTTAATAAATGTCACATTATCACTTTGACGTATACCGTACGCAATGAAAACGAAGTATATATCTCAATATGGAAAATCTTTCCGTTCGTGACTAAGAATGCCATTTGATCAAGTGCATTACTAGAATTGTGAGCTGCTTTTTTGAGCCGGTCGTATATCAACACTTGGTCATTAAAACAACGTGCGTTGACTAGACTAACTATCTATCTTTAATTTATCAACTAAATCTAAAATCAGAAAAATTACACAATATTACTTATATTAGTAAACTGACCGTTATTTAATCTTTATTTGTGTTAATTTTTTAGTATCGCAGTATTATAAAATAAATATTTGGATCTTGTTTTGCTTTCTTTGCAGAATGTTTATTAGATTGGTTTTTTGTTATATACATGTTAAAACGTTTTGAGTGGTAATTATCAGGGCACGACATGATTAATAATATTGTTATTACTTTTCACATAATATATATTTATTTATATATCCATAAAAAAATATTGAACTACAATTTTGAACGTGTAGAGATGGAAAGTGATCATAAAATTTTTAATATTTTTTATTAGAACGTATGCTGCTCTAAGAAATTAAAAGAAAATTACTCTTTCCTTTAAAAAAAAAACAGCTACATATTTAACCAGCAATAAACTGAATGTTGTTATTACGCTCAATATTTTTATGTAAAAATTAAATGAAAGCTAAAGCTTAAAGCAAATAATTAAAACCCACAGAGAATGGAAGTGAGCTTAAGAAGTTTTTACATTTACGGATGAAGAAGCAATATTAGAAACATAGTTTACGAGAACGTTTGTCAACGTTCTTGGATTAATAGTGATTATTTTAGACATGATGTATAATTTATAATAAAATTTTGATGCACAACGTTATCCGATAAAAAAATCAGTCAAGGCTTAAATTGATTGAGTTAGAATTGAAAAGCAAAAGACTTATAGTCTAAAAACTAAGTAATAAAAAAAATCTTTTAGGTAAAATCATTAGATTAGAAAAATGTAAAGGGTTTATTTTTGTTTGTAATATATTGTTGTTTTTCTAATTTTAATTAGAATGGAAAGCGATCACAATCTTGGAATCATCTTACATGCCAAAAACTTGAATCATTATCCCACATTTCCCGAACGAGGAGGAACGGAGGAGAATAACTGAATTTAAATAATGATCTTTAAGCTGTGTTGTATTGCAGCTTAAAAATCGAAATAGCATAAAGGCTATAGTGTAAAATGTAAAACGTAATACCGAGTGCATTTTATGTTAATATTTTGACATCGGTGTCTTTGCCAGCTATTCCGGCATGAACCGCAAAAAGCTTTGGACTTATAAATATAAAATGTGTAAACAGTATCACAACTACATTCATCACGCAAGTAACAACGCTGCGCGATACTAGTCAGTTATTCAAAATTAAACTAATTAAATATGCTTGAACAAAATGATAATTCAGGTATAATTGTGTGGATTGTCTGGTACAATAATGATGATAACTAAACTGTTTACTTTTTAAAGAAAGAGGCATAGCTATAATCATTGAAGATGTTTGAGTTTTGTGTTATAATATAAGAAAAAAATATGGTAAACATTTTAAAAATGCTTGCTTTAAGTCAACTTCTTGAGTAGAACATCGTAAGAAAACAAGAACTAATAGAACTGTTTTGCGCAGAGGTATAACACATTTATCCTATGTCAGATGAGCACTGAAATAATTAAATAAAAATCGTAGTCGGAGTAAAAGAATCAAAAGGCGAACAACGTATTTATTCATAGACTTAATCTAAAGCATACTTGACAAAAACGGGCCTTTGTACAACTATTTTAATATAACTATAAAAATATAAGTAGTATATAAAATTATATTGGTATTATAAGCATTTAAAATAAACATTTACAGCAAAATTCTACTGCTCCCAGTAGAATAAATAGATAAAGCGTACGGAAGGCATTTTCAAAAAAAGAATGCATACAAATAATGTGTAGACCTATGCTTATATATGTATGTTCAATACTTTAAGCAATAATGTATACACATCTTTGAAAAGATACCATTTGAAATTTCCTAAAATGTTTTAATCAAGCCTAAATTAAAAATTTGAATAATAAAAAAAGTAATAGTTATTTTAATGTGCCTAGCGAGTGCCTGTACGGACTCATGATAATTTATAGTTTTTTTAATTAATAGTGTAAATTTAGCAAAAGGCGATCACAGACTGGAAAGTAGCAACATATCACAATACTCCTGAAGTTATAACTGGGTGCTATTGACTTTAAGCTCGTAGCGTCAACAACCTGTTATTCTTTCTGTTTGTAACAGGAGACTACCTTAGTGACTTCACGCTGTATAACGAGTGTGAGGCGGTTCACTTTTAAGCTCCTCGCTTAACAAGTAAAAACACTTAAGCCTTTTTTATCGACGTTATTGATGCCGTAGAAGTTAATTTCATCACATCTGTGGTCTATATGGTCAAATGAAGTATGGAGTTAAGCTTTAAGGCATTAATAACTTTTTAGTTTTCTATTATTCGGATTAGTAAGCTGAAGTGGCGGGTCGATCATATAAACCGCAGAACCGTCGACCACTGGAGTCAAACATTTCTGGAGTGCAGACCGAGGCTCGGCAAACGTAGTGTGGGACGTCCTGCGGCAAGATGGATTGACGACATTCGAAAAGAGATTGGCTGGATGAAAATAGCCGAAGATTGGAAGCGCTGGCGAGCGTTAGAGGAGGCCATTGTCTAGCAGTGGACTGACACAAGCTGATGATGGTGATGATGATATTCGGAAAATTAAAAAAAAAATCCTTAATCCCTGATACTTTGGACAATATTTTCGTCCTTTTGATAATGGTACATGCTTAATAAGAGTTCTCATTTGCAATTTTTTCAGCATAATGTTAATAAATAGTCGAAATTACTAAATCAATTCTCGTAATGAAAAAATTATGTCTTAATATTTTTACATATTGCTCGACGTGGTATCATTAATATTCTGCAAATACATCATATGCCATGAGTGATGTACGGTATATTAAATAAATTGGTGATTATTACGTTTCAAATATGTCATGCTATATTGTCTCCCATTTTGATGCAAGATTGATAGATTTCGTTTCGGAATGCTTAACAAATGTTGAATCGTTATTTTAATATTAATACTAACTTAAAATTTGTTCAATTGTTATAATTTTTTAACAAAATTTACCTTCTAAGATATTTAAGATACTTTAAATAAAAGTATTATAATACAAGTGGCGATTAACGTAGATCTTTAAACTACTAAGTTAACTAAGAGAACTATTAATAATGTCACGTAGATTAACGTAGTACAATGATGATTAAAAGCCTCATAATTAGAAAGTTGCATCGTTTTTTATGTTGGATTTACGAATTCCTTATGTTGTCTTTGTGTTTACCAAGGCATTAAAAATTAATTTTATCGTCAATGTTTTGATTTATTGTGTGTGCTTAACATTAGAAACTAAAAAATGTTATATACGCAAGATAAGTTAGATATAATGAGCACGTTAATCCCGTTTCAGTGTTGAATAGGCTATTTACATAAAACAACCTTTAAAGCTATTAACAATATTTTAAATTCAATAATAACAAACATAAAACAAAGAAGTAACTTCATATACATTTAGGCGACCAGAAAAACTAATATAAAGTGGTTCCCACATAGGATTCAAATCCTTAAGAACTCCGAAATAAAACGAGGTAAATACCTTCAGGCAACTTATTATCTAACTGCCTCCGTAGCCTAGTGGTATAGGCTGTGGCTTAGAAACCGCAGGTCGTGGTTCAATCCTGCGAGACTCAACAAATTTTAATTGTTGTTTCCTAGTTGGTTAGAGCAATTTGGACAGATCAGCCAATTGTCTGAAAATAAGATGATCCATGCGTCGGATGGGCATGTAAAAGTTAGTCCACCTCACCAACCGCATTGGACCAGCGTAGTGGGATACGGTCCAAAATCCTCTAATGGATAGGTGTATTAGGGAGGCCTATGTCACCGCAGTGGACTATCACGGCTGATGATGAACTGATGATGAACTGATTACAAATTTAAGTATACTGAGTAGTCAGTGCTGCTTCTGCTTAATTTTAAATTCGAACATACTTTCCACTTCCTATCCACTAGACTATTTACATCCATTAACAGCAATAACAAATGACAGCAATAGATAAAATCAAATTGCGCAAATAACCACATTAAATAACGTTTAACAAATTAATAACTTTGTATTGGCCAGTAAATTTATTCAAGCGGTATATTTAATTAAGACTCGGACGAACCCCTTTGTTGGAGTCAGTATTTATGATACTCAAAGAGTTTTATTGCATGATATAATTTTCGCAGATTTATATGCTTTAAATTTTAAATTAAATTTCATTAAACTTCTGCACTTTACAATTATGAGTCTTTTTATGAAATCGAAAAAATGATTTGAGATTTTTCCGTGATTGACTTGCGCTTTATTACTGTAGCTAATAAGGATTGCTTGTATTATATACGTCGTCTGGAAGGTAACGAATGAATATAATGTTGGTTTACCACATGATCTCATCAACATTCGCAGAACCTTGTGTTTGTTAAATTAAGAAAAATGTTTGAAGTTTACTTAACCCCGATAAAGCCATGTTTTTAAACACTATTATTTCTTGCGTGCTTTGTTCTGGTGAGTCTTGGTTGTCTTCATGAAGATGCTGGAATAACATCTCTCTAAATGTACTACGCAGGTCTAAGTTAAGCTCAAATTAGGGCCTAAGTTTTTGTAGTGACTCAGATATCCCTGATTTAAATGTGAAATGTATTTTTTTATATTCATAATGTATTATTAAACAAAATGCCTATATTTTAAAAAATAACTCTCACAGCCTATCAGGATAGTCGGTTTCAAACTGCCCATGAACCTGCTTAAACTTTTTTACTTACTTACTATATTAGATTTCGAACATACAATTCATTAGATCATTGTATACTCATCGTAACTTAATAAGTTTAATAAGGTTCGTTGCGTTTCTAATTGAAAAGTTCATAAACGTGGAAAATGTTTTCAAATAATTTAGCTCACTATTTCATATTATGAAAAGTATTATGAGCGGGTCGTTTAATATTGTGAACAGTGTTATGTAAGAAGCGCCAAGTTCCATGAAATTTTATGTACTCGCTTGATTAAATAAGTTATTTGTAGATAGTTTATGTATCATACAGAATATTAAACAATAAAACCTTTTCTACGCTCGGGTAAATTATAAATGAGCTCGTTTTAACTCGTCAAACAATTTAATAACATTGTATTAGCTGATAAAATTGTTCAGGCGTTGTATTTAATTAAGCCTCGAGCGCTTTTATTAGACCTTTTGTATTTATGAAATCCGAAGAGTTTTATTACGCATTTATGACTTTTATTACGAGCTGTAATTTTTGGGTTTGACAGTTTTTAATTAAATTCAAATGACTCTGGATTGCGCTTTCCTTCAATTTATTTCAGACACAGAAAAAAATTACTAAACGCATAAAGTATTTTTGGATTTTCACGGCTCTTGCTGCCTGGTGGTAGACGTTATTACTTTCTACACCAAAGGTAGTAAGTTCATGTTCAATAACTGTAAAATAATGGTGTTTTGATTTAATGTATAGTTACTATTCTAATAATCCGAAAAGATTACATTGAAATCAGTCTTAAATATTTTCGGTCGTTCGGTAGGCCATTCGCGTCATGTTTTATTTTAAATTTCGTAATAAAGAGTTCTTTGGACATCTTACATGCCGTTTTGCTTAAAATCACTTCGTAAATTAAATGTAAACGGTAAAAAATGTTTAGTGTGGTTTATCATTTATTGGCATATATATGTGTATACTATGGCGGAATTTTTTGTCGGCCTTAATAAGGTGTACAAAACAGTACATTATTTTGATTTTTCTCGGGGTTAAAAGATTTAAGCATACATAGAGACGTATAGGCAGCGAAAGTGACTTACGTTTTGTATTACGCAGTTATATTGAAAATTATTATCAATCATTTTCTCTTTGTAGTTTTTATTATTATCGGATATAAAATTGTAAGTCTAAAAATAAAGAAGAATATCAGGTCCAAAAATATTGCATTGATTTTATTAATAGATATAATAATAAAAGTTCGCGCACTAAATATTCATTCATAATATTAAAAGTTTAACGTAAATAATTTTTCTTTTGAGAATAACAAAATGTAGAATAGTTCTTTATAACAACTAGTATTTTATATTTAAACAGTTAATATTTTACATTAAACTATAAATCAATTCCATACTTCCAATCCGATCCTTAAATTACGTTTTATTGAATAACATGTAATAGTGAAGCAGGTTACTACAAGTATAGAGATAATTGGTAGTTTCGCTTTCTGATTGTTACTTTGACATTCACATATGTCATGTGAATGTCAAAGTAACAGTCGTCAGAAGTATATGTAAGTCAAAAATAAAATCACTTATAAAGTATTAACAGCATTAACAACTAACAAAGGCCACATAGTTTGTATAGTTTTGTTTTTACATATCTAGTTTCGTTTGGCAAAGTTTCGGTTTGGATTATATTTTGACCATTTGCATCTAAATAGTTTTACATTTTCAGTTCAAATATCAAACATGCGCATTTTTGCTTCACTCAAAATGTGAACTTTCTTGTTTTAAGGCAGCAGAACATCAAAACTTCTTCATTAAAACAACGTGAGACCGCAATACCTCGAGATCAACTATCTCTAAGTTCATTACTTTGCCCAACTTTATTGCCTTGAAAGTTTTACGGCTGCAGTTAAATACTTTCTTTGTTACATAATTTTTAGTAGATAACCGGAAAAGTACGACATTATTCTAAAGTGGTTTCGAAAAGAAATCCTGAATGCTCTAAATTGATATGAAAAATGAAAATAATTAAATCATCATAATACTTTTCAAGAAGAAATGTGTAATTCTTTAATTTTATTTAAAAAGTCATAATAATATCATAAAAAGTATGTAAACATGTATGCAAGCAATCATTAATGATATAATTATAAATAAGTGACAAGATACAATCTGCCTTTTGGTAGCTATTCGTGGGAAATATTCACATTATTTAAAATAAATCATGTTTCATTGTACTAAAAAATATGAATTTCTCAATAATTCCTCTTGATAAAATTCAGTATACCTTAAAGTTTTTCTATCTTGGCATTTCGTTAACACCCACGTAATATAATCCATCAATCCTACATTATAATAGGTCCGAATAAAACTTATTACCAGATTTATCATGTATGCTGAACAATCAGGGCTTATGCCTTTAATACCGAATACTGGTGACAGTACGTCGTGCTACTTTTCAATAAGGTGACGTGACTCTGCATTAAAGTAGATGTTATATTTATTTTTAATATCACTGTCTAAGTTATTATAAATAAAGAATAATCAAAAATACTCTGACAAATTCTACGATATAAACCTTGGACAATCAATACTTGTTTTAAGCCAACTGGCAGCTAAGAAAGAACTAATGTATATTATGATCTTGTTTAAATTATTACTACCAATCTTAAATTACTAAAAAACATACTGTTTTTTGAAATAACTTTCTAAAGATTGAACATTCCATTAATAGATTTAAATTTTTGTTTAATGAAAAACAATAACTTCAAACTACCTTATAGATTTTGCTACAATTTGATACCGACTCGCAAAGTAAGATCTAAACAATAGGCTGCAAAAAATTAAAAAAAGTCATTTTGATTACATTAACTTATAGGCGTACGAAATATTTACATTAAAATTAAAGTTAGATTAGCAAAGCGTAATACGTTACAAAATCATGTAGCAAAACGTTTAGTGAATTTTGTATGAATATCTAGACTTATTTAAATTTTTTACATCGCACATAAATTGTTATCTCTTGTAGTCTTATAATTTGCAATCAGAAAAATTATAAACTTATTAGTGTATTATATTGGTTTATGTGTGTTTTCAAGTTATTGATGAAGAATAATTAGCTTTTAATATTTATAATGTACCTGACTTTGCCAGCAAAAAAGATAACTGCGTTAATTGAAATTAAATATTTGTCTTACCATGAGTACGCATAAGTCTTTTATGCGTTAAATGACATTTTGTAGCATTTTAAATGATTGAAATATTACCACCACCAAGTTCTCGTTTACCAGATTATAGATATCACTTTTATTTGCTGTGATTCAATTATGTTTAGGAAAAAATTATCTTTATATCTGCATATGTGTCAACGATAAACAACGAAACAAAAATACATTTTAATGTTAATTTTATTCGCTTACTATCTTGGAGACCATCCCACGTATTCGTAGAATAATTCTAACGAGGGTTTAATGAAGCAAAACTCGATTGTAACAAAATAAATTTAGACTCCGATGAACATACGAACATTTTATAATTATATTAAAGTTTAAATTTAAGGAGATATAAATAGACATAATGTTCAGCTGTTTCAAAACTTTCATGCGTAACTACAGCCCATTAACTGAAGATCTTTTTGTTGGTGACCTCTGGTGAAGTTTAGAATATTCACATCGGCTATTATATTTTAAAATATATTTACGCATTTTAAATGGAATATTACGTATGATTATACATATATAGATACAAAAGGATCAGCCAAGTAAATTCGTTATGCCAGCAAATTAAGCTCAGACAAGGTTTCTGTTTACAGAAAAAAGGAATTGTTAACACTTTCGTACCAGAAAAATAAAAACATACTTTAAGATAGCTTTATAAGACATCAAAAAATTATTACGTTTCATTTTGCTTCACGGGACTTTTCTTAAACTTAATCTAAGATTATGTGCGATGATCCCGAGATATGAATAATGAAATATATGTCATCATAGCTTAGTGAATACATTACATTTGATATAATATTACATATAATTTGCCCATAAATTAATGTGAAGCTATGGTTTCATATGAAATTAATTTTTGAGGTGCAAAAGAAATGATATGGAATATTTCTCTTATCTCCCTTTGCTTTATGCAAGAGCTCTTACGGATTTTCGACCTGAATATGAGAAATATTTAATAAAAAACTAGTGAGTGATGCAATAACTCATTATAGCGTTACTTGTATCATTAATATTGAAGACTGACGACTAATATCCTCATTTAAAATATCCAAAATTCAAGCTCTAATAGATTTAAATATAAAGTTAGTTAACAATTGAACGCAAAGTATAAATATTAGTCAAATATTACCTGGTGATTGAATAACCCAAAAATTTTTTAATTTTTTTTGACTTAACAATTTATTTTTTACAATTTTTCTGTTCAATAAAATGTAAAATAGTGATATATCATCCTGCAAAATTATATAAAAACAATTTTAATTTTGGGATACAACGCGGGAGGTATTGGTCTTAAGTTATTGTAAACTCTCGATCTATTATTACTCAGTACCTGTACAATCGGTATTAAACGCTGTAGCTTTGACACTGTTCTCTTTAAATATCTTGAATATTAAATTTAAGAATATTAAGTAGAAAGTATATCTTATTAATTAAATACATTAACAATGTCTTAACTAAACAAATTGGTGGTAACGTGAATTATAAAATTTCTGTTACTTTCCATTGACGTCACTGTAGGCCACAAAGGTTTCTTCAGTTTAAATTGATCGTTAAAATATCAAACAAAGGGCGCTTAAGGATATATTTTGCGCAAATGTGTTAAGCATTTGTTCCTTGTCAGATTAGTATAGAAACAATAAAATAAAACCATTCCTCTTCGAAGCGTGAACGAGTGTGAAACAAAGCGAACGGCTTACACAAACGTAATAAATTGAGGGTTTTACACATAACATTTATTCATTGTTTATAGAGACAAGAATTAGACCGACATTCAATATATATTAGAGATGGACGTACTTTTTTTATTAGCTACGAAGGCAGGGAGCATCTGATAGAAAGTGGTCACTGAGGCCCACGGACATACTAGTGGTATCATTAACGCGCTGCCTTCCATGAGATGGATGGAGATAGATGTTAAGTCTCGTGAGCTGCCTACGGTGCCCTTTAAACCAGAACACAGAAGTGTTTTCACACTACTATTTTGCGGCAGAAATAGGCTAGTTAGCGCATGCCCAGACGGCCCCTCATATGAAGCGCTGGCGCGGTATCTGGCAGGTCTGGTCTTACCTTCAAAGTTAACGAAAGTGCTTTCCCTTGGATAGGATGAAATGGAGTTGGTCTGAAAAATGTATAACAATAAAGGAATAAGAGCTTGTAAGAATCGTCAGTTAATTAAATTAATCGTCTAATTAAAATAAGTCGCGGAGCAAAGTTTATTTTTTATTATGTTAAATTTATTGGGTTGTTATTATAAATTAGGATTTAATATCTGGTATTAATTAAGGCACGAATAAAGGACAAAGAGTTGAATGTATTGATTGTGAAGTTTTATTTATAGAGCTTCCTATAAACCCAAATGCATGATGGTTGCATTTGCTGTATGCTATTTATTTTTAATAGATTGCATTGTAATGCACATAGTCTAAAGAACTGATTTAAATTTGTGACTTACATAAAATATAGTAGTAGTGCAGTATCTCGGTCGAAACCTGTGTTATATAAAAACTTCACTTTTGAAAATAACTTTCGATCGTGACACCGAGGTATCAACTTTTCTAACTTCCTTTATTTGGCCAACTTTATTGCACTGAAAGTTTTATAACTTTAGCCATTTCTCTTGCCACGTACAGTAGAGGAAATTGAGTGAATTTTACAGCTGCTTGTTTGTAACGAACAACTTAATTACAATTAACAAATTTATAACGAAGAAACAAATCAAACCATAGAAAATATTTAAATAATGTACAAGGTGTCCTACAAAAAATTATGATTCTTGTAATATAAGAGACGCATGTCTCATCATCATTTCAGTTGATTGTCATTTCTTTTCGAACTATCTATTGTGCAGCAAGTGGGTGAAGTCTTTTTTCTATTGTTTATTATGATTTTTATTTGATTAGAATATTATAAAGTTCAAATAACATTGTTTTCAATGATTTTATTGATAATAATAATTCTGATATCGAGTTCAAAGATCTGCTCATAACGTACTATACTTTCAACGTCCGAACTGGGAACCGTGGGGTTCCTACTTAGTTGGGTGAAAGTTTTGATTTAGTGCTTACAGCAGTGCCTGTGGAATAGTCCCTAAAGTTTTAGTGAGGTAATAGAATAAAACTGCCGTATAATGATCCCGCTCAAGCATTCATGGCAGTGTTCCACGAGATATTGTAGAAACGTTCTAAGTTATTATTAGTTATGCTTGAACAGTAAAGTTGAATTCGAGTCGATCGAATGAATATTCGTAACTGTTAAATCGATATTAATAAATTTCGATATAAGAAAGCTTAAATAACTTAACTTTTCCTGTTATTCAAATATTTAATATAAGTATTCCATAAAATATTAAGGTAACTATTAAGTATTTTAACAAAAATAACGTAAATTAAAGTATTTTTGGTCCAATTTCGAATTAAGTGATAAATTTAATTTTTTGTATATTATGATTTGTTTTATATTCATAGTATTGTGACAGTTTGTTAAGGGGTTTTGCCATTGTTGCCATGCTTGGCAAACGGGTTGCCTACTGCAGTCCCTCCAGAGCACCACGATCGCTATTTCCCGTTAAAGGTTTAGGCATTTTGGGATCTGAAGGTGGCGATGGGTAATCCACCATCTGACGGCCGCCACTGGATCTTACTTCACTGCTGGCCGTGTGAGGAAACTCCAAGTCGTGTAGCGAGCTATGGAGCGGGCTATGTTTGGAATTTATCTGCGTGGTAGAGTGCGTAATGCAGGCAACTGCAGCAGAACGACGGTGATCAACACAGCCCTCAGAGAGAAAGTGGCAATGTGCCGGCCACATATCGCGTAGAACCAATAACCGATGGGGAAGAAAGGTTTTCGAGCGGCAACCTCGTACTGGTCATCGCAATGTGGGACAATCTCCTACGAGATGGAGATTCGACCTGTGCAAATGTGTCAGTTGTGTGGAAGCCAGTAGATGCAGGTGGCGCAGAATCATACCTCTATCTAAGGGACTTCTGCGGGAGGTCTATCCCAGTGGACGTTGTTAGGCAGTTATGATTCTTAGTATAGATATACACTAATATGTGATAGGCATGTGATGAGTAATGTGAAGGTAAAATTCACATTTTTCAAACTATCAATGGACCTTTAAAAATATGATTTTAGTAGTTTTCTCTTTGTCGTTTGTCGTCACTCCATCTTGCTGCTGGGCGTCCCAAACTACGTATGCCGAGCCTTTGACAATGATTAAAATAAAACAAGGACTTACCGTAAAAAGGATAGACTCATAAATTAAAATTATCGTTTTCTTTACATAAATGTCACATTATCACTTTTACGTATACCGTACGCAATGAAAACGAAATACCCGTCTCTCGGATATTAAGAATCTCTACGTACGTTAATAAGAATGCCATTCCATTAAGCGCATTACTAGAATTGTGACCTCCCTTTATGAAGCCGATCGTATATCAACACTTTGTCATTATAACGACGTGCGTTGACTAGACCAACTATTTATCAATATTTTATCGACTAACAGCAAAATCAGAATAGTTGTTGATGTGTAATAGATCTTTTCCTTACGCCATAACAGCTAATATTAGAAAACTGACCGATATTTAATATTAATCTGTGTAAATTTCTTAGTATTCGCAGTAGTATAAAATAAATATTTGGATCTTGTTTTCCAGTTTTTGTAGTATGTTTCATTAGATTGGTTTATCAGGGTGCGACATTATAAAAAATATTATTCTTATTATTCTTTTTCACATAACATCTATATTTATATATTTACGGAAAATTATTGAATTAAAATATGTATGATTTACCCTAAATATATGATTTTAGTATTCGCGAAGCAACAGAAAGTAACAGCTTACATTTTTAACAAGTTTTTATTCAAAATCTTGGAAATAGCTTTACCAGCAATAAACTAAATATTATTATTACACTCAATATTTTTATGTAAAAATTAAGTGAAAGATAAAGCCAAAAGCAAGTAATAAAAACCCACAGAGGATTGAAGTGAGCTTAAGAAGTTTTTATATTTACGGATGAAGAAGCAATTTTAGAAACTTAGTTTACGAGAACATTTGTCAACGTTATTACATTAATAGTGATTATTTTAGACTGAAGAAATAAAGGTGAGATGGGTGACCCCTAGATGCTTAATTTAGTGTTAAAATTTTGATACACTACGTTATCCAATTAAAAATTCAGTCATAGTTTAAGTTGATTGAGTTAGAGAAATGAAAAGCAAAAAGCCTTATAGTCTATAAACTGGTAGTAAAAAAAAAATTAATCTTTTTGTTAATATCATTGGATTTAAAAAAATGTATACTCTAAAAAAGCTACCAATTTTAATAAAAAGTAGTTGATTTTTCTCTGTTATATATTGTATTATTTTAATTTTAATTAGGAAGAAAAGCGATCACAGTCGTGGAATCATCTTACTTGCCAGGAACTTGAATCGTTGACCCACATTTCGCGATTGAGGAGAGACGGAGGAGAATAATTGAATTTAAATAAAGATCTTTGAGCTGTGTTATATTACCGCTTAAAAATTGAATAACATAAAGGCTATATTGTAAAATATTAAATATAATACCCAGTGTGTTGTATGTAAATTATCTGCCTCGGCGAGCTATTCCGGCATGAACCGCAGAAAAGCTTTAGACTTAAAAATATAAAATGAGTAATCAGTATCACATACAGTCATCACGCTGCACAATAACAGAAAATAAAAGAAACGCTGCTCAATGCTATTAAGTTATTCTAAATGAAACTAATTTAATATGCTTGAAGAAAATGATAATTGAAGTGAAAGTTGTGTGGATTGTCAGGTACATTAATGGTGATAACTAAACTGTTTACTTTTTAAAGAAAGATATAATTATAACAGATGTTTGAGTTTTGTGTTTTAATATAAGAAATACGGTAAAAAATTTTAAAATGCTTCGTTTAAGTCATCTTATATCCAAGATAAATTTGGCCATTTCCTAAGTAGAACATCGTGTAAGAAAACTAGAACTAATAGAACTTTTATTTTTCTTTCTTTTATTAGTTTTGCGTAGAGGTGTAACACATTTATCCTATGTCAGATGAGCACTGGAACAATAAAATAAAACGGCTCCTCCAGATTCTTAGTCGGAGTAAAAGTATCAAAAGACGAACAACGTATTTATTTCAATAATTAATCTATCGCATAATAGTCAAAAACGGGCCTTTTTATAACTATACAAATAAAAGTACTGTATAAAATTGCATTAGGCCCATTATAAGCATTAAAATTTACTTTAACAACAAAAAGGGGGTAGAAAAAAAATAGATAAAGCGTACGGAAGTCATTTCTAAAAAAGAATGTATACAAAATGAATGCGTAGTCCTATATTTATATATGTTTTTTTAATACTTTAAGTAATACTTACCATCCAATGCATAAAATTATTGTAAAAGATACCATTTTAAATTTCGGCTTAATTGAACTATAAAACCACACCTAAATTTGAAAAAATTATACTTTAAAAAGTAGTAGTAAATTTACTGTGTCCACGGAGTGTACAGGTATAAAATTATTAAAACGGACATATGCTAATTCAAAGTTTTTTATTTAATAGTGTAAATTCAGCAAAAGGCGATTACAGACTGGAAAGAAGCAACATATCACAATACTCCTCGAGTTATAACGAGTGCTATTGACTTGGAGCTTATAGCGTCAACAACTTGTTAATCTTTCTGTTTGTAAGAACTTAGTAACTTCACGCTGTATAACGAGTGTGAGGCGGTTCACTTTCGAGCGAGGAAAATACATAGGAAAGTACGTAATCTTTTTCATAGACGTTATTGGTGCCTTGAAAGTTAATTTTATAAAATAATTATAAATCTGTGGAACTATACGGTCAAACGAAGTATGGAGTTAAGCTTTAAGGCATTAATAACTTTTTCGTTTTCTATTTTTCGGAATAGTAAGAAAAGTGGCGGGTCGGTCAAATAAGCCGCAGAACTGACAAACGCTGGAGTCGAAAAGTACTGGAGTGGAGACCGAGGCTCGGCAGACGTTATGTGGGACGCCTTGCTGCAAGCTGGAGTGACGACATTTGCAAATTGGTTGGTGTGGGCTGGATGAGCTGGCCCAATAGCCGATAAATCGGAAGCGGTGGCGTGCATTAGGGAAGGCCCATGTCCAGCAGTGGACTGACACAGGTTGATGATGATGATGATAAATTCGGCAAATTGCAAAAAAAAATATTATTCCCTGTTACTTTAGATATTAATCTTTATATTTTTGGCTTTTTAATAATGGTACATGCTTAACATAATGTTAATAAATAGGTGAAATTACTAAATCAATTAGAGTACTGAAAAAAAAGGTGACTTAATATTTTTACATATTGCTCTACGTGGTATCACTAATATTCTGCAAATACATCATATGCCAAGAGTAATGGAAGGTATATTAAATAAATTGGTGAATGTTATTAGTTTGAAATGTAGCATGCTATATTGTCTCCCATTTTTATGCAAGATTGTATATATATCGTTTCGGAATGCTAAAAAAATGCCGAATCGTTATTTTGATACTAAATACTAACTAAAAATTTGTTCAATTGGTTTTAAGGTTTTTAAAAACCTTCTTACTTCTTACCTTCTAAGATATTTGAGATACTTAAAAAAAGTAGTATTATAAAACAAGTGACGATTAACGTAGATCTTTAAACCAGAAGACGTATGATAATTTAACTCTTGTAACGGATTATGTTTTGTGTACTGTTCTGGTGAGTCTTGGTAGTCTTCTTAAAGATGCAGGAATAACATCTCGCTGTATGTTTTACGTTAGGCCTATGATGATAATATATCAATAAACAAAATGCTTATATATCAGATAATAACTCTCACAGCCTCTAAGGATAGTCGGTTTCAAACTGCCCATGAAACTGCTTAAAATTTTTTACTTATTTGCTATAAGTGGAGTTCGAACATATGCTTAAAACTTTTTGTATTTAGCAAGTTTTCGAATAAATTTATCTCTAGAGAATCAACAGAAATCATTTTTTATGAATAATTTACGAATTTCTTATATAGTCCTGTGTTAGCATAGGCATTTAAAACTAATTTGTTAAGTCATGTTTGATATATTGTGAGTAATAACATCTAGAAGTCAAAATGTACATATGATGAATAGGTTACTATATTAGAACAGTCAATCCTGTTCAGTGTGGAATAGATATTTACATAAACAACCTTTAAAGCTATCAACATTATTTTGAATTCAATAATAACAAACATAAAAGAACTATGTTACTTCGTTGTTTATATACTTTTAAGCAACCAGAAGAAAAGTAATATAAAGTGGTTTCCACACAGTAGTCAAATCCTTAGGAACTCCGTATTAAAAACGGGTAAATACCATCAGGCAACTCATACTCCAGGAACTTTACACCTTTAAAAAAAATGTTTTAAGTACACTGACTTTCCACTTCATATCCACAAGATTATTTCCATTAGCAGCAAAAACGAATGACAACAATAGATGAAAGTAAATCACGCAAATTACCACTTTAAATAACGTTTAACAAATTAATAACTTTGTATTCGCCAGTAAATTTATTCAGTATATATGATAGTCAAAGAGTTTTATTGCATGATATAATTTTCGCAGATTTATATGCCTTACATACTTCTGTACTTTACAATTATGATTCTTTTTCAATAAAATCAAAAAAAATTAAGAAAAATGGCTTTTATTGAATTGGGCTGCATTACTGTAGCCAAAATGGTTGCTTGTATTATATACTAGTTCTAGGGGTAAAAATACAATACAATGTTTGTTTACCACATGATCTCATCAACATTCGGAGAGCCTTGTTTTTATTAACTTAAGAAAAATGTTTGAAGTTTACTTAACCCCGATAGAGACTATTATTTCTTGCGCACATTGTTCTGGTGAGTTGTGGTTGCCTTCTTAAAGATGTAGGAATAACATCTCACTAAATGTACTACGAAGGCCTAAGTTTTTGTAGTGACTTAGATATCCTCTATTTAAAGTGATATCAAATATTTTTTTATACATTTATAATGTTTTTATACACATTATATAATTATGATAATTTCAAAATGCCTATATATCAGAAAATTGCTCTTACAGCCTCTAAGGATCGTCGGTTTCAAACTGCTTAAACTTTTTTACTTACTTTTTATATGTGGAGTTCGATCATAAAATTCATTAGATCATTGTATATTAATCGTAACTCAATAAGTTTTATAAGATTCGTTGCGTTTATAATTGAAAAGTTCATTGGTTTATAAAACATGAAAAATGTTTTCAAATGCGCGTTATGTGTCTCCATATTTAAAATTATAAAAATATAATGACCGGATCATTTAATATTGCCAACAGTTTTATGTACGAAGCGCCAAGCTCTCTAAAATTTTAGGAACTCGCTTGATTAAATAAGTTATTTGTAGATAGTTTATGTATAATATAGAATATTAAACAATAAAACCTTTTCTACGCTCGGGTAAATTATAAAAGAGCTCGTTTTAACTCGTCAAACAATTCAAAACATTGTATTAGCTGATAAAATTGTTCGGGCGTTGTATTTAATTAAGCCCCGAGCGCTTTTGCAGACCTTTTGTATTTACGAAATCCGAAGAGTTTTATTACGCATTTATGACTTTTATTACGAGCTGTAATTTTTGGGTTGGATTTGACAGCTTTTAATTAAATTCAAATGACATTGTCAGATTGCGCTTTCTGTAAATTTATTTCAGACATTGAAAAAATTATTAAACTCATACAGTATTTTTGGATTTTTACGGCCCTTGCTGCCCAGTGGTAGTTGTTGTTACTTTTTAGACCGGGAGGAGCAAGTTCATGTGACACTGACAAGGACAATTTTTGCTTATAACCCATGTTCAAAATGACATGCATTAATATATATAGATACACATCATCGTTATCCGACCAGATGGGAACATATGGGATGATATCGATCATCGTGTAGTAGCTGGTTTAAGTTGTCAGCGAGTAGCAAGGGACCTGCCGTCTTGGCACTCATTGAAAAAGGCCTACGTCCAGTAGTGGACGGATATAGGCTTATTACCAGCAGTGGACGGATTAAGGCCGCTTGTGATGGTGATGATACTTCTTTGGTGCGTTACGAAAAACCGACAACCTGAAGTTAGCTATAGTCAACATTATAGTTTTTTTAATATAATAATACAACACATTTATCATCATGATCAGCCCGTGTTAGTCCATTGCTCGACATAGGCCTCCCTTATGCTTTTCCATTAGGGGGTTTTTGGACCGTATGTCCAAACTGTCACTGTCCACTGTGGGTTGGTGGGTGGACTGACTTTTACATGCCCATCATGGCGACGTATGGAGTATCTTACTTTTCAGACAATTGTCCTAATCAACTAGAAAATAACGATGATACAAAGTTATTTCCCTCGGATTCAAACTCATGACCTACGGTTTATAAAGCAAGAGCCAATACCGCTAGACCACAGAGGTGGTCATACAATATAATATTTATAGAAAAATAACATAACATAATCTAGTCCCAAAATATGCAAAGCTTGTAAACTAGATTTTAGTTATCTAGTTAAATACATATAGTTATTGTTTATATGTAAATAAATATATATTCTACATATAAAAACTACTGGATAGGACAAAAACACTGACTGTTTATCATCCAATATTTAACCGCGGTACCATTTGATGTGGCAGGGTCGCTAACCGTGTCGTCAAATATTATTTATTATTAAAAACACAAAACACTGTTCCTTAAAAAATCCGCAATCGTGTTCACAATTTTTTCTTAAATACAATAACTTAAGATAATAAAGTCTGCTAAGTTTGGACACGTCGATGTCTTTGATAAGTTTTAACAACTTGTTAACATGCAATTTCTTAGAATTTTCAAGAATTTAAATCTGAGTATGGTTTAGTGAGACATACAAGAAAATTTACTAAATATTATTTAGTGGTTTAGTAAATAGGTATATAAATAATTTTAAATCAATCCATTCCACAATCATTGTCTAGTTGCCCATTTTTGCTTTGCTTTAGGATTTAGTTCGAACCCTGTTGAAAAAGGATTAATAGAACTTTGTTTTATAGCTTTGTCTTCGCTTAGGAGTTCAAAATGGGGCGATCGCCCTTATTTCCTAATTGGAGTATTATCAATGCGTCGAAGAGGCATTTGAGCAGTTGATTTAGGTGTTCAATGCCCAGGAGGCCGTGGAAAGGGACAGGGAGCCGTGAGCGCCCTGGCCATCCGCAGAATAAGGCCAGGGAGCCAAAGAGTGGCGTAGACGCGCAACCTTCCCTGACACTTAGCCCCTGGGCGGCGGCACCTGCACCGCAGGGCTCAGTGTCAGGAGAAGGGCTCAGAGGGAGCACCGTGCTGTTTGTTCGGCACGGCGCCTAAAGCGACGTTTCGGATGTCCCAACACACCGGTGAGAAGAGGCCCGAAGAGGCGAGGGTCACGTCGCGCCGGGGTCGCCGAGACTGTCATCAGCGCCCGCGGCCCTGCTATAGCGACTAACTAATAGCGACAGGTGAAAGGAACAACTGTTGGTTTTAGTGGGTATACCGGCCGCTCCATCTTGGTCCGAGGGCCCCATATCCCCGCTGCCCCTCACTTTGGCGGCGGGGAATCCATAAGCTGGATTTTCCAACGGCAAAAAAAAAGGTGTTCAATGCCCCGGGAAGAGAGGAGGCCTGAGCGCCCTGGCTATCCGCAGAAAAGGCCAGGGCGCCGAAGAGTGGCGTACGCGCGCAACTTCCCTGACACTGAGCCCCTGGGCGGCCGACAGAGGATGCCCGCCGCCCGAGAAGGGCTCAGAGGAGCCTGTGCTGTTTGTTCCGGCACGGCACCTAAAGCGACGTTTCGGATGTCCCAACACACCCGGTGAGAAGAGGCCCGAAAGAGATGAGGGGCCACGTCGCGCCGGGTCGCCGAGACTGTCATCAGCGCCCGCGGCCCAGCTACAGCGACATGGAAAGGAACAACCGTTGGTTTTTAGGGGTATACCGGCCGCTCCATCTTGGTCCGGGGCCCACATATCCCGCTGCCCTCACTTTGGTGGCGGGGAATCCGTAAGCTGGATTTTCCAACGGCAAAAAAAAAATGTTCAATGCCATCTTTGACACTCTTCTGACCACCGTTATCACACATCGTAAATATTCAGAAGAGCGTCTTGTGATTTATGATGTATAGCTAATATCATCTTTAAATAAAACGATCTAAAAGTGTTACCTATTCATGATAGCCCAAAGGGTTTTTTTTTATAACAAATAAAATCAGAAAAAGACATAAGATATGGTTGTATTTTTTTTATTATCTTTACATTCTGCAACAATAATATTATTTATTTCTATCATTATAAATATTCCCTTAAAATATTATGAATTATATTTTCAAATAAATATTGCCGTTCCAATTTATACGCGAGTAATAAATGAAATCCTGGTAATGTTTAATAACGGAGGGGCTTTGATTGAGTGAATTTCTAAATTTGTATTTCTTAAATAAACTTAAGGAAATTTAATGGTAAACAGATAGACGGTTTATTTTAAGTTCACTTATTCAACCCACATTCAAGTGCGTGTTCTTGATTAAGTCAAATGGCAAAAAACTTAATTATATAAGTGGGTGTCTTTTTAAAAACATGTATGTTTTTTATATTTATTTTTTTATACATACTAACAGCATTAATTAAAAAGTCATGTAATTGGTAACCAGCGCCTTAAATTGCAGTTATTGTAATGGCAGATTGTGGCTCATTCTTTTTTTTTTTGGCTAGCAGCAACGACGAGCAGTCAGGCCACCTGATGGAAAGTGATCACCGACACCCATAGACGTTGACATACCAGTGGTATCGCCGACGCGCTGCCTACCGTGAGACATAGGGTGTTAAGTCTTGTTTACCCAGTAAATACGCTGGCTACGGTGTCCTTCAAACCGGAACGCAGCAGTGTTTTCACACTACTGCTTGCGGCAGAAATAGGCACCGCGTGGTACCTCACCAGACGGTCTCCTGTAAACAGGGACCTACCCATTCACGATTACGGCCTTCAACACTGCATTTATACTACCGTGTAACTGTGGGCCCGCTAACATACCTTTGTATGTTATAAAAAGTGGTCTTAATCCTTTTCAGTATGTGCATAACTATTATCCATCACATGCTACTCTGCAGAACACTTTCGGCACTCCAGCCAGCAAGGTCTTCTCGAAAAAAAACTGATCTAAGTTAAAAGCCGGCCAACTGCCTCGCAAGTCAGAGTATTTGACGGTACACTTTTTTAAAACAATAAATAAGAGTTAAAATTGAGCCATCAACCAAACGCAAAGCACAAAGGTAAAGATAAATAAAAAAATTGTTAAAATTAATTTTAATTCATTACTGATAGTACTCGCGTGAGACATAGAACTACGTATTTAATCAGCAATACTTTACTCCAAACTGAAATGTTTCGTTCTATAAGTTCTTATATAAAAAAAAAAGTTAAAATAATGAAATATTATCGCTTACAATGGAATGACGTGTGCTTCAAGTTTTTACATTTAGGAGTAAACAATTTTTTGATTGAGGAACTTGTTTTACGAGAACCATTCATATGGCATTTCATTTAATGAGATTTATTTTAGACAATAAAGTTGACTGAAGAAAGTAACGTCGGATGGTCAATGCCGAGACGTGGTAGAAAATTTTACGAAAACATTTTTGCTTAACAAATCTTCGAACAAGTTTGGTTATGTAATAAAATATTTTTTAGGAGTATAGAAGGCCTAAATCTTTTTCGTAGCGTACACGCAAACGTGGTATCATAATGTGCTTGAATGGAAAATCGACGAAAATAGAAGTAGGAGCGACTTTTCACATGCTTATCCGTCACATGAGTTATCGTTTTGTACAAGGATTTGGGTGAGCAGTCCATATTGACCAAACCTGCTAGAAAATAGCAACACAAAGTAATTGCGTACCCATAGGATTGAAAAACCTTAAACTTTAGTTTCTAAAGCGCAAAGGCTAAGGCAGCTATTGAGAGATATACTCAATTATTTATACAAACCACAGTATCGATACAAGAATCAAAATATTAAAATGCCTATCATTCAAACAGTATCTGCCGAAGTTGGTTTTAAATACTAATTTCTCTTTCATTAAATAAAATATCCCGTGTAATTTGTTTTGCGCAACGGCGTAAAACATTTGTCCACTGCCAGATAAGCGCAAAAGTAAGTTATTACAACCGTTCCCATACAAACAGTTAACAAGTTATTTAGCAGGCAAACAGATTATTGCAAGTGTATGTATGAGAGGTTTTTTCAAAAAAATATATTTTATAATATTTTGAGAAAAAAAGATTTAAAACTGAAGTGTAAAAAATGTTTTGTAACTTTTACACATTGCTTTTATATATTACTTTCTGAATTTTTAATGCTTTAAGTACGGCACCAAGTACAAGTTTACTTTAATTTCGGTGACTTAAATAGAAAACGCTCGGCAAGATTTTAAACTATTTTTTTAAGCTTTAGGTTTGCTCGTTATAAAAATAAAATTTTGGTCTCAGGACTTAGAGAAACCCTTGTCTAAAGATATCAACATTTTTAGGAACCTTCTGTATTAAACCCAGTTTTAATGATTTTGACAATTTTAATGAGTGTTTTGGTGTTCAAGTAGATTGCTGATTGCAAGCGCTGCACTCGATATCTAGGTTATTTATCTATACAGAAACTAAACGGCTGCATTAATTAAATTATTATATCCTTCGTCTTTCCTTTCAAATTTTAAATAATTTACTAATCGCTTGAAACATCATGGAGGATAATGTCTCTCAGGTCTGCTAATATAATATATATATATATATATATATATATATATATTTCAAACGGTCGATAATAGACTAGAAAGTAAAAACATATCACAATAGCCGTGAAGTTATAACGAGGTACTATTGACTCTATACTCTACGTAGCGTCAACAACTTGTTAATCTTTGCGTTTGAAACGAGAGACTTCCTTAGTAACTTCACCTTGTATAACGGGTGTGAATCTGTTAGTTTTAAAACAAGTAACATACAAAATAATTAAGACTTGCTTCAAGTTACTGTTAACGTTAGTAAACTTAATTCTATGCTCAAACTAACCATAACCAGCTAAAAAATACGATACGCCAAGCCTCTTCCTGTGCGTAACGTACTTTATTATCAGATCCTCGGAATATTTGTTTCACTTTTTTCCTCAGAATAAAATATTTAGAAACATTTCTGAAAGCATAAACCTTTATGATGAATAAATTACATAAAATACACCTTATACAATAATTTTATATCACTACATAGTCAGCTTTCTCTGTCACTTTGTCCCTATGTATGCTTAGCTCTTTAAAAATACGCATCGTATTGAAAACTTCAAACATACAATCATATTTTATAATTTTAATATCTTTTACGTACATTAATAACTTTTCATTGAGCAGTATATTTGTTCAGGCGGTATATTTAATTACTCGGATGTATTATTTTTATTGGACTGTGTATTTGTGATGCTCAAAGAGCGATATTGATAGTCATAACTATAGTTAATTTTAATTAAATTTAGTCTTTTAAGAACTACGATGGAAATGTACATTTTGATTTTATCTTAAAACAACTCCAGTTTAAATTAGTCACAGAAAAGTCTGCCACGTAGTGTATGCTATCTAAATAGATTTCAACTTGGGAACTTATTAAGACACCAATGATTGTAATGACCGAACATAATATTCCTAGTGATTTTGTCATCGATTAGACTTAAAAACAATCCTCTCGTGAGTAAACAACTTTGCGGTATCGTTGTTTCTGGTTGGTTAGGACAATATCGGCTCATTACCCAATTGTCTGAGAAGTAAGATGATAAGGACGGGCATGTAAAAAGTCCACCCACCAAACACGCTTTGGACCATCGTGGTGGGATACGGTTCTCAACACTCCCTGATGGAGAAGGTGTCTATTCGGGGATGTCTATGTATATTTTATATAATAACTATAAACGATTTGCAACATATTATAAAGTCCCCTATTTTTAAAACTATTTACAATTACTACTACAAAATATCTAGATTTAAAACTAAGATTCAGAAAAATAAATTTTCCGCTAAACGTATTTGTTGTTTAGCTTTGATATCTGTTCGTCACTTTCATTTACCGGATTAGTAAGCTGAAGTGGCAGAAGACTGGTCACATAAGCCCTAGAACTGAAGACCGGTAGAGTCGGAAAGTTTTGGAGCAGAGACTGAGGCTCGGTAAACGTAGTTTGAGACGCCCTGCGACAAGACGGAGTGTCGACATTCACAAAGTGGCCGGTGTGGGCTTGATGAGAACACCTGAAGATCGCAAGCGGTGGCGTGCATTAGGGGGGGAGGGGAGCCTATGATCAGCGGTGGACTATCACAGCCTGATAATGATGATGATGATAATCTTTTCACCGACATTAGCTAATAATGATAACATTATTAAAGAAGTAAAAACGCTTATGTTACTCTGAAAATTTAAAAGGTTTGTTATTTAAAGTAATGACTTTAGAAAAATCTTTCCACCCTTTAAGAACAATGAGTTCATGCTCAAATGTCATGGTCATGTTCAAAATTTCTAAATAATTCGTCGCACTGAAAGAAAAAAATGATGACGTAATCCTGATACATATTACTCTACGTGGTGTCACTAATATTCTGCAAACACACCGTATGCCATGATTGATGGACGGTATATTAAATAAATCGGTGAATATTACGTTTGAAATATATCATCCTATATTGTCTCCCATTTTGACGCAAGATTGATAGATTTCATTTCGGAATTCTGAACAAATATTAAACCGTTATTTCGATATTAAGATAAAACTTCTGAAGCATACTATATATATACACATATATAAAAACGATTTGAAATAGCATGTAATGTATGTTTATATCTTAAATAGCCCTGAAAAAGTCTTGCGATTGTAGATCGCCTATTATTGAAGATGATGCATTGCTAATATTTTTAGTATAAAGTGTAGGGTTTTTTGATATCGTGTATATAATTTCCTTTTTTGAATCATTTATAGCAACGATAAAAATTTAAAAGTACCTATTTTTTCTAAAAACGGTCAAATAAAAATGTTTTACTCATACAAGTGTATGGAAATACAAAGTAACAGTTCTTTTTGAAAATATTCCAAAAAGCCCTTTTTTCTAAATTTACCCGTCTGTCCTGTGACTACAGCCGATGGAAAGTATGTAGAAGGTCAAGAGTAAAAATGATGTTAATTATATAAATAAACGAAACTTACTTCAGGTACATTAAACGTTCCTAAAATTTAGTTTAACAACGATGTATATGGCGCAGAATAAACAGATAAAGAGTACGGAAGGCTCTGGAACAAGTGGAGATGAGATTAGTTAATAATATTTTGAAATACTGATTTAACATCAGTATTTCAAAATATTATTACTCGGATTTTAGTAAAATATAATACCGAACAATAGATAATTACGGATAGTATTTCAGATCGTGAAATGAGAAATTTTAATTGAATATTAGTTAAAGTACGGCTAATCCTTAACCTTCTGTAAGTTTAATCATTAGGTTCAATGATAATAAAATGTAACCCAAAATCTGTAATTTAATTATTGGCAATTTCTTTAATTATTGATAAAAATTAAAAAAATATGCTTCTTCTTGAACGCTTCAAATATTAGCGCAGAAGCGAAATGCTTTACGCTGCTGTCTTTTTTATTTCTGGTTTATCAGATGTATGACTAACTACAGAATACATTGCAAGTAAATGGAACGTTATGCCTCGGGTATTATCTATCGGCTAGCCTTCAGTCAAAAGCTTGACTGAAGTCAAGAGAAAATAAAGTAGGTGCAGTAAAAAAAAAACTGTAATAATTATATAATTTCCAATTTGTTAAAATTATTACAATTTTAAGTACTTAATATTTGATTGTATATGTTCGTCTTAATATATATGCAAACACTCACACAAATGCGTAAATAAATAAATACAAATTTAAATCCTTTCTATTGCTTGCGCGAATATTATACATTATTAAATAAAATTACTTTACGGATTTTATCGCGTTTATTTTACATTTTACCCGTCATGACGCACCGTCTGCCGTGACCACGGCCGCTGGAAAGTGTTCGAAACGTCGAGAGATTTAAAATGTAAAATAAACGCGATAAAATCCGTAAAATTATTTAATAAATTTAAATCCACTGAGAATTCACCATAACATAGGTGACGCAACATATATCAGATATTTGCGGGTGTCGTTTGAATTCTAGGTAATTCTTATTTACTTAACAAAAGATATGATAAATAGTATAATAACTGTTATCATTCTCCTTTAATGGCAGAAAACAAATGTCAACAATAGATAAAACCAAATCCCGCAAAAACCGTATTAAATCACGTAGAACAAATTAATAATTTTGTATTGGCCAGTAAATTTATTCAGGCGATGTATTTAATTAAGACTCGAACGAACCCTTTCGTTGGAGTCAGTATTTATGATACTGAAGGAGTTTTATTGCAAGTTATAACTTTGCAAGGAGATTTAAAAGCTTTAAATGTTAAATGAAAATTTCTTTAATTTTATACTATAAATACAATAATCATGAGTCCTGAGAGATGAGACATGATCAATCGAATAATTTGTTTTGGAGGCGTTTTCTATATAGTATTTATTTTAATTGCCATTTTTTGAACTTGAAAATGGACTGCAAAAGATGATGTAAGCAAATTAATACATGACAATGAAGTAATAATATACGTTTATTTCTGACAATGATAAACATCAAGCATGCTAGATGCATGAAGCTCAATTCTTTTGCCATGAGCTACAACTTCTTGTCTAATATAGATGAAACTCTAGTTCTAAGTATTGTATTATACTAATATCCTTCTAATATAATAAATACGAGTTTGTATGTAGGAAGTTATACCTTTTAACAAAAATACTTGAATATATTATTATATGTATAAGTCAGCCTCCTTGTCCTAAACCATTATGTATATTTAAATCTTTCAACTATGTAACAGAATTGGATGCGTTTTTTAAATAGATAGAGCTATATTGCAGAAGAAGGTTTTATGTATTATTTATACATTTATTATAAGAAAACGTGCATTAAATTTATATATGTTTTCCATATGGTTTACAGATATATTACATGTCTGCGTATAACAGAGCATGAGTGGATTCTTTTACAATGTAAAGAAATCAAAATAGTATATATATTCATATCATATTTTTACTAATACCATTAAATCAATTTTAGGTTTTTTCAGCATAATAATTATTTGTATTATAAAATGGATATTGCATCATGCAGTGATCATGGATACTGAAATAGTCCTAAAATGTCGGAATAAATCCATGTAAATAAAGGTTTGTAAATTAATTAGTATAATAATACGTTAATAGAATAAATAATAAGTGTACTTAAGATAGTTTCATAAGTCTATACTTCGTGGATTAGCATTTTATATATTCTGTACATACAATTTAGAAAATCATGAGCTTTTCATGTTTTAACTGGCATAGTACTTTCGTTCAACTAAACACACATTTCTATAAAATTTATACACTCAGTCGATAAGTTCCTTTTAGTAGGTAGACAGTAATATCATATTCGACATTATACTAATAAAACCTATTCTGCGCTCGGTAAATTATAAATGAGCACGTTTTAACTCGTCGAACAATTTAATAACATTATATTAGCCGATAAAATTGTTCGAGCGTTGTATTTGATTAAGCCCCTAGCGCTTTTGTTAGACCTTCTGTATTTACTAATTACGAAACCCGAAGTGTTTATTACGCCTTTATGACATTTATTATAAGTCATAATTTTTCGGTTGGATTTTCTTTGATTAATTTGAAGAAACACTAGTTACTACAACAATCAATATGGCCGTTGTTGTCTAGTGGTAGTTTACTTTTTCTTTTCAAATCGGAGGTGTGAGTTCGTACAATTACGATGAGACCTTAAGGTATCTCCACTTATAATTCGTATTAAATAACGTTTTGAATTAATTAAGAGACATAGCCAGCGTTATTATTGAGAAACAAGAAGTGACATACCATGACAAATATTATTATGTCCGATATGTTCCTTCTATTTTCAATGATAAATAATCAAAAGTTGTACCATCTGAAATTAGCACCTCTTACACGTTTCAAAGTCTGCAAAGTTTGGACACGTCGATGGCTTGGAGAAGTTTTAATAAGTTGTTGACATGCAACTTATTACATGATTTTTTCTAAGAGAATTGTATACATTGGTATGTTAAGCATGAATTTTATCGTCTGGTATATAAAATAATCTATTTTTGAATGAAGCGTCTAGTCGTTAAGGGAAATTAACTATTTTATGAATTTAGAATTGCACATTCATTTTATAGTTTATATTAGATAATTCCTTTTTCTATATAACGATAAAAAAATAAAAGGTACTTTTGTTGTACAGCCGCTTTTATTTAAAATGTATTAACATTAGTAAACTTGTATTGTCCGTGAGTTAGTTTGCATAAGATGGTATGTAATGGAGACGTAGTTGGACCTAGGTTAGGTCCTTCATAAAAGAGGACCGTCTGGAGAAGCACGAGCGCGGTGCCTATTTTAGCCGCAAATCAGTAGTGTACGAATACTTCTTCCGGATTAATCTCGTAGCTGCAGGCGCCGGTACGTAGTTGAACAAATTTCGTTCTTGTCTCCGTAATACTGCATATTTAGCTATATTTTAGATGTATTTAAGATATCCTCCGTGGCCTAGCGGTATTGGCCCTTGCTTTATAAGCCGGAGGTCGTAGTCGTTCGAGTCTAGGTAGGTTGTCTATGTCCAGCAATGGACTAACACAAGCTGATGATGATGATGATTTATTAGTTTAAAAATAAGTACTTTCAGAACTTTATCGTCTCGTTGCTAAAAAGGGGAAAGCTGTTAGGCTACTATCTACTACGATACTTAAACTAATTACCAAATTTCTTTGTATTATTTCCCACCTACTTATGAGATTAACATCCCCTCGAACAGGTCCTCGCTTTGTCGTAGCGGTGGGGCTCAGTACCTGCGGCTTGGGTCAGCCGCGGGGAAGCTAAGAGGAACCAGGCCGGCCGTAGAGGAGGCTGCTCCAAGCGGGCTAAACAAGCCCGCAATGGATGCGCATTTGGAGGGTTCGAGGGACGGGTTGCAGGAGGTAGGTGTGCCGCCCTTCCTGTCCCTCACAACCAAGGTGGAGTTGCGGAGGAAGAGGAGTGTCGGTATTCCGTAGGCCGCTCTCCCTATCCTCCGCGACTTGGCGGGGCTGCACCGCTGATGCAGTGTGGTGGTGCCGTGGGAGGAGGGGACATTCGGCATGGTGTCGTCGATCTCTCCTCCTTCTGCGGCTGAAACGGAGCTAGCGGCGGAGCTTAACACCCGGACCTCCGCTGGGGGCTAGGAGTCTTGTCCTTGCGTGGGTTGGGAACTCCTGGCTCCCATGGCCCCTGAGTAACAGACTCGGGGGAGTCTATTACCTGAATACAAGGGCCGAGACGAAGGGCAGATGGCCGTAAGGCCGAGACGGAGCTGCTCAGGTGGCTAGCGCTGGTGGGGTTGCAGGAGGGGAAGCACGTTCCTGTGACCCCACCCTAAAGGCGTCAAGAAGGAACAACGTGGTGGTTTTAGTCGGTGCGAGTCCGACATAACCCGTCTTTGCCCCCGCGACGGACGGGTATGCGAAGGCATTTCCGATAAAAAAAATGAGATAAACATGGTGAGAGGCTTTATCAAGATCTTATGTACATAGAGAGGCGTTACAATGGAACATGGCCAGAAGGAATGCTTGCAGATTTTTGCTGGTTTATTCGGCGCGAAATTCCACTTGAAAATATGAAAAGATAGTAAACCACAAAGTAAAATATTATTATTATATAATAAACACTATGCTACGATACGTTATCGTAATATAATATGTTTTTGCGTGATTTGTATTCAAAAATTATTATAAAAAAATAATGTTTGATTACAATATAACATTACAGTATATAAAGATTTAAACCTCATTATCATTTTGGATTCAAATTTTCCTTCTAGGGAGCTGAAGGAATATGAGGGTGCCATAGGTATAAAATTCAAAAAAATTCTTACCCCACCTAATTAAATTATTCTTGTTGTTTTTGCATAAATGGAATTAATCTCTAGAAAAACGCGATTAAAAGTCGTACTGAGTATATGTTTTTCGTTCTTCGTAGATTCAGCATTTTAACAGTCATGGCACAAAGAGTTTTAAAGGTGTCACTAAATCAACGCTATTTAACGTTACATGACTGAGCTGTAATAAAAAAAAAGATGTAATATTTAACAAATTCTAATGTGAATAAAATTTATGTGATAGAAAATTTTTGATACATTGTATAAGACAAAAAGTACTATTAAATTAATAATAATAATTCATAGTTATGTGGTTAAAGTCAATTTTTTTTGGAATACTAGTTTTTAGTGTACAAAGTACAAAAAATCCATGTTTGGGAAAAAAATATTATGATATATGATAGATAATGAAGATATATGACAGATAATGAGATAGTTTACTATCAAGATTATCTGCTACAACAAACTTTTTAATTTTAACTTTTAATTCTTTGCGTTTTGATTCTATATAGCAAATTTCAACTAAAAAAATATTTATGTATAGGATATAAAAATTGTTTTTAACGTACTTATTGAATGGAAAACTCTTTGTTAAACATTTTTGTACTGTTATTATTAAATAATTTGTTCTTAAGGCAACAACTAATTTTATCAATGAAAAAAGTCCACCTTACTGAAGCTCTTATTACATGGTAAATGTAAGAAATATTGTTTTGTTATTATTGTGTAAGTTAAAGGCAGTAGGAGTTAGCACAAGTAGATAGCACTTCTCGGAAATCGATTCCATTTTACAACAAATTTATGAAGTTATTTTTTAGTACGGCTTAAAAGGAATAGAATAAAAAAAAAATATTAACATAGTTTTCATAATTTATTGACGTATAACGATTTACCATTTTTTAAACTGTTACAAGCATAAAAAATCAAGAAAATGGTAGCGCATACTAAAAAGTTTCAAGTTATTATGATAGTCCAGAAGTTATAACAAGGTGCTGTTGACCCGATACTTGTCCTACTCGTATATATGACGATGTTCATCAATAACTTGTTAATGTTACTGCTTAGAACAAGATACTTCACCGTAGTTACTTTGTTTTAAATAAAGTTCCGCAACAATTCTCTTCTGAGTGACACAAACTAAATAAAATGAATTGTAACAGATAGCATATCTTTGTTATTTCTATTACTTAATCTATCCACTTATGTTCGCGCGCATTTCTATGTCGCCTAACACAGCCGCAAATTGGTTACGCAATAATCTTCCTTCCCTTTCTTACTATACCGTTCCTTTCGCCTGCCTTCCTTTTTCTTTAATTTTTCCTCATCTCCGAAGAAAGGAGGGTAAATGAAAATACTTCGTACGCGGACGGTGCCCGCGCCGCTGAGTCGGACAATTGCCTTCGGGAGTTCCTACGCAGCGCATCATATTTTAAAGTCACGCGACGCGAATGGCCAACGCTCCGTTCTAATAGTTTTAAGTTTACCGCGAACCCCAACCGCATCAACGAAGACGCCTGCAGCTGTGCCGCCATCAGACGAGGTATTTATCCTTCCTTTTATCGCATTTCCAATCCGGCTTCATAACCACGTTGTCCGAGCCGGATTACGCAAATGGTCTTTCGAACCGCATCCTCGCTTCTGGTCCTTAAATAGGATCTACCATATCGCCGTCACTCGAGCTAGTTGGTCCAATCAAATTGGCTGACGAAACTTGAGTGACCACGCGCCCGCGCAACCAACAAAAGACATCGGCTTTTTACACACTTCCAATAAGACGTACTCACACAGTTCGGTGAGTATGTCATTTTTTATTCTATTCATTCTTTTACATGGCTATAGTATGGTTATTCACATCTGAATACAGATATGCTGCAAGTTCAAAACTATCATATATACGAGTATTTGTTTTTTTCTCGTACCGTGCCCATAATGATAATTATCCCAATTATCTAATAGAGATAATTATTATTTATTATTATTATTTTATTGTATACGCAGGCAGATGAGCAGTTGGGCCACGTGATGGGAAGTGGTCACCAACGCGACATCGGCAATACTAGTGGTATCACCAATGCGCTGCCTACCGTGAGACATAGGGTGTTAAGTCTCCTTTACCTAGAAAATACACTGGCTACGGTGCCCTACAGACCGGAACACAGCACTATTTTCACACTACTACTTTATGGCAGAAATAGGTACCGCGGTGGTACTAACCCAGACGGTCCCCTGCAAAAAGGAGACCTACCACCAATATAGCATGTGCTCCTTTTTGACGTATTGTTGAGTTTATCGGAAATATATGTTGTGTTTTATATATTTGTACTAAAACGCTACATACATGTCACAATGATTGGCTATATCTTGACAGAAATTTAAACCAAGGTGTTTCTTATCTAGATTGCAGGCCTTGTAGAAATTTTGTTTTGCGTCGGATATCTGAGATTGATTATTTAATAAACAAAATGTGGTACAGGCCTTGCAGGTTATAGTACATAATTTTATGAATTTTTACGCATATATGTTTGAAATATCTACCAGAAATATATATAATTGGTTTAATACAATATTTGCAGATAGTTTGTAATATCATAATATCATATTGGGCTATTAAATCCTTTTCTGAACTCGAATCGTAAACAAGCTCGTTTTAACTCGTCGAACAATTTAATAACATTGTATTAGCTGATAAAATTGTTCGGGCGTTGTATTTAATTAAGCCCCGAGCGCTTTTGTTAGACCTTCTGTATTTACGAAGCCCGAAGAGTTTTATTACGCATTCATGACTTTGCTTATATACTATAATTTTTGGGTTTGATTTGACAGCATTTAATTAAATTCTAATAACACTCGAGATTATTTTTTTCTATTTTCTGATTGAATTTAAGATACAAAAGACAGTGGAAATTTAAGCTTTAGTGAACTAGCAGTATCTGCTATTACTTTTCGCCAATGGTCGTGTTCGAAACTGCAAGAAATCGACTATGATAAAGGATATAAATATATTATCCTATAAATATATCTACTCCCATAGCAAGTTAGAAAAAATTACCTTGTTTTCGAAAGTTAATCTAATAATTGCTTTGGTCGACTGCCGACTACCCGATTAGTTAGTAATTAACAGGCCGACTTATCGACTAATCCGATTACGGTTTCGGAGATTTCCTTGACACTTCGGCGACTTATAACTGATTCATAATTTGTTTTATTTACAATACATAAGCTTAAAGCTTATAAGATAGAAGAATAAAAAGGGCAGTCGAAGACATGTACCACGACATGTCAAAAGTCTCACACAACATCAATAAGGTGATTCGTGCATACGAGGTGTGTTCAAAAAGTGTCGCGAATTTTGAATTTTCGCGGGTTACGTATATTCGAATTTCGATTTTTTTGTGGCGTTATGTTGGTACTCATGTCTCTCACTTATGCCGACACTTAATTGTGGACAGCTGCTTTGCTTGCACGTGTTTTGGCTCGTCTTCCATTTTTACCTATTCAAAAAAATGGATCGAAGATCCTGTGTCAAATTTTGTGAGAAAAACGAAATTAAGTGCGCGGTCGCATGTTGACTCCGGCATACGGAGAAGCTACCTTGGACCGAAGCAACGTTTATCGGTGTAGAAAATGTTCTCAGAAGGCCGAGAAGATGTGAACGACGATGTGCGTGCCGTACGCCCGAGCAAGTGCTCAACAACAGACGAAAAAATTAATGAAGTGGAGAAAATGATATTCTCCCAATCGTCGAATCACCGTTAAAGAAGTTCCTGAGGACCTAAATATATCGATTGGCTTGTGCCATTCGATTTTTATCAATGATTTGGGCATAAGACGGGTCACCGCTAAATTCGTACCAATATTGCTAAATTGCGACCAAAAACAGCATCGCATGAATATTGCTAATGAGTTATTAAACTCTGTCCGAGACGACTCAAATTTGCTCCAGAGGGTCAGAACTGGTAACGAATTTTGGATTTATAGTTATGACGTGGAAACCAAAGCGATCAATCATCTCAATGGAAGCTGCCGCACGAACCGAGACCGAAAAAAGCGCGCCAAGTTCGGTCGAATGTGCAAGTTTTGCTAACAGTTTTCCTCGATTACAGGGGCATGGCTCATCATAAGTTCTTGCCAGAGGGAAGAACGGTCAATAAGGAATATTACCTGCAAGTTATGCGCAATTTGCGCGAAGCAATCCGTAAGAAACCGGGATTTGTGGAAGAACAAAAATTGGCTTTTGCACCACGATAACGCCATCGGCTCACACATCGTTGCTTGTGCGCGACTTTTCGGCCAAAAACAGCACACTAATGATGCCGCAGCCACCGTAGTCCCCTGATCTGGCCCCCTGTGATTTTTTCTTGTTCCCTAAACTGAAGAGGCCCACGAAAGGATGACGTTACGCTACGCTTGACGAGATAAAGACGCATCGAAGGAGGAGCTGAACAATGATGCTTCGAAGATTGAAAAAACCGTTGGCACAAGTGTATTATATCTCATGGGGATTACTTTGAAGGGGAAAAAATAGATATTCATGAATAAATAAATAATTTTTTAAAAAACACAAAATTTGCGATACTTTTTGAACACACCTCGTATACTGGTTTTTCTGTCAGAAAAATCCGAATGCCAAAACGTGAACTACTTACTTTGACAAATATAATGTTTGACTCTAGGTTAATACATAAAATAAAGATGTCCTACCCATATTGATGTCAAGAGGGCACAATTGTCAATTTTCTACGAAAAGGCGGAACTAAACACTCATTGATTTCTACATCACGCGATATCCCTAGTTAATTATCTAAGTCTGTTGCACTATTTGACACAGACTTGATGAATATGATTATAATGATATTATAAACAGTCAAAGCACTGAACCTAGTGGAATACTGGCATTTATGCTCATGGTCTCGGGGTAACAGCCATCGACAACGACTCGGATGCTCCGACAATCAGATAAACCTAGCGATCAACTTACACAGTCCGTGGGGAATTCCATAGAAGGGTTTCCGTAAAAGAGCTCTGAGCTGAGAGCCAGACGGGAAAATACCCGGCTTTCCAACCTAACGATCGGCACACAGCAAAGTTGTTTGGCGGCAGACTCTAGTTACAGGGCGGTTGCTAGCCAGTAGGACCGAGGCCTACCAGGAAGAAACTCTTTTTTGTTTCCTGGTTCTCTAATCTTCTTTTTTAAAACCATTCCACCCCCATAAGGATTTTTTAGATAGATTTTTACATAACTTTAGCTTACATTGCAATGGTAGGAAGTGTGCATATTTCACTTCATAGTGGAAATAGTTATGATCATGTAGGGCCATATAATTGAATTTTAAATCAATGTAAACATTTTTAACCTCCTATTGTACAAGTTAGTGTATATTTATACAATCGGCGTAGATACGTCGAAAGCGGCGTATGTTTGCTTCGTACACTCGTATAAAATATTCGAGGCATGAGGCTTTAGAGGCTTGCACAGCCGCCGGTTCCCAGTTGAACAAATGTTTTCCTTGTCTCAATCATACGTGATAAACAGTTCGTTTACGAATGCATACATACTGCTTTGTTTTGAATACTTTTTGCATATCTCGTTCACATTTATAACCTAATCTAAATTTTATTTTATTTAGTAAAAAATAAATACGACTAAATGGACTTTTACAAAATTGGTACCAAAGCGGGGTTAAAAAAAATCTAAATCAAAAAGCCTTTAAAAAGTTTGAATATTGATGAGTCACTTGGTTTCTATATTAAGTTCTGCATATGTCTTTATATATTAATAAACATATATTAATTATTAAATGGTTAAAGCACCAGCCGCCTTTTATGAGGTTCAATTCAGATTTATTTTAAGCCAATATAATATTTGAGCCAAAGAGTGTTTTAGTTAATGTAGTGATGGACTAATCAGTATTAATTGAAATTTCTTTACAAAATGCTTTTCATTCAAAATTTTACGGTGCTTTATCATCAATTAGTTTCGTTCACTAGTTTGTAATGTATACATATAGTAATTAATATTAAATATTTAAAAAAATCTTACAGCTTTATAACACTATATCCCCTGATATGTAAGGGTCACGTTTAAAATATGATTGAAATAGATTTTAATAATAATCGAATGCGTTAACAGTAATTTATGAAAAAATAAATGCTATAAACATACTTCGTAGGAATCGACTAAACCAAATAAAACCACTCGATCGATTTATTAATACAAAAATAGTGGACCCATTGGAAAGCCAGGATAAATTGCTAGTCCTTATACTGAATATTATAATCATTATCAGAATGAACAAATAATAAGATTCGATTAAAAAACATTAAATACGAGTTACTTAATACTTATAGTTAGTAATTTTATCTAATAATGTACTGTATTTGTAGTCATAAAAGTATATGTATGAAGTGGTGGAACTGGGTAAGTAGTTATGTAACACAAAATGTCATGTCGAAAATATTTTTGAAAAAAAAACCTTATATTTTTGTACATATAGCCACGGAAAACTAAAGTCAGATGTTCTAATAATTTCACTATATCTTAAATGGAATGCTAACAAGAAAACAAAGTTAAGGTAAACACTGGTAGTACAGCGTATTGTGTGATATTGCGGTGTTTGTAAAGACATTTAAGAACGCGGTTAACGCAATCATCAAAGTAATTTATACAGAGTTGTATTTGCTCTATCAATTTTGATTTTGATAAAAAAAATCTATTCGAATAATGTAAATATTCGTTTTTTTATTGGCTACGCAGGCAGACGAGCAGTCGAGTTATCTGATGGGAAGTGACCACCGACGCCTATATACGTGTAAACAACAGTGGTATTATCAACACAGCCGCCTAACATTAGACGTAGGATGTTAAGTCTCGTTTACCCAGCAAATACGCTGGCTACGGTGCCCTTCAAACTGAAACACAGTAGTGCTTTAACACTACTGCTTTGCGGCAAAAATAGGCACCGCGGTAGTACCAACACAGATGGTCCCCTGTAAAAAGGGGACCTACCACCAGGAATTAAACTGAAACGGTTAAATTACGGACTCAATAAGTCATATCACTGTTTGCAGAACGATTTGTTTGTTCTTTTAAACTGGAATTTGGTTTTCTTTTTTGATAAAAAGTATCAAGTACAAGGTCTATGCAAAGTAAATTATATTTTTAATATGCGAATGGTACTTCCGCTCCAATAAGAAGTTACTAGTAAATTACAGAGAAATATCCGTATCCAGAGACTTACATAACTGTGCCGAACTACAGTACATAACCCAACGGCTGGACACTGGTTGTAAATTAGGCCCGCCGGGACTATTAGCAGTCGGTGACAACCTCATGCTCGATCCGTCTTATCCAAAATTCAATAGCAATTTGAATTTAAATTCAATGGTAAAATAATCGAAAGCGATATATTTTAAAACACTGTATGACATCACTTTTCAGATCATCAATGCATCATCATCATCATCAGCCTGGGTCAGTCCACTGCTGTACATAAGCCTTCCCTAATGCACGCCACAGCTTCCGATCTTCGGCTATTCTCCAGCCCACACTGGCCACATTGCGAATGTCATCACTCGATCTTGCCGCAGGGTGTCGCGTACACTACGTTTGCCGAGGCTCGGTCTCCACTCCAGAACTTTTCGACTCCAGCGGTCAATCATCATCAATTAGTTCGACATTAAATTATATTAATTTATTTGATGTAACGATAGTAATATTAATAGTCACTTATCATTTAGCGTGTTTATTTGTTAATTAAAGTTGCTTAATGCATAATATTGTTTTCCCTACATGCAATAAAAGTAAGAATAAACCTTTAAGGTCATTGCGAACTTAAATACTTACTACAGCTGAATTGTTTTAATGCTCTAAGCTGAATTTTTTGATAGTGTTTCTGTTGTCCGTATTAACAAAACGAGCAGGTATTTACTTTGACCAAAAAGCACTTAGCTGTTAACAAAGTAACCAGTGCATAATTTATGATTGCGGTGAATGCAATTAGCAAAACAATATATCAAAGCCCTGTTTGTTTCCTCTTAATCCTACCCAACGCTCGTGAACGCGGTTAGAAGATTTTGGAACTAACGCGTGTGTGTCGTTAGGTACGCCTGAAATAAAAACATGAGTTAATCAAATTATAATGTTTTAATTATTTGAAAAACAGTTTTAACGATTTTTAATACTAGCCGCAAAATTTGACAAATTTTGTAATAAAAGTATGACCAACTTCTTACAGCGTATTACTATTTTACGTAATATAAGCAGGTATCAAAGTGCTCACTGCATGAAATTGCAGCGTCTTTTCTGCCACCACATAATAAATCTCTGATAACTTTTAAGGTAGTAATTTCATCAAAACATCGTCTACGACATTAGATGTACGTAGAATGGAATTTTTCTTTTAATGCAACAACTGTAATGTGAAATTAAATTGTATTATTATATTTAATAAGCTTTAAATGTGCCTGATTGCAGTATCTAAAACTGTTTACATTATAAGCTTATAACTTAGTTATATGCTATTGCAGATTTTATTGTAGACCAATTTAAGAAGTATAATTATGTTATTCATACTTTATGTCTCCATTTTACGGTTTTGGCAGCATTAGTAATGTAATCGCATGAGGTTTGGATTTTGACTGTAGTAAGTTTTTCAATTATCTATTAAAGTACTTATGACAAAATTATATTAATAATTATATTTCGTGATACTTTTATAATTTTTAATGGATATAAATATAAAATGGCCCTATACAAGACATCAAACATTTGGATTTGTAGTGTATAAAAAGTATCTCTTTAAATTTCTCTTATTCTCTCAAATTTGCAATTTAGAATTTACTAGCGATCCGCCCTGCTTGATGAAAGCTATACTGATGAAAAATATACCTACAATATGTGGCATAAGCAGTTAGACATATCTTCCTCTTCAATCAATCTATCTATTAAAAAACCGCATCCAAACCCAGTTGGTAGCTTAAAAGATGTAAGCATACATAGGCACGAAGGACGGAGAAAGGACTTTTGTTTTATACTATGTATTGATATGTCTGGGCATATTAAGTCATTATACAAATCTATATGATACTACTGTAGGCTAGCTAAATCAAATTGAATCAAGGGTTAAGCGATGACCAGGCGATTTTCTTAAGAAGAATTTGTAGTAGCTGAACTGTTTCTTTATCTAAATATCTATTTATAGTGTTTATGCTTTGCAGTTATATCCAGTACAGGTCTGGACGACGAAGTTAACCAAAGGTAGGTGTGCGTCGACGTTGGGTCCTGTTCAATCGATATAACAGTGTGATTGTGTGAATAGTAGAGAATAAAAATTGATGTATTGTATATAACAAAAATAATAACCACTATTACTGTATCATAAGTACTCGAATACTAAGATCTCCTGTCCCTTATCAAAATTCTGCAAGTAAATTAATTTTTTCTGGCTTTGTTTTGAAGTCACTTTTTGTCTCATTCGTCTATCTACATCTAACTCCTCACTATATCTCAATAGGCTACATTTAAGTGATTTACCAGGTCTCGCACGCTTAATCGCTTCATATATACTACTATATGTATACTACATACTGGTATAAAAGAATGTAAAAAGAATAAAAGGTTCCAAATAACATGGTTAGTTTTCATCCGTATAAATTTATTTGCGTATGACTCACTCAAATCCCTTTAGCGCTGGACATCGTAAGTACTGTCCAAACTACAGTCGAAGCGTTAAAAACGTTTAAGCGACGATTAAACTGTGAGAGTCATATTTATTAAGCTACATCCCCTTTATTACGGTCCCTTTTGTACACGCTGTTTTGTAAAGCGATACTTTTATTTGAATCACTGTTATCAACTCGTAAACAATCGAAGGATTGTTGCTTGACCCATCTTTTTGCATAAAATTGTCCGCGGTAGTCTTACGTGACGGTTCCGTTTAAAATACCCTAGAACGCAAATTAAAAGATTTTTTAAAGTTCCTAAATTTCGAACAAATCTGGGACTGCATCAAACTTTCGAGAATTTTTAGCAATTACAATCGCATATCTTTCAAAGGGTCAAATTTGGATATTTTTAGTGAATTACAAAAAAAAATTAAATAGAAATTACAATAAAAAAGAAATCTCTTCTCGAGGAAAGTTAAGTATTGAATTCTTGTGAACATTGCCATTTTACCATACTAGTTCATAGTAATAGTTTCTATGTTTGTTACTAAATTTTTTGTTTACCTCTTGTATCAAAAATGTTGTGTAAACCTATAATATAAGGATAACATACAGATGTTAATAATGTGTTTGTGTAAAGGTAACTATATTTTGTGCTTTTGGTGTACCTTAGTAAATAAATAAATAAATAAACACTCTGATATGTTACTTCATTTGTCTACATCTGCCATGTATCATTTATTTATAATCCATGCGCATCTTGTAATATTAAAGACAGTGAAGCAGCAGGTACTAATGTCTATATTCTGAAGTAAAGAAGAATTTAAAAGGATCCGAAGGCCCTTACATCTATAAACAAAAAAGCTTATATCATGTATTTTTTAATCTTTTCTCCGTCTAGGGATAAAAGCACAAAATAACATTGTTATTGAGTCTGCGTATGCAAATTTTTCTTAGCGTAACATAGGCAAACTAATTATAATATTTCGGTAAAAAAATAACGAGACTTTTAACGGCATCACAAAGCTACAGCAAATAGTAATGTACTTCTAACGAGTGAAAAAGGTACACTTACGTAAATATTTGCTGGAATATTACGTAACTTTGTTATTTACAAAGCTCAATTATGAAATAATATTTATGTCTTAAAGCTAGAATACGATATTCTAACATGAAATAGTGATCCTTACGCTATCCCTAAAGATGGAAGGACCTCCGTCGTCCTTTGACGAAGTAAAGCAAGAATGTCTAATAAATGTTATATTGCTGTTAACAAAATGCATCTTACGGCTACGCCCAAATTAACGTGTTCTGAGCCTCAATATCAAGGAATGGCCGGACCACTAATATGACGTCGTATATTGTGAAATAGCGGCTTTATTGCCCAAGTGTATCGACAGACCATCAATGTGCAAATTGAAGGATGAAAGTACTAGATGTACGAAACAAATTTTTATATGCAGTTATAGATTTTTAAACAAACGTTCACTTAAGAAGAATATCGTAGAAATTGTTTTTGAACTGAAATTACGGTACTTAAGATTGTGATGATTTTATTTTGGATTATGCAAAATTAAATAATTTGGAAGGCATTTTTGTACAGAGAGTGCAAGTAATCATGGTCTAGTAATTTGACAAATTTTGTAATAAAAGTATGACCGACTTCTCACAGCGTATTACTATTTTACATAATATAAGCAGATATCAAAGTGCTCACTGCACGAAATTGCAGCGTCTTTTCTGCCACCACATTATAAATCTCCGATAACTTTTAAGGTAGTCATTTCATCAAAATATTGTCGAACGACGTTATATGTACGTGGAATGGAATTTTTCTTTTAATGCAACAACTGTAATGTGAAATTAAATTGTATTATTATATTTAATAAGCTTTAAATGTGCCTGATTGCAGTATCCAAAACTGTTTACAATATAATGCTTATCGTGCGTTATTCTTAAAACATAGATATATGCTATTGCAGATTTTATTGTAGACCAATTTAAGAAGTATTCATACTTTATGTCTCTATTTTACGGTTTTGGCAGCGTTTGTAAGGTAATCGCATGAGGTTTGGATTTTGACGCAGAAGTTTTTTCAATTATCTTTTAAAGTACTTATGACAAAATTATTTAAAAAAAAGGAATGTACAAAATCGGAGCACCAGGAGTGGAGCAACGAGGTAACATACAAAAAAACACATACGATCCGAATTGAGCGCCTTCTACTTTTGGGAAGTCGGTCAAAACAATTTGTAGAAAAATAAACAGACTTCCATTCCACCGTTTCAAATTATATTTCGTGATACTTTTATAATTTTTAATGGACGTAACATAAAATGGCCCTATACAAGACATCAAACATTTGGATTTGTATGTATAAAAAGTATCTCTTACTAATTAACTTGCAATTTGATTTCAAGTGAATAAATTTGCAATTTAGAATTTACTAGCGATCCGCCCCGCTTCGTACGGGAGCTATACTGATAAAAAATATACCTACAATATAAGGCATGGGTTAGACATCTTCCTCTTCAATCAATCTATCTATTAAAAAAACCGCATCCAAACCCGTTGCGTAGCTTGAAAGATGTAAGCATACATAGGCATGAAGGGACAGAGAAAGCGACTTTGTTTTATACTATGTATTGATATGTCTGGGCATATAAAGTCATTATACAAATCTATATGATACTACTGTAGGCTAGCTAAATCAAATTGAGTCAAGGGTTAAGCGATGACAAGGTGATTTTCTTAAGAAAAATTTGCAGTAGCTGAACTGTTTCTTTTTGCAGTTATAGCAGTTATATCCAGTACAGGTCTGGACGACGGAGTTAACCAAAGGTAGATGTGCGTTGACGTTGGATCCTGTTCAATCAACATAAGCGACGCGTAACAGTGTGATTGTGCGAATAGTAGAGTAATAAAAAAATTGATGAATTGTATATAACAAAAATAATAACCACTATTACTGTATCGTAAGTACTCGAATACTAAGATCTCCTGTCCCTTATCAAAATTCTGCAAGTAAATTAATTTTTTTTCTGGCTTTGTTTTGTAGTCACAATTTTTTGTCTCATTCAACTATCTACATCTAACTCCTCATTATTGCTCAATAGGCTACATTTAAGTGATTTACCAGGTCTAATTTTTTTTTATTTCTTATTTACTTATTTTATACTACTTATATTACTTATTTACCAGGATTAATCACTTACATATATACTACAATATGTATTATATTATACTTATATAAAAGAATGTAAAAAGAATAAAAGGTTCCAAATAACATGGTTAGTTTTCATCCGTATAAATTTATTTCGCGTATGACCACTCAAATCCCTTTAGCGCTGGACATCGTAAAGTACTGTCCAAACGACAGTCGAAGCGTTAAAAAACGTTTAAGCGGACGATTAAACTGTTGAGAGTCGTATTTTATTAAGCTACATCCCTTTTATTACGGTCCCTTTTGTACACGCTAACCAAAGCGATACTTTTATTTGAATCACTGTTATCAACTCGTAAACAATCGAAGGATTGTTGCTGACCTATCTTTTTTGCATAAAATTGTCCGCGGTAGTATTACGTGTCGTTTCCGTTTAAATACCCTAGAACGCAAATTCAAAGATTTTTTAAAGTTCCTAAATTTCGAAAAAATCTGGGACTGCATCAACATTTCAAGAATTTTTAGCAATTACTATCGCATATCTTTCAAAGAGTCAAATTTGGATATCTTTAGTGAATTATTAAAAAAATTTAATTCTATTATTAAATAAAATGACTTTACGAATTTTATCGCGTTTATTTTACATTTTTAAATTCCCGACGTTTCGAACACTTTCCAGCGGCCGTGGTTACGGGGTAGACTCTACCCCGTTTTTATAGAAAGGAGTTAATTTAACTGTCACTTATCGTAATAATTATTCTCACTTTTTGTAGAAAATTGAGTATAAAGATAACCTGGTAAGTAATTGGCCCTGTCCTTTACATTCAAAATTTTAAACTTCAGACTTCTGCTAGGGACTTTGAGACCATTTAATGTGTCTAAGTGCTAGTTATCTCTAAATAATAAAGATGATGTGAGAGTAATGTAACCATAATGACAAAAAAATCTCACTTTTAACATATCGATTTCTGATTTATTAATCATCGGGTTTATAACAAAGCGATGTATATCCAGACACGATTTGAGTAAACTTTGGTTATTAATTAACATAACATAATGATATTGCTAATTAATCTAAAACACATTTTTGGAACTAATACGAGCTCTTCGTTGGGTGCGCCTGGGTTTTATTATTTATGATACTCATTAAATTTGACGTTTACTCGGCATTTGTGTGAGCTGTTAATTCTATAGATCCTAGAAAAACCTGAAGGGAAAATTAAAAATTTTGGCTAACGTAATAGAAAAATTAAAACCTGTGTTAATAAAATTTTAATGAGAGTTGGGAATCCTTTTACTGGACAAAACATTACAGTAATTAAAAGTTTTATCCATTTTAATTTTCATGTAGCATTTCTACGATCAGTAGTATATTTATAATGTTTTAATTATTAAAAAAAAAAACAGTTTTAAAGCTTTTTTAATATTGAAAATATTTATCAAATTTTAACAAAAAAATATGACCAACTTCTAACAGCGTATTACTATATTCTATTTTACGTAATTTAAGCAGGTAAAAGAAGGTGCATATTCTGCCACCACATTTTAAATCGCTGATAACTTTTAAAGTATTCATTTCATTAACATATCGTCTATGACATTATATGTAAATAGAATGAAATTTTTCTTTTAATGCAACAACTCTACTGTGAACTGAAATTGTATTATTATATTTAATAAGCTTTAAATGTGCCCGATTGCAGTATCTAATACTGTTTACATTTTAAAGCTTATCGTGCGGTGTTCTTAAAACATAGATATATGCTATTGCGGATTTTATTGTAGACCAATTCAAGAAGTACAATTATGTAATTCATTCTTTACGTCTATCTTTTACGGTTTTGGTAGCGTTTGTAATTTAATGGCATAAAATTTTGATTTTTGACGTAGAATTGTTTTACTTTTCAGAGAAAGCTACTTTGTTTTATACCATGTAATGATATGTCTGGGCATATCAAGTCATTACACAAATCTACGTGGTACTACTGGAGGCTAGTTAAATTAAATTGAATCAATAATAAATGATAATATGGTGATTGTCTTAAGAAAAATGATTAGTAGCTAAACTGATTGTTTATGTAAATATCTATTTAATAGTGTTTTTGCTTTGCAGTGCACATATGCAGTACCAGTCTGGACGACGAAGTTAACCACACGGATACGTGCGTCTACGTTGGGCCCTGTTTTATCGATATAAACGACGCGTAACAGTGTTTTTGTGTAAATGGTAAAGAAATAAAAAAATATTAATGTATGTAAATATGAAATAAAAATTATTAGCACTATTACTGTATTATAAGTATTCGACGTACTAAGATCTCTAGCCCCTTAACAAAATTTTTCAAGTAAATTAATTATTTTTCTGACATTAATTTACCCCTATTTATTTGCAGTCACTCCATTTTGTCTCATTCGTACTATCTGCAACTAACTCCTCATTATTACTCCATCGGCTTCATTTAAATGCTTTTCCAGCGTATCGCCAATAACTCACAGGTATATTACTAAAGCCATTTCTTTAATATTTTTTACCACTCTATGCCAATTATCTTTTATTGCTAATACCGTAGCAAGTTACGTCAAAATAACAGTTGACAATGTTAAATCTCGGTCATTAAATTTATCAGACCTCTATTAACTCTACTAATGAAGTTATACTGTTTTCGTTTGTGTTCAATTTTAAAATAACGATTACAGCGATTTTCACGTCTAAGTCTGCTAAAACAGTAATATGCGTTAACTTATATTATCATATATTGTACACTAATATATAAGTAAATTTCTAGATGTATGCACTGAAATGTTATAGTAAAATAGTCGCTTAAATACCTGCGTTAAATACCTAAAAATTACGTCCTTGCTCTTCCGTCAGAACTCATTCAAAAAAAATTATTAAATCTCTGAACATTATTAAACATTATTAAAAGAAAAAAAAGCGTATTTTAGCGTGAAAAGAATAAAAACTTCCAAATAACAGGGTTAGTTTTCATCCGTATAAATTTATTTCGCGTATGACCACTCAAATCCCTTTAGCACTGGACATCGTAAAGTACTGTCCAAACGACAGTCGAAGCGTTAAAAAACGTTTAAGCGGACGATTAAACTGTTGAGAGTCGTATTTTATTAAGCTACATCCCTTTTATTACGGTCCCTTTTGTACACGCTAACCAAAGCGATACTTTTATTTGAATCACTGTTATCAACTCGTGTTGACTTCGATGTGATATTCCATTTGTTAACATCTGATATGTATCGTTTGTTTATAATACATGTAACATCTTGTAACATTAAAGACGCCGACTCAGCTGAATGTAATGTATATATTTAGATATAAAGAAAGCCTACAGTTATTTTCGAGGATTGAAAAGTATCCGAAGGTCCTCTTATCAATAAACAAAAGAACTCATATCATTTATGTTTTCATCTTTTCTCCGCCTAGTCATTAATAGCACAAAATGCATTATTATTGAGTTGATTGATTGATAAGTAACTTTTCTTTGCTTAACTTGATAAATAAATATTTTATTTCATTAAAAAAATAACGCTACCTTAAACACATTAGAATACTGTAGCAAATAGTAGAGTACTTGTAACGAGTGAAAAAGGTACGCCCACATAGATTTCTGCTCGAATATTACGTAATTCTGTTATTTATAAAGCTCAATTATGAAATAATATTTATATCTAAAAGCTAAAATATAATATTCTAACAAGATTATCGAAGCCAGTTAGATGAAATAGTGATCCTTACGCTATCCCTAAATATGGAAGGACCTCCGTCATCCTTTGACGAAGTAGAGCAAGAATGTCTAATAAATGTTATATTGCTGTTCACAAAATTGCATCTTACGGCTACGTCCAAAGTTAACTTGTTCTGAGCCTCAATATTAAGGAATGGCCGGACCACGAATATGACGTTGTATATTGTGAAATAGCTACCGGCTTTATTGCCCAAGTGTATTTACGGAACATCAATGTGCAAATTAAAGGGTAAAACTATGTACTACGTTTACGATATTACATGTGATTATAGATTTTAAACAAACGTTCACTTGAGAACATAATTGTAGAAAATGTTTTTGAACTGAAATAACGGTAGTTAGGTTTATGAAGATTTTGATTTTGAATACGGCAAATTAAACGATTTCGAGGATATTTTTGACAAATATTGTTATTAATTATCGTCTCACAATGTGCATTAAATATAAATAGTACTTTAAATGAACATCAGACGACGACGTCTTAATTCGCTTCACGAAATTAATGAAGTAGCGTATAATTGAATTACTTACTAGGAATTATATTAAATAGGAAGAAATTTCTTTCAGATAATTAAGAAGATATTAGATACATGGCTACCAAATTACGTTTCTTACATCAATTAATTTGATATTAATTCGTTAATCTATTTTATGAAACTAAAGAATTTTTTATTGATAACTTATCATTAACATTTACGTTTTTTATCAAAGTTATCTGATTAATACTTAAACTTATTGTATTTTAAAAAATTATAAACCTTAACGTTAATGCGTACTTAAATCTAAGCTGAACCTGAAATAAATATACGTTCCTAAAGTTCAATCTTTATACGTGATTTATTTACTTGTCACGTTGTTTGTCCGCGATGTACTCCAAAACTACTTTACCAATTTAAAATAAAGTATCACACAATGTACAGTTTATTCCAACTTGAAAGATAGAACAGCTTACATCTTAATTTATAGTCGCAATATAGTTTTACTGCGATTTATTTTTCTATTTTATTTTTGATTGGCAACATTTTGTTTGCTTCAAAACGATAGTGACAACTTGCGATATTTATTGATTGCGTTGTGTGTGTCAATAGGTGACGCTGTTTAATAGCGTAATCTTTTCGTTGATAATAAATTAGTTTTGGTCATTTAATTTTATAATATTTATTATATATTGTTAACAACAAAAATACAACTTCATGACGCCGTAATTTATACCAGGCCATTAAAAAAGAAAAAAATAATGAATAAAATAGGTTCCTAACATGCGTGTAAAATTATAAATTGTATAATTGTTACAGACCAAATTAGATAAAATGGATGTTGTATACTATATGAAGGAAATATTTTAATAATATATTCAATGGCGGATACGATTGAAGGTACTGTAAATACTCGTTATTTATTATTTCATACGATACTTGTTTCCGTACGCTTGCGAGGAATGTAATCAACTTTTCTTCTATTTTTAACAACCATGCAAATAAACAGTTAAAATAATGTTTTTAGTGGTAGTGCTCCATATCCATAAAAATATATAACATTTTTAAAAAATTAAAATTAAAAACCAATAACAATTTTTAAAACTGACTCTTTTGTATAGAATTTTGCACCATATCATCAAAAGGAACATTTTGGTTAATCGTCTTCAGCCTGTCCACTTTAAATACCAATCCTATCGATTTTTATGCATAGTGATATTTTTTCATTGTATTCAGGTGTAACGGTAGCATCATCGAGGGCACTGTGTTTTTGCATATTATCAAAATATTGCAAAAGACATTTATCTAATAAAAAATGGTGGTCCTCATGACTGATATTCTCTCTCCGTTTATCTTAAGCCCTTAAATTGTTCATTACCATATAAAATAAGTAAACCCTAGCCGCAAAAACGCGTGGCAGGGTCTACTAGTGTGTATATATATATTTTGATAGTGTATCTGTGATCCGTATTTATAACACGAACAAGCATTTACTATGACCAATAAGCACTAAGTTGTTAACATAGTAACGAGTGCATAATTTATTATTGCGGTGAATGCAATTAGCAAAACAATATATAAAAAACCCTGTTTGTTTCCTCTTAATCCTACCCAACGCTCGTGAATGCGGTTATAAGATTTTGGAACTAATGCCTGCTCTTTGTTGGGTGCGCCTTGGTTTTATTATTTATGATACTCATTAAACTAGACTTTGACTCGGCATATGTGTAAACTTTTAATTTTGTAGATACTAGAGAATTCTGAAGGGCAAATAGAAAATTTTGCACCAAAAGAAAAAATTAAGGCCTGTGTTGATTAAAATTTTAATATATTTGGGAATCGTTTTAGAGGACCAAACGTTGTATTAATTGAAAGTTTTACCCATTAACCTTAATGTAGCCTATTTTTGACTATTGGTTTTAAAAAATGTGTAATAAACGGTTTTTTTTTAAGTTTTACCAAATGACAAGCTAGCTTAATCAAATTGAATCAAGTGTCGTGATGATTAGGTAATTGCCTATAGAATAATTTGTATTTTTTATCAAAATATCTGTTTATTTAATTACAATCGAGTTCCACAAAATAGAAGTACCTTTTTCTCTGAGTCGGACGAGGTGACAGTCATACCGAACCTCTTCTCGAGTTTGAGCTGTTTTAGGAATCAGACTTTTATAGTAAATGTAATAAATTTACCTTCTTAAGGATTACAGACGGAACATTGTATCGTATTTGTTTTGCAATTATATCAAGTTCAGGTCTGAACAGCGCAGTTAACCGAAGGGAGATAAGTGTATACTTTGGACGCAGTTTTATTAATATCAACGACACGTAACACTGTTATAGTGGAAATAGCGAAGATTTCACATTTTAAGATTATAGAGCACTAAAAATAAAGTTTTATATAATGATAACCACTATAATGTGAATTGAAGTACTCGACGTCCTTTAATCAAAAGAGAATTATAGGAATAAGCTATTATTTCCGTCTATTGTCTCCTACTTTTCTTTGTTGTCACTGTATCTTGTGTCTTTCTTACTGTCAACAACTTACTCATTGGTACTCAATAGGCTTCGGTTAAGGTTTTTATCAAGCCTCGGAACGTTACGCTAATGAAACGCATGAATTATCTTTTTTTGACTTTTCAGATTTTTCATTCAGCAAGTAACGTCTAAAAAACAGAAGACAATGTTAAATCACGAGCATTAAATTTATTGTTAAGGCGAAATTGCTTATCTTTCATTGCAATTTATACGAACCCTATTGACTTTATTAATGAAGTTATATTGCATAGTAAAAAATTAAGGAGCTAAATGTTGTGTATTTCAGCTGTGTAATTTTAAAATAACGATTACAGCGATTTTAATGTCTAAGTCTATTAAATCAGTTATAAGTTATATGAGTAAGTCTGCAATCTGACGTTATGATTAAACTATCGATCGATTAACTGTTTGAAACCATATTATTACAAAGGATATAATTATGTCCTTGTCTCTATGTTTCTTCTCTTGTCAGTCGTCAGTACAAGAGAGCGTAATGTATGTGACTAATTTTATACATTGTTAGAAGTATGTCATATGTCAGAGTGACAAAATCGTAAAAAGAATAAAAGGTTCCAAATGCCATGGTTAGTTATTTGAATTACTGTTATCACTCGTGTTGACTTCGATGTGGTATTTCTATACCAACAACTGATTTGTATTATTTATTTATAACCCATGCGCTTCTTGTAATATTATAGACGGTGAAGTAGCAGGAAGTTCTGTCTATATTCTTAAGTACAGACAGTCTACAATTAATTTTGAGAAAAGCATCCGAAGGCGCTTTCATCATTAAACTTATGTTATTTATGTCTTGATCTTTTCCCTATCTGAAAATAACGGAAAATTTGCGTATTTAAATTTTTTGTTGCAAGTAAAATTATGTAATAAACACAACGTAATAACACTAGTTTACAAGGCATTAGAAAATGTACTCCTAATGAGCAAAGAAGGAAAAAATATTACATCCACGTAGATCGTTAAAATCTATTGTAATTTTGGTATTTATGAAGCCTACTTCTTCAAGTATTTTAATTATAGAGGCCAGAACACGGTCTTTTTGCATAACTATTGAAGCCTACCATTCAGATAAATTAAACAGGGATCCTTACGCAGCTCATAGATATGGTAGTACCTCCGTCATCCTTTGACGAAGTAAAGCAAGAATGTTTAATAAATGTTATATTGCTGGTCACAAAATTGCATCTTACGGCTACGTCCAAAGTTAACGTGTTCTGAGCCTCAATATTAAGGTATGACCGGTCCACGAATATGACGTTGTATATTGTGAAATAGCTACCGGCTTTATAACCCAAGTGTATGTATCAATGAAATTACAATGTTTACGAAACAGATTTTTATATGTGGTAAGAGATTATTTAACAAAGGTTCTCTCAAAAGAAAATGTACTGAAATAAAAGAATTTAGGATTTTAATGATTTTGATTAGGACTATGTCAAAATTTTTAAAAGGTAAAAAGGGGAGCCTGCCCCCCCTTTTTACAGGAGACCGTTTGAGGCGGTACCACAGTGGTGTGAAAAGACTAACGTGTTCCGGTTAGAAGGGAACCGTCGTTTTTACTGGGTAAACGAGACTTAACGGTGTCGGAAACCACTTTCCATCTAGTGGCTGTCTGCCTGTCTGTCTGCGTAGCCAATAAAAAAAATATAGACCTTTGTTTTAAAATTGCTCGTTGTAACGGAACATATTCAACCTTATGACTTATTTTTGAGCTTTATTAGGCATTAATAAATTTACATATTTTTTGTCACTATTTATTGAATTTTCCCTATGTTTATTATTTATTTTTATAGAAATAAGCTTATTTAACTGTGACTTAATGCAGTAATTGTAGCTCTGCCCGTATTATATAACATTTTTAACTCTGGAACCATAATAGGCACTTCAAGAAACTAAATTTTATGACACAATAACAAAGATCATGTGTGAGTAATGTAATCACGATGACACCAAAAATGTATGTAATTTTTAAACATGTCCAATCCAGATTTTTTTATTATTTGGTCGATAACAAAGCGAATTTCCAAACAGGCTTTGAGTAAACTAGGGGTATTAATTAACATAACATAATTATATTCCTAATTAATCGAAAACACATCGCTTACGATGCGCTGATTATATTAACATAATGTTGTTGTTTATTTCCAAAGTAAATCTGCTATATAATCAAATTTACACAGTAGAACGCGTACACGCTTCGAGGTACAAAGTCTTTTCAACTTTAGATCACAAGTGCGTTTCTAATGCACTTGAATGTTTTCTTTAATTCAAATATTCTCTCCAGCTTTGTCCGACCTTTCCTGTGTTGCAAATTAGTATTGTTACCCAAATGTATATGTGTTAATATTTATTTATGTATGTTATAGTAAGGCATTCTTATGTGCTGCTATGTATCTTAAGGTTAAGGTAATTGAATTTTGACACCTTATAGTAGTTTCAAATAGGTTAGTTGTACAATAGTATTATCCATACTGTTGTCTTTAAGATAAAAATAATAGACTAGGGTTTGAGATCTTCAAAAACTTGTACTTTAATTAATAACGAGCTTGAAATGAACTTATGAATGTTTTGTTTTACAAAAAAAACATTTTACACATTTTATTTTCAGGCATAAGCAAATAAAAATTACAAAGTTGTTTCAAGAGACATCTTACTTTATTCACCCTTTGGTGATAAATAAAATGAAAAGTTATTCTTGACTCCTTGATGTCATCCTTTGTGTAATTTAAGTCAGAATTCTAATGCTGGTGTCGGCATTAGGTCTCTGTCTTAAATATTTTTTTTACAAAGTTTGGTTCTCACAAATTCGTAGTACAAAAAGGGTTATTTCTCTTTTTTACACTTGGCTTGTACTAAAACTGTTTTAGTTTTTTTGGGAAATATTTCATTCTCCCATTCATTTTTACAAGTAAACATGAGTCGTCGGAGGGGGATCCATTCACATTATGATCAACTAGAACGATAGTTTTTACGCAAAACAAACTGGTTCCTAGGGTCGTTTCGATTCAAGTATTGCTTGTGATATTCATTTCTTTACCCAGTGCTTTTAACATTGAATCGAATTTTGCGGTGCAACTAGTTTTAAAATATAATAGTTGGCATCAAATCAATTAATTTTAAAACGAATAAATGTTAGTCTCCATTTAAGATATATTGAATATATCTTTGCCAATGAACAAATTTAGGAAGAGGGATAAGAGAAAAGGAAGTTTGTAGCTATGATGATGTTTAATTTTAAATGCAAATTTAACTGAGCTCGCTGCTTTAGCAATATTTTGTACGGTCGACTTATTTAATTAATGAAATATTATAAATTTAATACTTTTAGCTAAATACAAAGTAACAAGGGTGAAAATATTTAAGCATAATTTGTAATATAATTACTCAGTTTGTTATTAGCAACTAATTCATAATAATTTACACACAAACGCACATTAGGAAGTATTGATGCTTTAAGGTTAATTAAGCAAGGAGTATCGTAAAATGATTTGGTCAACTGCAATAGTTCGATTAGTTGTCAGTAAATTTAAAGGCAATGACGTCCGCTAACAATCGCCTGATCTTCGACCGAGACTAATTTTTTTCATATCCTTCCGATTCTTTGATTATCACAGTGTTCAAAATAAGACACTTTTAGGGCATCTTTTTCTGGTTAGTCAGGGCAATATGTGGTCGTCTCGTATTGTCTCTACAAATTGAAAAAAAAATCAATGACACAAAGGTTCTTTCCCCGAAAAGATTCCAACCCACCACCTCCGGTTTTGAACGACTTCCCAAAAGAAGGAGGTGGCGCTCAATTCGAAGCGAATGTTTTTTTTCATTCTGAAGTCGTTCATTCTTATTTAAATGTTTTTATTAGTTAAATAATTTTCTAATAAGTATTTAATGAGATGTTTAAGAAATTGAGTAACTTACGGCTTCAAAAATCACGACTTCGTGCGATAAAAATGAAAATGGTGGCTCAACCTTAAAAGATAGACTTAGACTATACCCTACATAATTGTACTACTTAAATTGGCCTACAAAAAGTCTAGAAGATAATATGTCTATGTTTTAAGAATAAGCCACAATAAGCATTCAGTTTTAACATTTTTTAAAAGTGCAATCAGCCATGATCAAAGCTCATTTAAGGTTATATTGTTGTTCGCGGGCATTTCTATGTCGCCTAAGACAGCCGCAAATTGGTTACGCAATAATCTTCCTTCCCTATCTTACTATATCGCTCCTTTTCGCATGCCCTCCTTTTTTCCTTTTAATTTTCCTCATTTCGCGAAGAAAGAGGGTATAAGGTGAATACTTCGTGACGCGTTCGGCGGCAAGCGCCACCGCAGTCGAACAATTGCCTTCCGGAGTTCCTACGCAGCGCATCATATTTCGTAGTCACGCGACCAACACTTCGTTCTTATAGTTTTACGTTTACCGCGAACCCCTACCGCAACAACGCAGACGCCTGCAGTTGTGCCGTCATCATACGAGGTATTTATCCTTCCTTTAATCGCATTTCCAATCCGGCTTCATAACCACGTTGTCCAAGCCGGATTACGCACATGGTCCTTCGAACCGCATCCTCGCTTCTGGTCCTTAAATACGATCTACCATATCACCGTCACTCGAGCTAGTTGGTCCAATCAAATTGGCTGACAAAACTTAGGTGACCAAGCGCCCGCGCAACCAATTGTGTAAGTTTATATAAAAGTTAAAGCATTTAAAAAATCTTCATTCTATGTGCATAAAACGTGTAACGAATGACATTTTAATAAAATAATTTAAAATGCAGTGTCAGGAATAGGGGAGTAGTTCCTTGCCGATGGCACATTCTCATTTAAAGTCGGTCATATTTTTTGGTTCAAATTCCACTTGTTTAAAGCATGTACTTATTTCAGATGCTTTACAGCGTCTATGCACACTTAACAGGCTGAGATGTTTGCCTTCAGGTAAATTTTTCAACTTGCTTTTTCTCAATCAATCCGCCAACAACAAGTAACTCTCTGGAACCAATTTTCTTCTTTTCTATAAAAAAAGACAATTTATGTTGCCTTTATGTAGAAAACCATTAGTACTCATGCATATGAATTTAATTCGCGTATGAACACTCAAATTCCATAAGCAACGGACATCGTAAAGCACTGTCCAAACGACTGTCGAAGCGTTAAAAAACGTTTAAGAGGACGATTAAACTGTTGAGAGTCTTATTATTAAACCGGATTTCTTTTTATTGAGGCTCGTATTGTATCCGCTAACCGCGCGAACCAAAGAGATATTTTTGTTTGAATGATAACTATTACATTGAAAATGTGTTATCCCATTTATTTTATGGTGAAAAATACTGAAAAAAAATTGGGTTTATTTGATATTAATCTACTACATTGCTTTGAAACTAGGCATTAGCAATCACAAGGATACGCAACTAAGATAACGATATTTTTCTTTAGAATTGAGTTTACGATAAATCACGGTATAAATTACATCGATGTTTTAATTAGAACCCAGAAGGTTTGCTTACCGTAGTATAATATAACTTTGGAATACTCTTTTACGGAGAACATTTTGACGCATAGACATGTGGTCTATGGGTAATGTCGGACTCGACTCGACCAAAATAAATGCATTACTACTTTTGACGCCTTAAAATCGTAGTTACTGACACATTTTGGTGTAATTCCACAAACTACACTTACACAACGAAAAACTACGAGTTATATCCTTATTTCCACGTACAGTATTACTAAGACAAGGCCGTCTTTGTCTTGATTGTCCAAAATCTATTAGCTTGAGGCTACATGAGCCAGGAGTTCCATTCCCCCCCAAACAGGTTCTCGCTTTGGCGTAGCGGTGGGGCTCAGTACCTGCGGCCTGCTCAGTCACAGGCAAGCTGAGAGAAACCTTTACCGGTGAGGTCCCTTTGTAAGGGACCGTCTGGGTAGACCACCGTGGTCCTATTTCTGCTCGCAAAGACATAGTTGAAAACACTATTGCTGTTCCGAGTTTGAAGGGCTCCGTAGCCAGCAAAACTGGTAAACGAGACTTCAACATCGTATCTCTAACGTAGACAGCGCGTTGGTTTTACCTGTATGCCAGTATCTATGGGCGTGTGACCTACTTCCATCAGGTGGTCTCCTGACTGTTCTCGTTCTGCCTTACGCATTGCAATAAAAAAAAAACGGCTGGCCGTAGAGAAGGCTGCTCCAAGCTGGCGGAATAAGTTCGCTTCGGATGTATATAGGATATGCGTGAGGGACGAGTTGCAGGAGGTAGTCCAATTCCCTCTGTCCTTCGCAACCAAGTAGGATTCGCGGGGAAGAGAAGTGTCGGTAGTTCGTAGGCCGCTCTCCCTATCTTCCGCGACTCTGCGGGGCCGTACCACTAATGCGGTGTGGAGGGGTCGTGGGAGGAGGGGCCGTGTCCGCCGACGACACAGTCGGCATGGTATCATGGTTTTAGTCGGTGCGAGTCCGACATAACCCGTCTTTGTTCCCGCGTGGAAGGTTATACGTAGGCATTCCACTATGGCAAAAAAACGCGTTCTATTTCAATGTCCGCTTTTTAATAAAAAAAAAAAAATCCCACAAATGTTAGGTTGGTGCTTTTCTTTCTTAACAGTATAGAAATAATAACAGATCTATGTATAACGATACGCAAAACTTTCTCTTATCACTAGTATAGTAAACGATAGTTTAAATTAAAATATACATAATATATAATATTAAAATATTGTTTACTTTTAAAATCTCAAATTAACTTAATAACTCTAAAAATTACTGGTTTTGATAAAGCTATCGATATATCAGTGTATTATTTATTAACGCACTGTAGTCAATTAAAATTAAAAATACATATTAAACGGAAACTATTTTCGGTGTTTTAGCGCATATGCTTTAAATTTAATTCAGACTTTTCCAACTCATTACAATTTTTATTGGAAAATAAGGTCGATAATATACTCTTTGTTAAAAGAATATTCAAAATAAGATGTAATATATTCGCATATTATTTGAATAATCAAAATGGGTGCAAATTGATAAATTGTAAAAACAAAAGCAATAACATGATAAAATTTGTTCGTTATAAATTAGAGGAAACTTAATGTTTATGCTGCTATAAGTCGCAATTAAAGTTAATTTAAGAAAGATTATTCCATGTCGCTATTACAACAGACGTACAGAATAATACTCGAAGTTAATTTAACTTGATCGTCTTAACGGGACAGACAAATCTTTTAAGATTAACATTTGAGTACAGACTAATTTACATATTGTTAATGAAATAGCTGAACTTTTGAATCTGTCACACATATATATGTATATCCCTTTAGTCATTTGTTTTTTCTAGAATAGGGGCAGCAAATCGTTACATTTTTTATCTTAGCTATTGATTTACCTCAACATAATCTTAAAACTTGAAAACTACAAAGTGAAGTTTAAATAAAACATTGCAAGTCAAAATTTCTATTACAGAGTAGATTGCTCTTGTACATTGTATAGTAAACAATAAAGTTGTAGTTAGTGACAGCCCCGTAATGTTTAAGACGACATCACTGCTTTAAGCTTCCACTAACTAAGTTTCGACTATAAATTCCGTTGACTTGATCGTCTCTTTTTATACAGTAGGACTGAATTATTAAGCGGTATATATTTCAAACAAAGTTAAAATTGCGTTTTGTGTAACTACTAGAGGTGGAAAGTAGTTTTGTTTCAATGCATTTACAATTCAATGTATGACATTAAATTCAAGTTACTATAAAGCAACTTGAATTTATTGGCTTTTATTATTAGCATAAAACTTTTAAAATATATATTATTAAAAATGCAGTTTTACGGAATTGTAATTTATTTCTTTATTCTACGTTAAAGTTTTAAATAAGGCTTGAACTTTTAGACCCTTTTCTGCGACCATGGTCACACATTTAAATTTAATATTGTCGAAATAAATAAAAATGACAAATTTATTATTTCGATCCCGCTGTAATAAAAACTTTGCTATGGATTCGTAGATTTATTGAATAGAAAGTTTTTGTCTCATTAACGAAATAATTCGAATTTAAGCAAATTGTACCGAAATTAAAATTGAATTCAATCTTGTCACCCAACAAGTAACTAGTTAAGTTATTTTTTTCACAAGCGCTTGCCGTATTCATAAAATAAATATATTTTTTATTACCAGTCATCCCTGCCCGTAGCTGCTAGTTACAGTGCCATATCCTTGTACATTAATCTTGCGGTACGTTCCCCAGCACTTTCTAATGACTCGAATAAAGCGATAATTGCACAGGATATTGAACAATGCTGCTAGCGGATAATAAACAACAAATAATGGAAACATATGAATAACATAAAGCTGGTATAGTTAAAAAGTATAGATAAATATAAAAGTTAATGTGTATATTCAGGGTATTAAAGATTTAATCAATTATAGTATAAAGAATTTGAAAATTTTAAGCAAAACTTCGTGCGACAGTGTTGAAATAAAAATACGAAATCTTAAATAATGCGTTAAAACAATGTAACACCAAATAATAACATACAAATAATTACACAAAATAGCATAATATACTTATTTCTTTACCTTACTAAAATTATTTATAATGATGAGGATTAAAATAAGCGTAGCTAACAGCTTAGCATGTTAATGCAAGTAACTTTAAAAGATAATATGTATATGGACATGAAACACTCAGTATGTGTATAGTAAAACATATGTATGCAGTAATTTATTTATCAAACTTCATTTATAAAGCATAAGGGGAGTCTGCTTACAAATTGCGTCACTCAGGAAGGCAATAACACGCTAAGGGAGATACAATTGCTTCATATCCTGCAATCGGTGACTGTTTGTGTTCAATATAGGAATAAATAAACGCTAAACGGAGTGCTTCAATATTATGTATGATATAGTATCAGAATGTTATTGCGTGTATATATTTATAGATTAAGAAAATGATGATGGAAGATACGTGCTCTTGGCTTATCAGAGTTTGTAATGCACTGGATAACGTTGTTTGCATTTTTTGCCATAGAGCGTTTCACAAGAATTTTATCTTGCTGTAATACTTTAATTTTTTTATTATGTGAGTTCTCAGTGTGCTTTCAACTTCAAGGTTTTCAGGTTTGCCAATCGCCACAAGTTTCTTTATAAGAACATCCAAAACTGTAAGTTCCTGCCGAAACTACATTATTCTTAAATAAGTGTATCAATGTTTGGTGTGAAATTATTTAGTATAGAATTAAATCTTTTTCCTTTTGGAATTTGTCCCCCAATTATACTCTCACAAAATTTAAATATTCAATTATCAAAACGGGAAAAAGGAAATGTTGCGGACTGTTTATCACACTTTTATATTTAACGTGTATAGGGAAGAAATTGGGGCATGGTCTTTTCTAATAACATATAGCGTTGGAAGCTGCACGAATTATATTTCCCTTCAACCTCAAGAAGATTCTGATCATACAGCTTTGAAAAATTTTATAAAGTAAGAACAATTTTAGTGAATGGTTTGATTAAATGATAGAATGTAATTCGTGAAGATAGATAGTTATGTAATTCGAATTTGCCCTTTTTACAAAGGACCGTCTGGGGCGGTACCACCGCGTTTTTGTCGCAAAGCGGTATTGTGAGAATACTACTGTGTTTCGGTTTAAAGTAAACGAGACTTAACTTCTTATGTCTCACGTTAGGCAGCGCGTTTTACATTTGCGATACCAGGGGTATCGCAAATATCGAAAGTGTCTATAGCCGTTGGTGACCACTTTCCATCGGGTGGCCCGACTGCTCGTATGTCTGCGTAGCAAATAAAAAAATATTGTATTGTGTGTATGTAATACAATATTTAATCCTTTTGTAATAGTTCAATTTCAAGCCGTTTTATTTTCTTATACGTCTTTTTATCCTTACTTATGGGACAAAAAAGTTAGACTTCCTGCAATGACTACTATAATTTTAGCCTTATAATTTTAAGACAATTTTGAGTATTTTTAGTTGAAACATTTTTATATAATTAACTATAAAAAATTTTGTTTGGTGACTATAAGTTAAAACATATAAGAATTAAGACCAAAACTGTTTTGGTTTCACTCGATATCGCGAAACCAAAATCGGGCAGCGGGCTAAATCAAGAATTCGGCTACAATCGTTAGCCACAACTCTTCGGCCGCAAATCCGACTGAACTTGGCTAATCGATTTTGGATTAGAAGTAATTTCGTAAACTTCCACATCACGGTTTCAAATCTCTATTTGTGGTTGGATCCGAAATCACTGTACCAGAGACCATAGGTAAATTGGTATTAAACATAACTTTACACCTATGTTCTTTAAGATTCCGTGTTTAATTTTTTTTGTTTTTGTACTTTTATTGTTTATGACTTAAACTTTCAAATATTGTTTATGACTGTTTCTGACTGAATTAAGTTTAATTTTTAATCGCATATTGAGACATTGAATGTTTCATATTTACCATTAAATTCTTATTTAAGGTTTTTCAAAATTAAAAAAAATTATCATAGATAATCGATTTTTGAACACAGATTAAATCTTATTCGAAATTGCTCGCTTATTGACATTGAAACAAAACAATAACAATAACTTCATTACCCACTTGATATTACAAGTGATTTCTTTACAATTAAATCTATGTAAATTCGAAGTAAATATACCGTTTAAATACAAATAACTATATCTTTGAAGGAATAAAAAGTTATGTTAGACTGGGTAAAAAAGTCGAGGCCCTTGTGTCGTGCCTCCTGTTAAGGACCAATTTGTTTCTACAATGTAGATACCGGTTTGTATCTGATCCTGTTTAAATTCGTTCTATCTGTGAATTAGTCTATGTCTAGATAGTTTTTTTCCGTGTGATTTACCTTTGATGGTTTTTGTGCTTTAACACCAAATTTATATACGTACATTTTTTACTGTATCAGTATAAGAAAAATAAAAAAAGCTATAGCTGTGCATCTATAGTAAAAAAATATTAATTACTGCAAAGCATTTAAATCTTATTCGTTATACAGTTTAATATTATCGTACAGAGTATTATCATTGGATTTAAAAATATATACATAATTTGCAGCAAAACTTCCATATATATCTTGATTAATATAATTCTGTCTTTGCAAACTAATAGGACGAAGCTATCCATGCAAAAACGATGCTGTATATAAATTAGCTTATTTATATATGTCGCGCGATATGATGGTAGTAAGTCTTTACCACCAATAGTTTAATAAAGATAGATAATATTTACGTTTTACTGCTTTTTCCTAAAACAATATTCAAAATAAAAAGTAATATCTTCAAACTTTATTATAATAATCGAAATGGGTACAAATTGTGATATTATAAGAACAAAATAATTAACATGATTATATTTGTTTGAAGCTTAATTTTAATGCTGCTATAAGTGGCAATCAAAGTTAACTTGAGAAAGATTAGTCGATGCCGTTAATACAACTGACGAAGAGAATAATACTTGTAGTTAATTTAACTTGATCGTCTTAGCGGGACAGACGAATCTTGTAGGATTAACATTTGAGTACAGACTAATTTACATATTGTCAACTAAATAGCTGAACTTTAAATCTTTTATTCATTAATATAAATACATATCCCGTTAGTGATTTGATTTTTTAGAAAGGGGGCAGTAAATTGTCACATTTTTATACCTTAACTATTGTTTTACCTCAACATAATCGTAAGACTTGGAATCAACAAAGTCAAGTTTGGAGGAAACCTTTCAAGTCAAAGCTTCTATTAAAGAGTAGACTGCTCTTGTACATTGTAAAGTAAACAATAAAGTTGTAGTTATTAACAGCTCCGTAATGTTTAAGACGACATCACTGCTTTAAGCTTCCACTTACTAAGTTTCGACTATAACTTCCGTTGACTTGATCGTCTTTTATTATACAGTAGGACCGAAAAATCCGTAAATTAGCGGATTTGATGTGTATAATAATCCGTAAATAAAAAGAAATAATTATGTGCAACAGTAGGACTGATTAATTAGCGGTATATCATCATCATCATCAGCCTGTGTTAGTCCACTGCTGGACATAGTCTCCCTAATGCACGCCACCGCTTCGATCTTCGGCTATTCTCATCAGCCCACAAGCCACTTTGCGAATGTCGTCACTCCATCTTGCGCAGGGCGTCCTGCACTTGCGATTCTCGCCACTGCCGGGGTCGCTCAAGTGATTGGGCGCATCCGGCAGCTAGGACTAGAGGTGGCGCTCGAAAATCGAGGCCCTCTATTTTTACGGGCCTCGGAACGCGCCACCTGCGGACGCCCATATCATCGTTTGCGGCGTCCGCGTCGACGTCAAGCCGACCATGAAATATCTCGGCCTAGTCCTAGACCGCCGATGGAGGTTTTGCGCCCACTTTGAGCGCCTCGCGCCTAGAGTGGCGAGAGCAGCGGCAGCTCTCGGCAGACTGCTCCCCAACACCGGAGGACCCAGCAGCTCCTGTCGCCGCCTGTACGCCGGGTCGTCAGGTCCATGGTCCGTGCAGGGCACCTGTGGCCGACACCCTCCAAAAGGAGAGTACTGCTGTACTAAGGAGAACCCAGAGGGTGTTGGCGATCCGGGCCGTACGGGGCTACCGGACCATCTCCGGCGAGGCGGCGTGCCTGTTGGCTGGCTCCTTGCCCTGGGACCTAGACGCAGAAATCCTCGCGTCACTCTTCTTCTGGCGCGAGGAGCGAGGTCTCGGGAGCTTTACGCCAGCCCCGGAAGAAATAAGGGGCGCAAGAGAATTGCGCTCCCTTGCAATACAGGAGTGGGAGCTGCGGCTGGAGCACCCCAGCGCTGGCGTCAAACAATAAACCATACGCCCCGTTCTTAAGTGGTGGCTAGAAAGGACATGGCTCTCTAACGTTCCGCGCGACGCAGGTTCTCTCGGGTGACGGCTGTTTCGGGAGGTACCTGTGCCGCGTGGCAGGTAGGGAGCCTACAGAGTAGTGCCACTGCTGTGGCGTATGTGTGGAAGAGACGGCCCAGCACACGCTGGAAGAGCGCCCAACCTGGGTCGAGCAACGCTGAGAGCTGCATAGTGTCGTGGGCCCGACCTTTCGCTTCCTGCAGTAGTGCGCAAGATGTTAGAGAGCGAAAGGTCGTGGGGCGCCGTCCTTGCGTTCTGCGAGGACGTGATGGCCCGGAAGGAAGCCGCGGAAAGGGACAGGGAGGCCTTGAGCGCCCTGGCTATCCGCAGAAGAAGGCCAGGGCGCCGAAGGTGGCGTACGCGCGCAACCTTCCTGACACTGAGCCCCTGGGCGGCCGGCAGAGGTGCCGCCGCCCAGAGAAGGGCTCAAGAGGGAGCGCCGTGCTGTTTGTTCCGGCACGGCGCCTAAAGCGACGTTCCGGGTGTCCCAACGCACCGGAGAAGAAAGGCCGAGAGGGCCACGTCGCGCCAGGGGTCGCCGAAGACTGTGATCAGTGCCCGCGGCCCCGGCTACAGCGACAAGAGAAAGGAACAACTGTTGGTTTTTAGTGGGTATACCTGGCGCTCCATCTTGGTCCGGGGAGCCCCACATATCCCGCCCCCTCACTTGGCGGCGGGGAATCCGTAAGCTGGATTTTTTCCAACGGCAAAAAAAAAAAAAAAAAGGGCGTCCTGCACTACGTTTGCCGAGCCTCGGTCTCCACTCCAGAACTTTCGACTCCAGCGGTCGTCGTTCTATGCGGCTTATATGACAAAATAATAGAATAATAAATAGAAGGGTATATATTTCAAACAAAGTTAAAATTGCGTTTTGTGTAACTAGAGGTGGAAAGTAGTTTTTGTTACAATGCATTTACAATAAAATTTATGACATTAACTTGAAGTTACTATAAAAAAGCTTACCGATTTGTCCAAATCAATTAAAACGTGAATCTTATAATTTCGATCCCGCTGTAATAAAAAACTTTGCTATGGACTCATACATTTATTAAATAGAAATGTTTTTGTATCAAATATATTTTAAAAATAACCCGAATTTTAGCATGTTGGAAATTGAAAAATTAAAAAAGGGGATTAAATTTTATAAAAGTAATTGAACATAAAAAAAGGATATTTTTATTACTTTAATATTTTGTCACCCAAGAAGTAAGCAAGTAATTTTTTTCACTAACGCTTGGAATATTCGTAAAATAAATATACGTTTTTTTATTACCAGTCATCCCTGCCCGTAGCTGCTAGTTACAAAGCCATATCCTTGTATATTAATCTTGCGGTACGTTTCCCACCACTTCCTATTGACTCGGATAAAGCGATAATTGCACAGGATATTGAACAATGCTGCTAGCGGATAATAAACAACAAATAATTGAAACATATGAATAAAATATCACCGGTATAGTTAAAAAGTGTAGATAAATATAAAAGTTAACTTGTATATTCAGGGTGTTTAAGATTTAATCAATAACAAAAATATGTAATAACTTACTTCCGATTCGTTAGTAAATACACGAAACGCTTAAGCAAAACTTTGTTCGATAAAAAAACCTTAGGTAATGCATTAAAACTATATTACATCTAATATTACCATACAAATAAACAAAAATAGTATAATATAACTTTTTCTTTACCTTACTAAAATAATTTATAATGATAAGATTAATATAAGGTAATTAACAGCTTAGCATGTTAAGGCAAGTAAATATAAACTATAAGTTCTTAACCCCAACACATTATTCATAAATAAGTGTTTCAATGTTTAGTGGTTTAAATAATTCTTTATCAAAGAAATAAAATTTTTTTCGTTTTATTGAAAAGGAATTTGTCCCCCGATTACTCCCTCACAACATTTAAATATTCAATTAACAAAACGGGAAAAAGGAAATGTTGCGGACAGTTAATTACATCTTTGTGTTTAACGAGTATAGGGAAGAAATTCGGGTATGACATTTTATAATTCACTTCACGAATTATGTTTCCCTTTAACCTGAAGAAACTGATCATACGGCTATGAAAATACTATGGTTATAAATTATAAAGAAAAATAGTTAAGAGATAGGTTACGAGGTCGATCTCATTTTTTTTATTATAATTACACTTGTCCTAAGACTGCGATCCTACGAGTTAATAATTTTAATAATCATTAATTTATAAATCCTATTTCAATCTAGAACGTTCTTCAATGCTAGAGAAATTAGATTTCTCTACTACACTGAATATATTTCAGTGTAGTAGAGAACTTCGAACTGACTGACTTCGACTCTTCATATGCACAATAGCAGAAATCGAGTCAACTTATTATTAGAATGGAGCCTGGTGCAATTAATGTAGATTGCTTATGTTTTGAGCCTTAGATTTCGTCACATGATTTATTATAATTTTTTTTTTACTTTGATTCATACGGCTCCGGAAAATTTTATAAAGTAAGTACGATCTACGTGAATGGTTCGGTTTTATGATAGTATGTAATTCGTGAAGAGAGCTAGCAATGTAATTCAAATTTATAATATATAAATGTTACTAGGCATAATTTGTGTTATATATAGTATAGCATTTTATTGTATTATGTTTATGTAATAGAACATGTGTGTAACATAAACTTTTTCTGATATTGCGATCAATATTGCGAATGTCTATGGGCGTCGGTGACCACTTACCATTAGCTCGTCCGACTGATCCTCTGCCTTCATAGCTAATAAAGAAAAATGTGTTACTTAATTTCATGTATATTTGACATATAATAATTTTAGAACCGAAACCGAACAGTAACAATGATGAGGACAACTGAACGTCCCTTGTACTAAAAAACATTGAAATGGCTCACGTGATCCCGACACGGCCATGATGTCTCATACGGACGAGTCAATGCATAATACGGCTTTAAACCACTCAACATATTAACACCGTCACAGATGCACAACATTCATCGCATAGGAGGAGAGTTCCGTTCCAGGCAGCGGCTTAAACGTAGCTGCTCCGCTTTATTTCAGACCCGTCTTTTATACACGATTTCGGGCAGACATAACGTCAATATCTAAACTAAGTACCCGCATTAGAAATAGTATTTTGACTGTACCATTTTAGTATTATACAAAATTTGGAGCTTATTTTACTACTACTGTAATTTATTTTGTATTGGGAGCAGAAAAACTATAAGAGTTTGTTTATATCGTATTTTTCCTCCTAATCTTAAAGTTTTTAGTTAAGTGTAAATTCATAGTGTTATTTAAGCCATTTTATTTTCTGACTCGTTTTCTTGCCTTTTAAGACTGAGGCTTATACTTTGTTAGAATTAGGACCGGAACTGTTAGTTTAGGTGGATTTCGCAAAAGCAGAACAGGGCAGCGGTCAAAATCGGGAATTCGGCTACAATCGTTGGGAGCAATTCTTCAGCCGCTACTCCGGGTAAAACTGAATTTGGCTAATCGAATACGAATCAGAAGCGATTTTGTAAAGTACACATCGCGATTACGAATCTCTAGTTGTGGTTGGATTCGAAATCACTGTTTTCACCGAAGTTTAATGTTAATTCGAATTAAACATAGTTTTTCAACTGTATTCTTTACGATTACATGTTTTCAAACTTATGTTTTTTGTTAATATACTGTGACTAAATCTCCCGGATATTTTTTTTGAGTATGGTTTATGACAAATTATATGTAAGACTGGTATATTTTTTTGTTTAGGACCCGACTTTTTAATAACATTTAAAGTCAAATCGGAGTGTTGAGATGTTTAATGTTTTAAGTTAGTCAATAAATTTTTAATCAGGATGATGATCATCATCAGCATGTGTTAGTTCACTGCTGGTCATAGCCCCCCCTTAATAAACGCCTTCTCCATTTGGGGGTTTTTGGAAGGTTTTGGCCCAGATTGTCCTGACCAACAAGAAAACAACTTTAGCACAAAGTTGTTTTCCCCCGGGATTCGTTCATAAAGCAAGGGCCTATACCTTTAGAGCACGGAGGCGGCAATAACTTTTTATTTAACGTTTATGCAAATTTGAAACTAATTTCATACATTCTCGGTTTTTATAGACAAATTAATTCTTATTCAAAATTTGAAGGAACCAAATTTAATATTTTGGTACCTTTTTTCCACTTGATAGTAACTCCAAGCGATGTTATTAAACATTTTGAGTAAAGATTTAACTATTGTAGAATAATAAGAATACGGTCCACTACATGAACTAATACTATAAAAATGAATTTGAGAGAAAAAGGCAACCCCAGTAAAATGGTATTTTAAAATAATTGAATTTTGTAATTAATATACGTACAAATTGTTTAATAGTCTGTAACTATTAATTAATCAAGAGTGGGAAAAGATTTCTTTGCATACATAATAAATGTATTCGAGAATAATCAACCATTTGAATATCAAAAGTAAGCATGGCTTTTAAAGAAGTAAAAAGTTTTTTAACAGTTTGTTTTGTTAATTTTTACGACGTCGTAAAAAACTCGAGGCGCGTGTATCGTGCCTCCTTTTAGGGACCAATTTGTTTTCTACAATGTAGATATACCGGTTTATATCTGATCCTGTTTAAATTTGCTCTATCTGTGAATTAGTCTTTGTCTAGACAGTTTTATTCCACGTGATTTACCTTTGATAGTTTAAGTAATTTAATACCAAATTTATATACCTATATCTAGGTTAATATACAGGTGTCCCAGAGTCACACTTCCTTGTAGGGATCGGAAAAGGACATTATTCTGGACGAAAGTCTAGCCATTTTTCAATCAGACGCATAGATAATTAATTATTAATTGATGAAAGTGACCAATCCAGGAGCTGCTCAGAAGAATAAACAGTTGAAGGGCTCTGGGCTGGGTGGACTAATTTTATTTTATTTGGAAAGTTGAGGCAATTTTAATAAAAATTTAGTAGCGAAAGGTCAGTTAGAGGCCAGTGAAGAGCACTGAAGCATTTCTGAACAGTGCGAGATTTCCTCAACAGGTTAGCACCTAGGAGGTGGAAAAATTTTTGATACTGTTGCAATTTATAACTAATTCACCACTGTGACGTTTTTATAGAAAATTTTATATGTCAAATTTGAAGGAACCAAATTTAATATTTTGATTCCTTTTTCCACTTGATATAACTACAACGATGTTATTAAACATTTGAGAAAAGATTTTACTTTGTGGAATAATAAGGATACTCTACATCAACTAATACTATTAAAATGAAATTTGAAGAAAAACGCTTGAATGAAAATGGTATTTTAAAATAATTGAATTTTGTAATTATATATCAAATTGTTTAATAGTCTGTAACTTTTAAATAAAAAGGGAAAAGACTTTCTGCATACATAATAAATGTATTAGAATAATCAACCATTTAATATCAAAAGTAAGTATAGCTTTGAAAAGTAAAAGTCTTCTAACAGTTTTTTGCTTAATTTTTGACTGTCGTAAAAGTCGAGTGCGATGCTACCTCCATTCAAGGACCAATTTGTTTTCTACAATGTAGATATACCGGTTTATATCTGATCCTGTTTAAATTTGCTCTATCTGTGAATTAGTCTTTGTCTAGACAGTTTTATTCCACGTGATTTACCTTTGATAGTTTAAGTAATTTAATACCAAATTTATATACCTATATTTAGTTCATATATAGTGTATAGCGATTTTATAATATGATGAATCTTGTTAACACTTCAGCTATTTCACAATATGCAACGTCATATTCATGGTCTGGTTCTTCCTTGATATTGAAGCTCAAAACAAGTTTACTTTGAACATACTCCTAAGATGCAATTTTGAACAGAATATAGCTTTTGTCACTTCTAGCTTACTTGTCTAAACAGATGGAAACTTCTATTGCCGACGCAAGCTCCATGAAGTTCATACTTCTTGGAAGGCTCATAAATCTTATCTTACATATTTATGTGTTATAATGTTTAGGTGTTTACCAGTTAAAAGTGTAGAACAAAATCCAGAAAAATGGACAATAACATTATCTTCTAATTAAAAAATCTTGATTTACAAAGATTTATATAAAACGTATAATATTTATTTTCATTCTACCGTGCAAGATAACCGTAGAAATTTATTTCAAAGGAACGAGTCATATAATACAGCTTGTACTTGTTATAACTACTATCTTATTTACATTATTTACTGTTCAACTAAAGTACGATGCAAATCATTTTGCTTCCGTGTACTCCTGCCTCGTCTACGCCTGAACTGCAATTCTAATAACACACGCTACAGTAAATCTACTATGTTTATTGAAGTTGAAAACTTATTCATACATATTACTAATTTCCCCATTTGCATCAGTGAATTATATTAAAGTAAATTACTATTTGTACATTTTACAATTATAACGGGTTAGTAAATTCTAATAATAGCTTCGACCTAATGGTACGCAGAAACAGAATTATTTACTGCAAATTAAATACATATATTTTAAATCCGATGATAATACTCTGTACGAAAATATTAAAGTAAAAAAATTATATAATAAATAGTAACAATTTTTTTTAACCTTAGACGCACAGCTATAGCATATTTTATTTTTCTTATACTGAAGCGGTTGAAAATGTACGACTATAAATTTGGTATTAGTCACTAAAGCAAAGTAACAAACAATCAAAAATAAAAGCAGTCAACAAAAATAAACTATCACGCAGAATAAAACTGTCTAACAGAGACTAAATCATTACGATGAGCAAATTTAAACAGCAAACAATCAGATATAAAACCTTTTCGCATTGCTAAAAAGCAAATTGGTTCATGTATAGTAAAGGCACCTTAACCCTCGAAGTATCATTTACGATTAAATGTAACAAAACTAAAGATAAGTGAAAGATCTTTTAACTCCAGTTAATACATATAGTTTGATAGAATTAACAGTGATTTAGGACTCAATACCACAATACAATTTGAAATGATTGTAAAGTTTCAAAATACTTAATCGTTATTAGCAAGTTCGGTTAGTGGATTTGGGCTGAAAAGAGTGTTAATTCGAGTTTACATATAGTCTTGATGAAAACAGTGATTTAGGATCAAACCACAAATAGAGATTTGAAATCGTGATGTGTAAGTTTACCAAATCGCTTTTAATCCGTATTCGATTAGCCAAGTTCGGTTTTAGTCGGATTTGTGGCCGACGAGTTGTGGGCACCGTTTGTAGCCGAATTCCTGAGTTTAGCCCGCTGCCTTGTTCCGCGTCGTGAAATCGGAAAAACCCAATTTGGCTTAATTTTATTGTTTAATTCATTCCACTAATATTTTTTAATTTTATTGTGTAATTATTTATTTAATAATGTTTCACCTAAAAATACACAAGTTGTCGTAAAAATTATAAGGCAATAGTCATTGCAGGAAGTCAATTTTTTTTGTCCGATAAGTTAGGACAAGAAAACGTTAACAATATAAAAAGGCTTGAAATAGAACTGCCATTACTTACACACCATACAATTTTTCTTTTTTATTTGTTACGCAGGCAGTCGAGCAGTCGGGCCACCTGATAGAAAGTGATCACCGACGCCCAAAATAGACTTTGCAATACCAGTGGGTACCCCAACGCCGCCACCGTTATAGGTTTTAACGTTACCATAAATATTTGGCTTGTGGTGCCTCAACCGGAATGAAAACGTTTCAACTACGCCTTGCGGCAAAACCACGCAATGGTACGCCTGTGGTTGAAGGAACTACCCTACAAGTATTTCCTTTGATCTAATTAGCATTAATGAAATGATATTGACAACTCACAATTGCCTTACGTTTAAATTTCATAAATGTCACCTAAATTCACAAACAGAATTATTGACCTGAAAATAACTATAACAGAAATGCATTAGATCAATTTACTCGTCTTTAATAGTTATGGAATAAATAATTATGGCTTTTGTGATTGTTTTAGTAACACGCATAAATGTCAATTTTATAATTGTTTATCTCCGTTTCTCAGTTTGGAAGTTTAGATCAAATATTATTAAAATTTTGCCGTTAAAAGTATAACCTTGAGAAATTATTAGACAAGGTCACATACCATCAATAGCCTGTTTTGTTCCATGTACGAGGTATCATTAGAGGGGACCTGGCCACCAGTTATGCGGTTGTGCGAGACTTTACATCCATTGACGCTTCATCTGATTTTTAGAATGGTATAAATTGCCTAACCAGCTAACAATGAATTTTGCGTCCTCAATTCGAAATCAGATTGATTTTAGATGCCATACATAACATGAAAGCGTGGACAAGGTCATTATAATAAAAAAGGGGCCGACTTCGTAACCTAGTTCTTTAATTATTTTTCTTTAGTTTTACTATGTAGTATTTTCAAAATTGCATCATCTTTGTTAAAAGGAAATATAATTTAAAGGGAAAATACTTAATCTTTATATAATTGAAAATCATCCCGAATTTCTTTCCTTGTTAAATAAAAATATAATTTCTCCAACAACCTCGTTCATTTGAATTTGAATTTTTAAATGTTTTGGGGAGTAATCGGGGACAAATCCCTTTTCATTACAAGGAAAAAAATATTTTAATAAAATGTCAAGTCCTATAGAATTATTTTGCCACCATTGATAGTGTTGACGTGTGGCTATTTATGAATATTGCAGTTGAAGTGAGTAATTCTTTCCAGTTTTGGTTTTACCAACAAAGTTCACAACACATAAATAGGAACCTTTTTCTATTTCAAAACCGCTAATATATTTTAAATTTTTAGCGAAATCATGGTTTTCCTTAAGATCACTAAATTGATAATGTACATAGTAATTTCGTTTGATTGTAATTGTTCAGCGTTGGGACGAATCCTCGCAAAAATTCCACTGACCCATAAGAAATGCAGCGAAGACTCATTAAACAGTTTGCCACTAGACAAGTTGTTACATCTCGTTTTATTCAATAATTACCCAGCTGTTGGAAGAACCTTTAACCAAAAGACAGTTTTGTTGTACACCACTGGTTTATGGACAATATAGGCACTGTGGTGGTAGTTCTTCAGTTGTAAAGGTCCACTTTTATGAGTTCTCTTATTGATTTTAAGTTTCAATTATCTTTCTGTAATTCCTTGGAGAGTAGCAAATCATCCAATCAGAAAAGCTCTTAAGACTTAGTATCTTGTCAGTCATGTATACTTTAGAAAATCTGCGAGAGATTGTAACGTTTACCTTTACGTTATGTTTAACTTCAACATTCGTGTTACTTTTTGGCTATCATAACGACCTTATTATTAGTAGAGAAAAAACAAACCACTTTGACTGAAATTTACACAGGATGCTTTTAAAACATTGCCTATAACAAATTTTAGGGTTTCTTAGCACCTAGGTTCATAATCCAATTTTATCCATTACTTTAGGTATATTTAAAACTGTAATAATTGTATACACATACATTTTCAAAAAAAAATCGGTAAAACACATTTATAACATTGGAGAGAAAAAGGTTTTCAATGTATTCAAATGAATTATTTTGTAGATCGGGACGCTAGGCTTCATATGATGTTAATGAAACTGCCTTGACATTGTAGTCCCAAGTTATCCTTGGTGGAGCCATTATTTAAAGAAGAAAAGAATCTGAACTGTTTTTTTATAACTTACGTTTAGAAATACACAAAAATATCTATATAATACATAATAATGAAGCACTCACCATAGCGTTTATTTATTCATATATTGAACAAATATTTCGATTGCAGGATATAAGCAAATTTTGGTATTCTCCTTTAGCAGTGCATTACATATGTAAAAAACGGTAAAAAATCATTTCAAACTGCTCCGTGTTTAATTTGTCTTAAAAGCGTTTTATGGTTTATTATTAAATTCGGTAATGCAAGTCATAAAAAGTGTTTTTTTTTAAAACTAATCTTACATTTATCACCAATTATATCTCCTTTACTCCACTGTTCTTTTTAAAAAAAATGACTTTCATATCCAAACTAAAAACTGTGAACCTATCCTTCGGTTACGTTTTAATCGCAGTTATCATGCCAGCTACAGGGTTAAAAACTAAGTAAAAATATTGTGGAGTAAAATTTTGTGTTATTATTTGTATGTAATATTGTTTCAAGGTATTGGTTGAGTTTTTGTATATTTATTTTCATGTTATTAAGGCCAAAGTTTTTTGCTAAAAATTTAAATATCTCTATATTCTAAACATATCTTTATTATATAGATATATCCTAAATATTTATTATTGCTCATATTTATATCATTAGATGTAAATAAACTTTTTTATGATTTATTCAAAATAATTTTGCGATAAAATTTTAAGATATTAGCGGTATTTTATTCATAAGTTTACTTTATTTGTTGTTTATTATCTCCATAGCAGGTTTTCATATATATTTGACAATTTTAGCGCTTTTTAATCAAGTTTTAGGTTAGAATTGCTAGGGAATACCGCAAGATTAATTATACGGAGTATGGTTTCCTGTAACAAGATATGGTGGTGACGACTTTTAATACCAAAAACGAATATATTTATTTTACAGAATACGCAAGCTTTCCATTGAAAAATAAACTAACCTTTTAATTAAAGGGTTTAATTGAAAAAAGAATATTGAAGGACCAAAATTTCCTGTTTCAAAAAAATGTTCAATATTTTATAAAAAATATAGAGTTAATTCATTTTTAAATTTTTTCCACTAAAATTTACTTTAAATTCGTGTTAGTCTTAATATATATAATTGTGATATAAAAACGTTTCTATTTAATTAATCTATGAATCCATACCAATGTTTTTATTACATCGGGATCGAAATAATAAAATTTAAATTTTATTTGATTTCTACTATATTAATTATAAATGTGTGACCGTGACCATGGTCGCTAAAAAGGGTCTAAAACTTCGGGACTAATTTTTAACAAAACGAAGAATAAAGAAATAAAATATAAATCGGTAAAACTGCATTATTTATTATATATAGTTTACACATTAACTACATAAAATGTAAGTTATTAAAAGCCAATTAAATTTAAGTGGCTTTATTGTAATCTGAATTTAAAGTCATAAATTTAATTGTAAATGCATTGAACAAAAACTACTTTTCACTCTAGTTACACAAACCTTCTTTATTGGATGCCACTTAATTAATCGTCCTAGTTTATTATCAGAACGATCGTCAACGGAATTATAGTCAAACGAAGTTGAGCTTAAGCAGTGATTTTAAACATCACGGGCTGTCCCTTCAACTCATGTTGGTTTAAATGTTTAAGCGCTGTTACTCTTTAAAGATGCTTGACCTTCGAACATCCTTTAACGGACTTGTTGATACGAAAACTCTAACGATCATATTGAGGTAAAACAACAGTTAAGATAAAATGTGACACCTTCTATTCTAAAATTGCGGGCTAACCGGATGTTATTTATATCATGAGCAATTTCAATTCATTGTATATTATTCTGAACAAATGTTAAATCAAGATTTGTTGTCCCGCTTAGGACGGAACAATTAAATTAACTGCAGTATTATCTTCGTCATTAATTAACGACATTGACTAATCTTTCTCAAGTTAACTTTGATTGCGACTTATGGCAGCTATAACATTAAGTTTCGTCTAATTTATAATTATAATCATGTTAATGATTTTGTTTTTACAATTTATCAATTTGTACCCATTTTGATTATTAAAATAAATGTAATGTTATTCTCTTTATTTTGGAATATTTTTTCTTAAAGGTTTATTATGACCATTCTTTAAAATAAGTTGTAAAACGGAAAATATGGAATTAAATTTAAAAATAAAGCAAACTTCAAAAAGATTTGCGTTTAATAGTATTTTAATATTAATTGACTACAGTGCGATAATAAATGTTATTGATATTTCAATAGCTGTATCAAAACCAATATAATTTTAGAGTTATTAATTTAAGATTGAGATATGATAAGAGAAAGGTTGCTAGTTACATTTCTTTTCTTTTTATTTTTACTGTCAAAAGAAGAACCACTAACATCTTAAAATAAATTCGTAATGAAAGAGACATTAATGAAACTATTTTTATTTTGCTGGGAAATCCACCTAACAACGCTGCCGGAAAAGATGGTTAGATGGGATGATGGCATTCACGGAACTCTATGAGGTTTGTACCCCATTCGGCCACCGCCTGTTGATCAGCCGTTCTGGGCGCCGAACCAACGCATTCATTGTCTCGGCCCTATCGGTTAACCATCAGCCGGGCCGGGCCGGTCAAGCATTGGGACAAGACTCCCAGCCCTCAGCGGTGGCGTTGGCATTGGCTCATCCGTTAAGCATCTTTTCGCCCGAAGGGACAGAGATCATACTAATTGAATCTCTCTCGGCCGTCCAACACATCAGCAGTACAAAGAGGATCACGGAGGATAGAGAGCGCCAAACTACACCACTCTCTTCCCCTAAACCTCTTTGGTTGCGAAGAACAGGTAAGCGGCAAACTTTTATAGTCCGTCTCCACCTCCGGCCATTCAATATAAAGTTAATTTGTAATTACACAAAAATGTGTCAGTACTACAATTTTAAGACGTCAAATCTATTAATACATTTATTTTGGTCGGGTCGAGTCCGACATTACCCATAGACCACACGTCTATGCTTGAAAATGTTCTTCATAAAAGAGTATTATAAAGTTAATATTATACGACGGTAAGCAAACCTCCTAGGTTCTAATCAAAACATTGATTTACTTTATACCGTGATTTATCATAAACTAAATTATAAAGAAAAATACCGTCATGTTGTCATGTTAGTTGTATCCTTGTAATTGTATCTCCGAAACTAGGCATTGTAGTTTCGGAGATGTGTAGTAGATTTATATCAAATAAACCCAAAGATCTTTTTATTAGTTTATCACCGTAAAAGAGATGCATAAACATTGTCAATTTATTATTTTTTTAACAACAAATATCCTTGGTTAAGCGTGTTAGCAACTACAAAACATAAAAAGAAATCGTTTAATAAATAGACTTCAACATTTAATCGTCCGCCTTAAACGTTTTAACGCTTCGACAGTCGTTTGGACAGACTTTGATGTCCATAAGGTTTCAGTGTTCATACTCAGTTCAAATTCCATGCACTAAGGTTTTCTAATTTGGCAACATGTTTTTTTTAAAGAAGGGACTTGGTTCTAGGTAGGAACTTGTCGTTGACGTATTGATTGAGAAAAAGCCAGTTAAGAAATTGGCCTAAAGGCAGACACCTTAGCCTGATTTGCGCGCATACTATGTAAAGTATCTGAATCAACTGCTTGCTAGGGTCGTAAGTCAATATATCGCAACAATAGAACAATAACCAAAGGCGAAGTGATAAGTGAAAAAACTCATTAAAACATTTTCATTAGTTTATAACTTTTCCATCAATGCCTGTAAATTCAAATTTTAATAATCTATTTTAGATGAACTCTAAAATTCAAAAGAAGATTAAAAAATATTAGAAACCAATTACTAGCATCTCTCAATTTTCTAGTTTACTTTTACCGTTTACCACATATTGTAATAGATGAAGTCTATATATATGATTAATCTTTGTAAAACCCTGCATCTTTTATTATGCTTTGTAATTGTTTGTTTATCGAAATAAAGAGAAAAAAAAAGCAAAGTAACAAACAATCAAAAATAAAAGCAGTCAACAAAAATAAACTATCACGCAGAATAAAACTGTCTAGACAAAGACTAATTCACAGATGGAGCAAATTTAAACAGGATCAAGATAAAAACCGGTATCTGCATTGTAGAAACAAATTGGTCCTTAACAGGAGGCACGACACAGGCGCCTAAACTTTTTTACGCTGTCGCAAACATTAACAAAACATACAGTGTGACAAAACTTTACTTCTTGAAGATATATATTATTATATATATTTACCTTTACCTTGAATTTACATACATTTAATTGTTAATGCGAAATAAATATTTTTCTAATATTGATCTGTTAATAGATACAAACTAGTAAACTGTTAGTAATTTCATATTAATTTTAAGTTGCTTGTGCAGTTGTTTATTTGTATTATTTAACGTAAAATATTCTGTAAAAATTAGACCAAAATTTAACAGGATATTTACAACGACCCCCTTATCCTCCTTGTTCTACAATGGTTAAATTACTCAATTTTATAAGAAAATCACTTTTACTATCAGATGGAAATTAAAAGTATTGTGATCGTTGGTGCCTTCAAATTTAATAAACAAGCGAATTCGAATAAGATTTAATCTGTTAATAAAAAATTTATTATATATAATATGTTTTAGAATTTTGTATAAACATTAAACAAGAATTTAATGGCAAATATTCAACATTAAACAAAAAGCCTAATCCTATACTTAAAAAACATATCGGCATTTTTAAATAAAATGTGTCAAAAATCAAACGTGTAAAAAAATATTGGAGAGCTTTAGTCACAGTATACAAAATCAAAAATAAATAAACATGGAATCTTAAAGAATATTGGTGAAAAGTTGTGTTTAATTCGAGTTTACTTATGGTCTAGATGAAACATTGATTTCCGATCTAACCACAAATAGTGATTTGGAATCGTGATGTGTAAGTCTACGAAATCGCTTCTAATCCGAATTCGATTAGCCAAGTTCGGTTTTAGTCGGATTTTCGGCCGAAGAGTTGTGGGCACCGATTGTAGCCGAATTCCTGATTTAGCCCGCTGCCTTGTTCCGCGTCGTGAAATCGAGTTAAACCAACAGTTTGTCTTAATTCTTATATTGTTTAATTCATGCTCACTAAATATTTTTTAATTTTATTGTAGTGTAATTATTATTTTAAAATGTTTCACCTAAAAATACACAAGTTGTCATAAAAATTATAAGGCAATAGTCATTGCAGGAAGTTAATTTTTTTTGTCCGAAGTTAGGACAAGAAAACGTATAACAAAATAAAAAGGCTTGAAATAGAACTGCCATTCCTTACACACCATACAATTTTTTTATTTGTTACGCAGGCAGTCGAGCAGTCGGGCCACCTGATAGAAAGTGATCACCGACGCCCATAGACTTTGGCAATACCAGTGGTACCACCAACGCGTCGTCTACCGTTATAGGATTTTAAGTCTCGTTTACCTTTAATACTTTGGCTGTGGTGCCTTTCAAACCGGAACACAGTAGTGTTTTCACACTACGCCTTGCGGCAGAAACAGGCACCGCAATGGTACCGCCCTAGATGGTCCCCTGTAAAAAGGGGAACTACCACCTACAGAGTATTTTACTTTTTCAAATGTATGACACTAATTATGGCCAGTAATATTGCCTTTAATGTTAATATGATATTGAATAACTCACTAAAATTGCTCTTACGTTATAAATTTTTCATTAAAATCAAAGTCATCCTAATAAAATATAACGACTCGAAACATAACTATTAAACAGAAATTAGACTCAATTCTAATGATAATACTCAGTTTCTGTTCTCGTAATAGTGTGTACAAAGAGACGAAGGCAGTCAGTTCGCTGAATGCAAGAGATTAAACAATTATGTGCGCTTCATTGCATGATTGCTTTAGTAAGCGACGTCATTTACATGTCGAAGTTCTCTACTACACTGAATTTATCTCCAGTTCCTGCAGTATTGGGGAAGATTCTAGATTGAAATATTATTTATAAATTATTGCTGATTAAAAGTATAACTTGTAGGAAAGCGTTCTTAGGACAAGTGTAATTATAATAAAAAAGGGGCCGACTTCGTAACCTAGTTCTTTAATTATTTTTCTTTATAATTTATTAGTGTAGTATTTTTATAACTGCATGATCAGTTTCTTCAGGTTAAAGGGAAATATAGTTCGTTAAGGGAAAAATACTTTTAACTTTATATTAAATTAAAATTAAAAATACATAACCAATTTCCTTCCCTTACACGTTAAATAAAAAGATATAATTAACTCTCACTTCCCTCGTTTCCATGTGATATTGAATATTTAAATGTTTGAGGGTAATCGGGAAAACCTTTTCATTAAAGGAAAAAATTTTAAAAATGTCGTCCTATGGTAAGGAATTATTTTTTGCCACAGAACATTGATACAAAAAGTCTTGTACGTTGTGTGCTTATTTATGAATATTGTAGTTGAGTCGGTTTGTCTTTCCGGATTTGGTTTTACCAACAAAGAAACCCAAGCACCATACTAGATTTGGACCCTCTCTATTTCTTTAAAACTAAGGTTAACGAGGATGTTGAGCACCAGCCTAAACTAGAAACTATAAGTTAGAAATACCTCCTAACACATTATTAATTACTAGCAAATCCATGGTTTTCCTTATAGATACACTAAATTAAATTGTAAACACTAAATTTCTTGTTTAATTTTAATTGTTCGAAGCGTTGGGACGAACTCCTGCTCTAAAAATATGCATGACCTCAGAAATGCGGATCTTAAACCGTTTGCCGCATTAAGACAAAGAGTTGTACATCCGTTTACTAGTTGTAATACTGAATTTGAAAACCCTTTAAACCAAAAGACAGTTTTGTTAACCCTGGTTTATGAAATATAAACCGGTGGTAGTTCTTAGTTTCGTAAAGAAACTATCTTTCTGAGTTTCTTCATGTAGATTTCGAAGAATTGCAATTATCTTCCTGTATTCCTTTTGGGAGGCAGAATAGCATTAATCATCCAATCAGAAAAGCTCTTAAGACTTAGTATCTTGTCAGTCATGTATACTTTAGAAAATCTGCGAGAGATTGTAAAGTTTACCTTTACGTTATGTTTAACTTCAACATTCGTGTTACTTTTGGCTATCATAACGACCTAATTAGAATAGAAAAAAAACACTTTGACTGAAATTCATTTTTTTACAAGGATCCTTTTTTTAAAAGATTAGCTCTATACAAATTTTTAAGGTTTTTGCTCCTAGTTCACAATCAATTTTATCATTATTTAGGTTATTTAAACAGTAATAATTGTATAACATACATTTCAAAAAAAAATCATAAAACCATTTATAACATTGGAGAAAAGTTTTCAAGTAAACAAATAGTAATTATATTTAGATCAGACGCACTTGCATGATGTTAAAGTAACAGATAATAATCTGAAACGAACCTTGAAATTGGAGAATCCCAAAGTTTCTGGGGAGCCATTATATTTAAAAAAGAAAAGAAGAATCAAACGATTTTTTTAAACTGATTTGAAATCAAAAAATATTTTAAATAATAATACCGCCCAATGGTTTTTTATTCAATATTAACACAAACATCCCGATTGCAGGATAAAAATTTATTCCCTTAGCTGTTACCTTCCTGGGACCAATTTGTCAGACCCTCTTACGCTTTTAAAAACGATAAATAAATTACCACAATGGTTTGAATACATATTCTGGGTGTTTCATTTCATGAACACAAACTATCTTTCATTACTTTTAACCGTTATCATACCCTAAAGGTTAACAAATAAGTTATTAGTATTTTGTTTTTTTTGTATTGTTTAAATTATTGAGTTTTTGTATATTTATTTTCTTTATTACAAATTTTGTAAAAATTTTTATCTCTATATCTCAAAATATCTTTTATATGGTTAATTTTTTATATTATTTTTTCTATTTATATTTTTTCTAAATAATTTGAGAAAATTTCAACATATTAGATGTACACATAAACTTTTATATTTCTAATAGACGTATTTTACATTTAGCAGTTTTATTCCATTAAGTTTACTTTAATTGTTATTTATTTTCTCCGCCGGGTTGTTCTATCCGAATTGCGCTTTATCCAAATCAATGGAATGCTGGGAAGCGCAGATTAATATACAAGAGTATGGCTCTGTAACTAGCAGATATGGGTGGTGATGACTTTTAATACAAAATGTATATTTATTTTACGAATACGGCAAGCACTTGTGAAAAAAATAACTAACCTTCTTACTTGTTGGGTGATATTGAAGGACCAAAAATTTCCTGTTTCAAAAAATGTTCAATTATTTTATAAAAAATATGAACTTTTATTTTAATTTTTCGGTGTTTGAATTGTTTTTGTTAAATTTATATATTAAATAAAAAGCATTTTTAATTTGAATCCATACCAATTTTTATTTGGGATCAAAATAAAATTTTAAATTTTATTTATTTCTATTAATTATAAATTGTAACCAAATGGTCGCAAAAAGGGTCCTAAACTTGGCCTAATTTTAACAAAACGAAGAATAAAGAAATAAAATATAAATCGGTAAAACTGCATTATTTAAAAAAATGGTTAATATTGCTACATAAAATGTAAGGTTAAATTAAAAACCAATTAAATTTAATTTCATTTTGAACCTGAATTTATTGTCATAAATTTAATTGTAAATGCATTGAACAAAAACTACTTTTCACCTCTAGTTACACAAAACGCTACATTAACTTTGGGTGTGGCCCAATTAATCGACGGTTTATTGAGACGACGTCACGGTTTATGTAAACTAAGTTGGGAAGTTAAAGCAGTGATGTCGTCTTAAACGAGGACTGCATAACCCAAACCCTTTATTGTTTTCTTTACGTTTGCGCTTCCTTTTTAAACTTGGACTTTCGAATCCTTTAAACACCTTGGAAAAAAAACTCTAAGATCTTTAGGTAAAACAACAGTTAAGATAAAAATGGACTGTCCTTTTAAAAAATATCAACGTAACCGGATATTTTTATAATACAATTTCATTACTCGGGTATATTATTCTGTATAAATTTAATCCCAAAAGATTTTCTTCCCCAAAAGAACAAATTAAATTAACTAAGTATTTTTCTTGTCCTTGTAATAAGACGAAATCTTTTTCAATTCGATTGAATTGGGGCCAAACTTAAAGTTTCGTCTAATTTATAATTATAATCATGTTTTTTTTATAAAATTATTATCGACCTCATTTTCATTAAAATTTGATAAGTTGGAAAACGGTATTAAATTTAAGAATAAAGGCTAAAACCCGGGTTCGTTTTATGTATTTTAATTTTAATTATCGTGCGTTAAAAAAACTATATTAATTTATCCAACCATGTTTTAAGGTATTTTTAATTTAGTTTTTAAAAAAAAATTTCAATGTTTTTTTTTTTAATCAAATATCTTCATATCTAGTGATAAGAGTTTTGTTTTTTAAATAGTTCTTCCTTTTATTTTTTTGTCAATAAAAGAACCAACCTAACATCTGTTGAAAAATAAATTTTTTGGCAGACTTAAAGACTGTTTTTTTTCCGTTTGCCACGCAAACCGTCCGGGGAAAGATGGGCTGGATATAAAACCACTTGTTCCTTTTGGCGCGTTAGAGATGGTAGATGGCGTCACGGCCCTTGGAAGTCTTCTGTGACCCCACCAACTTATTGCCAGCCCCCATCTCCCATCGGTCATGTTGATAGCCGCCTCGGGGCGTCAAACTGCACTGGGCCTCGCCTTTTAAGGTACCCCGGGGCCCCGGGCCCGGTCCACATATGCGGTAACCCCAGCCCTCAGCGGTGGCGTTGGCGTTGGGCTCATCCTTAGCATCTTTTCGGCCGCAGAATGACAGTCATGACACCAGGAATGTCTCCTCTTGGCCCAACCCTCGCGGGCCGGGGTCACGGAGGAGAAGGGGCCACAACCGTCACCCCCTTCCCCGCGCCTCTTTGGTTTGGAAGAACGGTGGCCCATTATGGTCTCCTCCCCCCCGGCCATTCATATTAAAGTGTTTTTGGGAATTAACAAAATGTGTCAGCACAGTTATTAAGACGTCAAATCTTTAACATTTATTTTGGTAGGTCGGTCCGACATTATCCATGCCCACGTCTATGCTTGAAAATTTCTTCAAAAAAAGTATTCTAAAAGTTAATATCATCGACGGTAAAAACCTCCAGGTTCTGATTAAAACAATTTAATTTATACCTGATTTATCAAAACAAGTCTTTTTCATATTTTCACCGTAAAAAGATGCTAAACATTGTCAATTTTGTTCCATTTTAACAACAAACTTTTTAAAAAGACCCCACGTTTAATCGTCCGCTTAAAGTTTTTTAACGCTTCGACTGTCGTTTGGACGGTTCCATAAGGTTTGGTGCATATAATTAAATTTAATAAGGTTTTTCAATTTAGGCAACTTTTTTTAAAAGGGACTTGGTTAGGAAAAACTTGTCGTTGACTATTGAGAAAAATCAGTTGAAATTGGCCTGGGGCAACACCTTGCGTTTAAATTAGTATCTGTCCTCTTCTACAGGTCGTGAAGTCGAATATATACGCATTAAAATGAACTAAAAGTAAAGTGATAAGAAAAAATTCATTAAAACATTTTCATTAAGATTTATGTATTTTCACTGCCATTTACAATTCAAATTTTAATAATGTTATTTTTTGAACTCAAAAAAAAAGATTTAAAAATATTGAAAATTTTCCTTTAGCATCTCCAATTTTTCTAGTTTTTTTACCGTTTACCACATATTGAATATTGTCGTCTAATTTTAAATGATTAACTCTTTGTAAATAATCACTTCATCTTTTTTGCTTTGTCATTTTTGTTTATCGAAATAAAAGAGAAAAAAAAGCAAAGTAACAAACACAAAAATAAAACAGGAACAAAAAAACATCCGCAAATAAACTTCCTACCAAAAAGTTTCCTGGGAAAATTTAAAACAGGATCGAAAAAACCATTATTGAAACTTGGTTCTTGGAGGCGACACAGGCGCCCGATTTTTACGCTGTCGCAAACATTAACAAAACGAACAGTGTAAAAACCTCTTGAAGATATATATTATTATATTTAAACAATTTCTTGAATTTTCATATATTTAATTTTAATGGAATAAATATTTTCTAATATTGATCGGTTTAATAGATACAAACAAAATTAAGTAATTTTCATATTTATTTTTGTTGTTGTGCAGTTTTTTGTATTATTTCAAAATTTCTTAAAATTAGCCCAAATTTAACAGGATTGTTACAAATCCTTTGTTCTACAATGGTAAAATTTTCTCAATTTTTAAAAAAATCCACTTTCCTATCAATAAATTAAAAGTTTGTATCGTTGGCCAAATTAAATAAAATTAATTGAATAAAGCAATCTTTAAAAATTTATTTATATAATATATTTTAAATTTTATAAACATTAACAAAATTAAATCAACCAATATATGTCCAACCAAAAGTATTTGGAATGATGTAAGTCCAAATCCCTTTAATCCAATTCGATTAAGTTCGGTTTTAGTCGGATTTTCGGAGTTGGGGCCGATTGTAGCCGAATTCGTTTAGCCCGATGCCCTGTTCTGATTTCGGAAATCAGTTCAAATGTTCGATCAATTTTATATTGTTTAATTCGTCCTAAACATTTCTTAATTTAATTGTTAAAATTATTTATTTTAATTTTCACCTAAAAATAAACGTTGTCGTAAAAATTATAAGGCAATAGTCATTGAGAATTAATTTTTTTGTCCCAAGAAAAAACTCAACAAAATAAAAAACGAACTTTAATATTAACCAAATAAATTTTTTTTATTTGTTACGCAGGAGTCGAGCAGTCGGGCCACCTGAAAAAGTGATCCCGGCCCATACGGCAATACCATGGTACCCCAACGCGTCTCACCGGTATATGGTTTTGTCTATTTCCAGTAAATCTTTGGCTGTGGTGCCTTTCAAACGGAACACAGTAGTGTTTTTCACACCGCCTTGGCGAAACAGGCACCCCGTACCCCTGATTCCCCTTAAAAGGGGAACTACCACCGGATTTTTACTTGTTGAAAGTAGCACTATTTGGGCCCGTAATTTTACAGCCATTAATTGTTAATATGATATTGAATAACTCATAAAGTTTAGTTATAAAATTTTTAAAAAATCAAATATCCCTGAAAATTTTTCTGAAAAAAAAAATAATTAAATCTTAAGACTCAAAAGAAAATTCAACAAATTTGCTTGATCAATTTAAAATACCATTATTTCGTAATAGTTTAAAAAGACGAAACGTCATTGTGAATCAAAGTTAAACAATTATTGGCTTATTCATTGGTTTAGTAAGCGACGTCTTTACGTCGAAGTTCTCCTACACTGTTTTCTCCAGTTCCTGCATTGGGAAGATTTGATTATATGATTAATAAAGTATTGCATTACAAGTTTTGTAGGATAGGTTCTTAGGACAAGGTAATTATAATTTCGTAATTTTAACCCCGTTCTTCAACTATTTTCATTTTTTTCCTCCTATTTTCAAAGCTGTGATCGTTCTTCATTTTAAAGAAAAACATAACTTGGCTTCCTTCTTATATAATTATAATCAATAACACAATCCCATCCCAAATTTCTTCCTTTTATGTTAAATATAAGATTTATTAATTCCCATTTTTTTTTGTAATTAAATATTTAAATTTTGGGAGGTTTCGACAAAATTTTCAATAAAACAAAAAAATTTAATTTTAGGGGTTTATTTGGCCCATAAAATTGAAACACTAATGTCACGTAATTCGAATAATGCCTTTGGTAAGAACTTTAGTTTTGATTTTACCCACAAAAAACTTCTGGCGATCGGAAACCCAAAATCTTGTAGTTGGAAAATTGACCCTCACATTAAAAAAATTTGAAAGTATTGGACAAGAAAACTTGTTCAAGCTCTTGGAAAACAAACCACATAAAATAATTTTGTATAATTAAGGTTGCATTTTTGTTATTATCCAGCCTAACAAAACTCTAATAATCCCATAATTTTCCATCATCATTTTTTAATCCATAAATTTAAACACGCTTTAGCATTCTGATACAATTTTTTTAAAACTTATAGTTAGATAGACACGGAAATATTTATTAATCACATACATATTGAGGAAGCACTCAGTATTGCTATATTGAACACAAACAGTCACCGATTGCAGGATATGAAGCAATTGTGTTGCTAGCGTGTTATTGCCTTCGTAAGTGACGCAATTTGTAAGCAGACTCCCCTTATGCTTTATAAATGAAGCTTGATAAATAAATTACTGCATACAAATGTTTTGTTATACATATACTGAGTGCTTTATTTCCATGTACACAGAACTATCTTTCAAGTTACGTATTTACTTGCCTTAACATGCTAAGCTAAGGTAAAGTAATAAGCATATTAATCTATTTTGTGTTATAATTTGTATGGTAATTTCAAGTGTAATATTGTTTTAATGTATTAGTTAAGAATTTGGTTTTTTTATTTTAACTTTATCGCACAAAGTTTTGCTTAACATTTAAAAATCTTAAACGCTTCTTATAATATCGTGAAGTTGTTAACGAATCGGTAGTAAGTTATTAAATATATTTCTTGCTGATAATATTTTAAATACCCAATAACTTTTATATTTATCAATATATCAGTGATATTTTATTGATAAGTTTACATTATTTTTTTACCTAGATAGTGCATAACAAAAACTTTATTAAGGCTGTTAAGAACATCTATTCTCACTGAAAGACTTGCTTGATTTTAATTTTATTTTTCATTTAATCAGTAAAAATTATAATGTAATTATAATTAGAATATCTAAAGATAGATCCCAAAACGGTATACAAATACCATTACAAGCCTTCCATGTCGAAGTATGAACCGTGGTCCCTTGCGTCGGCAATAGAAGTACCTCTATCATCCTTTGACGAAGTAAAGCTAGAATGTGCAATAAATGCTATATTGCTGTTCAGAAAATTGCATCTTACGAGTATGTTCAAAGTGAACTTGTCTTGAGCTTCAATATCAAGGAATAACTAGACCATGAATATGACGTCGTATATTGTAAAATAGTTGAAGTGTTACCAAGAAACATCATATTATTAAGTCGCAATTCAGGGCAACCCGTTTTACTGAAGAAATATTTACTTGTAGCTCGTATGTAAAGAAAAAGAGAGTCAGAGAGCAATATTTTTTTGTATTACCACGAGATTAAAATTAAGTAAAATTTTTGGTGTTTTTTTTTACCCTGGGTACTATTATTATGAAATCCATACTAATAATATTATAAATGCAAATGTAACTCTGTCTGTCTGTCCGTTTTTACTGTCTTAACCATGGAACTGATTTAGATGAAATTTGGTTCATACTTAGGAAAGACTTCGAGAATGGACATAGACTAATCATTTTAGTGAAGTGATCCAAAGGGTTTAAAAAGGGGATGAAAGTTTATATAGAAATCGTCTGTGTTGGATGTAAAACGATGAAATGAAATGTTTGGATACTCGAAACAAGCCGTAGCAGCGTTTTTAATAGCTAATTTGTAGTTTGAAACTATGTGGGGATGAACTAGGGACCTTGATGGGGATTAACACAAATTTACAGAAAGATTTTCTAAATTTTAAATTCGTTATCGTTGAAGCTTAAGCTAAGAAACTTTGTGTCTAATGATAGACACATACAAATCTAACACAAACACCTCATTTATATTATACTTTATAGTATATTTTAATACATCACTGGGACATTTTTTATATTCCATGCGGATGAAGTCGCGGGTAACAGTTAGTATTTAATATATACTGGAGCAAGTATTAAGGGAATAAAGTTTCTGAATTCTATGCTACTAAAAAAAGGTATTCGATGGAACAATTTTAATGCCGTGCAAACAACGTATTCAATCAACGTTTTGCTAAAAAGTGACTTATGATTACCTTAAAAATTCCCACTTATTAACTCACCCAATTATTAAAAACATTGTATCCCTAGGTAATGTAAAGTTTGCCAATATTACAATGCTACCAAACACTCGAGAAAGTTTATAATACAGGCTGGATTATGTTCAGCTCCATTAACGTTTGTTAATATTTAATTTAGACACGATCCATGCAAGAAACAATGATGTATTAATAATTAGCTTATTTATATACGTTACGCTATATGATATGGTTAAAATTAAGTTTTGTGGTTACTTATTGGTCCTTTATGGCTGGTCATATAAGAAAAATCCAGGCCAGTCAACGAGCGAACTTTTTCTTTACTGGAAAAAGTGTGCAGTTATGGAGGTATCTGAGCAAAACGATAGTAAGACTAACACAGCTCGGAGTATAAAATAGCTGATGTATCAATATGGGCCAGCATATTGATACAGAGTTCTTAGAACCAGCAATCATGGAGGACTTTAAATGGCAGTAACTAGCCACCGCATTGTGAGACGACCCTCTAAAGTTAACTTGCCGCTTACCACCGCGGTGCCTATCTTTACCGCAAATCGATATTATGTAAACACTTCGGTTTTTCAGTTTTTAGGGGACTGTAGTCGGTAATAAGAGAGTAAATGAGACGTAGCATGTCAAGTCGCTAAGCGGCGAGCGGATTCGTGGCATCTAAAGCTGCGTGTTTAAGAGGCAGAGCATATCGCTTACCTGTACGTTAACGTCCTCCTCATTTCGTCGTAATAAAAAAAACTATTAATTTACAGAAGTCCATTAGCATTCGCTAAAACTGTATGTAACCGTAACCGGGTGGTAGGGTCCCTTTACCGGTGGTTAGAGTCCCTTTGATATTGACCGTCGATGTGGGACCGTCTGGGTGAAGTACCACCACGGTGCCTATTTCTACCGCAAAGCGAGTAGTAGTGAAAACACTACTGTGTTTCGGTTGAAGGGCAACCGTACATGCGTAATTACTGGGTAAACAAGACTTAGCATCTATAGTCTCACGGTAGGCAGCGGTTGGTGATACCTGTTGGCTCAAGTAGTCTATGGGCGTCATCGACCACTTTCCATCAGGTGGCCCGAATGTCTGTCTGCTTGCTGCTATAATAAAAAATAAAAAAAAACTGCTATCGCATCATATTTCATAATATATGCATATATTTCATAAGTAGTTAGATCGGGAAGCTTATAAATTTTATTTCAATGTTTTACTAGGTTAAAATTGCTTTTTTACTTGGCCTAAAGTCATGATTATTTTCAACTTGTTTGTTAATTTATTCATGGCGTTTGAAAGAAAGCAATTACTAAAGTAATAATAGTTGGAGGTCTACATTTTTGTCGTTGCCTTATAAATACTTTACTTCCTTTTTACTTTCACTTTACAACGTCTACTTAGCTAAACCCCATAAATTGATTCCAAGCAGAGCTTTCATTTAAGAATGGACAGCGCTTATTTGACTCCAAATATTGTATAGCAACCAATAAAGTTGTAATTAATAAATGTTCGCAATGGTCAAGGTCACCAAATATTTATTAAGTTTTAACTACAAAATTGACTACCTCCGTAGCCTAGTGGTATGGGCATGTGCTTTAGAAACAGGAGGTGGTGGGTTTGAGTCCTGCGGGGACTAAATAAATTTTCGATTGTTGTTTCCTAGTTGGTTGGGGCAATTTGGGCCGATCACCCAATTGTCTGAAAAGTAAGATGATCCATGCGTCGGATGGACATGTAAAACGTCGGTTCACCCACCAACCCGCATTGGACCAGCATGGTGGGATACGGTCTGAAACCCTCTAATGGATAGGGGTGTATAAGGGAGGCCTATGTCCAGCAGTGGACTATCACAAGCTGATAATGATGATGATGATGAACTACACAATTCCATTAAATTAGTCGTGTGCTTATAAAGGTGCGATAAACTAATTAAATTGTACATTTAAGTCACGCAATAATATTCTGTAAGCTTTTATTGAAAGAAGTATTTTAATTGTTATAATATTTAAATTTTTAATATTGTTAAGTTGGTGCAACTGAAATATAAAATAATTACATAACTTTATTTTATACTTATACTACTTTCCTTTCACGAATATTTATACTTTCTCGATACTTTCCACAGTAGAATTGCTCATTATTGAGTCATATCCGTGTGTGGCAATTAAGCGCTACATTTCCTATTGACTTAGACAGCGCTCATTGCACAGGATGTTAAGCAATTCCAGTAGCGTAGAATAGTAATTGAAAAATAATCAAAATGTTTATGTAAAAATCAGATTGATTATTTATTTATTTACAACTTCATGCACAATAGTAACATGGTGGAGTTAAGTCCAAAAGCCTTTATCTACCAGTCAACCGATGAGTGGTGCAGAGCAATTTAAGGTAGGTGCACTTTGGTATGGAGAAAAAAATAGAAAAATTATATAATACTTAATGAAAATACATATATGAATGAATATATATATATAATATATACAACATATATATATATACACATATATATATATATATATATATACATATGATAACATAAAGCAGTACCGAAATTACAAATTCATTTTGTTAGAAAAAAAGTTACGCTGCTGATACTTGAGTTTTTAATAAGTGTTCACTTGGTTTCTAGAGGCAGCAGCATTCGCATAGGAAAGACTGGATTGGGAAAAAGAAAGAAGAATGCATAACATCAGAACGATACCTTTTGGTGATACCTTCCTAACTAAAGCGTTTCATCTAGTTACCTAAAGCCAAGATTTTTAACAGACTTGCTAGAATGGTATAGTACACTTATTAAACATAAATAGAAGGGAGAATGCAGTAATCTACTTACCACTGTTCGACTGCTTCCTACATAAAATAGCTTGGTACATTTGACAGCGGTTTACTGTTAAGCCATTTTTCAATGTCCTGCTAAATCTTGAACTTTATTATGATTGCAGGAGTTCATCAATAGTTGAATGGGCGTACAGCTGCAGACTGTAAGGCATTAAATCAATATAACGCACTGAAGTTCATTAGATATAAAATTTATAAAACAGACAATAACGAAGGGAGATAATGACCAGCCCGAGGGGACTTCCACTAGCTGTATTAAGCCAATCTGTAATGAGAATTGTCAGAATATACAGCTTACTAAATCTTAAGATAGATACGATGATAAGCATGATCCAGGGATTAGCTTCTTGCAAGGAAACCATTAAGTGTTTAGAGGATAGTTAAAAGGATATCACTACCTTATCATGATGCTCTCAATCCAGCTGCTTATGTGCCAGTCACTTTAGAAGATGCTAGATAGTGCTGTGACCAGTGCGAAATCAGATTGTAGTGGATTTAGTCAATTGTTACTAGACAAAATGAGAAAATTGTTTTAGAACACACGACTCAATTATCTTAGATAGGTGTGGAAGAATGGAGATAGGCCGATAATTATCAGGAAGGGAAGGATTAGAACATCTAACTGAGTTGAGAAAGGGAGGTTTGCAACACGCGTTTTACCAACACCAAGAGAGTCTAAGGAACTTCCACGTGTCGGCGGGGTTAGAATAAGATATACTATCAAGGATATTTCGGCGTTTGGCATTGCGTATCATCTGATTACACCTATTTCTGACACGTTTGTACGCAGTCCAGTTAACATCAGTACGGTCTTTTTTATATTTATGAACGGCCCGATCCTGCGTCTCATTATTTTTTTAATTTCATCATTCATGGTGCATGTCTTAATTTGACTCTCCTAACAGGAGCTCGAACGTCATATAATTTTGTTATAGACTGATTAAATATACTTAACTTTTCGTCAATAGATCCGGCTACTAGTGAAGCCCTCCATTCGATATTCTCCGCATCCTTGCAGAGGTATTCAAGATTTAATTTTGTAAATGAGCGCAATTGATGCCTTTTGTTATTAGAAATGATAGGATATACTTATAACTTTGGCTTTATACATATAATGACATGTTTAACGAATAAATTAATATCGTATTTTGGGTCAAAACCAAATAATTTTTATTGGTTAAACTAATAACCTCTTTATAGTGTATAAATTAAAATTTTATCAAATTTATAAAGAGCATTTCATGCCTTAAACATCATTTGCAATATATTAGAGCAGTTCATTATGTAAAAAAAGATCGCATTGTCATTTGCTGCTAGGTAAAATAAAGATTTAGACTTTCCTTATTTTCACTCGTCATAATATTTTATTGGATATCGACAATCAAATTATTTTCATAGTTAGAAAACTTTTAAACCGAATCAAACAAGTTTTCGCATGCGTTAATCAATTTCTGTCAAAAAGTTTGTGTAAAATAGCATTTTAAGTACAGACTTGTGGAATATTAAAGATTTTTATGTTTAAACGGTATCGCTAAGTTTTGTTATTACTGATACACAGTTAAGACTTTTTAATTGTGTATCAGTTAAAACAAAACTTTTTAAAACCTTAACTAAAATGTCACTAATATAACATTACATTATTACTCTGCAATTACAAATATTACATTACATCATTGAAACAAATTTGACCGTTTTGCACTACAGAACACTGACAGTAAAATATTTATAAAATGCAAGGGAGTCTGTTTACAAATTGTGTCACTTACAAAGGCAATAACACGCTAAGGGGGATACAATTGCTCCATATCCTGCAATCGGCGACTATTGTGTTCTATATACATGGAATAATAGTTGCTATAGTATGCATTTCATTAATTTGTATGTTGTTTGTGTACATTCAGGTTTTATATGTTTAATATTTAAGAACATGTGATTGTTGTAAATGAATATCTATTTGACAGACTTCTCAAAAGAAAAGGGTACCCAATTGGAACAAATGTTTTTTTTTTATATACGTTACCCCGCTACTAGTGGTTTCATTTTATTCTTTTTAAGTGATAGACATGAGCTGTCATTTACTCCAACTTTTTAAAAATAAATTTGTGATAAGCATTTAAGAAATAAAGACAATTACGGCATCAAATATTACACCCTCGAGCGCTTAAATTGCAAAAGGTTTCTTTTTTGGCGTTGGATAGTCCAGCTTACGGATTACCCGCCGCCAAAGTGAGGGGGCCGAAGGGATATGTGGGGCTCCCCGGGCTAAGATGGACCTGCCGGAAAACTGTTAATAAACCAACGTTTGCTTCTTTCTCATGTCGCTGTAGCTGGGCCGCGGGCACTGATAACAGTTCGACGACCCCGGCGCGACGTGACCCTCGCGGGCCGCTTCTTCCCGGGAGTGTAGGGGCCAAATTACAAACGCTGGCTCAACCTTAAGGAACAGATTTAGACTTTGTTTTAGTTGAGTTGGTCTACAAGAGTCCGCGAGAGATATAAATATTCAAATATATAAATCAGGTATATTCAAAGCTCATTTAATATAATACAGTTTAAGTTCCTATAAAAGTTATATAAATGTTAATAAGAAAAAAAACTTGAAACTGTAAAAAACATGTCATAGATGACATTTTGATTAAATACGGAAATACAACCAGCATTAAGAGATGCTGTAGAATATACATTTATACACATCGGGTGCATTGCACGGCATTAAAAGGAAGATACATGCAAGCAAGCTCTTTCCTTGGGATTTGACTTATAAAATTGCAGAAATGAATTCCAAATGCGATAAAGCGAAGATAACAGAGTTGAGCAATATAACTAGTAGCTTAGTCAAAACCTTTAACGATACATTGAGGTTAGTAATTAGAAACCTTCATATGTGTATTAGGAATAAATAAGTGTGCAATTTTTTCTGTCTCTATAAATCTTTTAATCATTATCTTCATCAGCCTGTGTAGTGCACACCCCGCTCCCCTGCATTAGGAGGTATTTGAAACGTATTCTACTAGGCTGGTCCAATGCGGGTTGATGGGTGGACCGACTTTTTACATGCTCATCCGACGCATGGATCATCTTAATCTTCAGACATTTGCGTGATCGGCGCAAATTGTGCACCAACCAGAAAACAGCGATACTACATAGTTATTTCTCTACAGGATTCGAGCCCACGATCTTCGGTTTGTAAAGCAAAGGCTAATACCGCTAGAACACGGAGACAGTCGTGTTTCCATCAAATCAAATTAAAAAAAAGTTGTAAAAGAAAATTTGATAGCAGAATTTATACAATTTTGACTCAAACAATATAGTTAGTTAATTACTTTTACGAATATTTTTTTTTCTTTTAAGAAATTTTATAAAGCAAATTTTCAAAACCATACTTCTACTTAAATGCTTGTTTATTTAATATACTTCATGCTTCATTATCACCTTGTACTTATATGTTATAAGTTATTTAAAAAGTTTTAAATACTGAATCTGCGAATTACAATTTCATTACTTCTATATGATGTTGTAAGATATTCAACAACTAAGAATGTTTAATAAAAAAAACGAAACAGAAAGTTCGTATGCACCAAATTTGTAAGATCAAATATATTTAGTTGTATGGGCAATAGATCATCTACAACTCACCCACTTATAATATTACTAAGATAATGATTCAAAAACTCTGAAAGTTTTTGTAAAATGCTACAAATCTGTCGAAGATTACAATTACCACTTTATTCAGTAGTTACTTATGACGTACACGCTCACGTGAAGTTTAAAAAATTATCCTTGCATCAAACTGATTCAATGAACTTGTAGTTTTAATTAGCATCCATAATATATAGCATGAAGTATAATACAAGATTCAGTCTCTATAACTTAGTAGACGTGCACATGACCATAATACTTTAATAAATATAGTGAATTCGTATCCTTGCTGTTTATCTGTATTACACTGAAATACATTGCTATTTGTTAAATTAGTGTAAATCTCGAAGAAGTCCTGAAGTATCTTAAATAATTACAAACTAACTCATGTAGAGAACTGGACAAGTCAAATGACGTCACTACAGGATGAAACGTGCTATTAAGCGTATAATTTTCAATTAAAATGCATTCAACGAACATAATCTGCATGTAACTTCTGATACAAATGTAGTGTAACTGGAATGAAGCCCATATAGTATTCTACAGAATTGAGTTCAAATTATTCAATTTAGTAGTAAGATAGATAGTAACTAATGTCTTTTACAAATCAGTATACAGATAGTACAACTGTTATTAAAATCTTGTAATTTATTAAAATGTTTAGAACATAATTATAGGTCTCTATGAAAAAAGTTTAAAAACTAAAGAATGAAATCTTTTACAAGCTAATCGCAAATTCTAAAATGAATCAAAATACTGGAAGATTTACTTAAATGTTGATATGGTAGGAAAGTTTCATTATACTGTAAAGCCAGTCTATAGCTAATCTGTACTAGTAAAGTTGCGATATATTTAACATATGCAAATGTAAAATGAAATCATTACAGAATTCATGTAATTTATTAGAATATATGCTTTGTAATATATATTTGTTTTGGTTTACTAATGAACTAAATATTTTATAGTCTCGTATTTAGTATAAAATAAAGTATCATATTAACTAAATGAATACAGACATATTATTGAAATCTCATAGCTTAAATTTAAATATAGATATTAAAAAGATAACGATAAATATTATTCCAAAATTAGCATGTGCAATAGTATTGAATGTTACCGAAATTGTATATAGATGGTAGATAGTTTCTTCAATGTACCGTGAAAAGCATAAGACCTTTTTCGTACCGCACCCTAGATAGCTATTATAGTATTTATTAATACATGGCGAACGCGGACAAAATATCTAAAATGATTTAAAAACATGTTTTCACCTTTAATAAATGTTGGTAATATACTTTGTTTGTGGTTCCTACTTAATGTCTATAAAGATGAAGATTTAGAAAATAGTGAATAGTGAAATAGAAAATATTGATACTTTACCTGAAGTGGAATGTACAAATAAAATACAGCAATTGCTTATAGCCTTAAGTGTTCAAATACAGGTTTTTTGTTATTAAATAATTATAATATTTAGATAAGATAAATATTATTTGTTACTAGATTGTCCTAAATATTGTACATCGCCCGTGAAATTGCGTAGGTATATTAAAGATAAAAGATTTCCTATCTATGTACACGACAAGTGATAAGATATCTTTGCGTTCCATTCCAGGCACTCTGCAACATAAAAATAATTTAAAGAAGCATAAGTTGAAACCTATGAAAGACTTTCTCGGTTATCCGTTAGAAATAAGTAAAGGGAAATACAAATGTTATATTGATACCAAAATTTATGAATTTTTATCCACATGTTACTATAAAAATTTTAGTTAGACCGTAACGGTCTAATTTAAATTTTTATGTTAAATCGTTACATCTGAACACTAACTTTAGAAATATTACAAAAACGCAGTTGAACAGAGAGTAGCGTAGATATTACATATATTTTAGTAGTTAATATTAGCATTTGAAACTTGGTCGTTCTAAAATATTTATCATTTTTATATAAACCAAATTATTAAATACTTATGTTGATTAATTTTAAATATTGCTTTTTCTATATTGGATGGTAGGTCCCCTTTTTTTACAGGGGACTGTCTGTGGTGGTAACACCGTGGTGCCTATTTCTGCTGCAAAGCGGTATTGCAAAAATCATTCTGTGTTTTTCCTTTTGAAGGGCATCGTAGCCAGTGTATTTACTGCGTAAACTAGACGTAAAACTTTATGTCTTACGGTAGGCAACGCGTTTGTGATACCAAGGTATTTCCATTGTCCATGCTGATAACCACTTTCCTTGAGGTGGCCCTTCTATTTGTCTGCCTTGGAATGTATTTCAAAATTATTTGTTTTGATTTTTTAGTTTAATATTACATTAATAATAGGAATAAAATTGTAATGTTTGAAAGCGATGCGCGCCCACTAAAGGCTTTTCATTATCTATGGTGAACAGACGACCGCGCTGAGCACGGAGGTTACCATGAAGGTGCCGAAATCCTCGCGAAGTAAAATAGTCAGCAGAAAGAATGCCTAGAGAAGCAATGCTGTAAATCAAGATAGCATCAAATTACTAAGGTGTACGTTAAAAATATTATGTATACATAATTATAATATCATAAATTCTTAAATATTTATAATTTAAATTTCCTCAATTTGATAATAAGATCTGTCAATTTTAGCAATCAGTAATTTTGTTTAACCTAGCACGTTTTGTCAATATTTCATTGTCAACATGTCTATACACATCGCTAACAATGACTTTTGTCTCCTTATATTCAAAATTATTTTTTGATTTATTAGTTGTTAACATGAATGTAGGGATAACTGTAGGTAAGGAGCCACTGCCTTACAAATTGTGTCACTTAGGACGGCAATAAGATGCTAAGGGAGATACAATTGCGTCATTTCCTGCAATCTTTGACGGTTTGTATTTATTATACGAATAAACAAACACTATAGTAAGGGCTTTATTATATTCAAGTATTTGACATTAAATAAATATATTGTCATTTATTTGTCTAACTTGCATTTTATGAGCAAGTAACTTTTAAATATTTTTATCTGCTATTTTTGTACAAAAAATAAAGAGCAAATTTGAAAATCATAATAACTTTTCTACCTTTTTCTTTTTTTTATTAGCGTGACATAAAACAGTAATAATACTAATACTTTTTTTTCTATAATATTACAGCTTTTATATAATGAAATAAAAAAACAGAAAAAACACGACAATAAACATTAACATATTATGGTAGGTTGATACAAAAATTATATGTATATGTTATATGCTAAAAACAACGGAGTTATCGCTTGTCTCTCCAACTCGCATAAAAGTCACAATAAGAGATGCACATATGATTTTTTTTATAAGTAAATAAATAACACGAGCAGGGTTTCATCTGATGGTATGTTGCCCTTAAGAAAAAATCTGCTCACCATCTTGAGATATGGGATGTTACATCATAGAAACTAGTCTCATCATTTCCTTTCCTTATTTATGATTTATGCGTATAATAGGCGTAAGATTCAATTACATCATAAATTCTTAGATATTTAGTCCAATGCAATGATTTAACAGCATCATTAAATACACCTAGTCCATTGGCTTTGGATATCACACTACAATCGTTTGGGCTAACGTCGTTTTACATGTACAGTGAGCATATAGTCTTAAACTATTTTCAGACAATTGGACAGAATTAGTTTTTAGAAAAATAAATCATATTCTTGAATAAATATAGTCCTATTTGAATAATATGACAAGATAGACAGGATAAAAAAAACAGCTAAACAAACTGTTTTTGTCGAATTTTTTATTCTTACCTAACATGGTACATATATATTACACTTTAGATTTTATTAATTCAAATTTCTATTATCTTTCAAATCAACTTAATTGAGTATTCGTTACACTTATACTGTCTGTAAACCACTTCTAGATAAATCTCGTTTTATATTAAGAGTCAAGATATTTATTTGTAATAGTGTTATTTGCATAAATATCTAAAATTTATTTTAAAATGACTGCCTCCGTAGCCTAATGGTATGGGCGTGTGCTTTAGAAACCGGAGGTCGTGGTTCGAATCATGCGGGACGCAACAAATTTTCATTGTTGTTTCCTAGTTGGTTAGGGCAATTTGGGCCGATCACCCAATTGTCTGAAAAGTAAGATGATCCATGCGTCGGATGGGCATGTAAAAAGTCGGTCCACCCACCGACCCGCATTGGACCAGCGTGGTGGGATACGGTCCAAACCACCTAATGGATGTTTTAGGGGAGGCCTATGTCCAGCAGTGGACTAAAACAGATGATGATGATGATATTTAAAATAGATTACACTTTGTTTGAAAATTGAAAACTACAAATTAAGGAGAACCTGTGTACTAGAGTTATTTTTTTAGCTAAGCTCTAAATTTTGTTTTGTATAGCTGCAATATAATGCTGCCGATTGCTAAGACATTTCATTAATCTTCAGCAGTAGAATATGCATGTTGTAGCTTAAAGCTAGATCTAGTTACTATGTTCATACTTTTTACCTTTCTTTCACCAGAAAGTACCAACTAATAATAATAAACAGAATCAGTAGGAATTTAACTATTAAATTTTAGAGTTCTGAAATCAAATTAAGATTTTTATGTGAGGGACATCATAAACAGATTTTTGATTAATAACCATTTGCAGTAATATTGGTATTGCAAGTAGTTATTCCTTTGAACATGCTTAGGTATTTGCAGCGATAGACCCGTTAACGGATTGCAACAAAGCTTAGGGCTTTGATGATTTGTTTGATCAATGTCTTTGTTAGTCCATTGTAAACATGCTTTACCGGATATTAACCCTCGTCCGGATGTACGATAGAGTACATATAACTCGGTATCAGTTAGTTACAATAGTATTTTCTTGTAATAGAGGTTGAAAATTATGTTCTTTCTACCTGTAAAATAGTACAGTAAAACATTGAAAATTCTCTTGCCAACCTGAGATATGGTATATTACGTTTCATTTAACAACTGGTTATTATATTGTAAGTATAGTGTAAGTTACTATATTGTAAGACAATAAAGCAACAATGTCATGTTTCATGGAAGTCTAATTAAGCGATGCACTACATAGCTTTAATTTAAGAGTTACGCTTAGCATTGTGTAGCAAACAATAAAGTTGTAATTAGTAACAGCTCCGCAATGTTTAAGACATCACTACTTCAAGCTTCCACTAACTAAGTTTCGACTATAAATTTCGTTGACTTGATCGTCTCCGTTAATAAAGCAGGATGGATAATTTAAGCGGGACATCTTACTTACGTGGGTGGAATTTCGCTTTATTTCTAGGACATATTGATCTGAACCGCAGAATATTTTGTGCAACACTGCAATTACATCCATGATAAATACAGAACATGTAATGATTAAATTCAAATGAAATTATGTATTCGTGGTATGCGATAATTGAATTGATATATATATATATATATATATATATATATTTAATTAATGTGACATGTGCATAGTTTAATATAATAAAGTTTATTAAAGCTAAATAAAAATAGTACAAATTTAGCTTCAAACTTAATTTTAATATTTAGAAAAGTAAAACAAGTTTTATTAATAGTTAAAATTATAGGAAGTGCAAATCGTTTCAGGCGTTTTGTCTTTACTTCGATTTATGTATTTAACATAAAAATATTTATCCTATAAAAATCTTATGAATATTTATGAATTGGGGTTGTATGTCTGAAATGTTACAAGGATTTTTAAAATCCATTTTTCTTGGTTAGTGGATTTTAATAAGGATTAACAACTGCTGCTTATATATATCTTTATTTAGTATCTACAATAATAATATTCTAAGTAAAAACAAAAAATCGAGTGCTTAATAAATATAATATAAGGTTATTTATTTTTAGTCAATAATTTTAAAATAAACATTTTATACTCATTCTATGACCGAAATTTTATGAAATTCTGCAGCTTTTGTCAAATATATATTTTAATTAAAAAGTGCTGTTAATTTTCTTCTATGCTATGAATATGCCGTTCTTTCTGTTCATTGTGTAACTATAATTAATTTTAATAACGAAAAGAGTAAATAAAGCACAGTTCCTATTATATAGCCAACCAAAGGGAAAGAAGGCAAAAACCTTTATATGTGATTTACTTCTGCCACAAAACTGTGGTAGAATAGGTTTAAAATTTGGTTTCAATTTAAGGGGAACGTAGGTTGAGTAAATAATAATTGAGATTCATTCGGAATGTACAACGGCTTAGTGTGAAAAGCCAATTTGTATTATATATCTTATTGGCATGGTGTTTTACTTAATATACTAGTTACTGGTAAATTTATTAATGAATTTTATAAAACACATATATTAAGATTTTATAATAGGTTTTTCTAAATCGTTAAACTGTCAGTTATTGGTTCTCGGAAGTTTATTAATTGTTACAATTTTTTTATCTTCTTACTCAATAGGCGAACAATTATGTAAGTATATTTAAGCACCATATTGTAACTAATGCGAATGCAGTCAGTCATTACACCAATATACATTTTTGTATTTTTTCTGAATTCTACAAATCGGCCAATTGATGGTGGAGTGTGAACATATTAGTAAAACAAATCATGTATCCATGAGTTGGTTTAACTCAATTTTACGACAGCGGAACGGCTAAGCCGGCTAAATCAGGAATTCGGCTACAATCGATGCTCACAACTCTTCGGCCGCAATCCGACTAAAACCAAACTTGGCTAATCGAATTCGTATTAGAAGCGATTTTGTAAACTTCCCCGTAACGGCTACGATTTTGTGGTTGGATACGGAACCACTATTCAAACTGGCTTCATACGTAAACTTGAATTGTTTTGATTCGGTACTTAAATATTGCTAATCTTGCTAAATTGAGCCGATGACTTTGCTGTCGTTTTCCTATTTGTTGCGTACTAGTTAATTATTAGTTACATATTTGCTATGTTATGAAAATGCTATGCTATGAAAATATAACTGGTAAAAACTGTGCTAATTATAAAAAATAAACTACTCTTTTAAGTAAGCTTTATGAAATATAATAAATTATCAAAGGAAAGTATTAAATTGATTTTTAATTTTAAACCGCGGGAAAGCTGAAGGGTACATGGCTGGCCTAATATAAATTGGATTAGTTAATCCCTTTCCCATATCAATCTATTTTATGTTCAATTCAATGAACAATGCATTTTATAAATTTATTTTTCTGTTTTTTAAATTAAAATCTCTTGTATTTTGTTTTTTCAGTGAAATTTTGTTTTAAAAGGGTGTGCATGAATTTGTTTAACTGACACACATTATCAACCTGAGCATACAGTGGCGCATATTAGTGGAAATATTTTACCATAATCTAACTTTGTTTAAAGCTCTCATCGGTTAAAAATGAAACTTATAAGTACAAACAAAACAGTATCAATAAAAACTAAAATTATTTTCAGTCATCATCAGCCTGTTTTTCCATCTACTGACATAGGCCTTCTAATGCTTTGGGAGGCCTATGCGTCCAAGGGCTGACCGTATCCCACCACGCTGGTCCAGTGCGGGTTGGTGGGTGGACTTTTTACATACCCGTCCGACTTTTTACGTCCCATTGATACACTAAGATAGAAATAATAATGACCATAGATCATGAAACAGAACCGTAATATACACTGAATATGAGTATGATAAATCAAGTTGACATTAGTTGCGTTATCACGAATAAATATGTGTTTTAAGGAGTAAAAAGCAGACAGTTTGTACCGTTAAAGTTTACGACATCGTAAAAAAGTCGCGTCGCCTGTGCCGCACCTCCTGTAAAGGACAAATGTGGCGATGCTATGTAGATACCGTGATATTTTCGCCGTCGAATGTTATGACACCCGACGGAGCTTATTTAGATTCGTCCTATCTGTAAATTAGTCTTTGTCTAGACACCTTTAAATGACAGCTTTTATGACCAATACACATTTCTTCGCGTAATTTTCTGATGAATATTTTTTGTCTCGTTATTCTCTATTTTGAAGAATATAAACGTTGTATTATATGTGTATTATATATATATATATGTGTATTATATTATTATCTGTGTATTATACACAAGGAATAAATAGCAATTGATAAAGTTTAAGAATTCATTTATAAGACTTATATATTTTGACACTTTGAGGGGCTTTTTTTTTATAACGTTAAAATGCTCTACTTAATTAGCACTTTAGAATTTACCACTTTGCTTTATTCAAGGTGCACTTTGCATTGAGAGATCTTGACCGCATATTTATACGTTCTGAAGCCTCGGTCAATGATTTATAACATTGAATTGCATCATATTTTGGCATTCATAAAACTGTGATAGAAATCAATTATTATACTGTTTTGATAGTAAAGCGCACACATTTGGTATGATTAAAATTACAAAATAGGTTTTGAATTAAAAAATACATAATATTTTTATTTTCTTTAAATATCCTGGTTCGAAATATCGTTGTATCAAAAAAAAGGTTTGGTTAAAATTCAGTAATATATAATAGGAATACATATATCCCTGAAAAATATTCTTTTATAAGCAAGTAAGTAAGTACACGTGGGTTTATATGATAATTCAAAACTCTCTTTCTTATTATAATTCCTATTACTCTGCTTGTAATAAACCTAAAACCTCATGTCTTATTTTAATGAGATCTTAAGTATAAAAGTACGCTCTTAAGCTTTATACAGGAACTTAAATTACCATATTTATGTAGTATCAAAATATATCTTCCTTTTTAAGGAGCAAAAACAGACTTTTTGTGATGTTAAAAATTTACGACATCGTAAAAACTCCGAGTGCGCTCATCTGCTATGCCGCAATGTCTCTTCTGTATGGAGCTATGAAGCCGTTGTAACTGTACAAATATTTACATTGATAATGAGAGCATTATATGTCTGTGATATTTAAGCATGGAGCCTGCAATTTCTTTTCATCTGTCCTTTATATTCTGAATATATTTTTTATAATATGTGCTTATTATTTTTGTGGTTTTATGGCTAATAATATTACGAATTTATTTACGAAATATGTATTTAAGTTAATAGTATAACGACCTTTTTGTGTTTGTTTCATTTCATAGTACATACTTCATACTTCAATGTTTTAATAAATACAAAAATAATGTTATACAGATTGAAGGTCTAAGTACTATAAATGCTTATCACAATAGAAAGAAATATAAAAAACTGTTTAAAAATTTCCACTCCTTTTTGTACAAGTCACTCCAATGAATAAATTTATAAATAGTGCATAAAGTATTTGAAGGAATTCTTTAAGATCCCGTAATTTTATAGATAAAAAAGTAAATTAAGACTCTTGGTGGATTATGTAAATCTGAAAAGTGGCGAACCAATAAAAGCCAAATATCAAGTGATAAATACAATCACTTTTGGTTAAACGTCTACAAAGGTTTGCAAAATAATTTTTTAAGTAGAATAATATTAAAAATCAGTGCTTACGATACGGCGTACGGATCTTTAACAGAGAATTGAAGTATTATTACCATATTTAAAAATGAAATATTTACGAATCAGCAGATCAGTGTCCACGTGTGTTTAAATCGGGTTTTATTTATTATTGATAAGAGCGATAAGACGAGCAGCACGTTCAATTGATGGCCAGTGATATGGTAAAACTTACTAATGTCCATAAGAAAAACAGTGTTATGAGATGCTACGTCTCGGTTACCCAGTAACTATGCTGGCTAAAGTGCCCTTCAAACCGTAAAGCAATAGTGTTTACACACTTCTGACTTCACTTAGATATAGACATCAAAATAGCAATCCAGACAGTCCCTCGTAAGAAAACCAACCACACTTTGGAGAGACCTACCAATTAATGGGTTTATCAATTAATTTTTTCGCACACTTGTTGTCTTTTTCCATAACGAATGTGAAACCCTGATGTCAGGCACTTACTTATCTTACTAATCAAAGCAAAGCGTAATTTCTTTGGCTTTAATTTTAACAGAAACAAAGGGAAAAAGTCCGTAGTCGAACGCACCATTATACTTTGTCTTCAAAGGCTTTGTCGGTACAATAACTCTGTTTGCAATCCATTACGGTCTGACCAAATGACGCAGAAAGTTGACTTATAGCTTGTACATATCAGATAATGCGCAATCTCCTATGTTCCCTTGTTTATTGTTTATAAATAAAAGTGTAGTTTTATTATATTCCACACCTATGGCCTATTAAACAAACATAAAGAATAATTTAACTAAATCTTAAACATTAATGGAACTTTCTGGAGGCACATTAGGCGTTGTTATTATATTTTAGGTTTCAGAGCTTAATAAAATAGCTCCCACGAGTCTTAATCTTTAATTTAATTCTCAATTTTTAATTAAATTTGTATAATTTAAATTACGTCACAAAATCATTTAATATTATTTTAACATTGTTTTGTATATTTTAAAATGTTGTGAATTACTTGGTCTTAATTTTTTTTTAATATGTCAGAGGATGTAAGTCATATGCTAAAATGCTATTGTTAACTTAAAACGTAACATCAGCCCAAGTAATGATTAAACGAAACATGGCACGGATGTTTGTTGTTCTTAATCGGCTTTACGAACAATTACAGCTTAAAATTTCACATTTATTTTCTAGCAAAGTGGATGTAAAGTACTCTTTGTTTCCGTGGAAATATGGGTACATTTTACGTTTTCAAGAATTTAATACTTTTAATAGCACCGCCTCTTGAGTAATTTCTTATGATTACATTTTGAACCTTAAAGTTGTGTAAAGAATGGATTCAAAAATTAAAATCAGCAACCATTACTTGCTGGACAAATGACGTGGCTTCTGTACACTATATGTTTAACCTTTGATTTGCAAAAAATAGATAATGTAAATTGATGGCCATCCATTATCGTTAGTTTAAGACAAAGCCTTACTTTTATAACATAATTTCATTTAATATTTGACTTAATATATTAAAGATCAACGTCAACGAAGTTACACCTATAAAGAGCCATCACCCTGTTTTCCTTCGGGTCCATGATAAAATGAAACAAAGTTATAAAAAGGTACAACTTTATTTTGGACTGAATAAAAGAAATTTTAGTACTTTGCAACATTTTATTATCTTTCTAACTTGTTAAGTAATATAGACAGTAATGAAATTAAATTTTAAAGCTGTAAAAATAGTGATGTCGCTTTTTTTCGGCAATTATTAAATATTTGTCGAATTAAAATGGCAGTCTAATTTAAGATAAACAAAAGGGTCTGTTTATTAATAAAAGTTTTACGACTGACAATTTGATAGAGTTGGTATCAGGTTTTTGATAGTTTCGTTGGTTCCAATACACTGTTTGTCGACTTCAAACATTCCTCACCGGATATTAGCCATCGCCCGGATGTGCGGTGGAGTGTGTGTACTTATCTAGCTTTACGGAACTTAATGAGGTTGTTTCCATTTGGATCAGTTGTCTATTTTTGATTCTTAACAATCATTTTTCATATTTTATAGTAATTATTATTGTACGTAAGTCAAAACTTTATGGTATTCGTAATTCGGATATTTATTCACTCACTCACTAATCTCACTCACACTAACTAATTTTATGAAAAATTTATAAGTTTTACGATAATTGTTTTGGACCAAATTCTGAACAAAAGGACGTGCTGAATTTCAAAAAGACGTTTTTTTGGTCCAATGTCCATTTTCGTCAATAAATGTCTTTTTTTCTTAAAATTAATAATTTTTCATTTTGTTTTTCCTGTGTAAGAAATACGACTTGCAATAAATTATTAAATAAAATTACTTTAGGGATTTTATCGCGTTTATTTTACATTTTAAATTCCCGACGTTTCGAACACTTTCCAGCGGCCGTGGTCACGGGGCAGACTGAGATGTCATGCGTCTTTGCCAGTGCTGAAGGGGTTTCAGATCTTAATTTTATTAATTATTTTTAATCTGATCCGAACTATGCAAAATGAACTGATTTTATCTGTACAGCCGCGTGGTATTATGCTTGGTTAAATTTTAATTTATTAATTATGGGATCCCAAGCAGGTGGTAGAACCAACCATCTTTCTATTGAAATTTGATGTTTAACCTCAATAGCTCACGGATCATCCTTGGTAGGAATCGGTATTCTTTAGCGAGGATTTGTGGTCGATCAAATCTGATGTAATGGTTTGGGTGATTTAAGGTATGGTCACACAAAATCCGTAAAGTAATTTTATTTAATAATGTATAATATTCGCGCAAGCAATAGAATTAATTTTGCAATAAGTTTTTACATAAATCACAAACTAAGTGTTACGGAATCGAGTTCTATCAATAGATCTATGCAATTGAATAACATTATTCAGAATTTGACCTTTTAACATTAACACAGTAGGATGTCACATTATTCCATATAAATTATTACATTTTGCTATGGATTGATCAATTTCTGGTATCAGTTGCTGTATGGTCATTATAACCGATGACTGAATTAAATTTTTAAAAAAATTTCACAAAATAAATTGATATCACTTACCACTTAACCAAGGTGCAATGAAGTTTATTACTAAGTTACGAAATAGTCAAATCAAAAGTTTAGTTTAATAGCTAAGTTAGTCAAGTTTTAGTTCGTTACCATTTAATTTATTAATCTATAAAATAAACAAAGATTTTTCGTTAAGATTATCTAAAGATCTCAAATTTTAATGTATCAATTTTGATAACGAAAGCGTGTAAGTCTTAATATAGTTTTTCTTAAAACAAAGACTGTTCATTTCACTTATTAATATTCTATTAACTCAAAAGCTTTTCTTTAATGATCGATCACAATTCGTTACAATAACAATTTTTCAATAAAGAGAATGGAATATAGAGGACAATCCCCTTTTACATGGCATCGGTACGGGAAAGTAAGGCAGACGTACTTTTATATGTGATTTACTTTTGCCCCAAAACTGTTGTGAGATAAGAATTTTGTTACAATATCAAGGGCTTCGTAGCTTGTGTAGATATAAAATGAAATTCAGTGTTGATATATGTAGTCTTAGAATGATAATCTATATATATGAACATCTTATGTTTTACTAAATATACTCGATGTTGGTCAATATTCATGTGGAATGTATAAAACACATAAATTAAAATTTTATAATGGATTTTTCTGAATCGTCAAAATCTCAGTCAATGGTTCTTGGAAGTTTAATTATTTTTTTGTTCAATAGACTATCAAGTGTATTAAAGCACTATATAATTGTAACTAATTCTTATATATAACATTAGTATAAATGTTTGTTTTTTTTCTAAGTTTTACAAATCAGCCTAATGATGGTGGAGTGTAAACATATTAGAAAACCAAATTGATCCATGAGTTGGTTGAACTCGATTTCACCAAGCAGAACAAGGCAGCGGGCTAATTCGGCTACAATCAGTGCTCATAACTCTTCGGCCGCCAATCCGACTAAAACCGAACTTGGCTCATCGAATTCATATTAGAAGCGATTTTTCAAACTTCTACGTTACGGCTACGATTTTACCGTTGGATACGGAATCACTGTTCAAACTGGCTTCATATAAAAACTTGAATTGTTTTAATTTGATACTTGGCTGTCGATTTCCACTTAGTAGCATGCAACGAAATTATATGTTAAATATTTGTTATGTTGGAAATATTACTGTTAAAACTGTGCTAATTATAAAACACTACACTTTAGTCTCCTTTAGCTCGGTAGTAAGTTTCATGAAGTTTAATAAATTATCAAAGAAAATGTAAAGGAACTCTTAAACTTTTAACTAACACACTGTATGTACCTGGCCACATAGGGGCCAATATAAAAGTAAAAAAAAATTTTGCCATAATCTAACTTTGTTTAAAGGTCTCATTGTTTTGTAATGAAACTTGTAAGAACAAACGATATAAATTACTATAACAACTGATATTAATTTAGAGAATCTTAGTTGGGTTTTAGTAACTTCATAATCATCATCAGTTTGTGCTAGTCCAATGCTGGACATAGGCCTCCTCTAACTTAAGCCTTTTTCGTTAGGGGTTTTTCGGACGCAATTCCACAAAGCTGGTCCAGTACGGGCTATCTAGACCGACTTTTTATATGCCCATCCGCCTTTTACATCTCGTTAATAATTTAAATCAATAAAAAAGATATGTAAAAGGTATTATATTAAAAATTATTAGAACCATAATATACACCGAATATGTGTATGTTAAATCAAAACGACATAACGCAACTACGTTATCACGAATAAATATGTCTTTTAAGGAGTAAAAAGCAGAATTTAAACATAATAGAAGAGGAAGAGCAACGAATAGTATTCAATAATTTATTTATAAGACTAATATATCTCTTTAAATGACACTGTTTTCTTTTGAACATTAATTGGCTTTACTTAATTAGCACTTGATAATTTACCATTTTGCTTTATTCAAAGTGCACTTTGCACTTAAGAATCTTGACCGTACATTTATACATTCTGAATTCTCGGTCACTGATTTATAACATTGCATTGCATCTTATTTTTGCATGCATAAAATTGAGATACAAATAAATTAAATAATGTTTAAAAATGTAGAGTGCATAATGTTTGGTATGACTATAAATTACAAACTAGGTTTTGAATTAAAAAATACATATCACTTTTTTTCTTTAAATTTCTAATAATCTAAATATAATAAACGATAATTCAATAACTAATTAAAAAAAGCTTTGTTTAACCTCAGTAATATGTGACAGATACCTGAAAAATTTATTCTGTTATAAGCAAGTAAGTAAGTACTCGTGGGTTTACATGATAATTCAAAACTCCCTTTCTTATTGTAATTCCTATAACACTGCTTGTAATAAACCTAAGACCTCATATCTTATTTTAATGAGATCTTAAGTAAGAAAGTACGCTCTTTAGCTTTATACTGGAACTAAAATTAACATATTTATGTAGTATCAAAATATATCTTCCTTTTTAAGGAGCAAAAACAGACTTTTTGTGATGTTAAAAATTTACGACATCGTAAAAACTCCGAGTGCGCTTCGGTATGAAGCTATGAAGCCGTTGTAACTGTACAAATATTTACATTGATGCCTTTCTCATTAAAAGACTATGATATAAAAGCTGCTGGAGACAGCAATTTCTATTAATCTGGCCTTTACATTCTAAAGGTATTTTTTTAATAACAAGTGCTTGTTATATTTGTGGTTTTATGGCTAAAATATTACGAATTTATACACGAAGTATATATTTAACCTTATTGTGTTCGTTTCTTTCCATAAATATAAATGCATAAATTTATATAAACAAGGCACTAAAATAAATTAAATTTCCATCTTTGAAAAGTGACTTCTATAAGTGAATTTAGTCTCTAAAATATTTACTAAAATTACGTAACATTCCGTTATATTATAAATAAAAAAAAATGTGATGGATTATGGAAATCACAAAAAGGCGAAACCAGTAAAAGCCAAAGTTTATTCTCTGTTTATTCACTTAATTTACTTATATTATCATCATCATTTCATCAACAGCCTGTTTTAGTCCACTGCTGGTCATAGGCCTCCCAATACCCATCCATTAGAGGGGTTTGGACCATCCCACCACGCTGGTCCAATGCGGGTCTCTTCCAAGAAACTAAGTACTTTGTCACCTAATTTTTAACCAAGCAAATGAGATTTTGCAATCCATTACTTCATACAGACCGTAGTATGACTTCTGTAATACATGTTTAATCTTCAATTGTCAATAAAACGTAAAAATGAAGGTGGTGGCTCTCAAACTATCGTTTCTTTAATAAAAAACTTTTCGTTTTATATTAAATTCATTTCATTTGAAATATTTAATTTTACTTATTATGGGTCAACATCAACAAGTTGACAAAAAAGAAACCAACAGGCACATTTTCCTTCAGGTCCATGATAAAGCAAAGGTTTAGTGAAACTTTTTATTTTGGATTAACTAACAGAAATGTGATTCTGTCAAAGAATACAATTTATTTTTTCTAACGATTAAATAACTTCAAAGAAAATAACAAATAATTTTGATAGCTGTAAAAATATAATTGATGCCACTTGTTTGTTCACCAATTATTAAATATTTTTAGATTAAAATGCACACTGGTAATAATAAAGTTAACTTGATCGTCTGTTTTATCAGCCAAAAATTTTACGACTGACAATTCGATAGAGGTTGGTGTCGGCCTTTGATAGTTTCGTTTGTTCCCAGCCACCTGTTTGTCGACTTCAAACGGTATTCCTCACCGGATATTATCATCGCCCGGATGTGCAGTGGGTGTGTGTAAGTATCTTCAAATGCTGAACTTAATAGGGTCGTTCCTGTAGTGCTGTCTATTGTTTTATGTCATTCGTTTTCGTGGCAGTTATTCGTAATGTCAACAGTTTATAGTATTCGTAATTATGTTCTTTATTTACTCCTATTTAATCTACCACTAATGTTATGAAAGATTATACGTTTTAGGACAAATGTTCGGAAATGATGAAACGACAAGGAATTTTCAATTAAAAGTGCTGGTGTAAGAGAACATTTTTAAGTCTCTGCTCCTCAACTTCCCTTAATAGACCAATGTCCATGTTTGTGTATAAATGTGTTTTTCTCATAATAATTTTCACTTTGTTTTTCCTGTGCAAAATACGACTTTTACAACTTTTACCATAAATCATAAAATGGGCGTGTACAATCCGAGTTCCATCAATAGATTGAGAAATAGGATGCCCATTATTCAGAATTTGATCTGTTGACATTAGACAATAGGATGTTTGCATTACTTTTATTTGTTCAGCAGAATTTCGGTTATAAGATGCCAGTAAACTTCGTGGCCATAATAACGGATGATTTAATTTGATTTTAAACAATGTCGCACACTTAATAATTTAATAAGATTATAAATAATATTTCAATTGGAATAATTATTACAAGTAATGCAAACAATCTTTGACAACTTACCATAATAGATGTAAATGTAAATAAAGTTGCATTATAGTTAAATCCAAAGTTTTTGTTTAATAGCTCAGTTTATCAAGGTTTTGGTTCATGAAACATACGATTTGATAATCTGATCACTATTAGAATTGAGACAGATTTTGAGTTAAGTTGATCAGAGGTCATAAATTTCCAATGCAGGTTTCTCGAAACTTATTTCATGGAGAAAGCGTGTGGGCTTATGTATTTTTCCTTTAACTAACACTGTTTATTTCAAACATAAATATTCTATTAACTCAAAATCATTAAGAGTGGCCTTAAGTGTGGCATAAATAATAAAAATTCTAATTCAAGTCCACATGTGTGGCCTCAACAGCGAATAAAACTTGCGAGCGTCTGACGCCATCACAATGTTACAGCGTGTTGACATTTATTAGTTGGCTTTATTGGTTTTGCTTTGGCGGCAGACGTCGGTCTCGTTCCCGCTTATATTTCCTCCAGAGACACCTGCGGAACCGGAATAATAAAGGTCTTATAGCCTCAAAGGCTTTTCTCTTAATCTGACCACCGTATTTGCATAATAGTTTGAATTAACTTATGTGCTAAAATTTATTTATTCCACGCAACCTTACAAGGCGGTCTGGATTTTGAAAGTTCTGGACGATTAAATTAAACTCTAAATGCCTGGTCTGAAACCCTGTTTGTGACGCGTGTTGTAATTAGGAAATTAGTAGGTGCTAGTAGCAGCCATTACTTCACTGTTAATAGTATACTGTGTAAAACAAAACAGATTAACTTAATTAAGTAGACACCTTGCTAACTTATAATCACTTTAAAGTTGTTGCATATTTATTATGGGTAAATAAATAAGATAAAGCTATGGACTTTCATCTGATAGTAGTTGGCACCATAAGCCTTCCTTTAAGCCATAGGCTTATTCGCTCTGGAAAGCTTGAACGCAAAATTTTACGTTTAAGAAACTTAGTTCTCATCATTTTGCATAATAATGATTTGTAAGTATAATTCAATTAATAAAATAATATGTTTACATGACCTGCGGTACACAATATTTTCTGATATGTTTATATATAAGTGAGTGCTGTGACTTATTGATTTGAGCAATTCAACTTTTTAATTAGTTTAATACAACTAGGTTAATTCAGCAACTAATTGCTCCATAACCATAAAATTGCATAGATCAAAACTAAAATCTTATCATCCAGTTAAATACTCTCTTCGAACGCCCATTTTTAAGGTTTTTATTAGTAAAATAGTACCGAAATAAGTCAAAATATTAATCCAGTTTTAAATATTGTGAAATATTTTTAAAAAATTTCAAAATTAAAACTAAGTGTATCGGTAGGTATTTATAAAAGACACTACATACATTTGTTAAATAATTACCTTTTTTGTTTCGCTATTTTTTTTCTTCTTTCTTATTAAAACGGACTATATTATTAAGAAAAGATTTGTCTTTGATAAAGCAGAGTATTCGGACCGTTCTACTTGAACTCTAACACCGTATATATTTACGTTTTTAATACATATAAAAATATATATAATTTAAATAAACAATATTGGTGACAAAATAAGAAATAATTGCTTAGACAATAGCATGTAATGTGGTGTATTGGGAGAACTGCGGAATAAATTGGTCTTTGGCAAACTCTTAATTTTTTCGTGTACACTGCTTGAATATTTTGGCACTGTCAGTTGCTAAAATTACAACTCTTTCAATAGTGTATGCACATTGCAACTAACACTAGATATAGTTACTAATGTTCATGCACATACCTTTATTCTAGTACTTATTATAAGTATTTAATTTTAGGGTTTCTGAATCAAGAGTAGGATTTTGTAATAACCACCAACTTCTGAAACAGATTTTAATTATCTTTTATGATCTATATAAGTATTGGCACAATTATATTAATTTATTGCAAGTAGTTGGTTCTTTGAACATGCTTGGTATTTGCGGCGATAGACCTTACGCCTAACGGATTACAACAAAGCAGGGCTTTACAGTCTGTTTTGATCAAAGTCTTTGTTAGTTCATATGTAAACATGCTTTTACCGGATATTAACCCTCGTCCGGATGTGCGATAGAGTACATATTATTAGGTATCCGTTAGTTACGATACAATTTTATTGCAATAGAGGCGGAAACTTTATTATTCTCTCGTTCCACATGCGTTGATTCATCCCGGTATTATGGGCTTATAATCAGCCTGCCGTTCTTTGGTATCGGCCAATAACGTATTTGTAGTTGATTTATTTTATTCACGAAGGTACAAAGGCGCGGTCTGGTATGATTTTCAAGTTGATATCTACTAGCCACTATTCTTACACGTTGTCCCTGAAAATCCTGAGAACAGCTGTTGGTACTGCCTGCTTCGGTAAGTCTCCACTTCGTCGTAGTGATGGTACTCTGTATCCCTGGCACTGTCCAGCTTCGGGAAAGTCAAGAGGAACTCGGGCGGACTTAGGAGTAATGCCAGTTAGATATATGAATTATAGTATTTTTAAATAAGGAACCGCAACGTCGTGCACTACCAATAAATCTACGATTTACTCTGCTGGCTGTGGACTTTATTGCAAGACAATAAGGAACAATGTCATGTTTCAAGGAAGTCTCATTAAAAGATGCAATTTATAGCTTTAATTTAAGAGTTAAGCTTAGCGTTGTGTAACAAACAATTAATTTGTAATTAGTAACAGCTCCGCAATGTTTAAGACATCACTACTATAAGCATCCATTAACTAAATTTCGACGATAAATTTCGATGACATGATCGTCTCCGTTAATGAGGCAGGATGGATAAATTAAGCGGCACATCTTCCTCATGTGGATGATTTCGTTTTATTTTTAGGACATATATCGATCTGACACTTATCAAATTACTTGTAATCAGCGTACAATTACATTCATAATTACTATAGAACTGTATAATGTTTAAATTCAAATGAAATTACGTATTCTTTGTATGCGATAATTGAATTGATAGAATCAAAAATAAAGTTTATTACTGTTCAAATTAACAACAAAACCTATAAACATACAAAAATGCAATAAATCTTTTGACGTCAAACTTACGGTTCATATTTAGAACATAAAGAATTGCAAATCAGTATCAAAAAACAAATTTTATAAGGAATTAATTATTTAAACGAAACCTAATCAATTTAATTATGATTCAGTTCAAAGCAAGTTTTGTACATTGATAAATTATCGGTAATGCAGATCGCCTTAGGTGTTTTGTCTGTACTTCAATTGAATGTATTCGGCTTCAAAATATTCATCGTATGAAAATTGATGGATATTATTGAATTAGGGTAGTACGTCTTAAATGATAGAAGAACTTTTAAAATCCTCTATTCTTGGTTTAGTGGACTTTAATAACAACTGCTGCTTATTTAGCTTTATTTAATATCGACTCGTATAATATTTTAAACAAAAGGCAAAAAAATCTTAATAAATATGATATGAAGTTATTTATCATTAGACATTAATTTTGAATAATTATGAATACTTTGTTACTCATATTATGACAAAAATTTACATAAGGTAAAAATATTTTGCAGTTTTTTATCTTCAATTTGTGCACCATTTCCTTTTACGTTCATATTTTATCATTTTGCAGTGATGTGATGCTCAGTTGCAACTTGCCAAGCTTTGAGCTTTGATTTGTTGATCACAGATTTTGTTTGTTCAACGTTAGCGACCTTTACCAGTAACCGTGTCGGGTTTGCAGAACAAATCCTTGCAGTTAGTATTGGTTGGTTATTGTCATAAATATATATTTTGACTTTAAAGGACTGCTAATTTCTTTTATGATGTTAATAGCCATAGATTCTTTCTTACATTTATTATGAGTTGCTAAGTAATTTTTCAATAAGAGGAAAGGAATATAAAAACTTTCCCTATGACTGTGCTTTCAGCACCGGTTACAGCATAAAACCAGTACTTTCACACTTTTTGTCTGGCTGATAGTGAGATAAGAAATTTCTTTTCTATGTAAACAATAACTTGTTTAGACCAATAACTTTGTAGTTCATTGCGGAATGAACGTCTGGGGGTAATCACATTGTATTATATATCTTCTGGTATTAAAGGACCGCACACAGGTCACCAATACTGATATCTGTAAAATCTATGGAAATGTGTTGGATTTCAGCCGTCCACAAGTCAAAATTAACAACATTGTTACAATCGAGGCATGAAACCAGGATCGCATGCCCTTATACTAAGGAAACTATCAAACGTATTCGTTGAGGGTCATACTGATTGTAGCACGTGTGTCAGTAACAAATTTTCTAATATGCATTCTTTTCTTTCATGGTGAAATGAAAGAAGCATTACCTGAATTAACAGAGTGAAGTGAACTTTAACTGCTAACTATGAAGACACTTTGAGATGTACATATGTATTTATTATGGGTAAATAAATAAGACAAGCTGGACTTTCATCTGATAGTAAGTTGCTCTTAAGCCTTCTTTAGAAAGCCATAGGAAACATTCGCTCACCGACTTGAGACATAAGATTTTACGTTTAAAGAACTAGTCCTCATCATTTTACTTAATAACGATTTATGCGTATAATTCAATTAATAAAAATATGTTTACATATTTCTAATGCACAATATTTTTTCACAATATATTTATATATAAGTAGTGCTTGACTTAGTGATTTGAGCAATTCTTTTTTAAAGTAGTTTACAATACAGCTAGGTTAATTCCTTAACTAATTACTCCATAATCATAAGAAGTATGCATAAGATCCGAGAACTAAAATGTATCATCCGATTAAAATACTATCTTTGAGCATACATTTTTTAGGTTTTATTGAAATAAAAATAGTACCAAGAAATAGATCAAATATGTATCAGTTTAAATATTGTGAAATATTTTTAAAAAATTTCAAAATTAAAACTAAGTGTATCGATTAGGTATTTATAAAAGACACAACCTACATTTGTTAAATAATTGCCTTGTTTGTTTCATATTTTTTTCTTCTGCTAGCAATAAACAGGACTATATTAGAAAAGATTATCTTTTGATTTAATGCTTCAATATTCGGACCGTTCTTGAACTCTTTACCATATATATTTACGTTTTAATACATATAAAAATATATATAATTTAAATAAACAATATTGGTGACAAAATAAGAAATAATTTTAACACAGACAATAGCATGTGATGTGGTGTAATGGGAGAACTGCGGAATAAAGTTAGTCTTTAGCAAGCCTCTTAATTTTTTCTCTTCACTTTTGGTGTTTGCTTACTGTCGATTGCTTTAAATTTTACAACTCTTTTACTCAATAGTATGCAATGTGACTTAACGCTAGATATAGTTACTATGTTCATGCCCATACTGCTTTTTGTTCTATTACTTATAGTATTTAATTTTAGGGTTCTGGAATCAAATTAAGTTTTTTATATGTACAACTTCACAAACAGATTTTAATTATCTTTTATGACCTATGTAATTATCATTTTGCAATTATATTGGTATTGCAAGTAGTTGGTTCTTTGAACATGCTTAGGTATTTGCAGCGATAGACCCGCTAACGGATTGCAACAAAGCTTAGGGCTTTGATGATCTGTTTGATAAAAGTCTTTGTTAGTTCATCGTAAACATGCTTTACCGGATATTAACCCTCGTCCGGATGTGCGATAGAGTACATATTATTAGGTATCCGTTAGTTACGATACAATTTTATTGCAATAGAGGCGGAAACTTTTTATTGTTTCCTCTCGTTCAGCCTGCCGCGGGTGATTCATCGAGTATTATGAAACTATAATCAATACGTTCTTTGGTATCGTAATAACGTATTTGTAGTTGATTTATTTTATTCACGAAATTTTAAAGCGCATCTAGTACAATTTCAAATTGATATCTACCAAACCCACTATTCTTACGTTGTCCCTGAAAATCCTGAGATCAGCTGTTAGTTACCTTACCTGCTTCGGTAAGTCTCCACTTCGTCGTAGTGATGGTACTCTGTATCCCTGGCACTGTCCGGCTGGAGGTCAAGGAAGGAACCGAGGCCGGACTTGGGGTAATGCCAGTTAGATATTCCTGAATTTGACATTTTTAATGAACTTATAACGTCATTACGCTGCCAGCCGTCCATTTACCCACTGACTCCAGCGGACTTTATTGCAAGACAATAAGGAACAATAATTTTCAAAGTCTCATTAAGATGCAGTTTAGCAACTGAATTTAAGAGTTAAACTTGGCGTTGTGTAACAAACAATTGAATTTCGCCAGTGGTAACAGCTCCCGCAATGTTTTAAAGACATCACTATTAGCGCATCCATTAACTTCGTAAATATAATAGTATAGTAATGCTGAGCTGGTATGGAATGCTCGCTCAGGCTTTTCAAGGTGTAATATGCGTACGATATTTACTGGTATGTAGCTCATAAGAAAAATTTATATATATATTTGATTATTTTAGATGACAAAATAAGCCCGCTAGTTTCTTTCCTTCGGTTCTTCTCCAGGTCAGGCGTCTATTCTCGAACCGGTGGTAGCGTCACTTGACAATCAATAAGCAGAGTGTTGCACACTTCTATATTGAATAAAGATATTTTAGTTGGTTTAATTTTAATTTGGGGGGCTTCGACGATAAATTTCATTAACATGGTCGTCTCCGTTAATAAGGGCAGGATGGATAAGTTAACTTGGCTTTTATCTTCCTCCACGTGGATGGAATTTCGTTTTATTTTGCAGGAACATATCGATCACCTCAAGTGCTGTATCATACGGCACAGTACATTCATGACAATTACTACTATCAAACATATAATGATTAGATTTAAATGAGTACGTATTCGTTATATGCTTGTTGAATTGGTCAAATAGAATCAAAAATAAAGTGGCTAAGTTAAAAATAATTAACAAAGCCTATAAACATACAAAAATACAATAAATCTTTGACGTCAAGCACCACAGTTCATATTTAGAAGACATAGTACTGAAATCGGTATCAAAGGAAAACGGGTACATAAAATTAATTATTTTAAACTGAAACCTAATCAATTTAATTATGATTCAGTTTAAAAGCAAATTTTTGTACATTAATAATTATCAGTAATGCGAATCTTAGGTGTTTTGTCTATACTTCAATTGATGTATTCGGCTTCAAAATGACCCCATCGTATGAAATTGATGAATATTATTGGAGTAAGGTAAATACGTCTTAAATATTGAAAAACTTTTAAAGTCCTCTATTCTTGGTTTGGTGGACTTTAACTAACAACTGTAACTTGTTGGCTTTGTTTAATATCTGTTTTCGTATGTGGTTTAAACGAACAAAAAACATTCATAAATGTGATATGAAGTTATTTGTCCGGTAGACATTAATTTTGAATAGTGCTTCAGATACTTTGTTACTCATATTATGACATAATTTTATAAAGTGCGTCTTCTGCAGTATTATCTTCAATTTGTACTCATTTTCCTTTTCAGGTTCATATTTTATCATTTTACCAGTGGGTAAAACTCTAAGTGTTTTCAGTTGCCTGGTTTTGAAACACGAGTTGTTTGATCCAGAGATTTTGTTTACATTCTAACGTTAACATTAACTTTACCGGAAATTAACCGTTATCCGGGTTTGCGATAAAATCAACTCGGTTAGTATTAGTTTAAATTATTGTCATAAATATATATTTTATTTTAAAAGGACTGCCAAATTCCTTTTATGATGTTAATATGCCGTTCTTTCTTGTTTATTATGTGTAACTAAGATTAATTTTCAATAAAGAGAAAGGAATATAAGGAAAAATTCCCTATAACATGGCACCGGCACCGGTTACGGAAAATTAGGCAAAAGTACTTTCGTATGTAATATACTTTTGTCACTAAACATTAGTGGGATAAAAATTTCTTTCGATGTAAGAACAATGTAGCTTGTTTAGATATTAATTGTAATTCATTCGGAGTGTACCACGTCTAAGAGTGTTTATTGTACTATATATCTTACTGGCGACGGGTGCAATACTGAAATCTGTAAAGTCAATGGAAAAATATTAATTTACCAGCGTTTCTCTGCCATATTATGCATGAGTTATTTATATATATATTAACAAACCGTGCCCTTTAACCCCTCTAATTAATAAAAAAACTGCATCAGATCGTTTGCGTGGTTTTTGCAAAAGGTTTGTTTCATAGTAACCAGATAAATCGACTTTGTTTTATACTATATAGTAATGGGCAGGGCAACCAATGCCAGCATGTTTATCATGCCAATTGTAATATACTTACCTATATTGGTCAATTTGTAAAATTGATTTTTAATTATATAAATTAGGATTACTCAGTAGGATTTTCTGAAAGGTGAAATTCTCCAGTCATGGTGTGGCGTAGCGTAAATTTAGTTGTTACCTGTCCCACGGGTGTCCTTAAGGGGCGACTAAAGAAGTCGCTTACAATGCCATACTATGGCATGACCGACAGATGGCAGGATAAACATCTTCACCTTCAGATCCTAAAATACCCGAAAACCCTCAACGGGCAGCAACGTTCGAGATTGTAAAAAGTCTGAAGGGACTGCGGTTTGCCAACCGCATCACCAAAAAAAAATTGAGCCTCTCTTATGGCTGCTACTGCTTGTTTCACTTATTCGCTGAAAATTTTGGTATTTTTGGTTCCAAAAATTTTCAAATAAATAATTTATAAATGTCATTCTGGCGATAAGGTTAAATCATACAGGGTAGGTCTGCAACTGTCGGTTTAACTCGATTTGGCAGCAGGGAACAGGGCAGCAGGCTAAAATCAGAATTCGGCTACAATCCCGGTGCTAACTTTTCGTACGCAATTTCGACTAAAACCGAACAGCTAATCAATTCGTCTCTTAGGAACAATTTTGTAGCTTTCTATTGGCTACATTTTGATTTGAATACGGAATCACTGTTCAAAAACTTCAACAACTGTAACCATTGTTTTTAATCTGTGACTTATGGCTGTCGTTTTCTTCTTTTTTGCATACAAGTAAATTATGTTAAATACGGTTGTAGTATAAAAGAAACTACACTTTGTCTTAACTCAACTCGGTAGTAAGCTTAGCCAAAGCCTGTGAATTGTCGAAATATCTAAAGAAAGTTTTCCCAAACTTTTAACTCACACGTATGTTACCTGAGCAAACAGTGGACAATAATGAAAATATTCACCAAAATCTAACTTTGTTTCTTCTTATCGGTTTTATAATAAAAACTTATAAAGTATACTAAATGAAACATTATCCAGTACTATAACAACTATTATTGTTTTAGAAGTGTTATACCAGAATTTCTAGCCTGCACATCATGATTATCATCAGCTGGTGTTAGTCCACGGCTGGACATAGGCCTCCTAATACGCACTTCTCCATTGGTGGGTTATCAGGCCGTATCCCACTACTGTGGTCCAGTACGGGTCCGGTGGTTGGACCGACTTTGTGCGTACCGTCGGTAACCAACTAAATTATGTCAAAGACCACATTAGGAACTTAATAATGCACATATATACTAAGAAATAAATATTAATGACCGCCGTTGTTAAACAGAACAATAATATACAGTGGCAACAACTCTATATATATATATATTTTGCGTATAGTAATAAACATGACATTAGTTACGTTGTTACGAATAAATATGTCTTTATGGAGTAAAAACGAACAGTTTTTTGTCGACAGAGGTTGCGACTTGTAGTAAAAAGTACGCGGCCTTGTAGCCGTGCTATTGGAACAAATAATGGCGATACAATGCAGGCCGTGATATTGACGTGTCGTCGAATATTCAGACATCCGACTGAACCTATTATATTCGTCATATCTGTGGGTGATCTTTGTCCCAACTTTTTAAATGATATATATATACGCCTGTGTTCTTAATGTGGGTAGTTTGTGTTTTTGAAGAATATAAACCCTTAATAAACAAAGAATAATAATTGATAAAATTTATGAATTTATTAGGAAGAACAACACAAGTAATCATTAAACAAAACATAGCGCGGATATTGCTAACTATAGCAACTTTGGGAATAATTACACAACGCCGAAACTTAACATTCATATTCTCACTGACACAAAGTGGAGTTGTAATACTGTTTGTTTCTGAAGAATATATATAGGCATTTTACGCATTCAGATTTAATGCTTTTAACATACCACCTCTTGGGTAATTCTTATAGTACATTCAACATAGTAAACACCCAACATTTTTGTTTATTCGGGTATTTGTTTTTAAACCATTCTTTATAACAAGGTTCAATGGTATAGTATTTTTGTATATTTGGTAAAAATATTTTGTTGTGTTATTCAATTTATATTTTACCGCACATAGAGAATATTTTTATAGACACATACACATTTTAGAATATTTTTTTTTTATCTTATATCATAAGTTTTTATGTGATAGCTTAATCTTGGAAATGATGACATATGGAGTAGGTCCTTGATTTAGTTCTTAATAATGAAACCAACTATCATTAAAGTTGATGGGCGATGATGAATACAATATTTTAAAGAAATTAAAATTATTAACTTGTGAACATGATACACATTCTCCGTAAATACATTTTACTACACTGTGTTTAATGTCAAAAATTAATCGAAAAGTTCTTTTCCAGAAAACTAGAATACTTTGTCAACATAATCTTTATGAACTAAGTAGGTTTGCAATCCATGCTGGACAAATGATGCTGCAGCTTTCTGTGCAATACATGATTGTCTTTGAATTGTCAATAGGCTTGTAAGTAAATTAATTGACTATCGACTATCGTTTCTTTAATAAAACTGCTACTAGTAAAATTTCACTTCTTTAAAATATTATTTTACATATTATATACCTATTATATACATGGGTCCTTTCATCAACAAGTTGACTTAAGAAGAATAACAGACTGTTTTCCTTCAGGTCCATGATAACAAAACAAAAGTTGAATAAAGGTAAAACTTTGTTGGTTAACTAACGAAATTTAATACTTGTCAAATTTTATTATTTTCTAACACAGTACATAATAAAATTTCAGTGCTGTAAATGGTGATGCCGCTTGTTTTCTGGTATTAAATATTTGTTAATTAAAATGCAATAGTATATAATAATTAAAATGAACTTCGTCCGTCTGTTATCAGCAGCAAAATTTTGACTGACAATTCAATAGAAGTTGGTATCGCCCTTTTGATAGTTTCGTTTGTTTAATACCTTGTTTGTCGACTTCAAACATTCTCACGGATATTAGCCATCCTTGGTGCTGCGGTGGAAACATATTATCTTGCATATAACGGAACTTAGCCGGTCGTTTTCATAGTAATGCTGTCTATTTTTGTTTCTGTCATCGCTGATGTATTCTTCACTCCAAAATTAATCTACCACTAATATTATAAATATTTATGCGTTTTAGGACAAATATTCGGGAAATGATAAAATTTTGAGACAAAAACATTACTGAATTTGAAGAACAGTTTTTAAGTCTCTCTCCTCCAGCTCATGTGGACAAATATCTCCATGTTTGACCATATAAATGTTTTCTCATAATATTTTTTCACTTTGTTTTCACCATATTGCAAAATACGACTTGCAATAAGCTTTACATAAATCACAAAGAAATAGAAAGGTATTATGCAATCGAAGTTCCATCAATAGATTGAGGAAATGAGATACTTATTATTCGAATTTAATCTGTTGACATTAATACACAGTAGAGATGTTGCACATTGATTTGTTTTGTTTGTGTTGATCCAATTTCGATTTAACAAAGATACTTAGTAAACTGCATTGGTATAATAACGGATGATTTGGTTTTGATTTTTAAACAATGTCATATAATAATTGTATCATATAAATATTATTTCAGTGTTGAATAATTATTACAGTAATGTAAACAATCTTTTGACAACTTTTACCACCAACTTAATTAATGTAAATAAAAGTACGATATGGTCTGCGTCAAAGTTTGTTGAATAGCTCAGTTTATCAAGTTTTAGTTCGTCAAAACCCGGTTATTAATCTGATATTAAATTGCACAAAGATTTTTGATTAAGTTGATCAAGATCTCAAACTTTCGAGTGTTATGGTTTTATCATAAGTCCAACTTATGGAGCGTGTTGAGCTTAATATATTTTTCCTTAAGGCAGCACTGTTTGGCTGAGTTAACCGTTCTTCTTGTTTGACCTTATTGTAACCTGAAATAGTTTTTCCAGTTAAGAGAATATAAAGAAAAATTCCTAACGTGGCACCGGCACCGATTTGGAAAGTCGAAGTATGTATGGCGTGTCGCATGCAAGCAATATTAGGACGTAATTTACTAACGATGCGCGAGCAATGTAGCTTGTTTAGATAATTGTGAAAGGATTTCATTTCGGAATGTAAACTTGTCTAGGGTGTCAATTGTATATGCTGGCTGTGGTTGCAGGGCTGGCGCAGTCATAAAAATCTATATGACCAAACATAAAGTCCCAGTGTTTACTCTTGCCATCATGTGCATGAGGTTGTTGCCTGTATATATATATATATATTCTTCACGTCCCCATAAACCACTCTAACTATTAAAAAAACTGCATCCAGGAATCCGTTGCGCGTAGTTTTTAAGATGTGAGCCATACATGGAATAACCAGTTCCAGATAAATCGACTTTTGTTTTACATACTAAATGGTGATGGGCAGAGACGCGCAAAAGCCGACATATTCAACACCAATATACTGGTGCCCAATATATTGGTCCAATTTGTAATTGATTTTGGTGCACATAAATTACGATTTCTCAGTAAGTTTTCTGAAAGGTGAAATTCTCGGTCTACGTGTGGCTAAGGCCTTAAAGATTCACAACTTCATTTTTCTGCAGGTGTCGTAGAGAGGCGACTGAGTCGTCACCCCAATGACCATACTAACACGGCAAACAGACAGAATGTATCTTCCTTCGATCCTAAAATACTAGGCTTCTCGGCAGACACGACGCTTTCGAGAAGTGTAAACAATACAGAAGGGACCGCGGTTTGCTCCAACCACGCATGCCAAAAAAAAGACGGGCCTTATAGTACCTGCAAACCATATTCCCTTTAAAATTGCGATGTACCGGATTAAAATTTTTCAAATAAACAGACCCCACAAAAATGTCATTCTGTGACAGGGTTAAATCATATAAATTAAGTCTACAACATCGGTTTAACTCGGTTTGGCGAAAGCAGAACAGAGGCGTGGGCTGGAAATCAAATTCCGAGCTGCAATCGGTGCCTGAGCTTTTCGGCCGCAATTTTCTGAATAAAGCGAACTTGGCTAATCAGTGTGGCCGACGATTTTGTAAACTTCCTTATTATGGCTTACGATTTTACTGTGGTTGAATATGGAATCACTGTTTCAAAGCTTCCTTATGTAAACCAAATTGGTACTAGTCCATTACAGTTGTCGTTTTCTTCTTTTTTTTGCTTCTACGAGTAAATTATGTTCAAATACTGTTCAGTGTAAAAAGAAACACACTTTGGTCTGTATTTCAGCAGTGGCAATGGCTTTCATGAAACCAATAAATATAAAAGAAAATCTAAAGAACTTTTAAAACTTTTGCTCCCCACTACACCATTGTGTACCTGAACAAACAATTGGACAATATTAAAAGGTATTTACACCAAAATCTAACTTTGTTTAAGCTCTTATTGGTTTTATAATGGAAACTTATAAGTACAAATGAAACTGAAGTATCAATTGAACAACAGCTAATAATGACTTTGAGGTGTATACTTAGGGTTTTCAACAACATAATTATCATCGGCTGGTGTTAGTCCACTCACTAATACTACGCTTTCTCCCGACTAATGCGGTTGTCGAGCCATGTCCCCACACTTTGGTCCAGTGCAGGTTCTGGTGGGCCTGACTTTACATGCCTTTCCATCCTATTAATAACTTGATGGCAAAAGAATACGCAAAGACCTTCAAAAAAGCCAGTGACACGCCTCTTTAAGATATAAATATTAGCGACCTTCATAGATTCATTAAAAGCAGAACCGTAGCTTCCATACACTGTGTGCGTATGGTTAATAAACATGACGTTGTTGATTAATACGAATAAATAGATGTTTTATGTGGTAAAAGCAGACAATTTGCATCGGGTGAAGTTTACGACACATAGTAAAAAGTCGTAGCGCCTTTGATACCTCCTGGTAGGGACAAAATGTGGCGATGCAGCAGGCCGTGATATTTTCGTCGGTCGAATGTTATGACACACGACAGACCCTATTTCTATTCGTCATATCTGTAAATTGGTCTTTGTCTAAAAACTTTATGACCAATTGCATTTCATATACTGTAACAATGTTTGTCTTTTTGAGAACATAATTATAATACACAAAATAGTAATTGATAAAATTTATGAATTTATTGGGAAGAACAACACAAAGTAATCATTATAAACAAAACATAGCACAGATGTGTTTTATTATCATAAGCTGACTTTTGAGGAATAATTACGGCATGAGCTTAACATTCATTTCTCTGGCAAAGTGGGTGTAGAAAGTGCTGTTTGTTTTCGAGGAAATATGGGCTGTTTACGCATTCAAAGGTATTGTACTTAACAGCACTGCCTCGTGCGTAACTTCTTATAAGTACATTTGCTGCTTAAGTTGCATAAGAAAGGCTTAAAAACAAATACCCTAGACAATAAAATCAGTTCGAGGTATAATTATTTTGTATATTTAATTGCATAAAATAATGTTAGTTGTATTCAACTTATATTTCGCCCATACATAGTGGAATATTTTTAATATACACATACACATTTTTTTGGAATATTTTTTTATCTTGTGCCTTAAAGTTTTTATGTATTAGCTTAATCTTGGGCATAATACTATATTCAGGTAAGTCCTTATTTAAGCTTGATTCTTAAACAATGAAACCAACTATCATAAAGTTGATGAACATTAATAAAAGGATGATATGCAATTATTTAGAATAAAAAAAAATTTCAACGCAAAAGTTGTATTACACATTCTCCGTAAATGCTGTTTACTACTGCTACTTGTGTGTTTAATGTCCGAAAATTAATCGAAAGTTCTCTTCCAAGAAACTAAGTACTTTGTCACCTAATTTTTAACCAAGCAAATGAGATTTTGCAATCCATTACTTCATACAGACCGTAGTATGACTTCTGTAATACATGTTTAATCTTCAATTGTCAATAAAACGTAAAAATGAAGGTGGTGGCTCTCAAACTATCGTTTCTTTAATAAAAAACTTTTCGTTTTATATTAAATTCATTTCATTTGAAATATTTAATTTTACTTATTATGGGTCAACATCAACAAGTTGACAAAAAAGAAACCAACAGGCACATTTTCCTTCAGGTCCATGATAAAGCAAAGGTTTAGTGAAACTTTTTATTTTGGATTAACTAACAGAAATGTGATTCTGTCAAAGAATACAATTTATTTTTTCTAACGATTAAATAACTTCAAAGAAAATAACAAATAATTTTGATAGCTGTAAAAATATAATTGATGCCACTTGTTTGTTCACCAATTATTAAATATTTTTAGATTAAAATGCACACTGGTAATAATAAAGTTAACTTGATCGTCTGTTTTATCAGCCAAAAATTTTACGACTGACAATTCGATAGAGGTTGGTGTCGGCCTTTGATAGTTTCGTTTGTTCCCAGCCACCTGTTTGTCGACTTCAAACGGTATTCCTCACCGGATATTATCATCGCCCGGATGTGCAGTGGGTGTGTGTAAGTATCTTCAAATGCTGAACTTAATAGGGTCGTTCCTGTAGTGCTGTCTATTGTTTTATGTCATTCGTTTTCGTGGCAGTTATTCGTAATGTCAACAGTTTATAGTATTCGTAATTATGTTCTTTATTTACTCCTATTTAATCTACCACTAATGTTATGAAAGATTATACGTTTTAGGACAAATGTTCGGAAATGATGAAACGACAAGGAATTTTCAATTAAAAGTGCTGGTGTAAGAGAACATTTTTAAGTCTCTGCTCCTCAACTTCCCTTAATAGACCAATGTCCATGTTTGTGTATAAATGTGTTTTTCTCATAATAATTTTCACTTTGTTTTTCCTGTGCAAAATACGACTTTTACAACTTTTACCATAAATCATAAAATGGGCGTGTACAATCCGAGTTCCATCAATAGATTGAGAAATAGGATGCCCATTATTCAGAATTTGATCTGTTGACATTAGACAATAGGATGTTTGCATTACTTTTATTTGTTCAGCAGAATTTCGGTTATAAGATGCCAGTAAACTTCGTGGCCATAATAACGGATGATTTAATTTGATTTTAAACAATGTCGCACACTTAATAATTTAATAAGATTATAAATAATATTTCAATTGGAATAATTATTACAAGTAATGCAAACAATCTTTGACAACTTACCATAATAGATGTAAATGTAAATAAAGTTGCATTATAGTTAAATCCAAAGTTTTTGTTTAATAGCTCAGTTTATCAAGGTTTTGGTTCATGAAACATACGATTTGATAATCTGATCACTATTAGAATTGAGACAGATTTTGAGTTAAGTTGATCAGAGGTCATAAATTTCCAATGCAGGTTTCTCGAAACTTATTTCATGGAGAAAGCGTGTGGGCTTATGTATTTTTCCTTTAACTAACACTGTTTATTTCAAACATAAATATTCTATTAACTCAAAATCATTAAGAGTGGCCTTAAGTGTGGCATAAATAATAAAAATTCTAATTCAAGTCCACATGTGTGGCCTCAACAGCGAATAAAACTTGCGAGCGTCTGACGCCATCACAATGTTACAGCGTGTTGACATTTATTAGTTGGCTTTATTGGTTTTGCTTTGGCGGCAGACGTCGGTCTCGTTCCCGCTTATATTTCCTCCAGAGACACCTGCGGAACCGGAATAATAAAGGTCTTATAGCCTCAAAGGCTTTTCTCTTAATCTGACCACCGTATTTGCATAATAGTTTGAATTAACTTATGTGCTAAAATTTATTTATTCCACGCAACCTTACAAGGCGGTCTGGATTTTGAAAGTTCTGGACGATTAAATTAAACTCTAAATGCCTGGTCTGAAACCCTGTTTGTAACTCGTGTAGTAATAAGGAAATTAGTAGGTGCTAGTAGCAGCCATTACTTCACTGTTAATAGTATACTGTGTAAAACAAAACAGATTAACTTAATTAAGTAGACACCTTGCTAACTTATAATCACTTTAAAGTTGTTGCATATTTATTATGGGTAAATAAATAAGATAAAGCTATGGACTTTCATCTGATAGTAGTTGGCACCATAAGCCTTCCTTTAAGCCATAGGCTTATTCGCTCTGGAAAGCTTGAACGCAAAATTTTACGTTTAAGAAACTTAGTTCTCATCATTTTGCATAATAATGATTTGTAAGTATAATTCAATTAATAAAATAATATGTTTACATGACCTGCGGTACACAATATTTTCTGATATGTTTATATATAAGTGAGTGCTGTGACTTATTGATTTGAGCAATTCAACTTTTTAATTAGTTTAATACAACTAGGTTAATTCAGCAACTAATTGCTCCATAACCATAAAATTGCATAGATCAAAACTAAAATCTTATCATCCAGTTAAATACTCTCTTCGAACGCCCATTTTTAAGGTTTTTATTAGTAAAATAGTACCGAAATAAGTCAAAATATTAATCCAGTTTTAAATATTGTAAAATATTTTAAAAAAATTTCAAAATTAAAACTAAGTGTATCGAGTAGGTATTTATAAAAGACACTACATACATTTGTTAAATAATTACCTTTTTTGCTTCGCTATTTTTTTTCTTCTTTCTTATTAAAACGGACTATATTATTAAGAAAAGATTTATCTTTGATTTAAATAGCTTAGTATTCGGACCGTTCTACTTGAACTCTAACACCGTATATATTTACGTTTTTTTAATACATATAAAAATATATATAATTTAAATAAACAATATTGGTGACAAAATAAGAAATAATTTTAACACAGACAATAGCATGTAATGTGGTGTATTGGGAGAACTGCGGAATAAATTGGTCTTTGGCAAACTCTTAATTTTTTCGTGTACACTGCTTGAATATTTTGGCACTGTCAGTTGCTAAAATTACAACTCTTTCAATAGTATGCACATTGCAGCTTAACGCTAGATATAGTTTCTATGTTCATACTTTATACCTTTTATTCTAGTACTTATTATAAGTATTTAATTTTAGGGTTTCTGAATCAAGAGTAGGATTTTGTAATAACCACCAACTTCTGAAACAGATTTTAATTATCTTTTATGATCTATATAAGTATTGGCACAATTATATTAATTTATTGCAAGTAGTTGGTTCTTTGAACATGCTTGGTATTTGCGGCGATAGACCTTACGCCTAACGGATTACAACAAAGCAGGGCTTTACAGTCTGTTTTGATCAAAGTCTTTGTTAGTTCATATGTAAACATGCTTTTACCGGATATTAACCCTCGTCCGGATGTGCGATAGAGTACATATTATTAGGTATCCGTTAGTTACGATACAATTTTATTGCAATAGAGGCGGAAACTTTATTATTCTCTCGTTCCACATGCGTTGATTCATCCCGGTATTATGGGCTTATAATCAGCCTGCCGTTCTTTGGTATCGGCCAATAACGTATTTGTAGTTGATTTATTTTATTTACGAAGGTACAAAGGCGCGGTCTGGTATGATTTTCAAGTTGATATCTACTAGCCACTATTCTTACACGTTGTCCCTGAAAATCCTGAGAACAGCTGTTGGTACTGCCTGCTTCGGTGAGGTCTCCACTTCGTCAGTGACGGTACTCTGTATCTCTGGCACTGTCCAGCTTCCGGGAGAAGAACTCGGGCAGACTTGGGAGTAATGCAGTTAGATATATGAATTATAGTATTTTTAAATAAGGAACCGCAACGTCGTGCACTACCAATAAATCTACGATTTACTCTGCTGGCTGTGGACTTTATTGCAAGACAATAAGGAACAATGTCATGTTTCAAGGAAGTCTCATTAAAAGATGCAATTTATAGCTTTAATTTAAGAGTTAAGCTTAGCGTTGTGTAACAAACAATTAATTTGTAATTAGTAACAGCTCCTGCAATGTTTAAGACATCACTACTATAAGCATCCATTAACTAAATTTCGACGATAAATTTCGATGACATGATCGTCTCCGTTAATGAGGCAGGATGGATAAATTAAGCGGCACATCTTCCTCACGTGGATGGAATTTCGTTTTATTTCTAGGACATATCGATCTGTACCTCAAATTACTTTGTATCAGACATGCAATTACATTCATGACAATTACTACTTTAGAACATATAATGATTAAATTTAAATGAAATTACGTATTCGTTATATGCGGTAATTGAATTTATAGAATCAAAAAATTAAATAGATTATTACAGTTAAAATAATTAACAAAACCTATAAACATACAAAAATGCAATAAATCTTTTGACGTCAAACTTACGGTTCATATTTAGAACATAAAGAATTGCAAATCAGTATCAAGAAACCAATTTTATAAGGAATTAATTATTTAAACGAAACCTAATCAATTTAATTATGATTCAGTTCAAAGCAAGTTTTGTACATTGTTAAATTATCGGTAATGCTGGTCTTGCTTAGATGTTTTGTCTGTCACCTTCAATAAAATGTATTCGGCTTCCGAAATATTCATCGTATGAAAATTGATGGATATTATTGAATTAGGGTGGAGTACGTCTAAATGATAGAAGAACTTTTAAAATCCTCTATTCTTGGTTTTAGTGGACTTTAATGACAACTGCTGCCTATTTAGCTTTATTTAATATCGACTCGTATAATATTTTAAACAAAAGACAAAAAAATCTTAATAAATATGATATGAAGTTATTTATCATTAGACATTAATTTTGAATAATTATGAATACTTTGTTACTCATATTATGACAAAAATTTACATAAGGTAAAAATATTTTGCAGTTTTTTATCTTCAATTTGTGCACCATTTCCTTTTACGTTCATATTTTATCATTTGCAGTGATGTGATGCTCAGTTGCAACTTGCCAAGCTTTGAGCTTTGATTTGTTGATCACAGATTTTGTTTGTTCAACGTTAACGTGCTTTACCGGAAATTAACCGATATCCGGGTTTGCGACGAAATCAACACGGTTGGTATTAGTTTAAGTTATTGTCATAAATATATATTTTATTTTAAAAGCACTGCCAAATTCCTTTTATGATGTTAATATGCCGTTCTTTCTTGTTTATTATATGTAACTAAAATGAATTTTCAATTAAGAGAAAGGAATATAAAGAAAAATTCCCTATCTGAGCCAGCATCCGAGTTACGAAAATAAAACCAGTACTTTCGCACTTTTGTCTCAAAACATGTAGTGGGATAAAAATGTTCTTCTATGTAAAGCAATGACTTGTTTAGATATTAATTGTAATTCATTCGGAATTAAGCGTCTAAGAGTTCCATTGTATTATATATCTACTGGCGACCATGCCCAAGGACCGCACAGGTCAATACCTGTATCTAAAATCTATGGAAATGTGTTGGATTTATCGTCCACAAGTCTAATTAACAACATTATGTTACAATCGAAACTTTGTCGTCAAGGATCGCATACCTTATACTAAGAATATCCAAACGTATTCGTTGAGGTCACTCCTGATTATAGCCGAGGCAATATATCAGGATATTTCCTCTAAAACTCAATATATTAGACGGGAGACTTTAATGCAAAACTAGGGAAAAGCAAAGACGATGAGCTGAGAGTGCGCAATTTTGGAGTAGGGCAGCGAAAACCAAGGAGGCAACAGCTGGCTGAATTTATGAAGAGGGAAGAACTATACGTGATGAACTCCTTCTTTAAAAAGCAGCCCTACAGAAAGTGGACCTGGATAAGCCCCGATAGTTCCGAAAAAACGAAATTGACTTTATCATGACGACCAAACGCCAAATATTCAATGATGTCCGACTGGTAAGGGGCACATTGAATCTTAACATAAGGCTGGAAAGATCTCGTCTGATAAAGTCCACAATTCGTCTATCTTGTGCCCATATTCAAAATGCCGATGGCTTTCAGCTCGAACTTAGCAATCGCTTCCAAACCCTAGACAAGTGCAGCACTGTGGATGATATTAAAACCGAGCTCGTAGAAACTGTTCATGGTGTGGGTTCTAGGTTTTATAAAATACACCGCAAAACCAAAAACTCTCCAAAACTCTCCTATGCCACTCTTGACCTTCTGGATACAAGACGGAAGATGCGGCTACATTCTTCTTCTGATAAGTCAGATTACAGGCAGTTTATTGGACAGATCTCCAAGTATATGCGGCGGGATTTGCGTAACTTCAATACATCACGTATTAAAGAAGCAATTGAACAGAACCAAGGTTCTAAAGTCCTCGCCAGAGATCTGTCTGCTGGGCAAAATCAGTTGACTAAGTTAAAGACCGATAATGGGGCCGTCATCTTCAGTAGGCCGGAGGTTTTGAGTGAGATTGAGAGGTTCTATGGACAGTTGTACACATCGTCGTCGGAGCCGCTTACTTCAGCGAGTGACGACCCAAGAGCAACGGCAAGATTCCGAAAATATCCCGGACGTCAGTCTGAGCGAGATACGAATGGCTCTCGACCAACCTAAGAACTGGTGAGGACGGAATTACAGCTGAGCTTCTGAAAGCGGGTGGAGAACCGGTACTTGTAGTCCTTCAGAGGCTTTTTAATTTCGTCCGACAAACAAGCTGGATTCCGAAGAGGCTTTAGTACTATAGACCACATACACCAAACGCTGCGGCAGATTATACAGAAGACTGGGTTGTGTTGCATGTCCTTAAGCGCTGCCAAGTTGACAGTCATCGAGGTGCTGAGGTGGTTGTACAGTAAAGCAACCATGTCCGTCCGACTACAATCCAGTAGTGCGAAGCCTATCCAATTGCAGAAGGGTGTAAGACAGGGTGATGTTATATCCCCGGAACTCTTTACCGCTGCATTGGAAGACGTATTCAAACTTTTGGATTGGAAAGGACGAGGTATAAACATCGTTGGCGAGTGCATCACCCACCTTAGATTTCCCGACGAGAAAGTCATAATGGCGGAGTCGCTGGAGGACCTCAACGCTGTGCTCAATGACCTCAACAGTGTTTCTCAACACGTGGGCCTAAGGGTGAACATGGACAAGACGTGACTTTCGTCTAACGCTCATGTCATGCCTACGCCGGTGGTTGTTGAGGGCGCTGTGCTCGAAATTTTTGACCAATATATTTACCTGGGACAAGTAGTCCGGTTGGGTAAGTCCAACTTCGACGCAGAGGTCAATCGACGAATCCAACTGGGATGGACAGCTTTCTGGAAGCTTAGACGTATCCTCTTGTCCGATATCCCTCTATGTCTAAAAACTTAGGTCTTCAAGCAGTGCGTGTTGCCAGTGATGACCTATGGAACTGAGACGTGCTCCTTCGCTGCTGGCCGTATGAGGAAGCTCCAAGTTACTCAGCGAGATACGGAGCGGGCTATGCTCGGAATTTCTCTGCATGCGTAATACAGACATGCCCAGCAAAACGATGGTGACCGACATAGCTCACAAAGTTAGCAAGCTAATGGCAATGGGCCGGCCATTTAGCTCGTAGAGCCGATAACTGAAGGGGAAAAAAGGTTCTCGAGTGGCAGCCTTGTACTGGCCATCGAAATGTGGGACGACCCCCCACGGGATGGAGTGACGACCTGTGCGAGTGTGCGGGAAGTCGGTGGATGCAGGTGGCGCAGGATCGTACTTCTTGGCGGCTCATGGGGGAGGCCTGTGTCCAGCAGTGAACTTTCGTAGGCTGATATGATGAAATTCTCGGTTCTCGGTCCTTGAAAGAAGAAGATGATATAATAAGTTTATAATTGATTACTTTATAGTGAAAAGATTTTTTTACCATTGACTGTAAATTAAAAACAATTTTTTAAACTTCTGTACTTAATAGATGATGAAATATATTTTAAGAACTATACATTATAAGTAATCCTCACAGGATTACTACCATTACGACAGTGCCAGACACTGCCATTACACAGAAAACAAATAAATATCTAAGTTCTTTCGTAAATTTGACAAATAGGTAATATAATGGTAATTATTATATTAGTAGTGAGGCCGTATCCATCAGATGGCTTGACTTGACTTAAACTTTATATGTCATTAGTCAATGCTGATCGTTAATACATTCAATAGTTTCTTTTTGTAAAGTTAGTTCTATTTCAAGCCCATTTATTTTCTTCTACGTTTTCTTGAGCTGACTTATAAGACAAAAAAATTACACCTCTTATAATGCCTACTGCTGTTTCATATTTATGAAAATTTTGAGTATTTTTGGTTTAAACATTTTCATATAAATAATTATAAAAATGTTATTCTGTGACAATGAGTCAAATCATATAAGAAATAAGTCTGCAACTGTCGGTTTAACTCGATTTGGCGAAAGCAGAACAGGGCAGCGGGCTTAATCAGGAATTCGGCTACAATCGGTGCCCACAACTTTTCAGCCGCAATTTCGACGAAAACCGAACTTGGCTAATCGAATTCGTATTAGAAGCGATTTTGTAAACTTCCCTATTACGGCTACGATTTTGTGGTTGAATACGGAATCACTGTTCAAATGAGCTTCATATGTAAATCAAAATTGTTTTAATCCGTTACATGGCTGTCGTTTTCTTATTTTTCTAATTATAAAGAAACTACACTTTAGTCTGCTTCAACTCGGTAGTAAGCTTTATGAAATATAATAAATTATCAAAGAAAATCTAAAAGAACTTTTAAACTTTTAACTTACACACATTATGAACCTGAGCAAACAGTGGACAATATTAAAGGAAATATTTACCAAAATCTAACTTTGTTTAAAGCTCTCATCGGTTTATAATGAAACTTATAAGTACAAATGAAACAGTATCAATTACTATAACAGCTAATATTGTTTTAGAGTGTTATACTTGGGTTTTAATAACTTCATGATTATCATCAGCTGGTGTTAGTCCACTGCTGGACATAGGCCTCCCCTAATGCACGCTTTCCATTAGTGGGTTATCGTACCGTATCCCACTACGCTGGTCCAGTGCAGGTTGGTCGTTGGACCGACTTTTTACATGCCCTTTTTCGTCTCATTAATAACTTAAATTAATATAAAAAGACCACATAAAGGAATAATATTAAAAATATTGTACATATATACTAAGATATAAATATTAATGACCATAGATTATTAAACAGAACCGTAATATACACTGTATTTGCGTATGGTAAATAAACATGAAATTAGTTGCGTTATTACGAATAAATATGTATTTTATGGACTAAAAAGCAGACAGTTTGTATCGTTAAATTTTACGACATAGTAAAAAAGTCGCGGCGCCTGTGCCGTGCCTCCTGTTAAGGACAAATGTGGTGATGCAATGTAGATACCGTAAAGTTTTCGCCTTCGAATGTTATGACACCCGACGGAGCCTATTTCTATTCGTCATATCTGTAATATATATAATGTTCGTCTTGTTAGTTTGTGTGTTTGAAGAATATAAACATAATAAACAAGGAATAGTAATTGATAAAGTTTATGAATTTATTAGGAAGAACAACACAAGTAATCATTAAACAAAACATGGCACGGATGTGTTTATTCTTCTTAAGCGGCTTTAGTTATAATTACAGCATGAAACTTAACATTCATATTCTCTGGCAAAGTGGGTGTAAAGTACTGTTTGTTTCCGAGGAAATATGGGCACATTTTACGCATTCAAGAATTTAATACTTTTAATAGCACCCGCCTCTTGCGTAACTTCTTATAATTACATTGAACCTTAAGTTGCATAAAGAATGGCTTAAAAAACAAATACCCGGAATAAACAAAATCAGTTCAGTGTTTAAAATTATTTTTGTATGTTTAATCGCATACAAATATTTGGTTGTATTATTCAATTTATATTTTCACCGCACATAGTGGAATATTTTTTGATATACACATACACATTTTTGGACTATTTTTTTATTTTAAATCCTTAAGTTTTTATGTATTAGCTTAATCTTGAAATGATAATATATTCAGGTAAGTCCTTATTTTAGCGATTCTTAAACAATGAAACCCAACTATCATAAAAGTTGATAGACATTAATTAGATACAATTATTTTAGGAATCAAAAATTTCCAACTCGAACTTGTATTACACATTCTCCGTAGAGAAAATGCTGTTTACTACTGCTACTTGTGTTTAATGTCAAGAAATTAATCGAAAAGTTCTTTTCCAGATAGCTAGGAGTACTTTGTCAACATAATCTTTGTGAACGAAGTAAGTTTGCAATCCATTACTTGCTGGACAAATGATGCGGCTTCTGTACAATACATGTTTAATCTTTGAATTGTCAATAAAACGTAAAGTAAATTGGTGGCTATCCACTATCGTTTCTTTAATAAAAAGCTTTACTTTTATAGTAAAAATTAATTTCATTTTAAATTATTTAATTTTATGTATTATAGGTCAACATCAACAACTTGAAAAGAGCGGACAGACTGTTTTCCTTCAGGTCCATGATAAAAAAAGTTTTTTAAAGGTAAAACTTTATTTTGGATTAACTAACAGAAATTTGATTACTTGTCAACATTTTATTATTTTTCTAACTTGTTAAATAATAAAGATAATAACAAAATAAAATTTTAGTGCTGTAAAAATGGTGATGCCGCTTGTTTTTTTCTGCAATTATTAAATATTTGTTAGATTAAAATGCAATGGTATATAATAATTAAAGTTAACTTAAATCGTCTGTTTATCAATAAAACTTTTACGACTGACAATTTGATAGGGTTGGTATCGGCCTTTTGATAGTTTCGTTTGTTCCAATACCCTGTTTGTCGACTTCAAACATTCCTCACCGGATATTAGCCATCGCCCGGATGTGCGGTGGAGTGTGTGTAATTATCTTGCATATAAGGGAACTTAATGAGGTCGTTTCCATATTAATTACTTGTCTATTTTTGTTTTATGTCATTCGTTTTTCGTATTCGTAATTATTCGTATGTCAACAGTTTATAGTATTCGTAATTATGTTCTTTATTTACTCCTATTTAATCTACCACTAATATTATGAAAGATTTATACGTTTTAGGACAAATGTTTGGAAATGATGAAATGAAGGAATTTTGAATAAAAGACGTGCTGAATTTGAAGAAGACATTTTTAAGTCTCTCTGCTCCTCAGCTTGTAAGAGACCAATGTCCATGTTTGTGTATAAATGTGTTTTTTCTCATAATAATTTTTCACTTTTGTTTTTCCTGTGCAAGAAATACGACTTGCAATAAGCTTTTACATAAATCACAAAGTAAGTATTATACAATCGAGTTCCATCAATAGATTGAGGAAATAGGATAACATTATTCAGAATTTGATCTGTTGACATTAGCACAGTAAGATGTTGCATTATTTTATTTTGTTGTAGACTGATCAATTTCAGTTATAAGATGCCGTAAACTACGTGGCCATAATAACGGATGATTTAGTTTGATTTTTTAAACAATGTCACATAATAATTTAATATCATATAAATAATATTTCAGTGGTGGAATAATTATTACAGTAATACAAACAATCTTTTGACAACTTACCACTTAACCAAGATGTAATGTAAATAAAAGTTACGATATAGTTAAATCCAAAGTTTTGTTTAATAGCTCAGTTTATCAAGTTTTAGTTCGTAAGTATACGATTTATTAATCTATTAAATTGAACAAAGATTTTTGAGTTAAGTTGATCTAAAGATCTCAAATTTTAATGCATAGTTTTATCATAATTTATTTATGGAAGCGTGTAAGGCTTAATATATTGTTCCTTAAAACTAACACTGTTTATTTATACTTATAAATATTCTATTAACTCAAAATCATAAAAAAATTGTCGCCGTGTGGCATAAATAATAAAAATTCTAATTCCAAGTCCACTTGTAACCTCAACAGCGAATAAAACTTGCGAGCGTCGACGCCATCACAATGTAACAGCGTGTTGACATTTTAATAGTTGGCTTTAGTTTTGCTTTAGTAACAGACGTCGGTCTCGTTCCCCGCTTATATTTCCTCCGAGACACCTGCGGAACCGGAATAATAAAGAGTCTTACGCCGTCTCAAAATGGCACTTTTTCTCGCAATCCGACCGCAATGTGCACTTAAGGGATTTGAATAACTTATATGCTAGAATTTATTTATTCCACGCAACCCACCAAAGGCGTTCGGTGCGAAGTTTTGGACGTTAAATTAAAACTTTCGAAATGTTTAAATCTAATTCCTGTTTGCGCCGCGTGTTCTAATCAGGGTCTTGTTTTCATCGATATCTTTTTTCAGAAATGAAGTACAAACAATAAAATTGATAGTGAATAAAATATTAAATAGGTGCTATATCCCTTTTCATTTAACATTGAACCACGCAGTACATCTATCTAAAACTCGAGCAATAAACTGAATAATAAAAGGCATCAAGCACTTATGAGATTCAGCATAAACAAGGCATCGAATCGCACCATTTCTCTTGGCCGTAATCCAAAAGTCAATTACCGAACGCCGACTTTCGGATAACTTGTACAATCATTTCCGAATTATATAGGCGCACCTAACGAGTATTCTGGAAAGATTTTAATGACTTGACGTAGTTGAGCAATTAGAGGATTCCTTTATCAAGCTGTTAGACATAGACGCAAAGAATTTGGTAAGCCTTGGAAGTAGATCAATATGTATCTGTCGCTGTTTCGCGTTTGCTAAATTGAATCGGCATGACTAGGTGATATTTTTCGTAATTACATGTTGTTTTTTATTATTGTTTTTTTTTTTATAATCTATATACACATAATTTACAGTTTCAATGGTATTTAGAATACATTATAATGAATCTAATTTAAATTTAAATTGTACACATTATTTGGGGATTGTTGCTCACTGATTGTTGACAACTCGAGGATAATTATCAGGTTGAGTGATATATATAGTATGTTTAGTCCATATTGTTTTAGAAAGCAAGGTTATACAAATTACACTACATACAAATTCTAGAAAACGATAATTTTTGGTGCGTCGTTTACTTGATAATATTATTTTACTATATGAAGAAACAAAGGTACGGTTATTTGGAGACAAATCCTTATTTGGCAGGCAATCAGGGACTACTTTTGTATTTCCTTAACAGTGGTATAAATGCAGCCGCAAAAACTTTACATACTTGACAAAAAAAGTATCGTAATGTGTTCCATTAATAGCAATATTTTTTTAAAGGTATGTTTTCATTCATTTAATTGTAGAATAAATATTGTATAATCATAGTTCTGTTGCTATGATTCGCCGTATAAAATATCATACAGAGACTTTGTAATTTATTACCTAATTCAACAAGATTATTAACTATTGTATCGACCCACAAGTTACAAGCCACAAGTTCTAGATTTACTGCCAACGCCGCCTGTCGCTAATGTCTCCAACTCTTACTTAACTTTGCTAACTTACTTAGAATAACCGTAAGTGTAATAAATCCATGGATAACATTGTTAAGGTGCTCTGTACATTTTCAAAATGTCTCATCATAATATTTATTAAAGAAGTCATAAAAGTTGATAGAATATTAGAACCGTAAGCAATTTAATTTTTAAAGTATAGGGGATATAATTCACCTTGCGTTCGTTAGTTAAATTCAGGAATTTGTTACTAGTGAAAATAATGTGCGATGCTATAGTTCTGTACTATTTAGGTAGGTAGGTTTATTTCACATTTTTTTGTATATACTATAGCGTGATATTTTCAACTTTTTGAAGAATATGCATTTAAAATACTAGGCCTCAAATAGCCTACTATGTCTATGTACCTATAATTTTCAATAATTTAATCCATTACCCTATTAATTAAGCAATTGAATAAGTTAACTTTTATAAGCAATTGATATCAAAATTTTAGTTCAAATTGAAAGTCAGCACTATTTACACAAAGTCAAAACTAACATAACTTTTGGTAGAAACTGAAAGTGCTAAGTATCAGTTATCAGTTACAGTTTAATTTTCAAATGAAAATCCCGTTCAAGTTTACAACTAATTATAGTTTGTTATAACTTGAACTGTAACGAACTGTAATTAGTTGAGAATAAAGAAATTTACGATATATTTTTTTAAATAATTAATAATTAGTTTTGGTTTTACTTTAAAATAAATATATTATATGATACAGTTAAATAAATCTAACGTAATTAATTTAATAAAATAGTTATATTTTTAACTGTTCTTTATTTTATTAACGTATTTAAATACACTACACACACTCATATCATAAACACACTATATTTATCATTAATTGTTTTTATATTTTTTAAATGACCATTGTATTTATGCAGTCCGTGGTAATTAATATTGGTAGTACTGAATACAGTATAAACTCGAACATTAATAATTTGCGACAAAATTCTCTAGTAATTCACTAAAACATAATTGTATACATGTATTAAAAAAGATGTTAAAAACATTAAAAATAATAAAAATATAAAAATACTTTGTTGTATTTATAAAAAGCACATTTGTTGTGCCATAATTAAAACAAAATAATAAAAGTGTTTTCTGTTTATAATCGATTAAATTTTCATTATCACTCTTAGAGTGATAATAAAAATTTAAGTTTAAAAGTTTTATAAGTAGCAACATTGTAAAATATGTTTATTAGTATAAAGTCATTTGGTACTTGCTTCGGCAGTACATATACTAAAATTGGAACGATAAAGTCATTTGTTATGACAATAAATTATTTTCTATCTTGCCTAATAGAACATAATAAAAAATAATAAAAAGCCTATTTTAATTATCGATGGGTTAATTATAAAAAAAAACGGTATTTTACGTGTAGTTCAGTAAAAGTTCGTAGATAGAATTTACTCATACTTAATAATTATTTTATGACAAATATGCTAATGTAATTAAAGACTATATGTTACTTCTAGTTTTTTAAAACAAACTAATTTTAAAGTATTAATTTTTGTAAACAATCGCTTCATCCTCTTCTTTTTTCACCGCTTGTATAAGTACCATTGACATAACTGCATTCACAACCTGTAAGGTAAATTAAAGTACAATTTATTTTTGGCGAATAGAAATTCGTAGTTAAAAATTATGAAAATATAAAAAAAAAATATTTTTTCATATAAATATTTATTCACCCCGAACAAAGACGGGGGATATATAATTTCATTTAAGAATTACGTTGCATTTAATCAAAGACTGCCTCCGTAGCCTAGTGGTATGGGCGTGTGCTTTAGAAACCGGAGGTCGTGGGTTCGAATCCTGCGGGACGCAACAAATTTTCATTGTTGTTTTCTAGTTGGTTAGGAAATTTGGGCCGATCACCCAATTGTCTGAAAAGTAAGATGATCCATGCGTCGGATGGGCATGTAAAAAGTCAGGTCCACCCACCAACCCGCATTGGACCAGCGTGGTGGGATACGGTCCAAACCCTAATGGATAGGGTGTATTAGGGAGGCCTATGTCCAGCAGTGGACTAACAAAGGCTGATGATGTGTGTATGTAATCAAAAGAATCGCATTTGTCAAAAGTAACATCTGATTCGTTAATTTAAATTTGACATAAATTTGTATGTATATACTTATGCGTGTATATTGTAGATTTATAATTATTATTATTTTAATTTTATGTGATGCATTCATTACGGATCTTTGTACTCAACATATTATTCAAAATAATTTAAGTTGTATTTAGTTAACGCCTTTAAAGGCTTAATAAGGTGTAAGCAACATCCAACAAAAGTCACACACACTCCACACTTAGTACTGTAGGACAACACACACACACACACACACACACACTCACACACAGATACTCATGACTTCGGCCTCATCAGTAAGGTCGTAAATAACGCCTGCGACATTAAGCTTGCCAATATGTAAATATATTTGTGCTATAAGTATCAATAAATAAAGAAAAATCTATAATTAGGCACGCGTATGGACAACGTCTTCTTAGACAATATTAAAATAAGTTAAAAAATTGACCTAATCGAGAATAGCCATTTATATGTGTAATATAACGGCAATGATTACTTACGCAAATCATACAAGAAGCAAGAACGATGCCGGCAAGCCATCCAGTTTTCCCTTCCAAATACCAAGTCAACTCATCGACGCAGCCATGGAAATATGCATTCCCTGTAACCGAGTCTCTACATTCAGCAGGCAAAGGTTTGTTTAAGTTTATGAAGTCCATAGGACCCTCGGCTCCACAGCAACCAATCTGTAATTATAGTAAATATAAGTTTAGGACATTAACAAATGTTGTCTTATAACAGCACTGAAGTCATTAGTACGTTCTGGAACATATATTGTAATATCAGTTATTTTCTTGTAACTCATAGTTTTCCTATTTTTCAAAAGTTAACGTACTAAGACTCGTATTAAAATCAAATTTGTTTCATGATTACAGCTTTACTTTTTTTTAATTTGATAAAGTTTTAAAAATTATCCTATCTAGGTTTGTACACATTTGACTTTAAATAAATCAATTCACTCTTGATTAATTACCTCTGAATCAAATGATTCGTATCAAACAATAGATTCTTAGGTCTCTATAGCTTTTACTGTATTTAATCATTCAAAAACCTAAAATATATCATAGATCTACATACAAGCATTTCCTGCATATAAACCAACATATAGTAATACAGAAAAATAATTCGTAGTTATATTTATACAAGCAATCTGAGAATAACGACAAAAATGTTCTGGGAAAATTCCTTTTGCATACTCACGCCCTCCTGCACCATCCTTAGGATTTCTCGGCTACCCTCGTGTTGGGGATTATTCATGAGTCTAATGATCACGTCTTTAATAAGCGGTTGTATGCTAGAGTCATACGTGGAGAAATCCAGCACGACGCAAGCGCCTACTAGACCAAACACGAACAGTCCTATTTGTGTAGCTATAAACTGGGAAAATAAATATAATTATACCGAAACTTCCTATATAAAGTATTTATTATTGGTAATTTTTTTTGTTTACTCCCTAGCAGTGACATGTTTATTTGAAAAAAAGGTTTAATTATATTACTTATGATATATAATTGTCTTATGTATCAAATAAATTATTCTATATACAGTTTTTATGTCAAATGAAACCTCAATATGGGTTTAAATTTAGGTAAGCCATTTTTTATTTTCATAAATGTGATGTGATGTATTTATTATTGGCTAATTTTTCTGTTTACTCCTGGCAATTGCATGTTAATTTATTGAAAAGGATTTAATTACACATTAGGTTTTAATTTAAAACACTATACAATAATGTTTAAATTTAATTAAACGAAAGTCTTGCATCTGCTTTTTTTACAAAATAAAGACCCTTACGACTTTATAACACAAAGAAAAATTCTGCAATTTTGAATTATTGTTGCATAAAATAATGAAATATGTATGCAAATAGAAACCAAGGGCGGTGGTGTTCATTTCAGTATAAGGTTATTACACATAACAGTAACTTACTCCATATAAAAGTACGACATTTTCCATAAGAGCAGAGCCGCAACCGAGGAATGCAACAACCATTATCCCTAATGAGGCAATAAGAATGATGTAGATCCCGATGAAGTACTTTTGAAGCTCCAAAATTCTCATCCATTCATTGAAACCGGGCTCAATGCAAATCCATAAGCAGAGTGCGAATATAGATACACCAAATAACTGAAAAAAATATGAGAAACATTTGCAAAAAAAATCATTATTATGGTATAGCGGCATTGGCCTTGCTTTATAAACCGGAGGTCGTAGGTTTGTACGCCGCGGGGAAAACAACTTTGTGTCATTGTTGTTTTCTGGTTGATTATGACAATTTGATGATCCATGCGTGTAAAAAGTCAATTCACCCACCAACCTGTATTGGACCGACGTGGTGGGATACCAAAACCCGCAGACGACCGAAAAAGGCAATCTCACCATCGATCTATCTCGTAAAATGATTAGATATTTTCTTTATGTCGTGACACTTTTATTTATTAAACTACTATAGATTTAAAAAAGAAGAAGGAACTTTGTAGATTGTAAAAAATAAAAGCTTTTGGGAATCTAGTGAATTTTATGCTACGGAATTAAGTGGGGAAGTATGTACCCGCCCCTAGCCACGTTTGTACATATGTCGCCCAAATTGGAGACACGTTTAAGAGGGGTCAGTTTAAGAGTGCCCGTCGTAAACCAAAGTGCTCATGTTCGTCTCTGAAAAGGGGAAAATTGGCAAAGGAAGTATTAAATAAAATATTATTTGTCAAAATTCTCCGTTTACCCGTGACATTTTTTGAAGGAAGTTGATTTAGTATACGCTAATGTTAATACTAACCGCCCATTCTACAATTAAAAGTGAGGTTAAGAGGACTAACCGAAGCATAATCAAAATACGTGTCATCAGAAATAAAAATAAATGATTTTCAAATTTTTGTTCCTTTTCTATTAGTGACATTATTTTATTTATCTTAGTAGTTATCTCCTTTTAAAACTTTCAGATGGCATATGTACTTAAATGTAAATAAAAGCTCTTTGTTCTATTATCTTGGTTGAACGAAGAAATATTTATTTCATTTGTGGAGAAACTAATAAATAAATAATATTTACACACATTTATGCAACTCCAGCTGGGTTAAAGTAATTAACAAATGCAATTATGACTGTACAAAAAGAAGAATAATATTTTGGTTCCAATTACATTCTGCAGTGCGCATGCTGTGTCGGTGAATTTTCTTAATTAAGTTAGCTTAATAACTGTTGCTTCGACGCGCAAATTGCAAACAGCAACTCTAGATTTAGTACCAGCACCACGTGTGGGTAATGAATGCTCCTTACTGCTAAGTATGTTATAAGAACAATGTGAATTTATAACTAAACATTTAAGCAGATTTCATATTTTAGTACTACAACATTCATTGTACACAATTACTAATTAGTTTTCTGCGACCTACATATTGCAAAAGATAACATTTTAAATCAGCAGTTATTTCTATTATGATGTATTGTTATTCCACAATATAACCTAATGATTAACGATTATATGTCGTAGAAAGTGATTTGTATGCGGTGTTTATGCATGTAACTAGTTGCTTATTAAATGTTTAGACATTTGTTTAAAATGATTCACAGTATGACTGTATTCTACTTGGAAAACGGGTCATTCTGCTTATCTCTCACCGATAACGCCATCGTTAGGTAGTGCCCTTTATTTTAGCGTAAATTAAAATAGTTTTTTACAAGTAATTACAGGTATAACTTGTCTATTATTCGGTATATAACATTCTAATATATTTTAAAATAATAGTGATAAACAAATCAATTATTCGTTCCTTTTCTTTGTTTAAAAATAATTAACGCTTCACTAACTCACCCATAGTACCACGTTGAAGCAAAAAAGCGTGTACTTTATGCAATAGATTTGGGACTCCAGCCTTCCCACAGCTGGGCCCTGGCCATCACCTCTGCCCACTCCTGCCATTTCACTGTTTTCACTTAACACAAAAACAAAATACGAAGTCTAATGACCACGCGTTGCCCCTAAAGAACTGATACTGATTTTAACACAGATAAAGCCGTCGCACGGCGAGTTATCTCTGTTTATTGAGATAAGGCGAATATATGATAACATGTTAGTAGGAATTGCCGCACCTGTATTCCATTGTGTTTTACGTTACTAATAACATGACAATATAGGTACGCTAGTTAGTTATACCGGACATTTTTTAATTGCTTTCTTAAATTAAAAAAATAAAATAGTGCAATTCTCACACTTATATATGTAACACTCTAAATAAAATTTGAAATGTACATCAACATTTAATATAATTTACAACATTAGATAGCAAAATAATATAAAAAAAAACAAGTGCAGTTTATGTGCATATTAATCTGGTCAAAACCACTAAATTAAATATATGTTAATAATTATGGTATCAACGTAACTTTAATGATGAAATCAAGCTTTATATCAACTAATTGCTTTAATTTATAGCTATTTCTTTTTTTAGATTCATTTTAATTGGATGCAATTGCGATTAAATAAATAAATGGAAAATCATAGAAGTTATTGCACATTGAAAGAAGTACAACATATGTATGAAAAATGATTTTTAGTTCAATTATTATTTGAACTCTTTAATTACTTTTGCAACGTTTTGCAGTATACATCATTTCTTATTTAAATATGGTATCACATTAAATAAAAGCAATGTTAAGAATTCAGACTAACTTTTCGAATACGTTCTCAGTAAGGACAAATTTTATGAATCTCACATAGCAATCATGCAATCTTAATTTCCTCAGGGATCGTAGTATATGTCGTATTGACTACAACGATTTCAAATCTGCCTGATACGAATTCCAAATCCGATAAACTTATTCAAAGAGGCTATAAGGAAATGGCTGCGGTTGGTAAGCTGCAGACATAAATAAGGAAGATGTACGACGTTCTACAATATTCCCATACACAGCGGAGGTCAGCGTAAATCTTACGGCTGGGGGAGCATAAATTTAGGCATTCGCGACTAGGAATGCTCGTTACGGAAAGATATATTTTTGATAATGCAACATAAAGTACCAAATGGTCAATATTCAATGCCACACTACACTTTTATATTTAAATTTAACTTTAAAAAGCAGTCTTGAGAGAAGAAGAAGCTTAAGCTGTTGCCTCTGCTAAAGACAAAGTGTTCACAACCAAAATATGGTCAATTTCAAAATGAAAATTTATGATAAAGGCAAAAATTATGCGCTAGTTACACATGAAGGGAATAAAAAATATTTAATGCTCGCTTCCTATGAAAAAAATGGATAGCGTTTAATATAACATGCAAAGGTATATTTTATTTATATTTTCTAATTGTGCCTCAACATTTTCTGCAGGCAGATACATCGTGCACTTGCTTTTAATAATGACCCCCGATGCTCTCTCACTTGAAATTAATCGGTAAGAAGCCACTGCGGTGACTATTTACAGAGAGTTCTAGGAGCACACTCCCCTTGGCTCTTCATTCTGCTTGCAAAAGTACTTAGGGTTGCCAATTTTATTATCTCACGTTGAACAGTCTACTTCAATTGATTACGTTTCTCAACAATATTTCGGGACGGTGGCCTTTGTTTACGCTGTATTTAAGCAAAATTATTTACTGCATATTTTCTTTTTAAAAATTATCTCCATTAATGGTTTTTTAATGCTGAAAACGATATTTTAATTAATCTGAGAGATATTTTCTATAATTGTAGACGCTAATAGCATAATTGTACCTACTTCCTTTAAATTTATTGAATGATAATGTCATTAATAACGTAGTGTTATATTTTATTAGATTATTGACCTTCTCATTTTTTTTTAAATGACGTGATTGTAAATTCGGCTAAGTGAGACTTTTCTATATTTGGTATATTTTTTAACTACCTAATGAAATTCAATTTTCACTTTTGAATGCTCCTGCTCATCTACACAATGTTAGATTCATTTCAATATCAGAATTATCGAGAAACTTACTTTAGAAATATCTTTTCTGTGCTTACAGATAAATGTTGTAAAATAAATAAAAAGAAAATATATTTTCGTGCAAACCAAAAAAACATTTTTTGCCTACTTCATTCCATAAAAGTGATATATTATGAACACTCAACATTTATAAAAAATATCGTTGCGACAACCCTACTAACGTCCTCGACAAGGCCCGCAGACGTGGGTAAATAATTTTCCTGATTACCGTGCGCCTTCGCCGCTCAAAGCCAGCGCCGTTGTCGTCCCGGCCCCGGCGAAAATATTAAAAAACCGGAACGCCCCGTCTACCCCTGCGCCTACAAGTTGTCGCAATTGAAAGCGACTGAATATTACGTAGTGGGGAAAATTGATTTCCCACTACGTATTTCGATGCCGCCGCTAAATCTAGGCGCGCTGTGCTACGGCCCGCGTGCCGACAAAGTGATTCGGTGAGCGATAGATTTTAAGGAAAAATTGTAGGAAGATAGAAGGATAGAATATAGACTTATTACATGTTAACGTGGTAAGTTTCCATTTTACAAGGGACTGTCTGTGTAGTAACACCGTGTAGACTATTTCTGCTGCAAATAGTAGTAAGTTAACATTACTGTTTTTTAGTTTTAAGGGCACAGTAGACAGCGTAATTACTAGGTTCGCAAGATGGAACATTCAATGTCTCGGAACGGTAGCGAATTTGTGCCATCTTACACAGCGTTTTTTATATGCATGGCGTGTCATTTACTATCAGGTCTGACTCATCACATTGCTAAAACCATAAAAACATAAAATATTATAAATTTTTCCTATTTAAAAGCTTACTTCAATATCGGCCAAACTTGTTAAGTGTCGTATTAAATCTAAGGTACTTATATAATGTAAAAAAAAACGGTTTTACGGTAACGAATGACATATTTTTTAAAAATAAAAGTTTCAAAGAAGAGTAGGTTGATAGATGTAAGGGCGTAGCCAAATTTTTTTTTTTTTTTATAGCATACGCAGTCAGACGAGCAGTCGGGCCACCTGATGGAAAGTGGTCACCGATACCCATAGACGTTGACAATACCAGTGGTATCGCCGACGCGCTGCCTACCGTGAGACATAGGGTGTTAAGTCTTGTTTACCCAGTAACATACGCTGCTACGGTGCCCTTCAACCGGAACGCAGCAGTGTTTTCACACACTGCTTCGCGGCAGAAATAGGCACCAGTGTGGTACTCACCAGACGGTCTCCTGTAAACAGGGACCTACCACCGGTATTTAAAAGTTAGTAAATTTAAAGATTGTACCTAGGTTTTGTGGTCTGCAGTGGTAATTAAACTTCTAGGTTCATATTCTTCAAGGTGTTATGAAGTGCAGCATTCATATAAAATGCGTGCACATAATTTTGAAATAACCAAGTATAGCAAAAGATACGACTTTGACAGAGTGACAGACAACTTTCTAGACACTAGGGTCAGTATTACACTTAATTTTCTTTCCAAATTAAAGTAAAAAAGTAGCATAATTTTACAGACTACTCATAATTACTTTTATTTAATTACATGTTTTACTATATTTATACGCAATTTTAGAGAATTTAATAAAAGCCTACCTTATTTTAAACACTGTATATACCATGTAACTTTCACACGTATACCGTAAATTTCCTTGAAACCCCGGTATTTCTTTCTACGCATCATAAAACCAACGGCCCCGTATATTCTTTCGGAAACTAAAATAACTAAAGGTAGAAAGAAATGTTATAATGTACGTACCTACGTCGGCGTTAGAGAATTTGAGCACAGGCAAAGAGAGCGCAATTACATTGTGCAGGTAGAAACTTTGTCCGAGGAAATGTAATAAACGAGTCGCCTCCAAACAAATATTTAGAGGATAGATTGTGGCTGTGAAAAATGCGGTATACCAATTTTATCTTTAGTTTTGTGCTTTTTGTCCTATGGTATTTAGGTAAGTCTTTACGTAATTGAGGTAATATCTTTCTTAAAAAATATTATTACATTTTTTTAACTATACGACCACCCGGCTTTGCGAGAGTGCAATGCTGATACTAAATTTACCTCCTTACTACAGAATATAGTTTCTTAATAAGCATGTTTTCCTTGGAGGTTTCTTTTAAAAGAGCAAAATAGTTACTGTAGGTTATTCTTAAGTGATGGATATATAACATCGTGGACTTTTTTGTTGCCCTTTAAAAGGTGTGCAATACTGTAGTTTGATTTAGATTTATCTCTTGGGGCTCAACCAGCGTTTACAATGTAAATGCAAATTGATTACAAACCTCATAATTTATTATTGGTTATTAAAACTTTTCCTGAAAACTGTTAAAGAACATTAATGTGAAACAATATGCTAAGAAATGTTCTTTCAAACAAACTTAGTTTGCCTTTTGTGGTTGCGCAGATTTCCAGCGGCTTTGTAAAAATATTTTATTCAGAGTACATCCATTTGGTTCTGTTTCTTGGATTAAAATCACTTCTGATTTTTTTTATAATATCATCATCTTTATCATCAGCCTATGTGTATCCACTGGTGGACATAGGCCTCCTTTAATGCACATCTTCTTTAATAGGGGGTTTTTGGACCGTGTCCCACCACGCTGATCCATGCGGGTTGGTGGGTGGGCTCACTTTTTACATGCCCATCCGACACATAGATTATCTTACTTTTTAGACAATTGGGTTATCGGCCCAAATTGTCCTCACCATCCAGAAAACAGCGAAGTGGTTTCCCCGCGGGATTCGAAACGATTCCACGACCTCCGGTTTATAAAGCAACAGCCAATACCGCTAGACCACGGAGTTAGAAATATGTAGTCGATCCATAGAATATGGTTTATTTCTTGTAATTAAAGAGGTTAATGGCCACTATGCCTCAACAGCATAGTAGTTACAGTACTTTGGTATAATAATGAGTCAATAAGGTTAATATTTCATCGTAACGTGAAAAAAGACTTAAACGCAAAAGAAAAAAGACGTTTTTAGATTATTAGTTTACACGTAATATATAAGTATTTCTTTTTATTATCAAATTAGTATTAATTTTTTTACATAAAACACTACTAAATCGCATGTTTCATGGCCACAGTTCATGCGTGGCTGACCACGAGACAGTAAACGTATTCGTTCCTCGCAAACCCCACCCTTTATTCTATTAACGCAACAATTTGCCCAATCCCATGCAGCTGTCTTATTACAAGCCTTATATTATTCGGGAAAACACGAAAATGTTCTGCCTCACCTTTATCTGTAATATCAAAATACGGGAATTTAATATTAGTTTTTAAGAAAGGTTCATATATAATGAAAATAAACATGTTGATGATTTTAGCTATTAATATCATAGTTCGTTTATCCGTTTCACTTTGTGAGAACTTCGAAAAATGTTATTCGATTTCCAAGCTTTGGCTTCTCTACTTGCTTTTCCCATAATATTCCAAATTATCATGGAGTTAAGTTAATAAAATTAAGTTAATTAGTTACTTAATAATATGAATAACGTTTCTTACATACATCAACTAGCTTATAAAACTTGATAGGTGGATTTATGTCCGTTCGTTGAAAAAAGAATAAATTTTATAACTATTGTCAAAAATAATCTTGGTAACCGGGACGAGACCGTTCTATACATTTAAAAATAATTTTTACATGGTTTATGAGTCATGCGCCTATAATTGTTAAATGATAATGACACATAGAGCAAAAAAGTTTTAAAGGTTCAAAATATATCGCACTGTTCTAGAGCCACTTGACTATCAAATACTGTTTTCTAAGCATTGCATTCGGTGTGGGCTGGATGAGAATAGCCGAAAGTCGGAAGCAGTAGCGTGCATTAGGGTAGGCCTATGTCCGGCAGTGGACTGACAATGATGATGATGATGAGAAAGCATTGCAAATCACTGCAATTACCGTAAGTGTCAAATAACCAATATACTACATTGCCTACCAAACGTAAAGTAAAGTTTACCTTTAAAAATTGCATTGATTAAATTATACGTAACTGTTGCTCGCAACTCAATTTTTTTAAGCAGATTAGCTAGTACAAACAGACAGGCAGACAGACAAAAATTTATAAAAAAAATGTTTTGTTATGTGTATCTATAATATATCACAATGTACTAATTTAAAAACGGTTTTTTAATTTTTCAAACAGACACTTCAAATTTATTATTAACTTTTTCCGCGTGGTAACATGTAAAAAAAACTTTTTTCAAAACATAATCACCGTATTATATTTCCTATTATATCCAGCTATCTTTTAGAGGTAGTCCCCCGCCCAAATTGAAACAGCCATTACATATGCTATCGTGGACTTTTTTATAGATCTAGAAAGTAAGAATGTATTTTAAAAACTCTCAGACGGCTTCATTTTTTTCCGACGTTTTTGAGAAATATATTTCATTTAAATTTACACCGAAACTTTATAAACAGCATACCCAAACCTTTCGATAGAAATATTCTATCGACTAATGAAAACCACGTGACAATCTCCGCTGTAGTGTTTTTTTATTTGAGTTTATCGCGAACAGACAGACATACAGACGCGACCGGGTCTTTGTTTTATAATACATATATATATAACGTATTGATAATCAGCATCGTCAGCCTGTGTAAGTCCATTGCTGGACATACGCCTTCCCTTTTCTATTAGGTGGATTTTGCATCGTATCGCAACCACACTAGTTTAATGCGGGTTGGTGGGTGGACCGACTTTTTACATATACGACTCGTGGATCATCTTACTTATCAGACAATTGGGTGATCAGCCCAAATTGCCCTAACCAACTAGGAAACAACACTAAAAACTAGTTAAAATTCCCGCAGGATTCGAACCCACGGCCTCCGGTTTCTGAAGCACACGCCCTAGCCACTAAGCTACGGAGGCGTTATGGCAGGAAATGAAATGTATAGATTATACTTTTGCCAAATCAACAATAATTGTGGGACGATGTTCTATCGAAACTGATCTAAGTTTCGATAGAACATCGTCCCACAACAATACGCAAATGTTATTTAATGGAATATTTTATTAATATTCCATTCATATTTAATTCTGATCTGTAATACTTTCTTACGTCTTTGTACATTCAAATCACGTAGTGCACGGCCCCGTTCACTTTCAAAACCGTGGCACGGAGCACTGAGATACCGAATCCCGTGATTGCTTACATTATCAGCGCGAGATATACAGATATTATTCAGATGATTTGCGCCTCAGAGCGGGCGAAGGACTCCTATTTGCAGTGCTTGTTAATGGCTTTTGGTAAATCAATTATACCTTACGAATACGAAGTTCATCAAGCTGTTCTATTTTGAGACTTGGACTTTTAGTGGATAATTCAGGTTTATTAAACGAATTATTCATTGACTTGTTTCGATATTAAATCTACGTATATTGCTTTTAATTTGAACAGTCAAGGTAAAAAATTGTTTCGATTTTTGGTCGAAATTTACACTGGCAGGGTTGTTTAATCTTATCCAATCTAGTTCTAGTCTTCCACCTGATAGGAAGTGGTCACCGACGCCCATATACATTGGACAATACCAGTATCGCCAACGCGCTGCCAACCGTGAGACATAGGGTGTTGTCTCGTTTACCCAGTAAATATGCTGTCTACGGTGCACTTAAAACCGGAACACAGCAGTGTTTTCACACTACTGCTTCATGGCAGAAATAGGCGCCGCGGTGGTACCCACCCAGGTGGTCTCCTGTAAAAAGGGGACCTACCACCGGTATTATATTACTAATATGGTATAATTATATTAAACGAATAGTATTTTGGTAAGAAAAGGATGGAATCTTTCTCATTTTTGCCTTATGATGCGCATTTAGAGGAAATTTTCCGAATATATATTTACATTTTGATATAAACAATGATATATCGGAGTTTGAGGAGGAGACGCCAAGACATTGAGCGTGATATATTCGCCGCAATACATTTGTATGCGTGTCATGTGTTCCTTCGCCCGTTTATCAATACACCCTTTGGCAGATCTCAACAAATGCCCCGAAATGCCCCTTAAATTGTAATTGCTAAGTGCCTTTTACTTGGATGAAGAGTTCTTTTCAAAAAAGGAATTCCTATATCAGTTTATTACGTAACTTACATATTTTTTTAATAGATATGACACCTAAATTTGAATTTTTAAAAAGTAAAAATCTAATATCCCTCGTATTTAACCTAAAGGAATTTTATTTTAGCTTGAAATAACTAGCTGAAGAAATAATATTTTTTGAAAATATGACCCGCGACTTCGCCCGCGTAGAACAGGAGAAATTTCCGCGAGGTTGATTGAAATATAGGTACTGTATAATATAATAAAAATGAGGTGTTTTTATTGTTTGAGCCTATCGTTCGACACAAAGTTTTATAGCTTTTACTTCGACGATAAAGAATTTTCATATTAATTTTCATCCTCATTTCAACCCGTAGTTCATCACAGTAGAGTGAAACTACCAAATTGCTAGAAAAACAAACACTTACAGCTCGTTTTGAGTAAATAGACACTAAATTTTATCGTTTAAGGTTGAACACAGATGATTTTCCATATAAACTTTCATCCCCCATTTCAACCTTTTTGACCACTTGTATGGTAATAATTACTAGCCATTGTCTATTCTTGGAATCTATACTAAATATATGGCAAATTTCATCGAAATCGATTAACGGCTGTCTATGACGGACAGACAGACTTACTTTCATTTATTTCATCATTGCATTTATAATATTAGTTTGGATAGATCTGAATCGATGTCTACCGAATACGATGACTCCCAAACTGTCAATAAATTATCGTATTAAATGAGTGACATTTTCGTATTATTAAAATAAACCTTTAGTTTTTAGTGTCAAATGTCAAAATTAATATTGTCATTTTATAATATAGAGATGTAAAGGTTCTGAAATTATATGAGAAAGCACGATAAATAATTACGAAGGATTTTTTTTTACTATAGATATTGAAATCTAATAATAAAATGCTGTCAAGGTCTATTTTGATATCTTCACGGTGCTGATAAAATAAGTTATGCGCCTCGATACTAAAAAAAAATCATTAAATATTTATCTGGTTCATAAAAATAGCGTTAGGCTGTATGAAAATAAAATTTATATAGGTAGTCTATTGTTTTTATGAATCAACCATATCTTACTTTTTTATGGACGTATTATTTTTTCCATCGATAATAGTAAATTTTAGCCCAATTTAAAACAACGACTTTAAATTGGGGCAAAATTTAAAAAGTTACATACTAATAAAAGATCGGCTTTTATAATAAATTGATAACAATATGCAGTGAACTGAGAGAACTAATATGATCTGGTTTAAAAGTACCGTAGCTAGAATAAGAGTAAGCCCATATGGTTAATATTTTCACTTTAACGTTTAAACGTATAACGTTTACGTTTACTAATCGCCTAAAAACAAGAAATTTATGAATTGAACATTATAGCCTGTTAGTCTACGGCTGGAGAGGTCTCTGCTTTCCCTGGTCTATTAGGGGGTTTTCGTACCGTTCAGACAATTGGGTAACCGGCCCAAATTGTCCTAACCAATCCAAAAAATCCAAGAAAACACAGAGTTGTTTCGCCACGGGATTCGAACCCGCGACTTCCAGTTTATAAAGGCCAAGGCTGACCCATGGTCAATTTTTTTCATTTTATGAATTCATTCATCATCATCAGCTTGTGATAGTCCACTGCTGGACTCTGGCCTCTACTAATACACCCCTATCCATTAGGGGGTTTTAGACCGTACCCCCACGACCTCCAGTTTAAAGCACAAGAGTATGTCTTGTGCTTAAGGCACTAGGCAACGTAGGAGGATATATACATTGTTAATGTTCTTAGTTTTACAACGTCTATCAAACTATACCAACAATATTTTTTACATCTTTAACAACTCTTATATTCATTTACCATTACATTTTTATGACGCATAAAAGTAATGTTTTATGACGCTATTAATAATGGACGTATATTGCTCAGATTTATATGAACCTTTAATCATAACCGTAAAGAAAACTAATAGCGCATATCAAAATGAAATATGTTAAACAGTAAAACTAAACAAGTACCTTTAATATTTTATTTTATAGCGTTGCTAGACTAAAGTAGTAAGGAATTGGCTGGATATTACTTCATATTATAAAATTTCGGGTCTTATTATACTTCCATAAGTTTATATTAAATATTTCAATATTTATTATTTACTAGTTAATATCGTGGGTTCGAATCCTGCGGGGACTCAACTAATTTTCATTGTTGTTTCCTAGTTGGTTAGGACAATTTGGGCCGATCACCCAATTGTCTGAAAAGTAAGATTATCCGTGCGTCGGATGGGCATGTAAAAAGTTGGTCCACCCACTAACCCACATTGGACCAGCATGGTGGGATACGGTCAACAAAAAATCGAGAAGAGTTACGTTCCTTATTTAAAACATGCTGCATTAAACTATTATTTATTGGTGATATTTTAAATAAACAGCTTTAATCAAAATGTAACTGACATATGTGTTATCTATTAAATAATATATGATATATCGTAAATCATGCAACATAGAAATGTTGTGGCGAACATATCTTGTCTAACATTTGCCAACTACTCTGAAACTCAAATATCTTTGTATATATATCATTGTATATTAGGTTAGAGGAATAAAAGTAACATGTCTGTTTCGTTTATTATTTTTAATTATTAGAAAACAAAATATTGTCTATCATGCGTTTGTTACATCAGTTATGTTTACGATAAAAATCAATTCTAAATTATAAAAAAATCAATAAAGGAGTTTATAAATGCAAATATTATGGAGATTTACTGTTATAAATCATTCATGTGGAAATATTCACTGTTTTCTTTGCGAATTTAAAAAATTACTGCTCCGATCCTATCAGTTTTTCGTAAAATAAACGTTGATTGCTTTAGGGCTCGGGTCCTCGGCCAAATTGTAATTTCTATCGACAGTAGAGAATTTATCTACTAAGTTATATTTCATGGAGTAATCTTAATTACATAAGATTTATACGATTTCTAATAGAATGCTTGACTTTACCGCAAACACTTTAATCATAAAATAATTTAAACAGAGAATTAATCAAAAAAAATTACGGTCCACAGAAAATCATACCACTTTTAAAATTACAAGACAATTAATAATTATTTAAAAACATTTATATTCATTCATTTTGTCGTTAAAGTAGTGCTGAATAAATGTTAAGCCAAATCTTACCTTATACCTTGTCATGCTTATATAGTAATTTTCTTATTGTTTTTCCCATCGCCCTTCGGTGATGCGCGCCCGCAAGTGTTCGTTGTAAGGAGCTGTAGTGACGCGTGGAGCATGAAATACGCGCACGTTGGGCACCGAGAAATGGAATGCACATGCCTCCTTAGGTTTTATGTGAAATTTCCTCACCTTCTTACGGTAGCCGGGTAAGGATGCGAATCGCCGGGCCCACTTTGTGACCTCTCATAATAGGAGTAATACCCCTTGAGAGGGTATCGAGCCTGGCTGCCTTTCGTCGCGACGCTCTGTAATTTTACGAGCGGACTGCTAAGGCCTTTTTTATTTTGCCAGCCGAGCAATGGACGGAAGTTATTTTTTTGTCGCTTTTGTAGGAACTACGAGCATTAATACTATGATCGGAGCAACGTTTCTCTATGGCATTGAGCAGCTTTTCAATAAAATGTTAATACCTAGGCCAAAATCGTTTTTATATTTTACCTTTATTTGTTTATTTTCACACAGTGAAGATATTTTTTTCGTAAGATATTTACAAATAAAAGTCCTTATTCCAACCGTATTACTTACAATCAGAGTTACGTATTAACAAAGTAAGTGTACAAAGGTAGAGATTAATCATTTAACCAGAAATAAATAGCAGATGTACTGATCTTCTGCAAATATTGGCGGTTAGCGCAATGTATAATTTAGGTTCAACATAATTTCTACCTAATGTTTTAACTGAAACTGGGATTTTGCCATTTCCTTAACTATACACGTTTATAAAGCCTTTAGATTTACAAGTTTTAAACTAATCAAAAAATACAGGTGTCCCAGAACTCAACGTCAAACCGAATCAGGGTGATAGGATTGGTCATGAGCATCATAAGAAAAATCAGAAAAACATCTGCATCTTTGTAGTTTGAAAGTTAAAAATTAAAGCCATTTTAATAAAAATAAAAATAAATTTCGTCAAATATTTTTGGATTTTTGTGGTTAAATTTCTTCTTGTTCAATTAAACATTGGTTAAAGTAGCATCACTATCTGTATTACTCATAGCCATCATATCCAGTATTAAATTCTTTCATCGTTTAGTCACAAAATTGATAAACTACCAATAACAAAAGAAGTTTAGAAATAAAACATTAAAAAAGGCCTGTATCATAGTTCGTAGAAATAAAGCAATGAATCGATGTTTACATATGAACCCATAACGAGAACCTTTACTATTTTGAATTCATGGTATACTAACTACTTTGCATAGTTATTGGATGACACTATTACTAAAATGAAAAGGAATCATGGATACTAAAAGAACTAGCACGATTGCATAACTGTTTTAGTTACTAGTACCTGTTAGTTTAACATGCAAACCAGATTATTTTCGATGTTTTATGAAAAAGCGTAATATATAATACCCACCGTGCTGCTTTAAATGAAACGTCAGAATGAAATGTAAATATAAGATCGTTGCTACTTTCTTTGCTTCTAGAGAAAACTGTATTTATATTTTAATTTTAGAATTGTATTTGCTTCTGTAGCTTTGCATTATTTTTCATATTAAACGAAACTCAGTTGTCTGTTAGTGTTTTCATTTTAAATCTTTTTCAAATGTTTCTTTAAAGAAGAAGCCTCCACAGTGGCATTTAAAAATGACTAAACGTTTTTGTAAAACTGCATAAATAGATATTTGATATTGTATTTTTAATAACATGATATGTTCAAATTTGACAGGAAATATTATACGGGTATTAGATTTATTGATTGTCTTTTAATTTTCCGTAAACCTAATTTTATTTAGAATTATTTCTCCTGATATTTTTTTTTATGGCATACGCAGGCAGACGAGCAATCGGGCCACCTGATGTGGTCACCGACACCCATAGACATTAGCAATACCCGTGGTATCGCCAACGCGCTGCCTACCGTGAGACATAGGGTGTTAAGTCTAGTTTACACAGTAAATACGCTGGCTACGGTGCCCTTCAAACCGGAACACAGCAGTGTTTTCACACTACTGCTTCGCGGCAGAAATAGGCACCGCGGTGGTACCCACCCAGACGGTCTCCTGGGGACCTACCACCGGTAAATTTAACCACGCATTTAATAGGTCACACTTTAGCATGATGCGATAAGAACTCTTTCAGCCGATTTATATAGTCAATTGAGAAGAGGAAAGAGGAAAATGTCTTGTAGACATGAAAATGAGCCTATATTCGAGAATATAAAATCATTCTGTTTGTACATGAAGGATGTTATCGTAGATCATGAATAGAGATAAAATATCGGTAGCTTTGAATGTTGTTCTTAATTCTTACGATTTATGTACATCTTCTATGTGTAAGTACGGACTATTTATGAATGTGTTTATTCTATGATATTATTTTTTAGAACTTTGAAATTATTTACGTTATGAACGAATTAAAACGTCATGTCTTCAAACAATAATTCTCGTAGAATATTTTATTGAGTATATATATTTATGAATTTACAATTACAGGAATTAAATTTAATACGTAAATTTCCCGAACTTTATTTTAGGAAATGTTATTCTTTTCGCTTTCTCTCTTTAAAGTTTAGTTATATAATATTATTGAGACTCTTGCGTTATATTTATATTACGTAACTTTTTTCTTAAGTAAAATAATTATTGTTAGATTGGGATCTCCTACCTATTTATACGATTACTAATGACAAAAGCTTTTAAAAAATCCAGAGACCTAATCGAGAGGGTTACTCACACGGTTATCTTAGCGCGGGTTCTTAAATACAATAATTTTGTTTTTTTTTTGACACATCAAACAACAATTTTAGAAATCATGATTATTTTGTGTCGGCACCGAGGAGGCAATAAAAATACCTCTGTGCTATGTCTCTGAGTAACTGTGTTGCTTAATAAAACATAATTCTATAATAACGCAGCTAAAGTTAAAAAACATTAAAGGGATTACTAAGTAAACTAATAAAATTAATGCCTCGTTATCATGGCGTCATGTGGTTTATCTTTTTGCCGTTCATCGGACTCATAATGTTTCTGTATTCAACAGTCCACTAACATACTTCTGTAGCATTGAAAATAGTATAAATAAAAAATAATTTGTTGTTGTTAAGATTCTTGTGTTAAAGATATGGGAAAATTAGGCTTCTATATTTTGTAAACAATTGGTCAATTAGTACAGAATATTTACAATAAAAAGAAAGCTTCTGTGAATCTGATACATCGCGTGATTTGTATACTTCAATCTATATTTATACTATAAAGAGAAAAGATTTTTATTTTTATAAGTAAGGAAAAACACAAAAATCACTCGAACGACAGAAAAAAATGTGTTTATGTTGGTATAAATTTCCTTCACAATGCTAAGAAGAGGTTATTACTAAGTAATATAGGCTAGATTAATTACTAGAGAAAAACAAATTCAATGTTCAAAAAAGTCAGATTTAAGAAAGTTTATTCTTATTAAGTTATCTGGATATATATCAAAATCGGGCCCCTATTTAGAATAATTTGTTGCACTTATTGCTCAGGAATTTACTTTTCGTAAATTACCACTTGCAATACTATCCTAAATAATAAACTAAGCATTAAATATTTTTTATTATATTCTTTGTTAAATAGCATATAATATAAAATCCATACAGCGATTAGATATACATTAACGAAAATTAAATTTTACAAGCACACAAAATAATTAACGCCCTTTACTTAACTAGCGGAACAAAAATATCACAAGTAGTCCGCTCGTAAAGTCGCAGACGGTCGAGACAAATGCCAACTAGACTCAATACCCTCTCAAGGAGAATTACTAATATTATGAGGGGTCAAACTGGGGATGGCGATATTGGCTGCCTTAGCCGACTGCCGTAGTAAGGTGAGAATATTTCGCATAAAACTCAGGGAGGGATTGAACGCACCTGTTCAATTTTCAGGGTGCCGAAAAGTGTGCGTATTTCACGCTTCACGGACCCTCACCTTTTTACAAGAGAAACAACCATGCGGTGGATACGAATAAAAATAAAATATAGAATTGTTATCGATGTAACAATGCAAAACTTTGACAAAACTATTAATAATCAGGTATTGTTAGCAGAGCTTGTAAATAATATATTGTAATAATAATATATTGTAATAATAATATAAGTAATAATATTATAAGACAATTAGCATACAACGATTCATTTTGAAGAAAAATAATTTAATTAATCATTTAACGATGATAACTATAATACATTAAGACAAAATTATACATTTGTAATCTCAAAAATAATTAGTTTTGACTTTAGTGTACGCTAGTGTTACGTAGCATTTTTGAGAATCAATTAGAAAGTGTATCCATTATATGTTGAATAAGGACATTGCAATATATATTTGAATTATTTTTTAAGGTTAATATATAATAGCCACTGTTTAATTGACACGTACAGATATGACGATAAAAAATCATCATTGTGTCTTTCTCTGTCGAACGCGAAGATCATCGGCTTTTGTCATCAAAAGGATTCTTTGAATTTTACTATTCTATCAAAAAATTGCAACTGCTTAATCCTAGACCAACAAATCAACAAATCGTAATACAAACCTAAATAAGTAAATGAAATCAAAGATATAATAAAAGGACATCTGTTAACTGCTCATTACATTACACATGACTAACCAATAGCTGAAGATCGGAAGCGGTGGCGTGCATTAGGGGAGGCCTAAGTCTAGCAGTGGACTGACACAGGCTGATGATGATGATTGCGTCTAATGAGTTTAACTTAAAAAAAATCCTTTAACAGGTTTTAATATACTTTGTTTTACTTTTTATCTGTTACAAATTTATTTCTACAATTTTCGGTTTAGATTTGAAACACTGCATCATTTGATGTAAACTTTCTCCTCTAATGACAGTAAGGTCCATTTGACAATGGTCAGTAATGATTTAGCTTTTGCATTTTCCTTACAAAGTTTTATTCAAATTTGAATCCTAAATAGTAAAAACGTGACAGATAAGTATTTAACAATAAAGAAGCCTTAAGGTCGCAGTTTTGTCGTTGGCAAATTTTCATGTAGTTTAAAAGGTATTTTATAGACCAGATAAAGTAATCAATTTATCACACTTCCTGGTTTACCGTATAAGGCGTTATTAGGATTTACTACTGCATTGTACTATATTGTTGTATTGTATTGTACTGCCACACTTAATATATACAACTGCATCTAATCCAACCATTAGTCACTATTAAAATTAATATGCAATATATTGTTAATCTATTATTAAGGATTACTAACAAAAATAGAGGCATTGTTAACATACGTTATGCATATAATACTTGTGTACTGTCTGTTTTTTAATTCATGCAAAAAAAAAACATATATAAAAAACTATTTCAAAGCATTGTTTAAGATGCATATGACCTATTTTTCCAATCAACGAAAAATAATATTCAATACCTTCGTTATTTCACCGTCAATAGTAAATTCGTTTAGACAGGTAATTTATTTCATCATCATCATCAACCTGTGATAGTCCACTGCTGGACATGGGCCTCCCCTAGTACACCCCCATCCATTAGGGGGTTTTGGACCGTATCCCACCACGCTGGTCCAATGCGGGTTGGTGGGTGGACCGACTTTTTACATGCCCATCCGACGCTTGGATTATCTTACCTTTCAGACAATTGGGTGATCGGCACAACTTGCCCTAACCAACTAGGAAAATTTGTTGAGTCCCCGCAGGACTCGAACCCACGACCTCCAGTTTCTAAGGCACATGCCTATACCATTAGGCTACGGTGGCAGTTACGCTTTTTTATTTATTTGGCATCAAATATTGAGTAATGATTTAAATATTTAGTTTCCATTTTCTAGCAAAAAATGTTACGTATGTTGTATACGTTACATACATTACATACATTTACCGGATATACTAAAAAGAACAAAACCAGAATTATCCAGTGGGTGAGCCTGCTAAAGCTAAGGATTAGTTGGCAAATAAGTCTGAACAAATTGAATTGCTGTTTTATAACATCGTTTCGGTCCAATTTTCTACCTAGAATTTTTTAGCACATTAAGTTACTATGCCGAAGCTTCCGAGAATTTTCATTGCAATGTTTAAGGTAAGTAAGGATGACGAAATAATATGAAATTATTATTAATACATAGTTTAATTTAATGTAAAAATATAATAAAAATGAAATAATAATCTTTTCTTGCTTATTACAAAGATTAAGATGCAGTTTTTAGAATAATATTACTAAAATGACTTAAAAGTTTATAAAAGGCAAATCAAAATTATCTTAAGAGTCATTGAAATTTTTCGAGCGTGCTAAAATATAATACTTGAAAAGATCAGATCAGCAGTAAAAACATATCGAATAAAAACCTTTTTTTTTAATTGCTAAATGTTTTGTTTGCATTCTTGTGGTTTAGTCACAGAAGAAGGTTTTGTATTTTTACTTCAAGATAATGTTAAAGCTCTACTTTTATTTATTATTAATATAATTCTAAGAATTGAAAATTTTTTCCCTTTATGAAAGTAAATAAATTTATATTGTGGTATATAACATGTAGGGAATAAAAGTTATATAAAATTATGGTCTGTCCAAGATTTGTTACTGTTACGACAAAACCGCAAAATTTCGTAAAAACACATTTTTTTATTTCAATGATTACCTTAAATGTTCTTTTAGTAAATTAAATGTAGTCTTTAAAACATATTAAATAAATAAATAATAATTAGCAAAATTTCTATGGCATAATAGTTAGATTATTGTTTCGGAATCCGCTTCAGGATTTTATAGGATTTATATTCGCTCGTTGTTATTTATACATTAAAGGCTAAACCATACATCAGGGAGTTAAGCAATTTACACATTAATATTGAATGACAGTTCTATTGCTAGGACCAATTAAGTTCAATCTTATTATTGGACTACCACTGCATGTTGATGTGTTTAAAACTATTTTCATTTATTATTTAAGATCTTTTTTATTATGTATTTTTCTAGTTGAAAATAACCTGATCAAACACAATTTGTTAGGAAATAAAAAATCTTTGAAATTTGTGGAACTTAACTGATGACTAACTATTTCTTAATGGCAATTTTTGAAATGTTAACCAATAATAGTATATATGGCAAGTTAATATTTATTTTTAACGAAACTGTCTTTCTTTTTTGGCCCCTTATAGTGGAGTCATAGGAATGCCTTTGCAGTCTCAACTAAAGAAACCTCATCTTATATTCTGATGTAATTCTTCAATTATATAGATAATTCTTGACAGTTTGTAATTTTGAGAATGTATTATAAGTAACTATTTTCTTTATAACAATATTATCTCACAATAATGTTGTTATTGTCGTCAATCACACTGTAAAATAAAGATTAATATATTTTTTTATGCGCACAGAAAGGCAAACATATTATAGAACGATAAAAAATAAACTAAGCGTTGAGAACATTGTTAGAAAATGACGGATCGTAATACCTACTACGCTTGTCTTTTCACGTAAACTGTACAAACGGCGGAGTTTCTGGAAAAACCTTTCCAATTTAAGCGCATAAAAACACAGTATTAAAGGGAATTGCTTTTCGTAAGAAACAAACGTTCCATATAATTTAGGCACCCTTCAATGTTTATTGCATGAGATGAAGTTTATTTAAGAGTACGGAACATCTCGAAAGAATTTTATCGTTAGGCGATGTATTGAGTTTATTCATTCGATTTCTTATAATCTTCCGAAATACTTTAGCTTTATTTCACTCTTCTAATACATTCTTACCTGAAATGTACAGATTTAACTTTCCGAAGAACTTACTTTAATGAAATTTGTTTGCTTTTATGATTTCAATTTATAATACAATCAGTTCAACGTCCTGCTCAAATCATTGTTTGTATGCTATTGTTATACAACGTAAATTAAACATTGATAGCCTGCGTACGTATACGTATCAAGTATGTGATGTCTCAGAAAAAAAAGTAGTAGTTGTAGCTTTAGTTATCCTTTATATGTAAAATCTTAGTTTATATCCTTTATCTACTCTTTGTTGAGGGTAGCAGGAAAATTATTTCATTAGTTTGGAAATCTTTAAAATTTCACGTGTCTGTTTTAAATAATGGGTGTCAAAAAGGGGCTGTAATATTTTTTAAAATCATCCTTTAAACGATCTACCGTTTAAAGGATGATAACAAACCCATCATTCTGTTGGACTAATGAAGTTGCATAAACCTTAAAATCACGTAGATAACTGTTACTTTTATTTAATAATGGTGAAACAACGGTGTTTTGCAAAAAAAAAAAATCGTTCGGTATTACCATACTTGCAGACTTCTATAAGAGAAAATGCAATGGTTCGATTAAAAGTTTTATTTTTGTGTACAATAAGTTTTTTGGTCACTGATTCATTAGGGTTAATTAAGTCAATGTATGTTTATTATTCTAAACTTGACGTTATCGAACAGTTTTATTTATTTCACATTTTTTAAGGCGGCTACGGATAATATCTTACCTAGTAAATAAATATTTATTACATAAAATATATGTTATTTTTCATCATCATCATTATCATTCATCATCAGCCTTTGATAGTCCACCGCTGGACATAGGCCTCCCCTAATACACCCTATTTATTAGGGGCTTTTGGACCGTACTCCACCACGCTGGTCCAATGCGGGTTGGTGGTGGACCAACTTTTACATGCCCATCCGACCCATGGATCATCTTACTTTTCGACACCATTGGTATCGGCCCAAATTTCCTAACCAACTAGGAACAACAATGAAATATTGTTGTGTCGCCGCAGGATTCGAACGCACGACCTCCGGTTTCTGAAGCACACGCCTATACCACTAGGGCTACGGGGCAGTTGTTATTAGAGTATTTTTTATAAATACACATATTATAGAGAGGAATGAATTACGTTTTTATATGTAACAATTAAAATCAAAAACTAAAAAACCGATTCCATCAATTAAAATATAACTATATTCCATATAAACTGATGCCTCCTAAGTATTTAAAAAAAATTACCAATAAATATGACAATAATAAGCATTTTGATTTAAAATTCTGTAAATATTGTGCTCTTAATAATTATGAAATCAGCACGATCCTAAATATAGGCTATAAAAAGTATAAGGAGCTACGGTTTCTGTCTTCTGTCTGTCGAACAGTTTTCGAACTATAAGCGATTTTATTCCCATTATCCAGTAATAGGCCACTATTAATCAAGAGTAAATTGCAACCGCTCTTGGTTAATTCAAGTTGTGCTCATGTCAATCTACGTCAATATACGTGCGAGGAAAATGGGCAACTGCTTTTCCTTACCCATTTATATAACGTAATATAATGTATGTATATAACATACCTTTCTGTAAAACAAAAACGTTAAATTATATATTTTTAAATTATCTGTTACGGTAATGAATGCTGCAGTAGAATTCAATGTAACTTTATTTGTTACACTGGATATACAAAAAATAAATAAAGTAAAAAAAAGGTCCGAGTAGTTAGGGCAGTTCGAATTTTTTAAACAATGATATATTTTATTTGATAATTTTGACTTCGATTAAGCTAGATATAAGTAAAAAATTTAATAAATTTATATGTATTTATTTGACATAGAAATGTTACAATTACGGGATCGTTAACAAAGCTACAGAAAAGGGCAATTTTGACCCAAGAAGAACCAGCAAAAGAAACTAATCGGGACCTTTTTTATTGTCAATATTTTTATCAACAAACCATTCCAAGTACACAACTGTCATCTTATTAAAAAACAGGAGTAAGCATTGCATTACCAATGTAACATAGGTATGTCACATTGGATAATATGGACAGTTAGAAAGGTTTATAATTATACTTATTACTGCTTTATAACAATACCACGTCTTTTATCAAAAATGTTCGACTGAAGAAACTGCTTTTTGTGATTTAAACAATTCTACTTTTATAGTAACCAGTTGATTTTCAGTTGTATATAAAATCAAGAATTTGTTTTTTTTTAATAATAACAAGGTATAAAGCAACAAACCTTAAAACCTAATAGGAGTATCAAATAGATCAGTCAAGAATACAATCCGATAAAGCATTAAAAACCGTCTCCGTAGCCTAGTGGTATGGGTAAATCTTCAAATACAATATTTATAAACCAATTAAATGAGTACTTAAATAAAGCAATTGGTATTGAAGCGAATGATTTTAGCCATCATTCAGAAAAAAATATAAATAGATGTTTCTGTTTATAATTTTTTCTGAATTATTATAAGCGTGTGGTGAATATTTATATTTATATATATTTTTATATTTTTTCGAGTATTAGTTTTATGTCTGAAACAAGCAATTTCGAAAACAATAGCTATTTTTTGTACCTCATCAAATTACGGGCACCAATTAATCAAGTTTAGATTGCAAGCCCTCTTGGTTAACTCAAGTCGTGTTTATGTCAATCCACGTCAATATACATGCGAGGAAAACAGGTAATTACATTTCATCGACCATTTCAAAACGTGTTCTTTATATGCCTGTACTTGTTTTTTATTTTGGCTGTTTATTACTTGTATTGAATACGTGAAAAAGGCAAAAGACAAATAAATAAGGTCCAACTTTTAAATTACTATAAAAATTATTAAAAAAATTCCTCGGATAATTAAAAAGTACAAAAAAACAAATAAGCTAAAACGCTAATTTTCAAACAGAAAAGTAGCGCAAATAACTGCGAAAGGAATTTATATCATAAAATTTAAAAGTGAGACAAATCCTTTAGACGTTAGAAGAAATATAAAGCTTTCTAATTTCTACGTAAACTGAACAATTAATACAGTAATTGAGAAAACCTTTCCAATTGAAGCGCATAAAAGCAACTAATTACAAGGAATTACTTTTTCAACGAAACAAACATTCCACATTATTCAGGTACCCTTAATGTTTATTGCATGAGATGAAGTTTATTGAAGACCATAGGAATTCTCACAAGAGTTTCATCTGTCGGCGTTTTGTATTATTTGCTAGATTTTTTTTTTTTCAATTACTTTTGATTTGGGTGGGTATGGTGGATTTATGACTTTACATTATATTTTCAAAGGACTTGAATTGACTTCATGCTATTGACCTTATAGTTAGTTTCAACAACAGGTATATGTCAAATAGATAGTTTTAACATTAGGCATAAGTTGAATAAAAAACTCAAGGTACTACGATTCATGACCTGTGTTAGTCCACTGCTGGGCATAGGCCTCCCCTAATGAACGCTTTCTACATTAGGGGTTTTAGGACCGTATCCCGCCACCAATGCTGGTTGAAGGCTGGACCGACTTTTTACATCCGACGCATGGATCATTTTAATTTTCAGTCATTTTGATGAGCGGCCTAAATTGTCCTAACCAACCAGAAAACAACAATAACACAAAGTTTTTTCCCCGCGGGGTTCGAGCCCACGACCTTCAGCTTATAAAGCAAGGGCCTAAGCCACGGAGGCAAGGCAAGTAAGGCCTAAGGTAATACTTCGGTTTTTTTTCTTTTTTAGAAAATGCCTTTACTTTCGTTATTTTGCTACGCAAGACATGTGTAACTAATGACGGAACGTTAAGGACACTGGGGGCAGGCGGTTAAATGTTGGCCGTTGCTCGCTATTTTTAAAGGTAATTTATATTACCAAGAAAAAAAATTCTTACTAATAAATTGTGTAAATTATACTTATCGTTAATGTTCTACATTATATTTTGGACCAGCTAAATTATAAACGATATATGATGAAATAAATGTTTATGTAATTAAAGTTTACCAACTAGGTCATATGATACAAAACATATATGTATGTAGAAAATCTTATGTATGTAAAATATCTTATATACTATTTGGTATCTAATTATAAATGAATTAGTCTAAAGATCTTTTTTTCATGTTGATTAAATAGCCCACTAAAATGTGCTTACTAAACATTTCGCTGTATCACCCAACGGTTAACCAGGAGACAAAACCTTTGGCGTTAAGTCCGCCATGTGCACTATCTTTGTATAAAAAGTGTAAAAATAAATATTTTGAGAGAAATTGATTTATGTTAATATATTTTACCTTATTCATACCGGAAAATGTAATGCGTTTTTAAAAGGTTCTAGTGCACATTACATTGAAAGTACATATTTAGTTGGTTTAACTTTTTGCAAAGCTACGAGTAGGGCATTCACTTGATGATACCTGAGACCCCTTGCTTATAAGAATCACAGAGATGAAAGTATATAGAGATATATATATTTCTTTTAAATTTAAAAACTTTTTAAATAGATTGTGTAGAAATTACTTAAAAAAGACAACAAGTTTTTGGTATTTAAATTTGATATACAACTTTATTGGTTATAATTTAAATAATGAAATAGTATTTAACTACGTCGAATGGTGTAGTTGACCTATATCGTATCCAAAACAAACTCATTAATATTAATGAAATGTTTATGATTTTTTATTATAATTTTGTTGTAATATATATAAATATAAAACTTTTCAAAAGTATTTATTACAAACATATTGTTTACATGTAACATATTTCTATCTTCATTTTATATCTTATATGGAATAATGTTCGCAGTAAAGGAATTTCACCACCGTATGTTTAAAAAATATAGACCATTAAAGGTCTTAACGTAATCCTAAGAACTTACGTTCAATGTATGTATGTATCATCCGCTTACATTTTATCACAAAGCTCTATAAAATCCGATTTACTTAAAAAAGTCCCGTACTTAATTCTTCGTCATTAGGTTTATAACTTTAACAAAATTACACATGACAATAAGTATTCCCTTCTTTTTAAATATCTTCGCAATAGCTCCGCGTCTATATCAATACAATATATATATTTGTATTACATAAGTTACCAACACAAATAAATATGTATGTGCCTGTAAGTAACTTTAAAAATATATATATTACACAGTGATATATAACCGGTACAACAAAACAATTTCTTAACTATATCTTTTGTTTGCGCGAATACTATACATTATTAAACAAAATTACTTTTTGCTGATTTTATCGCGTTTACTTCACATATTTAAATTTCCGACATTTCGAACACTTTCCAGCGGCCGTGGTCAAGGGGTAGTCTCTTGTTGCACTGGCAACAAGACGCAGGAGATCTCAACAATTACAATAATACAATTGTAAAATTAAATAATACAATACATTAATACAATAGTACAATTAAGATCAGAAACCCCGCTTCAGCACTGGCAACTAGACGCATGACATCTCAGTCCACCCCGTGACCACGGCCGCTGGAAAGTGTTCGAAACGTTGGGAGTTTAAATATGTAAAACAATTTCTTTTTAATTTTTGGAAGTTTCTTCTTTCTGACTTATGTCAGGAATAGCTGGACCGATTTTGATGGCGCTTTCATTGAAAGATAAGCTCTTCTATCTTTGTAAATATGAGTAACCTAGCAAAGCTTTTTAAAAAAATATATAAATTATCACATGGACGACGTCACAGGCAACACCTAGTTTAATTTAAATACTTTAATGTATCTGTGTAAATCTTTTCCTTACGTCTTTTAACAATACTTATCTTAAATTCCGAAAAGCTTTAAAAATATTTTTTTCGGTAGGCGCTAACTATTTTACGTTGGCACTTTTTTTTTTATTTTTTGTCGAAACTTATCTTATGGATTCGTTTATTTTAATTACAAATTATGAACGTAATCTCTGATCCCTCTGAACTGTACAATTTATGTCGTTGCGTTATATTTTCAGCGACTATCACACGAGCATCGCTTTTTCATGTTAATGTTTCCCGACAATTTTTGTATTTTATGGTAAATATTGGATTTCATTATTATTGAGTATAAAATAAATAGCGAGGAAAGTCTAAGATTTATTTACATGAGTGTCAAATGTTGCTGATAAAGTTTGATAAAGTATAAAACATTTTTTAGAACTTTTAGTCTGACAAACAGTTTTTTAAAAAATTAAAACGATTCTTTTCCCTAATTCAATAATAGGCCACTATTAATCAAGTTAAAGTTGCAGCCGCTTGTGGTTTACTCAAGTGGTGTTCATGTCAATCCACGTCAAATTACGTGCGAAGAAAACAGGTAATTGCTTTTCCTTACTTCCTTATACGACTCCTTTGACAATGTGTTTTTACTTACTTTACTACAATACATAGAAGAATTATGTCTTATCTATAATGTGTTATTGTAATTAAGTATCATTTTTTATGCATATATGTTTTTAATTGAAAATTCAAAAGCTGATGAATGCAAGTATATCCATAATATATAATATAATATCCATCCATCTATAATCCATCTTTCCTTACTTCTATAGCACTCTCTTTGAAATTGTTGTTTACTTATTACGATTACAAAATAAAATGGTTACCTAACCTATCCAAGTAAGGCGATAAATCTAGCCATGACTGAATTATGATAATGCTAATATACATCTATTAATTTATGACATTTTTACGATATATACCAAGACTAGCAAAAAGCTTATTTGTAGTATGTTGAGCAAAATGGTAGTTTTCATAAGGTTATAATATAAGTATCATACCATAACCATTGAATAAATCATCTATAGCCTTTACTTTGAAATATCTGTTACTGATAAACTTTTAATACTATCGAAATATTATAAAATAAAAATTGAATTATCTCAATCAATTCAAGTTGGTGAATAAGCCAATCCTGACTGAATTAATCATAAGATGTGAATAGGGATTACATCTGCAATATAGCCTAAAAACAGCGTTTTTGTGATATATTTACTCCAACTGATTGACACTAATCTAGAAAAGGTACTATATCTCAGGCTAACTCGACAACTTTGGAACATATCAAAATGGTTCTGCTAATTTAAAGTTATCAACAGTAGAGTTTATAGACATATGAACTATGATATAATCGCATTATACCGTTTACTTAACGCCAGAAAGTACTCAAATATGACTCATTAGCTGATAAAACTTTAAACACGTATTCTTGTCAGACTATAAAAACGTCATAGTAACAAGCTTGAATTATAATAGATATTACATTACTTTTATATTCTGAGACAATAAACATGCCTTTACTATAGTTATTATCTCACCCTGGACATGTGTAACTAATGACGGAAGTAACGTTAAGGACATTGAAGACAGACGGTTAAATAATGGATTCTGTCCACTTTTATACTGAGAGAAAACAATGGCGGTTGCTATAGATGTTGTGCATTAAACTTTAAGGTCAGAGCGTTATTAGCGAAAAAAAAATATTTGGGCTTTGTCATCTTGTTTTTTTTTATCATTAATTGTTACTTAAGTTATTTAACGGAAAAAATGCCTGTATTATATCTAAATTATACCCAACCCGAACCGACAACAGCACGGATATCCCACCTTTTTCTTTACTATGGGTAATAACCCGACCTTGCGGGGCAAGGATGGGTTAAGACGGACTCGCACCGACTAAAACCACAATGTTCTTCATTCTTGGCGTAATACGGGATGGTGTCACAGGAACTCTTTGGCTGTCTTCTGGGACCCCACAAGCGCTGACCTCACGCGCTCTTCATCTCGGCTCCTGCATCTGGGTCTCCCATCCTCCAGTGATTGCCTAGATTTTGGACTCCACTGCCAGCACTCTGTCAGCTGCAGAAGGACTTAAGAAAACGACACTCATGTCGAATGTCCAATCTTCATGGTCTAAAATCACCTGCATAGGTACAAGGTCAGCTGACGAACTACAAATACTTATGCACAGTTCCTTGAACTCTACCATGGCTTGGAGTTAGAATGAAAAGACTTAGCTGTCAATTAGCTCTACTTCTTACAAAGTTATGACTTTCCACTATGCAGTTAGAGCAAAATCACTTTCTTCTGTTATTTTGATTCTACAAGTCTAGGCCCTTAGACTCTACAGAGCTGTCCAGGTTCTGTAATTTCACTGCAAGGACTTTTAGCTTCATCTATAAATCAAAGATTGATGCTAGAATCGCAACTGCTACGCAAGAGACTGATTTCGAAGAGATTTGATGTCTGAAATCCACCTGTTCAAGTTTATCACGCCATTCGCACAAGCGAAGTGCCAATCAATATCTGTTAATTACATCTACTGAATTTACATAAAATGTCTTATTGTAATCTTATTAGGTTTACGTACTGATAATATTATGGATCAGATTCATTTAGAAACTTACCACTAGGCTATGGAGGCTTCTAGCAATATGTGAACTTATTCATGTCAATTCTTTTCTTCAAACAGAAGTTATCGACTTTTATTTTATTTTGATTCTAACTAATAACTAATTTCTTATATTTATATAATTAATAACTAATGTCTTAAGCCCATTCAGATCTAGATATTCATATTTCTGTAATTGTTCACATGCAGGGACTTTTTTTACGCTTCATCTATAAAAAAGTATTTGGATGCTAGAATCGTGCAAATTTTGGCGAAGAAACGTATGATTTCGAAGAGCACTCTTTTTGATGTCATGACAATCCTCTCATTTCATTTATCACGCCAATGTCCGGCGACAAAGCTGACAGTGCACCATATCATCTGTGTATTCATGCTATGAATTTTATCATAAAACTTGTCTTATTGTAAATCTTTATTGTGTGTTTAAATCGTTACTTGTATTCAATATATGAAGCATTTGTATTCAATATAGGCCATCTGTAGAGGTTAAATTGTCCTCTCAACCAAAAGTTAGGTTAAACTGCTTAACTCGTTATTTAAATTTAAGCAAGTTGTCATGTCATATAAATATATGGTTTATGAACTGATTAAAGAACCGTGTTAATTAAATACGAGTAAACTTAGATGCAGTAGTGAACATAAAATTGCTATGAAAACTTTAATGGTACGCTAGTTGAAGGAAGCTGATTAATAATATATATATATATATATATATATATATATATATATATGCATAACTAAACGCGTTTCTCTCTACGAATATACATAGCTTTGATTATTTAGTGTCTATTCATATGAAGGAAATATTATTTTATGAATCATCCATACTGAGAAAATGCCTAAAAAGAATTTTTAAGAGATTTCAGAGAATACACTTTGATTACCATTATGTAATTATCACACTATGTTGTCATCAAATATATAAAATAGTCCCCATAATGATAGTTCGATTTACCGAAGACTTTTTCTCAAAAAAAGAAAAAAAAAGTATAATATCAATCTTTAGAGCCGTTTTAAGCCATAGCAATGTTCTGGTCGAAGACGGAATAAACTAACGAATTTATATTCATTTGTCAGTCAACAAATAAAATTGAAAGATGATATACATTGAAAATACATAAATTTAGCAAAATTTCACAATTAATACCATTATGTGCACTACTGCTACTAACTTAATTTCAAGAAATGTTATGCATTACAAATCGTGTACCTAAACAAGTTTATGTCATAAATCATGCGTTATGTTAATAACGTTTACCTTTACTAATTATGACCTCGGACATTAATCAGCACCCTGTGCATGACATGCGGTGGAATCAATAGACTGTGTAATGACATTTCTGCTGTAAATTATCGCTGCTTAGTAATAAGTCACGATCCAAGCATCCTCCTAAAAGTAAACATAAAATATTATGACTTAAATATTTTTGAATAAACTTGTAACTGTATATTTGCGGTTAGGATCTTTAGGTGCGACAGTGATTTCAAATAATTAATTCTATACATGGAACTCTATTAAATTAAATGTAAAAAAGTATTAATAGTGTTATATTTTTAATAAAAAGACAATGAAATAGTATCACTACATGCTATCATACTACAAACTAATAAACAAATCGACAAAGTCGATTTTGCTGTTTGTCTGTTCCTGCGTATGGATTTTAAGGCAATTCCTACGAATTTTAAAACTATATTAAATTGTTTTTTTTTTTAATAAATAGTAATTTAAAAAATAGGTTTATAGATTTACATGCATTATTTTGTACATTATCAGATGATGTTCTAGTCAACTAATGTACTCATTAAAATACCTATCGATTGAATGTAATTCTCCCTTAACTTGTCATATTTATCCAAAGTCCATAACCAAATTTTTATTAGTAGTGTATGTTTGATAAATGATCAATTAATTTTATCTCTAAGGACTTACAATTGATTTTGTAAATACATCCTCGATTTAATACAATTCACGTAACCAAACCACATTTAAGTCGTAGTTAAAAATAATAACATAAATAATATATACCATTCGATACTTGTTCTGTGAAATATATTTCAACATTTTTCAGGTAATGCAAACGGCGCTTAAAATAACATTAATATAAAGTTATCTTGACATTGAGTGTCAATTACCTTTTAATACTTATGGCTAATGTTGTACAATATTTTGTGCATGTTTCCTGCGAAGCTATACATACATGATGATGAATGTTGTTCTCTTTGTACTTTAAGCATATTACCTTATTAGAACCTTATTTCATATCATGTATAAAAAATAATGCAATGATAGGAATAAATATATTTTATACATCATGTAAGATATGTCAAAAATATATACTCCGAAAGCAACATACTTTAACTGTTAAAGTAGTCTTTGCTTAATGTTGTTCATCATTTTATACATGAAAACAAAATATTTTAAAGCAAATACATCCATACAGCTAGTATAACATTCTAAGGCTTATGTCGCAACAAATGCAGACCTAAATGAAATGTTCCCCTTACTTTCCACGCAATATTTGAATCGGTGCAAGCCGCATTGTAATACTTCTGCTATTGAGTTTACGGGCTGTTCAATATAGCAGTATTGTTTCTGTTGTTATATTGAAAGCTACATGGAATAAAATCGTTCTAGACTTTGTTCAAATTGCATTCGTCACTTGTTTAAAACTGAGTGAGGTGTGGATTATATTATATTTAAATTATTTTTTATGTTTTATATATTTCTCTATATATTATCTTATCACGAATAAATATCAATGCCGTTTAGCAAATGACCTGATTTAATAAAAGTCATGGTATTTAACTGTAGCTCCAAAAAGGATAAAAGATTAGTTAATGCTTAGAAAAGAGTAATCATATTAATTTTAAAAAATGTGTACGGTTAATTGAGAACATGTTTATATCATAAAATCTTTTATATATTGAAATTACTATAAAGGACTTAACTTAAAAATGGACTTTTATCTATTTGGTATAAAACATCTTAAAAAAATACAGATTTTAATTGATTAATTTCAAAGTTTGTTTTTAGTGCCCAGTTTCAAACGTAATTTGCATTCTAATTATTAAATTAAACAAATCAATGAATAAATGTCGACTGAACAAAACGATTTACATTTTCTACGTAATTATAACATAGTAGAACACAAAGTTGCTTTCTATGTCCCTATTTCCCTGTGTATGTTTAAATCTTTGAAACTACCTAACGGATTTTGATGCGATTTTATTTAATAGATAGAGTGATTAAAGAGGAAGGTTTATATGTATAATTCATGCATGATATGGTAGAGAAAGGCTAATAAATTTATACATTTTCCATAGATTTTACAGATATCAGTATTACACCCTAAAACTGTGCATATCACGATAAGAATAATTGTTTTAAATTGATATAAACTTTAATATTTTTAATGCTATGTATAAGTCTATATATTTGCTAATTTTTTTATTATTATTCGGATTAGTAAATATGAACTTAGAATTTGGGTAAGAACTATTGGAAACATTTTACATTAAACGTTAATTTATTTCTACACATACAATAACGGGTTAACAAGCTTTTATTAAAAAACTTTAGCTTAAGATATTTCATTTTAGTTCTGTTTCAATGTATAAAATTATATTTTCTGTTATATTTAAAATACTTGCGTGTAATACATAAGATGCGTAATGTTTTAATTTAAAATTGGTAATTACTGCTTAGCAAGAAACGTCATCATCATCAGCCTTTGATAGTCCACTGCTGGACATAGGCCTCCCCCAATACACCCCTATCCATTAGGGGGTTTTTTGGACCGTATCCACCACGCTGGTCCAATGCGGCAAAGGGTGATCGGCCCAAATTGCCTAACCAACTAGGAAACAACAATGAAAATTTGTTGAGTCCCGCAGGATTCGAACCCGACCTCCGGATTCAAAAGCACACGCCTATACCACTAGGCTACGGAGGCAGTTACATACATCAATATGTTATCATTTAATTTTTTTTATTTACAAACAGACGCTCCAATTTGATTATGAGTTAAATCTGACTATATCAATAAATGACAATAACGGTAAATGAAAAAATAATATATTTTCATATAAATTATAGGTAAACCTCGTGGCAGAATAAATTATAATAATAAAAAACAAACAAATTTCGGGTTGAAATAACAAAACGAATATAATTATAATAAAATGTTAAAGGTATTTTTATATACTTAAAGTAAACGAAACTATGACATTATGTTCAGCTCAAAACAAAGATTAATTAATTCCTCCAAAGACGAGACGGGCTTTATGTATGTAAGGTATAGCCATAGATCAAAAAGGCTTTTCTTGTAATTAGTAGTAAAGGTTCCACGCAAGTTAATTAATTATGTCATTATTCACTGATCCCACTCTACCTTATTAGTCGTTTTCAGTAATGGCTACTGTGTTTCTTAAATTCTTCCAATTTACTTGAATGAATATTTTCCTCGATCTTAATATTATCATTGAAGATTAACAGTGCTCGTCAAATAGTTTAAAACAAAAAGTAAAGCATTTTATATTGCTTTTTATTCGTGGTGTTTTTTTTGATGAGTGCGTCGTCGTCATTTCAGCTTGTATCTGCTGAGCATAAGCCTCCGCCATAAGTCGCCAGGATGTACGGTCCTGTGCCACTAGCATCCACCGACCTCCTGCACATTTGCACAGGTCGTCACTCCATTTTGTGGGTGGTCCGACATTGCGATGGCTAGTACCAAGCTACCACTCGAGATCTTTCACTAATAGTTACTGTAAGATATTTAAATATTTTATGCAATAAAAGGTACTAAAATTAAAAAAAATATTGTGTACGTTTATATAAATGATTTATGTTGTGTATGTCTAATCGAAAAACTTGACGTTGGCGTAATCTACAAGGAAACGCCATCAAGCCAAAGCCAAAGAACTGAATGTTGTGTATTTTTTGTTGGTGTTTGTATACATATTTATATTGATTTAAAAAGGGCTCTGTTAACGGATATTTACAAAGCGACTGTACAAAACACCAAATATAATAAATTACTTATGAAATATACACGAAAGGACAACGCCTTTATCGTACATAATTTATCAAATGTTACAATTGTTACAGCAGCGTGAGTTACCAACACGATGTTTAAGTTTACGTGTCACACGCGACGTAGCACTTCTAAAATTTATTGTTATGATAGGTCTAAACTTCTTACATGTAGAAGTTGGCCTTAATACTGGCAGTATAAATAAATGTTCAATTTATATTAATTTGTTTTTAAACGCAGCATTTAATCATTGAGATATCTTTAGAATTAGGTGATTCTGACGTAGTTACTGACATGGTAAGTTTTAAATGAGGTAATAACTTCATCCAATTTTTAGTACATTGTATTCACTAGTTAATACTAAATAAAGTCTCTCCCCGCAGATTGTGCCTAGTCCTGGTCCTTGTTTAGATCTTTAAAACGACACAACTGATCTAGATGTAGACCCAAGAAACTAATAGATATAAAAAAATGACCACAGACTTTCGAACGTAAAAATATTAAAATAGGTCTATCTCAAGAAACTTCACTTATCGAACGAAGTGACCGATATAAAAAATGCTAAGTACCTCTCTTTTATAAAGTCGGTCAAACAATGTTTTTATTAAGTAAGTAAATACTTATGATCAAGAATAGAATAAATTAGGAACCTATATTAATGACAGTTACAACTTTTGCTCAAGGTTTTGGTAACAAACGAACAAAGTAATTACTTTTTAATTAACATGAATGCAATTTAATAAAGAAAGTGACAAATTTGTTGAATATTTTTTATAAAAATATTTACAAAATTGCCTTTATCTTGAATATATTCAAATATTTAAAAGAATACAAAGAAACTCGTGTCTAAAAAAATGGTCGTAATTATAATTAAATGTCAGACCATAGCGTGAGCTGCGTGTTTTGGTGCCCTTAATTTGAAAGTGCTGTAATTCAAATTAAAAGTTTAAGGGACAAAATACTTTACTTTGTTCACTAAATGCTCCTTGCTTATTAATTGTAACATTATACAATACATATACGATAAGGCTTTTATTAATTCATTGATGTAGTATTGAAACATTTTAAGGTCGTAGGTGTCTCCATTACGAAATGCCGAATAGTGTAGATTTATCATTACTTGCTCGGATCTCGAATTATCGTTGGTGGAGATGGAATGAAATAAATTAGCGTACTATGTTTTTGGTGACCAGTATTATTAATGTTACGAAATGCAATAAAACATGTTACTGTTAAGATGTCTTACTGTTACTATTTTATTCTATACTAATAGTTTCTTATTTTACTTAATGTTAATCAATGAAACATAACAAATTTGACTACTTACCATACATAAGCATATTTTACGTCATCACCAAGTGGTGATAAATAAACATTCGAGAAAGTCGAGTAACAAATAAAATACTTCTTTTATGAATAAAGCATAGCCTAGTTTATTTCAAAAATAAATAGGAGAGTTAATTTCAATTTACTTATATATTGGTCTCATAAAAATATGTTGATAATGAAAAATTTATAATGCTAGTATTACGAGTCGAAAAATTTTTTCTATGTTTCCTTTAAGGAAACTCAAATTAACTATGTATTTTATAAGACATAATTAAAATCGCATGGTGAAACACCATTTATGAACATTAAACTATGCTTAAAGACATTTTTCGACATTTATCGAGTAAAGATCAAGTCACAAGTAAAGCAAGGAACTTGTTATACTTAGTTCAGCATTTTTAGAACTCTTAAGAATATCAAATCTACCACTAGCTAGATAATTTTTCTCCATAAAGTTTCAAGCATTATTTCGTAACAAATAAGTTCTAACATATTGCATATAATAATAGGCATTTTTGTCACCATGGCTTAAACTATACCGTAGAGGTTCAGGGCTACATAATAATTTTAGTTAACTAACATGTTGAGGCTAGTTTTAATCTGAATGACTTTTGGGTCTTCTGCTATGGACGTTATTCATCTTCGCTCATACGTAATGTAAGATGTAAGGTGGCTTTTTTTATTTGATGTCATTAAAAATGTATAAGATATGTGCTGTGGGAAAAGTATATTGAAAAGAGAAATAAAAAGTTAACAGCTCTTGTGCTTTTATATCTTGAATATAAGTTCCCTTTTTAAAAGCCAAATGGAGATGGAAGGTATGTAAAAATAAACACGATCCTTAAGTTGACAATGGCTCAAGTAAGGCATTCTGCTTAGATTTATTATTATTCTTATAAAACACTATGCAAAACCTTTTTTTCTAACAGATGCGTTTTAATGGAAAATCATATCATTCTTTATGTAGGAGCCTTATTTTAAATTGAGGGAGTTCTCGATAAATCGGAATTGCTTTTAATTGCAAAACATTTTTACAATAAATTTACTTTCATAATACCTTTTTTATTTAAACATACTCATTGTGCTTGTAATACACAAGCACAATAAGCACAATGAGCACGTCTAATTAATAATATCAAAATATTTTAGTACTAACAATTAAATTTTTACTTCAAAATAAAAACAACGCTTCAGATAAAAAAAAAAGAATAGTGACAGTTACTCTTCAGTTAGTCAAAAGATGTACACGTAAATTGTCATTAATTTCAGTAAAACGTATTAGAAATGTAGTAACAGGAATTGTTTGTGGGAAACAGGTATCTAAACGTAGGTATTTTAAACGAACGAGCATTCTGGTGAAAGCCTCGAGTACTCTCCGTAATTTATGTTGTCTTGAATTTGAGCTTAGTTTTATTTGTAGCAAAGAATACGGCAAAAATTTCACATATTTGTTTTACAGTAAAAGTCAATAGCAAAAGACACTAGCATCTCTTTGCACATCTAACATATATATAAAATTATCGTAACACACCATCACATCATCAGCCTTTGTTAGTCCACTGCTAGACATAGGCCTCCCCTAATACACCCCTATCCATTAAGGGGTTTGGACCGTATCCCACCACGCTGGTACAATGCGGGTTGGTGGGTGGACCGACTTTTTAACATGCCCATCCGACGCATGTATCATGTTACTTTTCAGACAATTGGGTGATCGGCCCAAATTGCCCTAACCAACTTGGAAACAACAATGAACATTTGTTGCGTCCCCGTAGGATTGGAACCCACGACCTCCGGTTTCTAAAGTACACGCCCATACCACTAGGCTACGGAGGCAGTTAATTATCGTAAAGAAATATTTAAATTAACAACAACAAGTGAAACTTTAATAAAACATATGAGTGACTTAAAACGGCATGCAACCTCGTATATAATTTTAAAAAGAAATCAACAAAACTGAAGCACTAGGAGCGAATTAACAAGGTAACACATATAAAAAAACATACGCTCCGAATTGAGTCCTCCGTTCTTTAGGAAGTCGATCAAAAAGACGTTCACCGAGTCTTCTTTTTCTGACTCAGGGAAATAATGTGATATGAAAAACAACGTTATAAAATTAATGAGTATATATATTGAATATTATCAATGTAGTTTATTGCATAAAATATATACATAGTTGAAGGCATCTATGAAAAGCCAAATAACATAAGACAAGTATTAAATACCAAGTCTTACTATACAGAGATGAAATTTGAGTAGGGTGAGTGTAATTATGAAGCACTACAAAAAATATGACGACTTATGTAAAATTTTCAATTTGTGATTTATGTATGAAAACTTTTGTGTGGGACCGACCAATTTATTACCATCTTTATTTCGTTAACGCTTTAATAATATGTAAACCGGTGTTAGAATGTATTTTTTTATTTTTATAATACATTTTAAAAACATAAACTCTTTATAGCGTCCTAAAAGATAGCGCCAAATAATTTTAAAGTATACTCAATATAGGGGCTAGACATTTATCTTGAGATAGCCATTTTTTCAAGTTATATGTCCATAAAAGGAACATAACGATGTCCCCTGAATTTATTGTAATAAACGGGCCTCAGATGGCTTTCGACATAAAATACAATGAGCTCTTTTGGTAGGGGCGAAATGCTTTCAGATAATCACTATTTACAGATATTTACTTCTAATTTACTTGTACTGCTGTTAAAAATTTATTGGTTTCACGTCTTTTAAAATCACTACATAGAATAAAACAAAGTCGCTTCTCTGTCCCTATTTTCCTATGCATGCTTATATTTTTATAAGTATATTACGGATTTTGATGCGTTTTTTTTATTAGACTGAGTGATCAAAGAGGAAGTTTTATTTGTATAATTCATACATAATATTGTAGAGAAACGCTGTTAATTTTATATATGTTTCCATACATTTTAAAACATCAGTATTGGACCCGTGCGGAGCCGGGGCGGCTCGCTAGTTAATTGTATATATTAGTTATATTCTGTTACTGACTAACTAATAAACAGAATTTTATACGAATATAAGTAATGAGGCAGTAGATTATTTATAATTTTTAGTTAATAAATTACTTAATTAAAATCATTGTAAGATATTTTGTTACTGTATTTTATTAACCGCTTACAATGAACTTTATAGATTAAATAATTTACAAAACTGTTTGGTTAAGTCGTTACAAAATAAAACAAAATGAAAGCTTTATTAAGTTTTATTTACAGTTATAAATTTTAGTATAAAGTTTTTTCTTTGCACAGAATTTTTTAATTCTTAGTGGCTTAAGAAATTATATTTTAGCGCCATAAAACTAAATAAACCTTATCTTGTTCAAATCTTAGTTATTATTAAATAGTCTGTTCGGTTATTTTAAGCATAGAGGTTGATAATATAAATCATGCGGCGAGCTAATTATGTTTACCTTAATCAGTTGTGGTTTCGGACTGATATCAGCACCTTGTTTAATAGACGTGAAGTGTGTTCAATAGACTTAATGCTGACATGTCTGGTATAATATTATTAAGATTGTAATTTAGGCACGATACATTTTGCCTGAAATTTAATTAACATTTTATAATAAATATTTACAGTTAAATACTACAGTTTCAGTAGTGTTATATAAATAATGACAACTTTACTTATCGATGCTTTGATATTTTTTTTTCTATTTCAGCTGACACTTCCTCGCACCTCCTGTAATCCGTAATGGTCTATTATTTATTATGTATTTTTTTTATAATCTTCGCTAATGCATGATTGACCAAGATTATAATTTGCACGCACTATTACAACTACTGTGCCGGACGCGTAGAGACTTGTTTTTTTTCTGATCACTTATTTCGAATTTGACTACACGTGATAAAGATAGCGGTGCGGTCTAGCGTGTGTCAACTAATTAGTGTTAATTCATTGTGTATAAGGTATTCGTTATTGTTATGATGTACAACTTCAGATTACATATATAACATGTAGAATCTTATCATTAGATTTGTAATATTTCGGAATACAAGGTACTATTTTGTTAAAATTTCGGACTACTTATCTTAAGCATTAAGGGAGGCCTATGTCAAGCAGGAGACTAACACAGGCTGATGATGATGATACAAATTCGCTAATCCGACACTGCCCCGCAAACTGATTGTCAGATTACTGGAGGTCCACTGTATGTTATATTCTAACATGTCATTTATTTCATGGAATGAGGTGTAAATATTTAAACAAACGCACCTAAAGCTGGTAATGTCACTCTTTGCCAAGTCAATGATCTATAACTCTGCATTTGAATGCAATTTCTTATACAACTTAAAAGAAGACGTTAAATACGAGCTTAGGAATGAATCATTAAAAAAAATGTTTCCGTTCGATGCCTGCCGTACTAAATATATAAGAGTATTTTGCAGGTAATGGAAGCGGTACTTAAAATAACATTAATACAAGGTAACCACGACATTCAATATATTTCACCGTTTTTATACGTGAATTTGCAGTCGTATTTTAAATGGTTTGTACTGAGTTATACGTTACAATAATAAACGATACACTGTTAGATTAGAATAAACTTTTTTGTACTTTTTTTGATATAAATAACATGGCCTAAATTTGACTTATCAAATCACTTTACATTTATTATTAAGGTCTTAATAAAGTTAGGTTTATTGACTGTAACATCTAAAAATTACCTTTAATAGAGTATTTGTTACTTAAGCCTTTTATTAAAAAAATATCAAACATAAATCAAAGTCCATATAAAAGTATATTTCGTTCTACAGTTTCTTAGAAGCGTGGTCAATACAGAAATAAATGAATATGTGACTCTTCACGCAAATTTTGAGTCTTAGTACGGCCGTATTGTTATAATTTTGCTCTTGTGTTTACTGACTGTACAATATACCAGTATAGATTTGTTCGGCCTGTATCTTTTCTATCCTGCGGGAATTTGTTTTAGACCTGAAGGAACAACTATTTATTTTGTTGCTTTTATTATTACACAGTACGTAATAAATGTTAATGTTACAAATTACAGTACGTTCCGATTAAGTTTTAACTAAACTCATGCGTGGCAATTTAACAAACCAATCCCGGTACCTGATCGCTCTTCAGTCTTATGACTACAAGTGTAAAAAAAGTAATAATTAATAATCATTAAAACATAAAAATGTTAAGGATAAAATTTTTGTATACAATTCTAAAATAAATGAATAATAAAACGTTTAAACATACATAACAGTTCAACTTCATTAGACCTATTTAAATTTTGATTATAGGTATCTAAGTTTGTGTAAGAAAAATATAGAAAATGAACTCGATATCTATTGATAATAAAACAGAATTCCAATGAAGCAGGCCTAAACGTGTTTTTCGATTTAGAGAAGCCTTTGTTTTTCTCCATCGCATTGCCATCGACTCTTTGATCACAATACACAATAGGCTCCCTCGTGTTAGTACAATTCCTTGATAGCTTAGATAAGTGCTCGCGGCAAAAATTGAATCAACAATAGCAGTACATAGAGCTTTAACTCGGTTATTGCGGTCTTTTAGTTTTGAATTATATTGGTTGTTTAATAAAACTACGATCAACACTTACGTTTTTATGTGTTCATGACCTTTAACGAGATACAATTTACTCCAAAGATAAGATAACTTAACAGTTTTAGAATTAATCTGTTAATTGACAATTTGTTCAATTACTCGACTTGTTTTATTTAGGCCAACTGCTAATCATGAAAAGTAGTGACCAATCATAAAACAACATTTCAAGGGTTCATGTTGCGTGACACACGAAGAAATTTAAACACTGCGTCAGTTTTACATGCCAAATGTTGTATAATTTAAAGAGCTAAACTTTGTTAGAGGTATATTTAAAATAAAAACTTATTATTAAGCTAGATTTTTTTTAATTACATTGAGTATTACGCAGTTACGGTAAAGGCCCGTCATGATGATATCATTTTTTTTTCTAAGACTATAATTACTTTATACTAATATGAATGAATACAACGTGTCCTTTCAGCAATCATTGCGTTACCGACTGAATTAAACTTAACTGCCCCCGTAGCCTTAACCGTAGGCTTGGGCTATAGAAACCGGAGGTAGTTGGTTCTAATCATGCGGGGACCAAATTTCTAAGTTGTTTTCTAATTGGTGAGGAGCAATGCAAAATGATCCATGAGACGGATGTTCTTCCTGCACCTGTGTCGGTTATCTGTGAAAGAAGGGCAAACACAGGTGTACTCCACCTGTGTTTGCCCCACTTGAGTACTATAATATCTCCTGCGTACTTGGCTGATCTCTAGTAGAGATAGGTTGGTTCGGAGATACCGAAAATGTTGCCTATAACATTAATATTTATCAATACACGGCATGATTTAACGATATTTATTTTCTTAACCGTTAGAAAAAAAAGCTTTATTCATTCTTCGCTTCTTCAGTCGCTAAAACTGACTGAGAAACTCAATTTGTAATTGTTGAAGTTTAAAATTAATTATAATAAATTTTTAAGATTTTATTTCTGTATTTAAGGGAACTATAGTCTGAGAAAATGCAAATAAAAAAAATCAATAAATGCCTTTAGCCTGGGCACGGCTGTTTAGTGCTGTATATTATTTGCAATCTCCCTTTTTTGGTTATTTGTTTATATATGTTATTTAGCTGAGATTAAAATATATTTAATCACACCAATAAAACCAAGTTTAAATATAAGCCTAATTGTAATTGAAAAAGAAGCAAAGCGGTCTATTTCCACACATCATCCGTATAGATTGCGTCAAAGCTAAGGACAGTGAAGTCATCGTAACATTTGCGTATATTTCCTCAGTGCGTAAGCTGCTACAATACCGAGCACACGGCTGACTGCCTCTTCTTACCACCAGAAACGCAATTCCTATACAATCTTATCAAATAAAAAAAGATCAAATTTTACTAATTTACTTTAATCACACATTTTCTAGAATATTTTTTGCTAATATCAGCCTATTAAAAGTATATACGAAACAAGTAAAAGATGTAAACTTTAATGCCACAAAAATATGTTACGGATGATTCTGTATAAACATGTCCTCATAAATAAATCATGGCTAACGTTCCACGCATTTTCTGTGATGTGTATGTGCTTGTCTTTTAATAAATTTCCTAAAGGAAGGGTGGATATAGACATACTTAAACTGAGAATAATTTGTGTTTGCATTAAACGTGACAGTGCTATGTTTAACATAAATGCATTCTTATCTTAATATATATAAATCTTGTGTCACGAAGTTTGTTCGGATGAACTCCTAAAATACTTAACTATGTGCAGTTTTGTCCAACTTAAAAGATAGAATAGCTTATCATAACATCTTAATTTATAATCGCAATAATGTTTTATAACAATTTATTTTTCTATTATTATTTGATGCAAAATGTTAGCTACAAAACGATTGTGACAGTTGGCGATATCTATTGATTGTTGCGTTGTGTGTGTCAATAGATGGCGCGGTTTAATAGAATTTCGTTGATAATAGGAGAATTGGTACAATAAAAAGTAATTGCCATAAATTAATTAATTTTGGTCAGTTAATTTTATAATATTTTTTGTCTATTGTTAAAAACAAAAATGCAATTTTATAACACCGTTATTTTATACAAGGCCATCAACAAAAAAAAAAGTAATGAATAAAATAGCTTCCTACATGCGTCAATAACATAAAATGTAAAAATTAGAAGTGAATTTTTACAGAGCAAAATTAAATAAAAGTGATGTTGTATCCTATATAAAGGCAATATTTTGATGACATATTCAACGGCGGATATGATTGAGTAATCAACGTTTGTTCTTTGTTTTTAATAACTATGTAACTAAAACGTTAAAACTATAGTTTTTAATGGTTGTGCTCCATATACTTACAAATTATTTTTAATATAAATAAATATAAATAATTTAATTTGGTTAAATGTTGCACGATATCAACCAAAGGAACATTTGATTAATCTTTTTCAGTCTGTCCACTTTAAATACCAATCCAATCGATTTTTATACCAGTGTTATTTTTTCATTGTATTTAGGTGTAACGGTAGCATCATCGAGGTCACTGTTTTTTTACAAATGACATTTATCTAATAAAACATGGTGGTCCTCATGACTGATATTCTCTTTCCGTTTATCTTAAGCCCTTAAATTGTTTTTTACAATGTAAAATAAGTAAATCCTAGCCGCAGCAACGCGTGCCAGTGTCTGCTCGCGTATTTTATTTCATGATTAACAGGACACATTATTTGTTTTCTGCCATTGTCATGAATCATTGGGGAAAACTAATATTTATTTACGTTTCATTTATTTGATTAACAATAATTGACTACTTATGAGATGACTACGTAACTCCACTTAATTACGTCTGGATTGGTGATATTCATCATTTGTAGAAATCCTGTGAAGACAAATAGAATAAAACTTAAATATAATAAAAAACTGCCTCCGTAGCCTAGAGGTAAGGGCGTGTACTTTAGAAACCGGAGGTCGTGGGTTCAAATCCTGCGGGGACTCTACAAAGTTTTATTGTTGTTTCCTCATTGGTTAGGTTAATTTGGGCCGATCACCCAATTGTGTAAAAAGTAAGATAATCCATGCGTGGGATGGGCATTTAAATGGATAGGGGTGTATTAGGGGAGGTCTTTGTCCAGCAGTGGACTAACACAGGCCGATGATGATGATGATACTTATATACTATTGACATTCTTATAAATATTCAGTCTTAAATTATAAAATTATTTCCTTTTTACGCAAGTATTATGAATTATAAGTAAAAAGTATTTTAATTTATAGCAGTTGTTTCATTATTTTTATCATTTTAGATTATTTGCAGCGTGTCTGGTAAAGACTGAGTTGAAATTGTCAGTGTACATAAATACTATTAATACACAGTAATATATAGTACATACATATTAACATTATTTTAACCGATTTTAATAAATTGTAATTTTTGCGATATAACTCTTAGCCATAGCTTAATAAATAAATTTCTGTATATATGATCTAATTGAATACTAAATATTAAATTGAATTGCTCATATTTTTACGAGATTGACGCGTAAATGTAAATGGAAGTAAAATTATTTTGGAGGAAAAATTGCAGACGCAATTCCACACACGACAGTGTGGTCTAAACTTGTTTTACTTATAATTTAACTGACAGGAGCTATAAATTATACTGTCCGTGAGGAGGCCAAGCAGCTGATGATAATTTGTTGGTCGTAGGCCACATGCAGATATTCTAGATTTCTGCTGATAATTGTTATACTTAATATATACGCTGTTTATAAGGTAAATTGAAACTTATTTAGTAGCAAACTTAATAAATTAATTTAAATATAACTAACATATGTATAAATAACAAAACAATGGATTAGACTAGTACTTTTTGATATAGGCTGGCTTCTTCATAAGTAAAAAGACTGGAAAAATATATGAAATTGTTCATAGATAAACCTAAACTTTTACTCATTTAAAAAAAAAATGATTTAATTCATTTGGTTAAACCGTTGTTGCTAAATTATTTTTTTTAGTATTAGTTGTAAATCATCGTCATTCAAAACTATCAAACATTTACAACGTCAGAAGGTAAAAATCGATTTTAATAAAGTTCAGATTCTTCATCGAAATTGATTTAATAAACCAATGAAGTTCAAATATAAAATATTAGACTCTTTCAGCGTTCTATTTTTAAAAAAATATCACAAGAATAGTTCGTAATGAACAATCTAACCTCGGCTTATCTATTAAAATAAGTAAAATAGGAGTGACCGTTTGTCACATAACACATATATTACAACGGCTCGCATCGCAAACATTTTCACACAGGTTATAAAATTGTCACCACGCTACAGTCAAACGCACGCAATGTAGAAATGTCCTTTAAAATACGAAACAATCAGGACGTCATAAAATGCATTTTAATTTTAGAATGCGCGATAATTTTAACGCCTTTGTTTCGCTTTAACTACACTTCCCTCTGTTGATTCAATTAAACAAAGGCGTACCTCCTATATCAACACAATAGCTGCGAGCCTCGTATAACATTAGTTTTCTCAACAAATAATTTAAAAAATAAATGTGACTTCACTAACGTTAACAATATTTTTGTGCTTATATAAGTTAGTAGTAATATTCTGTCATGTGATTATAGCAATGAATATAAACGCGTTTAAATATAAATAATTAAAAATACGAAAAAGTTGATGCCGAGGCACTACCACTTCCAAGGTACAATATATTTATTTGCCTGTAATTGATTATTTGGTTCAGCTTTCTTGAAATATGATTGAATAACGCTTACACATTTAACTTCATCATATCTTTTAAGCTTGACATTGGAAATATCTTGACCTAACAGATTTCTTCAATGGCTAATTTACTTTATTTGCAAATACCAAAATATAAAAAAACATATCTTTCATTCGCAAGTTGCAATAAAACCTATTAATTCAATTTAAGTGAAATAAAGAATAATATTAAAAATGTATTTACAGAAATTATTCGTTATGCAATGTACTGGTGGTCATTTAGATCTTTGTTTCATGATAAAACAGTATTAAATAAAACATTTTAAGTAAATATTAATTTATGTCATTTTCCAGATTGCTTTATCTAAAATTGTCAAACAGATAGAGTTCGTATTCAAGCTTCAAAACTTCCTAGTGCTTAGTGCTGTAGCGATACTTGTTTTTTAGATAAAAAAATATTTCTGATAAACAATAACATCTCATCTAAGCTTACCTTGAATTATTTTTAAATCTATCAAGTTATACAAAATAATATACTTTAAATGTTAAGAAAATGTATGCATATAATTGACCTCAATACTTATTGAGAATGTAAGAAGAAATAATGTTTCGAACGACATATAGAGTTAATTATTGACTTTGTGGGAAAGCCAGTAGTTGTTGATAATTTGTTGATCGTAATCACCGTTGGCACAAAGGGTGGAATTTATGACATCAGGGCGATGTGAAGAACTAGAAAAATGTAACTTTAAGAAATGTACAGTCTTTACCATTTGCCCTTACTATTATTTAAAACATTTTTAAATATGGTGTCATAAATTTTGGCACACTTAAACCAAACCATTTACATTACCTGAAACTTATCCTTCAAATACTTATTTCCAAAGGAACAGTAAACAAACATCTTGTTTTTCGACGGGAAAAACAACAGTAAAGCAAACAAGTTCCAATATATTAACTTTTTTTTATATTTGAAAATAAATTGCCTTTATTGGTTATTACTAACCCTAACTGTGTAACTAATGACGGAAGTAACGTTAAGGACATTGAAGACAGACGGTTGAATAATGGATGTTGTCCACTTTTATCCTGAGAAAAAATTACGTCGGTTGCTACAGATGTTATGAATTCAACTTTATGTTCTGTTAGCGAATTTCTTTCCAAAAATTTAAGGCTGCAAATACGTAAAAAAAAATTTAATCCTTACTAGTTTCTCAACTTATTTTACAAAAACTTACTGAATAATGCCTAAATATTGGGCCCTAAAAATTTGGGAGGTCTAAAATACACCAACGAAAACAAAGTGAAAGTTAATGTGCCTTATTTTGCTCCCAGATCCAAACATTTATAATAATAAATATTTTGGATATTAATTATCCTGAACATCTACATTCAAAAAACTAGACTACAGAAATGTAATTATATGAAAAAATTATTGTTATTTGAAATCATTTTCCGTTAACACCGTAGCTTCATATGTTTCTCTATAAAATATAACTGAAATTCTATAAGTCTAATTCTGATTTTTCTCCGTGACTCTGCTTTGTGGCCCCAAGGAACAGAGAAAGCCCTTTACCATTGCTTTCTTGTCCACTGCACCCATCCGGCTGGGCTTCTTCAGCCAGTCTAAAAGGCCCTCCTTCACCCGGGCTTTACTCCTCAGGCTGGTTGGGTTCCTCTTAAGCACTTGCGGCTGGACCAAGCCGTATGCACGGAGCCCGTTCGAGGGGATGTGGATTCTCCTGGTCAAGTCATTTCAGAATCAAAAGATATTTACATAATTCGGTCCTATTTGAATCATTGCATGGATGTAAATAATTGACCCAGTTCTCACCTTACTCACTTCACCTCTTTACTTATTAAATCATATAAATATACATCTTTACGAGAGATAAAATTCTTTAGTGAATTATATGATTAATGTTTTTTTATATATGTTTTTAATTACTTACATTTAACTTGAAATTTAAACACTAACTCTTTTTACCATAAATCTTTTTCCTAAGTGATACATTTTCGTAGCTACAATCTTAACCTAATAGTATTTCTTTTACTTTTACAGATAATGTATACATAAAATATTTAAATTAATTAAACTAACGCAGGTACGCCTAGCTAAGTAACTTGTATATGGAGAGAAACAGTTACTACGCAAAGTATTTTATACGAAAAGCGTCCAAAATGGTTTACTTACTTCCAAGACCTCTTTCTTTCGACCTTCCCTTTTGCCGACAATGGATTATCTTTACCTTTGAGACAATCGGTTCCTTCAGCGATCAAAATTGCCCTAATCAACAAGAAAACAACTATGAAAATTTGTTGACTTACCGCAGGATTCGAACCTACGACCTCGGTTTCTACAGGGCACGCTCTTACCACTAGTCCAACGGAGGCGTTTTTCTAGCAATATGTATCAAACTTATTCTTGTTATCTAACTCTACCTCTTCAAACATTGTTATGGATTTTCACAAAGTAGCGGGCAAAATGTTTAAATTTTATTTTGATTCTAATAATTTTAACCAACCCTCAATCCCTAGATTTTCATATTTCTGTAATTGTTCACATGCAGTGGCATTTTTTACGCTTCATCTATAAAATAAAGTATTTGGAGGCTAGAATCTCAAAATTTTGGCGAAAACATTAAATTTCGGGAAGCACTCTTTTCATGTCTGACAATCCTCTTATTTCATTTATCACCCAATGTCCCGGCCGTGACAATGCCTATATTCATCTTTGTATTCCTAATTTGAATTTTATCCTTGAAACTTGTCTTAACAATTGTACAGGTTCGATTGTCTTCTCAACCAAAAGTTAAATATAAAAGTTGTTTTCATGTAATTGACTTTACGATTAAAGAACCACTATTAATTAAATGCGAGTAAACTTAGATGAAGTAGTGAATATAAAATTGATATGGAAACGTTAACGGTACGCTAGTCGAAGGAAGCTAATTAATAATATATAATAATAGGCATAATTTAACGTTTCTCTGTACGAATAAACATAGCTTTGATTATTTAGTGCCTATTCACATGAAGGAACTTCTATTTTATAAATCTAAAATCAGAAAATAAATAACTGAGAAAATGCCTAAAAAGAAATTTTTAAGGAAATTTCCAAAAAATACCCTTGATTATCATTTTTAATTATCCACTACGTTTCTTAAATATATAAAATAGTACATATAACGATAGTTCAGTTTACCGAAGACGTTTTCGCTAAAAAAGTTATATGTATTATAATTGGGGTTAATGTTATACTTGTTTTTAAAAGTTTAGGTGATAAAAAAAAAATAGTGTCTAGTAGGTTTTTTTTAAAAAAACATATTATCAATCTTTAGTGCCATTTTAAGACAGAGCAATATTCTGGTCGAGGACGGTATAACCAAAAGAATTTATGATCATTTGTCAGTCAACAAATAAAATTGAAAGATGATATACATATATAGAAAATACATAAATTTAGCAAAATTTCACAATGAATAACATTATGTACACCATTGTTGCTAAATTAATTTCAAGAAATATAAATAAGCTAAATAAGCTCATGTTATAAATCATACGTTGGGTTAATTACGTTTACCTTTACAAAATGTGGCCTTAGACATTATAAGCATAGTGTGAAATAGACGTGTGGTGGTTTCAATAGACTTTGTAATGACATTTCTGCTATCTATTTATGCTAGTAACTAGCCGAGATCTTATACATCCTCCTAAAAAGGAACATGAAATTTTCGTGGACACAATTTTTTGTGAAAAAAATAGTAACTGTAAATTTGCGGTTAGAAACCGGATCTTTATGTGATAAACTGATTTAAATGATCATCCACACATAATCTTTACCTAAATGAAAAGTTAAAAAAGTAATGATAAAATGAATTTTCCCTAATTAAAAACTGAAATAGTATACTGCTATTATTAAAACCAACAAAACAAAGGTCGATTTTGCTGTTGTCTGTTCTTGCTTATCATTAAAGGGGATTTCAATGCTATTCGTACGAATTTTAAAACTGTATGAAAGCGGTTTTTTAATAGATAGTGATTTAGGAGATAGGTTTATTTGTAGGTTTATAGGTTTTCATGCATTATTTTGTACGTTAACAGATTTATATAGATATATTATGATAGATTTCAATATATTTTATACATCATATAAGATGTTAGAAAAAAAATCTCTGAAAGCAACTTACTTAAACTGTTAAAGTATAAGTGCTTAATGTTGTTTATCAATTTTTACATGAAAACTAAATATTTTAAAGCATAGACATCCCTTTAGCTAGTATAAAATTGTAACACTTATGTCGCAACGAATGCAGACCTAAATGAAATGTTCCCCTTACTTTCCACGCAATATTTGAATCCCAAGCCTTAACTTAATCTTTTTATTGGTTTACGGGCTGTTCAATTGATATTGTTTCTGTTTTATTTGAAAGCAACATGGGAATAAAATCTTTCTAGACTTTGTTAAAATTGCATTTCGTCACTTGTTTAAAAATGGGTGGGAAGGTTATATTATAATTAAGATGGAATTTTTAGGTTTAATTTTCTTTTATATATTATAGTTTTAACTGTAACTGTTTTAAATATATAGATATGTTACTATATATTTAAAACAGTTAAATAAATCTACCAAAATACCTTAAATGACAATTTTTTGATAAACTTATCAAGGTAAGTAAGCCACTAATTTGATAATTATCACATTATTTGAAGCTCTAAAATGGATAAAAGATTAGTAAAAAAAGGTAAGTTTAATAAAAGAATTTTAAAATCAGTTAATAAAATTGGTCACGACCTTATATTGAAATTACTATTAAGGACTTTACTTAAAAAAGGGCTTTATTCTAATTAAAATGAAAGGTCTTACACAGATTTTAATTGATTCATTTTAAAGTTTGTTTTTAGTTCCTAGTTTCAAACTATTTGCATTCAAATTACAGCGTTACAGATCTATGAATAAATGTCGACTGGCAAAAGATTTATCCTTGATATAAATATATCAAGATTCAAATATGTACTATTGATTATTTTTTTAATTGATATGAATTTTAATACAATAATCCCTATAAACCTGAATAATTGCAAAATTTTTTGGTAATTTAAATTCAAAATCATATATAGTAAATTTAAATTTGTGTCCAAATTTTTAAATTAGTTTACGTTGATTTATGATGTCAATTAGAGGTATACGTTAAAATTAAAGTAAAAATACCTTTTTTAAAAGCAAGATTTTAATGATTGTTTATAATGAAAAACAATTCAATTAAGTAACGGTCCTATTTACGAAATAAATAAAATAAACTATTTAGTTTACTTTATAAACAAGAACATTCATAACAACTAAGATTGGGTGCTCCTTGAATCCATTTGGGAAGAAGCTCCACATCCGGACCCTTGGGGTTTAAAATTAAAACTCATCATGACGAATCAAATGAACCCAAGTCAAGTAACAAAATTGTGGTCACCGTTCCGGTTTCCGCTTTCAAATTTAAATATCTTTTCCGCATCAAAGGGTACAAAAAAACAATAAGCTTTTTTAAAAACCTTTAGATCAAATTTTAGGTTTGTTTAAAACATAAAATTATATTTCCTTTTATAATTTAAATACCTGCGTATAATAAGTAAAATGCGTAATCGCTGCTTAGCATAAATGTCAATAAAAAAGAAAAATTGTATGTTATGATACTAATGAGCTAATAATATTTTATGGTTCCATGCTTTGCCCCAATAACCTTTCAATTCGGGAGTAGTCGTCAGTTATTTCAAATAAAATTATGTTTAATTGGTTTTTGTAATTAAAGTAGATACAATTATAAATTAGAGACGAATTTTCCTAAGTTCTGGATATATTAACACTTATAAGAGTGAAAAAAGTAGTTGGAGCATGTGGACAATATTTTTTTGTTGATACAACCGTAAATAAAAAATAATTATAATAAAATTTTAAAAATTTTTTATATACTTAAAAGTAAACGAAACTATTACATTAAGTTCTGCTTCAAACAAAGATTAATTAATTACCTTCGAAGATGAGACGAGGCTTTATGTATTGGGATATGATAAATTAAAAAACTTTTCTTGGTAGTAGTAAAAGGTTCCCAAAGTTAATTAATTATGTCATTTTCACCAATCACTTACCTTATTGGTCGTTTTTAGTAATGGCTCTGTGTTTCTTAAATTCTTTCGATTTCCTTTTGGAAGTCGTTTCCTCATTTCAATATATTATAAAAGATTAACGGTGATCTCCAAATAGTCTAAAACAACAAGTAAAGCATTTTATATTGCTTTTTATTAATGGTGTTTTGTTGATAGTGCGTCTCGTCTTTCCTTTTAAGGAGCCCCTGCTGAGCCTCCTCATAAAGCCGCCTGGAAGTCGATCCTGTGCCACCAGCGTCCCACTGACCTCCTGCAATTTTGGAACCTCCTCCCCGTGAAGGTTGTCCGACACTAATTAGTAAGTCCAAAAAAATTACCAAGGAACCTTTCGTTGATAGTTACCGTAAGATATTTAAATATACTATTAATTAAAGATTTTTTTTGAATAAAACATGAACTTTATGTTAATTAAATTTTTCTTCTTATTTATATTAATTTAAAAAAGGGCTCTGTTAATATATATACATCATCAGCCTTAATGTCCCACTCTGGACATAGGCCTCCCTAATACACCCCTATCCTTAGAAGGTTTTTTTTGGGATTTCCCCACCACCGCTGGTCCAATGGGGTTGGTGGGCCCTTTTCATCCCATCCGACCATGGATTCTTACTTTCATGGGTGATCATTGGTGCCCTGTTAATATATATATATATATATATATATATATATATATAAAATTTAGAACCAAATATTATAAATTACTTATAAAATAAACGGGACCAAGCCTTTTATCATAATTTATCAAATGGTTACAATTTTCAGCAGCGTGAGTTACCAACACGATGTTTAAGTTTACGTGTCACGCGACGTAACCCTAAAATTTTATTTTATGATGGGGTCTAAAACTTCTTACATCAGAAGTTGGCCTTAATACTTGGATATAAATAAATTTTAATTTATAGTAATTTGTTTTTAAAGCAAATTTAATCATTAGAATTATAGAAAATTAACGATTCTATTAATTCTTTAACATGGTAAGTTTTAAATGAAATTAATAACTTCATCCAATTTTTGTATAATTTATTCACTAATTAATTACCTTACAAGTCTCTCTCCGCAGCCTATCCCTAGTTTTAGTCCCTGTTTAGATCGTGGCAAACGATTTCGATTAGACCCAAAAACTAATTTAATTAAAAAAAGTTTCCTTCAGGCTTTTAAACAAAAATATTAAAATGGGTCTATCTCCGAAACTTATCGAACAAGTGACCGATATAAAAAAAATGTAAGTTCCTCTCTTTTTATAAAGTCCGGTCAAAAAATTTTTTTATTAAGTAAGTTAATACTTATGATGAAAAATAGAATAAATTAGGAACCTAATGACTGCAACATTAGTGACAGTAACAACTTTTACTCAAGTTTTGTGGTAACAATCCACAAAGAAATTTTTTTTAATTATAACAGTGTAATTTATTAAAAGTGATAAAAATCTGTTAATTGAATACTTTAAACAAAAGTACCTTTATCGAATTATTCAAATATATAAAAGATTACAAAGGAACTCGTGTTTTAAAAAAAATGGTCGTATTTAAAAGTAAATGTCAGACGGTCGCGTGAGCTGCGTGTTTGGTGCCAATTTGAAAAGTGCTGTAATTCCAAATTAAAAAAGTTTAAATGACAAATTTGGCACCGGTTAAAGCTCCCTTCTTATTTTGTAACTTATACATATATAATAAACTTTTTTTTTCATTGTTGAACTATTGAAACATTTTAAGATCGTAGGTGTCTCCAATGTGGAATGCTGAATAGTGTAGTTTTGTCATTACTTACTGCGATCTCGAATTGTCGCTGGTGGATATAGAATGAAACAGAATAGCGTACTATGTTTTGTTGTGACCAGTTTCAGTATTATTAATGTTTCACTTCACGAAATGCGGTCATAACTGCTGGACCTAAATCATGCTAATGTTAAGATGTCTGACTGTTCCTAACTCTATTTTATTCTATAATAATAGTTTCTTATCTTATTTAATCTTAATCAATAAAAATAAAAAATATAATAATTTGTCATATTTGCCTTTTGAAATCTTCACCATTTATAAAAAAACATTCGAAGATGTCGAAAAAAAAAAAAATTTTTGGTTAATTATAAAATTATTTGTACTAACAGTTAAATATTTCCTTCAAAAATAAAAAAATAACGCTTAATATAAAAAAGAATAGTGACAGTTCCTAATAAAAGATCTACCGTAAATTGTCATTAATTTTTTAGTAAAACATAGTAGAAACGAGCAAAGGGTTGTTTGTGAAACGGGTATCTAAACTGGTATTTCAACCGAACAGGCATTCTTTGAAAGCCTCAAATACTCTCCAATTTATTTGGTTGAATTTGAGGCCAGTTTTAATTTAACAAAAAATAACAGGACATGCTGCAAAATTTTACAATATTTCTTTTATATTAAAGTCAATAACCAAAAGACACTTTGGAATGCAAAAAAAATATAATAAATAGGCTTTAAAATACCTGATTACAATTTTTTAATTTTTTTAACTAAAATGCTTAATGAGGTTATTCTTAAAACACCAGATATATTCCGGATTTTATTGCCCAATTCCATTATGTATAACATAATAACATAGTTTAAATCCTTCTCTTAGGGTTGGAAACGGGTTTCAATTTAATAACACAAGGTTGGTTTGCCCTATTTTTTTATTTCTTGGTCTTATAAAAGCCCTATCACCAAATTATTAAAAAATAGGACCTTGTCGGCTAAAATCTATTATTTAAAAAAATGAAAAAAAACTCGGGGACTATGGGTGAAGCGACGGGTTCCTTTTCTTAAAATGACCTGTTTGGTCGAACGAAATGCTTTTAGATAATCACTATTTACAGACATCTAATTTCCTAATATTTTGCTTTTGGTCCTTGTCTATTGTTTACGTCAACGTCTTTGTAAATTAATTATATTTATAAGGTATATTCTGTTTCTAATAACTAATAAACAGAATTTTATACGTATATAAGTAATGAGGCAGTGGATTAAATATTATTTTAATGAAATAAATACACAATTAAAATCTTGATATTGGCCGCTTATAGAGTATAAATGACATGATTACAAAAAAAACAAATTAACAAAACAATTTTGTTTAGTCGTTAAATAATAAAACAAAATGAAATTTTTTTTAACAGTTACAAATATTATTATAAAATCTTTACTTCGAACAGAATTTTTCAGTTCTTGTGGCTTAAGAATGTATTTTTAAAGGCCACAAAACTTTATAAGCCTTATATTGTTTAAATATTAGTTATCATCAAAAAATCTATTTAGTTATTTTAAGAATAGATGTTGATAACGTAAATTATGCGGTGAATTAATTATATTTACCTTAATCAGTTGTGGTTTCGGACAGATATCAGCACCTTGTTTAATAGACGTGAAGTGTGTACAATAGACTAGAAAGTCTTTGACATGTCTATGTAATATTATTTTGATTGTTTATTAGGCCGTTTAATTAAACAAGTGAATCAACATTTAATGATAAATATTTACAGTTAAATACTAAGGTTTCAGGAGCATTATATAAAGAATGAGAATATAATAGAGAATAAAATAAGAACTTTACTTTTCGATGCTTGTATATTTGTTTTTTTTTTAATCGGCGTACATTAACGCTACACTAAGCAAGGTACAGTGAATGCTCGATAATCAGGTCCCAGGCTAATCCGGCACCCCCTGTAATCCGATATGTTCTATTATTTATTATGTATTAAATATTTTTTTACAATATTTGTAAATGCTTGATTGACCAAGATATAACATCACCATCACAACTAGTGTGATGGACGCGTAGACTTTGCATTTGTCTACTTATGATGAAGATAGCGCTGCGGTTTATTTTTAAGCTTTAATCATTGTGTATTACTTATTCGTTATTCTAATGATTTGTTCTTCAGATTTCATATATTATTAATTCAATTTATTATTATTTTAAAGCTAAGTAACGTCATTCTTCGCCAAGTCAATGATCTATACGCTATCATTTTAATGCAATTTATTATATAACTTAAAAGAAGACGTTAAACACGAGTTCATCAAAGCGAACCATTAAAAAATATTTCAGTTTGATGCCTGCTGTAATAAATACATTAGAGCATTTTGCAGGTAATGGAAATGGTACTTAAAATAACATTAATATAAGGTAAACCCGACATTTGATATATTTCACCGTATTTGTAGTCGTATTTAATTTTTTGTCCTAAGTTATACGATACAATGATCAACGAGTATACTGGTTTTCGTAGGTTATTTTAAAATGATTAACATGACCTCAAACTAACGTATCAAATTACTTAACATTTTTTATTAAGGCCTTAAAACAGCTAGCTTTAGTTGATCAACATCTTGAAAACGACCGATAAATAAAAATTGTCACAAAAGTAAATTAAGTCCATATATAAGTACCTTTCAATGTACAGTTTGTTAGAAGCGTAGTAAATGAAGAAACAAACGATATGATCATGTTATTATCCTCGCATATTTTGAATCTTAGTACGGCCGTATTGTAATCATTTCTCTATTGTATTTACTGACTGTACAACAAGCCAGTGTACATCTGTTCGGCCTGTATCTTCTCTATCCTGCAAGAAGTTTTTTAAGACTTGCAGGGACAACTTTATTTTGTAGTTTTCTTATTGTTTATAACAATACCTCCCGATTACTTTTTAACTAAAATCATGCGTGGAAATTTAACAAACCAATCCGGTACCTGATCGCTCTTCAGTCCTATCGGACTGACTATAAGTGTGAAAAATAGTAATAAATAATGACCTTTTGTATACAATTCTGAAATTGATATATAAAAAAACGTTAATACGTACATTACAGATCAACTTAATTAGACCTATTTAATTTTTTGATAATAGGTATCGGCTTTTGTAAGAAAGATATAGAAAGTTAGGTATAGAAAATAAACTCGATATCTTATAATAATGCTACAGAATACCAATGAAGCAGGCCTTTATTGAAAACGTGTTTATCGATTTAGTGAAGCCATTGTTTTTCTCCGTCGCGTTACCATCGACTTTTTGATCACAATGCACAATAGGCTCCCTCGCGTTAGTACAATTCCTTGATAGCTTAGATAAGGCTCGCGGCAAAAGTTGAGTCAACATTAGCAGCACATAGAGTTTTAACTTGGTTATTGCGGTCTTTTACTTTTAAATTGTATTGGCCGTTTAATAAAAGTACGATCAATACTTATGTTTTTATGTGTTTGTGTCCTATAATGAGATTAACATTTCCACAATGTACTCCAAAGATAAGATAACTCAAGAGTTTTAGTTATAGAATTAATCTGTTACTTGTCCATTTTTTCAGTTACTCAACTTGTTTTATTTAGGTCAACTCCTAATCCTTGAAAATGAAATGACCAATCCTTAACACAACATTTTAAGGGTCATGTTGCTGACGGAAAAACTTTAAACACTCTGTTCAGTTTTTGCCACTATGGGTGATTCTTACGATAAGAGGTAACAGAACCCAATCAATTTAAATAGGTTTTTTTATTCCATTTGTCCAATCCTTTACAATCAATTACCCATTTTAATGTTTTCAATTAATAGAGTCCAAATTAAATGTTAATTTATATTTTTCTGATATTGGCAATAAAGTTCAAAAAGTATCTACCATGGCCAGTCCTTTTGCCGATTTCAGTCAAAATTACGGCCGTAACTAATTTGTTTGTTTCCTTTCTAAACTGGCATGGTAAGTGATTTGAATAAATATATTATAATTTTAAAGAAACAATTTAACAAAGTATGTTTTTTAATTTAATATTTTCCTGAACTTAAATTTTGTCCTGTATTTTTTTGTGTCTTTACCCTGGAAAATTTTTTTCACTACTCCAACATAAAAATAAAATGAAATATTGCAAATTCCTCTCAAGGATATCTAACAACCTAAAATTAACCAAATAACAAACGAGCCGTTGGAACCGCCAATTTTGCTAGTTTTTCGCGACGCATCCGTGCGGTTTAGTGGTCTCCACCAAAGTCATTGCCTCTCCACTGGTAATCATAAAGTTATATTAATGATTTGATTCATTTTGGAATATGACATTTATTCAATAATTATTTACTAATTCAAAAGTGGGATATTTAATTAAGCTAAAAAATAAATACGTCGATTACAATAATTTTTAAATTTATCAAGAAAACGTCTTTCCCTGGCGTATTTCCCCTTAAAGGAAAATGCCAGGAGAGACACTACCCAAAACCAGGGAAAAAACATATCATAAAAATGAGTCACAAAGTAATTAAAAAATTTAGTTAGATTTTGAAGTCAATTTAAACGGAATATTGAGGTATTTTTAGTTAAAAGCGATCTCTAATTTTTTTTACATTTTGGGATACCACTGCAAAAAAAAGTTAAAACGTGAAAGAAAAACTACAAAAACGTGGGCAGAAAGGTTTAAAGATATGGAAGGATTAAAAATGACCCCGAAAAGGTATAAATTCAAAACTGAAAAAAGAAAAATATTTGAAAAACAAAAGGGCCTAATAAAAAACTGTCGATCAAATGACTCGTAGAGAGCATCGTAAACCCGAAAAATATGGGAAAGAAAGCAAGAAACTGGGCCAACAACTTTTACAAAATTAGATAATTTCCATTGATGATCAAATGAAAAATTTTCGTCCCGAACTTTTGGTTTGCTAAACAAATCAGACCGAGGAAGAAGGCAACATTTCTAATGGAAAAAAAAGATGAAACCATAAATGAATTAAAAACTTAAAACGGCATGTTACAAAAAAAAGGTTACAAAATTAAAAAGCGGGAAAAAACTTACACCTAACAAAAGTGGAAAAAGTTGAATTTCCCTAATTGCAAAGGGTACAGTAACGAAAAAATTGTTGTTTGCAGATGTGCTCTATCAACAACTAAAGATAATTATTCAACTATTCCAAACGAAAAAAAAAAAAGGATTCTAATTCCAGATTATGTGCCGGTAAAAGGGAATTTGTGAGAAAAGGAGATCGAAAGACATAGAAGGTTTCTCCCTAGATACTCGAAAAAAATCTCTACAGATCTTTCTTGACGATGCAATCAACGATCTCATATTCACTATTCTGCCGTCTAAAACCAATTTTGGATAGTACAACCGAACTGTGATAAACGTAAATTTGCCTTGAGTGAATGTCTTTGAAAAACTTATTTTTTTGTTTTTTTATAGGCAAGGGGTGCCTTTTTTCTTTTAATCTTATACCGTTTTAACGATGAATATTATCGTAACTATCTTATCGTACTGTTAAAGGTGGTTATCTAACTACTTATTTAATTATTTTTGAAGATGTATAATTTTTAATTTAAATGTATGAAGAATGTTACATTTTAATTTTTGTTTTAATTTTATTAAACCTTCCAGGGATTTTATTAATCAAATTCATTATTTTCCAATCCTTGAATTTGTTGTCTGGTCTAATAAATATCTACCTGATCTTGACGTCTCTACCCTGGCCTTCTGCGGTAATGAAATATGTGGAAGTAACCTGCCATTGGGTAAAAGGTAATCAATCGGTTAATTAAGCAATTTAACATTTTCATGAAAAATCCTTTTCTTCCTGGCAATCTTCTATGGGCTCAAACCTCTTATCGTAAGAACTACCCCCAGTTGTATAATTTAAAAGGTCCCGTAATTTTAAAGGTAACATTTTAGACTCTTTTTAAAGGAATATTTAAAAAAAAAAAATTATTATTAAGCTAGATTTGTTTAAAAATACATTGAATATTACGCAGTTACGTAAAGGCCCGTCATGATGACATTATATTTTTTTCCAATAGTACAATTACTTTCTACAATAAATATTAGAATTAATAAAACCTTCATTTCATCAATTTGCGTTACCAAATTTTCTTTGCCTTGGCTATAGAAATGGGCTTTGGGCTGTAAAAACCCGGGTAATTGGGACATATCATGCATTTTCATATAATTAATTAGTTAGGTCTCCTCAACTAAATTTCTTAGTTGTTTTCTAATTGGCTCTCAGCAATGCAAAATGATCCATGTGACGGATGATCTTCCTGCACCTGACCTCTCCCGGTTGTGTCCAGTTGGTAGTAAGAAGATACATTTTGCCCCCCTTGGTCCATACCACACCTTATTTTTCTTTAGTTTAATCGGTCGCCTAATCCAATTGGTAAAGTACATTTTTTAGGATCCAAAATGTTGTCTAAACATTAATTTTAGCAACACGGCATAACCAAATTTTTACTTTCTTTAACGGTTTAGAAAATAAAAATAAGCCAATTCTTTTCCTTCTTCGGTCGCTGACTGTTCTCAATCGTCCAGCTCGTGAATTTATACTCCAATCCTGTAATTTTAGAAGGTTCAAATTTAATTATAATTAACTTTAAGGTCTCTTCAAGGGAACCCAAAGTCAGCAAAATGCAAATAAAAAATCAATAAATTCAGGGCTTAGTCTGGCGATAGTTTTCGAGGGCCGTATATAATGCTTTTTGGTTTTATTTATCCCCCTTTTAAAAGATTTCTTTAAAAGATTCTAATGATAATGAAGAAATTAAAGAAAACTATTTTCATTTATTTCGTATAAACCACACATTTTATTGAATATTTTTAACCAATATTAGCCTATTAGAAATATACAAAACAAGTAAAAGATGTTAACTTTAATGCTATAAAAATATGTTCCGGATGATTCTGTATAAACATGTCCTCATAAATAAATCATGGCTAACGATTTGCGCATTTTCAGTGATGAGTATGTCCTTGTCCTGTAATAAATTTCCTAAAGGGAGGGTGGATATAGACACAGTTAAACTGGAAATCATTTGTGTTTGCATTAAGGGTGATATTCTTATGTTTAACATAAACACAATCTTACGTCTAATATTTTACGATTAACAGGACACAAAGATTAATTTGTTTTCTCCCATGGTCCTTGAATCTAGGAAAAACACCATTTTTTTTATTTTTTGCTCAACTGTATTGACTATTAGGAATAACTAACCTCACTCCAATTACTCGGGATTGGTGCTGTGTATCGTTCGGGTTTTGGTAGTTAGTTTTTCATTTAGATTCTTTCGGCGTTAATTGCATGCGTGGGGGAGGCGGTTGAAATTCTCTGTGTGAATACATACATATTACTACTATTTTAACAGATTTTAATAAATAGTCATTTTTGCGATATAACTCTTCGCCATAGCTTAATAAATAAATAATTGTATATATAATCTAATTGAATACTAAAAATATTTTTAATTGCTTATAAATTATCGAAAACGACGCGTTAATGTAAAATTAAGTAAAATTAATGTTTAAGGACAAATTGCAGAAGCAACTCCACACACGACAGAGTGGTCCTAAGCCTATATTACTAATACATCCAACGGCCCAGAACCTTAAATTATACTATACGTGAAAAGAAAGCAACCGATACTTTTGTTGGTCTAAGGCCCACATACAGATTTCTAAATTTCTTTTAACTGATATTATTAATGAATTTATTACCGGGATATTGTGCGAACTTTTATTTAATTTGGGTTTATAAGGTAAGTTTTGTTACTAGTTAAGTTTCATTTAAATAAAACTTGTATTGAATATATTTTTTAGTAATATAAATAACATAAAATGTTTGGACTAATTTTAATTTGAAAACCTGCATAAGTAAAAAGACAGTGGAAACATATTTAAAATTGTTCTTAGATATAGCAACACCAAACTTTTACTTAATATCAAAACATTATTGATACTGAAGGGGCATTTGGTAAATCTGTTGTTTCTAACTTATATGCTTAAACTATATTAGTTGTATACAATTATTTAAATTTAATTGCAGGTCAAAACAATTAGAACAGTTACAACATCAGCAGTTAAAACATCGATTATAATAAATCATTTAGATTTTAACGCAAAATTACGAAAAATTACAACATTTAAAATTCTTGGAAAATAGATATTACATACTTTTTCAATTTCCACAAACAATGTAAAATCTGTATATATAACAGAGATTCTTTATCGAAGTTGATCAAATAAACCAATGTAGTTGAATTATAACTCTCAGCGTTCTAGTTTTTAACAATACAACAAGAGTCGCACCTCGGATTATCTATAAAAATAAAAAAAATAGAAGTGACTTTTTTTGTTTTTTAATATTACACACATATACAAGCTCGATATATATATTTTCACACAGGTTATAGAATTGTGACCACGCTATTATAATACCCACGAAATGTTGAAATGTCCTTTAAAATCCAAAACAAACACGACGTCATAAAATGCATTCTAAGAATGAGCGATGTTTTTAACGGCTTTGTTTCACCTTACCACCATACCTCCCTTCGTTGATTCAATTAAACAAAGGCGCGTCTCTGAAGTCAACACAATAGCTCGATAGCTGTAAACCCCCCGTAACAGGAGTTTACTGAACAATAAATATGTAAAGAAATGTGATTTCATTTGCGTTTATAATATTTTATGTTTATGAAAGTTAGTCGTAATATGTTATCCTGTGATTTTAGCAAAGAACGTGAACGTATTAGAATAAAAATTATTAAAAATACGAAAAAGTTTATACCTAGGCGCTATATCCTGTCTTACTACCTAAGTACGATATACCTTGTTATTAATTATAGTGTTGATCTTTCTTGAAATATGACTAAGTAACGCCTTGAACTCTTTAACATAATTATTGAAATAAAATTAATTTTAGCTTGAAATGTCTGGACCTAACAGATTTCTTCAACGGTCAAAATACAAAACAAAAAAAAATCATATATATCGACGTTGTTGTTAATAAATTACATAAAGTAGGAATCACTATAAATATTGCAATAAACATCCTTGAACTCTAAAATTCTAAACTTAATTGTAACAACATTTAGTATCTAAATTTCTACAGGATAGGCACAGTTTAATTTAAATAAAAGCTTAATTTGTGTTTCGGATCTTAAAGTTTGTTTCTTGTAGAAATAGTATGCTTGGAATATTGTAAAACAATATTTTTTTTTTAGGCGTAGGTTTTTTATAAAACCTAACGTTCTTATGATTCAAAATAAGTGAATAAGTTTAAATTCGTATATTTAAATTCCACAGAAATTATTCGTCATGCAATGTGCTTTTAGATCTTTGTTTTAATAAAACATTTTAAGTAAATATTAATTTCTGTCATTTTCCGGATCGGTTTTTAATCTTTCAAAAACTTTATAATAGAATAAGGCAATCGAGCCGTATAATTGGAACAACTTTTAAAGATTCCTTTTTTACTAATCTAGTTTGTTGATTAGATGTAAAAAATGGTCTTTCGGCAATCAGGGCAGTTTTATCTAAAATTGTCAAATATATGAAGTTCGTATTCAAGCTAAAACTTGGTAGTCCTTAGTTCTGTAGCGATATGTTTGTTTTTTTTTAGTTAAATAAATATTTATAATAAATAAAAACATCGTATCTAAGATTACTTTTTAAATAATCTACGTATCATGTATATAGAGTGTTTGGTATTGCCGGACTGAATTTGCTTGAGATAAAAAGGCACTAATTATTAAAAGCTGCTATCTGTGAGGAAATTATGCTAATCCTGTTCGAAAGCTTTCTTCGCCACGCGTAGCATTAATAAATATGCAACAACTTTTATGCAAGCGTTATAAAAGATGAAAAAGTACCATATTAAGGTATAATTCAAAAAGATTTAAAACCTACTAGGTAATACTTTTTTACCTACAAAATCAGTATCAGTAGCATAATTTGTAAAGTTTTTGCTGCAATTGTTTTAATATTTTAATTACGGTTACGAGAAATTTTTATCTTAAGAAAACCGTTACTGTTTTACAGTAATTTACAATCTTTTTAATACAAAAAAGGTGTTATAAACTGAATAAACAAATGTTAAATCGTGTAATTGCTTCACGTTCTACTCGTTTTAACTATTAAAAATAGTTTTTGTTTGTGTTCATAACAGGACTTCTTTAGACAAGCTGACACCTCTGAAGTACATGCTAGAAAACTGCAAAAATAGCCACACAGTCTATTTCCTTAAGGATAATAAAGCTTATGCAAACTGTTATGTAGTCCAGAGTTCCCAAAATCTGATTGTTTGTCTTAGTTGAATATTCGTCCCATTTTGTCTTGCATTTAAGTATTTTGCTAAGCTTCAGTGAAGCAGTGTTTTTCCTATGCGATTTTAAAACAGAGCAGCAAGTTCAAAAATTTGAAAAAAACAAATAGAAAGAAGAAAGGAACCTAGCCCTAATAGATAAGTTAAATTTTTAAAACGGTAAAATTTCCTAATCCAATATTGTGAGATAGGAATAAATTAATTTATAACAAATGTTTTTTACATTCCGTGTGTCATAATGTATAGATTAATATCGTTGTTTACAACAGATGGGAGTTTATATATTCATTTTATTCAGAAAAAGTTTGTATTTTTATAATACATGAAAAATTTTACACTTAATAAACTAAAAACAATTCAGTAAAAATATATACAACTGTTAAAAACTACTATGCAATGTATTTTTCCCGTCAGCAAAAGGTTGACAACGTACTAGGATAAAATAAAAGAGCCCAACTAGAATTGACACTTCAATTAAGTGACTCTACCCTTTGAACGGGTCACTCTATTTCCTATTACTGGACGTCCGTTTTTATAAAAAAAATACCACTTTATGATGGCAAAGTCATTGTATCGTTTGATTCAGTCATTTAGCTTTTGTGTGCTTCACAATATACAATGGTTACGTTTACTGATAGACTGAAACCTTTAAACCGTTTCTTTTTTAAAAAAACACATACTTTTTTATCACAATTTCAATCTCTGATGAATTTAAAGGTATTATTTTTTGGAAGAAGTCGTTTTAAACTAGTCTTGTATGCATTAAATGGAATTTTAGGGTTTCCATCTTTTAACTTTGCCTCCAAAGCCAACCTTAGTGGTATGAGCTTGTGGCCAATAAACCGGAGGTCGTTTTTAACCTGCAGGGTCCTTCTTTTCTTAAGGTTGTATCTCAATTGGCTTGGATTAAGGCCCGATCAAATTGTTTTAAAGTAAGATGGCCATGCTCGGATGGGCGTGTAAAAATCAATCCACCTACCCACACGCATTGGATCAGCGTTGTGGGATATGGTCCACAAACCCCCTCATGGAGAAAAGGTGCATTAGGGAAGGCCATATCCAGCAGTGGAACTAACACAGCCTGCTAGTGCTATCATTTGGGCTCACCCTGTAATATACGACATATATTTTATATACGTTATATTTTATAACAATCTTATAGTTAAACTTGTTACTGTGCGTTATTTCCAACACATGGATATATATAGACGCCCTTTATTTTTAACAACTAAGAGACGTATACTTATTTTTAGTTTTTTAGTCTCATTCTTTTGGTTTTCAAGTTTTATTTTAATTTAACATTTTATACTTGTTTGTCTAAAAACCTAAGTGACAACCAACAACCTAAGTGTAAACATAAGTGATGAGAGGAGCAACAAATTAATCTATCTGTATACAAAAAAATATTGCATTTTCTTTTGAGAACCAATCAAAACTTACAAAAAAAAAAGTTCCATGTTACTAAAATAACGTTTTCATTTACTCTATCTTACTATTCAATAAGAATGAAAGAAGGAATAATTTCTCCTTACGCCATATTGGCCCTAAAATTATTAGTAATACTTTAAATTGAAGGCCTAAATTTATAGAGTTCATTGGGAAAGCCAGGCAGCTGTTCATAATTTTGAATTGTAGTTTTTGCTGCGTACTGTGACCTTCTCGCTTATGGAATTCAAAAATTTTATAATTGAAATGTTTTTGAAACCATAATATCTAAATTGTGTTGGTTAGGAAACTTTTGAGATTAAAATTATATATTTTTTAATTATCTTATTAACTTTTGGAAGGCTTGATGGGGTAATTTTCATTAAAATGAAATCAGATCTTGCAAATTAGAGCCGAATCGTCTTAAAGTCCATAAATAGCATTGGAGCTAAGTCCTTGAAAGTCTTAATTTGCATATTGGTAAATTAGATAATGTACATATAAAAAGGATAATTTTTTGATAATAAACAATTTCGTTCTTTGGGACCTTTTACTGAACATGTTGTCCTAAAAATTTCTTGGTTCCTCCTCTCTGATTTATTTGAAGATAAACGAATTCAGTTAATGGGAAATTATTTGGTACCAACATTAATTTTAGTTTTACAGTACTTTAGAATTTTTTTTAAATAACGCTATAAAACGCAAAATGTCATCTTATTTATAAAAATATACAAGATATTACGTCATCAAGCAATTGTTAGTGATGACCTCAATTTATTTTTGTTAAGCGTCAATAACTGATTAAATGGTGGGTTGAAACTACTTAGTTAACTTATAGCTCAACACGTTAATAAATGAGTCTAACCTAAATAAAATGATTTATCTCATTTTCAAAATTCTAAAAAAAAAAATCCGCATTCCAAATAAACCCTTGGGAGTAACGAATAGATTCTATAGTACAAAAACAATTAAAACAAGAATTTCGCTAAAACAAGCCCTTAAATTAAAGGTGTACTTTCAATTTTAAAAACCTTTGTTTTTCTTGTTAATTTTCTTTTTTTTTCTTTGTTGAGATTATTTATTTTTCAATTTTTTTCTAATATTATTTATTTGTGTAGAAGAGACAAGTTTTTAACCACCAAACGGTCTTTTTTTTAGATCTTGGTAAATATGAACTTTGGACGTCACAAAAGGCCTGTTTTTTGTAGGTCTTCAGGCAACATTATCGGGTATCCAAAAAAATTAAAGTTTGTACGCAAGCTTAGCACACTTTGAACAGCTTACATTTTAAGCGTTAAGTACTTCTGTTTCGCCTTTAGTTTCCTTAAGACAAGAAAAATAAATCGTGATAAAACTTTCAAACTTACGACCTAAATAAAATTTAAATAACCCATTTTTCTTAATTCTTTTCTTGACTTCCTTTTTTTAATTGGTTTTAGATAAAATTAAAAGTGTAAGTATAAAATATTTTCCCTCATTTACAAAATTTTCCATTAAGTCTTTTTTTTTCTTAGATCAACAGAAACTTCGGGGTGAATGGGCAATTATTAAAAGCAATGACGCTTTTTGCAGTGGTGTGTTTTTATGCTAATCTTATTATTGGGCTTCCCTTCCCCTCGCGTAGCATTAAATTTTCTGCAGGAACTTTGCATGCAGCGCTTTGGGAAGCTTTCAATGGGTTCCTCGTGTTTAATTAATTTAATTCCTCAGTCAGCGCCTGTAATTGGAGAGGTTTGTTTCTTTACCTCATGACGCAACTTGCGTATCTTTCCTATATATTTACAGCAAATAGTTTTATGTATATTGCCCAATCATTATAATATAATTTCATGAAAAAATGTTTTATTTGTTTTCAATTCTTGTACAGCTTAATTAATTTGACTAACTCAATTTTTTTTCAATTTTACCATTTATGAATACAAATAATCAATAGACATCTAACCTAAATACACATAACGTTAACTAACTTTTTTTTTTAGGCGAAATGCTTATGTATACCTTTCCTAACATGGTCAAGGATGGATTATATCAGACCTCACCGACAACCTGCTGTGTTCCTTTCTGTCCCTTGAGGGTCTTCCGGCTTCACCAACCTATCCTTCCCTCAACGTCTCCACCACATCAACTCTTTCCCCGCGATTCCTAAAAAAATACTTGCATTGGGGAACAGTAACTAACAGTTAATAATTAATTATATTTCAATTAAAAGTATTGAATTCAGGGTTGCAAAATAGAAAACAAACTTTAAAGCGCTGAATTCAATAGAAATAAATAAAATAGAATAACACAAACGCTACTACGCTACTGTTACAGTTCCACGTTTAACTAGGGGCATAAAAAGCTTTGTCTATAAAATTTCAACAGAACAAAAAAGGGAAGTAGCACAATACTCGTTCAGTTACTTCGAACATAATGCAAAGCAATGTAGTACAGGACAAAAATAACGCGCATAAAGTCAACTGCTGAAAATTTTATTAATATAAATTTTTATTGTTTAATTGTAACATTTTTAACCTATTTTAAAACTTTTATTTGATAGCACTGGTTAATTCAATTAAATATAAAATTATATGAAAATTAATAATTGGAAAGTTTTACTTTTGTGAGTGTACACACAAAAGGGTCTAATTTATTTTCATTATAATTATGGCTCGATTCTTTTCGACAATTCTATTAGTCTAAATCAAAATTTCCCGTCTTCTTTATACGCCTTTTTTAATTATGAATGTTTGTGTCTGAAAATCAATAATGCGTTTGTTTAAATTTTATGCTGTAAAGAAATTTATAATAAATAATCAACAACATGTCCCAATGCATAATTAGTAAAAAAAAACTATATTTAAGTGCGAAAGGCACCGTTACCAGAAATTGGTGTCTTACGCTGCACTTTCTAAAATAATGACAAATTGTTTACATAAAAGTCACCATTTCAAGTCTCCCACCACAATTAACCAGGAAAATGAATAGATTACTGATAGAATTGATTATCCCTTATCTGGAACTGTTTGTTACGTTCCTGCCTTGGGAAATTGTATTTTAATGTACTCTCAGTCTACTAATAATAAACATGCTCAGTAAGTTGCGGCGGGAATTGTATGTCGTAAAAGATTTGATTTGATCATGCGGTTTCTAGTTGCTTATGTTTATATAATAAAATGATAACAACAAATATGCAGCATCTTACCTTGGTTTAAACTTTTAACAGTTTTTACTGCTACAATAATTTGGTCAAATTGTATTTCTTACACAACTAATGACAGCGATTTTTTAATTCCACGACACGAGCATGTATCGATGGCTTTCGACGTTGGAGCTATCGGGTGAAAGTCGGGGTGAGGGCAAATTTTATTTAAATTTTTATTTAAGACAACAACCAATACGGCTTTTTTTTTGGTGTAAAAAGGCCTTTTAACGACCAATCTAAATTTTTAACAAATATAGTTTTTTTAAGATTCACAAACTTTAAAAATCTTGGTTCTTAATATGAAACATTTTTTGTTTTCAGTTTTTTTACAATTAAACCAAAAAAGGTGCTCGAAACCTAAAATTAAGTATTTGAATTTACAGGTCTAGATTAAAAAAAATTAAATACTGATTCTAAAATGTAAATTAAAGGTAATTTGAAAATTAAACCTATATTATAAACTGAAGAAAACATGCAAATGTGAAGAGTTTAAAGATCCAATAAAACATGATAACCATTTCTTTTTGTGCCATTAGAAGTGATAAATACTAAAATCAAATTTATAAATTAAAATTATAGCAATTCTTATTTAAACTCCATTCTTTTTTCAGTATTAAATGCTGCATACGTGTCGCTTTATGGTTTCCAAATTCCATGCATGGGTTTTTGTTTTCCTCGACAAACGGAAGGTGAATGGGCACTAATTAATTAAAACAAGGTTTCTTTCGGGGCGGCTTTGCTTAATCTTTTAGTCAGCTTCCTTCGCCCTTAAAGCATTAATATATTAACCTTAACTTTGTCTTGCATTTTTAGGGCTTCATTAGAGTTCTTTTGGATCCAAATTATTTAATTTGGTTTCAGTGTATTAATCAATCGGTATTTTTATATTCTGGCCTTTAAAATGTTTATAGAAGGAAATTTTTAAAATTCAGTTTCAGTTTGATTAAAGTCTACCAAAAATTATAAACAACATAAGTCGATGGAATACCTAACATATTTTTAATTTTTTTTCCTTGCCAATCACAATTATATTTTGGCAAATGTAATATAATTATGAATAATTAATTGATTTATAATAATTATTTTTAACAGTAATTCTTAGATAAGATTTTTTTTAATTTGTTTTTTTTATAAATACCTAACAACTACTTTATTTCCATACCTTATATCTCAAAAGCGCAAAATTTTACATATTTGTGCTTATTATACCTATTCCTTATTTATTGGTTGTCAATATTTAAAAGGGATTTTGGGTTCTTACCTTCGTCTGAATTAAATAAAGGTTGTGCAGTTATAAAACAAGTATTTTGCGTTTCCAATCATCATTTTGTTTAATTAGTTTTTGACTGACTTTTCAAAGGGAAATCAATTTGGATCGTTTTTTTATATGTGGAACCTTCTAACTAAAAATTTTTTCGGTCCATTGGAATCATAACGCTAATAAAAACATTTTAAGGTCGACGATCAAGACGACTTCTTAAAAAGTTTGCAATAACTTTACCAATATAAGAAGGGTAGATTTTTGTTTTTGTAAATAGGTATAACCTTTTTAACAAAAAAATTATAATAAACACAATAAACTATTGTTAAAATCTTGTTAGTATCCTTAATTTAACAAATTACCCCGTTTTAACTATTTAAAATAAGTTTGCTTATGTTAATTAATGTTCTTTGAACAAACCAAAATCCCCTCGAACACTCCCAAATGCTACCGAGTCCAGTCTACTTGAAGGATAATAAAGTTTATCAAAACTGTTTGTAGTCGAGAGTTCCCAAAAGATCTGATTGCTTATCTTGGTTAAAATTCTTCCCATTTTGTCTTGCATTAAGTACTTTGTCTAAAGCTGCAGTATGTCAATGTTTCCCTATTTGATTTTAAAACAGAGCCAATTAAAAGAAAAGAATAAAAACAAAAAGAGACCCAGTCTAGATAACTTTTGTTTTTACAAATTTTTACCGATGACATAACCGACAGATTACTATCTTTTTTCCAACAGATGGAGGTTTATATATTTTTTTGACACGTAACTATTTTTTTAACATGAAAAAATTTCAATTAATAAATTAAAAACAACTCAGGGTAAAATAAATACAACTGTTCTCTATGCAGTTTTTCCCGTCAACCAAAGGTCGACCAACGTACAGGACAAATTAAAGGCCAACTTCAAATTGGGCTTTCAATTAAATGACTCTACCCTTTGAACAGTTCCTCTATTTCCCTATTACCGGACGTCAGTTTTAATAAAAGAACACCCTTTTGGATGGCAAAAGTCATTTGTCGTTTGATTCAATCATTTGGCTTTTTGTGTGCAACAATATACAATCGTTACGTTTCAATAGCTCAAAGAGAATAAATACCAAAAACTTTAACTTGTGATTCCGAAGCAGTGTAGTTTACAATTTTAAGAACAATTAAAATGGTAACTATGACATCTAGTCTGCAATTTTTGTCACAACATTTTGAATCTCTGATATATTTAAAGGGAACCTTTATAAAAATGTCTTCTTAAACACGTCTTATGTGCATAAAATGGAGAATATTTGTATAATATATTGTATAGTATTTGCATATAATCATTTAATTTAATTAGAACTCACAATGCAATATAGGACATATTAGCCCTCAAACATGCCATTATATTTTGGATTTTTCCAGTTAACACGGTAACTGGGCGTTATTTCCAACACATATTACAATGCTTTATAAACAAAATTAAAAAGACACAAAACCTTTTTTTTAATTTTAGTTTTAATCTTATTTCTTCTATTAAACCGCCGTTTAATTTATAAAGATTAAATTTTTTGTACACATTTTTTTTTATTATTCAATCTAAAAACCTAAGAGCTAAGAGAGAAGCGACATAGTAACAAGTATAAAAAAATGCATCTTGAATAATTAATCGAATAGACTAAAATATTAAAAACGTTTAAGTTTACTATGGAGATATATTCATATAAATGACCATAATATATTTTAAAAATGCAAGATGGAATAATTTCTCGTACGACATAGTGGGCCTAAGCCTATTAGTAATACTTCACCTGACAGAGACCGTAAATTATAGAGTTCGTGGGAAAGCCAAGCGGCTGTTGATAATTTTTTGATCGTAGGTCATATGCAAATGTCATACATTTCTGCTACATAATGTTAAATTCTGGTATATAAAACTTTATTACGTTAAAATGATTTGAAAGCATATACTCAATTATGTTAGTTTAGAGAGGTTTTAAGATTAAAACTTATATTTATTTTTATAACTCATATTTATATTTAAACTTACTTATTATATTTTTAATTATTAATATTATTTCATTGAGATTTTATCAAGTTTGGGTAAGATAATTTAAGCGAAAAATTTAATAAAACTAAATTACGAAAATTTTTAATTAAATTTATAAAAAGAGCTCAAATAGTTTTGTTCTGAAAAAAACATCATATGTTTTAAATATAAAAGTACTTTTTCCAAAAAAATATTAATTATCCTATTTAATGTTATACTACAATTAATAACAGCTCATAAATATAACTTTCAACATACACTGAAATAATTAACCATAAAGTTTAACAATATAATATTAAAACAATTTAACCATAAAATTTTTTAGAATACTTTTTTTTCTTATACAAAATTCCCGGTGATGTAAAGTAAGAGGCAATAACACTGCCGCTGTGGAAACTGATAAAAAGCCTTGATGGCGGTTTTTTGAAGGTGGAATTTGCCGCCATCGCCGGAAATGAGTCCTTCCAAAATTAAGGCGAATCGTCTTGGCCCCCCCCTTTTCCCTCTCTTTCTCTGGTTTTATAGACGTAAACAAATTCCAGATAAATCGGACAATCGTAATATTAATTACATTGAGAACACACAGTGCGCTCGTAGCTCTCGGATCGACCGGACCAAGCCGCTCCGATCCCCCCTGCCTTCGCCGTCCCTTGGCCCCCTGGCCCGCCCCCCCCCAAACGCCGTCAAGTGGCGAAACAAAAAACTCCCGTGCTCGCCGGGGGCAAGGTGCAGTGCTGGTAATTGGGTGGTGTGTGCCGGTGTAAAGGTATTGCGTTAGGCCGGCCCGCGCCTGGGCCCAAAAAGCTGTGTAGCCGTCTGGTCGGGTGAGGTCGTTTCGTTTTCCCTATCAATTTAATTTTCCCTTTTACATTCAGGCACCTTCTGTTGGATGGGGACCCTTTAACTTTGGTTTTGTTCTTATTAAACCACCACCGGATTTAGGTTAAGGCACCCACTCCGTGGTGGTTTTAGAAATCAATTTCGTCGCTTGCTGCATAAGGCGGCGGCGGGAGTCTCCCCTGGCGCTCTTAAAGCGCTGAGTTTTTCAAACGCGTTGGTTTCCCTCCTGCTTTCACTGGGGCGGGAGGGTGGGCCCTGGCCCCAAAGCCCACCGGGGGTTGACGTTAAAATTTTAACATCTAATTAAAATTAAAATCAGCATGGACTCAGTCACCCTAAGTGACCCTGGGCCTTCCGAGGACCTTAGAATCGTCCGCCGGCGGGCCGGTCTGCCATCCAAACCCTCCACCGCGCAAAGGCCAAATCCATTAAAGCCGCCACCATGCTCAACGCGACAACCACACCCGTCGGAAAAGGTGTCCTTCCATCCTTTCAACCCTTCCCCTCTTCCCAAACAACTCCGCTCCGGAAATGGGCTCGACCAATCCCGTCCGGACCGGGGACGAAGACGCAGGAGGTTCCCCCGCCGGTTAGTTCCGCGGCCGGAGCAGGCCTCCCCTGCCCATCCCAAACCCGCCACCTAAGGCGAGGTCGGGAAATCTATCGGCCCTGGGCCAACAACATCGGCCACAGGGCCAAATGCCCGCCTCCACGGCAATCCATTTCAGGCCCCCGGCCCAACATCGGCCTCATCAAGGCAACCCGCCTTCCGGCAAACATCTCCCCTTCACGGCAACCTCCGGCTGCCTCTCCGGCCCCATCAATCCCCCTGGGATAAAACCTCCCCGATTTATATTCCGGTCGAAGGAAAATGGGCAGATTTGGTCCGCGCTGTCCAACAAATTTAAATTCACAGCAACCGACTCGAGCCGGGCAAATTGCAACTGGAAAACGGTGCGCACACCGTCAAGTTACGTCTTCTTTTTAAAGAACGACTTATTATCACACCCGCGCTCCCGGAAGGCGCGGCGAAACGTCGTCAAAAGGACTGCCGAAGGAGATTAAAGGGACATCTATAATTTTATTAAGGGACCAAAATCCCTATTTCGGCCTTCCTAACCCATCCCAAGACTAAAAAACCGTTTAATTGGTCCCTAACCTTGAACCGCTCCACCGAAAAAAGGTGTCGATTCACCACATATGCGACATAAGTCGTCCATTCCAACACTCCAATTTTCCAGTGTCATAACTTTGCCGTCGGGGCACCTGGCCCCGTAACTTTTACCCACGCCCTCCGCGTCAAAATGCCTTAATGAACCATGGCACTCTGATTGCCCTAGACCCCGAGATAAGGAAGTATCCATTACGAACCGCCGGCATGCGTTAACCTGCCGGCCTTTGGACGGAATTATCTGGGCCCCAAGGCACCCAAGGCAAACCACCACCACCTTCATCCGTCCCAAAGGCCCCGGGTTTGCCTCCTTACTTCCTTCCCGCCCCTCCGACCCTTTTCCGGCGGAGGAAACCGCAACAAACCGCTCCGCGCCTTCCAAATCCCGCGTGGCAACAACAACCGGCAACCGGGTAACCCGGCGCCCGCGTGGCCCCAAAAAAAAGCGCTCCGCGTAGCCCCACCAACACCGCCCCAATGGCAGCAACCGGAAACGATAGCCGGACAGATCGACTTCGCGGGCTCGATCGTCTTACAAGCAAATTCGACGCCGTCGTCCGGAATTTCAGGCCCGTCTTTTCCTACTTCCTGAAGTATGGGCAACTAGTCGGAAACAATTGGGGTAAATGAATAGCCCATACTAAATAATAAAACGGCCCGGGCCGTCTAAAAACGCGCCCAAAGTTAATATTTCATTTTTCAATAAAACGGTCTCGCGGATAAAAGACCGAAATCAAATTTCTACGCAAAGCGTCCGACATTCTACCGGTGCGGGAGACGTTCCTAAAGCCCGGAAGAGAATCCGAAAATAATAACTATAATATCATGAAATGATCCAAAGGCGCTTACCGGCCTCATTTATTATAAAAAGTCCCTAACTTGTGCAATCGGCCGCCGTCGACCTAACGTCCGAACCTCGGTCGGGGTTAGCCATGACCCGGGACCGCACCAATCACCATAGCAGGTCCACCCGAGAAGCTCTTCCGAGATCTCAATCCCGACTTCGGACGCCTTTCTCCCTAGGGGCGCCGTCCCATTCCTGGCGGCGACTTCAAATAAGCACACCCGATGGAACGGTTACACAACCAACTCGCGGGTGGCACTAGATACTATCTGAAACTTAACTTGGTATCTGCTCCGCTCGAACAACGCACTACCCGCACGGTAGGCCACAGATCGGATTAATTGGAATTTCCCTCCCAAAATATCAATCCCTTTTAGAGGTTAGGGTCATAGAAGATCTAACCTCCAAATCCTCGCCCAGTCATCCTCAAACTAGGACCACCTGACTTAAAAACATCCAAACCAAAATTTGGCTGGCGCAAATAAATTCAGCCCTAGACCAACTTGCTCACCGCACCTAGATCCATTCCCAAAGTCACCACCCAGTCTAATGGCCGCGTTCGCTGCTCATCGCTCAAGGGAACATGTCAAAAGTGTTGTCAGGCCTCCTCGAAGCAAGTCCCGGTAGGAAAAACCCCGCGGGCCCCGCCAAACGACGTGGGACCTCTTGCGGCCGCAAAAGGGCGCGATCCGTCCTGATTTGGTTCCAACCGAACGGAACCGGAACCCGGTTACGCGCCCTTGAACTGGTCAAACGCGCCCAAGCTGAGTGGGAACGTCCGGTGGGATTCGAATCTAACAACATCACCCATCCCATCAAATTCGGCAACTTCCCAAAAGCCTAAAGGGCGGAATCGGAACCCCTCCGATGCCGCCCAATCCCATCCTAACCTTCCCTGATGTCCTCAGCGTTTTCGGCGGAAAAAAGGCCGAATGTCAGCCAATGCCTCGAGGCGGCAATTCACCTAACCTCAACCCGATCGACGCCCGCTCACCGCCAAGCGGTGGAAGGCCGAGTCAACGGTTGTCTCAACTCCCTCCTCGCGATGTCTTCACCGGTGGGCGGGCGAAATCCAATCCCGATTATCAAAAATCCAAACCTCCGGAAAGGCCCCAAGGCCCAACGGAATAACCAACCGCGTCTTAAAATCCTACCGGAACACATAATTCCCCTAGTCCAATTTATAACCAGCTCCTTTCCAAAGGGTTTTTCCAAACCGGGAAGGACCGCTGAAATTATAAATTTCTCAAACCCCCAAACCACCGCACTTCCAGTTTTTTATCGTCCCTTTGCCTCCTAAAGGGTTTCAAAATATGAACGACTTGTCCAAGCCCCTTTTAGATTTTAAATCTAGGGCTCCCTACCCCTATTAATTCAGCTTTCAGGCCAAACATTTCTTCACTCACCAAATTCCCCATCCCACGGAAAAATTAAAGTCAACAATACAAATACACGGGGCCTTTTCCTCGACGTGGCGAAGGCGTTCGATAAAAGTTGGCCGAAGGAAGCATATCAAGTTATATAAGCTCGGCGTGCCGAACCGTCTCTACTCATCATACGAGACCATCAGGAATCGAACGTTCCCGATCCGCGTGGGGAACCAAATCACTACCTCGACCGGTCCGTGCCCGGCATGAAGGCTCGTATTAGGAAATCCACATTATACAAACGGCATCCCCAACACCCGCGAGACACCGCCCTTTTCGCGAACGACACCCATATACTCCAACCCTAATGTCCTATCCTAAGTAAGTCCAAAGGAACTCCAATCCCGGAATATCCTAAATGGTTCCGGAAATGGAAATAAAATAAATCCTTTCAAAAGCGCGGCCATTTTGTTCGGAAACCCGTGCCTTAATGTTCCGACTCTGGGTGCCTATCCCTTGGGTTCAAACAGACCAAATACCTCCGGGGTTCTTAGACAAATCCCTTGACAATTTGGCCCCACATAACCGGGTCAAAAACAGAAACAACCTACGTCTTAGGTCGACTATTTTATTAATAAATCCTAAAAACAAGTTTCTCTGCGCAATAAGGTGTTGTTATACAAGGGCAGTCATACGTCCAATCTTAACCTTAGTCCGTCTTTGCCATCAAAAACAATCACACATTGACAAACTTGGCCCAAAACAGATTCATGCGCAGGGCCGCTGGTGCGCCCGTTTACCCTGCGCAACATTGACCTGCACCTGGATCTGAAATTCCCCACTATCCAAACAATATCTAAAACAGGCATCCATCCGATATTTCGACCGGCTTCGCAACACCCAAACGATCTAGTTCGGAGCGCCGCTTACGAACCAACAATTTCACTCTGCTAAAACGACGTCCATCGAAGGCGCGAAACGCGATAACGGATCCGGACGATAGACTACAATCGTGCAAGCACGTTTAAACTCATTACGCACACAACTGTCCTCGCCGTCGAGGACAAACTAGTACACTGTACACAGATATCGGCACGTACAGGCCGATTCTCACCAACCAGATAGGGCGGTTAAAATTTTCCACTAATAAGTCCTAAAAGCAAATTATCGAGCGAGGTTCGCCACCGGGCGCCCTCGATAAATATTGCTAACGGGTATAGGCATGGACCTGACCAGCGGCTGATCGAGCCGAGGCTCGGCCTCTTGGGCACCCTCGATCAAGCCCGCTTGCAGGATAAATAAGTGCAGCGAGCCGAGGTCCCCTTCAGGGGTCCCTCGAGCTAGCCAGAATAGAGGTGAAGTCTGTGCACACTTAAAGTTGCAGCCCTCGAACCCGACGGGTTGTAGCGTTAACTCCACCAGCGTGAGTCATCCGTAAAAAAAAAAAAAGATATTAATTTAGGTTTCAAGGTATTTTCGAAAAATGTTAAATTCTGTATCGCCTGCAATATGACCGTATTTTACTGTTAAGAAACAAATATGAATTTTGTTTCATAATAATTACGAACTCAACATAGTTATTGACCAAGAGCCTTGAATACAACATCCATATTTAAATAATACTATGTTTGCATAATAACAATTTATATTACAATATTGTTTTAATATGAACAAAAGCATTGTTTCGCACGGTATAACAAAAAGTTCCGCTTTTAAATACCCTTGAGTACAGTTTCTAAGAGATTGTCTTCTAATGCCTCTTTTATTGTAGTTCTTCTTATTCTGAAACACTTTTGTTTTTAAACTGGAATTCCATTAGGCGGATTTTTTCTCCTAACATATTCCTAGTGCGTTGCGTTGTCAAAATTTTTATTGAAAGTGTTTTTCTTGACGTTTACGTACGTCGTTAAAACTTTTATACAGTACAGGTAATTCAAAAAGTTAATAACTAAATTATAAATTTATAAAGATATAAATTTTTAACACATAATAGTATCCCATTTGGTGTTACAAATTTATATCTATCATCTTTATTCTCAATTTATTTACATCATTTGACAGCTGAAGGATCCAAAAATTCGATATACTTAGTGGCATCATGGTGGAGTGGGATGCACTACCATTTTGAAGTCATTATGGTGCATATAGAGATTTCTATTTATTAAATCTGTTAATTGAGATCAGAAACAACGTTAATATTAACTTTAACATTCAGCTTTTGTCAGAATTAATCAATTACAAAACAATAGTTTAAAACAGTAACATGTATCAAAATAAAAAGAATGTTGCAAAATATATGTAATGCCGCCCTATACGCGTCGAAAAGCTAAGTTAAAATACAAACATCTTTTACGGTTGGAGGGGCTACTCAAAAGCAATCGAATGGTACCAAGACAGCACCATATGATCGCGTCAAGGAATGCCGGATAAAAGAACGAATGCGGCGAAGCATTTTTACTACGGAGCTAGTGCATCTGCAGCTGTGGCGGTTGGGTAATCGAGTGAACTTCTTAATGTTAAACATTGTCATAACATATGTATTCATGTACAGCAAATGACCGTGTCCTTAATACAGCTATACTGTTTAAATAGTTTGCCCTTTTGACTACGCATGGTAAATAAAGACATTTTACGAATGTAATCGCGTTTAATAAATTTAAAAATAAATTTTAAAATAACGCTATGAAACGCAAAAAGGTCCTTTTATTTATAAAAGTATACAAGATATTACGTCATCAAGCTATTGTTAGCAATATGACCTTAATTTATTTTGTTAAGCATCAATAAATAATAAAAATGTTGGCTTGAAACTACTCAGTTAATCTATAGCTCAACACCTTAGTGTATGAATTAAACTTACGTTAGCTAAATATAACGATTTATTTCATTGCAAAGATTCTAAAAACATTCCACATTGCAAAAAAGCGTTTGAAAGGCATAAATTGATTCTATCGTACGAAAACAATTAAAAACAATAATTTCGTAAAGCAAGCCTTTGTATAGAACGTGTGCTTTCAATTTTGAAAACCTTGTGTTTCTTTTTGTGTACTATATTTCTATATTTTTTCTTCATAAAATTTACTTGAATAGACGAGAAAATCGTAATAAGCACCAATATTCTTTTGTTAGATCCAGTTTAATTTAGTATAGAAGATTTTGTACACCAAATTGCACCGAAACGTCTTTCATTCTAGTCGCTAAGTCGGAACAGAACAGCGTTATCAGATGTGAAACAAATGAAGTTTAGCCAAGCTCAGCAAACTTTGAAGTGCTTAGGTTTGTAGCGATAAGTACTTCGGGTTTGCCTTTATTCCTTATCAGACAAGAAAACAAATCGTTATACAACTTTCAAACGTAAAATTACTTACAAATAAGATTGAAAAACTTTTTTTAAATCAATTTCATTGAATTCCTTGACTTCATTAGTTTTTAAGATAAAATTAAGTGTATGTATAAAACAATATTTCCTCATTTACAAACTTTATACATTAAGTCTTTGATTTTCTTAGATCAACAGACACTTCGGTGAATGGGCACTTATTATTAAAATTCAAGCAATCACTTAATATTTCTGCAGCAACTTTGCATGCAGCGCTTTAGAACTTCATGGTTCCTCCTGTTTAATTAATTTCATTCTCAGTCAGCGCCCGTAATTGGAAAGGTTAGTTTTACCTCATGTCGCAACTTACTTTTATCTTTCTTTTATACTGTAAGCAAATAGTTTTATGTATATTCCTAAACATTATTTGCATAATATTGTGAAAATGTATTATTTGTATCCAATTCTTGTATAGCTTTAATAATTTCACTGACTCGTTTATTTTTTTATCAATAGCCATCTTATCAAATCCACTAATTTACGGATTTTTCGCGTTACTTAAAAATATATTTATTCCGACGTTTCGGATTCTTTCCAGCATCCATGATCACGGCAGACTAAGTTGGTATATGTCTGTATTTCAATGTTTCGAATAACTTAGGTTATTATTTAAAATTGACATATCGTTCGTTTCTTAATTTTAATGTTGGTTTCACAAAGTTTTATACTCTGCGTTTAATTTTTGAAATGATTGGATCCCAGGAAGGTGGAATGACCAACCATCCTCTCTATTAAAATTTTTCTGGATCATCTTAATTCTTTACATCCCAAAATAAAGTTCACAATGGAAATAGAGACAAACAACTCCTTAGCCTTCTTAGATATTTTAATCATTAGAAACTCTAACAATAGCTTGAGCCATACAGTTTTAGAAAAGCAACCCACACGAATAAATATTTAAATGGTGATTCTCACCACCATCCCTCCAGTTAGCTACTGTTGGTAAATGTTTGCTTCAGAGAGCACAGCGGATCTGGACAGGAACATTTGACGGCTGAACTGAGAATGTCAAGCAGGTGCTGCGAGAAAACAAACTCCAAGTTCCACGTCTCACGTCGCAGTCACCGTGTGAAGCCAGCCACAGTCGAAAGAGTGCCTGCCGTCTTACCTTACATCAGAGGAGTCACTGACAAAATCGGTTATATTTTAAAGCGAGCTTCTATAAAACATATTATAAGCCAGCCGAAGAAGATTAGCCAATTATTACCATCTGTGAAATGTAAAATTCTCTACAGGTACCAGGTGTGTACAAACTAGACTGTGATTGTGGTCTCCTACATTGGACAAACAAAAGACCAGTAAGAACCAGAGTAAAGAACATATAGCTGATGTTAAGCACCGACGCTATAAGAAATCTGCAATTTGCGACCATGTTCTAGACAAGCCCAATCATTATATTAGATTTGATGAACCAAAAATACTGGCTAATGAACATCGATTTATACCAAGGGTGATTCGGGAAGCAATCGAAATTAAAAATATCCAAATTTTAATAGAGAGGATGGTTGGTCATTGCACCTACCTGGGATCCAATCATTTCAAAAATTAAACGCAGAGTATAAAAACTTTTGTGAAACCAACATTAAAATTAAGAAAACGAACGATATGTCAATTTTTAAATAATAACTCTGACGGTTATTCGAAACATTGAAATACAGACATATACCAACTTAGTCTGCCCGTGATCATGGATGCTGGAAAGAATCCGAAACGTCGGAATAAATATATTTTAAGTAACGCGAAAACCGAAATTAGTGGATTTGATATGTATAATAATCGCTAAATAAAAGAAATAATTAATAGCCATCTATTTAAATGCACAAAACGTTATAGAGTGGCCTTACAAAACTGTGTGGAAACTATTTTTTAGGCAAAAATACCTGATGGTTTATGTCAGACTCGCACCGACTAGACTCACTGATCCAATTCTTAATAACACGATTTACAAGAAGTGAGTTGGTATGATGCAATGGTTATTAATTTGATATTTGGGAATAGCGTACTTTAACTCTTTTGCATACAAAAAAAAATCATTACAATTAACTGCCAATAGCGTTTGTATGTCAAACCCTATTGGCAGCCTTTGTATACTATAATAATAGCTAGATAGACTCTATATCTTATTTAGTTTCTGTACAATGTTATATTACTAGATCTACATTATAGTCTTGTTACATTTCTTGAAGTTAGATCAAAATTGTCAGATAACTGCTTGGTATAGAATTAAAAAATAAAAGAATTGCTCAAAGTAAATAGTAATCAGAAATCAATAATTTTATGACACAAACGTAAATAACACTTTTACACAATTTTATATGAATTATAGTAATAAGTAACAAGGGCTAAATTCTAAATAAACAATAAGGAAAACTAATTATCTAAACAAGCTGATAAGAACAAAACATTAAAAAAACAAGAAGACATAATGATATGACTTGTAGTTTCATTTTACCCCTCGTAACTTTGAAATACTTGTATGTAGTTAGCGTAATTCAATCTGCTGAAGCCATCTATCATTGCAGTATGTTTACCCAGCTTTTACTTGCCCCTTTATGGTTATGATTTAACGCTTCAAATGAATCTATACACTTAACAGCACTTTAAAGGTATACGTACGAGCCTAGCATAAAATAGGAAGTAACTCACTTTCCCTTCTACTGTGTTCCTTTCTGATGCTTGAGAGATTTTCTACGACCCAACCAGGGCTGGCCGCGGAAGCAGCCCTGTATCTAGCCTATAGCCCACTTTACCTATCATTCTTTCGGCGTCTCCACACCACATCAACTCTTGCCCCGCGATTTCTTAAAAATACTTGCATTAAAGAACAGTAAATAACAGTTAATAATTAAATATATTTCAATCAAGATGTATTGAATTTAGGGTTACGAAATAGAAAACATTATTTAAAGCGCTGAATTCAATACAAATTAAAAAAATAGAATAGCAAAACCGCGACTCACGCTACTGTAACAGTGACACGTATTACTAGGGGCATATTAAGCTTTGTGTATAAAAATTTAACAAGATAACAAACAAAGTTGCACAATACTCGTTCAGTTACTTCAAACATAATGGAAAGCAATGTATAACAGGACAAAATAATGCGCATGAAGTCCGCTGCTGAATATTTTATTTTGTATAAATTTGCTATTGTATATTATTTTAAAAACTTATTGCTGATATTATTTATTTAAAAAAATCAAAAAAATTATATAAGTCGACCCCATGACCACGGCCGCTGGAAAGTTTTCGAAACGTCGTGAGTTCAAATATATAAAATAAACGCGATAAAATTCGTGAAATGTCATTTAATTTAATAATGCTCCTAACAGTGGCCTTAAAATTATATATACAGTCAATTATGAAAATTATTAATTGGAAAGTCATTTCACTTGTAAGTGCAATGCACTCAGAGATCTATTGTATTTTTACGTATAATTATAGTGTAGATTCTTTTTCGACATGTCATTCCTTCCGTAAAATTAGTTAAATAATATCTTAGTGCCCAGTCAAGTAAGTTTTTAAATAATCATTCAAACCATTGATTTTTAGGGTTACTACTGCAGCTCAGTTTAAAGTCAGTCAATAAATATATACACTGAAAAAGATATTTTAATATTTATACGACTGTTTTATTATTTATTAATTTCGTGTTTGAAAATCAATAATGCGTTTGTTTAAATTTTAGACTGTAAATAAATTAACAACATGTCGCAATGCATTTTTGTTAAAATACTGTGATTTAGTGCTAATGGCGCCGTTAGCAGAAAATTTAAAATAAGTAATTTGAAACGTAATATGAAGTATTGAATTACATGCATTAATACGTCTAGATTGCACAACAAATAGAGTTTAGATTTAGGCTTTACAAACTTTTAAATGAAAACTAAGTATTTGAATTTATTTGCCTTTTAATACGTCTAATAGTTTATACGAATATATTTAGTATTGTGGTAATTGTATATCAAACCTACACCATAATATTCAATTAAAAGTTGCTATATAGAAACATTTAAATGCGAATAGTTTAAAGATACAAGGAAACATTATTTCCACTTTATTTTGTGTCATTAGAAAACTTTAGTAATAAATACTAAAATTAAATTTATAAAAAAAATATTATAGCAATTCTTTTACATTCAATTCATTTTCAGTAATAAATGCTGCATACGTGTCGCGTTCCCTTGGTTCAAATTTCATGCATGGACCTTTTAGTTTTCCTCAACACAACAGGCACTACAAGTGAATGGGCACTAATAATTAAAGCTACGAGGTTTCATACTGAGGCGTACAATTATGCTAATCTTATTAGTCAGCTTCCTTCGCCTCGTGTAGCATTAATATTTCTGCAACAACTTTGTATGCAGCTCTTTAGGGCTTCATTAGAGTTCTTTTGTGATAAATAAATTTGATTTAGTTCGCAGTGTATTATTTGATAAGTATTTGTATATTGAATAGGCCTTTACCTAATGTTTACTTAAGCAAGATATTTTAAAACGTCAGTTTAATAGTAATAGTATACAGTCTCTGCAAAGTAATTAAAGGCATTAGTCGATGATACACATATATTTTAATTTTGTATCCTAGTACATTCGATTAAGGGGATTGTGGTGACACCAAAAATATGTATTTGTGCATGTGTTGCAATCATCCATTTTTTTAGTTTAAGTTAGTTTTTGACTGACTTTTCAAAAGAAGCAAGTCGTTAATTAGAATCGTATGTTTTCTGTTTATATGTTGAACTTTGTTACTGAATATTATAATCCCGTGCCACCAGATTTAAAACGCTAATAAAACATTTTCAAGGTAGCGAGACGCCAGCTTAAAAAAAATCGGAAATAAAAAATTTGCGATATATATTTACTGTTTGTACAGACCTTTTTAGTTTATGAAGCAACAATGATTTTGTGAGTATAAAAGAATATTAAAATAAATCAAAAATAACCTGATATTTCAAATATGCTGTACTTTTATTAAGTCGAAATGACAGTAAATGAAAAGCAGTAACATAAATATAAATGTTTCTGAATAAAACTTCAAAGCGTGTTGTTGTGAAACTGACACGTTTTACTGGATAAATATAAAGCGTTGAGTATAAAATGCTTTAACAGGACAAAAAGCGAAGTGGCACAACACTCCTACGTAACATAATGTAAAGCAACAACTAACATGGCGGAATGACGCACGTGAACCTTGGCTTTGAAAATTCATGTCACAAACCATTGAAACTAGTTTAGTTATATATCTATTAAAATGAAGTGGTTTGAATTATTGCTATAATTGATGATCAACTTCGAAATATGAAAGCATATGGTAAACTTGTCAGTATAGACAGAAATATTTTTCTCTGTTTATATATAATTAAATTTATGATTATTATAATATATATAAATTTTATCCATGTACTCCTGAAGTTGATTAAATACGGATTAAGAAACTGCTATGTTGTTAGTAATGCTAAATATAAAATGTTGTTTAAAATTTAGTTATCCCTTTACGTTCTGTAATTTTGATGAATTTGAAGGGTTTAAATTTATTGTGTTACCTTATAATTATATTATATTAATAAATTACATTGACTTAAGCATTAGCGGCTACTAAATCTTAAAATTTTTGCTATCTCAATCAACAATACTTCAACGGAAGACGGGATTGATATATATATATATATATATTTTTAAGTATCATATTTTAGCTTTATACCTAGAATATTTTACTATATCGTTAAAAAAAGTTAAAAAATACAACATAATGAGATCAAGAATTTCATAATCAAAATTCATTTTAAGAAATTTGTAAGTGCTGCACGTACACATTAAGATTTATCAAATCGTCTCGAAATTTTGACGACACTTTGGCACGAATTAAAAATATTACCGATACAGTTTAAAATTTTTACTTTTTAAACGAATCACTCTATTTTCGATTACCACTTTTTAAAATATATTTTTTTTTCAAAACCAATCACGTAGCATAATTCAATTTAGATTTTTGATGGTAAAGTGTTTAGTGTGCAAATATATTGATGAAGAAAAAGTGCGTTATCTAATAATATGCATCGTACTAATAAACTTATTTATATATAGTACGGATATATTAAAAAAGGTATTTTTTCACCATTATTGAGTGTTGATAAAATTCTAAACTTTCACAAATAAATCTTAGATTACTTTCACCAGATTTTCTTTGGCTTCATCTTTAACAACAAATAGGAACATCTTAAAATAGAAGATTACTTTTAAATTCTTTAGTTCTTTTATATTTGACTTTTTAAATATGCTACTATGTGTTTGGTATATCCTGATACTACAGATGCTTGAAATGAAAAAGTGACATTTATTATTATCATTTTAGTAATATTCCTTCGCCTTACATGGCGTTAATATATATGCAACTACTTTTATGCAAGCTTTGTAAAAGATGAGAAGGTGCCATACTAACATCTAATTCAGAAATAATTAAACTCGTCTTAAAAGTATTATCTATAAAATCTGAATAAGTAGCATAATTTATGAGGTTTTTACTACATTTGTTTACATATTTTAATGACGTTACCGAAATTTATATATTCAAAAAATGTTACTGGTTTGCTATAACTTTAAAATATAAAAAGAGTCAATTTTGTTTTTTGTAAATACTTATAAATGTTTTAGCTATTTAACATAAATTTGATTATTTGCGTTTATGTTAATAATAGGACTTTTTTAGACAAACCAAATCCCCTCAAAAACTGCAAACGTAGCTACGAGTACACAGTCTATATCCTTAAGGATAATAAAGCTTACGCAAACTGTTATGTAGTCGAGAGTTCCCAAGATCTGATTGCTTATCTTAGTTGAAAATTCTTCCCATTTTGTCTTGCATGTAAGTACTTTGTCTAAGCTGCAGTGTAGCAATGTTTTGCCTATTCGATTTTAAAACAGAGCAGCAAGTTCAAGAAAGAAATGAAAATAAAAAGCAAATAGAAAACAGAGGTAACCTAGCCCAATAGATAACTTAATGTTTTACAACGATGAAATTTTAATTATCCAATATGTGTGATAGGAATAATTACATTAATAACAAATGCTTTTTACATCCGTATAACATAATATATAGATTAGTATCGTTATTTATAATAGATAGAAATTATTAAATAAAATTACTTTACGGATTTTTTCGCGTTTATTTTTTAAAAAGTCTACCCCGTGAGCACGGCCGCTGGAAAGTGTTTGAAACGTCAGGAATTTAAAATGTAAAATAAAAGCGAAAAAAATCTGTAAAGTAATTTTATTTAATAACGTATAATATTCGCGCAAGCAATAGAAATAATTATAGAAAAAAAATTGTATATTTATTTTGATATGTAACTATTTTAATAAGAAAATGTTTGTATTTTTATTATACAGACACAGTGAAATATACACAACTGTTAAAAACTACTATGCAATGTATTTTTCCCGTCAGCAAAGGTCGACGATGTATTAGGGCAAAATAAAAACCCAACTAGAATTGACACTTAATTAGGATCACCCTTTGAGCGGGTCACTCTATTTCATTACCCGACGTCAGTTTTACTATAAAAAAGCCATTTTATGATGGCAAAGTCATTGTATCGTTTAGTTCAGTCATATTGGTTTTTGTGCGCTTAACAATATACAATGCTAAATATAATATATAAAAGAGATTCCCACCTATATAGTGACTCATCACGATATCTCTGGAACCATAAGGCGTAACGACTTGAAAATTGGTAGGAATATTCCTTTCACCGAGTTCAGCTAAGAACGGATTTTACGAAGTTCCACCCACAAGGGGGGTTGGGGGAATGCTAGTAAAATAATAAATGATAGTAAAGCTATCCTTAGGACTCACAATGTAATATAGGACATATTAGCTTCAAGTATGCTTCATTATATTTTATAGCGATGTTTTGATTAAAAGATACGAGGCGTTATTTTCAAGACATGTTTAGCTATAATGATTTAGTTATAAACAATTAAAAGACGTAATCTTATTTAATATGTAGTTTTAGTCTATTTCTTTCTTTTAAGCCACCGTTTAACTATACAAGATTACGATTTTCGTCACAGCATTTTTCATTTGTTAATTTAAAAAGCTAAAAGCTAAGAGAGGAGCAACAAAGTAAGGAATATATAAAAAATGCACCTTGAGTAAATACTGGATTGGAATAAAATATAAAAAACGTTTAAGTTTACTAAGAAGATACATTCATATATTGACCTTAATATTTATAAAGAATGCAAGAGGGAATAATTTCTCATGCGACATAGTGGGCCTAAGCCTTTTAGTAATACTTCACCTGACAGAGGCCGTAAATTATGGAGTTCGTGTTCGTTCGTAAAGCCAGGCAGCTGTTGATAATTTGTTGATCGTAGGTCACATGCTTCTGCTACACAATCTTCATTTACTGGTATCCAAAAATTTATTACGTGAAAATTATTTGAAATCATTTACTTAATTATGTTACTTCAGCTTTTGAGATAAAACTTTTTTTTGTCTAAGTTTCGATATAATTTGATGAAGATATTATCAGGTTAGGGTTATATAATTTAAGCGCTAAATTTAATAAAATTTAATTGTGAAAATTTTTAAATCAATTTCAAAAAAAGTTCAAGAAGTTAGTTGTTTTATTAGCTTTTCAAAAAGGCCAATTTAATTTAAAAAATGACTATCCTATTTCTTGAAGTAAAAATTACAAACACAACAAAAACAAATTAAAAACTGGTAATCATCTACTCTTTGAAATGTAGGAATAATCATTTCAGTTAATAAGTATATCTTTTAAGATATTCCGAAATATTTTAATATAATTTTGGAACAATTAAGCTATGACGCTTTTTAATACTTCGTTATTATTCTTTTACAAGTAGCGATGATATAAATTTATGACCAATAACACTCCCGCTGCAGAAACTGATAAAAGCTTGATGGCAGTCTTTGAAGGTGAATTTTTTCGCCATCAAATTGAAATGAGCCCTTGCAAAATTAAGAGCGCGAATCGTCTTAAAAGACACATAAATAACATTGATAGCGAGTGGCAACAGCCATGAAGGACGTTAATGTGCACGTAAATGGGAACATATAGATAATGTACATATGAAAAGAGGGATATTTTCTGATAATAAATAATTACGTTCTTTGGGACGCTTACAGAACACGTTGTCGTGAAAGTACGTTTCTTGATTTTCTCTCTCTCTCTCTCTGATGTTATAGAGGTAAACGAATTCAGATAGATCCGGAGTTATCTATCGACGTAACTATTAATTCAGGTTTATAGTTTTTCAGAAAAATTTGTTTAGAATTTGTATCGCCCAGCAATATGACCGTGTTTTGTAATACTATATTAACCTGGATCTAACAAAAGAATGTACGTGCTTATAACAATTTTCTCTCATAGACTAAAAAATTATGTAAAATATAATTATATATAATATATTAGTCTGAACAGAGCAGCGTTATCTGCAATTATCAAACAAATTAAGTTTGTACGTAAGCTTAGCAAACTTTGGAGTGCTTACGTTTGTAGCGATAAGTACTTCTGTTTTGCCTTTAGTTTCCTTATAAGATTAGAAAAATAAATCGTTGTACAACTTTCAAACGTAAAATTACTTACAAACTAAATTGAAAAACCTTATTTTTTTATTCAATTTCATTTACTGGACTTTACTATTTTACATTACTTTAAAAAAAGTGTAAGTATAAAACAATATTTCCCTCATTTCCAAACTTTCTTGATTGAGTCTTTAGTTTTTCTTAGATCAATAGACACTTCGGTTAAATGGGCACTATTTATTAAAAGTAATGACGCTTCGTGCAGTGGTGTGTATTATTATTAGTGTCCGACCGAACTTTCGGTTTCAGTTTCGGTTTCGGCCGAGTTTCGGCCAAAATCAAGTTTCGGCGAGTTTCGGTTTCGGCCAAATTTGGCGAAACTTTTGCCGAAACCGAAACTGGTTTCAGAAGTGTTTTGAATTTCAAATAGTAGTGAAAGTTAAATGTATCTATGCTACAATCGAGCTCTGATCAGTCGATTTTAGTTCAGAAAAACATTCCAAGTTTGACAAAAGAAATTGATGATTCTTCTAGAAAGACGAGGAGGAACAAATAGTAGTGAAAACAAAATAAATAAATACAATAATACTGAGAGCGTAGCTCAGATATTTGTTACGATAATAAAAAATATTCTAGTCTCTTTACTTTTTTCTGAATGTAGTCATTTGTTTGCTATGTGGCAAAATGTTCTCGAAAGTAGGGAAAAACCAAGTGCATCTTGTTATTAAAACCACTGTTATAAAAAGTTAACAACGCAAGAGATTTATTGCGTCTGCTCTGTCATAATCAATTGTCGCAAAGTGAGCTTCTTAATTTCGAGTAGGGAGAACATACACGGAAGACGAACATGGTTGCAGCCGTCCATCGAAGGCAGTAATCAACAAGAAACAATAAGAATATGCTGCCATATTCGAAAAACTGTTTTAGACATTTAAAATTACTATCTTATACCTAATCCAAAAAACGAGCATTTCATATAGAGGTACTCAACGCATTTTGACACAAATTATGAAAATGAGGAAAGTATCCGCAAGATGGGAGCCGAAAATCAGAAACAAAATCGACTTCGATCTTCGATCGACAAGTTTTAAGAAGATTCTAAAAACTTTAGATCTAGTTTTGTGACAGTGGTCGAAACATAGGTTTATCCCGAAGGATCTTCATGCCGTGGCCATGGTATATTGCCTGGCCGAGGTATGACCTCAATATTTTGGGACTCAGAAGTGATATTGTTGATTGATTACGTGGACCGTGGAACCATCATTACAGGTTCTGCAGCTGTAATACCGAGGTTGAGAAATGCCCTCAATGATAAAAAAGAGGCAAACTTTGAACGGGAGAGCTTTTTCATCTTGACAACGTACCGGCGCATAAGTTGGCATTAGCGACGGCCATCGTTCAGCATGCTAGCATACAATTGGGTGAGCATCCCCCTATTCACCAAATCTAGCGCCTAGCTATTTTTCATCTTCTCTCAAAATTTATACAATACTGAAGAGTAAACATGTGTTAAAACTAAATATAACAAGTAAACAATGCCGTGGAGAACTTTTTGCAGGACCAAGACAATCCTTTTTTAAAAGGATTTGAAGCATTGGAAACTTGGAACGCTGGACTTGGTGTGAAGGTGGTCTCGGAGATTATGTAGAAAAATAAATAATTAAGCTATCATAGTCATTATACTCTATCTCATTTTTACAACTTTTTGATCCCTCCTCGGAACTACAGGGTGGCCCATAAGTCCTTTGAAAAGTAAAATTTGAATAAAACGAACAGGGCGAGCGTGAGCGGTGCAGGGGAAGCGCAATTTAGTCGCGATGGAGCGTTTTACCGGAGCGGACCGTGCGTTTTGTGTGCGCGAGTTTTATAAAAACGACAATTCGGCAACCGTTGCGCGGGCGTAAATTTCGAGAACACAAAGGTTTACACAACTTTGACGGCATTCCAACTCTTCAAACGATTAAGAACTAGGTTGCTAAGTTCGAGGAGACCGGATCAACGCGGTTGGGTCGCCCAAGGACGTCACGTACGGAACAAAACATAGACACAGTGACACAGTCTATTCGCGAAAATCCGACACAGTCAACTCGTAAGCGCGCCAGAGCATTAAATGTATCCAGGACATCGTTACAACGGATTTTGAAGAAAGATTTACATATGCACTCTTACAAAATTCAGTTGGTTCAAGAATTAAAGGAAACTGACGGTATTCAAAGACAAAATTATGCGAATGAAATGTTGAATCGGTTTACTTCCTTCAATAACATAATGTTCTCTGACGAGGCTCATTTCCATCTTAACGGGCATGTTAGGAAATAAAATTGCCGCTATTGGAGCCCCATCAATCCAAAACTTAAGCATCAGAAGCCCTTACATAGTCCGGAAGTGACTGTTTAGGCCGCTATGTCAGCCCATGGTATCCTAGGGCCTTACTTCTTTGAGGATGGCAGAGGGCGCGCAGTTATTGTTACGTCGGAGCGATATGTGGCTATGATCAAAGAGTTTTTCATACCAGGATTGCAAAACTTTTCAGGCTTTAATGCCAGGACGTGGTTTTAACAGGATGGGGCCACCTCTAACACTGCTATGCCCGTTATCCGTCCACTTTTCCTGGCAAAGTGATCTCTAGAGAGGGACATTTCCCTCCGTGTAGTCCAGATCTGACCCCGATGGATTTTTTTTGGGGCTACCTTAAGGATAACGACATAAATCCGCGGTCAATTGAGGTCCTAAAAGAAAACATCCGCAGAGAAATGACAAGCATTTCAGCAGTGACGTGCCGCGCAATCATCGACAATTTTAGACGTCGTTTGAAGAGCACCGTGATCGCAACGGATTTCATTTAGATGTTATTTTCAAAAATAATTCCAGTTTTTAAGCTTTTTGTAAATAAAATTTAATTCATAATGTAATTAGTTTTATTTATTTTTTTCAAATCAAAGTACTTATAGGCACACCTGTACAAATACAAATCAAAGTATTAATTAGCAAGATTTCAAAGTACCAATACTTAGTCTTTTAATGCAACAGTCACAATTATTCATTTATTTATTAATAACTCATATTGTTTGACAAATTTATTTGAAAAAAGTATATTTTCAATATTTTGTTACATAAAAATATTATTAGCAACTGAAAAACGATTAGCATGTTTAATATACTGTCTCCATGACTTAAATAAAGCAAAATAATAGGCATAAAAGCTCCATATTTTATATATTTTTATACTTGATCACGTGAGTTTCGGTTTCGTTTGGCCGAAACTGAAACCATGGCTGAACTTTCGAGTTTCGGTTTCGGTTTCGCCGGAAAACAGTTTCGGTCGGACCTCAATTATTATGCTAATCTTATTAGTCGGCTTCTTCCTCGCGTAGCATAAATATTTCTGCAGCAACTTTGATGCAGTACGCTTTAGAGCTTCATCTGGGTTCACTCCCTGTTTAATTAATTTCATTCCTCGGTCAGCGCCTGTAATCTCAAAAGGATTGTTTTTACCTCATGTCGAACTTACTTTATCTTCCTTTATAAGCGAATAGTTTTTTATGTACAGACCATTTGTACAGTATAGTTTTATGAAAATAAAAATTTTCCGAAAAACTTAAAAAAATAAACATTTATATTTCATTTCTGATGCAAAAAACATAGTGAGGCAACTATAGTCTACATATGTAATGTGATCGTGATTTTTTTCAGCACAAAACAACAAATTTCTTATTAGGTATATGAAGATAAAAAATTGCATCGTATGATTAACATTTAATATTTGCTACTAAAAGAGAAACTGCCTCCGTAGCCTAGTGGTATAGGCGTGTGCTTTAGAAACCGGAGGTCGCGGGTTCGAATCCTGCGGGGACTCAACAAATTTTCATTGTTGTTTCCTAGTTGGTTACGGCAATTTGGGCCGATCACCCAATTGTCTGAAAAGTAAAATGCGTCAGATGGGCATGTAAAAAGTCGGTCCACCCACCAGTCCGCATTGGACCAGCGTGATGGGATACGGTCCAAAACCTCATAATGGATAGGGGTGTATTAGAGGAGGTCTATGTCCAGCAGTGGACTATCACAGGCTGATGATGTATATGATGTAAAAGAGAAAACTAAGAAATGTACGTACATCTGAAGATACTGTTTCGCCACAGAATAGACCGTTTTAAAGTAAAATGCGACTATAATTTGGGTGTGTTTTCTAATTTTTGTGCATAAATTTGCTAAAAACTGGCGGCTATGACGCCGGACATTGGTGTGAAAAATGAATTGATGGAAAAGTCGTGACATCAACCGAAGTGCTTTTAAAATCAAACTTTCGCTTCGTCAGTAACATATGTTTGAAAATCATGTGTATACAGTTTTTGTGCAGTTTAAATAATTTCACCCACTTTATTTTCTTATTTTTTTCAACCTTTTATGAATTCAAATAATCAATAGCCATCTAAATCAAAAACAGATAACGATAAAGTGTGGCCTTTAAAACTGATTTTTTTTGCCAAATTTCTGTGCGTACACTCCCTCGTAGTGTTATGTCAGATTATGTCTGAGTAGCAACGACTAAACTAGAATAAAAAAAGTATATGCATTAGACAACAGTAAACAGCAGCTAATAATTAATAATAATTCAATATAAAATTTGAAACGAACACTCTTTATGAGTAATACAAATAAAAAAAGAATAACAAATACGTTACTATATATAATTCCATAAAATGCTTGTAACACTGGTAATAAAATTAAATTTACCGTCAATAATGAAATTCATTTATTTAGAAGTCATTGCACTTGCAAGTGCAATGCATACAAAAGTGTACTGTATTTTGACTTATAAATACAGTGTGAATTCTTATTCCACATGTATTCTTTCTGTAAGAATTACTTAATTAATCTTTTGTGTCTTGTCAAGTAAGTTTTGAAATAATTATTCAAAATATTAACGTTTAGGGTTACTAGTGCAGTTCAGTTCAGTTTTAAGTCAGTCAATAAATATATTCATTACAAAAATATATTGTAACGTCTCTAGTAGTCTACGTCAGAATATTCTCGTCGTCTTCTATATGACTACTTTATTATTTCTTAATATTATTTTGGTACAAACGAAACTACAAATCAATTATGCGTTAGTTAAATTTTAGGTTGTAAAGAAATGAACAATATTTAACAACACATCGCAATGCATAACTGTTAAAATATTACTTAGTTTTAGTGCTGATGGTACCGTAATCGTAAAATAATGTCTTACGCTGCACTTTCTAAAACAATGACTAACTATTTATATGATTCAAACGATCTACATGTTTTGTATGTTGTAATTATCACAGAAAATGGAAAGATTACTGTCAGAATTGGTTATCTTTATCGTAAACAGTATCTTACTTTGTTATATATTATATGTCGTTTTAATATATTTATACTACTAGTATACTAATTATAAAAATGCTCAGAGTGGATTATACCTTGTAAAACAATATGTTTTGACTCATGACCCAATGCTTTTTATATAGTCTCAATCTATAAAAATAACAAGTACTATTTCTATGGCATCATTGGATTTCAACCTGTGATTTTTATCATTTTCACAGTTGCTACATACAATAATTTTGTCAAATATGTATTTATTAATAACTAATCACAGTGATATATTATATGTCATATTGCACAGAGCATATTTAGTGAGACAAAACATGCTTTGTTTTGAGAATTTAAAAGGTAAATTCCTAAATAGATGGATGAGTGGTGAGTGGTATTTAATTTTCGGACGATGACATCATGTTTACAGAGAAACCAGCTGTTCTAGATTATTGTTCATTTTAACCTTAACTGGTGTTTCTAAAAATCATAAGCATCAATTAGGGTTTAAATTATGAAATATCAAATGTTTACGAATTGTGTAGTTATTGATAGAATTGATAGACAGATTTATAGACATTCTTATTTGGTTGTATGTCAAAACTAAACTTAATAGGTCATCTGGAAACTGGGTTGAAGTTTCTTTTATAGGTTAACAAATATGACTCTATGTAAATAAACGGTTAGAGCTTGAGAAGTATAGTTTTGAAAATCTAAAAGGTCATTATTATAGTAAACACAAAAACTTGTGTGGTTAAAATAGAATTGGTAGAGTATACTCTTTTTATTTTACTAGTCACAACGTTCATTATGTAAGACAACATTGACGTTTAATGTTTAGGATTTTGTTTGATATGATCCATACCTTACATACCTTTATTATTTTTGAAGTTACTCTCGTAGTCTGGTGGACAGCCTGTCGTGAAAAGATCGGAGATCGTGTATTCGAACTCTGCGGGTATCAACGACTTTTACTGTTGTTTAATAGTTGGCTTGGGCAATGCGGCTCCATCACCTGATTATCTGTAGAATAAGATGATCCATGCGTCTTGTAGGAATGTAAAAATTGTTCTCTACTAGCCATGATGCCTTTTCGACATAACCAGGCTATCAGAGTAAAGCCAGTGGGAGTTTATACATAAGACAATATCCGACTAGTTAAGACTTGTAATGTTAAGCATTTTTGTTTTTAGTTGTTTTTTTTACTAACCAAACAAAAGAAAGTGTGCTCGAAACTTAAAATTAAATATTTAAGTTTACATGCCTTTTATACGTTTAGATAAGAAAACCTAAACATATTTGTTTTGTGGTAATTGTGAATGAAATCTATATCATAAATTAAAGTTAAAAGTGGCTAAAAAGAAAAATTTAAATGCAAATAGTTAAAAGATCCAAGGAAACATTATTTCTACTTTATTTTATGTCATTACAAATCTTTGGTGATAAATACTAAAATCAAATTTATAAAAAAAAATTAAAGCAATATATGCTGCATACGTGTCGCGTTCCCTTGGATCCAAATTCCATGCATGGAGTTTTTAGTTTTCCTCAACACAACAGGCACTACAAGTGAATGGGCACTAATTAATGAAAGCTACGAGGTTTCATACTGAGGCGTACAATTATGCTAATCTTATTAGTCAGCTTCCTTCGCCTCGTGTAGCATTAATATTTCTGCAACAACTTTGTATGCAGCCCTTTAGAGCTTCATTAGAGTTCTTTTGTGTTGAATTATATCAAGACATTTCAAAATGTCAGTTTGATTTAAAGTCTTTGCATAGTTATAAACAGATTTGTCGATGATACAATACATTTTAATTTTGTATCTTTGTGCATTCGATCATAGTGCACATTTTCAGTAAATGTATAAATAATTATTGTTATGTTTTACAAAGTAATTTTGAGATATGAAAATATTTTTTTTTAATTTATTTTAGTTTTTAAATATTTAAAACTACTTTATTTCTATACTTTAAGTTTTGGTATACTTTAAGGAGTGAAGATTTTGCTTTGCTCATAAATGTTGTGAAGACGAATTTTTGGTAAAAATCGTAGAGATAAATACAATAACAGATTTGTGGGAACATCAAAAACAAGTCAAAGTGCATGGTTTGCAATTATCCTTTTTGACTGACTTTTCAAAAGAAGCAGGTCCTCAATTAGGCTCTTATGTTTTTCGTTTATTTAGCGAACCCTGTTACCGAAAATTATAATCCAGTGTCAACAGATTTAAATCGCTAATAAAACATTTTCAAGGTAAGCGAGACGCCTGCTTAAAAACTTTTTTCGGTAAAAATATAACTTAGCGATACATATTTACTCTTTGTACTGACCTTCTTGGTTTATGAAGCTACTATGATTTTGCAAGTGTATTATTTATAAAATCAAACAAACAAAGTCATATTCCAAATATGCTGTAGTTCCTTTACTTTAATTAGGTCCAAATAATAGTAAATGAAAAGCAGCAATATAAATGTTTCTAAATAAAACTTCAAAGCGTGTTGCTGTAAAACTGACACGTTTTACTAGATAAACATAAAGCGTTTAGTATAAAATGCTTCAACAGGACAAAAAGCGGAGTGGCACAACACTCCTACGTAACATAATGTAAAGCAACAACTAACATGGCGGGAATGACGCACGTGAAGCTTCATTCTGACAATTCATGTCACAATAAATTTAAACTAGTTTTGTTATATATTACATTGTGCTTTTGAAATAAAGTGGTTTGAATTGTTGCTATAAATTTATCGCGAACTTCGGAATGTGAAAGCATAAGGAAAAATTGTCGGTATAGATAGAATTATTATTCTACCGCACATTTATAATTTAATCTATGTGATTATTAAAATATTTATAAATTTATCTATGCATTCTGGAAGTTATTTAAAAACATTTATTAGGAAACTGCCGTGTAGTTTAATAATGTAGGATTAATGTGCCGTTAAAATTTTTAGCTTTCTCTTTAATTGTAATTTAACTGTAATTTTAATGAATTATGACGATTTATATTTATTGGGTTAAAGTCTATAATATTTATTATATTTAACGTTTTATTGTTATTTTAAAAATAATAAATTATTTCATAGAGGTAAGCATGAGCGGCTACTGAATCTTATAAATAGTTGCTACATATTAATCAATCAACGATACTTCAACGGTAAATCAATCCCTATATATCTTTTTTTTAACAATCATATTTAAGTTTTTTACCTATAATATTTTACTATAACGTAAAAAAAAGTTAAAAAAGACAACCTAATTAAATCAAGCCCATAACATACGTACTGTTTATTTAAGTATTTCTGTAAAGATATTCAATAAATTTATGAAAATTCATCTCTTCAAATGTAGAAGTACTGCACGTACACATTAAGATTAATCAAATCGTCTCGAAATGATTGATGACATTCTATCACAAATTGAAAATATTGAACTAGGACTGATACTATTATATTTTTTTAATTTTTGAACGTATCACTCTTTTAGATTCTATTTTAATATAATAAAATTGTCAATAGAAATCACGCTGTGGAATCCTATTAAGATTTTTGGCGATAAAGTTTTTAATGTCGGAATACAATTATAAAGAACAAAGAACGTTATCTAATAATATGCATCTTACGAATAACCTTATTTTAAATTTAGTGTTGATAAAATTCTAAAGTTTCACTTATAAATCATAGCTTACTTGCACCGTGTTTTCTTTAGCTTCATCTTTAACAACAAATAAAAACATCTTAAAATCGAAGCTTACTGTGAAAATCGTTAGTACTTTGATATTTGAGTTTTAAAATAATATAGGTTTCATGTATGGAGTGTTTGATGTTTCGAGACACTAAAGATGCTGGAAGTGAAAAGGCGCTAAATACCAAAAGCTTGATCCTGGCGTACAACTAGGATTATCATATTGGTAATATTCATCGCTTCACATGGCAATGTTATATATGCAAATTTTATAAAAGATAAAATTGTACTAAGTGGTGGTTAAGGTCTAATTCAGAAAGATTATTACAGCGTTATCTATAAAATCTGTATTAGTAGCATAATTGTGAGGCTTTTGTTTTTTAATTACTTTAACGAGCAATTTATAAATTCAGAAAACTGTTACTAGATTGCAATAACTTTAAAATATAAAAAGGGTAATTTTGTATAAAATTATATAAAACATACAAATGTTTTTATTAAAAACAAGTACTAACAGACACTATAAACAAGTGTTAAATATTGTAGTATTCTTCTGTGGCTCATGATCTACCCGTTTTAACTATTTAAATTAATTTTGCTTCATGTTCATAATAGGACTTCTTTAGAAAAAGCCTGGAAACGTAGCTACGAGTACACAGTCTATTCCTAAAGGATAATAAAGCTTATGCAAACCGTTATGTAGTCGAGAGATCCCAAGATCTGATTGCTTTGTAGTACTTTGTCTACGCTGCAGTGTAGCAATATTTTGCCTATTCGATTTTAAAACAGAGCAGCAAGTTCAAGAAAGCAAAGAAAATAATAACAAATAGAAAACAGAGGGAACCTAACCCAATAGATAACTTAATGTATTACAACCATGAAATTACAATTATCCAATATTGTGAGATAGGAATGATTTCATTTATAACAAATGCTTTTTACATCCGTATGATATAATATATAGATTAGTATCGTTATTTACAACAGATGGAAGTTTATGTAATTTTAATCAGAAAAAGTTTGTATTATACATGAAAATTTTCCAATTAATAAATCAAGGACAGTTCAGTAAAAATATACACATCTGTTAAAAACTACTATGCAATGTATTTATCCCGTCAGCAAAAGGTTGACAACGTACTAGGACAAATAAAAACCCAACTAGAATTGACACTTCAATTAAGTGACTCTAGCCTTTGAGCGGGTCACTCTATTTCCTATTACCGGACGTCAGTTTTAATAAAAAAATACCATTTTATGATGGCAAAGTCATTATATAGTTTTATTCAGTCATTTTGCTTTTTGTGTGTTAAACAATATAGGGTAAAGGGAGATATATTGGTGATATAAGTAATGTGGTGATAGTTTTTAAAACACTTTTGTATGACCGCGTTAGAATTGTTACAAGTGTAAACGGTATAAAACCTTTTCACTCGCTCCGGTAATTTGTCTCAGCGTTTGGCTGAACAAAAGCAATTCGCTAATGCGGTCATACAAAGTGTTTTAAAACTATCACCACATTACTTATATCCAATATATCTCCCTTTACCCTACAAGGTTACGTGTACTGATAGGCTCAAAGAAAAAATATACAAAACTTTGAGCTGTCATTCGAAGCCTAGTGTGGTTTACTAATTTTAGGAACTATTAAAATGATGATTATAACATGTAGTCTGCATTTTTGCCACCGATTTGAATTTCTGATATTTTTAAAATACCTTTATAAAAATGTCGTCTTAAATACGTCTTATGAGCATAAAATGGAGAATATTTAAATGTCATGGCTATCATCAGGACTCGCAGTTATATAGGGCATACTAGCCTCAATCATGCTTCATTATATTTTAAAGCGATGTTTTAGTTACAACGGTTACTAGGCGTTATTTCCCACACATGGATACATTACAATTAAACACGTAATCTTATTTAATATGTAGTTTTAGTCTATTTCTAACTATTAAGCCACCGTTTAATTATATAAGATTACGTTTTTCTACACAGCATTTTTTATTATTTAATCTAAAAACCTAAGAGCTAAGAGAGAAGCAACAAAGTAAGGAATATATAAAAAAATGCTCATTGAGTAAATAATCGACACGAATAAAATATAAAAAACGTTTAACTTTAATACGAAGATATATTTGTATAATTGACCTTAATATTAATTAAGAATGCAAGAGGGAATAATTTCTCATACGACATAGTGGGCCTAAGCGTATTAGTAATACTTCACCTGACAGAGGCCGTAAATTATAATATACTACAAAATGTTAACGTTTTGGAATTAAAAAATGTATTACTGGAAAATTATTTGAAACCATATACTTCATTAAGTTAGTTTAGAGAGCTTTGAGATTAAAAAATACTTTTTTTTTTTTAATTTTTGATACAACTTCAATTAGATTTTAAGTAGAAGTTTGGGTTATAAATTTTAGGCGGCAAATGTAATAAAATAAAAACAAAAAAAAAATTTATTAAATTTATAAAAAAGTACAATTACTTTTGTTCTCAAAAAACATCATATCACGGTGTTTTAGATATAAGGGCACCTTTTATAAAAAAATATTAATTATCGTGTTTAATGTTATACTGCAGTTAATTACAATTCATAAGTATAACTTTCAACATACACCGAAATATTTAACCATAAAGTTTTAATAATATAATATTAAAACAATTTAACCATAAAATTTTTAGATGCTTCGTTTTTCTTATACAAGTAGCGGTGTAAAATTATGACCAATAATATACGCTGTAGAAACTGATAAAATCTTGATGGCAGTTTTTGAAGGTGATTTTTTTCTCCATCAAAATGAAATGAGGCCTTGCAAAATTAAGAGCGCGAATCGTCTTAAAAGTCCCATAAATAACATCGATAGCGAGTGGCAACAGCCATGAAAGTCGAGGACTCTCTCTTTCTCTCTGATGTTATGGAGGTAAACGAATTCAGATAAATACGGAGTTATCTATTGATGTAGATATTAATTCAGGTATACAGTACTTCAAAAAATTTGTTTAGAATTCTTATTGCCCGGCCCGACAATATGACCGTGTTTTGCTGTTAACAAACATATAACATGAATACGAATTTAATAAATACAAACGAAATAATTAAAAAAGGGAATACTGCATTTATATGTAAATAATACTATAATTTCAAAATAATGTTTTATATTAAAATCTTGTTTTAATATCGACAAATTCACAGCCGCTGGAAAGTGTTCGAAACGTCGGAATTAAAAATGTAAAATAAACGCGATAAAATCCGTAAAGTAATTTTATTTAATAATGTATAATATTCGCAAGCAATAGAAAAAAACACTTTTGTTTTTAAACAGGAATTCCATTAGGCGGCTTTTTCCTCCTTACACACTCCTAATGCGTTGCGTTGTAAAAATATTTATTAAAAGTGTTTTTCTTGGCGTTTATGCGTCGTTAAAATTGTTATACAGTTGGAGGCAAATCAAAAAGTAAATAATAACAAAATTTTAAATGTATATCTGACATCTTTTTTTAAATTATTGCTGCTCAGCTCATCAGCTGAAGGATCCAGAAATTCAATTCACTTAGTGACATCATGGTGGAGTGGGATGCACTACCATTTTAAAGTCATTATGGTGCATATAGAGATTTCTATTTATTAAATCTATTGATTGAGATCAGAAACAACGTTAATATAAACTTTAACCTTCATCTCTTTTCAAAATTAATCGATTGTCTACAAAACAATATTTTAAAACAGTAACAGGTGTCAAAATAAAAATTATGTTGCAAAAATATATGTAATGCCACACAATACGTGTCGAAAAGCTAAGTCAAAATACAAATATCTTTTACGGTTAGAGAGGGCTTCACAAAAGCAATCGAATGGTACCAAGACAGCATCATATGATCGCGTCAAGGCATGCCGGATAAAGGAATGAATGCGGAGAAGCATTTCTACGACGGACCTACTACATCTGCAGCGCCCCAGCTGCACCTGATGACTCTGTGAGGGCGGGTATACATTAAGTTTCATAGGCCACTCTGTAGCGTTGGTATTTAAATAAGATGGCTATTGATTATTTGTATTCATAAAAGGTTAAAATAAAAAAAAGAGAGTGTCGAATTTTTAAATACTGAACAAGGATTAAATACAAATTAATCATTCATAAAATTATTCAAATAATGATTGAGCCATACACAAAACTATTTGCTTAAATATAAAATAAAGATAACGTAAGTTGCGACATGAGTGAAAGAAACAAACCTCTCCAATTACAGGCGCTGACTGAGGAATGAAATTAATTACACACGAGTGAACCCAGATGAAGCTCTAAAGCGCTGCATGCAAAGTTGCTGCAGAAATATTAATGCTACGCGAGGAAAGGGAGCCGACTAATAAGATTAGCATAATAATACACACCACTGCACGAAGCGTCATTGCTTTTAATAATTAGTACCTATTTACCCGAAGTTTCTGTTGATCTAAGAAAAACAAAATACTTATTGTATAAAGTTTGTAAATGAGGGAAACATTGTTTTATACTTACACTTAATTATATTTAAAAACTAATGAAAAATAGTAAAAGTATATTTAAAAAAAGGTTTTTCAATCTTATTTGTAAGTAATTTTACGTTTGAAAGTTGTATAAAGATTTATTTTTCTTGTCTTATAAGGAAATTAAAGGCAAACCCGAATTACTTATCGCTACAAACCTAAGCACTTCAAAGTTTGCTGAGCTTTCGCACAAACTTAATTTGTTTTACAATTTCAGATAACGCTGTTCTGTTCAGACTTAGCGACTAGAATGAAAGACGTTTCCAGAATACTTCATTATTGTATACAAAATTACATTACAAATTTTATATTAAGTTTTTTCGTTTTACTATATTTTGAAGATTAAACTGCCTCCGTCGTCCAGTGGTAGGCCATGTGCTTTAGAAACCGGAGGTCGAGGGTTTGATCCGGCAGGGAACTCAACAAATGTTCATTGGTTTTTCCTAGTTGGTTAGGCATATTTGGACCGATCAGCATGTTGGGCCGATCACTAAATCTGTCTGTCTAAAAGAAAGATGATAAGATGATCCATGGGCATGTAAGAATTGGTTTATCCACCAACCCGCATCGAACAAGCGTGGTGGACGCGGTCCAAAATCCCCTAATGGAGAAGGAGGTATGTTCAGCAGTGGACTTACACAAGCCGATGATGATGATTCTGATTTAGTTTTCGACGCGCCTAAGCCGAGATTAAGCTATTTTTATACAATTGTTTTAATTTTAATTCCGTATTATATTAACTTTTATTATTTTTCTCTAAAGTTTTGTAGACAATCCATAATATTGACGAGAGCTGACGATGAAACTCAAATGAACGTCGTAGCTGATCTTAATAAACAAAGATATAATAAATAGAATTCAAGATATGCCTCAAAATGACTCCAAAATGGTAGTGCATCACACTCCATCATGCGTGATCTACTACATTTGTCACTAAGCGTGTTAAATCTTTGGATTCTTTAGCTTTCCAATGACGTAAATAAATTTCGAAGAAATATGATAGATATGAATCTGTAAGCCCAAATGGTAGCATTTTTACAACGCAACGCATTAGAAATAAATTAGGAGTAACGAGCAGCCTAATGGAATTCCAGTTTAAAACAAAAGTGTTGCATAAAAGGAGGACTACAATAAAAGAGGCATTCGAAGACAATCTCTTAGAAACTGTACTCAAGGGTATTTAAAAGCAGAACTTTTTGTTATACCGTGCGTAAAAATCCATTTGGTCATTTTAATATAAAATGTTACATTAATAACATAAAATTATATGTAACTATATATAGTATTCAGGCGCTTTTCTAATTCCTACTTTTGCTCATTTTGAGTTCATATTAATAATAAAACACGGTCATATACGAATACTGGCAAATGGCGATATGAATTTGAAACATTTTTTCTGAAATATTGTAAATCAGAATAAATATCTACGTCAATGGATTACTCCGTATTTATCTCAATTCTTTTACCTCTATAACATTAGAGAGAGAGAGAGAGAATCAAGAAACTTTCTTTCAGGACAAACTGTTCAGTAAGCTTCCCAAAGAACGTAATTATTTATTATCAGAAAATATCCCTCTTTTGATATGTATATTATCTATATTATATATTATGTTCCCATTTACGTGCACATTAACGACTTTCATGGCTGTTGCCACTCGCTATCGATGTTATTTATGTGACTTTTAAGACGATTCGCGCTCTTAATTTTGCAAGGACTCATTTCATGTTGATGGTGACAAAATTCACCTTCAAAAACTGCCATCAAGCTTTGATCAGTTTCTACAGCGGCAGTGTTATTGCTCATTACTTTACATCACCGTTACTTGTATAAGAAAAAAAACGAGTATCTAAAAATTTTATGGTTAAATTGTTTGAATATTATATTGTTAAACTTTATGGTTAATTATTTTGGTGATTAGTTTTTATTAAAATTTTGTACGTTATTAAAACTTTATAGTTAACTTTTTTTACCTTGAGTAAAAGTTTTGTAAAAGATCTTGATATTTAAAAACATATGACGTTTTAAAAACAAAACTATTTGTTCTTTTTTTATAAACTTATTTAAAACTTTTCGTAATTAGGTTTTTTAAATTTTCCGCTTAAATTGTCTAACCCAAACTTGATAACATCTCAATGAAATTATATTGATAATTAATAAAAAAAACATAATTTTTAATCTCACCAATCACTAAACTAACATAATTAAGTATATGGTTTCAAATACTTTTCACGTAATAATTTTTTGAATTCTAGCAAGTTACCATTACGTCGCAGAAGTGTATAATATTTGCGTGTGACCGACGATCAACAAATTATCGACAGCTGCTTGGCTTTCCCACGAACTGTATAATGTAATACAGTGAATATATCACTGATTAAATTTTTACAGAAACTTTTGTTTTAAGTTGGCGTCCTGCTCTACCTCGAAAATGTTACATCAGCATTTTGAAATTGATGGCACAGAATTATAATTTTCATGTACAAGAATTTCATATAAACAAAAAAGAACGCTCCAAATAAAAAAGGAATACTTTTTGAAAATTAAATCAAAAACTAACTTAACAAAGAAAGGATACTTGCAAAACACACACAAATACTTGTTCTTGATGTCACACTATCCTCTTATTTAATTTATCAAGACGATTTCCACCAAAAAAACCATCTATATACCTACCATTGGATAACTAATAAACAAGGATATGCGTAATATACATATAAAATATTTAAACAGATTTTATGTATAATAATATTTTTACTCCTAATAATTAATAATTCTTACCTAAAATATAAACATAGAAATGAAGTAGTTTTTTTTATAAAAAACAATTCTCCAGTCTAAAATTACTTTATGAAACATAACAATAATAACTCATTACATTTGCTGACAATCTGCACTGTGATCGAATGTACTAGGATACAAGATTAAAATGTATGTGTAGCATCGACTTAAGCTCCTTATAGCTTTGCAGAGACTTTATATCAAACTGATGTTTTAAAATATCTTGCTTACGTAAACTTTAGGTATAGGCCTACTGAATATACAAGTACCTATCAAATAATACACTGCAAACTAAAGCGAAATAATTTAACACAAATCTAATGAAGCTCTAAATAGCTGCATACAAAGTTGTTGCAGAAATATTAATGCTACACGAGGCGAAGGAAGCTGACTAATAAGATTAGCATAATTGTACGCCTCAGTAAGAAACCTCGTAGCTTTAATTAATTAGTGCCCATTCACTTGTAGTGCCTGTTGTGTTGAGGAAAACTAAAAACTCCATGCATGGAATTTGGAACCAAGGGAACACATAGAGATACATGTCGTATGCAGCATACATTACTGAAAATTTAATGAATTGTAACATAAGAATTATTTTAATTTATAAATTTGATTTTAGTATTTATCACTAAAGTTTTCTAATGACACAAAACAAAATGAAAATAATGTTTTATTGGATCTTTAAATTATTCAAATTTGAATGTTCCTTTTTAACAACTTTAATTTCAACTATAATGATATAGATTAAATTTACAGTACCACAATACTAAATATAATCATTTTAATAGCAGTATTAGGTTTTAAAATCTATAAGTATAAAAGAAATGTAAATTCAAATGCTAATTTTAAGTTTCGAGCACACTTTGTTTTGTTTGGTTAGTAAAAAAACAACTGAAGAACAAAATGCTAACATTACAGAGACTAAGCATTTTATAGTTTGTCAAAAGCTTCAATATACACTCTATTTGTTAATTTAAATTGTGCCATTTTAAATGGCGCTGGCCTGTTAAGTCTTTACAACAAAAATAGAGCAGCATCGGAGGTTTTCTTATATATAAACCTAGTTAGTCGAAATATTTCTCTCCCTCGACTTCACTCTGATAGCCTGTAATGTCGAATAGCCATCATGGCTTGAGAGAGACACATTTTTACATTTCCACAAGACCCGTGGGTCATCTTATTTACAGGTAATCAGGTGATGAGGCCGCATTGGCCAAACCAACTAAGAAACAACAGTTTAGAGGTGTTGATACCCCGCCGGATTCGAATACATGACCTCCGATCTCTTCAACGCAAGCTTGCGCCACTAGGCTACGGGAGTAAGTCCAAAAATATTCATATGGTATTTAAACTATGTATATTAAACATTACTAAACATCAAACGTAAATGTGTGCCTTACATATTGAAGGCTGCGTGTCTGCCAGAATTTAAATAGAATTGGTAGACAACACTCAAGTTTCTGTGTTTACTATAATAATGACCTATAAGACTTTCGAGTATAGTTAATACATCTCAAGCTATAAACGTCTATGTAGATATTAGGGTCAAATATTGTCTAACCTATAAATCAAAATTTCAACCCAGTTCCAGATGACCTATTAAGTTTAGTTTTGGCATACAGCCAAATAAGAATGTGTTCTATCAAATGTATATATTATCATAACTACAGAATTTGTAAACTTTTTATGTTTCCCTATAATTTAAATCTAATTGATGCTTTTAATTTTTTAAAAACACGTGGTAAGGTTAAAATGAACGATAATTTATGACAGCCGGTTTCTCTGTAAACATGATGTCGACGTTGGAAATTTGAGAAATCAAATACATACACCCATCTATTTAGGAATTTGCATTTCAGTTTTTATCACACTGATACATGCTCTGTGTTGTGTGACATATAATATATATCACTGTGATTAGTTGTGTAAAAAATACGTATTTGACGAAATTATTTTAGTAGTAACAACTGTAAAATGTTAAAGAAATCACAGGTAATGATGCCGTAGAAATAATTGTTGTTATTTTATATAATTGATTATATAAAAATAAGCAACTAGAAACCGCATGATCAAAACAAATACTTTTATTAGATACAATTTACGCCTGAACTTACTGATATTTTATAGTAGTATTAGAAATATATTAAAATGTTCATATACGTTCGTTAAGGTTGGTACGGATTTTATCATAAATAGCAGTAAGACAATGTTTATGATTAAGATAACCAATTCCAACTGTAATCTATCCATTTTCTGTGTTAATTGAACAGACTAGAGATCTAAGACGTTTGATAGAGGTAAATAATTCGCCATTGTTTTAGAAATTGGAGCGCAAGACACTAATTCCTGGTGACGGTGGCATCACCAATAAAAGACAGTAGTATTTTAACGCATTGCAACATGTTGTTGATTATTGTTCATTGCTTTACAGACTAAAATTTAGACAAACGCATCATTGATTTGCAGACACGAAAATAATGTTAAGAAGTAATAAAATTGTCATATACAAGACGGGAATATTCTGACGTAGACTACCAGAGATGTTACAATATCTTTTTCAATGTATATATTTATTGGTTGACTTTAAACTGAAATGAACTGCAGTAGTAATGGTAAACATTATGGTTTTAAATAATTATTTAAAAAAAATTCTTAACAAGGCACAAATTAAGTTTTGTATAATTAAGTAATTATACGAATAATAACATAATTCTTACAGAAAAATGCAGGTGGTGTAAGATTTGTATGTATGTATTACATAATTGTACTACTTCAATTGGTCTCCAAAAAAGTCTGCGATAACATATATCTATGTCTTAAGAATAACTTACAATAAGAATTTTATTGTAAAAATTCCTAAAAATTGCAATTCAAAGCTTATTTAAGATACAGTTTAAGTTGACGTAAAAGTTATTGCATAAAAAAAACGTGAAATATTTATAAAAAAAAACGTGTAATAAACGACATTGTGATGAAATTAATACCTTAAAAGTTATCAGAGATTTAAATAGCGGTAGCAGAAAACGCGACGCAATTTAATGCGCAGAGCACGGTGTTAATAATAAAAATTCAGTTTGATCTTACATTCGCTATTTTGATCGCCTTACTATACCGCCTTTATTCGTTGTTTCAACTGTTTGTCCTGTTGACTACGCATGGTAAATTAAGAATGTCATCATCATCATCAGCCTTTAATAGTCCACTGCTGGACATAGGCCTCCCCTAATACACCCCTATCCATTAGGGGATTTATGAATGTAACCGCGTTTAATGAATTAAGATATTTATTTCTTTAAATAACGCTATAAAAAGAAGAAGTATTTTTATTCATAAAAATATGCAAGGCATTCATACTTAAAAATATTCGATCAAGATCTTCAAGCTATTGTTAGCAATATGGCCTTAATTTATTTTTGTTAATCATCAATAAATGATAAAAATGATGGGTTGAATTTACTCAGTTGGCATATAGGTCAACGCGTTAATAAATGAGTTTAACCTACATTAGCTAAATGAAACGATTTATTTCATTTCAAAGATTCTTAAAAAATATTGCACTTCCTATAAGCATTTGCCAGTAATAAATTGGTTCTATAATACGAAAACAATTAAAAAACAGGAATTTTGCTAAAGCGAAACTTTGTATAGAATGTGTGCTTTAAATTTTGAAAAACCTTAGTTATTTTCTTTCTTTTCTTTTCTTTGTTGTGATCATATAGTTTGTAATTTTTATTTTTTTTCCTTATGTAATTTTTTTGTCTATAAGAGAAAATTGTTATAAGCACGTACATTATTTTGTTAGATCCAGGTCAATATAGTATAGAAGATTTTGTACACCAAATTGCACTGAAACGTCTATCATTTTAGACGCTAAGTCCGAACAGAGCAGCGTTATCTGAAGTTGTCAAACAAATTAAGTTTGTACGTAAGATTAGCAAACTTTGAAGTGCTTAGGTTTGTAGCGATAAGTCAGTCGGTTTTGCTTTTAGTTTCCTTATAAGACAAGTGGAATAATGTCAACACGAAAAAATAATTACAAATGAAAATTTTGTAATTTAGTATTATTCTTGATTTTTCTATTTTTCATTACTTTTTAGATAAAATTTAGTAAATTTCAAAACAATATTTTTCTAATTTCCAAACTTTCAACACTCAGTCTTTGGGTTTTCTTAGATCAACAGACACTTCGGGTGAATGAGTACTAATTATTAAAAGCAATGACGTGTCGTGCAGTGGTGTGTATTATTATGCTCATCTTATTAGCCGTCTTACTTCCCTCGCTTAGAATTAATATTTCTGCAGCAACTTTGCATGCAGCGCTTTAGAGCTTCATCTGGGTTCACTCCTGTTTAATTAATTTCATTCCTTAGTCAGCGCCTGTAATTGGAGAGGTTTGTTTCTTTACCTCGTGTCGCAACTTACTTTATCTTTACTTTATACTGTAAGCGAATAGTTTTTTATGTGCAGCCCATTTGTACAGTATAGTTTTATGAAAATATATTTTTTTTGACAAACTTAAATAATTGAACATAACTTTTTAATTTCTGATTTCATTTCTGAGGTAAAAACAAATAGTGAGGCAACTTTAGTCTACATTTGCAATGTGATCGTGATTCCTTTCAGCACAAAAATTACAAATTTCTTATTAGGTAAAGATACCTTGAAAAATATTTGCATGGTATTGTTTCCATTTAATATTTGTTACTAAGAAGAGAAAACTGAGAAATGTATTTACATCTGAAGATACCGTTTCGGCACCGAACGGACCGTTTTAAAGTAAAATGTAACACTTTTATTGAGGTATTTTTCTAATTTTTGTGCATTAATTTACTAAAAACTACTGGATAGTGCATTGTCAGCTTTTTTACCGGACATCGCCGTGATAAGTTTAAGAGAATAGTCTTGACTTCAATCAGAGTGCTTTTAAAATCATTCTATCGCTTCGTCAGTGGAATATGTTCAAAAATCACACACACATGTGATTTTCAAACATATTTTTTCAGTTCTTCTTACAATTTGTAATTTGTCAAACTCACTGTTTTATTTTAACCTTTTATTAAAACATATAATCAATAGTCATCTTAATAAAATATACATTATGTTATAGTGGCCTTTAGAATTAAATGGTATTTTTTTTATTGCGAAATGCCTATCCACGGCCTCGCAGGGTCAAGGACGGATTATGTTTGACTTGCAACGACTAAACTAGAATAAAAAAAAAAATTGCATTAGACAACAGTAAACAGCAGGTAATAATTATTTATATTTCAATCAGAAATTTAAAACAAACACTCTTTTATGTTTAAGTAATGTACTGAGATACTAGACTTGTATATTATCAAAATATCATTTATAACGTTTAATTCAATAAAAATTAAAAAAAAAGAATAACAAATACGTTGCTTTTTGCTACTGTTACAGTGGTACGTTTCTATTGGTATAAAGCTTGTGTATAAAATTTCAACGGACAAAAAGCGAAGTGGGACAATATTTCAGTTACTTCAAAAACATAATGGAAAGCAATGAAACAGGACAAAATAATGCCATAAAGTAAGCTGCGAAATTTTATTTCTATAAATTTGCTTTGTGTAATTCAAGAGCGATTAAAAATTTTAAAACTTTTAACACAGAAAATGGATAGATTAAGTTAGAATTGGTTATTTTATCATAAACATTATCTTACTGCTTTTAGAAAAATCCCACCAACCTTAACGAACGTATATGAACATTTTAAATATTTCTACTGCCTACTACCGAAAACATCAGTAAGTTCAGGCAAATTTATCTAGTAAGAAGTTTAAAATTTTTTATAAATCAATTAAATAAAATAAAACAATTATTTTACGGCATCATTACCTGGGTTTCTTTAACATTTCACAGTTTTCTTCTACAATAATTTTGTCAAATTTTGTATTTATTAGAACAATCACAGTATATATTTATTACACAACCAGAGCATTACAGTGGATAAAAACTGGGGAAAATTCCTAAAAGATGGGTTGTATTGATTTCCAAATTTCCAACGTCACATCATGTTTGGAGAAACCCTTCATAATTATCGTTCATTTCCTTACCGTGTTTTTTAAAAAATTAAAAGCATCAATTAGATTTAAATTAGGGAAACAAAAAAGTTTACAAATTCTGTAGTTATAATAATAATTAATGGATGAACAATTCTTATTTGGCTGATCCAAAACTAAACAATAGGTCATCTGGAATTTTGAAATTTTGATTTAAAAGGTTGACAAAGACCTAATATCTACATAGGTTTAACTTGAGATGTATTAACATACTTGAAAGTCTTAGTGGTCATTATTATTGAAACACAAAACTTAGTGGTTACCAATTTTATTTAAATTTGGCAGACACGCAGCCTTCAATATGTAAAGGCAAATTTGTTTGATGTTTTAATGTTTTATACATGTTTAAATACCATATGAATATTTTGGACTTCTCCCGTCCGGGCGCAAGGCGTTGAAAGATCGGAGGTCGGACCGAATCCGGCGGGTATCAACACCTTAAACTGTTGTTTCTTAGTTGGTTTGGCCAATGCGGCCTCATCATATCCCTGTAAAAAAGATGACCCAAGGGTCTTGTGGAAATGAAAATTGTTCTCTCGAGATGGTTTCGACATTACCAGGCTATCAGGTGAAGTCAGAGGAGAAAATATTTCGCTAACTAGGTTTTTAATAAAGAAAACCTCCGATGCGTCTATTTTTTGTTGTAAAAGACTTAACGGAGCGCCATTTAAATTACAACAAATAGGTTTATTGAACTTTTACAAACTATAAAATCAACTGTAATGTTAACATTTTTGTTCTTCAGTTGTTTTAAACCAAACAAAACAAAGTTGCTCAAATTAAAATTAATATTTGAATTTACTTTTTTTTTTATAGATTTTAACCTAAGTACTCTATTAAAATGATTATATTTAGTATTTGGGTACTTTTGTTTTTTTAATTATATCATTAATTGAAATTAAAAGCTGTTAAAAAAACATTCAAATTTGAAAAAGTTTAAAGATCAAAAAACATTATTTCATTTTTGTTTTGTGTCTTAAAAACTTTATGATAAAGACTAAAATCAAATTTATAAATTAAAATAATTTTATGTTACAATCCATTAAATTTTTAATGGGTTTCTAATGTCTGTTCCCTTGGGTTCCAAATTTCATGCATGAGTTTTTGTTTTCCTAACACCAGGACTACAAGTGAATGGGCACTAATTTTTAAAGTACGAGGTTTCATCTGGGCGTACAATTACAATCTTATTAGTCACCCTTCCCTGTGCAGCATTAATATTTCTCAACAACTTGTACAGCTCGAACTTCATTTAAGTTCTTTTTGTTATATTTTAAAACATCGTTGATATAAAGTCTCTAATTATAAAGGGCAAAGTGATCTACATTTTTTAATCTTGTATCCTATTTTGATCACAGTGCGTTGTCCAAATATAATATTTATTATTTAATGTTTTAATTTTAGCAGGAGAATTGTTTTTTATAAAAAAAACTACTTCATTTATGTTTATATTTTGGAAGTTATTAATTTTAGGGTAAAAAAATTTACATAAAATCGTTTAAATATTTTATTTATATTACATATCCTTGTTTATTAGTTATCCAATGGATGTCGATGGTTTTGGAAATTGTCTTGATAAATTAAAAAGAGGATATGGTGACATCAAGAAAAGTATTTGTTGTTTTTTGAATTTCCTTTCTTCGTTAAAGTTAGTTTTTTGACTTAATTTTCAAAAAAGTGTTTCCTTTTTTTATTTGACGTTTGTTTTTGTTTATGTGAAATTCGTATTTGAAAATCATAATTCTTTCCATCAATTTCAAAATTGATGTAATTTCGGGGTGGGAGCCTTTTTAAAACAAAGTTTCCAAAAAATTTAATCAGTGATATATTCATTTTACAAGAATATTTTGAAATTATTTCAATTATTGAAAGATCTTCTTAATTTTGTGATTTATGATTTATGTATTTCTGTTCACAAAAATAATTTATTAAAATATTGCAGTTCTTTAATTAATTGGTCAAAAAGTAAAAGAAAAGCAAATATAAATTTTAAAAACAACTTAAAGCATGTTGCTGGGAAACCACACGTTTTATGGATAAATAAAGCGTTGAGTATAAAATCTTTAACAGGACAAAAAGCGAAGTCACAACATTTAGGAACATACTGAAAGAACCAAAACATGGGGAGCATATGAAGCTGGTCAAAAAATCATGTCCAATAAATTCAAAAAAGTTTTTTAAACTATTGAAATAAGTGGTTTGAATTATTGCTTAAATTTAGTAAATTGAAAATATGAAAGGAATAATAATATGAACTTGAATATATTTTCTACTGTATTTTATAATTCTATTATAGTTATTATAATTTTATAAACCTATCTATGATTTTGAGTTGTTTAAACACGTTTATTAAGAAACTGTCTTAATTTTAATAATGGATAAATAAAGGTGTCGTTTAAAAATTTAGTTATCTTTTTTGTACTTATTTTTATGTTTAAAGTATGATTGGTATTTTAAAAATTTGAATTTATTTCATTGACACATCGGCTAGAATTTTATAATTGTTGCTATATAAAATTAAACAAAGATGCTTCAACTAAATAGGATAGCTAAATATTTTTTTAAATATATTTATCTTTATACCAGAATATTTTACTATATCGTAAAAAAGTTAAAAAGACAATAATGAGACGCCAAAAATATATAATAAATAAAGTTATCTAAAATTTAGCCTTTTATTCTGCCTCCGTACCAATGGTATAGGCGTGGCAAAACCGGAGGGTCGGGTTCAATCCTGGGGGGACTCAACTGTTTCAAATGTTTTTCCCATGATGTGGAACCAAATTGGCATTCCACAAAATTAGAATACTAAAATAATAATACTTTATAAAATATCGATATTATATTTTAAAAAGTTTCCACCATCAGCCTTTGTTAGTCCACTGATGGACATAGGCCTCCCCTAAACCACCCCTATCCATTAGGGGTTTGGACCATTCCCACCACCTGGTCCAATGCGGGTTGGTGGGTGGACCGACTTTTGCCCATCCAGCATGGATCCTCTTACTTTTCAGAAATTGGGTGATCGTCCCTTGTCCTTAACCAACTGGGAAACTACAAGAAAATTTGGGTCCCCGCAAATTCGGAACCCACGACCTCCGGTTTCTAAAGCACACGCCTTCCTTGGGTTACAGGCGAATAAAAAGGTAATAAAATTTAGATAATTTTATATTATTACGTATTTTATGGGCGTGAAATCTCATTACGTTTCTTTTCCTTTTTTTAAGATATAGTAAAATATTCTAGGTATAAAAAGTAAAATATGATAATTAAAAATATTTAGCTATCCCGGGTATTTAGTTAAGGATCTTTGTTTTAATTTATATTAGCAACTTCATAAAATTCCAGGAGCCCTCATTTAAGTCAAGAAAAAAATTAAAATTTTTAAAATAACCAATCATATTTTAAACATAAAAAATTATCATACCAAAAGATAACTAAATTTTTAAAATTTTGTTATTTATCCATTAATTAAAAATTATAACAGTTTCTTAATAAAACGTTTAAACAACTTCAAGAGTACATAGATAGAGTTTATAAATATTATAATAATCATATAGATAGAATTATAAAATTAAGAAATAATAATTATATTTCCTAAGAATATATTAATTTATTCTGGCTTTTATTTAATTTGACCAATAAATTTATTAAATAATTCAAACCACTTCATTTCAATAAATTTATAAAAAACTATTTTGAATTTATTGTGACATGATTTTTTCAGAAGCCAATTTCATAATTCATTCCCGCCATGTTTTGTGGTTGCCAACAGTATGTTACCCAAGAGTTTGTGCCACTTCGCTTTTTTGTCCCGTTAAAGCATTTTATCTAACGCATATTTTATCCAGTAAAAAGTGTCGGTTTCCCAACAACATGCTTTGAAGTTGTCTTTGAAACATTTATACGTTTTCCATTTACTGTTTTTCGACCTAATTAATTAAAGGAACTGCAGCATATTTGTAATACATAATGTATTTTTTGTGAACAGAAATACTTACAAATCATAAGATCATCATAAATTAAGAAGATCTTTCTAATTGAAATAATTTCAAAAAATATTCTATGAATCATGAATATATCACTGATTAAATTTTTACAGAAACTTTTTTTGGGAGGCGTCCCCTCTACCTCGAAAATGTTACATCGCCCTTTTAAAATTGATGGCACAGGTTATGATTTTTAGCAATAAAATTTTCCAAATAAACAAAAAACGAACGCTCCAAATAAAAAGGAAATACTTTTTGAAAATTAAGTCAAAAAACTAACCCTTGGAAAGGCTAATTTCCAAAACACACACAAATAATTTGTTTTGATACCAAAACTATCCTCCTTTTAATTTATCAAGGGATTTCACCAAAAAAACCATCTATATATCATTGGATAACCTTAAACAAGGATAATTGTAATATACATATAAAAATATTTAAAAGATTTTTATGTAATTATTAATATTTTTATCTAATAATTTAAAATTTTACCTAAAATATAAATATAAAAATGAAGTGTTTTTTAAAAAACAATTCTTCCTGTCTAAAATTAAAAACATTACAAAAAAATCATTATATTTGCTGGACAATCTGCACGTGATCAAATGTTGGAGGATATAAGATTAAAATGTATGTGTAGCATCGACATATGCTCCTTATAGCTTTGCAGAGACCTTATATTACACTGATGTTTTAAAATATCTTGCTTACGTAAACTTTAGGTATAGGCCTACTGAATATACAAGTACCTAGCAAATAATACACTGCAAACTAAAGCGAAATAATTTAACACAAAAGAAGCCTAATGAAGCTCTAAATAGCTGCATACAAAGTTGTTGCAGAAATATTAATGCTACACGAGGCGAAGGAAGCTGACTAATAAGATTAGCATAATTGTACGCCTCAGTATGAAACCTCGTAGCTTTAATTAATTAGTGCCCATTCACTTGTAGTGCCTGTTGTGTTAAGGAAAACTAAAAACTCCATGCATGGAACTTGGAACCAAGGGAACACGACATGTATGAAGCATACATTACTGAAAATTTAATGGATTGTAACATATGAATTTATTTGATTTTAGTATTTATCACTAAAGTTTTCTAATGACACAAAACAAAATGAGAATAATGTTTTATTGGATCTTTAAACTATTCAAATTTGAATGTTTCGCTTTAACAACTTTTAATTTCCATTAATGATATAGATTAAATTTACAAGAACCACAATTCTAAATATAATCATTTTAATAGTAGTACTTAGGTTTTCAAATCTATAAGTATAAAAGGAACGTAAATTCATATACTTAATTTTAAGTTTCGAGCACACTTTGTTTTGATTGGTTAGTAAAAAAAAGAACTGAAGAACAAAATGCTTAACATTACAGAACTAAGCATTTTATAGTTTGTAAAAAGCTTAAATATACACTCTATTTGTTGTGCAATTTTAGATGGCGCTGGCTTTAAAACAAAAAATAAAGCAGCATCGGAGGTTGTCTTATATATAAACCCAGTTAGTCTAAATATTTTCCTCCCTCTGACTTCACTCTGATAGCCTGGTAATGTCGAATAGCCATCATGGCTGGAGAGAGACACATTTTTTAAATTCCCACAAGACCCGTGGATCATCTTATTTTACAGGTAATCAGGTGATGAGGCCGCATTGGCCAAACCAACTAAGAAACAACAGTTTAGAGGTGTTGATGCCCCGCCGGATTCGAATACACGACCTCCGATCTCTTCAACGCAAGCTTGCGCCACTAGGCTACGGGAGTAAGTCCAAAAATATTCATATGGTATTTAAACTATGTATATTAAACATCAAACGTAAATGTGTGCCTTACATATTTAAGGGTGCGTGTCTGCCAGAATTTAAATAGAATTGGTAGACAACACTCAAGTTTCTGTGTTTACAATAATAATGACCACTAAGACATTCGAGTATAGTTAATACATCTCAAGCTATAAACGTCTATGTAGATATTAGGGTCAAATATTGTCTAACCTATAAATCAAAATTTCAACCCAGTTCCAGATGACCTATTAAGTTTAGTTTTGGCATACCGCCAAATAAGAATATGTTCTATGAAATGTTTGATACATTTGATAGAAGTACAGAAACTAATTCACAGAATTTGTAAACTTTTTATGTTTCCCGATAATTTAAATCTAATTGATGATTTTAATTTTTTTAAAACACGTGGTATACTTAAAATGAACAATAATTTAAGACAGCCGGTTTCTCAGTAAACATGATGTCGACGTTGGAAATTTGAGAAATCAAATATTATTTAGAAATTTGTATTTCAGTTTTTAACACACTGATACATGCTCTGTGTTGTGTGACATATAATATACATCACTGTCATTAGTTGTGTAATAAATACATATTTGACCAAATTATTGTAGTAGTAACAACTGTGAAAATGTTAAAGAAACCACAGGTAATGATGCCTTAGAAATAATTGTTGTTTTTATTTAATTGATTATTTAAAATAAGCTTACTTACTTACTAGATACAATTTACGCCTGAACTTACTGATGTTTTATGGTAGTAGGCTAGTAGTAGAAATATATTAAAATGTTCATATACGTTCGTTAAGGTTGGTACGGATTTTATCATAAATAGCAGTAAGATAATGTTTATGATAAAGATAACCAATTCCATCTGTAATCTATCCATTTTCTGCGTTAAAAGTTTTTAAAATTTTTAATCAGCTCTTGCCAATTACACAATAGCAAATTTATATGAAACAAAATTTTCAGCAGCTGACTTTATGCGCATTATTTTGTCCTGTTATACATAGCTTTCCATTATGTTTTTGAAGTAACTGTACGAGTATTGTGCCACTTCGCTTTTTGTCCTGTTGAAATTTTATACACGAAGCTTTATATGCCTATAGTAAAACGTGCCACTGTAACAGTAGCAAAGCAACTATTTGTTATTCTATTAGTATGATTGGTATTTTAAAAATATGAATTTATTTCATTGACTTAAGCATGAGCGGCTACTGAATTTTATAAATTGTTGCTATATATAAATTAAACATAGATGCTACAACTAAATACGGGATAGCTACATTTTTTTATAATATCATATTTTATCTTTATACCTAAAATATTTTACTATATTGTAAAAAAAAGTTAAAAAAGACAACGTAATGAGATCAAGCCCATAAAATACGATAATAATATAAAGTTATCTAAATTTTAGCCTTTTATTCTGCCTCCGTAGCCTAATGGTATAGGCGTGTGCTTTAGAAACCGGAGGTCGTGGGTTCGAATCCTGCGGGACTCAACAAATTTTCATGTAGTTTCCCAGTTGGTTAGGACAATTTGGGCCGATCGCCCAATTATCTGAAAAGTAAGAGGATCCATGCGTCGGATGGGCATGTAAAAGTCGGTCCACCCACCAACCCGCATTGGACCAGCGTGGTGGATATGGTCCAAACCCCTAATGGATAGGGTGTATTAGGGGAGCCTATGTCCAGCAGTGGACTAACAAAGGCTGATGATGTGAAACTTTTTAAAATATAATATCGATATTTTATAAAGTATTATTATTTTAGTTATTCATAATTTATGTGTGAATGTTTCCACTTTGTTCACACACCATGTGTGAACCAAATTGGAAACATTCACACGTAAATTATGATTAACTTTCACCGTATTTTTTTGGCTTCAACTTTGACATTGAATAGTAAATTTTTTTCAAATATTTTATATTATAAAAAAAACCGATGAATATATACAAATTTAAAAAGTCAATCAGAACAAAATTATTAAATAGATATAAATTTAAATTAATATTTATTATAAATTAGAGTATTTAATAAACATCGTCTTAAATTATAAAGGTAAAAGTAAGATTTATAATTCACCAATATAAGAGATAGAATCGTCATAAACAAAAACTTTTATAGCCTTAATAAAATAAAACGTTCTAATTTATCTATTGCCGCCAAATGCAAATCAACACGACACGTTCCTTAGACCTGTCAAGAAAACATAAACATAAGATATTCTGCTTCTTTGTTCGTATGGAGTCTTTATATAGAGTGTAAATACTTTGGAAATTATAACAATTCTTAATTATTTCTTTTATTTACGCGATTATTATACATATCAAATCCACTAATTTACGGATTTTTCGCGTTTCTTAAATATATTTATTCCCGACGTTTCGGATTCTTTTCAGCATCCATGATCACGAGCAGACTAAGTTGGTATATGTCTGTATCTCTATGTTTTCGAATAACCGTCAGTTTTTATTAAAAAAATTGACATATCTTTTGATTTCCTAATTTTTAATTTCTTAATTTTTTTCTTAATAATTCTTATCAAATTCCAATTAAAATTCATCATCATCATCATCATTAGCCTGTCAATCCACTGCTTGACATAGGCCTCCCCTAATGCACGCCACTGTTTTCGATCTTCGACTAATCTTATCCAGCCCACATATCTTAATTGAATAAAAAGTATTATGCTCGCTTATTGATTGTCAACGACGCTTTGACCGGTTCAGAAAATGATACAATTGTCTTAAGAAAAACCGGCGAAAAAAGTATTTTTTGTGTTTTTTATTTATATCATGATTTAAATAATCAAATATATATTTATATTGGTAACGCACAGTTATAAGATACGTATTTTAAATTAAAAAAAAGCCGGCAGCGAGTATTCCATTACTAGCTTGTGTTATCATTTACAAATCATTTTTTTTATAAACCTTTGACACATTCCTCTACAACTTTTTAAAATTTATAAATAGTTAAGTTCAAAACGATTACTGGGTTTTCTTGTAAAAACGTATACATTATCCATTAAAAAATACTTATTCTTCGCAGTTTATTTGCTAAAAGAATCTAATTAAGTTTTTCATCATGTTGTTATTTCTTTAGTCGTTACATATTTTTAAATAATTTTAAAGTTGCATTCGTTACGAGTAAAATAGTTATAAAAAGTAAATTAGTTTAAAAAATTTAAGTTAAGCTGCAATTGACACTCTTAATAAATTCACGTCAGTGGCAACAACTTTTATAAATTATTGACAGTAACTTGATTATATTTCACTCTTTGGAAAACCTGGGTAATAAATTAATAAGTTCAAAACTAGAAATAACTATTTATGTCATTAAATTAATAATATATAAAATATTTATTATTCGTATTCTATAGTTAGATTTGTAAAACTATTCAAAGAGTTCTCTTCCGCGTTTTCAACGTCCTAAATATACAATACCGGTGGTAGGTCCCTGTTTAGGAGACCGTCTGGATGAGTACCACCACGGTGCCTATTTCTGCGAAGCAGTGGTGTGAAAACACTGCTGCGTTCCGGTTTGAAGGGCACCGTGCCAGCCTGTTACTGGGTAAACAAGACTTAACACCTAGTCTCACGGTAGGCAGCGCGTCGGCGATACCACTGGTATTGTCGCGTCTATGGGTGTCGGTGACCGCTTCCATCAGGTGGCCCGACTGCTCGTCTGCCTGCGTATGCCATAAAAATAAAAAAACAATAAACACTCAGAAGATTAAAGTATTACTGTTGATAAGTTCTAGTATCTAATTAGGTTTTGGTTCACACGACTTTGTACCTAAAATCAATCAAATGTTAGGGGAAATAATATGTCTTCCTAAATCATTTTTCTGATCTTTATTTGGTACACAAGTGACATGAAAAGCTATAATATCGGCTATAAGAATATATTTTTCTTAATTCCTTTGTTAGTTCCTAAGTAAAAACTAGACAAACTACTTTATGTTTCAGTGGCATAATTTCTGAATGAAGTACAAATATCGTACTCATTTAACCATTAAAAGATTAGAAGCGGTGATATTACAAAATAATTCAGTCTTGCATATATCTTGAGTAATGAACACATTCAAATTGAACTTAAATTATAAACGGAGACATTACAGTCATATATTCACATACGATGTAGTTGGCCTAAGCCTATTACTAATACTTCAACTGACAGAAGCCGTAAATTATTACGTCCGTGGGGACGCCTAGCAGCTGTTGATAATTTGTTGATCGTAGATCACATGCAAATATTCCACAGTCCTGCTAATAAATGTTATGCTTATTACCCTCTATTTATAACGTACGCTATTAACGTTCAGAGCGTTGTGTGTGGGTGGTGAAAATAATTTTGCAAAGATGAACATTAATTACACAGGTTTAGAGGGTTTTATTTTGTTCAATGACTATACAAAATTAAAAATAAAATTACCAGACGTTTCAATCTATGGTAGCAAATAAGCCAGCAACAGAATGTATTAAAGATTATGACATTGACACTGTAATATTGTTCATATTAATTTATGGCGTGAAATATTAACGCCTTCGAGATCTAGCCGTATTGGACCTTGCTTCATAAACCGAATATCGTGGGTTCGATTCTCGCGGGGTAAACAACTTTGTGTTATCGTTGTTTTTTAGTTGATATGGACAATTTGGGCCGATCATCCAATTTTCAAAAAATCAAGATGATCCATGTGTCGGATAGTCATGTAAGAAATCGGTCGACCCACGCATTGGACTAGCGTGGTGGGATACGGTCTAAAAACACCGTAATAGAGACGGCGTGCATAAGGGGAGGCCAGCAGTGGTAGTCCACTGCATCTCGTCGTCGCATATCGTCTAATCATCATGATTAATATATAAATAATAATTATCATAATTAGAATTTCAATAATTATTTGTTATGTTGTGGTTTCTTTGACGGAAATGTAAAGTTGATTGATTTAACATCTACACAAAATATGTACTATAAATTTTCTAGCTGGAAATGAAACACTCGTCGGTACATGTTACTAGAGTAATAAATTGTCAATCGCAATAACCTACTTTTTATGTGTATACTGTTTGAAATTGTGAATAAAAGTGATAAGATTTAATATGTTCATGGGATAATAGCCTTAACGTTCAAATTTAATTAAAAGTGTCAATATCTCTAGAATAGGTAATGATTGCTTAAATCGTTTGTTAAATATAAGACAATATTTCAAATTCCCATTAGGCTGAATGAAAACTAATGAAAAAAAATGTAAATTCAATCACGAATATTCCTTCAATGATTTGAATTTCAGTCGATCCGTCATCGTGATATGAAGTTATGATCAATAAGCCCTTGGTACAATAATGACAGTTTTAACGCCGTCAAATCAAAATGAAATGAGTCTTTTACAAATTAAGAGCAAGAGTCGCCTTAACAGTCACATAAATTATATTGATAGCGACTGGCAACAACCAGGAAAGTCGTTAAATGAGAAAGTATAGATCATGTGCTAATAAACGGAGGGATGTTAACACTGATGATAAATAATTATGTTTTTTCCAGAGCGCCATAACTGAAAATTTGCTGTCTATAAAATCACCTTAAAACCTAATACAAAAAATATTAATCTTATTTTTAATACAGCGCCGGTACGATATATATATAATAAAGTTTTAAAATATGTAAAAGAAAGAAATTCATTTTAATCATTATACATGTTAAGAACTGCACTAATACCAGCTTCATTGTTATTAGTTTAAAATAAATGTGTTTTAACATATACAATATTATTTGAATTTCAGTAAATGTGTAATTTACTCAATTATATAATAAAACTAGTGTCCGACCGAAGTTTCGGTTTTGGTTTCGGCCGAGTGTCGGCCGAAAATCAAGTTTCGGCCGCAGTTTCGGTTTCGAAACCTTTGCCGAAACCGAAACTGGTTTCAAAGTTGTCATGTTATCAAAATTAAACGATTTTAAATTTGAATGGAAATTGTAGCGAAAGTAAGTGCTAAAATCGAGTGGCAAGCTTAGTTCTGACAACCATTCCAAGTTACCTAAAAGAAATTGATGGTTTTTTTATAACAAGGAGAGGAGATCAAAAAGTAATGAGAACAACTCCTTACTACACATATACTCCTTGGTAACAAAAATAAATAAACACTGGAAGGCATAGCTCAAATATTTGTTATTTTATTAATAAATATCTTCGATTCTCTTTACTGTCTTTGCTGAATGTAGTAATTTTTTTGCGTTCTGTTATAAAAAAATCTCTGTTTAAATAAATTAACGACGCATGAGATTCAATGCGATTTGGAGGCCACGTTAGAGGAGTCTGCTCGGCCATATTTCATTGTGACGAGGTGAGGGAGCTTTACAATTTAGAGTAAGAAGAACGAGCACGGAAGACGAATATCGTTGAAGCTGTCTATTGACCTCTGTCTTCCAAGAAAATGCTGGCAAATTCGGAAATAAGAGTTTTGTGCGACTGGAGAATTACCATCTGATACCTAATGCGAGAAAAGGGCATTTTAAAAACGTTTAGCTATTACCTGTAAATAGATTCTAAAAAGTTATAAAGAAACGTTTGTGTTTTAAAGGATATTATAGCTGTAATGACTACTTGATAGATAACACACCCTCGTATTGAACTGTTCGCATCAGGTTATATCAAACTTGTAAAATTTGATGTTGTATGTAAATAATATTGAAAAAAAATAAAAAAGTCCCGCTGAGTTTCCTACGCCGGTACCTCTCAGGTTAGTTGATAGTTTTTTTGACAATTTATAAGAAGATTCTAAAAAAATTTTGTCTCGTTTCCCTCTCGTGTCTCGTTTTGTAACAGTGGATGAAACAAAAACAAAACAATAACAACCAATTAGGAGACAAAACAGAGATCTTCGCAATGAAAACGACCATTCTCACCGACCCCGAAAAATTATCATCACGAAGCATAGGCTGGCAAGGTTATGGCTATGTTATGTTTTGGGAGTCAGAAGTGATATTGTTGATTGATAACCTGGAGCGTGGAACCACTACTGCAGCTTTAAATTTTAAGTTGAGAATGCCGTCAACGATAAAAAAATAAACATCGTAAGCATGTACTATTTCTTTCGTTTCGTACTGATATCGCACCCACACAAAGGTTTGCAGTAGCGACAGCTACCATTCAGCAAACTGGCCTTTAATTGATTGAGCTTCCCCATATTCACCAAGTCTGGCACCTAGCTGTTTTTCATCTTGTGGTAGGCCCCCTGTTATCAGGAGACCGTCTGGGGTTGGTACCACCGCTGTGCCTATTTCTGCCGAAAATCCGTAGTGTGAAACCACTACTGTATTCTGGCTTGAAGGGCACCGTATCTGATTTACTGAGTAAACGAGACATACATCCTATCTCTCATGGTAAGCAGCGCGTTGGTGATACCACTAGTCTAGTCCATGAGTGTCGGTGACCGCTTTCCATCAGGTGGCCCGACTGCTCGTCTGCCTGCGTAGTCAATAAAAAAGAATTAACGCTGGAGTTTGTGTGTAAGGGGAATATGCGGAAAAACGAATAATTATATCTTCAATCCTCATTATATCCTATCTCTTTTTCACTACTTTTTGATCCTGTCTAGGAACTACAAATAAAAACATTGTAATTACTATTAGTAAAAATCTTAAAATACCAATACAGTCATTGACACAACAGTAACAATTAGTAATTTGTTTTCTTTTCCATTGAGAATTTAATTTAAAAAATAATTGGTTCAATTTAAATATTTTCTTACATAAATAACTACATATTTGTTACATATTACCAACTGGAAAAAATCATTACCAGAAACTTAATTTACAGTGTCTTCATTTTATGTCTTAGTTGTACAATAATGTGTAAAAGCATCAAATTTCAGTATTTTAAGAGTTTTGATACTTGACTAAATGAGTTTCGGTTTCGGCCGAAACTGACCCCACGGCCGAACTTTCGGTTTTGGTTTCGGCCGGAAAACCAGTTTCGGTCGGACTCTAATTAAAACATATTTAACTGAGAATAGCTAATAATCATAAAATATAGTATTGGACAAAAAAATACAGTATTGTAGGCTTCAATTCTTGTGTTGTAGATACGTAATATAAGTGATATAGGAAAAAAAACGAACTAAAAAGAAACATAAAATTATGATTTCGGCAGTAAAATACACAACGAATCACTTGTAGATGTACATTTATAAAGGAACATCAAGAAATACGAAGACATCCATTTACGTTGGGTATTAGCGGTCTCAGTTAACGGCTTACGGTACTTCAGAATAATTTGCTCACAATTCGTATTGCCTTGCAATCCGAAACGTAGCTCAACGAGATTTACTCAAATTCGGTAATTGCAAACCTTCTATACCAACGCGTATAATTAACATAATAAATTTACTCGTAAAATTATTGTGGTTTCATTTTGTAAATCGGCTACATGAAAATTTGTATTTCAGGATGTTAATTGCCCATTAGCAGAATTATTTGGTATGCGAGACATAACATCATATATCTAACGGTGGTGACCGGATGTGTGCTGTCTTACGCTGTTTTTATTATGGGCAAGGCAGGTTTCACTTACCACCAGGTAAACGCTCGTCTAATTGTATTAACCGATAAAAAAGACAACTGCCTTTTCTTATATCGTACGCTTTATTCCTTGTCTTATTCTTTTGAATCACTATGAAGTTACCTAATACCGTAACACATTTGCAATAGTTTAACCCAGACTGATACTCAGATATCTGTATCTTGTAAAGGAACTGTATCGAAGTAATAAATTTGACGCTACTTGAGCGTCAGTCAGTATAATAAACATCCTGTAAAAATACTAAACTTATGTCTTTCACATTATCGCTATATTACACTTTTTCTAAAATTTAATAAATGTTATAATAAAAAAGTATTTTTTAATCTGTTATCTTTTAACATAAAGAGCACAACTAGTTGTGTTTATTTGATCCAAATGTTAGATAGAGCATGTCAAAGTAAACAAACCCTAAACGTAAACAAGCACACGAATGGATCCAAACAAACAAATTACGTCGCTTCCGACATTCCGTACTCCCTTTCTGAGAAAACGGTGCTTTACCATAATATTCCTTTTATAAATCTTTAACGTTAAACCCATGAAATGAGTTTGTTACGTGACCTTTATTAGGCAATTAAGTAGAGTGATTGCTATTGGTGGAAATTTATTAAAATGTTTAAATTATCCTCACCGACTCTATGCCATTGTTTGTAATTTCATTAAGGGTATCATGTAAAACGGTAATTTCCTTAAATAATTGCTTCCATAGACTTCGTTTGCCTTTATTAAAGGCCATAGATTTCGCGGGTCGCTCGGGTGAAATTACATGAACATTATCCTTAAATTATGGCTGCTAATATGTCGGTGAGCAGCCCCCGTAGTCAAAATACGGATCTGACAGTTGGTTTAAATGGTTCAGTTCTTTTTATGTCTTTTTATTCATAATATACAAGCTGAAAATGAGTTTTGATGTTATTAAGCAAACATATGGCGACGATTATAGTATATAAACCTATTAGACTAAAAACAATTTTAGAAGTAAATTTCTCAACAAACAATTAAAGTTTTAAACGTCTCAACAAAACACCAATCAAGCAATATTTTGAATTTGTGTTTTAAATAATAAATGTATTGAGCAGCATAGCAAGCCCTTTGGATAGCGGAAGCCCTAATATGCGTGGCTTTTAAAAAATGCAGGGTATTAGAAAAATGTAGCTCATGGCCTATAAAAATTGTTTGTTACGTTTACTAGTAGGTACCACGGGGGTACAGCTCAGACAGCGGCCAGTAATATCTGCCGAATAGCCGTATAGTATAAATAAACGTGTGCCGATTTGAAGGGCAACGTAGCCAGCGTATTTAATTGGTTAACGAGATGAAACATTCTACATCACATTGTAGGCAGCGCGCTGATAATACCCCTGATGACCACTTTCGGTCAGGTGGCTCGACTGCACGTCTGCCTTCGTAGGGCATAAAGAAAATATTGGCACCGCGATGATACTTAAATAGACAGTTCCTTACAAAAAGGCACCATAGATAACAAAGGCATTTTAATCACAATACTGGCATAGTATGCGTAATAAATCATAGTAAATTATTGAGTTGACATTCATAAAATTCCTTATAATAGTATAACAGTTTTATGATATATTTATTACTAGTGTCGTACATATTAGAAAAAGCATACTATTTGAATTGTGTGCTCATTAGGCGTAACGTCTTTCGAGGATGATAGAATAATAAATATTCGTACTGTTCCAGATTTCACGGTGTCGGTGCTGAAAATAACAGATCTATTTAAATGAACCGGTCGCTAGATGTATATTACACAGAAATGTCGTAAGTTCAATGCTACGACTAAGAAATAATAATCAATTAGGTATTGTTTTTAGGCTTTCTAACTTATTAAAGTTAATCATCACACGAAGACACATTTAAATGTTTTTTTTTAGGAATTAAAGTCTGCACTAACAGCTTTTTACATGGCTATCCAAGCGCATGGATTACCTTACTTTTAAAGCAATTGGTAGATCACACATATTGCCGGAAAACAGAGATAACAAAAAATATTTTACTGCATTAATACTCACGACCTGCAGCTTGTAGGTTTTTTGACGAAAGACAAAAAGAAAAGAAGGACCCTATTGAAATAGATAAATACATTTTTAAAAGACTGCCATTTTATTACACCCACATAATTTAAAACGCTGAAACTAATTATGTAGGACCAAACTTCGCGTTACTATTTCGGGTCCGTTTCAAATAAAACTCAGTGACTTGCAGACTATTGAGGAGAACAGCAATTAAAAGCCATGAACAAAGCAAGTATGACCATCGTACTAAGTTAGTTTAGTTCGAAGCTGTACAAGAACCACAGATCATCTAGTATCACTGTTACACGTGAATTTATATGCAATCTTTGTCCTTTTGAACTTTCATCGCTATATTAAGATTTAGCAGTTGTGTGAGCACGTCCTTTAAAAAAACAATCTTTTAGTTTTTTCTTAATTAAAAAGTAGCTTAAGTTACTCGCAATTACATCAGCTATCTTTCATTGAAAGTCCTCTCGCAATCAGATCAGCCATATTAGAGATAAACCATAACAATTATCTTGTTATATATATCGTCTTATCATCACAATGTAATAATTTAACATTTTTTTGATGTAACACAGACATTCCAATTTTTTTGATATATGTAATTGACCGTAGATGTTTAAAAACTGAAAATAGACAGATAAAGCGGGATGGTACAAGCACTAAAGAGTAATTTTATGCATAATACGTACTTCTTTTTTGATCGCGTAATATCTTTAGAATTTTATAAAGAAATATCAATCTGATTAATCAATGACATACATATTTAATACTTTCTTAAAAATTAATTAATATATTTATGAAAAAGTATATATTGATAAAAAGTTCGTATACACTTCCAAAATAAAATCTATATGATTGAACTACTATCAATTTAGTTCCAATACTGCGAGTTGGCGGGAAAAGTAAAGGAAAGCTCTCGTAAATAGGGAAAAGGGAGAATCGGGATAAAGGTTACAATATATCAATACGAATCTTTGTTATTCGCGCTGACGTCATAAATCAATACGAATGAGATTTCGCAAGCCGTCATAAATATTAACAGCTCAGGATTATTTCCACGATGATTGCCGTAATCCACTCAGTTAGGATCGATGAATGAAAATCTTATTATCGTTGACCAAAGGTAAGTAATGTCTTTACGAATCACGTCTCGCTTATTCACACCTGCTAAGACGAGGTCATACGTGTTATTTTTATCATATTATGATAGTTATTGTGACCTTTATTTTCTTCAATCTGTTTGCGTCAAGGCTTGGGGTAAAAGAAAAAAGGAAACATTTTGTAGAAAACGTTTTTAAGTAGTGAGTTAGTTTTAAAAAAAATATAACAAATGGCAAAGTCAATAATTTCGCATCAGGTGCGTTTTAGTTATTTTCTAAAGGCACGTTATCATAGTTCTTAGAATCTTTGGTACATACCTAAATTTACATGCAAGCTACACTTATACACTAAAAGTGACTATCTGCTAAGCTTGCTTTTCTTCTCTCCGTAAAAATGTTGGTTCTAATTTCGTAATAGTTCTAAACACTATTTTAAATGCATTTTACTCAAAATTTGTATTCTAAATCGTTGTTTACGTGCAATTATATTTCTAAAGCATTGCAGAGAACCTCAGTTAAAATTAAAGCAGTGGCACAAAATACTCTATATTGTTATAAGTCTCAGTTTGAATTGTCGATGTTATGAGAGTATTTTTCTGTTTGTTTCAACGATATTTAATTATTAAACTTTTAATAAATAAACGGGCATCCAAAATCCGTGTTCGTAAATTGGGCTTTTTTTGTTTTCATTTATTACAAGATGAAATTTAGTTGAACAAGAAACTAGATTATTCACATCTATTATATAAAAACCTTTAAGTTTTCCGATGCACTTTCTATAAATGTTTTTTTTTTATAAATAAATAGACAAAGGTCTAAATTATTGTTAATAAAATCTTATCAGATGTATTCCATTGCAATGTTTTTTCTTGACATATTTTTTTACTTTATCTACGAGATAAACTAAAAAAAAAAAATTAATTGAATGTTCCTTCTTCAAGCTGAGAATATTCATGTAATAAAGTTGATTTAAAGCAGATTTTTGCTTACATAAATACACATAAAACATTTATTTAACATTATTTTCTATTCAATTCAAACATAAAATAAAACTAAATGTTATGAAATAAAAAACATTTGTATCTATCGGACACAAGCTTTATGTCGTTTGAAATTGAAAGATTTAGGCAAATGGTGCATTTGCTTTAACGGTTAACCATAGCATTGGTCTAAAATAAACATTTTACGGGAAACAAACCATTTACGCCATGATCATATTCAGTTCAATATTGTGCAGTTGCAAACAGTATCAGATTTTTATAAGTATTTCTCTCTATAAACATGTTATAAATAAGTTGAAATGACATTTGTATCATATTACGCACACGATTCGGAGTCAGTTTTTTAAACTATAACAAAGCCGTATTTAAGCAGGTGTCATGTAAAAGTCTGTATCCATAAAAGTTACTGATTTTCATATAAGATATGATTGTTTTATTTTCTCCAGTTTATAATCATACTCGTTTCGCTGTGATGATAATAATTGTAGCGTAATAACCAAAAATGCGCTCGACGCCCAAAAGTCATGTGACGTTTCCCATTTATTACCTCATAAATACATCCAATACGCTGTCTTTCAAATAGACACACAGAAATATCACTGTAATCATCAAACTTTAGAAATTAATAAAAAAATAAGTTATTTTTCTATTTTTAATAGTTTTATCTTAATATTTAATAGAGCAAAATTATGTAGACACACTAAGATGATATTACTGTAGCACTGTTCAGAAAACTGACATAATAAAGCATAATTGAAACTAGCCTTACAATAGACACGTCCCGTGGGAAATTTATCTTTTCAGTCTTGCATAACATCTATTAAGACGGGAATGGTAAAGGGAAGTGAAACTAGGTAAAATCGTCAGTTTAATATTATTTAAGTTCATGTTATTTTGTTTAAGTTTATATTTTTTTATGTTTTAATGCCAGTAAGACATAAGCAACGTGATATTTATTGCTAATGTCAATTGTAAAGATGCAACATCACCTATATAAGTTAAGTTAATTAATAAATATCTTATGTGTGTGTAATTTGGTACTTGCACTTTGGGGAAGGATGAACTGAAATTTTTAGGGTCAGGCCTGTTGACCTTAATGTGGTGTCTTATACATTATGAGAAATAAATATTAAAACGATTTCATGTAAATACAAAAAGCTTTTTTACCTTTTCAAATTTTAAATACTTATTTGTTTTCATACTAATTCCAGAACACTATACAGTAGGAGAGGGAATTTTTAAATTGAGCATGAAATGAGAAAATTCTGAGAAAAATTTGCACTTTCTCGCCAGTTGGGACGACGGTAAAAAGGTTACTGCTAAGCAAATTGCACTTACTACTGTGGTATACCCATTTGGAATTCTTGCAAAAAGCGGGATGGAATGTTTATTTAAAATTGCCGCACGCATATTTTATTTATTAAAAACGCATCAGTGATGTCGTATGTGCGTCCAAAACCTATACATAAATTATTATATATTATACTATAGAAATTTCCTAAACAATTTTATCGTAAAATCGTTTGACATGCACGTAAAAGCAAAATGTTTCAAAACGAAAAAAAGTAATAAAAGTGTACACAGAACGTATTCAAACAAGAACAGCTTAAAGATTAAAACAGGCCCGTAGGGTTTTTGCAACTTTGATTAAAACAGGTGTGCAATGTGTTGTTAGAGCTAAGCGTTTGTTGCCTGAATAAAAGGTTATTACCGGCCTAGCGGTTTTCTACATCAGAATTCATTTTTCATTTTCGGTATTATCGTTCCATGCTCTGCTTTTAGCTTTAGAGTTTTAGGTATTTTACAAATGCATGTAATATTGCAAGTGGCTTTTGTATTAGCAGCTATTATAGGTAAGTCCGTTTGAAAAAAAATCAGTGACTATTTTTTTGTTAAAGAATGAATTTTAATCTTTGATCATAGATTCATCATCATCATCATCATCAGCCTTGGATAGTCCACTGCTGGACATAGGTCTCCCCTAATACACCCCTATCCATTAGGGGGTTTTGGACCGTATCCCACCACGCTGGTTCAAGGCGGGTTGGTGGGTGGACCGCCTTTTTACATGCCCATGCGACGCATGGATCATCTTACTTTTCAGACAGTTGGGTGATCGGCCCAAACTGTCCTAACCAACTAGGAAACAACAACGAAAATTTGTTGAGCCCCCGCAGGATTCGAACCCAAGACCTCCGGTTTCTAAAGCAAACGCCAATACCACTAGGCTACGGAGGCTAATTATTTTTAACCCTTGGTAATTGACAGACTTTTATTAATAATGATAAGGTCCTTCAAGCATTAATTTCTCCTACAACAGACGATCTGCTTTAATATTACATATCTGTGGAGGAAATATCATAGTGCAGTAAATAAAAGGTAAGTGCACCCACACTAACTCTTTAATTACTCTCATAGTCTGAAAGGAAGATTGACAGACATGAACGATGAGAAATCAAGTACAGGGCCGACGTTTTACCTGCTTATCCGATGAGAAAGATCACCTTACTTTACAGGAATTTGAGTGATCGGTCCCCATTGCCGAAACTAACTAGAAATCAACTTAGAAATGTAGCCTGCAGAATCGAACCTACGACCGACGTTTCTAACGCTTGAGCCCATAAAATTAGGCTACAGAAGCAGCCTAAATTTTATCTTTATATTGTACGAATTTATAGACCAATTAGATCAAAAACTATTCAGCCGTTTGAAAAAAATGGTTTTGCTATCATTCTTTGTTATCCTTATCGCACTTCATTTTATTAAAATGTATAAATTGATTTACAGGCTACAATAATAAATCTTTTATAATAATAATATCGTTTTAAATAACAATTATAAAATGGTTCAAAAGTTTTTTTATAAGTTGGTTTACGCTCAGTCATCAACGCTTGCTCAGTTACATCTTGGTTACTATTTATTAATAACGTTAAATATAATAAGATGCGGTTACCTAGATTTAAGCCTTTTTTTTAATTTTTGTATCATTTCAATATTTCTCTACTTCATTGCCCTATTCACCGTTTTGACATCATGCACTCCTCATTTTTTGTCCAATCTGTCCTCCTGTGGAATGCCCTGCCTCTCGAAATCAAGATGGCAGAGAGTATTGGGACCTATAAGCGAAAAGTAAAAAGCACCTGCTTCGCGAAATATCACCCGATAAATGAAATCGTCAGGTATACTTATTATTATATATGTATTTATTTATGTATGTATGTAATATGTATAAGTACATTTATATATATCTGTATACATATATTCATATATAATTATTATATATAATTTTCTGGCAGTCAACCTTAGGGTGATGCAGAGATAAAAAGTAGGGAGGTGCAAAAATATTTATAAATACAACAAATACGATATATATATATATATATATAATGTTATTACATGTTAGCATTTAAAGATTAAAATATTTAATATATATATATATATATCTGAAAATAGCAGCATAATATCTGTAAATATATCTGAGCGAATAGATATATATATTATATAGTTACTTCTTGAATCTAAATGCACGTGTAGCATTTTATATATTTATTTATAGTTATATATTCTATAATAAATGATTTCAATTTACAATATTAATCATTTTGCACCTCCCACTTTTATTTCTGCTACAAGGTTGACTGGCAGAAAATGCCATTGGCATTTGTACATTTCGTGCAAAGAGATTAAATAAATAAATATTTAACAATATAAGTAAATATCTAAATTTGTAAAACTACAATAGTTTTGCTTTAAATACCATCCACATGTACAACTTTTTTGATTTTTGTCGTACAATATAGACTAACTATTTAATAACTATGTAATAATGTATGCTTTGTAAATATTAAAACTAAGTAAATGCTTGCTATTTTAAAGGAAAACACCCAATTAATTGCCTTTACGGATTTTCTATTAACTTTAATCAAAATTGCAATAACGCCTCGTCTAATTTCTTACTCGGTTGCAAGTTTCATAAGTTAGTCTTCTTTAACAGATTGTGACAAACAACAAAACTTTCATTCCTTGTGGCATGTAGAAGAGAATCTTTTAATATGCGTATAATTTTTTTTAATGAAAATGTTTTATGACTTTCAACTTGCAATCATTATATTTACGTATTTCTACAAATAGTACAATTCACGTTTGATTTGAAATTTTCTTGCACATGTGTTTAAAACAGTCTTCGGAAAATTTTAAAGACGAATTTAACTAGCACGAAGTTTAGATGGAGATGGAAATACGTTCAAGTATATTATTAGCTTTTAAATTTGGTGCTTGAGGTGTAAATAATAAAGTAACGAAAATTTTGGACACTATTCTTAATACTACAAGCTACTCAATACTGTTAACAAAATAGACAATAATAATAAACTGCATGTTTTTTTTTCGTCTAGTCGTTTTACCAGGTTTTCGAGTCGAATATGTTTTTATGAAAATAGACGGAAATATCACCTCTACATCTTAAATGGTAAAATACATTTTACCTATATCTTATCTTATACATAAGATGAATGGATTAGTTATCAGTAAATTTACTATGAGGTTCTAATTATAAGGCTCTTATATTCTTTTTATCTACTGTCAACGATGACTTGGACCGCCTTGACAACTTGGACTAACTGACAAAAATGACAAATAATTATGCACTAATCCAGTCAAAAAGAAATAAATCTTTTAAACCTGTAGTAGATATTTGATTGATTTCTTTTATTTGTATTACAAAAATAAAGACTTATTATTTGCTGTGAGTTAAGTAGTTCCAGTACTAGTACTAGTACTAAAAGTCACAAATTATGCGTTATTCATGATTAAACTATATGGCGTTTGTCAGTGACTTTAAAACCTTTATTTTTATTACACATACTAAAACTTAACCTTGCACTCTAAAATATTTTGTTATATAACGAAGTTAATGGAGTAAGTAAGTTCATTAATTTCTTGTCATAAACATTATGAACGCGGCACACGATGCTTCAGCTTATCAACCTTTACCGGGAATCAACAACGGTGATTGAATATTAATACGGAAATGAATGCGCAATCAAGCTTCAAGTGAAAATCTGTCGCAATACAAGCGCTGAAATCAAATCAGCCGGTGCCATCTCCCCTCGAGATACAGATTTGAGTGTATAAATACCAATCCAATCTCGGCTATAATGTTTTTAGTTACTTTTAAAGAAATTCAGGTACTTTATACTGGGAATTTTACTCGTAACTTGAGATAAGTTGAGCCAAACTACTGATGACTTTAACGCAATAACTTGTATTAAGTAAGAAACAATATTTAATTTTAGTATACAAGAATCTTTGTTTTGAATAAAAGATATGATACCTTTTTGTTTATTCATTTGAAAAGGTACAGAGCTCTTATAACTGAAACGTAAACACTCCGCCGTTTTAACTCCATATTGTAATTAGGTAAAAAGAAACAGATAAATATGAAATCTTATAACGTTTGTGGTATTTTTCCTAAATGAGAATATACAATACAATTACTGTAATATGCAATGTATCTTTTTAATTCTATGCTAAATGATAAATTATCTTGTTTGTTTTGTTTTAGTAATAACATAATATTGTTTTTGGGAAACTTGTCAATAGAGTTGAGCATTAAATTTAATGAACCTAATTATATCGTTCCCGGCGCGAGTTCAAATTCCCAGGTGTAATTTAATGTTATTTGGTAATTTTTACTAATTTCATATGTAATTATAAATATTGTTTATTACGAATACTGTTTTTCTGATAATCATCATCATCAGCCTGTGATAGCCCACTGCTGGACATAGGCCTCTCCTAATACACCCCTATCCATTAGAGGGTTTTGGACCATATCCCGCCACGCTGGTCCGATGCGGGTTGGTGGGTGGAGCTTCTTTTTACGATCCGACGCATGGATCATCTTACTTTTCAGACAATTGGGTAATCGGCCCAAATCGCGCTAGCCAACTACGAAACAACAATGAAAATTTGTTGAGCCCCCGCAGGAATCGAACCCACGACCTCCGGTTTCTAAACCACACACCCATACCACTAGGCTACGGAGGCAGTAGTTTCTGGTAATAATGCTAAATAAATTATTTTTCATCATTACTTTTCAAAATTTTAAAGCAGTCTCTTTTATTAGTCTTTTTTTAGGTTTTAGATTCGTTCTTTGTTATTACTAAATTTTTTCTACTCCTTAGTAGTGTGATTTATGTTTTTAGTTTAAATGCGAACTTAATGCTAGTGACATTTCCATCTATTCAACTCTCTCTATACAAGAGATTAAATTAAGAATGTATTATTAATTCATATTCCAAATTTACGTTGATAAGTAATAAAATTAAAAACAACGTATTTTGTTTTATACGAGAATCTTTTATGATAAATGTAATTTTGTCTAAACCCCGCACGCTTAAACATTATTTTAATGAATCTAATTATCGTTTCCAACGCGCGTGTTCAATTCATATTATTCTCGGGTGGATATAATATTTGTTACAGGTGTTTAACATTTTTGTTATGCGAATTTTGCAAATATCGATTGATGAATAAACGAATACGTCGTAGTTTTGATTTAAAGCTTAAATATATTATTATTTATTTTTAATAATGGTAATAATTTTAGGTGACATGCTTTGACGCATTTTTGGAAGTGACGTGACCTAGATAATCATGTTATAGTTTAGAATATTCTGTAGATTTAATAGCGTATTCCAATCTTCATATGGAAACAAACTTGGAATACGCTACAAAACCTATGGCTACCTAAATTAAGGAACATTAGGTAGTTACTACTTTTTACTATATTAATTATATCAATACCAGACATACCACCTATAACATTACAACAACTGCCTTTATGTGATTACTGTCATAAAATTCAATCGTTTGATATTCTAATAACTTTTACTGACAATAAAGAAATCAGCCTCGAAATTTAACAACTTTGAAACTAACCGTCTACAGTGCTCCCTGTGGAACTATTCACGAACAATTCGCAGGTTGCTTTTAATTACAATTTGCGACATTTCCACTTTGTTAAGAGTGAACATATTCACAGAGTTCGCTCGTAACCCTGACAACTTCCACTTGCAAAATATTGCATAGCACTTATACAATTGTAAAGTAAATGCAACTATGTCGCTTTCAAACACTCCTTCGCTTATCGCGACGTTTCAAATGTGGTATATTAATCATTTCCCTTTTGAATGTAGTTTTGAGAAATTTTCCAACTCCCATATTTTTCAATGCCAGCGATAGCAGAGTGTTATTAATTGTCTGAGTGCTGTTTTCATGTATAAAGTCTAGAGTTCTGGTTCGGATATTAAACTAAATAGGGCCCGGTAAAAATACGTATAACTTAAACTGTTACGGAATTTATGCTAAAGCAAGTAATATTTATTTCTTGAATTGTCTTTTATTTACGTAAGATATGATCTTCAAACAATTTTACTGTGAGGTTAAAAAACCAAAGTTGGTGGTCGTTTTTCTTGTTACGCCATATAATTAAAGATATAACCAATATAATGAAAAAGTGACAAATTTACCTACATTTATGACTGCCTTTTATATTAAATTTTACAGATATATTTAAATCAAAATAATTATTTAATACTTACAAAATACACAAAAATACAACATGCTTATTTTTATGACCTTTATATGAGACAACAAAAAGCAAAACATTAAAATTTTTAGGTTGTTACATACGTGAAACTAATCAACAACGAACGAAGTTTTATTAAAAGGGCATAGAAAGAAAAACATTAATGTTAATGTACCATGAAATTTTGGAAACCATTTTAGAATACCTATGAACTCTTAATTTAATAATTAAGATTTAATAAAAAAACAATATTTGAAATAAATGTAAATGCAATGACAAAAAATTTTGATAGGTCTAGTTAAGTATCCTTTTAAACTACTACTTTTCATCATTCAAACATAAGATAATGAAAAAATACCATCTCTTAACTTAAAGGGATTATATATTGGTAATTATTAAGATTTTGCTATACAACGGTTTTAAATAAGGGTAAGAGTAATTAGCTAATATTACAAAAGCAAATGTCACTAAAGTTGGGCTGACATTGACGGCTATTGTCGCAGTAAGTACTAAATAATACTTATTCCGATTAAAATTATCGCCCTTCTTTTCATATCGTTTTAATAGTACTAAATATTGAGCAACTTAACTAAAATACAATAAATAAAACTTGGATTTATAGATTTTCAGGGACGAGACTCCCAGCCTCCAGCGGCGGCCCTGATGTTCAGCTCCACTGCTAGCTTCATTTCGGCTGCAGAAGGAGGAGAGATCGACGACACCATGCCGTATGTCCCTCCTCCCATGGCACACCACGGACACCCCATTTTTGTTTAGTCCTACTTTGTTTATAATCACAATATTCTTTTGAAACTTTATTAAATGCTTGTTTATTACTCGTTTAAGTGTTTTTAAATATAAACATTAGCTATGTTTGAAACTAATTTTTCAATGATAAAAATCGGTTCACTGAATGAAGAAAACATTCCTATCTAAATATTTCAATCTATATTAATTGAGTTGTAAATGTCGATATTGACGTGGATGCCTTCATTCGTTTTTCTAATTATATAACCGCCTCTTTGGCCTTGCAATCATGGTCTTTGCATTGCAAACAAGAGATCGTGGTTTGGAAACCAGCGAGAAAACATTTTTTTGTAATTGTTGCTTCCTTGTTGGTAAGAACAATATGCGCCAATGACACAATTGTCTAAAAATTGATGACCTGTGCGTCGGATGACATCTTTGGCGAGTAGTAATAGAATATGTATGTTCTTCGATTGCAGTTTAATATCTGAATCTAATAACAGAACAGAGATTTGCTCTTAGGAAAAATACTGCTAATCTGGTAAATTTGGATTAATTAGAAGCCGACATCGTTATTACCGGAAAAATCGAAAACAGAAAAATACCTACCCTAATAATAACTCCATACCATCAAGTAGAATCCATAAGGATTCAAGGCTTAAAGTTTTCTTTTATTCATGTTTTATTACTTTTAAACTATTCAAAGCTAATCAAATATAGATGTAATCTAAAATGTTGAGAATATTATACAATATTTAAGTAAATAGCAGGAAAATAAATTTATTATCTTGAAACCTGGAAATGTATTAATTTTTGTCGCGCTGCGTAAATAATTCTTATTTAACCGTATATATAGATCATATAATTTAATATTTCATCTCATTAATAATGTGGTTTCGGGTACACAAAAAATAATTAAACGCTAAGTAGAATACTTATAGAAATGTATTAAACAGAGTTATTTAAAATACAAGGGAAAATAATAATAACCACCTTCATAAATCTTAATTTTAAGTTAATGAATGTAAACAACTTTTATGCGATTAAATCCAATCGGTTTGTTCAAACGGTTTATGTAATAGTTTATCACACGACCACTATAGCAAAAAATACAATACACATGGAACAACTCCACTCCCAATTCCACAAGTTTACGGTCCATTGCGTATTTCACAGTGCAATAAAAATAATCCCCTTTTGTTCAATGGTCCGTTGAAAAGTACAAATATTCGTTCAACAGCGAAAGGGTTTTTCTATGCACATGATATTGTTTTTATGAGGAACAGATTGCTTTTATTTATTAAATAGTAGTCGTGTATATGAAAATACCCTTTGGGTTATAACTAAACTATTCGCTCCTGTTTATTCCACGTATAATTGTGAAATAAAGATTATCTTTTGCTGGAAAAAAATGTTCATTTAATTCTTGGATTAAATTTTTACCACAATTTTTATTATTTGTTTTTGCGCCGTGTTCGCTCATCTTTTAGTTAACCCTTTAATAATTAAAATTTACCCTTAATACTTTATATGTAGTGTTCCGTTAATACCATATTTTCACTTTTAATTTAATCGTTTTAACTTAACCTCTGCCAATCATTAAGTTTCTCTCCTAAAAAATTCTTATGTCTCCTGTGTAAATTTTGTCTTCGTTATAAAATTGACTTGTAATATTTTAACTAAGGCCCTTATTAATTCTTAATTTTTATTTAGTCACCAAGAGGATTAGATATTTAATAATTAAATATTGATAGTTAATTAGCGGAATTTTCACTATTATACTTTTAAAAAACACATTTTACAATATCTTAAATTTAGTAACCGATTGCAAAAAATAATTTAATCTTTATTATAATTGACACGTCTTTGTTATCATTAAAAAAATATCATTATTTATATAAAGAAATTCATTATTATCGTTCTATCTTAACATAAATACTTATTTATAACAAAAAAGTTTTTGTTTCTTAAATGTTATATTGTAATTTTTGTACTCTCGAAAATTTATATCATGAATGAAATACGAATATTGTACTCATTCAACCATTAGTCTTGCATATATCTAGGGTAATGAACACATACAAATTGGACTTAAAATATAAACGGAGACATTACAGGCATATATTCACATACGACGTAGTTGGCCTAAGCCTATTACTAATACTTCAACTGACAGAAGCCGTAAATTATTACGTCCGTGGGGACGCCTAGCAGCTGTTGATAATTTGTTGATCGTAGATCACATGCAAATATTCCACAATCCTGCTAATAAATGTTATGCTTATTACCCTCTATTTATAATGTATGCTATTATTGTTCAGAGCGTTGTGTGTGGGCGGTGGAAATAATTTTGCAAAGATAAAGATTAATTATACAGTTTTATAGGGTTTTATTTTGTTCAATTACTTTACAAAATATAAATAAAATTTAGACTTTCAATCCATAGTAGCGAATAAGCCAGCCACAGAACTTATTAAAATATGATAACGAATCCCGCGGGGAAAACAACTTTGTGTTATTGTTGTTTTCTGGTTGGTTAGGACAATTTGGGCCGATCACCCAATTTTCTAAAAATAAGATATTCCATGCGTCGGATAGTCATGTAAGAAATCAGTCGACCCACTAACCCGCATTGGACTAGCGTGGACGCGGGATACGGTCTAAAACCCGTAATAGAGACGGCATGCATTAGGGTAGGCCTGCAGTGGTAATCCACTGCATCTCTTTGTCGCATATCGTCTAATCATCATCACCATCATCAGCCTGTGTTAGTTCACAGGCTGGTTACGATGATGGTGTTGATATTTAAATTATAAATAACATAGTTAGAATTTCAATAATTATTAGTTATGTTGTGGTCACTTTGACGGAATTATAGAGTTGATTGATTTTAACATGTACACAAAATATGAACTATAAATTTTCTATTTCGAAATGAAGCACTCGTCGGTACATGTTCCTAGAGTAATAAATTGTCAAGCGCAATAACCTACTTTTATGTGTATACTGTTTGAATGTGTGAATAAAAGAGATGAGATTTAATATGTTTTATGAGATAACAGTCTTAACGTTTAAATTTAATTAAGAGTGTCATCACCTCTAGACTGGGAAATTATTGTTTAATCATTTGTTAAGAATAAGACAAAATTTCAAATTCTGATTAGACTGAGTGTACTTATGAAAAAAATGTAAATTCAATCACGAACATTCCTGCAATGATTTGAATTCAGTCGACCCTTCAGCGTGCCATAGATTATGATCAATAAGCCCTTGGTACAATAATGGCAGTTTTTACGCCGTCAAATAAAAATGAAATGAGTCTTTTACAAAATTAAGAGCAAGACTCGCCTTAACAGTCACATAAATTATATTGATAGCGACTGGCAACAGCCATGAAAGTCGTTAAATGGGAAAGTATAGATAATGTGCTTATAAACGGAGGGATGTTAACGCTGATGATAAATAATTGTGTTTTTTCTAGAGCGCCATCACTGAAAATTGTGTCTATAAGATCACCTTAAAATTTATACAAAAAATATTAACCTTCTTTTTTAGTAATGCGCCGGCATTATATATATCTATTGTAGTTATTCAATGACGTTTTGAAATATATAAAAGGAAAGAAACTCATTTTAATCCTTATACATGTTAATATCTTAGTGTAAAATAAATGTGAGTACATTATTTAATTTAGTTTAATATATATTAAAACATATTAAACTGAGAATAGCTAATAATCATAAAATGTGTTAAACGACAAAAAATTACAATATTGTAGACTTCAATTCTTGTGTTGTAGATATTTAATGTAAGTGATATAAGAAAAAAAACTAACTCAAAAGAAACATAAAGTTACGGTTTCGCCAGTAAAATACACAACGAATCGGTTGTAGATGTACACTTATAAAGGTACATCAAGAAATACGAAGACATCCATTTACGTTGGGTATTAACAGCCTCAGTTAACGGCTTACGGTACTTCAGAATAATTTGCTAACAATTCGTGTTGCCTTACAATCCGAAACGTAGCTCAACGAGATTTACTCAAATTCGGTAATTGTAAACCTTCTATACCAACGCGTATAATTAACATAATAAATTTACTCGTAAAATCATTGTGGTTTCATTTCGTAAATCGGCTAAATGAAAATTTGTATTTCAATATGTTAATTGCCCATTAGCAGAATTATTTGGTGTGCGAGACATAACATGTTATGTCTAACGGCGGTGACCGGATAGGTGCTGATTTACGCTGTTTTTATTATGAGCAAGGCAGGTATCACTTACTACCAGGTAAACGTTCGTCTCATTGTTTTAACCAATAAAAAAAGAGAACTGACTTCGTTGTCTTAAATCACTGGAAAGTCCCCTACTGCTAGTAACACATTTACAATACTTTCACCCAGAAAGTGATATCAAACCGCCTCAATACAAAGAAATAACTGTATTTAAAAAAAATTACACGATAGTTTATGACAGACGCTGAAACTCTGTCGAAAACTATAAATGGATTATTTTAAGCAGCATAAGTTTTCCTCCCCCATACTTATCAATATATTTTAAAAATATAATAATCATCAGAAAATATACTGTACATTTTTTTTTAATATTCTGCAAAAATACGAAATTTATATCTTCCGCATAAACACTATATAAAATTTTTCTATAGATGTAATTAATGTAATAATAAGAAAATTAAATTGTTTAATCTGTTATCTCTCAACGTAAAAAGCACAACTAGCTGTGTTTATTTGATCCAAATGTTAGATAGAGCATGTCAAAGTAAACAAACCCTAAACGTAAACAAGCACACGAATGAATCCAAACAAACAAATTACGTCGCTTCCGACATTCCGTACATCCTTTCTGAGAAAACGGTGCTTTACCATAATATTCCTTTTATAAATCTTTAACGTAAAACCCATGAAATGGGTTTGTTACGTGACCTTTATTAGGCAATTAAGTAGAGTGATGGCTATTGGTGGAAATTTATTAAAATGTTTAAATTATACTCACCGACTCTATGCCGTTGTTTGTAATTTCATTAAGGGTATCATGTAAAACGGTAATTTCCTTTAATAATTGCTTCCATAGACTTCGTTTGCCTTTATTAAAGGCCATTGATTTCGCGGGTTGCTCGGGTGAAGTTACATGAATATTATCCTTAAATTATGGCTGCTAATATGTATAATATGTACGGTGAGCAGCCCCCGTAGTCAAAATACGGATCGGTATACGGTCAAAATACGGACAGTTGGTTTAAATGGTTCAGTTCTTTTTTATATCTTTTAATGCAATAATATACAAGCTGCGAATGCGTTTGGATGTTATTAAGGAAACATTTGGCAATGATTATAGTATATAAACGTATCAGTCTATAACAATTAATATTTTGAATTTTTATTTTAAATAGTAAAACATAGAATGTATTGAGGAGCAGAGCAAGCCCAATGGATAACGGAAGCCCTATTATACATGGCTTATAAAAAATGCAGCGAATGAGTTAGCTCATGGCCTAAAAATTGTACGTTACGTTTACTAGTAGGTACCTCGGTGGTACCGCTCCAGACAGCGGCCAGTCATATCTGCCGAATAGCCATAATATTTAGCCATCGTATTAAATACACATCTAGTATTACCGATGTCCATGGGCATCGGGTCACCACTTTCGATTAGGTAGCACAACTGCACGTCTGCCTTCGTAGGCAATAAAAAAAAATATCGGCAACCTGATGGTACTTCCATAGACGGTCCCTTACAAAAAGGGCACCTACAACCTTGAAATTAGTTTTTTTAAACACAATACTAGCATAGTGTGAGAGGAAACCGTAATAAATTACTGAGTTGAAGAGAAAACAAACTATCTAGTATACCTAAAAGTTTTTTTTATAATAATATAAGATTTTCATAATATGTAAAGTGTTATACTAGTTTCATACATAATAGAACAAGTAAACTATTTGGATTGTATGCTCATTAGGCGTAACATAAAGGAGTCTTTCGAGGACGACAGAAAAATAAATATTCGTATTGTTCTAGATTTCACGATTTCGGTGCTGAATATAACAGAAAATTGTAAATGACCCAATCGCAAGGTGTATTTTACACAAAACCGTCGTAAATTCATTGCTTTAATTTATGAAATAATAATTATTATTCGTTTTTCTAACTAATTCAAGTGAATTATCACAAGAAGACCCGCTCAAATGTAATTTAAAGTCTCTACTACCAGCTTTTTACATGCCTGTTAAACGCTCCATGCGTTTAACACCTTACTTTTAAAGTAATTGGTAGATCATAATAAAATTATTGCTCTGCATTAAAACTCACGACCTTAATCTTGTAGGCTTTTGTACGCAGAAAGATAAAAAGAAATGAAAGACCCTATTGAAATAAATAAAAAAATTTTTAAAAGACTGACAGTTTATTACACCACAAAATTTCAACGTTGAAACTAATTATGTTGGACCAAACTTCACTTTACTATTTCGGGTCAGTTTCAAATAAAACTCAGTGACTTGCAGACTATTGAGAAGAACAGCAATTAAAAAGCCATTAACAAAGCAAGTATGACCATCGTACTAAGTTAGTTTAGTTCGAAGCTGTACAAGAACCACAGATCATCAATTTTGACTGTTACACGTGAATTGATATGCAGTCTTTGTCCTTTTGAACATTCATCGCTATGTTAAGTTTTAGCAGTTTTGTGAGAACTCGTCTTATAAAAAAAATTCTGTTAGTTAATTCTTAAAGGCAAAAGTAGCTTAATTACTCGCAGTTACATAAATTATCTTTCGTTGAAGTCAGTTGTTCCTCTCGCAATCAGATCAGCCATTACAGGGATTAACCAGAACAAAAATTTTAAAAAGTTTTCAAATTGTAATAATTTAACGATAATTTTGATGTTACACACAGATATTCTAATTTTTTTGATATATGTACATTGACCGTAGATGTTTAAAAACTTAAAAAAAAAACAGATAAAAGTGCGGAATAGTACAAGAAATAAGGAGTAATTTTATACATAATACGATAATAACTATCAACTTTTTAATTTACAATTTTTAAAGAAATATCCTGATTAATCAATGACATACATATTTAATACTCGCTTAAAATCAATAAAAATATTTATTAAAAAGTATATATTGATAATAGGACTATGTACTTCAAAATAAAATTTATAGGACTGAACTACTATCAATTTAGCTCCAATACTGAGAGTTGGCGGGAAAAGTAACGGCTTAGAAATAACGATCGAAGTTATGAGGATAGGGAAAGCTCTCGTAAATAGGGAAAAGGGAGAATCGGGATAAAGGTTACAATATATCAATACGAATCTTTGTTATTCGCGCTGACGTCATAAATCAAATCGAATGAGATTTCGCAAGCCGGCATAAATATTAACAGCTCAGGATTATTTCCAAGATGATTGCCGTAATGCCACTCAGTTAGGATCGAAGAATGAAAATCTTATCATCGTTGTCGAAAGGTAAATATTGTCCTTACGAATCACATCTCTCGTATTTACTCCTGCAAAGGACGAGTTCGTACGTATATTATTTTTAATTGAATTATAATAGTTATTGTTACCTTCGGTTTCTTATTTTGGTCTGTGACGAATCTATTCGCGTCAAGGCTTGGGCTAAAAGAATGAAGGAAACTTTTTAATTTGAGTACTTAGTTTTCAAAACAATATAACAAATGATAGAGTCAATAATTTCGCATCAGGCGCGTTTTGGTTGTTTTCTAAATTCAAATTCCAATATCTTTATTCAACATGGGAGCGATACACTCACTTATTGATTTTCAAAAATCTACCGCCGGTTCAGAAAAGGACGCCTCTGACCTGAGAAGAACCGGCGAAAGAAACTCAGCGGCACTTATTTTTTATCATCTTCTACTTGAAACAATACACAAAGAAATAAAAGCATAAAATTATGATATTATTAAAAAAGGCTTGAGCCAGCATTCCATCACCAGAGTGTGTTATCATTTAAAACTCATTTACATTGTAATAACCTTTAACACACAAACGTTCCTTGACAACTTTTTTTAATTTACTAATGGATAAATCTTGAACGTTTTCTGGGATTTTGTTGTAAAAGTGAATACATTGTCCCATAAAAGAAATAAATATTTTTCGCAGTTTAGTTGCTGGAAGAATTTATATATGCTTGTTCCTCGTATTAATGTCATGTGCATTACAATGCCTTAAAAATGATTTTTGTTTATCTGCACAAACACTAAATTTTCAAAAATATATTGAGAACTAACGGTCAATATTATTAGTAAAACTCTGATGATTCTTAGGCCAGGTTTGACTACAGTCTATAGAATGCTCTTAGGACATTGTTTATACTGTTTCCAAGTAGAATGCTATACATACGTAATACTACCATAGCTAGGCTGTCTCCACGTCATTTGTTTGTCTATTATCCTTTACAGCATATGACGCGGAGCTTAGTTTATTCGCCAGTCCATTTATATGGGGGCCCCACTGCAACTTAGCGTCTATTGTTATGCCGAGAAACACAGTACAGTTAACACGGTCTACCGCATCCTTATACAAAGATACTTGGAAATTACCACATTTTACATTAGGGGGGAATTTAGTACATTTAATCTTTTTGATGTTAAATATACTTTAAGAAAAGTATTATTTACATCGTCATTAATCACTTTATTACGTCCGGGTTTAAAAATCAAAGATGTATTGTCCGCAAATCATACTATCTCATTATTATTGTTAACTGTATATGGTAGATCATTTACATAAACAAGGAAAAGAAAAGAAAAGAAAGGAATAGATCCTTGTAGAGTTGTACTTACCGGGGCCCCAGGATATTTCTTACCATTCACGTAGACCCTCTGAATTCGATGAGTCAAGTACAAAATCGATCGATTGATCAAGTATTTTTAACGTAATTTCCTGACCAGAGTGGCATGTTGAACATAATCAAAAGCCTTTGAAAGGATCAGAAAATGTCAAAGGCATCTCGTGATGCTTTCCAAGCCTCGTATATACTTTTAACAAGCCGAACACCTGCATAAGTTGAGGAGTGGCTCCTAGTGCTTTTATTTAGAATATTTTTTCCATAGAAGTGTTTGATTAATTGATCCAAAAGCAACTTTTCAAAGATTTTGCTCAGAGGAGGCAGTACGATATAGGTCTAAAATTATTTGGATCCATTCTACTACCCGATTTAAAAACTGGTATTATTTTACTATGCTATATAAGGTCAGGAAACACACTTCTATTCATAACATGATTGCTATCTGAACATAGTTGCTAGGTGCGGTGATATTACATCGATAACAGCACTTATCACCTTAACAAAGATCCTCCAAAGGTCTGCAGTTCTTTTGATGTCTAAATATTTAAAAAAAATGATAACGTCTTTGTTACTAACATAACAGTAAACTCAAAAAGTTCTGTTTTAATTTATTGTTACCTTTTGGCACTTTTCCCGTTTCATTATTTATTATATTCCAAGTCAATTTGATTTTATCCGACAAATTTTTAATTTTATTCTTAATATGTAGGGATTTAGCCTAATGACTAGGCGTGAGCGTTATTTCACGTCATCAGTTACAATAACTATTTATGTGATATGAAACGCAATAACCATTTCGTGTCAAATTAAAAGTAGTTATTTTTGTAAACACGTTATTTAGGCAAACTCGGCCGTCGTCATCTTCGTTCGTCAGTCGAGCGATATATTTCTTTCGCATCTTGCCTACAGACTTGCCGAGTAATCGAGAGCCGACTAAATGCAATCACTCGCTGTGAGTGATGCATTTAGTTTTCATAGGTATGACTAATACACATAGATACCACATTCGAGTGACCCCTGTTGGCAAATAATGCCTTGCGATTCCGGGAAACCAGCAGTTATTTAAATCAAAAGTAAAATAAAACAAAACAAAGATTTTTATTTTGTTTTATTTTACTTTTTATTTAAAACTGAACGTTGTATATAAGAGTGAAAGATAGTTATAATAAAATCGTTCAAAAGTGTAAACACAATAAAACTGAAAAAAAAAACAGTAAATATTAATCATCGTCATAGTAACAATAAAATTTAATTTTAAATACACTAGTAGTAATATTTTTATTAAAATCGTAGTTTCGTAGTAAACATGAATTAATCAATAAAATATTTTATAATTGTAAACCGGAGTAAAGTATGCATATTGGGCATCAAACACGAAACCGTTATTTTTATTTCGTATGTAACCGTATAGTTGAGAAACGTACGTAACCGTATAGTTGTAAAACTTACGTATGCACAGTAGCTGGATGAAAGTAGGTAGTTATAAAAATAACTAGTTTTAAAACAAGCGACGCCGTCCACGTAACCGGTTACGTTTCGTTTCTTAAAAGTGACGTAACGACTAATAACATACTTTTTTAAATATTTTTGAATAATTCCTAACATATGCTACAAAAGAATTGTTATGATTATAAGACTTTTCCCTGTAAAGATCATACAATCTACGCCTACTATTATGAATTATAATTGTTGCCCAATCACTAAATACCACAGAACCCTTCAATTTGACCATATTAGAAGTAAATAGTGTTTTAAACCCTCTCCTGATGAAAGTAAATAAAGAGTTATATAATACATCAGGGTTTTCTAATGTAAGTTTATAATGTAATAAGTTATCTTTTGTAATATGTTACTTCTGAACTCATCAACCCGCTTTTTATACATAAGAACAAACATTTTCTTTTCTTCTGTTGTTTTACTAAATATTAATTTACCTTATTTACAACAGGCAAGCTGTCCACAATGTTCAGAGGTTAATTAATAAGATTTTTTTTTATTAATTGATTTATTTATTGGTTGAGAATTTGTAAAAATAGTGTCTGTACACGTACAGAAGTACAGAAGTCTCAGTGATTCTAGTGAGTTCAAGAAAGAAATTTATAACTTTATATGAACTTAACAATGATCTGAATCTAACAGTGGTGATAGAATTATCTAATAAATTAATATTGAAGTCACCCCAAATTATAATGTATTTATTACATTCAGATAGCTTTAATAATAGTTTATTCTAATACAACTTCAAAAGGTTCATATAACGCTGTGCGAGGTCTGACACACATACAACAATGAAATGCTCAAGCTCTGCACAGGCTATTTTAACAGTCCGATCGATAGAAAGGCTCACAATATCTCTACGGTTTTTCAATTTTAAGAATTATCAATAAAAATCAAAGAGCCACCGCTTACAGCTTTGTCTCTATTAAACAGACTAGCAATCTGGTAACATCCCAAATTAAACATTAACTGATGATCTGCCTGGCTATAGCCAGTGCTCAGAAATACATAAAATATCAATTTTGGTCAAAACAAACTACTAAAAAAAGTTCTATTTCTAGTTCTTTACTATTGCTATTCCTTGAATATTTTGATGTACTAGATTTTTGCATTGCTTGTTATTACTTAAATAGTCTACATAGAGCCAGGTAATTGATTAGCCAAATATTTGGCTGTATTATTAGAAATACAATAATATAGCGGACAAGCTAATAGTTTCATATAAAAATTGGATAGGTTGAACCCATCAAATGTCAAGTTACAATTTTCATGTTTAAATTTATTATTTATGTCAATTATATTAATTCTGTTCTCATCATTAGAATATCATTAATATTTAGTTTGTATTATGAACCATATAAACAGTTTCTAAATTTGTTATGTAAAACCATGTTATCATAGTTATTAGAGACTGTGGTACATACTGGTACTTGGTATTATTCTTCTAATAATGTATTAGTTTATTTATTGTTAATAAAATCTCATCAGATATGTTCGATTGCACTTTTTTTCACAGATATTTTCTTAAAATATTTTTATTATTTTATTTTGTCTAATTTTTTTGAGTGTTTTTTATTGACGCTATAAATGTTTATGCAATAAGTTTTATAATGATCTTATACATTATTAAATGCAGGTAAAACATTTATTTAACATTATTTTCTATTCAATTAAACATAAAAAAATAAAACTAAAGTTATGCGGAAATAAAAACAACGCCGTACGCTTTATCCGGACGCAAAGCTTTTATTGTCGGTTGAAATTGAAAATTTAGGCAAATGGTGCATTTGCTTTAACGGTTAACCATAGCATTGGTCTAAAATAAACATTTTACGGGAAACAAACCATTAACGCCATGATCACATTCAGTTCAATATTGTGCAATTGCAAACAGATTTTTCTCTAAAAACATGTTATAAATAACTTAAAATACATACATACATAAATGACATATCTGTCATATAGTGCACACGATTTAAGTCAGTTTTTTTTTAATTTTACGAGCAGCTTGCAGAACAGAAATATTTTTTATATTTGTTGATTTAATCTTGCAGATGTAATTTAAAGTTCTGTATCCATAAAAGTTATTTAGCATTTTTTATTCATTTTCATATGGGACATGATTGTTTTATTTTGTCTAGTTTATAATCATACTTGTTTTGATGTGATGATAATAAATGTAGAGAAATAACCAAAAATGCGCTTGAAGCCCAGAAGTCATGTGACGTTTCCCATTAATTACCTGATAAATACATCAATTACGCTGTCTTTCAAACAGACACAAACAAATATCACTGTAATCATCAAACTTTAGAAATTAACAAAAAATAAGTCATTTTTCAATTTTTATAGATTTACCTCAATCTTTATTAATGAAAAATTATGTGAACACACGAAAATAGTATTTCTGTAGCATTGTTCAGAAAACTGACATTTTAAAGCATAATTGAAACTAGTCTTATAATAGACACGTCCCGTGGGAAATTTATCTTTTCTGTCTTGTATAACATCTATTAAGACGGGAATGGTAAAGGAAAGTGAAAACTATATAAAATCATCAGTTTAATTTTACTTAAGTTTATGTTAGTTTATTTAGGTATATATTTTTTATGTTTTAATGCCATTAAAACTTCGTAGAAGTAATATCTGTTGCTAATGTCAATTGTAAAGATACAACACCACCTATATATGTTAAATTATTAATAGATATCTTATATATGTGTAAGTAGGTACGCGCGTTTCGGGAAAGGATGTGCTGAAATTTTGAATGGCTAATGGATCACATTAGCCTTAATGATCTTATACATTATGAAAAATAATTATTAAAACTAGTATTTTCAAAGCTATTGTACCCTTTAATGTTTTAAATATTTATTTGTTTTAATACTCATTCCAGGACAGTATACGGTTGGAGGGGGAATTTTTAAATTGAGCATGAAATGAGAAAATTCTAAATAAAATTTTCACTTTCTCGCCTGTTGGGACAACGGTAAAAAGGTTACTGCTAAGCAAATTGCACTTACTACTGTGGTATACCCATTTGGAATTCTTGCAAAAAGCGGGATGGAATGTCTATTTTTATAGCCGCATGCATATTTATATATATTAAAAACACATCAGTGATGTCGTACGTGCTTCCAAAATCTATACTAATGCTATAAATGCGAAAGTGACTCTGTCTATCTATCTGTCCGTCTTTACGGTCTAAACAATTTAACTGATTTTGATGAACTTTAATACATCCTTAGAATACACTCCTAGAAAGGACATATGCTTTAAATAATGCGAAAAAAGTGGTTAAGAAATAGGGGACGTAAGTTTATTTGAAAATCGTCCCTGTAAAAGCCATCTTTGCATCTATTGATAGGACCATACAAAAAAACACCTTATATAAATTTTATTACACAATTTATTTCAATACATCTCGCTGTCAGTTTTCCTATGCCACGCGGACGAAGTCGCGGGTAACAGCTAGTATAGATAAAATAAATAAATTGTATGACTGACTAATACAAACCGACCAACCATTGTCCTAAATCGGAAGATGTTCTAAGAATCAGATGAGCACTATCATTAATTTCATGTAAAAATATCTTAAATAAGACTTAAAATTATAAAATTTGTAAAAACATTGACATTCGCAAAGTTCCGAAGCCGTACTTATGTTCATAAGAGCCGATCGACAGAGCCTAAGGTAGATAAAAAATTTATTAGTTTTATATTGCAAACATTTTAAAATAGTAGAGCTTAATAATTAGAAAATTGTTAAAAATTTCACTTAAATAATACTATGGAAATTTTGTAAACAATTTTAACGTAGGAACATTTGACATGCACATAAAAGCAAAATATTTGAAAACAGAAAAAATTATGAAAGTGTACACAGAACGTATTCATACAAGAACAGCTTAAAGATTAAAACAGGCCCGTAGGGTTTTTGCAACTTTGATTAAAACAGGTGTGCAATGTGTTGTTAGAGCTAAGCGTTTGTTGCCTGAATAAGAGGTTATTACCGGCCTAGCGGTTTTCTACATCTGGATTCATTTTTAATTTTCGGTATTATCGTTCCATGCTTTGCTTGTAGCTATAGAGCTTTAGATATTTTACAAATCTTTTACAAAGGCATGTAATATTGCAAGTAGCTTTTGTATTAGCAGCTAATATAGGTAAGTGCGTTTGAAAAAAATCTGTGACTATTTTATTTGGTTAAAAAATACATTTTACTCTTTGTACGAAGGTCAGGGGTGAATCAAGTTTTTCAGCAATCAATGAGCAATTGACAATTTTTTTTTGAAAATGATAAGGTCCTTCAAGCATTTATTACTACTACAGCAGACGATCTACTCCTATTCCACTTACTCTTTATTAACTCTCATAGTCTGATAGGAAGATGGACCGACGTTTTACCTGCTCATCCGATGAAAGATCATCTTACTTTACAGAAATTTTCGTGATCGGTCCCCATTGCCGAAACTAACTAGAAAACAACTTAGAAATGTAGCCTGCAGAATCAAACTAACGACCGACGTTTCCGAAGCTTGATAACATCAGGCTACAGAGGCAGCATTAGTTTTATCTTTAATTTGTTAAACAATTAGATCAAATACTTTTCAACCGTTTGAAAAAAATAGTTTTGCCATCACTCTTTATTTTCCTTATCGCACTTCATTGCATTAAAATTGATTTTTAGGCCATTCGTTTAATTGTTACTTTATGGTTACTGTGACATTCAGCATCGTTTTTGAAGTGGTCACCGACGCCCATAGTCATTGGCAATACTAGTGGTATCGCAAACGCGCAGCCTTCCGTAAGACATAAGGTGTTAAGTCTCGTTTATCTAGTAAATACGCTGCGGTGCCTTTCAAACCGGAACACAGTAGTGTTTTTACACTACTGCTTCGCGGCAGAAATAGGCACCGCGGCGTTACCCACCCAAACGGTCTCCTGTAAAAAGGGGACCTACCACCGGTCTTATTATAATTTGATTTACGCTCAGTTATCGACGCTTGCTCAGTTACATCTTGGTTACTATTTATCAATAACGTTAAAAATAATACGATGCAGCTACGTACATTTAAATATTTTTATTATAATTAAAAATGTTAGTAAATATCTTAATTTGTAAAATTAATTCCATAAAATTACTATAATATTTCTCTGTTCGCTTTAAACACTATCTAATTGTACAACTTTTTTTTTATTTTTTGCAATAAAATATGTACTAACTACTTAATGTAATTTTTAACCTTGATAAAAAGATCTTTTTATTATTTTGAATTGTAGAACTATGAAAATTCTTCGCTATTTTAAAGAAAAGCACCCAATTTATTGCCTTTACGATAACTACAAATTTTAATCAGAATTGCAATAACGCCACATCTAATTTCTGACTCGGTTGATATTTCCATAAGTTAGTTTTCTTTAACAGGTTGTGACAAGCAACAAAATTTTCGCTCCTTGTGAAGTGTGGAAGAGAATCTTTTAATATGCATGTAAATATTTTTTAATAAGTAAGAAACAATATTCAATTTTAGTGCAGCAATCCTTGTTTTTGATACAAGATGTTATACCTTTCCGAAAAGGTACAGAGCTATTATAACAGGAGCATAAACACTCATCACCTGTCTTAACTCCCTATTGTAATTAGGTAAATATTAGAATATACAATACAATTACTGTAATATACAATATATATTTATTAATTCTATACTAAATGACAAATTATCTTATTTCATTTGTTTTATTAATTACACAAAGCTACATACGTTATTTTGTTTTTGGGACAATAGGCAATAGAGTTGAGCATTACATTTAATGAACCTAATTATCGTTCCCAACGGGTGTTCAAATTCCCTGGTGGAATTTAATGTTATTTGGTAATTTTTACTAGTTTCATATGTTATTTTAAATGTTGCATATTACGAATAGTGTTTTTCTGGAAATAATGTTGAATAAATAATTTTTCAATTTTAGTACGTTTTAAATTCGTTCTTTGCTATTATTAAATTTTGTCAAACTGTTGATTTTCAACTCCTTGAAATGTTATTTATCGTTTTTTATGAATAGTGCTTAACATTCTATTGCTAATATGCTAGTAATTTTTTTATCAATGCTCTTAGTATATTTATAACAGTTTTAGTAGAGATACTCTTTGGTAATCTGATTTATGTATTTAGTTTAAATGCGGACTTAATGCTGGTGAAATTTTCTTCTATTCAACTCTGAGTATTACAAGAGATTAAATTAAGATTGTATTACTAATTCATTTGCCAAATTTACGTTGATAAGTAATAAAATTTAATGCAACGGTTTTCGTTTTATACAACAGGCTATATAATAATTTATTTTTTATAACGCAATTTTATATGATAAAAGTATTTTTTCTATACCCCGCACGCTTAAACATTATTTTAATGAATCCAATTATCGTATCCAACGCGCGTGTTCAATGATATTATTCCCGGATGAATATAATATTTGTTACATGTGTTTAAGATTTTTGTTCTGCGAATTTTGCAAATATCGAGTGATAATTAAACAAATATCTCGTGGTATACATATGAAGCTTAATTCTATTATAATTTATATCAAAATATTGTTAATATTTTATGTTGTTGTATGTTACGTGACATGTTTTCTTGCATTCTTTTTGAAAGTGAAGTGACCTAGACAAAAAGACCTGCTAGGATATTCCACGCTTCATATAAAATAAAATTTGGGATACGTTACAATACCTATGGCTACTTAATCTAAGGCACATTAGGTAGTCACTTGCAAAATCATTGTACGGTTTAAAGGATATTTTTTTAACCATTTACAGTTATTTTATATAATCGCAAATCCGTACTAAACATTTAGTTGAGACGTCAGATTAATCTAACGTTACTGATACCTGACACATCAAACATCTTACTTAAAGGAAAACTGAAAAAAAGGATTCTTACTGAAGTCTGCTCATTGACCTAAGATTCAAATTGCTATAAATTAGCAAGAATATTATAGGTTCAAAGTTTTATCAGAAATACTTTCATTATCTTTACTGATGTAAAAAAAAGGTCATACGATCCTATAATCTTTCTAAAATTCTATTCAATTTTCAAATGCGAATATTCACTTGTATTATCGGGCGAAGCTTTTACTATTTCAATTATATCAATACCAGACATAACATCTATAACGTTACAATAGCTGCCTGCATGTGATTACTGTCATGAAGTTCAATCGTTTGATATTCGAATAACTTTAACTAACAATAAAGATATCAGCGTCGAAATTTAACAACTTTGAAACTAACCGTCTACAGCGCTCCCTGTGGAACTATTCACGAACAATTCGCAGGTTGCTTTTCATTACAATTTGCGGCATTTCCACTTTGTTAAGAGTGAACATATTCACAGAGTTCGCTCGTAGCCCTGACAACTTCCACTTGCAAAATATTGCAAATCACTTATATAATTGTAAAGTAAATGCACAAAACAACACAGTGCGCAGTTAGCCTCCGGATCGACTGGACAAGTCCGCTATCCTCACTGCTACCTGCGCCGTCCGCTTGGCCCACTCGTGGCCACCCCCTCCTCTCGACGCCTACAAGAGACAGAAGAGAGAAGACGCCGTGTCGCCGTGCAGTCGCGCAAGTGTAGTGTCAGTGTGTGCGGGAGCAACAGTGTTGACGCGTTCGGCGTACGCGCCTGAGCCGATTTTTCCCCCGTTCACAGGTTTCTGTTGAGATGTAGGGACCCATTAACTTAAAGTTTCTCTTGCCACGTTACACCGCGAACGCACACCACCCTCGTGGTATTAATTAGAGCCAACTATATATATATATAGTCGCTTGCTGCACTAGGCTGCAGCGTAGGTATACACCTAGCACTCCTAAAGCGCTAGAGTTTTTTAAATACGTCAGATTTACACCTCCCTGCTCACTGGGGTGGGGAGGGTAGGGTACATAACCCCCGGCTTCACCAGGGGTGCTTGCATAATAGTCGTCTCAATAAAAAAAAAATTAGAATCACGCGTTAAGGCAAAATACCGATTCTAGAGTACACGTTGTCAGACCTCGGCCTCAACTTTGAGGACTATAAAGACAAACCAGTGCACGTCACTATCGACGCCATCCGCGTTGCAATAGATGCCCGTTGCGGCTCAAAAAAGTCGAAGCGAAAAATAGTTAAATCCGCGTCATCACGCGCCGCGACCCCTAGTGTTTTACGTCCGACACCATGACCGAAGTTTCCCCCGCGAGAAATCTACCCTAACTCTATTATCCGAATTCCATTGACTTTGACTTTGACTTTGACTTTAAATCGCGCAAAAATAGGCCCCCTCGGAGTCCTCGCCGTCACCTGACCCGCCCGTCAAAGCGCCGAAATCATCGGCCGACGACCTTTCGGCCGCAATGCCCGCCTCCTCGGCCTCAAGGCCAAACTTAGCCGCTTCACGGCCATCGTCAAGCGCTGCATCACAGCCAGACGCCTCCACCGCTTCACGGCCAAGTACTAGTGCTGCCTCACAGCCATCCACTTCAGCCGCCTCACGGCAAACACCAACTGTCTCGCCTAGAGACAAAAAGCTGCCGCCACTGTACATCCGATCGAAGGAGAAGTGGGCTGAACTTAGGTCGGCCTTATCCAACAAGTATAAGTTTACAACCATTGACTCCCAACAAGGGATCAAACTACAACTCGAAACGGTGGTAACACACCGTAATGTAACGTCATATCTGCAGAAGAATGACTTCTATTATCATACTTACGCGCTCCCGGAAGAGCGCGTACTTCGGACGGTTGTCAAAGGACTTCCGAAGGAGATGGCCACCCAGGACATCTGAGACTTATACCGCTGGGTATACCGATATACTCGGAAATCAGGCTACACAACCAAAAAACAAGAAAGCCTTACAATGTGGTCCTTCTGACCTTAGAGCGCTCCCCAGAGGGCAAAAAAGTCTACGATCTATAACATATCTGCGATATCACTCGCATCACCTTCGAAGCACCTCGCTCGAATGGACTCCCCGCGCAGTGTCACAACTGCCAATTGTACGGGCACTCGGCCCGTAACTGTCACGCTAGACCTCGCTGCGTTAAATGTCTCGGTGACCACGGCACCCCCGACTGTCCGCGTCCTAAGGATAATGACACCCTGTTCACCTTTGAGCCGCCGGCATGCGTCAACTGCCAAAACCCAGGTCACACGGCAAATTACCTAGGGTGCCCCAAAGCACCCAAACGTAAGGTGCCTCCACCTCCATCCGTACCCAGGCGCCCCCAGGTGCCATCCCTCGCATCCTTTCCCGCCACTCCGACCTGCTCCAGCGTGGCAATTACCGACTAGCGCTCCGCGTAGCGCTCCACTGCCCGCATGGCACCAGCCACCACCGCAAACCGCGCCAAGCGCTCCGCGTAGCGCCGCACCACGCGCACCACCTAGCGCTCCGCGTAGCGCGCCCCAGTACGCTGGCCATAGCAATGACAGCGCTGGGAGCAGCCTAGAACAACTTGCCGAAAAGATCAACTCCGCTGAGCTCGATCGTCTCACCGCGAAATTGGATGCCGCAATAGGAAACTTCGGAGCCCGCCTTGCCATTCTTCGCAAGTACAGGCAATAAGTCGACCTAATTACGGGACATAATGGATAATACATTATTTAATCGGTTCGCTAAATGAAGAAAATATTCCTATCTAAATATTTTAACGTAGATATTTATTGAATTGTAAATGTCGATATTAACGTGGATACCTTCATTTTTCATTATGTTTATATAACTACCCCTTTGGCCTAGTTGTCTTGATCTTTGCTTTGCAAACAGGAGATCGTGTGTTAGAAACCAGCGAGAAAATATTTATTTCATAATCTTTGTTTTTTAATTTATTTTTTTGTTATTCTGGTTGGTGAGAACAATATGCGACGGATGACAAGATCATCTTTGACTGCAGTAAAAAGAACGTTAATTTTCTATAAAATTTTCAGAAAATAGTCCATCATCGATAGCAGTTAATGCTTTGGCCTGCGATGATCAAATAACTGAATAAAGAGTCGCTCTTCGGAATAATACTGCTATTCTGGTAAATCTGGATTAATTAGATACCGAAACCGTTTTCACCCACAAAAATCAAAGAGAAAAATACGTACCCTTATAATAACCCTACACCTTCAAGTCGAATCTCGCCTTAAGAATTCAAGGCTTAAAGATTTCTTTATATCATGTTTTATTATTTTGAATTATTCAAGACTAATCAAATATGAGTATAACTTAAAATTTCGAGGATGTTATACAATTTTCAAATAAATATCACGAAAGAAATCTATTTATTTCAGCCGCTCTGCTTAAATGATTCTTATTTAACAGTACATAATGATTATATTATTAAATAATATTATCTCATTAATAATGTGGTTTCAAATACACGAAAAATAAAGAAACGTTATTTAAAATAAAATAATAATAACCTCCTTCACAAATCTTACATGAATGTAAACAACGTTAGTACGATTAAATACAAACGGGTTGTTCAAACGGTTTATGTAATAGTTTATCACACAACCACTATAGCAAAAAATACAATACACATTGAACAACTCCAGTCCCGCTTCCACAAGTTTACGGTCCATTGCATATTTCGCAGTTCAATAAAAATAATCCCCTTTTGTTCAATGGTCCGTTGAAAAGACAAATATTCGTTCAACAGCAAAAGGGTTTTTCTATGCACATGATATTGTTTTTGTCGTAGTGGTGTATATGAAAATACCCTTTTAGGCTATAATTAAACTATTCACTCCTGTTTATTCCACGTATAATTGTGATGAAAAAAAAATCTTCTGGTTCCAAAAAAAAATTGGTTGCCTTTAAAATCGGTATACGGGCGAAAGTTATACTTGACAACGTCTTTTAGTAGTAGAATGATTGATATGAATATTCATTCGTACAGTAGGCAGGAGGATCAACCTCCTTCTTCTTTCTCTGCTCTCTTTAACTTAAGCAGGTCAACTGCACACGAGTAAGAGAGACGCGTGCCTCTCACTTTTATGGTTGCTTATGGAGAGCGTTACGATAAGACGTTGTCACGTCATGAAATAATTATTTAGTTCTTGGATTTAATTTTTATTGTTTGTTTTTACGCCGTGTTTGCCTGTTTTTACCCTTTAATACGTAAAATATTTTCACTATTACTTTATATGTAGTGTTCCGGTAATGCTTCTACTATATTTTCACTTTTTATTAAATCGTTTAAGCTAACCTCTGCCAATCTTGAATTTTCACTTCTAAAAATTCTCATGTCCCCTGTGTAAATTTAGTCTTCATTATAATATTGGCTTGTAATCTTTTAACTAAGACCCTTTAAATGTTTTAATTTTTTTTATTATCACCAAGAGGATTAGATATTCTACTACGAATCTACGAACTATATATTGAAAGTTTATAAGCGGTTTAATTATAAATTAATTTTATACTTTTGAAAAATATATCATTCAATATGTTAAGTTTAGAAACCAATTTTAAATATAATTTGATCTATATTATAATAATCACGTCTTATCAGCTTCTATATAACTGACTAAAGTAATTATTATTAAATTTAAGTAATTTATTGCTATCGTTTCATTTTAACATAACGTCGTTGTCAAACCAAAACCTGCTATGTGTCATTTTTGAGATTTTGACAATAGCGGATATTCCATTGCCTTATTTGTCATATGAAAAAACATCTATGACCCTATCACAAATATTGGTTGAACTACGACCTCTTAAAAAATATGACATATTCAGCAGCTAGAACTTTTTGAAATAAAATCTGTTATGTGCTAAATTGCCACATAGATCACATTTTATTTGACCACGAGCAAAGACAGAACCTTGTATGCTGGTACTCTAAAACATGCGAAGTGTATAGTAAACATTACTTACTTTATCACGCGCTCTTATCATAACTTATTTATACAAAATTTAAAAACAATAAAGCGTTGTTGTGGCTAGCTCTTTGCTTTTCAACACTTTAGCGTTACAATATACTCGTAATATGAACGTGGAAGCGAGCGAACCGTTGTTATTGTTTAACCCTTATATAATTTATTGCCTTAATTATGGTAGTCGCCGTCGGAGGACCCAAAAAAACTCAAAATTATTGGATATAAATTTAATTAAGATAAAATATGAAAAATTACAATTTAACTTTGCTAAAGCTAGCCTAGTCTGACCTTTCGATGCGAGAAATGGAATGACCGAGGTACATTGAAATTATCGTAATGAAGTAATTCAACACGATGGAAACTTCCCAGTAAAGTGCAGCGTCGGATGGCAGCGGCCTCCTTTGGGTTCGTCGAAACCGTTCCCGTTGATGAAGCATATTTGCCTCGTGTCGACTCGTTTGACGCAGCATATTTGTACCGTGTGAATCGATGTTGCAATGAATAGATGACGCTGCATAGTTGCAATTTGCTAAGGGCTTGTACATATAACACCTCCCCCCTGAGAACAGCAACTACTTCTGAGACTTGAGATGAGGAAGTATTGCTGTCTTATAAGTCCAGGTTTTGCAGGCTGCGAATAGACGTCCTCTCGGCTGGCAACTCAGAGGGCTCTTTAGAGCATCGCAACATCCCACAATGTCTTAGTGTTGCTACGATCAGGATGATGAGTAAGCTTATGGACACAATAGCATACAATGGTATCGTCGTATGGTATAGGAAATTCGACGAGATTTGTTCAACTGTCAGAGCCTGGTTGCACAGAATATGATGTTGAGTTTCCTGCAACCTCTTGAGGATCAATTGATTTCAGGTGAACATGAGAAGATGTGCTAACGTAGCTCGTTGTGTCATCTGTATTCCCATGATCTTCAAAGGCGTTCCTTCAACTTGTTCGTTGCTGTTGGTGATAGTAAATTCCGCCGTATGTAGGTAACAGTTAGCCGGGATGGTGACCAGGTTGGTACCGATGACGTTGTTGTAGTCCTCACGTGAGCATTGCAACGTATCTTCGTCATATTAGGGAATGATATGACGTAATGCTTCTGATCGAGTTCCTCCAAGGCGATCCGTGATGAGTTACGGTGGTCATCTGCAGCTTCCGCCAAAGATTGGTTAATTATGAGCGCGTGGGTACAGTCCGCTTGATGCCGAAGTTGATGGTCCATCTTATCTCCGCAGAGGTACCAGTTACCGTACTTCGGCATTCAGCCTCCATGTACCATAACCATCCCTGTTTGTTGCTATCAATGGATAAGGAGGGATGAGGGCCTGCCAGTATTTATTGGGAGACGACGGACGAGTTTATATAAGTCGAACGTGCCTGCGGGAAAATATAGGTATTTTAAAAATTATAACTATTCTGTCTCCCGAAAAATAATACCCTGGCTTAATTATTTCGTAATATTCTCTTAGTTCTAAGTCTAACATATGTTGCTTTTATATATTGATTCTAATTTCTTAACCATGTAACCTAAAACCTCAATACTTATAATAGAATGATGTGGCTTGATGCACGAATAAACGCTAAAATATTCTCTATTCTTGTTAACTCGGCTAATATATCATCTACATTTCTGTAATTATACTTAGCTGTTGAGCAAATCTCATGTATTTTATAAGACTTGAATCCCGTTGAGCTTGGGTATTTAGGATGAGCTGCAAGGTTACATTAATTTTGGATTGATTTTCACTAATTTAGTTATAATTTTCGAATGCTGAGCCATCCATTCGGTGTTTAGACTTACGCGTGCATTTACTTGATTGGCAATTTTATTGTCATTATTCTGAAGAATTTTGATAGCATTGTCATATCGTACTGCATCTGAATAATCAGGTTGCCCGTGATAGTCTTAATTAATGAGCCCTAAACCATCAATGAGACCTCTTTTTGTTCGCATTGGTTCTAATGTTTTTAAATGAGTATAAACTTTATTTAATTTAGACGATAAATATTCTATTTGGAGTTCATATAGCATGTACGTATGATTATGCAACTGACTTTTGAAATCCGATAATTGAATTTGCAACATATGAGCTTTATCGCGTATATTTTTAAGTTCAATATACTGTAAAATGCATGGTAGTGAGTAATTAGCCTGGTTGCTCCTAGTCGAAAAGAGTATCCGGGCCATCGTCGAGACTCTCAAGCGTTATCCCTTGATTGATATCCAGAGCCGTTATCGAATGAGCAATCAGGACCAGTAGCACCCTGCAACAATTGGGCACTTTTAGGGACTCGTTTTAATCGATTTTTCGCTACGGGGCCACGTTTTTTGGATGTATAAATATGTATAGGTAGATTCGCAAGAACTTTATCCTGACTATATCGCGGCGCTAATTTTTGACGGTTTGCCAAAGGATTGCTGATAAAGACGCGCTGATCAGGTTGGTATTCGATTTCTGGTTCGCGGTCCTTATTTAAATTTTCTATGATATTAGTGCGATTATGTAACGATGACTCATTAATAGTATTGTATATAATTTTCATACTATCTCGGTGATTTTGCATGTATTGTTGCATTAAATGCTTAGACATATCAATATCAAAAGGATCGCGCGGATCAAAGTGGCCGGTTATTATATCGAACGGTCTACACTTGGTAAACGAGTGGATCGAACTATTGTAAGCTAAGATTCCGTATGGGACTAGATTGGAAATATCTTGATCTTTGTGAGTTAATTTTAGGATACGAAGATGTTCCAGCAATGTAGAGTGAAACCTCTCTACGATCCCGTTATCGTTTGGACTATGTGGCAAAGTTTTATGATGGTTTATTTTATGCAGAGTTACGAATTCGCTAAACAACTGGTTCGTAAATTCAGTGCCGTTATCTGATACTATTGTTAGCGGTAAACCGTGATGCGTACAAAATTTAAGTAAGGCTTGCAAGGTGCTGATTGCTGTACCGTCGCGAATGTGGTATGCTTGAGCATACTTAGAGAATACGTCGACAATAGTTAAATATTTCTCGTTTTGAATTGAAAGCAAATCCATGTGAACAATTTCGAATGGTTTCGTAGCCGGGGGAACTATGTTGAACTGTTGTCTAATGGGATTACGGTCATATTTTGCTTGACCGCACACCGTACAACTATTAATAAATTTTGTGATATCGTCCTTCATCTTAGGCCAATAATATCGACGGGATAACGCGAGATGACATTCGTTTATTCCGCGGTGGTTGGTTTTACCCTCATGGTAATGCTTTATTATTTCTTGTTGCCTGAGGTATTCTTTTATATTTTCCACTTCGAATTTTGATAACACTAAATTCATAGCGGAGTTTTTAAATTTATTTTGAATAATAGGTATGATATCGTAAAATGCAAGCGGTGGATTAATAAGCAACGCGGTTTTTACTTTTGGATTGACATATTCTTTAATTACATTCACTACATCTGATTCTAAGTTGGACTTGGACACCTGTACGGATGTTTTTTTTTTTTATAGCTTACGCAGGCAGACGAGCAGTCGGGCCACCTGATGGAAAGTGGTCACCGACACTCATAGACATTGGCAATACCAGTGGCATCGCCAACGCGCTGCCTACCGTGAGACATAGGTGTTAAGACTCGTTTACCCAGTAAATGCGCTGGCTACGGTGCCCTTCAAACCGGAACACAGCAGTGTTTTCACACTACTGTTTCGCGGCAGAAATAGGCACCGCGGTGGTATCCACCAGACGGTCTCCTGTAAACAGGGGACCTACCACCGATCTAGTATGCGTATCGAAGGGTTTAGAAAGCCGTCGGTCGCTTTTTGATATCGCCGACAACTGTAATCATATCTGCCTATGAAATTTATTTAATGGTTCGGCAACGATTGGGACTTCTAAGATTGGATTTTCTAAACTGGTATGAGCCGAGGCTGTAGACGAATTTTCCCAGAAGGTGGGCATTCTGACGGGTTTGCAACAACTGAACTGATTTCTTCGTTATTAATTTGGATGCGAGACAAAGCGTCTGCATTACAATTACTACTACCTTTTTATATACTACAGAGAAATCGTATTCCGAGGTTTAAGTTTCCAACAGAGTTAAACGAGAGTTAGAGCTCTTTAGGTTCTAACCCACTGGGTGGTTTATGGTCCGTTACGATTTTAAATTTTCGTCCAAATAAATAAGGTCGGAAATATTTAGTCGCCCATACGATAGCAAGAGTTCCTTTTCGATAGTACTATAGTTAGTTTCGCTATCGTTTAAGGTACTCGACGCGTAGCATCGGGCTTATCCGCACCTAGAGGCCCTTGTGATAATACTGCGCCTATTGCTCGTTAGATGCGTCGAGTTGTAAGGATGAAATCTTTAGAAAAATCTGGGTATTGAAGAATTGGAGTCATAATTAGGAGCTGCTTGCATTTTTCAAAACAACTTGTATACTCGGCGTTAATTACGATTTTCCTACCTTTCTTTAAACATTGCGTTAAGGGTTTGGTAACGTGTGCGAAATCAGGAATAAATTTTCTGTAATAACCTACTAAACCGAGAAACTGTTTTATTTCTTTGGGTGTAGTAGGTAGCGGATACTTTGAATTGCTGAAATCTTATCCAGGGTTGGTTTGATACCATCTTTACTAATTATATGCCCAAGATAGGCGTTTCAAGTTTCAGAAATTCAGACTTATCCATTTGTATCTTAAAGTTAGAATCTCTTAGCTTTTGGAACACCTTCTCCAGGTTAACCATATGTTCCTGAATAGAAGTACTGAAAACTCAATATCATCTAAATAAACTAGACAAATAGTGTTTTGTAGGTCTTTGAGAACATTGTCCATTACGCGCTTGAAAGGTGGACGGGAGTTTTTAATCCCATTGGCATGCGTAAAATTCGTAGTGACCATTCTCGACATTGAATGCTGTCTTGGGTATGTCGTCGGAGATTCATCTCAACCTGATAGAACCCATAGCTAGGTCCAAAGTCGAAAAATACTGACAGTTACCAAGTTTATCTAGGACGTCGTTTATGTTAGGTATCGGATACTTATCGTCATAAGTTTTCTCGTTTAGTTTGCGGAAATCTATGACGACACGCCATTTAGTTTTACCGGATGCGTCGGATTTTTTGGAACCACCCATATAGTTGAGCTCCACGCAGATTCCGATGGTCGGATAATGCCTTGATTCAGCATCTTGCTTATCTGGTCCCTAACTTCATCTCTATGTATATACGGGTACCGATAACTTTTTGTGTATACCGGTATCTCATCAGTTGTCTTATGCTTAATTTTGTTAGTGAAGTTAGCTTTTCACCATCGATATAGAATACATCAGCATAATTTGCACATAACCGCTCTAAGTTAGCGCGCTCCTCTACGTTCAAATGATCCGTGCGTAAGCGAGATAGGACATCGGCCGCGCGCGGCAGTCTGACGGGATTTGAGAACATTGAACGTTGTAGGACTCGGCTTGAATTGGTTGGTCTAGGGAAAATATTAAATCGTGCTCGTCAGGTTAGTAATTTCTAAAATCCGCGATTATTGCATACGGTGGTTAGACACTCCCTTATAATACAATTAGAAATAGTTTGTTCGTTAATTAAACATTCACCGTCATGTAAATTTATCGGGATTCTAACTATTTTAGATGAGTTGGCCGGGATAATTTCTTCGTACCAATTCACGTTGCATGAATTATACATGTAAATAGAATTGGTCGAGTTACGTTGATAAAGCACTTTGTCCTTTAAGTCGATTTTGCTTCAAATTTTTCTAATAAATCCAACCCGATAAGGCCGTCGAAATAATTATGAAATTTATAAATATATAATTTTATGTCGTCCGTTTCATTGAACTCTGAGAAACAAGGAATATTAATAGAATAATTATTCCTTGAGGTGGCATGAACATTGGTTACTTCGAACGGGTCAAAGTTAAGCGGCAAATTCGAATAGAACATTTCGATAGCACCAGGACAGATAAATGATTGGTTTCGCCTGTATCTATAAGTAGTTTTAACGGTGGATCCAAAATTTGAATGTATGGAAGCTGTCTCTGAGTTTGCAAATTCAATTCTATTTTAAGTTGTTCAATTTGTACGATTCCGAAAATTCTGCTCCTCTCCCGAACTACTAGAGGGCTGAGGTTCACTCGAGTTACCTGAAGGGCACTCGTCAATCACGTCATAACCGGGCTCGATATAATTACTCGAGGTTGCACAATCATAAAAATCACTTCCTGTGGGATAAACATTGTAAGGATCACACAAATAATAACCATGGGGGTCGTACATATAATAATCAGGGTAATGAAATCACTATAGTTATCAACTTCATTAATATTCATTTCTTCGTTTTAAAATAGTTAGAAGGCGGGGGATTGCCATTTGTGCCAATCATGACCGTAAGTTGGTTACCCGCAGGCCTTTCTCGGGTAACGTATAGCTGACACCACTCATAGGCTTAGGCCTTGATTTTGTGGTATATACCTAGGGGCAATTTGGAATTTATTTTGCAGCGCATTATAGTTAGGCGGTGGCGCTACGGAACATTTGTTGCGTGCGCGTAGGCATATTATTGGTCTAGATGGCAGAGGCTGCTGGAAATTAGGCTTCCACGTCTGTTGAGGGGCTCCTAATTGGGTGATGTGGTGGTCGAGCAACGGAATTGAATGGTTTAAACGCTGGGTAAGATATTAGGAACTATTGGCACTTGTTTGGGTAATTGAAAACCTTTGACTTCTTTTCGAAATTGAATCATTACGGTTTTGTAAGTACATAACATTCAATTCCTCTTTGCAGAACTCTAAGGCTTTTCAGCACTATCTGGACGCATACATCTGATACGAGACCAGGGCTCTTTTAAACCTCGCACAAATGCCTGCATTGTTAACTTTTATACAAAGTACGTTTAGCTTCAATAGTGGTATCGACACTCTCATGTAGGACTGACGTATGTCATAATGGTACTGAATAAATTTAAACATTTATCGTAAAATTCTTCGGCGAACTATTCCCTGCGTAGCCAACAGAAGGTCGTTATATAAAGCGGTCTCATCTCTGGTCCGAAAATTATTAATTAGAGTATTCTTTATGCTATCCCAACTTTCAGAAATGCCATTTGAGTTAATTATCTGTGCAGCTGACCCGGTAATTTTATAAGTATACCGTTTACCAGGCATAACTTAGCTAGCTCGTTGCCGGATTTGCAAGTACATATTCCGACTACTTTTGGTCACATAAGTGGATAAATCTAGGTAATATTGGGTTCCCGTCAAAATCGGGTACCAGGCGTAGGAGCTTTAAAAATTGCGTCTACGTGGCCATCTCGAGGGACTGATTTAATATCGAGTCTAACGAGGAATCTACGGTCTTATCTAAATCTACACTAATATTTCTATAGCTATCCAAGTTGAGCCTACAGCAATTTGTGCACGTGCAGGCCCTTTAGGGAGTAGGTGTATAGGATGAAAATCTTGGAAACCTAAAAGGACACTTATAAGGATATTGAGCAACACACAAGGATAATCTTAAGTGTACTCATGGATTTCATTCTGGTTCTTCAGGATCGATTTTCCGGATTTTCCTCCAGCACAGGACTCCAGGTTCCAGGATACGGGCGCTTAGTATCTTTAGATCCTAAGCTACCTTAGTTATCCTACCGAACTGCGCCAATTATGGTAGTCGCCGTCGGAGGACCCAAAAACTCAAAATTATTGGATATAAATTTAATTAAGATAAAATATGAAAAATTACAATTTAACTTATGCTAAAAGCTAAGCCTAGTCTGACTCCTTTCGATGCGAGAAATGGAATGACCGAGGTACATTGAAATTATCGTAATGAAGTAATTCAACACGATGGAAACTTCCCAATAAAGTGCAGCGTCGGATGGCAGCGCCTCCTATGGTTCGTCGAAACGTTCCCGTTGATGAAAGCATATTTGCCTCGTGTCGACTCGTTTGACGCAACATGTTTGTACCAGTGTGATCGATGTTAATGAATAGATGACGCTGCATAGTTGCAATTGCTAAGGGCTTGTACATATAACACCTTTATAGTTTTAAGGTGTATCCAACGCTGAGTTAGTTGAGTCTAAAGTAGAACACTGTGTTTTTGAGATTTGCAATGTTTGTGATTGTTTTACCAGCATAATAAATCACAAATTTGTCACTACAGGAAAATGATTCTTCACCTATTTCTACAGCAACCAAAGATAGATGTTGCATAATTTATAGCATTCGTAGTTATTATCATACAATATGATCAAATAAACCTCCAGTACTGGATTCGTCAAGAGACATCAAGATCTCAAGTACATCTCAAAACCCACAACCAAGAAAAATTACAACTAAACGCCCCGTTTATTACGGACACCATACAAGAGCATTGAGAAATTAGCTATACACCAAAAGAATCGATCTATACGAAATCGTTGTCATCATACTGCAATTAAATAAAAACTAAACATAGTTTTATGTGTGGATTATTATGACGAGAAGAACGATGTATGTACCATTACAAATTTTTAAATATAAAAACATAGAGTGAAAAAAGTCTCAGCAACGGTAAGGAATTTACTTAAGAAAATAAAACTTGATTATCGTACCTCTGGAAAACAAGTTGGTTTTGATATATTTGTGGCCAAGTCTGATTGTGAAAATATTAAATTAAACGTATTCTGGTATTTTTTTTAAACAAGCAGTATTGGTACACGATAATTTAAACACTGCTGCACCTACACACAATATCATGCCCACAAGGAATATAACTTTGCAGTTACGGTATCTCAGATTTGCCTAAAAGCTAAAGTGTCAGGATTATTATCGTCAATTCACGTGCATGCAGTTATAAACCAAGAGGATGGTAGAGTTATAAATTCATGTCCGAAAGAATACTCATGAAGCTGAAAATATGCAGCGAAACAAGACTAACCCCGATATCGCATCGATAAGGGTGCGTGAAAATTTCCTTTGCGAAATGATTGCCAATGCATTGCATTATAAACAAAATACAGGCCATTATTTCAAGATTTATAATTCCGTACCGCAGATGTAACTTTACTATTGTAAATACAGCAATTTCCTTTTGAAGCAAACGGAGGAGTTACATCAAACAATTTACAAGCTGTGAATTGAATAACCAAAAGTATTACAGGGCATAATTTCCATAATTATAAATTATCCAGAACAGACATAGGGCAATTGCCGGTAAATCTGAATTTGTCTCAATGCTGATCTACTCTCTAATCTAAGAGGTTATGTCATTCACGAGAGCAAACAACTTATTTCGAACCTCAGCATTACATAACGGTTACGCATTAGAAAGTTTCTGATTTAACAAATAAAAGGACCAGGCATCCATGTAATTTATGGCAGCATTTAAAAAGACATATTCAGATGAATATTCTGGCTTCTTACGAATCTTGAAGGAATTTAATAGGTGATTCTACGATAAGGGTCGAACCAATCAATATTAAATAGGTTTTATTCCATATTGTCCAATCCTTTACAATCAATTAACCATTTTAATGTATTTCAATTAATAGAATCACAATTAAAGCTTAATATTATATTTTTCTGAATTGCAACAAAGTTCAAAAGTATCTACCCTGGATCCTTTTGCCGATTTACAAAGTTACGACCTAACTAATTTGTTTTTTTCCTTAAACTAAAGCATGGTAAGTATAATTTGAATAAATATATTATAAATTTCAAAAACAATTCAACAAGATGTTTTTTATATTTTCTGAACTTAAATTTTGTCCTTTTTTTGTGCATTACTAAAATTTTGTTCACTACTCCAAATAAAAAAAATGAAATATTGAAATTCCTTCAGAATATCATCTCTACCAACTGAAGTTAACAAATAACAAGCGAGCCGTTGAGACTCCTTTTTAGTTTTCCAGCATCCGTGCGGTGTAGTGGTCTCACAAAGTATTCGTCTTCCACTGGTAAGTCATAAAAGTTATATTAAGTTTGATCATTTGTACTAATTCAAGTGGATATTTTAATTAAGCTAAAAGATGGTCGATTACAATATTTAAATTTATCATGAAAGTCTTTCCCTGGCTATTTCCTGCCAGATAAATGCCGGAGAATTTACTACCAGGAGATAAAACATAAATAAAATGTAGTCACAAAGTAATTAAAATTTAGTTAGATTGTACTGAAGTCAGATTTAAAACGGAATATTGAGGTATTGTTATGATTTAAAGCGATCTCTATTTTTTTACATTATTACAGGATATGCCACTGCAAAAAGGTTAACACATGAAGAAAAATTACAAAAACGTGGAGCAGAAAAGGTTAAGAAATGGAAGGATTAAAATGACCCAGAAAAGTTTAAATTGCAAAAACTGAAAGAAAAGAAACATATTTGAAAAACAAAAAAGGGCTAATAAAACTTCGATCAAATGACTCGTAGAGAACAGTAAAGCCGAAAAATATGGACGAAGAAAGCAAAGACGTAGGCAACGACTTGGTTCCAAAAATAGATGAATGATAGATAATGTTCCAGTTGATTCAAATCCAAAAGAAATTTTCAGTCAGAACTTTGGTTGCTAAACAAATCAGACCGGGGAGAAGGCAACGATATTATTTATTAATAAAAAAAAGATGAAACCATAAATAGATTAAAAACTAAACGGCAATTACAAAGAAGGTTAGAAAGATTAAGAAAGCGGGAAAAACTTACACCTAACAGCAAAGTGGAAAAGAGTTGAATTTCCTAATTGCAAAGATACAGTAACAAAAATTGTTGTTTGCAGATGTTATCAGCAACTAAAAGATTATTCAGCTCTTCCAAACGAAAAAAAAAAGTTTTAGAAGAATGATAGCGGGAAGTTGGTAAAAATGGGATTACAGAACGAAAAAATATAAAATCAGTTCAAAAACTGGAAAAGTGCAACTAATTGATAATAAAAGGAAAGGTCATGAGTAATAAAGAAAGAAAATTTAGACTTTCTTGAAGGGATTCTAATTCAGATTATATGCCGTAAAAAGTTATGTGAGAAAAAGGAGATCGCAAACAAAGAAGAGTTCTCCTAGATACTTGAAAAATCTCTACAGATCTTTCTGACGCAGTGCAATACAACGATCTCATATTCACTATTCTGCCGTCTAACACCATTTTGGATAGTACAACGAACTGTGATAAACGTGAAACTTGCTATGCAGTAATGTTTTGAAAAAGCTTATTTTTTTGTTTGTATAGGCAAGGAAGTGCCTTTATTTCGTTAATCTTATACCGTTTTTAACGATGAATATTATCGTAACTATCGTAACTATCTTATCATTATTTAAAAGGTGGTAGTCAGCTACTTATTTAATTAATATTATTAGAAGATGTATAATTTTTGTTAAATGTATGAAGAGATGTACATTTATTTTTGTTTTATTATTAATTAAACGCTTCAGAGTTTTATTAATTAATTCATCATTTCAATGCCTGAATTTGTTGTCTGGTCTAATAAATATCTACCCTGATCTTGCGTTCTACCTGGCCTCTTAACAGAATGAAATATGTGTGAGTAACCTGCCATTGGGTGAAAAGAGTAATCAATCGGTTCATTAGCATAATTTAACATTTTCATGAAAAAAATCCAACTTTTCTTCCTGGCCGCTGGCCTTCTTCTATGGGCTCGAAACCTCTTATCGTAGAACTACCCGTATATGTATCACAGACACGAGAAACACCTGAACACGCGCAATTGTATGATGGTCTTCTGGGAATAACTAAAACCAAATTCAACTTACTGCAAGAATTGGCACCATTTACAGTTTTTGACTATGAATCCCTTGAATTTAAGTCTGATAAATACCTACCGTTTTTCACGATATTGACGTTAATTCCTAAGGTTAATTCCTAATTCAATATATCATGTTATTAAAACCTGTTATGTGCCCCAAACTTGACACATAAAATGTGCTATGTGATTATTTTTTAAACGGAATAATAAAAAAAAATCTGTTTATTTGACACGCAGAATACGAATAAGTTTAACGCATTATAACTGTATTTTTCATGTACAATCATTTTATAAGTAAACCTTCTAGTAAAACTTTTCAGGAAAACTTCTTTTGTTAAAATCTCGAAATTATAATTTTGCTACATAGCAGAGTAAAACCTTTTTCTTTAAATTTTACACTTTAAATTTTATCCTGTAATTTTTGAATGACTCCCGGAAATTTCTACCGTGATAAACTGTTTTTTTTTATTTTATCCAAATTTTCCCATTCCCATGAGGCCTTTGTATGAGACAAGCTTTGTCGTTGCCCAGATCAACTTTGAACGCTCCCAGTGTCCCGAAAAGGAAAACGGGTGTTGTTATTTAAATTAGTCTCTAGGCGAAGGCTTCTAAAAATACATAAAACCAGTCGACATTTTATACTACAATAATTATAACTTTCATTTTTTGTATTGTCCCCAAATTTACGATACATTGAATTATCTTCTGTACGTTTTGTCCCTAAAAATTATAAAATAATGTCTATAACCTTAATATATTAAATTAAAATATTTCATTATAATACGTATCAAACATTATATAAGCACACTAACAAAGTAGGTACGCGTAAATTTATTCACATTTATTCCGAGATTCTAAATTAGCTGACCTTCTAAAACTACAGATTTTTTTAAACCATTAGATATAAAATTATTTGGAATAAATATTAGGCTGTATTTTTTAGCTGAAATGTTTAAAAAAATTAATAACTTTTGTAACCAATAACAAACAAAAAGTGACAGCATAGTGAACAGTTCTCCTGTGGACAGGAGGCAGGCAAACAATAAATGAGTATAGACATTCGAATTTTAATAGTTGATACAAGTTGTGTTTACATCTTCTTGGTTTTAAGATTTAGTGTCCATGAATAAAAAATTAAAAAACATATAGCACTTTGTCGCGGTCGAAGATCCTCCGGGGATTAATTTAAATAATAGCAGCCGTTTCCTATCCGGGACACTTTATTCATTCAAAGCGAATCTGGGTCTTGACGAAGCCTTATCTAATACAAAAGACATACGGGAATAGACGTATAGGATAGAATAAAAAATATGAAAATATTTACAATAGCTATTTATAAAATTATATTTTGAATAACACCTTATAATTAAAACAGCATAATAATATAATTAAAACAGCATTCTGTGATTAGAATAGGGTACTTGATCATATTACAAAAGTAATATATCCTTTTAACTTATTTTAAGTCATTGGGCAAGTTGGATTCGGAGTAATGAAAGCGGTTTATGTTTTTAAGGGACTAATACTAAACACAAATATATAAAATTTTATGTAAAACATGATAGCATTTAATAAAATAACAAAAAAAGTATTTCTCAATAAAAAGATGATTTCTTAAGAAAGGTTCCTTTAAATAATAATCAGTTATTTCAAATTCAAATTCAATTCAAATTCAAATATCTTTATTCAATATGAAGTTTACACTTGCTTAGATTTCACAACACCACCGGTTCGGAAAAGGACCCAACAGACCTGAGAAGAACCGGCAAAAGCTCAGCGGGCTATTTTTATGTCATCTTTAAAATAAAACATTTTGATAATTGGACATTACATATTATGCAATTTTGAAACAGGACCTGGAGCAGGCATTCCATTACCAGGCTGTGTTATCATTTAAAAATTCATTAATATCTAATATTCTTTACACATAAACGTTCTTGACTACCTTTTAAATTTATTAATAGTTAAATTCTGAACGTTTACTGGGATTTTGTTGTAAAACTATCATTGTCCCATAAAAGACTTACTTATTCTTCCAGCCTAGTTGCTGGAAGAATTAGATTATTTGTTCCTTGTATCTATGTTATGTGCATCACAATGTTAGGAAATCATTTCTATTTTTTGCACAACATTAAATTTTCAAACATGTTGAGAACTAACGTCATTATTTTTATTTCCAGTGAACAACTTTCTTAATGATTCTTTGGGGCCCAGGTTATAGACTGCACGAATTGCGCGTTTTTGGAGGACAAAGATCGTATTAGTATCTGCATTTCCCACAGTGAATGCCATAAGACATAATACTTGAAAATAGCTAAAATATACTAAAGAGCTGTCTCCACATCGGTTAATAATCTAATTCTTTTCACAGCGTAAGCTGCAGGTTATTCTTTAGTTTAATAGGGGCCCCTTTTTTCTATCACGTTATTCCTAGAAATACAGTTGATTCAACTACTCTAACCCTCCCCATTTATAACCCTTAAATTTACCATGTTTTTAGGGTTGAATCTAATAATTTTGTTTTTCCTTTGGTTTAATAGCAAATTTTAACATAAAATTCCTCTCTGGGATTTTTTACATCGTCTTTATTGACGTATGTCGTTTAATTTTAAAAATCAGGAGGTATTTATCTGCAAATAATACTATCTCTTCGCTATTATTTATCCAAATGGTAAGTCGTTTAAAATGGGAGGAAGAGAAAAAAGGCCCAAGAATTTGATCCTGGGGACCCCCCAATTTACCGGGGCCCTGGAATCTTTTATATTACGCCAACCCTTGAATCTTGATGGCCCAAGTAAAAGACAGAAGGTTGGATGCGGTATTTTATACCATAGTGACGTAACTCCGACCAGGGTCCCATGGTGACACAACCAAAGCCTTTGAGATCACAGAAAATGCCCAAAGTCCTGGATTTCCTGCCCAAAAATGCTTTTGGATTAGCCTGATGCCTGCGTCGGTTGTTGGAGCGACCCCTTAGTGAACCAACCGCTTGTTATTTTAAAAAGGCAACCGATTGTTTTAACTAATTATTTGTAAGAGATTTAAATAATTTACAAGAGTAGGCAGATAGATAGGTCTAGTTATTAGGGTCCGAACATCCTGATTTAAATATCGGAATAATTTTAATGCTTCATAAGCCAGGAACCGCCCCTTCTGATACCCTTACATTGAATATTGCTTTGCTAGGGTGAGGTGATATTACATCGATAATAGAACTTATCAATTTTAACAGAGATCCCAAGGTCTGAGGTTTTTATATCTAAAGTTTTAAAATGTACTTTAAATATCTTTGGTATTTACGTCCGAAAATTAAAATTCTCTGAATTCATTGGGTAACCCTTTTAAAGTGACCTGGAACTGTTGAGAAGATAAAAGGGACTTGGTAGTAGAAAGGAATGTCCGAGAAGAATTTTTTCAAAATAAGTAGCAAACATCTTTCGTCAGCTTCTAATGGAACGGTCAATAAATTTAGAGCCTATTAAGTTTTGTTTTACCCCTTCCAGCTTTCACTGTTGAAATAATACTCCGTTTTTTTATTTTGTCTGATGAATTTTAATTTTTTATATATAAGGGATTTCCGGACAGTACAAACTTTTAAATATTTTTGAATAACACTTGACATGGCCAAAGGTTTAATTATTACAGTTATTTTTTTCACCGTAAAGCTCATATATTTTGCCTGCTTTGTGAATTCCAACCGGCCCATTCATAAAAAGCTACAAGGAACCCTTTGATTTTAAACTGTTTTAGAAGCAAATATACCTAAATTTTTCCTTAAAAAGAGAATAATGTATTATACAAGCAATGTATCATCATACCGTAAATAGTCAATTTTTGTAAATATTACTTCAAACTTCTCAATAGTTTTTATACATGGGAACAAACATAATTTTTTTTTATTTTAGGTCCGATATTTTATTTAATTAAAAAAAGAAGCAAGCGGCCCGGTGGTCAGAACTTAATTTTTTAATTATTGACTTGTTTAAAGGTTTACAGTTTTAAAATAATTATCTTACTGAAGGGAAAATTGTTTTCTAGTAGGTTCCGAAATAAATTGATTAGGTTATAGCTTTAAAATGATCTGAATCTAATTTGGTTTGGATTTATCAATAAATTAATAGTCACCACAAATTATAATATATTTATTAGATCGAAGTTTAATAAATTTCCTTCTAACAAATCTTGGGTTCAAAACAAGGGGAGGTCGAACGCAACAACAAAAAGCCCAGCCGCAAGGTATTTAATAGTCCGTTCAATAGAGAGGTCACAAACATTTTTAGATTTTTATATTTTAAAGAAAAAAAATTAAAGAACCCCTAGCTTTATCTCTACTGAATAGGTTAGCAACCTGGTGACATCCAAAAACGGAAAATTGATGCCCTTGAAGCCAGTGCTCAGTTATAATAAAATATTCATTTTCCAGCTATTTAAGAATAGTTCAACTTCTGCCCTTTTACCGGCAATTTCCCGTATATTTTGATTAAAAGGTTTATACATTAAAGTTGATGTTTTATTTTTAAAAATACATTACTTAATTGTAATTTTTTTTTATTTAAAGAGGTTTCCCTTTTGTCTTTAATATTTAATTTAAATTCTTTGAACGGATTCCAAATTAAGAGTCAAGTTTGATCCTGCCTCGGATAGAAGAGGGTCTGGTTTAAAGCCATTGGTTGTTTTAAAATACAATAGCAAGCAAACCAATAATTGTTTTTTTAAAAATTAGAAGGTAAAACCCTATCAAACAAAAACAATTATTATAATTTAATATTTTTAATGTTCAATTAAATTAATTTTATTTTAAATAGGTCTTTAAAATATTTAAAATTATTTTATATAATATGCCAAAATAATTGTTGCTTAATCTATTATTGTTTTCCTGTGTAACTTTTTAAGGTAGGAAATGCAGTTATTACCCTTTTTTTACATTTGTTTATTAAGTTTCTCTTGATAGTAAAAATAGGGTTTTATCTATTAACATTTCCCTTCTCCCAATCTAAAAGATTAAAAGTGTTGGGAAAATGATTACAAAATTTTTCCCATTATATGCGGAAAGGCTCCGGGCATACAGATGTTAGGATAACTGATTCCCGAACACTTGTCTAGAGGAATGAGCCCATTTTCTTCCCCCAGTTCACTTATATTTTAATATAATTGTTAGAAGAAATATGTTCTGATATTTCCTTAAGGCCAACTTTTGAGGACGCTACAGTCTTAGAAAAGGTTTAGCACACTTCAGCTCTGAATGACCCTGAAGGTTTTGAAGTCACATAACAGTTTCTTGTCAAAATCAAATCTGTTAAATTATGGTTTACACAAACCACAATATTCCATAAACCAAATGTGTTTTTCCTCTGGGATGCCCTATATTTTTAGAAAAGAACATTTAAAGATTGATTGAAGATGCAATTCAGCCTGCAAAGGTACCGGACAGTAGTTTCATGAGACAGCTGGAGCTGTTTAGGCCCTCCAAAAATAACAAGGTTTTTTTATTCCTTAAGTAAATTCCTGTTCTTTACATATTTTCCATACTTTTGTAAATACTACGCCCATATTTTAACAATTTTCTGGTTCCTTTCAATACATTTGTTTATTTTTTGAATTTCTTCTCTTTTTCCTGCTGGATACCCATAGGGGTAGGCCCGGAGTCATCACCAGTCGGACCTTATAGTGCTAACATTGTTTGTAACATTTTGAGACCGAGGATATTATTTACATTCCCTATTAATTCAGAATATAGGCTTTGGGTTTGATTTGTCTTTAAATTCTGGTTTTGAGTTTCTAAAATACAAATTGTTTTATGAGCCCATTCATTCTGACTTAGTTTAGAGGTGAGGTCAAGAGCTGCCTCATACTCACCCCTCACACCGATCAAACCCATCGACTACACTTTGCAAATTATCATTTGCTCTTGTGTTAAATAATTTGAGTATATTTGAGCTAGCTCTTGTTTTAATTTAAGATTTCTATCAATAATTTGCAAAAGTTTCTTGTTCGTTATCATCCTTTCCTCAGCAATTGCTCATATTGCAGTTTGGCTCCTTTAACCTTTTAAGCGCCAAATGAGCTGTTCTCAGCCTGATCGGCCTTGTGTTGGGTCATCATTTTAGGTAATTAAAATTTGAATTTAGTAAGAATGTATATGAAATGAGTAATTTGAAGAGGATAAAGGCAATACCAAATTTAATAGAAAGACGTTACCTGGCAATGACAGCTAGACGTCCAAACACAATATTAACAATAACAAAATAATCGTGTTCACAATCTGAATTTAGTATTTGAAGACTTAAATATATAAGAGGCTAAGAACGTTAGAATAATTGTTAATAACTTAATAAAATAGATAATTATAAAATTATTGGGACAATTTATACTGACGGAATGTCTTAGAGTTGCACAAAAAAAAAAAAAGTAGTTCATTGTCACCTTTTAATAACAAAATATAAAGAAACCTTAACAAAATTCATTTCCGTTGCTTAGACGTGTCGAGACAAAAAGTTTCATTTTATTCTAATTAAAAACAAAACGAGTATTTCTTCATGATTCAAATCTTACCCATTTGCATTTTCAGTAACCATTTATAAAAATATATATTCATATATAAATGTGTAAGTATGTATGTAGATATATATGTAGTTAGTAAGTTTATGTAATATGTAAATTTATTTTGTAATACGTAATTATGTTTTGAGTTATATCATTTTACAGTTCACATCTCTAAACTTACAAAACCGATCCTCGTTTTATTTCACCATTGACTCTATCTAATTTCTCTGTACCAATCAAAGGCTGACCAGTAGATAATGGGCCTTTCAACAGACAGAGAGACACAGGTGTTTGAAGCCCGGCGACCGACCAGCCCGCTCGATCCGCTCCGCACCGCGCCATCCGCTTGGCCCACCTGCCTACGCCTCCCCGACGCCGGGCGGGCGAGCAAGAAGACCTGTTCGCTGGCAACAGGCAGTGTATGATAGTGCCAGGTGTGCCGGGTAAAGTGTCGACGCGTTAGCGTACGCGCCTGAGCGCAAAAAGCTGTGAGCCGTCTGGTCGGGTGAGTCGTAATGATTTTGTCTAACACCTTTAATTTCCTTTACAGCGTTCAGACACCTTCTGTTGAGATGTGGGACCTTTAACCTTTAGTTTTTGTTCTTATTAAGCCTCACACCGTGATTTTTATTAAATTATACTCACACACCACGTGGTGATTATTAGAATCAATTTAACGTCGCTGCTGCACCAGGAGCAGCGTAGACACACCAGCGCCTAAAGCGCAGAGTTTTTCAAACGCGTAGGGCTTCAACCTCCCGCTCACCGGGGCGGGGGTGGACACAACCCCGGCTTCACTGGGGTGTTTTGACGTGTAAATTTAACATCGCATCAAATTTAAATCGCATGATCAGTCACCCTTGGACCTAGGCCTGACTTCGAGGACCTAGAATCGTCCCAGGACACGGTACGCCATCCGCGAGGCCCCACCCGCAGGCCAAATTCAACAAGCGACACCATGGCCTCAACGCGAGCAACCACACCAAGTCGAAAGGTCCTTCCATCCATTCGGACACCCTATCCCCGCACTTCACAAAACAACCCGACTCGAAATGGAGCTCGACCAATCCCGCCGGTCACGAGGACGAAGACGCAGGAGGGTTCCTGCCGTTGTCGCGCAAAAGAAGCGCAAGAGCAGGGCCTCCCGTACATCACCAACCTCCACCTTAGGCCGAAGGTCAGGAAACTTATCGGCCCTTAGCCAACAACATCCACAGAGCCAAATGCCGCCTCACGGCAAACCATTCAGGCCGCCTCACGGCCAACAACATCAGCCTCCCATCAAGCAACCACTTGCTGCTTCACAGCAAACATCAATCCGTTGCTTCAAGCAACCTCCGGCTGCCTCTCAGCCACCATCTATCCCACCTTAGGATAAGAAACCTCCGCCGATTTACATTCGGTCGAAGGAAAATGGGAGATTTACGGTCCGCGCTGTCCAACAAATCAAATTACAGCAGCATTTCGAGCCATTGTTGCACCGGAAAACAGTGACGCACACTGTCGGGTTACGTCGATCTCTTAAAGAACGACTATTATTATCCACACACGCGCCCGAAGAGCGCGTACTCGGACAGTCGCCTGACTGGAAAGGAGATGCCACAGAGGAATCTCAATTTCATTAAGGGACAAAACATCCAATTACTGGCCTTCCGCCCAACCCATCCGAAAACCAAAATTTTAATGTGGTCCTGACCAGAACGCTCCACCGAGGGCAAAAGGTGAGATCTTCACATATGCGACATAAGTCGCATCACTTCCACGCGCCACACTCAAATGGCCTTCCTGGCAGTGTCATAACTGAAAATGTACGGGCACTCGGCCTGTAACTGTCACGCACGCCCCTCGCTGGTCAAATGCCTTGGTGACCTGGGCACTTGATGCCCTAGACCCCGTGATAGGGAAGTACTCACCACGTACGAACCGCCGGCATGCGTTAACTTGCGCGCTGGCCACACGGCAATATCTGGCTGCCCCAAGGCACCCAGGCAAACCGTCACCACTTCATCCGTCCCAAGGCGCCCCAGGTGCCCCTTACTCCTTTCCCGCCCCTCCGACCTATTCCGGCGTGGTAAACCCCAACGGCCGCGAGGCCCAATGCGGGCAACAAAACAGCAATGCGTAGCGCGAGCGCCGCGTGGGCCGCAAAACAAAGGCCCGGCGAGCCCAAGTTTGCCAGCCAGCAATGGCAGCAAATTTGGAAACATTAGCCGGACAGATCGATTCGCAGAGCCTGATCGTCTCACAGCTGAACGACGCCGTCGTCGGAAATTTGGAGCCCTGCCCACTATCGCAAGTAAGGCAATTATCGATTAATTACGGACGAAAATGAATGTACGCCCATACTAAATAAAGAAACGGCCCGGGCCGCCTAAGCCACGCCAGTTAATATTTCATTTTTCAACGTAAACGGTCTCCGGGATAAAAAGACCGAAATCTCAGAATTTACGCGAAAACGACGTCCGACATTCTACTGGTGCAGGAGAGTTCCTAAAGCCCGGAAGAGGAGATCCGAAAATACTAACTATAATCATAAGAAATGATCGGGCCGGCGCCCAAGGCGGCACGCCCATTATTATAAAAAGTCCCACTGTAGCAATCAACACGCGTCGACGTAACGCACTGAAGCCCTGGTCTGTAGGTTAGCCATGACAGGACACGCACCAATCACCATAGCCTCGGTCTACTTTACCATGTAGAAGTCTCTCGAGATAACCTGATCCGACCCTCGAGACGATTCCAGGAGGGCCTGTCATTTTTGGAGGCATTCAAAAGCACACCCGATGGAACAGTTACAAACCAACCGCGAGGTGCAGCACTTGGATGCACCATCTGAAGAACTTAACTTCAGTATCGTAGCCCGTTGAACATACGCACCACCCGCACACGGTAGGCATAGACTGATGTGCTTGATATTTCTCCTTAAAATATCAATCTACCTTTTAGAGGATAGAGGCCAAGGAAGATCAACCTCCGATCATCGCCCAGTCATCCTCAAACCAGACCACCTGACTCAAAACATCCAAACCAAAAATAATTGACTGGCGCAAACTGAAATGTCAGCAGAAGCACTTGCTCACCGCACCCAGATGCCATCCCAAAGTCCTGCAAGTGCAATGACCGAACTGCGTCATGCGTCACAAGAATGTCCAAAGTGCCGTCGAGGTTCCTCGAAGCAAGTCCCGTGGTGGAAAACCGCTGGCCTTACAAACGAATTAAGGACCCTTCGACGCAAGAGGGTGGGATCCGTGCCTACGATTGGTTCCAACCGGAACGGAACTGAAGGTTACGCGCCCTTGAACATCAGTCCAAGACGCGCATAGTTGAGTTCAGGAACGATCGGGGATACAGACAAGCAACATGCACCCATCCCATCGCTTCTGGCAACTTCCCCAAAGTTAAGGCGGAATCGGAACCCTCCGATGCCGCCTTTATCCCATCCTAACCTTCCTGATGCTCCCCAGTTTTCGACGAAGAAAGCCGAATGTCTAGCCGATGCCCGGAGGCACAATGCACGTTTAGCACTCAAACGATCGACGCCGCTCAATGCCAAACGGTGGAGAGCGAGGTCGAGCGGTTGTCTCAACTTCCTCCTCGGACGTAACTTCACCGGTGACCGGAAGCGAAGCGTCGATTATCAAAATCTCAAACCTGAAAGCCCTGCACCGAGAAAACCAACATGTCATTAAAACTCTACCGGAACACAACAATTACATCCAGTCCAATTTATAATTGCAGTCTTTCCAGGGTTTTTCCCAAACACTTGGAAGGACGTTGAAGTTATAGGGTTCTCAAACCGGCAAAACCACCCGCACTTCCCAGTTCTTATCGTCCCATTAGCCTCCTAAAGGTTTCGGAAAATATATGAACGACTATCCAAGCCGTTATTAGATTTTATGAAATCTAAAGGGCCTCACCCCTATTCACGGCTTCAGAGCCAAACACTGCACAACCAAATTCACCGCATCACGGGAGAAAATTGTCGCTAATACGAGGCCATCACACGGGGAGCGCTTTCCTCGACGGTATGAAGGCGTTCGATAAAGATGGACAGGGCTTTATATACGTTATATAAGCTCGAAGGCAGACCGTCCTGACCCATCATACGAGACTTCCCAGGAATCGAACGTTCCGATACCGGCAGAGGGAACCAAATCACTACCCGACCGGTCCGTGCCGGTACCCAAGGTCCTTATTAGGACCAATCCTTTTACATTATATACAACGACATCCCACAACACCGTCTTGTAGAAACGCCTATTCGCAGACGACACCTTGCATATACTCAACCAGTAGATGTCCTATCCTAGTAGTCAAAGACCAACCATGGCCAATCCTAGGGAATGGTTCCAAATGGAGAATAGAAATAACCTTCCAAAAGGCGGCCTTTTGGTTCAGGAGAAACCCGGCCTTCCTTCCATGTCCGACTCAGATTCCCATCCCTTGGGCCGTCAGACCAAATACCTCGGGGGTAATCTTAGAATCCTTGAATTTGGCCGCACATAACGCGGTCAAAAAAGAGCTCACGTTTAGTCGACTATTTCCATTAATAAACCAAAGCAAGTTTTCTCGCGCAATAAGTTGTTATACAAGACATCATACGTCCAATCTTAACATATGGCTAGTCCTGTCTTTGCACCAAAAGAATCACAATGACAAGCTTCAGCCCTACAAAAGATTATGCGCAGGGCCAACGGCGCCGTAATACCGCGCAACATGACCCGACCGGATCGAAATTGCCCACTATCAAACAATATTCAAAACAGGCATTCATCCGATATTTCGACCGGCTTCGCAACACCCAAACGATCGGTCGAGCGCCGCCGCTTACGAACCAACAATTTACTTCGCAAAAACGACATCCATCGAAGAGCGCGAAACGCGAAACGGATCCGGACGATGGACTAACGTGCAAGCACGTTTAAACTCATTACACACAACTTGTCCTCGCCGTCGAGGACAAACTAGTACACCGTACAACAGATATCGGCACGTACCAGGCCGATTCTCACCAACCAGATAGGGGGTTAGTAAAATCTTCCATTAATAAGTCCCAAAAAGCAATTATCGAGCCGAGGTTCGGCCCACCGCGCCCCGATAAATATTGCCAACGGCATAGGCATGGACCTGACCAGCGGCTGATCGAGCTGAGGCCTCCCTCGGGCACCCTCGATCAAGCCTTTGGACAAGGCAGCAGTGAGCGAGGTCCTCCTCCAGGTCCCTCGAGCTAAGCCACAGAATAGAGGTGAATTGCACACTTAAAGTTGCAAGCCTCGAACCCGACGGTTGAGCGGTTAACTCCACCAACGTGAGTCATCCAAAAAAAAATGCCTTTAGGCATTAAGTCCGCCATTGTACTTATTTGCGCATTGAGCTTTAATAAATAAAATAAATAAATAAAAATATCGTGCGACCCCTGTTGCGTAAAATATCACCTTTATTTAAATAAATATAATGTATAAGTGAAAAAAATTATTTCAATTTAAAAAGAGAGTCAATGAAATCGGAACTCTAGGAGTGGAGCAACGAGGTAGCATTTAAAAAAACATTGGCCTTCATTTGCTTACTCGAAAACGATACGTGCAAAGTAAAAGTAAATAAATAATTTAGGAAGATAACAAAACAACGTCTATTCCGAAACTACGCCAAGCTTAAACTATGACAACTAAATGACTGTTAAATACATAAACTTCCATTTTTCTTATGTAAATAAATACAAAAAATATCAATACAAACACCCAGATACAAGATAAACGCATTGTTCGTAGCACAATATTTTTCCCATGATGGGAATCGAACCCACAACCTTTGGTGCAATTTTCAGGAATACTAACTACTGCGCCAAGCAGGTCGTCACGTCAAGGCAAATCTAATACGCGTTTTATTCCGTAACGTAATTTTTTGTTCTTTGACTTTAGACACTAGATCTGATACATCGGAAATAATTTATAATAATTGCTTGCGATAAACCCGTTAAACAGATTTTTGGTTAACGTTTGTTTTGATAAAGTTTTTGGACTCCGTAAAATATAAACGTATCTAAGGTAAATTGGATAAAAAAAAGCCAGTCTTATTCCTTTGTTAATCTTATTGAGGCTAAAAATTATCTCGAATATTGCTAATAAAATTACTCGTATGAACAAAATTTTAATTACGATTACGAGGTACTATTTACAGATATTCTACCATACATTGGAATAAAATAGTTAATTATTACGTATTAATAGTTAATCCTTCAAAATGCAAAGAAAAGATTTATAGTCGTATTATTTTTATAATACTTATATTTTAGTATCAAAGTCTCCTAATTGAGCCTTCACCCTGATCGCCACGGGATAATTTCCTGTGGCACCTGTAATAACTGACTCGCTTCCAATGACGATGGGTGTAGGTGTTACGTGGGCATTAGACATTGTGTCAATGTTTATACATTTGTTTATTTTTTGACGGCTTTAAGCATAAAGTTTCGATCGCCGAGCGACTCTACTATTATAACTATGTCGTCGGCAAATCGAAGATCAGTGATTCTTTTTGCTTATACTTCATCCTTTTCTATTTATAAGCCTAAAAGAAAATTTTTGAATAAAGTAGCGTTGAGGGATTTCGGGTATATAACGTCACAGTTTTACTGTGCAATAAGTTGAGCACCTACATATACCGATTTTTATTTTAATTTTATTGACAACGCTCAGATGCCTTCAATTCGATACGATTCAAATAAATCAATGGCCATATATGCAAAATATGAAACATATTATGCTCCTTAGCATGTCAATCCATTTTCTTTGGAATCCATCTTTCTCAGGCGGTAAATTTACTTTTATCGGTCTACTTCAAAACTTGATAAAGCTATGGCATTTGCCAAATAAACGCATTATGCGTAGAATTCGACGTTATCACTTCACAAAAATTTAAATATAAGGAACTATTGAATTACAGATAATATATATGCTCCTGAAGAAGTGATACTTATTACTTAAAAACCTTACTCGGATTCCAAAGAATAATTCAATTGAATCCACAAAAAGATTTACTTAAACGTTTTAAGATTACTAGAAAATTTTAGCAATTATATGACCAATAATACCCTGTTTTAACAAACTGTTAATTATTTACACAGTTACTTATAAATACTACTTTTGTTTGTTACTAAATGTATTTTAAAGTGCAATATTATTTAATACTTGTAAAATTTTAAATATATTTTAAACGTACCAACAGCGTTATTCATATTTTAAGGCAAAAATTGTAAAAGTTACAAAACAGAAAATGTAGCAATTTGGGAAGGTGTTATCGTCTGTATTGAGATATGGTAAAGTGGAAACACTCGAATAGGAAAATTCTAAATTGGGGGATACAGTTCGTGCTGAGAATGCTTGACAATCTACTTTAGTATTGCTTGCACTGTCCGAACTAACTGATAGGTGAACTCAAATATTTATATTGATAAAAATAGCTCAAAATCCCACAAATCAAAATCAATATTACATTTTGTACTCTCTTATTCTTATAATGATCATTCTCTTATATCTTATTCTTGATATAAACGTTTTAGGGAATGTTACATGTGTCATTTTTTTTGCTTTAAAAAAAACTTTTATATACGCGAACACATATTATTGTAAGTAGCTAACTTTCAAGGTTAAAACATGTTTACTAAAGATACCTGTAGAGAAGCACACCTGAATAGTCAGCAGTTTCAAGGTCAAGTCACCTATGACCTCTGGTTTCTAAAGTGCAAGTTCATACCACTTCAGAAATGTATTACGTTAGACTATACCGTAACCTTGTAAAAAAGTAGTACACAGAAATCGAAGCAAAATATTGTTTTCACTCAGCTAGTAATTAGGCTACAGGTGCTTCATTATATATTTATAGCTCAGAAAAATTAATCCAAAATAATCACTGTACGGGCAATAATTTTCCTTTACTTTTTAGTTTAGTGTTTTATGCACCATTGTACAATATTATATTTCTCATAAAACTTGTAATTCACCACATATTATTTAGAATACGCGCATTGTTCGCTCTTCTATATTTTACATTTTATATGAAATTTGCAGTTTTAAATTCAAGTTACAAAAAGCAGACGACATTGCGGGTTACGACGCTAGCAAGATTAATTCGAATAATAGCAACCGTTTTCGTATCCGGGCCTCTGTATCCGTTCAAAGCGGATCTGGGTCTTGACAATGCGCTTATCTTTTACAAAAGACTCATAGTGACGGCCATGTGATCACCAGACAAGTTTAATTCTAAAAATATAATAAGAAACCTAAATATGTATTAAAAGCAATGGCATAAATGTAAGCGAAGCTAGTTATATTTGATTCTGACAAAAAATATTTATGGACAATAAATAAAAAAATCATTTTTGTGTTGGCAGCAATTTAAAGTCCACAACATTAAACGTGCTGATATGGCTCACCTCCTTTAGTGCTTTGACTAAACAAGTGCAAAAAGTTCAAACTCATAAAAAGAGCAATAAAAATTATACCTTTAAATGTATTATTCTATCGAAATTTTACTAGACATTTAAATAAATAAATTGATGTTTGATAATACTCTTTGCATTAAATTTTTTGCAAGTAAATAAGATACAAAGAAGAAGTTTTCGATTTACATTAAAACAAAGCAAGTTTTCCTTAAGATTCAAATCTTGTCCCTTTGGTACGTTGAGTTAGCATTCATTTAAATATCATGCGACAGCTGCGGCACTTAAAAATGTTTTGCAAAATATCAAAACAACTTTTTATTCTCGAATCTTTGTTGTCTGTGGTTCGAATTAAAACAAAACTTCATTGTTTTTATTCAAAGTTTAAAAGAAAGCCCTAACAAGGAATGATGTTCTATTATTCTTGTTGTTTTTTAATGATGATTATTGGTATATTATACATTGTTTCATTTTCGCAAACACTGAATGTAATAAGCTTTTGTGATTATATTCTTTGTGCATTGCATGTTTTGAAGAAAAGAAAGGTTTGTTTTAATTTGAAAAGAGTAATATTAGAAAAGGCAAAAATGAATCGGTAACTACTGATGAAAACGATGGTCTTAATAATTGATACTCAGAAATCCAGAGGTTAGTTCAAGATAGGATATTATCTGCGATCTGCGTCGTCTGTACTGGTTTATAAATTTAAGAAATTTGCAAACATATAACAATCATAAATTGACCTTGATCTCTACAGCTTTTATATTTTACTAGGTATTTCATTGTAATAAATCGGTGGCACTTCGGCACATTACCTTACCATAAATTTTACCAATAGTACATAGGCTTATACTAAAGTTTTTATCAAAATGACTGCTATATAAAAATAAGCACGTGTGACTTGAGAGCTTTAGGAAGAAAAACATTTATTAGCTTTAATTACAAGATCTTCTTGCAGAGGTAATCAATATCACATGTATTAATTACATTTAATTATCTTTTCACTGAAACCGATTGTCAAAGCAGTGATTGTAATTCGTTTTCGCAATGTAGAGCTAATTCTAAGAACATAAAATTGTGCGTAAAGATGGTATAAAAACTAATGAAATTGTATTAATTTAATTTGCACTTACAGGTTCACAGTAAAACATTATAGTTAAAATTAATGCAGACTGAATACCTAAACTGTAATTATTTTAAATGGCTCTAAAATCTGTTCTAATAGTATACAGCTGAAATGTCTGTTCCTTTGCTTTAAATATTATTTCACTAAAAAAAAATCTATATTTATCCTCGAGTGTCAAAGGTTACTTTTTACCTCTAGAAAATTAATTCAAAATATTAAAAATAACACGAGCATTTTGAAATTACTTCTAATAAAACATGTGGCAATTTTTTTTTAAATAACCATTAAGGTATTTCGACAATTTTAACACACAGAATTTTATTTAAAAAAAATAACTGTTTCAGTTTTCACATAAGCTTAATTTATGTATTTAACTTAATAAATAAGCTAAACAATATTTTTTTCCTATATATTATTAAAAACAACGAACATTTCATTCGTAAAACAAGAAAGATATCAAGTGGAATACTTTCAATTTTCTCCTTTAACAAAACTCTTCACTATTGAGAACGTGTTGTTGCTCCTATTGAGATATGTGAAAGTGCCAACGCTCGAATTGGAAAATTGTAAATTGGGGAATAGTGTTCGTGTTGGGAATGAAATGTCCTACTTGAAAATCTGTTCTAGTATCGTTTGAACTGTCCGACCTACCGTGAAAGAGCTCACAAATAAAACATATTTCTTAACATACATCAGAACATTTTTATTCCAAGCAAACTTTATGTTTACTACAAAGAGTTACATCTTTTGTTATTAAGAATTTTACACTTATTTAGTTGATTTTTAAATCTTTTCAATTGACTCAAAAAAAAGTGATTGGTTGGCAGCTTTCCTATAAAACACGTGGTCCTTCAGTAACTGCTTACTACTGGAAGAAAAAAATATCTAAACGACGTAATAACATACCTTATAGTCATTAAACTTCCTTATTGATTGACAAAAAACTAGCACCAGTTTAAAGATGGAAGTCTCTGACCTGAGAAGTAACGGCGAATTAAACTCAACAGTACTCAATTTTATTTGTTTTTTAGTAAATTTTAACTACATCTTTTAACTGTTTAAAATAGTCTGCAGTGAACAGGTCTCGAATAAATTTATACCTCACAGTCACTAATCTCTTTCCCGTCAAACGTTAAATTTTCTAATTTTAGAATGTTATATGTAATAAAAAGTTTAAAAGTACCGTGTTGACACTGTTTTGAAAAATTTTCTAAATTTTCTTTGTTACGAATCCGTGCGACAAGTAACGCCGAGTGAATAAAAGTTTCATAGATTGTTTCCAATTACATCTCATGCTGTAATTATTAGTAAAAGGTCTTCTGGAAAACATTTATAGAGATTTCTCTATATTTAACAACATTGGCGTTACGATTACTTTGTCTTTTATTTAAACATTTCGTCGATAATGTAATTATAACAAAATTTTAGGTAATATTCTAAAGTAACCTTATTTAAGATATCGAGTCATTGAGATGTCATGCGTCTTGTTGCATGATGAAGCGGGGTTTCCAGATCTTAGTTTTATTAATTATATTTAATCTGTACTCGACCTATGCAAAACGAACTGATTTTATCTTTCAGCCAGCAGTGGTATTATGCTTGGTTTAAATTTTAATTTATTAATTATGGGATCCCAAGCAGGTGGTAGAACCAACCATCTTCTCTATTGAAATTTGGATGTTTTTAATCTCAATAGCCTCACGGATCATCCTTGGTAGGAATCGGTGTTCTTTAGCGAGGATTTGTGGTCGATCAAATCTGATGTAATGGTTTGGGTGATTTAAGGTATGGTGACCATACCGACTTGTTGGGTCTTCTATGTTTGATGTCAGCTATATGTTCCTTCACGCGGGTTCTTATTGCTCGCTTTGTTTGTCCAATATAAGAGGCCAGTCACAATCTAGCTTGTACACTCCTGGGTCTTGTAGAGGAATATTGCACTTGACAGGTGGTAGGAATTGACCAATCTTCTTCAGCGGCTTGAAATAAGTTTTGATTGAAGCCCGCCTCAAAATGTAGCCAATCTTGTCAGTTACGCCTCTCACAAACGGTAGAACAGCAGGTACTCGCTCCACTGTGGCTGCCTTCACTCGGTCACTGTGACGCTGCCGTGGCGCAGCGAGCTTGTTGTGTCGCAGTACTTGCTTAACATGTTGTAGCTCAGCCGCCAGGTGTTCATCATCACAGATCCCTCGTGCTCTCTGAAACAAAGATTTGCCCACGGTAGCTAACTGGGATGGATGGTGGTGTGAATTGCCATTTAAATATTTATTTGTATGGGTTGGTTTCCTATACACAGTATGGCTCAAGGTGTTATCAGGATTGCGAATAACTAAAACATCAAGAAAAGCTAAAGAATTATTACTTTCTAACTCCATAGTAAACTGTATTTTGAATTAATGGAGTTAAGGTGGTTTAAAAATGCATTTATTTTATCATATGGTAAGATGGTAAATGTATCATCCACATAGCGCTTATAAAATCTTGGATGAATGGGAGCAGTGAGTAGGGCCTTCTCCTCAAAGTCTTCCATAAAAATGTCAGCAACAATAGGAGACACCGGGCAACCCATCGCTACACCATCCATCTGCATGTAGAACTCATCTTTCCACAATAAAGTTCGAAACGTCGGGAATTAAAATGTAAAATAAACGCGATAAAATCCGTAAAGTAATTTTATTTAATAATGTATAATATTCGCGCAAGCAATAGAAATAATTATATCGAGTCATTATCAATAACAATTTAAGGCATAGGCTGTATGTATTTGTCCTTGCATAATTTAGTTTACGAATCTAGAATGGTGCTTTATTGATGGATCCATTTGCACCACAACGCTGCTGTAATTTATTAATTGAAATAGATCTTCATGCATTGTGTCATCAATGATTTAAGCCAAGATGCAATATATGGTTTAATCTCAATTTAATTCAATTAGAAATAAAGGTTTACTCTGTCTTTTTTTCATTTGTAACTTTCTTGTGTAGTTGCTAAAATAACGTGTAAACGACAAAATTTTTATCGATCGTCCAAATGTCTGCATATAATACCTTACTTTTCAGACAGTTGGGTGATGAGCCCATGCAGTCCTAACAAACCAAAAAATAACGACAAAAAAATTTGTTTCTCCGCGAGTTGTGAGGCCGTAACCTTCGGCTTAAAAAGCGAGGGCCGATACCGCTAGGCCGGTAGGTGGTTACAAAATTATTTTGCGAATTGGAACCAAATAGGCAATAATTGCATTAAGCAGTCCGCCAGTAGCGGAGCCACATGTTTTTATATTTTGTTAAAGAAAACCAAGAAAAGAATTGAGATGCACCGAATTAAGCCCTCTTTTTCTTGCAAAGTCGGTTTTAAAAACACTGGCTTTAATATATAAATGAAGATGTGTCTTTTTCGTTACAACTTTAATTCTTAATAAAATACATGATATAATAAGTTTAAATCTATATTTAACTACAATATGTAACTAACGATCGGACAAAAGCGCATATTCAGGGGTGTCTCAGTGATCACAAGGTTCAAGACCGGAAGTGATCACCGACTTCTGAAGGCACCCTGAATATAGATTTGAAGCTTGAACCGTCCCGATTGATGAAGTCTACGCTCCGGCCTAATCTGCTCCAGCCTATCATTGATCCTGGCACATTTCAGATCAATCTGGAAAATCGATTTGCTGCCTTGGAAAATACAATCGACGTGGACGTTGACGATGAACTCGATCGAGTGGTAGAAATTCTTCGGGACGAGGTGCAAAACTCTGCGGTCTGCAATGTACGGGCAAAAGTCTTAACTTTCGGGAGAAACACTAGATCTCATGGCAAAGCGACGAAATGATCCAAACGTCACTTCGTTAGAATAGCGGGTTCTTAACAAGACCATCTCCAAGCTGGTAGGGCGACCTCCGTCACTCCAATACGCTCTCAATACAGAGAGCTATTGAGCAAAACCGAGGGTCAAAAGTCTTCGACAACAGCTTGGAAGAAGCCATCTAACGAAGTTGACCAAAGAACGGAGAAGTCGTCGCTTCTAGACCAGAGGTTCTCTCGGAGGTTGAAAGCTTTACAGCCAGTTATACGCGTCGCATTCAGCATACCTGGAGCCGGATGAGAAGGATTCTCAGCCACTCTTACCCACCATATGTCGGAGGATCTTCTAGAAATCGGCCAAGACAAAATCGAGGGCTCTATAGCAACTTCAAAATGGAAAAGCACCGGGAGAGGACGGGTCACGAGGGAGCTACTGAAGGCCGCCGGTAAACCGGTGCTGAAAGACTCCGCCGTCTATTTAACTCTGCCCTTCTCTCCGGGAGAACTCCTGAGGCATGGCATGGGGTTTGGTCGTATTGTTCTTCAAAAGGTGATAAAACCCTTTTGAAGAACTATCGCTAATATCGCTCCTGAGTCATGTCTATAAGTTGTTTCAGGGTCATCTCGAATCGTCTTGCACGAAAACTCGACGAAGCGCAGCGTCGAGAACAAGCCGGGTTTCGGAGGGTTACAGCACCATGACCACATCCATACAGTGAGGCAGATTATACAGAAGACGTAGAAGTGTCTGTCGTAGTCCAAAGTGGGCGACTGAGCCTATCCCCTGCACCGCGGTATGAGACAAGGAGACGTCATGTCTCCAAAATTGTTCTCCGCCGCGCTTGAGGACATGTTCAGGACGCTCACCTGGAAAGGATACGGCATAAATGTGAACGGCGAGTACATCTCACATCTGCGATTTGCGGACGATTTCGTCATCATGGCTGAGACCACTAAGGACCTGCAAAAATGATGCAAAGCCTGGCTGAGTCTTCTGCACGCATCGGTCTCCGGATGAACTTGAGTCATGTTTAACGAGCACGTTGATCCGGGACCGATCACAATTAGGCACCTCCCTCGAGTTGTTTCGGAGTACGTTTACGTAGGGCAAACGCTCCAACTGGGTAAAACAACTTTGAGGGAGGCCAACAAAGGATTCAGCTGGGCTGGGCAGCTTTCATAAGCTTCGTCGAGGTTTCTAGTCACCCATCCTACAGTGCCTCAAATCGAAAGTCTTCGATCAGTGGGTCTTACCTGTTATGACCTACTGTCCGAGATTTGGACACTTACGGATCGACTGAGTCACAAATTTAAAGTCGCTCAGCGAGCTATGGAGAGGCTATGCTCAGGTATCTCTGAAGGACCGCATCAGAAATGACGTGATCCGTCAGAGACCAAAATCACCGACATAGCCCACCGGATTAGTAAGCTGAAGTGGCAGTGGGCCGGTCATATAAGCCGCAGAACTGACGACCGCTGGAGTTGAAAAGTTCTGGAAGTTCTGGAGTCGACCGACGTGCATCGGCAATACAAGGGGCATTATTAACCTTCGATCATAGGATGTTACGCCTCGATTACCCACAAATCATGCTGGCTACAGTGCCCTTCAAACTAGAACACAGTGGTGACTTCACACTGCTTTGTGACAGAAAAAAACCCCGCGGTGATACCAGCCCAGAGTGCCTCCTGTAAAAAGGTATGTCTCTTGTAATATTTACAAAAATATATGACTACTTTTATCCAAGCACTTGAACTTCTTTGGTAATTTCAAGGAAAAATTAATGATTCTAAATCACTACTTGTAGGACTGCCATTATTATTAATGTAACATTTCCTTCGTCTACGCAGTGTAGTAATTTTGTACTAACTATTAAGTTTTATCATCAACTGAAGAACCATTTGACAGCCTTAATTCTTTTTGTAGAAATTGCTAGACGTTGTTATCCATGTTTATAACTTGGCAGCGCATAGTTTGATATTTTTAATATTGTTTCCTATAAAAGTACACACTAAGCAAAGTTTATTATAGATTGTATTTTAAGCGTTAATTAAATTAAAAAAATCTATACAAAAAAAATTAAAAGCGAAAGCAAGCGACTACTTATTTACATAGTAAGATAGTGTATTTTTATACAGCCTAACCCAGCGTAAGCTATTTCATAAAATATAACTAAAAAGTGGGGTACGGTCCAAAGCCCCCTAATAAATAGGGGTGTTATAGGAGAGGCCATGTCCAGCAGTGGACTATCAAAGGCTGATGATGATGATGATGATGAACTGAAAAGTACTGTTCTATAAAAATACTTATATACTTTATAGAAGTATGACTCATAGAAGGTCAACAAATAAATATTTATAAGTACGGATAGTTAAGTTTTATCTAAATGATTAATGAAAAAAATAGAATAAGTGAAAAGAAAATATAACTGTCAATTTTACTATGCCTTTTTAGAAAACGCAACCAATAATTTGAACCTGTGAAGAATAAACATTATTTGTATTTGAATTTAGGTCAGAATAATAAATCAACATGACGAAATAAAAAGCGTGGGTGCGTTAACTATGTGATTCCTAAGAGGTTTTGATTTGTATGAATTATTACTTATAATAATATATTGTTCTCCAAATCAATTTTAACGGCAGCCATTCTTTATTAAAGAAAAACCAACCACACATGAGATATTATAGTGCACAATGATATGCGCAAACACAGGTGCTCTAATAGGGACTTGCGTATCCAAAGGGACGGAAAACAGACACGACCGCACATCACCGACTTTACCATGCCCATCCAGTACATGGATCATGGATTGGCTGCATTGCATAAGCATTTTCGTTTTAATTCCGTCCATTAACCAAGCAACTCCGGTTTCTAAAGCGCAAGCCAATATCACTAGGCTGCGGAACCAACTATGTGTCATATATTTTCGATTCGAAATAAAATACACTCATCACACATCATCAGCCTTCGTTAGTCCACTGCTGGACATAGGCCTCCCCTATTACACCCCAATCCATTAGAGGGTTTTGGACCATATCTCGCCACGCTGGTCCGATGCGGGTTGGTGGGTGGACCGTCTTTTTACGATCCGACGCATGGATCATCTTACTTTTCAGACAATTGGTGATCGCCAAATTGCCTAATCAACTAGAAACAACAATGAAAATTTGTTGCGTCCCCGCAGGATTCGAACCCACGACCTCCGGTTTCTAAAGCTCACGCCCATACCACTAGGCTACGGAGGCAGTTTGATACAATTGTGGGAAAAATAGGAAAGTTTATCATCAGTAAATATACCTAAATCTCGTATTATATTTACACGTTTTATGGGAGAGACCCTTGAGATAGTAGTTATAAGAAATTCGTAACGATTTACGAGTATTTGTCATTAAACGGCACTTACTAACATTAAGAGATAAAAAGTTATCGACACAATACTTGCCAAATAAATTAATGCTAGATTGAAGCATCTGACAATCTTTAATTTGTTTAATCACTCTGTATATTTTATAATCATCTGCGTATAATAGGTGATTTGCACCAGTAATAGAGAAACTTATAGAGTTTATAAATATAGTAAATAAGATATATGCAATGAAACCCGCAGTCTTTTCTTAAATTACTTATGAGAGTTACGAAATTATGAAAAATATTTGTTTTGTGTTTAAGTTTAAGCATGTTCTGTATTCACTCAGCACAAGCATGTAGGATTCTCTTAGTGGGTTATGCTTTTAGGCGATAAGTTCCTAGCTTTTGTAAGAAACAAAAGGTCGCTCAAACTTGACGCTTTTGTGTAGCGTTTTGAAATGGGTTTTTACATGTAGAAAAGGGAAAGGAGAGGAAATACTAGTATTATTTAAGATAATACTCTATAACTTAATGGTTAAATGATACATAATAATATTTGTAAAAAATTTAATTAATTTGGTTAAGATTTTTTTAAATTATTAATTACATAACATACATTCTGTGTTTATGGTTAATAAATAGATGCATACGGCTCTACACATTATCATTCCTTTGAACTTCACGCTTACATTAACCAAGTTGATACTAATCACTTATCACCCTCTGGAGTGAACCTCTGTTAAGTTTCTTCTGTCCTAAGATGACATAATCAAGATAACATCGTCAGAGTGAAGAAAGTGAATTTCTGCTATCAATGAAAACGGTTCAATATTTACAGAGTCCCCATTGTGTTTCAGGTAATTTGATTATAGCTTTTGAAATTCGATTTGACTGTAAAAATCAAACTTATGTAACGTTATTTTCTAACCTACTCTATTCTATATTGTGTAATTACAGGCATAAGATATGTAAATGGTCGTCCACAGTTATTATTATTATTATCCTATTATGATATTATACATAGCGTAAAACATATGATGTATTGAAGATCTCCTTGACAACACTATTTGTACTAAACCCTTGTTTTGTAATGTTTTTGTATATTCATAAACGGGGCTTAAGTGAAATGTTAACATTGAATGTAAACCATAAATTTTCTGTCAGCGTACTCGACACGTGTCATAATGATCTTTTGTTTACTTCTCAAACAATATACGCTTTTGTCTATGACAACGCGTATTAAGATCATCTTAGACTAAGACATCGTTCATTCAGCCTTTGATAACCTTATCAATTTCATGTAATTGTGGAAAGATAGTTTAGTTTATTATACCAATAGTTTTAATATTTTAAATATATTACTAGCTGTCCTGTGTATATTTTGTGTCAATTTAATTACATTCGTAAAAAGAAGAAGTCTTACAGTATTCGCGGAAAGGGCTCAACACTTAAAGCGCTGCAGTCAAGAATAAAACTTAATAGCAGTAAATAGCGACCCTGCGTAGACTAAGGAAACGATTCGTTATAATTACGGTTGTAATTTTACAGAAAGTAATTTAAAATAATTAAGTTTCGCTTAGTAGTTATATCTACATACGCTCATTTGTGTATTTGAAAAATAATTTGAGCGACAATCAAAGCCAAAGAGACGTTATAAAAGTATTTTATTAGAACTGCTAATCGATATCAACTACGTAATAAGAAACTTAAATAATATCCCTATTTATTAAGTGATAAAGCTGTAAAAATAAATGAAATTTTAATATCTAAAAGCTTAGTCTTTATCATTCCTTTTATTATAATGAGTGGTAGGCTATTTCTACGCAAATCAAAATAATGAAAACATTGCTATATTCCGGCATAAACGGAATTTAAGCAAGTGAAATTACTGATAATAGATAATAATACTAGTTATTACAGATAATGTACTACTATTTCTTGGATTTCTATTGATTCCAAGATGCGGTGAGCTCATATGTGACAAACTCTCTAAGAAGCTAAGTACAGCAATCTTTGCCATACGCAAGATTAGGCAGCTAACTGACGAGGCAACTGCAAGAACTAGTTTATTACGCGTACTTTCACAGCCTTATGTCCTATGGATTATTATTAGGGATCTGCAGCCGGTTTGAACACAATATTATACTACAAAAACAGGCTGTTAGGGCAATCTACAATCTGGGTTCACGGAAATCTTTGCTTAATGTTTTAATAAACTGAAATTTTCAAATATGAATACTATACATATTTGAAAATATTATCACTCGTCAAAATATTCATATGTTTGCTAAAAAGATATTAGGCCGCGCGAAGGTCAACTTGAGCCCCTAGAGTACCAGATTTAAACTGACCTCGAACCAAAAAATCTTTCATGTAATAGTATAAGAATGTATAATAAATTAAATGCCTGAAACGCAACTGAATGATTCGAGCTTTCGAAGAGTTGTCAAAACAACGCTTATAGAAAAGCACTTTTTAATAAATTATATTGAGGACCAAGATGTGTGGAAATAGTTTATATTCAGCGCAATCCTATAACTAAAAAAAATTATTGGTCAAATTTTGTAAATACTTATATTTAAAAAAAAAAGCAGAGTTTCTTGCCAGTTCTTTCTCTGACAGGTCTGAGTTTGTGAACCGGTAGTAAATGGATAATTTTGACGTTCATAAGTGCTCAGTAGAGCCTAAATTGAATAAATGATTTTGACTGACTTTGAATGATATTGTAGAAAGTGAGCAAATGAATGCTTATGAAACGTATAGGAAAAAAAAATATGACCGTCTTCAAACAGTATTTAACCGTTTTGCGCAATATAAACTGTTGACAACGTGTCCTCTGCAGCAAAGTATTCCAAGGTTTCCGCCAATGCATTTTAAATCTCTAATATCTTTTAATGTATTCATTTAATCAAAAAGTCATACATTACACGTTTTATGCACTGAACGAATAATTTTATGAATGCATTAACTCATCCGAAACTTACATGAGGTTTTTTTGAGTAAGATTACTTTAAATGACATTTGAATATTGATTTTTTTTTAACAAAGCTTTGCATTATAATTGCTATTGAGATTTATTCTTAAAAATTATGAATAAGAAGAGGATTCAGAGAATTATTTTTATTGCTTAACATATTAATATTTATAAATTAATTTTAAATCGGAATACTAAATCAACTTAAACCAGAAAACTTTGCTCATGATGATGCTCTTACTAGAAACCTATCAAATGAACGAATAATAATCAAACGAATTATGCATGCAATTGTTTCCGTTCTTAGATAACTACAACCAGATTTTGCAAGAAATAATCTTTATCAAGTAATATGTAAATTGTGTTCATTTTAATTTTGATAATGATGTGTAAAATATTTTTTTTAACGTTGTTACTTATTATTTATTATCACTAGAAGAGGTTACAATTTAAAAATTAGATAAAAAAAAACATTTACGTTGTTAATTTTTTTGGTTTATTATATTAAAGAAATGCAATTAAAAAAATATATGTATATATATTTCTAACTATATATATTTCTAATCTATGCTTAAAGTTTATAAAATGATATTTTATACTCTATTCTGTTTTATTCTTTCAAACTTTACCCTTACACTATCCCGGGCTGATACCAATCAGTTATCGCCCTCTTGAGTAAACCCCTCTTAGCTTTCCTGTGTCCTAAGATGACATAATCAAGATAACATCGCCTGAGTGTTACTAAGGAGAGTGTCACCCTGCCATCGGACAAAGACAAACTGTTTAAATATTTGCCCGGTTCATAGTATACGAGTTAATCGATTTTTATGCTTGCAAGAAATTCTCTTTTGTGCGTAATTTGTAAAACTAATTACTTATTTATATTTTCATAAAACTAAATAAGTTTTATTTGACCTCATAGCAGATCTCAGGAAGAGACGTTTTAAATCAGTACTTCCATATTAGTCATGACGTCACAGGTTTCCTTCTAACCCTGAGACACGAGAGATGTTGAATAATTACCAGATACGTATATATTCGGTAAATAAGTTGTGCATCAAGCCGGAACGCAATAGCATTTTTACTGTGCTGCTTTGTCACTTAAAATGGTACTAGTTGTATATCCCTCATAGTATCTAATAGTACTATTTTTTATCAGAACTACAATATTTTAAGTAACAATTTAGTTATTTTTTTTATGGGTGTATGGTGACGTAAGAGTTAAGATAAATAAAAGTTAGAGAAGTTAGAGAAAATAGTTTTGTCTTTAATATTAAAATATTTTCTAGGAGATAATATGTAATATTTTTTAAAAGACGAAAAAATAATTATAATTTCATAACTCAAAAACTAGTAGGTTCAAAGATTATTAAAAGTTTATTGAATCAATTCTTATAGCATTTGAGACCTTAAATGTTAAAAAGTAACATATTAAAATGCAGTGATTAAAAAAAAATTCATGCTATGAACATTTTTTCATTAAATTTATTCATTATTCGTCTTACAGTACCTCGACTTTAGCCCTCGTTTATTTAATACGTGTGACAATCAGAGAGACGTTGAGACGACGCGACGGGACGATGATTCTTCTCATTATTTGACTTTCGAACTCATATAATTAAATCGAGAGCAAAATTAATTAGTAGAACAAAGAGAGGAACGAAGTGAAAATAGGTGCCTCCGTAATTGAAATACATGTTTGTTACGTGGAAAAATACTGCCTCCTGAAACAGTATCTTAAGAATACTTCTTACTTCCTTCAGAAGAATAAATCAAAATAATCACTTAAAATGTAAGTGTGTGTGTGTGTGTGTGTGTGTTGTTTAGTAATGGTTGACTATTGACTCTTCGTCTTACTCAATTTTTTGTATTCTATACTTTTGAAAGGTAAAAAACATATTAACATCACTGTTTTGTTTATCTGTCTGTTTATATTACTATGTGTGTCGACTGTCTTACAGTAACGGGTTGCCCCAGACCCAACAAAATATATATACAATATGCTAATGTAAATGAAATCTTTTAGGTGTATAAAATTACATATTTTAGAATAGGATAATGGTGATAGGTTTAAAACTATTGTTTACCTAGAATTTAAAAAAATCACAAAAAGCAAGATGCAAGGCATCATAAAATTTTATTGATTATCAATCAAAATTTATATATATCTTATACAAATATTGATATCATTAATATTTGTCAGAAATTGAATTCGTATAGCTTAAAAATAACAATGAACAATCATTTAATACTCCATAACAGATTATTATAAAGCAACTTTTTGTAATGAAGGTGTATAGTAGGGTGATATTAGGAACTTTTTGTAATAAGCTGTATTCCAATCAAATTCAAATTTCTTCAAAGTAATTATTTTGTTTTATTCAAGCGATTACAATACATAATACATCCTCCATTCACAGGTTTATCCCATCTTAGTATGCCCGTCATCATGGATATTGGCAAGACTCCGAAACGTCGGAAATAAACATAAAGATTTAATGCTAAAAACTGGATTTTATATGCTTGTAATAATGTAATTCTTAATTGGTATCTGTTTAATTAACGTAACAGATATTTTCCTTAATAACTATGTAATACTAGATTCTCTATTAAAGGTCTTACGTACGACGTAACGGATGTCTCGAGAAGTCAAATTAGTCCTAATTTATTCAACACGTGTGATAATAAGACGATGGTTTCTACGAAGGCTATGGCCGTAATTTCACTTAATTATTACTCTCTCTTATAACCTTTGAAATAGGGTATTAGTTAATTTTTATAATATCATTTTAATAACATATAACTTCTTGCAACAATTACGAGAAATATAAAAAATTGTTAATATAGTAAAAGGGGAGACATTAGAAACAGTAAAGAGAAATCTGTTTATGACTTTTATTAATAAACATCTTGATTAGTTTTGGAATTACTAGAAGGTCTGTAAAGTAATTAAATTATAAGTTAATTAGCTTTTTAAATAGTTTTTAAAATATTTTTAATTGTTCCGAATATGGAAATGGAACAGAAAGTGTTGTTGCCTTGTTGTTAGAAATACGCGTGGCTTTTAAAGTTATTTTTAGGTAATACTGTACCATGTAAATATATTATTATTCTTTTTAAATTAAGCCACAAATTGTAATTGAGACAGCACAATATAGATTGAAAAACAATATTTTAGTACACTATTTTTATCCGACAAAGATGAGGACTGTGTCAGACTATCTATCTATGGCCGGCTTGAGCAAAAGTAAAAAATCTATACAAGTCACTAATATCTCGAATAAATGTTATATTTTAACCGTCCGGTATCGAACAAATGGATCTTTTTTTATAAATTTTATTTTATATAATAATAATTGAATTAACAAATATATACATTCAAACGTTCCTGCCCTACTGCTTTATATAAAAAAAGTTACATGTAATGTTTCAAAAGGTTATATTGATACGTATTTTATTGATATTTATTACATCTTGGATAAGATTTAATAGGTATTACTTACGATTTACATTTTTTTTAGTAGCATATAAGTACTTTATGTTACTTAGAAATATTGTGCATAGGTTGTGTATATGAATGACATATAAGTAGAGTGAATATTTTATAAAAAAAATGTTATTTCTATTCAAAACTGCTACTAATGAAATAAGTTTTATAGTGATTTGATCTACACCGTCCTACACTCTGATTGTAACATAATTTCTGTTGTAAATACATACTTTGAAGTTTATTTCAAATAATTTAGAGCTCAATATACGCAAACGGTTGTTGTTGTGGCTGATCTTCTATAATTAGGGTTCCAACAGCTGTACTGTACAATATTTATTTCCATTGAACAGAAGTATCTAATTTACATTCGAGAGTTGCGACAACACCAATCTTTATAAATGCTTAACTGTATTTTATTCAAACATTTCAATCTGGGGACCCGCAATAAAGACGACCGACCTGCCCTGTTCTTAAAGCTAGATTTATTTTAAACTGTGAAGTCAACGCCCGCTGTGAAATAGATCTAATAGAAATACAATGTGAAAAAACGGCGACAACAATCATTAAGTTTTATGCTTAAAATTGGTTTCGCACGTGTTTTTTTTTAGTAAAATTTGATACGAAATCAATTATTGTTATTTATGGCTGACGTGGTACGTTATTCTATCAGGGCGCCGTCTGGGTTGGAACCACCACGTTGTCCATTATTGCCGCATAGTCACCGTGGTCTGTTTACTGGGTAAACGAGACGTAACATCCTATATCTCACAAAAGTGAGCACGTTGGTAAGAGTCCTGGTATTGCTGTGGTCCGTGGGCGTCGATGACCAGTTAACCTCAGGTGCCCGACTGCTCGTCTGCCTTCGTATGAAATAAAAAATCTAAATTACTCAATAATAGTGTATTAATTATGTGTTGGTATTGATGTAACGGATTTCATTGTCCTAATGTAAAAAATGAAAACAAAATATTTGCAATCCTAAAGATTTCAATAGTTACAGTTATAATGAATATTAGCTTGAAAATGGCGATATAATCTTCAAAGATACTTATGTAATTGCGGACTTGCTAGTCCTTCAAGTACAGAAATATCAAAATCGCTGACTTCAGGGATTTCATCTTTGCTAACGGTTTAGATTGGAATTCTGTATATCTTTCGCGCTCTCCTTTTTGCAGGGGCCATCTGGGGTGGTACCACAGCGGTGCCTATTTCAGCCACAAAAAAGTAGTGTGATGACACTACCGTGATCCGGTTTGAAAGGCACCATTCGTTCTTTGATATTATTCGATTCTGTCACCTCTTAAACTCCTTGAAATGTTAACTCGTTGTATATGTATCGGGTTTTATGAATAGTGCTTAGCTTTTTATTGGTAATATACTGGTAAATGCTTTATGAATTCTCTTAGTTTATAATAATTTTAATAGTTTTAGTAGAGATACTCATTGGAAGTGTGATTTATGTATTTAGTTTAAATTTAGAATTAATGCTAGTGACATTTTCTTCTATTCAAACTGTAGTTTACAAGAGATTAAATTTAGATTGTATTACTAATTCATATTCCCTATTTTCTTTGATAAGTAATAAAATTGAAAACAACGTATTTTTTTTATACTAGAGGCTAGATAAGAATTTATTTTTAATAACACAATTTTATGTGATAAATCTTATTTTGCCTAAACCCGCACGCTCAAACATTATCTTAATAAATGTTATAATCGTTTATTATATCGTATTCTCGAGTGGATGTAATATTCGTTATATGTGTTTAAAATTTTTGTTTTGCAAATTTTGCAATCATGGAGTGATGATTAAACGAATATGTCGTGGTTTACATTTAAAGCTTTAATCTGTTATCATTTATTTTTTAATATTTAAATTTTACGTGACATGTTTTGATGTGTTTAAGTGACGTGACCTAGATAATCATGTCATCGTTTAAAATATTCTATAGATTTTATAGGGTATTCCAAGCTTCATATTGGAAAACTACCACTACCTACGGCTACCTAACTGTAAGGAACATTAGGTAGTCACTTGTAAAAACATTGTACGGATTAAAGGATATTTTTTTTAAAACATTTTCAGTACTAAACGGTTAGTTGAAACGCATGAAACATCTGACTTAAAGTTAAACTGAAAAAAATAATTCTTACTGAGTTCAATCCATCGACCTAAGATTCAAATTGTTTTAAATTAGCAAGAATATTATATGTACAAAGTTTTATCTGGGATATTTTCATTGCCTTTATTGATTGAAACAAGTAACATTATTTGATATTAATTATAAAAGTCTATTCAATTTTCAGAAACCAAAATTATCTCGGATACTCGGGCGAAGCTTTTCACTATTTCAATTATATCAATAGAAGGCGTATCATCTATACCGTTACAATAACTGCCTGCATATGATTACTGTCATAAAGTTCAATCATTTGATATTCTAATAATTTCAACTGACAAAAAAGATATCAGCCTCGGAATTTAACTACTTCGAAACTAACCACCTTCAGCGCTAACTGTGGAACTATTCACGAACAATTCGCAGGTTGCTTTTAATTACAATTCGCGAAATTTCCACTCTGTTTAGAGTGAACATATTCACAGAGTTCGCTCGCCACCCTGACAACTTCCACTTGCAAAATATTGCATAGCACTTATACAATTGTAAAGTAAATTCATTTATGTCGCATTCTAACACTCATTCCCTTATCGCGACGTTTCAAATGTGGTATATTAATCATTTCCCTTTTGAATGTAGTTTTGTGAAATTTTCCAACTCCCATATTTTTCAATGCCAGCGATAGCAGAGAGTTATTAATTGTCTGGGTGCTGTTTTCATGTGTAAAGTCTAGAGTTCCGATTCAGGTTTAAAACCAAAACGGGCGCTCAGACTATTACGGAATATATTATGCTAAAACAACAAGATTTATTTCTTGAATTGTTTTTATTTTACCTAAGATATGATCACAGTCAGTGGTCGTTTTTCTTGTTACGCATAAAATTAAAGAAATTGTAATTTTGAATATAAAATCGGTCTTGTTCGTGATTTTACAATATTTAACAAGATTTGTAGCTGCCTTTTAAAAATATACAAAAATACAACTTGCTTTTTTAACCATTCTATCAGACAATGTCACTAGATAAAAACACAAATTTTAGGTTGTTGCATATGTAAAACTTATAAACAACGTAGGAACTTTTATTAAAAAGGCATCGAAATAAACATTAATATTAATGTACCATGAAATCTTGGAAACCTTTTAGAATACGTATAAGCTCCGTATCTTTGAAAAGCACAACTTTTGAAATATATGTAAAGCCGACAACAAAAAATGTTTGATAAAGTCTAGTTTAGTATCTATTTAAAGTACTACGATTCAACATACAAACATAAGAAAATAAAAAAATAGTATCTCTCAACTTAAAGGGATTATATATTGTAATTATTAGATTTGTACGATTCGAGTTAATTAGCTATATCAAAAGGCACGGTTGTGATATTGCCTTTGTCAGTAAGACTAAATAATGCTTATTGATTTATTCTTTCTTTCATATTTATTATGTTTTAGTAGTACTGAATATTGAACAACATAACTAAAAAACAATAAATAATACTCGGATATATAGATTTATATAACAAATATCTTATTTTTATTAAAGAAAATTTTGATGGAGTAAAAACTACATCAGATGCATTCTCAATCCCGCATTAATTGCATCTATTGCATATTTTACAGAGCTATAAAAATAATCTTCTTTGTTCAATAGCCCGTTAAAACGTGCGATACGCGTTAGTAGGAAAGGGAAAAGGGTTATTCCGTTCACGGGATATTGTTTTTTATTTAACAAATAATGGTATTAGGCGTAGCAAATCGATTTTTTAAGTATTATAGTTGGCCCTTGAATTTTATGACTTCTAATAGATTTTTTTATCTTTTTTAGAATTATCTTTTATTATAATTTTTATTAGAGATATATGGATGGCTGTAAATATTGTACCTTCTTTTGGCATTGGCATATTTCGGCAAAAAGTGCTTGTGCATGTGACTTCCCATAATAAGTAGGCACTTAGGTCGGGGTTTTTTTATATATGATAGCTTGTTGCTCCGCTTCTAGTGCTCCGATTTTGTTCATTCTTTTTTAATTGGAATAGCTTTCATTGGATATTAATTTTTTATAATTTTGTTATGAGAATTTTAACAGATATTTAAGAAATCAAGAAATTTACGGAGTCAAAATCCCAACTTCGTGCGATTAACTAACAAACGCTAGCTTAACCTTGGAGATGAACTTAAACTGTGGTATACATAATTGAACTTCTTGGATTAGCCTACAATTAAGTCAATAAGATCATATATCTTTTTTTTAATAATAATCCACAATAAGCATTTAAAGTAAACATTTTTAAAATTGCAACAGGCATATTTAAAGCTCATTTAATTAATACAATGTAAGTTTACGAAAAGTTGAAGTAAAAAAAAATCCTTGCAATGTACACAAAACGTTACATGCATGACCGTTTGATTAAATGAATATCTCTAAAAGATATTAGAAATTTCACATGCAGTGACGTGTACCGCGGAATAATTTCTGGCAGAGGGCAGGTTGCATTGTCGTTGCATGGTGAATTAGGTCACTGTTTGAAGTTGGTCAGTATGTAGTCTGTGTTTTTTGGTTAAAATTTCACTTGTCAAATGTATATTTCCCAGCGGCAATCTTAACTTTGACGTAATTGGTTGAATAGCTCATATATCTACCATCTGCGTATCAACCATTCTTTAAGTTCTTTTTCCCACAAAATTTTAACATAATTTTTTGCATTTCTCAAGCAAACATCCATTCATAAGAAATAGAAATCTATAAGATATAAAAGGGTATTCGAGATATTGGAAAAATGAAACAGTTGATTGAACAAACAGAGTAATGGAATAAGCTTATAACGAGATTGTACTGTCAACTTAGTACACAAACATTCTATCAAACTTTGCATTTATGACGTAACAATTTCTGGTGATAACAAATAAGAGGAAGTAAGAGAAGTCAGTGACTTTTGCAATGCAAATTAATTAACTATGTTCCTTTGAGTACATCAAATAGAAGCATACTATTGATTTTAAGAAACACATTAGCTAAACACTTATGAAAATTAAAAATTATAGCGTAATTAAAAAAATACGTCGGTAATACTTCTTTATTAGGATATTAAGTTTACCTTAGGCGTAAATTAAAAAAAGTCCAGTATACTCACATAACAATTGTCATAAATTTGTCAAAGATATTTATATGATGATATACGTTTTTTAGTCCTATTTTATTCATAATAACAATATTCTTTCGAACCTTTATAAAATGCTGGTTAATTAACAGTTTAAGAGTTTTAAAATGTAAATATTTGCTACGTTTAAAACATTTTTTTCTATAACAAAATCGATTCACTGAATGAAGAAAACATTCCTATCTAAATATATTAACGTCAGTTTCTGTATTTATTGAATAGTAAATGTCAATATTAACGTGGGTGCCATCATTCGTCATTCTCATTATATAACCACCCTTTGGCCCAGTAGTCTTGATCCTTGTTTTGAAAACAGGAGATCGTGAGTTAGAAACCAGCGAGAAAATATTTTTTTTATAATTGTTGCTTTGTTGTTGGTGAGAACAATATGAGTTCACCGATCACTCAGTTGTCTAAAAATTGTTAATCTGTGCGACGGATGACAAGACCATCTTTGACTGTAGTAATAAGAACATTCATTTTCCATAAAAAATTCAAAAACTAGTCCATCATAAACTCTTCAGAAAAATACTGCTATTCTGGTAAATCTGCATTAATTAGAGACCGATATCGTTTTTACCCGGAAAAATCGTAAAGAGAAAAATACCTACCCCGGAAAGTAAATGTAATAGCATCTCTATAGCTAGAAATCTATTTCTTTTGACCACTCTGCGTAAATAATTATTTTTTAACCGGGTACATGGAAAGCTCAAGAGAAACATTATATAAATGTTGTAAACAGAATTATTTAAATAAAAAGATAAAATAATAATAACGTCCTTCACAAATCTTAATTTAAACTTAATGAATGTAAACAAAATTAATGCGATTAAATTGAAACGGGTTGTTCAAACGGTTAATGAAAAAGTTTATCACACGACCACTATAACAAAAAATACAATACTCTTGGAACAACTCCACTCCCAATTCCATGAGTTTACGGTCCATTGCATATTTCACAGTGCAATAAAAATAATCCCCTTTTGTTCAATGGTCCGTTGAAAAGTACAAATATTCGTTCAACAGCGAAAGGGTTTTTCTATGCACATGATATTTTTTGTCGACGAACATATTGTTTTTATTTATTTAATAGTAGTCATGTATATGAAAATACTCTTTGGGTTATCATAAATATATTCACTCCTGCTTATTGCACGTATAATGGTGATGTAAAAAAAAATCTTTCACAAAAATTCAAAATGAACAGTTGGTTTGTTATAATATAATATTTTAGTAATAAAAAAATATATTCATTTAATAACATTTAATAAAGTCCTAGATTTTATTTTAACCACAATTTTTATTTTTTGTTTTTGCACTGTGTTCTCCTGTTTTTAACCCTTTCATACTATTTTTATTCTTAATAGTTGATATGTACTTAATGCTTCTACCATATTTTTACTTTTCATTTAACCGTTTTAACTTAACCTCTGCCAATCATAAATTTTCTCTCCTAAAAAAAATTTACGTCCCCTGTGTTATTTAGTATTCGTTATAAAATTGGCTTCTAATATTTAAACTAAGGCCCTTAACAATTCCCTTAACAACATAATTTGATTCATATTATAATAAACACGTCTTTGTGATACAATACTAATCAGCTTCTATGTGACCGTAAAAAGTATTTATTATTAATTTTAAGAAATTCATTAATATGATTTTATTTTATCACAAGTTCTTATTTTAAATAAATAAGGTTTCCCTTCTTTAATTTTATAGTTTAATTTGTTGTAGACTTCCGAACATTTCTATCTTGATAAACTGTTTTTTTTTAATCCAAATTTTCCTATTCCCATGAGGCCTTTGAATGAGAAACTCTTTGTCGTAGCCCAGATCAACTTTGAACGCTCCCAGTGTCCCGAAAAGGAAAACGGGTGCTGTTATTTAAATTAATCTCTAGAGGATGGCTCCTAAAATACATAAAACCGGTGTACACTTTACCTTACAATAGTTTTATCTTATTGTATTCTTACTATATTAACGATACATTGAATAGTCTTCTGTAGGTTTCCGTCCCTTCAAGTAATAAAATAAATGTGAACAACTTCAAGATATTAAATTAAAATATATTGATGAAACTTATGTTAACACAATCGCAAAGTAGATTCACGTGAATTTATTCAAATTTATTTTGAGATTGTAAATTAGATAAACTTTGGTAATTATTAAGGTAACTACAGAATTTCCAAAAGAAATTGCAAAAAAAAATTAGGTTGTTTTTTATTAATTTTAATAATCAAGATTAATATTAAAAAGAAAATGTGATATCAAAGCGGAATGGTTCTTCTCTGGACAGGAGGCAGGCAAACTATAAACTGAGTTAAGACATTTTGCATTTGAATAGTTCGTGCAATTTGTGTTTACATCTTCTTGGTTATATGATTTTGTGTATCGAAAAAAGCATATTAAGCACTTTGTCGTAGTTGATAATCCTCCGGGTATAATTTAAATATTAGCAGCTATTTCCTATCTTCTTTATTACTTTATTCGTTCAAAGCGAATCTGGGTCTTAACGAAGCGTTATCTCATACAAAAGACTTATGGGATAGAATTAGTAATATGTAATTATAGCTAATCTAAACATTATATTTTGAATAAAAAAAATTAAAATGGCATAAAAATCACTTGTAGATAAAAATAGGGTACTTGATCATATTACAGAAGTAATATATCCTTCAGAAGTAATGACAGTGGTTAATGTTTTTCAAGGGACTTATACTAAATAGAAATATACATGTCGAGCGCCTCAATAGAGTGACATCACTCGAACATAGTATTTTTAGTGAAACCTTAGTTTTACGTTATTAGTTTATTATTCATAATTGTAATATTAATATTCCTAGTTATTTATTTAAACGTTTCTTGCATCGTCAATGCGAATTAACAATGAAGTTTATTTTATAAGTACGTCAATTGATCGTAGCGTTCTAAACGGTACCATCCGAATGTAATTATTAGTTTACAAATTACAATAAACATTGTAATATTCCTACCTATTTATTTAAAGATTTATCACATTGTCAAGAAATCGTGGCGTCAGCTCTGCTGACGCCTCGATTCTACGACTCGATTTCGACTCTTTTAAAAACGCTTCTACAACCGGCGCTTCGTCATACAAAATTGAAAATAAAACCTAAAGGCCGAGCTAAATTATGGGTCGATAATTGGTTCGTAACTACGAGCACTTGGCTCGAATTACGTGATAATCTTATTATGACTTTCAAGCCTGAAAATAGATATTCTCGCGATATAGTAAAGTTTCGTGAACATTCTTACGACAATACTAAAGATATTTTGGAATTTTATCGCAATCTTGGGTTTTGTGGAGGCGTGTAACTAAAGATAACTTGATAATGATAATGCGTTGAAGCTGTCATTGGTTGCGTTAATGACGAACGGCTCAGAATCGAATTGATAAATGCTCGAGCAAAGTCTGTGCCGGAGTTAATATCCGTTGCTTCCACTTTACGAAATAAACGTTCTCATACTACGACCTCTTCACAAGTACACAATAAACGCGTTCGCTTGAATAATATTCAGTGCCGTATATGCAAAAGAAATAATCATTTAACCCGTGATTGCTATTTTGGAACTACGGAGAATCCATCGACCTATAATAAGGATCCGTTACTAAATAAAGCTGAGGGTTCTTCAAATCCTCCGCGTAATAAACCAACTGTACTTTTGTATGAAACCGGGTCTACATATGACAATGTTACAAACAGGAAAGGTCCATTGTTTCAAATATAAATTATATAGGAGATTCTAAAACTACCTCCATGTTAGTAAATATTGGTGATAATTTAATTAAGGCTACATTTGATAGCGGGGCCGAATGTTCAGTTATGTGCGAATCTATTGCCGCTAAATTACCAGGAAAAAGAATAAATGATGTTAATTATTTACGAGGATAGGTCGTTTTCCAGTAATTTCGTTATTTAAACTAAAACTGTTTGTAAAATTGATGAGACTCTTTTAAAACCTTCTACAACCGGCGCTTCGTCATACAAAATTGAAAGTAAAACGTGAGAGCATTGAATCAAATTACAAAAAAAATCTAAAGAAAAAGAAAGCTTTAAATAATAATCATTCAACGTTCATTGACAGCTTTTATTAACACAATATAAAAGCTACCTTAACAAAACTAATTTCCGCTGCTTAGACGTGTCGAGACAAAAAGTTTAATTTTATTCGCATTCAAAACAAAGCAAGTTTTTCTTCAAGATACAAATCATGCCCGTTAATACTTACAGTTTTCATTTATAGAAATAAAATGCGACGTGTGTATCGCATAAAAACATTTAGCGAAATATTAAAATATCATTGATATTTATATTAAAATTAAACGTGTGAATGAAACAAAACTTTTGTTTCTATTTAATGTAAAAAAACGTGAACTGAATATACACCTAGAGAATAATTTATACAAACGAGAAACTAATTGATTTTCAGCCATTGTTGAAGTATTTTTTTAAGGTTACTTAGTTGAGAAATGTTTGTTCTGCTATCGTTCCTACGCATAAATTACACAGATAGTTGTCTGACTATACAAGTTGATGTTTTTTATATATTTATATATAGGTGTGATGCGATGTTTGTAATTGCACTATGCTAGAGTCAATGTGGCCTTAAAACTTTATAGAACCGTAAAGTAAGTCACATTTAGTCATATTAATGAATATAAACTTCCTCTTTCCCTTTTCATCTTCCTTTGCTTTCAAAGTAACAATTGGCAAAAAACATTTCGGACTCAAATTTTAGTATACTAAACAATTTGTAAAAGACAATTTAAAATTTAATACGATGTTCTTAAAATAAATACTTTCATTTTTTCCTTATAAGCCAAAAAATATGTATACAACAACATAAATACAGTTTAAGTTTATATAAAAGTTATTGAATGAAAAAATACTTTATTCCATGTACATTATATTTTGATGAAATGAACACCTTAAAAGCTATCAGAGATTTAAAATGCGATTGCACAAGTCACGATGCCATTTCGTATGGACAGCACGTTGCTTATACTGCTGAATATACGCTGTTTGAAGTCGGTCATATTTTTTGGTTAACATTTCATTCGTTTTTTAAAATGTTTACATGCATTAAAACTTCCCAAATATCTGTTAACTAACTACTTATTATAAAATAATTTTAAAGAAATGGTTCCACATGACAGCTGATACCTGTCATTTCAAAAAAGAACGATCGAAATCGGAACTCTAGTAGCGGAGCAACGAGGTAACATAACATTTGCCCTAATTTGAATACTGTCTTTTGGGAAGTCGGTCAAGAAATAACTGTTGGTTATTAAGTACCTCTATAATTTGTTATTTATTGCTTTCAGTTGTATACGCAAAAACGATACGTGCAAAGTAAAGTAAATAAATGTTTACGAACGCAACAAACACTACACCACCTAGTCCCAAACTAGGCAAAGCTTATACTATGACAACTAAATGAATGTTACAAATTTCCTTTTTTATTTCTGTAAATAAATACACAAAATATAACTACAAACACCCAGACACGAGAAAAACGCTATATTCACTACACAATATTTTCCCCTGGTGGGAACTGCAGCAAGCTCATCTTGTTCTTCTGTAAAGGTAATTTTAAAAAGTTTCAATTTATCTCGAATATAGCAAATACAAATCACTAGTATGATCTATATTTAAGTAACGACAAGTCGGTCCACCCACTAACCAGCGTTGGACTAGCGAGATGGGATACGTTTAAAAAACCCCTTAATGGAGAAGGCATACATTAGGGGAGGCCTATGTTAGCAGAAGACTAACTTGGCTGATAACGACGATGATCATGATGAGTTCATTTTATTGCAATTGTTATTAGTATAGCTTTTGGTTTTAATCGCATTATTTTAATATTACCTACATTATAGTATCAAAGTCTTCTAATCCAGCCTCCACCCTGAACCACCACGGGATATATTCCTTTAGAACCCGTAATAACTGACCCGCGTTTAATAACAATCGGTGTAGGTGTTATGTGGGCATTAGACATTGTGTTCGTGTTTATACTAAAGCCTACATATTAACGTCATTAAGCGTAAAGTTAAGATCAGCGAGCGACTCTAACATTCTAACTATGTCGTCGGCAAATCATAGATGAGTGATTTTTTTCCACGGATACTCATACCTAATCTTATGGATGCATATGCCTAAAAGCATTTGTAAATGTAGTAGCAGTAAGGGATTTCGGGTACATAACTTCACAGCTTTACTCTACAAGAACTTAAGCACCTAGATGTATCCTAGATTATCAATTTGACTGTTTCTGGTTGGGCCTCATTGGGCCTTGAATACGACCCAAATTTCAAATGAATCAATGGCCTATGTAACATAGTCCATTTCAGCAGAATATGGAAGCATATTACGATCCTCATCATATGTAATGTGCTACAGATTATGATTTACGATCTGAAAACTTATTGGAATCCAGCTTGCTTAGTTAATCATTTACTTTTTTTGATCTATTTTGAAGTAGATACTTGAAAAAGCTATGGCATTGGTTAATACACGCAATATGCACGAAATTTGTTATTCATCCCCCACAAAAATTTAAATATTAAGTACATGTTAAGTAATAATGGATTACATATATTAGACACGTTTCTGTTGAAAAAATATTATTTCTTGAAAGCCAAACTTGGCTTCCAGAGAATAATTTAATTTGGATGCACAGACATATTTGCTTTAACGATTTAAGACCGCTGCACCGTAGCTTAGTGGTATGGGCGTGTGCTTTAGAAACTGGAGGTCGTGGGTTCGAATTCTGCGGAGAGTAAACAAATTTTCATTGTTGTTTCCTAGTTGGTTAGGGCAATTTGGGCCGATCACCCAATTGTCTGAAATGTAAGATAATCCATGCGTCGGATGGGCATGTAAAAAGTCGGTCCACCCACCAACCCGCACTGGACAAGCGTGGTGGGATACTTTCCAGCAGTGGACTATTACAGGGTGTTGATTGATTTAAGATCACTAGATGATAATAGTAATCATATGTACAATAATTCTATGTTTTAATAAACTGGTAATTATTTACACTGTTACTTATAAATACTACTTTTCTTTGTTACAAGAGATTTCCTAAAGTAAAATAGTATTTAATAATTAAATAATATTGTGAAATTAAAAATGAATCATGAAATAAACGTACCAACCGCATTATTTATATTTTTAAGGCAAAAATTGTAAAAGTTACAAAACAGAATATGTAGCATCCTGGGGAGGTGTCATTGCCTGTATTGAGATATGGTAAAGTGGAAACACTCGAATAGGAAAATTCTAAATTGGGGAATAGAGAACGTGCTGTGATGCTTGACAATCTACTTTAGTATTGCTTGCACTGTCCGAACTCATTGTTAGGTGAACTCAAATATTAATATTTTCGGATATAGAAAAAAAGCTCTAAATGCCACAATCAAAATCAATATGTATTAAATAAAATATTACATTATATTTCGAATTCTTATTTTTGTTATAAACGTTTGAGGTATGGCACATTTGTCAAATATTTTTGGTTAAAAACTCTTAAAAATTATTGTTATTAGCTAACATTTTTAATGTTAAAACATGTATAATGACGAAATATTGTATTATATTTCTTGATCGTAAACATTTTATTAGGTCTAAAACGACGTTAACGACGTTAATGAGGTTTTGTTAAGACGGAATAGTATAAGGTCCTCCGAGTTGATTACTTCTACGGTGGCGGATCTTTATTAGTGATCAGCCAACAGCGCAGATAATCATTCATGATGATGATGATCATCATCATATTAGACAGACTTTTTACATACCTATCCGTGAGTGTTTACTTACTCTTTTTAGGATTTTTTTTCCTTTTTTTTTGCCATTAGAGGCGGGCGAGCCGAAAACAGAAATATCTCTAATGCGCTGCCTACGTAAAACAAGCAATGTTAATTCTCGTTTCCCCAGTAAATACGCTGGCTACGGTGCTCTTCAAACCTGATCACGGTAGTGTTTTCAAACTACTGCTTGGCATCAGAAATAGGCATCGTGGTGGTACCGCCCCAAACGGCTTCCTGTGAAACGGGACCTAACTTTCAATTTATCTAAGATTATTTAGTAAACGCTTCTCTTTATTGACCGACTTCCCGAAAGAAGGAGGTACTCAATTCGTAGCGTATGTTTTTTTATATATGTTACCTCTCGTTGCCTCATCATTTAATCATCCCATTTCTTTGAAATAATTTTGTAATAAGTAGTTTAAAAGATTTGAGAAATAAAAAAAAATTGACACCAAAATTCACACCCTCGTGCGATTAAATTACAAACGCTGCCAAAACGGTAAAAGAAAGACATAAAGTATGTTCTATGCAAGCAAATCTATAACCAAGTCCGCGATAGTACATATCTATGTTTTAAAAAAGACACACAATGACCATTTTAATTTACTTTTTAAAAAATAATGGCATGTTTAGTAATAATATAAGGTTATTATACTTATAAATTCTTCATTCTATTAGCATAAAACATGTCACTACATTTTGATTAAATCTCAAGATATTTGAGAGATTCAACATGCGGGACACCCGCTTGTATCGCGTAAAATAGTTCTGTGCTGTTTGAAGCCGGTCATATTTTTTTTTGGTAAAATGTCATCTTTCATTTATAAACGAAACCTCAAAACTGATCATGTAAAAAATAACACTGACACTCTTTTTACCATAATATAATTAACATTAAGAAATAAACGACTTTTTTCTTTTTATTTGACATTTGAATATTTTAAACTCAACGGTTACACAAAGCAAATGACACTTCTTCGCGGGTTAGGAGGCTAGCAAGATTAATTCGAATAATAGCAACCGTTTTCGTATCCGGGTCTCTGCATCCGTTCAAAGCGGATCTGGGTCTTGACAATGCGCTTATCTTGTACAAAGGACTCATAGTGACGGCCATGTAATCACCAGACACGTTTAATTCTGAAAACTATTTAGGCTATCAACAGAGATATATTAAAAAACTTAAATATCTTCTAATACGCATGGACCTAAACGTCATCAAAGTTAGATAATTTTAGTTTTATTATTATAAATAAAATAACTATAGAAAACAAAAATATGCAGGTAGTCATTAAAAGTCTATAACATTTAATCCACCTACCAACCCACATGGGACCAGCGTGGTCAAAAACGGTCCAAAGACACCGTACTGGAGAAGGAGCGCATTAGGGAGGCCTATGTCCAGCAGTGGATCCAGCTATGTGAAACTTAGGCTGAAGATGAACATTAAAATCACTGATATGGAATATCTCCAGTTTTTTCACTAAACGTGGGAAAGAAATTCTAACATATAAAAATAGATAAAAACTTAACTTGAAAATCTATGGTTGTATCGAAATTTTACTAGACATTAAAAAAAATAAAGTGCGCTTGTTAAAACTCCTTGTACAAAATTTTATGCAATTAAATAAGATACAAAGAAGAAGTTTTCGATTTACATTAAAACGAAGTAAGTTTTCCTTAAGATTAAAATCCCTTTATTACGTTGAGTTAGGATTCATTTAAGTATCGTGTGACAGCTGCGGCACTTAAAAATATTTTGCAAGATATCAAAACAACTTTTCATTCTCGAATCTTTGTTGTCTGTGGTTCGAAATAAAACAAAACTTCATTGTTTTTATTCAAAGTTTAAAAGAAAGCCCCAACAAAGAAAAATTTTCTATTATTCTTGTTGTTAGTCAGAGCTCCAGAGATTAGTTCAAGATTGTAGATTATTAAATACTTAAGCACTTCACTTGTCGGAAAGAAACAAAAAACCAAAGAAAAAGAGATAATCGTCATACTGTTTATTTATGCATTTATTTACATGTTTCCGGCAAATAATGAATACTTACCGAAATTGGCATTAATTACAAGGTGTTTTTTACAGAAGTGTTCAATATCGGATGCATTAATTACATTTGACAGAAACACGATTGTCACTTAGCGCCGATTTTAATTTGTATCTTGAACGCAGAGGTAGTTATAAGAAAATTAAATAGCGCATAAGTGAAGGTATAAAAACTAATAAAAGTGTATTTATTCGATTAGCTATTAGATAAAGTTAATTTCAATCAAAATTTTGCCAGTATCTGTGCAAAATTATATCACTATGACCTAATTGATGCAGATGGACGGCTAAGATAGGTACCAATGAAAATGGAGTGCTAAATGTTATTGTGGACTGTGATATGTTAACAACAATTAAGAATACTATATTCAAATGGCCTAAAAAATGTCAATATAGGCCCGACAGAATTTGTGCTTTATATTGTTAAAATAAGTGCCATTTCATTTGACTACATTTAGCGTCGATTAGCTCAAATCGTCCACGGCCAAGCTCGTACCGATCGTCTCCATCCCTCAGCCTTACGGAGAGATGTTTCATCTCTGAGCACATTGTACCGCCCGTACAACGGTCAATGCTTCAAGGAGTTGTTCGGACTAATACCCGCTGTGACATGCTGTTACCGTTCAACGCGACTTCTTGCCAAGTACCATCAACACCACCTTGATGGCTGGCGTGCCCCTACCGTGCGTTATAGAAGCCACTGTCTGCCACGCAAGTATGCGTTCTGGAACGAATTCAGATGCCAGCGGTATATCCGGACCAGCGGCGGACTAAGCCCGTCAGAGGCCCGGGGCGGCAAAGCTGAATGAGGCCCCCAAGCTTTAAGCAAATGTATTTCTACAAGCTTTTTATTCAGTTCACATTTGTATGTATAAGTATTTATGATTATTTCGTTAAAATCTGACAAGTTAAATTTAAATTAGGCTTAAATTATTTAAGCTCAATAAACATAGGTATGTACCTACAATCATCATCATCATCATCAGCCTGTGATAGTCCACTGCTGGACATAGGCCTCCCCTATTACACGCCCATCCATTAGGGGGTTTTTGGACCGCAACCCATCACGCTGGTCAAATCTGGCAGGTTGGTGGGTGGACCGACTTTTTACATGCCCATCGGACGCATGGATCATGTTACTTTTCAGACAATTAGGTGATCAGCCCAAATTGCCCCCGTTGAGTCCCTGCAGGATTAGAACCCACGACCTACGGTTTTTTAAGCACACGCCCATACCACTAGGCAACGAAGGCAGTCGTACCTACAATATGGAATGAATATGGTGGAGAAAAATAAAATAATAAAATAGAATCGAACGACAAAAAAAATAAGAATTAGAAAAAATAAATCAAAGGTAGTTTTTATTTTCAGTAGATATGAAGTTAATTTTATATGTGTTTTTGTGCCTTCAATTTACTGAACTCTTCAATAACTTTGGTAAAATCAATTTCCTTTGAAATTTTTCTGTCAATTGAAAGCAGGGCTATATTAACCAGTCGCTCTTGACCCATTGTAGATCGAAGATAATTTTAATTACTTTAAGTTTCGAAAACTTCTCTGCATGATGCAACCGAGATGCAAATAGTCAAAGTATTGAAGTATAAGCGATGTACAGAGTAATGATTCACTGAAATCATTTATTATAAATTGTAGGATTTCTTGGGCTGTCCATTTGCAGCAACACCCATAGTCGTATCAGTTGCTTTTACATATATATAAATTAAAAGGTACCAGAACCTTTAATTTCTTCCAAAACTTGCTCCTTATCAAATTCACTATAAAGATTTATTAAATTATCAACTGCTATAGCCAGAGCGTCATCTGAAGCTTCTAGCATAAACTTTGATTCAATAATTTGGAAAATATTATTGATTTGCTTCATGGCCTCGTAACGTGTCGACAATTCTTGTATAAATCGATCTATGCATTCAAACATTGACCGTCTTATTTCTTTTTGAATTGTTAATCCAACACCGTGAGCTAATTCACCCGGCATCGTTCTTTTTACCTTCCTTCTTCCTCGTTTCTCTATGTCCACATCATTGCATTTTAGTGTGCCAAAAGTAACAGCATTGTCTCCAATGGTGTTTCGTTCTTTCACTAAATACTCATTCATGGCTTTTAGTTTAACGATTCCTATATCTAGAGTCATCTTTGGAGACTGCAAATATTGCTGAACTAAATTTACTTCCTCCAGTACAGAAAGCCAAAATTGTATATAGGTTAAAAAGGTAAAATTACAAACAGCCGGCAGAAGGAAGCTTGCTCCTGATCTAGATTTGCCTTTGTTGGATCTTGAAAATGTTCCAAACTCCTTACAATTGTCTCTATGTTTTCTTTTACGACTTTTACTGACTCGTAAAGAGCACTCCAGCGAGTATCCTATAAACGTTTTAAATTTAGTCCAGTCTTCTCTTTCAGTAATTGCCATCTCTGTGTAGATGACGAAAAAAACGAATACAATTTCTCCACTGTTCCAAAACACGTGACGCTGGAAGGAACGCATGCAAACGCATGAACGCCACAAAGATTCAAGGAATGATTAGAACAGGGACTGAACAATGCTTTTGGATTTATTTCTCGGATTTTTCGTTGCACCCCTCCATGGACACCTGACATTGACGCGGCATTGTCGTAACCTTGAGCCCTGCACAACGCAATATCTAGTCCATCTTTTTTCAGCTGTTACTGAATGTCTTTTGACATATCCTCAGTAGTTTTTCCAGATATCAAAAAAAAACCCAGGAAGATTCCCATACTTCCACAGTGTCATTTTCTATATGAACGAATCTAATGATTTGACTCATTTGGTCTGTTTTACTTTCGTCAGGAGTGCTGTCAAAAATTATTCCGTAATATTTAGCCTTTTAAAATCTGCAAAAATTTTTGCCTTACATGTTCACCCAAACATAGAATAAATTCATTTTGTATGCCTTTTGGCAAATACGATGGTACTCTCTTTGACCCACCAGCGGCCTCTTCTAGGTTTAAGCAATGCTCATTCAGCACCGGGTCATATTTCGCTAACAATTGTACTAATTCTAAAAAAAAATCCTGTTTTCCGAAGAACTATCTTCACGGTGGCCTCTGAAAGCAAGATTTTGTTGGGCTAAGAATACGTGACATCTAATAGCCGATGTAAAATGTATCTCCATTTCTTAGTTTCATCGTTAATAATCTTCAAGTTATCTTAATCAAAGTTTTAAGCTCACTGTCAACGTTTTCCATTTTTCTATGTTTGATAGATGTTCATGAGATGATTCATGCTGTGATATCCTAAGATTAAATTTCCACCACTGACGAAAACCAGAGACAAATTTATTTGTGTGTTTATCAACCGCACATGCAAATAACCGGCAGCAGTGGCAATATAATTTCTTTGTTGATGGTGAATAGCATCCATTTCCTTAAATATTTAGTCTCGTTTAAATGTGAGTAAAACCACTGCAAAGTTAAACAAAGATGTGTTCCCTTATTGCTTTCACTGGTCTTTCCACAGGTTCAAAAGGTCTGTCTTTATTTTGAAATACTTCACTACCCTTCTCGATAATGGAAAATCTGATGTGCTCTGGCTGAGTATTAGCCAATGTGCAGCATCATTGGATGAGAAGACCTCTAACTTAGCGACGTAGTCTTCGGCTTCACCAGATATTTTTTATTAGTTTTATCATTCTGTGTTTCAGCGTCAGTCACATCGGATTTTGTATTAACATCACATTTAATAGACTTTTCAACCATGTTTGCTGTCTCAATATCAATGATTTGTACATTTGCATCCCGATTCATCAGTTTGATTAATTTCTTTGGCAACACAACTTTTCTTCTCATCAAAGTTTGAAAGAGTATTTGGATAAAGATCCAGCAAGTGCATTTTGCCGCTTCAGTCAGTTCAGATTACTTATTAGTTCATAGGTACATTGTAATTTTTATTTATATGCGAAATCATAATTTTTTATATGTATCTTGGTGTTTGTATCAATCTCTTTTAACGTGTATATAAAGGGATGTTAGTAACTAAAATAAAATAACAAAATAATAGTAAGTTTTCCTGTTTTAAAATGTACTGTGTTGAGCAAAGTTATGAGCACAATGTTACCTAATACAAGAATATAAAAACAAAGAGAATCTTTAATTCTACAACAAAAGTTATGCTTACTATGCTATAGTTTCATTTGAAAATACATACGAAGCTTATTTATTCAGAAACAAGGCAATGTTGTAATTTATGTTACAACATTGCCTACTACTCTGGTTAATGTAATTGGCGTATACCATATTTGTTGTATGAATTTAAACGTTATTTTAAAATTTCTTAAAATATAATTTTAAATAAAAAATGGTATGTCGTCACAGCTTAAACTTAAAAATATAAAACAAAAACTCTAAAAATCAAAGCAGAGTTGCATTGATTACCAGGTACAGAAACTTTTATGAAAGATAGCTGAATAGACTAAAAATAGTTGTTTTAGCATTAAAACAATATTTTTGTATTGATTAAAATTACTTACTTTTCCGAATACTCAGAAATGCACAACTCAACTCTAAAATAATTAACTTTTAAACTTTAAATAACAACAAAATTAAAAACACTTTTTAATGAAATTAAAAGATCTTAAGCAGTTAAGATCGTGTTTATTATAAATTTGCACTATTACATAAATACACTATTAATTACCAACGTAAAAAAAAATTATATATTTTAATTTTTTCGATATAAAATACAATGTAATTTGGAAGGCGGACAAAAGTGATTTATACACACTTCCTTCATTCAGGAAAGTACTTGCTACAAAGATAGGAATCCCCGGAGTATTGGACGCGTTCAGCATAAAAGTTTATTAGTACCATGTAAAACTTTTCGATTAGCTGTAGTGGTTTAATCTTGATGAAGTCATGTACATGAAATCATGAAATATTAAGCATATTTTTAAAGTATATATGAAAAATGCGAAAAACATTTGGGGCCCCAAAGACCTGAGGCCAGGGCGAGCCGCCCCTTCCGCCCCCTGTTAGTCCGCCACTGATCCGGACCGATATGTCTTACAGGTCGCTTCCAAAAATGAGCCTGTTCCTACTTAAAAGGCCGGCAATGCATTTTCAGCTGCGAATGTCCATTGGCGGCGGCTGCTAGCGAGCCACCTGCTCATTCGCCTCCTTTCCTTAAAAAAATGCAAGTTCAATCTTTCAATAAACTGATAATAAATACAGACAAAATACCCTAATAATATTTTTAATGAATTGCTATAAAATGTATAATAAAATTATAAAGGTGAAATATTTGTACGGTTGCTGGAAATATTCTCTCACTTAAAAAAATTTTATGTCTTTGAGTAACAAAAACAATTTTACCCCCCAAAATTCATTCCAAAAATTAAAAAAAAAAACACGGGCATTTTAAAATGACTACTAATGAAATATTATCATGTATTTTTCCCTAAAAGTTATTAAAAACCACGAACATTTCATTCGTAAAACAGGAAAGATACCAAGTGGAATACTTTCAATTTTCTCCTTTTACAAAGCTCTTCACTATTGAGAACGTGTTGTTGCTCCTATTGAGATATGTGAAAGTGCCAACGCTCGAATTGGAAAATTGTAAATTGGGGAATAGGGTTCGTGTTGGGAATATTTCATTCCCTACTTGAAAATCTGTTCTAGTATCGTTTGCACTGTCCGATCTACCGTAAAAGAGCTCCCAAACAGAATATATTTCTTCACATACATCAAAATATTTTAGGAAAACTTTATGTTTACTAAAAAGAATCACATCTTTTAGTTTTAAGTCATTTTAATTTTTATTACTTTAGTTTTAAATCTATTCAATTGACTTAATATAAAGTGATTGTTTGTCAGCTTTTTTATAAAACACGTGGTCCTTGACAAACTGCTTACTACTGACAGAAAAAAAATACATCAACAACGTAATAACATAACTTATGGTCATTGAATTTCCTTATTGATTGTCAAAAACTAGCACCAATTTGAAGAAAGAAGTCTCTGACTTAAGAAGAAGCGGGGAATTAAATACACAATTTTTATTAATTTTAACTAAATATGTTTATAGTTTAAAATAGTGTGCAGTGAACAGGTCATTACCAGGGTTTCTTATAATGCACAAAACATCGACTCAAATAAATATATACCTCACAGAGACTAATCGCTTCCCGCCAAACATTCAATTTGTTCACCTTAGTATATTATATGTAATAAAAAGCTGGCAATGAAGAAGTGCTTTAAAAGTACCGTGTTGACACAGTTTTGAAAAAATGTTACTTAAAGAATATAAATGAAAGCTTAAAATATTTTAATTTTTTTTGTTCCGCAGAATGAATAAATTTTATAGATTGTTTGTATGTAGATCTCATACTGTAATTATAATTAAAGGACTTCTGGAAAACATTTATAGAGATTTCTTTATATTTAACAACATTGACGTTACAATTATTGTGTACTTTATTTAAATTTCGTTGATAATGGAATATTAACTAAATTTTAGCTACTAATTTAAATTCAAACCTCATTTAAATTATTAAGTATTAAACAATAACAATTCAAGGCATAGGCTGTACGTATTTGTCAATGCATAAATTGATATATGAATCTCGAATGGCTCGATATTGATAAATCCATTTGCACAACAGCGCTGCGGTAATTTATTGATTGATATAGATCATCATGCATTCTGTCATCAATAATTTAAGCTAAGCTTGAACTTGATTAATTTTAATTAGAATTTACAAACAATTAAATACGGTTACGTTAGAAGCCTTTATCGTTCACTGCTGTACACAGGCCTTAACAGTTTACCCTCTCTATTTTTGTTAAAAAAATAGGGTAATGTCTTAAATTAAGCTGTAAACAATGAAGCTAATAACATCAATTGAATTATTGCAATTTTACATTTATTGTTATTTCAAGACAGTTGAATCAACTACTCTTACGCCACTCCATACATATATATATATATATATATACTCTCTTCTTTGGTTTAATAAAAAATACCTAAACCAATGCGCCTTACTTTGTCATTGATTGTTGGTCGTTTACCTTTTAAAAGCGAGGAGGTAATCTGCAAATAAACAATATCTCTAAATATATACACAAGTATCTTATTTTTTTTTATTATATATGGTAAGCTTTTGATATAGAACGGCAAGAGAACAGGTTCAAGGAGAATTACATTTACGTATATTTACCCGGCCCTCGTAAGCTTGCTTGCCATCCACGACAACTCACTGAGTTCGTTGGTTTAAGTACGAAAACAGTAAGTTTAATGCGGCATTTTGTTACCATAGCGACATAATTTACTAATTGGAGTCACATGACCAAAAGCCTTTTTGATATCACAGAAAATGCCTATGGCATCAAACTCATAATACTTTTAACGGGGAGCCTAACACCTGCGTCGGTAGCTGAGTGCCCCAGTGTTATGCATACATCATGTTTTGTCACGAGTACTGTGTGGTGTCTACTTAGTAAACTGACATCAAAATTATATTAATAACAGTTTTTCAAGTGTTTCATTAAAATGCATCATGCAAATATTGGTCTAAAATTCTTATTTAATTTTATTTAAAAAAAAACAGCATATCTCTGTTACGCTTTACGTGGTGAAAGCCGCGATGATAATAAATCGATAATAGAAGTATTAACCTTAAGCGAGATAGGTCAATTGTCTGCTTAGAATACCTTACTTTTCAGTCAATTGGGTGATGGTGCTATATAGTCCTAACCAACCAGATTATAACGATAACAAAAATTGTGGCCTCGCAAGATTCGAGCCCATGACCTCCAGTTTAAAACCCAAGAGTCGGTTAAATATCTATATAACTACCGGTAACAAAATTAATTCGCAAATTGGAGCCACATGGGAAGTATAACCTATCTAACAAAAAGGTAATGATTGCATTAAGCAGTCTGCGAGGAGCGGAGCAACGTGCGTACTTATATACCACATAAAAACAAAGAAAGGATTGAGATGCTCCGAATTAAGTCCTCCTTCTCTTGGGAAGTCGGTTTTGAAAACGCTTAGTTTAACATATAAATGAAGACATCTATTTTTCATAACTAAGTTTATTTATTTACTAAAACACTTACACGTAATAATAAGTTTAACTCTATATTTAAGGCAATACTTAACTAATTAACATATATTTTTTATCGCATACGAAGGTAGACGAGTAGTCAGGCCACCTTGTGTCAAATTAGTCACAGACACCTATGTGCATTAGCAATACCAGCGGCATTACCAACGCATTGTCTACCTTATCAACTGCCTCCATAACCTAGTGGTATATCGTGAGTTCGGATCCTGCGGGGACTCAACAAATTTTCATTGTTATTTCCTAGTTGGTTAGGGCAATATGGGCCGATTACCCAATTGTCTGAAAAGTAAGATGATCCATGCGTCGGATGGGCATATGAAAAGTCGGTCCACCCACCAACCCGTATTGGACCAGCATGGTGGGATACGGACCAAAACCTCCTAATGGATAGGGTGTATTATGGGAGGCCTATGTCCAGCAGTGGACTATCATAGGCTGATGATGATGATGTCAACCTTGAAACATAGGATGTTACGCCTTGTTTACCCGATAAATATGCAGGCGATGGTGCCCTTTAAAGCGGAACATAGTGGCGTCATCACACTACTGACGGACGGTCCCTGTAATAAGGAGACCTACCCCCTAAAATATTACAAGAGATATTTAAAAAATATATATGAATACTTTTATCCAAACACTTGCACTTATTGCATCTCTTTGTTATAACTTCAAGTGGAAAGTTAATAATTCTAAATTACCTTGTATAATGACTGCCGTTATTATGAATATTTCCTTCGTCTACTTAGGGTAGTAATTTAGTACTAACTATTAATTTTCATCATCAACTGAAGTATCATGTTAGAGGCTTTATTCTTTTTGTAGAAATCGCTAGACGTTGTTATCCGTCTTCATAACTTAGCAGCAAATCGTTTGTTATTTTTAAAATTGTTTCTTACAAAAGTGCACTCAGCAAACTTAACTGTAGATTGTATTTTGCGTTTATTAAATTTATAAAATCCTTACAAAAAAGTAAAACGGCCACTTTCTTACATAAGATAGTAATATAGTGTATTTATATACAGCCTAACCCAGCGTAATCTATAGAAGATCTTAACAAATTGAAGGTCTACAACGAATAAATATTTATAACTAAGGATATTTAAGTTTTATCTGTATGACTAATCTAAAAAATAGAAGTAGTGAAAACAAAGTATAACTGACATTGTTATTGTGCCTTTTTGGAAAACGCTTACTTGCAACCATTAATTTAAATATGTATAATAGAAGAGTAAACATTATTTGTTTGACAGGTCTTAACAATAAATCAACATGACGAAATCAAAAAGCGTGATTGTTTTGACTAAATGATTTCTAAGTGATTTTGGTTTATACGAATAGAAAAATGTTAATGGACTACATTTGTGTTATAATAACAATATATTGGTCTCCAAGTTGATTTCGACGGCAGCCTATGTTAGTTCGAGTTTACTCAACTACACGGTGAAATATTTTTACGCATTAGATATCGACCGAAGAAAGATCAGGCACATCACCGACTTTGTCATGCCCATCCAGCACATAGATCATGGATTGGCCGCATTGCATAAGCATTTCCGTTTTAATTCTATCCATTAACCAAGCAACTCCGGTTCTAAAGCGCAAGCCCATATCCCTAGGCTGCGGAAGCAGCTATGTGTTAAATCATATTTTTGAAATAAAAATATAATTGTGGGAAAAACGGGAAAGTTTATTATCCATGATTATACCTATATCTTGTATTTTATTTACACGTTTTAAGGAGGCACCCTTAAGATAGTAGTTATAAAAGTTGGTAACGATTTACGAGTAATATCATTGAACGGCACTCACTCGTGCTTATTATTAAAAGATAGAAATTTATTGTCACAAAACTTGCAAAACGAATTAATGCTAGACTGAGATATCCATCAATATCGTTTATAAATATGGTAAAAAAGATAGGACCGACATGAGATCCTTGAGAATAGAATACAAATGGTATTTGAAGATATGTGGAACAAAAACCTTTAACACAAACAGCTTAAGTACGAATGTTAATATAATAGTCTAACTAACATGTAACATTTTTTTCAACTAACAATTATGTATATATTTGTATAAAACAGATTATATGCGATGAAATCAGCAGTCTTTTATTAAATTAGTTATGATAGTTACAAAATTATGAAAAATATTTGTTTTGTGTTTAAGAGAGAAGCAATAGTGGCACATGCATGTTCTGTATTCACTCAGCACAAGCATGTAGTACTGTCTTGATGGGTTTGGCTTTTAGGCGATAAGTTCCTAGCTGTTGTAAGAAACAAAAGTCACTCATACTTGACGCTTATGTTTTGTGTTTTGAAATGGGTATTCACATGTAGAAAAGGAAAAGGAGAGGAAATACTAGTATTATTTAACATAATAATCTATTCCTAAATGGTAAAATATAGATAAAAATGTCTTAAAAAAATGTAATTAACCAAACAAAGAATTTTTTAATATTAATGCAATTTATTTACATAACATGCATTCTGTGTTTATGATTATATAAATAGATGCATACGGCTCTACACATTATTATTGTTTTGCACTTCACGCTTACATTAACCAACGAAGGAGATACTAATCAGTTATCACCCTCTCGAGTGAACCTGTTTTACAGTTCTTGTGTCCTTAGATGACATAATCAAGATAACGTCGTTAGAGTAAAGAAAGTGAATTTCTGCTATCAATGAAAACTGTTCAATATTTAAAGAATCCCCATTGTGTTTCCAGCAATTTAATTAAATTTTATTAAAATTCGATTTGACTGTAATAATAAAACTTATTTAACGTTATTTTCTAACCTGCCTCGTTTTATAATGTGTATTTTTAGGCATAAGACATATAAATGGTCGTCCACAGAAATTATTATTATACTATTATTAGATTTTACATAACGTAAAGCATGTGATGTGTTGAATGTTGACAATACTATTCGTACTAAACCCTTGTTTTGTATGGTATACACATAAATGGGGCTCAATTGAAATGTTAACACTGAATGTATACCATAAATTTTCTGTCAGCATATTTAACACGTGTAATAATAATGTTCTTTTGTTTAGGTCTCAAGCAATGTACGCTTTTGTCTATGACAACGCGTATTAAGATCATCTTAGACTAAGACATCGTTCATTCAGCCTTTGACCCCCTTATCAATTTTATGTAAAATTGAAAGAATAATTTAGTAGATTATACCCAAAGTTTTAATATTTTAAATATATTGCTAGCTGTACTGTTTACAAGTATTTTATAATTTAATTATATTCGTAAAAAGACAAAGTCGTTACGTGTCTTACAACATTCGCGGAAAGGGCTCAACACTTATAGCACTATAGATGAGAATAAAACTTAGTAGCACTAAATAGCGACCCTGAGTAGACTAAGGAAACGATTCGTTCATAATTACGGTTGCAATTTTACAGCAAGTAATTTAGAGTAATTAAGTTTCGCTTAGTAATAATACTACATACGCTCAATTGCGTATTTTAAAAATAATTTGATCGACAATCGAAGCCAAAGAGACATTATTAAAGTGTTTTTTTATAAAACTGCTAATCGATATCCACTACCTAATAATAAACTTGAATAATATCCCTATTTATTAAGTGGTTGAGCTATAAAAATAAATGAAATTTTAATATCTAAAATATTAGTCTTTGACATTCGTTTTATTGTAATGAGAGGTAGGCTATTTCTACGCAAATCAAAATAATGAAAACATTGCTATATTCCGGCATAAACGGCATTTAATCAAGTGAAATTACTAAGATATTATAGATAACTATGTTGTAGAAAGTGAGCAAATGAATGCTAATGAAATATGTATGGGAAAAAAAATGTGACCGTCTTCAAACAGTATTTAACCGTTTTGCGCAATATAAGCTGGTGACAGCGTGTCTCTGCAGTAAACTATTCCGAGGTTTCCGCCAATGCATTTTAAATCTCTTACATCTTTTAATGTTAATAATAAATTAATTATCATTTAATCAAAACGTCATGAATTGCACGTATTTTGCACTAAGGACAAAATTTTTAAATGCATTAACTTGTATATAAACTTAAATGAGGTTTTGTAGACTGAGATTACCCTAAATGATATTTGAAAATTGCAATTTTTAACAAAGTTTTGCATTAAAATTGCTATTGTGATTTATTCTTAAAAAAATAGATACATGCGCTCGAGGACTTGATTGTAAACCATTTAAAGAAGGACGATTCATTAGATTATACTTTAAGTCTATCTTGTACGGTTTCGACAGGGTTTGCAATTTAATCGCACTAGGTTATGATTTTTGACGTTCAAATTTTCTTCGTTCCTTTGATATCTATTAAACTACTTATTACTAAATAATTAATAAAAAATAAGATCAATACAATTATTTTTATTGCTTATTACATTGTTATTTCTTTATGAATTTTAGTCGGAATTTTAAATCGAAATTGTCGAATGAACGAATATTATTCAAACGAATTATTCATATAACTTTTTCTGTTCTTAAATACCTACAAGCAGATTTTCAAGTTATAATCTTTATTAATTAATATGTAAATTGTGTTAATTTTAATTTTGATACTGATGTGTTAAAGAAATATTTTAACGTATCTAACTAAATCCCTGGGACAGGTTTAATTCTAAAGATCGGATTAAAGTTATTCACGCTCTCGTTATTAAATTTTTTATGGTCTATTATATTTTTGAAAAAAATATTTCTAACTACTTTTATATCCTTAGGAGCTTACAAATTGATATTTCATATTCTATTCTGTTTTTATTCGTTCAAACTTTACCCTTACACTATCCCGGGCTGATACCAATCAGTTATCGCCCTCTTGAGTAAACCCCTCTTAGCTTTCCTGTGTCCTAAGATGACATAATCAAGATAACATCGCCTGAGTGTTACTCAGGAGAGCGTCACCCTGCCATCGGATAAAGACAAAACTGTTTAAATATTTGCCCGGTTCATAGTGTACTACTTAATTGATTTATGTGCTTGTCAGAAATTCTCATTTTGTGTGTAATTTGTAAAGTTAATAGCTTATGGATACTTTTATGATAAAAAATAAGTTTTATTTTATTTAATAACAGATCTCAGGAAGTTCACTGATAACAGTTTTAATCAATACACGTTATCAATACGTACTGCATATAAGCCATGTACGTCACAGGTTTCCTCGATATCTTGAGACACGAGAGGTGTTGAATAATTACTCGATACGATATGTATCCAGTAGGTTAGGTAAAGTAATTCTTTATCTAAATCTTTTAAACTACTAACGCTATACTTCAAAACAAATGATAATGGCCAAAGTACTATACTGCTATTCGGCATATATAAGTACTAGTTGTGTATCTTTACATCTTTAATAGAAAAACTTTCTTTTATCAGATTGACAATATTTTAAGTATTATTGTAAGTACTCAAGTAAATATATTTTTCTTTTTCGTGTATGTATGGTAAGGTAGTTAAATAAAAAGTAATTATTTAATATAAAATAATATTCCATTTTTTTGATTATAAGTATAAAAAAAACTAGTAGGTACAAAGATTATTAAAGGTTTATTTAAATGAAACTTATAGCCTTTGAGACCTTAAACGTTAATAAGTAACATATTTTTATGCAGTATTATAAAAAGGTTTTTGACTATGAATATTTTTTCATTAGCTTCGTTCATTATTCGTCTTACAGTACCTCGAAATTAGCCCTCGTTTATTTAATACGTGTGACAATCAGAGAGACGTTGAGACGACGCGACGGGACGAGGAATTCTTCTTATTATTTGACTTTCGAACTCATATAATTAAATCGAGAGCAAAATTAATTAGTAGAACAAAGAGAGGAACAAAGTGAAAATAGGCGCTTCCGTAATTGAAATACATGTTTGTTACGTGGGAAAGTACTGCCTACTACTAAACAGTATCTTACTTCCTTTAGAAGAACAAATTAAAATAATCACTTTAAATGTAATTGTGTGTGTGTGTTTTATGGTGAAGTAATAACAGTTTAAACTTCTGTAAAAATTAGTTTAGTACTGGTTGACGATTGACGATTTTTACGATTCTATACTTTGGAGATGTAAAAAAAACATTATAACATCACTGTCTTGTTTATGTGTCTGTTTATATTACTGTGTGTTTCGACACCGATTCTTTCAATTCTTTCAGCAACGGGTTTCCCCAGACCCAACAAAATATATACCAGATGCTAATGTAAATAATTATTACCCGTTATGAACTACGGTGCAGAGACTTGGACGTTTGCGGTTTGACTGGTCCACAAATTTAAAGTCGCTCAGCGAGCTATGGAAAAAGCTATGCTTTGAGTATCTCGGAAAGACCGCATCAGAAATTATGTGATACATCAGAGAACTAGAGTCACCGATATAGCCCACCGGATTAGTAGTTTTAATTAGCTGAAGTGGCAGTGGGCCGGTCATATAAGCCGCAGAACTGACGACCGCTGGAGTCGGAAAGTTCTGGAGTGGAGACCGAGGCTCAGCAAACGTAGCGTAGGATGCTCTGCGGCAAGATGGAGTGACGACATTCGCATAGTGGCCGGCGTGGGCCGGGTGAGAATTGCCGAAGATCGGAAGCGGTGGCGTGCATTAGGGGAGGCCTATGTCCAGCAGTGGACTGACTCAGGTTGATGATGGTGATGAATGTAAAGAAAATATTTTAGGTGTATAAAATTATATATTTTAGAATAGGATAAAGATGATATGTCTAAATCTATTTTTTACCGAAAATTAAGAAATTTCTCAAAAAGCAAGATGCTAGGGATCATAAAATTTTATTGATTATATCAATATTTGTCAAAAATCTAATACATTTAGTTCAAAAATTAATTAATACTCCGTAAAAAATAATTTATATTTGCAACTTTTTGCAATAAGATGATCAAATTGCCTCAAGTATTATTTTGTTCCAGATTACAATGTATATCAACTCGATGAATCTTTTAGATTTTCCATCTTAGTACCGTGATCGTGAATACGACTTAAAGACTGAAACATACAATTATTATGAAAATTAACACAAAATCCGTAAAATGTGGTTATTGTTATAATATATTGCTATTACTCTAGAAGAGTATTATATACTCTCTTGAGTCAACCTGTTTATGTCAATAATTTGCTATAAACCAGAGAAGACAAAATGTAATAAATTTATGACTGCAAATTAAGACCGATAAATGTGATGTTTATAGATGAGGAAGAATTAGGCGTTGTTGGGTCAACCGTGTTCTGGAATAACAATAGATAAGTTTGCTAGAGCCTCTATGAATAGGCTGTCGATAAATTCAGCTCTGCAGTATATCTGTCAAGAAAATCAGACTATTAACTGACGTGGAGACGGCCGTTAGTATCTTTAGCTATTTCCACAGTGTAATGTCTTAGGCATTCTACTGTGGGAAGTGCAGACGGATACTGAAACGATATTTGTCCTCCAAGAATGAGCTATTCGAGCAGTTTATAACCAGGGCCCTAAATAATCCCTGAGAAAATTGTTCACAGAGATTAAAATACTTAAAGTCAAAGTCAAAGTCAAATATCTTTTTCAATATGGAAGCATTACACTTTCTTATTGATTGTCAAATAATCTACCACCAGTTTGGAAATGGAAGCCTCTGACCTAAGAAGAACCGGCGTAGAAACTCAGCAGGACTTTTCTTTTCTCTTTTCTTCAATAAATTTTACAAAACTTTTACATAAAACCTTACATTTACTACTTTGAAATAGCCTGGAGCGAACAGTTTATTACCTGGGTGTGTTATCTATCAAGTAGTAATTACAGCAATAATATCCTTTAACACACAAACGTTCCTTTACAAACTGTTAACTAACCGTTACTTCTCAATACATATTCGAAAACCTAATGTATGTGCAAATAAAAACAGAAATGATTTTCGCAGACATTGCGATGCACATAACATAAATACTAGAAACAAACATAATTAAATTCTTCCAGCAACTTGACAGCAAAGAATAATAAAATCTTTTATGGGACAATGTATACGCCTTTAAAACAAAATCCTAGTAAACGTTCAGAATTTAACTGTTAATAAATTAAAAAATAGTAAAGGAACGTTTATGTGTTAAATTTATTATAACATAAATGAATTTATAAATGAAAACCCAGTCTGGTAATGGAATGCTCGATCGTATGATAGAACTGTATGTAGCTCATAAGAAAATTTATATGTATATATTTGATTATTTTAAAAGATGACAAAATGGGCCCGTTGAGTTTCTTTCGCCGGTTCTTCTCAGGTCGACAGCGTCCTATTCCGAACCGGCGGTAGCGTCCTTGACAACCAATAAGCGAGTGTTACACATCTATATTGAATAAAGATATTTGAATTTGAATATGAATAGAATTTGAATTTATAATAATGTAATTCTTCGTTAATATCTGTTTAAATATTATAACAGATATTTTTTAATAAATACGTTTTACTTGATTCTCTGTTAAAGGTCTTACGTACGACGTAACGGATGTCTAAATAAGTCAATATAGTCCTAATTTATTCAATACGATGGTTTGTACGAAGGCTAAGGCCGTAACTTATCTAATTTTACTCTTTCTTATAACCTTTGAAATAGGGTATTAGTTAATTCTAATGAGATCGTTTTAATAACATAGATTTTCTTGTAACAATTACGAGAAATATAAAAAAATTTAATATAGCAAAAGGGGAGTCATTAGAAACAGTAAAGAGAAATCTGATATTGACTTTTGTTAATAAACATCTTGATTAGTTTTGGAATTTGTGGAAGGCTGTGAAGTAATTAAATTGTAGGTCGATTAGCTTTTTAAATAGGTTTTAAAATATTTTTAATTGTTCCGAATATGGAAATGGAACAGAAAGTGTTGTTTCCTTGTTGTTAGAAACACGCGTGACTTTTAACATTATATTAAGGTAGAATACCGTACCATGTAAATAAATTATTATTCTGTCTAAATTAAGCCAGAAATTATTATTGATACAGCACTATTTACATCGGAAAACAATATTGTAGTACACTAATTTCATCCGACAAAGATGAGGGCTATGTAAGACTATCATGGCCGACTTAAGCACAAAGTAAAGTATCTATAGGAGTCACTAATATCTCTTTTAAATGTTATGTTATAACCGTCGCGATATCGACAAAATGGTTCTTTTCTATAAATTTTAATTAATACAAAATTAATTGAATCAAAAAATATATTTATTCAAACGTTCTTTTCCCGATGCTTCATATAAAAAGAAGTACGATATAATTTTGGAGAAGTTAATATTCATATAGGTTTTTTTTGTAATTTATTACACCTTGAATTAGTTTTAGTAGGTACTACATTACTATTTTTTCTGTAACATATCAGTACTTTATGTTGCTTAGTAATATTGTACCTAGGTTGTGTCTATGAATTATATATAGAATCAATGTTTTATGAGAAAAAAAAATTGTTTCTATTCTAAACTAATAATAATCAAATAATTTTTACAGTGATTTGATTTACCCACACCCACCCCCGTGTAAAACACGTGATCGTCAACTAAATAACTTCTATTCTAAATACATATTTTGAAATTTATTTCATTAATAATTGATAAGAAAGTCTTCATTGAAAGTTTATTGTAAATATTTTAAAATTAAATTGAAACAAGCCAAAGTAAAAATAAATTTATTTAGAGTTCAATATACTCAAACGGTTGTTGTTTTGGCCTGTCTTCTACAATTTGGGTTTGCAACAGCTGTACTGTACAATATTTATTTCCATTGAACAGAAGTATCTAATTTACATTCGAGAGCTGCGGCAACACCAATTCTTATAAATGCTTAACTGTATTTTATTCGAACATTTCAATCTGGGGACCCGCAATAAAGACGACAGACCTGCTCTGTTCTTAAAGCTAGATTTATTTTAAACCGTGAAGTCAACGCCCGCTGTGAAATAGATCTAATAGAAAAACAATGTGAAAAAGCGGCGACAACAAAATTAAGATTTATGCTTAATTTTCTTAAAATAGGTTTTGCACGTTCTATGTTTTGTTAACGTTTTGATGCAAAATCAATATTTGTTATTTTTGCGCGTAGCGGTTCGTTTCCTTAAATAAGAGTTAAATCATGTTCCGGTTCGAATGGCACCGTTGCCAGCGTATTTTCTGAGTAAATAAAACGTAACATTCTATGTGTCAAAGTAGATGCGCGTTGGTGATACCCCTGGTATTGGTGATTTTCACGGGCGTCAGTGACCATATTCCATCAGGTGTCCGACTGCCTGTCTGCCTTCGTATGCAGTAAAAAAATCTCAATTACTAAATCAAACTATTTTTTTATGTATTTACTTTCTTAATATAAATATTTTTCTAACTCTTATTATTGGTTTTGTAAAGTATTATTAAAATTCTTGCAGCTGTTGTTTCAAACAATAGTTTATAAGACTCCATAGAGCATGGGTGGAGTCGTCTTACCAATTAAGGCCGAAGAGGTTCGTTGTTAGTTGAACACATCGAGTTAATCCTGCGCTTCCTTGGAATACCGAGTCCCTTTGCTATCTGTACTCGTCTTTCTTGTTATTTTATATGTTTTGCACTTCCTGTTTCCTCGACTCAAATCCCTGATTACACGTAATTCCGACTAAGGTTTTATTAAACAGTACATATTTATGAGTCCTTATACGCTATTGTGAAAAGCTAACGGAAATAAGCGGTATTTTTAAATGTTTTATTCTTAACATAGTCAGCATCTTATAAAAAAAATTATGTCTTTCTTATTAATGTTGTAGTGTGAAAAACCTTTGACTATAGATATCCTTAAAGAAAAATAACGAGTCATTCTTTTGCAATACATATCAAATTTTAAGAATTTTTATGCACACATTGTGCATAAAAATTCTTAAAATTTGAGATTGACGTGATAGTAAAACTCAGTATTTGCCTTTTCATCGATACGTGTTTGTGATGACAAAATGACACGTTATATGTACATAGACTAAGGGACTTTTTTATGCAATAACTCTTTATCTGAACTTATTTAAGAAAATAGAGTATCATCTTAAATAGGCTTTGAATGTGCCTGATTATCAATTTGTCATAAATATTTCTTTTCTCTAATATCTACTAAACTACTTATCACAAAATGATTAAAAAGGACCAATAGAAAGATAATGTCTATAATTTTAAAAAGGAATGAACAAAATCGGAGCTCTAATGCCGGAACAACGAGATAACAAATTAAAAAAAAAACACTTAGGCTCCGATTTAAATACCTCCTTCTTTTAGGCAGTCAGTCATAAATAATAAAGGCATTTTTAAGCTGATTTTACTCCGAAATGTATCGGAAACAAAATTTAAATTACCGATAAAAAAAACGATACATATAATGATCATTTAAGTTCAATAGTAAAGGAAGTTGTTAGTACAGTTGTCATTCAATACCACGAAAACATTATTTTATAGTGTTCAAATATCCCGCACAACTGCTTACGTACATGTGGTTATTATTATGAGAGATAACATATGATATGAAAAAAATTGTTATATTTTCGATAATAGAACCATTTTTATACCACTCTGGTTTTCGTATTCTTCCATATTATTAACTAATCCTTATTCATATTTTGAATAACTGTCTTGAGACATCTCCTAATGCACTTCATGACCAGCTTCGTATTATGTTGTTAATTCAGAAGTTGTATCCTTGTTTGAAGTTACTTACAGTTTGGAAACGCCATTAAAATTAGAGTCCGTTGTCAAGCTTGGGAAATGGTCTGTAACTGAGGAAATCAACCGTTTTCAGAGAGTTAACTGTATGTATGTCTGTGTTAACTTGTTGTTAATTCGGAAATGAAAACTACGAGAGATGATTATAGGAATTATAAAAAAATATTAAATTATATTTTTATTATTCTTATAATTCCTGAATAATAATTAAACTTGCTAGACTAATTATTTTCTAGATAAAATTATATACTAGATAAAGTTGCAACGATGTAAGAATTCGTAAATGTGTAGGCGCTACAAATTAATAAGCTCTGCTATAATCATTGTTGTTTAAATAAAGCTTTACTACTGAATCATAAAGCTTTAATATAAATATTTATAAAAATATGAATGACATTTACTTTCACATCTCTGTAACTTGAGAATTAAGAAAGCCAGTGAGCACCATAACAAATTAGTTGTCCCTATACACTTACATTAACTATTATTTCACGTCATAATTTTATATTTACTTTCAGACTCAGTATTAATCGTACAAAAGATGTTTTTCAAATACATTTATCTGTTTTAATTTCTATATTTTGTTTTATGAGAGATGTAAGATTTTTCTTCTTATGGTCAATGAGTTATAAGCACATATAAACTATAGACATAAAAATAATGACAACTGAGAAAATTTATTGTGGATTTCCTAATGTGAAAAATAAAAACAAAATATTTGCAATCCTGAAGATTTTATGTATAGTGGCGGTTATAATGAATATCAGCTTAAAAATTATATAATTTTACAATATTAATGATACTTATGTAATTGCGGACTTTCTAGCTCTTCAAATACAGAAGCATAACAATCGCGGACTTCAGGGATTTCGTCCATCAGCGATCGGTGACTCACTCTCTTTATGAGACCATCTCGCAGTACCACTAGTTTCTGCCACAAAAATGTGATGACACTACCGCGTTCCGGTTCGATAGGCACGATAGCTAGCACATTTACTGCATAAACAAGACGAATAATCCTATATATTCCTTTAGGCAGCGCGTTTATTATGCCCCTAGTATCGTTGCCGATGTCTATAAGTGCCAGTGACTACTATAGGTATATAGGTAGCCCAACTGCTTGTCCTACCTTCAATTGCGATCTCAATGTTTATTTATTTATTTCGTTCACCAACAATTGTTACATTTAATACAAACACATGAATATAGAGAAATACAAATTAGTATTTTTAAATGCACAATCAATTACAGGTAAACATAACATGTAAAAATATGGTGGCTTAATACATTGACAAAAACAACTTAAATACAATAATCAAGGTAAGAAAAACATTACACACCTTATATTAATTTCTAAAGAGAAAAACACATTGTAAAATTAATACAAGTACAATTACAAACTAAAATAATAAGGAATATTCTAGCTTAATACGTAAAAACAACAAAAAAAATAGCAACAGTTAAAACTTATAAATATAGTCATAAAACTTTCTTAACAATCCTGTAAAACTCTACCGTTACCCCGTTTTGGCCTTGAAGGAAAGAGATACTATCTTTTACTCCTTACCAAAAAGCTCCTCCTTCCCCGCCCTCTCCACCCCAATAGACACGTCCCTTACCTGTGCCTCAAACTTGGCTGCAAGAGATAGTGATAGCAGCATAACTCAACTTCCACCTGTTTCTACACCCTCTAGGGCGCTTCCAAAGGATGATTCGTCGCTTCTCCAGCCCGCTTAAAGCTGCCCCTATGGCCGTGTCGTTTTAGGCCAGTCAGGTTCTCTTAGCTTCCATGAAGCCGCATCCGGTCGTATATGTATCACCTCTACGACAAAGTGAAAACCTATTCGGGAAGAAGCTTTACAGAGAACGGGTCTCTGCATACGTTACCCAAAAACAAAAAATAAATAAGAAATCTGGTTACCATTTCTACAATGGAGCGATAGGTGAGACTTACTTATGATATTTTCCTGCTATTGAGATGGCATGTCAACAAAGAGAGCCAAAATCAGTCAGTCAGATATATTTTAGACCAACTTGCATCATGACTTAAAGTTTTTTTTGAGCCGTATGAGACTCACGTAACTTAAAAAGTAAATTTGTTTCTCGTGAGCCGTGTAAGTTTCTTTATACGCGTTATTTGCATTATCTTGATATAGAAGTAAAATATTGATAAAGTTTAAAATAAAGTAATAAATAAAGTTTTCTCTAACAATGTCTTAATTTTCCTGCTAACTCACATAATAACGAAAATTAGCACAATTTATATTATATAGATATTTGTTTATTCACGCAAATTGTTAACGAGGTCATCGTTGATAGAGATCCTTCAATAAGTTCGAAGCAATGTAATATTTATATTGCACTAGCTGTTTGTCGGCGTGAAATATGAGGAAAATACGCAAAGCGTATTCAAATATAGTAATATGAATGAATATTATAGTTGTATGTGTCTAATATTAGACATAAAGTTTCATGGTTTTAGCTTCGACGATGATGAATTTCCACGTTGGCTTTCGTCGGTATTACAACGTTTTCAACTGCCTTCATCGCCATAATTAAAAGCCTTTGTCCTTTCTTTAAATAAATTCTAAGTATGTACCAAATTTCATCAAAATCGGTTTGGTCAAATCTTGGTTTACTGTAAAGACGGACAGAGTTACTTTCTCATTGATTATATTAGTATGGATTGGGTAAGCATATAATAAATTGTGATTTATGATTATTAAAAAAGTACTTTAACTGTTTCTAGATATTGCGTTTATCCGTTTATATAAATGTGATTGATGTCTCCATTGAACGTTTTTAAAGATTTATACAAAGGAAGACTAACGATCGTATAATTTGAATAGTTGCTGTGTTAACTGAATAACTATTAACGTAATCTTGATAACAAACATTTTATGTTTATTGACAAATGTAACTATTTATAACAAAAAATCTTAAATTTTTTGATATCTCTTGGTCTTTAGAAAAACTTTTCTTGTATCTAGATTGGATGATTGATTCGCTCAGTTTTATTTTAAACTTTTTAAACCATTTTATTAACCAACTTCCCAAAAGGAGGAGATACTTTATTAGGAGCGTACGATTTTTATATGTTACCTCTTTTCCCTCCCCTTCATCACCAGCCTGTGCTAGTCCACTGCTGGACATAGGCCTCCCCTAATACAGGTTATCCACGCTGGTCCAATGCGGGTTGGTGGGTGGACCGACTTTCTACATGCCCATCCGACGCATGGATAATCTTACTTCTTCTGCTTTACAATAAAAGTACAAAAGCTGTGTTGTGATAACATTCTCTAAATAATGAAAAGTAAAAAAAACAAACTGCATGCGTCATTCCTTTACTCTTTTTAATATTTTTTTATAAAACTTTAAATAGATATTCAAGAAATAAAAAAATTACGGCACTAAAAAACGCAAACTAGTGCAATAAAATTACAAACTCTGCAGAAACTCGATACTAATTTATTATGTATTTAAGTATAATGTACTCATGATTCAGATTTAGTACTAATTTCATCTTGTAGTTATTACTTTTCTACAATAAATACGCTTTGCAAGAATGCATTTTCACAAATAGTCCATTTTAACTTCCGGACATAGAGAACTATTATATTTGTAATTCTTCCAAGCAAGTCATTAATCAAGCCCAGGCTCTAAATCTGCCTTACGTGGCAGTTGAAATCTCTAAAAATACGACGAAAACTTAGACTTCTAGTGGCAACGAGCGGACAACGCCGTTCGTATTTGAATCTATTATAAAAATAAATGCGGCAGTAATATTTTAGTTTTATGGAGAACATATTATTTTAATCAATTGATGTTTGATAGATTTAAACATTAAAAGATAAATTTATAACGACGATTTAACTGAAAAATAATAAAATGCATTATGATTTTAGTAATGAAGTTAGGTTTGTTTGCTTTTCTTAACAAAGATTTGTTTTATATAATACTAGCAGACCCTGCCACACGTTACTGCAACTAAGATTTTGTTGTCTCCCATTATTCCTCCTAATTGTCTGAAAAGTAAGATGATGCGTCGAATAGGCATGTAAAATGTCAAGCTGCCATTGAGTCTGCAACCTGCAACCTCTGCAAGTAATGAAAATATTAAGTATGTGCATTTTATATTAATTTATCAGTAAAGACAAATAAGAGCCCGTCAAGAGTAGATTAAGGCTCTAAAAATACTTATATTGAAACTTGTCAAAACACAAAAAATCTTCATGGATTAAAACTTGGTATGAATTAAGTAACAAATACCTAAAGATTGATGATGTTCCACCAATGAAGTTATCGCCACATTGACTCAAAAAACCTAAAGCTATATAAATCGATATATTAAGAACTAATGTGTGAAAATAGTTTATCCAACTAATGAACTGTCAAGTCCTCTGGCGGCTGATAAGCCTTAACTTATGATTATAACTTTAATTATGATTCTGTAATTTATATAAATACCACAGTTTCTGGCCGGTTTAACTGTAATCAGATTGAAATTTCCGAATCACTTGAAGATTTAGCGTTCACAAGAACTTGAAAGAGCCTATATTGAAATCAATAGTTTTTACTCTGACTAATGATTGTTTTTGTATTTTATTTAAGTTCGCGATATTGAATCAGTGTAAAGCAATTAATTATTGTTTCTATTGTAAAGATTATATTCAAAGAAATATTGATGTAATCTTTGTGATTCTTGCACGATTGCACGTGTCGTTTTGTATTTTCAACAAATATAATATTACGTTACGTTATGTATTCGCAATAGATATCTTGAATGAAGAAGATTAACAAATAACAGTATATTTTTCCACAACAATAGAATACAAAAAGTAAAACACCGTATAGCATTCATTTCAAAGTTTTAGTAAATACACTAAACTTTTTTTTTAAAGATACGTGCCGAAAGAATGTCATTTATAGGTTCAAGTGCCCATGAATTATGTATCAAATGATCGCTTACTGTTATTAGTTCGAACTATGCCCTTGCAATAACCTAGGGAGCAGATGCATATCAGTTATCACCCTCTCCACTGAACCCCTCTTAACTTTCCTATGTCCTATGATGACATAACGAAGATAATATCGTCAGAATGTTAGTAAGGGAGCGTTACCCGTCATTGAACAATATGAAACTGTTCAATATTTCCCTACTTTATAGTGCAATACGTAATGCAATCACATATTTGTTAGAATTTTATTTTATTGTTTTATTACTTATATTAAGAATGCCATAGTGAAGTTACAATAATATTTTGTTCAAATATATTAAAAAAAAACAATTTGTTACAACTATTCCTTTTTTAATTTTACATCTAATAGTCGAATTTTTACGCATGTATGCATATATATGTCAATGAAAAAAAAAGACAATATTTGTAAATCGTAAAACAAACAGTAACCTTGCTTAAGAAATTAAACATTTAACTGTACTGTGTACTTAATCCAAACAATTTGAAAGTAAAATACTTTAATAAGTATAAAGTTCCGCAGCAGAACAATGGCAACCGACATAGCTCGCAGAGTCAGCGAGCTGAAGTGGCAATAGGCCGACCACATAGCTCGTAGAACAGACAACCGTTGGGGAAGAAATTTTCGCAAATGGCAGCCTCGTACCTCGTACGCCATCGCAGTGTAGGACAGGCCCCACAAGATGGAGTCACTACCCGTGCCAATGTGCAGAGAATCAGTGGATGCAGGTGGCACAGGAACCTTTGAAAGCTAATGGAAGAGGCCTTTGTTTTGCAGTTGACTTTGTTGAGGTGATATGATGATGGTGATAAAACTGTAAATAATACATAAAAACTCATTGTTCGAACTGAATTGAAAAGGGTTTAAAAATCTTGGAATTGAACAAATTCAATATATTTTTAAAACATTAAATATTACAAAGGAGGTACTACTTTCTTATATTTGTACATAAAACGCGTAACGATTTTTCGAGTTGAAGAATCATTAACTTTAATTATTACTCGTCTCGAATCTTTCTTCTTTTCTACGACCCGTCGAAATTAGTCCTCGTTTTTTTAATACGCGTGACAATCAGAGAGACGAGCCTGAGATGACGTGTTAGTATGAGGATTCTTCTTATTTGACTTGCGAACTGATATACTTAAGTGCGTATAAAATTAAATTTAAAAGGAGGTAAAAAACGAAAATAAGGGGACACTTTCCTACGAAAATATAAAGGTGCGTCAGAGAAAAACAGTTCTATCTATTCAAACGAGCTATTATTATTAAAGTAGTTAGAATAAATTAAAATATTCCTTAACGTCAATCTATCAGTAGTTTTTATGCTGTTCGTCTTCGTTAAACTAAATTCGTATAAACAGTGTTTAAGTTTCTAACATTCGAAGCGATCTATTCACTTATTGATTATCAAAAAGTAAAATTATAACATAAAAATATGACCTCCTTCAAAACTGCGTATAACTATTTTATGCAATACATGCAGGTAACAGCGTGCTCTCTGTACGAAATAGCGTCGTGATTTCTGCCACCGCATATTAAATCTCTGATATCTTTAAGGTATTAATTTAATCAAAATGTTTCATCTATGACGCGATTTATGTACATGGAACGAAGATTTTTTTAAATGCAATAATTTTTATGTTAACTTTAACTACATTATCTTAAATGAGCTTTGAGCATGCCTGATTGTAATATTCAGTGTTCACATTAAAATGCTTATTATGGGTTTTTCATATCCTCGGTAGTAATAACAATAGTTGTTCAACAATATCTCCGAAATGAGGGCACGGTTTTGGTGAAAAATATATATCACACTTGACAAAACAGTTTTAATACACCTATCGTCATATATTTGTAGTTCAATAAAACTTATCTCTATTGTCAAGTACTATTAGTAAAGTTGGAATATAGTTAACATATTTGCTTAAAAAACAATAAATATTCAGTATGTATCGATAGATATTACATATTTACTAGTACCATTAGTAAAGTAAAGTAGTAAAGCCCCAAAGAAGGTAACTTATTTACTTAGAAAACAATAATACACAACAACAATAATTATTATGTATGTATCGATAAATATTATGTATTGAAATTTATATATATTCGGTATGCATCTATGGATACATGTACACATTAATACTTATACGAAAAAGCTACAATAGAAACACATTTTGATTCCTTAACGTTGATTTATTATTCCGACCTTAACTCAAATACAAATACAATCATTTGTCTTCTTTATATAGATCTTACCTAACATTAAACCGCAACTTTATTCCTTTTGATATTTTTGTATGGATCAATGGGGTGAAATTCTTAAATGAAATCTTATTAAAACGCTTCTTAGTAATTTTCTATTCCAAGGGTGTAAGGAGTAATAATTTAGCAAAGTTAACGTCCTCTGAGTTCGTGCAAAGCGTTGTCTTATTTTCACATGTATTAAATAAATTAGGACTCATTTTGATAAAGCCCCGAGACAGCCGCTTCAACGTTAATTAAAAATTAGGTAAAACATTATTTCATTATGCAAATAAAACGATTTCGTCTTAGAAAACTTAACATAAGTACATTTTCCTTTTTTAATTAATACTAAACGATACAGAATGGCAGGTACGTTAGGTAGATATATTACATAGTGACGACCTCTGCACAGATAAGGTAACTCTAATGCATAATAAGCAATTAAAGAAAATAAGATCTTTGTGTAGGAATAAACATACAATGACGATAGCAAAGTATATTGGCAAACCATAGTTGAATAATGAACTTTGACAATATCAAAGTAAAAAAATTAAATGAATTGGATAAAAAATACGTTGAATATAACAGCAACAATTGAATTAAAACTGTATTGTACATTTTTGATTTGCGTTTAGTTTTATTGATATTTGTAAAGTGATCTTTTGGAAAGATATTAGATATGAAAGAAACAAAAGCTCCTTCAAGAAAATAAAAGCAAAATCAACATTAGGTAAATTTAAATTTAACGCATGTCTTTCTGATGTTGTGTACCAGTAATTTTCAAATATGAAGCCAAAATATTTACGGCTAATTATATAGACTATACATAAAGCCCATGTTCTACAATGCAGTTTTTTTATACATCGATTTTAGATTGTAACGATCAGTGAAAAATAAAAGAGAAAAGTATAGTTTAAAACGTTCATTACTAGTAATCATATTAAACATAAAGGGATTAAAAGTAAAACGAATGCGTCACAATCCGTAAACTAAATTCTTCAAGATTTTTGCAAAATTATAATTAATTAGTTTCATTACTTTGACTTTCGAACTCGTGTAATTGAAGCGCGAGCAAATTTAATTACTAGAACAAGAAGTTACAAAACAAACTTACGATTTAGATGCCTCTCTTATAGACGTGTATGTCTTTATTAAATAACGAACATATTTTATATGATAGTGATTTATATCTAGCATTTACAACCTGAAATATTTGGAAATTAAGATACATTTGTTTCAAAATAAAAGGCAATTTATTTTTTCTAGGAATGTTTTACGTATTAGTAATTTTGCTTATAAATTTCAACGGGAGCCTTTATTATTCTCCTATTTGATTTCTTCCTGCTTCTAAACTTCTTGTTACTCAGCTAATATGCACTGTAGGAGAAGAAGAATAAAGTGTGTTGATATATTCCTCTCCTACTTCTCCGTCGAAGGCTGCCGCTCGACACTTTTTAATGCAATACTTTGCAATGACTTTTTAGTGCATATAAAAGCTAAATTTTAATTAATATTTCGCATTTAAAAATGTGACTTTTTCACTTTTATTAAATGCATTTACAAAATGTGACTTTGTCTCTGTTACTATTAAAAGGTTAATATTTAAAATCAATTGTAATAACTGAATATTAACAATAATCAAAAAACACAATTTTATTATATAAAGTTATTTTTACGAAGACTTTTGTTAATTTATACAAAATATAAAGAAACTTCACACTTTATTTTCATTAGCGTTGAAGCGTCTGTCACGGGACTTCGTAAAATTGAGTCTAATTTATAAAATACGTGTGACAATAAGACGACGTCTTGTAAGGACTGAAAGGATGTTAACCTCTAAATTATACTCCTTCCACCTTTGAATAGAGATAATAAGATTACTTGTTTTATAGAAGCAAATACAAGAGACGAGAAAGAGAGAGAGAAAACGAAGAAGTGTAAATGAGTGTCAACGCATGCAACACAATACTACAAATATTTGAGAAATTATACATTAATAAATACGCATTGCACATTACAAACATAACGGTAGCCTATGATGCATTTATATTCTTCATTCATATTTTTTTCTATTTTCAACTTTTTAATCACCTTTCACTTTTATCTCAACAAATATAATATTACGTTACGTAATGTATTCACAATGGATATCTTGAATGAAGAAGATTAACAAATAACAGTCTATTTTCCACAACAATAGAATACAAAACGTAAAATACCGTATAGCATTAATTTCAAAGTTTTAGTAAATTCACAAAACTTTTTTTAAGATACGTGCCGAAAGTATGTCATTTATAGGTTCAAGTGCCCATGAATTTTGTATCAAATTATCGCTTACTGTTATTAGCTCGAACTATGCCCTTGACAATAACCTAGGAGCAGATGCATATCAGTTATCACCCTCTCCACTGAACCCTCTCAACTTTCCCATGTCCTAAGATGACATTACGAAGATAATATCGTCAGAATGTTAGTAAGGAGAGTTACCGTCATTGAACAATATGAAACTGCAATCACATATTTGTTAGGATTTTATTTTAATTATTTTTTATTACTTATTTTAAGAATGACATAGTGAAGTTACATTAATATTTTATTCAAATATATTAAAAAACAATTTGTTACAACTATTCTTTTTAATTATACATCAAATAGTCGAATTTTTACGCATGTATGCATATATATGTCAATGAAAAAATAAGACAATATTTGTAAATCGTAAAACAAACAGTAACCTTGCTTAAGAAATTAAACATTTAACTGTACTGTGTACTTAATCCAAACAATTTGAAAGTAAAATGCTTTAATAAGTATACATTTTCTCTGCGTATTAAAGTGCGTAATGCAGACATCCGCAGCAGAACAATGGCAACCGACATAGCTTGCAGAGTCAGCAAGCCGAAGTGGCAATAGGCCAACCACATAGCTCGTAGAACTGACAACAGTTGGGGAAGAAATGTTCTCAAATGGCAGCCTCGTACCTCGTAGGCCATCGCAGTGTAGGACAGGCCCCCACAAGATGGAGTCACTACCCGTGCCAATGTGCAGAGAATCAGTGGATGCAGGTGGCACAGGAACCTTTGAAAGCTAATGGAAGAGGCCTTTGTTTTGCAGTTGACTTTGTCACCATCATCATATTGGGTGATATTATATACTGTAAATAATACATAAAAACTCATTGTTCGAACTGCATTAAAAGGGTTTAAAAATCTTTAAAACATTAAATATTACAGAAGAGGTACTACTTTCTTATATTTGTACATAAAACGCGTAACGATTTTTCGAGTTGAAGAATCATTAACTTTAATTATTACTCGTCTCGAATCTTTCTTCTTTTCTACGACCCGTCGAAATTAGTCCTCGTTTTTTTAATACGCGTGACAATCAGAGAGACGAGCCTGAGATGACGTGTTAGTATGAGGATTCTTCTTATTTGACTTGCGAACTGATATACTTAAGTGCGTATAAAATTAAATTTAAAAGGAGGTAAAAAACGAAAATAAGTAGATACTTTTCCTACAAAAGTATAAAGGTGCGTCTGAGAAAAACAGTTCTATCTATTCAAACGAGCTATTATTATTAAAGTTATTATTATTATATTAATATTAAAGTTAGAATAGAAGAATAGAGCTATTATTATTAATATTAAAGTTAGAATAAATAACAATATTCCTTAACGTCAATCTATCAGTATTTTTTATGCTGTTCGTCTTCGTTAAACTAAATTCGTATAAACAGTGTTTAAGTTTCAAACATTCTTGTTCAAATATCTTGATTCAACATAGAAGCGATCTATTCACTTATTGATTATCAACAAGTAAAATTATAACATAAAAATATGACCTACTTCAAAACTGCGTATAACTATTTTATGCAATATATGCAGGTAACAGCGTGCTCTCTGTACGAAATTGCGTCGTGATTTCTGCCACAGAGATTTAATATGCGTAAATCTCTGATATCTTTAAGGTATTATTTTAATCAAAATATTTCATCTATGACGCGTTTTATGTACATGGAACGAAGATTTTTTTAAATGCAATAATTTTTATGTTAACGTAAACTACATTATCTTAAATGAGCTTTGAGCATGCCTGATTGTATAATTCCAAAGTTTTTACATTAAAATGCTTATTATGGGTTATTCTTAAAACATAGATATATGCTCTCGCAGAGTTTATTATAGACCAATTTAAGTAGTATCTAAAATTATGTTCTACGTAGATTAACTCTATCCATTAAGGTTTGCAATTTTAATGTTGCTTGTCTTATTTAGGCAACTTCGTGAACAAATATAAATCAAAGAAATTTCTTTGTAAATCTATAATTTGATTAGCATATAACAAATAGTAACATCTGATGCACCATAAACTAGGCAAATATTGAATAGTTACCACACTAATCTTTTTTACTTACACTGACATTATTTTTCAAATTGTATCGTGTAAGTGTTTTGACTTAAAAAATATATTAAAATATATTGTTACATTTAATAAACAGAAGTAAAACTTTAAAAAGTTATAAGAAAAAAGTTATAAGAAAAAAGTTTCAAAACTTCCACATGTATAATAATTGTTTTTCATATCCTCGGTAGTAAGAACAATAGTTGTTCAACAATATCTCCGAAATGAGGGCATGGTTTCGGTAAAAAATATATATCACACTTGACAAAACAGTTTTAATACACCTATCGTCATGTATTTGTAGTTCAATAAAACTTATCTCTATTGTCAAGTACTATTAGTATAATAAATGGTTATAATATAAAGCTGGAATAAAGTTAACATATTAACCTAAAAAACAATAAATATTCAGTATGTATCGATAGATATTACATATTTACTAATACCATTAGTAAAGTAAAGTAGTAAAGCCCCAAAAAAGGTAACTTATTTACTTAGAAAACAATAATTATTATGTATGTATCGATAAATATTATGTATTGAAATTTATATATATTCGGTATGCATCTATCAATACATGTACACATTAATACTTATACGAAAACACGACAATAGAAACACATTTTGATTCCTTAACGTTGATTTATTATTCCGACCTTAACTCAAATACAAATACAATCATTTGTCTTCTTTATATAGATCTTTCCTAACATTAAACCGCAACTTTATTCCTTTTGATATTTTGTATGTGGATCATTGGGGTGAAATTCTTAAATGAAATCTTATTAAAACGCTTCTTAGTAATTTTCTATTCCAAGGGTGTAAGGAGTAATAATTTAGCAAAGTTAACGTCCTCTGACTTCGTGCAAAGCGTTGTCTTATTTTCACATGTATTAAATAAATTAGGAATCATTTTGATAAAGCCCCGAGACAGCCGCTTCAACGTTAATTAAAAATTAGGTAAAACATTATTTCATTATGCAAATAAAACGATTTCGTCTTAGAAAACTTAACATAAGTACATTTTCCTTTTTTAATTAATACTAAACGATACAGAATAGTAGGTACGTTAGGTTAGGTTACCACCTCTGCACAGATAAGGTAACTCTAATGCATATACTATGACAGTTACCTGATTCAATCAAGCGAAATACAAATTATCACTATTTGAATTACTAGTGTGTTTGTCCGGCTTAATAAGCAATTAAAGATATAAGATCTTTGTGTAGGAATAAACATACAATGACGATAGTAAAGTATATTGGCAAACCATAGTTAAATAATGAACCTACTGTCAAAGTTAAAAAATTAAATGAATTTGATAAAAAATTACGTTGAATATTACAGCAACAATTGAATTAAAACTGTATTATACTTTTTTGATTTGAGTTTTGTTGATATTTGTAAAGTGATTTTTTGGAAAGAAAGAAACAAAAGCTCCTTCAAGAAAATAAAAGCAAAATCAACATTATGTAAATTTAAATTTAACGCATGTCTTTCTGATGTAGTCTACCAGTAATTTTCAAATATGAAGCCAAAATATTTACGGCTAATTATATAGACTATACATAAAGCCCGTGTTCTACAATGCAGTTTTTTTATACATCGATTTTAGATTGTAACGATCAGTGAAAAATAAAATAGAAAAGTATAGTTTAAAACATTCATATTACTTTTAAAATATAAGTAGAAACTTAAAAAATAAACATAACGGGATTAAAATAAAAACAGATGCGCCAAAATCCGTAAACTAAATTCTTCAAGATTTTTGCAAAATAATAATTAATTAGTTTCATTGCTTTGACTTTCGAACTCATATAATTGAAGCGCGAGCAAATTTAATTACTAGAACAAAGTTACAAAACAAACTTACGATTTAGATGCTTTTCTTATAGACGTGTATGCCTTTATTAAATAAAGAACATATTTTATATGATAGTGCCTTATATCTAGCATTTACAAGCAGAAATATTTGGAAATAAAGATATATTTGTTACAAAATAAGAGGCAATTTTTTTTTTAAGAATGTTTTACGTATTAGTAATTTTGCTTCTAAATTTCAACAGGAGCCTTTATTATTCTCCTATTTAATTTCATCCTGCTTCATAACTCTTGTTACTCAGCTAATATGCACTGTAGGAGAAGAAGAATAAAGTGTGTTGACATATTCCTCTCCTCCTTCTTCGTCGAAGGCTCGACACTTTTTTAATGCAATGCTTTGCAATGACTTTTTAGTGCATATAAAAGCTAAATTTTAATTAATATTTCGCATTTAAAAATGTGACTTTTTCACTTTTATTAAATGCATTTACAAAATGTTACTTTGTCTCTGTTACTATTAAAAGGTTAATATTTAAAATCAATTGTAATAACTGAATATTAAGAATAATCAATAAACACAATTTTATTATATAAAGTTATTTTTACGAAGACTTTTGTTAATTTGTACATAATATAAAGAAACTTCACACTTTATTTTCATTAGCGTTGAAGCGTCTGTCACGGGGCTTCGTAAAAATTAGTCCTTATTTATTAAATACGTGTGACGATAAGACGACGTCTTGTAAGGACTGAGAGGATGATAACCTCTAAATTATTACTCCTTCCACCCTTTGAATAGAGATAATAAGATTACTTGTTTTATGAAGCAAATACAAGAGACGAGAGAGAGAGAGAGAAAACGAAAATTGTAAATGATGTCAACGTACAACACCAATACTACAAATATTTGAGGAAATTATACATTAATAAATACGCATTGCACATTACAAACATAACGGTAGACTATGATGCATATTTATATTCTTCATTCATATTTTTTCTATTTTCAACATTTTATTACACCTTTCCACTTTTTATCTCTGGATGACCAAGGCTTGACTGGCGGTAACCAAGGTCTGATAATTTAGTTTCGATGGGCTAACTAAGCAATTAAACGACACTACCCCATCGAGTCTGCGCTCATTGATTCGTCAGAATCTGATTAATGATCTGAAAAATAGCCATAGGCACAAGCTTTCATTTATAATAGGACTGTTATAAAAATAGGTTTTTTTGTTTATTGTTATCTGGTTGCTTTGAAAAAATCGGTACGCTAAGACACCGATTTTTATGATTCTTTTTTTACTTGGTTGGTAACTGTCATATGGTAAATTTTGTAATAAGTAGCTTAATTAATATTTAGGAAATGAAAAAAAATGTGACGGTAATAACGTACACGTACGTACGTACGTTAAACAACACACATCATCTCATCATCTCATCTCATCTCATCAGCCTGTGATAGTCCACTGCTGGACATAGGCCTCCTAATATACCCCTATCCATCAGGGGTTTTGGACCGTATCCCACCACGCTGGTCCAGTGCGGGTTGTGGGTGGACCGACTTTACATGCCCATCCGACGCATGGATCATCTTACTTTTCAGACAATTGGGTGATGCCCAAATTGCCTAACCAACTAGAAACACAATGAAAATTTGTTGAGTCCCGCAGGATTCGAACCCGACCTCCTATGGAGGCATCGTAGCCTATTGGTATAGGCGTGTGCTTTAGAAACCGGAGATCGTGGGTTCGAATCCTGCGAGACTCAACTAAATTATTTTTCCGTGCGAGGGCAATTTCTCGATCAGCCGTCGATGACAACGCGTCGGATGGGCATGTAAGTAGTCCACCACCAACCGCATGGACAACGTGTGAATTGTCAAAACCGCTTTAATAGATAGGGTGCTTGAGGGGGGTGATGATGATGATATGGCGGTAATTATCACAACCTTGTAGGATAAAATGTCTTAAAATTAAAATTTAGTTATAAATTAAAGAAAAAACTTTTTTTTCGTTTCAAATTTTTATAACACGAGAAAATGATAAACTTAATAGTTTAAAACGACATTGCAGGTCAGTTTTATTTGATTAAAACAGTACCAAATAATTAAAAAGCACTATTTTTTAACTTCACTTGATACGAGTCATTTAACGAACATAAAACCGACCAGTATTTTATGCATTCTACAATCTTTTTGCTCACCGCTCTGTAACAATTTGAATTCGAAACAAAATATACTGTGAAATATTTATTTCCATTGGACCCAAGTATCTAATTTGCATTCGAGAGCGGTGTCACCACCAATCTTTACAAATGCTTAACTGAATTTTATTTGAACATTCAAATCGAGAGACCTGCAATAAAGAACTCTCCTTTTCTTAGAGCTAGATTTATTTTTAAACCTCAAGGTCCTGTGTCTAACACAATCGTATCTATCTTACAACTTTTATGTTCAAAGAAAAATTTGATAAAGAAATGATCAACGCCTACATTGATTGTTAAATTTTAATAGTTATTTTACAGATTATAAGCAGTCTATTTTATCATTTCGTATTTTTTTAAATAACCTAAAAGCCATTTCCTTAATATACTTTGTGTAATAGTTTATCTCGAACAAATTTGCCTAACTTTATAGAGTTGGAGTCGTCTTAGCAATTAAGAACGAAGAGGTCCGTTGTTAGTTGAACACATCGACTTAATCCTGCGCTCACTTAGAATAGTTAATCCCCTTCCTATCCTTGCTTGCCTTTACTATTATTTTATAGGGTTTGCTATTCCCGTTTCTACGATCCGGATCTCTGAATAACCGTATTTTGGCTGTAGTATAATTACTTCACAATTAAATGTTGTTACAAGTGATATTAAATATGCAAACTAATCAAATTTTAACCAAAATTGGAAAAAAAAAATAATCTTACATCATCATTGTAATAGCCGGATTCTTATAAAGGTTGGTACGTTATTTTTCTGTTCGGTAATGAATTAACATTAGTTAGTGAAAAAGAATTTAGGAGCTTAATGATTTTAAAATAAAGTGTTGTTTATATTATGATCTACGTCCATATTATCAATAGTACAAACGTATCAACAAAACATAAATAAACATCCATATAGGTATATAAGGGTAATTTTGTATGTCGATGTTTTTATATTCACAATAATAGAACCACACTTCTCAGATGCCAATTGTTTAATAATAGAAATCAGTACTGATACATGCTTATTAGCGATTTACAGACCGCCATCAAAAAGGATATTGCTAATTTTCTAACTTCTTTGGATCAAGTTCTTACAAACTATTCTAGTTTTAGCAACCTTATAATAACAGGTGATATTAATATCGACATTACCACCAAAACTCGATATAAATTCCTGTGCATACCCTAAATCTTATTGCTAGCCATGGACTATTACCAGGCCACACCTAATTACTCATGGTAAAACTTGTCTGGATCATATAATTTTAAAAAAAGACTTACTGCTATTACAATTGTAATAGATTCTCAATTACAGATCACAACGCTGTTATGTTAGCCATTTATAAGACAAAAATAACAAAAGCACATAAAACAAAAACTATAGTTGATTACACTAAAGTAGAAAAACTTTAAAGAATACAGACTATACAATTTATATGAATGTACAAATATTAATATGGCAACTGAGTATTTCATAAATTCACTGTCCCGTGCCTTAAAGATAAGTTCCAAAATTAACGTCGTTCCACATCGAATGAGGATAATGAAACCTTGGATTACACCAGGTATCTTAAGATGTATGAGAGTTCGAGATAGAATGTACAAGAAAATGAAACGATGATCCTCAAGATGAAATACTTAAAATTTTATATAAGCGATATCGAAACTTTTGCAACAATTTATTGAAGAAACTGAAAATGCAGTGCGAGCAGAAGAAGTAATTAAACCCAAATCTAATCCAAAAAATTATGGAACGTTATAAAGGAAGTAAGCAACAGTACCAAAATGACATCTTCTGCAGCTGAATTATTAAAACAAATGAAGATCCCATAAAATCGCTAAGATAAATTAACCATTACTTTATTAGCATTGGAAAAGATATCTCAAACAGAGTGAAAGTATTGTCTAATAACACAAATGTGGAACCATCTATATCTTCTCCTGCAGACTCATTTGTTTTGCTAGATACCGATGAGGAGGAAGTAAAACATATGATTGATTCGTTACTCTGACTGTGCGATTGGCGTCGATGGAATTTCATCAAGCTATTAAAGTTAAACAAAATGACTATTGCACCACTAACCTTTTTAATCAATTTGTGCATAAAAACGGGCGTATTCCCGACTTTTGAAAAACAATACATCCAATACATAAATCGGGCTATAAAGTATGAACAATAATTATAGACCAATTTCAATATTACCATCTATATCCAAGATTTTCGAAAAGATTATGAAAGACCGCCTACAAAGTACCTAGAAAAGTAGTAGAACATCCTTTCTGATAGACAATTTGGTTTTCGAAAGAAAAAATCAACTTGTGATGCAATTCACAATCTTACGAATTATATTGTAGAAGCTTAAGATAAAGGAAAAAATGTTTAGCGATTTTTCTTGATTTGGCCAAAACCTTTGATACAGTGTCAATTTCTAAATTAGTGGAAAAATTAGAAAATCGGTATAGAGGAACCCAGTTGAATCTTTTCAAAAGTTACCTTACAAATCGCACTCAGAGGGTAATTATAAATTATCAAGTCAGCAATGAACTTAACATAGAGCAGGAATTCCCTAAGGAAGCATTATTGGACCTACATTGTTTTCCATATATATAAATGAGATGTGCAATATAAATCTTGCAGATGGTTCACTCGTTGCCTTTGCGGATGATACGGCATTAGTCTTTTCTTCAGACAATTGGGAAAAAACTTTTAAGATCGCTGAATCAGGTTTTGACATAATTTACAAATGGTTGTCACAAAACAAATTATCGCTCAATATCGAAAAAACCAAATATCTAACGTTTAGTCTTCAACGAAAAAAACTTAGTGACGCAAGATCATTGAATATACCTGTTCATAATCACGCTTTTGGAAATCCAAATGAATGTGACTGCCCTTATATAGAAAATGTTTCAACTATAAAATATTTAGGTATTACTATAGATAGATAGGACAAGAAAACTAATGTATATATTCAAATACTTAAGAAACATCGCAGAGCTTAATATTCTCAAAATGATTTACTTTGCGTTGTGTCAATCTATACTTGGCTACTGCATTCTAGTATGGGGTGGAGCTGCAAAGACCCATATGATTAAATTAGAGAGAAGCAAAGAGCAGTACTAAAGTAATAATGAAAAATCTTTTCGATTCCCAACAAAAGATTTATACAGAGAATGTGAAGTTTTGACTTGCGTCAAATGTTTGTGCTTCAAGTTGCTTTGAAGCAACACTCTGATGACTCTAAAACTATACAAGACATTTCACAACGTACTGACAAACGAATATATAAAATACCTTGGACTCGAAAATGTAAGACTCGATTCAGTTACAAATTCTATTACTATCTAGGATGTTTTATATACAACAAAATTAATAAGATACTAAAAATACACCACAAAAATGAACATGATTGCAAAGAGATAGTGAAAAGTGGCTTTTAAAGCGAGACATATCAAGAAACAGAAGATCTTCTTCATGGAACTCTATAAAAAAACACCACATAGATCAAAGCACTCACACAAATATCTAATTAATTATATTTTTTTTTTTTTTAATAAAAACATCTTAAAACTTTGTTAAAGTTTTTTTTTAAAAAAATTTGCAATTGAGGTTGTTGGTCTTTTTAGACAGGAGCCTTTTAAGTACCACTGATAATTTTGGAAATTTAATAAAAGCCCCGGCTACGTTTTTTAAAATATTTTTTCCCTAATAAAAAATTTTTATTATTATTTTATTTTATTTTATATTAAGGCAAATTTTAAATTTCAAAAGGTAAAATTGTTATTTTTTTACCACAAACATTATTTTCTATTTTATTATTTAAAAAAAAGTAATGTAAATGGGATAAAGATTAATAAATTTTAAAAAAAGGCGTTTTTTGAAAATTTATAATAAAAATGTAATCACCAAACAAATAAACAACCTTTTAAATATTTTGAAACTTTTAAAACTATTTTTAATTTATTTTAAAATTTTTGAAAAATAAATTTCAATATATTTGAAACACAAAATTTAAATAGGTTATTTTCTATTTAATTTCAAGAAATTTTTCAGTTTATTTTAAAATTGTTTCACCATTACAAACCACCTAAATTTCCTTTTAAAATTTTTAACTTTAAACCAATTTTTTATTTGTTAATGAATTGTTATTAAATTTTAATTTGGGAAAGAATAAATGATCCCAAACACCCTTGAATTTAAAAGAAAGGAAATTTTAAGTTTTGGGTCATAATTTTCCAGTTTTCTTTTAATTTTATTAATTTGTTGATTAATTATAGCACCCTTTAGGCTTCCTTGTTCAAGCCTTCAAAAGTTATTTATGTTAAAATCTAAGGTTGTTTTGCCAAAGAACCCGTGAATCCTTAAAATATTTGAAGTGGCTCCAAAAAACCGGGAACAGAAAAATTTCGGAAGGTGGTGTGGTCATGAAAGTGGGGATTTCGACTTTGGCCACTTTTCGTCAAAACCCCGGGGGTTCCCAAAACCTTTAAAAATAAGGGGATTTGTGAACCTAAAAAATTTCTTAATTTTTTGTTGGTTTGGGCAAAAATAAGACCCAACGTCCACGCCATGTTTTGTTAGTTTGAATTTGAACTTTTCAACTATAAAAACAAATTGATTTTGCGAAAGAAACAACTTTAATTAACCTGAAATTTGTACTTTTTAATTAAATTCACGCATAAAACCTTAAATTGGTCTACATTTTAGTTTTTTTAATTATAAATTTTTTTGCCGTAAAACCAACCTAAGATTGCCAGGTTCTTAAAATATTTTTCAAAACATTTGAGTTTAATTTTTTTTGAAAAATAGAATTTTTTTTGGTTTGGGACTTACCCATACAAAATCAGCTTAAATCATTTTTGGCCTTTTTAATATTTAGAGTAAGTTTTTTTTTAAAGTTTAAACCCTAATAAAAAAATTACTAAAATAACGTTTATAATTATTTAGATGGACGTCTTTTTTTTTTTTTCGCGATTATAATATCAAATCCTTTTAATTTTCAAGATTAAATATTTGAAGACGATGTTGGAATAAGTATCAGGTTACCGACGCTATAACAGAACCTTATGAGGGCCGTTAAACACTGTGTTTAGTTTACAGCAATGTATCGTTTTAACGTTTCAAAATGTACCCTAGTTTTGAAAGATAGAAGTGTTTTTATTAGCGGACTTAAAATTTATTATGAATAGCAATTGATTGGTGATAAAGTGATCTTTAAGTGACACTATTTTCTATTAATCGAATATTCATCCTATTAGGATACATGTTATGACACAACAATGACACTTATGACATGCTATTCAAATCACAGTTAGCCAATGACAATAAAAAGGGTGGCGTGGGTTGTATTGTATTTTATGCTTACACATATTTAGGTGTTAAACCAGGAAGTAACAACTTTATTATATGGTTATTCTTTTACATTTTATGGTGTGCAAGAAGTCTTTGTTGAAAAGAATTACATAATCAAAAATATCTGGATATTTTTATTTAATCCAACAGTAACGTATGTAAAAACTTTTGAAACTGGCTAGTAATAAACCCGGTATGGGTATGTTTTTAATAGTACCTTGTCATTTTTTCATTGTTTAAGCAGTAAAATTCCAAATAAAGTGTTATTTGAATATATTATATAAATAAAAAAAAATAATAATCATGCTTAATTTGTATTATGGACGTTTTTTGCTAGCTTTGCTTACGCAACAAGAAATCATTGTAATTGATGAATTTATTCTTGTGAAGAGATGAACACTTATTGCAAATAATTTATAAAAGAAACGTTTAATGCTAAGTTTTCCTCTCTCTGTAGCAAAAATAAATTTTATAATCGGGTTTTAATTGTTCTAATACAGGATAATGTAATTCTTGTAGGCGCTGTGTATTATTTAACTATTAGTTTAGTTAACGTAGTGTGGAATGCCTAACAGCAAGTTGGAGCGACATTAGCAAAGTTACCGTTGTGAGCTGAATGAGAATAGCCGAAGATAGGAAGCGGTGGCGTGCTTTAGGGGAGGCCTATGTCCAGCAATAGTAGAATACAGGCTGATAATGATGATAATGATGAGTTCAGCAAAATACGACACAGGATAGATGTATACGAAGTAACGAAATGACATCATACATTCAGCTTTATCTTGGCTAATTAAAGAATTTTCTCCTAGATATCAATTGCTGGGTACCAGTCAATAACACTAGTACGAAGCCACTTCATTGTAATTGGTTAATTTGTTTTAATAATTTTTAAGTCTAGTAGTGCTAACCTATAAATGCGAAATGAAAAAATCAATTATTTCAAAATGAACAAGCAAAAATACTATCAATTTGTTTCTACTACTCCTTGATTGTAATGATTATTTGAATCTTTTACTCATGGTTTTAAGAACTAACACACCGTATAACCTAAACGTTTATGTAGTACATTTTTTGTATTTCTTTGTGTTTTTGCACCTTGAGTAAATCGTGGAGCGTTATATTCAATTATACTAAGAATTCTACGCAATCAATCAACTGTAATCTTGATTTTGTTCTCACGATATAGAAATAAATTTGTGTCGAAAAGGTTATCGTTTAATAATTTTACTGGTCTACTAATTGTTTCGTGTATGTGCCGTTGCTTAACATATTTTAGTATCACGTGCAAATGACCCTATCTATTGTAATTTAAACAATTTTTCTTATAAAATTTTAATATTGATATCAACGCCAACTTTTGGGCTATATAAATTTACATAGTAATATAAGTTCAATATACTTTGGCCAGTACTTTTTAGGTTATAGGAAGTGTCATAATGGTGTTTAGTTCTCCACAGTCAAAAAATGCTGTCATTGTGTTGATTAAAATAATTTAAAGTGATTTATTACAGCCATTTGGGTCATATTTTAATACATTATTTTTAAATAAATTGATCCTTAACATTGATCCGCAAAAACCAAGTAATAAAATAAATATTTTAATAAGAAATAATTTATAGTCCTATAATATAAAATTGTAATTTCGATTTATATCCAATTTCTTTAATGAATTTTATTAAACGTTAAAACAAAAGACCGCTCCGACCAGTGGAAGATGGCAAAAAAACGGGTTTGGTTCATCCTAAAAAATTTTCCCTTTTTTCCTGTTTTGGTTTTTGGGATAAATCGGTCCCCAAAATTGGAAACTTATTTTAAACTAATGTTGGGGTTATTAGGGGCCTTTAAAAGGGCCAAACCGCAAAATAATTATTAATTTTTTTAATTCAACATAAAAGTAAAAAAGATTTATTTTATGTTTTGTTTAGGAACATTGATTTTGCCCAAAAACCCAGTAGCTTTTTAATCAAAGTAAGAAAAAAGTTCTAATAATTTTTTTCCTCTAGGGTTTATCCGTTAATTTAAAATTAAAATATTTTTCCCCAATTAAATTTTTTTGTCAGTTATTTTTGGTTGTTCTTTCAATCGGTTTGATTTTTTCTCAAAAAATTCTTATTTTATTTTAAACTTTTTATTGAGTAGGAATTAAATTAGAACATTAAAAAAGGCCAAAACCATGAAAATTATTCCACTTTAATATTTTTTATTTAAAACGATAATATTTATGTAAAAGAATAATTTCATTTGGTTTAGACAGTAAAGTTTCAAATTTAATTTTGGAAAAAAAACGGGTGAAAGGACAAATATTTCTTTGCAAAGGTTTTTAAAAGCGTAAATTTATTTTTACTACAAATTTTTTTAAAGAAATATATTTTGAAATTAATCTTTTTAGGAAATTAGCAATTTTTTGAATTATTTTTAAAAGGCAGAAAAAATGAAAGGGAAATTTAAAGCGGCCCTGTGACACCCAAAATTAATGTATGAACCGTCGAAAATTAATATTAAAAAGAAATAAAAAAATTAAGCCAAATATTTTTTAAAAATTTATTAAATTTTATTTTTAAAATTTTTTTAATATCCAAAGAATTAACTTTTGGGGTTAATGCCCCATTTTTCTATTTAGACATACTCGATATTGGCGAGCAGATATAATTTTTGTCAGTCTGTGTGTAGTCGGTCTGTTTTAATTGTTCTGCTTTCATGTAATGCTGATCCAATTTGAAAGCATTTATGAAAATAACCACGGATAAACCTAAGCTAACTTTATTAGAAAAACAATCTAACAAAGTGTTTTTTCACACCACCACATGGAAGAAGTCGCGCTAAACCTGCTAGTGTATAGAATATTACAATCTTAATTACTATAAAAACTCGATTATCATAATAGACTATAGTTACACCGCAACAATAAAAAATCCTGTCACTTGTTAAATGTATGACCAAGTTTCATTCAGAGGTTGACAATGTCACTAATTAAGTAATACGCAAATTAGACATACAGTCAAACTGAAAATGACAAATTGCTGTCTTTTAGACAAACAGGTTAATGGATGCGGATAATTATAATTATTTAATTACACATGAAGACTGATATGATTTATTGAGTGTTAAGAGATATGAAGTGTGAATTGTATCCCAAAATTTGAAATGTTTTTCCTACAATTGCTACAGAACATGACAAAAATCGAAGATTTTGATAAATTATTTATTAAACAGGACAGGAGAATTAACGCAAACAATTTTATAGGTAAAAAGTCCCGTTTTTACCATACTGGTGCCTTTTTCTGTTGTAAAGCAGTAATGTCACTCTAGTACTTCGACTTAATTGGCATCGTTGCCAACGGTAGACGACAAAAATGGTAATATTAAGATATAAATCAGCTACTGGACTTATGGTGTTTTAAGATGCATTTCTAAATGGGGTTTCACCTACCCACAGGTAAAGTTTCTGCTTGTTTTACCTCTTCAAAGATAAATTGTCATGCATATACATACCGTTTGATATAATGTCTATATAAACATTCTATTTGGCAGGACATGACACTTGCCGTCAGGCAAACGTCGTGCACGACTCGTCACTTAACATAATAAAAAAGCAACAAATGTAGGTAGTTTGAAACGCGGAAGCCATTGCCAAAGGAAAAGGCATGCGGTTTATTTTAAGGTCTATTGTTCTTTTGTATAGCCCATGCTTACTTTGTCTATTTGCATTTAACGACGATAGTCACACGTCCAAAGAGTCAATCATTAGTTTTTATTGTAGGTGGTGTTTCATTATAATAAATTGTTCATATAAATGATCCGATCTTAATGGTAAGAGGCAACTCACGATCTAGAATATCTATATTTGCAATACGTGACTGGTTAAAACACTACCACTGCATTATCTAAAAACACCACATGTTTTCAGCAACTATAATACCTTTGCAGTATTATATTAAAGAAAATATTAAACTATACAGATGTTATCGCGTTATATTCGTCTATAATTAATAAATGTAATGGGAATCATGTTTGAATTATTGTATTTTGATCAGTAGCGGAACATAAAAAAAGATGCAGTAGCCTCGTATCCTTAGGTAGTGCCATAATGTTACAGATTGGATTGGATATTTAAGTAATAGTTATGCAAATTTTAGCTTTCAATAATTTATGCTAATAATCGAATGATTTAATTTTTCATCCATTAATGCAAGGTAAAGCGAAGAAGGTATCAGTATTTATGAAATTCCAAAACTAGTACGTCGCTAGCTAATTAGTAATTAATCAAGTCACCTGAATTTCTATAGACATTGAAAGTGCATTATTTTAATATTAGGAAGAATAAATTTGAGCAGAAGGTCAATCGAATTCAGAATACAAGTACCTATACATTATTGTTGAATAATATTTTAATCAACTTAACAATTAAACTGGTGGTAGGTCCCCTTTTTACATAGAACCGTCTGGATTAGTGCGGTGCGCTGTGGTGCCTATTTCTGCCGCAAAGCATTAGTTTGAAAACAGTACTGTATTCCGGTTTGTAGGGCACCGTAGCCAGCGTATTTACTGGGTAAACGAGACTTAACAACCTATGTCTCAATGTAGGCAGCGCGATGGTGATACTCCTAATATTGCTGATGTCTATGGGCGTCGGTGAACACTTCCTATCAGGTGGTCCGACTGCTTATAAGCCTGCGTAGGCAATAAAAAATATCATTGCCATATATTTAATTATTTTACAACTAAATAACATATGTGCAAAGCAAAAGTTTTAATGCGTAAATAAATAAGTAAAATATGCTTTAATGTTTCCGCTTAATATTTGTATCAATACAATAAAAATGGTTATTTTACAAAATACAAATGTAAGATGGTTATGATCCAGTAATAACAGCGGTTGACCTCATGACAGCGTTGCTACTCATTAGTCTGCCCGTTGCAAATCTCAACTGCGTTACATTTAAATAATCCAATTGTAATCTTGACTTTGTAGTTTGCAATGGCATAGAATGCAATAGCTCTGTGCACCAAATTAGCAACGTTCAAGTATCCAAACTTGTGCTAATATCCCTTTGTGCTCGCTCGGTTTTATATGGGGAATTGTTTCGAATTAACTACAAACCTCCCTTCCTTTGTGAATATAATGAATGAATAATGTAATGTAGTGATACGTAATATGATGAAGTGTAATTAAATAAAGCTTGTCTAAATACACAAACAAAAATTTAATGAACAAAAGTTATCGTATTAACATACTTATACTTACATTATATACTCAAATGGATATGTATTTTCTTATAAATTTAACACGTTATAACAAAAGCTAATTTTTTGATCAGTATACCCTGAAGCTAAATTCAACATTTTTTTATAAATAAATCTGATTTAAATATAAGACTATAAATGTATTAATTAACTTTTCCTATTGCGTAATTTTAATATATAAAAATTGACTAAGGCGAAAGATAAAACTTTTTTTTCAAATATTCATCTTGTTACGCGAAAGAAGTATAACAACGCGTTTACATTAGTACTCACAGTCAGTTTTAACTTATAACTATATAATTTCTAAACGTGTAAATAACAAATACTAATACAACTATTTGATAACTTTATACCATTATCTTAAGATTTTCCTTTGACACAAGTGTTATGGCGAACGTGCGCGGTTACAAAGATATAAAAATACTCTCTCGCAAAGAATTTTGCACATTTACACACTAAATGTAGGCCACTCGCGGCGTCCTCAAGAATGCCTCGCGAACACTGCCTGCTCTATTTCACAGCGGGCTCTAGAAGAAAACAAAGCGAAAACCGTTTCCATTTAAGATTTCTTCCAAGATATAACAACATGAAAGTTTTAACTCTACACGTAATATTGTAATTAGGATATAAGTTATTTAGTACCATGTGCGTTGTGGAAATTACAGTTTTAATTGTTTTAATTAATAAGTTTTGTATATATTGAACAAACCACCAAGTATTTGATAAGTCAATAAGCAAGTGTAAACTTCCATATTTAATAAAGATATTTAAATTTTAATTACAATTTAAATTTGAGTTGGTAATTTTATATTACTATAATAAAATAAAAATGAAATATTGCCTTATTTTACAGTTTACAGAAAAAATTTAAACATGTATGCATTTTTACAACTGAAATACAAGTTAAACTTGTTATATAATTTTTTATATTATAAACTTAGCTTGAAACTTAAAATCCTAATAGGTACCAACCTTTTTTTTTACCGTGGGGAAATGCTTACGCATACCCGTCCTCGCAGGGGCAAAGACGAGCTATGTCGGACTCGCACCGGTTAAAACCACCACGTTGTTCCTACTAGGCGCCTTAGAGATGCGGTCACAGGAACGCTTGGCACTCTTCTGCGACCCCACCAGCGCTAGCCGCCGTAGCAGCTCCGTCTCGGCCTTACGGCCATCTGCCTCCCACTGGGCGCGTCAGAACTAACGCGCCCTTCATCTCGGTCCCTGTATTCCGTTAACAGACTCGGGGTAGCCTGTTACCGGAATACGGTAACAGGCCCCCCCCGAGTCTGTTACTCAGGGGCTATGGGAGCCAGGAGTTCCCAACCCACGCAGAGACGATACTCCCAGCCCCCAGCGGTGGCTCGGATGTTAAGCTCCGCCGCTAGCTCCATTTCGGCCGCAGAATCGCCGGAGAGATCGACGACACCATGCGAATGTCCCCTCCTCCCAAAGCCCCTCTATACCGCATCAGCGGTGCGGCCCCACCGAGTCGCGGATGATAGGAAGGGCGGCCAATGATCTACCGACACTCCTCTTCCCCGGCGACTCCTTCTTGGTCGCGAAAGACAGGAAGAGTGGCACACCTACCTCCTGCAACCCGTCCCTCGCAGCCTCCAAAGGCGCATCCAAAGCAGGCTTCTGCGGAGGAGGCTGCTCCTCCTCCACGGCCGGCCTTACTCCTCAGGCCGGCCAGGTTCCTCTTAGCATCCCCGTAGCTGGTCCAAGCCGCAGGTACTGAGCCCCACCGCTACGACAAAGCGAACCTGTTCGGGGGGAATAGGTAACAACCTGTGTCATGATCACCTTAAAAGTAAGATTATTAACAATTCTTGCATTGAATGAATGAATTTAAAACTCACTTCCGGTTGTCAAAACCATCTTTAGACAAATTCAAAACAGTGTTCCCAAATATCATCAATCGATTTAAGTTTGTAATGTAGTGGTAAGATATTAATTACATAGTGTAAAAACATTTAAGTAATACTGAGAGGAAAAGAAATCGACCGCACTTTAAATTTTTTCAATATCAATATAAATAAACAAGAAAGTCTAAAAAAAAACATCTAACGTGTAATGTCAAACATTTTTTTTCCGTATGGCGTAGATATATGTATATATTAACAACATTGTGTCCAATAAATTTTTTTGTTAAAAAGCAAACTCAATAAAAAACTAAATCATCGGATTCAGTATAATTTCTAACTGAAAACGAAATAAATTGCCGAGTCATCCGAATACATAGTGTAGAGAAATTTGATCTACGACTGGCTCCATAAAGTAATAACGAATAAAGACTGCCAACATTTTGAGTTGGCAAACTTTTATTGGTCCATAAAATTCTCGGCAAAAGCGGAGCGCACACTCCGGGGGCCGAGAGCGCAGCGGTGTAAGCATAATTCGCGTATTTTCTTTATGCCATCACTCACAATTAACTTGCGACGCCAGTGATGCGAAAATTCTTGAATGCATCTGATTTATAACAAAACAAACAGGACGGAGTATTGATTTATAGTGATTTGTATCTAATATAGGTTTTAATTGCGCAATAAATTTATTTTTATTGCAATAAAAAAATTGAGAAGTACGACAATAAGTAAAATGTTTTGCTCTTTAACAAGGAACTTAAACCAGTAAGAAAACTACATTTATGGTTCGTTTAAGCCGGAACCATGTAATGTTGAGACATTGCGCTCTGTCCGGAAGCGGATAACTTAGTCTAATAAACACCTTTCTGAAACTTAGAGCATTAAAGAATTAGTCTATTATAATGAGATTTCATTATAAAGTCTTTTCAAAGTAAGCTTTATTTTAGATTAAATAAAAAAATCTCTATGACGCTTTATAAATTGTTTTTCGTACGGAGTATAGACGGCTTTTAGCGTGTGCTCCGAACAGGTCTATACAAAATAACGTATGTCACTTTTGATACCTGCATGCTTCATGTTTTGAAGGGTATCACGTTGCGATACACGTACACGGGAAAATAATAACCAAACTGAAAGCACCGTCGGAACAAGCGAAACGCCGGTGCATTGTAAATACGTCAACGTTGTTACAGCATTTACTTGTTTCGTCCTTTCAGTATATTGATTTACGAGACGCGTTCGTTCGCATAGCGTCATTTGGTATTGCCAAAGTTGATGATTTGTTGTATAATGTTCTTCCGTCATTTGGCGTCCTAAATAGTACACGTTTTATAGAATTTTTTTCAATTTAACTTTCTGTACCGTTCGCAACTTTAATGGTTTTTCTTTCGCCCTGACTACTCTTTATTCCTTTCCTAATTCTTATTTACCAATAAAATTTCAGTAACTGCATCATTATCATTGTGTGTAATTTATAGTACTGTTATTTCATTAATGTATTTTTTGTACAACCAAATATTATTTTACATATTTTTCATACTTTTCATCTCTGTACCACTAAGGTTGAGCGAAAGAAAATACCAAGTGCCGGCTCTACATAAAAGGCGCAAGAAACGTAATCAAATAAGCTATTAAAATGATTCTCGAATAAAATTTCTTTTAAATGATTAAATGTCAATTTTGAACTAAACAAAAAAGTTCTAGTTACGTATTTTCCCGGCACGGGTTTTATTATTCCATTAATATTGGTGAGTAAAATCAATAGAAATGTTAATACATTTCTATTGACTTCATAAGTCACTCAAGTGTGTCGTAAAGTCTAACAATAAATAGTAGGTATTTATTCCGTTTGGAGCGTATATTTTTTTCTAAAGCTCCCCTTTTTTAATGTTAGTTTAATAGATATTTAATAAATAAAAAAAATACGGCATAAAGAATCATAACGTCAAACAAATTTAATGCATGAAAAAAGTCTGCCTAAGTTCCAGATATACCTGAATAACAGTTTTTACGCGGAGCAACTGGCATCTGACCTTTATGACCCAAAGGGGGAGTAATCTGCATTCTAAGGATGAATTAGTTGTTAGTAAATTTGAAGACCCTGACCTCCTATAACGACTGCCAATGATGTTGTTAACAACCGGGACCGACTTTTTAGGTGCCCCTCCGCACCTTAATCACCTTTCCTTTTAGACAATTGGGTGATCAGCCCATATTCTTTTAACCAACCAGAAAACAACGTTAACAATTATATTAGATAGTTATTAAATAATTTATACTGTTTAACTTTGTTTTCCGGCGGGATGCGAACCCACGACCTCCAGTTTATAAAGTAAGGGCCAATGTCACTAGGCCACGGAGACGATCTAATACTTTAACAGATACCAATGATTTAAAAGGCGGTGGCAAAAATCACGGGACAGCTTTGTTCAGACAGCACGTTGTTACCTGCTTGAATTGTGCAAATTAGTCATACACTGTTACACTGTAATATATATATATATGGATACACGCAGCAAAAGTTTAGAAATAAATATCGCTTAAAGGACACGTTTGGTTCATTAGAGGTTGCCTTCGAGAATAAAGGGCTTCGATTTGCACGCACAGGTCATGGGTTCATATCCCGCAGGGAGCAGTAATTAATTTGTTTTTATTGTTTCAGAGTTTGTTAGAGTAGCGAACGAGCGCAAAGTGCTCGTAGGTTTAATTGTTCTATTTACATATTTTACTGTGTTTATTATTAGGCAAAAATGTTTGGAGCATTACGATTACCTAAAAAAATGATATGTAGTTACTTAGAAAAAAAAACAAAATGCGCTTAACTAATTACCTTTACTACTAACCTAATTTATATATTTGAAGTTTAATTATAATTAAAATCTAATTACATATTGAGGTGGTAGGCCCCTTTTACAGAGGCTGTCTGGGGCAGTAACACCGCGGTGCCTATTACTGCCGCAAAGAAATAGTGTGTAAAATACTACTGTGTTCCAGTTTGAAGGGCACCGTAGCCAGCGTATAAACTGGGTAAACAAGATGTAACATCATATATCTCATGTAGGCAGCCCATTGGTGGCAGGCCTGGTATTGCCAATGTCCATGACCACTTTTCATTAGGTGGCCCGATTTCTCGTCTGCTTTCCATGGTAATAAACAAAACAATAATAACGTTAACACTTAAAACATTATTTAAGAATTAAAATAAATAAAAAGGAGAGAGAAGATTTAAAGCAATTTTAAAAATAAAGAAGAATTCGAGCGTGTTAAACAGTAATCTTTAATTTTTTGCGAACTGTTCAGTAATATTTTCGTAGTAACGGACCTGTAAATTGATGAAAGATTAACATTTAATTGTCTAATTGTTTCATCACATCCAAACCGCTTTTAGCATTATACAATACTATATTACCGTGTATAAGTTAACTTAATTGTACAGCCGACAGTACCGGTTGTAATTTTAGTTTCAAATTAAGGTCTTACCTATTCTATGATAATTCGATGATACTATTATCTCTCCGCTGTTGCCTTCAACGCCCACGTTAAGTTTGAATAATGTATGTAAGATACGTACGCCGCATTGTTTTGCTTGATCATGTGGAATCTTAGTAATCTGTTTTTAACATTATCTTGTATACATTAAAGATTATGGAAATGCGTATTTAAAATTTGAGATAATACATACTAAAATGGTGATGCTAATTTTTTGTTTTTAAATGAGTTTTACTGTAAATAAATATTGTGTGACGCATTAATAATACAATAGAATCATTTATGCGATGATAAGCATTTTCTAACAAAATTTTATACATCATATATAAAGTAGATATATTTAGTGCCCACAAAATAGTTATAAATATTAAGTACAAATAATAGAAAGTTCTAGTTAACCTAAGCCCCTACTTTGACATACAATTTTATCTGCTTTATTATAATCTTATAATAGGGCTCAATTATATCATGTGAATAATTGACAACTAAAATCACGTATTCAATATACATATACATGTTTAAACTAAAATTACAACTATTACATAAAATTACTTTACGGATTTTATCGCGTTTATTTTGCATTTTAAATACCCGACGTTTCGAACACTTTCCAGCGGCCGAGGTCACGAGGTAGACCACGGCACCAAACAAACGCGATAAAATACGTAAAGTAATTTTATTTAATAATGTTTAATATTCGCGCAAGCAATAGAAATAATTATAAAATTACAACTATTTAAGAAAATTTCGTTTCAAAGATTGTAGGCATAATTAAAATGTTGTTAAGACCTGAATCATGAGTAATCAATAAAAAAAGCTCACGTTTAAATATTACTAAAAATCTACAATAAAATATAAACTGATAAACGAAAGACAGTATGCGATTTCTATAATTTTTGAAGTTATACTTCTTTGGCGCGTTATGAAAAATGATGAGAGTGAAATTTTAAGATGCGCGCACCTGTGACACAAAATTAACAGTTTACAATGAAAACGGTGAAATGGACCTTATTACATAGTGATAAGGTTGATTTTTAATGTAGTGATAATGGAGTTGTCGTTTTTATTGCATAATGTGCTCTATGAGTTAGGATTAAGGTTCGTTTTGGTATATATATATATATATATTATTAATAATATATTATTATATTATTTAAATTTATATTAAATATATTATAATATAAATATATTAATTTTTGTAATGATTTTTATTCAACTTGATATAATGGTAATATTTTTATTCATTTAATATATCAACATTGTGATTTATCTATGTAATACGTTTTAGATAAGCGCCATCTAGTCACAGATAATCAAAGCTTCTGATTTATAGTACCGCTGTACAAGTAAGCCAACATCTCTTAGGAATTCTACATTTGTAAGCAACAGATGGCGCTGAACTACCAGTTATATGATATATCAAAGTACGTCTGTGAATCCATAAATTCTTAATCGAATTATTTATGATTAGTTCTTGTAAATCTATCATCTTTAATTATCTTAATTATTTTGATTGATATTACTTACTATTTGTGAATATTAGTGAAAATATTGTGCTTATATACTTTTTCAAGTGCTCCAATATAATTGACGTTAACTATCCGTATGTATTATTTATTGATATAAATTAAAATACTTTTATTTAATATAATTAACACTCAAATATTATTAAATTATTAATGTTAAATACTTATTATTGATTATTTAATATTCACAAAATAAACAAATAAATTTGATAAAACATTTAATAAAAAGTTTGTGATAAAATTATATTGAACATCAAATTATGATATTAATTTTTAATATTTGCTATTAAATTGATTAAATAATAGATATTAATAAAAATAACTAAATTAATTTAATGAAAACTTTTTGATAAAAATGATAACTGAAGTTCCGATTCAGACATTACGGGAAGATATTATGGAAGTGGACATCATTTAATTAAAAATACAATTCGAATAATAAGACAATTTAAGTTAGACTTAATGTAAGAAAATAAATATTTATTTATTTAATTTTTCAAATTTGAACTGAACTTTTCCAATCCTTCTATTATTTTATTGTAATGCATTATTTGCATGCAATTAAAAACTATTTTTAATGATGCCAAAGAAGTATAACTTCTCACGCGCGTACATAAGTACACGCACCCATTTTTTGATATATTTAATATTAATGTAGTTCGATGAATCATGTAACAATTCATTAACAATAGGATTTTGATGGATGACATAATGTATATTCATGTCGCAAATGTGTTACTTCCACATGCCTTAAAATGGTTGCGTGGGCCTCATTGAGAGCCTGTCGCCGACAAATAGTTGCCTGTTGGAGCAGGAAATGACAAGTTCATTGCATTGACAGCTCCTTTACGCAACACTAGTAAGACCGTACGCTGTGGGCACGTCAAAAGTCATGTTGCCAACAACGGCATTGTCAATATCTGAGACTTGTATTTTGAACAGAAGCGACGTGTACTAAATAGTTTTTATGTAATATATGGTTTATTAATTTCGAATGTGCTAGCTCTCCTTTAATAAAAGACTGTCTGGGAAAATACTAACGTGATGCCGATTTCTACCGCAGAGCAGGAGTGTATAAACATCACTGTCATCTGGTCTAACGTTGTCGTAGCCAATCTAATTACGTAGTAAAAAGGATAAAAAATTTCATGTCCCAAGGCGACGAGCGGATTTGTCTTAGGCTGCGTTTCTTATGTGTATGGTTAATTTCTTACTATCAGGCAAACGTGTAATTAACAAAATAATAATATAAATAATGACTTTACACTTTACATATTTTATGCGGTTTATAATATGCATTTTGGTAATGAATGCTGTAATTGTTGTGTTGGAATGTTGCAAACTTTAGTATAGTTTATGTTATTAGTCCTGTAAATTAAGCTTTTATTAACTTCTGCAATAAACGATGTAAATAAAGCTTAAAAATAAATAATTAATATTCTTGCGTATGTTATTTTTTATCTTCTTCTAATTTTTTTTATTTCTCTTTTATTACTTTTTTACCTTACATATAAAGTGACAGTGAAAACAGACACATTTTTAATAAAAATAAAATCATCTGGTTACGTAAAGGCAACGAGATATACGATATGTATATAAAACTTTTCTGAAATCTAGATAACAATTAGGCATTATGATCGAAAGAATTACTTATAACCATCACGTCAGAAGGTTTTGACGTATCGTATTTAAGGCTGCCCATCAATAATAACAATACTCGTACACAATTATAACAATACAAAATGCTAAGCTAGCGTATCGGATAACAATTAGGCCCGTTGTGTTGTTCGAACGTCATGTCAGGGCCGTCGGTTCAGGGTTGCGTTCCTATGTCAGATGCACCCACGTGGGCAATCAGTGTCGGTTTCTGAGATCATAAAGACGACACTTACATATAACATAGTAAAGTTGTATAATGACTATATACTACTGAATACCAAACGACTAAATACTAGTAATAATATTAATAAAGACTTTTGTTACTAAATTTTGCTAATTTCTGTTTAAACCTTATGTTTCTTTACCTTAAATTTTTTTAATACCACAGGTTTGAAATTTTTGTACAATGAGATAGTAAATGCATAAATATTTGGTATCGGCGCGGAAATAAAAACGACAAATAGACAACAATAACACACATATATATATATATATATATATATATACATAACGTAGTAAGGTTCTGTAAATATCACTTTTTGTGCACAGTTTTTGCCGTCTATCGTGACATTACGGTAATTAACATGTTATTTAGAACGTTGTTTAAGTTTTTGTGTATTACTTTAGACAGGTACATTTTTAACTGTTGTGTGTATGATGTAAGCTTAAGCCGTTACAAAACACCTAAGGATGCGAGAACTTGTGACAACTCTTTACAATGAAATATTTTAGGACCAGTGCGACATTCGTGCAAACAAATCCTTACATTGCGCAAACACTGTCTTGTCAGTGAAGGATTTGTGCTAATTCCTTATTTAAGCGTTGTTGTTTTTCTTTAACGAGATGGTACAGTGTAATTCTCTCAATTTGTAAGTGCTACCCTTGTAATACTGATTTACTTAAGACACGTAATTTGTAACATATAAATTCATGTTTATGTAATAAATTACTTGATATATTTTTTGTTGTGTATTTCGTAAGCAACGTTATTTTAGAAAGCTTATAGTTATAATTAATCGGATAGGAAAGTTCTACCATAGTGCAAACTATTATATTGAGATAGTAATATAGAAAAATTACTATCTTTTACACTTATATTCAGCATTAAAAAATTTAATAAATATCTATGAACAAATATTGGAAATTACCTTAATAGACACGAATAAAGAAACAAACATATCAAGATATTGTCCATATAAAATTTTTAACATTGAAAATCAATCCAAAAAAATAAATCCGGTTGTCGTAAAATTTGCCTCCGGGGTTCACTGTTTGTGCGGCACAAATATTACTTTAGTATAAAACAATGAGCAATCATTGTAATGAGCGCAATGTTCGATAAAATAACAAATGCCAGAGGCGAGAGTATGCCGACTGTTCAACTTAAAACAATGGCGATAATAAAATATGTATAAACCCGAAACCTCGTTTGAATAAACTATATTATATTTGCAAATAACCAACGTATAAATGATTATTTTTAGCATCATATTTTGCGTTAATTAATAAGCTATTTTGAGGCGTATCTTATTTTAATCTCATGATCTTTATTATGTTTTTTATTCGTACTCTTCTAGAGAAGTTTGTTCGGTTTTTCGGAAGAAAATTAAGTTTTGCTTAAAATAATTTAACCCAATATACGTAAAGAATAAAAAAGTAATTGGAAAAAAGGTTCTCAATTGGCAGGCCAACGCAGTGTAGGTATAGGATCGATATGACCACCAAATGTGCTGGAAGTCAGTGGTAGCAGGCATTATAGGAACGTCCTTCTTGGCAGGTCAAGGGGGGGGGGATACGTTTAGAAAGAGACCTTGTTTGGACGATATGATCATAATCATGAATTGAAAAAAAATTAAACCTGTATTTTTTTTAATTTCTTGATACTAGTTAAGACAATAATTAGTTTTATTTAAACATACGGGCGTAACGACAGCAAAGACATAACATCTATATTTCTAAAATATTATTAAAATTGTAACTGGTATAGTATCACTTTACAGAACAAATAAAACTGTTCCAAGTCATGAATCCGGCGCCGTCGGAAACCGACCGATGTCAGTGCGCTGTATAAGGGTTGTTCACGCAATGTCATGACAATTGCCGTAAAGGACAAAGCACAGCCGGCTTTTGTGTTTCACCTAGCGTAAAAGGTAAGGGAAAATGAAATATCAAACCGAACGTTAATGAAATATTACGATGGACGAGCTAAATGTAATTTATCGTTTCATTTTTCATGTTACAAAATTCTGCTTAAGTTTCTACACGTAAATGCTTTTTTTGTATCTAACGAAGTCACGTTCAATGTAGAAGCTTTACGCTTTCTTATTGATTGATTGTGAAATGAACTATCACCGGTTCGGTTGACAAACTAATATATTAACTTTAACCTGGAGATGTCAATGTTTTACTTTCACTTCAATTTAATAGTTTATTGAAATTTTAAAGCGTACATTAGGATCCGTAAGATATTGCATTTATTAACATAGGATAAATTACTGTAACACTCATAGATGCAAATCTTTTAGCGTAATATCAGTTTAAATTTATGTTTACCCAATTATTGTACATAAAAAAACTGACAAGACCTTAAATTATGTCTACGCCTCACATCATTAGAACAACATCAATTTAACCTTTATGAAAAGGTCGTCTTTTGTTCGGCACAACAAAGGATTAGCTTGCCTTTTAGTTTACGAAGACACACAATTTCGCTGGGGCAAATCCATGTGTGTCATATAGCGAGTTTTTGAATTCTTTTTAGAGCAAACAACATGGATTGCACGTTCCTCGTAAATCAACGTGCAGCATGGGATACAGCGCCGCCGCTGTTATAATGACAGATTTACAGCGTATGCGCGTGTTTACGTTTCAAATGACGCTTTGTATTTTTAATGCATTGCACTAGCACTAGAAAATACTACTAAATGCACGTATTATTATTCTTAGAAGGCAGTACGTATAATATATTTGAGAAATATAGAAGAAGTATATTATAAAGCAAACTCTACTACTATTCATAAGAAATTACTTAAAGTCTTCAGATAAACGTGAATATTGTTCTTTAAATACGATTTTTTACCCTTATATCACTTACTAAGCTTAAGCTTCTTTTATTTTCTTGCCTTATATCAACAGTTTCAGGTAAAGAAAATGTTTTAAAAATTAAAACTGTTCGCGTATTTCTTAAATTTAGATACATGATTGATTTCTCCACAATAAGTGGTTCAATATTAAAGCATTGATCGGGGAAAACTTTGACAACTAATTACCTATATTTTATGCAGTATGTCGCGAAACTAATATCGTCGGAATTGGAGTGCCAGCTCGTCAATATTTAGAATAAGGTCTCAGAGGATTTATACGACATTATATCAGACTATATTAACTTATGTTGAATCAATGATTTATACAGTCGTGTCCCAGCTTTCCGATATTATAGCTTCTCTTAATTGAACTGGTTTAATATTTGCGTATCATTGTTTAAAGTAACGATCCCAAAACCATCATCATCATCATTATCAGTCTGTGTTAGTCCACTGCTCGACATAGGCCTCCCTTAATGCACGCCTTATCTATTTGGAGCTTTGTGGACCCGGGTTATACGGTCTAAAAATACAGATTACACCACCACGCTGCTTTAATACGGGTAGGTGACCAAATTTTTACATGCCCATCCGACGCACGGATCATCTTACTTTTGAGAAAATTGGGTGATTGGTCCAAATTGTCCTAACCAACCAGAGAACAACGATAACTCAAAGTTGTTTCCCCGCAGGATTCAAGCCCATGACCTCCGGTTTATAAAGCAAGGGCTAATAGCGATAGACCACGGAGGCAGTTCGAACGATCACAAAAAATGCTGTTAACTGAATAATTTTGTTGCCAAATGTACGATAAAATCGATTGAGATTGTATATCAAAACGATTGCAACATTCCAGCTAAGTTTATATGTTTCTCTTTGATTGATGGCGATATCATTGATAAAAAAACGTTATAAATCAATAACAAATAGATTGTTATATATAATTTATTATATAAATTGAATATTAATCATAAAGCGCTACGTATATAATCTATTGTTTCGAAAAGTATACATATTTATCAGCACATTCCAATCTCTTTTAATGGTGTTGAATTTGTTTGATGAAATTTCAGGTTTTCAAATGGAATATCAAATCGACAAAATCACGACTTTATTTAAAACTACAAATCTTTTTCATTTTATAATTTTAATTAAGTTTATTGTGTGTTTATTTATGCATATATATATCATGCAGATAAATTTAATAAAGAGTTATAAGGTTATTCATGAGATCATTCATTTTTGATTAAAATTAATTTTATATTTGCATTTCTATTGCACCTGATATTAAATAATTACATCAATATTAAATATACTAAAGCAAACATCTTTTTTAATCAATAATCAGGTCCATTTTAGTGTTACAAATTTAAAGAATTTAAAAAGTATTTGTGACTTTATTTTATAGACTATTTTCTTCAATACAAATGATTCAAATGTACTTAGAAATTTTTACGTTTTTAATTATCTCAGGTAGATTGTGATTTCTGTCGACATTCGTGTCGTGTTAGTAAGCAATTACTCAGATTATATCAAATAACTACTTTAAAATCAAGGTTCCACTGCTAACTGGACATTTTTTCCCACTTAACCATACACGTCAAAACTACAGTTTGACATTCGATTGTATCACTCGTGATTGAACGTTTTGTTAAATTTTATAATTAAAACACAACGATCATTAGCGACTCGTTAAAAAGGTCACCTGAATAAGTACCACGTACGTTGTTATAACCGTTAATAAGAACACTACATATTTCTCTACACTTCCTCAATTATGCTCCACAAAAAAGCGGCCATTTAATTTATCAAGATCAGGTCACGCGTTTCCTTTGCGGATCTAACATTACTAGATTCATATATGGTTATGATTTTTTTATGTTTTAGTTGATAATATCGGTTTTTCTTCTTATTATTTAGAATAAGTCTTTGTTACACAATTGCATTGCGGTCGTTTCCTATAAAGAAAATGTAATCGCAACATTCCAATTTTTTAATACAGTTTTTTAATAAACCTAATAATCTTTTTTCTAATTATTATCATAATAATTATCATCTGCAACCTTTAGTAGTCTTCTGTTTGACGCAGGGTTTTCTGATATTTTTCTTTATTGACGACCAAGCAGACGAGCAGTCGGGCCTCACCTGATGGGAAGTGGTCACCGACGCCCATAGACATCGGCAATACAATACAGTGGTAGAAAAGGGTCCGACCACCAGTAAAATGAACGCCATCAGGTCCGATCCCTTAATACTCGCTTCCAACTTAAACCGGCTACTGAACGGCGATTGTCATTCCACCTAATCGGTGGTCCGTCTTCTTGAACGCGGCCTGAAACAGAACCTTATTGGACCGATCTTCCGATGGGCCATCAGATTTTCTGACCACATTACCGGCCTCACTAGTTTTATATAGAACATTATATTTAAAAACGTTGGAATTCTTAAAAAAGGATCTTCTTGTTTTAGAAACTTAATGATACTATTAGTTTACCCTAACGTATCTCTTTTTTTAGATACTTATATCGTCTTAAAAGCTTAACGAACAAAAACTGTGATTAAACGAATGTTATTAGTTTCATTAGCATAAGATTCCAATAAACACATGGCTATGATGTACCCAGTTACACTTTTAAGGTGTTGCACATCCAATAACCTGAATACGTCGCCATAGAGACCATCCAGTTGTATCAAAAATGTTAGACACTTAAATGTTTATTAACTTTGCCGTATTTAGTTAAATCAAAGTCTGAGATGACGGAATATTTAAGTCTATGTTTTGTCACGAATGCATTTAGCTTATGTATGTCAAGACGACACATGCTTATGTCATCAGCTTTGACATGGTTAAAACTGTGCAATGGGTTATTCGTAATTATTTTATGGCAATAAATTTATTTGCGTTGTTATTTTAAAGAACATTTTTTTAACGGTTACAGATATAAAACACTATTTGCTTGCCTTTACCTGTGTTAAAAACAAATGCTAAAATTATATTCGAAGCACAATCTATTTTTAAAATTACTTATTCATTCATTCTTATATTTTAGGCATCAACTCACAAAAGATGCTTACTAAGTGAAACGAATATTGTCAAAAACATGGAAAAGATTAATTCCAAACCTCAAGTTTCATTTTGATTGTGAATATACATATTGCTTATTTCTCGAAGCAGTAGGTGTGAAAACTACTGCGGCGTTCCGTTGGGTAAAAAGACTAACCTAGTGTCTCACAGGTGAAGCAGCAGTCGGCGATACCACTGGTATTGTCACACGTCTATGTGTCGGTGATCACTTCATCAGGTGGCCTGACTGATCGTCTGTCATCTGCGTATGCCATAAAAAAAAATTATGCAGTCTGCTCGAGTCCAAATATTTACACAATTCGAAGACATAATTTCGTAAACTTACCATTATCATACGAAATTGCGAAAGTTTATAAAACCGACGCAAAAATAACATGAACAGCAAATTAAAACTGATATAACAAGTCACCAAGATTTAGAATAATTTATAGGCCGCAAACACAGGTAAAGATATAACCTTAGTATATTTAAAAATACTGACGCAGTATTTATAGCACTACACAGCACTAGTATTTAAATCTAGTTGAGATTGCCGTTAAAAAAGATCACACATACATCATATTTTTTTCGCTGGCTATCATAGAAACATTCATTCATCAGACATCATACAGCAGAGCCATGTACTATTTAGACCTGAATGCATCATCTCTACGGAGCCCACCATGTCCTTGCTAATATCTCCCTTAAAATCTTCGGAAATAAAAGTATTTGTCTCTATACCTTTTCTATTTCCAACAGCGACGCTGCTTGCCAGCGACGATTAGAAATAAGAATAAAAGCAAAATCGTAGCATAATTGTAGGCCATTGGGTCAACCATAAGATCGTTTACACTCTACTCTAGCAAAAAATATATTGCACTTAAATATTTAATACCAATATTTAGAAAAGCATGCTTGTAATCATTGTTTTTCTTCACTGAAACATAAAGATTTACTATTTCATTCTTAAAAAAGTAAATATGCTTGCTGTAAGTGGCTGTTCCGGGTTATAAAATTGTTATAAAAAATAAACCAGCAGTACCATTAAAAGCTTGTTATAAAAGTACCTGGAGGTACGACTGTATGTCATTGAGTACAGTAATTGTATGGACTTTGCACTTCAAACGTGTGCCGCGGCGCAGAGTTAATGGCTTTACGTGATTCAACACTGTAAAATGTGGATTTTAAACAGGATTAAATTTTTATTCGTAGATTTGTTTTATTTTCTACCATTTAATTATATTATGATAGTCATCATAGCATTTCTTTACTTGCACTGATTTTGTACAAACAATATTACATAAAACAGGTAACCCTTGTACTAATGCACACACATTAGAAGATATACTTCTTTAACGTAACGAGATGAAAACCTCTTCGAAAATTTCGTCTTTCGCCTTATTCTACGTTTGTTGAAATAAATATCTTGAATACCGCTTTCAATTGACAGTAGGTAACTTCATGGTGTCGGTTTTTCGTGACGATGTGCGCGCGTAATCGTAAAATTTAAACTTATCATTTGTTCCATACACCCAAAGAGCAATATAACTTCAATATGCAACGAAGTAAAATTTTACTTGATGGTTTTTTTTTATTTAATATGTAGGAGAATAAAATATATTGTGAAATCAAAATAACTTTTTTAAATGATTTATAAACTAAACCAACGTTAAGTCTTGGAATTGATGAACACATTCGTTTACCGACTTAATTTAAAATGCCGTTTACATCACGATTATAGATTTAAAACTATTAAATTTAATCAATCTTATATTGTAAAACGTATATTTACACATTCACGTTCGGCGACAAAATTTACTGCGAGCGTCTATAAAATACAGCTTGCGATTAAGCTACCTCACGAAATCGTGCAACCTCACTGCGATCGACGTTGTGCTACTGACAAGTATTCACGCGAGAAAATATCTAATAATAGCGGGCGACGTAGCGAAAATATAAATTCGTTTTTAATTCGAAATTCGTAAACTAAAATTTTCCTTAAAATATTCAATTTATATAATACAAAAAATTATGATATATAATACATATTCTAAAATGTCTAGTATATATAAAATATTACAATAAATTTTTCACGTAACAATATTTTAGAAAAATATGTAACTAACAGATAACACAAGGTTAATTATTTTTTAGGTTTATAGAAAACAGTGTCAATTACATCCTAAGTCCTTCTATTTGCATTAACATCCCCGTGTATATTGTTAATTAAGAGATTTAAAAGGGTGATGTATTAAATCGTGTTACTATGTCTAAATGGAGATTATCACAACTAGATAATAAGGAACACTGTAAAATAAATAAATACATTTTTATTTTTTTTTATTTAAAAGGAACTTTCGTTTTGTTTACACTGATGTATATTAATTAAATAAATATAATAATTTTTTCACCCTTTAATGCGTCTACAATTATTTTAAATTTTACGTTATAATAGCGGCCTTTCAGAAAATATCGACACTTTTAATGTGCCTCAGATTTATTAACAAAACCGCATAATCATATCTGCGGTCAAATGTAATAAATTTAAATAAAAATAAATATGTCAAAATAATCAAAAGTACCATGATAATAATGTATACCATACCATAATAATGTTACAGTGGATCAGAGTCATTTATAAAACCTTCAACTTGACTCGTGATTGGCCATTCGCTTAATGCGTACAATCAATCGCTCACTTTCAAGTTTATCTAGTACGGTATAGCTTAACTTTTCTACTACGTATGCCTACACAGTGTATATAACACTAGGGAGAGATTCTATATACAATCAAAATCATGAACCATTTTTATATTTACGCCATTTTATAAATTGCAATCTTATGATATTACACATTACTAGAAAATTATGCATTTTTTAGTTGGACATGAAGCAAAGTTTTAATTATTTTCTGAATTTTGTATATGAATAGTCAATATTAAAATTTAAACTCACGCATTATAAAAAGTGAGTATATTGATACTCCGACAATTTCAATACTATCAGGGCCTAAGTTTTCATGATTAACTAGCTGTAGCCCGATACTTTATCTGCGTGGTAACATATATAAAAAAGTGTCCTAAATTACATCAACTATCTTCCAGTGAAAATCCTGGCAAAATTGATCCAGCCATTCTAGAGATTAACTAGAACAAATAGACAGACAGCTAGACAAAAATTTCAGAAATTGTTGTTTTGTTATGTCAACCAATAAGAGAGTGTAATGCTTCTATGTCAATAAAGTATTTGACTTTGACTTTAACTTGGTGTCGGTTATTTAAAATTAAAAACGGTTATTTTGGTGTTACACACAGACTATCCAATTTAATTTATTTCTATAAAAGAACGGGCATAATACGTACGCAAAGTTATTTACTGTATTCCCTTATTGTTACACTTAGTTATCTCGCATCGTTTGAGTTTGTTTCGGTTTAAAACATTTCGGGGCAATTGCTTAATTTGGTTAATTTTTAAATGGAAGCTTATACGCCCAAGGTAAATGATGTGAAGCTCAGATACGAGTGTTCAATTCTCGAGGAAAATTAAGGTTCACAAACAAATGATCGTATTCCTACTGATATTTGTCAAATATATACGTTTAAATTATATTTATACTAAGCTAGATCATAAAAAAATGTTGTAGATTTTATTTTACCTTTTTTTATTTAAATGGTAATTCCGCGTAGATGTAGTCATTAACTGCTACTGTTTCATTCCATTATTTAATGTTTGTAAAACAACTAAAATGAGAAAAAAATAAGTAAAAAATGTTGATAACATACATCTCATCATCACCATCATCATCAGCCTACTTTAGTCTATTGCTGGACATGGGCCTCCCCTTATGCACTCCTTCTCCATTAGGGGTTTTAGAACCGTATCCCACATAGCCATCCGACGCATGGATCATCTTACTTTTCAGGCAATTGGGTGACCAGCTCATATTGTGCTAACCAACCAGAAAACAACGATAACTTTGTTTCCCCGTGGGATTCGAACCCACGACCTCCCGTTTATAAAGCGAGGGCCAATACCCCTAGACCTAGCTGTCAAAAATATGCAAGCTATAATTCTACTTTTACGAGAAGATTATAAAGTTTTGCAAAAAAAACGGTGATACGTATTTGAATGTTTATTTTTATCTTGAATTTAATATTTGCTATCATATACTGTAAACAATATAACAAACTAGAATGCATCCGAAAGTTATTTACGTACATGTTTTAGTTGTCCATTAGTTTCATAAGCTATTAATGCATTAAATAATCACTTAAGCGCTAATAGACGTCGTAAATAATCCGTCAACAACTCTTTGGCCATTGCCCCTGGACTTTATATATCACTTTTTTTATTAACACTAATACATAAAATTCGACCTTCTGACCCTTATAAAATAATTACATTGCTATATATGACCGATAGATATAACAAAACAATATAAATTTTTGTCTGCCTGTCTGTCTGTTTGTTCTGGCTAGTCTCTGGTCATAAGAAGATCGAACCAGTCTTTGTTCGATTTTTAATATCAACAGCTTGCCGCTGTTTGTACTCAAGAGCAACAACAATACTGAACAGATCTTTTGCTTCAATTATTGCCAATTCTAGTTAATTATTCCGATGTTATACGAATTAAAAGAATTTCCGTTGAGTTAGTTTTAACAAGACAACCCATCAAAATACTGGTTGAACAAAATATTTTTATACGGTTAAACGTAAACATTGTAATAATAACACAAGGATAATACTTGTATTATTCGTCTGAACATGTATGTGATTGATTCTAATGTGTACTCAGGCCATTAAAGGCCTATATACCCAAAGTTTCACTAAGCATGTTAGCTTGTTAATAAACTTGTCTAATTAAACTAGAACATACTGACTTAAGGATTGTCAGGTATGCATTAGTTTCTGCACGACTTTATATATGAGCTGTTAGCAGTACAGATTATAATGTGACAATTATGACTAGAATGTTATATACATAATAGAATTTTGTATAATATAAGCAAAGAATTTGCAAGTAGAATTGTTGAACAACATCTTTGTTTTTTATTATAAACTGTTACCGTTTTGTAATTTAATAATATATTCTGTTACAATTAAGAAATCGATGAAGTAATTTTAAATATTTAACGCATTTTATATCAGGTATAGGTTAGGTTCTATGCCAATATTATTTGCCTTATTTGGGGTCATTAAATGCAGCTTGGAGGACAATAACTAAAAGTCGTTGTCGATGGTTTTGTTTAATACTTTACACAAAACTATCAACAACGACCTTGTATAAATAAATTTGACATTCTACAAAATTATAATACACCTGAAAAAACCTGGTAGACTGACTATTCCCTATTAACAGCGGAATAAGGTGATACATAGCTTAGCTAATATCTAACAGAATGAACTAGTATACTTCTGTGAACTGATTTGAAATACGGAACAACCAGTGTTTTAGTGCGGAGGCAGTTTACTCTGCATTTATCTATTATAAGATGGTTACATTGCTAAACATCAGGTAAATATCCGGCTCGTCTCATCGAAAAAATCATAAAAAACATTATAAACACAATATTTTTGTCACAATGGTAGGTTCAATCACTATATAGTATGAAACAAAGGCGCTTTTTCTGTCCCTATATATGCTTAAATCTTTAAAAATACTTTACGGATTTTGATGCGGTTTTTTAAAAAGATAGAGAGTGATTAAAAAGGGACGTTAATATGTATAATTCATACATTATATTGTAGAGAAACGCTGGTAAATTTATACTTTCGTACATTTTACAGATATCAGTATTGCAAACGTGCGGAGTCGGGGCGGCTCGCTAGTTTAACGTAAACCAAGCAAGCAAATAAACTTTACGAACATTCTCATCCGAAATGTGTGCGTGTGGTTCGCCCATACAATAAACCCTATTTGCATATCTTAGTTATAACAGTAACGGATTAAGTCATTGCCAGTAATTCGAGTTGTAGTTTAAGATATGAATGTTTACGACGTATATTCCGTAGCATAAATACATTATACGAACGACTGGCGTTAAGCTTTATTGGTGTAGTTCCAAATTTGCATAAACAAATTTTCTTATTTAATATGAATGTTAATGAATTGAATTGGTAAATTTTATTTTTGTTTGATTTTTCAGAATTGAAAATCAATTCGATGAAGCCAATTCTTGGAATACATCATTTTCTCTCACATTGGAAACGAGTTAAATAGTGAACAAATTAAATTAAAGAGATTTAAAGCATTAACAGGCAAGTTGGTCATCCGAGTTACGAAGATCTTACTCTACTTACTTATTTTCATACATATGAACAGTAAGACATGATATTTCGTTAGAAAATGCTCATGACATTCATTTCGTAACTCACCGTGTCCTTACACGCTTGGTCAGGTCCTCTATTTCAAAATTGTCGACAATTACTCTGACACAACATTTCACTTTCATGCGCTGCATAAAGTCTTTTATTTGCGAGCATTGTTTCAACAAACGAAATCTCCACCTTATTTCCTTATGTTATATGAGTGGCAAATATAAATTCAGTTAGTTAAAATATATTATCTGACATGTTTAAGTTTACATGATTGATTTAGAGTGGCCTGCGAAATTAAATAACTTTAGAACAATTACAGCTTACCATTACACTTTTTTTCATAGATTTTGTAACTTTTTAAAAATGTTTTTAACATTTTTATTAGACACTTTTTATCGCTTTACATTCTTAAAATTCTCGGCAATTTCATAGTTTTAACTATCTATTAACATGATCGTTATGTGATGAAAAACGTATGGATGGGAGACATTAATATTACCACTATCAATTTTACTATCCAATATAAAGTTTTCTAAATTTATAGGCTAAGGTTCGTAAAACTTTTGCAGCCAGTTTATTTTTATTATATAAAGACTAGAATATATTAGTAGTTGTGTAAACGCAGAACTTTTATAAGAATACTTTAACTTACTGTCTTGATATCGAATAAAATATATAACTATTCGTAGTAGTTAGCGACCTGGACTGTTACACTAAAGGGTGTGTGCGGGAAAAAATTGTGTCATGAATATGAGAGTTTGTCGACTTGTAATATTTATAAGTTCGTAGAATACAAACACCCAGACATGTTAGAGTGTTTGTATCGACGTATGTATTTATGTAAGAGCAGAAAAGTGAGTGTTTGTGTTTATAAGCCGTACAAGTTGTTCTTTTTTTATAATGCTTTGCTTACTAAATATTCACAAACAAATTTGGCTATAAAATGAGACAGTTCTTATTGGTCATTATTTCAATGCGCTAAATAGACGTAGAGCTTTTCCTTTTAATTAAAACGTTGTTTAGCTCAGGCTTTACCACAATATTTATAATACCAGTCCCTTTAGCATAAAAAGCATTAACTTGTTAAATAAACGCCATAAGTTACGCAAACTGTATCGGATCGGACAACGGGCTGCGGTCACAACTGCGGCCTTATCTCGACAACCGCAATTTCTTGGGTTTGACGTGCCTCTGACACGGTCAGTTGCAGACACCGGTTTCTATTAAGGACTGAATTACGAACGAATCCGATATGGTATCACGCTTTTAGTATTCAATTCGTTAAGCCGTAAAGATTTTGCTGGGAATTATAACTTTACGGTAGTTTTACAACTACTCTAGGTAAATAGGTTAAGTATTTAAATTAAAGGGTAATGTGGCTCAATAACGATTTTATGAGCGTGTATCAATTAAAGAGAAAGGTTAGCATAAAAGGAGCAGGTGGTTTATGACGGTAATGTTTTGAATTATGTATATTATATGTTATAATCAAACATTAACGATAAAGGCAAAACTAAAACTACGTGCAACTCTGTGTATTCTATTTACGGTAATGTTATGGTAAGAACCTTATTTTTGTAACAGTTAAACAATGTATATGCTAGCTATATACTTTTGATAGGGAATTGAACTTGGTGGCTGTTTGTACATTTTTGGTTATTGCAATGTCCTGCTATGATAAATGCAGTATGAATACTAGGTACTACTCCAAGACGGTTTCTTGTAAAAATTGGTTCCACCACCGTTCCACTTAATCTGGCTACCACAGCTTTGTATCATAAAGTATGTCTTCTTAAATCTTCTTCTCCCTTTAAAAACTTTATCGGACATAACTATTTTATAACTGCTAATATTAAGGCTTTATTGTTACTAGTTAAAATCGCGTGCAATTCTTATGTTACATAATAATATTAAATAAGGCCTTAATTAATAACTACATCACAAGACTTACTTTACTTCGCTTTTGAATGCGTCTTACAACTTAAAATAAGTGTCTGCGTATACATAAGCAGCCACGAGTGTAAATTTTCTAAAGAGCTGAGCTATTGCATGTTTCTATGTTCACATTTTAACTTGGGTTAATTATAGCAAGTAACATGGAGCATAGTACCACATAGCAATTACTGACGCCCTGTTTTCTTCGACTATGGCGTGCGACAACTTTATGCACTTAATTCTTACTTTACGAATTCACCCTTTGAATGTGTGTTGCAGTGAGTTACGGCTGCAGCGCTAAGATAAAGCACGGGTTAATTTCTTACAATTTTCTTTTATATGCCTTACGAAGAACGCGAATAGGTTCCTCGAAATATTTTCAGGTTAAGGGTCTTCTGCTAGAGAGGCTAAAAACATTGCAGACTCCACGGGAGTTTTTGTATGTGCTTACTTTCATATAAATATAAAACTTAATAGCGATCGTTTGATAATTTCTATTTTGATAGAGTCAATCCTCGTTTCGTAATATTTCATCTTTCCCATTTTCACAATACCTTGGATTTAGACTCGAATCTTTTGGTATCGATTTAAAAGTTCGTATCAATTGAAAGTGGTTTTCTTCAAAACCTTATTTTGGTATTCATACTTTTTTAATATTATTTTTTGTTATATAATAAATCATTAACTAAACAAACACTATTGTGTAACTTAAATAAATTTTGAAGTCACATTACAATTGCTATCACGAAGGTACTGATGTGATGATGGCTAGAAGTTGCAAAGTCAAAAGTCTTCTCTATATATATATAAACAAGTTTTATAGATTTGTGCTTGCAATATAAATAAAAGTTTATAACACTAGTTCAGGTACAATCACATAACACTAACCATGCTTTTAAGATGTTCAATATAATTTCTTGGTCACGTTTTTAACAAACATATTAACCTTTAAACGCCAACACGTATGTAAAATAGTTTAATCACATCAGAAAATAAATTAAAGGGAAAAGTTCTAATATTAATAGTGACTAATGTACATGTTTTATTTATTCGATACATCTTATTAAACGTCAGGAAAACAATATTTTATATTTACTTAAAAAATCTATTGCCAAAGGTTTACAAATTTCACATGGTTTACATATAATTATTCATAATCTGGATTATCCCACTCCTCTGTCGTGCGTCGACTATTCTTTCTGTTCTGTCTTCTATCCCATTTTACCTTTTTCTTAGGAGACACAGATCGCATCGCTGTAACACTGGAAGTGATTGAGCAACATGACTTCAAGCGGTCATCACTTGAATAGTTTCTGCGTTTAAGACGATTCAAACATTTCAACAGATATAATACCGTCACGCATGACAACCGCGCCGTATATGACGTGAACGGCACAAAATCGCTCCGGCTCCCTAAAAAGTAGCATTTTGATAAAATTACTATATTGTATGTTGAAAAACACTGAAATTTCTTAACTAAAGGGCAACTTGGATTATTTTATTATAACTGTCAATTTATAAATGTCACATGTTAGTTATATATTTTTAACACAGATTTAATATTAATACAAGGATTGGAAATTATAGAAAAAGAAGAAATACATGAAACTATATAAATACGAATAAAATCCATTTTCAATACTTTAGTAAGAAAAAAATACAAGCTGAAGAAAGAGAACCATACATCCGTGTACTAATTCCTAACAGTCACTTCTTAGCTATACTTAAGCCAATTTTTTGATTTAATTTATATAAGCAAAGTCCAACGTCAAAATCAAATGGCGCCAAAAATTTCTGAATTTATAATACATAATAATATGTTTAAACATACATTGCGTGAGTATTGCAAATAGCTGCTTTACTAATAAAAACGCGTTCCCTTTTACCGCCATAGGTGTTTGATATTGGATTTTTTTGACATTTATTCTTAATTTAAATTGTGTAAACTAGAGCTATTCAGTAGTAGTACTAAAGAGACAAAAGCCTCTCTGGTGGATATTTGGCTCATATTATGCATAATGTTTGACAGTAATAATAATTTCATATTTTTAGTAACTATAGCATAAAAACTGTACATATTTAATTAATACGAATTTTTATATATTTTTTAATTTATATTAAATAATCACATAAAGAAAAATTACTACTCAAAATGTACCTTTCCTAGAATACAGAATACTATATATATACAGAGGTACAGAGAAGTACTAGTAATAGTAAATACGTTTGCGTCACGAGTCTTTTATTGCAAAGCTGAAAGCTTGTACGCAAGACAATTTTATATTTCACTGCATGCAGTTTTTCAACTTATATGAAAATAGGAGCTGCGGACTGAAACACCCGACATAGACACTGTTTGTCACATAACTTTGTTCCGCTTGGAACAAACTCAATATACTTATCACTCATGGTGACTGATACAATGAAGTTATATTCGCACATGAAGCAGTCACGAGTTTCCCGACTGTGTATTCCATTATTTTATTTCCATACGAAGCAAGCCACGGTAAAATCCATTCAGTTGTAAAGAACTTTGTAACAATTTTTTCATGTTTTCCAGGAAGGAACAACAGCAAAATAATGTTTTAGTGAGACATTCATTAATAAATATTTTTGTATCTATGGTCTTACCTTATATATAAAGGTTTGAGTAAGTTATTTAAATTTTTTTTAAAGTAACATGTTCAATAAAAAATATTAATTAAATTTATGTTATGTTCATTACATTAACGAAAAAATATAACTAACATTGGCGAATATCAGATTAATGATTTCTAAAAAAAAGGATCTTAACTTTTCATGCAAATATAGTCACGGTTCTATGTTACTATTATACTATCGATGTAAAGCGATCAGGTTATATAAACACCATATTTCAATCAAAGAAATGTTAATGTTTAGAAATAGTTTACTACTACTCTACCTAATTATAACCAGTAAACTCAGTTCTGTATTTCCATTTTTCAGAAAAATTATAATATCACTTTCATTACTAAAAAAAATGTAAGTGATTAAAGCTGATACTACTGTTCTAAAAAGAATTGACAAATACTATAATTACAAACACGCTGATCGTTACAACAGAGAAAATATAATATACTGCGCAGTTTGCTCGTCCATGAACACCGACGCCATATTGAATTTTCTTGACATATCAAGCAATTATGATTCAGCCTGTGTCTCAAGGTATTGACGGGGATATTTACTCTGTCTCGGTGAACATTTTGCGGTGAACGGTTTGTTATGCATGCCGCGGCGGTCAGAAAATGCACTGCCAAATGCAATCTCATCTCAAATATATTGTGTTTATGCAGGAAACTGGAGTGGATGCAATTTATTCCTATCTAGCGAGATTTTGCTTTGTTAACAATTTAATATTATTCGAATATAGGATTTATGTAGAATGTTCTTATATTGAAATATTGAAAAGTATGTATGATAAGACAAGGGCATCATAGCTTATTGAGCTTGTTTTATAAGCCGTAAGTCATAGATGCCCTCGTTTTATAAGCCGTCAGTCATAAGACATAATCCTGCAGGTGCAAATTTAAATATTTCTGCTATACTTGGATAGAAAAGTAATCGTAGATCCCATTATATCCTGATATTTACAAATCCATTGTTAAGATCATCTTAAGAATATTTCAGATCATTTAAACGTGTGGACGTCTCATTCTTTTAAAGAGTACAGTTTACCTCTTTCTGATAATGTCAATTAATTTCAAAACAGTCTAGGCTATAGTTAGTAAATGAAAATTTTACTAACATGGTAAATGACAAGCGAGCAAATAGTCAAATATATTGGAAACAAAACGTTCTATTGACACGACAACTAGCTAATCCCTTGCAGTACGTCGCTCAATTTATTTCTATGACGCACAAATTCGTCACGAATTTTATTCGACAAAGAAACTTCGAGCACAGCGCGTTCTATAGCCCATTGAGCTGTGAAAAACTTGTTGATCAATCGTACAGTCAGAGGCCACGTTTCAGCCGTAGTTCATCACAGGGAGTAGTAATAGTTACTCCCTGTGATCAACGACGAGAGAATGTAGTTCATATTCCTAAATGCTGCTTAGTCACAGCTTCCGAAGCTGTATCTTCCCAACTGCGATATGTGCCTAAGGTAGACATATTCATCGGCAACATCGAAAGTTATGCAATGGACATTAGCCGAAAGATCGTGTTCGTTGAACATGGCTTTTGTATTGTCCATGATTATTCTGAGGCCAATGCGTCGCGAAGTTTAATTTAAACTGTGCAATTTCTCCTGCAAGCCCTCCAACGGCCAATATAACGTGTGAAAAATAGACGTGTGAAAGGTATTTGCACACACATCCGGCCCAGTCTAGAGTCTTGAAGACGTCCTTCGATGCATAACTGAATAGTTTTGGAGATATTACATCTCCTTACCGCACTACTCGTGCATTTGGATTGGTCTCTTTTTAACCTGGATTCAGCACGGTTATAAACGCAGCACTACAGAGACCGCACAGCACCTCAACGTTTTGATAATCGATCTCACATCGTTGAAGAGATTCTAGAACAGCCCAGGTTTCTGCAGTGTCAAAAACTTTCTCATACTTTGAAAAGGAAGCCACAGAGGCTGATTGTACTCATATGTCTTTTGTACAACTTGTTTTATGGTGTAAATGTGGTCTGAGGTGATTCCTCTGCGAATCCCAACCTACTCCGGTTGCTGGAATGGATTTAGCTTTTTAGTCAGAAAAATTGAGAACAACTTGTGTATGTAGCTTAAAGCGAGATTGGTTCGGTAATTCTTGAGTAGGGAATTGTCCCCCTTTTTGAAAAATAGAACAACCTCGCTTTTAAGCCACGCTTTGGGAGGAGTACCCCGTTGAAGGACGGAATTGAATTTATTTTGCAACTTACTTTCACACAGGGGCGCCATCCGCCCGAAACAGTTCAATCGTGATTTGATCTTACCTTAAACTACTTGAGAGCCAACGGTTGCTCCTTTCTCATGTCGCTGTAGCTGTGGCCGCGGGCGCTGATCACAGTCTTCGGCGACCCCGGCGCGACGTGCCTCTTCTCTCCGGGTGTGTTGGGACACCCGGACCGTCGCTTTAGGTGCCGCGCCGGAGCAAACTGCACGGCACTCCCTCTTGAGCCCTTCTCTGGGCGGCGGGCACCCTCTTGCCGGCCGCCCAGGGGCTCAGTGTCAGGGAGGAAGGTTGCGCGCGTACGCCACTCTTCGGCACCCTGGCCTTCTTCTGCCGATAGCCAGGGCGCTGTTGAAACTGCTTAAGAGCCAAACCAACCTAATTAACGTCAGCTACGTTAGAAAGATTCCCAGATGATGCCGAGCTAGACTATCACGCGAATTATTAACCCGGTAATCAGATTGGGGAGCCTGTAAAGCGTACAATTAATCGGAGATAGAGGACTTCTAGTCCTCTATTTCCGATAAGATCTTAGAACAAGATTAAAATGTTAGAAGAAATAGTCGAGCCAGATCTGTTCCTGAGCTTCAACCGATGTCGTCTTTCAATCAGAAGTCGATCTCGTTCCTTTTGTCTATTTTCCGTGAGGCCTCTTTTTAAAATATGAATTTATTGAGAAGAGCTCTTCCTTCTTAAGGAAGTTGACTATCGTCTGTCCCTTGTAATTTTGACTACCTAGTATGGGGTCAAAACACCGTTCTATGATGATGAGTATCTATCATAAAATTTAAATCCCTGTTGAACTGATATTATGTTATAATAACTTAAAACAAAATAAGAAATGTAATTAAAATACAATCGGACGTTCTAATGGCTTAACTATACATAATAATGCGAGACATCCACACTATTCTCTCACTACATCCGAATATTTCAGAAGCAGAGATTTCAAAAGTAATTATTTATCAGGACAAAACGGAAAATAAATTAGTTTAGCGGACAAAATTTATTGCACGCTATCCCAAAACTGCCTTGTTCCTTTAATTGTACCGGCCAAAATTTGCAAAGGGAATTACGCAAAACTATTTATGTATATTCAGCACTCACTGGCAAATGCAATGTTATTTTCCACTCAGCAATCCCGAACCCAAAATTAGGCAATTGAGCTGGCTTAATTAAAATTTAATTAAAACGCGATGTTCGATTTTAAATTAACTCTGTAGTAAAATGCTGCTTAATTGCAGTAATGTAAAGTTTTGAAAACTGTTCATGCACAAACGATTTTTATAGTTATCTTGTATGAAATGTGTTTTGTAAACATCAGTTATGTTCAAAACTCTTATGTTTTAAACCTATAGATTCTTCTTGTTTGGTGAAGATTCTTATGCGATATTTTCTGCAAAAGATAAGAAATAAATTTAGATATTACACTGGGCAATTGGCATCTGAGATGAAATTACAATGAGATAAATTGTACTCGATGTTAAATATTTTTCAAAGGTAATTTCGTTTCTGAATAGGAAAGGTAGGAGTTGCTGTGAGACAGGTACCATTTTTTATGCCATTGTCACTTTTCGATCATTTTACTTTCAATTGATTGCGTGTTTACAGAAACCATATTAGAGATTATATTTTTAGTTATACTTAACATTACCATGGAACTTATTTAATTAATACTTCTTAGCTAGTTGATATAATTAAGTATCAGCAAAAATTTCTATTTCAAAATAGTAGGTACTCTTACTATTTTTATTTAAACCAATACTATACTATATTATAGTATTATTTTAAATATTTTATTTTTAATACTGGTTCAAATATTTTTAAAACATTTTTACGTAGTAATTTCTCTATCGATTTATTGAATAAAAATAATACGTGATTTCAACGGCGATATTTTTTTTTAAGCGATTTAAAATGCGGTTGTGATAATCATGTGCATGAATGTATAGTTTTTAATTTACTCATTAGATACAGGAACATAAATCTTTCCTTTTTGTAATATCATTATAGCAGTATTTTAAAGCCATGATAAATATTTTATTTGTGACATATGTTACAAAAATATTATAAACCGATCCAAAAATTAGCTTAAAAAATGTTGCAAGCAACTTAATGCATAAAATATATTGTATAATAACTATAAAACAAAATTACACATAACAATATATCTATAAATTACAATTTAAAATTGTATAAAACTTTAAACATTTGCATTTCGATGACAGATGAGTATAGTAAATAGTTACGGAGGCTGCAATCCTATATTTTTCAAACAACTAGATTTACAAAAAATGACTGGGAATCAATTAAAACGAGAAAATTTACTAAATGTCAAGTTTATCATAAATATTATTATATACTCCGTACAAAATGCAAAATTAAAAAAAAACAACGCTAGTCCGGTGAAACGCAATAAATATTACCCATTCCAGCCGCTTATCTTGGAGCGCCAAAGCTCTTATAATAAAATAGAAAAGATCCAGATAGCGCTAACATATATCGCGTGTTTAAATATTTAATATCAAACGTACCGTGGAAACCCCTTGAGAATCTTATATCGTTACTCAGTCCACACGCTAACAATCACCTGCTTTGCACAAGTATCGAAGCTCACATGCAACATTGCAGTTCATGTAATAAGCACTAGTTTAGATTGTCGACACTAAACTTAACTTGGCGGCATTATGAACAAGTCCACCATTAAGTTGTCCAGGCCATGCGTGACATGCAACCGTTGCAAACACTTAACTTATAGCCTAAGCTATTTAAGCAGAACTGCTATTATTGAAATGTATATAATGAGCCGTAATTTTCACGACGTAAAATAAGTCCCGCATAATGATACACCAGGAACATAGCTGATATTTAAATGTATTTTTGTTAACAAGAGAAAAGATTACATGTGCATGTTTTAGAAAAACAAAATAACGCAAAATTAAATTCAAATTAAAGGACTGAAATTGTCACACTCTAGTGTAAGAAACAAAGTTCAATGCACCTAGAAATTTCAAAAATGTAGTCTAGGGAAATCTGCTAATCTATAATTGGAAAAATAAACTTGGATGACATTACATATACGAAAAATAAACTTGGATGACATTACATATACGAAATAGCTAACATTACATATAAGTAAAAATGTAATGTTAGCTAGAACTAGAAAGTAAAAATAAAAAATTCTTATATATAATTGTAAAATAAATATAATTGTAAAAAAAACATTAATCTTCTTTGTTTTTTTCTAGATAATTTAAATATTTTGAAATTAAATTCATTAAAGCTAACCATAATGAGCCACATCGAAACTAAAAACTCGCAAGACAACAAGATTTTTTGCCTAAGCAATCTTCAAAATTAATAAAAATAGAAAGATATGTCAAATTAAAAATAAAAAACCCTGATAGTTATTCTAAATACATTGAAATACAGATGTCTGTACTTCAGTTGTTAAGTGTATACCAGCTTAGTCTGCCCGTGATAATGGATGCTGGAAAGAGCTTGAAACGTGTCCTTAAAATAGTGGATTTTACTTGTTTAATATTTTGATTGCAATCATAGCGATAAAGTAACTGTAAATTGTTAATTTAAAGTTTCTATTCAAATAGATCTACTCTGCTCGGCTTATTTTTCATTAATCCACACATTAGCACGTAACCATTACCCTAAAAAAAATCTAACAGGAAATGATTAAGAAAAGCTAAGAAAAATATCCTCAAGCGTCATTTCTCCCCAACTTTGCATATAAAACGGTAATAGATCGTAAAGATCGAGCCGTAAAAAAATTTCGGGTTCCCGAAACCCTAAAGCATACCGACCTCTAACGGAATAACATAGTGAATAATTTCCCGTGCTGCCGCGCAATTCAATCTCTTACAATATTTCAGATGATTTGCACCGTCGCAAATTCTGATCACGCACTGTTACCTGACAAATTTATCACTTTCTCGCATTTACTAGTGCCGGGGGTTTTACGTTAGGTAAAGGACGCGATGTCAAAATTTCATATATCCGACATTGACGTATAATGTTGGGCTTCAATAAAGTTTCGCCGATGTCCCGGCGTCGAAAGCTTTAGCCCGTAAACCTTTTGGGGTTTTGATTCGAATTCAGTTGTTTTTTTTCACAATTGAATTGTATTTTATGTATTTATAATAAGGACATTGATCCTGGTAGTGTTTCATGGTTTAAATTAAAATAAATATACACACATAACTTTAAGCTTATTAAAAATCTTTCCTTTGTTTTGTTAAATATCTCGCACCTTCCGAATTTCTCTGTACCACCAAAGGTTGACTGGTACATAATGCCTTTTGGCATTAAGTTCGCTTTTGTACTTATTTGTGCATAAAGTTTTAATAAATAAATAAATCAATATTTAGCACAGTTAACGACAAACAAAATCGGTAAGCACAGCATAAATTTGATGCTATTGTTTTGCACTTATATAACTATTTTAATTTAAAACACATAAATAACTAACGATGACAAGGAAACCCTGTCTCTTTCTGCAGTTAAATAAATGTTACACCTTTACATTGATGCTCTGCTTAAATGTGGTTGTTATGTACATTTTAGGCTTTACCCTAATTTTAATATTAGGCAATAGGGACGCAATAGTCCTGTAATTAACTAGCATTGCATGACATATACGCTTTCAAGGAAGAAGTAATATTTAAGGTATGGGCCAATACCCCTAGTATTGGCCCTTGCTTTATAAACCGGAGGTCATGAGTTTGAAACCCGCGGGAACCAACTTTGTTGTTATCGGTATTGGTTAGTACAATTTAGGCCGTTCACTTAATTGTCTTAACAGTAAGATGATTCATGCGTCGGATGGGCATGTAAAAAGTCGATCAGCCCACTTAACCCCCCTAATATAGAAAATGTGCATTAGGGGAGGCCTATGTAGTAAACTAACACAGGCTGCTGATAATGATAACTGTTTATATTATTTCGCTCTCCGTATTCATAGTTAACAGCGTCCGTAGCCTAGTCGTATGGGCGTGTGCTTTAGAATCCGAAGGTCGTAGGTTCGAATCCTGCGGGGAATTTACAAATTTTCATTGTTGTTTCCTAGTTGGTTAGGGCAATTTGGGCCGATCACTCAAAAGAAAAGTAAGATGATCCATGTGTCGGATGGGCATGTAAAAAGTCGGTCCACCCACCAACCCGCATTGGACCAGCGTGGTGGGATACGGTCCAAAACCCTCTAATACACCCCTATGTATTAGGGGAGGCCTATGTCCAGCAGTGGACTTTCACAGGCTTATGATGAATTAATTCATAGTTCCTTTTTACAAGTTTAGATATTCAAGCGAAAAGCAAGGAGCTGAGGACGGGTAGTAGATGGCACGTACACGTACTCGCTCATACGGCCGTGATGAGTGGCCTGCGAAATAATTCATGTCCTGTTTACACACGCGATGGTTTCCAATTTGACGTGGATGTGTGAATATTGCCCGGATATATTGCGTGTGCACTAGGCGTATTTACATCCAGTGTTATTGCAGACTGAGTTAGATTTAGTATGCAGTCGCTGGAGCGGCGTTATGTGCCTCTGGCGTTTTCCCATGTGGAACTATAAAATAAAAAGGCTGCATATACTTTAAATTTGCGTCCTCAGATGTTTGTATTTCGTTTTTAATGCAAATATGGTATTAATGTTAAAACACTAAGTTTAAACAGAACTAAAAGTATGTTCTTATTGGCTCCGTTTTTGAAGCTTATGTTAAATGTGTTTATTTTTTATTGACACTGTCGCGCAAATTATATGTTACATTTATTTAACACTATAATACAATAAGACACTTAACACGTAAAAATATAAAAGTTTATAATTATGTCTTCAGAAATAATACGTTATTGTATGAAATAAAAGTGTTTTCGGAAAATTGCAGCAGCAGACTTTTGTGTTTAATGCTTAATTAAATATGTAATTGTCCATTTAAATGTATATTCTTTCTGAAACTTAATAGCAAATAGTTGTATGATTGTCATAATTTTATTTATTAAGATGATCGTAGCCATTTTATAACTTATCGTGGTGTCGGCCACCAATCCTTCCGGTTATATCGCTAAACAATTTTTACGAATGACATCTGTACTCCAGAACACGAAGGGTAAACTGCGCTTATGAAATAAATTAGATCAGTAAATCTGCAGGCGTCGTACTCTTATAGTAATTACGTAAGATAGTCATGGCTCTAACTATTAGCAAGCCCATATTTGTAAATTTTGGCATTCGGTTGATCAGCCCATATTTTAATAACTAACAATAATATAAAGGTGTCTTGACCCAAGATTAAAGCCCATAACTCGTAAGTCAAGGCCTCATACCAATAGGCCATGAGTGTGATTTTATCATTCATTATACATGCACGTGAAGACAAGAGGTTGAAAATATATTGTGAGTGTACATGCATGTATTCATAAACCTATTAGCGTTATCATAGGCAATTTGTTACTTTGATGTGAAAATAAATTTACAGTGTGTTTCAGATAAGAGTTACAAGCATAATAAGAAATCACGTTATTAATTTTATGTTTACAACAAAGATACAAATCATGTATTTGTAAATAATTTAAACTAGAAGCTTAAAAATAGAAAAATATGATAATAGCAAATAAAGCTACTAAGTGAGAGTATAAATAATAAGCCTACCTTTTTAGGTTAGTGATGGTATCATAACAGATGGATAGTAAAGAAGTAGACTATTTGATGATGCTTACAAATTTTTGACACTATATTTTTGATTCATAAAAATTTTAGAGTTTTTATAATAAGCAAATAGGTATCTGTATATAATTTGTATTTCCATAATACATTACACAAAATTATAATACTTTTAATGCATCTTATAGTAAATTGTCCATAGAATAAAAACTAATGTGGACTAAATACATCGTTATTGAAATAGGTTGGCTTTAAAACAATACATCCAAGGTAATATGTTGATTTGCTTGAATGATGTTTTTCTTATACAGTCCATTAGCACTATTAAGTTGAGATAAGCGACGGATATAGTTAACATTATTTTCTTTATAAGCACATTATAGCGCTGAATAATTATAAGGATATCGTCATATTTCACACCTTATAAAGCGTCAATGTATTGATAGGTTTGGGTCAAAATGTTAAGTTTATTTTTCATTTGCGAAAACAGACGAGCAGTTGGGCCACCTGATCCAAAATGGTCACCAACGCCCTTGGACGTCTGCAATACCAGGGGTATCACCTACGCATTACCTACCGTGAGACGTAGGATGTTACGTCTTGTTTACCTAGTAAATACGCTGGCTACGGTACCCTTCAAATCGGAACACGGTAGTGTAATTCAACATTACCGCTTTGTAATAGAAATAGGCACCGCAAAGGTACTACCCCATACGGCTTCCTGTAAAAAGGGGACCTATAACCTTTAAAAATATAATATATACAAAACTTTGTTGATTCCTAAATAAAGTCTAGTCAATTACACCTCGGAATAAATCTAAACATCTAACTGCTACAACCACTAAAAACAACACTATGCGCATTCCGCGGCATCGTTCGCTATGTGTTACAATAATCATATTTTTTCTAAATTTTATTTGGCTACACAGCATATTTTTTGTTATGTAATGTATGAGACATAATTTGAATTTCAGAACACTTCATAAATTTACTCCGAGCAATGCCTCACAAAACTTATTTCCGAAGGCCAAGCAATAAATTACAAGAGGGGTTTCCAAGTCAGTAACCCCACTCATTTTCCTAACGAACGCCCTCCAATGCGCATACTTCAACGATTACACACGTGAAGAATGTGCCTCTGACACCATTTTGTAGCGTGAGCATTAATTAAACTAAATTGTGGAGCTCATTAAAGATATAGCACTTGTTTACAATACCAGGAAAGTTGTGGTGACAATTATTCTTGCCTTTATGATGTTTTGCTTTATACGTAAAATTGTTTGTTGTGGTAAAATTTTTCCTAATAAAAAAGACATTAAAAAATATTTGTTTTGCGACACATTAAAAATATATAATATTAAAGATGTATCGTTCCCAACATTAAAACAAACTTTATAAAGTGACTTTATTACATAAAAACCAAATGTCATAATTAAAAAAAATGTATCAAATTCTAAACTTTAAATCTCGCATGTCTTACTAATATAAGAAGTAGGTGTTTAGATATCATACAATTATTTCAATAAAAATACTTAAAACTTTGCCTGTTGACTTAAATAAAAGCAAAAAGCGTAGATAAATATCACGCAACAAGGTAGGTGCGATTGATAATTTTGTGTATCCGTAAACATTGCGAAAATAAAAGTAATTAGGGTTACTTAAAATATAAATAAAAGTAATAAAAGTAAGAGACCAAGGCATTTTATAGTGAAAGTAGCATAAAACTACATTACCATCAAGCAACTAACTGTGTTATAAAATGTAATAAAATGACAAGAAAAGTTAAGTGATTTAAATAGACAGAAATTTTTAATACCACCAAAAAATAAAATACTACTGCATTAGTAGTTTTTATATTCGTCTTATTTTATATGGACATGTACAAGTAGTAAATGTGTAGTTTATTTAGATGTAACGCAAGGTGAAAGCTATAAATAGTGCTAAATCAATTGCCATGCAAACGGAGCGTGGGACGGCGTTAGTCACCGCCGAAGCTATATCAGATATATCGGCCCTACTGTCCTTAACCTAAGACGTGACGAGTCGGCCTTCCTTCGTACGCTCCTGCGATAATTCACATTGTTTGACTTGGGTGCGTCAGTTATGCAGTGATTGTCTTCACGATGCATGTGACCAAGGTTGACATCTTGGCCTTTGACTTCGTGACGGATTGCCTAACGTTTTCTTATTTAAATCCCTTTTTGAAATTCTCACAATTGTATTATGACATAAACATAAGCCTAAACATTACTGTCAATGATAAACTGTGATGTAATTAATACATTTTTAATGTCTCGCATCACAGCGATACTTGAAAGTCATAAACCTGAGTATCATTAAATATATGTATGATCTGATGGTTATTACTTAGATCCCTTGCATCGTTTCAAACTGCCCTAGATAACGGTCAGGACGTCTTCAGTACTTCAAGATTTTTATAGAATATTGAAAGACGTTTTATCAATATTTTATCGATTATGATACTATCAATATCGTAACATAACTTTTGTAAATATTTCCACTTTATTCTAAACAAAGTCTGAATAATAGTTATAGTTTAGAGTCAAAAGTCGTGGAAATCGAGAGTCTAGCATTTAATATTCACAAACTTAAAGAATATCTGCATAAAAAATGTGGAGAACATTTACGCGCCTATCCTATGTTTGGATTATTTTGCTGTCAAAGCAATCAATTGATTATCACATATTGCCTTTAAAAATAATGAAAAAGATTCATTCAAAGATTGTCGACCTCCGGTTTGTAAAGTACATTTTATACTGATAAACCTTTGATTAATTTTAGCGTATTCGGCTCCCATATTTAGTATCTTATTTTAAGATGAATAATATTGTAACATAAATACACGCGTTAAAAACCCAATTCACATACGCGTAAATAACATTCAGCGGACCCAAAAAACTTTATCGCATAGGTAACTGGCTTACTATTTGTACTTACACAAAATGTCGGGTGGCAATTCATACCCGCCATCACCCACACATATCATACTTTTTCCCGTTGTAACCCAACGAAAACGTATAACTCATCTACCTACATCACTTTAGGCCCGGTTCGACCCTCCGGGGAGAATAATTTCACTCCGCTTTATTTACCTACATTTTGATACCATGTTATAAAAATAGAAGTATTATTAAAAAATTATATTTATACAAACAATTTTATTTTCCGTTTTAAATTTTTGTATAACAGATAACGAAGATTATGCCCGAGAGGTGGGCAACATTTTCTCCTAAATTAATATTGTGTGAAAATGAAGTGTATGAAAATTATGTTTTATAAACAGTTTTATCGTACATTTAGATTTCATTTTATTTTGTGACTAGAAACAACAGGTTTATCAGTTTTGTTGAAAGTAAAAGTAACAAAGGCTTAAGTAATAATGCAGTGAATGGTGCAAAACGATCGAATTCGTTAGTGGAACAACAACCGAGTGCAGGTGAGCTTGGACACTGTAGATAGTGAATTGTACATGCAGCTGAGTTATTGTTTAATTTGTTCGACATAATAATTAAAGGTTTATCGACAGGCGCAATTCACTATGCAGATCATTGTCTGCAATTTAATTTTAACACCTAACTCAATGGTTATCTATTATCATTAAGCTTTAATTGATTAATTATGTGGCTTGTACCTATTTAATTTTGTTTAGGTAACATTGTAAGGTCCATGGAAATAAATTGATCGATTCGTGTTTCACGACACAAGCTGTTTCTGGATAGTTGGTAACGAAAACGTTTGAATAATTAAATATTCTATTTATTGTACTTTGTCTTCGACTCTATATACCATTTTAAGTTAATAAGGTAATGAGAATACACTTAAAGAAGACGTACAAAATGTAGTAAAATGTCTGTTTATTGTTAGACATGAGATTTAATGTCTTTTACGCATTGTACTTAAACTTGTGCTTCTTGACAAAAATCATCACGGTGGCTATCTTTAACCCTACACGGTACATCTCCTGGACAGGGGATGCTGGTAAAGCACCACCTTCCACTCGTCCTCTTCATTTGTTATAATATTTATACCGGACTTTATTAGACCGCTTGGAGTTGTCGCACTGACAATTGGTTGGGATTCCAATTTACTCACCCGCTGGACATCAGATAGTAAGTCCTAACACTAATCTCTATAATCAAATCAACTCTAGAAGGTAACGTCAGCGAATCGCAACCGAAATAATTTTTTTCATTATAATTGTCATCTCTCTTAATGTGTAAGAAGAGTAATGTTATATTAAAACAGAAGTGTCCTAAATATCCGAAAAGTGATATTATTAATTGGAGCAATATAAATTTTAATGCTAATATTTAAGTGTTCTATTAGTGTATATTTTAAAATGTTCATATATTGGTTGTTCTAAATAATAATGTTTGAAAATAAGTTATAAAGTAATAATTGAGTTCGTGTATTATTCGTATTATAGGTTTTGTATTAAATTAGTCTTTGTATTTTGTAATTAATCTTAACACTATCAATCTATTGATTTACGTAACATTATAATCAGTGGATGCTAATTATATTATAAATAGTTGAACTTCTTTCAAAAACATTATCTTTATATAAAATTAATTGTATTTATAACTTACGCTGTCCTACATGAGATTTGCTGACCTAAGCCAGCCAATAACCTTTAAAAGTTTTATGATATGCACTTTCTTGACAGTTCATCTGAATTCCACGAGCTAAGTTTCTTTTTGTGAGAGCATATGAATATATATCACTTAACTATTACATATGAGGCTAAATAAGTGATTATATAATGATTTGTCATACACAACAATGCCAATATATACATATACATTTCACTAGGTTAATTACATTATAAAACAAGAGAGGATGATCATATATCGTACACACCAAAATTCGTAATTACGTTCTCAATATCATGAGCATTGAAAATATTCTGCAAATTAATATTAATAAATACCGTAAATACTAGGAGCTTCCAGAGAAGGACATAATTCTACAATTTTTATGTTCTTACTTGGTGAATTATAGAGGAAATAGAGATATGAATATTTCAAAGTTGTTTACCCTAGAGACGTAAATACAAATTATAAAAGTTGTTTATCGTTAAAGCTTTGTGTGGGCATTAAACTATGACCCTGGAAGATATTTCCTTTAACTTTAGTAATTCCTGGTTGCATTTGTTACATCTGTTCCTTATCATCTAGTGCATTATTATTTGAACAGTTTTAATGACATGAAAGATAAATGACATTGAAACCTTATTTTATACAGATGTATACTATCAGTGATTTCTTTAAAAATTAATTCAAGAATCAGGGGCTATATTGTAAGACATTCTTTAATCTAAAGATTTTTAAATATGCCAGAAAATACTAACCGTATATGATTTTGAAAAGATGACAACTCAAGTATTAGTTTTTGCCCAAAAAATAAACAAATTCGAGCTTGTTTGAAGCAAAGCAATGATGTTACATAAGTATATGTGCATATAAAGAAAATCTAGCCCTGGAATATATAATATATTAGTATACTTTCATTCTGTGGGAAGTAAATCAAAAAGGAAAAATAAAATGATCTTTTTGTCATGTAATCACAAGGAACAATATATTATATCGTGCTTTATTGAATCTCAAATGATAACGCAAAAGATTTATTGCAAATGCTTACTAACAATCGATTGATGAATGCCAGAGTGCTCAACGTCGTTGACCTTTCAAAGCTATTATTTAACAACAATGTTAAATTGATAACTTGTGTCAATCGAGTGCTATTCTCAAATCTATTCATAATTACGGTTAAAATCTAACAATACATGTTACAAGGTGTACGTGTAATCAACAACAGATGTGTCGCGGATAATATTTAGCATTGTGCCATCATAACTCCTTTGCCACACAGACGAAGGCCTTGACCGACAACGACATTATGTTTATTGTGACTGACGCAAATTGACATAAAGAAGCCCGAGATGTTCCAAGAGCTCAGAAAATTCAAGCTAATCATAAAATCTCAGAGCAAGAGTCCACAACTTTTTATCGCAAGAATCGAGTAACTGGATTCAAAAATTATCAAATAGCGCTGGGCAAAAACTGGTACTACATCAAATGGCCATCATTTCCATATAAAGCGAGTGAATAAAACCATATTCGAAATGACGGTGCACAGTTAAGGCGTTAATATACCATTTGAATGTACATGACAATGATTGAAATTGTTCTAGAGTACCCTCATTAGTTTATGTTTTTTGTTACTCACCAGCATAAATGGCGAAGTCGTTCGAAGCTGTTATATGCAACAGCTTGATATAATTTTGCTAATAAGATACAAATAAAAAAATCACATACATTATAAATACATAAAACAAAGACGTAAAAAACATTTATTAAATAAATTCACCCAGTTCCATTAATTTATTTAAACAATAAGATACTTTTTAAAATATTTTTGCCTTCGTTAAAAGAAAACAAAAATATTTATCGTATATACATCAATTGAAGGTATTTCTTTTATTTGCATACGTGGTTACGTCTCTTATACCCAGTAAATACGCTGGCTGCGGTGCCCTTCAAACCGGAACACAGCAGTGTTTTCACACTACCAGCAGAAATAGGCACCACTCGAGAACCCTGTAAATCTAACACCTCGTATTTAATTTAAGAATATGAAAACTTCCAATAAATAAGATTATAAAATAAGTTTGCGTGAGTTAAATAAAAATATTCAATAAGATTTTATTCCACTGGACATTATCCCTTTCAAGAATTTTACTAAATTATATTTTTTCTAGAATGAACTACGAGATTCAAGTCTCAGTGGGGCTCATGTATGTTGTTCGAAACGATGCATATGTCACGTTAGAGACAGCTAATTTGTCTAGGGTGTTTTCGGCTCCAGAGGCTTATAAATCTAACACGGACCGGGTTCCAATCTCAAATTCGTAAATTATACTTGTAGTACAGCTTGATAAATAATTGTACTGAGATTTAAATACCTCAATATATTAAAAGATCAAGGCAATTATCTATCTTTATTTATTTCGTTCAATTTATTGTGATTCAGAATTTCGTTGCAAAGAGGACACTTTTTTAGTCAGATATAAAATTTATCGTGTCAAACAGCAGTACTTTGTGAACGAAAACATCACTATGACGATTTAGTTAAACTTCTTGATTAGACGATGTTATAATTTGACGTTGAATATTACAAAACGACTTCGCACCAGATTATAGGCACGTAGCATGCAAAACTGGTTTGTCGCCCGTGAAATTCACTTTATCGGCCACGAATACAAACTCTCCTACATTTTAGATTAAAACTTGCCCTAAATCTCATCAGAATTTATTATCAATGGGATCATAAGTAGCCATGGTAGTTAAAGTTATGTACGCCATATCCTTTGATTACATAGTATTCTATATTTGTTACCTGATATTATTATAATATGAACATTTAAAAATCGTTTTTAAATGAAAGAATTACTTTTTGTTATTGAAACTACGAGGACAGTCATCCATGTTTCTTTAATGCCTAAATTAATATAAAATTATTTTGACTTTAGTTTTATCTGGATGTAATGTTTGTCCAGGTTTTATTCAGATAGAGATGGTAGGTACAAATTGACTATCCGTGACGTGCTGAGTTTGCTAAGCGATACGAGCTCCAGTCACGGTCGGCGGTGGCGATCGGCGAGTTGGTAATTCACAAGTGTGTGCTGACTGCGAAATGGGCTTAGTGTCGTTCCGGTGGGAGGAATTTTGAACTGGCTTTTGCTCAAACTCACTCTAAATATCCATTGCCTTAAGAGGTATATAATTTAAAATCCTTCAATAAAATTATATAATAATAAATGTGCTGAATTAGGTATACTTTTATAATGAAATCGTAAAGAACATACATTACGGCAAATCACCGTCTCTTTTTTAATTCAAATTATCTTTATCAACATTAACCACAGATACTGACAACTACCGTTACGACAAAGTATCGGTTAGTAATTGAATTTACACTTACACGCGTTATCTGCTCTTGCGAAACTGTAAATTTAATAGTATATTAGAAAAAACCTTTAATTGCTGTGCATTGTGCAAGTGGCGAGTGCATTGTCTGTGTCTTACGTTGTTTTTCGATATGCATGATGTTTCGTTTATCTCTTGGTGAACGTTTGCTTGTCTTGTGCCTTCCAACAAAACCAATTCAAAACCTAATGAATGAAATTGTAAACCTTTTGAATATTTTATACATATGGCTTACATAAACATTTGTAACGCCTTTAAATGGAAAAATCATGGATACCTATTGGAACTGATAACTGATATGTTCGCTGGGTACAAGGAGTTGAATGTGTTTATTTACATGTCCTTTTTGACCAAGAGCTTATTGGATGTTACTGGTAATAGTGGCGACATTAGTATAGTATAGATAAAAACAACCATGCTTTAGGTGTATTGTTTTAACTGTTGTAAGATACTCTTGATGAAAATCATGGTTTCACATTAATATTGTATTATAATAAATATACGCAGTGACAAAATGGGCTTCACATTAAGCGAAATGTACCGTGGAAGGTCTTGGTGAACCTGACTTTCCATCAGGTGGCCCGACTGCTTGTTGCTCGCAAATAAAAAATGTTCTTTTATAAGTGTTATTCTAAGATTTGTACTTCATCATGAAGGTTTATGTAATCATTTAACTACTAATAGTTATCTAATAGTTAGCCCTGAGAGTTGTTATCATGAGCAATGTATAATAGTTTAGCCTTATACTAGTCGGCTTTCAGTGGCCAGAAATAAACTCAAAGCCACAATTGTTATAAAAACACAATTAAAGTCAACGTAAACATCTAATATAGATATCGAATTCCAATACCATCGTGACTGCAACCCGCTTTTACGTATTTTAAATCGAGTAAAGGAAGTTTTCGAAAGTTTGCGGCGACATGAGGAACATAAATTTCGACGACAAAAGATTAATGAAACTCATGTTTGCCAAAACTGCAAACGTGCTAGACCAAGAGTCTGCGAACGTGGATCTGATAATTTTTCTATATTGGACTGGAAATATACTCTACTGATACAAAGTAGCGAAGTCATATGATACATAGAAGTGGCATTTAAACATATTTTCAAAAACGCACTTTAAAATTGTTGTTTTAAAAGGTTGTGTAGTTGCAAGAAAATTTTATATCTAAAACTTATGTCGCAAACACTCATGACTCAACTATACATATAAAAAATTGTATGAAATAAAAGGTATGGTTAAATATCGTCTAGTAGTTAACAATAACGGCACTTTAAAAATTTGCTCACGCTTTCTTCATCATCAGCAGTTAATATACATGTGAATGTTAACATATGTAGTTTTCTATCAGCCGTTTAAAATAGACTCATTTTAAGATTTAATAATTTTATTGCGACCGTTTTAACTGCTTGCAAAATAAACAGTGTATTAGAGGAAACTCAATCTTATGCCAAGTTTTAATTTCTTCCTTTGCCAAATTCTTTATTTCAATATGTACAATACCGTATTTTTAAACTCGAATCATGTATAAAATGTGTATAACGTGTGTAAAAATGTAAAAATAATCGTAATTTTTTAAAGACAGTGTTTATCAATAAAAGCCGCAAAAACCTGTCCTGTACTCGTATTCAAGCAGTCAATCAACCGTCCATCGGTTTATCGTGTAGTATAATATAAAATAGCAGGACAGTATTCACTTCCTGCTTTTTCTCTATAGAACTGAAAATATTTTCTTTTACTACATTGATATCACTTCAAATGTATTAAAAGGAAAAGGAAAAAACACCAAGTATTTGTCACACATTTATGGGTTTCGCAATACCTGTTTTCTTTCCTTTGCCACCGGCCACCCTCCGAACGATAGGATAAACAAATTGCCGGAAATATTTGAATAAGAATGGACATTTGCGGTACTAATGTGTGGGGAAAAAGGGGCCCGTAATATCTGCTTTATTTTTTCCGTTTCTCGACCAACAACAACGTCATCCTGTTAGGTGTAGGATCCACGGCTATTATTATTCGACCGAACCAGTTTATGGCTTTATTTGGTGCGAGCCGTCGCTTGTTTTTACACGAAAACAATTTATTATACACTCTTTCTTTGTGGCAGGACTGTTACGAAAATAATGTCGTAATATAGAACGAGTCAGTGGATATAAATTTTTGGAAAAATAATTATCTTCGTTTTGTGTTAGGTACTTTGCGAATTATATAATTTCAATGAACTTTCTTAACGGAAATATTGAATATGTTTAATTAAGTTGGTAGTTATTAGGTATTGACGGTTATTTTATTGATAGCACTATTAAATATATGGCCGTATGAAAATAACGCTGGGTAAGTTTAAAATAGCCTATAGTAACCAATCTTATAAAATTAAGGTAGACGTTAATGCTGGGCTAAGAAGTACTTTACGATCAAATGATCACAAATATACCTTATACTTGAAACTACGATCATCTTCTTGTAGGTAATAGTCCACTCTTCTTACAACGCACTTCATAAACCGTTAATTTGTAAAAAAAATTAATGAGGGGCTCTCTACTGTCCTAAAGAAAAAGGTTAGTACAGTAACCAATGACGATATCTCGCAGTTACAACTTTAAAGTAATGAATAGGACCTGCTATTATCCTATTGAATACATTAACGTACATAACAAAGGATTTTTTTTTGTTGAGAATTGAGTACAAATCCTATTCTTTAAAACGTTAACTTAAACATTGATTTCTAAAATTGGTCAAAACAGTGGAGAAGTGGAAAAATGCCAACTTATAAAAGAAAATCATGGCTTTGTATCTTTTTAGATATTTTAAAGCAAAATGTGTCGCTCATCTTGATCACCTTTGCATATCTTCTTTCTATCGCCTATTCCTTTTCTTCCTTTTTTCTATTTTCTTATGTTATTAACTATGCCTTAAAAGGTTTCCCGTTTTAACTAAATAACAGTTTATATGAGCACATCTGACGTTTTACATACTCGACCGACATACAGATCATTCTACTTCTAGCTAAAAACAACGACAACATCAAACTATTTCCCAGCAGGATTCGAATTCACGGCCTCCAGTTTGAAAAGCAAGGGTCAATACCACTAAGCCATGGTTGCCAACACTAACATTACATATCATTAACACTTCTTCGTTATCAATGGTAATGGTTGTGTCATATCTAAAAACAATAACGTACCAGATAAATCATACAAATTAACGGTTTACACACTTTAATCGCGAATCGATGTCCTCTCAAATGTCGATACGTTACAAATTACAAAGGTTTCGTAATCCGTAGTCGGTTCACGGATAAAAGGTTCCAACCCTATCACGTTCGAAACGTAATCATACGTTGCGAAAAGCATTAACTGCCGGCACAAAACGTTGTAAGTGCGTTTTACACCTAAGCACCATATTATTGTATCAGTAATTGTGACCATTATATTGATGATTTTTCGAAGGTCCTAGAAACAACCGTCTCGCGGTGGAATGAATTATTCATGCTTCGTTACAGCTTGTATATCGTGAACTCACGACGACCGCTATAATACATTCTCAGTATATGAACATTGTTACGTAAACATTTACGTTGTGCTTTTTATAGTAAAAAAAAGCATGTGGAAAGATTTTAATAACGCTTATCTAGTAAATAGATACAAACAAGTTAAAATTTTGTATGTACTGAATAGAAAAATAGTGCAAAATGTTAGTTTTTACCATTTAAAACAAATAAGTTAGAAAAATAGAACAGTGATGAATTTGTATAGTAAATGGATTTAGTTATTTTCGTAACGGCCACGGAAATGTTATTGGTATTGTTATAAAAACGAGAACAATTTATAAAAATGTATTGAAAATTATTTATAAATTAAAAAAATATTTTGGTTATACTTTTTTTTATTATTCAGTCATAGTCAAAGTCAAATATCTTTATTCAACATGGAAGCATTGCACTTTCTTAATCATTGCCAAATAAACTACCACCGGTTCTGAAATGGAAGCCTTAAGAATGATAGAGATGAATGACTTGAGAAGAACTGGTGTAAGAAAATCATGGGGAAGAAGAACAGAACTTTTTGTTTCAATAAGTTTTAGCAATTTTTTACATGGAACATCATATTTTAATAGTTTGAAAAATCCTAAGGTGAACAGTTCATTTCCAGTGAGTGTTATCTATCAAGTAGTCATTACAGCAATAATATCCTTTTACATACAAACTTTTTTAGATTTATTTACAGTTAATAGCTGAACGTTTTCTGGGAATTTGTATTAGAAGAGTATACTTGTATACTTTTTCCCATAAAATATTTCTTTGTTTTTCGGAGCCCAGTTTTTAGAAGTACAAAATAATGCTTATTCTTTGTATTTTTATTATGTTTGTCACAATGTTTTACAAATTCACTGTTACCCAAAATACACGTTCTCGCATTATATTTTTCAATATGTGTTATTAGTTATGTTCAATAATTATGATAACTTTTTTGATTTCAGTTGGTAATTGATTTCTTGACGCTGTTTTCTAGTAAATCACGTCAATGAATAACAGTTTATAACGTGAATTAGATAGAATTGAATTTATAAATTTTATGCTTTTTTTATTTAAAAAGAGCGAGTTTAAATATTTTTTTATTTTCCTTTAAAAAAAATTGATTGTTTAAAATTTCAAATAACATATTTCAACGTAATCGACAATATCGTATTATCGCTCGAAAAAGACAATGATGCAATATTTAATACAACTTTCTTCTTCTATATATAATAAATATGTGCAGACTAAAATTAGCGTAAATGCGACGCGGTACATTTGAAACAATGAGTAATATAACCATTGCAAGCGCAATACAGTATAATATTATTGATATATGTATGTATAAGCCTCCCATTAGTTTGATAATTACACAAACAATGTAGCGAGCGCGTCGATGGCAGCTGCCCGCATATTAGAGCAGTATGCGGCAATTGTGTTAACAAATCGTATTGGCCAACGAATTCGGCGCAGTGAAATCTAATTGCGATAATTCTGTACGTGCACAAACTGAACAATGGACGAGAATTTGTTGTAATTTTTCGCGTATCGCGTTAAACGCCGGCGTTTCAGCACGGGCGCCTGAACGGTTGTGGCGTTCGTCAGTTGTGGGTTTTCTCTTATTTGTCTGACGCAATCGTGGTATTAGAAAACATGCATTAATGCAGTCGTTTAAAATAAAAATAAATTAGATTTGCATTTATAATATTATTTAATGAAACATTTGTAATATAATTACTTTCAAATAGTATCTGTTTACCTGTTTATTACATTATAACGCAAAACATTCAAGCAGATTATGATGAAACTTCACTGAAATATGGCTAATGTGTCGGAGTTACGTGGGATCCGAATAAAAGATTTGAAGGTTTTGATTAATTTATACGTGCCAAGTGTATTTGTTGGTGTATAGTTCCTGTGTTTGTAAAATAACAAAATTATTTTTAGTAAAAAAAAAATCTGCTAATATCGAGTTGTTTTGAGACTATAAATATGAAAACAGTAAAACGAAACGATTTCTCTACTAACAAAGGATATCAAGAACTCGAATAGATAGATATCTAATACTGAGAGACGTTAAAAGCGTTCCATCGTACATTTAACGGAACACCGTAACTCAACCCATGTGCGTGTAACGTGTAACATGATAACGTTACTTACAAGAGCTCAAACGGTCCCGAACCGCAAGATACTAACACCGTTTAGCACGTTCCCTTTCAATATTTCCCAATTTGATATGCCATTACGCTCCACTACGCGGGCGTTCGACAGTGACAGTCGAAGGGCTAAATTTCGTTAAAATAAAAGCGTACGGGACGTAAGATATAGCGCCTACGTGGTCGCCGTGAGATCCCCCGAGCACCTACAATGGAGAATTGGAAAAAGCTTTTATAATCCAACGCGTGACTCACATACGAAAATCGGGCGTCGTACACTTTCCGCATCGAGTCCGCGCCAGTCGTTATTCTATCCGAACGAATTGCATTACAACTGTAAGATATACGTTTGATTCTAGAAGTTTCTATGTGTTATTTTCTAGTGCTATATTTTTTGTGCTATTCGAGATCTTATCACTGGTAAACATTGTTATATAGTGTTTAATGATGTTCTACAAGGGGATTTTGACAACGACTGCTCATCTACACTAGAGATCAGCCAACTACGCAGGTGATATTTTTACATAGTGCATAAATTTTGCAATTTTACACTCTCTCCATCTCGGATTCCTCGTTCTACATGCGACGGAAAACTGACACGACCAGGTTTAGAAAACGCGCTGGAACTGAACATGATCCATGCTTATCCCACGTATGGATTATGTTTACTTACAGGCAATCGGGTGTACAGCCCGCATTGCCCTTAACAACTGAGAAACAGAAATAAAAATTGGTAGAGTCCCCGCAAGGTTCGATCTTACAATCTTCGATTTCTAAAGCGCAAGCGCATACCATATAGGCAGTGGAGGCAGGAGGTGATGTGAATATACTAAAAATCTTCTCTGCAAGGATTCCAATATAAAACACTGTGCAAATTAGCTAGCCATTACAAACATGCAACATCCGAAATTAATTTTTAATTATTATACGTTACTGAGAAAAAAGGTTTTTGAAATTTCTAAAACCGTTTTTAGTTAACCTATCATTATATACATAAATTTACTAGACTAAATTGAAGAAACTGTTTCTTTTTGGATTGTACTGACAGTAAATATCGAAAAGATTTAATTTAAAATTATTGCGATATCTAATCTTTTTCTATTACAAGGAAACGGGTCAACTTAACATTTAAATTCAAGCATACATATGTATTATAATTTAATCCCTTTATATTTTTTGATGACTCGTTTTTGATAAATATCTTATTTGTATTTTGCTCTTAAGTTTGCTTTAATTTAAAGGCGAAATTTAATTATTACAAAACTAATAATCAGATGTGATAATAAATATAAAAAAGATTCTATTTTACGTCGCGGTTATATTGAATAGCACTTAAACACAAAGATGGATGGAGTTGTAGTGAAATATTCTTTTTGAAAGTTAAAAATTTTCACTCCCCCTGCCTCATTAGTGAGCGGAAACCTTTTGAATGGGCGCGCCTCCCGCTTTGGGTGTGCAATTCACTTTTTACATTTACACACTTCTCGTATTTAATCTTGTGGCTACATTTATAAATGAAACCGACACGTTATCTACCCGTGGCCGTGTTTTTATTAAGTTAATTTCTGTAAAAAATGTGCAAAATGTAAATTACTGAGACATATTTACTACATTTTTGTAATAAAAATTATGATCTAACAACATTCTATGTTGTAGAATATCATGCAGCAGTTTGATTATTGCATCAGCATAAAATATATTTTGAGTGATGGCGATTTTTTTAAGTATTATTAGTAGAATAATGTAAATATTTGTTATTGCACTTAAAGAGTAAGTAAAATTGTTATCCATATTGTTTTTTTTAAATTTTATGGCAAGAGACGTAAAAATCACCATAGTGCTTGCCTCCTCCATTAGGGTGTTTTTTGGCCACCACGCTGGTCCACTGCAGGTTGGTTGGGCCTATACACCGGAGGCATTTCTGCTGCCTAATAGTACTACCTAAATTTAACAACAACTTTTTAATTTCAGTCTAAATAATATTTTTCTATTAGTAAAATCAAGTAATATGAATTACTTATATCGCAAGACTTCATTATTTTTTAGAGGATAACCTGATAGCACGGCATATGACGTTAAAATGTTTCAGAGTTTCCATTTGCAAAATTTGTCTAGTCTGCCTTTAATATTCATAAAAGTTTAATATAAATAAAAAAATAACGTTCTTGTCTGAAAAGTATTGTCTGTGGTACTATTAGGAGAACGTTAACTTTATTAGTTTCATAACACAGGTGTACTTTAGACGATAAACTTTTTTTTTATTCTCAATGGCTCGCTATTGTTATCCAATTTAAAATTTATAGTTATTATTTTTATTCATGTTAAAAAAATCATTAACATTTCGTCTAGCTCTTTTAACTTTTTTGCTTCCTTTGTATAAAATATATGAAAAATACTTACGTCCATTGTATACCCTTTATTTTTAATCACTCTTCAAACTGATTGACGAAAAAATGTACGTTTTCACTGATAGCATAAATCTATATCATTATTATTTTATTACCACGTATTTTTTTAAATAAATTCGCTCAGAAAATTATTTAACACATCAAAATATAAGTACATTTTTATGCAGTAACAATTACGTAAGACACTTTTTGGACAGTAAAGCAATCCCTGTGGCCATGTAATTGCATAACAAATAATCAGCTTGTCTAGTTTCAGTAGTCCTTCAGCTGAAACGTACTCCATCAGATTAACCTGACGACGAACCGCTCGCACGGCATTAGTCGCTCACGTGCATGCATATTTTATGCGCATTAGCTAATGCAATTGAAATTGCTGCTATCCCTCATCTACATAATTGAGTTGAGGAATTTTCCTTCGTTAGTCTGCAAAGGAATTTATTATGATGATATTTTTCATTTGCGATTCTATTTATTCTGAATTTATTAGTGTTGACAGTAAGTGCATATATAATATTTTATATTGGTTTGATGATAATTTATCTTAGTGTTAAGCTTTACCCCCACACTGAAATTATTTGGAAAATTTTTGACGCTAAATTAAATCCGAAAATATGACTATACTATAATTTTTTAAAGGTGAATAATTATTCAAAATCGCTACTCTGAGCACATTTTTATGCTCAGCAGTAAAACTTTATTCTTTTTTTATTTTTAAACTACAGACACAAAACTAAATAAACTAATAAAAGAAATGCACAACCAAACACCTTTAAATACACATCGTATTTAATATAGCTAGTTCACAAAATGTAAAATGAGCTTGCCTAAAACATGAATTTTGCTACACAGACATAAAAATTTTCCTTGCGCCCCTCATTAGTGAAGGGAGTTGCTTCCGAATAATCGTTCGTTTTTTTGATCTACAATTTTACAACCACTTTTGATCTACAATTGGCTTTTGAGTTTGTACAATTTTTGTATGCTCAAGAAATAAAGTGTTTTTTATCCGAACATTAGTTTATTTATGAACCAATTTTATTATGCATCTATTTACGGAATCTTTTTTAATTTATTATTATTATATTAAGAATAAGAGTTTTTGTTTTTTTTTCATGATGAGTATTGACGATTTCTGAGCAATTCAGTAAAAACATAAAAGAACCAATAATTTTATGAGGACCTTAAACGAACGAACGATTAAACGACATCTCACACGTCATATGATTCTGTTAATCAAAAATGACATGAAAAAATCTATCAAAACTGACATAAAATATGACACATTGACATAATAAGACTATTTTGACGTAATGCGTCACTTTATATTGCTTTTATCTGCGTATTATTTGTGTTACAGTTTTTTTATAAAAATGTTTATTAATTATTAAAAGAAACAATTATAATAATAAATTAGATTAAACCACTTTCAATAAATTTCTAGGCTATCACGTTTACCACATGACAAGCAGACCTTTTTCATATGCTTATGAACATTGGAAGTGATATACGTAAATAACACGTTAATTTCAAATCCGTTTAAATTTATTTCATACGATCATCAACATCATCATCAGCCTGTATTAGTCCACTGCTGGACATAGGCCTCCCCTAATGCAAGTCTTCGTCTCCGTTAGGAGTGTTGGGCCATATCCCAATCAAGGTCCAATGCGAATTGGTGCGTTGAACCGACTTTTTACATGCCCATCCGACGCATGAATCATCTTACTTTTTAGACAATTGGGTGATCGGCACAAATTGTCCTAACTAACTAGAAAACAACAATAAAAATTTGTTGAGTCCCCGCTGGATTCGAACCCACGACCTCCGGTTTTTAAAGCACACGCCCATACCACTAGGCTACAGAGGCAATTACGATACTGTAGTATTCGCAAAAAAAGTATAAATGTAGTTATTCATAACTGTCACTGTTTCATGATTTTTTCATAAATAAAACTTATAGAGATAATATTTTACCGGATATTTTTCATTAGTTAATTTGTAAAAATTTCAAAGTGTAAAACTTGAAAAACCCTACATTTACACCACTTGTACGCGCGGACTTGCGCTACATTTTTTTGTTTGCACCGCACGTATAGCGTTTAAATGTGGTAAAATTTCACTTTCCTCATTAGCGCGTGCGAATCCTTCGAAAGCAAGCGCGTCTTTTATCTGTAAAATTCTTTTTGCATACACTCTTATTAACTCATTTCTGTGACTCATTTAATATAAGTGTAATGTGACCTAATGTGTAGTCATTAATTAAATATTTACGTAGAATTGTGTGCCTCAAAAATTTTTCCTTATGAAATCTGTAATACAATTTTAGAATGACTAAATCGCCTCAAAATAATAAACGGCAAACACTCGATCGTTTCCCACGTTTGACTTAAAACATTTGTTCAACAGATAAAGTGTGAAGATAAATTTATTATGACACAAAAATGGGTATTGAATTATTATTTCGGTTAAAAAACATATTTATTTCTTATAAAGCATATACATAAACCGCTCACATGTTGAATAAAGCTCGTTTTTAACAGAAAATATCTTATTTGAATAACAAGCAAACAGATGTTTTTTGCGTCCTCGAAAAGGTCTCACCCACATCTAACGCACTCCATTTAACAATTTTCTTTTATTCGCCCGCAAACTCGGCTACCTGTCACATCTGTGACAAACTAGTTCGTGACGGTCCGACGATTAGGTATGCATTCACAGGTCATACCAGTCGAGACGTTTACATAAACTGGTCCCTTCTAAGTAACTCCCCGTTTGTCCTCACACGCATCCTGTCGACCTCGTCGCGCCTTCACGGTCCTATTTTTTCTCTTTCACATCGATCTAGTTTTCCGCGTTTGCTTCGTCAGTTAGTCGGTTCCGTGACATGTTTCATGTTATCGCATGTTAAAGTTGCATGACATCACTAAATATAGGACTCGTATAAAATAAGGCTTTAATAATAAAAATACTGTACTCATTAAAATAGATAAATTATGTATTTTTTAACGTTATTTCTACTAGCCTTCTTCTTTCCTAATAGGGTCATGGGGTCGGCTATCCAGCCAAATTTCTTTGAAAAACAGTTTAAACTTGGAGTGATTGGCATCTGATCTTATGAGACTTTCCTACTGTTCTAACCAACCAGAATACAACGATAACAGGTTGTTTCCCTACGTGAGTCGAACCTATGACTTCCGTTTTATAAAGCAATGGCCAATGCCGCCAGACCATGGGGGCCTGCAATCCATTTCTATACTACTTGTGTTACAGTTGTTTTTAAAAACTTGATTATTAAATAATGCCTCCGTAACCTAGTGGTAAGGGCGTGTGATTTAAAAACCGGAGGTAGTAGGTTCAAATCCTGCGGAGACATAAATTTTCATTATTAATTTCATATTTACTACATACAACTGTGTGAGGATATGTAACGATTTGTATTTGTAAACGTGTTATTGCTTATTGAGGTACTCAATTCGGAGCATATTTGTTTTTTACATTATGTTACCTCGTTGCTCTGCTTCTAGTGCTCCAATTTTGTTCATTATTTTTTAAAATGATAGGTATTAGCTGTCATTTGGTCCCACTATAATGGATATTTAAGAAATTAAGAAAATTACGGCTTCAAAAACCACAACTTCGCGCGATTAAATTGCAAATGCTGCCAAAACCGTAAAAGATAGACTTCGAGTATAATTTACGTAATTTTTCTTCTTAACCTGGTATGTGTTAAAGTCCGCGAGTCCCTAATTCCTGAACAGCTTTTTATATTTGGATATCACTGTCAAGTAAAAAAATGTTTAGCTTTTATAATTTGACGTATTTGCAAAATTTTTATCTTAGACGTAATAAGTTTTTATGCTTAACTTCTATTATTGTCTTTCATCTCTCTTATTTTGTGTCAAAACCACGTCTACTGCGAATTTCTTTAATTAAAAAAAAGTAAACCAAACAGTAACAGAATTAAAATGAGAGATGTAAGAAAACAAATCCTAATTGCAACCAGCCGTAAAACATCAAAAGTAAAACAGAACTAAAGGGGAGATTTGAGGAAGCAACTTTGTCCGTAAATCGCGAAACTCGTTTGTAACTTAATTTCTTTTACAACCACAATTAATATTTCTTTTTTTCCGTAAGCGTCACCTCGTACCTCGTGAAACCATTATCATTAATCATGCTGAAGAAACCCTAGATGATATATATTAAAAACACTATTCTTTGCCTTGAAGCGCAACTAGAAAATTTAGTTTCTTTTGAAGGTTAAAATCGCTTTAACATGTCGCATTTAAGAGGGAAACAATGTTATTACTTTATACGCCAACAAAGAAACTATACACGTGTTTTGATTTAATAAAAGACTTTACGGATTCTATCGCGTTTAATTTTGTTTACAATTTCCGACGTTTCAGATACTTTACAGAAACTACGTGGTGAAAATGGTCGCGGGCAGACTGAGGTGCTGTTTGTCTGTCAAAGTTTTTTAATCGCGATAAAATCCGTAAAGTCTTTTATTAAATCATGTGTTGTATTCGCGTAAACACAAGAAAGTATTATATACACGTGTTTTGCTTAATTTATGCTGTTACTAAAATAAAATTATAAGAAGATCAATTGGATCAATCTCTTTTAAATGCATATGCATGAGTACATACCGTTTCTCATTTAAGGTGGAAATGCAGTTTATTTATCTGCTTTACAATAACTAATGCCAATACTAAAGAAAGTAATCAATTATAAAAAATACAAATTTACGACAATATCGTCCATATAAAGCATGCGTGACATATTTATGGGTATCATATGTATGGTATTTTTATAGAATATTAAATTCGCCTTTAGGATTAGTAAGCTGAAGTGGCAGTGGGCCGGTCATATAAGCCGCAGCTGACGACCGCTGGAGTCAAAAAGTTCTGGAGTGGAGACCGAGGCTCGGCAAACGTAGTGTAGGAGGCCCTGCGGCAAGATGGAGTGACGACATTCGCAAAATGGCCGGTGTGGGCTGGATGAGAATAGCCGAAGATCGGAAGCGGTGGCGTGCATTAGGGGAGGCCTATGTCCAGCAGTGGACTAACACAGGCTGATGATAATGATGATGATGATGAAATTCGCCTTACATATCTTGTTTACTTTTAAACGATTCTATATTATATGATTGTTATAATATAACATGGAATTAATGTGTTACCTAATCGAAGAGTGTTATATCCAATAATTAGCTGTGTAAACATAACGGAAAATGATCAAAAATTAAGCTTAATCATATTATAATATGTAGCATAAATTAGAAATACTATACAAACAGATTATTTGCATTTCTTGTATATAGATAAATGTTTAAGCTACTATAAAAACATTTATGCAACAGTGTGTATATATAATATATTCGAGATTTTGATAATAATTTTCCAAAAATCCTAACTTTACGTAACCACCCTTAACACGAGCCACATTACGCAGCGCTTTCAAGGAAAGCTGAACGGCGCAAATGAGTGCAGCTTACAGCTAAAGTTGCAGTATAATATGAAGTATTGGCCAATTTAAAGTTTAGCAGCGTCGTGTAGCGCATCCAGCGCCGCACAGCGCTGGGAGCGTGGAATACTTATATGCCCCGGGCGACGCATAATCCCTTATATTCCTGCGGGAGTGCGCTTAACGGTAAGCTGACGTCATTTTCCTATTATTCCAAAGTTAAACGCATTAATTTAACCGTCCAGCTTCATTACCGTTATTAAGTGCTGCATAAATTGTTGTTGTTTTTAATTTTTTTCAAGTGTTCTTCTTACCTTAGTTTTTTAGTACTATACTATGTATCAATATCTTTTTGAGGTTTTTAATAGTAAAAAAAATATTTTTCGTCTACATTTATCACTGCCTCCGTAGCCCTAGTGGTATAGGGTGTGCTTTAGAAACCGAGGTCGTGGTTCAAATCCTGCGGGACTCAACAAATTTTCATTGTTGTTTCTAGTTGGTTAAGGCAATTTGGGCCGATCACCCAATTGTCTGAAAAGTAAGATGATCCATACGTCGGATGGGCATGTAAAAGTCCGGCCACCCACCAACCCGCACTGGACCAGCGTGGTGGGTTACGGTCCAAAACCCTCTAATGGTGGTATAAGGGAGGCCTATGTCCAGCAGTGGACTATCACAGGCTGATGATGATGATGATGACATTTATCACTAAACAAAACAAAACTGATACGTGCAAAATCCTAATGCGATTAGTTTTGATAATACATCGATAAATTATAGCATGTATATATATATATTCGATAAAATTGTAACGAAACGATAAATATATGAAACAAAATTCGGTAATGATTTAGTATTGAATTAAGCTGCGTAACACGCTGCAAATAATAAGTTTGACCGAACGAACATCCAATTATGTAATTGAATTTTCTTATTAAAAATACACTAGAACAAAATAGCACCAAGAAACAAACAAAAGGATATCATCACAAAACCTCGTGTACTCCTCCATCACGAAACAGACATGCACTATTATATTAAACAATAAACGCCCGATTCATGCATCAATGAAATAGGCCTCCAATTTATCTCGTCAGGAACAATCCAATTATATTTTTTCCGCCAAATAGACAGAACCGTACGGGGAATATATTCGTTTTGAGCGGCCGACAGCGCTTCGTTGATTTTATCTGGTCTTTTATATTGCTTTCTGTCCTTGTACAGACGAGTACATATAGGATTTATTTACTATGCTCCTTTGATTTATCCCCGTGCCATCCGCCACTTTCGCGTATCAGTTTTGGCTACTGTATCCCACGACTGTCCGGGTAGAAATGACAGATTTTTATGGAGATCACGGGATTTTCAGCGAAGTCAATTTTTTTTCTAAAAGTTGTAAATTCTTTTTGGGTTTGTATTGAAATTAAATACTTATATGTATACATATTATTACTTAGATTATCATTTTGGCATGTAATATATATCAATACAGTCATGGAATATATTTTCAATATATATTTAATAAAATTATTATAAATACATAGAAAATATTTTTAATAGATTAAAATGCTTTTGATTATAAAGATCGTAAGTTAGTTTTCATAGCGCTCTTCCAATTTTATCGAGTTACAATCGAGTAAATGCAATTATTACGATACGCACTCTTAATTCCCGACGACTCATTGTATTTTTAATTGATAGGCTGAACATTTTTTCGCACAAAATATCATTGCAAATCCCAATTAGCAACGAGAAGTGTTAAGTTGATACACGAATCAATCCGTGCCTACGGGGAATGAAAATACAGCAGAGAATCATGTCCAGTTTCAGTAGAGTAAACCCGATTTTATGACGCTAATAAAATGCCGTCCAATTAAAATCCATTGGATTTTTACGTAAGCTCAACGGCACTCGAATGGAGGGCCGTACGTTCCACAGGTCTCGGATGTGGTCGCTGTAATGCGTTTTTTATTGCGCACCCCTAAAGGAAACAAAACGCCCCTAACCCGTTGTTACTCTTGATACGACGAGCTTCGTTCATTAAAACGCTCGTTGTGATTTATAATTCGACAACGCAGCCGCGGAAAACGATTATATATTACGATTGCTCACATGTGATTCGAAACTAGTTGTGGCCCGCGACATCGTCCGCGTGGTAAAATATATATTAATTTGTTAAAAAAAAACTAGTAGCCTAAAATTTTCCTAGTTACATCTTTAAGTGAAAAAATCCGAATAAAACCTTCCCATCCGAAATCGGGCCAGCCGGAGAGATTCAGATAATATTTTAAATTTTGATTTGTTATTTGTAATGGTTATATAACGCAACGTAATCATTTAAAAGCTATTATTTTGATGTTACAAACGCACACTCTAATTTCATTTATTTGTATAAATACAAGTCATTAATACAAATAAAAAATTTAAACAAGAATATGCATAAACCCACTGACACACACTTAATAAATAAATTTGAATTGCCAGAAATTAATATAAGCTCATTTTCATTTAAGCAAAGTGGTTAAATATTGATAAATAAAATGAGTTCAACAATTTTAACGGTCGGTAATTATGAGACATGATAATTATTATTCACTGAGTGATAGTAAATCGAAAATGTGTATCGAATTCTGTAATTTAATATATAATATAAATTTTTTTACTTAAACTTATTTAAGTTTAAGATAAAAACATTTATATTATATTTATACATTATATTTCTATTGAAATTAGTAAAATATATTAAACCTAATTGAAATCAAAGTTTATTTGCTTTTATATCATGAATGCACGAGTTTACACACACCTTAGGCATCTCTTACAATTTTAATCACAATACCAATCATTCCTAGACTTCAATTGGTCGATTATAAAATAACTTGTCCTGTTTTATTTATTGTCATTAAATACAACAGAAGCATAATAAAGTCAAAGTGCACGTCAGATAGAGTTGTAACATTTTAAATGAGGTGGCAGCCATAATTAAATTTTATAAGCTATCCGATTAAATCGTCATAGATTATTGCAGCCACGATTAAGATTTATTTAAGCAATTAAAACATTTTAAGATCAATTAGGTATTAAATGACTTGGTCCGGCCCTTCACAGTTAATAATGCCCATTAGGCCGACAGGGCGAGTCGAGAATTTTAAACTCTTAGGACATTTGTCACTTAACTATATACTGATTAATCTATATCCTATAAATTAGGAAATAGCCTTTCGCAAAACGACAGCTGCGTAAGGAGTTTTATTTTGCAATAATTCATAATGTTTACCAATATTGTAAGTTATTAGCAACGTTATCTATTAGAAATCAAATAGCTTACAAAATAGATAAGGAATATATGAGGCAATTGTATGAGAAATATAAATTATTGTAAGAAAAAGTAAAATAATAGTACAATTAAAGTATGAATATTAAGAATTAGATATTATTAAGAAAGTATTACTTTAAGATAATGATAGCTGAACATATGACATGGAAAGTGAAAATAAACAAAACATATTGTTCAATTATTCATTTTATTAACACGAAAGCGTGTCAGCCAATTCCTTTTACACTAAATATTAAAGGTTTATCAGTATGATATGAATATTAGAATCTTTCCTGGTTCATGTCAACTATAGCAGCCGTACCGTATTAAAGACCAGCCATCTAAGCAGAAGATATTCTAGAGCATAAGTGTAAGTCCAACAACAAATACACTCCACCTTTCCCTGCTTTTATAGTCCCATAGGACGGAAAAACGACGCGAGAAAAGAGATAAGAGGCTGGCTTTCCCATCGGAGGCTTGGATGATCTATTCGTACAGAAAATCAGGTAATCAGCCCACATTGCTCTAACCAATTAGGAAGTAACAACAAATGTCAAATAAAAACTCAAACCTACAACCTCGGGTTTCCAAAGCTGAAGCCCATACTACGATACGGAAGTGTTTTTTTAAATACACGCTATCCGACCTGGCTTCCTAAAATGTGGTTAGATTTTTCAAATATACATATATATTCTAAAATATTTAAAACCTTTTTATATCAATATTTGTTTTTAATTTTTTTTTAATGTTAAAATAAAGATATAGATTTAAATATGTTTTAACAACGTAGCAGTATTATACTTGCTCATTGATTGTCAACGACGCTACCACCGGTACTCTACCACTGACTGATTTTTACCACCTGCGGAAAATTTATTATAATAGTTAATAAACATATTAAAACGTAAATAATACACTTATTACGAAATATTTCTTAATTGATATTTTACTTACATTTATAAACACAATTTTTAATGAAAAATAACCTTTATTCACTTAATGGTCTTCACAATTTAGTTTCAGCCCCAACGTGAAACAAGTTAGCTCTATTTAACTCTATAACATAGTTGCGTGTAGTTTGAAAATTAATAAAGTTGAGTTGAGAGCCGTCTTCCATAGATAGTAGGAACTTTGTACGTTAGGGGAAATATGCAATATTGCAGGTGAGCAAACACCACTGAATCCCACTATATTGCTGTTTGTACACGGGTCACTAACGAAGTGCAAAGACAGCGGAAACTCTGCTTGTCTAAACTGCGTATAACTAATATTTTGATTATTTGAGGAAAGTGTAAATGATGTAGATCGGTACGACTTAATATGATAATATCCATACTGATATTTTAAATGCGTAAGTTACTCTATCCGTCTGTCTGTCGTCTTTACCATCCAAACCATTGAAGCGATTTGGATGAAGTTTGATACAAAAGTAGAATAAATGCCAAGAAAGGACATAGGCTTTTAATTAATCTAGATATATACAATTATAACACCTTATTTATATGTTTTGCTATTTAAATAATATAATAATGTCCTCTATTTTAGAGATCAGCCAACTGCGCAGGAGATATGATAGTGCACGAGTGTACGCGCAAACACAGGTGCACTCACTATTTCTATATATTTTAAATAAAAGGTAAGGTGCAGGTCTGACTTTTTACATGCCCATCCGGAGTATATATCATGTTACTTTACAGGCAATTAAGTGATCAGTCAGCACAACATAGAAAACACCAATAAAAAGTTGTTGAGTTCCCGTAGGATTCGAACCACGACCTCCGATTTCTAAATCTCACCTTTACCACTAACCTACAAAGGCAGTTGAATGTATTCTTATATAGTATATTTGAATACACCTCGCTATTCCACGCGGACGAAGACATTGGTGGCGAATACACTATATATTGATAGATGTTGCAAAATTTAAATCAATTGAATATTTTTTTTTAATGAACATATAACATACAGGTTATGTATGTAACCAATACATAGAACATACAGGTTGATAAGTGTATTTTTTACATAGAATTATTAATTTTAAGCATAAAAGGACGGGATTTGAAAAACAATTCGTGTGCTACTTGTGTTAAAAGGTACAAGTATCCAATACATTTCAAGGAGTTATGTAATGTTAATACATACATAATACCTAAAACATTTAGTAATTATAGCAAAGGTAAATGTGCTAATAAATATATGATAACAGTCTTGTTATATTTTTACTATATATATACGTAGTCAAGACGCGAATACGGTTAATGCAGTTTCTGTTCAAAAATTACCTCCGTAATAACGAACTGTAAGTTATCCGCTACATAAAACGTTGGCGTTCAATCCATTGATTGCTTGTCGTTAATCACCGTCAGCGCAAAGCTGTTGCTTTTCAATATTAATCATATGCTCGTTATCTGGTATGGACCGGCCTCGACGCCCCAACTGCCGGTTAAATCATTTTATTGCCCGTTAAGCAATTTCGTCTGCGGTGAAAATATATTCGGCGTGCACATATATTTGTGCGTATCAATCAACATACTGCCTCTAACGTGTGTTGTCTTTAATTACGTTAATAAAAACATTAAACTCTAGTGTGCATGACATTTTTTATAACACCATGAATTAAAATAAGTTTGTGACCTCCACAAAGAAGGGATTTACGTATAAGCATTCCCGAACCAACCCTCCTCCTAAATTTAGTTCAGCGAAAACTATTCTAAATAATAAAATAAACTAAAGACTCAAAAAATAAAATTTTCATTTACTGCTAAAGATATATAATCGATGCATAATTAAAAAGTTTAAATTTGTGTTTCTAACAATAAAAAAAAATCAGATTTTTTTAAAAATATTTCTAAGAGTAAGAGTTAAAGTAGATAAGTGGTAAAAGTCAGCTAGATTTACTATTTCACTGTCATTAAATTACAAATATATTCTATTATTTACCAGGTCACCTCATATCCTAATCAGCTCAAGTCAGCAACGTCTATTTGTAATTTTTACTAGACGTTTGTTATTTTTTCGTACTTTACATTTAAATTAAATTTTATCGAATCGATTTTATGGAAACTCGTGGTCTGCCTAAATGCTGTACAATATGCAGAATGTGTGTAATCTGGTTTGTTATGCTACACTTTCAAAAATACAACCGCGTAAACGATCTACGTAGTACACTATGGATTAAGTTGACGTTAAAAAAGTATCCATTAACTGCCTCCGTAACGTAAAGGTTTGAGGTAACCGGGGGTCGCGGATTCGAATCTTATTGGTACTCAGTTGGGTACCCATTAAATTTTAACAACAGTTGTTCTTTTTAAGTTAATTATGGAAACTAGGGCTATACACCCGATTATCTATAAAATAGGATGGTCCACGGGCAAATAAAGAAGATCCTTCAACTGAGCTATCCACGGTTGTAACGGCTCCATTCTATCGGACTTTGAGAAAAGAAGAGAGAATGCATCTGTTTTTGCAAGTATACTCGAGCACTGCAGTATATCCCGCGTAGATGTGTTGATATCTAATACATGTTGCAGTTAGAATCGACTAGGAGAAGAGTACTATTGTTGTTATTACGTAAAAGTTCATTAAAAGGCTCGTTCAAAGCTTAATAGCTGACCGTTAACTTGATAATCGGGTACTGATCCCATTTTAATATAAATATAATATTATAATCTCGTCTCATTTATTTCATTTTAATTCAATGCTATTTAAAGTAGAGACGTCCGTTATTGATATTTTTTTAGTCTATTTATACTGCTGCTTTAGCAAACACGTTCATTGTTCAAACCAATACAACTTTGCTAGTACAAATGCACCGTAAATTCATGCTAGTGGCACATTTAATGGAATTCCGAAATTAGCAGCGCTCAATACCTAAACCTCCAATTATCTTTTGAATTTATAATTATTTCACTGCTATATACTTCGTTATGTGTGAGCTAATAAGCGGGTGCTGTCGATTATTTGCAAATTTTAAGTGCAAATTGCAATTACGGCCTATTTAAATTTGCTAGTTTAGCGGTCCGTTAAATGAGAGAGTTACATTATTATAAATGCGACCTTAGTCGAGATAACATTTATATTATGCTTAAATAAATGTCACTGTCATAAAATACATTGTTAATTATATTTAAGTTAAAATTCCTTTCAATATTGTCTTAAATATTACGACCCACACAATTCATTAACCGATTTATTGTAATCCACAAAGCCAGCTTAAATCTTTTGTGACAATAATAACTTTCCAAGGCCATTATGTATCTAGAACCTGTATACAGGTGAATTAGGTAATATAAAGCAAAAGGCATATTTGATCAAGCTGATATTGGTACTAATAAATATATTTTATTCTTCTTAACACAATTATAGGTAGAATATTTAACATATGTTGATGACAAAATTATGATAAACAGGAAGAGATGGATTCTATGTTTAAACCTAGTGTACAGCTAGTCAACTGGTATTATTATATCCGTAAGTAATTTTATTAAGTCTAAGGCCGCAGCTAAAGCAACTTATATTTTATTTTAAACTTATATTCAATTTAAGTCACCATCATCATCGACATTAGCCTGTGATAGTCCACTGCTGGACATAGGCCTCCCCTAATATCCACATTAGGGGTTTTGGACCATATCCCACCACGCTGGTCCAATGCGAGTTGGTGGGTGGCCCGACTTTTTACATGCCCATCCACGCATGAATAATCTTACTTCTCAGACAATTGGGTGATCGGCCTAAATTGCCCTAACCAACTAGGAAACAACAATGAAAATACAGGATTCAGAACCCACGACCTCCGGTTTCTTAAGCACACCACCACCACTAGGCTACGGAGGCAAATTTAAGTGTTAAACCTTTAAGTATAAAACTTTAATAATTTAAGTTAATATCGTAATTACGAGAGAAGCGACATTCACCAGCCTGTTAAAATATGCAAAAGCTTAAAGGGTGAAGATGGGAAGCTTTCACATTTACTGCTTCAGCCTACTAATAAAAGTCGTGGTGCACCCTTTCTCTATACAATATTACTTCTTAGAAGACACGTAATACACAGTTTATAACGTTGCACCACTTAGAACTGAAGTAGCTTCATCCAACTTTGAAAACTTGAATTGACTAAAAATAATTAAGGGCGATTTTAAAACATTAATATCGATGGCTACTATACACACTACACTACATCCTGTCCCATTATAGCTATTTATATTATGTTTATTATAATTACTTTTGCAACAGACACTTACCATTATATAAATAGAACCTTCGGGCAGATTATGAAGCTTTAAGAAATTAATTACGTTAAGGGTTAAAAAATAGAAACTAAGAGAAACAAGGGCATGATGATAATGCTTATTACTAATTAACAAAAAGTTCACGAACTCCCTAACAAGCACTCAGTAAACAATATCGTAACATTCAAAAAGTCGTAATTATACCCAAACATAACTTTCGTTCCGTTGAAAAGGTAAATAAAACAAAATACATTATTAATCCTAATGCTTTGTCCCTGTTAAATTACGTAATTATAATTATATTGTATAGTTTCTCTACATGAAGTACATTTAAACATGCTCTACATAAAACAAAATGTATTTAGACAGTAGGTTATAAGATTAAAAATAATATCAACATCTCTAACGCCAGCGACTAGAAAGATATCTAACAAGTATATATAAGCGTCTCATTAACATCAAGCTAAGATTACAACTTGTATATTCATTGTAGAGACGAGTAGAGCAGCAACATAGGCCATTAGGAGTTCCGCGATACCAATCACACCCGTTAGATACATACAAAGCGCTCTTTAGATATAGGCAGCGCTCTAATATCACTATTCGGGCGGAAAATCCGATATCTTGAGCCTGAACATTGATGAGTCTTTAAATATTCATGAGGCAGACGTGGCGCGTTCGGTTCGAACACCTTCACTACAAATGACGCCTGTCCCAGCCGCCTCTTGGGAGCAAAATTAAATATTCGCAGACGTGTGTATTACCACTAATGACTGTTTCAAATGTGATTCTTTTGCGTAAATAATTTCTGTAATGTATTCTAAGTAAAGTGATATCTAATATGGATGTTTCTATGTATGTTATACCCGAAAGTTGATGTTTGTAAAGAAACCAAAGTTACAACAATTATCGGGACGTATCACTTAATACATACATCATCAGCCTGTGATAGTCCACTGCTGAACAGAGGCCTCCCCTAATACACTCCTATCCATTAGGGGGTTTTGGACCGTATCCCACCACGCTGGTCCAATGCGGGTTGGTGGGTGGACGACTTTTACATGCCCTCCGACGCATGGATCATCTTACTTTTCAGACAATTGGGTGATCGGCCCAAATTGCCCTAACCAACTAGGAAACAACAATGAAAATTTGTTGAGTCCCCGCAGGATTCGAACCCACGACCTCCGGTTTCTAAAGCACACGCCCTTACGCCCTACGGAGGCAGTTAATAAAGGCAAGGCTAAATACATTGTATACATGAATAGTGGTTTGATGTCAAAATTAAAAAAAAATAAATGAAGCTTAAAATAGTAGTTTACTTTATGACTGATACCTTTATGATTTAATAAAAGACTACGGATTTTATAAAATTTAATTAATTCACACACATTACACACACATTTTCATCCATGATCTGTAGTCAAAACAGACTCGTAAATATAAAATAAAATTAAAAGTTCAGATTTATATTTACTTAACAATATCGTCAAAAACCAAAACAAAGTAGGGGCGCAACGTATTTTTTGTTGTTAACTAGATTTTCGATGGTAAATTTAAAGAAAATAATCTCCCGGTTATAAGAAAACACTGTTATAGAGGTATTGTTGGAGTAACTCATTAGTGTTATTATAATTGCTTAACGATTAACCTAAAATGAAGGTTAAAATCATCATCAGCATAAGAATAGATGGATAAAAATCGCTCAGCGAACTCTCTCAGAATTGTTATGCACATGCATTTTATTATGCTGATGTGAATCATAGTTTATCTTAGGCGTGTTTAACATTTATCTTATTGCTTACTCCATTCCTAAGTTAAAAAAATGTACTGCAATATATAAACTACATACTACTAAATAAACATTAATAATTTTAAATCGTTTTAATAAAAATTAAGAATATTTTTTAAAGTATTTAATTTATACACTATTACTATTTAAGATCCTTATTCAAAAAATATTTTACGCTGGTAATTAAATATCTAATTAATTTTTAAACCTTATAGTAAAATATATAAAAGAATTTTGATGTAATTTTTTTTAATTGTAAAATAAAGTGAAGTGACAAATTTTTGAATTGCATACATTTTATACACATATTTGATTACAGATCTAAATGCCAACTTATTACTGCCCTGAGGCCTTTGACTGGTGGCTAAGTTTTTAGCTTGGCAATTGCACTATTTAAATTATCGTAATTACTAATAGCGATATTTTGCAATTTTCTTCTAAAAATGTACTTCGAGCAGATTGGGTCTACGGCGTCCGATATATATTAACTAATTATAATGCACAATTGTCTGCGTAAACGCAAGTAAGATCCATCGACCATCATTATTAATTATCCATATGGACAAGTAATCATACAAGGATCGGCTTTACATACGCATCCCACGCATGAATCGTCTTACTTTACAGGCTATCAGGTGATCAGCTCGCATTACCATAACCAACTAGAAGATAACATACACAAGTTGTCAATCCCTGCAGGATTTGAACGCATAACCTCCTGCTTCTAAAGTAAAAGCTTTCAATTCCAGGTTACGAAATCAATTAACTAAGTAAACAAAAAACGGTGTTTTAAATACACATAAAGTAACTTTTGTTATGGTTCGTAAGGCTATCTATATTGCGAGAATTAAACATGACAAAATGTATTTTGCCCTACAGGTAATCCACACAAGCTAGTGTTGACAGTTTTTGTCAACAGGATATTCTAAAACTTGACCTTTACTTCTTGCATATTTATTTCGTTCATTGAATATTAAGAGTGTCTCTTACATTAAATGAATTAACCTTATTTTTTATTTCATAAAAGTAATGTTAAATAGCCATATTTTCGAACATATTAGTTGTTACTTATTGCTTTATCATCATCATCAGCCTGTGTTGGGCCACTGATGGACTTAGGCCTCCCCTAATGCATACATATATAGTCCAATGCGTGGTAGACCGGCTGACCGACATGCTCATCCGACACATGGATCATCTTAATTTTCAGACAATTGGGTGATCAGCCCAAATTGCTCTAAACAACTAGGCAACAACAATGAAAATTTCTTGAGTCCCCGCAGGATTGAAACCCACGACCTCCGGTTTCTATAGCACTCGCCCTTACCACTAAGCTACGGAAGCAGTTATCGTTTAGTAAAACTTTATTCTGAACTCGCATGATTTTAAGTCTCTAGCATAAGAGAGAATCATCTAGCGTTTATTTAAAACAATTAGACTATTTTACCTGGCACAGCATAATTTTAATTCCTTTTCTTTTTTCTTAAAATTATTTATATACAGTTCAGTATTAGTCCGTATATTGGATGTATCTTCCGACACGAACTATGCTTTCAATATATTTACAGCACTTATCACAAATCTGAAGACGTATTTGTATTTGCTTTGTTCGCGACAGCCTGTTCTTACGCTAGAGTGCATGCAAAATAGAGTTTTCAAAATGTTAGCACATTATTTGCTTCGAACTTTGGTAGCTTCTTAAGTATTTATTTAACCCTCATAGTTCCTGAAAACTTTATATTATGATGGATACCATTTCTAGCTATTCATATAGTTTTATACCACATATTCTTAGTTTCTCAGTTTCAGGAAATGTGATAATGAGTAAAAACACTTAAATATTTTATATGTAATGAAAATAATATTTTACTTTTATGCACTGTAGGTATCTAGTTACTGAACGGAGTAGTCGGCCCGATATAATCCATGAAATTAGTTCCATTTATTAATATTATACAATGTTTTTTTTTTTCGTGTTTTCCAATCAAAACAACAAAAAACATCATGTGGCCTCTGTCGTTCGAGACAATCGTAGAATGCAGGTCCATTGTGATTCAAGATAGTGTCCTTGGTGGACGCGGAAATCGGCAAAAAATCACAAAAAGGCAATCTAAACCCCGACATAATGTAATGTGTTGTATAGTATATTGTTAAAACTGGCCGTTTGACAAAGCATATTAAAATATTTAGTGACACACCTCGATGTAGACACGACAGTGAAAAATAGGAACCGGCTTCGATGGCAGTTAATCGCGCAATCTCAGCGGCACGCGATCCTTCATCAGATAGGCTTTAGTGTAAAACTGGACATCGCTCTGCGATCCACAGATTAAGCGTATCGGAAAATTTCGAAGCTGGCTTTTCGGAGCAAGAGCTCACGTTGAAACTTTTAATTGGATTTTTTTTGGATAGATCGTTAGCTGAATTGGGTGCCACGAAGTATTGGCAATTTAAAATGTATGAGATGTCGCGTTGTTGTAATTGATTTGAAAAGTGAATTTGAATTATAAACCCAATATTTGTGTTTATTTTATAAACAAATTTTATATTTTTTTTTATTTGCAACAAAATTATATGTGGTTTACATTTGTCGTTCGATCGTATTATTTAATGTATTTTATAATTAAGTTCTTAAATAAATTCTAAATTGCAGCATTAGCTGTTACTTTATGCAACTCAATTCACTATCTGTCGCAAATATATTATAAAAAAATTTAAAATCATCGCCTAAGTCAAATAACTTGATGAAAATTCAATTTGCTCTCACTATTTTCGTCTGACATGACTTGGTGATTCATTAAAGGTCGTAGCAGAATAAATCTAAGACGAGTTTCTTTTGCGAGGGAAACTTGAGCGAAATTGAACTCTTGGGATGTAATCACAGTCTTCTGATGCAAATGTAAGCGATGCCTTTGAATCAGGAAAATGATCCTGTAGAAAACTCCTTTTCTTTAAAAATTTTCTATTTACGTGTTAAAAGAAAGTATAAAAGTGTATAACGAACCATGGTTCACTATTAAAGTATACAGAAAAAGGCCTACACACCAATCGTACCACACAAAAACAAATTAGTGAACTTAATTATGAAATAAAAGGTAATGTATTTTATTTATGTAAGCACTACATACCTTGCGAACTGCATACTCTGTTTATTTTTACACTAATTTATGTTATAATCATATTTCATTACCATTGCAACATGTGGTATTTTGGTCAATAAAATTCGATCAATGTCATTTGAAGTCTAAAGTTTGTAGACTTGTTAATAAGAAGTACAATTTTCAAGTATTTTTAAGGCCCATAAATGGATTTAACTATTGCGAAATAGACATTTAATCCGAAGGGTCTTAATTTTATGACTTTATATCAGGTAATAACAGAAAAGTATTTGTACTCGCTAAAACTTAGATAATTAACAATCGATTTTTCAACTAGAACAATTTTAATTGTCACTGGTCAAACTTAAAAATAAATATCGATTCATGTTTTTGAACGAATTGCCACTCCAAAATATAGTAAATAATTAAACAGGTTCAACAAGTAACATCGCATTTCGTTAAGTTTTAGGGCACTTATAATTCTATATTTAAGGTTAAGCTTCTCAAGATCTTAGTATCCTTTCATAGATATATATAAAATATTTATTTATTGCAGGTGCCACGTCAACAAATTACAGTTGTACTAAATAAAAGTATTTATATATTTTTTTACTACAATAACAATTTTTTTACCTCGTAAATACTAAATTGATCGTTTCTAATTAATCCAATTATTTGAAGGATGAAATTAAGTAATTTTAATTTAACGATTTAGCATAAAATATTGAAGTGTAAAAAATAAACGTAAAAATAAAAATAAAGTTTGTTTTCTGCATTTGTTTTAATGTATTTACAGTGTTTATGGCTACGTACATAGTAAGAGAAAAAGGTAACTTATGGAAAAAAATGGTAATTTTTTTAAAAATACTTCAGATATATATATATAATATTAATGATGTTGTTGATTAAATACTGAAGAAATATGGTCAATAATATTTTAATGCTCTATGGAGTAATCAATACTAAATTATTTGCACACTTCATGACATTACCATTGAGTATTCAAATAAAACACATTTATCAAGCAATACTTTTCATAAGTTCATAACAGACAGGAGTGAAATACCGGCACAAGCGACAGGCATTTCAAGCGGCATACCATTTGCACCCGTTTATTATACGATCAAACATAATCATTGTCATAACAGACAACACATAGGTCCTAAATAATTTGTACTTTGACTTTAGGCTTCGGAAACTGGAACAAACGTATTGCGAAACCTAAGGCAGCTATTAGGGTACAGTACCTGCTCAACCTTGATGGAACGCCTGTTACTTAATTATTATGCCAGCCAAATTTGATACAGATATATTTTTGTTCCTAGGCACCGAATAGTTGGTATTTAAGGCCTAAGTAATTTATTACCAGCATAACCGCTATTGAGCCGTTCGTTGGTCGTGAACAAGTTTTAATGTTCTAAAGCTAATTGCATCCAATTAAATTAGGTAACGTGTTTATGATATTTTTAGGTTAAAAATAAATAGTACTAAAGCTACAATGAAATAAATTGTTATGTTCAGAGATATTACATTGAGCTATTTTGGTTTTTATGAAGATGTTGTAGTTATTGACGTAACTATCGAATATATCAAACAATGTAATACATTAACCAACTCAGATTTCATCCACCTAAGGGCGTAAATCTTAGCTAGCGAATACGTAGCCCAAATATTGATTTCAAGATTATATATGTGCGCCTCAGGTGACGCAAAGATTTTCACGTATTCACGTACGTCGAAAAGTAAACATTCCCGGCTTAAATGTCTAGTAAATTATCGGATCAATTTCAAAAAGCCAAAAGAATTTAATATATTTGAATCCTTTTTTTATTACGTCATTTACCCTTTTTTAGTAGGGAAAAATTAGCAGGAAGCAAGTTATAACATTCTAGATATGATAAAAGGTGATTCATATCATATACAGGACACTACTTGTACGGCACGTTGGAGTATTTTTTAAACCCATATTTATATTGCCTGTCATGCAAGCAACTGAATAATATTTAGTGATGCTCTCGTAACGAAAAGCCAATTATAGCTCGATAGACTGTTACGATAAATGGTAATTCATGTCATCATCTCTAACCATACCCTGACTTACGATATAAATATCTCTTAATATACATGTACTATCTCAATCTCTCTGTGGACATAAATCATTATATTTTGGATATTGTCAACAACTTCAGTGCCAATACATTATTGATCTATACGCACGTACCTAATTCAATTAAAGTATTTGAGTTAGCGGCCAAACAGGTGGTGTAGGGTGCGACAACTATGCGCCTTGATACAGGTGCCAGCAGAAAATGAATGAATTGTGAACGTAGTACATTAAATAACCATTTGGACCCTGTAATTGTCAAAGTGAACTTTCACGCCTCGCAGTTATTAGATCTATTGATATTGATTACGAAACATGTAAGTTAACTCGTTTGATATATAACGAATTTTATAAAATAAATAAAGCAATTTAATACTATTAAATCGTACATAATAAAACTGTTTACATGTGCAAACACGTAAAACCAAAAAAATTGTTAGTTTTTCATATTATTAATGGACTGTATTGTAATTTTTGGTATAAGCAACAATGGACGTAAAAAGCCATTTTTTTATAGCTAACAACCCCAAAATTATGTTAAGTATTATATCCAAAAAACCGAAAAGCACACAAAAGTTATGGAATACTAAAACAATAATTAGGAACAATCATCCGAAAATATGATTATTCATTAAGTAAAACAATGTCGTCTCTACTGTCTTTAAATATGTCACACTGGGAACTTTAAGTTCAAGTAACGAACGCAAAAAAATTTTCCTACGGACCGTTTCAATTTTGACAGTTCATTGCATCTGGTGGCAGATTTACGGTATGATTACTGATTGCTCAGCATTGTAAACCGGTGGCGGAATCGAATTTAAATGCAAATGTTATAAATCACCAGGATTTCATGAATAGGACCGAATCCATTTTGTGAATATAACACTTTGGTCGAGCATAGAACGATATTAAGCCGATCGAGCGCGGTCTAAAAACATTTGATTATAATTCAATTCGATTTATAACGTATTGTGTGCAAATTAAAACGCAGCGGGAAATCCTTTACATTCAAATCATATTCATTATGTCTTAATAGGAATGAAAATAAGTTAGTATTCTTACTGATTTATCAATCTTTTTACGAGAAAATCAAACGAAGTTCATATTGTTGCAGAAAATAAAGATACACACAATCGTGTGAGGATTTGTTCGCCTTCAATTTTATTTTTCAGATAATTTCAAAAACCTTTATCAAGGACCCTATTTACTCATTCCGTTTCTACAACTCCGTGTTCACAACAGAGTGACATTACGTGACGAAGCAATAAATAAATGTCGATGAACGAATGACGGCTTCCGATATAATTTACACTAGGAAACCGCGTATCATGCCTTTCCAAAGTGTAATAGTAATGATTACGAAACTTCTAGATCACTGTGGGAGTACCACAGTCGAGGTTAATGCCTGGACAGGCCAAGCTCAGTGTCAGTCATTCAACACAGGATGCGATTGCACTGCCGTTCACCCAAACGGAAGTATTCACTCAAGTTATAATGAACTGTGTTGTTTTACGAGCAAATATTAACAACGAATACCTGAATAAATCAATACGCGCAAATACGCGCATAAATAGTATTAAGAGTATCTTTACATTTTTCTAGAAAATGTAATACTAAATATAATTGTTTTCTAAGTTTATATCGTAATAAAGTAGTAGGTGAAGATAAACTTGTTATTTTAAATAAGATTTCCACCCAGCTTAACCGCATGGTAAATTTAAACCCAATGCGTAAATAATAAGCGACTTAAATAAGTTTTCTTTAAAAAAAGGTATTTTCGAATCACGCTAAAACTTTGACCTTAATAAGCCATGTTCATTAAAAGTTATTTATTTGCAAAATATGCGTGTTTAACAACTACACATTATTCCATTTTCAATTACGATTATAATTACAATTAAGCTTTTATTTAACAAAAAAAAATCGAAACTCTCCGTGTTCAAATAAAATCATGCGTTTTAAAAACACACAAAGCGATAGAGCCGCTCGCAACTACGTCCGTAATACGTTTTCCGGTAAATTGTTCAATTTCGCGAATTGAAACTGGCGATACAATTTTCCGAACGCAATGGCACTGACATTTCTATACACCTTCGACGCCCCAGCGAGTGGGCAGATACGGCCCATCTATGTAAATGTATCTAGTGTGCACGCAAGGCTAATTGAATACACAACAACAAACTACCAACTAGTTTTATTATTAGAAGCTCGTTTGCCAGAGAGGCTTTCATTTCAATTACCGCAGAATACTCGTATATTTTGTTCGCTCTCTTAGCGCAGCGCAAAGTTGGGGCATATTCAATTTCAGTTGTGTCGGAAAGTTGTGACCGATAAATTCACCGCAAATTTCATGTTTCTCGTCGCGTTTCAACTTTTTTTTTAAAACCGCTCGAGTTTAATAGCATTTGCGATTTCACTACAGCTTAAAGTTACGAAACAGTATTATGCGTCGTTTATTTGTTTTAAATGTTTTGAAATATTGTTCGGGCTCTGTTATATGCAAAATAGTGTTTAGTAATTTAGAAAAGTACTTTAAAAAGATTTTTCTATCAATTTCATTTTATCGACATCTTTATTGGTATAAGTAATAATGTCCTCCTAGTCGAATCCGTCTATGTCGACTGATCTGTATTAGAGCCAACTGGGCGGCAAAGATAATATAGTGCACATGTGTACGCAACTGCCTCTGTGGCCTTGTGGTATGTGCGAGTGCTTTAGACACCGGAGGTCGTGGGTTCGAATCCTGCAGGGACAACCAACTTTCAATGTTGTTTCCTAGTTGGTTGGGCCAATTTGGGTTGATCACCCAAATGTCTGAAAAGTAACATGATCCATTCGTCGGATGAGCATATAAAAAGTCGGTCCATCCACCAACCCGCATTGGACCAGCGTGGTGGGATATGGTCCAAAACCCCGTGAAAAAAATTTTACGTGCATTATATCGGTTTCTAGTAAGGATTTTAATTATTTATTAGTATATAAAAGTTTTAAATAAAATTATATGAATTAAGCTATAAAATCACGTTTATGTTTTTTATAAATACTTTTTGTTATAAACGAAACAACAATAAACCATAGGTGAAATTTTTAAAATCTAACAATTGAGTTTTGACAAGACTATTGTGGACGGTCAGATGGACCAACAGACAGAAGAGTCTTAGAAATATCTTGTTTTACCCGTTAAATATGGAAAACCAATAAACGAAAATCTATAAGACAATACGTGTAATAACTACCTCCATAGCCTAGTGGTAAGGGCGTGTGCATTAGTAACGTGAGATCGTGGGTTCGAATCCTGCGAGGAATCAACGAATTTTCATTGTTGTTTCCTAGTAGTTTAGGAAATTTGGGCTGATCACCCAATTGTCTAAAATGTAACATGACCCATACGTCCATGGTCCGCCCACAAAGCCGCATTGCACCAGCGTCGTGCGATACGGTCCAAAACCCTTAAATGGAAGAGGCGTGCATCAGGCGAGGCCTATGTCCAGCAGTGGACTAACACAAGGCTGATGATGATGATACGTATAATTTACGTTAAAGTTATGTATAGAATGCTTTCTACAACAAAGTATTAGAAATCGACCAGATGCCATTAAAATGCCAGTGCGATCATACAAGAATAATAAATTGTTAAGTCATTGAAACAAAGTTATCTCGCAGGAAATGTGATAAATTGATTAATCAATGCGATTAAACATTTACATTTTTTTACACCCAGTGAGATTTGTTATTCATTTCAGTAACGCATTGCGCGCAAGACAAACCGTATTGAATGTTGCCGTGCAATTTATTGATTGTTAATGATTCTACAAAACATGTTTTCATTTTATTCCACTCCACTGTACTGATAAATAATTTATTACCGGCCGCATTTGGTCACTTATTGAGTATTTAATACTGCGCAATCTATTCTGTATATACCATTGTGCCCTAAAAATGGATAATATCAGCGAGTGAGCGACAAAAAAAAGTTTCGAGGCACGGTCAATTTTTAGCTCAATGTGAACTTATTTGTAATGTAAAAATATCAACTTTTTAAGGTGTTCAAGGGGACTCGTTGTAAATGGGCAGTTCGTTCTCCGAGTTCAAACTATTCGATGTGGGACACGCTATTCTTTGCCGCACCTGTTCCTGTTATGTCGGAATGTAAAAAGCTAACCTTTGTTATCGATATGAAAAAATAAGTTATTTTGTTATGAATGGATATCCTGCTAAATAACTTATCCGTACTACGCTTTAATTTTTTTAATTAAATAAATTTTGCGGTTAGGTTCCATTTTGGTTTGTTAGTAAAAAAATTAAAACATTATGTACAAAACTGCGTTCGGAGCATCTGAACATTGTCCCTTGCTTAATAAATCGTAAATCTTTAGTACGAATCTTGTAAAGAAAAAGCTCTGTTTTATCTTTGTTTCTTGTGTTATAGGAAAAGATTAACCGATCACCGGAGTATTTAAGCAATAAAATGATCCATGCGTTGTCAAAATCATCTTTCACGTTATCAAGGCTGAATTAAACACTGAACCATAGCAGCTTAGTAAATAGATCGGAAAAAGTAAAATTTACGTTAATATGTCACAAATATCATACTAATAAAATCAAGATTCAATCCAGAGTAGCGAATGTGAACATAAATTATGTTTGCCTTGTATATTTAAGTACCAATGAGAAACTTTAAATAAATCTTTATATGGAAGTACATCTCAACTATATTTATGAGGCGAAAAGATCAACTAAAATAATGTTTATAAAGACCATTAAACTTACTACATTACAACTTTTTCAGTACATATTGTACGAGAGTACCAAACGATAATTTAAACGGAATAATGTTAATACCCCGATAAAATCCGATAGTGAGCGGCGAAGCGCGGGCTTAGCGGAAGTTTGGTAAATTCGAGAGCGTTGTGTGGTCGAGGCATCTCAGCTCGGCATAAGTTGCCCCAACAGTTAATATCTGAACTGGCTTGATGTCGGGAACAGACGGCAGCCAAAGTTCACTTTGATTGTGTTCCAACCGAACTGCTGTCGTAAGCCCGTAGCCAAGACTCTGTGAAGGCTATTAGGTTTTGTGCTGTACGGGAACTTCCGAACTCCTGCTTTCATAATCTGGGTCAAGCAACTTTCGGCTGCGGATTCGCCTTTAATCTTTTAAGCGGATATTTTGTTGGAATATGCTTTCAAAGTTTGGAAACGCAAAAAAATCCCTAATATTGAATACTATCAACTTTGCCTCAGGTAGTTTTTTTTTAAGACTGAAATTGTATTAATAAACGCATATTCTAATAAAAAACGAGTTTTAATAATCACAAATAACTTTACTAACAACAAATACAGTTTTTACTTGTGAGTGTTGTTTTTACAACATTTAATGGGCTTTAATTTCATCTGTCATTTTCACTTTTATTCTTCCATTTTTAATCTACATTTTCCCCTTTTAGTACTTCAACTAATGCTTGCGGGGAGTTATAAAATGAGTCTTTGAATTCAATATTAAAAGTTATATGAAGCAAATTTGTCATGATATAAGTGCAAATTCGGTAAAATTTATTATATAGAACACTGCTAAAACCGAATTAATCATTTAACTTAAGTAAGTTTTTTTTTCTGACCAATTAAACTGTAAACTTACAATATATATTTATATTCAGGTGTCATGTAATTTAATTACCGTAATATATTTAAGTAAGAGTGAACTTTTCTTCGTTGGGGTGTTACTTGTTTTAAAATATTAAATTACCCTGATTAAGTTGATTATCTGTTGCCCCTTCAGATTCTCGTCCAAGCTAATAGCTTTCAAAACTTCGTGATTGGATTTATTACTTGGAAATTATAAGACAATTGTAAATTAAATGTTTATAAAGCAATTATTGCTTTTAAGAAGAATAATGGCAAATCCTTTAACGTATTTAGCACTTTAATTTTAACGAAATTTCGATCGATATTAAAGATATGTCCAATGAGAAATAAATTTCCACAGATTCCAACGAAATATCATAAATACAATATTATCAATGTAATCTGTGGAACGATTTCAATCTAGATTTTAGGTATTAAAATCACTACCACACATGATCAGATTTCAATCAGATATGATTATCACGATATGATTTGAGCAAATCCTGCTAAAATTTAATAGAATCTCTATGTGGAATTAACAAGTTCGATCTGAATAATTTTACTTTAATATTTTATTAAGAAAGCTAGCTATATCACGGAAAATACCGTCAATTTATTAAAAAAAATATATTTGTCTTATTATTTTTTATAAAATTACTTAAATTAGAAAAAAAATCTTTGTCAAAAGCGTGAATGAAAATAAAATTCTGAACGCTGACTAACAATGTTTTCGCATCGGCTCCCTGACGTAAATATTACAGTGGCAAATGTTACCGCTAGTTTGACTCGAGTTTAGTCAAACTGCAACTCAACTTCATTTACTGCAAGAAAATATATAGATCAAGCTTTTGACTTTTTACCCGGAAGTCATAAAGTAATATTGTATAGAACGCGAGCTCCATTATACTGCTAACATTTAAAATTTATTTGTCATATGAAATAACATTATGCTTGCTGTATCCAATTAAAATGCATGTCTCGTTTCGTCAAAACTTAGTGTAAGTCGTCAAAATTTTATTTTTATATACTGTCAAATATAACAAGTATTCTTTATTCGCATTTTGCTTAACTTTACGAAAGTAACGTGTCAAAAGGGAAATTCCCACCTAACTATTCGTCGCACTTCTCATGAATGAGCCCGGTTCAGTAACATGCTAGCAATTACTGCACCAAGTCTCACTCGCAATACTAAATCACTGCCTATTAGTGTTCATGTACAGGCGAAGTCCAAATGTTACGAAATACGTTACTAGGATTGAAAATTAGTTAATTATGAACTTTTTGCTCTGGCCATTGCGTACGAGTAGGTCAAATTTTCTGTTAAAACATTACATCCGAAAGTCTTTTTAAACATTCACGACTGAGAAAATTAAAATACTTTTCGTTACTTAAAATTAGCATAAGCTATTATCATTTGATTAAATTATATTTGCGTCTTTTAATATATTATCTTATACCATGGATGTGTTTTTATTCTTATGCCGCAGTCAAGATATAAAATCTAAAATTCTAGTTCTTGTTAATAGAAACAACCCAAAGAGTATTGAAGAATTAAAAAATACAACATTTTACACATATTTTACTCTTATTAATAATTTTTAGTCATGTTTTTTTTTGTGGAACAAGTAAAATCATAACTGATTTTTAAATTTGATACTAGTTGTGTATACGATGTTATTTTTAAAATAAAAACGAGGATATTCTATAATAGTTATATACCTGTATTTTATTTGATTATTTATAAATTAAATTTCCAACTTATCATTGACATGCGATTTTGACAATTTTATGTGCATATTAGTATAGTTCAACTGACACATATTATGTGTTATATAAACTTCTAAAGGCATTACTTATCTAACTAGTTAAAAGTCGGACGGTGGATATTATTCTTCTAAACCTTCGTAGTATTCTTGTCGTGATAAAGAAACAAAACACAGCAACACACTTTGGTTCATGAGACCATTTCGGTGATATTTTTACTAAACGCAGAGATCAAAGCAAGTTAAGGCTGTCAAAGCCATTCCGTTTACACAGAGACCCTTCTCGGGACAAAGCTGAACATCTGCAACGTGTGAGGACTAACCTCTATATTAAACCAGCACCTCTTTGTGTACATTGTGACGAAAAGTATTACTGCAATTGAGTAAAGCAAAGAATATTCTTACTTAACTTTGTCTTGCACATTTAAAGACGTTTGATGTAACCTTTTTGAATAACGGTCAGATGTTTTTTTTAAGTAAATGTATATTTTATTCGTGCAACAACACACGTCTGATATTAAAGGTATATATCAGACGTGTCTAGTTACTCAAATAAAAATGTGTAATACAATACCAATGTACAACCTGTAATGATGCATAATTAAAGAAAATTCAACAATTGCTTTAAATCCAGTTCGTATAGAATACACATCAGCTGATTTTGTGCAAATGACTTGCTTTTTACATGAGATATACTTTGAAACGTTTCACTTACGTAGTAGTTAAATGTAACTACGCATTTCCTGAAAAGTTTACTATCATTACTTTGTAGCGTATGTCGAACAAAAGCCAGCCGGAAATTATTGAACCGGTAATCCATTTAAAATCGTAACATACTCGTAATAATGTTACTGTGCACATTATGGCGAACTTTTAACATACACTTCACTACGCTATTTGCGATATAATCATATATTAACATAGTCGAGGGATTGCCGTATATGTTATCGTCGATATGAGTTTACGATGGATACACAATGTGTGTATCCATCGTAAACTCATCACTGTTTTCTTATTAAAGGCGGTAACTTATATTGTTTAAGTAAGAGGACCAACGTATTTCCGAACAAAATTAGTACTCGCAAATCATAAACCTTCGTCTTAGCAACCCTGACGTGTATGATACGGCTTTAATCAACAGTTATATATTTGCTTACTCCAATATTTGTCTTACGAACTGGCTATTTGACTGATAGACACTAATGTAATTATGTTACTCAAACCAATATGCACTATCAAGAATGGGTGGAATATTAATATTAGATTGTTATACAAGATAAAGTAATATTTTCTAAAGTAATAAACTGTTATTTACCCCACAGAAAGTGTTGTATTTTAGTGTCTATGTAACAAAATTGTCAAATTTAGGAACTATTCTCATTTGTAACGAAAATATGATTTTTAAAATGCTCCTTTTCTCGCCTTTTCTCAGATTATGACGTTAAAGGCATGTAGGCTTTTAGCAGAGCACCTTTCAGCTATGCGGCCTTCAGTATACAGTATATGAGATTATAAGACGTCGGCATATATGACTCCTACAACTGCATACCTTTCTCGCTTGTTTTGGGATGGATATCGAACTTGTCTCTGAATTCATGATCACATGGATCATCTGACTTTATAGATTTTCGGCATTTAGAGACGGTCAGGTCCCTTATTACTCTGAGCAGTAGTAATGTCGTGTAAACTTAACCAAATTTAACCATATATGTGTTTGTAAAAATTCGCACTACAATAATCACTTCAAATGCAGTATTGCATCGCATTTAGAACAGATGGCATAATTGTATATTTTCTGCGTAAGGAAGGTTTAACCGTATGCTGAAGATGTATTACTTTTTTATTAACATAAGCTGATTTATAATATGAAATAAAGTGTTAAAAAATTTTAAAATTATGAAATTGACGATAAAAACGAACTGCCTCCGTAGCCTACTGGTACGGGCGTGTGTTTTAGAAAACAGAAGTCGTGGGTTCGAATCCTGCAGGGACGATACATATTTTTTATGTTGTTTCATAATTGGTTACGGCAAATTGGGCCGATCACCCAATTGCCTAAAAGTAAGATGATCCATGCGTCGGATGGGCCCAGCGTAGTGGGATACGGTCCAAACCCCCCAAATGGATAGGGGTCTATCCTAATAGAGGTGGTGGAGGCTTATGTCCAGCAGTGGACTATCACAGGCTGATGATGATGATGACGAGAAAAATGGAATTCCGCAAAATCTTTATAGTTATTAGAAGAAATAAAGTCTTAAAAAATCCTTATCGTTTGGCATCAAGAACACAGCAGTAGTTTACTAAACCATTCAGTTATAAATATTTTTTATATAGTCAAAATTTCCCGTAAATCGTGGTTAATTCTTTTACATAGTAAGATTATTTACAACGATTTACGTAGCTTCAAATATTTTTCTAATTTTCGTGAATTAATTTTTATGTACAGTTTCAAAAAAACCTCTTTTTTAAGTTTAGGAAGCTAACATTATTTTTTACTCACGAGCTTTATGTTCGATTCGTATTAAGTTTTTATGAATACATTTATGAATCATCTTATCAGACAAATTAAAAATTTTGCTGTTTTGCTCTTCCGTCTATATCTTACATATTTAGACTGAAAACGAATACAGCAGTTCAGAAAAGAAAGTCAGTTAGTATTTAATTTTACATTCACGCACCAAAAGATTTTCATACTTGTAATTACACTTTTGACTATTGTACATAGTAAGTTTTTTATAATAAAATAAATATTTATTGCCATTGAACCAAATAAATAATTAAATTGAATCTAATTTTGGACCAGAACGGCCATCATTTATTTTATATAAATAATATTAATTTTGGTGCTATTTTCGTTGTATTTGTTATCTAGTGTCTTAAGGAAAATAAAGACACAAACAGAACTAAAAGAAAACAAAACTATAATATTACAGACATTAAAGAATTACTTAGTAAATGAGAAAAGACTATAAGGTATTGTAAAATTTTTATCGCCTAAAATTTAATTAAATTAAATAATTCCATTTAAACTTGTATATTAAGGTACTATTGTAACAACCACCGTTGTTTACTACGGAATGCTATCAAGATTAGAAATACGCGACCCTTATAGATTTCAATTACATGTGATATTTTATCCGCAACGCTCACAATGGTTCTGTACGTTCAATAAATTTAATTTAGACGCTTTAGACCGCAGCGATCAATTATTATGTAACCGGTACTTACAGTTGAACTATGGCTAAAGTTATGGTTGATCTAAACAATAAAATATTTATATGTATAAACATGAAATGGAAATAGGACTATTTCATTATAAATGGACCGCTCTATGTTCAAGACACCCTGGCTTGATGAACTAGAGGTAGTGGATTCAAATCTTTAATAGAGATAAATTTCTACTTTAGTTAATTAGCTGATTGGTCAGAGCAATTTGGGTAAATCATCTAATTGAAATGCGGCTACATTTAAAAATGGAATTTCAATGGGAAAATGAGTAGGAGAAGGACATCACATCATAAACTAGAGAGGTTTTTATTTACTGTAAGGCAAAAAAAAGTATTATCGGGTACCAAAATATAATAATTACTCAAAGCCCAATACTTCGATCACAATGGATTTTATAACTTTTTCATTGAGTGATATTTCCTAAAGTTACTAATAACCTGGCGTCGAATACTTGCCATAACCAATATCAAATATGACTCGAGAGTTTACAAGTTTAATTTCAACTTCGTAACTTACGAATTCGCAAATTGCGATCAGAACTTTTTATATATTTGTTGAAACCGCAACTTCCCTTTGTGCTCTATATACATTTGAGTTTAGGAATAGTATTTTTGTGAAAACTCTTAATTATACATTTTTACACTTCAAGAGATCAAACTATAAAGCAGTTAGTAATTTTCGTTAATGCGTAAAACGTTAATGTAACTATTTATAGCCCTTTAAATATTGGTAAATATAAATTGATTTTGGCTTGAATCATCTGTCTTGATGTTAAAAATTAATAAGGTTACGCTATTTATCTACATTCGTAAGGATTTAAACAATCATCATCATCATCAGCCTGTGATAGTCCACTGCTGGACATAGGCTTCCCCTAATACACCTCCATCCATTAGGGATTTTGGACCGTATCCCACCACGCTGGTCCAATGCGGGTTGGTGGGTGGACCGACTTTTTACATGCCCATCCGACGCATGGATCATCTTACTTTTCAGACAATTGGGTGATCGGCCCAAATTGCCCTAACCAACTAGGAAACAACAATGAAAATTGTTGAGTCCCCGCAGGATTCGAACCCACGACCTCCAGTTTCTAAGGCACACGCCTATACCACTAGGCTACGGAGGCAGTTAAACAATAATCAGCAAAACAAATTTACATTAGGCTCGCTACATCCAATCGAAGTGCATGCATCAAATCATCATAATTTAATGCGTATTAATGCTGGCCAATATATTAAGCATTCTAGATTCGTGTTTTGCTTAACTGCAGAAAGTAACGATCAAAAGGAAATTCCTAGCTAACTATTCGTCGCACTTCTCATGTAAGAGCCCGGTTCAGTAACACGCTAACAATTACTGCACCAAGTCTCACTCGCAATACTAAATCACTGCCTATTAGTGTTCATGTACAAGTGAAGTAAAAATGTTACGACATACGTTGCTAGAACTTAAAATTGGTTAAATATGAACTGTTTTCTTTAAATATTGCGTACAAGTACGTTGCAATTTCAATTTCAACATAAGTTATATAGTATAGTAAACATTCAAAATAGCATAAGATATTTTTTAATATATAAGGGAGTCCGTTTCTACCTAGGGAGCAGTCAATGGTAAGATAAGAGCTGCCTTAATTCTTACCAAACATTACATTTTTTAATATTAACATTACAAAAAAAAAATGTTGGCATTTGCTTATATTTAATTAAAAAATGCTTGATAGGATCAATTAGTAAATATAGTTCCTGTTAAAAGTAACTATATAAAGAATATTAGGTAAAGAAAGTATACAACTTTTTTGACACGTTTTTGTTACTTATTTTAATAACTTCTTGGTCTCAATTTTTAAAGTATTGTTATATAAAAACTGTATTGGCATATGGTGAATAAAGAGTATATCAATAATTATAAATTATTAATTTACTAATCATTATATACATGTGGTTATTCTATATTAGTGGTTTATATAATCCAATGGATTATTTTTAAATTTAATTCGCTACCTAACGCGATTTCTATCTTCTATCTTGTCATTGCCATATGAAAATTAAAGTGTAACTGACAGATATCATGTACAACATAAACATATAACGGTTTCGGTCGCTTATTAAAATAGTTGTAAGTCGGACATTAGATATAATTCTTCTAAACTTTTGTAGTATTCTTGTCGTGATAAAGAAACAAAAACACTGCAACACTTTGGTTCATGAGACCATTTCGGTGACATTTTTATTAAACGCAGAAAACAAAGCAAGTTAAGGCTGTCAAAGCCACTCCGTTTACACAGAGACCTTTACCGGGACAAAGCTGAACATCTGCAACGTGTGAGGACTAACCTCTATATTAAACCAGCACCTCTTTGTCTGCGTTGTGACGAAAAGTATTACTGCAATTAAGTAAAGCAAAGAATATTCTTACCCAAACTTTGTCTTGCACATTTCAAGACGTTTAATGTAACCTTTTTGAATAACAGTCAGATGTTTTTATTAAAATAAATGTATATTTTATTTGTGCAATTAGACACGTCTGATATTATAGTCATATGTCAGACGTGTCTAGTTGCTAAAATAAAAATGTGTAATACAATACCAAAGTAGAATCTATAATGATGCATAATTAAAGAAAATTCAACAATTGCTATAAATCCAGTTCTTATAGAACACACATCGGTTAATTTTGTACAAATGACTTGCTTTTTACATGAGATATACATTGAAACGTTTCACTTACGTAGTAATTAAATGTAACTACGCATTTCTTAAAAAGTTTACTATTATTACTTTGTAGCGTATGTCGAACAACGCCAGCCGGAAATTATTGAACCGGTAACGCATTTAATATCGTACACATACTCGTAATAAAGTTACTGTGCACTTATTATGGCGAACTTTTAACACACACTTCACTACGCTATTTGCGATATATAATCATATATTAACATTGTCGAGGGATTGCCATATATTTTATCGTCGATATGAGTTTACGATGGAAACACAATGTGTACTGCAACACTGTTTTCTTATTAAGGGCGTTAACTTATATTGTTTAAGTAAGAGGACCAACATATTTCCGAACAAAGTTAGTACTCGCAAATCATAAACCTTCGTCTTAGCAACCCTGACGTTTATGATACGGCTTTAATCAACAGTTATATATTTGCTTACTCCAATATTTGTCTTACGGACTGGCTATTTGACTGATAGACGCTAATGTAATTATGTTACTTAAGCTAATATGCACTATCAATAATAGAATGGGTGGAATATTAATATCAGATTATACAAGATAAATTAATAATTTTGTAATGTAATGAACTGTTATTTTCCTCCCAGTCAGTTTCAATATTTAAAGTCTATGTAACAAAATTGTCATATTTACAAACTATTCACCTCTGTAACGAAAATATGATTTTTAAAATATCTCTTTTTTCACCTTTTCTTAGGTTATTACATTGGCATTGAGCAGAGCACCTTTCAGCTATGCGGCCTTCAATATTCAGTATATTAGATTATAAGACGTCAGCTTATATGCTCTACAACTACATACAACCTTTCTCCTTGCTTTGGGATGGATATCGAACTTGTCTCTGAATTACTGATCACATGGATCATCTGACTTTATAGATTTTCGACATTAAGGAGACGGTCCCTTATTACTCTGAGCCAGCGGCGGACTAAGCCCGTCAGAGGCCCAGGGCAGCAAAGCTGAATAGAGGCCCCCAAGTTTTAAGCAAAATGTATTTCTACAAGATTTTATTCAGTTCACATTTGTATGTATTTATGATTATTTTGTTAAAATCTGGCAAGTTAAATTTAAATTCGGCTTAAATTATTTAAGCTTAATAAACGTAGGTATGTACCTACAATCATCATCATCACCTGTGATAGTCCACAGCTGGACATAGGCCTCCTTATACACCCCATCCATTACAGGGTTTTGAACCGCACCCCACCACGCTGGTCCAATGCGGGTTGGTGGGTGGAACAGACCACATGCCCATCCGACGCAAGGATCATCTTAATTTTCAGACAATTGGGTGATCACCCAAAATTGCCCTGACCAACTAAAACAACAATGAAAATTTGTTGGTCCCCTCAGGATTCAAACTCACGACCACCGGTTTCTAAAGCACACGCCCATACCACTAGAGTTCGGAGGCAGTCGGACCTACAATATGGAATGAATATGGTTAGAAAAATAAAATACGAGATCGAACGACAAAAATGGATAAATCAAGGTAGTTTTTATTTTCAATAGATATTAAATTAATTATTATATGTGTTTTCGTGCCTTCAATTTAGTGAACTCGTTAATGACTTCTGTGAAATCATTTTTTTTTTAAATTTTTCTTTTAATTGAAAGCACGGCTATATTAACCAGTCGCTCTTGACCCATTATAGATCGAAGATAATTTTTAATTAGTTTAAATTTCGAAAAACTTCTCTCGCATGATGCAACCGAGATGCAAATGGTCAAGAAGTATTAAAATGTAAGCGATATGCAGGGTAAAGATCCACTGAAATCCCATTTTATTATATATCGTACGATTTCTTGGGCTGTCCATTTGGCAGCAACACCCATAGTCGTATCGGCTTTTATATGTCTGCGGTACCTTTTAATTTCTTCCAAAACTTGCTCCTTATCAAATTCAATATAAAGATTTATTAAATTATCAACTGCTACAGCCAGAGCGTCATCTGAAACTTCTAGCATAAACTTTTATTCAATAATTTGGAAAATATTATTGATTTATTTCATAGCCTCATATCGTTGACGATTCTTGTATCAATCGATTTATGCATTCAAACATTGACCGTCTTATTTATTTTTGAATTGTCAATCCAACACCAAGAGTTAATTCACCCAGCATCGTTCTTTTACCTTCCCTCTTCCTCGTGTCTTTATGTTGATGTCCATATCATTGCATTTTTTTGAGCTAAAAGTTCCAGCATTGTCTAAAATCGTGTTTCATTCGGTCATTAAATACTCAATCAAGGCTTTAGCTTAACGATTCTTATATCCAGAGTCATTTTGGGAGACTGCAAATATTACTGAACTAAAATTACTTCGTCCAGTACAGAAAGCCAAAATTGTATATAGGTTAAAAAGGTAAAATCACAAACAGCCAGCTCAGCAAACTTGCTCTTGATCTTGTATTTAGATTAGCCTTTGTTGGATCTTGAAAATGTTCCAAACTTCTTATGATTGTCTCTATGTTTTCTTTTACGACTTTTACTGACTCGTAATGAGCACTAATGAGCACACAGAGAGTATCCGAAAATAATGTTTTAAATTTATTCCAGATGATGAAAAAAGAATACAATTTCTCTACTGTTCCAAAAACACGACGCTAAAATGAACGCATACAAAGCATGAAATCCACAAAGATTCAAGGAATTATTAGAACAGGGACTGAAAAGTGCTTTTGGATTATTTTCTCGGATTTTTTGACGCAACCCTCCATGGACACCGGGCATTAAAGCGGCATTGTCGTAACCTTGAGCCCTGCACAACGCTAAATAACTCGTAACTAATAACTCGTCCATCTTTTTTGAGCTGTTGCTGAATGTCTTTTGACGTGTCCTCAGCAGTTTTTCACAGATATAAAAAAAACCTTAGAAAGATTCCCTACTTCCACAATATCATTTTTTATAAAACGAATCTAATGATTTAACTCATTTGGTCTGTTTTACTTTCATCAGGAGTCCTGACAAAAATTATTCCGTAATATTGAGCCTTTTTAATGTCTGCAATATTTTTTTGCCTTACATGTTCGCCCAAACATAGAATAAATTCATTTTGTATGCCTTTTGACAAATAAGATGGTACTATCTTTGACCCGCCAGCGGCCTATGCTAGGTTTAAGCAATGCTCCTTCAGCACCGGATCATATTTCGCTAAAAATTGTACTAATGCTAAAAAAATTGCCTGGTTTCCGAAGAAATATCTTCACGGTGGCTTCTAAAAGCAAGATTTGGTTGGGCTAAGACTAACGTGACATGTAAAAGGCGATGTAAAATGTTTCATCGTTATTTCTTTTCCACCTCTTGGATTTAATTTCCACCACACACACAAAGAAAAACCACAGACAAATTTATTTGTGTGATTAACAACCTCACATGCAAATAACCGGCAGCAGTAGCAATAAAATTTCTTTGTTGATGGTGAGTAGCATCCATTTCCTTAAATATTTTGTCTCGTTTAAATGTGAGTAAAACCACGGCAAAGTTAAACAACAGTTCCCTTAGTGCTTTCACCTGGTCTTTCCACAGATTCAAAGGTCCGTCCTTATTTTGAAATACTTACTACCCTTCTCGATAATGAAAATTCTGATGAGAAGACCTCTAACTTAGCGACGTATTCTTCGGCTTCCTCAGAATTTTTCGTTAATTTATTAGTTTATCATTCTGTGTTTCAGCATCAGTCACACCGGATTTTGTATTAACATCACATTTAATAGACCTTTCAATTATGTTTACTGTCTCAATATCAATGATTTGTACATTGCATCCGATTCATCAGTTTGACTAATTTCTTTGGCAACCAAATTTTCTTCTTATCAAAGTTTGAAAGTATATATTTATATATGTATATATTTTAGACTTAAGTACAATGTAAGTGTATGCTTACAAAAGTGAATTATTCACGCTTCCTTCATTCAGCGGAAGTACCAGCTACACTGACGGGAATACCCCCAGCGTATTGGACGCGGTCAGCATAAACGTTTATTAGTACCACGTAAACACTTTCGATGACTGTAGCGGGATTATCTTGATGAAATCATGAAGCTACTAAGCATATTTTTAAAGTATTATGAAAAACGCGAAAAACATTTGGGGGTCCCCTAAGACATGCGGCCCGGGGCGGGCCGCCCCTTCCGCCCCCCTGTTAGTCCGCCACTGCTCTGAGCAGTAGTAATGTCGTGTAAACTTAACCAAATTTAACCATATATGTGTTTGTAAAAATTCGCACTACAATAATCACTTCAAATGCAGTATTGCATCGCATTTAGAACAGATGGCATAATTGTATATTTTTCTGCAGCTTTAACCGTATGCTGAAGACGTATTACTTTTTTTATTAACATAAGCTGATATATAATATGAGATAAAGTGTTAAAAAAATTTGAAATTATGAAATTGACAAGAAAAACGAACTGCCTCCGTAGCCTAGTGGCCCGGGCGTGTGTTTTAGAAAACAGAAGTCGTAGGTTCGAATCCCGCAGGGACGATACATATTTTTTATGTTGTTTCATAATTGGTTAAGGCAATTTGGCATACTGGTTTAGGCAAATGGCCGATCACCCAATTGCCTAAAAGTAAGATGATCCATGCGTCGGATGGGCCCAGCGAGGTGGGATACGGTCAAAACCCCCTAAATGGATAGGGGTCTATCGTAATAGAGGTGGTGCAGGCATATGTCCAGCAGTGGACTATCACAAGCTGATGATGATGATGACGAGATAAATGGAATTCCGCAAAGTCTTTATAGTTATTAGAAGAAATAAAGTCTTAAAAAATCCTTATCGTTTGGCATCAAGAACACAGCAGTAGTTTACTAAACCATCCAGTTATAAATATTGTATATAGTCTTAATTTCCCGTAAATCGTGGTTAATTCTTTTACATAGTAAGATAATTTACAACAATTTACGTAGCTTCGACTATTTTTCTGATTTTCGTACAGTTTCAAAAAAACAATTTTAAGTTAAGGAAGCTGACATTATTTTTTAATCGTGTAGTGTAGTAAAAGCCAGGGTTTAGGTTTTACTCACGAGTTTTATGTTCGATTCGTATTAATTTTTTATGAATACATTTATTAATCATCTTATCAGACAAATTAAAAATTTTGCTGTTTTGCTCTTCCGTCTATATCTTACATATTTAGACTGAAAACGAATACAGCAGTTCAGAAAAGAAAGTCAGTCAGTATTTAATTTTATATTCACGCACCAAAAGATTTTCATACTCGTAATTACACTTTTGACTATTGTACATAGTAAGTTCTTTATAATAAAATTAATATTTATTGAACCTAATAAATAATTAAATTTAATCTAATTTTGGACCAGAACGGCCATCATTCATTTTTATAAAAATAATATTAATATTGGTGCTTTTTTTGTTGTATTTGTTATCTAGTGTCTTAAGGAAAATAAAGACACAAACAGAACTAAAAGAAAACAAACCTATAATATAACAGACATTAAAGAATTACCTAGTAAATGAGAATAGACTATGCATCATGCATGCATCATCAGCCTTTGATAGTCCACTGCTGGACATAGGCCTCCCCTAATACACCCCTTTCCATTGGCGGGTTTGGACCGTATCCCACCACGCTGGTCCAATGCGGGCTGGTGGGTGGACCGACTTTTTACATGCCCATCCGACGCATGGATCATCTTACTTTTAAGACAACTGGGTGATCAGCCCAAATTGCCCTAACCAACTAGGAAAGAACAATGAAAATTTGTTATGTCACCGCACGATTCGAACCCACGACCTCCGGTTTCTAAAGCACACGGCCATACCACTAGGCTACGAAGGCAGTAGCAGAAATGAGAAAATGAGGTATTGAAAGACTATAAGGTATTGTAAAATTTTTATTGCCAAAAATTTAATTAATTGAATAATTCCATTTAAACTCGTATATTAAGGTACCATTGTAACAACCACCGTTGTTTACTGCGGAATGCTATCAAGATTAGAAATACGCGGCCCTTATAGATTTCCATTACATGTGATATTTTATCCGCAACGCTCACAATGGTTCTGTACGTTCAATAAATTTAATTTAGACGCTTTAGACCGCAGCGATCAATTACTATGTAACCGGTACTTACAGTTGAACTATGGCTAAAGTTATGGTTGATCTAAACAATAAAATATTTATATGTATAAACATGAAATGGAAATAGGACTATTTCATTATAAATGGACCGCTCTATGTTCAAGAGACCCTGGCTTCATGAACTAGAGGTAGTGGATACAAATCTTTAATAGAGATAAATTTCTACTTTAGTTAATTAGCTGATTGGTCAGAGCAATTTGGATAAATCATCTAATTGAAATGCGGCTACATTAAAAAATGGAATTTCAATGGGAAAACGAGTAGAAGGATACATCACATCATAAACTAGAAAGGTTTTTATTTACTGTAAGGCAAAAAAAAGTATCTTGTACCAAAATATAATAATTACTCAAAGTCCAATACTTCGATCACAATGGATTTTATAAAATTTTTCATTGAGTGATATTTCCTAAAGTTACTAATAACCTGGCGTCAAATACTTGCCATAACCAATATCAAATATGACTCGAGAGTTTACAAGTTTAATTTCAACTTCGTAACTTACGAATTCGCAAATTGCGAACAGAACTTTTATATACATAACAATTTAACGCAACTTCCTTTGTGCTCTATATACATTTGAGATTAGGAAAAGTTTTTTTTGTGAAAACTCTTAATTTTACATTTTCACACTCCAACAGATCAAACTATAAAGCAGGTAGTAATTTTCGTTAATGCGTAAAACATTAATGTAACTATTTATAGCCCTTTAAATATTGGTAAATATAAATTGATTTTGGCTTGAATCATCTGTCTTGATGTTAAAAATTAATAAGGTTAGGCTATTAATCTACATTCGTTAGGATTTAAACAATAATCGTCAAAAACAAATTTACATTAAGCTCGCGTACATCCAATCGAAGTGCATGCGTCAAATCATCATAATTTAATGCGTATTAACACTAGTCAATATATTAAGCATTGTAGATTCGTATTTTGCTTAACTGTGCGAAAGTAACGATCAAAAGGAAAATTCCTAGCTAACTATTCGTCGCACTTCTCATGAAAGAGCCCGGTTCAGTAACACGCTAACAATTACTGCACCAAGTCTCACTCGCAATACTAAATCACTCCCTATTAGTGTTCATGTACAAGTGAAGTTAAAATGTTACGACATATGTTGCTAGAACTGAAAATTAGTTAAATATGAACTGTTTTCTTTAATTATTGCGTACAAGTACGTTGCAATTTCAATTTTAACATAAGTTATATAGTATAGTAAACATTCAAAATAGCATAAGATATTTTTTTTAATATATAAGGGGGGTCCGTTTCTACATAGGAGAGCAGTCAATGGTAAGATAAGAGCTGCCTCAATTCTTGCCTACAGTTCTATAGATTTAAAACATTAAATTTATTATTTCTAACATTTCAAAAAAAAATTGTTAGCATTTGCTTATATTTAATTTAAAAATGCTTCATAGGATCAATTAGTAAATATAGTTCCTGTTAAAAGTAACAATATAAAGAATATTAGGTAAAGAAAATATATAACTTTTTTGACACGTTTTTGTTACTTAATAACTTCTTGTCTCGTCTCAATTTTTTTAAGTATTGTTATATAAAAACTGTATTGGCATATGGTTAAAAAAGAGTAGATCAATAATTATATATTATAAATTTACTAATCATTATATACATGTGGTTATTCTATATTAGTGGTTTATATAATCCAATGGATTATTTTTAAATTTAATTCGCTACCTAACTAACGCGATTTCTATCTTCTATCTTGTCATTGCCATATGAAAATTAAAGTGTAACTGACAAATATCATGAACAACATAAACATATAACGGTTTCGGTCGCTTATTAAAATAGTTGTAAGTCGGACATTAGATATAATTCTTCTAAACTTTTGTAGTATTCTTGTCGTGATAAAGAAACAAAAACACTGCAACACTTTGGTTCATGAGACCATTTCGGTGACATTTTTATTAAACGCAGAAAACAAAGCAAGTTAAGGCTGTCAAAGCCACTCCGTTTACACAGAGACCTTTTCCGGGACTAAGCTGAACATCTGCAACGTGTGAGGACTAACCTCTATATTGAACCAGCACCTCTTTGTCTGCGTTGTGACGAAAAGTATTACTGCAATTAAGTAAAGGAAAGAATATTCTTAACCAAACTCTGTCTTGCACATTTCAAGACGTTTAATGTAACCTTTTTGAATAACAGTCAGATGTTTTTATTAAAATAAATGTATATTTTATTTGTGCAATTAGACACGTCTGATATTATAGTCATATGTCAGACGTGTCTAGTTGCTAAAATAAAAATGTGTAATACAATACCAAAGTAGAATCTATAATGATGCATAATTAAAGAAAATTCAACAATTGCTATAAATCCAGTTCGTTTAGAACACACATCGGTTAATTTTGTACAAATGACTTGCTTTTTACATGAGATATACATTGAAACATTTCACTTTACGTAAGTAGTTGTTAAATGTAACTACGCATTCATAAAAGTTTACTATTATTACTTTGTAGCGTATGTCGAACAACGCCAGCCGGAAATTATTGAACCGGTAACGCATTTAATATCGTACACATACTCGTAATAAAGTTACTGTGCACTTATTATGGCGAACTTTAACACACCTTCACTACGCTATTTGCGATATATAATCATATATTAACATTGTCAAGGGATTGCCATATATTTTATCGTCGATATGAGTTTACGATGGAAACACAATGTGTACTGCAACACTGTTTTCTTATTAAGGGCGTTAACTTATATTGTTTAAGTAAGAGGACCAACATATTTCCGAACAAAATTACTACTAGCAAAACCATAAACCTTCGTCTTGGCAACACTGACGTTTATGATACGGCTTTAATCAACAGTTATATATTTGCTTACTCCAATATTTGTCTTACGGACTGGCTATTTGACTGATAGACACTAATGTAATTATGTTACTTAAGCTAATATGCACTATCAATAATAGAATGGGTGGAATATTAATATCAGATTGTTATACAAGATAAATTAATCATTTTTAAGTAATGAACTGTTATTTTCCTCAGTCAGTTTCATATTTTAATGTCTGCGTGACAAAATTGTCATATTTACAAACTATTCTCCTTTGTAACGAAAATATGTTTTTTAAAATATCCCTTTTTTCGCCTTTTCTCAGGTTATTTTAGTACAGTTACATTGGCTTTTAGCAGAGCATCTTTTAGCTATGCGGCCTTCAATATTCAGTATTATAAGACGTCAGCTTATATGACTCCTACAACTGCATACAACCTTTCTCGCTTGTTTTATTAATATATTTTTTAATATTATTATTAATATCAGCTGAAATATAATATAAAATAAATTGTAATTTTTTTTTTAAATTATGAAGCTGACTAGTAAAACGAACTGCCTCCGTACCCTCGTGGTACGGCCGTGTGTTTTAGAAAACGGAGGTCGTGGGTTCGAATCCTGCAGGGACGCAACTTATTTTTAATGTTGTTTCCTAGTTGGTTAGGGCAAAATGCGTCGATCACCCTTACATTGTCTTCATTTCCCGTAAATCGTAGTAAATTCTCTTACATAGTCATTTACAACGATTTACGTAGCATATATTTTTCTGATTTTCATGGATTAATTTTTATGTACAGTTTCAAAAAACCTTTTTAAGTATAGGAAGCTAAAATTATTTTTTAATCGTGTAGTGTAGTAAAACCTACACCCTGGTTTTCCCGCTTGTTTGCAGATCATTCATCATCAGATCATCAATCATCTAGTCAGACAAATTTAAAATTTTGCTGTTTTGCTCTACCATCTAGATCTCAGATATGTAGACTAATAACGAATGCAGCAATACAATATTGAACCTAATTTTGGACCAGAACGTCTATAATTTAATTAATATTATATTATATATATAATTTTAATTAATAATTTTTATTATCTTAATATATAATCTTTAGTTTGGTGATTATCTAGTTTAATAAGGAAACCAAAGAAACAAACAGAACTAAAATAAACCATAAAATAGCAGACATGACAGAATTACCTAGTAAATGATAGAAGACTAGTACTCGTAAATTTTGTAAAATTATTTTTGCTTATAATGTAATTAAAGTTTTCATAAATGTTACCAAATTATATAATTTCATTTAAACTCATATAATAAGTTACCACTGCATTAAGACACCGTTGTTTACTGCGGAATGCTATCAAGATTGGAAATACGCGGCCATTATAGATTTCAATTACATGTGATATTTTATCCGCAACGCTCACAATGGTTCTGTACGTTCAATAAATTTAATTTAGACGCTTTAGACCGCAGCGATCAATTACTATGTAACCGGTAGCTACAGTTGAACAGTTATATGTTTGCTTACTCCAATATTTGTCTTACGAGAGCTAAAGCTTGCTTATGGCTGATCTGAACTATAAAATATATGTATAAACCTTAAATGAAAATGTAGCTTCTTCTAATCTTTAATAGAGAAAAGTTTGTGCTTTTGTTAATAAGCTGATAGGTAATAGCAATATGGGTAAATCATCTAATTTAAATGCGGCTACATTAAGAAATGGAATTTCAATGGTAAAATGAGTAGGAGAAGGACATCACATAATGAACTATTTATTTACTGTAATGCGAAAAAAATATATAACCTTATACCTTGTACCAAAATAAAATAGGGACTCAAAGTCCAATACTTCGATTACAATGGAATCGAAAAAAATCTCATTGGGTGATATTTCCTAAAGTTTCTAATCTGGCGTCGAATATTTGCCGTAACTAATATCAAATATGACTCAAGAGAGTTTACAAGTTTAATTTCAACTCCTAAGTTACGAATTCACAAATTGCGAACAGAACATTTTATTTACTCTTTTTTCATTTTATATACATTTACTTTTTTCTTTTTGTGAGCACTCTTCATTTTTTTTAATGCAAGGGTCAGACTATCTAGGAAGTAGTGATTTTTGTTAATGCGTAAAAAATAATGTTACTAACAGTAGCCGTTTAATAATCAATATCAGGTTACTTGTATAAATATGTTAATATTTAATTATTTCTGCCTTTAGGTTTAAAAAGGATTAGATATACAGTTAACACATCCGTAAAATTTAAAGTAACTAACTTTTTAGTAGAGGACGCATTTTTGCGATGTCCATTAACGTAAAAGTAACTCGTTAATCAAGCGAAATTTCGTGGATTACTTTCCAGCATTGCGCGTTTGAATCATCGGGCAGATCTGCGATGGTATGTCTGTATCGAAATGTTGCGATATAGACCGTCAAAGTTAGATTGAGTAGTTAAAAGTCCTGACTATTAACAATCTCGGTGTTTCTTCAATTTTAATGATTGGATAACGACGAAAAGCTATTTATTTTTCAATAGCTCCTAGTGTTTAATTTTGAAAATGATTGGATCCAGGAGTGGCAATGACCAATTTATTTAAAAAATTCTCAACTTAAAAACTTTCGTACGGATTTTTCGCGGTGTTATTGCGAAATTTAAACCTTTAGATAAACATTATTGTATGTTCATTAAGAGTTTGGAGACATATTGGACGGCAGTTGCCGTCGGTTTGTTGTTTGGCGTCTGATCTCTTGACAAGATTTATTATATAATTTTTCGATTTATTTATATGATTTAGTTTCATTCACTATATTTGCATGCTTCCGCTTATCAGATTTCTAAACAATTTTGTAATCAATTCGGTTGAATTGATTGTAAGGTTAGACAAATTTTCATAGATTTTGCCGATAGGTAGACTGATCGTGTCACGGTTACCTCTTTAACAAATTATCTTGCCTGGTTTAAGATCCGCTCCCAAGATGTCCTTTTTGGGAGAAATTTTTAAAATGGGAAAGGTGGTTGTCCCCGCATCTCTTTAGAATTTGGGATTTAGAACCGTGCGCGTTTCGTCATAAGAAGGCGGCATAATATTTGCATATTCAGTCCGTACGTTGCACTTTATTTTTTTATTTAATATAAACCATTTTTTAGGATTTTTTTATTAATGAACCCCCTTTCGCTTCCCGATGGGGCAAAAAGGTTAACGCCCCGTCAGTTTTATTTGAACATTGTTGCCTTTTTTTTACCAGAAAAGTTTTTTTGTATTGATCCCCAGGGAAACAACCATCTCCAAAATTTGGATATTTTTTTATTTTTGACACCGGTAAATGACCATTGGGTTTTGTTCATCAAGATTTTTAATGACAAATTTTTTAAATGGTTAAATCCTTTATAAGCCTTTTATTTTACGGTCTTTTTGTTTTCCAATGGTGGAGAACAATCCAGCGTTTGTAAACTGGTTTAAAATTTTAATTTTTACAGTGGTTTAATTTAATTTCCGGGCGGCTTTAATATGTTTTTATAGAATCCTTTTAAAATAAACCGATTTTGTGTGACCTCGTTGGTAAGACGGCAGGCACTCTTCATTTGGCTTCACACTGACGCGAGAAGTGGAACTTGGGTTTTTTTCCCGCCCCTGTTCCCATTTCTCCAAAGTTCAGCCGTCAAATGTTTTTGTCGCAGTCCGCTGTTTTCTGAAGCAAACATTTACCAACAGTACAACTGGGAGGGAGGTGGGAGAATCACCATTTACAGGTACCAGGTGTTACAAACTGACTGTGATTGTGGTCTCTCCAATTGGATAAACAAAAGCCAGTGAAAGGTAAAAGAACATATAGCTGATGTTTAACCGACGCTATAAGAAATCTGAATTTGGGACCATGTTCTAACAAGCCCAATCATTATATTAGATTTGATGAACCAAAATACCTTAATGAACATCGTTTATACCAAAATGATTGAAAATGAAATTAAAATATCCAAATTTTAAAGAGAGGATGGTTGTCTTGCCACCTTCCTGGGATCCAATCATTTCAAAAATTAAACACAGAGTATAAAAACTTTTGTGAAACCAACATTAAAATTAAGAAAACGAACGATATGTCAATTTTTAAATAATAACTCTGACGGTTATTCGAAACATTGAAACAGACATATACCAATTTAGTCTGCCCGTGATCATGGATGCTGAAAGAATCCGAAACGTCGGGAATAAATATATTTAGTAACGCGAAAAATCTAAATTAGTGGATTTGATAAGTCAATATTTACTTTAATTTTTTGCCAGTAGGTATGTAAAAAAGGATTAAGATATACAGTTAATCTATATCCGGTAAAATTTAAAACGTGAACTAACTTCTTTTTAAGTAGAGGACGCATTTTTGGATGTCCATTAACGTAAAAGTAACTCGTTAATCAAAAGGCAATTTGTAAACGTGGAATTAAAGTTATATTTGAACTTTGTGGGAGATCGCGATGTAGGCGTCGGTCGTGGAAATTGTTGCATTTATAGATTCAAAGCTAGATTTGAGTAGTTAAAACGTCCTACTTATTTTCAATCTCGCTAAGTTTTTCTAATTAAAAAAATTGCCAATAAGTACGAAAAAAGGTTATTCTTTGGTCGCAAATAGCTCCAAATTCAAATTCAAATATCTTTATTCAATATAGAAGTTTACACTTGCTTATTGATTGTCAAATACACTACCACCAGTTCGGAAAAGGACGCCACAGACCTGAGAAGAACCGGCGAAAGAAACTCAGCGGGCTATTTTTTATGTCATCTTTTAAAAATAACAAACAATTTAATAATTCGGCATTACATATTATGCAATTTTGAAACAAGACCTGAAGCGAGCATTCCATTACCAGGCTGTGTTATCATTTAAAAATTCATTAATATCGTAACAACCTTTAACACATAAACGTTCCTTGACTACCTTTAATTTATTAATATTAAATTTAAACGTTTACTGGGATTTTTACACTGTCCCAAAAGACTTATTGTCCTTTTTTTGTAATCATTAATATTATGAAGAGGTTTGTATTTTTATATTAATTACAAAAAAAATGCTATTAAAGGTTTTCCAGGGAAATTTTCACAGAAAATTAAAAAAAAAAAACAGGACAAATCCGAGCACTGACCGTTAGTCAATTTAAATTGAGGAGCAGCAGATCCTTTTAAAAATTGATACATTTATAACATAACGTTTAGAAAGGCTAATAACCAAAAAGTTGCAAACACTGGACTTTGTAAAAAATATACATTATAATTTTTAATCAAAAAGTAATAATATGTATTCGATCTGAAATTGTATATAGCTAAAATAAATCTAACCTCAATCTTGTTCTTAATAATTAGCTTTTTTGAATTGAGTAATATAGCTGCAAACTACTTAAATAAAGTTTAGAAGTGAAACGGGCGGTGAGACTTTGTGACAACGCAGTGTAAACAGCAATTAAAACGTAGAAACTCGGACCTAATATATGCAACCAAATGCGTCCAACTAAGCAAAACAAACAAGGTGCCAAAACCATCCTGTGTTTACGCAGTGACCCCAACACGACGACACAAAGGCAAGTGGCTGGCGTCTCTAACGATCGTCCAATTTAAATTAAGACCCGTATTGCGACACTATTGCTTTGTCTCCGTTGGTTTTCAAACGGACACACATATATAAAGTATACATATATAAAAGGTCGACTTTGTATTGTACATTGCATGTTTTTCTTACTTTAAATGCTTGTATTGCCAAGTGACGAAACATTAAGTGAATCTATGCATGCTATAGATATTTAATTTAATAACTACTGAGTGGATTTTAAGATTATTAGAAAGAAATAAGAGAATTATTGTCTTTAGTTTTATAACATAAAACTAAGATGGTATGGAAAAAATTCCGCTGAGTTTTTTTTCCCTTCTTTCTCAGGTTAAGGGTCCTTTTCCGAAAGTTGAGTGTTTGACAATCAATTACCAAGTGTCATCTATATTGAATAAAGATTTTTGAATTTGAATTTGGTGATCGAGTCAGGATGGTTACTTATATTGATTTGAGAATTACTATTGCTGAACATGACCCAGGATACTACGTAAATCAATACTTAGATAAAAAAAATGTAAATGTATTTCATAAATGTTCAGGTATATATGAGATTCATTTTGCAAACACAGACTGAAGATAATTTGATTTTTTAAATGTTGCACTGTAGATATTAAACCTTGGGACAAGAAAAAGTTAATTTATTTTATACTGTATATTTACGTAGAGCTGTACCTTGGATTTCTATTCCCACAGCTTAAATTTTGGCAGCCCTCCTGATTTCACAAAGCGCTTGCCTGTATGATATACGAGGTTATTATAACTCCAAAGGAAATTTTATTAGCGTATTGTAAATTCTGAACTCCGAATTGTAGTTTTCGTTGCCACGGAATGTTCAACTTAATGCCTAACTCGAACTGTACTTATCTATTGTAAAAGGGTATCCGTTTTATAACAAGAAGTTTATTAATCTATTATGCGAATATATAATAAGATAAGATCTGTTTACTGACATATTGTTAAATATGTTTGGGATGATATCAATTATAATTTAAAAAAATAAGTAAGTTCTAAATATTCTAAGTAAAAATCGAGGAACGGGAATATATTAATTTTCTTTCCTTAAAAAACTTAAGTATCAGTTCGTGATTTCAATAACTATTCTAATACCCAGCTTATTAAATCAAATACAGTATTTACTTTCAAATCTTGCTTGCATCAGAAATAAAAACCATAATTTTACAACAAGAAGAGGTTTCTTGTGTTATAAACTCAAAAATATTGCTTTTATATTATCTGATCGTTGTGTAAATTTTTATACTTAAAAAGGTTTCATGGTAATTACAATTTCGATTTTGCGAAAGGGAAAACGAAAATTGTAATGTGTAAATTTACATTTACCTTTACTTGATAAGAAATGTCGCTGACTTCTTTCGTATCTTACGTAATTGTGTCTTGCAGATAACAATCTACGCTCAAACTAAAAGGTACAGTTAATGTTGTTAGCGTCCATATTATTAGTTAATACGCAATTAATCATTTATATTACGTTGCAAAAATATAATAATGAGAAAGATAAACATATACGTGCCACCTTTTAGTGGTAGGAAGGGCCTTTGGACGAACACTACAGCAAAAACCAAGTTCCATTTACGGATTGTTTCGTATATTAATGTCAAAGTTATTGGTAAACTTTCAGTTAAAGTTCTATTAACTGTACAAACTAACTAAATTTATTTTTACACCAAATTTACACTTTAGATACCGCCTGTAAGAAATAACTTAAGCGATGTATGTCATAATGTCAAAAACTTTATAAAATTCAAATTCTTAAATCTCTAATTTTTTGAAAATTTATGTCTATAGTTATGTCTTAGACTGACACAAATGAAATATTAACTTTACATTTTTTTTCGTATAAGATTAACGTTTTTAAAACAACAATTCTTTAATGTAGATTAATTCGATATTTTATAGACGGTATTCGACAAAAGTTAAAAATATCTTGTCGGAATGTTTGTTATTTGTAAACTCAGCAAAGTTTGAGTCTACTTAGTTACAAACACGAATGTGTTACTTGTGCTGTTAATATTTAGCAAAAGTCGGAATATAAGATGTGATATTTCTCTGTGACTTCGTTCAAAGTTACTTCGCTAGTTTCTCGTATGAGACTTGTTTCTTCTTGAAAATTTCCTACGGTTCCGTTAACGAAAGTAAACGTGAAGTGCAAAGTTGTTTTGTCAATTCAACATTGTTTGTTAAATGCATTTCATAATATTGTAACATATCTTATAAAGTAACGAGATGTTTTAATTCTTGAGTATTTTGACATATCTATGGTGCCATACTAAAAAAAACCATGGGAAGGCAGTGAATAATGTCAGAAACAATTTTATCAATCAATCATCACCAGCCTCTGTTAGTCCACTGCTGGACATATGCCTTCCTAATATACGCCTTCTCCATTAGGTGGGTTTCGGACCGTATACAATTTACAGTATTTTTTTATTATGACATTTTCAATAAGCATTATACATCTAAACAAACCATATCTGTTACGCTTAATAATAACGCATTTATCGATTTTATGCCAAATGATTAATATGTATCTATTAAACCGCACCGGTATATAACGAACAAGTTAAAATAATATGTTTTATACAACATTGTCGCAAACGAAGCTATTTTCGTTCGTCGCTCAATTCGTCGACCGCTTTAAGTACGTGCGAGGAATAAATCGCTCGTAAAGAATTCATTGTAAAATTACATTTTCATGTACGTAAAGAACCGCGGTGCTATTAATTTTATTTATCACGGTGACGATCTTTCATAATGGTGGAGGGGAGGGCGCTGTATGGGCTCAGGTTAAATTTGTCACAATCAATCATGGGATAAGGTCAGTTAGGCGTGACATCCAATTACATGCTCTCGTAATATAATACGTAACTTTAATATGTATCATCTGTAACACAAGGGCAAAGTACATATAATCATTCATACTTATTAGTTTTTTGTAGATACGACGTTTGTTATGCTTGCGTTGAGTAAATGCAAAACATATTTATTGCATTTATAAAAGTATATATTTATTAGGCTAATGCGGTCGAGATTTATCACACTTATGCTAATAATTTACGGTAGTAGATCCAAGACTGTAGTTCGCTGTAGCATGTAGATGGGCAGAACGACCGGTGAAACACTACCCTCTCACAGAAAATCAGGCGTGTAATGGGGGCCTCCTAAAAGCCGCCGCGTTTCGACTGATGAGTGAGAGTTCCGGCGCCCTTATCCCTTATCCCTCTACCTCGAGGCCCAAATAGCAACTGGCACTTCTAATATACTGCACGTATCGCAGCAGATTTTATAGGGACTGTGCCCCTTCCCGTCTTTTTTTTTGTCCCAGTCCCACAATTCCTCACCCTTGGTGACCTTTCTCCTTCCCTTTCCTTCCCCACCCCTTATTGTAGGTATTTTTGTAATGGTGACGAGTGACACAAATAAAATACCCCAGGAGGGTACCAGTCTCTCAGACTCTGGAGAATCCCTCTCTGAGCGAGAGCGAGAGACGCTATCCTCTCGCTCTGGCTCAGGCTGCCCATCGTATTCTGGGGAGGGCACATCAAGCATCGTTAATTACAGCTGCTGGGTACAAACTGAGCCCAAACACAAGGAAGTCCCCCTCCACTTTAGCAGTGGATTTTTCTAACATCAGGGGACTTCACTCGAACTTAAATGCCGTCCACCACCATCTCGAGACGGAAAGGCCAGATTTTCTTTTCCTGACGGCGACGCAGATTTCCTCCCCGATGGACACTTCATATCTAATGTACCCGGCCTATAGCCTGGAGCACTTTTTTGTGCCACGCGCCGGCGTGGGTGTGTACGTCAGAGAGGGAATTTGTTACCATACGCTCAGCAGTCTTGAAGGCAGAGACCTGTCGATCTTTTGGGTGCGCGTGGATTGCGAGGGTCACATTCGCGTCTACGCGTTCCTCTACAGGTCTCATAGCGGAAATTCGAAAATTGACGGGCTCTTCGACCACCTGCAGGTTTCCACTGACAGAATATTTGAGCAGATTCCTACTGCAGAAATTGTGGTTTTGGGTGACTTTAATGTCCACCACTCTGACTGGCTTGGGTCAACACGTACTGACTATGCATGCAGGTCTGCTCACGATTTTGCCATTGCCAATGGTCTGACGCAGATGGTACCTTCTCCCACTCGTGTGCCGGATGTGGAAAACCATTCACCTTCCTTATTGGACCTTCTGCTGACCTCTCACCCTGAACCCATTCGGGTATGGGTCGATTCTCCTCTCGGGTCATCGGACCATTGCCTAGTTCGGAGCGAGGTGCCTCTCACCGTCTTGTCGCTACCACTTTCACCTGGTAGACGACGTGTTTGGCACTACAGGTCAGCAGACTGGGACGGGATGCGCTCTTTCTTTGCATCCTACCCATGGGGGCAGATTTGCTTCAAGTCGGAGGATCCTAGCACCTGCACTGATTCGGTGGCCGGCGTTGTGCTGCAGGGCATGGAATTGTTTGTTCCTAGCTCAGCGGTGCCTGTCGGTTGCAGGTCTCGGCCTTGTTTTGATGGGTCCTGACGTGGCGCACAGCGTTAATGTCAGCGGGAATGCTACCAAGCTTGGGCTAGGGCAAAGGCCGCTAAGGATGTAAACTCTGACTCACTTAAGAAGAAGTACAACTCTGCTTCCAGATTCTTTAAGAGGCAAATTGCATTGGCAAAATCGAATTACGTAGGGAGAATTGGCGAGAGATTGGCACGCCTGCCATCTGGCTCTCGTGTCGTCGTAGACGGCTCATGCTCGGACCCCCGGACCGTAAACGTTGGTGTTCCCCATGTCTGCGTGTTATCCCCTACATTGTTCATTCTGCATATCAATAATTTGTTGCATACCAGTGGCATTAATTGCAATGCAGATGACACTATCGTGGATGCTCTGTATTTCGGCCGCAGCAATATCTCTCGGGGCCACATCGATGAGTGTCGTAACAAACTTGAGTCTGAAATCGAATCATCCCTTGTGAAGATTTCCGATATGGGGGGACTAAATCTAGTCCAGTTTAACCCTTCAAAAACTCAAGTTAGCGCGTTCACCGCTAAAAAGCCCCCTTTGTCGCATCGCCACTCTTCGGAAACACTCACCTTAGTGCCAAGCCAAGCCGTGGCATTCTGGGCGTCGACATTCCAAGTTTTGTCCAGTTTGGCGGTCATTTGGAGAGCAAGGCTAAAATGGCCTCCAAAAAACTCGGAGTAGTCGACAGGGCCAAACAGTACTTCAGGCGGGCTCACCGCCTTAAACTTTAAAACGCGCAAGTGCGGCCTCATATGGAGTATTGTTGCCACCTTTGGGCCGGGGCTCTAGGCTATCAGCTATCTCCATTTGACCGAATCCAGCGAAGGGCATCTCGGATTGTCGACGATCCTGAACTTGTCGATCGGCTTGATCCTTTGGCACTGCGTAGGAATCTGTCTTCCCTATGCATACTTTACAAAATTTACAATGGGGAGTGGTCCGAGGAGTTGTTTAACTTAATAGAAGCCGCTGATTTTCGCAACCGATCGTCTCTGGATGGTTGACGTTCCTCCACAAACCGTTTTAAAAACAGCTTTCTGCCACGCACAGTAATTCTCTGGAAGTCGTTGCCACTAGCGGTCTTCCCCAACAACTGCAACATTGGGTTATTCAAGAAAAGAGCATATTCTTACCTGAAGGGTAGGCAACGCACTGGCGTCGCTGGTGACCATGGGCGCGGTGAATCACTTACCATCAGGTGACCCGTCTTGCTCGTTTGCCTATTGGATGTTATAAAAAAAAATGGTTACGTTATTTAATGAACTATAATATATACATTAATTTAAACTGTATTTGAAGAGAATTAAAATAAAAAGAGTCAAATTGACGTTTATAAGTGCTCGACACAGCCTAAATTAAATAGAGATTATTTCAATTGATAAAGTTATTTAAAAAAAATGTGGTTTAAAATGTAAAAAATACGTTGGAAACATTTTTATACCTGGAGCCGATATCAAAGGTATAAAAAGCATTTTTTATATTTTACGTTAACTCGCACAAATAGGATGAATGTTTATAGTGGAAATACCATCGTAGTCCGGCAATAAAGTAGAGTTTGCTTGTCAGCTGCATTACTTCTTTTTATTGTGGCAGTTAATTTTCATAGGGGTCCAAAGGGAAAAATTTACAATCCACAGGTACCATTGCGGTAAATGTAAGCGTTTGATTTACGCATTGTTAGAACTCTTTCTCTTTAATAACAATTCAGATATAAAAATATAAATATCATCGACTACATATTACTTTAAACGTTAAAATTTACCTAGAAAGATTTAAGTTCAGCTTTAAATATAAGAGGAAATCAATATCGATCTTATTACTGTTTCTAGGCTTAAGGAAGAATTGTTATTTCAACAAGAAATCGTGATCTTGTGTCCCTAGTACAGTAGCATGTACGTGTAAATAAATATGACGCTCTTTGTTACTATCTTCTTTCTAAAATGTACGTCTATTTCAAACTACCAACCAAACCAAACCAAAACCACCCACCAACCCGCATTGGACCAGCGTCGTGGGATACGGTCCAAACCCCCCCTAATGGATTATTAGATGCTGATAATGATGATTTCAAACCAAACAAAGTTATAGGAACGACTATAATCATTACAGAAATACTCGAACAGAATTTCAATTAAACATACGTTAGTCGGAATTAGAATGATCACGTAAATCACCGGGACATGTGTTCGCAAATTTAATCAAACGTGAAGTTTAACGTAAATCGATTAATTGGTTCAATTGTTCGTACCAGTTTCGACTTACCGCGCTCTACGATCCGCACGCAAAGTTTGTACACAAAACTCTTGAACCGACTCGCGCGATTCGATTGTCTAAGGGTGAAGTTTGATAGCTTTGAAATTTCGCGCCGGATTATATCGTGTGTGATGATTTACTTACACTTATACGTTGCCTTTATGTTCAACTATCAAATTGAAATGGAACCATATCAAACTTTTAGAACTACGTCATCATTAGGTGGGTATTCTAGTGTTTTAGGCTTAGTTTAATGCCTATTAAAGTTTAGCTAAAATTTTCCAACTTTGTGAGTTTAGAATAATAGTTGGAAATAAAAACTAAAAACGTTAATTTTCTTAAACGGAAGCTTAAATGGCTTGGTCTTAGATTAAACATACTAAATCTAAAGAGTCCAATAACAAACTGCAGTTACAACTTACGATTAATATTTATGTTTGTTTGTTGCGTTGTTGTTAGTGATATTTTACTAATTAATTGTATCATAATGCTAATATGATAAATAATGCATTGTAGCCTAGCCTTCGCGTTATTATATTAATAGAAAACCGATAAATTGCTGTTAAATCATTTAACTTTGACAAGACATTAGTCATCCTCCTCCCATTTAGTAGATGCATTCGCCTCGCTACTTCGACCGTCATTATCCAGCCATTCATGCCCATCTCGGATTGATTGCCGTAGGGCTGTTGTAATTAATGGGCCGGTTTGCCTAAACTGTTGTTATTTCGTACCAACACTGACAGACGGCTCTGGCCGTCGGCATGGATTTGTTAACTTAGTTTTAACAACAACAATTCGAACAATGCCCGCTTGGTCGAGTTTCGAAACCGTACTAACTTAGTGCCCAAAATTATCGTGTAGAATTTTGTGTTCACATTTAAAGCTTTTTCACTGTTCACTGAAACGTAAATAACTTTTAACTGGAAGCAAGGCTCAATTTCTAGGATTAATTTGGTTTATTCTTCTTATTAACCAGCAATAAACGGTTGATGTTTTTTTTTTTATTTTTATTTAAAAAAATTAGTTAGCAGGTCTTCTTTTTACCTTCGAAAAAGTACCAGTATTTAATCCACAAATCATTATCGACTTACTCGTTTGTTTATTAAATATATTGTCGTTTCATGAAACGTAATTAAAAAAAAGGTAACGCCTTACAGAAAAAGCTTTTTTATTAAAATATTATTAAAAAATTATCGATATGCATACGCCCTATCTAATAGTCTAATAGAGGGAACTAAACGCTAACAAAGCCTTGTTCAACTGCAACGGCCATTCATTCGAATTACTAATACGCGTAAATACAACACAAAAACAATTCCCAAACATATCAATTGCCATAAGCGCCTATTCATTCGGCTAAACAAATCAATATTTCACGTCCGTGACTATAAGCTATTGTTAAAAAGCATTCGCACATAAATTGAAAACCTATTGTAGTATTTATTCTCCTTCCATTGTTTTCCGTTAACTTCTTCACTTATAATAGGCTATGACGAAACAAAAGCTTACTTTACTCAGTGAATCATCAATAAATGTAGTTTTTTAATATTCTAACGTGCAATATATATGAACCTTTAAAAATAACACCTTGAATCCAATGCTACATTTATAAGATGCTGTGAATAATATTTGCATTGGAAATTTACTAGTTTAAATCAACTAATATTATAAATATAGTCAAATTTAATATATCTCCGATAATTTTTGATTTTGTGTTTATAAAAAGTCGTTAAATGTTTTAAAGAAGCAGTGTTTCAATCTATTCAATCAGACAACAAGAATAATAAAATTTTAAAACTATAAGATTTTATTACTGACAACGTTAACTTGCAGTCAGGTTACAATAATGTCACATGGATGTCTCTCACCGTTCCGATCGTTCATTAGAAATACTAATGTTTAATTTAAAAATAAAACTTTACTTTGTTTGGTTTCCTAAGCACTTATGTATAATACAATAATGAAAAAGGATCATACGCCTGAACTCCAGCTATTAAAAAGAGCGGTAAACCCTACGCATAGTAACCGAAATAGCATCGAAATAAAATGTCACAGACCTCACAGACCCAGCCTCGTAAACACAGGTTATAAGCAAGCTTGCTAAGAACACATTGTCACCTAGTTCGGCGACAGACAGAAAGCCGTGTTGCTTGTAATTGGATTCGTGTCGATCGACACACAAATACCAGTAGATGTTTACATCGACCATCTATCTACGAAGAGCCCCATAAACAGTGTCACGCAATGTCACTGCCTAAGTAGGACCATTTAGGCAACTACTTCTGTCGTGTTTAACCGAGACTGCTATTTAAAACTTTGAATGAAACACAGAATAAATATAATAAAATTTCGTTAATCAAAAAAAAAACTAAATATATGTTTTGAAAAAATCTTTATTATAATATTATGATGATACTTATAATAATAGCTATTAGTTTTACAAGAACGAGACTCGTTTTATCAGAGACGAATTATAATAGTTAGTATAAAAGATCATAGAACTATTTTAATGTCGTTCTTTTGTGACTTGAGCAGGTATTTTACGATTGATTCGTTATCAAAAAGTATATTATTTCTAAACGGACATTTTAAAATAGGTCAAAATCTGTCGTAAGCTTAAACAATGATTTATATTTACCCTACATACAATTTTTGTTTAAATTGTTTCTGTTTCCCTTTATGAAATATTAAGTCAGAATAATATTTTCTCCCTCAACGCAGTAATCACGTCGAGTGCTTCAGTGAATATAAAATGTATTAAATAATGTCGCTCTCATATTATTTTCATTACGCTTAATTTCGTAAATTACGCGTCGTTTTCGTCAAAGAATTCTTAAGCGGACTGTTACTTTGCGTTTTATTTTAACGTTATAATTTATTTTAAACGAAAATATAATAATCGCTTAAAATTATAGAAAAATAAATATGTACCAAAATTTTGTAAACGTATAATATTTTACATTACATGAGACACATGATTTTATTATTTATGTCTTATGTGCATACACTTTGGTTAATTTATTTAATATTTCATCATGACTTCTAGATTTTCACTCATGCAATAATAACATAACAATAAATATATTTAATACTTCTTCAAAGATGGCCGCCAATTTTGGAAACGAGACTGCAATAAACCGGCCGCATATCCAATTTAACCAAATCCTTCTTTAATCCTTCGCCGTAATCTTTCACTATTTTATCTGCATGTCTGCAATATCAGGGCATCGAACCCGCTATTCTCGGTACTGATTAAATTTATTTATACTTTCCGACCGAGGCTCTGAACTTTGTCGCTCTAGGTAGATGAATAATATGCATTATTCAAAACAACCATTCCCAATCCACTCTCCTCGTACTTAAAACTTTGCGTGAACCACTTGCAACGATACCGTGAAAATAATATAAGTTCACGGATAGTTTGACGATATTACATGAACCCTAGAGATTAGACTCGTGTAACGCGTAATCGACTTTTGTTTGTAAAACAACATTATTGTGTTGAATGTAGGCCAAGATCTGTAAAAATATTATTTTTTTTGTGTTGGAAGGCTGATGTTAGGTGGTCACGGAAGACCCTATGGGTACTATACAACTATGTGTCTATGCATCGGCAGTACCAAGGGTATCCACCAAAAAATCACACAGTAGTGTTCCAGACTACTACTTTGCGGCAGAAATATTCATCGCGATGGTACCACTCCAGGCATACCCCCTGTAAAAAGGGGACCTACGAACTTTAATGTATTTTGAAACAATAAAGTAGATTAATGCCCTCCGTGATGTTTTGTGTATTATTAACGCCACATACTTCTGATGTAGTTTATAAAGTTGTGTTAAAATTATTTTTAGTTAGGCAGGTATTTAAATAAGCATTTATAACAAAATTTTACATTAAACATTTTCGTAATTACCTGAAGAAAACGATGCTAAAAAATCGAGCATTAATCAAGGTCCAAAGGTCAAATTAGAATAATCCGATAATCAGAAAAAAACATTATATAATCTTTTAGGTCCAAAAAAATTAGAAAAGCTGAAATCAAAATTTACATGATTATTCATTGCGTTTTAAGCATCTGATGCTTCGAAACGCTTCTATATTACCATTTTTCCTCAGAACTTTTAGCTACAAAATATTGCATCAACGTTCAATATATAATAAAATAATATGCAATAAATATTAATAACCAAGACTGGACTCACAATTCCCAATTGATAAATCTGACTTTCAATGTATTTTTTTGTCCTCCTGATTTTATCTAGGCAGAGAAGACTCGTCTGATAACTTTATAAACAGTAAAAATATTTCATCATCATCATCAGCCTGTGTTAGTGAATTGCTGAACGAAGGCAACGGAGACAATACCATACTACAATATTATTGTTATTCTATAAAATATTTACGAATACGAAAACACATACATAAGCTAAAATCCATCTTTTATTATAACGTGGTTAAATGAATGCTAGAACCCATAAAGTAGCATTAGCACCGGTTAGGTAATAAATCAAATTCAGTCGAATGCAATATTGATTATCGCAGTGTAAGCATACCAAGAATAACTCGTTCCAACCTATCATTAATACATAATGACAACGACCTTGTGTAACACTTCATAAAACATATATTATCTCGTGTCATTAGTCAATTGACTTGAAATTAAGTGTACATTTTTCTTGTTCCGGTTGAGTTTTAGCCAAATTGCAGTTTGAAACATGACCGGTAATATATATCTACATCTAAATCCGTACATGACCTAAATAACTGTTATTATGGATACTATCAATAGCTCTGTTTGTATGATGTAATTGTGTGTAACAGGGCCATGAGATGCAAAATGTATTTAAGCAATGTCACCCATAGCAACAACAGCGTTCTTTTCTAGTAAGGATTTTATGCTTCCAGACTCACGTCCTTGGTAGGCTTCATGAAACACAGAGTTCGCGAGAAGCTACCATCCCCACGTACTAGCAATGGCATCAACCATGCATTCTTATTGATGGTAGCGTTTTGACAATCAATAAGTGAGTGAGGAATAACTCCTATGTTGAATTAAGATACTTGAATTTGATGACTTGTCACCAAAATTTCTATAAACATTTTATATATCAACTCTTATATAGACAATTCAATTGAAAAAAGTCTAGCTCATTAATAGCCAGTAAGTGAATATTATCTGAAAGGAATGTAAGGTGAAATCTATTGCGTTGAAGATTTTATCGCTACTTCTTGGGGCAGTGATATTAATTGTAATATGCATTGTTAAATATGTTATTAGAAATTTTGTACACCTTGAAATTGTCCGCCCATTAATGGACTAATTTGCTACTGGTCAATACTATTACAATACACTGCTGTATAACCTTTTTTTACAATCACCGTTAGCTTATTGAGAAAGGCAGTGACAAAACTCAAATATTTATAAAATGAATCATTTCAATCAGTAAGAACATCTGATAAATCTAGGAAAATAAATATATAGCACATATGTTGTACGGAACTGCTTCCGTAGCCTAGAGGTAATTTTAATTGTTGTTTCCTAGTTGGTTAGGGCAATTTGGGCAGATCACACATTTGTCTAATAAGTAAGATGATCCATGCGTCGCATGACCACATAGAAAGTCGATCCACCCACCAACCTGCATTGCATCAGCGTGGTGGGATAAGGTCCAAAACTACTAACACGGGCTGTTGATGATGAAGAGGTTTTTATACTATGCATTTTTATAATCAGAAAAGGTTTAATAAATATTTAACGTGTATATCGTATTAAATTAAAAAAAAACTATTGTTATTAAATAAATATACAATAACACAAACGCCAAAATATAATACATTTCACGGAAAATTAAATAAAGTGTCATGTTTAATTTACGCACACCAATCTCTATAACGTCACGTAAAATTGATTAAAAATGTAATAAAACATGACAATTCTAAATAAAAATTAAACCAAGATCCCACTCTCTGATCATAACAAAAGCCGTGATTTACAGATACGTTAAAGATACTAACAAAAGGGCGTAAATTGCCCGCGGGCGTCCCTATTACGGCGCTGTGTAAAACTTTAAACCATAAATTAGATCGCTTTTTGCACGATACGACACCGAGATCGCGCATTGTTGGTTGCGGTTTAATATTTAGTAGGATTGTTTGGTAACTGACCCTCCTAAAGTTTCTCTTGCCTACAAAACAGGTGTAACTTACACTTGGCGTTGTGAAACGGTTAATGCCAGTATCGTGACACCGTTAAAGCCTCTGACGTATATTTCCATTTTGAATATACATAAATATGGTTTATTTATTCAGAGACTTTTTGTAACAACTAATAGAAGAAGTAACAGAGAGTTCTTCTTTGTCATATTGAAATATAAAAGAACCAAGCCATCTGGAACGTTCAAATATCAAAAGGCTATTAGTTTTCTAGTAAATGTATTACGCAGTATAAAATGTGTACATTGCCTGCGGGGATTCTTTTCGATGTTCCTGAATTGATTAAGGAAATTTAGGCTGAACCCGTGATTGTCTGTAAAGTAAGGTGTTGTTTTGAGCAGTTGATATTATCTCCTGCACGGTTAGCTGATCTCTAATAAAGATCAGACACCAAATTTGAAATTCATTTAGAAGGATATTATTACAATTATAAACATTATTGACGTTAATTCCACATCTTTATTGGGTGTGGTATAGATTAGGTTACCTAGCCATTATTGCACTATGTAATCGATTTAATGGATTTAATGTACTAAAAAGTATCTAATGGTCTTGACAAAATATTAAAATAATAGGAATCTCCGAAAATAGTTAAACATCGTTTATCTTAGTGTATTTTAATTAAAGCTTCGTTGTCGAAAAATATATATTATTACATTGTTATCATTTTTATGGTCTAAATCAATTTTTAATTCTACAGCAGGGGTAATAAATAAAATTATGCAATAAAACTTTTTGTAACAATTTTCATTGACTATAAAACATAATTGGCGACATTAAGATATTCAATTTAAAACAAATAAAAAACTTTATGCTTTTTAATATTCATGTAACGTTTTGTATTTTAAAACAATTTGCGCAACACAATTTGCCAACTTGAACAATACATAATCTTTGAGAAGATTTAAGAACTTTGTAAATAAAAGTTTAGTTCACTTACAGTCTTTGACTGCTCCTTTAAGCGTCGTTGAACAATCTCTTATAGTAAAAAAGTAATAAAGCAGAGCCAGCGAAATTGCCTTCAAAGGTGAATCTCTATAAAGGCTTAACTTAAGCGACCGCCGTGCATATTATGAAGAAGGAACTTTTGGAAGGGGTTAAACTGAGTACACTGATTTGAAAAAGACAGGGAAAGGGTGGTTCTAAGTGCGAATAAATTGGAACGGGCGATATAAAGAAATGGAGTGCCTTTGTTATATTTTTAAGGGGTGGAATTAATACAAGGAACTAAGCGGCAATATCGTTAACATTAATACTTTACGCATAAACTACGACTTTGACTTGTACTTACCGTAAAAGTAAATAAACTTTACAAGTTAAATTAATACAAACCTAAACTAAAATGATAAAAAAGTATAGTAAATGTCATCTGACGCAATTTGACAAGTACTTTTCTTGTTTTTGTTAAAAAACAAAAGACTTTTTGAAAACTTGTACCTTTATTAGCTTTTGTATAGTTTGAAAAATACTTAAAAAAAGTATATTAAAAAGGCAAAGTTTAATACTAACTATACTTACTTACCGGGTTTTTTTTTAAATCAGTACAATGTGTTAATAAAATTAAATAGTATCAATAATAACGTTTTTTTTAAATATAAATAAATTTAGGTTACATAGATTATCTTTATTTATAATATGGTTATATTCTAGATTTTAAAAAGTTCGCTATTCAAAAAGAAAATTTAAAAGTTACAATAACGTTGGTATACAATAAAAGTTTTAACAATATAATGCAAATGACTTGAGTGTAATCTTACAATTTCATAAAAAAGACAAGTTACATCATTCATAATCACTTATTTTTCCTTACATAACAGGTTTTTCTTTTTTTCCGACAATCACTCGTCTGCACTCCGAGTAAACAGCCAATCAGCCCGAAAATCCAATCAACTGCTATTATAATAGAGATATACTCTGACCTTTGCATGTTTTTTGTTACGAGTTTTTAATCGTAACCGTGAACTATTGTTTAACGATGACATAACGGTGACCGACCCGTCTATAATTTAACGATGATTGCATAACTGCTATTTTAAAAACGGCGATTCGCTTGCAAGAATTCGCGGTGTTTTTCAAACATACACGTTATATAAATTTTAATATCAATAACAATTTTATTGTGTCAAGCTGTGTTTATTACTATGGCTTACAATTACTAAATACGAAGCGAAAAAACGAAGGACTGTTGAAAACTGAACACCGGAATAGAGGTTAAGATTCTACAAGCAATAGTAGTACAGACAGTTACCGGTGGTAGGTCCCCTTTTTACCGGGGACCTTCTGGGTGGGTACCACCGCGGTGCCTATTTGTACCGCAAAGCAGTGTGAAAACGCTATTGTGTTCTGGTTGGATGGACACTGTAGCCAGCGTATTTACTGGGTAAACGAGACTTAACACCTTATGTCTCACGGTAGGCAGCGCGTTGGTGATACCCGCATTGCCAATGTCTATGGGCGTCGGGGACCACTTTCAATCAGGTGGCCCGACTGCTCGTCTGCCTGCGTATGAAAAAAAAAAGACAAGAACAAAGTGAACGAAGAATGAACGTTTCTAAACGCTATCTCGCCGTTCCGATAAAAGATTTCATTAGCGAAATTAAAGGAATTCCTCGCATGTTAATTATCAGCGGGAATAATTAAAGGAAGTTTAGCAGCAGCCGTCTTCGGAGATAAAAATAATCCTGGGACTCGTTAAGTTAATTCTTGCTGTGTTCGTTTTACGATACGGCAGGTAGCTCTCAACTGCATTAAATGCAGTTTTGTTATAGCGCCAACTCGGCAAAGCAGGGTGTACAGTCGGAAGATTCAATAGCCATGGATTAAACATTTATTAGATTAACAGTAGTTTTAATAAAAGATACTTCGCCAGAAAACAATTGATAGTTTAAAACGTGTATTAAGTCTTTTGGTATGAGTTTTTTAATAACCAATGTTATTACGTATCGGACACAAAGAAAGAAAACAAATCTTGTACTGTAAAAACCTGTAAACTATATAAGTGTGATATTCATAGATATGAAATATGAATATTTTTTGTTCTTTTTTAGGAAATAAATACATGTTATACAGATACATACAACTAGACATACAAATAAAATCTACTTTTATGACACAACTCTTCCCGTGGTGGGAATTGAACACCTTTTAGCGAAATAGTCAAAGTCTACGTAACTACGCCAAGAGTATTTTCAAACAAAGTAAACAAAAAAAAAAATATTGCCCGTGTTTTTATATATATAATAGACACGTTTCGTTGTAAGCCATAAATTATATTTAGAATTACATCTACTTCACTAACTTTTCTGTTTTAACAAAAAAAAAACATGTGTTGTCATATATACTTAGTGTTACTTGTAATACGCTATCTAATTACACTACATTACTAACATTAATTACATCAAAGACACGATTTCGTTTAAATAATCAACAAAACAAGAAATAAACAATATAAGGTAGCTATAAAAACATTAAAAGAATGTAATTTAAAAAATACCCTACCCTAAGACGTCAGACATTGCCTACGTAAACAGTATTATGATAAAAGCTTTAGCAAAGAAATTAATGGATTCCTAAGAATACTGCAAATCTCATCTAATCGCTATTTCTCATCGAAAACATCCAAAGGATTCCAACGCGAAGACGGATAAATTGAAAATTCATTATTTCCTAAACTAAGTATGCCACTATCTGCTTGCGAAAGCGAATAACTAATCTCTTTGTGCAAACATTAGCGATGTTTAATTAAACAGTCGTCTATTCACGAAATTTAAGTGTTTTATCGTTAATTTTGCTCGTTTATATAATAAAAATTAAATCGAGTACGCATGATTTTGAAATACTTACAACTTTGACTGGCTTCTAACATGTGTAATAACATATTAAGCTAAATTAAAAAATATATGGTATTTATTTTTTTTGTTCCGAACATTTTGTTCGGAAATTTGTTAATTTTGTTTCGTAGAAATCTGTGTAAGTTAATAACACAATTATTATTATGTCATAGACATTATTACAATTATCGAAAAAACTAATTATCGTCTAGTCGTCTTTCCTGCTACTGAAATCATAATTAAAAACCAGTAAAAATTATGCAATATTCATAGCGCACGCCCTACACCTTAATCGGGGAACGTTAACGATAATTCATAGAAATTATTTACAGTCACCGCTCTACCTGTTCTCTGGCTGCCGAATTTTTTTCATTAAAAACACTACCGGCGCCCCGTAAGCTAAAAGTAAAATAATGTGCGATTACCATAATGAAATTGTGCGCAGCTCAGGGAGGCCATGAGAGAAATGGCAAAATTTGTGGCGTTAAATAATATCGTTAAACATAAAGAAAAACGAGCCCGCCCTGTAGGGCGACGTCTGGATGGCCGCAGCCAGAAATTGCAAGCCGTATATTATACGGAGAGTTTTCAATTACGGCAATCCAGCGGTTTTTCATTTGTAATGTGACTTCCAGTCATCGTTTCGACCGTTTCGTTCTTTAACGTGGCGTCAGGAAAAATTAAAGGGACTCGCTGAATTCACTCCGTATATTTAATGTACGAACGTGTATTAATGAGCAACATAATTAGTGATATGTATAAAATAATGACTTTAGATGTTTATAAAATAAATTCTGATACTTGTAATATGTTCTGAAGGATAGCCGAATAAGAAGCAGACTTGCTGGTAACTTTCTTAAAAGGAAAATAAAAAAGTGTAATTTTTTTTTTAATTTATTATAACAAATCAAAATAGTTAACAATATGTTTGGTAATTGCAAAAAAATCTTGAAATGTTTCAATTATAAATCGTCTTGCTTTTAAAAAAAATTTTGAGGCTTTTGTAGGAATTTTATAAAATTACTAAATTTGTAAAATTATAATTTAACTACTCAAAAAAGTATAACAAAACGTATAATCTTCTTGTGTCTCTTATTATATTATAAATCTTTTAAGGACAGACAGATGTTTTCCCATCGTTCTAAAGTAAGTCTAACCTCTATTAAGAGCTTACTGTCAAATCTATACTTATGTTAAAACATAAAAAGATAAATTCCTTACTGACAAATTTACTTTGTGCAAATACATAAATCTAAGAACGATTATACTAATATATAATATTTTGTTTGTATAGCAAAACCTCTGCCGTAAGAGGAAGAATGAAGAAGAAATTTGAAGTGGAAATATAATACCATAGTATTATGTGGTAATAATACACCGGTATATGATTTAGCAATCGTTTTCAGAGCGAAGCTTTCATATTGAAAACGGGGTTTGAGAACTTCAATATAAATTTATTGTTATGCAAATTGCAACTCTGCGAATAGGTGCGCTCAACATTTTACAATTCTTCTAGTCTATCTTTTATAGATGTGTCTCTGAATGTAAAAATTGCTCTTAAATCTTTATTTACTTACCGTGTATTCAAATATATTATGTAATTTTATTAAACGTCTACTTTTTGGGTAAGTAATTGCCTCGAAATAAAATAGGCGATTAAAATAAAAATACAAATATAAATCTAAATTACTAAGATATCTTTTGGTAAATTATTTTCGATATTAATTTAAACTGAAATACAGTCTATAAAATCAAGGTTATTTTCGAATGACGTAGTATCAATCCTGAAATGCTTTTTATTATACTCCTACAAGAGGGTACTTAGACTGCGTAACTACGTATACATTCCGTTCTGAGCCGCCGGCCAGAGCGACCTCTCTCGTGCGTTCCCGCATGGTTCGTTATTCTCGCTTCGGTACAAAGGTTAGTTGTGTCCAGATGCTGCGTGTTAGTGAGTGCTGTGTTTCGTTTTGTAGTAAGTGCTCTGCAGCGGTTCCTGACTAACTGTAAGTAATTGCACACATCCAAAGCCCAGAGGCATTTATCTTTAATTTAACTGTGCTTGCTGCATTAGGTGGCAGCTAGGTACACACCTAGTGCTCCTAAAGCGCTTACAACTTTTAATAGGCACACACCTCCTCACGCAGGTGGGAGGGCTAGAATAGACACACCGTGCCGGCGGGGTCGCCCCAATGGCTAAAATGGACGGTTATGATCCCGCACACACGCGATGCACATGGATGACTATTTCGCAATCCGCCCCGGAATATTGAGCAAAATCCACGCTGGTTACCGTCGCGCCAGCGCCACAAGCCGCCGCGTCACCTAAAAATCGCCCACGCGTCGCCGTCTGCGACTATTCCAACCGACGCCCAGTATGACACCTGTCCCGTGCATTATCTTCGGCGCAATCAGACGCCGAAGACGAACCAGCTCAAAAATGGACTTCGAACCCACGACCGTGTCGCAGACGCCGCCAACATAGTCGACTCGAAGGTGTTACCGATGCGATCGCGGAAAAAGGGCAAACGCCGCCAAGAGCGACACCGAGAGCCGCCCCTGCTCCCCACGCCGTCACCGACCGCGACGCCCGCGAAAAAGCCGCGCCGAGCCGCAATCATTCCAGCACTGCGGACGTATATGGCCGAACGTAGGAAGCTCCAGTGACCCTGGGTCGATTCAGACAAGGGTCACTGGAGTCGTGTTCTTACGTGGCTATCAAAGACGAAAATATCAAACTTTCGTTCCGCTAATCACGTATAGGCATACGGTGCATGAGAGACTCAGATGACTTCGCGCGTTAACTCAATACCTCGCGAGGGTAAATCGCGTTTCACTTCGCTTTGCCGGAAGACCGACCTCTGAGTCGTCTGAGAGTTCAGCGAAGGAATCAGGGACGAGGTCAATGCGGATCCAAACGCCAGGGATACCCCGTGCATGGGTGCGCCGCATGCACCACCCACGCCATAAATTTGAAATGGACCTACTCATGGTCGAGCTTGATCTTCCGAGGAAAATCAATATTCAATGTACCTTCATATAACTAACCGGTTTACGGGTCGAAACTCCACGCAAGACCGGCCCTGAGCCGCGCAGTGTCACAACTGCCAACATTTGGACACACAACGCGCAACTGCTTCGCGCGTGATCGTTGGTGAAATGTGCGCCAGCACAGCACTCGGGTGCCCAGGCCAAAAGATTCGGTCGAGCCGCCCGCGTGCGCAAATTGCGAAAACGTAGGTCACCCGGCTGGTTCAGGGGCTGCTCGAGAGCACCTAAAAACAATCGCGGCCTTCTGCCTCACGTTCCGCGAACTCCGCGAATTCCGCGGTTAAAAGTCGAGCTTTGTCCCTGCACCTGCACCGGCAGTTGGTGCATGGACAAAGCCAGTTGTGATAAAATCCGTCGCCGTCCCTAATGCTGCGGCGGCAACAATCAAAGGGAACGACCAGGTGGGTCCTGACAACAGCAAGCAATAAACTCGCACCTGCGCCGCCGCGCAAATCACGTCACACAAAGGGCCCGGTATCGTCCGTCCGGCCGTTGACTTAATCTCGAAATACTTTGAATTCGCAAAAGTTAACATGTCTAAATTACGATTTGGACCATAAAAATGCACCCTGGCAATCAGCCCAGTTGAAGAAATAAACGTTTTGCTCGCTCACGCCGAAATATAGACGCCTGTAAATTTAAATAGAACCGAAACAGACACAAACGAGTAGGTTAACCGTTTAAGATAGCTACCAACTTAGGTAGGGCAAAACCGCGTTCTCTAGTCGTATCGTATTTTAACGCAAACGGCCTTGAAAGCAGCGATCCGTTGCTAAATACTTGCAGGATTAAGTATAGACTTATTTCTAGTCAGAGACCTTTTAAAACCGTCAATAGCCAATCCTCAATCAGTGGCTGTACATACATAGAAACGATAGGTTGTCAGGACCGCTGGGTGGTACACTGATATACTATAAGAGGTCACTACATATCGCACCATTGAACATACCCACTAACTAACTTAGAGGGACAGCGTGTCAGATTGCACTCACCGCCACAGGCCGCTTGTTCTTGTTCCGTGTATCTGTCCCAAGTAAAGTTATTAGATCCGACCTAGAGCTGCTTCTCAGCCCTAGGTCCATCAACTCGATCACGCAGGCGACTTAAATAGCAAACATCCGACTGGAATTGCATTACGCCAAACACAAATGGAATAAATTGCTGGAACTCGAGGAGCCACTCAACATAAACAACATAGCTCCCGGACCCCAACTAGATACTCAGACTCAGGCATAGGAGCTCCTAGCACTATAGACCTGCTTTTGTTAGAGACATCTCGCTCGATGTCGTATCGATAGAGCACTCTGTGAGTTAGACTCTGACCACTTGCCGGTCTTATTCAAATTGGGCCAAGGCGCGGTGCGGTCCCTACGACCAAAACCGTAACAAATTGGCATTGTCTTGAACGCAAACTCAAGGCTATGGACCCCAAAGTATCTCAAACCTACCGGAGGTTATTGATAGTGTGACGAAGCATATATATTGCCATCGATAGTATCACATACGCACATCTCATCAGCCATCGACGACTCCGAAAAGACGGTCAAGGGTTTCGGTGACCGCAACTTTGGCTGCCGTTCAGTATTCGATGTCTGATAAGAGAAAAAATACACTCAAGCGGGCGTTTTATCGCTATCCGTCCGAGTCAAACCGATTTCCTTTAGGAAACTTCAGTTGAGGTCAGAGACGGATAGAATTACACCGCAAAGAATCGTGGTTAGGTCTGATGGAAGACTTAGAGCCATCGCACACTGCCCTATGGCAGTTGGCTCGACGATGAAGTCGGATCCCGCGACGCCATGCCGCCTTTATCGAGCCAACCGGGGCTTGTTAGCTTCGATGACTTCGAAAGGCCGAATGCTTAGCCAATACGCTAGAAGAGCAATGTACGCCATCTCGCGCAACGCGACGCGCCCACCTATCGGAGGTGGACCGTCTAGTCGAACACGGGCTGCCGCCACCAGAGGGCGATAATTTAAAGCCAGTGACCCGGAGGAGGTTCGCGATATTATGGGTCTTAAACCCGGTCGGCACCTGGCCCAGACCGTATCTCAAATAGAACTCTAAAATACTTGCCAGGCCCTATTGTCATGTGTTGGTCAACATTTTCAATATTTTACTATCAACTTGCTTTTCCTGATGCCTGGAAGAAGCCATCGTCATCAGTATTCCAAGCCGAACAAACCCTCTAACCTACCCACGAGTTATCGTCCAATTAGCTTGCTCAACTGCTTGGGCAAGCTATATGAACTGCTGTAATTCTCTTCGGTTGAAAGACCACACCTTGTCCAATAACCTCATCCCAGACGAGCAATTCGGTTTTCGTCCGAAGCACTCGTGTCCTGACCAAATTATCCCTGACGGAATTCATTCTGAATGGCCTTCATCAACCCAAACCCCGTATCACAGGGCCGTCTTCTTCGATGTCGCAAAGGCATTTGACAAAGTCTGGCACAACGGCTTGATTTACAAGCTGTACATTCTCAAGAGTGCCGACAGGCTGGTTCACATCATCCAAGCCTACTTGTCGAATCGCTCTTTCCGATATCGAGTCGAGGCACCCTGTCCACGAGCCAATCCGCTCCAAGCGGGTGTCCCTCAAGGATCGGTCCTATCACCTTTATTATTCGCACTCACGAGCGACATTCCAAAAGCCCGACGATGTCAATCTGGCTCTTTTCGCCGATGACACCGCTCTCTATTGTTCGTCGCTTAGACCGAATTATATCTACAAAAGCTCCAAAACGCGATCAATCGTTTAGGCGAATGGTTTTCGTAAATGGAGAATCGACGTCAATCCCGATAAAGTGTAGCAATACACTTTCATCGGTCTAGATTACGTCGTGATTATACAGATACCCCGGTCCTCAACCCAGGCGTCAGGATAAGGCCAGCGCTGGCCGACACCAGACACTAGGGCAACTAAAACTTTACGGCCAACTGATCCCATGGGAAAGGAGGCCAAATACCTAAACGTGACCTTCGGACTGCAACATGTCGTTCAAAGTCATATTCAGGACGTTGAGAAAGGCTTTGTTCGTTTCGACCAGACTCTATCACCTAACGAATTCTAACAGTAAAATGTCGCTCAAATATAAACTTTTATTGTACAAGGTATGCATACGACCAATCATGGCTTATGCATGCCAAACTTTCGCTCACGCATCCTCCACACTCCTAAATCAACTACAAGTAGTTCAAAACAAATTCATACGCCGCGCCACTGGGGCGCAGTGGTATCAACGAAATGTAGACTTACACAGCGACTGTAAATTCGACACTCCGCGAGCACTTTAAAAGTTAACTCGCAAACACATAGATAAAGTAGTCAACCACAGCAACCTCTGCTGGTAAAAGCAGCAACGTATACGCCGATCCAAACGCGTCTAGTCGAAAGCGTCAGACCGCGAAACGTTCTTCTCGACCCGGACGAGGAAGGGGTCGCCGAGACTCCGGACCCAACGGGGTCCCGACATCAGACCCTACACCACACGGTAGGGATAACACACTCACTTGTGTTCGCCTCGCTTACGAGCACAGCGACACACACACCCCGCGTATACTAGATACACCCGCGTTCCAGGACGGTTCTCACCGCCCCAGCAATCGATTAATACAGTCACCAGACCGTCGGCGTCCCGGTTCGTAAACCGATCGTCGACGATCCTAGGAGACATAAACTAATGCCTAACTCACGTACCTTCTGTACGTGTGGCCTCCATTTTAGCAAAAATGTGGGCACCTAGTTCGTGAGGACGGAGCTTCTCGCGAACTCTGTGTTAGATGAAGCTTACTAAAGACATGAGTCTGGAAGCATAACATCAAGGATAAAATAAAAATAAAACTACGTATATTTAGGTTTCTATGGCGTATACATTTTTTCATCGTCATGCGTCGGATGGGCATGAAAAGTCGTCCACCTGGTGGGTGGACCGACTTTTCTAAGACCCGCATTGGACCAGCGTGGTGGAATACGGCCCAAAATCCCCTAATGGATGGAGGTGTATGGGAGGCCTATGTCCAGCAGTGGACTATCACAGGCTGATGATGAAATACATTTTTAAACAATTATTTAGTAAATGTGGCCAGGCCAAAATCAGAATAAGAAAGCTGACATTCGGCGGCGTACTACTAATAGCTTAGTACGTTAAGATCGTCTTTTTACACAAATTCCAAATTTGATTAGATTTCACTATAGATAACGCTTTTAAGTTGGAAGCGTGATTTAAGATGGAAATCTGATGTAAGATGGAAGTAAAGCAATAGTGCTTAAACACTGCTGTGTTCTGGTAAGCATTCATCGTACTGGATAAACGAGATGTGCAACCCCATGTCGCAGTGGTTTCCCTTGACGGTATTATTAATTCCTTAGTTTATATCACTTAATTTCGGGCGCACTTCGTCACTTGATGTAATTTAAAAAAATCATTATGTTTTTTAAGTGGTCGTGTGTATTAAAATTCTAATGTTTCTTTTGAATTATGTAGTATATAAATTGAAAAAGTGTCAGACTTATTGAAGTACGATCGTGATCAATTGTGACAAAACAAATATATCAAGCGTATAAAAAAATATATTAAAAAACTTAACCCCTCCGGCCCGTCATAAATCAAAAGTACAATTCAATTTCGTAAAAGGGGATCCGTAGATAACGGGTATCACCTACCAAACCATAATACTTACGGTATAACATAAAGTTGATTGCTATCTATAATATTGCGGCCGGCCAAAGTTATCTTTGAATTACGGCGATTGTTCCCAAAATTTTATTGGTTGCCGAGTTTTGAACGTAAAATTGTAGCTATTTATCATGAAGAAACATATTCCTAATGAATAATTTAAAAGTAGCATCAGTAAATTAATTATTTGCACGGATTTAATAACGTTTATGTAATTTACTATTATTTCATAACATTTTTTCTAGCGTCCATTGTCAAGTGTCAGAGTTAAAGCGATAAGTTTTATTTCACAAAAATTAAAGCAAGCCATAGTGTTTGTATGTTAAATGTAAACTAACTAAAATATTCTTATTCCACCTTCTATATTATCATAGTGTTTGTTCCCATTGGAATATGACACCGTTTTTATTTCGTAACACTAATACCAATTGTAAACAAACTCGTAAATTCCTTGACTATGTTAACATCAATTCGTTAACCGTGACCCACTGGTTGGCGACGCAGTGTCAACCGTCAACCATGCGTTGCCAACGAGTGGACACAACGTTGCGGCGGTGTAGAATGGGCGCCAGATGGCTTTAAGGAGCATTAAATTTTATCCTCAACCCGAAAGCGTAACTATTAGAGATGTGTAGCCATTTAATTAGAGTTCATTGTAATTCAAGGCACTCGTGACTTATAAGCATTGTTGAAGCAGATGTTGACGCACAAGATACAGTTGTAGATGTTCTTTCAACACACTTATTAATCTTTTCAGGGATTCAGGTTATAGGTTGATGGTATTACAAACTAAGTAACAAGAAAATAAATATTTACCAACAAGATTAACGAAAACAACGGGATGTCCCTCTTAAGCAATAGCTAACAAGGCATTTAGACACGTAGAAATAAAATCATCATCAGCCTGTGATAGTCCACTGCTGGACATAGGCCTCCTCTAATCACCTCCATCCATTAGGGATTTTGGACCGTATCCACCACGCTGGTCCAATGCGGGTTGGTGGGTGGACCGACTTTTACATGCCCATCCGACTCATGGATCATCTTACTTTGCAGACAATTGGGTGATCGGCCCAAATTGCCCTAACCAACTAGGAAACAATAATGGAAAATTGTTGAGTCCCCGCAGATTCGAACCCACGACCTCCAGTTTCTAAGGCCACGCCTATACCACTAGGCTACGAGGCAGCCTAACAAAGAAATAAAAATATTTAAAATTTTGTTTTAAAATGTTTCATTAATAGATGCTGTATATTTTTAAAAGGTTTATTAGAAATATCTATAACACCAGAGATAAAAAGTAAAACGCAATTAAATGAAAACAATATGACTGCAATTCTCAATTCGTTTTATATTATTTCATAGCAAATTTTTAAAAATAACCTAGAAATAACAAGGTATCTCATAACAGTCGTACTTTAACGGCGTAAAAATCATTGATAATTCTAAAACGTATCGAGGCTACTCTTGTAACAGTTTGTAATCTAGAAAAAAACGTGTTAACATAAACTTCGTAATAACGATTCCATGCAAGTGCAGAGCGCGCTGCAATATCGGAGATTTTATGATTACCTTTCACAAAACGGATGTAGTTCTCCCCGCCCGGCCATCCCAATTTTCTGTTGCTGTCGTCCCCAACTTAATGGATCGAGATAAAACGAAATAGTCAATTTCGCAATTTCAAATGATAAAGTTTATCTGTAAAATGAATATGGATTTTTGCAGATAAGATATTTTCGCTGGATGCGTGAAAGGTTTGCACGTACTTTACGTCATAGCTTTTCTGTAATCATATAAGCAAATAAAAATCAATGAAGTTGATAACGATATTAAAAAATTACAATAAATTCAACCACTGGGATTACTTTATTAAACTTAAATTCGATGGATATTAAATTATTATTACTTTTTTATGACAATAAATAAATAGTTAAATCTCAGGCAACTAATGCAGGTAAGACGTCGATATAAAAAAATAGATTATAAATCCTTAGATTACGATTATCTGATAAATAAGATAAAAGTAAATAAGCAACATTTTTAATTTCAAATAAACGGAAAGATGGCCAGGCTTTTCCGTCATCAGTCTGTCTAGTAAAGGAAATTAAATGCCTTATCTTATCGTTGAAATATAATCTCCCCTGCTTTTTCACAACGGAACATTGACACAGAAACTGTTTCTATTAAAAAAGAAGAATGATTTGACGGCCTTACTTAAGGCGAAGATCGCATAATTGTGTAATTTTTTTTAAATTTTTTTAAAAGTACATTCTTATGTTGGCTCAAATTGAATATTTTTGTTTAACCTAAGTAGACATTACTTAGATTAAACACGTACATAGTTATGACTAGTATAGTTCACAGATTAATCTATTAATAATGAGAAAACCATTTTGATGATGTGTTTCTTAACATAGGTTTACAGTTATAGCTTAGAGCTAGTCTAGCAATTAAAGTTTTACACAAATCTTTGATTTAGATATATCTTTGGTTTAATGAAAGGACATAAAACAAAAGAAATATGAAAAATAAAGCCTTTCGCATCAGTGAAAGTGTCAATTAACCAAGAAAATCCCCGAACGAGTAAATAATCATGAATTAGGTAACCATTTGTGTTATTGTTGGGGATGTGCTATTCCAACCCTTAATTAACGATATTATACTGATAGTTCACATAAATCCTCAGTTATAAAGAACAAGAGGACGAATGTCAACATAATCCCAAGGGGATAATAAATAATATAACAACAGCCAACAAGTTTTAACTCCGTCTTAAAGTTTTCGTTTGCTTAATTACGTTTTCATTTATCTTTCTTCTTCCTCAAGTCAGTGTCTTATGGAATAATCTGTGGATTTTCAAATAACCGCATTGAACTTTTGTAGGTATTGTAATAAGTTAATTTATTATTCATCGTTTTATATTTATTTACAAAATCCATGAGCTAATAATTAATAAATAATATAATTTTAAATAATATAAGTTCAGCGCTATTTTATGTATTTGATAAACACATGTTTCGTTATTTTTAAAGTTTCGTTAAAAGTTTATAATTTAAATTATTTTAGATTAATATTACTCATTTTCATTTGTTTTGTAGTTCTTTGTACTCTTAGATTTGCAATAGTTTATTACTAGTCTTTTTGATAATTGATAAACGATTTCTCATGATAGAGCAAAGAAAACAGTTCTGTTATCGCGAAGTACAATATCGGTCTTCAACATTACTAGTAAAATTGGGTGTGAAATGGCACCTGGATCTTTTAAACTAAATTAAAAAGTTCTAAGTGATATAAGGAGTCTGAAGTAGCGCTTATTCAAAGACCAAGACTGTTATCGCCTACGTCCCAACATTTATTCCAGTAAGTTTTTCAATCATTGCAGTGGGTAAGACAAATTTAATGCCTATATATTTTATGGTTCTACTTATTTCTTATGTAAAAATTTACTTGAAACAAATACAGGTATATTATAAATATTTTTCTTATTTATTTTTCGAAAAATATGAACATCCCTCACTCTTTAGCCACTGTTGCATTTCAAGATTACACAAACTAATATAAACTCCGGGATAATCTGATCTAGCACAGCCCCTTCCATATCAAAACTACACCCACCTGCATTTTCGTTCCAGTTATGACCCAGTCCGTTGGTCTGAATCGCCCTATAAAATAAATCTGTTTTAATAAAGAGTTGGTAGGTGTTTTATTAAGGAGGGTAACGGAAGGGAACGGAACGGACCGACTGTAAAGGAACTGTGGTAGTATAGTTATGACTTCTGGTCCAAAGGCCACCTAGCTCGGAGTATTTAAAGAATTAAGAAGATTTAACACACTTTTTTTTTTCAATGTGTCATAAAATAACGCAGAAAAAAATACTAATCGACGTCTCAAGCTACTGAGTAAAGCCCTCTTAGTAATTAATATAACATAATCATCTATTTATGTTTTATATTATACTAGTTTTGTCTAGCGGTTTCACCCGCGTATTAATGACAATAATAATTATTATCCGTTATATTCTTGTAACACCAAAAACTTAGAAACAGGCAAATATCACAATTTGCCCATAAGCGACGTAAAGGTAAATCGTCCTCACATAGCAAGCGTCCTTCCGTCCTCCAGGAACTTCTTGCGCATATCATTCGAGGAGATAACCTTCGATACTTTAACAAAAACAATCAAACTTGAAAACAAAAACAATCAAACTTGAAAACTTACAATCGTCAAAGGGCACAGCGCTTACATTTACAGCCCTTAAACTGTCAGATTAGGGACCTTTTCCTAAAAACAGTAAAAAAGTTTTAGTTTTATGAACTCAAAAATTATGTCAAGCATTAGACTTAACGATATCATATTTATAATTTTATCATTTAAAAATATATCGCTGATACATTGATATAGTTTATAATTTTATGGTTCCAGATACTAACTTAATGACTGGATATTAAGTTAGCTAAAAAAGTTTAAATTACCCTAGTTTGACTCCATCCACTGACAGTAAAATTTGTACCAGGGGAGAGGGTACAGTTGATCGGAGGATAGTTAATACGAGAACTACTCTTCTCGTTGCTCAATAGCTTAACTACGCCTACGTCGTAGTCCTTAAGCCTGTCTTTGTAATTAGGATGAGGTCTCAATATACGCGATTCATATGTAGCGCCACCACTAAATGCATTTCCGCTTCGAACTCTTATCATTGCTGAAGACGTTGTGTTGAAAATTTAAATTAATGTACTTATTTGATCATAAAAATAACTTGAGAAAGTTTATATAGTATATAGATAGAAGTAAGAAAGAGAATCAGTAAATGAAACTTACCGAGGCAAACAATGAGCTGCAGTAAGGACGCAGTTACGGTTGACTATAGAACCAACGCATTGGAATGTATCATCATATCCATCCAGCTTCAATAAAAGGAACGCCTCATAAGGATACACGACTGAATAGAAGCCACATCACCGCCAACAATTCTTTCAAGATTTAAACATTTTGTTAAGTAAGCATCTAGAGTTAAACAATCAGTGAATTCCTTACGATCTTTATTATTAGCAAATTCCATATATTAAGGTTTTTATATATTTTAACAGAATGGACTTACCGATAAGCATCGCGATCAATAATGCCCACATATCACTCATTTTATGTTAAAAACGTAACTATGCTGCAACGTGATGGTGTTTATCATTAACTTATGGTAATTACGACCTCACCTAATTGTTAACCGAGATAAGATGATAGTTAAATATTCAAAGGCAATAACTATTGTAGGCAACTGCAGATAAGAATGTCGTTCATTGTTACCGTATACTTTTAATTTAACAATAAAATATGTTATTTATATAATTTTAATGTGATATATTTGGACGTTTTAAGAGTAGAAAAAAATAAATATACTCAATTTTTGTTATTTTAATTGAATAGTAGAGATTAATTATAAATATTTTAGCTCCAAAACTTTGCATAATATTCTGTACCTAAGTGTTTTACATTTCTTTTACGAACTCATCTGCACCATTCTAAATCTTGCTCTTGGTATAGAGTAAATGGTTTTATGATAATACATATATAAACCCAAAGCATAAAATTCTAAATAACGACTTCGATATCAATAGTGTGGGATATGGTCCAAAAACCCCCTAATGGAGAATGCGTGCATAGGGGAGCCCTATGTCCAGCAGTTGACTAACACGAGCTGATACTGATAATGATGATGATATTAATAGTTGAATAAGCCTGAAAACTATTTCATAGACACGAGGAAAGCGTTGATTTGACACACGGTTCGCTTTGGTCAGCGAAAAAGATTAGCCTGCTTCTTAGTATTACTACTTTATTAAAACGAAATGAGACATGGAATTAAATGTAACAATTTAATCCGATTTTATTGCGACATTTGTTTTTATTTGTCAAAATTATCATTCAGTCATCTCATCGTGGTGGTGTCTTCCAGATGTTTCTTGGTGACAATTTATTAATAAGAACGTTGGATGAAAGAAACTAACTTTTTATCTTATTAAATAATCGCTTTATGAAGTGATAGTACATAAAAGATATTTATTTAAAACATATGAGACAAGCTATAACTCCTGCCTATGAAGCCGAAATTCGTCGCGCTACGGCAATATCAACGCAATTAATATGTATCATGGAAGTCAATATAAATATATTATTATAAGTATAATTAAATTTATTTTATAATGAGATTGTTAATAACTAACTTATTTTACCCAAAACTAAACGTGAATGTTATACATATTTACTTCATAATTTTATTTCATCATTACTTTTTAAAGTTATTATAATCTTCAAAAGCAGCATTATTTTATTATTTTTATAGAGAAGTTAATGAAAGTCACGCAAGCACTTTATTGTTAATATTTTCAATAAATTTACATGCATCCCTCTTTTTTCAACCACTGCTGGATGTCGGGATCGCATAAGTTAGAATAAACGCCAGGATAGTCAGGTCTTCCACAGCCTTGGCCATAGGATACAATCCCGACTTGGGTTTTTGTTCCAGTTATAACCAAAGGCCCACCGGAATCGCCCTGTTGAATATTAAATTAAATTCATATATATATACAAAAATGAAATTGAAATTTCATGTTGATTGATTGTGGTATATACCACATAATTTATAAAAAATACTATCTGAATTGTGCAGCCTTAAACGTGGAATTATTACTATACAGTAAAAATTTTACTAGTCTACGTATGAAATATTCATATCTACCGAACAGGAGTCTTTGCCACCTCCGGGAACTCCTGCGCATATCATACGGGGAGTAAGGTCTCTGTAACTTCGTCCGCATTCGTTCTTTGGCACGAAATCCACTTCAACTTCCCTTAAAAAGTCGGGCAAATCACCTTCTTCCTATAAACATAGTTCTGCATAATTATAATTTAAACAATATCCTCTTAGTCGATTCCGACTACGGCGGCCGATCTATGTTAGAGATCAGCCAACGCCACAGAATTATTATAGTGCAGAAGTGTTCGCGCAATCACAGGTCCACTCCTTGTATATTCACTCTCCTAGTCCGATAAGACGGATAACCGACATGATCGGAGAGAGATCAGCCACAGAACCGACTTTTGACCTGCCCATCTGACTCATAGATAACCTTACTTTACAGGCAATTAGGTGATCGGCTCGCATTGCCGTAACCAACTTGAAAAAAACAATGAAAATTTATTGAGTCGCCGCAGGATTCGAACCCACGTCACCCCCAATACCTCCGGTTTCTCAAGCACATCGCTCTTACCACTAGGCTACGGAGGCAGTTAGTTTATAGTTTTTAATTAAATATTCATCAAATTTCTGGCATAACTCAAATTTGCCAAAATAACTACAGTTCTTCTAACCTCTTTGTAAATATAAAGGTGAACCAAACTTACATTTGTTGAACCCCATCCCGAAACAGTCAAGTTAGAATCAATGTTTAAATTACAATTTTTGGGTGGAAACTCTATGCACGAACTATTTTTTCCATCTATTGCTATTGGTTTTTTTGGCTTTATTACACCAATATCATAATCTCTTGTTTGTGGGCTATACTTAGGATGGTGTGTTACTGTTTTTACTGCATATTCTGTACCACCTTCAGAAAAACTCGTACTTCCCGCTCTAACCGTCATCGATTCAAGTCTGTTATAAAAATAATTTCTTAAAAAAAATCTTAAGGATTATAGCACTTGTAAATACTGTGTATTTCCACGCAGATAACATTTATAAAAAAGCATTACATACATTATAGAACTTAATTTTTCACTTTTAAACCTTGAAAATTTATTTTTATCGCATTTAGCTCAGTGACTGCATAAGGATCTGTTTTTTTGCAATTTTTCCTTGTATGCTATTATTTTTGACAAATTTACAACATATATTTCTAACGACTTAACATAAAAAATTGTGACTTAACATAAAACTACACTACGGAGGCAGGCAAACCGGAATGAAATAATGTTGTCAAAGCTAACGTCATGTGAACATCGTTTTATGCGGATGGAGCTGATGATTAGCCTTAACAGCCTTGACAGCCTTATGATGCCAGTTGATGCTTTCCTTTATATATAGACTATAGACGTAACAAAAATTAATCATACTGGGTCAAACAATGGGCAGCTGTGATAATACAGTTTTTGTTAGCAATGGACCCGCCACAACGAAAATCTCCTTTGACATCTTTTAACTTGACTAAAAGAAACACTTGATAAGGATGTTCCTGGATAGTAGTCCTTCTGCCGCCAACTATTCTAGGATCTGAAGAAAAGGATCCGGCCCCATATCCAGCTAAAATATAACATCACTATTTACTTGATGAATTATAAATTAGATTGAAATAATTTTAAATGGCACTAAATCGCTAATTTACTTTATTCTTTAAAAAAAGTGTAAAATTTTATAAATCCTAATATCCTTATTTGTGTTTGTTTGAATCAAAAATGTTTAAACATACCGTTAAATAACGCAAACACTAGCACCAAATACAATAAACTCTGCGCATGATCCATAATGGGACAGCAGAATATACTTAAACTATAGATCCGTTCTTTTAATAATTTAAGTTTTTTTTTTACACAATTATAATTTCCTTAAATATTCCCCATTTGAAGTATAATGACCTTAAACACTTTCTCAGATAACGTGACAATTGAATATTCATGACAATTGACGGATGTATCGAGCGATTAAAATGGATAGTTTATACACTTTCTAAAACCTAATTTATTTATTGTATGAGAGTAGTTTTACAGATTATACGGCATTATTATAATTAATTAAAGCACAAGCCTAGGTAAACACATAGAACTGATTTTATTTAGTTTTACAGTAATTGCTTTTTTCTTTTACCAAGACTAAAGTACTAAATCCGTAACAGACAAGCATATTATAAATAAGTAATCAAAATATTTTGTCGTGTTTATTTTAATGACGCGAAATTAATACTTATTTTATATCATTCATCATCAACCTTTGATAGTCCACTGCTGGACATAGGCCTCCCCTAACACACCTATTTATTAGGGGCTTTGGATCATCCCATCACGCTGGTCTAATGCGGGTTGATGGGTGGACCGACTTTTACATGCCCATCCGACGCATGGATCATCTTACTTTTCAGACAATTGGGTGATCAGCCCAAACTGCCTAACCAACTAGGAAACAACAATGAAAAATTGTTGTGTCTCCACAGATTCGAACCCACGACCTCCGGTTTCTGAAGCACACGCCTATACCACTAGGCTATGGAGCAGTATTTTATATCATTCATCAATTATTAATTATCTGCTAAGATTTTTTGTGTCGTTTTTGTTATATGCAATGGGTCTTTTCCTATCTTTGACAACACAATAGTATATCATCTATTTTCGTTTGGTATTTTTAATGCCTTTAATCTCTTAGCATTTTGTATTGTCTTGGAAATTTAGTTTATTATTTGCGAAAAATTAAGTTACGTAAAAATTTTTTAGGCCCAGCCTGACAAGTTTGACAAATAACATTTTTTTCTAACATGCATTACAGGTTGTGCGTTGTTGTGAGTGGCGGCGTAAACGATCTATTATCCAAAATTAATTGTACATGTGTGAGTTTATTACATCATTGTCTTCAGTCATTGATACATACCATATTTTCCGTTTGCTGGTAGATCTAACCTGATTTAACAAACTTGCTTTCTGCTTTTCATTGCCGAACATAATAAATTTTTCGTCGCACTTTATGATTCAGTTCAAAATTACCTTTTGTGTTAAAAGGTATGACTTGATGCGTCTCTACTGGCAGTCGTTACGTTCACGTGACGCATATATATATATATATATATATATATTAGTTTAATAATCTGACGGTAATCTACCAAACCTTTATACTAAAATTAAAAATGTATAGACTTTTAATTTTCGTATTCTCTCAGCCACAGATTTAGTATCAGCTACCAAACTGTCTTAAACTTAGTTGCCAATATTGTCCATAAATCAAAGAGATTAAACTTTTCAAGGTTAAATTTCCCGATCCAAACAGGGAAAACCAACAACGATTCTCCAATCGTTAACAATCCTTACAAAAGCGGGTTTAGCCTATCCTGAGTTTTGTTTATTATTTTCCACCGCTGTATTACTCGTTGCGTGCATTTATTTTTCAGTAGTCAGGTTATCATTTTCACTCTGCATTGAAGCATTTTAAGCCCTCAGTTGTTCCTAAAATATCTTATAATAATTGAAAAATAAATAAAATAATTGAAGGGCTTTTTAAGTAACAATGCGGAGGTGGTGGCATGGAGGTATTTTTGTTTCCAAAATATTCATACTAATGTTATTAATTCCAAAATAACTCTGTCTGCCTTTAACGTCTGAACAATTAAATAGATTTCGATAAAATTTGGTAAATGCTCGGAATGGATTCAAGGAAAGTATAGGATAGATAAGGGTGTTAATTATTTTTATACTTTATTACTCAAAACGAGCCGTATGCGGTGTTTTTCTAGCAATTTTGTAGTTTCAAACTGTATGGCAATAGACTAGGGGTTGAAATGGGGATAAAAGTCTATTGGTAATTTCATCATCCCCTACGCAAGAGCCATAAAACGTTGTGTCTAATGATAGGCATTTATCACAAAACACCTCATTTATATTATACTATACGATATATTTCAACACATCTAGAGGATATATCGCCTATTAGTATTTCATAAAGATTTCAAAACAAAAATTTATTAATCAGCTTAAAAGTTTATTTGCAAACGTTATTTACGAAAGCATGCTACGATCTCAAAAACCAAAAACCCAAAAACATTAGGAATATAAAATATTTCTTTAAACATTTACAATCATTATTTACTTTCAAAACAAATTTTACATGCATCCTTCCTTTTTCAACCATTCTTGGATGTCAGGATTACAAACGCTTATATAAACACCGGGATACTCCTCTCTTGCACAACCCAGTCCGGAGGAAACGATCCCAACTTGAGTTTTCGTTCCGGTATAGACCAATGGACCGCCGGAATCACCCTGTTAATAATAATTAAAACTAATTAAAAAAAAATCAAAAAATAGTTTATAAGCAATTTTGTTGCCTTTTTTCTTTTATAATGTATATTTTATGTTGTTTTATGAGCTTTGTTAAACTTTATATTCTAACTTATTTATTATTATCAGTCTATTATTACTTATGATATGTTAGTCAATATTTTGTAATTAATTAATATCTGATATTGAGTTAATAGTGTGTATAATAATTCCGATTTTTTAAAATTGATGTTAAATATAATTGATTTGAATGCCAATGTGGTGAAATACGTATGAACTAAATGGATGTTTAAGATCTGGATGAACATTATATTAGCAAAAAAAGACAATTTAATTCGAAAAATAACATTACACATAATAAGTGCAAATATTATTTCAATAAAGATATGTAGGTCTAAGAAATTCTGTACCATATTCACATCAAGCCGTTCTCCTAATATTCTACACAAAAATTATATGCCAATAAATATAATACCGAGCACGCATCTTTACCGCCTCCGGGAACTGCTGCGCATAACTTTCGGGGAGTAATGTATTTATAACTCTTCATGCATTTATCATTAGGCACGTAATCAAGGTCAACTACCCTCAATTCATCAGGATTACCAACAGCATCTTCCTGTATACATGATTAATTATCATTTAATAAAATAAAAACATGTGAAATTGCAGTTATCGTTGTATAAGAAAATTTAACTCACATCCGTCGCGCCCCATCCGGTAACGGTCAAATTAGTATCCATATTCAGTTTACAATTTTTGGGTGGAAATTTTATTTGAGCACTATCCTTTCCGTTTATTTCAATTGGTTTCTCCGGTTTTATAACACCAACATCATAATCTTTTGTTGTACGATTGTATTTAGGATTCTTCGTAAAAGTTTTTGCAACATATTCTTTACCACCTTTAGAGTAACTTGTGCTTCCAACTCTGATAGTCACCGATTCGGCACTGAAAAAAAGTCAAAGCAGTTTTTTTAAATAAATTAAAATGCTGTCATTTATCAACATTTACAGTTGATTTCTCAATTAACTTTAAGGTAAAAAAAATTGAAACATTTTATAAAAAGGCCAACCAAGCAAATATGTTACAACCATCGAATCAAAACGTTTACTTAAAAAAGAAAACAAAGATTTAAGATGACTAAAAAAACAGAAAGCATTGTATCAGGTATCCTGGTATTAAACAGCTCCATAGTAGCAGGAAATAAATAAATATGCAAATGTGTGTGTATATAAACAAAAAAAATGTGGTAATAACACAGATTCTATAGCCGGTGATGACGATGAAATAGGATATAAAGATCTTTTTAGGTCCCAATCCAGACGTGGTCCCTAAGATCTTGCATTATGTGAAGAGGAAATTTATCACAACACAAGCATCAGATCAATCAATGGGAAAAATTATCTAGAGTCAATTTTTGAGAAATACAAAGAATGTATTTTATGACATCTTCATCTGGGAACACCTAGCATCTATATATATTACACAAACTGAACATATACTAAAACAATTACATCCTTTAAAAAATTCAAAGTTGTATTTACTTATGCATTTTCTTTTCAAGTAGCTAGTGGCTGATTGATTTGCAACTTGTTCATACAATGATTGTATTTTAAATTTACCCAAACTCCATTATGAGGTCACTGATTCGATGGTTATCCTAACTAACAGTTATTTAATACAAGTTGTCTTTTCCTTTCTTTTATTAAACTTATTAAAAATACTAACAACTATATTTACTTATTTAACACTTTTGTACACAAATAAACGCACCAATAGCGATTATATTATATTTTAGACAATTATTTAGAATAGGATAAGCGTATAATTTCACAGACATTATATTATATATAGGTTATTTAAAAATATTTGATATTTTATTTGTAAACATGTATAAAACTATATATATACATTTTTGTATTTGATTTGTTTTGAATGTTGAATAATGATTGGGAGATATTGCCCAATGGCTTCAAGTCCGGTTTGTAAGACTTAATTTTAAGGTTTAGAAATAAATTACTATAAATAAATAAATGAATATGTGCATAAACACATAAAATTAATAGATTACACATTTACTTATAAATAATGAAAATTGGATCTACTTGCACAGAAATCTGTATATAGATAATAGTAAAATTCATACTCGTTAAAGCAATGAGCAGCGGTGATAACGCAGTTTTTATTAGCAATAGAGCCGCCACACCGAAAAGTTCTGTCACTTTTTTCTTTCTTTATTTGTAGCGACACTGTGTAAGGATATTCTTCGATGTTGGCCATACTGCCCCCTACTATTCTAGGATCCGTTGAAGCTTCCTCTCCATAACTACCTAAAAACATTTTAAAGGCACATCTCACATAAACGGGAATTCTTTAAATAATTGATTAAAATAATTTAAAATTTATTTAAGCCGTTGAATCTCTTTAAAACATAGATATGACATATATATAACGTATATATTTAGTTGTATGAATACCTACCAACCTGTATTGGACCAGCGTGGTGGGATACGGTCCAAACTCCCTAATACATAGGATAGGGGTGTATTAGGGGAGGCCTATGTCCAGCAGTGGACTAACACAGGCTGATGATGTGTGTGATGTGTGTACTTACGAGTACAAAAGGTTTGAAAAATATTTGTCGCAATAATGGAAGCAACCAGACGGGTACGGGACGTTCAATAATAGTAAGTGCTCTAAAACAAGGGATGTTACGTCCCGTTAACTCAGCAATTACGCTGACTAAGGAGCTATTCAAACCGGAAATCAGTAGTGTTAATACACTACTACTGATTTGCGAAATAAATAGACACCGCTACGGAATGGCACGACTTAAAACGTATAAGTGAATTTAAGGAGAATTTGCAAACATACCCTTGATAGATGCAATGGCCAGCAGCATAAATAATAAGCTCTGTATATAATACATATTCTAACCGAGGAATCTACACGTATAATACTAGATCTCTCTGTTCTAAAATTTCTCAATTGCAATTGTATTTCCCTTAAATACTTGATACAAAGAGTATAATGACCTGACATAATTACTCAGATAAGAAAAAAATTAATATTCATTACAATAGACGAATGTTTCCAGCGATTAAAATAGAGAAGTTTTCAACTTTTCTGTTAAAGATAAGTTACGTACTTATAGATTATTTTAATCTATATAAGACGCCACATTCATTACGTTATGGTTAGTGCTAGATAACCGGATAGAATTAATTTCAAATAAATTTAAAATGTCGCCACAAAGTCGAATTAGACGTATTATCTAAAAATAAATAAGTGTCTATAAATTCCTTCACAGTTTTTTAGCACGATACATAACACATTTCTGAAATGTATTCTTCTTCTAAATTCCTGATACAAATCGTTCTAGTAACATACATAAACATACAACTGATATATTTCTTTATTAATAAGATATTTTTATAATTAAAAAAATAATTATTTCTTTTATTTACGCGATTATACATATCAAATCCACTTATTTACGGATTTTTCGCGTTACTTAAATATATTTATTCCCGACGTTTCGGATTCTTTTCAGCATCCATGATCACGGGCAGACTAAGTTGGTATATGACTTATCATAACATTTAAGTAACGCGAAAAATCCGTAAATAAGTGGATTTGATATAAATAAAAAAATGTTAAATATTTTACAAAAAAGTATTTCAATAACGACCTCCTTTCATTTATATTAGACTTGTTTTATATAACACACTTGAACAATTGTCTAGTGATTAAAAATAGTACCTGTTACTCCTAGATTAAATGTGAAATTTTTGTGATATAATATATTATGTTTCTTCTTTTAATGTGTTTTTCAGTACAAGTTTAATATTATTTTATCTATACAAAAACCAAAAAACATGCAGAAACTAGTGGAGCAATACTCTATGCCGTTTTATAAATTACTAGCTTATGCCCGAGTCTTTGTCGGCATGGTAATATAAAAAAATAACTGAAATTTTTAGAGTAATCAAGTTACTCCTAGTCACATCAGCCATCTTTCAGTGAACGCCCCGTCAAAATCGAGCCAGCCGATGCAAAGATTAGCTAGAACAAACAGACACATAAAATGATTGCCATTAAAAAAATACAATGTTCTGTTATAAATACCGGTTATATATCACAATGTGCTCTTTTACAAACGGTTATTTTAGTGTTACAAACATACACTTCAATTTAATTTATTTGTAAGCTTAATTATATAATTATTGGTAGTAGGTCCCCGTTTTACAGGGGGCCGTTTAGGGCGATACCACCGCGTTGACTATTTTTAATATTTTCTTTCGCAAATGAGTAGTGTGAAATCACTACCGTATTCCTGTTTAAAGGGCGCCGTAGCCAGCTTGTTTATTTTGTAAAGAAGACGTAATAACCTATTTTGAAAAATACTATGAGTGGTGGGCAGCACTTTGGTGGTACTCATGGTATTGCCAACTTCTAGCATCAGTGACCAGTTTTCATCAGGTGGCTTGAATTTTCGTTTGCCATCATAGTCAATAGACAAATATATTGACCATTCATTACATTCACAAAAGCTTCAGATCTCTTTGGAACAATGTATAATTAGTAACACAATTTATTAACCTTCGTCCAAGACTGTTTAATAAATTAATTTTTAAACATAAAATTTTTTTGGACATAAAATAGATATTCGTGACATATTAATGTATTCATAGACGTATTTTCGTGTAAGTATAGATATATATTTATATATTTTATATATGTATGAAAAATTAAGCATATATTTATGTGTACATAATTATGTATATATAAGCATAGTTATTGTCTCTTTATTAAAAAAAATTGATTTCTAATTCTACTAAAATTTTTACTCAAAATTTGAACGTATACGTAGGCTTTCATTCTAACATTGTATTTTAAAACCACCCACGCTTAAATTTTCATTGCCTCCCTAAGGTTAGCTGTCAGATAATGCCTAAGGCATAAAGCTCGCCTTTGAGTATTTAATTGTGCAAAAAGAATAAATATAAATAAAACGATTAAATTTAATTACTTTGTTCCCTCATATAAATTGCCTGTTTTTTTATGGCATACGCAGCCAGACGAGCAATCGTGCCACCTGATGAGATGGTCCCCGACGCCCATAGACATTGGCAACACCAGTGGTATCGCGCTGCCTACCGTGAGACATATGGTGTTAAGTCTCGTTGACCCAGTAAATACGCTGTGCCTCAACGGAACCATCGTGTTACTACTGCTTCGCGGCAGAAATAAGCACCGCGGTGGTACCCACCCAGACGGTCTCCTGTAGAACGAGGGACCTACCACCGGTAAGTGTTTCCTAAGTTAGCTCGGCTTTTTACTAAAGATTTACTAAAAAAAAACAGTTTTTAAGAGTAACTCCTGACATCTGAGGATATTGACAAGATAACTTCACCTGCACAACCATTCAGAAAAACAGCATTCATCACATGAATAAAACAAGACAGTTAGGAGGTATTTATTTATTTATTTAATTAATTGAAACAATAACAATTTTAATAAAGTTCTTTGATTCGATTTTAGGTATTTATGAAATACCTAATTTGTAACTAATCTTAATAATAAGTTTAAGTCATCATTTATCAGTATTAAAAATGGCAGCTAAAAAAAATAAACAGTAGAGGTATTTGAAACTATACCTCCTTCAATAAAGTTTATGTCTCCAATTCCTTAGTCAGTGTCTGTAGAAAAGGATTTGATTTGAGCATCTAGTTCATATTAAATTTGAAAATTTAATATACCAGTTCGTTTTCTTTGTATTTTAAGAATGTCTTTTAGCAAAATTTTATCAGCAAAACATGTAAAAATTATCTTATTAATTAAACACTATCAAACATGAGTAAAGACAAAGGAATTTCAAAAATACATTAATTTCCTTGTACAAAGATATTTATTTAACCAAAATGTTGTGTATAATCTCTAACTGCAATTCATAAGTTGCAACCACCTTTGGATATCGGGATTACATAAATTGGTATAAACACCAGGCGTATCGGGCCTCGCACAACCTATGCCATAGGAAACGATACCGACTTGAGTTTTTGTTCCAGTTTTTATTAACGGTCCACCCGAATCACCCTGTAAATTGGCAACAATTATTTAGTATTGTCACTGATCACTGCAAATCGTAATTTTTTAAACGCTTAGGCTTATAAGTAAAAGTTTCGCGGGAAAAAATGTATAATTTATGTGTACTTTAAAATAACTTATCTTTCTACAAATCCATGTTAAACTTTTTGGTTGCGAAATTAAAATGCCAGTTCGGTTATTCTGGATAGGAGAAAGAAGTACTGCAAATCGTTATCACCATGCACAGAAACATGCATGCATATGACTACGCAGGAACTGTAAAACTCATGCTTAAGTGTTTAACTTCACAATCAAAATTTATCACTTTGATTTATAACGTGTGTGTAATGTAATTTTAAAAAGTTATTTGATAATATTTTTATATTAAGTGACAATTTTTATCTATATAGATATTTGATTACTTTGGCAGTGAATTTCATCTACAATTTTATATAGAATTATTTTTAATAACTCTATTCTAAAACGAAAAATAAAACTCGAACTAAGGAGTCGGAATAGTATGTTTACCTGACAAGAGTCTTTGCCTCCAGCGGGAACACCGGCGCAGATCATTCGGGGAGTTAAATCCGGGTACGTCTTTTTACATTCGGTACTAGACACGGCATCAATAGTTACCTTCATCAATGTATTGGTTGTGCTTCCATTTTCCTATAATCCTCATGTGATTTAAGTATTTGAAACAATTTGGTAGTACGTATTAATACGTACGTAATTTGGTAGACTGCCTCCTATGCCTGGTGGTATGGGCGTGTGCTTTAGAAACCGGAGGTCGTGGGTTCGAATCCTGCGGGGACTCAACAAATTTTCATTGTTGGTTCCTAATGGGGTTTGGCAATTTGGGCAGATTACCCAATCGTCTAAAAAGTAAGATAATCCATGCGTCGGACCAACCTGCATTGGACCAGCGTGGTGGGACACGATCCAAAAACTCCCTAATGAAGAAGGCGTGCATTAGGGGTGACCGATGTCCTGCAGTGTACTATAAAAGCCTGATGGTGATGAAATAGTTTATTTTATCAACGAAAGCATTAAGAGACGGTTAGGATGTTCAATAGATGAAAATTGTTGCGGCGTGTTAATAGGAAAATTATGACAACTCAAATCTGCTTACCATCCAAGAACATGATATATTTCGCCTTTTTTACTCAATAATTGCTCACTAATCACTACCCAAGGTACGCTAAAGACGCTACTAACTTGCGGCAAAAAAGGCCTACCCTACTTCCCCGGACTTACGCTACTTGTAAACGGAAGACCATTACAATAGACACCTGAAAGTAGTATTCAGGGTGACCTAAATTTTCCTAACCTATTACACTTAAACTTAAAAACTGCAACATTCGTCCACATAAAACGCTGAAGTTTTTATGCCTATTGTAATTAAACATTGCTAACCTTGTTGCTCCCCAGCCTGTCACAGTCAAATTGGTACCAGGTGCCACAGTACAGTTTGAGGAAGGGACGTTAACTTTTGTAGTATTTTGACCATCTATTTTTATAGGCTTTAATAGTTTGATAAAGCCAACGTCATAGTCACCCGTCCTTGGGTTGTATTGGGGATGTTTCATCAGCATGCTCGAATCGTAAGTATTGCCGCCTCTATTGGCATTTGTACTACCTACTCTTATGTTCACTGATGCAATACTGTAAGAAAATGATGATGGTGAAAACTTCTTATAGTAAACACTTAAAAATGTAAAATTGTATTATATAGTAGTTTTTTGTTTTTAAAAAGACGAAACATAGTTATAAAATGTAATAATTTTAAGCGAATAAGATTTAATTAAGGCATCAACAACACTAAAGGGGCTATGCATTTTTGGCCGTTAGAGAGAAGACGAAATGAAATAAAAGTATAATAGGCAAGCTAAACCGATCAAAGCCAATAGTTTAAACTAGGGCTGTGTCGATCACGACCGATCAAAACAAAGTGATTTAATCGAAAGTGACAATTGAAGTGATCATACGCAAGTGAGCAGGTGCCGGATTACGAAAACATTCGAATTGAATAGGTAAATTAATAATATTTATGGCATTAGCTTAAGAAAAACTTAAATAGACAATTTTATTTTAAAAATTATGTTGAACTCTTATACAAAATAAATATCAATTTGGAGCTTATAATTTGAGTTTTAAAAATGATGTCCTAGTGAATGTGTCAAGACACGAACACCTCCATGAGAATTACAATAACATCCGCGATGATTGACTAGTACAAAGTAACTTAATGCCGCACACGACCCACAACCTGCCAGGCAATCGAATGTTTCTAGCCAACGGGTTATGATCGAACCGGGTTGCTAGAAATGATCGAATGACACAGCCCTAATTCAAACGCTTTTGGACGATTCTCATATAACCTTAATGATAATCGTATTTTAATCAAAAAATATTTTAAAACAGTTTAAAATACATAGTTAGCTTAATAAATTAAGAAGTCTTTCTTCTAGTAAAAAACAAAATAATATTAACACGTTCTTGCACCGCCAATTAACTATTACGTTTAATTTATAAAATATTAAAAAAAAGTCATTAAAAAGTTAATTTCAGACGTTAACCACATCACTTAAATCTTACGATGCATAATATTTAAGCGGGGACGATATTATTTAATCAGTGGGAAAATTATAGTCTCACAGAATTTTGTGTATAAGTGTTTAGATACATACCCATTCAAACAGTGAGCCGCAGTAAGTACACAACGCTCGCTTACAATAGATCCACCGCATCGATACTTATCACCTGTACCAACTTCCGTCAGCAAAAGAAATGCTTGAAAAGGATAATTTTGGATGGTGGTTGCGTTACCACCTACTATTCTGCCATTGCTTAAATTACGTTTTAATCCTAAAAATTCCGTGCAACGAACATCTGAAAATTAAAGTTAAATAGCTTTTTTTTATTGAATATGACAACGCCGAAAAGTTTCACACATTGTACAAAAGATTCAAAAGTTGAAGGACAATAAACTTTTTGAATTATTGACACAAGAAAGGAGAACGCATGTTAAATGTAACATATGTAATAGAACATAAAGCTGCTAATTATGGCCACATGGAAATAGAAGTAGCGGTATGTCTGAATAAATATTAAAACACTGCGATAAATAAATATTGCATAAAAGTGTATAGAACACTAAAATTATAAAGCATTTATTTATAAAATTAAACGCTAGTTCAAAAAGGATGTAAAATACTATGAAATTTAGTTTATCTACCTAAAACAGGTGCAGTAGCGATCATCGCCAACATCAAATTTTGGGTAAAATACATAGTAAATATTCACTGAAGCTAAATTTGATTTTTTAAGCGATAGAGCCTTATATACGTTTAGTTTGTCATTTTGACCTTACATAATTGTTTACCAAGATAAAATAAAATTAAACATTCCATGGTAATTGACATATATAACTCTAAGAGATAAAAACTTCATCTGTGTAAGGTAAGGTTATCTCTGTTTTGAATACAGCAATTAGATTTCATATTACATGCAAGCCTATTCATCGTTTGTATTATGTGACTTTTAAAAACTCTTGATTTTACATAAATATTATTTTCTATATATCTGAACGCCGCCTCCTTGATCTAGTGACATTGGCCCTTGCTTTATAAACCGGAGGTCGTTTGTTTCAATCCCGCGGGGATACAAACTAGTGTTATCGTTGTTTTCAGGACAATTTGGGCCAATCACTCAATTGTCTGAAAAGTAAGATGATCCATGCGCCGGATTCACTTTAAATACTTCTTAAACGTATTGTAACTTTGGACTTCACCAGAAAAAAATATATAGACTAGATATTATTGTTTTCTAGGATTTCTTTATGTTGTTATAGAAATTATGAAAATCTTTGTTTATTAACGGTGTCAGGCTCAAGCAGGTTTCATGATTACGAAATATGATTTTTTTAACCTAAAAATATAATTAAATTTGCAAACATTACGTTTCGTTACATTATTTCATTCCTTATAGGTGAAGATTTATTCATAAAAGTATAGTAATATAAGCATAGAGATATTGAGGTACATACACAATGCTTTCATAAGAAACGTGAAGCAAAATATTTTAATACAGTTTTGATATCTATTCAGCAACGTTTTTTTATTTTAACGTTTAAAAAATTAACATGCAACCCTCTTTTTTTAACCATCTTTGGTAGTCGAAATTTGATAAGCAGATTTAAACACCTGTATTGTTACGTCCTACACAGCCTAGTCTGGAGGTAACAAATTTAACTTGAGTTTTTGTTCCAATCAAGACCAATGACCATCAGAATCTATTATTAACTAAAAATTTGACAGTACATTTAAATGATTGTGCCTGCTAATGTTAATGCTTTATATCAAAAAGAAATATTAAAAAATCGTTTTTAAGAGGACTTGCAAACATTCTTCTGCTTATTTATATAATTTTTTAAGAAAATTACGACACACCACATGTACATTCGCAATACAAATATACATGACCTGTGTATAAATGATATTTCTATAAACATACATCACGTAATTCCTCCTATTACTTTCTATAATGTCTTTTCTCAACTTTATAGGCCTAAAGGAACTCGACAAAGGAATTTCGAGAAAACAATCTTTATTTATTCACAACACATTATTTCAGCATAATAAATAAAAATGTGGTACACATTTTAGAAATATTCAGAAGCAATTCATAAGACGAAGCCATCTTTGGATGTCGGGGTTACATAAATTTGTATAAATTCCAGGTATACCAGGCCTTGCACAACCTGTTCCATTGGAAACGATGCCTAGTTGAGTCTTTGTTTTTGTTTTAATTAACGGTCCACCTGAATCACCCTGTAAAATGATTTCAATTAGGGTAATACATTCATTATTATCTTCAAATTATTAAGGTCATTAATATACACGAGCTGAACAAAACTATTGCCTATATGTATGAGTTACTCGATTCGGAGTGTATACTTTGTTTTATATAACGGTACCTATTTGCTCCGCTTCTAGTGGTCCGATTTTGTTCATTATTTTTTGTATTTATAGATTTTAGCTGTCATTTGGTCTGATTTTTTTTATAATTTAGCAATTAGTAGCTTAATAAGCTTTAAAGAAATTTGGACATTTTCAGAAAATAGACCTTGTGCGATTAAATTGCGTCAACCGAACAAAATGTAGATTTAAAATATGTATTACATAATTTAACTTCTTTAAATGTCTAATAAAACTCGCGAGTGTGAGATCTATGTTTTAAAAAAAATCCACGAAAGCCATTTTAATGTAGAACATTGTTAAAAAATGAAATAGTATTAGTTTTAGTATGATTTAAACTTAAGAATACTTTTAATACATTAAAGACTTAAAATGTAGTGGCAGGAACCGCGGCGGGTCTTCTTGCAGACGGTCATATTTTTTGTATTTCATGTTTACCTGGCAAGAATCTTTTCCGCCTTCAGGAACACCGGCGCAGATCATTCGGGCAGTTAAATTCGGGTAGATTGTTTTACATTTCTTAAAAGACACGGCGTCAACAGTTACCTTCCTTAATGTAGCGGTGGTACTCCCGTTTTCCTTTAAACGTAATTCTATAATATTTATAACAGAATGGTACCTGATTTTGTAGAAATGATATTCTCTTCTTGTACTTGAACTGTGTTTATAAAGCGATATATAGATACGCTAAAATCGGTTATAGCAGTTCACTTGCAAGCGTTTCTAGGAAATAACATGCATATTTTGTATTTAATTTTATTTTAAATAGAATTGCAATGCATTACTGCTGCTTAATCAAGTAATCGGTACAAACCGCAATATCCGTCCGCTTTGCAAAAGAAATAACATATACTCGAATAACGTATGTACTTTTATTATATGGTAGCAGTTTATTTTCATGGTTAATTTCTACCTCATAACGTCATCATCATCAGCCTGTTCCACTGCTGGACATAGACCTCATCTAATGCAGTGGAGATATTTGAAGGCATTTAGACCATACCCCTATCCAAATATCTTACTGATATAATCGATAGTTTAAAATTGCTTAGCATACCTTAGGCAACGCAATTAAAAATCGAATATATTATTTGGAGTCGATATCGTTTTAAAATATACTAATAATTATAGCATTTTAAAGAAAAATAAGTGTCTAATTTATTGGCATTTACCTGGGTCGCTCCCCACCCTGTAACAGTCAAGTTGGTACCAGACGCAACATTGCAAGCAGAGTCAGGAAGCTTGGCGGATGTGGTATTCTGACCATCGATTTTTATCGGTCTTAATACTTTTATTAAACCTATATCATAGTCGGTAGTCATCGGGTTGTATTTGGGATGTTTCACCAAAAGTTTAGAGTTGTAAGTATAGCCTCCATCTGAGTTTTTTGTGCTACCCACTCTTACATTTACCGAAACAAAACTGAAAAAGTTTAATGTACGCTTAAATTAATTTTACAACAGTTATTATATTATTCATCATTAAGATTGTAATAGGACCACCGAAGTGTCTTCCTTTTGGGAAGTCGTTACAAACGAAATCTTTTTACGGATTTTCCTCGTTTCAGTTTAATTTGTAACTGTCAAATGAATTACAAAAACAAATATGATGAGAACACCGGTGGTAGGTCCCCTGTTTACAGGAGACCGTCTGGGTGGGTACCACCGCGGTGCCTATTTCTGCCGCGAAGCAGTAGTGTGAAAACACTGCTGTGTTCCGGTTTGAAGGGCACCAGTAGCCAGCTGTTACTGGGTAAACAAGACTTAACACCCTATGTCTCACGGTAGGCAGCGCGTTGGCGATACCACTGGTATTGCCAATGTCTATGGGTGTCGGTGACCACTTTCCATCAGGTGGCCCGACTGCTCGTCTGCCTGCGTAAGCCATAAAAAAAAAAAACAGTTTTTATCAATCGGTGTATAATTAAAGCGAGCATAAATGAAAGCATGAACTGTATATTAACACTCTCTCATATACTAACCCGTTAACACAGTGCGCTGCAGTAAGGATACAGTGTTTGTTTATGGTAGATCCTCCACACTGATAATTATCACCTGTACCAGCTTGCGTCAGCGAAAGATAAGCTTGGTATGGATATTTTTGGATAGTTGTCTCGCTTCCACCCACTATTTTGTCATTGTTTAACTTAGGTTTTAATCTTAATACTTTGCAATAAATATCTGAAAATTAAAACGACAGGAGAAACTAAAACAGCTTATTTATGAAAGTTTTGTTTTTTTATTATCATACATGTTTTGGAATATAACAAAGCCTTAAAAAAATTGTGGATGATATGACTGTCGGTGCAAGCGAGAAGAACGCATATTAAATGTGTTTCATTGATTATGAGGCCGCTAGTTATTATGTATGGGTATGTAGAAACATTAGTACAACTGATTTAATATTAAAATACTGCTTTAAACATATACTTGCACCTCTACACTTTTTTATCTCTGTATCATCCTAAGGTTGACTGGCAGAAAATGCCATCAGCATTAAGTCTGTACAACTTATGCATATATAAATACTTCATTAAAATCAAAACAACAATTATAACATATTAAATATTATCAAATTTAATGTATGTACCCAAGATAGATGCACTAATAATTACCACCAATATCAAATTTTGTGTGAAACTACATAGTTAACATTCTCTCAAACTATAATTATTTTTTTCAGTGATTGAGCGTTATATACGTTTAGTTTGTCATTGTGACCTTACATAATTGTTTACAAAGATAAAATAAAATTTAAAAATCCATGATAATTGACATATATTTCTGAAGGAGATAAAAACTTCAATACTTTCAAAAAGGCCAATGCTGATTCTACATCAGGTATAATCTGATTTATTTTTTGTGTAATGTAACTATCTCAAAAATTGTCTATTTCGATTAATGCGTTCATTTTAATTTCGAGACTTAACTAGCTCTTCTCACTGTTTCTGACGTTTTGTTAAAGCGAAATAACTAATCGTATTTTCATTTATCTAATTTAATACACTAGGGCAATCTCAAAAAGAACTAATTTCGTATTTTTTAATTGTAGTTTAACAGGTAATCGCTTTAAACGAAGAAAAACAATTGCTGCTTTTTGCTACTGCGTAACTTTTAAGAACTACTAACTCTTATTAAACAATATATACGCCGTTACAATGGAAGCCCAAAGAAAGCTGCAGTAATGTAAAGTTTGTGCATAAGAATATCAAACAAAGATATATTAAATGATAATGTACCTTGATAATAAACAATTTTTCTTGGGTTGTTGGATCTATATATTAAAGAAGTAAATGGTTAATATATTCATGTGTCAGTAAATAGTAATTAAAAACAGATAGACAGGTTCTGCAATCTCCAAAATTTGCCGCTTGGAGAAATCCAGCGTCTTCAAAATGTTAAAACATCCTAATGTCTGTTCTAACTTTATTGTATAACTCTTAGTTACTCTCTATAACCTTAAACTGTTCCATAAAAAGGTTACATAAAAGATGACATCTAACTAGTATTTTTGACCTGTCCCATGTCGCATCTTTGCGCAATACTCTTGGTATTCGTATAATAATTTTTTTAACATTTCATGACTGAAATAATAATTTAATAAAAATGTAATCCTAGAAAACTTCTACTGCACAAAAAAAGGTTCATTTATACACGGGATATTTTAATGATAATTTACACTAAAAATAAACTATTCGGCTTCGACCAATTTATTCACAAGTAAATGGTTATTGTATTCAAACTATTCATTAGTTATTGAAAGCAGCGTAAAAAGGTCCGACATGTTACTTACCGTTACCGTAATCTTTTGTAACCATATTCGCATTACTTCTAAAAATTATATAAGCATCTATATAGACTCATATATAATTGTGCGGCTAGTGATCCTGACCGCTGCGCCAAAGGGTATGGGTTCCGGTATCCACCCGGGAAAATATTATGTGATGAACATAGTGTTTTTCTCGTGTCTGGGTGTTTGTATCTATATAATATGGATTCATTTACATAAGAAAAGTAAGTTTATGTATTATATATGTGTATGTCACTTATCTAGTTTTCATGGTACAAGCCTTGCTTAGTTTGGCACTAGATGATGTTGTGTTATTCGTCCAGAAATATACATCACTTATATAAATTTCTAATTTTATGTACCAACTCTTGTTTTATTAATTATTACCTATATTATTAATTATAAAAGCATGTTTTGTTCTGAAAATTTGAACTTTTAAATTAAATACAAGTGGTTCTATAGGATATACCTATGCGAATAGGATATTAAACAAAGTAAGAAATGAATGTTCAAATCTAGTTTGATTTTTTCAAGCTTTGAATTTGGCTTATTGCAATTTCTAACAATGTTTTACATTAAAAAACTTATTTTGGTTTATTCTTAAAAATATGCGCTTGCGGACTTTTTTATACACTATCTTTAGAAGTAAATTTATGTGGAATATTCTTTAAGTTTTCTTTTAAAATAATTGTGCAACGAGAATGTAATTTTTGGTGTCGTAATTTTTTGTTTTTACTAAATATCTATTAAAAAACTTATATATAAATTTATAAACGGTTTACCAACTAGGAACACATTGATGTTTTCAACTTGTGCACAAATATGTACTTACATTAACGGTAAACACAGCTTTTGTAGAAACAAAAATAATTTTAATTTGTTTCTACAAAAGCTGAAAATGTATGCTATTTACAAAATATGTCTTATAAAAACAAATATAGATGAATAATAATCAAAAAAATGAGCCAAATGACAGTTAATACCTATTATTAATAAAAGAAAGAACAAAATAGGAGCACATGGAGCGGAGCCACGAGGTAACATTACAAAAAACGCGCTTCCTTTAAGTAACTCCTTGTTTTGCATAATATCTTCTATAGGTGTAATATCTTTAACCTAGCCATTTACCCTAGTTATCATGGAATCGGCTTCAAATCCATCCAGATTTACCGAAATTACACTTTTTCGCAAAGCGATTGGCATCTGACCGCCACAACCCAAAGGGTAAACTGCATTACAATATCTTATATATTTATTTCCGATCACAATGTATTTCATTAATTTAAATGGAATGAATGATCATTTTTCCACTACAGGAAATTAAAAAATCAAAAATACAATGAATTCTGGGTTCGCTACGATCAATTTCATTATCTTTTAATAGATTTAATTCAACCAAAGAATACGTAAATCATTTATGAGCGTAAACACATTCATTTGGGTACAACTCTACACTTTATTAACTGGCAGAAAAATCCATTGGCATGAAGCCTCTGTACAATTTGTGCATAAAGTTTTAATTTATAAATAAATATATATTTTTACATAAAAACTAAATATAAAATATTTAACAGAAATTTAAAACCACCTAAACTATATATTATTTCGACACACAATTTTATTTATTATTTAGCAATAAACATTTATAATTTGTAAAGTAGGAGAAAGTTTCATAACAATACAAAAGTTTCACATGCATCCCTCATTTTTTAACCACTGTTGGATGTCGGGATCGCACAAGTTAGTATATACACCAGGATAGTCAGGTCTTGCACAACCTCGACCGTAGGAAACAACGCCAACTTGAATTTTTGTTCCAGTCAAAACTAATGGACCACCGGAATCACCCTGTTGAACATTAGACGAAATAAATGTACCGAATGAAATGTTATTATTGGATAGGGAAAAAGTTAAAAGATATTAGAACAGTTTGCGTATAATAACAGTAACATATTAATATGTTACTGTTATTATACGCAATGTAAGCCATTACTTAATGTTTTAACAAAAGTTGTTACAAATACGTCCCATTATCACTATATCCTTAAAACTAAACTTAAATGATGTTTAGCTTAGCAAAAATCATAGTTACCGCACAGGAATCTTTACCGCCCCCAGGAACTCCTGCGCATATCTTTCGTGGAGTCAGGTTTTTATAACTTTCCCTGCATTCGTTATTTGGCACGAAATCAACGTCAACTTCCCTTAAATTTGTGCCATAATCACCATCTTCCTGTAACATAACTTACTTTTAAAAGAATATTATTTCTGTAATGACTACTTAATTGATAACACACTCTGGTAATGAACAGTTAGCTTTAGACAATTTTAAACGGTTAAAATATAATGTTCTGTATAGAAATTTGTTGAAAAAGGGAAAAAAAGTCACGCTGAGTTTCTTACGCCGGTTCTTCTCAGGTCAGAGGCTTTATTATCGAAACTGGTATTTTATTGGTAGTTTATTCGACTATCAATTAAAAAGTGTAATATTTCCATATTGAATAAATATTGACTGTCACTTTGACTGACGGTTATCATTAGAATAAAAAAAAATCTGTATCAACGTTTTATCCTTACGACTAATCTCGTCGTAATGATTGCGGTCTTTCTATTAAATAACATCTGCGCATGATGAGCCTTAAAATAAATAATCGTTTATTAATCAAACTGGACTTACATCTGTCATGCCCCATCCCGTAACAGTTAAGTTGGATTCAAGGTTCAATTTGCAATTTTTAGGCGGAAATTCTATACGAGCACTATTAGTTCCATCTAACTCTATTGGTTTCTTTGGTTTTATGACACCAATATCAAAATCTTTTGTTTCATGGCTGTACTTAGGATGAGATGTTGTAGTTTTTGCATCATATTTTGTACCACCTTCGGATGTACGTGTACTTCCCACTCTAAATGTGAGCGATTTAAGGCTATAACATAACAATATTACCTATAAATATTAAATGACAAACCCCTAATTAATCATCATCATCATCAGCCTGTGTGAGTCCACTACTGGACATAGGCCTTCCTTAATGTACGCCTTCTCTATTTGGGGGTTTTGGGGGTTGGTGGGTTCACATCGGTGGGCATGTCCAACGCATGGATCATCTTATTTTTTAGACAATTGGGTGATTGCCCAAAACGTCCTAAACAATCAGAAAACAACGATAACACTATAATAATATTATATATGCTAAAGTAACTCTGTCTGTCTACTGTTCGTACTTGCCGTTTAGACTAAACAGACTTTAATAAAATATGGTACGTTAAATTTTATTATACCATAAATGAATTTATAAATGTTAACATTACCTGGTATGAATGCACGCTCCAGGCTTTTTTCAAATATAAAATACGTATTAATGAATAGTGTATTGCTAATATGAATGTATATTTGATTATTTCAAAAGATGACGAAAAGGCCCCGAGTTTTATTCAGACGATGTCAGAGGCCTCCTATTCCGAACCAGAGGAACGTCTCCGACCATCAATAAGCGTTTTATGATGATGAATATTATGTTTACCTGTAAATGATAGTTATATAAAACATTGCGGTAAGATGGAGTGACGACACTTCGTGGCTCGTGTGGGCTAGATGAGAATAACCGAAGATCGGAAGCGATGGCGTGCATTAGGCCTATGTCCAGCAGTGGACTGACTCAAGCTGATGATGATGATTATGACAAATTGATGATTTTATATTGAAACTACATCTATATATAGGTCTTATTACCAAATTACATATAGATAATTTATACTTGTTAAAGCAATGAGCAGCGGTGATAACACAGTTTTTGTTTGCAATGGAGCCGCCACATCGAAAAGTTTCCGTTTTTTTTTCCTGCTCAATATCAAGAGATACTTGATAAGGATGCTGCTGGATGTTAGTCATTCTGCCCCCCACTATTCTAGGATCCGTTGAACTGCCTGACCCACTTGACAATTCCGCTCCATAACCACCTAAATACAAAAAAAACTATTCTAATATTAACAGATATTCATTGAATAAGAAATTAAAACCAGTTATGATCAATAATTTTTGTTCATTAATGTAACAAGTAATAAAATAATTATGTATATCTTATCGATTTGATTGCCCAACTCGTTAAATTGGTTTTGTAAGACAATGATATGGCTCAGCGTTATAACATTTTTAATTAAAACTAAGGGATAAATAATCCAAATTTTAAAATACTTTTATTTTAATAAAAAGTAGGCGTGTTATATTATATGACTGAAGCCATCCTAATTTGTGTGTTAATTACTACCAAAAACGATAACAATTAAAACATATTGATCGCAAATAACATTATGTGTGTGTTAAACAAAAATGTTTAAACATACCCATTAGAATAGCGATAACTAACACAAGGCACAATAAACTTTCTATATAGTACATATTTGGAAAGAAAAATCTATTCAAAACTATGTTGGATCTGTCAATTTTCTAATTTCTCCACTGTAAACTCCTTTAATACTACACGTTTACAGTATTATGACCTTATATAATTACTCGGATAAGGTATATACATATTTATTACAATGGAAGTATGTTCCGTATGATAAAATGTATTATTGAGTAAAAACTTTTTTTTTGGGCTTAACGCTAAATTTATTTTATTTTATTTTATATATATATATATATATATGTATATGTACTATGTTATGTGTACTATGTTATGAGTTAATTATTAATTCTACTTTCAACGCAAAAAACTGATAAGTTATTACTAGCAAGCACTTTTGAGTTTTGTTTGCTAAATTACCTTAAAAGAATTAAAAAACTATAAAGGCCAAAAAAAATAACGTAAATTTCATAAACACATAAAGATCAAGTGCCCGTGAACACCAGATTCTATTGGATAAAAACGATTTTAATGTAGTATGAGCACTGTGTCTAAATGGATGTTTAAGTGTCCTTATAAAGTATACTGGTCAAATAATTGTCCATTACGTCGCAAAAAATATATTTTGATAGTTGCTTTAAATTTTTGTCCTAACATTAATTTGTTTACTTATAGAGTCACGATTAACGCCGAAATTAGGAATGGTTATCAGTTTAGAGGCAAGTTGTTCTACATTCGTAGATAACACATAACTTGTTTGCTTATTTTTCTGAATTATCACAGTGCTACAAAATAAAACAGTAATATTAACTACAAAAAAGATATTGCCATTTATTATTTTATTTTTGCGGGGTGATGATGTTTGATGGGCGAATTTTAATTAAATTATACAAATATTATTAAGGCGGAAATTTAGGGGATTTGTTGGTTTGTTTGCATTTAATTAGCTCCGAAACTACTGAATCGATTAAAAATGTATTTTTAATATTAGAAAACTATTTTCTCTTAACTAGCATAAGGTATATTATTCCTTTGGTAAAATCTATTTTAATCATCTTAAAGTAACACAAGTAAGAGCTAAGAACGACTGCTAGTATTTAAATTATAAATTTATATGGCTGCCTACAAATATCCTACGTTCAAAATGTTTCTTATATATATTTACCGAAGATCAATTTTATTTTTAAACAAAGAAAAAAAAATGCGGCGGTGGAATTCAGCGGTAATATGTTTCCTCTTAACAGGATACCTAAAAAAGAATAAGACGGTTATTTTATCAACAGCCTGCAATAGTCTGGACCGTATTCCACCACGCTGGTCCAGTGTGGGTTGGTGGGTGGACCTACTTATTACATGCCCATCCGACGCAGGGATTATCTTACTTTTCAGACAATTGGGTGATCGGCCAAATTGCGCTAATCAACTAGGAAACAACAATGAAAATTTGTTGAGTCCCCGCACGATTCCAACCCACAACCTCCGGTTTCTAAAGCACACGCCCAACTACTAGGCTACGGAGGCAGAATAGACGGTTATTAATGCTTATGATATCGTAGCTATGTACTTTTATATATATTTTTTTTAATTTTTCCATCTAGTAATTTCTCTAATACCGGATGAAGAAATTTTGATAAATTATAACTAAAAGAGAAGCAAGAATTTGAAGTCTTATCCCTCCATATTGTATTAAATTATTTATTTTTTCAGTACAAAATTTGTTCAAAGCCAGGATGCCCTATCAATTACTATCCCTTACGTTATTTGCTCATCTCGTGTTCCTATTATAGTTCATTTGATAAACAAGTATTAACAACTTGTAACTATAGGTGTATGTTTCATACATCTTGCATTTCTTATTTTTTTACCTTATTCGTCACTATCGCTACATATTATGGAACATCATTCCGCTTCTGTCCTTGCCTATGTATGCTTAAATCTCTAAAGGTACACAACTGATTAAGAATAGTGTTTTAAATAAAAAGAGCAATTCAAGGGGAAGGCTTATGTAAATTTATGTACGTTTAAAATATTAGTTACCTAATCAAATAATTTCATGAACACTTCTGAAGATATTGCAAATTTATGATAGCGTTGCGAGCATAAGGTATAGAATTTTTGTAATTCATAATTAGAAAGCCAGTAAAATTTATGTATTTTTTATTGTTGGTGATTATTACATAATCATATAATCCTAATACATGGTATAAGCTATTAAATAAACAAAGAACTAGTAACCAGCAGAATCTATAATGGTTCTTTTATAAAATCACTGATAGTTTACTATATTTATTTACAGGAAGCATTTAAATTCTAGAAAATTATAAAAGAGAAAATATTTCAAATTAAAAAAAATAAAACAAAGTTGATTAAATAACAAGATCCTACATACATCCCACGTTCTTAAGCCATTTTTGGATATTTGGATTACATAAATTTGTATAAACACCCGGTATTTGGCTCTAGCACAACCTTTGCCATAAGAAACCAATCCAACTTGAGTTTTAGTTCCAGTTTTGACTAGTGCTCCACCTGAATCCCCCTGAAAAGTAATTGGTATCTAAATATGGTGTATAAGAATATGTATGAATATAACAAATTTTATTTTACAACATATTTAAATTTTATCCTAAAACTATAAAAATGTTATGGCGGCTTAATCACTTATGAAATAAAAGCAAAAATTAAACTTTTAACTTCGCAAACAAATACTGCAAGCAAGGAAATGTTACTCTTCATAGAAAAATAAGGATATACCGTGCAAGAATCTTTTCCTCCTTCAGGAAATCCAGCGCATATCATTCGTGGTGTCACATTTGAATAACTTTTTTTGCATTGAGTATTGGAAATAACCCTGATGGACACTTCAATCAATGTGTTACTATCATCACTATCTTCCTTTAAAAAGAACATTGACAAATTAGACGTAAATTATGGAAACGCGTAGGCATTACAAGATTACATAACGGTGCCAAATTAAATGTGGAATATATGTGAACGAAATCTAATGCGGAACTAATTTGGCGTAAAGAGTAAAGCGTCCTTAATTGTGAAACAATTTTAACATTTATTTCATAACATGTATTTTATCTAATCTTAATAGGTGCTAGGCGCACCGAAAAATTACCAAAATACTAAACATATAAAAAAACTGCCTGCGTAGCCTAGTGGTAAGAGCGTGTGCTTTAGAAACCGAAGGTCGTGGGCTCGAATTCTGCGGAGACTCACAAAATTTTCGTTTTGTTTCCTAGCTGGTTAGAGCAATTTGGGCCATTCACCTATTTGTCTGAAAAGTATGATGATCATTTGATGATGATGCATCGGATGGGCATGTAATAGTTGGTCCACCCACCAACCCGCATTAGACCAGCGTGGTGGGATGTGGCTCAAAAAGCCCCTATATTATCATTAGGGGAAGTCTACGTCCAGCAGTGGACTAACACAGGCTGATGATGAATGATGAAAATTAATAGATATAACACATGTAATGGCAAGAAACACTTACATCTGTGTGGCCCCATCCTGCAACAGTAACGTTAGTGCCAGACGGTAAACTACAATTGCTTTGGGAAACTCAACACGCGCGCTTTTCTTTCCATCAAGCTCAATGGATTTCATAACTTTTATTATTCCGATATCGTAGTCTTTTGTCATAGGGTTGTATTGGGGATGCGTTATAAGCATTCGTGAGGTATACGTTGTGCCTCCTTTCAAGGCTTGTGTACTTCCCACTCTTATATTCACCGATTCTTTGCTGCAAAATTGTTCGTTACTACTTACTATTTATTATATTAACACGTTTAAAGGAACTTGACTACATTTAGTAAGCCATTGTGTTCAATCACTGGTAGTATGGCTTTTGAGAGGTGGTTTTCTTCTGGTGTACATAGAAAATGTGGTAAGCGTTAATTTGGGTTAAGCAGTTTTAGACAGACGACCGTCTCGCAGTTTTTCCCACAATTTGTGAAGGTGTAGGAGTATAAAAGTTGTTGTCTATGAATTCATAGATACACATAACCGTTAAACGATAGTGTCTCGTAAGGCTGTGTAACCTACGCTGTTTTTTAATCATATGTTGTTTTTTATTTTTACCTATAATTGCTGTGCTTTGCAAATCAGTTGATCAAATACTTAACATATACCTGTGGTTATTTTTTTGTTTACGCGAATACTATGCATTATTGAATAAAAAGACTTTTAATGTTGTCACGGGAAAGACCGGTCTACCCGTGACCCAGCCGTGGAAAATATTCGAAACGTCGGCGATAAAATCGTAAAAAGTCCTTTTATTCAATAAAATCACAGAGAATTTGAATACACATGGGTCTTAAGTCTTGACTTCGCTAAGAGATATTTCAAATTGTAATCAAATATATATCTGATTTAATATTTAGGAAACATTTGTTTGCGCGGTAACTGGTATAAAGACACCCTTCATTGTATCCCTTCTTTTTTAGGACTCTCACCTCGCGTTAGAGGTAATTCGAAGAAAGAGCCATTTTGCTTTAAAAAATTAAATTTACAACTCTTGCAACCTTACAAGGTACACGTGTTAAACACGGAATAATTTTTTCATCTCTGAGCTGAACAATCTTGGTACCAATTTTGCTATTTTACTGCACTCAAAATCAAGCAACTAATATCGTAAACGACCTATCTCTTACTGACAATTTCATCTCCTTTTTTTTGCCGTCGGAAAAATCCTGCTTACGTATTCCCTGCCGCCTAAGTGATGCGGCAGCAGGGATATGTGGGGCTCTCCGGCCAAGATGGAGCGGCTGGTAAACCCACTAAAAAACCATCGGTTGCTCTTTTCTCATGTCGCAGTAGCCGGGGCCGCGGATACTGTTGACAGTCATCGGACACTCTCTTACCAGTCGTCCAGAGGATAGTCTCCTCCCCTAGGCCAAGCAGAGATGTTGCATCGGTTTTGAAAATTTAAAAATCAATTTCTTACTCAAGTAAACAGTGGGCGGCGGTAATAATGCAGTGTTGATTTGCAATCGAACCGGCGCAACGGAAGGTGTTATTGCTGTCCGTTTGCTGGAGTAAAAGGAACACTTCATAGGGATGTTTCTTGATCGTAGTTGGTTTGCCACCTACTATTTTGTTATCACCAGGAAAATTTAGCCCATGCGATGTCTCTATTCAAAAAAGCATAGAATTAGTAAAATATTATTATATACATTTAACAGTCATCTAAGTAATAATTTACATTACTAAGTATACCATAAAAACTTACGTTACAAATAAGTTTTATAGTTATCATTTAAGTTTAGTATATTTAATATAATAACATACCCATTATAGGTGAATTTAAAAGTCCCAAAACGAACAAATATTTAAAACAATACATGTTTTTTTTTAACTAAGAAGAATCCTTCAACGGTAGTTTCTTAAATAGTTTATTTTAAAATCAGTAACCTCATGTTGGTCTTTATTCTGATAACGCGGTATCATAAGACCAACAAAATATCTTTACGATAAAATTCTCACTATGTTTCATAAATATGGCTTTTTAATTATTTAAAGGGTAAAATGTTTGCAAGGTCAAGGTATGATATTAATAAAACTAATATTTGACGTTCTGTTTTAGCACCTACATGGTGCTTGCATGGAAAAGATAAAATGGAAGGTCTGATTTTACATAGAAGATGGATTCTATAGAAAGACTTTTAAGCGTTTATTTGAGGTCAGTGCAGTGTAATAGAATTAATATATTAAATTACAATGTCAGAGATCCTTAAAACAATATTATCAATAATTTTGCGTTATTAGAGTCGTCAGCTTAGTTAAAATGAGAAAAACACCTGGCCCTGATGCAATAATTGCAGAAGTGCTAAAAGCACTCACTCTGTTATTGACACACTGTCCAAAATCTGCAATAAAATGTGAAACACTAGCGCGTGGCCAAAAGACTGGTGTGAGGTCACGAAAAGATGTGATAAGTACCAAACTCTTATATCACATTATAGCAAAGTTCTGCTTCACATACTTAACAATCATATCCGATACTATCGGAATGATAAGATCCCACAAGAACTAATAGGATTTGTTAAAGGGAAGGTTACGCGTGAACAAACGTTAAGCGTCAGGCGGATCATCAAAAAACACAACACATCCGTAATTATGTGTTTTGTAGATTTAATCACTGTGTAATAATAATAAAGAATGTGTAAACTGAAGCTCCTTATGGCAAATCTTGGGTGAATTTTCTGTATTTGATCATTTTACGGCGTTAATTAGGTTTCTATCGCAATAATCGAGGTATGCTGAAAATAGACGAAATAATATCACACCGTTCAAAATTTTAGAAGGAATGCGCTAAGGATGTATCCTTGTATAGGAAGGAGGGTTGTGTTCAGGTGGTATTAAAATAAAAAATCTTCACTATGCCGATGACACAACACTTCTGGCCGTAGATAAATATGAAATTCTGTCCTTCTCGAAGGAATGCAATAAATAAGTAATAATTTGGAGCTGTTTATTAACAAATCAAAGACTAAGATCATCATAATAGACAGGACAAGTGCCTTAAACCCCGCTGGCGTATTCAATCTGTAAATTGTCCAATATTTGCTGCTGTGATCTAGAAGTGGGTAGGAGAATTGAAATATCGATGGATATATAGAACGCCACGTCTCAACTACGTAAAACTTGGAGAGACGGAAACATCTCGCTGAAAACAAGAATATTTATTCTCTACAGGGCTGAGACCTAGACCTTGTCATCCGCAGATCGCAAAGGGTAGACGCATTTAAGGTGTGATGCTCAAGAAAAATGTTGCAAGGACGCAACCCGGTGCGCTGGTCTGACAAAATTTGCACTAGACTCGACTGCACTGCCTATAATGCTATCCAAACGGCCGGAGGCAGAACAAAATAACGTAACATCATAAGGATGAGGTTAATGGATGGAGGCGGTTGCAACTGTCAAGTAAAATTTTAACAAAATAGTATAACTGTAACTATATTGCACAGTATAAGCCTGTGAAAGACTTTGTGCACGGAACAGCCCGGCGATACCTACCAACTTATTTTACATTCCTTATATCCTTTAAAGTATTAATTTAATCAAAATTTTGTGAGTAATATGTTTTATGTACATACAATTAGTATTTTCACGTTCACTTTATTTGGAACTTACACTGTAGTGCCTAGAATGAGCTTTAAACATCCCTCGTTGCATTTTTTAAAAGTTTACATCAAAATGGTTATTGTGCATTATTCTTGAGATATATGTTCTCAGAAATTTTACTGTTGGCCAATTCAAGAAGTAAAACTTTGTACAACATGGTTCGAGTATATAATTAACCTCCTCCGTGGCCTAACAGTATTGGCCCTTGTGTTATAAATCGAAGGTCGTGGGTTCAAATCCCGCAGGAAAACAACATTACATTGTTTGATTTATTTGATAAATATCTAATATAATTAATTTCGCTGTTTCCTGGTTGGTTAGGACAATTTGGGCAATCAACTTATTGTCTGAAAAGTATATTTATGCGTTAGATGGACATACAAAAATCAGTCATGGTTGTCAAAACCATCTTTGGCAGTCGTTACAGGAAGCCAGTGCATTAAAATTGACTGACAACTAATTCATATATATAAATGCAGTTTACCTTTCGGGTGGTGGAGGTTAGATGCCAGTCGTTCTACTTAAAAACTTTTGACGTTATTGTGTTAAATCTGTATGGATTAGCAGCCGAATCCATGATAACTTGGGGAAATGACTAGGTGTAAGATAGTTTTTTTTTTTATAGCATACGTAAAGCGCGAGCAGGCGAGCATTCGGGGCCACCTGATGGAAAGTGGTCACCGACGCCCATAGACATTGGCAATACTGGTATCACCAACGCGCTGCCTACAGTGAGACATAGGATGTTAAGTCTCGTTTACCCAGTAAATACGCTGGCTACGGTGCCCTTAAAACCGTAACAGAGTAGTGTTTTCACACTACTGCTTTGCGGTAGAAATAGGCACCGCGGCGGTACCCACCCAGACGGTCTCCTGTAAACAGGGGACCTACCACCGGTCAGAACACAGTAGTGTTTTCACACTACTGCTTTAAAGTTTTAAGTTTAAGGGCAAAATTGAACAAGAGGCCCGAATTTAATTATCCCCTAGGCGCGGAGCAGCAAGGTAACATATATAAGAAAACATACGTAAGTTTATTTATAATTTAATTATATTTTAAATAAACGTAATCTATTGAGTACATCTTTCTTTTCGGATGTCGATCAAAAAATAGGGCGAATTAACATAGAAAGTTTTAGCAAGCACCTTGACTCCATACACCAGAGACACCAGGCAATGTAAGCAAATTTATACAAAGATCTTCAATTTTAAGAAATCGCAATCGTGTTATTCAAGTAAACGATAAAAACTTTTTTTTTCTCTTTCATACCTGTTTATATTAAATTCCGAACGCTACTGATTTCATTACCTAAATAGTATTTGCATAATTTATATAATATTGACTGCAAACATAGTTATAACCTCAGATAATTTTAACTATTGTTTAAATCCACAAAAACATATAATTATATTTATATACTTATTATGTAAAATTAGGGTATCAAGTCTATTTAGGGTAGGGAATCAAATGTATTCCTGTCATCTCCTCGGCATACATAACTGTTTTTAATGAATCTTATACCTAAAACAGGGTAGGTTTAAGGTTTAGGTAGGTTAACAAAACAATTTTTTTAAAGTAGTTACAAGAAGTAAGAACTTTGGATGGTAAAAAAGTTAAGGCCGACGTGCATAAAAAAAAATTATCTAGTTAATTCCTAATATCTAATCAGAACTAGAAAGCAACAAAATATCAACAAAAAAGATATTAATTCCGTCTTAATTTAATCAAAATGTCGTCTATCACTCGTTTTTTGTACATAGAATGGAGATTTTTTAGTGCAATAACTTTTATTTAATACAGTTTAAGTGTATTATCTCAAATGAGCTTTGAATATGTCTGATTGCAAATTTTAAACAATGTCATGTATTAGAATGCTTATTGTGGGTTATTTTTAATACATATATAGGTGCTACCATAGACTTCATTTTAGGCCAATTGAATTATGCGTAAAACACTTTAAGTCTATCTCTTAAGGATGTTCTAGGGTTTGCAAATCAAACGCACGAGGTTACGATTTGTTTGATTGACGGTGTAATTTTCTTAATTTCTTAATTATTTATTAGGCCACTTATCACAATATTATCAACAAAATGGGTCAAAAGGACAGCTTAATATTATCATTTAAAAAAAGGATGAATAAAATCAGAGCACTAGGACTTCCCAAAAGTATGTATATTTTTTTTATATATGTTACCTCGTTGCTCCGCTCGAGTTGGTCATATATTTTGTAAAAATCCACTAATCATAGTGCCTAAATTAAATAAAAATATTTTTGGCTTTAATATAGTTATTAAAAAAAACAAAAATACTTAATTACGTTCACAGTAACAGAATTTAATTTAAATAATAAATAAGATTATTATAAAATTTTTAGTTCGTTGCAACTAATTAATAAGAAAATAGTTAGAAATTCCAAACAACGGAATGTTTAATCTTTTATGTAAATAGCTAACAAACGGATAAAGAGTTTGATTAAAAACAAAACTTACATATATTTTCATATGATATTTTGTATCGTTTCTCAACATTTTTACTGATTAATCGTAACTACGCTACTGACTTTATAACCTTTTAATTTCTAAAACATTTTCGATTGAAAAAAGTATACTGGTTTTCAAGAGAAGAGGAACAAGGAAATTTGTTTAAATAATAAAAGTATAGTAATTCATTTATATATTTAACACCACTCCTAAGACTACATACAAACAATTTTAAATTGTGTATTACTTTTTAATGAATTTGAAAAATAATTTAAGTTTGTATGTACGTTTTACATACATCCCTCGCTCTTTAGAAATTTTTGAATACTAGGATCACATAAATTTGTATAAACACCTGGATATTCTGCTCTAGCGCAACCTAACCCAGAAGAAACAATTCCAACTTGGACTCTAGTCCCAGTTTTGACCAGCGCACTCCCTGAATCGCCCTGTAAAGTAAATGTTTATTTAATCAAAATGCATGAATGCACTAAATAAACATGTTTCGTTATTTGTAAAGTTTTAGCGGTCAACAACAGTTATTAACAGAGAAAAGAAAATAACCCTTTTTAACATTTAGTTTCGGTTACGGTTTAGATTTTGTATCTACAAAAGTTGTGTTAGAAACGAAACTAAAAATATTTAAATGGAATTCAGCTCAATATATTTTAAAACATTACGTTTATGAATCTTTTGACTACCTCCGTATTCTAGTATTAAGGGGTGTGCTTTAGAAACCGGAGGTCGTGGGTTCGAATCCTGTGGAGACTCAAAACATTTTCATTGTTGTTTCCTACTTTGTTAGGGCAATTTGGGGCGATCACTCAATTGTCTGAAAAGTAAGGTGATCTATGCTTCGGATGTGCATGTAAAAGTTGGTCCACCCGCAAACCCGCATTGGACTAGCGTGGTGGGATACGGTCCAAAATCCTCTAATTGCGAAGGCATAATGAGGGGAGGCCTATGTCCAGCAGTGGACTAACACAGGCTGATGATGATGATGATTGAATCGATTAAAAGGAGGCTAATACCTGGCAAGCATCTTTTCCTCCTTCAGGAAGTCCGGCGCATATCTTCCGTGGTGTTATATAGCGATAACTTTTTTTGCATTGCTCATTAGATATAATCACAATGTTGACAGCCAGCAATGTGTTGGAACTTCCATCGTCTTCCTTTAAGTTTAATAAAAATTTTAACTTTCACGTATTATTATATGGCAACTAATGTAAACAAAGCCTTTTGCCCAATTCTTTGGCGAATATGTCCATTATTTGAAACATATTTTTCGCCGCCATCGGAGTCTTACTTAAGACTTTGTAAACATAGATCACCGATATTATATGACTTTCGTATGTAAAACAAAAATAACATGATTTTGTTTTATTAAAAGCTTTTAAGGTATACGAACTTGCCTGAAATAGAATAATAATTATACATTTATAACCAGATAATAATAAAATATTTACAGATGTGTCTCCCCATCCTGCAACGGTGACGTTGGTGCCTTGGGGTAAACTGCAATTGCTCTTCGGAAAGTCAATACGTGCGCTTTTCTCTCCATCAATATCAATAGATTTCATGACCTTAATCACGCCGACATCGTACTCTTTCGTCGTACGATTATACTGAGGATGCGATTTAAACATTCGCGAGTTGTAAGTCGTACCACCCTCCATGGCTTGGGTACTTCCCACTCTGATGCTAACCGATTCTCTGCTGTAAAATTACAATATTTAAATAAGTTTAAAGGAGTACATCATCCATTTACATAACCGCTTTAAACGCCTTAGAGAGACGATTCTTATTTTGTAGAAACATTTTTATTTTTATATCAATTTAACGACACAAAAAAATTAACAGCATATTATTGAACGTATTAACTTTTTAAATCTGATGTTTTCGTTCGATAATGTTAATAGGATATTACGATCAATAAAATTTAAAAAAAAAATGACAATCGATACAACATCATATTTTAACATTTATACTATTAAAACATATTTTTTAACATATTCAAAATTCTAATGCCAAAGTGGCCTTCTATTCTATACCAAAAAGTAAAAACCTAACAGTTCCAACGCCGCAAGACAGATTTCCGCAGATTTTTTTCAAGCTTGTCACTAGATTGGCAAAGAGCAGCAAAAACTATGTGTTTGATGGCGTATGATCTCCATAACAAATTTCTGATATCAAGATTAGAGCTTATGGTATACGTAATTCATTTTATGCAGGCTTGATTTTAAGCATCTAGCAAAAATGCCAAAAGAATTGGTGATAAATAATGACACGCTTACTTGTTAAAACAGTGAGCGGCAGTGATAATACAGTTTTGATTTGCAATTGAACCACCACAGCGGAAGGTTCTACTGCTATCCATGTCTTTAAATAACAGGAACACTTGGTAGGGATGTTTCTGGATTGTTGTTGGTTTTCCACCAACTATTCTTTCATTAGCAGGAAAACTCAGCCCGCGGGTCTCCTCGCCTTGTACATCTGTTAATAAAGGGACAACCGTTATCCTAACCGAATTCATCTTTATACCTTGTTTTAAAGTTTTTTCATTATTAAAGCCATTGAACGGAACATTTGGGGACTATATATTTGAAACACATTAGACACTTATTAAAAGTTTCCTTCATTTCACAACAAATAAAAAAATATTTATAAATAGATCGGGTTACTTACCACTCAAGAATGCACATCCAAGTACTAAGAAGAAAAAACTTTTCGAATGATACATTTTCAGCTTTTACTGTAACTGTATCAAATTTGTCAACGATTGCACCTTAAATAGTCCAAAGATGTACGTTGACCTTACTTTGTTATTTATTGAGATAATGCGGCATTAAAAGATTTTTACCAAAGTCGATGAGATAAGAGCTAGAAGTTGTTGATTATTTATGGTGAAATGTGCTATTAGCGTACCGACGTATTCTTAGGTATAAGGATTTATTTATCATACTAAGTATAATGCTGAAGAAATTTTTGATACTGTATTCTGCGGGGACTCCAACACTTTTCATTGTTGTTTCCTTGTTGGTTAGGGCTATGCGGGTTGTTCACCTAATTGCCTATAAAGTAATTAAGCCATGCGTCAGATGGGCATGTAAAAAAGTCGGTCCTGCGCCGTATCTCTCTCCGGTCTGGTTGATTACCCGTCCCATCGGAATTTGAGAGTATATAGGATTGAGGGATGCACCTGTGTCTGCGCGTACACTTGTGCACAATAAAATTTCCTGCGCAGTTGGCTGATCTTTAAAATAGATCGGCCACCGTAGTAGGCACCGTAATCGGCTAGGAGAACTTTTTTTTTTCTTCATACATCATCATCATCAGCCCGTTTTAGTCCACTGCTAGGCATAAGCATCCCCTAATGCACGCCTTCTACATTACGGGGCTTTCTGGACCATATTCAACCATGATGCTCCATTGCAGGTTGGTGGGTGGGCAGACTTTTTACATGCCTATCTGACGCATGCATCTTCTTACTTTGTAAACAATTGGGTGATATGCACAAGTTGTCCTAACCAACCAGAAAACAACAAAAATACAAAGTTGTTTCCCTGCGGGATTAGAACCCATGACCTCCAGTTTATAGAGCCAATACCGCTAGACCACAGAGGGGGTTCAATATAAAGACATACGGTTTTGCTTCTATTTTCTGTTTTTTTTTTAACTTGTAAAAGATTCTATGTTCCAACAGTTTTTCTTTGATAATACCTTGTCTTTAATTATACCATAACCTTTAAATGTTTACCATTAGAAATGTTAACCTAACATTACTTGTTATTGCCTTGGCCGTGTAAATTATCTGGTATGAATCCTTGACATAGAGTTTTAAAACGAAGCGTGCGCCGTCAAATGATCCTATGTCATTACAGATTGTGATTAGGAGATAACAGCGCAGAGGTTACAATCTATACATGTACATTGATAAATTTTTGTTATTTAAATTATATCTAGTAAATCTTGTAAGCGTGTATGTACTACATGCAACTGAAAAAATTATTATTATTACTTAATAAAAATACCTTGTAAATACTAATATATAATGCTTCAGGCCTAAAAATCATAACTAAAATTAAATAAAATCATTCGTTGTCGTCGTCGTTTCAGCCTGTCAGAGCCCACTGTTGAGCATGGGCCTAATAAAATCATTAGCGGTATTAATTAAATAAAAGCATTATTTGAAAATAAAAGTATTTTATTACAACACGATTATTGATCTGCAGCATTATATTTACTTAAAATTCATCATCATCACCATCAGCCTGTGATAGTCCACTGCTGGACATAGGCCTCCCCTAATATACTCCTTTTTATTTTAGGGGTTTTGGACCGTATCCCACCACGCTGGTCCAATGTGTGTTGGTGGGTGGATCAACTTTTTACATGCCCATCCGACGCATGGATCATCTTACTTTTCAGAAATTGGATGATCGGCCCAAATTGACCTAACCAACAACAATGAAAATTTGTTGAGTCCCCGCAGGATTCGAACCCACGACCTCCGGTTTCTAAAGCACACGCCCATACTACTAGGCTACGGAGGCAGTCGACTTATAATTAGTAAACTTGATTTTAATAATTTTATAAAAGTTATTTTCAGGACAAATTTCTTTTTAATGGGTAAAAAAAATATTAACTAACCACCTCAATTATAGTTTCTACTACAAATACAGCCGGTGTTCCGTTTTAAAACACAACGGTAATTTATGCAGTCAAAAAGCGATTTTATGAAATGCATACTTAACTACCTCCGTAGCCTAGTGGTAAGGGCGTGTGCTTCAGAAACAAAAGGCCTTGGGTTCGAATCCTGCGGGGACTCAACAAATTTTCTAATTGGTTAGGGCAATTTGGGCCGATCACCCAATTGTCTGAAAACTAAGATGATCCGTAAGTTGGATGGGCATGTAAAAGTCGGTCCACCCACCAACGCGCATTGGACCAGCGTGGTGGGATACGGTCCAGAAACCCCCTAATGGAGAAGGTGTGCGGAAGGGGAGGCCTATGTCCAGCAGTGGACTAACAAAGGCTGAGGATGTATGTGATGCGAATTCAATTAAATATTTTTAATTTCGTTTCTAACACAACGGCTGATGATGATGATTGATACTGGATACTGTATATATCATAAATGGCGATAATTAGGGTTTCATTGGGTTTGTTTACTACTACTTCTAATATAATTAAATCAATTGAGTTAAGTTAGTAAACTTGACTCAATATTACTATATTACATTACTTAAATCATCAATAGTTTTTTTGTATGTCAAAACGAAACTTTCATTCGCTACTACTCGTTAAGCTTTCAAATAAAAGTTTTTTTTAATAACAACCCTATTCCAGAATATGGTAACAACTGTGTTGATGGAATAAAAAGGAGTGATTCAAACAAATTAAAATTTTATTCATAAACAGTGTCTTCGTAAATATTAAATCAAACAAATGAATGTCAAATACACCGCGATACCCGAGCTTAAACCTAGTTGATACCTTATTGACGATAACATTACTGTTTTAGCAGACATTGGTGATTGCAAAGATTTTCGTGTTTAACACTGACAATAAAATATATCCAGCCACATCCTTTATGCGCATCGCATGCTCCTTAGCCACCTTTGGATCTCAGAATTGCATAAATTGGAATAAACTCCAGGTGTGTTGGGCCTTGCACAACCTCTTCCAAACGAAACGATTCCAACTTGATGTTTTGTTCCGGTTCTCACCAAGGGACCGCCTGAATCACCCTGTTTAACAATAACGTAGTTTACGATTAAAACAGGTAATAAATTAAGCATTAAATCTATTTAAAACTGACGATGGTGGGTAATCTAAATGAGGGTAGGTTTACTATTGACGGTGGAAGAATTAAAATGGACCTGTTTCTATTGTTTCTATACGAGTACATACAATTTCACTTTTTTTATCAAACAATGGCATATATTTCTAATTAACCTATCCCTTTAAAGTAGTAATGTGCCAAAATTAGAATGTTTCGACTCAACTAAATTAAAATAGAATTTAGAGTAACTCATTCAAAAGACCCTATCACTAACTGTTTGCATTAAGAATTAAGACCTAACAGTCACCTGAGCAGTGAGTCCGACGCTGACCGGCTGATCCTTTGACCACAATGCCAAAAACAATATCTTTTACATACGCTATGGAGAAGAAGATTGAACTCAAAAGCACTGTTGTTAAGGCGTATTTAAACGTTCAGCTGTCATCGTTTTTCATACCGTACCAAATGTTGTACCGTCAAAAGAAATATAAATATAGTTTTTTATCTCCTGGACACTTATTAAAATAACATAGAAACATCTATCTTTTATTTTAATAAACGAGAAAAGACATACAACGACAATTAAAAAAATAAAAAGTAATTAATTCTAACCTGGCATGAATCCCTTCCACCACCGGGATAACCAGCACATATCATCCGCGGTGTCAGTTCCGAATACGTTTTCTTACAGTCCATTGTAGAAACGGCGTTAATAGTTACAGCCATTAGTGTAGTACTAGTTGCACCATTTTCCTAAGAAAAAAAAACGTTTTATTTCTCTTAACTGATATTAACAAACTATAAACAAGGACTTCTGTTGTCTGTCAGAAGTTTTTGGGGCATCTTGTCATGTTTAAGAATTCTAATGGTAGTGATGTGGCTTGGTATGGTTAAGAATTCATATTCGTATTAATTTATGACATCTTTACTTACCGTGGTATCACCCCAGCCTGTGACCGTCAAGTTGCTTCCAGGTGCTACAGAGCAGTTATTGCTTGGGAACTTTATTGTTGTACTATTCTTGCCGTCCAATTTTATAGGCTTCACCAGTCTTATGACGCCTACATCGAAGTCACTGTTAGAGGCGTTATATTTCGGATGTGCAATTAGTCTAACAGAGTCATAAGTGGTTCCACCATTGAATGCGTCGGTGCTTCCTACTCTTACATTGACCGACACCATCCTGTGAATTAACAGTATTATTTATGTGTAAATTTCACCCTAAAACGCTATACGCTCTAGATACGCAGGTTCTATATACTTTTTTCCATTTAATTATTGACATTTGTATGTCAAATTTCAAATTCATAAAATAGAATTATTTCTACCCAACTTTACTGTGGAAATCTCATCACTATATTTAATAAGATCTATTGATATCCGCTTCAAATATTATTATTACTTAATATAAAAACGCAAATAAATATAACAAATTAATAATTTAACAAATTTCTCTAAAGGGCTTTTAAAATTTCTCTTTTAATATAATTTGCTAATAATCGTCACATGGATACGATATGTCGTCGTATTTACTTCTATTGTAATATATAAAAGACATTTGATAGTTGTTACATACAGACATATCAATTAGAACACGTTTTAAGAGATTATCAATATTAAAGTATTAACTAATAATGAATTCCTACCGGGTTTTACTAACTTTTATTGTGTTATAAGAAACAATGCCAAAAAAAGGGCAAACAACGAGGACATTATTTAGAAACTTTGTTAATGCAAAGTAATTTAAAATTTCTTAATATAATTTTATCTCCATGATAAATATTTTCGATTTATGGATATAGTATAAGAATTATAGTGTGATAAGATCTTCCATAAACAGTTAGGATGTAGTTGAATTTGAGTAAACTATATGTTTCGTTTTACTAACTATTGGGTTAGTAAAATGCATGTAAAAGGAAAGTGGTTATTCTAAACTTGTTAATGATTCTAAGTTAGTAAAACTAACTACTTTATTTATGACATAATTTAGTCGAAGCATATAGAAGAGCTAAGAATACGGTGAAACTCTCATTTAAAGGTTTTACCTGGTTAACAATGTCGCATGCCGTATAAATGATATAAAGGCGGTTGAATCTGTTCCACTACATTGATAGTAACGCTGGTTCTAGCTATGTTTCCAATAAAAGATAGACTTGAAACGGAGCTTCTTGTATTTGTCTGTCTACATTCCTCCAAAAATTTTCCGCAATTAATCTATTGAACTTATGGCTTTGTGTTACAGCTTCAATGAAATAACTAGAACTAGTCTTTGGTTAGTGTCCATACACATCAAGACCAGATATTCCATGCCATAATCATGTAACTTTACGTGCTTTGTGTAAGACTAAATAATAGCACATTTCTTTTCAGTCAAGATAATATAGAATGTATGCTAATTAAAAAATAAGTTTTGAATGTATTTTTGTTTATAGACAAAATCAAAAATGCCTTTCATGAAAGGGTATTAGGCCGAGTTAACAAAAATATTAATAACAACATTATATAAAAGCATACCCAGAAAAGATGTGCTAGTAAACGCTAGAACAGTAGAATCGATGTAAAATCCATAATTAAACTTTATTTCAAGTGTAACAAATCTGTCAGGAGACTATCTTAAATACTATGTGATGATCATGGTCTCACATAGTTATATACTGAGATAATGGAATATTAAAGATTCATAATTATTAAAAATTGCACCCATATAAGATAAGAACTCCATTACCTGTAATTGCAGACACTTTTTCTACAATTTTCTAAAATGCTTTTCATTTCGAACGTGGAAGGAAATATTACTAGATTTCAATGTCAGTAACATCACTCAGTATGCGGGGCTTGTTAGAAGTTGGCATTGACAAACCTTCGTCCTATATGCCTGCAACCGTACAATTTTTTTTAGTTTTCATCTTCAACGTATCGCTTATGGTAGCACTTTGCCTTTTTTAATCATCTATTTACTGGCAATTTATTTAATATTATTAAATAGTATTTCTAACATGAATTGGCAGGCATTTTACAAAACACTTAGAATAAATAACTGGATTCATGTAAGTATGTAAAATATTGAACTTTTTTGAAACACTAATTTTATTTCTAGTCATAATTAAATTTGTAGATCAACAAAAAAACAATATAACTACCAATAAACACTAAGCGTAAGTTTTTTAAAATATTACTTTTTCTTTCCAATATCAACTTATCTTATCACATTGCAATCGGATATTTATTTCACTTGTTTTCGTTTCACAAAACATTGCGATAGTGCTATTTAACGTTTTAAAAAGTTTATGAGACAAGAAATACGAGAATCTAGTTTATTTTTTGTATTTGATCCGTGTTTTATAATTTTCAAATGTGAACACTTAAAAATCTGAACAGATATAACAAAATTTAAATTTTTGATATACTCATTCATGTTAAAAAATTCGAGAACGATATAATTTAACAATAAAATATGACTCTGACGGCTCTAAATATATTATATTGCTATAGTATTTATTCTATATCTAAAGGAAGTTTTTATAAACGGTGTTGTGCAATAGCTGCATTAGAGGTCAACATTTTTTTCAATTCAACACTGAGCGTCTATAGAGTTTTCAATGTCGCAATTATTACGTGTACCACAATCGAATAAAAGGAAATTCAAATATTTGAACGGACCGATATCGAGACTTGATCAATCGACAATTGTTGTGAATTATATTAGTGTCCTTCCGCATCATCGTCGTGGTAGGTTAAGGCCGAAGTTTCGATTAAATTGTTACGAATAATTGACGGTGACCATGTTGATTCAATTTGAAATCCTTATATGTTTATATTTGCTATTTGATCGTTAGGCTATTTTTGAGTTCGCATTTTATGTTTGGCGTTATCCATGTTTGGTGCTGTTAAACGGTTCCTGTTAAAACTCAATTATAGCTAAGCAAAATTTAAATTTGGAATATGTATGGAATGCACTTATTAACGAATTGTAGACAATCTTGAGTGACGGTTAACTCACAACAACGGTATACTATTGAAAATCAATTGTTGCAACGTAGAAAAAAATCTGTATAATGGTATAAATTTGAGATTGTATATTATACTGAAATGTTTAAAAATAACTAACACTTTTTATGAATGTTTCACGTCTCATCAAAATCATAAACTATACGATGATTCGAGAAACGACAAGGGCCACAGAAATTTGGTCTTGAATAACTTTAACATAAATCAACAGAGGTAGCCCGAAATGTGTCAAAGAAAGAGTTAAAATTTGAATATTCTCGCAATAGAATTGCGAAACTTATGGTAATTTTGTGGCATCAACGCCCTAAGCCCACCGCAGTCCTGGGTCACCTTGTCCTGGCCTTAAATAACCATGACTTAAAACAAACTCCGCCCGTAGACACATATTTTCATAATAATCTTCTTTATAAGACAAACGTTATCAGAGCCGACGCCAATAATCTCAATAATGCACTAAAGAATTCAGAAATATGTTTATCGACTTGCACTAATGGCGTCTTTTGAAAAGAATAAGAAATAATCCAATTGATAACGAGTGACTTCACTTATAAGTTTGCAACCTACACCAAGTTTACTCGTATTATTACATTCAAGCTATTTTTAAATATCAAATCCACTAATTTACAGATTTTTCGCGTTACTTAAATATATTTATTCCCGACGTTTCGGTTTCTTTCCAGCATCCATGATCACGTGCAGACTAAGTTGGTATTTGTCTGTATCTCAATTTAAAGTTTTGATAAAAAATATTAATTCTATATTTTTTTATGAAATGAACAAGGTTTCTTATTACGCTGATAGAATATTAGCATTAACTTCTCAATAGTTGAAAAATACAATAAGAAGCTGATTAAGACGTATGCCTCTTCCTGTTGGAAATCAGTAGTGCGTAAACACTGCTGTCTTACGGTTTGAAGGGTTACGTCGCCGGCAAATTTACTAGGTAATAGATTTATAAAATTGCATGTTACAGGGTGGTGAGCGGATATGTGATGTCTTTTGTTCCTTCCCTCAAGCACAAGGCAGGCATCACTTACCATCAGGAGAACGACTCGCTTACCTAACTTACTCATCGCATCGCATTAACATATAAAGTAAACAAAAATACTTAATAATATAAGCCTTTCAATTGGGTAATATTACACAGTCTTAAACTAAAATATATAAAATATAACTAACCCCTCTAAAGAATAGGAGCGTATTAGGGGTGGCCTATGTCCAGCAGTGGACTATACTAGGCTGATGGTGATTATGATGAAACTAAAATGTACTTAATAAATAAGTTTACATTACAAGAAAAATATTAATTTAAATATATAACTTTGTATTATTAATCAAAGTTAAATTATTCAAAGGAATTTTCGTAGTAATACTAATGTTTTAAAACAAATTATTGAAGTGTAATGAAATTTATTAATTAATGATCCTCATTCCTTCCTGCTTAATTAGAAACTGCCCTGATCTTAGCTCAAGTTCCGAGGGTGATCAGTGAAAGGTCACCGTGAATTGAAATTTGAATAACACTCAGCACATAACCGTACTATACTTTCCAAATTGGTGTGTTTTCTAATTAAAATAATAAAGTACCAACTATAAGATAGCTTTTTTTACAAATACTTGTTGTGTTAATTAAAAACATAACAGCTCACTTATAATTTTTATGAAAAAGCATATATTGATATACATCGATATTAATATCATTTATGACCCACTTGATGCAGTGGTTAGTGACTCTGACTGTTGCGCCAAAATGTGTCAATTCGATTCCTACCACAGGACAAATTTTATGTGATGAACGTAGTGTTTTTCTCGATATTAACCCAATACGTAAACACTAAACCAACGTAATATAAAATACGTAACATTTTTTTAAATTCTTGTCTGGGTGCCTGTTTGTTTGTTCTGGCTAGTCTCTAAAATAGTCATTTTAATTTTGACGGGACTTTCATCAGCCTTTGATAGTCCACTGTTGGACTATCAAAGGCTGATGATGATATTTTAAAGTGTTTTTTATAGATTCATAATATATATGATAGTTTCTACTACATGTATACTGCATGTATTATACATATAAAGTATCAAAAGAAAGTTTTATATTATATATGATAGTTTATATGTATAATACATGCACATTGTTGCAGCAACTGATAAATTCGAAGTTTTCCAATGTGATGTTAATAATACTTAATACTTTGCGCCTTAATTACAAACGCTGGCTGAACCCGAAATTATGTACTATACTATTGTACACCTTAGAAAGGTCAACAAATAGTCCGCAATGGTATGTCTGTCACTTCTAACCTATAACAAACATTTTCTTATCCTTTACATACATAATACTTCTACCTCAAATGGCTTATTTATGTAGTGAGTGTTTTAAGTAACCCAGCAATAATCTTTATCCAATTCCAATCTTGAACGCATTGTCTATATAATGTAATTCAATTTGTTCCTAACGGATAGGTTTAGAAGCAGGGAAGGTAGGTATGTAAATAACGGTATAAGTATCAGCATTTTACCTGTGCGAAGCTGAAGCGAGTCTTTAGAACTGTACATCAATAATAATTACGTATAAATAAAAACCAAAAAGGGCAATTCAGCAAGGTTTCGTTCATTAAGTATTTAAAACTCTCAACTGAACAACATACTGCAGATGGAATGCGTGGCATGCCATTATGTTTATGAACGGTTAGTTATATTTAAATAATTTTGCCGTTTCCGTTTCCAAATGTTGAGCACAATTAAAAAGAACAAGGTTAGAATAGCGGGTGGTTGTGAAATTCATGTACGAAGTAAAATACGAGCCAAGTGAAACCGTGACGTGATTTGCATAATTTCATACGTTAAGAAACCTCATATTGATCGTTTATAGCCGTACTGTAATTGTAATATATCGATTCAATTTGAAATGGAGCGAGCAATGACATTACAAAACGACTTTTAACTTTTTTAAAATGTATGAACCATGGCAGACTAAAGTGAACTTCGATATCGATGTTTAAGAACCATTACAATATAAATTTGTGTTTAATCGATTGCTGACATATAGAAATTATTGGTCATTGTTTGTAGGTCATACCTAGACTATAGTAATATTTTGTAATAATGAAATTTAGGAATACTGGATTTATGGTTATGCATTCCGTATGATGGTCCAGTACCAGAAGTTTGTTACCGGCTTTGGTTAGTCAGTTACGGCCGAAGTCAGAAGATAACATGTTCAATACTATTAGTGCGTAACGCAGCCATCCGCAGAAGAACGTGGTAACCGACATAGCTCGCAAAATTAGCAAGCTGAAGTGGCAATGGCCGGCCACTTGGCTCGAAGAACCGATAACCGTTGGGAAGAAAGGTTCTCGAGTGACAGCCTCGTACTGGCCATCGCAGTGTAGGACGACCCCCACCAGATGGAGTGACGTGTGCAAATGTGCAGGAGGTCGGTGGATGCAGGTGGCACAGGATCGTACCTCTTGGCGACTTATGGGGAGGCCTAAGCTCAACAGTGGGCTTTGACAGGCTGAAACGACGACGACGACGACGACTATTTTGAACCCTTCATCGGTCGTATATTATAAGGTAACACTCCAACTTGTACATTCTTATATATAACAGGATATCCTCAATTCAGAATTAAACCTGAGAGCGACCATAAAGAAGTCAAAAAGACAGCCGATTTTTGGAGAGTACTTTGAGCTTGTTCTGCATTTTCTTTGTAATAATTTCATTAAATATAGTCATTTCATATGGTAGCAAGGTAACTTGTATGGAATTACTAAAATACGGTGTAGATGCTTTTTGATTTCTCTCTGAATAAGTCTCAGAAGCTAAAACAGATTCTGAGGTTGGAGGACTATTCCTGATGAAACTTTATTGTTATAAAATATTTGACTCACTTTCAACTATCTGTGAAAAAGGCAATCACATTTTTTAATCGGATGAGGATAAATATCTTATGTGTTTGATCAGATTTACGAGTTACTGTTTGACGAGGCAACTGTACAAAACTTAGTTTCATAACAAGCTGTTCGTTTCTTGGTTTTTTAACTAATTGCCATAGTTTTTTTTGTTTTTTTTTTTTATAAGAAAAAAATGTTTTTTATAAAATATAAAAAATATTAAAACTTTATATTTACTTTAGAACCCAAATCTAATAAATTAGTTGAGTTATACCTTTGAAAGGATCAATGAAAAAAGCCAAAAAGCCATGATTTTACTTAAGCATCTCGACAAATTAATTTTTTCGAAATCAACAATAAATCAAAAACAAAAATAGAAAAGCTAACAAAGTCCTAAAATGTTTTTTTGTAAGATTTTTTCAATTTTATCCCACTGAAGTCTATTGCACTTTAACGATAATTTTTTAAATCAATAATCTTTCTGAAATATTTCCCTAAAGTTATGGCTTAGTACTGGGATCAAAATTGAATAAGTTGAAATCGCTGATTGAACACAGTTCAATTTTATTGTAATTTTATTCGTGTTTCACGCGATTAACTTAGATATCCCGTATCAGATTCTTATGGTGAATGACATAGATTTGATCACATAAACTGACAAAATAAAATGTTAAATACAGCTTTCTAAGAGTGCACTATTACAAAATATGTTAAAAGTTCAAGTCAAGAAATTTCATCACTAGATAAAATATTAGTAATTTTTAATAATATTTCAAATCTGTACATGTACGTTATCATCACTACATGGTGTACAACAAAGTGACTTTCGCTATCAGTCCGTCGCTATAGATGCTTAAATCTTTAAAAGAACTTATTATATTTTAAAGCTGCCTCCGTAGCCTAGTGGCATAGGCGTTTGCTTTAGAAACCGGAGGTCGTGGGTTCGAATCCTGCGGGGACTCAACAAATTTTCATTGTTGTTTCCTAGTTGGTTAGGACAATTTGGGCCGATCACCCAATTGTATGAAAAGTAAGATGATCCATGCGTCGGATGGGCATGTAAAAGGCGTCCACCCACCAACCCGCATTGGACCAGCGTGGTGGGATCAGGTCCAAAACCCCTAATGGATAGGGTGTAGTAGGGAGGCCAATGTCCAACAGTGGACTATCAAAGGCACATGATGATATTTTAAAGTGTTTTTATAGATTCATATAATATATGATAGTTTCTACTATATGATACTGCATGTATTATACATATAAAGTATCAAAAGAAAGGTTTATATTATATATGATAGTTTATATGTATAATACATGCAGAAACTCTGATAAATTTGAAGTTTTCCAATGTGATGGTAATAATACTTAATACTTTGCCTTAAATTAAAACGCTGGCTGAACCCCAAATTATGTACTATACTATTGGTCACCTTAGGAAGGTCAACAAATAGTCCGCAATGGTATGTCTGTCACTTCTAACCCATAATAAACATTTTCTTATCCTTTACATACATAATACTTCTACCTCAAATGGCTTATTTACGTAGTGAGTGTTTTAAGTAACCCAGCAATAATCTTTATCCAATTCCAATCTTAAACGCATTGTCTATTTAATGTAACTCGATTTGGTTCCTAACGGATAGGTTTAGAAGCAGGGAAGGTAGGTATGTAAATAACGGTATAAGTATCAGCATTTTACCTGTGCGAAGCTAAAGCGAGTCTTTCGAACTTTACATCAATAATAATTACGTATAAATAAAAACCAAAAAGGGCAATTCAGCAAGGTTTCGTTCATTAAGTATTTCAAACTCTCAACTGAATAACATACTGCAGATGGAATGCGTGGCATGCCATTATGTTTATGAACGGTTAGTTATATTTAAATAATTTTGCCGTTTCCGTTTCCAAATGTTGAGCACAATTAAAAAGAACAAGGTTAGAATAGCGGGTGGTTGTGAAATTCATGTACGAAGTAAAATACGAGGCAAGTGAAACCGTGACGTGATTTGCATAATTTCATACGTTAAGAAACCTCATATTGATCGTTTATAGCCGTACTGTAATTGTAATTTATCGATTCAATTTGAAATCGGAGCGAGCAATGACATTACAAAACGACTTTTAACTTTCTTAAATTGTATGAACCATGGCAGACTAAAGTGAACTTCGATATCGATGTTTAAGAACCATTACAATATATATTTGTGTTTAATCGATTGCTGACATATAGAAATTATTGGTCATTGTCTGTAGGTAACTATACCTAGAGCATACTAATGTTTTGTAATAATGAAATTTAGGAATACTGGATTTATGGTTATGCATTCCGTATGATGGTCCAGTACCAGAAGTTTGTTACCGGCTTTGGTTAGTCAGTTACGGCCGAAGTCAGAAGATAACATTTTTATACTATTTTTGAACCCTTCATCGGTCGTATATTATAAGGTAACACTCCAACTTGTACATTTTTATATATTTCAGGAAATCAAAATTAAACCTGAGAGCGACCATAAAAGAAGTCAAAAAGACAGCCGATGTATAATTGGATTTTTGGAGGAATACTTTGAGCTTGTTCTGCATTTTCTTTGGTAGTCATTTTTTATGGCGTACGCAGGCAGACGAGCAGTCGGGCCACCTGATGGGAAGTGATCACCGTCGCCCATAGACATTAGCAATACCAGTGGTATCGCCAACGCGCTGCCTACCGTGAGACATAGGGTGTTAAGTCTCGTTTACCCAGTAAATACGCTGGCTACGGTGCTCTTCAAACCGGAACACAGCAGTGTTTTCACACTACTGCTTCGCGGCAGAAATAGGCACCGAGGTCTGTAAACAGAGGACCTACCACCGGTAAATCCTCTGGTAATTTCATTAAATATAGTCATTTGATATGGTAGCAAAGTATAGAATTACTAAAATACGGTGTAGATTTTTTTTGATTTCTCTCTGAATAAGTTTCAGAAGCAAAAGCAGCTTCTGCGGTTGGAGGACTATTCCTGATAAAACTTTATTGTTATAAAAATATTTGACTCGCTTTCAACTATCTGTGAAAAGGCAATCACATATTTTAATCGGATGAGGATAAATATCTTATGTGTTTAAATCAGTTACGAGTTACTGTTTGACGAGGCAACTGCAAAACTAGTTTATTACGCAAACTTTTACGGTGAGTGATTGAGTGAGTAAGTCAGTAATTGAATAAATAATATTTGACTTTGACTTTGACTGTTAATTACGAAATTTAATAAAGATAAGTGGTATTTTATTTAGCATCTTGTAGTAATTGTAAATGAAAGAAGGAGTAATGGCTTAACTGTGTTTTTCCATTACATTCGAATAAAGTATTCTTCGACTCATACCTAACTTTGAAAACCAGATAATATCACGTTGCTCCATTTTAGCTGGGAAAAGTCTAAAAAAAGGATTCATCAATAGACTAAGTATATAAATAAATTATACTAACCTAAAAAATGTACATTTTCGTATTATTTTGAACTCTTAAATATCCATAGCTACATAAATTCGGAATTTGTCTTTACTTAAGTCAGTGTTTAAAAAAAACAATCCTTTGATATGTTATTATTACAATAATTTTCAAAATTTTTGTTTATCACAAAATTTAGTTGGGAGAGCAATGAATTAAAAATTACAATTTACTTCTGATACTACCAAATCTATAAAAAGGGCAGTTAGTGAACCGAATATTTTTAATTAGCGATAAGAGAATCGTCTAACGACATCCCACTCGGAAAAGGCAATTCCTTTTTGCGATTAAAGATTAAATATTATCAGACGTATTTAAATTTTTTTTTACTATAATTTGAACTGTATAATTTAATAACCGTTATCAACAATATGATTTCAATTATATATTAATGTCAACAGATTATACAAATCTAAAAATAGTCTTTTTGCATACCCATTTAAATAATGTTCCTGTTTTATTTTAATAATCTTAAACTAGCCCCTGTGGTTGTATGACATCATATTAGCAATACTGTGATGTTCACAAGATGTCCAAATATTTATTGGTTGTATCTCTATTTTTAAATTGTATCTTCAATGTTATTTATTTTCAATTGGTGTTACAATTTTTTACTGAAAGCATTGTTTTTCCTAACCTTTTATACCCCACCGTCCTGTCATTTGGAAGTGCTTCTTATTTAACTCAATTTATTTTAATACACTCCAACGTGCTTTACGCTTACCTGCTCTTGTTTTTTTTTTATTTTGCATCATTATCAATCGCATCACATAATCCATTATCTTTATACGCGCTTTTTGACTTTACTATCTTGTTTCTGTTTCGTGTTCTTTGTACGTGTGCAACATTATTAACTATATAATTCATTACGTTAATATCCCAAACATATTACTTTAGTGCAATATCACCTTTATTGATTGTCCGAATACGCCTATTGTCTTTCCCTATTGACCTATTGAAAATCAAGAGGAAACCTATGAACGAAGGACAGCTGGAAAACGTATACAGCTGATCACCTATACTATCCCTGTAACTTCTTACTATCTATTTATTTCTTTCATAAAATTCTTCAATGATTGTCTATATAATAAACACTATCGCTTAATAATACTAAAGTTTAAAATTTTCTACTTACGCCTTTACAGTGTTTTAGGTCTTCAAATGCATAATATCGTACATGCATACTAACCTACTTCAAAAACTATTTACTAACTCAAAATGTGATCATATAGTGTTTTGTCATCTGAAATTTAATTAAGGCTATCTTTTATGAATTTTATCCAACATTTATTACAATCAAGCAAAGAAAAGAATGATATAGCATTGTTTTTATACACTTTATAGTGAACAATTATATTATTACTCCAACCTTGTATATGTACATACTACCATGTACATCACATCGTAAATACAATATATAAATTATAATAACTATAACTGTCAAATTATTATGATTAATAAGATATTTATTAAAATATAATTAAGGTGTTGCGCAAAAATATCAAGTCGATTTTATCAAAAATATTCTATTTGAAACAATAATCTACTTACTTAGTAAAAGTGAGCAGTAATTTAAACAAATAAGGTTGAATTTGATTAGATATTTTAAATAAGAAAAATGTGAAATTAAGGTTATATAAAGGAATTGAAATTGAAAATGTTCTTTTCCACTTACAACACAATATGAGAATGCTATAAAACTGCAACCTAGTTTTAAAATCGCGCGCGAGTCTTACAGTAAGCCTTTACTTTGTAATAAGTTATGCTTGGTTTGTAGAAAATTAAACTAAAATGTTGCGTTAAGGTGATGAATTCTCTCATGTTCCTATTTTTTTACCGCAACACAGTTTAAATATTTAATAAGTCAAAATTTCGTTTTATTTAACTTTGATATAAAACTTTCTTATCTGTACATTAATTGTATACAATTCTTAAGCCTGAACTTCCGTAGCCTAGTAATATGGTTGTGGGTTCAAATCCAGCTACAACTTAACAATTATGTGACTTTTCCTACTTATTCGTTTAGTTAGTTAAAAACCAATCAAATGAATAGCTAAGAAATGATCCATGTCACATGGACTTTAAAAAGTTGAATCAGCCAGTAAGAGCTCTCCACTCTTTCTTTTTATTGCAAATGAAGGCAAAAAACGAGCAGTCGAACCACCGGATGGAAAGCGGCAACCGACGCCCATGGACATCGGCTATACCAATGGTATCACACACACGCTGCCTACCGTGCGACATAGGATGTTACGTGTCGTTTACCCAGTAAATGCGCTGGCAACGGTGTCCTTCAAACTGGAATACAGTAGTGTTTTTATACTACTCCGTTATGGCAGAAATAGTGGCCGTGGTGGTACCATCCCATACGCCCCTGTAAAAAGGGGGACTTCCACATATTAAAAGATTCTTCCTTAGAAGATGTCATCATCATCAGCCTGTGATAGTCCACTGCTGGACATAGGCCTCCCCTAATACACCCCTATCCATAAGGGGGATTGGACCGTATCCCACCACGCTGGTCCAATGCGGGTTGGTGGGTGGACCGACTTTTTACTTAAAAGATGTATACCGATGTCTCTATAATATAAATCGGTTACCGTAGTCGTTATCGGCTAAAAGAACATTATTATAACGCTGAGAGAGTTGTAATATATTAGTGTGTATCTTGTGCACAAGATAATTTTACCACACCAGGATTTACAAATAAACCACTCTTTTGATTTAAAAATGGATCGCATTGTTATTTTGTCTGTTAAGTATTATATTGATAACATAAATAAGAAAATGTTAATATATCCTGCAAATTACGATTGAGCCTCGTAAATCTTCGAATACAGTAATGAACATACGTATGTATGTACGTCAAAAGTTATTCGAAGTTCTTTGCCTATACTTTATAGTCGAAAACACAAACAAATAAAAATAAAGCCCCGCTTTGTCCAACGACTTACTACAAACAACTCACCCCCCGACTGGAGATTTCAGCGACCATTTGGAGCTAATGCAAAATCCATTATTTAAGTCAATGTGACCGTTTGAGACAATAAATCGTTTGCGAAGTTACTCAGGTCAGTCGTTTTGCTTGTCGTTGATAAAGAGTTATGTCGGTCACTGCTGAATCGTGAACTATCCGAAGATATATTTTACTTAGACTACTTCGATTAACATTACGGGCCTTTGTCTGTCTATAAATATATTTATGACTTCTATAGGCGTCCACACATACTTTGTTGACGTAACAATGTGGTGAAATACTGAAAATATTTGTTGTGTTTACCTTGACTTATTCTTTAGAATATATATTTTTATTGTAATAACATTCAAAATAAATTTGAACTCATATTGCAAAGTTTTTTTTAATATATTATAAAACGACGCCTTAATAAAGCATGATTTTATGTAAAACCAAAATCAGTAATATTACAAGGTCTGCTAATGTCTCCTTTTTACATACGACTAGGCTAATGCTGCAGTGCCTTTAATGCCTCAAAGTAGTGTGTAAACACTACTATTTTACATGTTCGAAAGCTACTGAGCACAGGTGATGTTATTAACTTAATGTGTAACTAAAAGGGGCGCAACATCCAAGGTCATAGGCTACGAATAGACTTAAAACAGTATATTACAACTGCATCTTATATTCAAAACGTAAAGACGAGGGTGCATCTTAATCGACGAGAACTGCTACATAAGTAATACATAAATGACTTTTATTTTATAATACATTTACTATCAAGTTACGATGCTGTTGATCGCTGCATCATATATTGATGGATAACGATATTTTGAAGTAGCAGTTTGATGTTGTTTTAAAGGTTTCTGGCTGCTTGAGAGATATTATTAAATTATTTTCTGGTTCTAAACTTCAGTGTCAAATCACAGAATTTTCAAATGGAATCCGGATGATTCGACAAGGATAAAATTTTTAACAGCTTCACAATCACGAAAAATATATCATTAACTTACTATGACAAACGTTCAAATTGCGACACACTGGACCCATAGTAACCTAGTTAAGGCGGTTGTTTTTAACAATTGGCAACATTAGATTATTTATCACACGTAATCGTAAGTGGTTTCTATTCCGTTACGAAATTTGTCCTTGGTTCCAACTAGCGCCGTGTCGTTAGCCACTCAATCATTGTGTGGAGCCACGCTTCTGTAGATCGCATATTAGGGTCAGCTAGAATCGTGAACTGCTCGCTCTTTACTTAATATTTAAGAAATATTATGTGATATTTGGATATTATTTAGCTGGTACGTCCTACCACCGCAATGCTTATGTGTATGGTACTCTGGTTTGCAGGCACTGCAGCTATCACACTTACTGGGTAAATAATATATAATGTTTCAAGAGATTGGACTTCATGACGTCTTACTGAGCCTTTTCTAAAGGTTTGAAGTATCATTTACCATTAAGTAAACATCCCGTTTAGTAAAAAAATAAAAATAAAGTATTAACCTTAAAATAAATACGTAAATTACTAAAGTCCATATAATATTTATTGTTTGCATAAATATTATTTAAGCAATTAAGAACGCTTTACTGTTAGAGCACAAGGCCAACTAATAAAACTATGTATTTGATTGCGTTATAAATTTAATGGGACATTTACGCAAAAATTATGTACATTTTTAATTTCAAAAACGCACTTTAATAATAATTATTTTATATGTAATAGAACAATAAACTAAGTAATAGGCCGTTTTAAAATAAATTTTAACGCTTATTTCTCAATTAGGAGGTGTATGTTATTATAGTCGGCTTTTGATTATTTTCTTTACAGAAATAAAAGCTTTCTTATAGAATTTAGATAAATTAGACATTATATCTATATTAAGAAGATATGTTGTATATCTAGCATTCTTATAAGAGTTTATATCGCGATGTCACTAAATTATAATGAAATATAATTATATAATTATAAGTCTAAAAGTCTAATTTGGCTATTGTTTTTAGACACATATTTCTGGTCCATATAATATATCGTATTGTTGAAACACTGCCAATATAATGTTGCTACGCCTCGTTTCTGCTTAGACTGGAAGGACTCTCGCAAGTGAATGGTGTATCAGTTAAAGTTCATTTGCGTGAATTTGAAGTTCACTCCCAGCAAAGTTCTTAAAGTTCATTCCACTCAACGACAATACCGTTGACGCCATGAAACAGGTTGATGACGCACAAAACGATCAACGGAATCTTTCAACTGTCAAACTTTCTTCATTTGTTGCCAAAGAAATACTCGTGAATAGATCGAAAGACCAACAGATAATTAAATTACTTTCTCAATTTGAACTCATCTCAAAGTTCAATACGATAATTATAAATGAGATTATGAAATGTTAAGTGTATTATTTAATATATTTTTGCAATGACACAAAATTTGTCGTCACATTGTTTTATAATTTAATCTTTAATGAGATACATTTGATACATGTGTATTATTCACAGCTTAATAAACACGCCCTACCATTCGTAACTTAATTTTAAAAATTGTTTTGTCATTCAGATTTTAAACTGAACATTTGAAAACGTCAGGAACTTTGTGATCACGACAAATAAATTTTTTTTTTTAATTTTCAATCTTTTTTACATTCCGCTTTACTATTCTGGTAAGATTAAATATCTGAATGCTTCTTAACTATAAATATTTCAATCTAATATAACGTGTAAATACATTTTATAATAATTATAACTCTTGGTATCTTCAAAAGACTCGTACATCCGTAGACTATTCAAAATGCATTACACGTACCGAACAAGTTGAAGATTACCTTCCGTTAAGTAATACAGTTATTAATACTAGGCAGCTACATATAATAAAACATACTATCTAAATTGTGATCAACAGACGCTGTAATATAATTCAATTTGTTTACGCAACATGTAACTTATTTTAGATACTTCGCAGTGATCTTGGCAAGCGAAACAGCCGAAGAAGGCGTTGGCATGGCGGTACGCGGGAAAACGTTGCCAAATGCGATATTCCGGCTTGTATATTCGTTTATGATTTAGTGTACGAAGGTACGCGAACAATACGATAATATCTTTACGAAATTAATGTTCGCTCTTTTATATTTCAAAGAACATTCTGCAAATTCTCTTTGTTTTATAATAAAATTCCTTACAAAACTACCAATTTGTAATACGAGAAAAGAAATAGTTTATTGAACTGAAAGGAGTAAAAATTACTTGAAAAGGAGTGAAATCCACACTAGGCAATGCCTGTTTCGTAGATTCAATAAAACAAATATATAGCAGGTATGCTGCAACTTATTTACATGTATCTGTATCAAAGAGTGATTGAAAACCTCTATCTTTATAAAAAGTATGTAAATTCAAATATCATAGTTTACTAAAAAATATGAAAAATCAATGGATAATATAACACTATTTATTGGTAAACATATTTACAGATTATTATTTTTTATCTCTTTGCACAGAGAATAATAATATACATCCATAAAAACTTGCACGAAGGAAATCGTGACAGACGTGTTATTACATTATTCAACATAATCTAAAAACTTCCTTCAATGCATTGACATTCACCTTGAATAAAATGTTTAAATGTAACGGAGTCTTTATAGAACTTACAAAGGCCCTGTATTCCTTGAAGCCAGTATTTAATAAAGCTGTTTACTGCAGGCATGTCAAAGTAACCTTTGTGTTGGTTACAGACACATCACAGTACATCCATGAAGCTCTAACCAGATGGTTGTACTCAACTAACTGTTTATTGCCAAGAGATTTATAAATAAAAAAATAAAGTCAAAATAAACTTATCATGTATATTAAGTAGCGCTTACATTCAACGCAAATAACATATAATATGATTTAGATTTACAATCGAAACTGTACTTAGTATTAATTTTAGTGCAAGAACTCCTAATGGTATATTAAAGCTAGTGATATATTAAGATTTGTGGTTTCACAAGACAGTGTGCAATGTTTACTTCTTGCAGATCACTTACTCAATTCGTAGTTATGATTCGTGAATTACTGGTTTTGTTTTGAACAACTTGTGTCCTTTAAATAGTTAAAAATATGTTCATTAACCGACAAGACGAGCGGAATGTTTAACTGATGGTATGGTAAGGTAAGCTATACAGCGTACGACACCACAATAAATGAAACATAAGAGATCATCTCACCACCAAATCAAGTGAGCTTACTAAATGCCACTGCAAGCTTATAGCTCACTTTTATCGATAACATACACTAAAAACATATTGATAATTACTAAGAATTACTTAATGTTATCACAGCGGACTACAAAATCAGCAGAACTAAAGGATACTCACACGGCCCGATTGTGTGTTGTTTCTCCTAAGCAATTAACGCTCTCGTATCGATTTGGTAAAAAATTACCGCACAGTTATCCTTAACCTTAATAAGACAGCGGGGTGGTAGACCCGGCCGTAGCTTTACGTCGGTGAGCGTACGCGCAAACTACGCACAACTCTTCCGTCGCACAGTTCAGTCCGACAACGACACTGGCGGAGAACGAACTTGGGACCTCTGTAATCGTGATCTGTGACTTTAGACGTTTATTGACTGCTGTGTGTGTGTTTGTTTGCGGTGAGTAAAGTTTATTGTATACGTTGATTGGTAATTCGAGATTGATTTATGGTGAATTATTAAAATATATTTATTACTTATAATATTGTACTTGACGTAAATGTTTTTATTTTTATTAAAAAAAAAATATACATCGGTTAGTTACTTACGATTTATTAATGACAGACCCACTATTCAAATTACGTAAAAAATAGGGAATATTAAAATGTACATTATTTACTATGTAATATGATAATTTTTGATGATAAAAATTATGTTATCATTTATGGATAAAAAACGTTTATATTTTACTTAATGTTCCTTTTTTTAATAAAAAACTTATTTTATAGCAAAGGGATTGTATTAGTGACATACAATTTGTCAAGGTCATTAAACAATTAAAATACATTTTTATACAAAAAATAATTAGCATATTTATCTTATGTACAAACATTTTTACATATTTCTTCTTCATTCTTTGTTTCATTCAATTGGGAATGGTATTTTTTCAAATGTTCGCATTTTTTTCTAAGCACCCTTATCTACGCTCTGTGCTTTTTGCACTGAATACCAATCAAGATCAGTTGCGAAAGATTTCAGGTGAATCGTTGCACAAGTGTTGTATTGCATTCGAATTAGCATGAGCCCGTAACAATCGGTGTTCGATGAGTTTTTACCTTTTGATTTCGAAACACCGACACGGTCTACGCGAAATATGTAACAAAGTTGGGCCACACTGGTCGAATTCCTATTATCACTTCATTACCAATACTTGTACAGTATTCATTCAAGCTAATAAGCTATTTGGATTTTAGATACGTTTTTTGGACGCTGATGAATACTCGATATTCATCAGTCAGTTATTGGTGATTACTGTCTAATGTATAAATATTAATTTGTTTGCAAAGGTTTTTCAAAACATAAGTATGTCATTTTATTTTAATATTTACGCGATACGTATTAGTTCCATTTTTTATAAATTTTTCGTTTATGTATAAGTATTTTATTCCTGATAGTTCTTAGTCTTTCCAGTATCCATAATCTGATCTGAATATGTCTAAATCTCAATTATTATTAGAAACTCATTGAAAAATGTCAGAAATAGATATAATACAATAACAAAAATAAATATTTAAGACATACAATAAAATGGATTCAAAATTATTTTATTTACGGTCAAATAATAAGTAAATAATTTTATTTAATGTATAAATAAGTTGCTCGCTTCTATTTGATTACCTATTTAAAATAAACTTTAAATTTTAAAATAAATATAAATACACACATAAATATAATATATACATATGTATGTATATATCTAGCAAAGATATACATGAGACAGTAATATAAAAGATATAATTACAAAAATTGGGATAAATCCCCAACGGTGTGATGAAAGAGTATGGGAAGAAAAAAAAGAGCTATAGTAATATTTGTTTTAGTAAGTAATTAGAATATATTTTTGTAAATACATGGCACATAATATGTAATTATACATTTTGTACTGACTTTACGCTTGTATAATAGAAGTAATAATATGAAATTTGTGTTACTTTTTTTTAATTAGCTGCATTTATAACAATACCATTAATTATTTTGCATCATTATTTTTTTTAGTATAAACAAAAGATATCACTATAATTATTCGATATACTACCGTTACGACCTTCAAGTTATAGCGACAATAACGACAATAACAAACAATCGATTTTTTCGTTTATTCCGCACAGATTATAAACACACAACTAAAAGCGAACATCAAGAATGCACGAGCAGCAAAGTCGTAACGCTCGAACGGCTAATAATTGCATTACAACGCTCACGCGTGACCGTTAATAATATTCGCGCGGTTTTTTGATAGTCGCTCTTGGTTTTCTCTCCGCCATTTAAAAAAGAATCCCACGCAGCTTGAACTCGAAGACTGGCGACCTAGAAAATGTTTATACTCTCACTGTATCGCCGTTGTCGGAAGCGAATGTGTGACGCAAGAGTTTAGACAGTGGAAACAAAAATAATAGCGATAATTTTTACACAGATTATAAATAGCTGTTGTGCAATTAAAAAAAGTGACCGTTTTAGTCGTTCCGTTTTATCAATAGTTTTGTTTCGTATTGTTTTAGTAACAATCTTGCCAATCTGTTTTCATTATATAAATGGAATTGTTAAGTAATGACTGCTGTACCATTATTTAAAAAAACTTGGAATTTTTTTTATTATTATTTTATGTCTTATTTCCAACTACAGATACGTAAAATAACGTAATTCAAAAAAATGTTGCTAATTGTTTCTCCTTTCATGCCTCAATTTTTTGGAACAAAATAAAAATATATATTTAATCAGGATATTTTTTGAAGCCGAACGTTGCATGTCAAATACATCAACCTCGTGACAAGCTAATGTACTATTAAGATAAATAGATATTTTAATGTTTTTCAATATTTTTATCTTAAAATACAGATTCACTGATTTATGCAGCCTATCTATCATGAAGCTGTTTTTTCGCAGTGTTCTGACCCTAGTTTTCTTTTTCCTGCGCTATTCGGGTTTTATTTTTTGACTAGTTCATTAAACCTTCTTTTTTACAATTTTAACCGACAATATATTTATATTATTTGTAAAAATTTATTCCGAGAATTTAATACACAATCGTCTTATTATTATTATTTAGGCTATAATCATTGCTTGTCATCATCGTTTTAAACAAATGCAAATCTGAGTACAACTTGAATGGAGTTTTGAATAATTTGCTTTACATTATTATCATCATCAAAAGCCAGTGGTAGTCTACTGCAGGATATAGGCCTTCTCCTTTAGGGGCCTTTTGGACCTGGGATACGGCCACTGGTCTGGTATAGGTTGGTTGGTGGGTGAACCGACTTTGTACTTGCATGGATCATCTTACTTTTCAGACGATTGGGTGATCGGCCCAAATTGCCTTAACCAACTAGAAAACAACAATGAAAATTTGTTGAGTCCCCGCAGGATTCGAACCCACGACCTATTGTTTCTAAAGCACGCCTTTACCGCTAGACTGAGGAGGCAGTTAATTTGCTTTTACAATAGTATTTTTATCAGCAGTTTTTCAATTTTGTCAGATGTAATAATTATGTAAATCTATATCTAAAATGTTCTTTTGTTTCCTGTATATATAAAAACATCGATTTATAAAAAGTGAAACAACAAAACTCGCGAAATATTTATCGGTACGCTTGAAGGCCAGGCGAAACAAAGAATTCGACACATGAAGATTTTCCATCGTGAAAGTAGCCGGTCTTCATAAGTTATTCCACACGCGATAGCGCCAAGTAAGGCACGGGCCACACTTAGCGGTATTCTGACGCAACTAATTATACATAACCCGATAGATGCGAATCAACCCGATGACTCTGGGCCAAGCGAAAGTATCACGTAACGCTGCCCAACTAGTTCTTTTGTTATGCTTTACTAATTAAAAGGAGATCATCTGATAGTCCGTAAAGTTATGTGAAACAGTCAAGTCACGCGTAAATAGAACGGCTAATTACTTGTTCGTTGAGAGACATAGAATATGTTATTAATTAAATTCTATTATATACATCCGTTGAGGCTTTGAAATATGTTCGAACAAAGTTATATATCTAGCTCTAATAGCATTAAATAAAATAAAATATAACCCTCTGATTACTACAATTACAAAGAGCTATTTTATTAATTATGTTTTGACGCTTATAGTGGCCTCCTTAAATACCGAAATATTCTGCTATTATTAAAATAAGAAGTTAGTTAAAATATAATCTTTCTTCCTTGAGGCTAATAATTTATTTCCTTTCTAAAAAGTCAAAATAGTACGTAAAGTAGCTTGGACAGAATCCTAGCCTTTTTAAGAAATAAAAATAATAAATGTCAATGGTGTTAGTAGAATTGTTTTAAAATGAATGCACGTATGATAAGAGCAAATATGTGTACATATAACGCGATGGAAATCAATTTGCAAGTGAAATTTTTCAAAATAAAATGAAAGCGTAATGGAGCTAGAGTTTTTATTTGGTTTTAAAAATACGCATACATTTTAAATACTCATTTTTTTTTAAATGTGAGTTTTTCTGTTTAATAAAGTATAATAAACTTTCGGAGAGTACATAAGAATTACTGTTTTCACTTATTTAATAATTATATACATATAGTATCTATTAGAAAAAAATATATTTTTAACGATAGACAATAATCAATTTTATACAATTGCACTACTTCATAGTTGTTATAGTTAAAATCAATTACAGTGTTAGTAAAATTTTATATGACATTTACGCTACGTATGATTGTATCAAAGTAGCCAAGTCAATGCATCCGGTTGTTTATTATTCAAGTGATTTGTTCTATGTTATCAATTCTGCTGGCGCATACTTGAACGGAATACCTAATCTTTGTTATGTAAAAGAGATCAATTGCTATAAAAACTACGTATGAGATACAAAAAGACGATTCTGAAGCACGAATACGAGGTTTAAATTCCAGTTGACTTTTTATGTTCGTTTTTTTATCGTTTCAAACGAAGAATGAGTCATTCTGTACTGTGCTTCAAGTAAGTATGCAAAGAGATGTGATATGAAACATTTTATTTTAATAACATTGCTAAAGATGTTGTGCGATACTTGAGTAACAAAAAACTGGTTTTATCTAGCTATACATTACATTTCTTATGTGCTAAAGTCAGAAACGTTCTTCAACTGAATGTATGCTAAAGAATTACATTTTTTTTTAAATATTAAAGTTTATTTGACTTATAAACTCTAAAGTAATGATTTATATAGTAATAAAAAGGATAACGTTAGCATTCTCTTTGAAGCTGAACAATCGAAAGTGGTCGCCCGACGGGAGTCAATGCACGAATAACGGAGTTCAGTGCTCCTCTCTGGACATTCGTGGCGTGTCCCGAATGCAAAAATACTAAGACGGTTTTACATATAACACAAACCAGAGAAAATAAAACTAAGAAACTACATACATACATTACAAGTTATTTTCCGTCCACATCGAATCAAATACACGCAAATATCCGATCAATATACAGCAAATTGAAAACGGAAAAAACATACTACATCAAATACGAATACATATTCTCGTTTGCCCGTATTCGCACATAAACAACATATCACGAATATCTTTCTGCTAAGGCAGCGTGATATATTTTATATACGGAGTAAAAGATGAAACACGGTCATATATCGGTCAAGTAAACGGATATGTTTCTCCGTAGCTCGCTCTTGACATTACTTGTTAGGTAAAACCTTGCATTAATTATTGTACTGCCATCGTCATACCATATAAATAACATTTAATGTACTATGTAATGTTTATATTAAAAAGCTCTATATTTTATGAATTGCAAAAATAAGTCGTCCATTTTGATGCAATAGTTTATTGTATTGTTACAATCTGTAGCAGCTTGACTACTAATTGTTCATTTATTTTTGTATAGTAAATAATTCTAAAACATCATGTCTACTACATCATCTTATGATACTGAATTAAAAAATATTTAACAAAAAGGATTTAGCATACAAAAATAATTTAAGAACATCTCCTTAAAATCGCCGTTTCTTACAAATTTACTTTTACATTTTCAATTATAAATGAAAGCAGTCTGAACCCTTAAACCATCATCATCCCTTTTAAGACATCAAAGTAAAATGGTTAAGTTATTTTTTTAAATTCCATCCATTTGTGATTCTTCAATCCTTAAGACGTTTCTGTAATAATATGATGAAAGTTTAAATATTCTATAAACACTCAAATAATTCTTTTAATACGTTACAGTATTCATTTTGTAAAGCTAATTTTTAATCATAAATTATAGTAGATCTACTAAATACTAAAAATTTAGTTATAAAGATATATGTAATACTTTATGTATAATAATAATTAAGCTATTGAGTGATTAAACTATTTATTTCTCGACTGTTTGATTTTGTTTGGTAGGACGCGCTCATTTATTAAACAAATCTTTTGATGTAAAAGTTTAAAGAATAGGTCATGTTAAGATAAATATTTACTTAAATACCAATAATAGTATAAAAGTTATGCTTCTTTTTGTAATTAAATTATTAGGATTGTTATACTTACTATTACAATCTTAATTATTTCCTCCTTTCTTACAAATATCTCAAAAATTGATTCTACAGTTTTTCTTGTTTTAAATCAACAGTATTCTTTCTTTGTTAGTTTTAAAAGTGTTGGTCAATTATTCTATAAATAAACTTATAAATAAATTATGTCTTTTTTACAAACAAACAAAACTTTTACTTTTACTTACAAAACAAAAGCCCATTTAAAAAAATAAAAATCCTGTGCTCACTCATAGAAATAAAGATAAAGATTATACATAAAGCTTCATTTAACGTTAAAGAAGAGGCTTTTCATACTTGACTTACTAAAATGACAAATGTACCTTTAGACTTATCTTGCAATCATCATCATCCTCATCAGCCAGTGTTAATCCACTGCTGAACATAGGCCTGCCTAATGCTCGCCAACTCCATTAGAAGGTTTTTGGACCGTATCCCACCACGCTGGTCTACTACGGGTTGGTGGTTGGACCAAATTTTTACATTCCCATCCGACACATGGATCATCTTACTTTTCAGACAATTGGGTGATCGGCCCAAATTAGCCCAAACCAACTAAGAAATAGCAATGAAAATTTGTTGAGTCCCCGCAGGATTTGAACCCACAACCTCTGGTTAAAGCACACGCCCTTACCGCTAGGCTACATAACTGCATACCGACCCTTAAAAGTCTATATCTGTTCATAATTGCAATTGAACGAACACGAAGCGAACAGGTTCTATTTAGAAGGATATATTTTCCGCTAAATCTATGTCATGATCAAGGAGTCCACAAACAAGTTTGTTACTCACAAGCCGTGTTTATACACCGTTGGCAGACGTCAATGACCCACAAAATTCCATGCACGAGAAGACTAAGGAATACTCAGAATTTATCACCCGGAAAACTGCAGATTTTGGTATTATCTTGATACACCTAACACTTGATACCAATATATCAGTTTAATTTATTTAAAAATGTTTAACTAAATATAACAGGAGTTTAGTTGCATAAATCTTTTATTTTTGGCTTAATTTTGGAAAATGTCACATACATTTCTTTTTGACATCACTTATTATTATCATTTTGGAAGATTTTTAAGTACAATGATGAAGGCCTGAATGGGCATTACTTTGGTATGTGGTAATAATGTTTGTAGATTTGTTATTAATTAATACAATATTTTTCTTATAAATGTTTTTCTTTTTATCTTCTTTTTATAATCAATATACATGATTTTATACGTATATACTGGTATCGATGATTTAATGATATTAAAGTAAATGTTAAATTGCGGCCAAAAGACTTAGATTACATTATTACTTCGTACTGTGGTTATACATTTCGAATATTGGTTATTACAATAACTCTATATAATTTTAGGCTGGAAAATTATGGTATACATTTTGCAACATCATTCAAAGATTAGCGTACAAACTCAGAATTTTTAACTCCGCTAATACAAAAATAAGTTTAGTCGACTGTAAAGTTGAGAAGCGATCCGAACTTGAATACAAAATAATGCACTTCGAACAGTCAATACCGTAAGTTTGAGACTTAATCTTAGTTCGGATTACTTGAGTGTTGTACTTCGTCCGGTCTGTCCATTCTATTAGTTACAGAGTTTACTGTTGGCTAGCGTGCGGTTTTATTTTTGCCTCGTCGGGTTCAAAATCAGACTTTATTGCGTCTGAACTAAAATCCCGGCAAGATGACAAGTTAGAAAAGTTATGTTTCTTTTATTGTGGATCATAATAATTTTACTTCATAACTTAAATAACTTATATGAAATAGGCCTAGCCCTGTGGTTATAATATATTTCTAAATGACAAATAATGTCTGCTAAGTAGGTACATAAACATTAACATTTGTTGATTGTAATATTCTTTTATGTAAGTCCATATTATATATTGTCTTATTGATATTTAAAAAAAAACTTATAAATTCATAACTGCGTTCAAATAAACTGTGGTGACTTTAAACATCTTTTCACTAATGCGTTTTATAACTATTAACATAAACTTTATAAACATTATCGGATATATTTCATCGCCTCTTCTTAAAAACATTAAATATTAAGTAGATAAACTTTAAATGTTCAGTAAATTTATTCATGTTACAGAATATTTTTAAGAGTGCATGCACTACTGAATATCTTTATTGACGCGTTATACGGTGCATATAATTCTGATGTCATGGCAATATCTGCATATCGATAGATTTTATGGCCACTTCGTAGAGTATTTTAACGGTCTATAAAAAGATAACTGTTAAGGACAGTTCAAATAACGTCATAAATAATATTCTATACCAGACGAGTGTCTTCTTATATAGCTAAAGAAGATGAAAAATAAAAAATCACAATATTATATGTGAAACTTTGAGCGTGGCAAACTCAAAGCGTGTGATAAAGGCCACGCGGATTTATCACCATGAAAAGACTGAAGACTGTTTTGCATATCTATGGTTATTGATAATATATTGTTTATACGAAGATCTCTTTAAATTAAAATAAATATATTTTAATTAAAAGAGATCTAGAGATGTATAGACAAGGTAAACAATAATGGATATAAAATTAAATTATGTACAAACAGGTGCAAAATATACATAATAATTATTGATATGGTCCACCGTTTTATTTCCTTTAAAACGGAATGCAGTAGTGTATTTTTTTTGTTTATAGTAAACCCGTACAATAATAAAGTTTTAATTAAACATTAAATATGTATTAATCGTATCGAAATGATCTAATGGAATTAAAGTTAAACATGCCCAACTTGCTAAAGAAATTAAGTAACCTTAACCTTAGTAATAATAAAGTAGAAACGGTTAAAATAATAAAACTTATGTAAATAAGCACACATACATATTTATACGTATATTAATAATTTTATTTTAGAGCAGTACACTTTCTTAATGATAAAGAATGAATTATTAAAATAGCCGCAGTTCAATGTCCCAGTTTTGCTTTCCTTTATCGTATACCAGCTAATCCAGGTCTAAGACGTTAATAAACGTTTTTGCGGTTAATGAAACTATTCGAAATCGACTTTAGGGATAGTCTGATAAGATTTTGAAACTTTGCATGCAAATTATCGTCATTAGAACATATATTAATTCAGAGGCTCGAAATACTATGATCCAGTAATTTGTGACTAATTAATAATATACAATTAAAACCGAAACTTTGGCTAACAAATAATTTTAAACTTTGGAACACTGAACAAGTGAATTTGCTAATCAAATTTAAATTTAGTACAATTTTGAACATAGAATATGATAACATTAGATATTACGTCTGTAAACCAAAAAGTTATAACGTTTTAACAAATTTTCCATTCGCACAGCGCAAGCGAAAGCTGATTGTTATTATTTCAAATGCATTTTATTACAATTAATCTATACGCGAACAATGATTCCGTAATATCCTATTACGTAATCAATAAATATGTAATTCGCATACTCGAGAAACAACATCCGCGTAAGCATTATCAAAGTGAACCGTATTCCTTTATGATAGAGTTGCTTTTAAATTGATTTGCATGCCGTAAGTATAACTGAGAGGAACGTGCAATTTTCTCGTAAAAACCGGAGAGCCGTGAATTATGACCTGCAAGCAGAAGTCCGAGAGTTCCGGCCGCCACTTTCGAATGAAAGCGGACGACGGACTACGCGAATCGGATAAACCTCACAAATATATAAATATGCACATATATATGCTAATATATACATATAAAAATACGCGGCAAGAGAGCAAATAATTGCTAGTTAATCAAATATTCAATACGATGTATATTAAAATTAAATTAAATTTATTTTATGTTGGCTAATAATGATATAATAAGGAACATTGTTATTAAGCGAAGAATAAGGAAATTAATTTCAGTTTATTACTTCTTTATTATTTATATTGACATACTCCGTAGCCTAGTGGAATGGGCGTGTGCTTTAGAAACCGGAGGTCATGGGTTCGAGTCCTGCGGGGACTCAACAAATTTTCATTGTTGTTTCCTAGTTGGTTAGGACAATTTGGGCCGATCACCCAATTGTCTGAAAAGTAAGATGATCCATGCGTCGGATAGGCATGTGAAAAGTCAGTCCACCCACCAACCCGCATTGGATCAGCGTGGTGGGGTACGGTCCAAACTCCCTAATGGATAGGGGCGTATTAGGGGAGGCTTATGTCCAGCAGTGGACTATCAGAGGCTGATGATGATGATGATGATGACTTCTTTATTTGAGATTGAACGTTAAAGCAAATCTGAATGGTCAGTAAGTTGTTATTTTTTCTATATTTATTAGTTTGATCACACAAGTAAATATTTATAGAGATAGGATTTCAGTTTAAATAATTTTGCTCTATCTAGAGCGAAATGAAATAATTCTGCGTAAATAGTCCCTTCAATGTCACGTATGATTATTTAACACTAGCTTTTGTCAGCTTTTCCGTTTATAGATAAAATACTAAACTCGATGACTTTTTGCAATATGAATGGGTAAGCAAAGTACATGAACACAAAGAAATACGACTCTTCATATTCATATAGACTTGACTGTACAGTTTTCGACTTGCGTTGTACATAAAATGCCCGACGCCAATGAGGAAGACAAAAAAAGATATTTAAATAAACGAATGGAAGATTTTATAGTTTTTGCATATTTATATAAATATTTCATTGGCGTTTTATATCATAAATATTTTCAATCAGCACTAATGTTACTAATAACACTTCTTTAGGAGTATTTCATAAACGGTGGTATTAAGAAAGCGTCGTTATAAAACGGTGACCTCCTCCGCTGCATTATTCATATATTGTTATCTTCGAAGCGTTTATTACGCCAACCTCCTTTGACCTCTATAGCAAAATTATATTTAACTATTCCTTAGGAATGCATTATTACAAAAGCTTAAAATATGATGACAGAAAATACTTACTCTTTTACTAAGAGACTTCCAACAAGACAATTCATTGTCCTAATATAAAATATGAAACGTCTTGCTCTTATAATTACCGTTTACCGTTTAAAATATATAGTTAGAAAGTGGTATTTCTCTAAAATTAAAAAGTGGAGACTGAAAGGATAAAATTGTGCCCTGAATAATACTGCATATAGAAGGATATATATAGGAAAAACGGGCATGAACAGCTGGTCTGGTTTAAAGACGTGACTATCACCTGGTTAAATTTCTAGGCTAAGCGGTCGATTGTGCATTACGCGACTGGTAAACGATTGACTTCTACGCGACCCGCTACGGCCCAAATACATCGTAATAAGAGACCGGCATTTTTGCATTTTGCTTAATATACAATAAGCGGCAATATTAAACTAAAGGATAGACTGAGACAATTATTCGCCTTTATTATAAAAATGTTGTGAAAGTCGATTGAAATATCCATATGCAGCAAACACAATACATGTTCGATTGTACGTTTTGAAATGATCGGCATTTCTAAAGGCAACTAAGAACCAGAAAAAGTTACTTAATGACAAACCCTTATTTTGTTTACATTAGTTAAAGAATTAATCAAGTTTGGAATTGAAAGGCTCAAAATTATGGTCTGTGTACATCTGTCGAGTCTTTGTTTGCTGAAAGTGCACTAAATACTAAAATATAAATTAAAATTCCCTTTGCTTGCAAATGACGACCTTACAAAATATTTCCAAGTCAGGTTAAATGTTCAAATAATAGAAAAAACTCATTATAAAGTACAGGCAAAATATGTAACCACATTCTCTTATTGTTTTAATTTAACAGACGATTCATAGGCAAGCAATATCATATTAATTTTTATGTAGAAAATGTCCAGAACTTCAATTTTGTTGTAATTTTCGATACTCATTGTCGCATCCGCTTCCACGCTTTAAATATAACATAACCTACGCCTAAGACTTTAATTTGCTCTAATTTTAATAACAAGGTGCGCCTTAAGGTCGACTGGCGAATAACTTATTAAGTTATAGGTTACCTCGAAAATAAAAGGCAACTTTCAAGATAAAACCCTATACAAAATTGCTAAATGAATATTTAATAGGATTTATCATACAAACTAACCTTATGTAACACGAGTAGCTAATTTCATACGATGACATTATGTTAATAGATTTATTTTTAGGTCAAACACGATGTATAAAATTAATGAACTTTTATTCAATATTGTTATGACTTTTATGATGATTTGTTACATCAACACATAATATTTATAGATAATAACTAATCTGTAGATGACATGAGTTCAACTTTTAATTACATCATCAGCCTGTGATAGTCCACTGCTGGACATAGGCCTCCCCTAATACACCCCTATCCATTCGGGTGTTTTGAACCGTATCCCACCACGCTGGTCCAATGCGGGTTGGTGGGTGGACCGTCTTTTTACAAGTCCATCCGACGCATGGACTTTTCAGACAATTGGGTGATCAGCCCAAATTGCCCTAACCAACCGGGAAACAACAATGAAAATTTATTGAGTCCCTGCAGGATTCGAAACCACGACCTCCGGTTTCTAAAGCACACGCCCATACCACTAGTCAACTTTTAATTATTATCTATGAACTATTTCATTGTCTGATTCCGTAGAATCAGTGACCTAGATGTATCTAGGGCGCTTATACCAATAATGGAGGAAGGTAAACACAACTATGGTCTGCGACAATGCAATGTTATTTTCATTGCTATTAAAATATACCGTTCGTTTTTGTTGTCACTTTGATGAATAGACGTTTTAAAAAGTTTAAAAAGAGACCTATACGTATGTTAATAAAAAAATATTGAAGTGAGGATGACTGATGTCTAAATTAGTTATTTATGTATCATGTTGTTGTTGATAGTGAAATAATTATGAATGTTTCGATTTTAATATAATTTATAAATTTAGTGAGTATCGTTCTGAATATTTTAAAGTTAAGAATGATAATAGTAATAAACTATATTATGAATTGGACAATCAGCAATAAAAATATTAGGTACATTTTTTATAACATAATTTTACTATGCTATCTTAAAATTATAATCTATAAAAATACTATTTCTCTGTAAAACAATCTGCGAGTGAAATTTTATTATAATATAAAAATATAAATGTTTTACGTGACTTAAATGCAAATACAAAGACTGTCAAACTATTAAATTAACTTTCGAATTAATATGTCCTAGTACACAATAGTTATCAGCTTAGTAGTTTTCGAGCACCAGTGCTATCACAAATAATACGTAATAAAGAATTGTTAAAGCATTGCAATATTTTCCACATCGTTTAAAGTAAATCGCAACCAGGTGCTGGGCCTACTTTCATGGCATCGTAATTAGTAATTTAAAGTTATTTTAGCACAGAAGAGACTGTGCCCTATTTTTCTTCAATTTCTCCGTAAGTAATAACGTTTCATATTATCTATCACCTCCGCGGGCATAAAGTAAAACCTTTCAATGGAAAACAAAAACCAAACTTAAGATTTAATAAGATATAACCTAGAATTGAATTTCGTAATTCAATATTAATTAATTTTAACCAATTCACTAATGTCAACTAAATTGCTTGGGCTTGAATTTCTCGTCAATGTTGATTAAATCCCGGCCAGGGACGGCTAAGGCACCCTGGGACCTAATCAGGCGAGTTAAAAGTACACTCGAAGTCCGCAAGCCCCGCCGTACTCGCAACTGCCTTGATTAAAACCCGGGAACTACAAACAGCCCACTTGTTAGACTTACACCAACAAACCGGCTGCAATGTTAAGACGTTCGTTCGCCACAGAGCTCTCTTATGCACGTCCTTTGAGACCTGCGTCTAATTATATTTCATATATACACGACTAAAAGAAATTGTTTTAAGGAATATTATTTATTTTGATGTGTTCAAAGTTGTAATTCGCGATTCCTTCACTGCCATTTTTATGAATGGTCTTTGAAACAAAATTTGACATGACTTGCTCAGTGAAGTAACAAAACATATATACCTGAATTGACAAGAGAAATAATTTAGATATCCACATCATCTTAGTATTTAACATTTTATAAGCAGTCATGAATCGCTGTAAAAACAATTATTATATTACGAAATATTTAAAACAAGCCTTAAAGCCACATGTCGTCTCACAACTTGCAATAACAATCACCATCAGCATCGCCGCAAATGAATATTTCCAGCTTACGTTAACGTTATTATGGTTTTATTCCGCATAAAACACCGTGAACTTTTCGTTGTGACATAACCGGCTGTTGCGTTGATCACGTTGTGATGCAAATAAAGTTGACACTTATATAACCGATTGTTAATTCATGGTTCGACAGCCGAGACGAAAATGAACTTTTTTAGTTGCATAAAATTCTTTAAAAAAATGAACCAAGAAGCCTAATACTTCTGCGACATCAATACCATTTACCAATTCTTAATACGTGCGTGAATACAAAATACTACTCAGAAAACGTCGTTCTGTCTTCATTATAAATACTATGTATTGTTATAAGGGTATTATTATTTTTATTTTCAAATAATATTAACGTAGTATTGACTAACTTAGGGGATACTTTGTCAGTAACTAAAAAATAGGTAAACCAATAATTTAGAATCTTAAAATAGTAAAGGTCTCCGCCGCTTATATGCATAGTTGATTGTGTATGTTTTTATTATAAAAGACATCAACGCGTTAAGCTGCGCACGCGCTTTCTAATTTAAATTTTAAATATAGATTTCTATATACGGTGGCATTTTTTTTTATAATTACTCGTTACATATATAAGGTTAAATTTAGTAATAATATACCGCACACATATATATACATATATCATCATTATCATACATCATATCCCACCAAGTGGTCCAATGCGGGTCGGTGGTATATATATATATATATATATATGTATGTATATATACATATATATATATCGTTGGTATGTATTACATTAGCATTCTTTCTTTTTTTGCTATATGTTATCTACCTCTCATTATTTTGCTATATTTTTTTTTTGCTTCAATTAAGACATTGATATATTATAATTTTTATGCGTCGTTTTATGTGAACATTAGTTACAATTTGAAGCAATTTTTTCCTGTGTTAGATGAAGCTTACCAAAGACAAGAGTTTAGAAGTATGTATTCTTAGTCAAAAAAGCAGCTTTTTTTATTTCTATATGATATGCGAAATAACTCTCATGTCACCATAAATTATTAATGATATCGAAAGAAAAGAAGGTTAAGCTAAATTTATGGGCTATATAACATTTTATGGTGTGCGTTGTTTGTGCAAGTTGGGTGAAATAAATGTACATAACCTAAAAAGACACTTAAATCAAGGTTTGATAAACATGAACATACCTTTTTTTATGGCATATGCAGGCAGACAAGCAGTCGGGCCACCTGATGGGAAGTGGTCACCGACACCCATAGACATTGACAATACCAGTGGTATCGCCAACGCGCTGCCTACCGTGAGACAAAGGGTGTTAAGTCTTGTTTACCCAGTAATTACGCTGGCTACGGTGCCCTTGAAACCGGAACGCAGCAGTGTTTTCACACTACTGCTTCGCGGCAGAAATAGGCACCGCGGTGGTACCCACCCAGACGGTCTTTACCTACCTACCACCGGTAAGTCCCCTGTTTACAGGAGACCATACCTATAATATCATGAACATATGTTATTATAGGTATTAAACAAAATAACGAGACATTGTTTTATAATCTACCTAATGCTTTGTCGGATCTTCCTTTTTATTTACTTAATATTTCAAAGTAATTACTGAGTTACAGAAAACTGCAAAACACAAAAGTTTTATGCCATCGAGTCATGTTAATTGGTCATAATGATATTTTTTATATACGGTTTAAATTAACCATATTATTAAATATTCTAAAATGTAAAGTTCTTTGTAAATACTTATTAAATTCATGGTAGTAAGAAAAATATTCCTGTTTGAATTTTAAGCCAAAAAAGTGTTCTAAAAATCCAGGATATTTGTTTTACCGGGATTATTGTTTATTGTTCAACATTATACAACTATGATATGTTGATACACATACAAGTTTACAAACAGAAAATACTATATCGAGATATTTTTAAGAATTCTTAGCTATAACTGGAACGCTCTCTCCGTCGTGGTCGAACAAGTCGGTCCGCTTTCTTGCGCGGATCATTGTCGTGCGTGTATTAGTTAAGTACCGGTAAGATTAGAAGATAACATCGATCGAATACTTCCTGTTTGACATTATACCGATGATGTCTGATTATGTCCATTACATATATGCCATATGGTATGATATGTGATATAAGATAATCCAGATATGTTCCGTTTTTAACTCATAGCGGTTTTTTTCTAACGTTTTATTATTTATTTACCCGAATATAACATCTGATGCAATACGTAGCCAAAACCATGGTACTTGCAACGGATCTGAAACGTCGGGAATGTTGTAAACAAAATCAAACGCGAGTTTACAGGTCTTACCAGTAAAGTCTTTTATTAAACTATTCTTATATCTTGCAGTAATGATGTGTCGACAAATTAACACTTAGAACTTATTCCTTCAAAATATTTAACTAGGATACTTTACATATGCTCATCATCATTCGTTCCCACTTTAATATCAAAGAATTTATATATACCCCACGCAGGGCTACAAAAACTAGCAATCTTTGAGTGTAATAAGACCATTAGCTGTAAAATTACTCAAATTAGTATCTTCCCAATATTTGTTAATGTTGATTATTACCTTTTTTATTTAAAACAAACATACAATACTTTTTTTTTAAATTTTTGATTAAAATAATAGCCTTAACTCATAAAAGTATTCAGTGTTGCAAGTTACTATATAAAACAACAATAATTTTACTATTACCTCCTAAATGTCATTCTTGAAACTTAATACTATTGTTACAATGAATACTTTATTAGTCGTTTCTTAGCGGTTGAATTAAAAACAAAATAACAATTTATATTTATTTCAATGAACTCATTATGAAGTATCACAAAAACTTTAGATTACGAAATAAAATAGCGTAACCGCTACGCCTCATTATAGAGCTATAACGTCATCTTTCTTAAAAGCAATCAAGCCAATAAAAATATGTTTTGTATTTCTTGGTATTTTGCGTCAGACGTCAGAGTTTTTACTGACTGTTAGTATATATTAATTCGAATTTTTCTCATTAATCATGCTTGATCATCCCTCACGTGTACATCTTTAAGATAATAAAGAACGTAAAAAAAATCTGATTTTTAGATATTTTTTTTACAATAATATCTACTATGACCTTAAACAATCACAAGGCAAACTATTGTTGATAAATATCGGGCCCATATCGTATCAGTGCATGTCAAAATAATTTATTATACCGTAACAAAAAGCTGTTTTGAGCACACGAAGCGTGAGATCACGTCACGCAAGTATGTTCGGGCCACATTAAGTAACACAGCTTTATTTCTGTAGTCGTGACACGAGTAAGCTTCCTCATACGTCCGCAAACCGCATGACATCAACCTTTGCGAACACCAACACGTCGAAAAACGTTTAAAACTAATAAAAAGTGCCCTTGGAGAAAGGTTAAAAATTTCGTAGATCCAATCTGTAATGCAGACATCTTTTTTCGTTTTTAGTTTTTGTCGCTCAGTGAAATTCGCCTCTCTAATTTAGTTTGCGACGTAAACGTCCGTTACGTTTTGGGGGCTTACGCAAAAACGCTAATTTGTCACGATAATTGCCGGCGGCAGCTGGCCGGCGGAATAAATCGCGGAGTTTTAACGTTCGGGGAGCAAGCAGTCGGGGCCCAGTGGCCAGGTAATAATTCCAATCTGCAGCGCCATCCAAACTTCAAACGGTCCGAACTTGAAGTCGTTACCACTCAAATTTGGACACGCAGACAAACAGGTTGCCTCTGAAAGTTACATTAGAACAGTTAAAACTCCCCGGGAATAGATTACCGTGGCCGATCGTTACCCTCTTAATATTAGCGAAGCATTCGGATACGAATTTCTCATTAAAATTTCTAAAGTTGAAGCCGGAGACCTATTACTTCGATGCCCTATTCAATTGCCGTCTTTTGAAACTGGCTATAAAGTTTCAACGGATTACTTTGACAATAACGGATTAAATATAAAATTCCCCGATTCACGGATTTTAATTAATTAATCTCTCATTTAATTTTACTAATTTCTCAGAGGTTTGCTAACCGTTTCACATTCGTCTTTCGCATCAAATCATTTGATTATGTCGTAAATTACTTTTATATTTATTTGTACTCATAATTAATACATTTTAATGGTTGTACGTTATTGATAACTTTTGTTGATAAAAAACAAACTGCTAAAAACTGTTATACGCTAGTAACTTTAATACCTTTCTAACAATGCAGTTTATTTATTTATTTATTTTATTTAATATTAAATATGTGTATAGTTTTACATGCTATTATAGATTTTTCATCATTCAAATCATGACTTTAGTTTTTCTTAATAAAATAAGTATTTCTTTAACCTGATCACCAGTATTTCTCTTTAATGTAAGTAACCGGAGTACTGTAATTAGTTTAATAGGTAGTTCTCGGGTGAGTTGAAAATAGTTAATGCCATACACAATCCAGTAGCATTTCATTTGTTGTAATGAAAATGACTTTTTTGTTTTTAATTTAATTTATGTGGCATGGGTTGAGCTACATAGAATATTTTTTTTAATTTTTATTTTCACATACAAAAACTCTTTTTGCATAAAAACTTTCTTTCTACTCCATCGCTTTTGGTATATTACTCAGTATTTATTTCGTATATTACTGAGTCATGTAATAAGAAATAAAAAACAACTTTTTGAAACTCTACTTGGAAGATCACAAAATCAAGTAGATTTTATTTAGCGAACGTGCTTACTCGTATTCCAATCAGGCTGAGTCGCAAATTCGCATCTATTCACTAATACGCTGACGCCAGGTGATAAGTTTCTTTTCATCCCGCCTTGTAATATGCTAATCAAGCGACTTCACAAATAGAATCGAATTTAATTTCTGAACGGAGTCCCCCATTTCAGGAGTTTCCTTTTTCTTGAATAAACCGTTCTGATTAATTTCCCAAACTCACTTTCGGTTTCGTCAAATGAAACAAGTTAAATTAGCACTCGCAAAGTTCTGTATTGCCGAGAGGTCTCGAATTAAAATGGACCCCTTTCGAAACTTCGCCCGATAGTTATTTTTAATACGCGAATGAAATTTGTATTATGAAGTTTGTTTTAACTGTATAACGCCGCGGGCTGCGCCCATTTCGAGATGAAATCTGATCTTTGATTTGTTATGCTCATATTGGAAATACTTTAAAGGTTATCTGTTGCTTTTGACACGATTCTTACAAGCCAAATGAAATATTATGTATTAATAATAATACATTGGCTTGAATTTGTAAAGCCTCGTGGTAAGGGCGTGTGCCATGTGTCGGATGGGAATGTAAAAAGTCGGTCAACTCACCAACCCGCATTGGACCAGCGTGGTGAGATACTATCCAAAACTCCCTAAAAATGGAGAAGGAGTGCATTAGGGGAGGCCTATGTCCAGCCGTGGGCTATTAAAGACTGGTGATGATGATGAATATGTAAAAAATATATATTTTTTTAATATTGATTTAAAGCTTAAATTTTATTAACATGACATTAAGAAAGTCTTTGTCATTCCGTTACCTATAATTGAATTTATTTTTTATTTAGATGTTGTCACTTTAAAATAAATGCAATTGCTTTGTGTGCGTCAGAGTAAATAAGGCAAAATTAAATCTTCATTATTTAACGGTCACAAATAGATTCAACCAGGCTGTAATAACACGCCATGAAATATTATACAAGTCTTTTTGCTCGAGCAAAATTAAAATGGTACTCGGTGCCTCCCCTTAACACGACAAAAGCGGGGCTCGCGACCGCACTCTCTCCGTGACATTTGACATGGCGCATACTCAAAATCTCCAACGTCGACTTATGCAACACTGTCAACGAATTGGCATCATAATAACAGTGTTTTAAGTATCTCATTTTTGTCTGAAAACATCAGCAAATATATACTTTGCTGATTTCCTTTCACATTCGCGTAGTTCATAGTTCGATAACCTGTTAGCAGTTGTAAAATATGCCCTTTGCAAACTCTCTAATGATTTGAATACTAAATAATTTGTGAGCAAAATAAATAAAAGTAGTTTTTTCCTTAAATTTTTATAACGTTAAATGTTAAGTATACTTTACTCAATGGAATAACAAAAAGGAGAATTAATAAATCATATACATACTTTTATTCGATTTATATATCAATCATAGCTTCATTTATTTGGAAATTGCTTGTCGTTTTTCTTATTTATTATTTAAATTATATTTTATAATACAATATCTGTGTAAACATTATTATTTCAATATGAGAATACTGTGTGTTTTCTTGCGATATCTCCCAAAAGTAATTGGAGAGAATTCATATTGCAGTGGAAATAGAATATGGACATGAGATTGGACTGGTAGTTGTATAAAATAAACCCAAATATAAGAAAGATATATATGCAAAACTAATTAAAGGATACCTTGATATTTTCAGTTACATAAGTCGGAGGACATCATATATGTATGCATACACACGTTACACTAAAAAAGTAAAGTGTGAGTAAAAACCTATAAGTGATAATCTCCAATTACAATTGTATTTTTTTCTTGAAAACTATTACTTTTCAAATACAAATTTTATAAACACTTCTTAATATCATGTTTATTAGCTTTCTGTTTATAAAAAATAACCTTTGTTGTCTTTGTTGCAGAAAACGAAACGTGCTGCCATTTAGTAAGTGATTTTTTAATATATACACTACTTATATACCAAACACACACGCACAAAAAAACATCACCTCATCACCTTGCTGTTGGAGGCGATCAGAATGTATGACTTGATAATAAGTGGTACGCACTACCTACAAGAAATGCAGTGCTTGTTACTGAAAATCCTTTCATTGTAAAATATTCGTTTTATTTTCCTTGAGCTATGTTGATGCTGACCTTTAAACCGCATTTAGAATTGCAGCTCTGCTACTGCATTAGTAATATAATGTCTTCATCGATTACGACTACGGCGCGATAATTAGAGATCAGCTAACTCGCAGGAGATATGATAGTGCTCAGTGTACCCTCAACACAGGTGCTTTCCTGTTTTTATCTCAAAGCCCGATGGACGGATACTGAACGACCGGAAGGTAAGCGCAGGACGACTTTTACTGTCCATCCGAACGCATGGGTCATTTACGGTCACGACAATGGGTTATAAGCACAGACGCTTTCCCACCAGCTGGAAACACTAAGTGAAATATGTCAGATACCTGCTGTGATCAGAACACGACCTCCGGTTTCTAAAGCACATGCCTACCAATTAATGCCATTAGTACAGCGGACTATTATCCTTGTACGTACTATAAGTAATGTAAATTAATATAACAGCAGTGGTATATTATATAATGTGAATATTATCGCTCTACGTAAAACTGTTATTCAGCTTAATATGGATGGATTAGAAGCTGAACCCATATTAGTAACATGGGAAAGACTAGAAAAAGCATATTATATACTGTATATATGTTACTGTACATTACTGTATAAATTAGACATTCTTTAGAAATAAAATCTGTATATATTTTGCGGCAAAAATATGATATTACTTTACGTAGTAAACAACCCCTTCAGACCTTAACTACCGCACGTTAATGTTAACACCTTTTTCATAGGTTAATTGACATCGTTACTCTGCCAGACTGTGTTTGTATATTTTTTACCTCAGCTGTCTCTTGCTTTGGTTAACGAGATTTTTTTAATTACAGCATGAATTTCGTGTTAATTACCTCGTATGTACACATTCAAATAAGGCATATTTCAAAATTTCGTCATACGAGGAATATGAAATAGTCTCTGTGATTTATGTAATATTTATTTTTGAAAAATGCTGCCTTTTAATATTTATGTTAGGTTTCTCTATTCACTATGTGAATACTACATATAAAAATCATTCATTTACACTTTGCAATAACATTCAGATGAGGCTATTAACATCACTAACTCTTTTCAGGAATCAAATTTAAATAAAAGATATAGAAGCATCAAGAATTGATCCAAAGTTTTACTTTTAGTAAATGTCTACATACGCAATTTTAAGAATAGCGCAATACATTTCATAAATAAAAAATAGTTTCACATTTTATGTCCTATTTACTCTGTAGTATAATCATAAAATCAGTTTGTTTCTCAACCAACCACTTTCTAGGCTTATCATTGAGTCAGGTCAAGTACTTTTATGGGCTAAGAGAACCGGTCTCATACGTGGCCGATTATGTAAGCTGTTTCTGGTTCATATTACATGATTTTTCCTTCTTTGGGAACAGGTTGCTACTGAACTTTTTTTCACATACATTAAGGCATACCTGGATTGTTTCATAATGTTAAGCCCTTATAAATAATTTATTTCTCACAGGCAATATAAAATGCATGCATATATATTTTTGTTTTATTTCGTTATTTCACTTCGGCTATGAATATAAAGATCTCCTTAAGTACTCGACTAGCAACGTGAGTATAATTTCAAGCAGTTGGATAATAAGAAAGTGTAATTAAAATAATTTATGGCGATAACAACGCGAACGGAAAAAGTCATTACCGGCAATGTCTTCTCGCCTTTCTAGTTGGAATTAACTTTATAATTTGATAAAATAACGATGTAATTAGTTAAACACAACAAAAGTAATTTCGTGATCAAGTTTTAAAATCATACACAAATGTAATTAATTGATTTAAAGATCAAATATAATTATATTTAACCCTTTAATTTTTATATTGCCATACACATACACGGTGTATGCGGTAAAGATATAACGTATATTTCATCAAGGCGTTATAAAAATAAAATCACTTGTAGCATCTCTTTTGTACGATTAAAATTTTAAGATCGACAATGCAACTATTTTGACGACCTAGTGACGTAGTGATTAGAGATCCTGACTGTTATTCCGAAGGATGTCGGTTCGATTCCTACCATGATAAAAATCTTGTGTGATAAACATAGTGTTTTTCTCGTGTCTGTGTGTTTGTATCTATAATGTGTATTTATAGCAAAAGAAAATTAAATCTATGGACTAATCAGTCACTTACTTTCCATAATACAAGCTCTGCGACTAGATGATGTCCCCCTTATTCGTCCAGAAATATTACTATTATCTTAAATATCTATTTCCATTCGTGTCGTACATGTAATCCTAACTTAAGTTCCTTCAGTACCTAAACGCCGTCACAAGTACATGGACACGCTTGGTTCGAAGCCCGGCGAGATTAACCGACATGTCTTATTAAGTTTGGCTCAAGCCCCATCGGAAACTATCGAGCCTCGGCGCCAGCGTCCGTCGGAAATCGAACTAATCGATTTTCATTTCGCCCGACAGGAAATTAAATCCTTTGAGAGTCGTTCCCGATAACGGCCCCCGACTACGACACGTGTTAGAGTGGTTAAAAGCGACCGTCCACGTGAAATTTTTATTATAACTCATCCGATGGCTTTATTGAATTTCACCTACTGCCGTATCAGCGCTTCCGTGGAATCCAGTTTCACGTCCATATACGTATAGGTAATTTGAAAACTCGTCTCGCTTCCTACAACGAATGTATCGCTTGTTCGGTGTACTATATTTTTATAATCATCTCGAAATACTTATGTGACTTCGAGTAAAAACTTTTATTAATATTTATTAGGCTAGTAAGTACAATATTTATAATCATTCAACATTTCATATTAAAAAATAGGTTAGAATAGAAAAATGGCTAAAACTTTAAAATAATTAGAAAGATCAAAATTTATCCTTAACGCTACGATATTATTTTGCAGGCTCCGTACATTTTTCTTACAAAAAAAACAAACGAAGTAATATTCCCCCCGATCTTTAATAACTGAGAATCGACGTAAGCCTCTCACTAGATTGGGTTTGATTGTTCCTTTTATTAACATCATCTGATAGCGTTATTACTCTGTTTACGAACAAAAGTCGGAGAAAGCTATGGCCGAACGTAAATTGTCATTGGGGAACGAGCTTAACGTTTTATTTATTTATCTACAACCCGAGCAAATCTGAGCAACAGACATAATATAAAAGACGCCTATGTTTTCCGACGTCTGTGTTCTTTGGGGGGGGGCAAACATGGCGGTTCGTATTAGGTTACGTCAGCGTTGTGACAGACGCTCTCGTATTAATGTTGTTTACAGTAGTAACGCGATCCAGGCGACTGGATGGCGGTGGCGTCCGTGATACGGGCACATTTCGATTTGTCGTGGACACAAGACGCCCTCCCCCGGGAAATTAAAAAGCGGGACGCAGCCACTGACCGCCCGTTGCCGCCTTTATCTGCCTTGGGCACGTAAAGGGAGCCGTTCGAAACACTTTTTATGCCTTTAGGACGCCTTAAACGCTTTCACCGTCTTACACAATTACAAGACAATTGATTTCGTTACAACGTTGTACGTGTCAAGCGTACGGACGACGGGCGAAATGAAAAATGCTACCGATAATAACGAGTGTGCAAAGTTCAGAGTGTTGCGAAATGGTCCCATGTTCAACATTAATATATATCAAAGGAATATTATTACAATATTCTTTCTAATATTACGTGACAAATAGCTACGTATTAAGAATTATTATTATTGCGGAGCTTTTGCGATAATGTTTAAATGCGTCTTCTTTAATGCAAATAAAAAATATAATTTAGTTATTCAATATTCAATTTAAACAAATTTAAATCTTTGTCATACTATATAATAGCATAAAATATATATTTTTCATGCGTATTTTCATTGATCAGGTAAATCATCGACGTATTTTTTTATTGTATCTGTATTTAGAAATATTAAAAAAATAATCTTTATCTTAATTGAAATGTATGTATAGGTATATTTATGTATGTACCATAATCCTTGTCACATATACCTTAGCCGGTCGTAAACATGTCCTTTTCCGTTTTGGAGGCTTTCTTTGTTCTACTGCCGTTATACGGATATTTAGAACGTATAGGGCACCGCCAGTGTTATTATTCCTTCATAAATTATTTCTTGGCTTAGTTTCAAAGAAATAATAATCCTAATCGGTCATTTTGATGTATGGTCACAAAAAACACTTGCTTGCAACTTATATTCTTGCCATAACAATAATTCACGTTGTTTCAAATCATTATCGTTTTTACTTAAGTCTTCACACTTTTTAGTACAGATCTTTCAATAGTTAAGCAATTATAAAAAGGTAAATTTTAACAAAACACAATTTATTTATGGGACTTTGTTTATAATGTTTTGTTATATGATGCACGTTTAAATTGTTTAATAATGTTATGAATACTGTATGCATTTAGAAGTTGAAATAAAATTCAATGAGTTGATTCTTCGAAACATTTTAGAAAGTTTAACTACCTATGCTGGGGGATACAACATAATCTTCAAAAAACGCAATAAAATCTATTTAAATCTGTTCCTTCAATTATGGGTTGTATTCGCGTTAATATAATAATAAACTGTTTCTTCTGTTAATTAACTTTGAAATTGTTGCAACAAATTTTGGTTCATAATAGATAGATCCCGCTATAGTACTAAATTTTCATTGTATTACGTCATCGAATGAAATGCTACGCCACGAAAGGGAGGCACGCGGTTAACTTCAGGTGTTTATCATTTTTATTGCGGCCATTTACAGCATACGAAAATGTTATCAGTGACTTAGAACGGTCTCTACAGACTTGAGCGGAAGTTGCTCTATCTTTTGGCGCAATCAATATTGATGGTTGGAACTTTCTCACCTCTATATTTGTGTTTGCGTGTATTATGACGACTATTAGATGATTCGTTGATTAAAATTTAGTTTGATTGAATAGGGCTGTAGATATGATAAATAAATTCAAATATACATATGTATGCACGCTTAAGAAAATATTAATTAATTAATATTGAAACCTTTACATGTGATTTATTTATTACAATTCTGTACATGCAATAAAATTACAAATACGTGTAGAAAAACGTAACATGTAACAATTTTATTTGCGGTATTTATAATTGTTGTTTAAGACTTTAAATTATATTAGTTTATTACTAAAAATATTATATATATATTTTTTATTTTCCGTAGATCATGTTTATGAAACTGTATTTGTAAACTTAAAAGAAGTCGAAAATGCGATAGCTGAAAAATTTTACGACAAGCTCCGTAATTATTTTTTTTATAAAAATTGTATTGATTTTTAAGGGTATCTAAAAACTTATTTAACTTGCTAGATATACGCCTCTTTTTATTGGCCTTCGCAAAGATGACTTTTGCGTCTAAAAGAAGTAGTAATATGTACATTGCCTTATTATAACATTAAAACATATCAAAAAATCTTTAAGTAATTCGACCTAAAGCTGTGACATGTAAAGATTTAATGTTTAATAAAATATTTTTCTAAAAATAAAAGACTAATTAAGACTTATCTTTATTTAAAAATGTAGAACTACTATCAGCCTAATGGAGTCCACTGTTGACATAGGCCTCCTCCATGTGCTTCCAAAAGATACGATCCTGTTCCGCCTGCTTCCACTGACTCCCTCCCCATCTGCACTGGTCGTCACTCCAACCAATATTTTACTTAAATTCCAATTCACATTTTTACTAATAAAATTTTATATGTAAACTAAACAAGTTTCAAAACATTTTCTGCATACCCTACGAAATACCCGTAATTAAATACTCGACAGCTTGGTAGCGATATAATGAAGCGAAATAATTTGCTCACATGACATGAACTGCTACTGATATCATGTTTGAAATTAACAAATTTATAATGCACCCATTAAAACATTAATTAAATACGCGATATACACGCTGCAAATGATTTTACAATAGTATTTTATTCAACAACAGAGCGTTGTATATTCGTACTATGAAGCGTTTTATATATAATCGTTACATACGTAAAAGTAACGATAAAATTTTATTTTAGAATGTACTACGTTGCCTTCTTTTGTAGCATCTAAATCCTTTGTATGGCAGGCAATAGTTAATTGACAAAACTTTTATTTAGTGCAAATTTGATTGATATCGTGGTTACTTGGTGACATTTTTCTCAACACCTGAGCTAATAAATTGAACTAAAGAATGGTTTAATAATTTTACAATAACAGTTATATTAAAATAGTAGGTAATATGAATGTGGAAATGTCTTTTAACACATAATGACAAACGAGAAAAAGAGATATGATAGTGCAAAAGTGAACGCGCAAACCCGTGGGCACTCCCTTTTTTATACTAGCATAGTCCGATGGGATGTATAACAAAGACAACCACAGAGAGATCAGGCGCAGGACTAACTTTATTTACATGTCTACCCGACGCATGGAACATCTTACTTTACAGACAACAGGGTGATCGACCCGAATTGTCCCTAACCTACTAAGAAATAACAATGAAAATTTGTTAAGTCGTCGAAAGAATCGAACCTATGATCTCCGATTTCTAAAGCGCACGCCTTCGCAATCGGCTATTGAGGCAGTTTTTACACATATAGTACATATATAAAACAGTTTACCTTATACTAAATACGATACGTCCGTAACTATAAGGACCTATTACGCAGATAATAAAGCTATGTACACAATGGCACTATAAAGGGCCGAGAAGCCATTGACAATGACAATCTGCTTGTGCATCGATTGTCCTAATAGTCTTAGCACCGACTGTCTAAACCATACCGTTATTGAACCATCCTTATTAATTACCTCCGCAAGCAAACCTCTTCAGCAGATCGTAAATCGTATATTAGGATAATATGTTTATAGATTTAGATTTATATCGCTTATATTGTTGTGTTGTGTTAGTAAAAAATATATTTAATAAGAAAAACAAAAATATAGTAGATGATTTGAAATACAAACAGTTTATTTTATGTTTTAAAGCAAAATTAGTTTAAATTGGATTTCATGAGTAAAACAGAAAAAAATGTAAATCAATCCCATGATGACAATGATTTAAAGTTTTTACACAAATCGTTTTCGCTGTATTTCGTTGCATTTGTAGGAAGAAAACGTAGTTTTAATTAAATTTATCACATATATATATTCACGCATGTACGGCTCTATACATTAAAAATAGAGCCGTATATACATATGTGAATATATTATATTCTATATATTATATAGACAGTATTGAAGAATAATTTTATTTCTTGACTAAAGCGATTCAACCCCATGAGACCAGAATAACACATTTCTTGTGTTATTATGTGCAGTGCAGTTAAAAATGTATGTGTAAATTTAGACTCCAGTACAATATTAAATGATCATCATCATCGAAAGCCTGTATCAGTCAACTGCTGCACGATTAATCTTATTTACGCCACTGCTTTTGATCTTCGGCTATTCTCTTTCAGTATAGATACATTCAATATCAAATATAGATCGAAAATCTGCTTTTATGACAAATCGCCATATCTCACAAATACCGCTGCCGCTGAATGTAGCGGAATTCAATTTGCACTACAAAGGCTGCGCGCAAAAAAATACGGCAACGGCTCAAAACGTCAACTTGTTCGCCGAGTGCTCTGAAAACTTTTGCCGACGTCCATAAAAGCGACCATAACGGCATGTCGCAAAGAGGCCTTCAAACTATGTTGTAACATTATTTTAGCTTTTCTCATTGTTGGAATATAAAATGTTTTGTTGTTTGGCTAACGTGCTATTTATACGCTTTTTCCGACCGTTCCGACGAGGGATTAACGAACTGTAGACTCAAAGAAAAGTAACATTACGTGTTTTGGTATTAGCATTAAATTATATTAAGCAGTTGGCAAGGATATATTTAGATTTAGTCATCATTGTTGTAAAATAAATAAAATTAAAATATATTTATAGGAATATTATACGGTTTTATTAATAGTCATAAAATGTTCCGCGTGTTCAAAAACGGAAACCTGAGAATAAACTCAGCCCCCTTGCTTCCATAATAGTAAATTACTTTCCAAATAATGGTTATCTCACTAATCTAACTAGTGGTAAATTAATTAGTAAATGATAGGTATTAATTACTGCTTTAAAGGAGCTGTCTCATAATAAATATCTCATACAGACGTTGATTTTATCCGTTTAACAAAGGCGTAGTTTACTAAAAGAATTTACCACATACTGCTTTGCGAAAAACTATAATTCGTAGTGTTAATAATTAAACATTCACGTGTCAAGGTTACATATACTCTTAACCGGTTCTTCAATTCTTTTAACTAACGAATAATACAAAAAAGGCACGTTATAAACATTAGTTTCGCTAGCTGCATATGGTAAACAAATTATGCATGCGTTAAGTGTATAATTGCGTAACATCACTTGCAATATACTAACGGGCTTTTAGCTTATACAAATAAAAAGAACTGTGAGCACAATGCACAAAAGAGGATAAGTGCCGGAACGCACAATGCACGAAGGAATAATTTTAAAGTCATTCAGTTTAGATAACGACTGGGTATTTAAGGTCAACATCATCATCATCAGCCGGTATTAGTGCACTGCTTTACATAGGCCTCCCCCTATGCACGACTTCTTTATAAGGGGGTTTTTGGACCGTATCCAATCACGCTGGTCCAATGCTGGATGGCGGGTAGACCGTCCTTCAGGCCCATCCGACGCTCGGATCATATTACTTTTCTGACCATTGAGTGATCAGCCCAAATTGTCCTAACTAACCAGTAAATGCGATAACACAAAGTTGTTTCACCGCGGGAATCGAAGCCACGACCTCTGGTTTATAAAGCAAGGGCTAATACCACTAGGCCACGGAGGTGGTATCGGCTCTTGCTTTATAAGCCAGTATTTAGTGTACGCTTATGCAATTACGTCTAGTTACATCTCCGTTTGCTTCGTTACGAATGTGACAATTCCGCTTGCTTCGAAAACATGTTACATCGGACCGTGAAATGTCACATCGCGTCAAACAAAAAGCTCGCGACGCTTTCTCTCGCCGGCGTCCGACTACGAGCATAATGTTTAAAAGTAAAAGTGTCACGAAATGTCTCGTTTCTAACGAGCACTTAGAGTAACACCAATACGCTTAAGTTAACCGGCCGACTGTTAAGCCACAGTTGGCTTTAGTTGCGTAATAGTTTCTAAACGTTGTATTGGACCTTAAAATTTTTTGAATTAGTCGAATAGAACTTCAATTATATCAATGACTGTAATACGATAAACAAAACATTATACTTTAGTTTCTGCAAGATGTCGTACATGTTTTGTACCTAATATTGACCAAACAAAAGATTATTAAGAGAGTTTCTTTTCTTTGTCTCGTTTATGGTATTTATTACCATATAACAGGTAGGTAACACATAACTTTCTAAACGAATTTTATTGATAAGGAAACGTCACGTTATAACTTGATATTAACATAAGGAAACAACTTAGTATCAACCGCTGCGTCCACTTTCTACGCTCACTGGATTTATAAGCAAGGTTTAATGTTTAATAGTAAAAAATAAATATCAATTATTTGTATACAGTCAACATATATCAATTAGATAAGTGATCTAAATTAATATTTAATACGAACATACAAAATTTACAACCATTCAAACGTTTTGGCTGAACAAATAATTAATATTTAACTCGCGCACATATCACTTCTGTAGTTAATTGCTTTACAAATATATCATAATAATGGGTGGTTATAACGTACAAAGAGATTAATAGCTTTAAAAACCTTAAGAAATAGAAAAGGCAACCTTGACGGGCACTGCACAATTATTATGCCTCCATTTAATAGTGATTACAGGAAAAGGAAGTGCCTATGGAAAATAGCAGGTTGTTCTCAAGGCGTTGGCACACAAGCTTAAATCAGTGAGAGATTAATAACTGTAATCTTTATCTTAAACCACACACTAATGCATATTTTCCTTTTAACAACTTAATTTATGCTTACGGTTGCTTATCATTGAAATCTTATAATTCAAGTTTATCAATACGAAGATGAAATTAATCGGTTTCACATGAAGATATTCATTCGAATTATAGCCGATGAAATTATTTATATAAATATCTCTATTATTTATTTTGTTTGTTTATTCTTCTCCAACGGTAGCACTAAATGCGGCTTAATGACATTGGCATTTTTACCCAGTCAATCGTGGGCTGGTGCTTAGATTAAAGGTAAATTACATGTATATAAAAAGGTTAGTTTACTTATAGTAATAAGTATATTTCTTTCTCTTCTTACTAGCTAATAAGTAGATTTGGTAAGCTCCTAATATTGGATATAGTTTACAAAGAGTGACTTGCATCGGACATCCAGAACCTAAAATGATAACCTTCAATTAATACTTCAACGATGGCTTGGTATAAAATTTATTTACTGTTTTACTGGTGTTATTGCTTGGAGACGTTAACTAGATTTTATGAGGTGTTGGGAATAATCATATTAAACATATTAATCATCTCCATTATTTATTGTGACCCAAATACAGGTTTTAATTTTACTTAACATCTTGAACATAAGTTGTTTATATACATACAAGTGTAACATACAAGTGGACATAGATAAAGTGCGAACATATAAATAGACATTCAAACAACATTGCGAGAATTATTGTATTTTACCTGTTTACCTTAACCTACCACACTTATTCAAGTTTATTGCTCACTATGCATGCAAATTTAATAATATAACCCATTAGGCTACGTAACAAAAAACATAAACGCGAAGATTTAAAGAGTATATGTTCGTAAAACAATTTTAAATATACCGTACAAATTACGCTGCTATGTGTACTATTTGAACACTGATTGACGCATTAGCAAGGATTTGTTCCAATTGAAACGTTATCACGCTACTTGTCTAATCATAATCACATTTCTTCATCCGTTTGCTAAACTTGGCCCGTGTACGTTTTCACGCATCCGTGACTGCCTACCGTTAATTACCTAAATTAATATGGACTAAAAACATCAAATGGTTACAAAACAAAAAAAATGGAACAATGCCGACGCATATAAAAAGCCTTCAGACCGGTACTACACTAGAGTAATTTCCGCTAGCTGGAATAATTTCGCAAAACCGTCATTATTTTTTCTATACCGGCTCTTCACTTTGAATTACTTCAACGGTCCTTTCAAAGAAGCGTTTAATTGGACGATATCCGGTACGCGACTTGATCAAGGGCTCGGTAACACAGATTTGACGTATTGTGTGTAACGAATCGCACATTCGGTAATAAAAGAGCGGGGAGAGGAGCATTCCTAACGACTCCCCGATTTCCCTTTCATCGCGATTTTATCCGGGAATTCGTTTCACCCGTCGAATTTCCAATCAGTCTCGTCAAAATATAATATAATGCTACGCGAAGGCGCTTTTAATGGCGGACGGAGGTGAATATAAAAACGGTTCATTGTGCGCGGGACTTTGACATTTTTTTTATGTGTATTATTATTGAGCGTTCCACGTGGGGAGAAATGGGGAAATTGATTTTCATAGTTACGCCAAATCGTGAGCTTTAATTAACAGTAACTTTTTGTTCTATATTTTTTATAATAATACTGCGTAAATATACATTTGTTTCTTTAAGGAAAAATGTTGGTTTAAAACGATTCGGGTAAATTGTGATGCAACCGAACCTAATGCAAAAAGAATACTAAACTGGTACAGCGCTTCATACGGGCATAGAATAAGTAAATTGATTGTATATTAAATTATACCCGACTATAATAAAACAAGTTTACGCAAACAAAATTTAATGTTAAACGCTACAAGATCACTAATAATACTGGTCTTACTTGTGTGTGACATCAGATTGTTTTGTTAATTTAAAGTATTATGCAGTCCTGATATAGTAATGAACACAATGTGCTATTGTTTGTCTACCATGTTTCACAAGTGACTATTCAAGCAATTTAAAGGAATGATTCAAAACTGTACAAAAGTAATTTTGCGAAAAAAAGAAACTAATTTAAAATTGACCAAACCTAACATTGCCACAAATGCCATATAACGTTCGCTGCAACATTATGAATGTAATTAATATTTTAATGAGTTGCCCACTACAATGCAATGACCTTAAATTCCACTATGCTATATCGTCTTGAGAGGTCACGCATAAATTAAATTTGTACCTTCACTTATTTTAATTGCAACAAAATTATGTTACACTAAAATGCAACAACATTAAAACATTTCAAAGCAACAAGTCAGAGGATAATTTCGTTAAAAATAAGTCATCTCAGCGGTAGGCTTTGTTAAAGTTTTTGTGGCTCTTGTTTTCTTAGATAGTTGTAAAACTTTCAAAACATTTTACAAAACGCGCCTAAGCTCTAGGTTTACAAGGGTGATTAGGTCGTGAATATTTAAAGGTACGTTAACCTGGATGGCGAAACGAACCGCCTCCGGGAGTGTTTGCCCGAAGGTACAGTGACTTTATTATTTACGGCGTAGTCAACTAACTCTAGGAAATCTAGGTCCTAAAGAAGCCGCTCGCTTATCTCATTTCCGGGGAGTTAAATTCGTTAAGGTTTATAACGGGAAACCGCAGAGATTTTATTGCCATCGCTTTCGCACCGTCAGTTATGATACCCGTTTAAAAAATCACACTTAGTAGTGACAGTTAAAACATCTAATTAACGTAGCTAGAATTAACCGTAAACGTCAAAAGAGGTTAAGATAATGTTTTATTGCGCAATAATTAAAAAAAGTAAAAAATACTCAGTGTCGCACTGTCCTATTAAAGCCTTTGTCATTGTATTCAGAAATCGAATCTGTAGATAGCTTTGAGTTAATCTTTTATTCAACATGAATGTAGGCACATTCATGTCGTTAAGAACAAGAGCGGTATTGCGACTACTTTACGTAACGTTATGCAGATATGTCGCATCTTATGCATATCGAATGTGTCGTCCAAAGCCTCCATACATCTATGAACTAAAGACTTCTAGAGGCCGAGTCAAAGTGACAAATTGTCATTCCAACAACAGACAAATGACGTAATCTGAAAGCCGCTTAAAAAAAACCAGAGCGCACGAGAGTTTAGTGATATCTGTATAAGATAGATTTAAATTGTTGCAATTGAGTTTGTTTATTACAAAAAAATTATTATAGTTTTGTCGAAAATGTTTTAATAGACAAATATGCTGACGAGTCCTTTCCATTCGTTGTATAAGAGTTTTCACAAATTTGAGTTTAAAACAATACACAGTTTTTAATAACCAGGCTTTCGTGTGCACCTACGACTTAAGATAAGGAATAATATTATTCATCAATCAGTCTAATCAAATCTCTACATTACGTGCACCGTGACTTGAACGAATCGTAAGTCATGAGGTCATTGACTGTAACTTAACTTATTTAATGACGTTGAAGAGAAATCCATCACGTAAAAATCTCTAATAGTTCAATAACCATGTTTACAGATTTATTATTGCTTATTAATACAAAAAAAAATACTTATACAAACTGCTTTTGATTTAATATGTCTAATTAACCAACGTTTCGGACCATACTAATTGTCTAAAATTACGGGCTATAATTTTAATTTGAATAACTGTCAGAATTGTATTTTATTTTTAATGTCATTTATGCAAAAAGAACTTAGAAAGACCTTCTGTTTTTATTAGAAGAAAGATTTATTTTTCATAACTAAGTTTGATGTAAATATAACAATACCTACAGTGTATAAATGTTATTCTTAAATTACCAGTTATATGTGTTTACTAATGTAAGGTAGAAACTTCATTTCAAATAAATCGTCTTTGAAAAACCGAAACAATATTGTTGAAGATATGTAAACAAAAAATTTAATACAAATTCATACAAATCGTCGTTTTGTAATCTATTACGCTTGTAACTAGTGAGAGCAATTATCTATATAGGCCAAGTGACAAAATAGCTTTCACTACAAAATTTGACTAAGAAAAAACAAGTGCCCAATATAAACGTTTCTAAACACCTTACAAAATAAACAAGACCCGTGGTCAGAAACAAGCGGTGGTTTTGCGAAACTCTCCGTGATCGCAAAACGTGGCGGTTTTTCGTGTCGACTAGTTTTATTACGGTGCAGCCTAATTGTTTCAGATTACAAATTCGCCTTGTTATTTCATATCAAAACGGTAACTTGTCGAGGTCGTGCCAGATAAGTTTTTATTACAACGAACGCTCACACAAATTACAATGTCGCAGGTCCTCTAATGTTTAATAAAGATCACTATCGCTTGTAACGGTTGTCGGTCAAATGTTTACAAAACAAACGTGTAAATAGTTTGAGGTAAGTAGCGCAAAAACGATGAAATCTCTCCACAACGTTAGCGCGTAAGCAGTCGATGACCATACGACCGGTTTGAAATCAATTAACCAGTTAATCTGCGGCTACTGGTCAATAAAAGTTATTAAGCCTCGTACACCTCTCGCTAGATGAGAGGATTTCGACAGATCGGGCTAACTAAGTTGGTAATGTATGTTGCGCTGGTGAAAATGATTGCAAAGAGACAATACCCGGTACGCACGACTGGTGTAGAACGAGGCCGTGGGCTCTCGGTCAGCTGCAAACTGGTTTCATTATCAAAAGTCAATAACTTTCCGATGCGTTCCCAGTCACGGCCGGGCCCGAGATCGAATGCGGCAAATTTGATATGTAAATTGTTATGTGCGAATACATTCCGCCTATCGTTAATGATCAATGATATTACATTATTTGAACAAGAATGAAGGTGAGACTTTTCTCAATCAAAACTTTCACTCGGACTGCTTTTCTTATTTTTGTAATTTGCATAAACTTTACACATTTATGAATAAAAATGTAATGTTCGGTATGATAATAGTGACGTTGAAAGATAAGATCGATTATCTTATATCGAAAATTTTTTCCATTGATTTCGTAAATATATTTATAAAGCATTATTTAACAAAGGAATCGAGGATTCAACCTTGATTATATATAATAACATAGAAACGTGACTTTCAAAGTCATGGACGCCATTGTAACTTACAACTTGTTATTATATGAAGTGGTTTTGTAAGGTCAATCGACTTTTTATTTGGAAGTTTAGATCTGTAGTCACGAGTTTAAATAACAACTTATAGTCGATTAAAGAATACTAAGAAGATAAGACTTTCTACTTTGTATATTTATTCTTCTTTTAATTATAATATATAGTTTGCAAAAATCTACATGAAAAACTTGTATTTATTCGCTTTATTTTTGTCAAACACAAAATGAACAAAGAAAAAAAAATCGTTTGAAAAATCATAAATAATTAAATAATTACTAGTCCGAAATAGTTTTTATAAAAGCCTATTTCATTATACCAAATTGCTTTGACTATTTTCCTTGAATTTTTAATATTTTTGTCTACCAATACAACTTGTTTCCAAGAAAATCTGATTTGATACAGAATTTTTTCAAGTAATATAAAATCATAAATTATGTAATATTAACAGATTATTATTACATGGCATGACTTTTACGCTAAAACACATTGGACCGTTAAAACAAGTGCGTTTATTTAAACAACAGCTTGCGCATTCTTTACTACATAAACCTAAGTGGTAAATAGAAAAAAAAAAACAAAACTAAAATTATCTCCGCCATTTCCCAGCACATGCATAACTTTGCGGAAAAGTTTAAAAAGATTCAGCATTTTAAAACGCATCGCAAATTCAGCGGCGATGCATTTAAACGGTTTAACCGCATAATTAGAAGGAATTAGCCAGTACACGCAACAATGCGGCAAACGTGCCGACCTAATTCCTTCATAAAAGCCCCTGTAATTACTTGCTCCAAGACGAGTTATATCATTTTTCCTCCTAAACGGTTGAGCTGGTCTTGGAAACGTGTGAAGTGTCCGATGGTAAAGCATTACGTAATGAATCGATTAAGATATCGCTTACGTGCATGTTGAAACACTTCGGTATTCGCATCGGCAACTTTGTCTAAGCAAATACATGCGATTATACAATACAAATTTTCTTGTAAAGTTTGTAGGCTCCGTATTGTTCAATTTATCATGCTTTCGTAAAACGAGTAGTAGCATGGTAAATAACGAAAAAGTGGTTTAAAACTCGAGGAGCATATAATATTAACTAGTCATTAAATGAAGTACTATATTCGTCTATCGATAATTTTGTTAATACAGAACAACAATCTCGAAATAAATAAATACTCATGTTAGACTAAACTATCACATTTAAAATTATTCTCTTTATTTAAAATTAATTCACGATGTCCTCTGCCACAACCATTTTCTTTATGTAATTTCAAATATCACTTTTCTTTTTAAACAAATTCATAAACACTGCTCAAAATATTTGTATTGTACCTTTTTACTGCGTTTATATGACGTTGTCTCTCGGCCGTTGAAGGTTAAATCGTGAATCGTGTTTGTATACAAAAATGTCTCATACTGTTTAAATAGATTATTACAATCCGATATGAGATCACAATATGTAAAGTATATTTTTAATTCAACAAACGGTCACGAAGTTGTACAGGACCAGATATATGCAATTACATTGGAAATTTTTCAATCGGTTCTAATTTTCGCTCAAAAAGCACATATTAAATTTTATTACATCTATAGTAGCATCATAAAGAGGAAAGTATAAATTGTATTTACATAGGTAGGTACATCATCATCATCATCATCATCAGCGTGTGATAGTCCACTGCTGGACATAGGCCTCCCCTATCAACCCCTATCCATTAGGGTGCTTTTAGACGTATCCCACCACGCTGGTCCGATACCGGGTTGGTAGGTGGACCGTGTTTTTACATGCCCATCCGATGCATGGATCATCTTACTTTTCACACAATTGGGTGATAGGCCCTAATTGCCCAAACCAACTAGGAAACAACAATGAAATTTATTAAGTCCCCGCAGGATCCGAACTCATGACATCCGGTTTCAAAAGCACACGCCCATACTACTAGGCTACGGAGCCAGTCTTATTATATTTTTGTGTTTAATACAATAATGTGCAATAAATAAACCTTAAACCTCAGTACCAATTATAATAAAAAAATCACAATTAGAAAGCTACAGTCGCCTTGAGTACCATAGGCTTCTTCCCAAGGAAAATCCATTTAAAAAATCTAAAAATAACACGAATAGAGTCGTGGACGCAGTTCTAGTTATTAATACAATCTATTTTGAAATGACTTACAGATAAATAAATTGAAATCGTGTCTATAACAGACTAAATCAACAATCGACAGTCGAAATCTAAATTGCAAAACATAACTCTTGAAACCCAACATTGGAGTTCATAATGGGCGCGAAATCAAATTATCATCGACATGGCCACTTTTTATGCTTTTTTTGAAGTTCAAGAATTGGCTAAATGTTACTTAATGCTATGGAATTAGATCGAACTATTGCTTTGATTATTTAGGGTCGATAGCGCAACGAGATTTTATTGTTTAAGATGTCCATTTAAAGGCTTAATAATGTGACTGATCATCAACACGACAGCTAAGCTTTAACTAATAGAATTTTAAATATTTAACTGGCAATGTCAGCGTGACATTGTCGGGGTATGGTTTAGTATCTAGGCTCTGGTTTGTTATCTCGGTTTAGTATACTGTTGAAAATTACCAAAAAAATCGTATTCATTTACTGTTTACAAATATAACTTTATAGTTTTTTTATCTAACATTCTTTACATTATAGTCAATACGAATAAATTCACAGTATCTTATGATTACTGAATTTTGTAGTTGATGTAGATCATCACATTTTTAAGCAAATCAAATTGTAATTAATACAAGTTTGTTTTAAATATATAAATACTGCTGTTACATTGTTTTATTAATACCTCTGTTAGTAATAATGTTAGTATTCAACTCACATTGTCTTTCCAAAACAACGAGGTTGTGGCAAGGAGTATTTAATAAAAAAATAAATCTATCCGTTCATTAGCTGTGATATCTAGATTGGCAACACTTTCACTGTTCGTAATATTTCTTTCGCGGCCACGGTAGATTTGGCTGTAAATCTAGCGGAACAAAATCGCACGAACAGACAACGTGGGAATCGAGTTGAATTTATCTTGGTATTATAACTGTTTGTAAATAAATGCACCTATGGCCTCGCGTTTGAGGATATCGACTGCCCGTCAGAGGTCACGTTAAAGTCTAAGAGCCAAGCGTGATATAAGTTCTAAGCTGAGGACCAAGGTGTGTGGAAGTACTTCACATTCTGTATTAGCAAATGTTCTTATATCTACGTAAATGATGTTAATTAAATTTTGGTATAATTTAAAAGAGCTTTAACTAAATCTATAACTTTTGATTTTAAAATTTTCATGTAAAAACGAAACTGAAAACTGGCTTGCAAAAAAATCATACACAAACTCTTCTAGGTTCTTGAGCGGGTAAGAATATTGGTATAAACAAATAAAAACTTCTTATGGCGGCATAACACATGATATGTCATCTCGCTTATCCAATGGAAATGCTAGCCACGACGGCCTTCAAACCGGAACGAAGTAGTGATTTTACACTAATAGAGAAACAATACCTATCGGTGCCATTGTGTATAGTTTTTTGTACGTCTATTCAAACATTTACTATTTAGGGTTGTACTATTTTAGGTTTGACGTTTAAAGATTTTGTTTTGCAATAACATTATCGGTAAGGATATATCTAACTATCCTTGACCAAAATAAAATCCGTTCTGAAGGTGACAAAAAGTTAAGTTAAAACGTGCTTTAACCGCACCTCCTTCACTTCATAACAAGGAGTAAGCGGAAGTAAACACAGTAATTGAATTAGTTTAGGTTAAGGGGACAGTGTTTTTTTAAACTGTAAAAACTACAGTTATGATCAATTCTATTGACTACTTCACGGTTAATTAAATGTCTGATTGAGTCATATTTTTTACGAACGTTACAAAATGGCCAGCTCTACAAAAGGTTTTAAAACTAAAAATCTTCTGTTTTCAGCTATTATTACATAAAAATATATGTATCATTTATCTCACTTTGCAGCAACATCACCGCTATCTCCACTAACTTCAGATTCATCTGGCAAGAATTACTAATTATGTGTCATCTACAACAGATTTCTAACTGCCTCCATAGCCTAGTGGTAATGGCGTGTGCTTTAGAAACCGGAATTCTGCGGGAACTAAACAAATTTTCATTGTTGTTTCCTTGTTGGTTAGGGCCAATCGGTCCACTCACCAGCATTAGACCAGCGTAGTGGGATACGGTCCAGAAACCCCCTTATGAAGAAGGCTTGCAGAAGGAGAGGCCTATGTAACGCAGTGGATTAACACAGGCTAATGATGAATGAGCTTTATATAAATATAAGCAGAATTACCAAACTAAGATTATTCGAGCCCAAGAACGGTAATTACAGACGTGAACTGCAACATTAGTCCTAGTGATAATTTTGGTCCTTTTATCGTGTCTGTTTTAATGACATTGTAAATATCGTTGTAATAAATGTCTCGAAGCGTTATTGAATCACGAGCATTTGTTCAGGAATGTGGCGCAAACAGCACGAGTTGGCGATTGACAAAATTATATTATAATGAAAAAATATATAATGTATACAGATATCTATATATGAAAATGTTTAATAATCATTTTAATATTTGATTAATATCATAACATTAGAAACCGGAGCAATTTCTTAACATTCGTTGGTCACTTTGCCCATCAAATTGTCTGTCTGTCAGTTAAATCGGTCCGTAGGTTGGTGGCCACGCAAATCACACTGCACCAAATTGGATGCGGTCATCATGGTGGTTTTGCCGGTCGGGCTTTATATTGCAACGCTAAAGCAGAAATGTAATGTGCAGTTGTTTTTGTTTTTAATTTCATGCTGGTTTGCGGAATGTATTCGTGTAAGTGCAGGTATCCGTCGAAGTTATGTATTACAATGTATTGAGTAATATTATGATTCAATAATTCAATTTATGTTTTTCGAGGAAATTTTATTGTTTTTATTAAGATTAAATGTATTCGCAAATTGTAAAAACGTTTTCGAACTTAACAGGTTATAAAAACTTTAATAGAATTATCTAACAAATTCTGTTATGCACATTACATTTAATTTTACGGCGAATGTTTGGTATTTTAGTTTTAGACTGTGAATTATAAGGCCTTCAACTCAGTTCGTGCACCTCCTTTTGAACTTTGCAGGCTCGACTCAATTGGCATTATTATGGTTTGTATTGTATAGGGCCTAAGGATAAAACAATTTACTAGCAGATACTATTACATCATTACTATAGAATGTTGACCTTTGGAAACGTGAGTCAGTTATTGTGGTGATACTTATGAATACTAGGAATACATTAATAGCTACACCTACGGCTATATTTTATATTGAGCTAGTCTAACTTTATTCAAATAGCTTCCACAACGATTGAAATCTATTTAATATTATTTTAGACTCCCAGGTCTTCATTAAATTAATTAATACTTTATACTATTAAAGTTACACAATCGCTACCTCTTACATTTATACCACATGCGGTCAAGACCAGAGTCACGACTACGGTCAAGCCTCAAGGTCTAATTACATAACTATATCGCCTCAGTAATTGATTCGCAGCGAGTGCTCGCATTGTTTGAAGAAACCTCTCCATCAATAAAGAAATGACAGGACAATGTAAATGTAAACAATATTTTTTTTTAATTATTTAAATACAGACATTATTAAACATTTATTCGTTTATTATTCGTAATAAGGAATTTATTATCTAGTTTATTTTTTATATAAGATTTTATGTGTGTATATAGTTTATATATGGTATATAGTTTTATAATTTGCCTTGTTGTTTCAATGTCAATGTATCTCGAAGTTAGGATACAAGGTAAGACGGCATAGCTGCAAACGAAATATTACCTTAAACGAACATATCTCGGCAAGATCTAGACATAGTCGTGAGAAAAATGTCGCATGACACCTTTATATTTCTTTACAGTAACGTTTAATTGTTTAGTAATCCATAAATGTATTGTTTATGTCAAAAAAGAAAAAAATTATAGTATCGATCAAAGACTAGATCTAAGAAGAAATAAAATTTTAAATCTATGAGTGTTTAGTGCGTCAATAAAATGATTTTATAACATCATATAATATTAATTCATAAAAACAAAATACCAATGAAATTGTAATGAAACGGGAAACGCTTGCCAGTATATTATGCACACAAAATTACTAAGCTATTTAATCTATATTGTATGTCTTGAACACTGTCCAAAACTACTGTAAACCGATGTAAAATATTTATTACTAGAAAGCTATATTATATTCGATTAACATACGCTACTTCCTACCCCAGAGAAATCTATGACATGGATTATTAAAAATAACACGGGCTGTACCGTCAACGTATTGCTATTCTATAAAAAAATATGATTCGTTTATTCTATCGCGGGTATCAAAAGTCTAATTGTATATTCAACTCGACAAAAAGCCTTAAAAAACGTCTCGATAGCTCTTTGCATAAGTGTTCAACAATACTGCCGGTCACAGTCGTGACTTGAACGCGTCATTTGAACATTCATTCGCGGATGATTTTAAAAATAGCTCCTCCACTCGCGTTCGAAGCATTTCATCGCTTGATCAGATAGCTTATTGATTCGAGCCATTGTTCGATAATGATCTTCACTTTGCATTGAACGTCGTTAAAGTTGCGTTTTATTTACACTTATAGTGGGTTTCCTTTGTGGCTTAAACGTTCGCCTTGAGTGAGTTTCGTTTTGCTTGTTGTTAGTTAATTTGAAATAGCGCGTCTACTGATATTTGACGGGTAAAATCAATGATCGAATATAGCGATAATCACCTAAAACGCAGAAGATAATCCCTGTATTGTTATTTTACACACGACTCTTGTTTTTTTTCTTCAACTTGATGTTATGTTAAGTTTCTTTTTTCAGATATTGATAAATTAAAGACTTGACTTGACTTGACTCGCGTTTACGCCATTATTAAATATTATAAATTAAATGATAGTAATCAAAATTAAAAATAAATGTTATTTTTTTATTTTTTAATTCTAATTATTGTTTTAAATTGAGAGGTTCCATATCAATACAAGGACAAAAAATGGTTACTTTAGGTTTTCCTGTGATTGACATATACTACCGCGGACTTTTGTTGACCTTTTAAGAGGACAATTATTTATCAAGTAAAGCTTATCCAGCGTTTGCAATTTAAGCGCAAGAAATGCGTTTATTTCACGTCCTTGATAAATATGTATGTCAAATAGAACAATAACGGTTACATTTCCCTTGTGAATGTGCGAGCGATATATAATTAGACAATAGCTTCGTTTCCGATGGCCATGTTGGGTTCATTGTCGCAGACCGGCCTCGCGGGGTACTGCGCTCGGGTATTTAGGTCAGCTACCTTATCAGCGGCCACCTAGTAGGTACACGATTTGAGCAAACACCCTGTCACGAAGGCGATTGACAATTCGAATTTAATTTATGCCGTGAACGGTAGCCGGCCTCTTGTTAATTTCGATGGCGATATTTGATTGTTGCCCTTTATTTGAGCTATGGAGACAGCCGCTCACGTAATGCTGATTAATTGCTTGAAGCTTGAACACGATCGAGTGTACATTATTCGATTTCAATTTCGAATAAATCAATGTTACGTTTTGGAACAAAGTGTAATGTTTTGAAAAAAATGTGTTTTTTTTTGTGGACATCCATGATGACACTCATTACTAAATAATAGTACGACTTATTAAATAATGTAATACTATGAATGTATGTGCTATACAATAGAATGGTACCATAGATACTAATGGCCTGGATAATAATTAGGCTAGTTACAAAAATACAAAATATATACATTAATGATTTTAACTCTTTTATAGTATTGAATAAAAAGGATTGTATTGTAAAGACATTATATATTTTTAACTACTACTTTTCCGTAGTTTTGCGTCATAAAAAATGTAACACCTTAATTAACCAGTCTTACAAACAGGTCCAAATAACATATCTGTGGAATGAAATGACGTACGATTGAAACACGTACATAAACAACGCATTCTAACCATAAGTTACCAATGTACCTGAACATCGGTTAGAGGTAGAGGTTGTGAGACTTGTATCAAAACGAAAGGGCAATGTATGCGGTTACATAAATTGTAAACACAAACACGTTAATTGTTACACCTGACATTTTACAGTCGAAAGCCAACCAACCGCATATTTAATCAGTGACATTTGACATAACCTTGACAGTACCACTTAGTGAAGGTTCATTCTCTAAACGCAGTTTATTGAACTGTCCATTTGACATTCTGCGGTTGGTATTGTTAGGCATTAATTACATATACAATTAATGGACCACTTTCAATGCTACGACCTTCGGTTTTAAAGTAAGAGGTGGATTGATAAACGAAGGAAACGAATGTACATAAATTGAATCAGCTATAAAGTCGCTTAAACCTTGGTTTTCCTTAAGATGTTTAATTCTAAACTCTAACCATGATCCAATGGAATCATCATCAAGTCCATAGTGTAAGTCATTCTCAACGCAGTTTACTAATGATGTCCACTTTACATTCAGGGTGTTTTTGGACCGTTATCCATACGCTGATCCTGGGTACAGTGTCTAGACTCGATTTTACATGCATCCGAACAGATGGGATTGCTTATACGAACAATTGTTGAATTGATGTTCGAACCACGAACCTGGTTTATTAAATCTTTAATTAACTAACAGCATGGATCTCTACGAGGTGTTAATCGAACGAATCATAATACTCACTTCTCGGTTTAGTGTCCATATGAATCCATGTTGAATGATGATGTACTATTATATAATAAACTTATCAGATGATCATTACTTTATATAAATTAACTTGAAAGATATAAACAGATCCTTTATGAAATGTTCTGACTAATAATATCTTAGACACTGTAGATGTCTAAGATTATTCAATACATATGTTGGTTTATCGTCAACTATATGTAATCAGTAATGTCCACTTGTGCTATATTATAAACTTATAATACTAATATATAAGATTACGAAAAGACTTACAAAGTCTTTGAAATGTTCAGTAATATTAGTCAAACACAGAATAGTTAATAATGTATAACTTGTACGCAACATAGGATAATTACAATAATTGTTCAAAAGTAATAAAATATAATTTTCACGAACAAAAGATTTATAAGTACTTTATTGAAATGTCATGAATATTAACAATAAAATGTATTTACATAAATAATTACAATAAAATAATTGTTCTTAAATTTTTCTAAACGTTAGTTTATATTTCCTCATTATAGTTAACGCATTTGCAAGCTTTTTATCAATCGCAATGTTGTTACAAAATTCCATAGCATTTGAGAACTGTAGACAGCGACTGATATCTTACCTTCATAACCCAAATTGTAAACTGCTTTTAGAAAGATGGATAACATTAATTATAAATTTATAGGTATTGAAGTTCTGTTGTAGTAGTATGTAGTGTAGGACGCCCTGCGGCAAGATGGAGTGACGACATCCGCTAAGTGGCCGGTGTGGGCTGGATGAGAATAGCCGAAGATCGGAAGCGGTGGCATGCATTAGGGGAAGTGTCAGTGTCAGTCAGAGGCAGTGGACTGACACAGGCTGATGATGATGAAGTTCTGTAACGAAATATATTTTTCGTTACAGAACTTCATCATCATATATACTTGACCGAGTTTTACATTAACTTCCGACACAATATTCTACGAGAGACACAATATTAACGGGAATAGAATAGAGAAAGAGAATAGAATAGAATATGTAGAAAGAATAAATAAGACCTCTGGATGCCAAAATATAACTAGCATGATTTTCTAGATCCTATTAGTTCTAGTAATTCATACTAGTTTGAACTAAACTCCGGGTTGTAAAACAGGGTAAACTATCAATAAGCTCTAGAAATAGATTTATTGGCTGTTGCTTATATGTTATTTAAATAATAAATAATTGTTTAAAATGTAGGCCTAAATTCACTTCACGTTGTATCCATACTTTATCTATATTTAACAGAAACCTCGCTTGTAACATACTTCTTACAACCGACTCCATGTGTTCTTTAAATCATAAATTAGGGTGGTTGCCTAATTTCCATTCGCAACTGTCACGCTTTCCCCAGAATACATTACGCATATGAATATTGTCGAAACTTAGTTAACGTTCTCTATAGGTATTTCCAAATCTATAATCGTATTAAAGCATTAATTGCTACGCTTATATGGTTTTCCATTTTGATTGGCTTTGCTGCAGATCAGGAAAGTATTGCTACTATAACTGCTGTATTCGTATTTTGAATGAAATTATGACACTTTTGCAGTATTACATAAAATTATTATATATTAACAACGTTACAGTTTTTTCCGACGTTTCAGATCATCTTAAGCGTTCATGTTCGCTGTTACTATGGGCGTAAAGGCATTTAATATTTTTTTTATTACAATTTAAAACTATTTGGCTAAATATTTTACGAAGACAAGCCGCAGGAAAAAAGCATTTACTAAAAAATAATTGAAAACATACTTAGCAAATAGCGGTATTCCTTCCATTACATTTACTTATTTCTAAATTCCAAAGTAAAGAACATTTTGTTTTTAAAAATTATCATCAATTCGTTAATTGAAAACATAACAGAAGCTTTGCAATCTACTAAAGTACAAATACTGATTAAGGCCTTAACAGGGACACAAGTTATTTCGCTTTGGCATCCAGATAGACTTTTTACAAATAAGCATATTCTTTTATCATATCTGTTTATAACTAATTTCGTTTAGTCCAAGTCTTATAATTATCCTGCACAACAGGGAACATGTACCAACCGATTAGGTTGATATATTAACGTATAATGAACAACCGCATTAAATGAAGGTATAGAGTGTAAAGGTATTCGGAAACATAATTAAACTTCGCACACAATCTTAGCGTCGCGGAACAACACATATTAAGACACCCTAATTACAATACAACCTAGGTCTGCAATGTAATTAAGTGAGCACTAATGTACATGTTTTATCTTAACTCGTAACAGTTTAAGAAATTAAATAGTTGTTTCTAAAGCCAATTACATTTTTATTACAGCTAATGTTTTTGTCAGCTCAATAATTTTTATTTAATATAACTGGCGAAAATGAAACAAACTTTATAGATTAAATCATTATTAGATTGTTTCTAAATCTATTCGACGTTTCGATCTTTTCAGACGGCCGACTCATCATCTCGATGATCCAATGATGGCCCGTGATCATGGGTGCTGAAAAGATCCGAACGTCGGACAATATATTAGTAAGCAAAACCAAAAATGGTTTAATATGATAATCCGTAATAAAAAATAATTTTAATAGATTTGTTTAAAATACTGCCTTAAGTATTTACTCTTTCCTATAGGTTATACTGCATAAGTGACACGTAATTATATTTAATCCTATGCAAAAGGAATCATATTTATTCACACTATCACATTTCACACCCCACATAACTTTCTATCAAACATATATCCTGTTTGACTAGAAGTTTTCTAACCAGACTTATATCTTTCCTTGTCTTCTTAAAAAATTAATTCATATAAATGTACTATTATATCGAAAGTTATCCATTATTTACATCCAATCTATTTTTAAACCATTTCTATATACATGTTCAGTAATACTTTCTGCTCAATAATTACACAGAAATTGCTCTAAAATTTTAAATTGCCAGCAAATTACACGAATTGCAAAAGTCTAACGTTGTATATTATGGCGGCTTTCACTAACTCATTTACGAAATGATAACAACATCTATTATGAGCGCGTTCTATCCGACGTCAATTTCCGTTTTGATAGTCCATTTATTAAGGCTGCCGATAAATTTCCACCCATTTCCAATTACCAAACCGGCGAGGCGATAAAAGTAAGGAAAATGGCCCCCAGGTAGATTGATTTTATTCAATTGTTATTTCCATCACGATTACGCGGCGGCCGAATTTATAATATGAATTCGCCAAGTTGAAATCGAAAAAAAACCTGCTAGATTAAGTTATAGTTTTCGATGCATACATTATTTAAATTGTAAAAACGATGCTTGGTAAATACAATGTCCCTCATACTTTATTTTTTTATTTCAATACAAAATATATTTTTAATTGATATGACGTTAACTATAATCATTGACTTTTTTTGCATATTTACTATTAGAGAAGGTTTTTATCTACAGATTAACATTCATATACACATATACACATAAATTTAGATTAGAAAACACATATTAATAAGATTATTTGTTAACATTGATTATTCAGTAGCCACTTTAAAAAAAAATAATTCACTTCTTCATTCTGATTTTATAGGTGCTGTAGGTTATGCCACGCCTCTTGAACTGGATACTCTGTCTTCAAATAACAGACGCAAAAGTAATAAGCTATACATCTTCAACAGTTTACAGCAAAAAAAAGTTAAAAAAGTCACATTAAATTTTTTCTCCGGATCAGCTTCGGAGACAGCCTTGAATCAAGAGACCCAGATTCCTCTAACCTTTTGGCTTCGTTTAAACCGTAAACATTAGCATAATAACAACACAATGGATCGATACACGCACGCGGTTTCGAAATACAGACGCCTAGACCGCCCTCCCTCATGAATTATTCCCGACGCAAGTTGTGACACTCTAGGCCCCCGCGGGCCCATCACTCCACGCCACTCAGAACTCCGGGGCCGGTAATTTAATTATGCCTCAAGACTTACACTGAACGCTTTCGCTTTTCGAATGTCACCGATTCCAATTTAGATGTAGCATCTTCATGACTTTTTACTGTGATGTAACGAAGAAAATTTCTGTATGAATTAGCAAGCATTGTATTTGATGTACAAGAGGAATATTTCCGCATCTGCGAGACATTCCATCGTGCATCACAATTTACCACGTTCATATATATTGTGGAAATAGTTATCTTAAATATTTCTATAAAAAACCCACGATAGTAGGTGGGCGCGTGAGGCCAGAGGTCGTTGTCGGAACTTTTGTATTCGTAATGCAAAATTTGAAAGCACTAATGATTTGTTTAGTTTGATCATTACCACAGAGATATCGCGTGACGCAGCTTGTAGGGAATATTTTATAATAAGTGATAATAAAACTTTATTATTTAATTCAACAATAATCATAAAATAATCTGATCCGATCAATAACAAGACGAGGCGAGAACTCCAATTTGAAATCAGACACGGCAATAGGTTATAAATAAGATAAAAATTAGGTTGTAATGCAATTTGTACCAATAAATACGAAGCAGATGATTATATCAGATGGTTATTAAACCAAACAAAATATATATGGCTTACAAATGCGTAAGTGCGCGATACCTAATTTAAAGTTTGTTTAGTAGCGGTTACTATTGAATTATTTACCAGCAAAAGATGTAATATATTTTATATCCAAAGTAAAAATATTCCTTCTTTGAATTTTACAAAATATTTTTTACAAATACCATCACAGCAACATGTTTTACGGTTTCCTTATAGGCCAACAACTGTGTGGTAGGGTCAAAAGAGCATGCACGTGTATTACTACTTACACTGGGTAAATTACTTAGCTTATCTTTTATTGCAAAAATATTTTCACCAAGATGTAAGCGAACATTTTAACACTAAAATGTATAATTCTGAAAATGTTATAACATTTATAAATATATATTTAAAATAATAGAAGTACTACTTATTCATTTTAAATTTTAAAAAATTATGGTACCGTACCTTAATCAAAAAATATATAGAATTATTTTAAACATATACGTATGCGTCTGCCGCAAAGCAGTAGCGTGTAAATCATTAATGTGTTCTGGTTTAAAGGGCACCGTAGCCAACGTATTTACTAGGTAAACGAGACGTTGACGATCCTATGATCGATCGATCGATCAAGTAGGTAGCGCATTGGTAATACCTCTGGTATTGCCGATGTCAATAGGGGTCGGTGAATACTTTTCATCAGGTGGCCCGACTGCCTTCGTAAGCAATAAAAAAGCTATAGCTTACCGCTTTAAGTCAATTACATTTCACGCTATTAATACAACAATACGCCGTGGCGCTAATTCAATGCCACGAGTTACAATGTTTTCCAATTTCCTAACTCATTACAGAGGTACAGAGAATACAAATTGCAGATCAGAGTTTGATCCTTGATACTACAAAAGTGGTGGAGCGTTGTGATAAAAAAAAGTACCAGTAAAGAACTGACGGGATGATGACGTGTATTAGACAATATGAATATATTTACTAACATATACAAATTAATGAAAGCTTTTTAATTAAGTTTTCATTATTATAACAGCTGCCTGACAGTAAGATCTCCTCGAAAATACGAATTATGTTATAACAGATAATGATAAGACAAACAAACGACGTAACCTACCAAAATACCACGCGAATTTCATGTAATTTTAACCTCCTTTATAAACAGCTTACGTCCTTTGCCTTTTCTGGATTAAAAAAAATAAATAACCTCTACACACAAATTGGGCTGAATAAACATCCCATGTATTTATACGCGAGACTCTAATACCGTGGGCTCGGGGGGAATAATAAGATTATTTACCACGTCTAGCTGCCTCCGTAGCCTAGTGGTAAGGTCGTATGCTTTTGAACCCGGAGGTCGTGGGTTCGAATCCTGCGGGGACCTAACAAGTTTTCAATGTTGTTTTCTAGTTGATTACGACAATTTGGGTCGATCGCCCGATTGTCTGAAGAGTAAAATTATCCACGCGTCGGATGGACATGTAAAAAGTCGGTCCACCAACCAAGCGTGGTGGGATACGGTCCAAATGGAGGAGGCGTGCATTAAGGGAAGCCTACGGCCAGCAGTAGAATAACACAGGCTGATGATCTTGAGTCTGTTCCCACGTATATATAGTATACATATTGCATAATTAATATTGTGGAAAGAATATTAATTCTCACTTAGTTTGGTCTAAGACTGCGTTAGGAAATAAAATTTCCTTTTCATTACGTTAAGAAACAGACCAATAAATATAAAATGGTAATATTTTATTAAATGTACTCAATATTCTTTGCAGACCTTTAACGCTCACGAAAGCGGTCTACCAGAGCCCTCTTGAGGAGAGGTAAGTTAATTTTATTTACTTCTAAAGCATATTTTTCCGACCAGGAAGCACTTAAAGTTTAGTTAAGGCAAAAACAAGCACACAACGTATTTAAGGCTATTCATCTTATGCATTGCAGTATATTTCATAATGTAGGGTTTTAAGAAAATTAACAGATACTTGTTATGAACGTTTGTACTTTGACATTTAGGTAATAAACGGTGAACATATGCGATATTCCACAACTGCTAGCGTGTATAGTTTTGTATACATTATTAACAGATATAAAACAAAATGTATATTATTTCAAAGTCAAAGTCAAATATATTTAATCAATGTGGAAGCATTACACTTTCTTATCAAATAAACTACCAACGGTTCGGAGATCAAAGCTTCCGACCAGAGAAGAACCGGCGTAAGAAACTCAGCGGGACTTATTTTCCTTTTTTCATTAAGTTTAACAATTTTTTTTACAAAAAACATCACATTTTAATAGTTTGAAATAGCCTGGAGCGAACCGTCGTTTACCATCGCGTGTTATCTATCAAGTAGTCATTACAACGATAATATCCTCTAACACACAACTTTTTCCTTTACAACTTTTTTAAATTTCTTTAAATATAATATTAGCGTTATTTTTATTATTATATAGCTGAATATTTTCGTTATCCTTTCAAGTTAATAATATACCAATATCATATAAAAGAAATATAAAATCATTGCATAAAGAGACATTTCCAATGAAAATAAATTACAAAGACATTACGTGTCCGGAATAAGAAATTACACGTTTTATTATAATACATAACGCATACATTAAAATCAAGTCGCGGGAACTTATCAAACAATTCGGTATTTCGTCGTTATTTCAAGTATCCCTCCTTTGTTTGGGATATACGAGACATTCCTTTTAAAATGTTTACTGAATGCTTAATATTTCGACATGCTGCGTGCGCGTGCCTACAAAGAGTGTTTTGTTTTTTTTTCAATCTTTGTATTATATTTTTAAGCGAAACGGCAACATTGAAAATGACGTGGGTTTAATTACGGAATCGTTAACATTTTATTCGCAACAAAAAAGGGACATTTGTATATGGTTGTCATTTGTATGTTGGAAATGGGAGGGAGGTCGGTCATACGTTAAATAAAGAAATGAAAACGGGAAAATTTTGTATGAGCTTATCCCTTTTTTATACATTATGAGTTGGTTGTAATTGATATGCGTATTGTATTATTATTTTTTAGGACAAATGAGGTTGTTTTAAGTTTCACAAATAACTTTACTGTGGTATTAATTAACACTATTAGTTCGAGATATTATTGTAAATATAAAATAATTTACTTTAGTTTTAATGAATAAGCCTAGTAATGTTTCTTAAAACTACTAATTTGTAAAATTATTCTTTATTAGTCATTTTCAAACTTTAATCTTATCGAATCACTAAAAGGCTTTTTACCTATTGTTTGAAACTTACATAAAAATGCAAAAAGCTATATATTATTTTAGAAAAATTTCTCATTTCTTTGTTGCAAATGCATTTGTGACGTTATTATTATTGATCACCAAAAATGTATAGCATATTCATTAATATAATATATTTTAAACGTTATAACAAATTAAAAAGAAAACCTGAAATGAACTACTCTATACTCCGATGACTAATTAAAAATGATAACACAGTACAAAAAACTATTAACACCGAAAATGGCGAAGGTGAAAAGGATAGCTTCTACGCCGAAATCGAACAAAGGAGGGCCCCGATGTAAAATCCCGTTAATGTAATTAAGCAACGCAAAGTTGAATGGTCTGCTGTCAATATTATCCCCGACGGGGCGCGGTGGGGCGCGAGGATAAATGGATTAGGGTAAACAGCATAAAGAGGCTTTTGTACCCGAAATTAAACGTCACCCGGCGTCATTATTCAGACTCCGCTTGACAAGAGCACGATCGCTACCGAACGTAGAGCACTAAACATATACGCGAATGATTTTATTCGATCTCCACGATTCAATGGTTTCACGTTTATCACTTGTCGTGTGTTAAATGTTATGAAATTTATATATCTGGCTGCTTTGACTTCGCTGAGATAAGAATAGAGATGGTTTTATGGAGATTATTGTGAAACACAGTTGACATGTGCGGCTATATTATTATTCAATTATGTACCCGTTCAAGAAATGTATGTAGTTCATAATAAACAGGCTCTAGGAGTCGACTGTTGGGCAAAGGCCTTTTCTAATTGGCAATTGACAAATTGCACTTGTACTGGGGTCTGTCTTACACCTACTGTAGAGCAGAACCGCCGTCAAATAGGCGGTGGGATCGTCACATCCCTACGCCAAAATGTAGTTTCATCATCATCATGATCATCAGTCTGTTAGTCCACTGCTGACATAGGCCTACCCTAATTCACGCCTTCTCCATTAAAGGTTTTGGACTGTATCCCATCACGATGGTCCAATGCGGGTTGGTGGGTCGACTTTTACATGAACGACGCATGGATCATTTTATTTTCAGCCCAAATTGCCCTAAACAACTCGGAAACAACAATAAAAATTTGTTGAGTCCCCGCAGGATACGAACCCACGACCTTCGGTTTCTAAAGCACAGGTCCTTACCACAAGGCTACGGAGGCAGTTGCAATGTAGTTTAGTTATCATATTCAACTTCAATAAATAGTGAATTTCGCCTTTTGTAACAATAATTTATGTATTCTAGATGGAATCAAGTTAACTTTTACGTTTTTGATTTGTCAATGTTTTGTGTGCCAGTGCTTTTTTAAAAAAACCATTTTCACTTTTCCCATGTTGACGAGACTAAAAACTTAGGTTGTTTATGTTCTAGCACACTTAATTAAAAATGCCAGGCACCCGACACGCTCGCAATTGTTTTTAATTAAGCAAAAAATTAAAGCAAGTCCCATCATGACCATTTGCGTAATGTCCTTTTACACTAAAAAAGTTAATCATTTTTTTAATCAGAAATATAGTTTCAACGGCATCAGCATAATTCCAAAAGATAGTTTAAGCATACGTGTATTTATTATAGATTAATCATATTTTTTCAACATTTTTAATGGTGAATAAACATGTCCACTGTATAACCATTAAATATTTTCTATATCACATTAATTTCAAACAATAGACTTACAAAACGAATGCTTTATTTGTGTTCAAATAGAGACCAATCTAACGAAATTGTAATAATGAAAATGGAAACTAATTGTCAAGACGTTCCCATTTGTACAAACATTTGTGTTCCAGACATCCACAACGTAGTTAAGCACTATTGCAATGTCTCAGCGGGATATTTTAAATCTAATTCAAGTCAACTGTGCAGGGGCTTCATTAATTTAACACTAAGAACACTCTATTGTTTTTATTAGAAAATATCTGCTCTGGAAACTCCTTTATAATTCACGCGACGTTCTTAATTTACGTTGGGCAAACGTTAATTTTTAAATTGTTAAATTCGCGATTACTTTAATCTAATTATCCACACAAATTTAGATAAATTTCTCATACAGTGAGAGTCATAAATTCAAGACATTTACTCATCATAATAACAAACTATCTTTGTTATTTTACCATATCGTAGGTCTATACGTAGTTTCATACATCGAGAAATATATGATAATCAATGATATAAATATCATATGAATCCTTAGTTATAAATTAAAACAATTTCTAACTAAAAAATTCCTACTAAGCTATTATTTATCACGAGAGCTAAACGTGGGTCACTGTACAATCGATTCCTTAACATGCCGCCTAATTGAGATAATATTATTTGTAGCTTCATAAGCGGCTAACTGTACGCAATAATCCGAAACATCCGATCCCTCGGGCCCAAATTAACTTAACGCTAATGCGACTCGAGCCAAGTTTCGTAATCGCCTATTGTTTATCGCAGTTCGTTCACGGGTGCGCTTGGCATTTTGCTTGCACAGTTGTGAAAATGGGCAGCACGACAACAATGTGTATGACGAACTTATCCTTGGCTTACTAAACGGTGAGTAAGGATGCTGCTTTTATACGTTGCCAGCACGTACGTGCATAACATTACTTCGGTATATGTAACAGAAGTAAAGCAAGTGAACAGAGCCACTATGATTGCTTGTCGCTACGAATATGACAGGGGTTCTTTTATTTTTTTACTATAAAATTAAGTGTGTTTACTACCGAACTTTGGGTTATACAATGTTAATCGACTATTTTCATACGTCTAAGCGGTCCCTATCCCCGCAAAGGGAGGGTATGAAACTGATTTGTGGTTTCTTAAGATTTTTAACGGATATGGTGTATCGCTGTTTTTAACTGCCTCCGTAGCCTGGTGGTATGGGCGTGTACTTAAGAAACTGGACGGCGTGGGTTCGAATCCTGCGGGGACTCAACAACTTGTCAATGTTGTTTCCCAGTTGGTTAGGGCAATTTGGGCCGATTTGGGCCGGTCTGAAAAATAAGATGATCCATGCGTCGGATGGGCATGTAAAAGTTGGTGTACCCACCAACCCGCATTGGACCAGCGTGGTGGGATACTGTCTAAAACCCCCCTCAGCCTCATCTCAGGCTAATGAATATAAGTATCTATCAATGATTCAAGCGAACTCCTTCAATTTATGGTGAAAGCGTTACCCAGAACCCGGGAAGCTTACACACTGCCACATCCTGCACACTTGTGCGACACGTGCCCTGAATATTTGAAGCATCCAAGTAGAAAATTGGCCTTGGCCGAGATTCGAACAGAGGGGTGCCTCAAGGGCAAAGCTCTAAAATACTATATCATCTAACTAGCAGATTCAAAATTGCACGTAAAAAACTCAAGTAAATCGAAAAAAAATCCAATGACTGAAAACCTTCAATGATTGCATCGAATCTTGCATCATATTTAAACTGAAGGCATAATGAATTTTGATTAAGTTCACCAAATATCTAATACCTTGATCGATAGCGGCCGCTTCATGCATGCCAAGTACGATTACAGACATCCTGATAATCGCAGCTATTTGCTTCAAAAGCGCATTACCCGCAGGAAACTGGGTAGATAAACACGTTTAATTGTAACGGTAATCGCGATGCGAATCTGTTTGCGGCAACACGAAGGGGAAACCGCCTTGAGAAAGGCGATTCGGTGCAGGGCATTTGCCCAATAGATGTTGCAAGTTCAAAACGACCCGGACTCTAGTGCTATATACATTACACGTTCATTGTGATTAAACTTTAACGGGGCTTAATGTGAACACGCGGAGGAAATCGGACAATGCGACAGTGTAGTTTTGCAATGCTCAGTACTCAACGTTATCGCTAAAGAGTGCACTCGATCAGGCCGATGTCTTGGTACAGGCGTGGGAGCTTCCCACGTGCTAGTGCCCAGTAATTATTACTCGTTAACTAACACATTGCAATACAGATTTACTCAGAAGTTGGCAATAGATCGATTGTATCAGTTTATTCGTTAAAAAAAAAGGCGGTTAAATGTAATACATGCAAAATTTACAATACAAGCTGCTATTCACAAACAAAATACTTACTCTTTAACTTAAATATGGATATCAGAATTACTGACTTAAATATTTTATTTTACTTTTGAATGATTTAGTAAAAAAAAAATATTTGTTTTGCAAAAAGCAATTTTATTATTGTACAAAATTGTCTAAATAATTTTTTTATTTTGATTTATTGTAGAAAACATTCGACTTCATATATCTTATACACTACCATTTTAATCTTATCAAGTAAACATTTATTTAAATGGAATATGAAATATACAGTGCCACCATCTTCACTACAAGATTTTCATCTCCGTGCCCTATTTATTCAAATGAGCCATACTATCGTCAAGTTCTCTATATCACAAACAATATGTGTTTATCAACTGTAATATGCCAATATAGCGTCATAACATTATACAGGGCAAATGTTTGTTTTAGGTAATGATTTAATATTCTAGCAGTAACACAAATACAGTTATGCTAATTAGCAGTAGTCATAACAGTTTCAAATTGAACGTTACGTTCATTGTATTAACAATGATCTTACGCTCATCATTGCTATTACATCCCGTGCCTTGAGTTAAGTATGAAATTTAAATCCATATACTTATGTAAAAATGTTAAATTTGGTCCTTAGTTGTCCAATATGCTAACATCGGTTTGGATAAAGCCTCTGACCTGAATCCGTTGAAAGAAAGTTAGCGGGACATTTTATGTGATCTTTTACAATTAAATTAAAGCTATTTTAGGCATATACCATTGTGTGTTTATTGAGCCTGGGGCGTAAATGTGTGTAACCAGTGTGTGTTATCATTTAATAAGTAATTTACATTGTAAAAAATCATTCAACATTAATACGTGCCTTGTCAACTATTTAAATTTTGTAAATGGTGTAATTTTAAACTTTTCTGGGTTTTATTGTACATTTATTTAGTCTATTTTATAGAAGAATTAGTTTATGTTCCTTCTTAGTACTAGCATAATGCGCATTATAACGTATTAACAATTGAGTTTTTCTGCACTAGTTAACAATTCAGTTTTGTTTTTCTGCACTAGTTATGTAAAAGTACACATAAGTAGGTTTTAAAAAATATAGATTGTTTACATTTTTTAAAACCTACGAATAACTTGTTTAGAAGACAAACTTACTTAAGAGCTTTTTATTTTAGTTTAACAGCGATTCTTTCCGAATGCCACATTTCATTATGTATATTATATAGCTTTACGTAAATAAAAAAAATTGCTATGACATCAACAATACTTGGAGAGATTTTATATCAAAATATACGTTTTCAATAAATATTACCCAAATACCAAATCATTGATAATTAGAAATTGTTATTCCGTTCTACACGTACCATTCGCAATCTATAGCACTTAATCATACTGTCACATTATCAGTTTGAGACGCACATCACGAGCGTCGTCAGTGAAAATCACGGATAGAATTATTACATGGTGTGCAATCCAATTTCATCTTTACGATAGCTATTTCGCGGTACAATGCAATACATCGCTGTTACAACACGCGATACCTTCCCATTTTCATCTCCAATGGATACACATTCAGTCGTACATACTTTAAAGCGAGTATTATATATAGGAGAAGCCATGTGTATAGGTTGAACGATCGCAAGCTTAGACCGCTATTTTTGCGAAACATGATCACGTACTTAGAGATTATACGATAAACATACCTTTCGACATTATGTGAGTATGACAAACCACGTTTGTCAACGAAGATACGTTGACCCCCGGTACTTCTAGAAGCTAGAAGAAATCCATCAGAGTTGTAATAACACTTTTCCAGGAATTGTGCTTAAAAGAATTTCATATACTTCTTACTTTAATATAAGAATATGCAATGCATTAATAATAATTTAATCAGGTATAATTACTATAAATCTTCGTAAACATGACTAAAACATACGAGACTTTAATGGAGATATAGACTTAATATTAAGCATAGTAACTAATATGTGTTACTAGACAGAATTTAAAAAATAGGCTACATTTAAAATGTAGGTATTGCATATTTTCCTCTAACTTTGAACGGAGTCATCAACTAGTCAGTGGGACGTCAAAAATAACCGTATAATGCATAATAATGCCCGCGGTCGACGGTTCCGAAGTATCAAATTTATTTTTATGTATATTTTTATTGTTTGCGGTGAGGATTGTCGCCTCCTTAGGGGCTGTTTGTATGCGGACCGAGAAGTATTACGTACGCGTCGGGAAGGATCCACTTTGGGAGTGGCGATAAAACAATTTGTTTTGAATATACACGGCTTAATACATATGGAATTTAGGTGTAGGTTTAGCTCTATCTACAATCTAGTCTACTGGCGAGGAAAAGCTTGAAATGTATACCGATTAAAACCGAAATAAATAAAAACGTCGTAATTTATTTTTGGGATTTTTAATTTATTTGCAACTGGATCAATCCAAGGTCACCTGGAATAAAATGTTATTAGCATTAAGTTCGTCTTTGTGTAACCTATGAAAAAGTTCAATAAATAAGATGAAAATAGTTAAACAATACCTGTATTAATATTTAATCAAATACAGTAGGCTCGCTTTTATTATCAAAACTAAATATAATTATATCGCAGATAACTGTAAATAATGGTAGATTTAACTGTATGAGAATTTTAAGTGACATGTCTGGATATTTATCTTAGTCATCTATATTTTATTAACGTAATCGCGTGCCAAAACAACTTCATCATCATCAGCCTGTGTTAGTCCACAATTGGACATAGGCCTCCCCAATGCACGCCTTCTCCATTAGGGTTTTGGACCGTATCCCACCTCGCTGGTCCAATGCAGGTTGGTGGGTGGACCGACTTTACATACCCATCCGATACATGGATCATCTTACTTTTCAGACAATTGGGTGATCGGCCCAAATTGTCCTAACCAACTAGCAAACAACTTAGAAAAGAAGTTAAGTCCCCGCAGGATTCGAACCCGTGACCTCCGGTTTCTAAAGCTACCTATACAACTAAGCTACGAAGGTTACCAAAACTACTTGATGCAGGAAAAATAAATTAAGTAGTTTCCGGCTTCGTCCAAGTTTTAATTATTATTACAACGGTTAAATGATTAAATAAATTAGGTAGTGTTCTATGATTGATTCAACTTCAAACTTGTTTCAAATTCAAATGATTTTTGCAAGAATTGTATATATCACATATTTATATCCTCCAACATTAGACGGATTTTATGTCAACAATGTATTTTAAAAATAAAAAATATACCTAAACTACATAAATATAATTCCAACAATATTTCGGCTTGGTACAGAGATAAACGCGAAGCATTATAAGGTCAAACAGAAAAGACTAGATATTGCATTGGCACCATTGAACGCGCCAAATTCTAGTTATTCAGTTCTGGCAATACAATTTAAGTCACGTATAGTCGTTCGCGTCTGCGAGGCGAAAATGTTATCGTCTGGCAACACTAGGAGTCCTTTTGATAAACCGAATCCCGGAAACTACTCTGTGAAAGCAATCAAGTTCGTGTTAACGTTCAATGTAATTTCTTTGGCTTCTTCCAACCAGGTGCTGCTTTACTGCGTACTTTGATAGCAATTACAATTTCTATTGCCATTAATGATGCTAAAGCATTTAGTACAAAATATACTTGGATTTAACTGCATAAATGCTTTGCTATACTTAAATAAATGATACTGTAATAAATGAGTGCACTTGTTTAGGAAATGTAATTTCTTTACCGTTTCACGCGACTGGTTTATCTAGCAAATAATACATAGTAATATATTATAATAACACTATTTATACATTGTACATACAATTGCCGACTTGATGCCTAAGGTATTGTCTCACCCATTGACCCATTAGGTGATTTAGGAAATTCATACTTTTAAAACATTCTTACGCGTTAGATCTTCGTTCTACATTTATATAGCAACATGTTCCATATAATTAAAAATATTATGTTCTATATCAAAATAAAGCTTAATGCTTTTCATATTTATAAGTGAATGAAATATTCAAATTATGACTTTATCATTATCATCAGCCTGAGTTAGTCCACTGCTGGACAGAGGCCTCCCCTGATGCACGCCTTATCCATTAGGGGTGTTTGGACCGTATCCCACCACGTTGGTCCGATGCGGGTTGGTAGGTATAGCTTTATCGAGCTATATTATTTGCTGTAGACGACTTAAGTAACCAATGTTTAAAATACTGGTTCCCTAAAATTAACGTGAAATAAAATTCAGATTTAAAAACTATGGGTATCATCATAAATGTACGCTTAAAAAAATAATTAACTTTTAATAATAAAAGTTAATTATAATTTCTTTGTAAATAGTAACTATACGCTAAACTTTATAGAAAATAGTTCAAGTTTTATTTTGATCACGGTACGTATTAGATACTTTCGCTGTACGCTTTGCTGATGTAATACTAATTAAAATTTACTTTTAATCTTCACTACGCTTACACAGGAACGGCTTTAAATGTATTGATAAATTAGTTCTGTTTGATCTCAGTTCAATTCAATTGTAGTTGACTTATTTATTAGAATTGCGAACCAATTAAAGGCAGAAAGGCAAAAAAGTTACAGAATATAGCGTCAATAAAAAAGACAAAAGGAATAGCATCTTAAGCTAAAGTTAGACGTACTATTATTTATACAATATTAATTTTACAAGCAAAAGTAGAAAAATTATTGTTGTTCTGTAATTTCAATTAAATATAGCTATGATCTCTTTAAACAAATATTTTACATGAACATGTTAATTTTATATTTAATTAATGGCATGCTACTTTTGTACATTTAAAACTAATAACACTGTGCATGAAATACGAGAACGGTTGGGTCGTATTGAAACTAATATTGCAACATTATTAACATCAAAATCGATTCAATGAATTCGGTTCTATTACGTACCAGAGTATTTACGTTGCAATATTAATTAAACGACCGTTTAGAATACAAGAGATTATGAACTAAGTTCGACTATACAGTCACTACATTAAAACATTTGATAACATATTAATACCATACTTTATTAGTAGCACAGTTATGTTGAAGTAATTTTACACCGATGTGGCCAACTTGGTGAATACCACCGCAGTACCTATTTCTGCGGCAAAGCAGTGGTATGAAAAAACCTCTGCATTCCGGTGTAAAGCGCACTGTTACTAGCGTAATTACTGGGTAAACGAGACTAAATATTCTATTTTTCAGGTGACAAGCGATTTTGTAGAACCACACCCTATAATAGATAGAGGAATAATGTCCTTAGAGTCGATATCGTCTATAGCCGCCTATTTGTATTTGATATTAACCGTTTAAACTGGAGATAAATTGTGCAATAGTGCACACACACAAGTGCTATTTCTCTTCTTTTTACACTCCTAGTCCGAAAATAGGGACACTTCAAAGGCATTTAGGCGATCAGCCCGCATTGCGATACCATACCCTAATGAACTAGAAACCAAAAATTAAAAGTACTGATTCGATACCCCTCAGGATTCGTTTCTTCACTTACTTCGATTTTTTAGCGTGAGCCCATATTACCAAGGGAAGCAGTTCAAGCGCCACATGCTCACTTCCCATTTCCTACCACCAGATAAACGTGAAAAAAAACCATTATCAAAACCATCGTGATTAAAAATACTAAAGCATAAATGTCGATATCTGTACATATATTTATTACCCGGTGTAAATACACGTTGTTAACACAACAACTCGATACGAAACTGTAATTCGGTTTGCTCAAAAACACTAGAGTGCATTAAAATTGAACAAAACAACGTAATTTGATAATGCATAATTGAGTTGGGGCAACGCTCGCTCGGGAAACGCACTGCGCTGTAGGACACCGCAATTTTGTTTACCTACTAGTTTGGCGAATATAAGTATAACAATATTTCATAACAATTAAATTATTATCACGTTCAATAATACAATTTCCTGAAGTTTTACGACAGTTTAAATTATTAATTCGAGCATTAACAGTTAATATAACTTTAATAAAGAGATAAACGTTTTAATATTTGTCATTTATGTTTATACAATTTGTTTGAGTAAAGTTATGTGTCGCTATATAAGCTAGATGTTTAATTAAAATAAGACATTCTGAGAAAGAGATATATCTTTTAATATTATTGTTGATATATCGAACGAATCACTGAAAAATGTTACTCAATCAATTATCGTACCATGCCTTGTATATTGCGTGGTATATAATAATGGTTTCATTTTAGTATTATTGCAGTGTAACGTTTAACGTAACTTACATCAAATGTACATCCTATTTGGATCAAATATTATTATTATATTACCTACTTAAAAAAACACGTTTTTAATCTGTTTTATAACTAGAGTAGTAAAGCAAATGCTTTTATTTCGCCGAAAACCATCTAAATATCTAAAACGTGGACTGCTGCTTATTTTTTGCTCATGTCGATTAATGCTTTCTTTGTAAGACCCGCTTTTTGTAAAACTTCTCTTTGTTTACAAACCGAATGGCTATATGGCTTCTTGCACACCAAATCTATCTTTTACCTCTAAGAGTTATTTAAATACTCACATATTATTTTTCGAGAACATATTTGTGTGAAGGAAGACTAAATTTTTAAAAACATTAATCGGTTATCTATAAGGGCTTATGTAATTTATGTGTAAAAATTAATTTACGTAGCGCAACAGTCAAAATCAAAATTTATCCCTGATTGTTTCAACTTAAACGATTTCACCGCATCCCGATTGAGGTAGAACATCAGTCTGAATAATCCAACAGAGCATCGAGGCATTGAAAAAGCAATTTGAGCTAAATTTGTGGTTGTAGATCGTTGCTGATACAGTTAAAAGCACAATTTCCTTCAATATCTACGATAAATATGTTGAGATAATAATGTTTTAGATTATGTTACTATAGACAAAGCTGTTATTACTTAGACAAGGTAAAAAAAAAACACGAAACTAATGAAGCATGCAATAATGGTGAAAGAAACAATTTTTTCTCCTAAATAATAATAGTTACTGTAACTCTGTTACTGCCTTTGTAGCCTAGTGGTAAAGGTTCAACATTGTCATCATTATCCATCATTATTATTCCCTAGATGGTTAGAGCAATTTGGGCTGATCACTCAATTGTATGAAAAGTAAGATGATCCATGCGTCGGATAGGCATGTAAAAAGTCTGTTGGTCATAGGCCTCAACTAATACACCCCTATCCATTAGGGGGTTTTAGACAGTATCCCACCACGCTGGTCCAATGCGGGTTAGTGGGTGGACCAACTTTTTTCATGCGATCATCTTACTTTTCAGACAAACGGGTGATTCGCCCAAATTGGAGTAACCAACTAGAAAACAACAGTGCATATTTGTTGAATCCCCGCAGGATTCGAACCCACGACCTTCGGTTTCTAAGGCACACGCCCATACCACTATGCTACGGAGGCGGTTATATAAAGGATTAGATAAAAGAAAAGTAATGGTTCCACTCGCATAAATTTGTGCCAAGTATACCGCCAAAGCGATTCGTTCAAAATGTCGCTTAAACTTGAATAAATTCTCCCCAAATTACGAATTTTCTATTTACTACCTACAGTGTTATGGTTTTGTGAGTTCAGACAGTTTTTACGACTTGTTCTCTTTCTGTCGTTCTGATTTACGGCGTACTAAAATCGTCGTAGTTCTGAATACTTTAAGGTATAGTCTCCCCGTTGGAGTTACGCACTTAAAAAATAAATTTTGGCCCCTTCCCAATTTTTACGACTCCATCGCCGACTATGTAACGGCATTAAAATTTCCGATAAACTAGCTTACGCGCGACTCTGCTTACGTCACGTTCTTTAAAAGAAAAAATATGTTTGTCTAATTAGTATTATAATGGTAATAAGCCGAAAAGCCATTATTAATAAACGAGTTATCCGACTTACATCATGAGCCTGTGTTAGTCCACTGCTGGACATAGGCCTCCCCTAATGCACCCCTCCAGTAGGAAATGAGGACTGTATCCCACCACGCTGGTCCAATGCGGGTTGGTGGGTTATCCGACTATATTTATGTTGAATAATTAGTCTATGGAAATCATCTTTCAAGCAAACATACAAACTGTTAGCCTTATTATAATAGTATAGATAAAGCAAACTGTGTCTAATTAATACGCTTCGTTTACTAAACTTTAGTCATATATTATCGTAATATTTGTCAACGTGGTTTAACCATGAGAACTTGATATATTGGAACGTAATATCCAAATCTAATCTTGAACATTGCCTTGCAATATAACATTAATGAAGCCAACATTAATATTTAAAACAAACGAAATAGTAATAAGAAGATAATAATTTAATAATTTAACAAAACAGATGAAATTAGAAATAGTGTAAAAACCATATTTTACATTTGGGTTGTTAAAAGTTTTTAAATTTATATCATCACACTTCAATTGTTACAAGTATAACTAGGTCAGATCAAAAAACACTACTTGTAGTGTACTTTATTATATAGAAATATAAGGGTGAACCTATTTGCTGGTTTATTCATTCAAATCGTCAACAATACTTCGATAAATATAGGAAATGGCGGGAAGGATGCAGCGCTAATCCCGCGGACGCTGGGGGAGCGACGCCAGCGACACGCGGCGGGCGCCGACAACTCAATTACCGCGACCCATTTTCCAACGGCCGACTCGGCAGCGTAATTATGGACTCATTGTTTTTATTTCCCTTTGTAGTAGCTTGCCTTTGTGCTGTTTTCGTGATGCACCGCGACGCTTGTGAAAACGCATATTTTAGTGCCGATGAACCATGGAGTACGTGCAATTTATTGTCTGAGAAACTTAGTTTGCGTTTAAATAAATATAGGAGATTTAAACAGGCTTTTATACGCAAGCTGTTTTAAGCGTTTTAAAAATAATCTATAATTAAATTAAAGTGCTCACATAAAGATGGCATACTTATTATATATTCGTGATTATTATGTAGTTTTTATCTTTGCAATGCGAAGGGCAGATGACAGCCACGCTGTTTAAGATGGTATTCAGGAACCGCAAGACAAAAAAGGTAACTAAAATCATGCTATAAGTTGTCAAGCAAATATTCCTTTAATCCAACAAAGCTAGATTTATGACATCTGACATTTGTTATTTTACTAGCTCACAACATTGCCTCATCGAATTCGGCTGTAGTATTGGACGATTTGTTGACGTGACGAAACGTATAAAGGTCCTTTGCTAGCGTGTGTCGAATGCATAACTATCTCATGAAGGATATTTCGATACGCACATGTTTTGGAACACAATCAAAACTCAATCCGGCCACACTTCGAAGTCGTCTACTTATCACGCAACGGAAACTTTGAATTATCGCTGTAACTGCGAAGACAGTTATAATTTCCACTCGTGTTAATGCTTTGAAAGCTTTAAATTATTATGTGACAATACAGTTGTCACATAATAATTTAAAGCTGAATGAATGATAGATTACGTTGTCTGCTTCATTTACTACTTATCGCGCTTTCGAAAAAATGCCAAAGCAACAAGTATTTTAATTAACTATATATGTAGCCTTGTTTGTATGTTATAAATATATAAACAAGGCAAGCAGAACAATCGCCTTTTCGGCTTGGAGTACATCATAATCATCATCATCAGCCTATGTCATTTCACAGCTGGACATAGGCCTCCCCTAATGCAATATATAATAAATATATTGAAAGAAACAAAACAAAATGTTTTATTTATTACATAACCACAAATATATAAATACATATCAAGTTAACAAAACGTTTGATGCACCAAAAAGGTTTCCACTAAGCGTAATTTCACATAATTAAGAACTCTGTGAATGCTGATTTTCAATGGAACCAATTGAGAGTGATAGATGACAACCATTTATAGAAAAAATAATTATTAAACATAAAATTAACAATAAGGTATAACAACAGTAAAACAAAGAAATATACAGCGTAATTAAAATGACATAGTAAACATGTAAAGTGCAATGTATTGAATGATTGAATGAGATTTTGATAACCCGATTTAGATAACTGGAACATCTCTAATTAATGAAAACATCGTTCTCTTACCACAATATGCAACAGAGAGAAAATAAGCAAATAAACAATTCTATATGTGTGTATACGTACGTATTTATGTCAAAAGAACTAGCGTATATGTAGTTCGATGAACCGAGAGATTAATTTCCAATCAAGTGCCAGATTTTTGTGAGGAAAGAAATTTTTTTTCAATTAATAGACTTAGAGTTCCTTATAGGTGGGGGAATGTCGTTCCAGCACTTAATAAAATAGGCTTTTTTTTCGACATCATAAAGCCGATTTCACTATAGTTTTCAAATCCTTGTAAAAGTAAATATGAATTTCAAATTTAGTTGTTTTACTTTTTGAATGAGCCTTATCAAGAATTTTTATCATTTCTTTGATGGTAAAGGTTATCCACGGATAAGACTTTTGGCGCAGTATACAAGTTTTTATAGTTTATTAAATAATTTAATAAGCGTGCTCGTACAATTTTCCACCATTTTGTTTATATCCCCAATAATTAATCTATTCCAATCTATATATTCTAGGTTATGATTAAATTTTTCTGCGACAATTTTCTTTAACGGTCGATACCTAAGTATCTTAGGTGGTTCTTTTTCATATTTAATATTTAAACTACACGTTAAAAGCGCATGACTGCAAAGGTCCGGAATATAATTTACAGATACATTAAATAACATTAATGAACACTTATTGGCACATATTAAATCGATAAGGGTTTCTCTATGATCTGTAAAATGAGTTGGCTTGTTCACATATTGAGTTAGGCGCATGTATGACGAAAAATTATGTAATTTTTGCGTATTAGGATCATTTGTGCATAATAAATTTACATTAAAATCTCCAAGCAAAATAATGTGCTCATATTTAACGAATGAAGAAATTGTTTCAGTGAGTTCATCAATAAATAGGTCGACATTAAGCCAAGGAGGTCTGTATGCCGTGCCTAAGGCGACCTTGATACCACTAAGAGTGAAACGGGCAATATTTTTAGAGTTTTAATTCCTTTAACATATAAGCCCACATCACCTCCTCGCAAACAACCTTGAGAAGAACGCGGTGTATGGAGTAAGCGATAACCTGGAGGTGACGGTGCACGTTTTTCTTCTCCTTGCTTAAGCCATGTTTCATTAATGGCCATTATGTCTATGTTTAATATTAAAATAGCTGCGATAAACTCATCATGCCGAGTTCCCAAGGAGCCAGCGTTTAAAAACCCAATAGATATTTTTTTATTTTAATAAATTTTAAAACCAAGGCAAACGCAATTTCGCAGTCCTTCACACAGTACTATTGGAATACATAGCTTCCTTTAGATCGGAACACAGTAGAGCTTGTACACTTATTTTTTTTTCTAAATATGCACTGTGGTCTTACTTTTCTCACTAGTTCTTTACGAACAGCCATTGACGTTTTAAATTTTGTATTTATGTTTATTTTTTCTGGTTTACGCAGTTACCACTTAAGGACTTGAAATTACTAAAAAAACTACACTAAATATGTTTTTACCGCTTCTATCCTCATACACTTTTTAACAATTCAAAATTACGTAAATGTCGTTTCAAACGACACAATTTTAATGGATTACACAGCTGAAATCTCTCGTTGAAATTTGATTCGCCATATTGCGGTGAGAGTTCACCTCAAATACGATTAATATGTTTCCTGTGACGATCAAAGGTAAGTGCTTCATAGAAATCGCTTTGTAGTCGAATATTACGCTATGTAATGTCAAACTATTATAGTTTCCCTACTTAACTGAATTACTTTAGGGAATTTACAGACAGTTTACGTCAATTATGTACAAGTGACTAATGGTTATGATTATAGTTCCCAATTAAAATCGTTTTATATATCGGGTTACTTTAATTAATACATTATTTTCGCTAGTTAAGTTTTTCCTCGTCGTCAAAGATTGACCTGAATATCATATTTGCAATTAAATTATTTTTTGTGACGTTTTGCTTGTTGTGTTTTATTTTATTAGTATTATAAATTAAAATACTTTATCGTGAGAAACTATAAAGTTGTCCATTTGTATGTCGAATAAGGAGAGCTTGGACAGGAGGCTCATCATCATCATCATCAGTCTGTGATAGTCGACTGCTGGACATAGGCCTCCCCTAATGCACCCATACCAAGGGCTCAGAGGGCCCAGAGGCTTAATACAAAGTAAGGCAAATACATTTATGATGCACATTAATAAAAAAAATTGTAAAAACATATCTTTAAATAAATTCATTCTTGATTACAAGATATATGACGCAGATGAATAGCTTAATTAAATATCCGTAGCTCCCGAAAAGCCAAACGCTATCTGCACCGAATTTAATGTAGACCGCGATATAACGTAGGTTAATTGGGTGGCGGACGTGACGTTCGCTTAATACGGTTAAGGGTGCGTAATGCAGTGACGTGACGTGGCACCGTGGAAACGTGCCCGGGAATAATGACCGGCCAAATGAACTGCATCGAATCGGTATGCCATTGCGGCCCGCTGCAATTGAATCGGGGAATTAGCGCTGGCGGGGATTCAAATTGACACATGCGAAACGGATTCGCGATTCGTACGACGGTGTACTGGGATTTTGCCCATTCGCATTACGTGATTCTAGTACACACTCTGCTTAATGACAGCGTACGAACGTGTCATGTGTAAGCAACAAATGCGGCACGATGCATACGAGTGCCATATAGCCAATGGATACTTTAGGTTATGTCTATGGGCGTCGGTGACCACTTTCCATCAGGTGGCCCGACTGCTCGTCTGCCTGCTTTGGCAATAAAAAAATAATCATTGGTTTATATTGCCCCAAACATTGATAAATAGGGCCAGGCATGTATTATCATTACTTATAATAATTTATTGATTTATACAACGGATAGGCATGCTAAAGTTTAAACTAATTGTATGGACTGTAGCATGGTATGAAGTGTAGCAAAACCATAGGTACATTAGAAGAGCATACAGTTAAATGAAAATATTTTCAAAACAAGAAGTGATACTAAATAAATAACAACATTCGAAGAGCTCTTAAGTTTTATGTTTTCTGACAATCGACTACCACCTCAAACATTTCAACCTATTAGTTTGGATGTTGGTGTTTGCGAGGGTCGTAAAAATTTTCCCTTAACAGGCGTGTACCTTAAAAGAAGGATAACAACGAAAACTAAATTACTACGGTAGCTTCAGTTAACAATGACGGTAAACAACCATACAATTAGTTTATAGCCGTATAAAATAAATTATGTTCAAATACTAACATTTTATTTAATTAAATTATAAATATTACATGGTTGATTATTTTATCGGTGTTCTTACTGTACTTTTTTTTTTGTCGTTGGAAAAATCTAGCTAACGGATTCCCCGCCACCAGAGTGAGGGGGCAGCAGGGATATGTGGGGATCCCCCGACCAAGATGGAGCAGCGGGTATACCCACTAAAAACCAACGGTTGCTCCTTTCTCATGTCGCTGTAGCCGGGGCCGCGGGCGCTGATCACAGTCTTCGGCGACCCCGGCGCGACGTGGCCCTCGGGCCCCTTCTCTTCAGGTGTGTTGGGACACCCGGACCGTCGCTTTAGGTGCCGTGCCGGAGTAAACAGCACGGCACTCCCTCTTGAGCCCTTCTTTGGGCGGCGGGCACTCCCTTGCCGGCCGCTCAGGGGCTCAGTGTCAGGGGGGAAGGTTCCGCGCGTACGCCACTCTTCGGCGCCCTGGCCTTCTTCTGCGGATAGCCAGGGCGCTGTTGGCCTCCCTGTCTCTTTCCGCGGCTTCCTTCCAGGCCATCACGTCCTCGCAGAACGCAAGGACGGCCCCGACTCGCTCACATCGCACTACTGCAGGAAGCGAAAGATCGTGCCCCACGACACTACGCAGCTCTCGGCGTTGCTCGACCAAGGCCGAGCACTCTTCCAGCGCGTGTTGCGCCGTCAATGTGTTCCTACTGTACTGCTTTAACCAGACATTGTTGGCCTTGTCATTATGTCAGATAATCAAACATTGCCTAAAAATTATAATGTATCAAAAGGTTCTTTATCAATCTCATGTTCCATAAATACACCAACATATGTGTGACACTTAATCCGCGCTAAATATCCAATGCATTTCTAACGAGCTACGAAAGCTAATTCGCCATTGATGGCACTCAATGGAAATCGATGGCTATACGTCGCTACGTCTCTCATTGTGTGCGACGTGCCTAATCGTTGCGGATCAAATGAAAAGCGGCAGGCTGAGCTGTCACCCCTGACTTGAGGCAATATTATGCTGTCAGTTCGAAATGAACGAACGACGGAACGTTCTAGATATGACCTATTAACTGTCGGCTAAAATTGTTGAGCCTTTTAGCAGACAGCCGTTGGACGCAGAAAATAATTTTGTGAGCAAATTTGAACACGTGAAAATCGTGTAAAGGTAGTTTATGTTTTTTAAGGTTTAATCCAATTATGTTACCTAATCCCTCTGCAGTTTCGGAGATCGATACAGAAATCAAACCTGCTCTTAAGATGTGCATTGAGATAGTCACACCCTAGCAGAAAAAGACATTGAGATACTTGATACTTCCCATAATAGTTTTTATACTTCCAAACAAAACAAAAAACATTTATTTTTTATCTAAGGCCACTTTCTAATAACAATTAAGTGATCGCCCTAGTACAGCAGTTCTCAACTTATTGACACAATTATGAAGCGAAATATAAATGAGCTCACAAAACTCTTTAAAGGCAACACGTACCTTTTCACAGACCTACGATTTATAAAGAAATGTTTCACCGTTACTTAAATATCGATGTTTAATTTCATGATAAATCAAACGGCAGGACCATTGCTCTTGTTAATACAGCCGTTGTAAATCCCGTCCAGGTATTAATGACGTTAACAAGGCCGCCTTTCGATTCGACCGGGGGCGACCTCCCCGAATCCAATCAATAAAGATTGATGGCGGCAACGCAGACGTTTTATTATCCTCACGGCAATTCTATCAATTTTCATTAGATCCCTCACCATTGCTGTTGGTAACGAAGTGTAATGTAACACGAACGTTTCTAGGATTGATGTTTAATGGCTTAAAACTATAAAAACTTTGACTACTTATTCGTGACTGATTGCTTGATACGAATTGGAATTACAGAGAAATCTTTGTAATTAAGGTATACGGCTAATGCTGTGTTGGCGTAATCTTTGTTAAATTAGTGTTAGTATCTTATCTGTCTGTTTCTGATAAAAAAAAATATTTAGGACAGTGAAAATAAGTCTTTTGGGTAAAAAGGTAACGAAAATGATTAGGAAGTCTTCTTCTTAGCGTATCGATGACAAGGATGTTGTTGTCATCGTCGTAACAGGATCGGCCAGTCAAATGGGGTCCGCTGACTGTTGCCCGCGGTGCGCCGGACGTACCGGGTCTTTTGATACGCCACTCGTGGAGGCTCCCTTCGTGGGGTGATTGAAAACCATAATATAACGAATATCATGGTTAAGCTTCACATTGGGTAACATGTTACATACCCAGACACTCAATTGCATTATAAAAAACAAATTGTTCAAACATCACCTAAACGGATCTCCGTAAACAAATAATATATTTATAGGGAGCGATTTAAATTTAAAAGCGTTCATTTCAAATTATTAAAACCGGCCCCGCAGATTGCGAATTACACTCACCCCGACACTAAATTACCCCTCAAAAGCGCACAGACAGCCCTCATTAAAACATCGCAAGACTGGCTAAGGCAACGTGAAATAATTCTAGTGCACTCCGGGTTGCATTTTCAACGTACATTATACATTTCAACCGGCTGTGTAACGCCACCCTTCAAACATGCATGTCTGCGAATAATGTGATTCAAATAACACGCGTGCCTCTGAATAAAATCTTTAATGGTCACAGCCACAAGGAAATTCGTAATGGCGCACCATTACGTGTTTTTCGGAGGAGTTCTTTTGCGCGGCTCTCAGTAGACTTAATTGGCGGAATTTGGCGCGTAAAGGAAGAGCTTTATGCCTAAATCGACACTTGATGATTATTTTTTCCAAAAAATATGTAATAATGCGTTCAAACAAGGATATTGAAGTAAGAAATTTAATAGTAATAATATTAATCTGTCCTTAAAATACTACCAGCCAAGTCAACAGGATTTTAATCATCGAAACAAGAGATACGGTCCCGTCCTTAGATAATAACCGCCCACGCTCAGGTAACAAGAAACGAACCGTTTTAATTGATGTTGAGCAAGAACCAACGCTCCGCTGATCGTTTAAAAGCATTCCAAACAACGCATATAATTACGAGCGAACGAGTTTTAGAACTAAATTATGAAGTGCGAAACATATTTGTGGCAAATGCACAACTTATCTAATTAACAGCTCATATTTTGGACGTTAAACGTGTGTTTCATCCTTTTGTGGTATGGTATTATTTGTTTTCTACAAAGCACTGAATAAACGTTTTTATCATACTGGTGTAAAAAGTGTTTATAAAGGTTATTGTTGTTAGTGAAATCTTTAGATAGAAATTACGATATATTATAATTTGCTGCGATATTAAAACACACATTTTTTTTAAGTTAACATACACAAAACACAGTTAGACTTAACAACAGCATATATTGTAACGTTATACGACTTGTAACACGATTACGGTAAAGTTTAAACCGTTAACTAGAATTTAAATAGTTAGCAGAGCAAGGATAGTTCCATAGCCCGAGGGCGCCTTAGCGACTCCGTGCATTAAACGTGAGATCCTCTCATTTGCATGTTTTCTCAAGCAATATCAAATATCAACGGCAGCCATCTTCGCTAGTTTTCTCTTAATGACGCCAGGACGTCTCCAACGTAATTACGGGAGCATTCAACTACCAGTCGGGGCGATAATTAATAACTCATTAACAATAAGGATAAATTACGAACTTAATAGAAAATATATAGTTGGTTTAGATGAAAAATAACGTTTATACTTTCAAATTCTTATTAAGTGATCAAGAAAAATACGGGAATATAGCAATAGTCTCGTTGGCAATCGCAAGTATTAGGATTATGGACTATGCTTCATTGATAAATAAAATAAAAATTCCTTTCTATAACTTTGTAAAATTTAAAAAAAAATTATCGCTTATAAATGTAAGGATTTACTGTCTGCAAGTCGTGAATCCGTAACTCATTGTACGCTTAACATTATCATGGCCATCACAAAGAAAATATTTGATTCATAATAAAATAATGGAGTATACAAAATCACTACATTTTAAAAAATAATCACATCACATTTTTATTTTCCCGCGTAATATTAGGTATATCGTTACTAAAAAGAATTTCTTGTATAAACTGAGTACGCTTAAAATTACAATGTAAATTTAAATAAACAAGCCTTCATTAGCTATTCAAAACTAATCCGTCCAAAAATATTGCTCGATTATCTTTACTCTTTTTTAGTTTGTTAATAAAGCGAAACTGGAAAATGTTAGCGGAGCTGGCTGGCAATAAAGAAGCTTTTGTCCAACGACTTCCAAGCGCAGATAAAATAAACTGAACACGAAAACTAGCAAGTTTTTGAGTCGAAAATAGCAGCTGCAACGTATCTAAGTGAAGTTTACCCGCTGTGGAAAATTGTCTAAGTCCGAGATAATATATTATATTAGAGTTCTTTGCATGAACTCTTTATGGACACTGATATTTTTAATGCACATTTATATGACCGGTTGAAAGTTATACGCTGCTTGCATGACATTTTAAGGATTATTTCACGTTTTTTTAACTAAACTATCAAAGCTTCTAATCACATAAATATTTGCCTATAAACATATTTCACAAGCTTAAAAGCATTAGTGTATATTTATATCATATCCAATTGGATCTTGCTCCATTATATTTATTAGCGATGAATAATCAAATTAATTTTATCGTGGACACATTACAATAAAATAAATTGAATTTTTATTAAAGGTTTACAATATTAGTGTTTACAGTTCCTTTTAAATATAAAGTATTTAGAAAATCCTTTATTGGCATTTCATCTAGAATTAAATTTCTGACTAATATCAAAACAAAGACAAGGACCTTAACGTGGGTCTCTACGATGACAGTCATTTCAGTTACTGTGAAGAAAATGAAGGCAAAAAATGAGAATTTTAACAAAAACCAAATGAAACAATACGCTAACGCTATTATGCACAGTTCTCTGCTTTGGAAAGATCATTATAGAAAAAAAATAAAGAATAAGCCACCTGATTATTTTGTTTTAATATAAAAAGAAAAGAATCAGGGTATGGATGGCCTTTTATTTGAATTCTGCGACTTTGAAAGGATTCAAAATGGAATACGCACGCAGTTTGTGTTTTTTTTGCTTTTCATTATTTAGAGAAAGTTATCATAACATAATGGCCTTTGTACTTTCATTGTGAAGCAGAATAAAAAACAATGAAGGGATAAAAAAATAACAATTTACCGAATTTTGATTAAAACAAAGAAGGCACGAAAAATGCTATGAGAACTTATTTACTATTTGTATTGCGTGTTGACTGCATAAAGAGGAAGACTGTACTGCTCCTACATTTGAAGCAAAGATTATAACAACTGAATATATAACTGCCTCCGTGGTCTAGCGGTTTTGACCCTTGCTTTATAAACTGGAGGTCGTGGGTTCGAATCCCGTGGGTAACAACTTTGTGCTATCGTTGTTTTCTTTAGAAAATTTGGGTCAATCACCAAATTATCTGAAAAGTAAGATGATCCATGCGTTGGATGGGCATGTAAAAAGTCGATCCACCAACCAACCCGCATTGGACCAGCCAAGTGGGATACAGTCCAAAAACCCCCTAACGGAGAAGGCGTGCATTTGGGAAGGCCTATGTCCAGCAGTAGACTCACACAGGCTGATGATGAAAATGATTATAAATCTTAACTGCTACTTTGTAATGCTGAGTTCTGCATAATGTTTTATAGAGTTATGTAAATAATATAGAATGCGTTTTAGAACGAAAACACCTTGTTCTACAAGTCCGCGGTCGGAAACGAGGTGCGCCAATATCCACTTCGATAAACCGCACTGAGAAAACTCTTCCTTGTTTTCGTAACAGACTATCTGATGAGACTCGATTACAACGACACGTCCACGTGCATTTACGGCACCCTCACTTCCCGCATTACCTCACAGCTGTATTAAAATAACTTTTTTTAAATTCGCCATGTTATATAGCGCCATGTTATATTGCGCTGGAATTTATTTCCTCATTTAACGTTTCTATGACGTACAAAGCAACTTGTATTGTAACATGTTTATTAGAAAGCCTTATACTGCGAGGAAAATTTTTATCAGGTTATCTTTTCGGAAATTGTCTTAAATAGTAAACACAATAATTGTTTTATTCTAATTTCTATAACCGAACATCAGTTGCAGAACTGTGCTAAACGTATACGCGCGTACATTTATGTATTTTTGTTTTCTTACCGTACGTAAAATAATATAATGTGATATGTACCTTTATTGTAATGCAAGATACGTCAAATGATTAATAGATAGAACAATAGATCAGGTTCAATGCGCACGGATATTAATTTAGAAATGAACAATACAGACAGATCACAGAAGCTGCAAAGACTAACGGAAGCCCGGCTATTTCCTGCCCTCTAATTATGAATTAATCAAGAGCCTCACAATAGTTAATCCAATTTCCATATCCCGGTACAACATTGTAAGTAATCAACTAGAACATTCGAACGTTTCGTATTAATTAATAGATCAATACGGGCAGGTATGTAATTCGGGGCCCTCCTTGGAGCGTTGGCTTTGATAACAGATCACTTAAGCATGACATACCCGCCTAACTGTATTGGATTGTCTAATGAATCAATGGATGCGTAATTTCAGGGTGCAGACCTCCGGATTCCCGGACCAGTGTAATCTGTATTAGTTTCAGCTAATGCTAGGTATATATTGAAGTGTTCGACGACTAGAACTAATGTACTATATGTATTAGTTTTGTAGACCTAAATAGTTAAACCACAGCAAACTCTGAACCATTAGTTTCGTTCCATAGATTAAACTATACAAAAATCAAATACATATTCGTGTGCTCGAAAATAGTATGATGAGTTTGTATCTTCAAGCTATAACTTCAAGTAATAACTGAATAATTAAAACGTGAAACAGCAAATTATCTTTATTACATTTAAATGTCTGAGTATATTTATTTATAACTTTTTTCTTTACTAAAAGTACGCTAGTCTGTTGGCTCAGCTCGTTAATATAAAATATCCCAACAATCCTAAGCAGCTTTTAAAGAAATAAGATAAAGAAAAGACGGTCAAGTGGGATGCACCAAAGTTCCACTTTTATTATTTGCAAAGATAATACTTTCCGCATGAAATGTAATAAGAGAAAACTTAATTATCAAGTTTATTAAAAATGCAAACTGCTTATAGACGTAACTTTTCTCCTAAGAGATCCGAGTTAATTCTCTCTTTGATGGTCTTTCTTAATGTAAATATTCATTTGCACATTCTTTTAACCGTTAAGGAACTATTAAATGAGACTACGGAACAGTCAACGAATTCATTTACGGTTCAAATGTTCATCTATTATTATAACAAACAGAAAAACATAACTAACTTTATTTATAGTTTTATACTCGTTATTTTCAATGAAGTTTTCACAATTAAAGATACAGTAAGTAGGCATAACTGTGTGCATATGTACATGCAAATACACGCAAGTAAAATAAAACCTTATATAGGTCTGTCACGCTGTGATGTGTATTAAATTTCAAAAAATATACAAGTATTAAATGCTAACAATTATAAAATAGTATTACTTTATCAACTGCCTGTACCTATGTAAGGCGCTAGTTGAAACGGAGGTCGTCGGTTCAAATCCTGCGGGGACTCAACAAATATTCATTGGTGTTTCCTAGTTGGTTAGGGCAATTAGGGTTTTTCTAAACAGTAAGATGATCCATGCGTCAGATGGGCTTATAAAAAGTTGGTCCACCCACCAACCCGCATTGGACCAGCGTGGTGGAATATTGTCGAAACACCCCCTAATAGAGAAGGCGTGTATTAGGGGAGGCCTATGTCTAGCAGTGGACTAAAACAGGCTGATGATAATGATTACTTTATCACATAGTCATAATTACCAATACAAAAACTAAGCAAAAGTCAAATCAATTTTATACACATATTGATTTTTATGATAAAGCTACAGTACAATAAAAAAATAATAGTGAATAGTGTGCATAATTGAACGCCTTCACGCCTTTTAACTAACAATAGTAAGTTCGTAGCCTTGGCTGTTGAAATAAAATATGCGAGGTTATTGCCATAATAACGAAATTCTGAATGAAACTTGCGGAAGCGATTGCGAAGCGTAACTGATATCAGGGTTGCCCTATTTTTATTTGGCAACGCAGACACTATATGAAACTGACTTTCAGCTTAATTTACAGAGAAATATATAAAACAGGATTAAAATAATGTATAAAAAAATGAAAATTAAGTAAAATATTGAATAAAATGTTCAGTATTAGTTATACACAATATGTTGAAAATGCGAATCTGACAGCCCTAACGTGCTTTTAGTAATTATTAATGCTATATATTTTTATTAAACATTTTAGTTTCGTCAAAGTTTCTTGCAAAACCAAACATTAATAAATTCTTCATTTTACATTTGTTATTTGTAACAATAAAATAAATTCGTATTTTGATCATAAAAAAAATACTGTTAACACCTAATAAAAATGTTTAAACATCTAAAATTTACGTCAAATTACAAACGTCAAAAACTTCTTTTTTTTAATTCCGACAACGAAACAAATCCAGACAGCTACATCGGCTCGTAAACAATGCAAACACAAAAACAAAATGGATCCCAGCATGACGAGCGTCGGATGTCTATTTAAAATATTCATCAATTTCATTCTCATCCAGTCAAAATTTTAATGGAAAGGTCGTCATTCAAGTCGTGGACGTGCGGTGATCGAGCGCCGTCAGTCGAGTTCAGTTTTGACAAGTCGAATTTCAAGGCGCTAGACTATTACGGCCGCTTCATTTGCAGTAATTGAACGCGGATGGCCTTTGCGTGTCGAACGTTACTCGTGACTTCTATATTTCACCATGTACCCTGCGATTTCGTAGAAATATTCCGTGAATTCGGATTGTTTTCGTGAAGGCGGCGTTGTTTGAATAAATACATTAATTGAATTAACTTGGACGTTGAAAACAATTAGGCGGCTCATAAATAATTTATGAACTCTCTTCGGGGTGTTGTCGTACTGAAACCCCTACGGAAGATAACAAGGAATGTTAATCGCTCAGCGTAAAACATACCAGTAATTTTAAATATGTGTAATATTTGCATCTTTGTATTTTGGCAAAATACTAACTATCGTAAATATATAACAGCGTCGGAAAATCTGAAAATACAGCTTCAATGTTCTCCAATTATATTAATTCTTTTAATACGACGTACACGCCCCAGCAGGCAAAGTTCGTAATCGGAAAGCCTATTCAAACAAGAACATGACCCTAATGGAAAAGGCTAATTAATAATTCCAAGAATTGCTAAGAATAATTTCAAATTCAGTCCGAATCGACGGCCGATTCGCTTCACTAGAAATCATCAATTAGGAAAGTTCGAGCATCGGTACCTTACTTCGCGAATATTTCGCCAAATTGCCCCGTCTAGATACTATCGTCGAGAACCGACAACAATGGACCAGCAGAATGGCCGACCTTGTTGTATTACATCGATTCAATCAAAATATTGAGCCAAAGGTTACCTGAGAAGTAATTCCCGGGCGATCAGGCTATTGTATGGAGTCAAAAGTTCTGAAAGCGCACATTTGTAGTTAACAACACAATTAAAGTCAGGGTCGCAAGAAGTTATTATAACTCGAGATTTATGTGTACAAATATTGTCTTTTAAATGTCTATCGTGATTTATATTATTGTACATATTGAATACACAATATGAAACCGTGAGAAATACTCCTGGTTTTCTTTAGCCTAATATTTTCATGTATTTCAAACTTACAACATATAAGTTGTCTTCAAATGATCTTACACTTATCAATATCACAATTTCTTATCACAAAATTTTGTTATGGCAAATGTATATCTGAATACAAGCTCTGTCCTAATTATTTTATTAAATACTCAAGATTTTTTATTATTATTAAACTAGCTGCGCAAAATGGTCCTACCTGGTGATGAAAAGACGTGTTAAGACCACAACCACCAACAAGGCCTACCCTTACGTCGCAGGCTCTTCTATAGGACTATTATTGGTAAAAACTCCCATTATTGTTCCTAAAACTCCAACTCTAAATAAATCTTTCGCGAAGACGGTTTGAACAACTTGCCAATGGTAGATTATTTACGGCTAAATCTAAGCTTATCTATTTATTTTAAACTATTCACGTATCAATAAGTATTAAGAAATAATATCAAACATTCATCCATGACTTCTTACAAACCGTCACGTCATAATGTAGGGTTACACTAAGCGTGTCAAAAAGTGTCACTAAAAGTGTTATTAAAACTTGAACGCACCATCAAACGGGTCATTCAAACACAGGCGCATCGCAATTAACGTTCACTACAATTAATTAAAAACTTAATTGAGTTCGGTTGGCGCCAAGCTTCGGCGTGCACCGTTGACAGGAGGTTAAGCTCAGTTTTAATTATGCCAACAACACTGTTCTATTTATTATAACGCTCAAGTCGCTTTTATTTCCATGCGAGAGTTTTAATGATCGCACAGTCTTGTCGTAAACTTTACGTAACATAAATAATAACTTTATAACGCCTACTACACGTTTAAAATACTGTCGTTTTAACCAAACATTTCTTTATAATGTTATATTATATCCTGTTCTGCACTCTTTACATTCATAATGGTTACATTTTAATTTAGTATTGATAGCGAAAAGAATGTCAACTTGATTTATATAAAATTTCGAATAATAAAAATGTTTAGGTTGTAAAATGGAGCGTAATGGTTCGATAGATGACTCATTTGATATTAATTGTTGCATATAATTTTTGCAACCAATTAACGATTTAATATTTTAACGAGTTCCACGTAACCGTTCTAGTTTTGTTCTATTAAATATGTTACCAGCAAATTCGCTCTACAAACTGAATTAACTGTTGCGTTATAATAAATAAACTTCCAACAAAACGGAACTGTGTATTGAATAAATAAACCATTAGAACAGAGATTTAGGGTGCAAATGAAAAAAATATATTTTAATTAAGAACGGAACATTTTTACACGCTTTATGCGTGTAAATTTGTTTAGGACGTCTCTTGCAAACGTTAATTCACAGCGATTAGTATTCAAGACAAAACAACAACTAATAAAAAGGGAGCCAGCGTTGGGAAAATTGAAAATATCCTCAACCATCAGGAAAATGAGCATCGCGGCTCTTCGTCACGCCGTGAAATTACAATCGTTGGATATCATTTCGTACGCCGCTCACGTAGCAAACAAACTTTGTTTACGAAACCATTTCGTTATAATCCCGCCCAAATCTTCCTAACGAGCAGCCAATTTTTAAGGTTTACGCGGTACGAACAATGTAATACTTATTTTAATCCTTAAAACAACGCGATTTTGAACTGAGATATATATAAACAATTGTAATTGATCTTTAATCAAGAATTTATGAGACTCATACATTATTTAAGGCAACTATAATATGAAGTTTGTTTTTTCCGCAGGATTCGAACACAGGACGAGCAGATTAGCAGCAAAGGCAAATATCACAAAGCCACAGAGAAAAGCCAGAACACGAGGGTGGTGTGAGTAAAATTTTCGATATATTTAAGATATTTCTAGTTTTTGCTAGCACCGGTCTAGTGTTTAAATATAATGTTTAAAGTTATTCATCAATTCTAAACTATATTAGTATACTAACTAACTATACCCCACAAAAATAAATCTTGTATTATTTTTCGATCGCACAGTTTTTTACTCGTTCTACTCTGGGCAGGTCCAACTCCTGAACCATGTAGTTTGACATTCATTAGAACTTGACAGAGCATGATTCAAACAAAGAATTTTGAATTTGTAGTACACCTTCCAACACTTCTGCGCCATAAGTAACAAACTTCAAGGTTTAGAAAACTCCCAGAATATCATTTGAGCATAATTTTCTTATTATTACTTTTTTAGGAAATGATCTCATTTGGATGTCATACGAATTAAAACTATGTCTTATTCCCAGTGAAAATTAGTCCTCGGCTTTCATCCTTTTATTTTCGTTCTAATTATGTTGTTGGCATTTTACTTTTTCTCAGTTAAGTGCCAGGCCATTTAACGCACGGGGACGCACAGCGGTTAACCGCAATTGCAATAGCTAGCTGGGTCTAGCTTCACGCGATGTTGCATCTCTCATAATAGGATTACGCATTCAAAGTGTGAAATTTATTTAGTTTAATGAAGCAATAAACAATTTCTAGTCTTAGATAGTTTTTGAATTCATATTACAACGAGAAATTAAAAGTATTCAGTGACTCAAACCGCTTTCTATTATTTGCTAGAGTACATATCATCATAATCATCATCATCATTAGCCTGTGCTAGTCCACGGCTGGACATAGGCCCACCGTACTGCACGCCTTCTCCATTAGGGGGTTTTTGACCGTATCCCACCACGCTGGTCCAATGCGGGTTGGTACGTGAAAGTACATATGCTATGCGCTAAATAACAAAAAAATCACATACTCCTTAATATTAACACTAACATTAAAAGTTTAAAATAAGATTATTTAAAATATCACGAAAACGTCAGCAAAGGTGGTAGCCTAACTTTTAGCAACTCTGTTGGGCAAAAGAAATAAATAAATAGCACGGTAAAAGGAAATACCTATAAGAATGTAATAAGAGCCAAAATAATGCAAAATAATCTGATATATAATACAATATTACAGATTTTGTCATGTTCAATTACCTTATAAAACAATTAACCATGAATGGTCAAAGGACAAACGTCAAGTATACTATAAAATTAATTGTATAATAAGAAAACTCCAGATAATCTGTAAAACTATATGTATGACATTATTTAAAGCAGTTGCATAAGCAACCGAAAATATTACATAAAATATATAATAACTGATCGCAGGCCTTCATTTTATTAAATCATTATTAAAAATCTATCTTAAAACACTTTAATATTCTGTATCACTGAAACAAGGCAACGCGCAATGTATAGACAATTGCGGCAAATTAGGTGTACTTAGAATGTATTGCTCATCGGTATAGGCCATTCAGACCGCAAACAGCGATATTGAGAACACTCAAACGACCCGGTACTCGAACCTATAGACGAAGCAAATGAAAACCGGACGTGACCGCCATGGTTATATCAATACAACGCTTGCTAGATAAATTCAGTGTTAACCTTTGTTGTTTTCGTTTCAGGGTTTTTACCTTAACAATGTACTTTAAATTTGTTCAATAGAAAACTTTCAACTGTTACAAATTTTTTCAAATTATTTATTTAGTTTAGGCTCTCTCTAGCTCTTATGAACGTCAATGTACGACGGCTTCAAAAGTTTTGACCTTTTTCGAGAAGAACCGGGAAAAAACTCTTCGGAAGAAACATTGATAAAGAATTTTAAAAGGAAATTGAAGATGAATTTATCAACGTATTGACAATCATCATTACTGTATTGATTTATTCATTATAGGAAACAGTTGTAGTGTTTCTCCTCCTCCTGTTTTAAATTAAATAACACTTACTGTATTGATTGGACCATTAAATATTTTTATCCAATTTACAAACCTGAAGAATATGTATATAATGTTTAATTTCGATTTTATACGGTACGCGTTGAATACGGAAATGTATTACTCATTTACATTTCAAACAAATCTGACATGCACGATGCTTTAATAAATCCGTCACAACTTAATACTATAATCGCTTTAGAATCACGCGGTTAAAATAAATTTGCGTGGCCAATTGGGTCTCCATCCATATGTTAATGAATTTATGTATTAATTTAATAGTTAGCATACGATATAGACTGCCTCGTGTACTTTAGAAACTGGAGGTCGTGGTTCGAATCCTGCGGGGCTGAACAAATTTTCATTGTTGTTTCCTAGTTGGTTAGGGCAATTTGGGTTGATCACCCAATTGTCTAAAAGTAAGATGATTCATGCTTCATGATTCACGATGGGCTTGTAAAAAAGTCGGTCCACCCAACAAGCCGCATTGAACCAGCGTGGTGGGATACAGTACAAAACCCCCTAATGAACAGGGGTGTATTAGGGAGCCTATGTCCAGCAGTGGGCTATCACAGGCTGATGATGATAATACGATATAGCGGCCAATGCGTCTTATTACACGTGCATTACCACAGCATACATAGTCTTTAGTTATATCTTTAAATTCTTTTCACATTACATTCAACAATCTAGTCACGTAAAAGTATGTTAGTATTCGCAACAAGTATACAATTTATTTTGATGACAAAATACAACGCCATCTATTGCTAAACTAAGCAAAGCTTGTGCTAAAGTAACAAAACGACATACAAATTACTTCTACCGTTTGCTGATTATCCTTATATATATAAACACACATAAAACAGAAAACCGCCTTCGTTGTCTACCATTATTGGTCCTTGCTTTATAAACCGGACGTCGTGACTTCGAATCCCGGAAAATAACTTTGTGTTTTCTTTATTTTCTGGTTGGTTTAGACAATTTGGGCCGATCACCCAATGGTCTGAAGACTAAGATGATCCATGCGTCGGTTGGGCATGTAAAAAGTTGGTCCACTCGCCAACGCGCATTGGACCAACGTGGTGGGATACGGTCTACTAACCTCCTAATGCATTAGGAGAGCCCTATATCCAGCAGTGGACTAACACAGGCTGATGATGACATAACCAGGAAAAACAGCTATGTACATTAAACAAATAACGTTTTTCTCACTGCCGGAATCGAGTCCACTAACTATTACGCAAGTCGCATCGTCACACAAAAGCACATTAAAGAGATATAACTCGGTACAGAGTGATTTATCACCCAGCCTCGACGCAAACAAATATATTTACCGTACCATAAGACACAAGACGAAGTAACTGCCAAGTTCCGGATTCGAAATGGTAACCCTATACCTATCATAAAGAAAAAAGGTCGCGCTCAACATCGAGTAAATTTTGCATTTCTACGACATTTCTATCGCCTCAGGATAGAAATCTGAGGGAAGTGAGGTAATGCCTCCCCTGACACTAGTTACGGGAATGTATTCGCTATTTTTAATATCCCTTTCGCTTTTGTTTCCTCCTTGTTTTTATTCGATTTCTTTCAATTTTTTATAGAAAAGATAATATCAGATACTATCTAAAACTATTAATCAAAGTTTCATTATATTAATAGATATAACGAAAGCCCTGTATTTATATTCATATCTCATCTCAGGGAGATATTTTATAACACGATATCACCAAATAAATTAGTCATAAACGTCTCAAAGCACTTAAGATGTCATAACAATGTGAACATAGATATACATTAGGGATTCCATTACACTTAGGATTGAATATTATTCCTCCATTAATGGCGGCCGCCTGGCGTCGTCCTCTCCAATCTGAAATTCAAAATTTTGTTGGAACAGATGAGTGGAAAGAATAATCTATTTGAATTTGAAAACAAATGGCGATAACCGCACAATCTTCTCTCATTCTTAAAACATAATCGACAAAAAGTTTATGTAATATTTAGGAAAGTACAACATTTTAACAACATATTCCACTGTGATATAGTAAGTGCAGTAGATAAGAATAAAATACACCGAGAAGTAATGAATGTAAATGTTATTCAATTAAATGCATATGAATAATTCAACAAAAATGGTAACGTTAAAAGAATGCTTGCCTTCGCTGGTAACTTAAGATTTGCGAGTGGTGAAATTAATTATGTTTCTTTGTGAAAACTTTCTTTATTGCATTTTGTGATAAATTTTTAGATTACCATTTCACGCCATACCCACGTCGTTTCATTAAAGAAGAGAATCATAATAAACGTGGTTACAGCAAGTGAGTTAAAATATAATTTGTCTAAATTATATTTTAATTTAATGTAAAGACAATTGACGATGCAGAATGACAAACATTATAATATATATCCAAAAATATTAGGTGCTCTAATACATTATGAATAAAAATTTCTTTAAGTTATGGTATCTCTCGATTTAAGTTATGATTTTTAAAAGAATAAAATCGAAAACAATACAATAAACGAACTCGCGTAAAAAAATATTAATTTTTTAGCCTGTTTCAAAATTTTGGCATCCCAATTAAAAATTGAATTTAATACTTACAGATTAAAAGTCCAAACAAAATAAACCTTTCAAACAGCGACTAATTACTTTTGACTAAACAATGGAGCGACTTTAAAAAGGAGAACAGCTTACTTAATGATAAATAACGGGGTCCGAGGGACAGAGCTAAAGTTAATTAAAGACTGAACAACCGTTCAAGTACCAACATTTATGCTTGAGATCTTTTCGTGCAATATGCAGCGCTTTATATCCAAGTCTCTACACTGGCACACCATTAATTTTGCAGTATCGCTACACGCTTTAAATGGAACCTTAAAAAATGACGCGACTCTCGCAACGGAGCGCGGGAAATTTTGTATATTCAACCGTAAAGTTTATTTCAACGTTGTTAGAATTGCAACCGCGAAAGTGTCGCCATTTTTACGACGAACTATATATCTCTATGGGAAAATGGAGCCGGCAGGTTTACAGCGGTGTTGTCATTCTGTCGTTAACAACGTAAACCTTGTATATTTATGAGCATTGACCTTTTCCTTATTCTTGCATATATGAAATAAAAAAGATAGCGAAACATCATGTGTGTTAAGGTATCACAGGAGTTACATACTAACTTTTATTGCAAATTAACAAAAAAATTCAATAAAACGACATGTCCGACTTTTTGAGATGACAAAGCAACTGTAATGTTATTGACCAAATAAAATCAACATAATCTATCGATTTGTAGTATATTAATGGCAAATATTATAATTTATATGCAGTACAATAGTACGTAAAAGTTTTTAGGTCTGTCTTGATATGTTTAATCCAACAAGAGATTATATTTAGTCGCATGATATTATTTATCAAAGAAAAACATCTAAAATGTAAACAGCTGAATCTGAATAGCTGGATCTTGCGAGATTGGAAGGTTGAATTTATTTCAGGCGAGTTTCATATTTTCATATATTACAATACACTAGCCAAATAAACCGGACGCAGTACCGAGACAGATGAATTGCTTGTTATACGTATTGCACGTTCTCGGGGCATGCACACAGCGTACTACGAAACACAAGCGTTATACGAAACACGTGCACACTTTGAAGCACACATTCTGATAAAAGATTGCGCGGCAGACAGCGGGGAAATGCTAGCACGAAAATATGTCTGCACTAGTTCTACGCGGTTATCTCGACTGATATATTGGAAGCGAGTATTGCCCTACTGCATCATACGTAGAGTTGAAATTTTTATTATAGATATGTAATAATGCAGCATTGGAAGACAAAGGCTCGATAAAATATTTTTATTAAATTTATAAAATTTGCCCTATTTATTAATTAATTTAATTTTACAGACGTTACTTGTTCTACAATTCATTCGAATTCCATTAGCAAAAAAAAAAATTAGTGTGAAGGACTGGCCAACTTAACGCATCATCAATTTTAGTAACCGATTTCGATGTAAAATTTTGAATACAGCAAAAATAATAGATAATTATAATTGTTAAGAATAAAACTTTACTAACCGACGCAATTTTAATTGCGACAAATATAACATTTTCTAAACTATTTAATAGTCCATGTTATCTAAAAATATATCTATATACAAATAACGCATTTTCTTCAAGCGATTTGTTGTTGACGTGAATTCGTCGTTCAAATGCCCTTCCAGCTGTCTGCAGCCATAATAAATTTTGTCGCAAACAATATTTCCCTGCCTTTTGTCTGGCCGCGGGCAACGTCGATCGACACTTAACAATGGAATGATGCCTCCCGAGCCAGGCAAACAGAAAGATACAATGAATCTAAATATTATATCTGAGCGAAAAAATCTCAAAGTTTTTTTTTTTATGGCATACGCAGGCAGACGAGCAGTCGGGCCACCTGATGGGAAGTCACCGACACCCATAGACATTAGCAATACCAGTGGTATCGCCAACGCTCTGCTTACCGTGAGACATAGGGTGTTAAGTCTCGTTTACCCAGTAAATACGCTGGCAACGGTGCCCTTCAAAACGAAACACAGCAGTGTTTTCACACTACTGCTTCGCGGCAAAAATAGGCACCGCGGTGGTACCCACCCAGACGGTCTCCTGTAAACAGGGGACCTACCACCGGTAAAGTTAAAGGGATTACGTTGAATGCTTATGTTCGTCATCATCATCATCACCAGCCTATTCCCATCCAACCCACATCGGCTGTTGTGATGTTAATGTTCGATTACTAAATTAATGTGTAATAATTATTGTGCCTTTATTTAAAGTTTCTTTTAATAAAAATAATTCTATTTTCTCGTTCCTTGAAATTAAAATTTGTGTAGCAGTATCAACTTCTAATTTAAACCGAAACAAAGCTTCTTTGTGCGTTATTTGTTAGTACTTCTTTTTCTATTACTTTTTAAGTCTACGCCATTGTTAAAATATATAACAAAACGAGTAAAGCCGCAAACAAAAGCGAAAGAATAAATCGATATGTATTCGCAGGAAGATAATCCCATCTGGACGGTAGAATGCAAGCTTTCCAGTACCATTCTACGAAGGAATGCAATATAAAGCGTCTCTATAAACTCCGCTGTGTTCTAGAGAAAATATGCGGAAAATCTTAGAATATAGATTATTCCACATCGCATACAATTCAATGCACCAGGAACTGGATGAATGAACTAATACTATAACAATGTTTTGCTAAAATTAAATGAATAGTTGTCCGAAATAATACTTTCATTGTTATAAAACAGCTTTAAATATGTTTTATGTATCACAAAAATCCATTAGAAATGTATAAAACCACGCAAAAGGTTAGTCTTCATTATTCCAGACTATAGGTACATTTGGCTTCAATGACTTTTTTCTATACTCTTATACACCTTTCGTTAGAATATAACAATTATGTTTTACACATTTTTAATAAATTATGCTACGGCCCAATAACACGGGACATGATTTTAGACGATTTCATCATAAATCGCAAACAGAATGGCCTTTACACCGTAAAAGTAATACAATTCCCCCTCCCCCGTAGCGCTAATATAATCCCGCCGTTCAAATTTCACCTGCTCGAACGAGGAACCCCGTGATCTCGAGAATAATCTACCGTAAAATATCATCTGAATAAATTTCACGCTTTATCCCGAATAAAAATTCGATTCCGGCGTCGCCTAATCGATGCCGCCCGAGATAGCGACTGCCTTCCATGCATTACCCTCTCGTCCCCCTAATAAATACGTAAGGCTTCGTAACAATAATGATAACGCCAGCCGACTCCACCCTTAGGTACGTTTTACTTATAAAACTCGGTAGATACACATCAGAATTGCACCCTTACTTAAGACAATGTTACGATAAACATTACTTACGTTTTACTTAAAGGAGTAAAGCCTACTTTTGACTCGACATAAAATTTATTTGCATTTCTCTTTGCTTTGATCTTTTAGTTTATTGTAATAATATTAAGTTTATAAGAACTAAACATTGATTTGATAGTTAATGTTGGAAAGTATGACTCGAATGCAATAAATATTACAACTGTTAGAAACAAGATTATTTAATCTCATTTTATAAGTTAAATTTTGTTGGAAAAGAAAGCGTTAGTAATAATTAAAAGTAATTAAACAAAAAGTCAGCAATAATTATAATAGATAACATCTGTATAATAATCTTAATTAACGTGTGTAGAATTCATGTAAAACAAGAGAAAGTGAAATGCAATTTTTTTTATTACACAATGGAAAATAAGCATTAAATAAAAGTAACTGCTAGTTTTTGTACTTATAGACTTGAATCTCACATATTACATTCTTAATCTGTTTTTGTATTACACTGGGAATCATGGTTTAGATAGTTTATGATATAGTCACAGTGTAATAACATCTTGACTATATTATATATATTATTATATATATATATAATATATATATATATATATATATATATATATATATACACGACTATATATATATATATATATATATACACTTATTTAAGTTTAATAACCAAAAACTTTACATATTCGCTATATAATTCAACGATTTATTATACATAAGTCATATAGGGGCCATGCAATGGTTCAATGATTTAGAGCTGCTATGTAAATATGACAAATATATCACACAAGTATTACTTAAAGGTCAAACGTGAACAAAGTTTTCAAATAAATCGAGTACGTGAAAAGTCAAAGTTGTCATACCTATTATTACGAAATAATTGCTACTGATAATAACATAATTTTATCAATTAATCACTTCTGGAAATATTACGTCATATAAATATTCGTTACGACAATGTGATTATTATAACCAGTAATAAAGAAAAATAATTTAGGTACTTTTAAAAAATAATTTGCTACATACGTTGCTTATGCAAGATACTTTAGTAATGGGACAATATTTTGCCAGGTACGAGAAAATTTCTATATATCTATATAAAACTTTAAGAGCATTTAGATAAAGATTATTCAATTAAAACATTCGTCGACCAAAAGTAGCGAGACTATTTCTAATATCTTACTCGATTCTTAATGGCTAGACATATAACCAACCATCCAAATGTTTCTTCTCGATCCACTAAGTTACTTTTTAGTTGGTGCCACTAAGTAATTGGCTGACTGACATTATACTATCAATATCAAGAACAAACCAATCGTTTAGATTATTTCCTTCTATCTCGGGGCATATGAGTCTTATAGTCTTTATCTGAAGAACTTAAAGGTCAACGTTGTGTAAGTGTAGAGAGGTTAAGGCTCGATATATATTTCACTAAAGCTTCCTAATCAAATCGTACCTGCGCGTTGTTGGAGCTTCGGAATCTATTATTGTTATCGCTCTGAAATGGCAGCGCCCTTCTCGTGCTAACAGACAATGACTCATTGCCGATAGGAATGCCTTGGGCCCGCCTTGCGGAATTACCAGGGAGCAGCGTTTTAAATCAAAACGCTCTAAGGAGGGCACAGCGCACTGATTAGGCAACGTTATTGCCTCTAACACTTTAAGATTGATGGAAATGCACCGAGAATATTATAAATTCGAATACTATACTGGTACTGATTCGAATTTGATTGAGCTTTACAGTAATACATTTACATTATACACCGGAATAACATTTAGGTTTCAATTAAGGAAGATCTTGATAAATATACAAGAAATCTTGAAGTCGAAATATGCGTCCGAGGCGAGGGGGTTAATCTAGCTAGTAATTCATTAAAACAAAAATTTTAGAAAAATAAAGATAATTAATGTGCTTTTGGTTTAAACCGTAACTATATCTATATATGGTAATACTTTATTCTAGCATTATAGAAATTAAAATTTCAAGTAAATCTCATAAGATCAAAAATTTTAATGGCCCAAAATGTTGTAACTGACATATGTTTGATTCCACTTATTTTATTTTATGACACATAGCAATTCGAAAATGGTAACACAACAAACACTCCAATTCAAAAAAACTTAAGCCAGCTTAACCAAATGGAACCGTTCGCATTAGTTCAAATCGAACATTAAAACAAAAATAAAAATGTTTTTTTTTTACTAATAGCAACATTGAAAAAGGTCCATCTTTTTTTTAAACTCTCCCAACTGTCATTGAAATGGTGGCGCGGTTCCAAATTCAAATTCGGCATCGCAAAACGTTCCAGTGAACTGTCACGTCATCGCACAGTACGAGCGAATAATTCCGCAGACAGTAATTACTGAACAGCAATTAACGTAATGTTCACATCACCCATTAATTTAATACCCGCCCATCGCATTTAATCTTGAGTCCGATTCGCCGGAATAATTCGCTTTTTAATGTTAATTGATCCAAAAATTTTGACTGGCATCATTTTGGATTATTAAAGCTATAAAAAGATGATCGGAACACTATTAAATTCTTGTAGTCTGTAATTCATTGTACAATAATTGACAAGGGTTAGGCTACAATTTCCAGATCAGTGAAAGGTGGTTTTTGATGTCTAGAACAAGATTCAAGAGGCGAGGTATGCCCTTTAAAGCTAATACTGACGTTGATGACTTCAAATAATTAATGTAAAATCTTATAACTCAAAATTTACTGTATCCCATTTAAAAACATAAACATGAGCATATAAATAAAATAGGGTGTCTGTTCCTTACATCAAACAACCGTTTTTAAATGATAACATTCTATATTAAAAGATAGACAATAAAAGATTTTGTACAAAATTAAAAATTTTAAACTAGTTATATTAAAAAAAAAGTAAGTAAGTTCGCGGTGACACGTTTTAAAATATCATCACATCTTGAAGATATCTTTATCTTGGAACCTTAGCAACACAACATTAAAATTTATGTAGGGTACTACCAATTTAAAAAATAAAATGCGCTTACATAACAGTCACATACACAACATGCAAATAGCTAACTTTACTACTTTGTAAATTATAAGTTAAAAAATAACTCTGGAAAGCAAAAGGAACACTCGATTTATTAAAGATAGTACGGAGCCAATACTCGCTAATAACACAACTCAAATACTATATACTACAATAATAATTTAATATAAAATCTTTCGTCACTTTAAACCTCACGACTCTTAAACGCAGTCGGATCACGTCGAAGTAGTAAAATAATAAAACTCTATACTTTACGTCAACGTTTTGAATAAAATGCAAAACGTGCCTGGGATGCAGCCAAAACGGGTGGACCTCTTGAGGGTGTAAAGGGTTTCTTGTGCCTCGTTATTTTCAATTTACCCAATTGCCAAAACCAAATATTCATAAGTCAGCATGAATGATAAATTAAATTGTAAAACTTCCGGTTTATTAACTACCATACCATATTGTTAGTATGCCATGATACAATCAATCATCCAGTAATTAAAATAGGCTAAATTCACATTAAACAATAAAACTTAGTGAAAATTAAAATGTGTACTAAGTCGTTATGGTGAGCTATTTTCAATTATTACCAATTATTTTGCCTATAAAAAACCTATTTTTTTACTAAGAATGCAGTTTATTTTTTATTAATAATATTTTATTCTTCACATTACAGAAGATCTTTGATTTTAGTAAGAATACTTGAAGACTAGTACTAGACAACATTTATTTAGCATATAATTGTGCACAGACTAATGTAAACACACTCATATCCAAGCTTTCATATTGAATAAATACTTTGTGCAGTGATGCCAGAACAAAATACCTACATCATGCATGCATCTGGAATAAATATAAGCTGTAGTCAGACTTGCAAGTCTTATGTAATATAGAAAATATGTAAATACCTATATGTACAAAAAATAAATATAGTAAATATCTCTAATTTAATAAAAACATAAAACGTTATTAATCGTTGTCAATTTACATTTAAAAATACACGAACACTAACCTATTTAAAAATATTAAGTTATATATAGACATATTTAAAAAAAAATTAAAAACATTTCCTGTATATTTGTTTTAAAAATATCGAGAAAAATATCACAAAATTATGAAGCAACATCTGTTTAAAAAATATATAAAAAAAACTCGTGACACAACACGTGATCGATCTTATTTGAAAACAATATTCACTGTAATACATTAAAGATAATTTCTCTCGTGGACGCAAAAGATGCCTAATAACAAGATTGAAGACTCCTCCATAAATGGAGTAAAGAAATGATGTATTGTCGCACATCCGCACATTTCCAAAGCGTGGATTAAAGCTTTTATAAGACGTCTGGAAATCTGAAAAGAGGCTTACTCTGTCGCCATTGAATAGAATCTCATAAAACATTCTTCAAACGCCTGCTCTACGTCGTAATATCACAAGGATAGGATGAATTTAAATTTTATTTTCAGTATATATACACTTATCTATTTAACTTATCATAACTTAGATGCTCTCTTTATACATGATAAGATTAGGTAGTATTTAACGTACCTTTTAGAGAATTGTAATAATAAATTAAATAAATTTATTCTATGTGAACTTAACAAAAGACTATATTTTTATACACTTATAAAGCTTAATATCAATACCAAAACTAAATTTAGGTAATGTTTTACACACAAATATTAGAATGTTTCGCCTATTTAGCCAACGTGTTACAGTATTTTATTTAATTTTGAAAAGATACATAAATGACATGGACAAAATAAACCATAAATAAATTTACATATTTTATGTAAAGTATACATTCTATACATACTGACGTAATGTCTTTACATTTCTATAGAATACAGGAGAATGAAGTACAAAAATAAAAAACGCACAATTCATTTAGGACCACCATATGACAATTCTCATATGAAAACATTGTTAGAAAAAGTTCCAGAAAAAATTTGCGTGTTGTAGTTGTTTTAAATCACATTTGCAGCTAGGAAAAGGGAGTCTAAAAAATTAAAAACAGTTTCATATTGGAGTGCGTTGGAGAGCTAGCGTCGAATGGGCTTACAAGCACGCACCTTGTATAGACCCATGCCTCATTAAATTCTATTTGAATAGAGGGTGAACCGACCCACTACGCTCTAATTATATATATATATATATAGCTCATAATCAAAGTACATGTAAAGCTCTTTTGCAAATTTTCAAACTGTAGTTTAACTACAATGACCCAACGATTCAGTAATTTGTTTAGTTTTAGATCTTGTTAGTTTTAATCAGTTGTCGTAAATAAGTTAAAAATTAATTAAAAAAAAAAATTTCTTCGTAACTATTTGATAATCATCCATCTAAGCGTCAATTATCTCGATAGAATTACTAAAGACCAAGAAAAAAACCGTATTTCATAAGCCGGTATATAAATTATAAATAATAAGAAACCTTTACAACTTTACAAAACACTATTACTATTATTAATAAACTACTATTATTTTTTTAACGAATTTCATATTCTTGTAGTTCATAAAAATGTGAATACTTATATTTGTCCCTTAAACAGACAATTAAAAAAAAATTAAAGCAGGATACGGTCTAAAATCCCCCTAATGGGGAGGGCGTGCATTCATGTCCTGCAGTGGATTAACAGTGGCTGATAATGATGATGATAGAACAGCCAATACTTTAATTGTCCATTATTTGTATATCCTTTTTTACGTCATATATGTTTCAGTTCGCTCAAAAATAAAAGTAAACTGACATATCGCTCTTCCGTTATTATTCCTGCAGTGAAAACAAACCCCAAGCCCCTTTAGTAAAGCTGCGTCATTCCGGCCCTTGTGTTTACCCCACTCGCACTTGTGCATCAGCCGAATGAATGGGCTCACGCAATCCGGCCACAAACAACGCCATGACGGCACCCATTAAGCAAGTAAACACCCATAGGCGACGCCATTTATACTGTGGGTGGCACACCGTCACTTATGTTAAGCGAGCCCTAGTGACAGCTAGGCTTCAAACTTTCAACGCCTAATCTAAAGGGGAGAAGCGATATTTGTAAATTGTTATAAAATTCTAAGCATTTTAGTAAAATAATTCAATTTAGCTGATAGAAAAAATATAGTCTTTTGTTTGTTTAATACATATGGAATACATTATTTATTTAGTTCAAAAGGATAACAAAATAGTTTACGTTTTGGTAAAAAAGAATAATAAATTTTGATGTTTCTGCACATAAAAATGTTGTGAAGTAAGGATGTGAAATCTTTTATATACTTATTTAGCTATACATAGTTAATATATGATGCCAACTGAGCTATCGTGATCATTTGAAAATAGTTAACTAAGCATAAGATTATAAAGTTAAAATTACCGCGATTCTTTCTAAACTTCTCTATTTGCGATTTTTTTATATACATGATGCACTGATCATTAAATAATCATATATAAATAAGTCAATAGGCGGATCTAAACGAACCAATCAAATAAGCAGATGGACAGAAGAAAATTGAGTTGTACAGAATATATTATGACTCGATGCACTGAGGCAGTGTAGGCACTTAGCACGCAGCCGGCGTTCTTGTCGGACAGCCGCCTCAATCGGAACTTGCTAAGCATTCAAACGCTTTCAGTGCCCCTCGCAATGTTAGACTGACTGGGCCGGACACAATGGATGCCAATTTACATGGGAATTCGCCTTGGATGCCGATGCACTTACCAGCGTCCCAATTGATCGCTCATACACTGACAATCAAGTGAACGGACCTTTGGGCGGGTAAATTTGAAATGATGACGTCAGCAGCACTAACGTTATGCAGTATATGGTATTAGACGCCTTTATACACGTCTACACGTTATCTGAAACTTATGGATATGTCAAAGAATCATTCCCACGTATTGACCTTCTATTGTTTTACAACTGAAAGAAAAACACTGTCATAATTCTTGGAAGTAGTTAGAGTGGCTTTAATTTATTAAGCAATTTTGAATAATAAATCAGCATATCTCAGTTAGCCATTTGCTGTTAGATAAGCGATTGTCATTTTAAATGGGCAAACTATCTGTCTTCAAACTTTTAAAAGATATTTCTTGTATAACTTAGCCGTATCTATATAAGATTAATTTTTTTCGCACTCTGATGTAGTTTAGTTATGACATCGTTGCATGTCATTACTTCATACAGTTGGTGTCATTGTATATCATTTTAAGTTTTTATTTTATATTAGTATATACAAAAACAATATGATACGAACGTGCCAATACTATAACATAATTAAACATATATGTAAGGATGGTTTAAAATTTTGCGCGAACTTTAAATGGTTTTCTGTGCAAACATTTCGTAACGTCCAATAACAATTTCAATGTCTAAGAAACTTGCACCGTTGCTAGATGTATAGGTGACAGTAATCATTACAAAGTGCTTATAACAAATTATGGAGATGCGGTAATGACTTTAATAATCAAAAGTATTAAAATTGGACCAGCGTATTCCCCGCTGTTGCGCCAGATAAGCTAACACATTCAATTAAGTCAACGCAATCGTCAATAATCGATTCGTTTTCAGCGTCATAGCACAATGTAATTCGCTCGGTAATCTTTTTAATGCCCAGTGGTTGCGATACTAAAATACTTCAAGCTGCACGACCCAAGAACATTTCATAGCAACTTAAATGCCACAGCACAAAGAGGAATCGTGAATTATCAAGACCCAATTCTTCAATGCTTCGTGAATTATAAAGGTGCGCGTTGCCTATCGATTTTTCTCAACGTTCGCGTATCGAAAAACCTAATATGTATTCATATCGGCTTATTGCGGAATGTGAATAATATAAACTCGGAACAATAGACCCAAGAACGATTACGTATTCCGAATCAGGATATTGAAATTTTATTTATATGTTTTTGTATATTATGGTTATATTTTTGTTTGATTGCATGGAGACGAATTAAATTCACTTAATAGGGTTAATAGATGACCACGACGTTCGCCTATTTGCAAGGGAAACGTCTAATCAATAGCAAAAGTTTTGTCAAAATCACCACAATTCAAATTTTACTCAACATCTTGAGAAATAATGCGGTACGCCTTATTTAGTCAGTAATTACTTGATTACTTAGTTCTTATACTCAAAAACGTATATGTTATTTTTAAATCAATTTGATTAAAACTCTTAGATCTAAGGAATTTCTTACAATAATTGAGCATTAAAAATCAATCAATGCTTCATGCGAAATAAAATTTAAATCTTAAACGTTCAACATTCGTTCACAAAACGGAAATTGAATAATTATAAGCCGGTAACAATATGTCCCCGACCACAGTAATTACGGAGGCAATGAGTATTTCAATGGCCGTGTTTATTTTAAAAGCTATATTGGTTTTGCGCAATGATTTGGTCTACCGCTGAAATGAGAGGCGGCAATGCGCTCCTGCCACTTTGCATATGAACTGATTATTTCGCCTGCAATACACCGCCAACCGCTGATCGTGTGATTTTAGATTCATTTGTTGTTAAAATTAACACAACCACCGTATAATACAACTGTTATATTGATTTTACTTTGACCATATGAAATCTATTAATATTTATAAGTATTGTGTAGGATAGAATAAGAAAAAAAAATCGTATGTGAACTAAAACAAGATGCAACATTTTTTGTGAATAACAGTACATTATATTTGTAAAATTTGTTATTATAGTTACTTATATTATTGTTTGTTGACTGGCTACAAACAGATTTTATGGTTTCAAAATAATATTCATCAAAAGTCTTAATTATTAAGGCTTTTCTCTTTTTATTTGCAATTTTAACACTGATTATTCTAAAAGCTTTTTCTTATTATGCAAAAATTGTTTCAGACCCGCAACAGCGACCGCAGCGCCATTGAAAATGCTTTCAAACCAAGAGCACATCAGATCGTGTTAATATCGAAGAAAATACGAAAACGACGATGGAATTCAAGTTTGTAACATTTTTGGCGTTCTACGCCTATATATGTAAGTATTGAAAACAAATTTATATAACAAACAAACACCAAAACCAATATAGTATTCGATTCACCAATATTATTATTTGCAACAGTTCAGATGCAAATAGAAGCTTTCAACGTTCCATTTCAAATACTAAACCATAGGAAAAAATCGCTTGAAGTAACTTATAATACAATATATATAAAAGAACTAAACCATTGTGCATTGTATATTTCTAAACATCAATATTTTAGATTACAATAAGAGATGAAAAATAACTCATTGTATACAGATAAAAGAGTACGGCCGTATGAAAACAAAGCGATCGGAAACACCTACATTGCAATGGCCCAGGCATTGCCTCGATTGCTATCAAAGGTGGACTATCTCGCTCCACTTGATGGTAAATGGTGCGGTGTTAAAGGCTCCCACTCCAATTTTCTTGTGCACTTTCAAATGCATGTAGCGTATGCAATCTTGGGAGGAACAAATATTGCTTAGCTGAGGATAGCCACTGCATTTTGAGAGATATCAAACGATTGCGCTTTTACCGCTCTGTTGTTTGTTTCGCAATTACTATTTATTTTATAAAAACATTATTAAAACTCGACGGTTTTCAATTTTCTTTTTCAAATATAATGTTTTAATTAGTTAAAACCGTTAAAGAACAACATAAAACATTTATCTATATTTTCACCTATTTAATTAAGCCATTTTTGTATCTTAATATATTTTAAATGCATTACAATGTACTTTAAATACATTTTAAAAGTAGAAATATACACTTTAAGCATTGATTACGTAAGTGGAAATATTTTTCTACCATTTTGTTGCTTATTTGGGAACTTAAATAAAATGTTTCGATAAGAGAGAGAAACCGTTTGTAATGTCATAACGCACCATTACTTAAGCTAACGTTACATAGACATAACGCTCTTGAGACACCTTCTTTTTTATATAACATAGGAGCTGTATTACAGGCCATTTACCGTCAAATGATTCTTAAAAAGCCAACGACTTATTCTAGATTGTACAAAAACCAAGTACCTACGGATATTTTGAGATAGATTTTAAATAAGTAACAGAGAAAGTAGGCGAAATGCCCTAGGCATAAAAAACATAGCCAAGCCAAGCTATGCCTTTCAAAACGAACAGTGTAGTATTTTCACACTATTTTTGCCGCAAAAACAGGCACCGCGAAAATACTTCGGCATACCAGCCGCCTTAAAATTTCACTTAAATCACATATTAACTTTCTTAAATGCCTTGATTTTCAGGTAGTGCAGTAGGCGCTGACGTTCCATTTTACAATGGTGGACTAAACAATGCACCTAGTCAAGCGCCCAGTGGTAATTTTTTAACGCAGACGGTTTACGGCTTTCTTGACTTCACAACGACTATTGGCAATACGGTCATGGTATTTCACCGCATTCAGCACCACCACCAGGTTTTTTGATTAATATTGAACTTCAATAATCTTAAAGGCCTTTAATATTTAAAATTTTAATTAATTAGTTGGACCTATCGAACTAAATATACTTAAATTTATTTCAATTTCAGAACCACCTAAAGTTGAAAAACCTGTCCAAGAAAACATAATTGAGACAAAACCGCCCCCACCATCGGTTACTGACGTTAAACCTGAAGCTATAAAACCAAGCAAAACAGCTAGTAAGGAAAAGACAAACAAGGCATCGACTCCTTTAATTGCATCAAGTGCCATTTCCGTAATTTCTTCGGCACCGAAGAAAGACGCACAACCGAAATCGGTCATAAAAGAACAAAAACAAATTATTACGAAAGTGGAAGTTGTTGCAGGTCCATCTAAAATTATAGAAAGCAGTCCGCAACAGCCAAAACAGTCTCCTTCAAAATCAAGTAAACAGGCCAATTCATCAAACAAAAATCAAAAGAAAGAAACTGTCAAAGTGTTACTAATATCATAAGCAGTAAAGTGGAAGTGAAGCAAAATCCCTCGTCCGCAACGAACATAAAAAGTGTAGTAGAAATCAAATCAAGTCCATCTGAAGAAGAACCAGCTATCCTAGTTACTAACAATAACATCGGTGAGCCAGAATATGATTTTCTGTCTCGTCAACCATCTGAATTTGTGGAAGAGACTTACAAAGTCATAAATTTACGTCCTTCTAAGGCGCATGGCCACAAACCTAAGAATCTTAAAAATCGCGTACATGCTCCTACTCCACCGCCAGATGATGATGATCATCCCATTGGACTTGTTACCACATTAGGAGGCACAATAGTTAAAGATGGCGCAACTACTATTCACGAGACAAGCGTGATTGGTACATACATATCTGGTAAATACGCACAGGTTCTAAACAGTAATTCAAAAGTACTGCAATCTTCTGGGCATAGAGCCAAAATTTCTCCAAGCCCCACGCATAGAATTGCAAAAACTGCAGCGCCTGCAATAATTAAAAATCAAAGACATCACTTAGAGCCGACCCCTTCTGCAAATGAGGAAACTAACTTCAGTAAAAATACAAAGCGAACAACCAATAGTGGAAGCTCATACAAAAATCGCCAGAGATCACAAAATAGTGACAGCGATAACCATGAAACACCTAGCCAAAACAAAAAATTCAAAAATAGGGTATCATCGTCTCATTCTCAACGAACTCAGAGGTAAGTTTTTTATTTTATGACAAGAAGTATTTTAAAATATATTAGTATGAAATACGATAAACCAACCAGTAAGTTATATTTTTGTCCTTCTGTTATACGCAGTGGTTAGTGTTAAAATATATGACATAACATAGTTCAAGGATCGGTTTCTATTTTCAGTACTCGATATGGTCGCCCTGCCAATACTCCTCAACTGGCAACCGTCTCTGTTTTCAGTGAAACTCCAGCTCCATCTTTCTCAAACAGGCGGAAAAATAACCGCAATTCAAACCACAAAACTACAGTGACGCCATCAAGCAACAATGATGGCTCACGGCGTGGATTTAAAGCTCGTATTCAAGCATCATCTGTTGAACCAGTTGCCCAATCAACAAGTATTTACAAGTTCAAGTTAAACCGATCACCAGGAACCGGCAGATGGCAATATAAAACGAGCCCCAAGCCTAAAGTAACAATAAGGAAAAACGGGGATGAAGAACAACCAACTACACCTAATACTAACCCTCTGTTTGATGATCTCCAAGACAATGATATATCTCCTCAGGCAAGATCCGACAATGATCTAGATTTATCAAGCTCTCAAAATGGACCCACGACACTTCTTGATAACGATACGGAAGATAATTCTTTAGAGAAACTTCCACCTGTTGAAACGATCAAAGTAGAAATATCTACACCTGCTGATTTTCGAGATGTGTATTACGAAATTGCAACCCTAAAAACGCCGTACACTTTCCAGGTACAAATTTAACGTTTATTGTCAGTAGTAGCTATTAGGGTTTACTGATTTATTGTTGTATTCTTTTTTTTCCAGGTGGGACGTGTTAAAAATACACGTATAATTACAGTGACAACCACAATAGAAAAGCGCATTGAGCCCACAGCCTACAATCCACAAAGTTCTTTAAATGAACCACTAACAGAAAATATTTTAGCTACGGCGTCGCCTTATGGAAAAGATCATTACTTGTTAGACTCTAGTATAGCTACTTTACCTGCTATTACGCTGTCGTCTGATATGGAGACACCACCCCTGGAAACAATCACAGAAACATTTAGCACAACTCAAAACATGCTTAAAACACATATTTTGCCTGTGGTTCATGACGCCAACTTAACTAGCAGCTTAACTTTTATCCAAACATATCAAGTTACTAGATTTGTTACGGCGACCAAAACACTGCCACCTATGGACTACTTCCAATTTATACCGAGCAAGACTTTGAAAGAATTCAACAGTCGTCTCGATGAAGCTGGATCTGAATTACATTTAGAACTAGACTTTGGCGATAGCAACGAAGATGATGATGGTGTCCGTAAGGTATTCCCTGCTGATTTAGATTTAGCGAATATTGGTTCTGATTTTGACCTAACAGAAGTTGATAAATACAGAGCAGACAATCACTTAAGGTTAAAGAAAGCTCATGGCCAAAACAAAGGAAATCAAGTGACCGAAGCTCCAAACCCTGCAGCTGCTTTATCGCCAGAACAAGCCCAACAACTAGCCTTATTAAGATTATTAAATCCCGCTGCTGCTGCTCAAATACCGAACGTTATCACGACATCTAAGCCCGTACTTAAATATGAAACTGTATACGAATCCCATGTCATTCCACTATTTAACGGGAAGACTACTATCTTAAGTACCATATCACGGCCAGTGGCAACGGTAACTAAAACGGAATACGAAATTGGAACAAGCAGTCTTCCAGCGCTACCTATTCAACCGATCAACCCACTTTTCCCACAACAACAATTCTCTGTCACTCGACACCAGTTGTCGTGAACACAGAGGTTACAGCAACTGATAGTCAAATATTGAAACTAACTTTCGGCGCTAAGACTGTGTATACGACGTTGTTCACGACTAAAGTTGTTCCAACGGTACTCACGTCCTATGTCACGTCGTCGATTCCAGTTCAGCCAAACGCCGGATTCCCCGGATATTACCCTGCGCCTTTCGCCCCATTCCCATACGTCGGGTAATTTTATTTCAGAGCCCCTTCAACAGCTGAGAAATTTGTATATAGGACAATGTTTTGTTGAAGTGAAAGTGGTTGTGATATAATGAGCGAAACTTTAGTGATGTTAAGTGTAACTAGAAACAATTCTATAGCAAGAAAAATATAAAAATTATCAAATCGTTGATATACGGAAGGAGATTGGTGTCTATAATTTTAATTATCTTTTTTTTTATTAAACTATACACTATACACTGCCCAATTAGATAAAACATTGTAAATAATTTTATTTATATTTTTGTATTTTTGTACATACTTATTATTAACTAGACAAATATAAGTTCAATATTAAGATTTTCAACTGTAGATAATTCTTTTTGACCATTTATTTGCATTATAGTTTATTAAATGGGTTCTTGTAAAATAAAATAAACTTAACCGTATTCTGTCTTTTATTTATTTATTTTGTTTACTAGAAAATATTAACCTTAATGTTGAAGAAACATTACAAAATAATATTTGCAAAGTTCGTGCGAAACATGAAAGAAATTATTAGAATTTCATACATAAAGGTTTTGATGTTTTCATTCTATCGCTTATTCTTAAATCTAGATACACATAAAAACATATTTTTTTATTGTCTTATTCATTTTTGCGAACTTACATAAATCTATTATTAACTTGTATAGATATGCCGTGAAATAAGATTTCTCCTATTTTTCAAATAAGGGTTGATTGGTAGGATATTTAAAAGAAAATATTTTACAGTAGCAGTCACGGAAAATGTATATGGGGTTCCTAAATAAAACGTGCACCATAATACTTAAAAAAAGGCTTAAAAATTACCTTTGAAACAAATCTAGCTGATTAACTTACTCTCAACATCAAATTATAATGAAAGACTTTTTCTTCTTAGTATACTACGATGTAAAATATTTTTAACTTCCTGTATATAACTAGGTTTATGAAGCAGTAACTCGGTTAAAAGGTTATGTTTGTAAGCGTTTTATTAATTATCAGAGCTATACACTTTAAATTCGCAATGTATAGACCGTGTAAAATGTTATATAATTCCTTTTCTTCCTCAAAACTTTTTATACTGAAATGTAAAAAAAGTAATATGAATAAATTTAAAAACATCTACCTTTCCAGATTTTCACGTAACAATTTGCTATAAATAACAATATTAAAATGTGAAAGTATCCAATTTACTTCACCTCCCAATATTTCAAAGCTACGAGAGGTTTATTTCCCATGATAACTTAATTAAAGTCGTTTCATACTAAACAGGGGCGCTGAAAGAAACAAAGGCCCCAAATTATGTAACTAAGATTAATGGAAGCTGTTCTGTAAACTTAATAAGTAATTTTAATCTCTGGAAGAATTTCTTTTTTACGTTTTTAAATGCAGCCTTAGGATCATTGAAGCTGACACGGCAAAAAATTAAAGATTTATTATCATTTGGTAGTATGTTTTTTAAGAAAATAAATACATATTATAAAACAAAATTCCCGGCCGCGTCTGTATGTATATCTATACGCGATAAAGTCAAACACTACAGCACATATTTTCACGCGGTTTTCACTAATCGGTAATATGATGCTCTCGGAAGGTTTAGGTATGTAACTTGTATAGTTTCTGAACATTTAAATAAAATATATTAATATTTGTCAGAGATGTCGGAAATAAATTAACCTGTCTGAGAGCTTTCAACGAAAACGCTGCCTGAACCCTATGACATATAACAAAACAATGTATTGTGGAAATATTCTCCTCTTCTTAAAAGTCCGCGATAGCAATGGTAATGGCTGTCCGATTTTGACGCGACTATTTCTAAAAGATAGCTGAGAAAATAGGGAGTAAAAAAGACAACTTTTTTAGAAAAAGTTTCTTTTACATCTTACCACCCGGACAAAGTCGCGGGCAACAGCTAGTATATTAATAATCTTAAATGTACGAACATTTTATTCTCTTACCGAGCAATAAAAGTTTAATGAGATAAAAACTACGACAAACTTAAAAATTGCGACAAAGTAAAAACACTGAAACCTTACAGAATAATTGAATGAATTATAAAATGTTTTGTAAACATCAATAATTTTTTATACATAAATGCGAAAACGTGACTGCCATATATATCTGTTTGATTGGCTCTATAGCTTTGATATGACTGGGCGAAAAGATGAACCGGGAATGGTATAGGGAAACAAAAAGAAAATTTGCATATAGGCAGGTTTAATTATGCACTGGCAGATGAAGGTTTCAACTACTTATATAAAAATAAAAGATCCACGGCATATATTTATATATAAGTACATTTACCATTCCATAGTGAGGTTTTAATATTTATGGTTTAAAGGTAACCAATTCGAAGCCACCAACGATAACAAATTACAGCTACTTTAAAAAATCCTCCATACTTTCAAAAAAAATAATTAACGTAGAAAAACAGCTTGCCTGAGTAACCTGAATAAACAAATTGTTTGCTCTATAAATACCTTTTCCACGTTTGGCAGATAAACAGAATAAGCAGTTCCACACAAGAGAGCATATGAAAAGGCTTTAATATTAACATTTCCGAAGAGCCGCATCATCTCAAAGTTATGCAGTTTTATGCAAACATTATTAGCCCTACCCAACGATATACATACTTATTGTCATATAATATGGTTTATTTCGTTAAACATTTATGAGACCCCATAATATACATATATTCGTCCGCATATATCAGTTTTTGAAGCTTTTTATATGACATCTCCGCTCATTATAGTAACTGCGACATATTATTTTCATTTGGGCTTTCCTGGATACCTATATACGAAACTATTATTTTTTAAATCGACCAAACAGCTTCTGAGATCAATGTGAACGACAAAAGAAACAAACTCTATAGCATAGCATATTTTATTGAAAAGTAAATTTTGCTATTAAATACAAGGGTTTTTCTTAAGCAATTAAGGAAATGACCACTGACACTGAGCAATAATTTCTTTTAGTTCTTAATATTTTAAAAACTATTGTGGACCTACAAAAAATTAAGGCGTAGGTAAATCGACCCACTTCTTAAAGGAAAACCCTTCATCTTCTATTGTTAATCACAATGTAGTAAATATTTAAACGTTAACAATAATTATTGTCAAAATTAACAACTAAAACCGGCTGAAGGCCAATTTTTGTAAATTGACACACGATATTTCATCCAAAGCTCAATATATACACGCTTACAAGTGTAGTCTATTTAGTTTACCGCAATGTAATAATTACTTATGGCTTACATAACGCGTTAGCTATAGTATTAGGGTCATAATATAGCAGATTCATTAAAACTTCGTGGCTTTTGCTTTATTTTAATTTACAGTTAAACCTTACACTATTTAAACAATGTTACCCGTGTTGGCTTAAATATTTATGTAATGAATCAAACATTTTATAAAGTCATGAATTAAATTATAACGTGCTAGGTATTACAGACGACAGACACTTTATATATATATATATATATATATAAATATAACTTAACTCTATTTTTAAATGGTTATAGAAATTTCTTCATATATTCCAACCATAACTTTGTTATTCATATTAGTACAGGCGATAAAATCAACTTAAAATCCCAGATGGAATTCGCTCCGGGCACAGAGTAATAAATTAATGTTGTCCGTTAAGCAAAAAATTCAATTACATTAGAAATTAGTTTTTGCCTCAAGGTCGTTACGAAAAAATTCTTATATTACCTTTCACTGAGTTATTTTCGTTACAGTACCGCCGTAAATGTCCATAAATCTTTTAAATTAAAACGTTGGATAGACGGTTATTCAGAAGAATAGAATTAGTATGAAAAAAATTCTTTGTAATTTTTTTTTTGCGAGATAAGTTTTATATTTTGGACTGTCTATACGTGTATCCAATTTAAATAATGATCAACATTAGTAGAATCAGAAACACTTATTTACTCGTAACAAAGCAAAGAGAGAGAGTATCAAAGCAATATTTTTTTTAATACTTTTCAATAATGCATACCCAAAGCTGATTTTTAAGTTTTTTAAGTTAAACACTGTTACTATTTAATTTTCAACTTGTTCAAAGAGCAGATTCAGAGCAGGCAACACGGTGGTATTTCCCTAGGATATCCTATATGAAAGGAGGGTAATAATAATAATAAACTCTCAAAATTTTTGCTGCGGCTTTCTTATTCTTCAGTTGAGTTGTTAGTTCAGTTGTTATTGTTACTTAGATATATATTTGAATTTATGTGTAAAACGTACTTAGTCGCTTACCGGACGTGATCTTACACATGCGTTATACAGTCTAAATTATACAATACACACTTTGAATGAGAACTAATACATTTTAAACTGAGAGCAAAATTATTAAAAGCACCTACATGGTATATATTCCAAAATGGCGCCGCATCTGCGGAGTTATAAATCTATGCGTTCGCAATCGGGCCTCGCGCTCGCTGATTGAACGAGGTTAGACGAAATCGGCTTATCGTCCGTCGATGGCGGACGGAGAATAATTTCATTGGAATATGCACCAGACCCGTCTAGGCAAGGAAATATTTACAACGGAATTAAAAAATAACTCTCCACACCTCCCCTCTTATTAAAGCTTTCACGTTAGAATTAAGCTTTAAGTCTAGTATTAAGTACACACTTTTGATAATGAAGTTGAGTAAAATAAAATACCATTTATAATTACTTACCTAATAAATAATATAAAATAAAGTGAAATGAAATTGAACATATTCGTAAACAATGCGAATATCAATGTTAACATTTTCTTGCGTTAATTGTTGTTAATTTTATACGCCATAATTAACATACTTACATAAATTTTATTTACAGTCGTCGCCCACGATGAAGTTCTATTTCTCGTTAAATTCAGATAAGTTCTCATTTGTTAGATTACTATAAAAGCACTATGATTATTAAAACCTGTTGGTTTTCCTAAAAAATATTGTTTCTAGTGAATTCTCAAACAGGGGTATTATCATCGTGGTATCAATTTTCGCCGAACAATAACCCTTAATCCTTTGGCTAGCGAAGTTTCTTTTTTTTCCCGACAAAATTAGTAGCCGCCGGCAGAGAAATATGTTTAACAAATCTAGCCACAACAAATTTAACCAAAACTAATTTGTGTATAATATGACCAATTATTTAAATATTTACCAATGAGCAGCGATCGTGTGAAGCAATCGATAACAAAAAGATAGTGTTATCAATAACAATGAAATCATTGCAATCAGTCCGTTGTACAGTGTTAATGAATAACAGATAATTTATGCACATTAGAATACGTTTTCCTTTACTTTGTGCTCGTTGGGTGATATAATTAGGATTGTGAGACATGGTCTTTTGCAATATTCGTTATAACCTTCAATTTTAAAAACAAATAAGTGACATTGTGAAAATTTTACTTAAGCGGTTATCGTAAAATGGATGAAAATAAAATCTTCATTGCAGTCATCTTTCTTTTATACAGTAAGTCGGATTATTATTTTTAAGGATAAGATCAAATGCAAATTTATCTAATCGGGCCCTGAGCTGGTGAAACTCAATTAATACAGTTTTCCCACTTATAAATAGATATATTAAATGAATTATTTATTCAATTGTTGTCTCTGATCTAAATTCCCTTGAGTTCCCATGTCTTTTTTGCTATAAGATCAAACGTTATAAATTCCTTCAGCCAATAGACAAACATTATTTGCCTAAAAATAAATTGAGATCGCTGCGCAAACTTCCATTATTGTCCTTTGTTCTTATAATCCATTTTGGAAATATGTTGTCCCTCATTCGATTATTGTAGCGTAACATGAGCAAACAGTTTATATAGGGTTTCTAATGAACCATTTTCTTTCTTATCTCGTGCGGACGACTATGAAAACGTAAACAATTTCCGTAAACAATGGCCAAAGCTATTGTGAGTATCGAATAGATACCAAGAGGATTCTTTTCCTTTTTTCATATGACCACTTCGGCAGCCAGTTTTGCGGTGGAGGCACAATCGAATCCCGTTTCCCGTTGTTTTCAATTCACGTGGCTCGGTCCGAGGTATAACAATGAGAGCGTGTTTCTGAACGCAACGTGCCAGGAGGCCACCCGCATGGCTGACGGCGTCCCGTGTGCACAACCACTCGTTGTGTCATGTAAGCACATGTGTTATTCGTTAGTAAATAAATTTAAAGTTTTTTATGATTAATATTTAAGGTTTGAAAACTAGACCCAATGGACTTAATGAATTAAGCACTTGGGTGACTAGAATTGTTTCATTTGACAAATTTAGCTTGTAAAATTTTAGCCTTCATGTTTTGTGCGATGCTATCCATGAAATAACTTTTAATCGGCAACGTTTAGTTACCTGTGTTTTAGAAGAAGTAGTTTCCTTTCACAAGGGACCGTCTGGGGTAGTGAAGCCTCCAAGATATCCGAGGAGGTCCTCTGCCGCAAATCTGTCTTCCCGTTTAAAAGGCATCGCGTTAATTACTGGGTAAGCGAGATTTTACATCTATTATGACGGTCTCTGTGATATGACGGTGAGCAGATTTGTCACGTCTTACACTGCTTAAACCTATTATCGCCTAAATCATTAGAAAATTAAGCATAATTTTGTATATAATTGTAGATAAAATACAGATCAATATCGTATCGAAGTAGTATCGAAATCCGTTAAGAATTTTATTTGTTCAGATGAAAAGCGTTAGGAGTAAGTACATGGTTTTCTATTTTTTATTTGAAAAATTAACAACAAACAGCAGTCTTGGTAATAAATGCACCTTATATTATTAAATAAAATTACTTTACGGATTTTATCGCGTTTATTTTACATTTTTAAATTCCTGACGTTTAGAACAATAATATTCGCGTAAGCAATAGAAATAATTAAATGCACCTGACGCTTAAGAATATACAGCTTAAACACACAAAAATAAAGATCTTCAACTTTAAACCTGCCATATAACTGAAATTCGCTTTTTACACTCATTAATTAACATACAATGCGAAATACTGAAATATTTCTCTTCATTCACTGTTCTTATGCATGGTGAAAATGACGCCATAAACTGTAGGATGAGTATTTACACTCACCATACTTCTTAGACAAGCATAAAAATACTGTAAATACTTTATAATAACAGTACATAAATTAATATGTGAGTTATTATACGTATTAACTTAGATAAAAATTTATAATTACACTAATCCTAATATAAATTTAATTCTATGTCATTTAAGCCGAGGATTCCCCTTTATAATTTTAATGCATTTTTCAGATGACGGTACATGGCCTGATGTGGAGTACATTTGGACCCACCACTCGCTAAATGCATCTTGTATTTTGGGGCAAAATGACGTCTGTGCCCACTACACTTACTATTTTGATGGACATGGTAACCTTTTTCATAATTTGAGTGTAATAGTTATTTTGTAGTTAACGCTAAAGGCGTACGGTTGTGGTTGCTGATAATAAGTAAGATGATGAATACAGATAAAAATATTTAAATACCACAATATAATCATTAATATTTTTCGGTTTAAATCCTGCTAAGAAAGAACTCAGCGTAATCGTACTTGTTGGTTAACAGTCTTACTGTTTATAAAACGGTCAATGCTGAATCTGATTAAAGAATGAAATTAATACATAGGGAAATGAAATTTTACTCCATGATTATGACTGTTATTCGCAAATAGATAAAGCCCTCTGTATCGACCGGTCTCGTTCAGTAACACAATGATCTTGAGTCATCGCGACCTATTTAAACAGGGAATAAAAAAATGTGTGCGTGTACTAGCGTACACTCGCAAGAAGTGAAACTTCATTATGAAGTTATTTTTCAAAAAATAATTTACTATATGCAACTTTACAAAAATTGATTAAATAAAGTTAAATTAGATAAAGTTTGATAAAAGGCTTTTATTATCATAGACATAAATACAAATTCTACAATTATTTCATTTTAGCTTATTACTACAAAGAATATTATTGATTTTCATTAATTTTAATAGAATTATTACTATCATTGATGTCGTAATAATAATAAATACATCATGGATGGTATACTCCGAATCCCACGTGGTAGGGATAAGAATAAATGTTACAAACATAACGAAAAAATGTTACACTAAATTTTTTTCCAACCCCGATAAAGAAGTTTCACTTCAATTGTTAGTATTTTTTAACAATGCTAACATTTTGTAAAAGTCATTTTTACGTTTACTGTAATTTGATAACGCATGAAGTTAATGCATTAATTATGAAAAATTAAGTATTTTGCTATTATAATTTCCATATTTTTTATTTTAAAAACACTGCCATCTAGTTACAAATGTAATAACAATATGAACCATACACGTATTTAAACGGTTACTACAAAATTTACATAGATGGCGGTAAATCTTCATTTTATAAAAAAAGAAGGCGCGTAATGAAAAAATGTTACAATACATTTTTTCCCAACCCGATAAAGAAGTTTCACTTCAAAAACCTTAATCTTAGTATTGTTAATTTAATATTAGATCAACAAGCTGTCAATTACAAGAAATTTTAACATGCAAATACGCAGTAATAATGATATTTTTTATTATTTTTTAAAATTAGAAACAGTTTGTTTTACATAATTACAATTAAGATTCACAAAATTCTGTTTTGCATTTTAATACTCTGTCTCCTTTAATTCCAGTGGAAAACTCTACTTATATGTGCACCCGGGCAATGAATTCTTTCGGGGAGGCAGTAACAAGCGGATGTTACCAGCAGACGAACGGCAGTTTCGCCACTCGAGTGTGCTTCTGTCGGTCGGTGCCGGGCGGAGTGCCTTGCAATAAGGCAGGGACGTCACTAGTGCCAATAACGATCTTTATTCTAGCGATTGCTCTGTTAGTTAAAGAAAATATCCCATTTATGTAGGGGACGTGGTTTTAATAGTCAAGGTTTCATATTCAATTTTAAGGAAGTTTAATTAAAAATTTTGTGTGGTGATATATTTTATTTATTATGTAAGTGCAGGACACTGAACATGTAACTACAATAAAAATAATTGTAAAAACTTGTGTCAATTCTCTTTTCCGCAGGCAGGTTAACGGCGAAAGCTTATTTAAGACTGGCCTTAAGGACCCTTGCTTTTTATAGATTAACATAATAAATTTCAATTTTAGATATTATATTATACTTTCTTTTCAATAAATTGATTATCATAAATCTAAAGCCAAACTTAAAGAGGAATGTCGGATAAACTTCTGACAGAGAGCACATATCAGCAACGTCATTGCGGAAATTAAATTACGTTTACTATGATTCCTCGGCCATACAACTAAGCTATTATATCGCGATGATTACAAAAATAAGCTTCAAAAAGAGAAAATCTACGACATCTACCGCGAAGGTATTAGGCTCTTCACGTATAAACCCTGTTTCATCTCCCTCGCCTTTCTCTATTCTTTTAGTTTAAATTTAATAGTGACATAACCAGTTTTATAATTTTAAGCTTACACAATATACACATTCCCAAATACTTAAACTCAAAATCAACACTGTTGTAGTTAGTAATACAAGACCTTATTTCTTTAGGCCAATAAAAACATACTTAAAATAATAATTAGTTAAGTCTTTGAACACACAAAAGGAAAGAGCATTAATACGTAAAGCGTTCTTATTTGTGGACCGTCGCCAAGCGTCAATTCCAACCCGATGTTTTACCAATTAAGTTGATAGACGATTTGGCATAAAGTAAGATGGATGGTTTGGATGGAAATGTAAGAAGTTACACCTTTAATAATTTAATTTTACTTTAATTTAGTACTGCCTCCGTAGCTACTGCCTCCGTAGCCTAGTGGTATGGACGTGTGCTTTAGAAACCGGAAGTCGTGGGTTCGAATCCTGCGGGGACTCAACAAATTTTCATTGTTGTTTCCTAGTTGGTTAGGGCAATTTGGGCCGATCACCCAATTGTCTGAAAAGTAAGATGATCCATGCGTCGGATGGGCATGTAAAAAGTCGGTCCACCCACCAACCCGCATTGGACCAGCGTGGTGGGATACGGTCCAAACCCCCCAATGGAAAGGGGTGCATTAGGGGAGGCCTATGTCCAGCAGTGGACTGTCAAAGGCTGATGATGCATGCAACACCTTTAATTGGACTATTAGAGCGAATGCAAAATGTGTGTCCCTATATCTGAACAGGCATTTGTACACTAAGTGTTACTCCCGCGCTACTAATCTACTACCTGTACTATTATTAGCGCAGATTAGAGATTTGAGCCGAAAAGTACTAAGAAGATGCTTTATTAAATTATGTAAGACAGTAACGGTATGCCGTGTTATTCTTATTAGTGTCCATCGCCAACCAGTCAATAATCAAAACGATCCGACTGCAATGTTTAATAAAAAATCAACCGTCCGTATAATAACGCTCTTTTAGCCAGGCTGGACTCGTTTCTCATTAGCAATACGAGCAGTAAAATAACGAGAGCAGCAGAGCAGACGACAAGACCGAACTATACTATCATTTCCTGTATAATAATAACTATATTAGAGATCAGCTTTCTACGCGTGCATATTATAGTACTTAAGTTTTTAAGTCGCAAAGACAGGTGCCCAACATCTTTCTTTACTTTCACAGTCCAATGAGCCGTATGACTGACACAACTTAGAAGAGATCAATTGCAAGCCAGGCATTTTATAAATCCATTAGACGCATGAATTGTAATTAACAGGCAATGGTGATCAACTCTTACTGTCTTAATCACGTTTGAAATAAGATTGAAAATTCTCTGCGTAAGAAAGTGCGTAATACAGACATCCGCAGCAGAACGACATAACTCGGAGAGTTAGCAAACTGAAGTCAAAAAGGGCCGACCATATAATTCGTAGAACCACCAACTGTTGGGAAAAAATGCTTTCTAGCGGCAGCCTTGTACTGGCCATTGCAGCCTAGGACGACCCCCCAAATAATGGAGTGACGATCTTTGCAAATGTGTGTTTGGGAGTCAGTGGGAGCAGGCGGCACATGATTGAACCTCTTGGAAGCTCACCAGGACGCCAATTTTCAGCAATGGACTTCATATGATGATGATGATTAGCCTTATTTTTGTTGAGCACTTTCAATGTCATACTTCAAATGAGGCGAGTAACGCACTGAGCACACAATGGCAAAGATAGCACAACTTAATATTTTGATAGTCCGTCAATAACCCCACTGTAACTTGGAATCAATACTATTTTGTTCAAAGATTAAGTCTTCAATTTCGTATTTGAAAGGAAATAAACGATATAATAATCATTAAATTCAAAACCAACTTATAACATGCCTCCACCGCGAATCTCTGCCCCTACCCAAAACGCGTTTGCATAATATCGTCCTATTGGTAGTATGGCATGATGCGAAGTGTGTGGCAAAAATTTATTGTGTTGGGCCGCTCCTACATTTTTTAGTATTATCCGGGACATATGTACTGCCTCTTGTATATACCAACACTAGCGTCAATTAACCTTGGAAAATGTTATGGTATCATTCAGCCTGCAATACCTTCAAAGACGTGGTTTTTCATAATTCCATTTGCTAAACGTGTTACCACATGTTGATGACATTCTCAGCATTTTATCTAATTGTGATAATCCAGCCTGTGATTGCAGTGCTGAAGTCTGTGACGTTAATCACATTTGCTTTTCCTACTTTCATTATGTGTATTTTATATATGCATTTATAGGAGAGGTAGTAGGAGGAGGTGAATTAAGCTCCAGTTGAATGTTGAAGAATCGTTGCGTTTCGTGTGATGTGTTGTGTTTATTAAATAAAACTGGCTAACTATATACACGATCGGAGTTTTACAATTAGTGGGTAGTATAAGAGTAAAGTGACGAATGATAGCTAATGTATGATTCTATTTGCAGCTGCCGCAACAAATTATTTCAAAGTATATAGTTTATTGTCATTTTCCATATTATCTACTCTACAATATGATGCACGCATCGATGGTGTAGTTTCCCAACCTTTAATTTGCTCTGTAGCAAATGCGCAAGCCGCGCGGGCTAACAATAAACAAAATAAAATGAAGTGTTATTTTATTAAGATATAGACAGTTTTCCTCTGGTTTATAAATAAATATAACTACCAACTTTAAAACTACTATACTAAAATGACTAGAATTAACAAATAAATCAAATCCATGCGTTAAACGAAACGTTAAAGACGTGTACATTGCCAATGAAAATATAAAATGAACTTTATCGTAACGAGTTAAACCTTGTATTCTATCCAAAACTATTTACAACTGGTTTCGTTGTAGACAACTGAAGTTAACTGTGACGTGTCTTTAATGTCACCAAATCAGCCGACAGTAACTAAAGAAGAAAACAATTTAAAATTAAAATTTACCACTAGGTTAACATTCTAGGGTTGGTGTAAAAGTCTCAAAATGTATTCGGTATTAACGAGAGGAAATGCAATATTAACCTACACATTAAGTGTGTTAGCATGCCTAACATTTCTGTGTTTTTTATCCACGTTAACTGTGGATTATAGAACTGGCGCACAAATGAATACCGTAAAAGTAGTCGTGTAAGTAACGCATTACAACAATTTTCGGCTTTCCTCTTATGATTTATTTATTGACTACAATTCTTTCATTTAAGAAAACTTACCTCGACGCTTCCGAATAAAGAATGCTAACAACTAATCTTGTAAATACCCTGGTGTTGATTAGAACAATATGTTAATTTCCTTGAAATTTGTATTATAATATTCTCTAACCTTATTACCTTTTTTCAGTAAAAATGTACCAGATTATGGGGCTTCCAGGGAAAGAAATGATCTTGGCTTTTTGACATTTGATCTCAAAACAGATTTGTCTCATCTCTTCAATTGGAATGTGAAACAATTGTTCTTATATCTAACTGCTGAATATGTTACGCCCAACAATGAACTTAATCAAGTAGTGCTGTGGGATAAAATTATACTGAGAGGAGAGAATGCCATACTTGATTTCAAGAACATGAACACAAAATATTACTTCTGGGATGATGGTAATGGTTTGAAGTAAGTTCCGTAGTACTTTTATGTTTTTATATTTATTAAAGTCATACCTGAATATTCATGAAATTTTCATGAATCCCCTTACGCTGACAATATTTTTATTCTTCTATATTCAATTGTCGTGTTAACTAATATTTAACATTAAAATTTGCTTTATTGCATTTCTGTTGTTATTATGCATGAAAATTATTTAATGTGCATTGTTACAGGGGTCATCAAAATGTTACACTTACTCTGTCATGGAACATTATACCAAATGCAGGCCTTCTTCCTAATATTGAAGCCATTGGCCAGCATTCCTTCAAATTCCCGACAGAATACACACAAACTAGGGTATGATTAGGTTATGTTTAATGAGTTGAAGTGTGGTTGGGGTCTGAACCTTTGTGAAGATCTAATATACTACTTTGTATAAATTCCAGTGTATTTTATTATCCTTATAACCTTTTACAAAATATGTTGAAAATAGATATTTTTTTATGTTGAAATGATAAATTTATTGTGTAATTGCTTTTATTTTCTTGAGTAAGTTTTCTAAGTTATGGAAAATAAGCTCTAAAAACCCAAAACAAGTGATTTTTATTTTGTTCTGGGTAGGATACTTTTGGAATGATTTTTTTGATTTTTATTTGAATAAATTTAAAATGTATTTTAAAAGTTTAATTATAAATTTAAGTTAAAAATCAACATTATTTTTCTTAAGTGATAAAGGTAAAGTAAAATGGTATTAAGATATCTCAATTTTAAACCTGGATAAAAAATTAAGTATAAAATATTGAAGATACTAATTACCAATTATTTCTGCCTATAGAAATTGTAAATGTATTATTTTAAATAGATAAAAAAACAAGGTTATTTTATGGTAACAAAAAACTGTCAATTGCATTGACTGCAAGGTTTCGAAGGAAAGTAGACACCTATTATCGAAACCTCATCTCTCTATAGCTGTGTAACTTTAAGTTATTCTAACATTTTTAATTCAATTAAGACTAAGATAAAAAAAACTGTAAAAGCATGTTCAGAACAAAAACATTGAATTATTGCATGTGATGCATTTCATTCTTGATTCAAATAGTTCAAGAATTATAAAGATATAAGTTTATTGGACTGCGATAATTATTGCATATGGCTACAATATAAATATTATCACAAATTTTAAGCTTTATTTCCAGGTGTCAATGTTGTTTCAGTTTAAAACATCCTGTTAAGTAAATTACTTTTAATCATGACATTTTCAATTTTGTTTTAGGTGATATACTTATCACCAGATTGCTCGATTCAGACTAGTTTGTTAGTTGTCTGTCAGGTTAAAACAATTCTTTTAACATATTATTTGCATCAGGCTTATAATGTCTATAAACAATATCAATAAGAGACACATGAAATATTTTTTTTATTAAATTTTGCATCTGCCATGTTGTCATGGATACTTTGTATATGAAAATTGTGTTTTGGTAGTAGCAAGTTTCTGCCATAAACAAAATATTTACACTTTCCCCTATTATCAACCAAAAATGAATCACTAAGATGACTAAATGTTATTTCAGCAACTATTCTATTAAAAAAAATTAGTTGTCTTACTGTTATTGAAGGAAATTTCGACATGGCCATTAACTATAAATAACGTTCAGCATAATTAATATCAGACATGCAAAATGGTACATAAACAAGCCCTATTCTTATAAACAGTTATGGTTTAATATTATCATAATAGGTATTTGCTATGATAATATTAAACTCAAAAGTTGTTGACCCCATCAAATAACTAATAGACTCTACCTGAGGCAAAGTATATCAGAAGAAAAAAATTAATCATAAAACTATGACAGTGTGTATTATTGATCATCACTCAAAAATAGAACTTGATATTATCCTCCAATAAGTGACACACAGCATAATTTTCAATATGGGTTGTTTTATCCACAAGTATTTCCTATCCTTTACATTAGAATAACATGTTAAAGGTTTCAGAGAATGGAATAATATATTGTATTTTAAAATTGTATATTTGTCAAATACATTTTTTGAGGTTACATTATTATTCGATTTTAGCACTACATGTTTCTACGGAGAAAAACTTTAAATTCTATGATTGCTTTCAATGTATCTACAAAATAGGTACAAATGTACTAAACTTGCATTACCAAGGAACATCTACTTATACTGTAAGTGGTTCTCTTTTGGGTAAAACACTATTTTCCTTTAAGATATATTATCCACAAAAATAGGAATACTTTAACAGATTACTATATATGAAATGGCTAGTATCAACCATTTTTAATAAAGTATTTATATATGAACATTGAAATATAATACACTGTTTTAAATCAGATTAATAATCTCATGTAAAAATCTTATTGGTTATCAATACATAATGCATAGAACTCGAAATAGCATTTATTATTTATTTATTTATTACTACAATTTAAAGTTTAATACAAGACTTCACATAAGCATAATTATTCTCGAGGAAAATATTTTTCTTCTTTTTTTGCATATGTCAATGTTCCTTTTTACATTTTAGAGACCTTAACTAAAATCCAGTTATAACAAGTTTTAATTTCTAAAATGCTTAATATCCAACAACATTATTTTCTCATTGATAGTTGCACCAGCATTTAAGAGAGAATTCTTATAGCTAAACAATTAAACAATGATTTTTAAATGGATATGGAACCCTAAAATATAATAAAATATCAACTACAGAACAAATTTTTAACACAAAATACTTATTATGGTATACATTTCGAAACAGTAAATTACAGGTTTTGTGCCTTTGTGTGAATAAAATCTCATGTTTACAGACAATTTCAACATTTATTACTTATAGCATTGTTCCTTCGAATTAAATATCTTTTGACTACTCTCAAATATTTGCGCGAATATGTTTAGCTAGTATATGCTTCAATACTTCTACATATATTTTTTTTCCAAATTACAAACAATACAAATATTTATTGCTATAAGATACATATTAAAAAATCAAAAGGTATAAAATTATTATTAAATCTATTTGGTTACATTCTATTTATTGAGGTAAGGGAATTTTTTAATACAGCTAATACCAAACTTTTTTTGTTATGGCCACTCTGAAGTTAGCACAATTAGGTACCAAGCATTTAGCAATAGACAATATCACTCTCTAGTTTTATTAATATCAATTGTTTTCTACCACTAAATTCAGGGAGGCCATAATTATTTTTGGCGACTTTAATCTACAATGCCGCAGTTAGCCTTAAATATTTGCTCACTTCGACAAAAAAAAAAAGAACTTGTATGAGGAAACTGATTTTTAACATAAGATTTTGACATTAAACTGTTACCACAACTCCAATTCATTATTAATTAGCTTCTGTGTAGCTTGAATAAGGACGGTCATTATTACAGCTAGAGTTTGCATTGTCTAAGATTCAAAATATTGCATACAAATAGATATTTTAATCTGAACCAGTCCTTATTATATTGCTTTTCCACCCTAAATAGGGTATAAGAATTCCTTACACATTCTACGCAGAATAACTACAATAGTTCACGCTACTTTAACAGCTAACATTCAAAGCTGAACAAATTGCGTGAAAAAATATTTTCATATTAGTCATGTAAGGTACCGCTAATAGAAGCGCGTTATACTTGAACAATTGCAACTATCTCTCAATCATCCCACCTAATAGGTTATACAAGAATCCGAAGGTAGAAGTAATATTATATTTTAGTTACAATATTAACGTAGGGAAATATTTTTCAAATAGCTAGAGTCGATGGTAAATACAGTACACTAAAAATGACCTTAGTTGTTCCTTGACTAGGTATAATTTTTGAGAAAGTTCATAAACAAATATTTAGCTACATTTTAGTCAAACTATCAAGTCAAATCCTTCCAGACTTTAATATGCAACAGTTTTATTATTTTAAAAAATACATCTATTACTTGTTCCCAGTTCTGAACATGCTTTTAGATTATAACTTGCCAAATGGAGCTTGCTTGAAATGTTGCCACTATTCTTTTTTTTAAGTCAAAATAATAACACAATCACAAGTGCCAGGCCCCATAAAGTACTGCACTTACAAATAAAAGGTATTCTAATAATATTCGAGCAATCTATGATGCATAGAACATATACTAGCATTCAACAGGCAGTCGTCACGCGCCCTTAATGAGTATTAGATTTCAACTTTACTTTTATTCCAAACATACCATCAAATAAATAAATAAAATATTACTGTTGTTATAAGCCAACTGTGGCAGCAAAGCAGTCAATATAAATGTTACTTATACTGTTTGAAAGATGCTACGATCTATGTTAGCTTCCTTGTAATTCTTGAGTACAAAAATATTACGATAGCAATGAAATTTCAATGAATACATGTAATAAAACCCGACCAGAACATGTGAAGGGAATAATGGGCAAAATAAAATTGAATCTAAACAGCAAACACTAAGATCACAGTTTTGCTTATAATTTCAATAACAAGAATAATTTATAAAAATCTTGCAGACATCATAATATTAAAAAACCTTAATACATTAGTCATTTTACACATTATAAAATTTACAAAGAAATGTCTATACTCAAGGCATGACAGAAACCAATATGAATGAATAACAGTAAAGTAAAAATTTAAATACAAGAACGGTGACTTATAAAAGAATAGGCTACCTGTCTGCACATTAAAGTAAAATCGGCAATTATTTAATAATTTATCTCTCTCATCAGTGATTTACAAATTTAGACTCAATAGTAACTAGAAAATGTGGACCTCAAAGAAAATAGGCCACTCTCCGTACATTGCTTGGCCCTATAAACTAAATAATGTGAAGATTAATGAAATATGTATAGAAAAAAATATTGATTTTTACATACTGATTACATAACTTAGGGAAATTTCAACCATGGGATATTTAAAATCATAAATAAAGAAATTATTGAGCATGACTAAGCTACATTGATAATATTGAAGGAGTTGCCATAGGTAAAATATATTTGTATTTTAAACAGTTCACATTAAAACTTCTTAAAAAAATGTATTGCAAAAAACTAGCAAAGTTAATTACTATATTTAAATAATGGATTTTAAAATTAATGGCAATAATCATTCATCCATGCAATGATTCAGAGTACGGATTTATATATGTACTAAAGAAGACTTTTGGTATATCATATTTTATATTAATTTCAAAATTCATTAATTAATGTTTTTTTTACAGAAGATTTTTAATTGATTAAAAGATATAACTCCTTCAATATTTTCAACATAGAATAGTCATGTTAAATTAATTATTTATCATTTTGATTCTCTGATGATAAAAATTTCCCTAAATTGTATTATAATTATAAAAAACGGAATATTTTTTTCTATACATATTTCATTCCGTCCTCTCCTCATGAGGAAACACGTAGCTGGGCCGAAAATGGCCTGTGTCCTTAACTCAAACAGTCTGTTAAGAAAATAAATGACTAAGTAGAAGTTTTTGTAAGTATTGTAAAATAAAAGACAATGTGCCGACAGGTGGTAATAAGGTGCACACACACTAGACAAGCATGCTTGTAACATTTCAACTATTCACAAATATTTTTCAATGAACCAAACAACAATATGGGCAGCTTGCAAGCTTTCGTTGTTTTTACAAACCTGTTATTCTAAAGCCCTAATTAATTTGTCCTATGTGACCACAAAATTTCCCATTGCAACATGATGGTGTCATAGGCAGTTTTTAATCCTTCAAAATTTTCAGTTTTAGTTTATGGGCTATGTCATAAGCATATATAAAACATCATATTCAGACAGCATCTCAAATGTGTTTTGTTACGAGCTCGGCTAATCTAGTGTGACCGCACGTATGTTAACTACCTATTTGAGATGCGCATGGGCGCAATATAGAGGCGCACGGAGCGCTAAGAGGAGCGCAATTCGCGCATTAGAGGCGGCATGTGTCCGCCAAGGGGCGTCACGCGTTCGGCAGCGACGGACCATCGGTTTGAACATGCTTGTCCTCCGTGGGCGGTGGCAAAGCTTTGTCTGATCCGTACCGCCTTGATAGATCCAACATCTCCCTGAGGCCCTGTAATGGCAAAATAATATGAACAGACAAAATATCCAAAGGAATGAATAAACCCATGTCGGGACCAAATGACATGAAGACATGGAATTGAGTAAACAAGTCTGATGTCAAACTCTAAACATGGATATTGGAGGACTGCCAATATATAACATTCCTAAACAGTATTTACCAATAAGAGCACTATCATTTAAGTGTCAAAAGAGTTCAACAATGGACTTTATTAATGTAAACATTGGTATATGTTTGTGTAGCTCTTGAAGCCAAGACATTAAATATTCAGAACTAAAGCAGAATTTATTTCACTTACAAATAGTTCTTCTACTTCTTTTAATTGTTACAAATGGTTGTAATAATTTATCTTTATGAGATACTTAATAAAAAGGCGATATAATTGTGTCAACCACTTCACAGAACACCACTTAATAGATATGCCATTTGTTTTAAGCAAATTAACAAAATGGAGAAGTGATTTTTAACAAGATTACACATCAAACATATTAGTATTATAATAAATAATTTTAGTTAAATATGAGAAATAGTTCTAAAATTATATGTAGTAGGATGTATTACATACAATTAATTGTTTTAAAACCCAAAACACATGGTAAAACTTACTTCATATAAATAAAGTGGCTTTGGCTGAAGAAAATTAGAATAGACTTTCGATATATCATATTTTATATTAATTTCAAAATTCACTAATTAATGTTTATTTTACAGAAGATTTTTAATTTTTAATTGTTTAAAAGATATAACTCCTTCAATATTTTCAACATAGAATAGTTATGTTAAATTAATTAATTATTTATCATATTGATTCTCCTGATTGAACTGCCTCCGTAGCCTAGTGGTATAGGCGTGTGGCTTAGTAACCGGAGGTCGTGGGTTCGAATCCTGCGGGACTCAACAAATTTTCATTGTTGTTTCCTAGTTGGTTAGGAAATTTGGGCTGATCACCCAATTGTCTGAAAAGTAAGATGATCCATCGTCGGATGGGCATGTAAAAGTCGGTCCACCCACCAACCCACATTGGACCAGCATGGTGGGGTACGGTCCAAAAACCCTCTAATGGATAGGGGTGTATTAGGGGAGGCCTATGTCCAGCAGTGGACTATCACAGGCCGATGATGATGATGATGATGATGATTGATTCTCCCATCATGAAAATTTCCCTAAATTGTATTATAATTATAAAAAACGGAATATTTTTTTCTATACATATTTCATTCCGTCCTCTCTTCCTGAGAAAACATGTAGAAAATAATTTATTATGCTAACCATTTTTTTTGTAAATATTCTGCCTTTTGTACTGATTATGTAATAACTTAGTTCTAATACACATTATTTTAAAATTAAATCTGTAAAATTTAGAAACTAACATTCACAGACCCAATACATCATTACCAAGCTAAGGATGGATAATATTTTAATTTGCTAAAATTGGGTTACATCAAGGTTAATTGAAATTTCAGAACAAGATCATTAGAATGGGAAAATTAAATATTTCTGTAATAACAAATGAAAAATACCTTGTTCTCTGTGATAAGCCTTTGGTAAAGTTCTTCCTCTTTCCTTGTGTCTCCATTTTCATCCATATTGAGTGCTTTGTACATGACACTTCTCATTTCGTTGATTCTCTCTGCTTGTTGGCGGATTAACTGTAATGACAGGGATAACATTGTTCAGATATTTTGTTTCATTGTTGTTAGAAATGTTAGTGTTATCCAAAACACAGTTGTTCACAAATTAAATATTACAATGTTAGTTACAATAGGATTATTTTAAATCATGTATACATAAAAAATATTCTACACTCAATTAATCTTAGCTGATTCCCATGTCTATAAACAAATTGGTATTTGTCTAACGTCACACTTTAATTGTGTCCTCACTTCTTAATTCAATCACCATACAATTTTACAGTATTGGGGCGATATTTTAAGACTCTATTTGTCTTTGTTGACAAATACATTATTAGCATTTCATTTCATATTCTATGTGGCTTGAATATTAAGAGTATACTCATATTGTGTCAAGTGGTTTAACGGTATTGGCCCTTGCTTTACAAACATGGTCATGGGTTTTAATCCCACGGGAAACAGCTTTGTGTTTTCGTGGTTTTCTGATTGGTGAGGACAATTTGGGATTCATGACTCCTAATGAGAAGCATGGTAAATTTGAAGTGGTTATGGATGGGGAGGCGCTAGACATAGTGAATCAACTGTATTTCTAGGAATAACTGTAGATGCAAAACTACAATGGGGCCCACATATTAACAGGCTAGCAAGTAAATTAAGCTTTGCAGCTCACACAGTAGAAAAAATTTGATTATTAACTGATGTGGAGACAGCTTGTTTAGTATATTGCAGCTATTTTCATAATATTATGTCTTATGTGTGTATGATACGAATACGAACTTTGTCCTCCAAAAACGTGCAATCCTATAACCTGGGCCCCAAAGAATTATTAACAAAGTTATTCACAGACATAAAAATAATAACCGTTAGTTCTCAATAATTATTTGAAAATTTAATGTATGTGCAAAATAATAGGCATGATTTCCTAACACATTGTGATGCACATGACATAGATACAAGGAACAAACATAATTTAATTCTTCCAGCAACTAGACTACGAAAAATAAGTAAGTCTTTTATGGGACAATATATATGTTTTAACAACAAAATTCCAGGAAACATTTTGAATTTAACTTTAAATAAATTTAAAAAGGTAGTCAAGAAATGTTTATGTGTTAAAAGCAACATTGGACTAGCGTGGTGGGATACAGACCAAACTACCTAGTAGAGGTGTGAATTTGGGGAGCCCTATGTCCAGCAGTGGACTAACACAGACTGATGATGATGATGATGATACTTAAAAATCTATTTATTTTCAATTTTAAATATTTAACACAGTTGTTTAAATTACCTCTTGCTGTTTGTCATTGATGGCAGCGGTAAAATCTATCCGAGATTCCCATATTCTTTTTTCAGTGTGCTGTCTGTATTTAGACATAATAAGCTCCAAAGCCCTTCTGTGATCCTCTAGAGCTGCACGTAACTCCCCATTTTCTCTTTGAACGTCACGCATGAGTCGGGACTCTCGTTCTATACTAGCGATTAATTCACCTCTTGGCCTTTCCCTTGAAGCTTCATTTAGGGTATCCACTTCTTGTTTGTACTTTAATAGAATTAAAATATAGTTGCGATGACCAAACACTTTAAGATTACTATTAGTCTTATAAATAAAAGATGAAATGATACCCTTTGCACCCAAAGCTAAATAAAAACTTCTTGTGCAAGTGTACACACACTTTTAAAGTTCAATATAAAAACATTAACAAATTAACGTAAACAGTATAAGATTGCCTAACGTTAAAATTTAACATCAAATTAATTGTTTACGACACACTTGTTAACTTCAAAAAACACCAATCAACGGTAAAGTACTGAGATATATCAACAAAGAGATGAAACAGTTTACCTGTTTCATAGTATGAATTTGTCTGTATGCCGCTTGGGTTTCAGTTAGCAAAGCATCCGAATCTGTTTCTCGTTCTTTTAAACGGCCGGCCAGTCTTTTGGCATCCAAAATAATTTGTTGAATGGTCAGTGACATCTGAAAAATCCAACGGCGTACAAAAACGCTAATTCAATAGAAGCAACGAACTGATATATCAATAAACACAAACCCTGAATTCCAAAAAATATATGTCGACAAATAACGTTTCATTTAAACACTATTACGGAACAACAGGAGAACATAAATGTTAATTGAGAAATCAAACGACGCACATCAGCTGTTTCGTGATTAGAGTTCGGCGGCCATTAGGTTTCATTTGAAGAGGGACGAAAGTGATGATAAAAAATTTATGCTATCTCTCGAAAACCAAAATATTATTTGTCCATGTGTATCACGAAAGAGAAAAAGAGAAAGTAAAACAGTTTTTCGAAATTGACGATTACTTTCGTCTTGTCACGATTATAATTATGACATGACCTTGATAGTCTATGAATTGCAAGCATTCACATATTACAAACATAGGCAAAAAGGATAAACAAAAGACCATAAAGTTTTAAATTTAAATAAAATTGTGTGATTTCAAAAGTTTATTGAAATAACTTTAGTCTATTTGTTTTTACTACTTTCTTCAGAAGAACATGGTATTTTTGTTTATAGACTATTTATTATAATATGTCGTGTTACGTATTCGGTAGGCATAAAATTACTTACTATTTTATCATTGTGGAGCGCTGTTAGGCATTCAAATAGTAAAATCTCGGAACCCGAGGCCAGTCAATGAATCTTTATAATAAGTGTTTAACTGCATTATTGAAACCTTAAATAAAAGTTAAAAAAAATACTTGGCCGATCTCGATTACAAAAATTTTTAACAACATTTTACTGTCTACCCCGTGACCACGGCCGCTGGAAAGTGTTCGAAACGTCGGGAATTTAAAATGTAAAATAAACGCGATAAAATCCGTAAAGTAATTTTATTTAATAACATTTTACTGAAAAATAATAGGCAAAAGGGGAAAAAAATGTTTACAGTAAAGATTTTTATTTTCTATGAGATAAATTATGTTTGCAGAGTAACTTGAATAATAGTTTATTATATTTTCGTAAAAAAATATTATTTACAAAAAAAATATCATTAACTGTAAACATTACTGTTCATTATTCTCGTCGTCGGTTTCGTTGTTGTAGATTGTGGGTGAAGGATTAGTACAGCAACCATTCTAAGCAAGCTGCAGTCCACTATTTATGCACCCACAACATGCTCCACATCTGATTTCGCATGCAAAAAATTATTTTTAACAAAGATTTTGGAGCCAGTCGGTACGGCATTATTTGCGGTAACAATATTCCGCGTTCATGTATCCAACCCCATTCTTCTGGTGATATTACTCTTCTAAGCCATGTTTGAATTTGTAAAAATACTCTTTTAAAGTGTTGAAAAGCGGCATCTTCAGTAGGTAGTAAAACGGCCGTTTAACGCAGGTATTTTTGGCAGTTGCTTTCAAAAAAGAGCTATATCTTAATACATTAAGGTCTTTTATTTTTTAGAGGGCACCGTATACAGCAAGAGTGCATGTAACACCAGCCTTTAAAATCTCATCGATGTCTTTTCGCAGTGTTGTCGTAACATTTTGTAAGTCAGTTCGTTTTTCAAAATTATTTGCAAACACGTTTTTGCCACGTTGGAAAAAAGCTGACGTCGTGTCATCACAACCTGTAAATGCATGTAAGGACAGAATATGCTCTTTACACTTTGGTAATATTTTTTCTAAACTCTTAAAAGAGTGTGCTCTTTGCGGTATTTTACCTTTGAAAGGTTTTCAAAAATAAAATAATCAAAATAAAAAATACATCGGAACGTCTAGCAGTGAAATAACCTACTGTGAATTTTCGAAACTCTTCTAGGTAGATAATTGGTGCATGTCTTGCAAGTATACTTGCGCAGACGTTCCATACGGAAAATGACCAGATGTATGAAAGTATGGAATCACCTTCTCAATACTTTTTAATGCAGATTCCAACTCAGCTACGTTTTAAGGCTAGCAAGTTGCCGCGTGTACTATTCTGTTAGGCTTTGTTATAGTTTAGTAAACACAATATATATGAAGTAGATTAAATGTAAAAAAATATAGCAATATATTCTCGGAGTTAAGGTTAATAATAATTATTATGCATGGGTCCTGAAGTAGACTTTGTTAGACAAGACAGAATAAGGATACGTAGGGTATCTTTCAGGGTGATTGTTTGAGCCCAATATAGTTTTTCCTCTTCTTGAATCCTCTAAGCACACTGCCGGAGGCTTCAGGCGGAGGTTTTCAGCTTCGGCGAAGAGGGACAAAGGTGGCCCACTTTTTCTACATGGATCATCTCAAGTTATTCGCCCCTAATCGCTCTCATCTAATAAAATTGTTAAAGATTATTTGTAATTTTTTATTATTTTTAAATTCAATTAGAATGGAGTTAGGAACGGATAAGTGTGCGATTCTCCATATTGAAATAGGTAGGGTCACCCACGCCGGGGTCGATTTAACTACACCAGGTAACATAAGAACATACCGGTACCTGGGCATGTCACAAAACGTAAGTATCGACGAGGCCGGTGTTAAACAATCAGTTCCCGAAATATTTTAGGACGCTCGACAAAAGTGCTACATAGCTTTTTGTCAAGCGTAAATAAAGCGGCATAACAGTTGGACCCGTCCTCGTTTATACTTTTGGCATTCTTAGGTGGTCTGAAGCCGAGCTAAACGCCCTGGACAAAACAGTCCGCACCATTTTGACGTCACACAGGATGCACCACCCGAGATCGTCAGTCATAAGGTTGTAATTACTACGAAATCATGGTAGGCGTGGCTTATTAAGCGCCCTTGCTATGCATAAACTGGAAATTTGCAGTCTGCAGCCTCCGTAAGTACTTCCTGGTGAAATTGGATGATGCATTCTACGCAGGCGTCATTGAGAGTGATAAAGGACTAACCCCTTATCCTTAGTCAACTAGCAAGACTCAGCAGTATGGAAAGAGAAAGAGCTAAACGGGCGCTTCTACAAAGTATTTCATGTAAACGCTTCCGCCTCAGTAAACTGGCTACGTTTTGGTAATCTTTTTGGAAAAACCGAGGGTTTTACCTGTTCAATACAGGATCAGGTTATTAAGACCAACAACTAAAGGAGATACATCATTAAGGATGGCACCAAAGACGATTATCGAGCCTTTCACCACCTAGGGGAGATCCTGCGGCATATCATCTCCGATTGTTCTGGCTTTTTCTAACACTGAGTATTTGCACAAGCTAGGCGTGAGCGTTATTAACGTCATCAATTATACTAACTGGTTGCGCGATATAAACTAAATAACCGTTTCGTGTCAAATTAAAAGTAGTTACTTTTGTAAACAATTTATTCGAGTGAACTCGGTCGTCGTCGTCTTCGCCCGTCAATTGGTTGAGCGTAAAGGTTTTTGTTTAAATAGCCGAACAAACAAAGTAACTGAATGGTGCATATAAGAGCGAAAATTAGTTATAAAAGAGTGTAAATAAAAAGATAATATTAATCATCGTCATTGTATCAATAAAATAAAGTTTTAAGTACGCCCGTAGTAATATTTTTATTAAAATCATAGTTTCTTGTTAAACCCCAATCGATAAATAAAACATTTCATAATTGTAAACCGGAGTACTTAAGTAAGCAGGAAAGTAAATTTATTGATTTAACTGTTCGGCATCAAACTCAAAACCAAGTAACCGTATAGTTGTGAAACTTATGTATGCACAGAAGCTGGATGAAAGTAGCTAGTTATAAAAATAACTAGATTTAAAACAAGCGACGCCGTCCACGTAACTAGTTTCGTTTCGTTTCTTAAAAGTGACGAACCGACCCACGTCTAGAACAAGCACAACCTAGTAGCCAGAATATTCCATTAAGCTAACCCTGAAATACGGTGTTGTAGAACGGAGATCGCGGTTTTACAAGTACTCGCCGGATGCCGTGCTTAAAAAAGATCGCGCCAAGCTCTATGGGGACCGGTCCATTATCACGGATAGAACGATACTGACTAACAAGCCTGATATCGTGCTGATGGACTAGGCACTGTCGAGGGTATTATTGGTAGACATGACGATCCCATTCGACAAGAACCTTGTAAAGGCCGAAACAGAAAGGAAGCGAAAATATCTGGATCTGGATCACGATGTGACTCACATGAGGGGTCGGATGCGTACCGAAATTATCTCTCTATCTATATAATTAGTTTCTGCAAACAGGTTATTCCCCGTGAGCCTCACATAACACTTGAGGCGGCTGGGACGTGACGAAGCTCTTCTAACTCAAATGCAGAAAGCGGTGTTTCTGGACACCGCTCCCATTCTCTCCCTTTCAACCTAACCCTCAAACGTCCTCACTTCCGCGGGCTTCTATCTGGCTGAGATGTATCTATATATTTACTGTTTATTATAATTATTGCTTTGTTTTTCCTATTACATAATATTATATTTACTGTTATAAATATTTCTCTCAGCCAGATGAGAAAATTCTTATAAAAACTACATAATAATAATAATCGTTGGAATATTTGTAAATAGATTAATAATATAATTTCTGTACTTAAAGCGTTCTTATTGGTTGTTCACCTTTGAGCTCATTACCCCTAATAAACATACCACAGGTTTGTGGCGCATTATTTGCACAATATTTTAAAAAAGTTTTCACGGTTTCCAATTCTGTATTAAAGCGTAGCAAGGAAACACTATTGTGTAGTATAAAATAAACTGTTGATAACCTTTTTCTCGGTCACCTGTGTCAATTGCGCCTTTCGCGGTTTACACAGTTCTTCATTATTCTCCTTCCTCACCATCTCACGTCATCAGCATCCTTCGAAGAGCAATCAACAGTTATACACTGTTGATTGCTCTTCGCGATTGGTTTTGCAAACACAGGATAGCCGATAATCTCGACAAAGGTTCAACCATATGCTTCAATTGGTTAAGTGATCGAGCTGACCTCATACGTCTTTCTACATATCATCATCATTATCACCATCATCAGCCTATGATAAGTCCACTGCTGGACATAGGCCTCCCCTAATACACAACTATCCATTAGGGGTTTTTTTGGACCGAAAACGAATTAGACAGTAGATCTATCATGGTGTCCCAGTCTGCTTACCGTTCTTCCATGATTCTCAAGCGACTTTTTAAATTTACGCATCTTAACCTCTTGGTTGGCCTCACTGTGTCTTGTATCATCTTTTACAAACTATACCTTTAAGTAAGATAAATATTGAAATAAGTTGTAAGCACCGAGGAGATTCAAAGCCATGAACTTCTTTGGCTGTCAAAACGAAAAAGAAAAGAGTTTTGGTTATTGGTTACCTGTATATAAAAGTAGTTTAAAAGATAACCACCATATTGAAAAGTACTTTATTAATAATTAAGTAATGTCTGAGGCTTTACCTCATTTTTATTCCTTTTTTCACATATCATAGTCCCTGTTAATATAACTAGTAATAGACTGTGAGGCCTTTTTATTAATTACATGATACATCAATTTTTTACGAACTTTTTACATCATTAAGTTTAAAAAATTAATCAACAAATTATTTAACGTGATTTACGATGATTTACACATCCGTTACAATGACCCACCGATCGGCCCGTATCTACTTACAAAATTTAAATATTTTTCGATTGCAAAAAGGCATCTACTGCAATCCATATGTAAAGAAGGTAGGTACTCCACCTACCTTCTTTACAAGGGCCTTCATCTTAACAAAAACTAGATTTCGTTTATCATATAACACCTTTATTCAATCATAAATTAATAATTTTAATCAATAAAGTGACTGGGACACAAATATTTTTTATCTAATAACACACAAAGACAATTTAATAGACCTAACTATTTATACACTTTTACGTCATTTACATATTATTTTTAACTAGAAAGTCTCTAATAATCTTGTTCACTTTCTCCGGCGTCTCTTGTTGCAGGAAATGTGAGCAGTTCTCCACTAAAAGTGTTTCGATGTGTTTATACTGTTTTTTAATATTGTTCAGTACGTTTGGCGCTATATATGGATCGCGTTCCCCGTTTATTACTATCATTGGCACGTTTTCTTCTTTATATTTTTCGGAGACAAGCATGGAAAAATTCGCGCGATAGTAATTTATTGGTGGAGTGAATGCAACTGAAAGCAAAAAAAAAACATTTAAAATGATTAAAAATATTTGGTTTATAATGTGTTTCATATAAATGTCATTTAATGTAGTTCAATATAAAATGCAGACACTTTTTTCTAAATCTCAAGCTAAAAAATATTCAGCAGAACAGTAATGTGCAACTTCAAACAAACGGGGTCTCTCTATGCCAATCGTATTAAAACACGATGAAAGTGAAATCCGTGGTAACAGCCAACCTACCATTTGTTCATAGGCATGACCGCTACGCTTTATTCTTGTTAATAAACACGTGCCATTATCCAATTGGATAATCGCACGTATTTTATTAATAGGAGTAGAGTTAATTAACCTTGCGGAGGTTATTCAAATACTCTACTAAGGTGCTAACACTTTTACAAAGGTGATGTAATTTTACCAGATTTTCTTATTGACATAATAATGTCCTCCTAGACGATTCCGACTACGGCGGCCGATCTATATTAGAAATCAGCCAACTGCGCAGGAGATATTGTAGTGCACAAGTGTAGCCGCAGACACAGGTGCACTCCGTATTTCTCTTACTCTTATAGTTCAATGAGACAGATAACTGACACGACCGGAGAAAAATCTGGGGCAGGACCGACTTTTAACATGCTCATCTGACGCATGCATCGTCTTACTTTGCTTACAATCGGGTAATCGGCCCACATTGCCCTAACCAACTAGGTAACAACAATGAAAAGTTGTTGCGTGCCCGCAGGATTCGATCCCACGACTTTCACTTTACTACAGCACAAGCCCGTATTACTAGACTACGAATTTAGTTACTTATTAAAGTAAATTTAGTTCAAGGTATTGGAAGAAAAATATCATTCTACCAATGGTTATATTAGCACTCTAAATCAGGTTTAAAAGCCACAATCATAGTAATTCATTTTTCCATACAAGGGACTATTGGCAACACTTATACTTAATAATGTGATTGATGTAGGAAAGAAAATAACTCTATACTATGAGAGAGATGTGAGTATTAAAATTATGCTATAAATTCCTTCCCTGAGTCCGAGTTCATCATTTTTATTGAACAAATCGTCTCTCGTCGCCCGTATAAGTAAGTAGCAAAATGTTAAGAGCAACGTTGAGCTAGATTCCAATTTAACACTTAAGATACACAACACGACTATTACATAACAATGTTACTGGCTGCACTAAGTTCAAATAAGTCATGTTATTTTTGTAGATGTAATGTCAAACGCTAATAAAGTCTGTAGTAGATGCGTTTTTATTGGTCGATTGTCGCCGCCATATGCAATCGTCACGCAATGTTAAACCAATAAGAACGCCTGAGGTTAAGGCGCCAATAGAGTTTAACATAAGAATTTTGATGTAAATTTCATATCTTATATTTCTCAGGTATAGAGCGATCTAGTTCATTATTAAAATTTCTAATAGGCACCGTGACAGTACTGCCCCGATAGGTAGCTATAAAAACATTATAATACTGGTATAAAATACATTACTAATAGAATATATTACTGCTATAAAAAGTTATTTGCATGTAGATACTTACGCTGTTTCCCGAACCAGAATTTGTAACATTCGATGTCATTTTCAGTTACAGCGTTTTCTTCTTGAACAATGAACAGCTTTTCGAAAAATCGCACATTATTAATTTGCATCATTAGCTCGGGCAGGACTGGCATGCGGTAAAAAAAGACGTACCTGTAAAATTTTCCAAAAAAACAAGTAAAAGATTTGGTCAAATAAAAAAAAACAAAATGAAATAAAAAACATAATTTGCATCTTCAATCATCTCAACTGAAACTCAATTGAAATTTATTATAGGGTAGGCAAAATAACTAAAACGAATATGTTTATTCGTTTACTTCAGTTACTTTTATTATTACCGGTGGTAGGTCCCCTGCACCGGTGGTAGGTCCCCTGTTTACAGGAGACCGTCTGGGTGGGTACCACCGCGGTGCCTATTTTTGCCGCGAAGCAGTAGTGTGAAAACACTGCTGTGTTCCGGTTTGAAGGGCACCGTAGCCAGCGTATTTACTGGGTAAACGAGACTTAACACCCTATGTCTCACGGTAGGCAGCGCGTTGGCGATACCACTGGTATTGCTAATGTCTATGGGTGTCGGTGACCACTTCCCATCAGGTGGCCCGACTGCTCGTCTGCCTGCGTATGCAATAAAAAAAAATATTAACAGAGAGCCAAATAAGACGTTGAAGTGTATAAAACAATTTTATTGTTAACCCCCTTTTTGCGACCACGATATTTGACTTAAACGAGAATCATACCTTTTTGCGTCATCAGTTTGGTATTCTGCGCACCCAAAAGAGTCTTTGAGAACTCTAGTGGTTAACAATGAAAGCGACAAAAGAAAAGAAGAAAAATGGTGTAGTCTCTTCTTCGATTATTTGTGTATATATATTTAGGAGTGGACTTCACTTGAATAATAAATAACAAGTGACAAATAAAATTTTACTTAGATACATCAAACTATTTTTTCAACTAAACTTTTAAACTTTTTTAAACATTAACTCAGAGATAGATACTCAAGCGTTTCGCTCGATCAAAACAACAAAGAGTGAATCTACAGATTAAATCGATTTGAATATAAAACCTGTATTCAATTTCAATTCTCTTCGTGTTAAATTCAAAAGGTGTTTGTGCTCATTTATTCGTCTGTTCGGTAACGTGATGAAGTATTAGTTAACAGTCTATCAGCGTTCATCAGGATTTAAATAAGCCATGACAACGTCACAACACACTTATTTATTCATGCGGAAGTTTTCTAAATCAACAAGTTGGAGTGACGTCATCGTTCAACAGGCGCAATGCATTACCGCTGATTTGTTGAAAACAGAACGGGTATTTTTTAAACAACGCAGATATGCATCAGACAGTTAATCTTCTATTTAATGAACGTTTACTTACCACGAGAAGTAGTTACCATGTAACTGATTAAACGGAGTATACATTCAACCGAGAATAACGTGCTGGTAACATGTGTGAAAAAAATCTTGTTTTCTTTAACACTTTTTTATACCTAACTGGAATCTTTTAAGCTATGTTTAAAACACGGCTTAAAGGTGTCGGTGTATGTTCGACCATCAAACGCAAATAGATAATCAAAAATCAGCACAGGTAAAAATATAACGTACTGTATTGTTAACTGTATTGTTAATATTTTTCTGTTTATGTACCGTTCAATGCATGTTGGACTTACGCTCTGTTAATTGGATATTTATGATAACAAATACATCGAGATTCATATTTATAAGAGACGAACTGCAAGTGCCACTGGTCGGGTCTATTTTTGCCGCAAAGCATTAGTATGAGGATAGAAGGGTACCGAAGACAGGGACAGAAGAGATTTAATGGTCCATGTCTGATGATAAGCGAGCGGATTGCATCGTTTCATGCTGCATTTCTCATGAGCCGGGGGTGATTAGCTCATAATCAGATAAGTGTACTGCTCGTCACGTTGCTTGATTCGATAATAACAATTAAAAGTTTACCAACCATGACATCTTCCGTTGCTTCGGGCTATTCCATATTTCTTGAAAGAACGCCTCCCCAGATGTGCTCCCGAGCAGAATCAAAGCATGCAGCGTTTCAGGATGCGTGTCGCGGAATTTGCTTGCAACTATGCCACCCCAATCATGGGCAACCAGAATACATTTTTCACGGCCTAGAATTAAGGTAAAACCATTTTAGATCTTATGTAAACGTACATAAAACAATACTGCACTTACGGCCTCTCTCAACTTAATATATTTCTGTTAACTTATACACTTACATAGGAATTTTTAATGAGATGTTTTTTTAAAAAAATATCTCATTAAAAACTCACTCTTTATTTTTTACAAATGGTAAGGATTAGGTACAACTGTCATTGTTTGGCAACAATTATAACTAAGTTTGCGCGCGCAAGTTGACGTGAGCTGTCAATTATAGATGACTGTTTACTTCCAGTACATGTATATTTTTTGTTAATTTTTTATAAAATAAGAATTTCATGAGAGAGCAGGACCCTCTCGTGATAATTAATTACATGCCCTGCCAATAGGAAACATAGCAACTAGTGCGCTCAGAAATCTGAAACGAGAATTAGGTAAACTCCACCCAGTAATTACAATAGTTCAACTTAAAAAAATAGACGTAAATAATTAACGATACATTTATTTTTCAGTAGACTAATGTACATATAATAAATGAATACGATTTTATATGATTATTCTTTATAAATTTCTTATTTTCGAGCATATTTATGCAAAAGATTGCGCGGATAGTCAACAAAAGAATACGTGCGTACAATAAGTTGACTCTTGATCTCGCGCACGATAGAGATTCATATATTATGTTTAGTAAATCGTAGCCTTTGAAATTGTTGATTTTCCATGTAAAGTAATTGTGCTTAAATAAGGTATTGCGTATAATAAAAAAAAAACTGTTTGTAATCCAATACGAAATGGTTAATTTTGTTACGTCTAGAAGTTATATAAAAGTAACAATAGACAATTAAAATGCAAAGGTTTTTTATTTTTATTTTCTAGCAGTTATTATTAGATATTAATTTGAATAATTAGGCATTTTTATAAGCTTAAGTAATTAAACACCGCACAGCAATTGCTTATGCATATTCAGTAGGTTATTGACATTGTTGTCTTTGCATAAGCGTGACATTAAGGTCAGACAAACTACGTGTTTGCATTTTTTTGCAATATTCTGTAAGATTCTCGAACAAAAAGTATACATTCTTTCTATAATCCAATAACTATATAAAGAAGGGTTCAAATTACAACCGACTTACACAGCATTCAAAATTCTTTTAATGTGGTAGACAGTTTTAAAAAACAGATTGTGAAAACATAAATTTAAAATTTAGTTTAATGAATGATAGTCATTATTATTTGTAACTAGTTCTTGCCCGTGACGTTCGCGCAATAATTTGCAGGAAAATCTGTCAGACTTAATAAAAGGAGCCAAGTTACTTTCAGGTACATAAAATATAAATTAAAGTAGACAGACAGACAAAAATTTTGAAAATGTTGTTTTGTTATATATATCTACCGGTTATATGTATATCACAATCTTCTCATTAAAAACAGTTATTTTAATGCTGTAAACACACGCTTCAACTTTATTTATTACTTAGATAACAGTTGTTAAATGGGAAAAACTAAATATAATGTTTTGTATGCCGACTGGCTACCGATAACAGCGGCCCATGTTATAAAAAACAGTTATCATTAGTGTTAAACAATTTACTAGAACCACGATAATTAAAACATATCTTTTTCTTTTTTAACGAACCGTAAAGAGATAAGCGCCAAGGCCGAACTTTCTATTTTTTTTTTTCAAATGATTGGCAACGGGCCACACTCACCCGCCGAAATTATTAAAAAAAATATATATTCTTACAGTTACCATAGACAAATTAAGACAAAATTTTTAAGTTACTTTATTGTTGTAAAGTAATGAACTACAAAGCACCTTTTGTCAGAATAACTAAAAGTATTCAACAGTATGGTTAACTGTCAAATAAACTGCAACTATTTTAATTTTTTTTCTCCAACAATCTTTAGCTAGTCTCTTATAATTAATAAAAATTAACTACACTTAAGTAAATGATATAAAAAATGTTATTGGCTACACTTTTAATGCATTCCTTTTATTAAACAATTAATAAAACGTTCTTGAGACATCGCACTAATAATGTATTCTACAAACGACAAAACTTCCGTGAAATTGTTATTGGCGCCGACTAGTTTCGGACCTATCGGAGGTTCTTCATCAGGACGAGTGGGATAAATTCACGGTCGCTTCCCGTCTCGCAGTTAAAGCCGTTTATATAAAAATACACTATAAGCAACCTTTAATATTCTAAAACAATCACAATATTGTAGTAAAAAAAAAGACTTACCTAACTGTCGCAATAAATCGCGTACGTCCTCCACAAGCAGATCAATTTTATAGGAGGCAACACCGTCTGGCCTTTCGGAATCACCATAGCCACGCATGTCTATTGCCACACACCTGCAACGCATCTTCACTGTTTAGTCCATTAATTAAACATCTTATTTAGACTAGCTGACGTAAATCTACTATATGTTTAAATAAGATTTTGCTTTTTTTGATTATAACATAATAATTTACAGTTTATTTATAAAGTTCCACACTGTTATTTCTCTAGTATAAACAGAGATATGCTTATAGTTTATAATACATTTTTAGTCATGATTTGTGGCTAGTAATAGTGTGGAGAAACGTTAGGAACGGAATCCCGATCTAGGCTCTCGCCCACAGGCTCGTCTCCCGACAGGTGACTTGGACCGAGTCTACAATGCGGGCCTGAATTGCAGACTCGCAGCCTTGCAGTTCTAGGTTACTACCGTTAGTTAGAAGGTTGCTGATAAGTGTCACTAAATCCTAAAAGCGCTTTAATGGTGGTTAAACAGTTCAAAGAAACTCCTGGCAGCGTGTTCTATCTAAATGGTGTTAAACTCAGATTTGCAAATATGCAATAAATGTTATGGACAAACCGGTGAACGTTTTGTTATGGCGTATTGCCTCACTACAAAAGGAAAAGTAGGACATAACTACGCTGATAAGCTATTGCTGCGTGAATTGTTCTGTATCTAACAAGAAAATGGATTCAGCATAAGAACTTGGTTAATGCATGCTGCGATGTATCGCAACGTCGTTGAATTCAAAACCATCACGATTTACGAAATAAAACCAGTTTGGCGTACTGCCATCCGCCTACAGGACATAGTGCTGACCTAGTTAAGGCGCGGCTAGTGCCATTTAAATGGCCGGCGCTTTCTGTTGCCACCCGGGACGGAATTGCTAAGCGTTTAAAGGACAGAGAAGTGGGACTACGGTGCTGTTGAATGGAAGGCAGCCAATAGTAAAAGCCAATGTCGCGTTTTAATGATATCGATAAATTAACGTGCTATTTATATAACTTTTAAAGAAAAGAACCACACAAAATAGATCTATAATATGGATATCTATAGGGGACATTGTCAGTAATACATGTATAATTAAATACCTTTTTGGCAGCGCAAAATACTTCATTGTTAAATATTTTTTCGAAACTATTTTCCGATCTGACTGAGAGATGGTCAAAATACGCGACATACTTCGGATATAGTTACTGTTTTTTTTTCCTCGCTGAGCAACTATTCCACCGGTTTGATTTTATCTTCTAAAAGCCAAGGTCATACACAAATGGGTTCAATCCTCCGTACCATTATGATATGATATACCTACAGAAAGAACTACTAAGTGGGTAGGCCAATGTATTTTATCCTAAGCTCTTGAATGGACTCGCTTTTCCTCGACAAGTTAATAAACTCAATCGTAAAATAATGTGTATTATAAAGCATTCACTTTTAAACAACGCGTTCATACAGACTGAATACTTTGTAATGGAATCATAAAAATAGAGCAAGTAATTACCTGGAACGAAATGTGTTTATAGCATAATAAAGAAACAGTTAAGTTACTTAAATTACTTGTATTACTTGTATTTGTACAAACATAAAGCTTGCAAGGCGTGTGTACCAGAGCTTACATATATAGTCATTTTTCTTTTAGGGAAACTCGGATCTCTAGCGGAATACAATGACACCCGAACTGTCAATGAATGACAGTATTAAATGAGCGACATTTTTATATTCATTACTTATGCAACATTATTGTTCAAAATGTCAAAATTAATAATGTCATTGTAAACAAAGAGATAAATAATCACTAAAGCTATTTGAGGGAGCACTATAAATACGAACTTTTACGAAAATTACAAAGAAAATAATTTGTCATTATATCTATATTTTCATTGGTTCAAAGATTAAGAACCTATTAAGATTTGACACATTGTTTACGTAAAACTTCACGTTCTGATTGGCTCATGAAGACACAATAATCAAAAGGGTTACCAGTAGAGTCCGACCGAAACTGTTTTCCGGCCGAAACCGAAACCGAAACCGAAAGTTTTGCTTGGGCTTCAGTTTCGGCCGAAACCGAAACCGAAACCGAAACTCACGTAATCAAGTATAAAAATTCTTAAAATACTAAAATATGGAACTTTTATGCCTATTATTGGAATGGAGACAGTATATTAAACGTGTGTTAATCGTTTATTTCAGTTGCTAATAATATTTTTATGTAACAAAATATTAAAAATATTTTTTTTTTTCAAATAAATTTCTTATAGCAATATGAGTTATTAATAAATTAATTAATAATTGTGACTGTTGCATTAAAGACTAAGTATTGGTATTTTGAAATCTTACTAATTAATACTTTGGTTTGTATTTGTAGTTCCGAGGGGGATCAAAAAGTAAAAATGAGATAGAATATAATGACTATGATAGCTTAATTATTTATTTTTCTACATAATCTCCGAGTCCACCTACACACCAAGTCCAGCGTTCCAAGTTTCCAATGCTTCAATTCCTTTAAAAAAAGGATTGTCTTGGTCCTGCAAAAAGGTCACCACGGCATCGTTTACTCGTTATGTATAGTTTTGACACATGTTTCCTCTAAGTATTGTATCAATTTGGAGTTAAGATGACAAATAGCTAGGCGCCAGATCTGGTGAAGAGGGGGATGCTCAACCAATTGTACGCTAGCATGCTGAACGGTGGCCATCGCTAATGCCAACCTATGTGCCGGTACGTTGTCAAGATGAAACAGCTCGCCCGTTCAAAGTTTGCCTCTTTTTTATCATTGACGGCATTTCTCAACCTCGGTATTACAGCTGCATAACCTGTAATGATGGTTCCACGCTCCAGGTAATCAATTAACAATATCACTTCTAAGTCCCAAAATATTTAGGCCATACCCCAGCCAGGCCATATACCACGGCCACGGCATGAAGATCCTTCGGGATAAACCCGTGTTTCGTCCACTGCCACAAAACTAGATTTAAAGTTTTTAGAATCTTCTTAAAACTTGTCCAACGATATCTTCGAAGTCGATTTTGTTTCTGATTCTCGGCACCCATCTTGGGAGACTTTCTCGTCATTCAAAATTTGTGTCAATATGCGTTGAGTACCTCTATATGAAATGCTAGTTTCTTGGATTAGGTACCAGATGGTAATTCTTTAATCGCTGAAAACAGTTTTTTCGAATATGGCAGCATGTTCTTATTGTTTCTTGTTGATTACTGGCTTCGATGGACGTCTGCAACCATGTTCGTCTTCCGTGTACGTTCTCCCTACTCGAAATTAAGAAGCCCACTTTGCGACAATTAATTATGACAGAGCAGACTCTTCTCATGTTGCCTTTGAGCCGCAATAAATCTCTTCCGTTGTTAACTTTTTATAACAGTGGTTTTTAATAACAAGGTCGCACTTGGGTTTTCTCTTTTTTCAAGAACATTTCGCCACACATAGCAAACAAATGACTACATTCAGAAAAAAAGTAAAGAGACTAGAAGATTTTTTTATATCAACACGACAAATATCTGAGCTACACTTTCCAGTATTATTTGAATTTATTTTTTGGTTACCAAGGAGTATATATTTTGTTCTCACTTCTATTTGTTCTCTCCTCGTTTTTCTAGAAGAATCATCAATTTCTTTTGTCAAACTTGGAATGTTTGCCTGAACTGAGATCTGAGCTCGATTGTAGCAATGATACATTTAACTTTCGCTACTATTTTAAAATTGAAAACACTTCTGAAACCAGTTTCGGTTTCGGCAAAAGTTTCGGCAAAATTTGGCCGAAACCGAAACTGCGGCCGAAACTTGATTTTTGGCCGAAACTCGGCCGAAACCGAAACCGAAACCGAAACTTCGGTCGGACACTAGTTACCAGTAATCTTTATTGAATTCGACGATCTGGTGCCGCCAGGAGTACCAGAACTCCGGGTAGCCGTGCAGGAACAGCATCAGCGGCTTCGAACTGTCGCCGCTTTCCACGTAATGTAATTTTATATTCTGCAACAACAATAATATGTAAATTCGAATCGTTTAGTAATTTTTCGTTCACAGACGCATTATTATACAATATTTTTGAATTTATAACGGCATATTTAATTGGCATATAAAAAATAAATGCAATACTTTTGCATTCTACTCTGAAATAGATTTAAAAACTTAATATAACAATGAATATTCTGTACTCAAAGGGCAAATCGTGGATGCCCTTTAAGCACAATTCATTCCATAAGGTTATTATTTTTAATTAATGCGAATTGAATCACGAACACATTGATATAAAAACAAGTAATTGAGTTAGTATTAAACTAACGGCAACTTCTTTATCGCAAGTGGCAGAGCCTGACTGACGTGTTTTTTATATAAAATTTATTTTTTTAATACTCCTATTACTTTTTTATAGTAAAAACTGGTATAAAATTAACTTTCTAGTTTTGATGAAAAAACATAGCATCTGACTATAATTAAAGTTCATAAACAGCGTAATGAGTGCAATCTAAAGGTCAAAAAGTCTGAGTCAAAAAGTTCTTACTAGAAGGATTTTTATATAATCTATTGGTAACCTTATTACATGTTACGTATCGTTTCTACGTTTCCGATTTGTATATAGGTTACTACACGTAAATGTGCATGTAGATAAAATGTACTGCCATTGTTCATTAAAATAGTACAATGCTACAGCGTGTACGGTAACCATTAACGAAGCGTAATAAATTTATTATTGCTCAGTGTGCAAATGTCATGGTACTTGGCCAAAAATTATACGCGTTCGAAAGTGCGTAGGCAGTTCCGCTTTCTACCTAAACTTTTTTATAATTGGTAAAAATTAAGTCGGCTGTGATACCCTACATTTTAGGTAAGGACGCAAATAGTATTAAAAACTTTAAAATATTTTTTTTCCATTTCTCAAAAGGAGCTCAACTTGGAACTCAATTCGAAGCATATGTTTTTTTGGACCGACGAAGAGAAAAATACGCTCCGCTCCTTCCGAGAAGGAGGTATTCAATTCGGAGTTTTTTTTATATATATGTTGCTCCGCTCCTAGTGGTCCGATTTTGTTAATTTTTTTTAATGATAGTTATTAGCTTCCCATTGGTCCCTTGTGGGTGTTTAATAGATATTTGTATATATTATAAAAATACGGCGTCAAACTTGTGCTATTAAATTGGAAACGCTGGCTAAACCCTAAAATATAGACTTAGACTATGTTATACGCAATCGGACTTCTTAAAAAGGTTTCAATTAAGTCCGGGAGAGCATATAACTATGTTTTAGGAATATCACAGAACAACCATTTTAAATATCAAATCCACTAATTTACGGATTTTTCGCGTTACTTAAATATATTTATTCCCGACGTTTCGAATTCTTTCCAACATCCATGATCATGGGCAGACTAAGTTGATATATGTCTGTATCTCTATGTTTTCGAATGACCGTCAGAGTTTTTATTTAAAAAATTGACGTATCTTTCGTTTTCTTAATTTTTAATGTTGGTTTGACAAAAAGTATTTATGTTGTCCTTCGGTTTTGTAGTTTTTATACTCTGCGTTTAATTTTTGAAATAATTGGATCCCAGGAAGGTGGCAAAGACCAACCATCCTCTCTATTAAAATTTGGATATTTTTTCATTTCTATTGCTTCCCGAATCATCCTTGGTATAAATCGATGTTCATTAGCTAGTATTTTTGGTTCATCAAATCTAATATAATGATTGGGCTTGTCTAGAACATGGTCGCAAATTATAGCGTCGGTGCTCAACATCAGCTATATGTACTTTTACTCTGGTTCTTACTGGTCTTTTTGTTGGTCCAATGTAAGAGAGACCACAATTACAGTCCAATTTTATTAAATAATAATAATAACCATTTTAAAGTAAAAAATAAAAATTGAAATGAGGCAAATTCAAGCGAAATTCAGGGTAATACAGTATTAGATCACATAAAAGTTTATCCATTGAAAAAAATCTTCAGTCATGTGCATAAAACATTTTGTTAAAATGTATACCTTAATAGATATTATGGATTAAAAACGCGCTAACAGAAATCGCATGACAGTTTCGTGCATAGAGGACGTTGTTATCCTTTAAATTGTTCAATAGTTGTACACTGTTTGAAGTCGGTCATATTTTTTCTGTTAACTTGTTACTTGTTTGTTCAAGCATTGCTCCTTAAGGAATTAATCCTGGCAGCCATATTAAAGAGAGATTCATTGTTTAGTCCTTATTCGACAGGTACATTCGGCGAGTACAAAAGCTACTATTTTTCCTTTTTTATGAAAACGTTTGGTATTTTCACGATTACATTGCCCAATGCGTCTTAATAAATGAAATATAAATTATTTTGTATCATAGTTTTACTTCATAAGATTTAAAATAATATTCACGTGCTTAGTGAACGAATCGAACCGGTAATATTGCAACTCATTGGTTTTTACAACGAAAACATTTACGCGGTTACTCTATAACTCGCAAAAAATTTACGCCCTCCACTAAAGTTATTACTAGAGTTGCATTACTCGAGCACTTAACTAAATAAAACAAAATTTTACGGCGCTCTAGCATATTCTATGTCTACTTAATTAAAAAAATTCTATCTATATATGTATTTAATAAAACATTAGAAGGGCAATACATATGCATCAATAAAATAGTCATGCAAACGTAACGTAATTTGCTTGTTAATCTTGATGAGGTATCATTATATGGACATGGAAAATTAAATATATATGCTATTGCTTCGCTATAATATATTCTGTTAGGTTTTTTATCCCGCAATTTTGAACATAATCGAAAGCTTTCGAGCGGAAGGCATTTTAAATATTTAACTGGTCATGCTAGAAAACGCTATATAGAAAGTATTATTGTGTCGATGACTATCCATTTTATACTATTATCATGATCAGGCCAAAATGAGATAAGGTCTTATGCATGACAAACAATTCAATTGTACCTATAAATTCTGTCGCGTTTAATTACTTCACAGCAGACTTTGTTCACGGCCACGAGACAGATAGTAGCGCATCTTTGTTTCATAATTATTCCTTTTATTAAACAATAAATAAGTCATGTAAAAATTGATATTTAATAAAAACACTTTAAAGAACACTATTTAAAATGATAGCAGCGGGCTCTTGATAAAGTGTACTTAATAATAAAAAGTTACTCACATTTGCCTTCACATATTTGTGTGCGCCGTATTTCGGATCACTCAAATTCGCTGGCGGCATCAGCCTCAATTTCATCTCCCATGGGTTTTTGAAAGGATTCTTCAAATAGGCAACAACGAAGGACAACAGCGTTAGAACGCTATAAAACAACGTCAAAGCGTTCGCCACAAGGAACCGTTGGATGTACGTACGAACGGACATAATTGCAACGATAACATTAATTTTTATACGAAATAAAACACCAACGCGTAACGTACTCGCTGAGCCGACTAACAAGTCAGACGTCTTGTTCCGGCCGTATGCTCATTTCAAATGCGCCGTCACGTCGTGTCGAGCGCCAAAACTCACAATACTTCTTCAATCCTTTATTCCAGCTCCGGCACGGTTAACGCACTAGTCAGCGTCAAGTAATAAGATTTTTATAATTCACCATTTAATTAGCTGTTTACATTTCGTTGTGCCATTTTGTTTCTAAATAAACAGAAAAACTCACTTTGTATCATCCATTATCATTTTCGTAAATTGAATATTCCATTTTCTATTAGTATGCTGTTTCTATTGTTTCTTTATTTTCTTATACAAATGTTAAACAATAAAAGACATGTTAATTTTCGCGCCAAACCGCATAAAAAATCAAGAATACATCGTAATAGAATTTGAGGAGCGATTGGCTGTTTTAAACTAACAACTTCATATCGCTAAGGAACGTGTACAAAGGAAACTTAGTAGAATGGCCGTTAATTCTAAACTTTTAAGGAAATACCAAAAATGTTAACCGAAAACTAGTATTCAAATTTGAGGTTTTGTGTATTACAATTAATTTAATTTTTCTGCACTTCATCGATATGCTGTTAACTTGTAAAAATGTAAATTTTATACTTTCAAAATTCGGTTGTTAGCCTCGTTTTAGTTTATAAGATATGAAAAAGTATAAATAAAATAATAAAATTTTCTCTTCAAAAATATCTTCAATAAATTCATAATTGTCTTAAATATCCGTTTTAAGAGATACTTTCATAACAATCTGTGTGGTTGGATATTACCATACGTACAAGCGTACGGTATTTATTTATTATTAGGTAGAATATTTTGTGTGTATTATTTAAACCAATATCTTTTTAAAATGGCATTTTTGTATTGCTGCTAAGCTATTGGCTTGTAAATTTATCACTTTAGAAAATATACAGCATTGCGTTGCTTTGTATAGATGAGAAAAATAAGATTAGAATCAATTTAAAAAAAGATACAATTCTGAAAACATTAGTCAAACGACTAAAACTTCTAAACCTCTAGGGGCGCTAAATGTATTGTCTCTAAAAATACTACATTAGACAGTAATAGGCTACAGAAATGCTAACCGATTTCATATATTCTTTAACTTCTAAAAAACTATATTATGAGTAATATAGATTACTTTTGCCCCAGAGAAATCCATTCCAAAAATCTAAAAATCACACGGGCCGTGCCGTGAACGGATGGCTAATACTTTATGTACTAATAACATATTTAAATAGATAGTCGCTGCAAAATTGTTGTGTAAAAACAATACTGTCTTTCGATTAAAGGGCACCGTAGCCAACGTAATCACTGGGTAAACGAGACGTCAAAACCTATGTCTCAGGACGACGAGCGAAGGAGTATCACTAACCATCAGATAACCGTCCTGCTCATGTCTTCGCTTTAATCAATAAAGCAAATATATGGACTATTTGGGACCAAATAATACCAACTCCTTTCATAGCGATGGTCTACTAAGTCTACTCTATGAGGTTCTTGCGGCCTAGATTGTTTACTTGTTAAGCATATGTTTCTTTACTTTAGCCATCACAATTTGTAATATGGGACCCTTTATTGTGGGATATTTCTTTTATGTGTCTTAGTTTACAGGTAAAGTGCTGGCGTAACGATAAATACTAATGAGAACTGTTCTAGCAAGAATTACATTACCATGAACCTACTGAGTAAGTCCTATCAAATACCAATATAAAACCTTGCAATTATAATCCAATTTCGATCACTCATTCAGACTACTAATGCGATCCCTGTACATAAATTTCGTTTGTGCCTTTTATTTCATCTAATAATAGAACCCTGCCGATGAATAGTTACGGATTTTTTTAACTAGAGGTTAAAGCTGGTTTCCGCAAAAAACAATTGCACAGTGTTGAGTAGATAAATCAATTGGGGCTTGTCTTGTGTAAAAGTCATTAATGCGCCCAATAATATTGTGCGATTCATATAGATGTAGCGAGTAATCACAATCGTAAGGTTTGATTGAGTATTGGGTCTTTTTTTTTACTTCATAAAATAATAATAACCCCTGATGAAGAGCGGTTTCGCGCATTAGGGGAGGCCTATGTCCAGCAGTGGATTATCACAGGCTGATATTTGATAATGACGATGCATGATGACACTATCACTATTGCTTTGCTAAATGATTTGTATAATATACATTTTTTTGTCAATTTTATCTTTTATAATTTTGTATAAGGCAACATACGATATTAATTATTATATTCAAAGAATTACATCTAGTCTTTCTTAAGCCTGAAACATTATGCAACGTAGCACATATTAAAGCAAAGACAAAAGGATGTTAACAAGTGCGTGTTGCGCATTGAAAGTATGAAAACTTGTTTTAAACTTGCGTCGACAATTTCCAAGAAACCAACTAAATATCACTTACATAAATAGTTATGTCTGACACATATGTAGTTACTGACTTGTTAGCAAATATAAAAATATAATTGTATATATTGCATGATTAGAAACAGCGATATACAATGTGAGTAGAAAATACTGGTCATATTTACTGGTTCTACCTTTTTACTTTGTTTAAATTTGTTACTTTCGACCGTAACCATAGTTATACGTTTTTAAATTCTAGTTTGAATGTATAATAAAAACCAAAAAATATTTTAACCATATATTTTTTGCAATAACCTTTTAAATAACAGTAACACTTTAATATTATTATTAATATTACTAATACGTAACGTGTCAAATATGAAAAAAATACAAATTGTAAATTTAACATGCGATACAATAACTTATTATTATTAATTTAACACGTCTAATTTGTAACACCTTTATTTAATTTTCTATACCGCCATAATTCTAAGAATTTACTATTTAAAACAGAAGATAAAAAAACAAAAAATCTAACACGAATAAAATGTAGCAATTAGACATGCAGATTAAACAAGTCTTCTTCCTAGTATTAAATCAACGGAATTCGTGTCGGATGTTGCCATAAAATACAGATTCAAAATTGCTTTCGTCAAAAATAATAGACGGTTGCATTGTGTCCGAATAAGACAGATTATCATTAAAAAGCCATTTCCCGCGCTTCGAGTGACGTTGCATACGGGACTCGATAAAGTTTTTAGACGTTCAGACGTCTCTTGCTCTATTCGTTCTAAACGGTCCATCGCCACCGACGGATCCACGCCTTGAGGTCTTTCATTGAAATCTATTTCTATATCAATTCTGAAATCGCATAACCATTAGCCTTTTTTATTATTATCTAAGAATGAAACAATGTAAATACTAGATTCTATTATGTAATATCTTTAAGTATTTCCTATTTTGTACTAAAATTTTAGATTATATAGTTTATTGGATTAATTGATTGGCTAAAAGCGTCTATTTTAAAAAGTAATCTCTCAAATTGAATAGTTATTAAATACTCATTATCGGATAATATAAAAATATAGCCAAAATACTTATAACCTATGATAATAAGAAATATTGAGAAAGCATTTACCGTTTTCAATAATTCTTAAATCCCAAGTCAAATTGATCGATGAGTGACTTTTCACTCATTCAGGTGCATCCTTACTTAATGATTTATGAAAATGTGTTGACTCCAGCGAAACAACAATTCATCCAAAAATCTATTTTGACTATATTTTACAAAGATACATTTTTGACATTACAAGTAAGCATCTAACGTTTGTATGTTAGATGCTAATGATGATAAAAATGATAGTAAGAGTCATTTCAATGAATTAACATACCACATCAAAGAAATACAGAATCATCTAATTATTAAAAAATCTCTTGTACCTATTATTTTAAAGAATTTAGTACTAATCAACACCTTAACGATTAAAGAACAACATAGTTTTCAAGCTTTTAAATAAGCTTGAAAACTATGCATTACAGATTATGTCACATTTATAAATCGTAAGTTAACATACAAAAAATATATGTTTTAACATATCTATTAAAAGCAAACTTTCGATACACGATATAAAGATTCCCCAAACATGAAAATCTATTCACAAAAATATTATTTCATCATTGTCTGCCTGTTGTATCGTCTATGGTCAAGGTACTAAGATACGTTACAAAATTTTATAATGCAATACAGCCTTTGTACATAAATACACTACATTTACTAACCCAAGGTACAAATGTTTAAATGGTTTCATTCATCTGTTAACTTTCTACATCCTATTAACAAATACATATCGACAAATCTGATTAATAATATTCCAAAAAGGTTTTAACTCAGCCATCTATTTGTACCGAAACCAATTTAAAAAAAAACATAAAATCTATATTTTTAAATAGTATTACAATCTTAAATAATAATACGTTCAACTAATATTAACATTTTCAAAACAGCATACACACACGATACTTGCCCGCGATACCAATGAAATATTAATAAAATGCAATTTGCACTTAAAATTATCATCTACCTATTATATATTCTCTAACCACTAAAGCACATGAGAAATTAGAAAACATCGACGGCCTCATACAATATTACACAACAAATACGTCACTCGTACCCGGTTTCCTCTCTGAACCTGACCCAGTCTTCGTGGCACGGTGCCCTTGGAATCTCTGAAGCGACGGTGAAGACACGATCGTGTACCTACATGATCGCAACTGATCTTGTTGTAACCATTGATAACAATCACATAAAGAATAATATGTTTATTGTAGTTTAACTAAAATATGAATTGATCTTTAAAAAATTATTTTAAAGTAGTGTATTACAGAAAAATTATCGTCAAGGATTCCAATATACTTAAGCATGGGGTTAAAATTAGGTAAACTTAACTCTCTTTATCTTTTCATAAATATACTACTTGAAACGAAGAGTTTTCTAATTATACAAAGTGCATTTCATGATTCCAAAAAATAAAAAACACAATTAACTATAATAATTATTTTAAGGCCGTAGCGAAATAATTCCTATAAAATGTTTAATAACAGATATACAACATATACCTACATTGTAAGATAGTAAAAAACATTAATGATGCTATCGCATATTATTGTATTGAGCGTAATTGCGCACTTAAACTTGGTATAAAAAGCACTTAGTATGTTTTTCAATAACGTTATAAATAATTGGTACTTTTTCATAACAAATAATAAAGAAATAGGTTTTGTTCGTAAAAGATGCATTGTGATTGTGATTGCTATGTATCCGGTTGACACATAAAAACATTGCGTGCAGTCTAGTTTCCACTATATCAATATTGTCTATGATCCCTTCAAACTAGAACACAATTGTACTCTTACTCTTCTCTTCTCTCTGCTTAGCATTAGTAGTATTAATAATGGTCAGTTTTAGTTAAGCAAGAATCTTAATACCATATTATTAATTAAGCACAATTAAACAAACGACTAACTATCCGTTACATAGATAAACATAACGGATACAGTAAATCTATTACAAATACTAAACTAATCACTTACTTATAGTATTAAAAAAACGAAGTTTTACATGAATATTGTCAGAGTCAATCAACTACAAAGCCTACTACTACATCACTAGCAAATAACTGAAGAAACAAAGCAGTAAATATTAAAAAAGATATCTCTCCACATGTATTGCCAACGGATTGAATACATTATAGGTAATTTCGCTTAGACATCGCGAGTTTCGCCACAGCAGTATTGACAACGCTAATGTGTTGGGCAAACGTTTACCTGCGCCAGTTTGGGCGGGAAGGGCCGTGCGACGTAACGCTCCCGCCAAATTGCCACACACGGCGCGTGCGGACGTCATTTTGCTGCCGCTGCAACGCCACTCGGCGTCTAATGTCGTGAATTGGATATTATAGTTTAACAATAAATGTAATCCGACTAACCTATGGGTTTAAAACATAAATAGCTACTTATTGTTGAAAACCGTAGCTTTCTGCATGAACCTATTCCCTTATTTTATCATTACGACCCGTTTAGCGGCTACTGGCAAATTTTATGTTCCCAAAGTTAATAATTACTTTGAGGACAGAAACTTATATAAAAGAATACGTTATCCACTCCTTACTGACAGAAAATGATAATAAAAAATATAGATTTAAACTTTTTATATATTTATAATTAGATTATTTATTTTTAATCTTATATATTTGGTTATTTTTATCAGTCAAACCATTAAATTGGTTTTGTAGGACATTGTGCACTTATTCTGAATAATTTAAAGTAAATAATAAGAAGAAATAAAATAAAATATTACATATAATTTTTACATGTCCATCTACACTTAGAACATTGAAAAGATAAAACGTTTAAAAAGGGTTCCAAGATTCCAAATAGTGCTTGACCATCACCGACTACGTATAAACAAACAAACCGTTAGTTTTGTCTATGGTCGGGCTAAGGCCATGGCGAGTGATAGAAGGAAAATCCACCGTTAATGAGATGACATGAGATGAGATAATGTATAGTTCTATACACGGAGTTCTATAAACAGTAAAATAAAATTTCGCTTGTCAAAGTCTCGGACTTTGATGGACAAGCGAAATTCAAATAAAAAGAACGGTAACGTTTTTAAGTCCTCTTGTAGTTTAAACGAAGACGAAGACAAAACCATGATAAAAATGATACGTTTCCCTAGCCTACTGGTATGGGCGTGTGCCTTAGAAAAGAGGTCGTGGGTTCGAATCCTGCGCGGACTCAACAAATTTTCACTGTTGTTTCCTAGTTGGTTAGGGCAATTTAGGCCGATCAACCAATTGTCTGAAAACTAAGATGATCTGAAGAGTATGATGGGTCGGATGGGCATGTAAAAAGTCGATCCACCAACCGTACGGTCCAAAAACCGCCTAATGGATAGGGGTGTATTAGGGGAGGCCTATGTCCAACAGTGGACTATCACAGGCTGATGATGATGAATAGGCTCGCTGCAGCCTTTTTTAAAATTTAAAAACTTATTATAGAATTAAGTATTGCTAATATGAACGTATATTTGATTACTTTTAAAAGAAAAAAAAAAGGCCCACTGAGTCTCTTACGCCTAAACTTTAACAAAACAATAAATAAGTGAATAAACAATATACCCATCAAAGTGTTCATGATCTGTAGCCTGGTTGGTGCGTCTATAGGAGTACGGTCGGCAGCTGTGCGCGGTCGCCGTGGCAACGTGACCTTCTGCGGTCGCAAACCAGCGTTCTCCGTCGTAGCAGGGCGTCGACGGTACCCGTTAGCAGAAAATGTTCATGTCATGTTGACAAGTAACCGCTTCCTGGCAACGAATAGGAAACCGTGAAATGGCTAAGGCTCTGGCATCAGTTGAACATCTTAATCTTTTGTGACACATTACACTAATAACATATTCTCCAAACGGCTTAACTCACCTAAAATCTCTTTCGTTTACGGGAGCACTACACATTAGTGAATAAAAGTACTTTTTACGAATTTTATCGCGTTTATTTTACATATTTAAATACCCGACGTTTTGAACACTTTCCTTAGTCTGTACTCCGACCTAAAAATAATTAATTACAATTAAGATCTGGAAACCCGCTTCAGCACTGGCAACAAGGCGCATGATATCTCAGTCTACCCCGTGACCACGGCCGCTGAAAAGCGTTCGAAACGTGGGGAATTTAAATATGTAAATCAAACCATTAAATCCGTAAAAAGTCCTTTAATTCCATCACCTGAAATCGGTATTGGTGGTGGTAGTAGTTTTGGAGATCCGTCATCACGACAAGTGGGATAACTTTGAGGTCGCTTCTCGTCTCGTACTTAGTATTCATTGTGCAATGTTCGAAACGAATATAACGGAACTTAATACCTTACCTAAAACTATATAGGGTTTATTATGCAAATAATTTGTAGGCACGAATGAGAAAGTTTTATTTATAGTGCTACTAGTTTTTGTTTACATAGATTAAGCTGTTGATTTTGTTGCAGAGAACAGCGTCGATGTGTTATTTAGCTGCGTTTGATTGCCAAAAACTGATCAACTAAACAATTTCAATGGCATTTTTCAAACGATATTTTATGTTGCAACACTTCATTCTTTTTCTATATATTTTTATGTTTATCTATACATATATCAGTGACAGACGAGATACAATATCGGTATTAGTGAAGTCAAATTTAACCTCTAGTGCATGCTGCACTAACCTGGGCCTCATTTTTTTTATAGCATACGCAGGCAGACGAGCAGTCGGGCCACCTGATGGGAAGTGGTCACCGACGCCCATGGACATTGGCCCATGATCATTTTGAGGCCATCAGAGACATTCTACATATCCTTTGTATAAAATGATATAAAACGAAGATATATACATTGTATTAGTATACAAAATTTTTGCATAACCTCTGGTAATAATAACAGTCTGATTGCAAATCTTTCATTAAGTGCATAACTTAAAACTAACTAAATAACTTAAAACCGACCAAAAGCTGTATTTATTAATTTCTGGTTACTGCTAAGCATATACTTTTTCTCAAAACATATACATAATTTCTCAGCACATCTAATTCACATTTAAAAAACAATTATATAAAACGAGATTGAGATATGGATAAAATTATAAACATTAAAAATATTTTTCAAAGAACGCAATATAAAAAGAATGTTCATGATTATTTTTAGATTATGGCTTGGAATATACTATTTCCCCCATATATTTTGTTATATTTATAGACAATATTAATTAATTGAAGGAACCAACACATAAAATTTTAGAGCCTCAGGTTCAGATAGATTCTAATTACACCGTCTAAGCACTAGACCATAGCTAAAGCACTACCAGTTGTTATTTAAATTTTATTACCATTTACGGGTTTATTTTAATATCTAGAAAGGAAAGAATATAAAGTTTTGAAAGTTTCTCACCTATTTAATATTAAAATTATTCATATTTCTTTATGAAATACATTTATTATAATAAAAAATATTAATTATTAAATTTTTAGACGAGACGTGCAGTTTTTTTATACAATAGATCCAGGTACTAAAAGATTATGGTACTAAGTAGAATTTCAATCACGGCAAACATTCGTGTGTCTATATTGCAAGTATTATATTATGTTGTCAGAAACATTTTAATTATTACTGAAAACATTTTAAACATATTAAAATATAGGTATGTCGTGTATACATATTATATTAACATTCAAATATCTTTTACAATGTCAGATTTTAGAATAAAGAATTAACTGAATATTTATAAAAGAATGGAGCGCGACTACTCTAATTCTGACTGTAAAATACTCATAACATTAACAACGAAATTATACACATTTCGCTTCAAAAAAACTAACTTATTCTTAACATTATAATTTCTCAGTGCACGCAGGTTGAAAATGTAACTAGGCCAACATAAGGATATTAGGAAACGAGCTGGAATCGTAGTAAAGCAATAACCGGTCATGATAAAAAAAATGCTTTACATCAGCATTTTGCGGCAATCGCATTGATCGCAAGAATTTCATTACGGCGATAGTTTGCGAGCGTAATGACTTATGTTCACGCAGAAACACATTAAAAAGATATTTTTTTAAATATATAGTTATAATGTACCTCAACAGCATACTGTTTTATTACATTACCATTTAGCTGTGGTGCATACACGACAGCTAAATAGACATATAATTAATTCAAAAAATGTAACCTATCATCATCATCATCATCAGCCTGTGATAGTCAACTGTTGAACATAGGCCTCCCCTAATACACCCCTATCCATAAAGGAGTAATGGACCGCATCCCACCACGCTGGCCCAATGCGGGTTGGTGGGTGGACCGACTTTTTACATGCCCATCCGACGCATGGATCATCTTTCTTTCCAGACGATTGGGTGATCAGCCCAAATTGCCCTAACCAACTAGGAAACAACAATGAAAAATTTGTTGAGTCCCCGCAGGATTCGTACCCACAACCTCCGGTTTCTAAAGCACACGCCCACACCGCTAGGCTACGGAGGCAGTACAGTATGTAACCTATAATAGCTTATTTTCCTTAAACACGTGTTCTGGTTAAATAATTGTCACTGAGATGTCAATCACTAGAGAAAATTCACTCATAACAACCCTTACTTTGCTATTGTTTAGATAGATTTTATCACTTTCATATCTTATTTGGAATCTGTGCTCCAAACTACTAGTAATATTAGTAAAACTAGTAAATTTTGATTTAGATTGGAAAATATTTATTCTCCAGGCGTATCAGCTTGCAGCTTGCACTATTGGACTGAGGGTTGGAAGTGTGCATTCGTGTCATCCCTTTTGCACTATCATACTTCCTGCGTAGATAACTGAACTCTTTTTATTGGACACGGAACCCTTAAGGACTTTTAATATCTTATTACACATCTGAAAATGCAAGTAAGATGTCATAGTGCTATTAGCACATATGACGTGGTTCCAAGTGTCCTAGGTCTTTAAAACCTTGTTATTTCACGAACTACTGAATATGCACTAATGTTACATATCGTTCGTTCATATCGTAAACGAAGACTTAAATAACGAGCGAATTATGTCTTTATTTCTTCGAGTATTAAGAAACTACGATTTTGTTTTGGTGTTAGTAAGTAAATGTTTCACTTTTACTTAATAACAACCTGACATTATACTTACTTTGCACAGTTATAACGCGTTATTAACAATGTCATGCTAAACAACGGGGACTGGATGTAGCCATCAGTATTTTTTCTTCTTCGTAAATCATCGTAACGCGTCTTAAATAAAAATAAATCCTCTATAGCAGGAAGGAAAGTGTTGTATAAAAGATTAAAATTTAATGAATCCTCAAAAACTAAATAATAGTGCGTAAAAGTACCGAGACGTATATTTATTTACCTTCTAAAACTTGAATAAAAGATTTAAAATATATGTGAACGCCATAGTGGCACTATATTATCTATATGTTTTTATATTAGTGGTCACTTGACACAATATATATATGATAATAAACAAAAGAGCTATGTTTGAATCATTAAAATACTCGTTTTTAAACTATAAATGAGTACATTGTGATATGTAATTGGAACATATAGCAAAACAACTTTTTTTTTATTTTTGTCCGTCTCTCTTTTTGTCAGATATTAGACAGAGTTATATCTGTAATGGGTGGTCAAACTTTGACAGGAGTTTCACTGGAAGGTAGCTGAGCAACTGAGAGTGACCTAGGCTACTTTCTTTTCAGAAAATAAAATACAATTTTATATATTTCCACGCGGACGAATCCATGGGCAACAGCTAGTTAACCATTAAGAAAGCAGAATTAATAAAACCGAGACTTTTCGTAGCGGTGGGGCTGTGTGGTGTGGGGGTGGAGCAGTACCTGCGGCCTGCTCAGCCGCGGGGAAGCTAAGAGGAACCTTGCCGGTCCGAGGCTGATCCAAGCGGGCTGAATAAGCCCACTCTGGATGTGCCTAAGAGGCTGCGAGGGAGGGGTTGCAGAAGGTAGGTGTGCCGCCCTTACTGTCCTCCGCAACCAAGGCGGAGTCGCGAGGGGAAATGAGTGTCGATATTTCGTAGGCCGCTCTCCTTATCCTTCGTGACTCGGCGGGCCCGCTGATTCGGTGAGGAGGGGCCTGGGAGGAGAGGACATTCGGCATGGTGTCGTCGACGACGTCTTGTCTCTCTATGTGCTGGACTCTGGGTCCCATGGCCCCTGAGTAGCAGACTCGAGGGAGGAGAGAAGGGCACGTTAGTTCTGACGCGCCCAGAGGCAGGCAGATGACCGTAGGGCTGAGGTGGGGCTGCTTCGGTGCCTAGCGCTGGTGGGGTTGCAGAAGATGTGACCCTATCTCTAAGGCGCCAAGAAGAAACAACGTGGTGGTGCGAGGACGACGTAACTCGTCTTTGGCGAGTATACGCATACTCGTATTCATTCCCTCTCGTAAAAAAAAGGTGCAGGTCACAAGTTTGGGATATTACATTCTTTTTAATAATTGACGGAACACACTTAACAATTGAAGAGAAAGGTAGCTTGTTAACTAACCATTTTCTTTATATACGCAATAGCTAAAAATAAAAATGACCAGAATTTTTTGTAAACATACAAAGTAGGTCACATTTAAAGAAAACGTACCAATAGGAATGTTAGAAGTTTTGGGTGTTTTATAGTTTGACCATAAAGTTTTTTTGTTTTGATTACGCGTTTTACAGGATGCTACGACTGTTAATGATCGGTGTTTCATGGCAATTATTACATTACTCTGCAAAATTATGCCTCTGAACATTATAATTAAAAACAGGTAAAAGCTGAACTGTTAAAAGCTACTCAGCGTCAATTAATTATTTTATGATTTTATACTGATGTTTGATAAATAAAATAAAATTAAAATGGAGATTATATAAAACAAAATCTATTACAAACCACAAGAAGCGAATGCATTCTCATCAAAAGATTACCGCAACGTTAATTTATGGCGTTCATTGATTTAAATATTAAAACTTTTTTAACTAAATTTCATTAAAATTTATAGCCCCGTATACTTTCTTGTTTTTACGCAATTTCTACACATGATTTAATTTAAGAGTTTACGGATTTTATCGCGTTTAATTGTCAAGTGTCAGAAACGTCGGGAAAATTGTAAACAAAATTAAACGCGATAAAATCTGTAATGACTTTAATTAAATCATTTATAACCCTTCTGCAATTTATAAGCAACAATTCACCTTCCACAAAACATAAAAACGCTGTTAAGGAGTTGTATAGGCTGAGGAAACTATCGAAGCATTTATTTGTGTTTTTATATTAATTTTTGGCAAAAATTGTGAAACAGATTCCGAATTAAATCTACGCTAAATAATATGAAGCTACAATTGTGCAAGTTAATTAATATATTCATTTCACCGTAACTTAACGGTAAAATAAATATCAGATAATTCAAACGAACTGATATACAAAAAAAAGTAACGGTACAAAAGCTATTTCGGTCTCTTATTTTAAATTATTAAGCGCTACAGTTAGTTGCATTTTCGTTTATGCCAGTTCTTATATATTATAGTAGCAGTTGCCCGCGCCGTTGTTCACGCGGTAATAGATTTAAAACAAAAAACTTGTTTTTTTTTATCAAAATAGGAAGCCTAGATCAGCCATTCCATAGATTAGCTAGAACAAACAAACAGACTGACACACAGAAAGACAAAAACTTTAAAAAAAGTTAGATTGTAACAGTTATATATGACAATGTATATTTTTAAATGTATATTTACATATATAATCTCTTATTTTTATATTACAAACGCTACAATTTTATTAATTTGTATAGATATTAAAAATAATAAAATGTAGGTAAGCAAAGCAAGTAGTCACTGAAAAGCTTAGCCTAAAACATTTCTGGAGTAATTATATAATGCTTAAAATTAAACGCCTATCAATAGTTGTAAGTATGAACATACATTTAATTTAAATCATTTCGATATCAAAATATTTACTTTTATGTATGTATTAAACACTATATCGATTGACTATGCGATGTTAATAGTGCTAAATATGAAATTAATACCTCCAAAAGTTGTGATGAAGTTCCAACGCTAGGTTCTAGCTGTGCTTTCAAAGGCTCTTTTTGCAACGTTTGGTTACAGTCTTGCTCATTATCCAAGTCACTTCCAGCATCAGACGAGTCCAAAGACACGATATAGTCCTCCGCTGAAAAGAAACAAAAATGTTCTACCATAACGCAATCGAAACGTTACAAAACATGTTGTACATTTTTGAATTAAATTCATTGCATTGATTCACTCTAATGACAAAACTTCCATATTTTGTTCGATACTAAGTCAAATTAAAGGTATATGTGCATGATTTTAATGTTTTATTTAATATGAAATTGAATACAAAACAGTTCAGAAAAATATACCGTCATTATACAATGTTTCTATATATATATAGCAAGCAATCAAGCAATCAGCCTGTGATAGTCTACTATCACAGGAGACAGGCTGATGATGATGATGGCTGGACATAGGCCTCCCCTAATACACTTCTATCCATTAGGGGGTTTTGGACCGTATCCCACTACGCTGGTCCAATGCGGATTGGTGGGTGGACCGACTTTTTACATGCCCATCCGACGCATGGATCATCTTACGTTTCGGGTAATCGGCCTAAATTGCCCTTACCAACTAGGAAACAACAATGAAAATTTGTTGAGTCCAGCAGGATTCGAACCCATTACCTCCGGTTTCTAAAGCACACGCCCATACCACTAGACTACGAAGGCAGTAGCAATTAGCGCACAGATATTGAAAGATATTTCCATAGCTCAGGAACACGTTGCTGTTCCTGCTACAAACTGGTAGTATATTTGATATTTCGAATGTGGCTCGGGCGCTCCTAACGATTAGTGGATACTATATTTAAATAATAAATATTTGTGAATATTTAAACGATGTAAACTTTGTTTTGCACTAATATTTATAAGAACATTTTAAGATTTACCTTAAAAAATCGTCTGAAGCATTTTCTTTGTTTTGACTATAGCAAAAAAATAAGCCTCTCCTTCGTTTGAACTACTGTATTTATTTTGATTTTGATCGTTACCACGTATACGAGGCGTTTTTACGATGTAAACACTAGCAAGAGATTAAAGTACACTGCAATTTCCTCTTTATTATTAGATAGCTTTAAAACTTGTAAACAATAACCAAGCGATACAATATTTGGTAGCTGGCTATTTTAAGGTTTTCAACTAGAACGTTTATTTGTATAAAAACAATACGATATGATTATAATATAAAATTTAAAAAAAAGTGTTAAGGATAATTAATATTTAATATAATAGGTGATTAATAGCACTACGTTGCATGTTACACCATACACCATGCTTGTAAACCAAGATTAAAGAATTATGCAAACATAAAACAGGTAAATTTTGCATTAAAAAACTTTTCTATCTCTAATTTAAAACCGGTCTTTCACCTGTTCTCTATTGTATGACTTTCTTTTTCGTAGTGGTATTTTATTGGCAGGGAAAGAGATATCAGACGAGGCCTGATTAAACTTTGCCATCGATTGCTAATTGCTTGCTTTACTTTTTTTTTTCTAAGAAAAATTAATCTTTAACGAAATAATATATCCATTGTTTTCACGTGAAGGTGTTACTTTTTAGTTGTGTTCTTAACAACGGGATACAAAAGATATCAAATACACTCGGGCTATTACGCACTTCTAAGTATTGTTTCTGTTTTACCGCCGACTTTTATTTTGTAAACTATTATTATTAATGTTGATTAACGAAAATTAGTTACCTGAACAGTTACTAATTTACGTTACGTTGTGTGATTAACATAGTGTTTCTCTCGTCTTTGTACGCGTATAATATGAATTTATTTACAAAAGAAATGTAAATGTACGCATTTATTTGTGGCCTATTTTCCTTAGTACAAACTTAGCTTGGTTTGGAACTAGAAAGCGTTGTGTAATCGTCTCAATATCTTTATTTATTCATCTAGAATCTAGCATACGTACCGGCATCCGTGTGCAAAGGCCGATCATCGAGGGAGATCAGCATAGGCAAAGTGGACGCTACAATCGAACGATAGTCAGGAAAGTCCGAAATTGGAGTCCCATACAGGAATAGACGCCGCAATGCACCGCACACGCCCAGTGTCCATATTCGGCTCGACTCTGATATTGGATTGCTTGCAAAATAAAAGCGAAATTTAGTTTACGGAAACTGATCTACACCACAATACAATGCGGGCTTGTCACTTAATTGTTCAAGCAATTAAGTTATAGTAAGTATGATAGGCATACAAAAAGTAGATCCTGGTCAAAGTCATCATGCCTTCATTTGCTGGCATCGATTCCATTTTGCAATTAAGAAATATTATGCTTGTTACTTAACGTGAAAACAAAATTATACAGATGATACCTTCTGCCGAACCTACTATAACTAGTTGTATTGGCGTGTGCTTTAGATACCGGAGGTCATGGGTTCGAATCCTGCGGGGACTCAACAAATTTTCATTGCTGTTTCCGCGTTGGTTAGGGCAATTTTGGCCGATCACCCGATTGTCTGAAAATTAAGATGATCCATGAGCCGGATGGGCATGTAAAAAGTCGGTCCACATTCCAACCTGCATTGGACCAGCGTGGTGGGATACGGTCCAAAAACCCCATTAATGGCCAATCGGGGGAGGCCTATGTCCAGCAGTGGACTATCACAGGCTGATGATGTAAGAAAATAACGAAAAACAAAATTAAAATATTCATTCAGCTGTTTGAAAATTTAGTAATAAAAAAAGTTTTTGGAAGTAGTTGAAACAAAAAAGCACGCTTTAGTAAATACTTAAGAATTATAAGCGTACGAATCTTAGTACGGCCACCGGTATAGCCAGCCATTAGACTACAGGGGCTGTTCAGTGGTCTGTACTTAGTAATTATAAAAACCTGTTCTAACTGTTATTTAATTATATCTCATATATAATATTCTTTGCATTAATCTATTATCTCTTTTAATAAAAATAAATGCAAATAAGTTGCATGTAGTACGGTAATTTTTTTTTTTTGTTTAAATTAAACTCCGTTAAGACTATTTTATTATTAAATTTTCACATTTTTCTGTTTAATTTTAAATACGTACAATTATAACGTTTGTTAATTAGATAGATATTTTACGTATTTAAAAAAGGTAATTTTCTCGTACCGTGTTGCAAGTTATTTGGTAACCAGAGTTAATTGCCAAGACTTCTAATAACTGTTATTATTTAAGTAGTACGCCGCTGTCATATGGCCAAGTTATTCCAAGAAATTTCTTAGTCACAACTAAATGGCGTTTTTTGCAACGTTACCGTTAAAATGTACGCTTTCCTCTTTTACTTTTGCAGACAAAGATTTCCCGTCTGGTCTATTATTGAGCTCATAAAATTCAGAATCAGAAAATTAATTCCTCGAATTAAAGACAAAACTACGAAGCACCAACATCAAAATTATCGATTTATTGCAATTCAGATTCTTACCAAGCGTTCGTAAATACAGTAAAGATTGGGATTTACTGATGACGGCCACCAATCTTTGCGACTTATGACGCAGATAAAGTCTAATAATTTTGGCTACAAGTCGGTAAACATATTATAATTTTTATCGGACAAATTCCATCTCCTTTTTGGCTTTGATAAAGAACAATAAAATAGACATAAATGGTGAAACTTAGAAACTATTTCAGCCATTAATCTTGATGATTTTGGGCGTGAATTACTTTAAGCCCAAAAGTAAGTAATTAATTAATTATCTATGAATTCTGATTTGCATTAGAGAGCAATTTACAGTAACATAATATTTTATTACTTTCTAAACAAACTTCACCTTCAGCGGGTTCAAGCTGTTCTAGATGAATTTAATTAATGTCTTGAATTTAAGAACTGATATCAGTTATAACTTTTTTTTATTTAACACTTGTAACTAAGAAAGCCTGTATAACCTGTATAAGCCTGTGTACCCAAGAAACTTACTTAGGGATGTCGTACATGCTAAACAAAAATATTATGTATTATAATTACTTTGATAGATTAAGTGTGTGAAGCTTCTGCAGAACTGCCAGCGGCTGAAGGTCTCGTATACGATTTCCTGAAGCGTGCAGTTCTCTTAGTGACGCCAAACCCCATACGCCATCCAGTGAGGTCAAACCACAGCGGTTGATACTGAGCATCTATGAAATATATAGTAAAGTTATAAGTATGTTTCCGAGCCGATGAAGGCTACGGAGGCTTCTGTTTATTAGAAATGAAGTCAGATATTATCATGCACAAGTGTATAAAAACACTAATGGACTCCTACTTTCTTTAGCGAATACACTTAAATATATTTCAAATATATTAATGTCCAGTCGATTACGATTACGGCGGCCGATCTATATTAGATATAGGTCAATTGCGCAGGAGATATTATAGTACAAAAGTGTACGCACAAACACAGGCACTCCCTTTTCCTTTATACTTTCATAGCCCCATGGGACGGATAAGCGATCGGAGAGAAGGCATAGGACCGACTTTTTACATGTCCACCCGACGCATGGCTCAACTTTATTTGCAAGCAATCGGTTGATCAGTCTGCTTTTACCCAACCAAAGAAACAACAACCAAAAGTAGTTGAATCCCCACGCTGGATTCGCACCCACGACCTCCGGTTTCTAAAGCGCAAGCCTATCACCAGGCAACGGAGGCAGTTTTTAAGAAGTATACAAACATATTATTAAAAGGAACTGGTTTTAGGGCTGGCCTGTAGTCACAAACGCTAAAAAAAAACCGGCGAAAATAAATTTATAATACGATATAAAATTAGCTACCAAATTATTATTATCACAAGGCCCAGGTTTTTACAGGAGGCCGTCTGGGGAGGTACCATCACGGTGCCAGTTTCTAACTCTCGATCTTCAGCCGCTGGCAGTTCTGCAGAAGCTTCAAACACTACTGTGCTCCGGTTTGAAGGGCACTGTTACCAGCTTATTTACTGGGTGTTACAAGACGTAACATCCTATGTCTTTCGGTTGCACCGCGTTGGTGATACCCATGGTATTGCCGATATATATGGGCGTCGGTGACTGCCTCCGTAGCCTAGTGGTTAATGCTTGTGCTTTAGAAACTGGAGGTCGTGGGTTCGAATCCTGCGGGGACTAAACAAATTTACATTGTTGTTTCCTAGTTGGTCAGGGTAATTTGTCCAGTCTTGCGAGCAAACATTTCGCTAATACATAACTATAAAAAAATATCAAGTCTGATAAAAAGTTAAAAATTAAACTTTGTTACTAAACGAATTACAGATCTTGATTTAACCGTAAGTAACTGTGGCCTGCGACTTCATCGGCGCGGTAATATGTATAGAAAAACCTGTTAGTATTTTATTCAATGTAGCCTAAGGTGTAGCATGAGGTATACCCGATACATAAGCTATCTTTTAGTTAAAGTCCCGTCAAGGTCGGACAAGCCATTCTAGAGACCAGCCAGGCTGAACAGGTTGGTATTCTTAACTTCAAAGACCAAAACCACACAGAACGAGAAGCCTGCGATACGATTTTGGATTTCACCCGCCATCGATAGATTTTAATTTCCTTCTTTAGTGTTTCCAGCAAAAAATGGAGCTGCATACTAATGTGTTATACCCACTAGTGCTGATTGACAGAAATGACATCTGTACGAGTATTAATATCAGCCTAAAGGGCTAGGACTTTTAAAAACATCGTCTTACAAACAACAAACAAACCAAATAATGACCGAAATATTTTTAACGAGAGGAAAGTATGAATGTAACAGTCACTAGGACTGTTGATACAGACAATTATCGTTTATCATCATCATATCATCCCAATGAATTCCACTGTTGAACATAGGTCACCCTCATGAGCTTCGAAGAGTAACGATCCTGTGCTGCATGTATCACCGTTTGTACCATTTAAAAAATGACTTCACTCAAGACATAAGACCAAGTCTTATAACCCACTAATTTAGTACAACTATTAGTCATAAAATACATTTTATAAAACCTTAGACATTATTAAAACGATCGTTTAAGATCAATTACTTGATGTTCATGGATTGTTATTTCTGCACTTTGGTACAGTTAAGTAGGAAAAAATTACCGAGTTATTATTTATTGTTATAATTGCTAGCATAAAACCGTTGCACTTTGCATAGATGACCTTATCTTCCACTACTACTTTTTTTTAAATCATAAACTCAAGCGGGATGACCCTTGATTGTTGGGAATAAATCAATATATGAGAAAACTTCTGCATCCCAGTTCGTAAAAAAAATAATAAAAAAAAGTCACAAAACATAAAAAGTATTGTTTTTTTATGTACTGCAGATAAGTGTCGGTAATTCTAAAAATGCCCTCATTTAGATTGAGACATGACATTTCTTACTTGCTTTTTGTTTTGAAAATTTAATAAGAAATGTGTGCGTGTACTAGCGTGCACTCGTAAGAAGTGAAACTTCTTTATAACGTTATTTAAAAAAAATGACTTATCAATCACCACCTGGAGTTCAAAAATGTAAGTTTCAATGCAATAGAATGTCTAAATAGATGGTGAATGCATCCAGCAGATGGCGCTGTCGCAAAACGTTTTTAAAAATTTGTATAATCACGTTAATAACACGCTCCAAAAATGCCTAAAATAAAATTAATTTGTTACTGAAATGTTAACTAAGCTACATATAAACAATTCATAACCCTAGAATCAAAAAAAAAGATAGCGCGTAACGAAAAAATGTTACACTAAATTTTTTTCCAACCCCGAGAAAGAAGTTTGACTTCAAAAAACTTAATTTTTTATTCTGCCTAATTAGGTTAATTATGATAACTAACAATTAACAAACCAAGGCTATCGTATAGGAAATTTACCTTCAAATATTTTAAACCAATCCCCAGCTCACGCAAAGATAGAATTGCACTGCCGTCGAGTGTTAGAGACCGAAGCAGTGGAACCAGGACATGCAACCTCCTTAGTCCGACGCGCTCGGCAACCACCCGCAATTTAGCTTCCCTTAAAGTCAAAACCTCATCGTCGGAAGTAACGCCACTGGACTGTTTCTGCATAAAATGTAATATTAAAGTCGGTGTGTCGTTAAGTTTCATTTTTCTTAAGTTAATAAAATATTCTGTTCTCGTACTACTTATTAAATTCTCGTCTGAGTGGCCGATTGCCTTTGTTTTGGTTCTGAGTATTAGCTAAGTTATGTTCTTAGGTTGTCCTATTTTATGACCATAAACCATAAGCATTCTTGGTACAAGACGGTCTCGTTTAGCTACCTTTAACGTGCAAAGTGTGTGAGTAAAGAATATCAACTTCACCTTTCACTATTCACTTGTTCCTCTTAAGGTGGTAGGCACTTAGAATATAATGACTAAAACTGATAATATTTATCATTAAATTTAAATTCATATAGTGACCCCCTAAAGTGAAGGCGTGCAGAGTAGGGGAGGCCCATGTGGACTGACACGGGCAGAAGATGATGATGATCATGTAGTAAAAAATAAACTACGAGTAAAGTCAAAATTAGGAACCGTAGAAATGAGGTGTTTGGGGTGAAGATAGAGGCAGTCGCTAAAGCAAATTTAAGGGCATTTTACCATTTTACTTAACTCTCCAAAATAAAAACAAGTAGCCGCTGCAGTAATTTAATCGGGATATTAATTTGACGAAACAAAAAAGCAAATGTATTTAAGAACCTCTTTTCCTTTCCTGTAGTCAACATTTCAGAGTGGTATTTTGTTTAAATACCGTAAGGAACAAGTGCAATGCATGGATTCCTTGGTTTACCGCCTAAAACTTTACGTGTTTCCGTAACATAAAGTGATCGATTACATATAAGCCTATTAAGCCAGTCCATCTTTCCGAGGGCTTTCGTAAAACCAGGAATTAATAACATCTAAAATGTCCGTTAAACGTTAACTTGTTTAAAACATACGGTATCCCGCATTTGTTAAAGATAACTACGGAAATAAAGTTAACCCTTTATATTTAATATGCGACTACAAACACACTTAATGAAACTATCACGGATTAATCAATCTCTTAGTTACCAGTAGCTCAATTAAGGTTAGCTCCCTAGGAATAACAATACGCCTATAACCAGGTAGCCGTCGTTCTAACTCGTCTTGCCCTGGAGGTTGTTCCGGGTCCGGTGGGGGCACCGCTAGAGCCCTATGGATTAAATAAATATTGTTATAAAAAAATATCCTTCTATTTTTATTTTTTCATTTTAAAGATGCATGATGTATCAATATATGAAGTTACTATCTCAATTAAATATACGATTACAACTAATTAAGTTTCTAATTATTTCATTGCAAATACCGAAATCAACTTGACAAATAGATAAATATCAGTATAATTTTTCTATTCGTAATTTTTCATTAAAAAAGAACAAATTTTATGTGAATACCTAAATAAAGGCGTAGCTCGAATACTTTGGGGTTCAGGAGAGCTGGTACTCGATATCTCAGAAGGTGATGGCGAAGCAACTAGACTTGGAGTCTGCGGCGCTGAGCCAAGCTCTAAATTGGGTGCCTCTTGCAATGGCATTTTATACTGTAAATATAATAAGCGATAAATAATTATTTTAACATAAGTACATTAGTTTTATAAAGTAAAAAATACATACAATTTATAGGTAGATAAGTCAACGTTTATAACGCAAATGTCATTATTACAAAGATTTATTGCATGTGATTAATTTAAACAATACGAATCTCAGGGTCCTTAGATTTTCTATTTCTTATTTATCTTATATGTTTTTTTAAATAATGGAGTATTCAGATATAAAAATACACAAGTGTTTATAAACAAATTTAAAATTTCAAATAACTTAAGTATTCAATACCTTAGTTACCGCACATCATATATACAATAATTAAAAAAATGTGTCCAATGTGGCAAAAATAGCTAAAAAATCTAAATATTATAATCAGGCTAAAGTATATATTTTAAAGAGACCAGTTTAGCTCAAACCACTAATATTTATTGAACAAATTCGTTGCCTGTGAACAAATTATTTGAAAAAGCTAGCAACACTGTTTAATTTTTCGCGCCAAAAATAACTAAGTTTATTTGTTCCTGTAAATGTGAATTAAAATTGATACTCTTGCTTAAAAATAATTTCCAAGTACATCCAAAGCTACATTTAAGAAGCCATATTAGTTCTTGAACATGCAGAACGGAAAAACAGACTTAAATCACGATGAATATCAATATCTTAACCTTGTAAAGAATATCATTGAAAAGGGTAAGTTAATTTGGATATTAATCTTTATGAATTTGATGTACCTTATTTGTAATACTATATATACGTATCTTTCAGGTGATAAAAGGGTGGATAGAACTGTGTAGGCACCCTGTCTATATTTGGTGCAATGCAAAGATATTCCTTAGAAAACGACACTATACCCCTTTTAACAACTAAACGCGTTTTTACAAGAGGAGTGATTGAAGAGTTGTTGTGGATGATTTCGGGATCCACAAACAGTAAAACCCTGCAGAGAAAGGGGTACATATTTGGGATGCTAATGGCTCTCGACAATTTCTTGATAATTTAGGTTTTACAGACCGAGAAGAAGGTAATATATCATAATTAATTTAGTACAATGGTCATATTCAGTCTTCGCCAGACCTTAATTTTTATGGTAATATTTATAAAGTAAAATATATTTTGATTATCTGAAATTAGAAACAAGAAATAAATAGAATATGTTAATTTTTACAAACATGCGCATTAAACATGTTTAATTTTAGTAATTTTTCATATTTTTATTTTTTCTGTTTTCATATTGATGAACAGTTACCTTAGACTCACAATAAACATTTATTGCAGGGGACTTAGGGCCAGTTTATGGATTCCAGTGGAGGCATAGTGGTGCGAAGTATGTGGACTGTAAGACTGATTATACAAATCAAGGAATTGATCAACTTCAGAATGTTATAAACACTATTAAGTATGATTTTTTTTATTGTTGCTTTGTTTATAATTGCTAATTCCACATCAATTGTTTCTAAGCGTGCAACATTGCTTTTATTTCTTAATTGAATGTAAAATGTATTCAGAGTATAAATTAAAATATATTTTATAGAGCTTATTTACAAATATTAAGAAAATGCTAAATTAACTGGCATTTAATTTATGTGTCTAAACTAATACTGTCTTTCCTGTAAATTGTAGGGAGGAATTAGCCGTTACAGCTATTATTAGGTGGATTGGAATCCAAACATACAGTATTATAATAAAATGATTGCAAAGCAAAAGATACATCACAAGTTCTACATACTATAACCAATCTAATTTGTCCTATAACCAATCTGTTTTGTTATTAGGTGAATCTCATACTGTTATAAATCTTGTATTTATGCATATACTACACATGATTAAACAAAAGACCGCGGATTTTCCAGACTCTTGATTCCATAGACATGGGTACACACCATGGATCTTGTAGTGTCTGAAATGTCTAGAAAATTGGAAACGAAATTAAACAAGATAAAAACCATAGTCTTTTAATTATTCATGTCATATTGTGTTTCACATTAATTCCAAGTCTACAACTCTGTGATGCTATAACTCATGGTATTTCAGTGACCACTTTACAAAAGACATTTTATAGTGTATTATAAATGTTTTAATCATATTGTGTTGTTTACAGGAACAATCCAGCTGACAGAAGAATGATAATGTGCGCATGGAATCCATCAGATCTAGGGCAAATGGCCCTACCACCATGTCATTGTTTGGTTCAATTTCATGTTGCCAGCGGCAAATTGTCCTGTTTGATGTATCAGAGGAGTGCAGATATGGGTCTAGGGGTTCCATTCAATATTGCCAGCTATTCCTTTTTAACTCACATGATAGCGCATGTAACAGGACTTCAGGTAATTTTTTGTAATTAAACATTATTAAGCTTAATTACAAAAATCTACTATAACTTTAGTGAGAAATATATAACATTACTTTGGGCAAGACCATGTAAATGCTCTGAAAAACATTTAAAATAATTAATAAGTTCTTAATAATGTTAAACTTGAATTTACCATTGACCAGAGACCATCTACATATCAGCCAATATTTGTTATTAGCAATGATGTAATTCAAAAAAATTGCTAACAAATAATATATTTTTAGATATACAATATTTTTCTATTTTAGCTTTAATATCCTTTTCACACAATTTTAATATTGCAGGCTGGCGAGTTCATACACACAACAGGAGACAGCCATGTGTACTTAAACCATATTGAACCACTAAAGAAGCAGTTGGAAAGACATCCTAAACCTTTTCCCACACTTGAGTTTGCTAGAGAAGTTAAAACTATTGATGACTTCAAATATGAAGACTTTATCATAAAGAACTACAATCCTCATCCAAAAATTGATATGGATATGGCAGTATAGTATTAGTTTATTAATAAAAAATGTTTCTTTTCTAATAATGTTATACTAAATATCTAAGCGCTTAAATTTTATCAACAACATATGTATGTTTCTATTAAGCCACACATTAAGTCTTACAACAGACACTCAATTTGGTACATATCAATGTAGATATCAAAATTAAAGAAGTTATGTTTCTAGAATTTATTTGGCCCTACCAAGTCTGTTCTAACCCTGGACTAATCTGTATAAAAGACTTTGACTTTGAAAGTTTTTGCAAAAGGTACTTAAATACATGTACATTTATGAGTGTAGTAATAATAAGTGTATTTAAATGTTTCTTTATTTCATAATACAATTATATGAGTAGGATTTTTGTGATTTTATACATTATGTAGATACGAATAAATATGAAGCATTTTTTTGTCATTAAATAAAGTATACCCAAAAATGTGTAATTCCTCGCTCTTTCATAACTCTCTATATAAACTATATTTTTTACAACTGTTGTTATGTCCAGCTCAATAGTTGTAAAAGTTTGTTTTTTTTTGATACATGATGAAATAAAACAATACTAATCATCAAAATTCATATATTTATTAACAAAAATTATATCAAAATTGCTAATGATTTATTGCTTTAGATTACTTTAAAAACTATGAGGCTACAAATTAAAACCCCCGAAAAAATTTACTAAATGGCATGTCAATCTTAAAATAAGTGATGCTAATAATAAATCATTTTTATACATCTCGTAATATTTCAACAATAACAAGTCCTCAAGTCTTATCGGCTTAGTCATTAAAAATTTTAAGATATTGTACAATAGCATTTTGTACACTGTGTTACATTAATAGCCCCCATTTTTATTTTATTTTAAAATAAATACCTCTACAAGAGCAAACAGTTGCCACTTGCTACACCTTTTAAAAATGTTTGTAACAAAGGATATTACAAAAGGAAACTTATTGTATTCATCAACACATTTGATCATCATGTGGTGGCACCTGTAATTAAAAACAGTTCGATATTAATAATAAATAATTTACGACCGTAACATGATCATAATTCGCAGTCGCAAACTAAGCATAAATTTGATATTGCACTAGACAACGGATAGATATGTAAACATACTTTTCTTTTATTAGTAAATACATATAGAATTGTTATAAACCGCCTCAGCAGTTGAGTGGGACATGGTCCAATAAGCCCCCTGATGGAAGTGTGCATTAGCTAAGGCAGGTCCGTGTACAGAGTGCATTTTTTTTTAAATAAGAGGTAAAATGCTCATGCTTAATGAATTACTCAAAACATTATTCTTAATTGATTCCTTCCCACAAAGTTAAATCATCTATGTGTCCTGTAGACATGGATCTATAAAAAGTTAGCACATGACAGATTTTTACTGTATACAACAGATGATTACAATCTAGAATCAATGTCAGTATACCGTCATACATGAAGCTTCATGCTACCAAAAAGAGCACTACACCTTAACTATACTTAATCTTATATAGCTCTTACAATTAATTGTGGGCAGTGTACACTGTAGTTTATGTAAAGAATATTGTTATTATAATTTTCTCTATTGTAATAGCAAGAGAACTCAAGTTAAGTTAATATAAAAAATATATGTATCAAAATCATACCTGGGGGACAGTATCTTGTGATGGACCACTGGGGACTGGCAAAGCTGCTAATTGTTCAGTTAGAGCAAGTGTCATTTCTGATTCTACAGTGACTTCAACCCATAATGTGTCTAAAACAATAAACAACAATTATTATGTTAATAATCACCAGAATTTAGAGAAAACTTGTTTTATTAAGTAATTCAGTTAATGGCTCTACAATTTATGTTTTGCTATGAAAAAATGTATATGAATTTTTCATATTAGCAATGAAAAATTTTAAATTGTTACAATTAAAATAACCACTTTGTGTTAAATCATATTCTCAATTAGAAGCTGGTAACATTAGATTTGTTATAATTGTTAATGGTAGAAGAATTAAAGTATACTAACCCCCTATCTGTTCTCCACTATTATTCACTAAATGAAAGAAACCTCTATGGGTACCAGGTACTGTAGGTGCTGTCAACTTAATGGTCAATGTTGTGGAATGTCCAGGAGGAAGTGACGGAACATAAGTTGGTGGTGCACTAAAATGTTCACCACCCGCTTGTATCACTCTACAGCATACTGGCCATGCTACCGCACCCGTGTTGGCGATAGTCCAGCTTTGTTCAAAACTGCAATCAAGAAAATTTATATGATGGGCATTTTGCAAGAAAAAATTTACCACAATAGTCTATTGACTGAGTTTTAGTTATAATGATGATAAATGCAATTTATCACTATGGAGTACATAAAACTATAAATATTAGTAGTAATAAAAAATATAAAAGAAACATCCCATTTTAAGGCAATATACCTTGTTCAAAATGTATGGCTTGGCTATTATTATTTACAAAATAGTTAACTTTTCTATATATTTATTTGCCCATGTAGACTTAAAAGAGTTCTGTAGCTGGGGCAATGGTGGATGCTGGAAAAATAAGATGTACCACCCATGTCTTAGTGTTATGGTTCGGATGTTAGTATTTGTAGTGACTGGCTCCTCATTAAATATAGAAAATGCAGGAAAACTGTCTACTCTGAATATGCAGATCTTTTACACCATAACAAAATATGAAATATAGTATAGGTTTAATTAATGAACTGTTTCCTTAACTACACTCTATATTTATTGCTATTATAATGCAACAACAACACATCAATGTTATATTTGAACTGAAAAATAATTTATTATATTTGCTGAATTATCAGAAAAATCTTACCAAGAACCTGGTCCCAATGATGTCTCTTGATTTTGTGCCATCTTAAGGGACATGGATGGACTTTTAGCAGGTAAACTATAATCTAGATAACAACAAATTGCTGCTTGTAAATTCCTGAAATAAGTAAACATGAGAATAAATAGGGCAGAGTAAGTTTTTTTTATTTCAAAGCACTGTTAATTTGCCTTACCAATTGCTCATATCCAGGAAAAAACTCGCTGTGATATAATTTAAACTGGGACCTAGCAACAATTGCATTTGTCTTATAAGTTCTTCTCTATCAGTTGTGTTCATACAACTAAACTGCAGTAGCAAGTTTTGGTCTATCTCGCCAGTCATAGCTGAACCGTCCACATCCATTTTGGTTTATTATTAATCACAACGCACTTGCAATAGTGTTTCAACACTTCACTCTTGACATTCCCTTTGTTTACGTACGACAGCTGATGAAATACAACTATTTCACTGGTTTTGTATGAGATGTATCAAGCAAAATAATATGAAATTTATAAACGTTAAAGTAAAACTAGTTTTTAATAATATTTTTGACTCGTAAATACTAGATATTGAGAAAAATAACTGGACCAATTTTACGATGTATGTCACACACCATAAGAATAGATACGTAAAAATATTTATAGTAATGCAGTTTACGTTGAAAAGTTGCTATATGTAATAAGTGTTAAAAACTTTAGAAATACAAATTGGTTGATTATTTTATGTTCTAGAAGAATAATGTTATATTATAAATAAAATTAAGAAAAAGAAAATGGATAAGTAATACAAAGAAAATAGTTCTTTTGTAATATTAGTACATTATAATTAGTAGAACATTTATAAACTTCCTATTTTGGTACAATCGCAATTAGTTTTTTTTCTCTATTACGATTAATGTGTACTTATTTATAATTTAATTTATAAATATTTTTTTATTCCGAAAGCGTGGTGGGGTGGTATGTTCTACCTATATTTGGAAAGCTTAAGCACGTGTTTGAATTTTTTGCTTAATTTTGGTAGCTTTTTTTGACATCTGTCATGATTTTTCTTCCTTGAATTCATAACAAATATTTTAAATCGAATAATTTTTATTGTTTTGTTGCATATTTTGCCAGTCTCCTTGGTTTTTTAGTTAGGTATTCATTCATATATTATTAGAAATGGTTTGCTGATATTTGTAATTGAAGCTATCGTTCGTTATAATTTTGTTTACATTTTCATATAAAAATGCAAACTAAGGTTTACGTTTGTACTCATGCTGGTTGCAGTTCTAAATTCAATAGACCCTATAGATTAGAGGACCATTTGCGTAGCCACTTAAATATTGTAAGTCGTGAATTTTCCACGTTTTTTACGACACATTTAATTAGATTATTAATACTTTAATGTCAATGTAACAGAAGCCCTTTTCATGTGAAGAATGTGATAAAAGCTATTCAAACAAAAGTCACCTAAAACGCCACATAGCTACTGCTCATGAACAAGCATGTAGTAACATAATAAACAGGTATGAACTCCCCATAGATCAATTACACAAGTAAAATATGCCGGAATTTGATGCGATTTTGTAAGCAAACCTAAAAATATCTGGTTTCACAGGTGTTCACAATGTTTAAAATGTTTTTCAAACCGACAAAATTTAAAGAAACATATTAAATTGAAACATGTTGTTAATACACCTTTTGTGTGTGATGTATGCAAAAATGAATATAAGAAGAAACATCAACTAAGTGCTCATATGTATTTTCACAATGGCGTAAAGGCTTTCAGGTAATTTTATATCTGTTTGGTATCTGTAAAGATAATTGCGGCATATTGAAATAAATTTGTTAAAAAATCTTTAATAAATATTCTTTTCACACTATTTCAACTATTTCAATCAGCCTAATTCAGTGCACGGCAAGTATTGTATTACACTTTTTTTTACTGAATAAATAACCAAAATATATTGTGATAGATAAAGTAGATTTGACATTGGCGAAATATATATGGAAATCCAATTAAGCCTAAGAACTGAACTGATGAAGTAGATTATCATTATTTAATATTAAGTTATAGCCATACCAGTTTCCCAGTAATAAATTTTAAACCTTTACTGTTTTGTTTTTTTGTCTAGTTGTGAAATATGTTTGAAGGAATTTGCCACTTTACATGAGAGAAAGCGACACATGAGATGTCACAAAATGTATAATTGTGACAAGTGTTCACTAACATTTAATCACTGGTCTAAATACCAGAAACATAAAAAATCAGAACATGATATAAAAGGCAAGTAAACCTTTGTAGTGACATAGTTATCATTTATATGCAGATGTTTTTAAAAGAAAATCTGAGAAATTATTGTAACATGTAAAAGAAATTATTGTAACATGTAAAAGAAATTATTGTAACATGTAAGAGAAATTGTCCTTATCTTGAAAAAATTAAGTGTAGTTTAAAAGAATTAATAAATTTTGCATTTTTATCTTATGTAAAGTTTTATATTTTTTTAGAGTACATATGTAATGAATGTGGCAAAAAATACAACCAAAGAAGTTATATTATAAAACATTTGAAAATTCACTTTGAGGTCAACTTATAAGGAAATTTTCATGCCCGTATGCAAACTGTTATCGGTAAGGGTTATTTCTTTATGATACTACCAAAATTAACCTCCATTCTAACTAATTCAATAAAGGTTTTAAGTAGTCTTGAGTCTTACTAGATTAACACGTTCTCTGCTAACGCGGTCAGCACTGACCGCGTTAGCATAGAGATAGAAATCTTGGCATAGAACATGTTAAATATGAATTCTTTTTCTTGTATAGTAAATTTGTACTTTTTAAGAATTGATACTAAGTTTAGAATGCAACATAGTAACTGAATAAAAGGAATCTATAATTATATCAGAATATTACGAAATTATAAATTTTAAAGTTAAAAAATACAATTCATACTGTATGCAGTGATAGCCTTTTATTAATTTACTGTGAGAGAAGATTAATAAAATATGTCACATTTTATTTTATGCTTTTGTGCACTTTGAGAAATTTTTGTTGTTAAGCATTTGTTCATTAATATACCCTACAAAAATAGATGCAAACTAACATGTGCTCCAGTTTTATTTTCATTGATGCAGAATATCTCACCAGTAAAGTAAACATTTTCTTTCAGCCGTTATTCAAGAAATAGCAATCTAAGCCAACATATTGTTATAAAACACAAAAAAATCAAACATTTGTGCAACATTTGTAATAAAGGACTAAGCACAAAGGTATTTAATGTTAATTTAACTTTTTTATCTTGCGTCTTAAACTTGTGCTGAATATATGCTATATAATGCATTTATATATGTGTATTCTAATCCTTTTCAGGCCAAATTGGAAAATCATATGAAATTACATGAGGAAGGAAGACTTATGAAAAAATCCAAAATATTGATTAATGGAAGGAAAGAACGTAAAGACAAGGATACAATGAAAGTGTCTACAGCACTTAAATTGGCGGGAATAAAAAATATAGATAGTACTTGTGAAGAACTACAAACTGTGCTTTATGAAAACTGATTTTGGTCTCCCAAGATTATTTTTTTGTCATCTTAATTTTTAAATAAAAATATGTTTTGCAGGGACTTTATGAAGTTTTATTTACTCCAGTTATTTGATTTTTTTACAAGTGTGGAGTGAGTGAGAATGTTGTTTCTTATGTCTTTTCTTCTCAGGTTTCTCTGCCTTCCATTTCTGAACCTGTGGTAATTTATTTGACAATAAGAAAGTGTAATGCTTCCATTTTTAAATAGTAAATGGAAATAAAAATCAACTGCTTCCGTAGCCTAGTGGTATGGGCGTGTGCTTTAGAAACCAGAGGTTGTGGGTTCGAGTCCTGCGGGGACTCAACAAATTTTCACTGTTGTTTCCTGGTTGGTTAGGCCAATTGTCGGATGGGCATGTAAAAAGTCTGTCCCCCTACCAACCCGCATTGGACCAGCGTGGTGGGGTACGGTCCAAAACCCCCTAATGGATAGGGGTGTATTAGAGGAGGCCTATGTCCAGCAGTGGACTATCAAAGGACTATGATGATGATGATGAAATGGAAATATTTGATTTTTTCTTTGTTGTATAAAAAAATACACTGATGAAACCATCTTTGAGGATCAAGATAAAATATACAGTTCTGCATTTAGCTTGCGACGTTGCTATGTACAATGAAAAATTATTTTGCTATTTTCTTTTAATATGTGTGCAGAGGCTAGCCTATTTCACACGTCCTCCTTTTATTTTGGAGCGCGTAATGTCACGAATATAATTTATGTAACAAATTCTAACGCTTTATAGTCTAATACTACTTTTAGTTTTATTGGTTTTTATTTAGTTAGCTAAGCCGAGAAACGAATTTTCTATTACAGACACAGCTTGGTGATAAGGTTTGCCTCTATACGGTCTTGTCTGGCTCGTCGAATGTTTCAAAATCATTTTTGATACATTCATATAAAGCCATTAGTTATGCAGTACAAAATTATAGTACGAGACATAGTATACAAATGTTTGCCAAAGGAAAGATGTTGACTTAATATTGAAGATATAGACTTCATTGCAGCTTACAATATTTTTCTCTTAAAAAAACAATTGTTCAGTGCAAGGTACCACATAGAAAAAAAGATGAGAGATTAAAACCTGCCCGTATGCTCAGTTTGTATGGACTTAAGTCTTTTGGTTGATAGGTATTTAGAATAATATAAAACTCTAAGAGTTGGTGTAGTAAATTACTATAATTCAGTTGAATGTTTTGGTAAATCACAAAAATATTGAAAAATTGCATATCAGTTTCATTTAATTTGCGCTAAACAACCTTAAGCTAATAAATCTCAATGAAAAGGTTAAAAAACGAACATGGATAGATGAAAGTTAAATTTATTTTTGTCAAAAAATGCTTCATAGATGAAGAAAAAGGGGCAACAAAGTCTTTTGTTTTGGAAATCGGATTGAGATATCGTAAAGTCTATTTCTTTTTTTTGCATCACTAGAGACTGATAACAGTGACAGATGAGATGTCAGGTTGAGCGTTTGTGTAAATCAACCAATCCAAAGTTGTGATAATAGTAACAAATAAAAATATTCATTGACTTTATCTTATCTTTGTGTTGTGACCGACTAGATTAAGAAGAACAAGCAAGATGACAGGGAAAATAAATTAGTATTAATCCTATTTGCACATGTTACTTACATTTACTAGTGATTTAAAACGTTTACAAATTGTACAATATGGATTGGAAATTGAACATTTTTACCTTAAACTGCTGGTTAATCTAATTTATATTTAGTGATAATTTTATCAAATTACGTGTTGTCGTGTATTTATGATTAATTTAAATACTTTCAGGGGAATACCAGTTGTATCCAAAAATCGCAAGGAGAGAATTCAAGCTATTGCCAAATATTTGATGCAAAGTTCGCACACAATCGTTTGTTTACAAGAAATTTGGTCTGAAAAGGATTTTCTGTTTTTGAAGGATAGTCTTAAAGATGTTCTACCCTTTTCGCATTATTTCTATAGGTAAAAAAAAACTATTCAATAAAGCATATTGATTTGCAATAAAAGAAAATTATTACTAAAATAAAATATAAGAAATTTATGAATGATATTATTAACTAACTGTAACTGCCAAATTATACCTAGCGTTTACTGAGCAGCAATGCTTAAAAATATTTTAGCACTTGCAAGTGGTCTTTGTCTTTACAGGGGAAAAACACAATTCAGTAGCCTGGTTACCCTTGTTTTTGAAAACATAGTTCTTTCAGTGGTTTCTGGTTGGTAAGCGCTGTATAGAGTTTGAGCTCGACCAACTCACAGTTCATCTTATATGCCAATACCTAATTATTATATCAAATACATAGACTGTAAACTACAATTTTAATTTAAAAGGTTTATCAGTTGCTTTTTGTTGATTACTATTTAAGTTATTTGGTTAAGATAAAGACCAGAAGGATGCAAACTTAAATAGCCTATTAAAAAGGAAACTAAAGATAAACTACCCCTGTATTTAAAGAGATTGGATACTCGGCTTTTTTCTCTACTATGATTTGATTTAAACACTAAATTGTTTTGTGTGTGTGTAAATTGGAGAGACATTGTTATTGTTACCATTGATAAAGAGTGACATTACTACTATCTACTATATTCTCTTTGATTTAGATTGTTTTCTAGTTTATAAATAATAAAATAATTCTCCGTTTTAGTGGTGTCCTTGGCTCTGGTTTGTGTGTTTTCTCCAAATGGATGATACAGGATGTGTTCTTTCACCAGTGGCCCCTAAACGGATATATACATAAGATCCACCATGGGGACTGGTTTGGAGGGAAAGGAGTGGGTTTGTGCCGCATAAGATATAAAGACAAGCTTATAAATGTATATTGTACTCATGTTAGTATATCTGAATTCACTACAAAAAGTATTCTATTAATATACTGTACTTAAGCTAAATGTATAAAACAAATTTGTTTTGTGTAGGTTGGAGTGCAGACTAAAATTTAAACATAATTAAGATCCAAAAAATAAAAAAATTATGTGCACTTAAAAGATGGTCCTACTTCTTATTTGCACAATCCTGCAAAATTGGAATTAGAGCCATTATCATACATTAATTTGATCGTGCTTGTATATTATCTCATGCTTTACAAAAGTAATATTGTGTATTTATTTTCAACATATATATTTATTTATTTGTTTCTTAATGCCATGCTTTTTACCACAGCTACATGCAGAATATCATGAGGATGATATGTACTTAGCGCACAGAGTACTTCAGGCTTACTCAACTGCGGAATTTGTAAATCTCACAGCATCCCCAGCAGATATTTCAATACTCGCTGGAGATCTGAACACAGCTCCTGGCGAATTGTCATTCAGGTATGGCTTTTATATGCAAAGAAGAATAGAATTTAACATAACAAACACTACTAATAAATCTTATAAAATATAGTTTATTAGTCAACAAGCCTATCAAATAGCACTATGAAAAATTGCTTAAAAATTGTTTCACAATAAGAACTCTCGACATTTAATACTGTTTTTTAGGTTTGTTTTCTATAAATGTGTAATATACAAATTAATATACATAGTATAAATGTACAAATTGTCTCCATTTTGATATGAAGAGGTTCAAAGTCAATCAATGAAGATTCTTCTTATTATTAGTTTATTTGTTATCATTATGTAACTTCTTTTCATTGTAAGAATAAATGAAAACTACGAACTTGGCTACTATTCATTCCAGACTTATCACACAATTGCCTGCATTATTGGATCCATATGACTTGAAATGTGAAGGCAGCAATCCTGCGATTGCAAAGCCTTCAGGCACATGTGACAATATCAAAAACAGCTATTCTGACCCTAAATTAAGCAAAAGTACACCTGAGGGTAAAAGAATTGATCATATACTTTTTAAAGTCAGCTCTCCATGGCAGGTGAGTTTAGTTTTTTATACAGCTTGTTATAGATGTAACTTAAGTGTTTGAAAGCAACTCGTTTGTAAACATAGATAAGAATTTATACCATGTTACTTGTTTAGATGCGTAATTCTCAACCAACAACTTCCTCTTTCTAAAGCAAGGGCAATTACCACTACGCGAAACAGCAAACTAACTATACATACAAATTCAAATTATTAATTTAAATAAAATCATACAAATTGATAAGTGCTACATACTAGCAAAATACATGTACAACATTTAATATGTTACAGGCGGATGTTATAAATTTTGGAAATCCTTTAAATGACAGAGTACCAGATGAAGATTTCTCATACTCAGACCACAATGCTGTCTCATTAGAAGTACGAATTAGAGAAAACAATGAGAAAAAGGGTAATCAAAGACAAGAGAGTGCCGACGATCGATTCGACGATACTATATCTCAAGCTATCGAAGTCTGCAGAGAAGCCACTGTTACCATAAACAAATCGAAACGCATGTTTCTTATGTCTGGTGGAATTTTATTTATGTTCCTATTAGGTACTGTAGGTTATTGGCCCCATTATATAATGTCCGATATTGTGAAAATTGTTATAACCGGTCTATGTTTCTACAATTTTATCATGGGAACATTGTGGAATAAAATTGAGATGAACAGTTTAAAGGCTGGTTTAAGTGCTCTTGAGAATTTCCGTACGACTAGAAAAGAAATCAAAAGTTTTGATTAGATCAATGCAAATGAATCATTGTACATAAAAATGATTTCTTCAATATAATTCTTATTGCAGTAGGATAAAATCTGATAGCATGTGATAGGTTGAGCTTTTATGTGTGACAAATATTATTTATAAGATAATATAACGTTAATATTTACGCACTGATTGCGATTTTTTCAGCATTCATTTAATCAGTATTATAAAGAATTTTATTACTAAGCAAATATAATATTTATGCTTGTAATAATCATTAACATGGACATGAATGCCTTATGTTACATATCCGATACAATTTTTAAAGCATAATAATAACCTCCATACATATATTTTAATACGTAATCAATAGATAAGGTTTTTATAATTATATACAATTAAAAAGACATTAACATAAAATTAAAAACTTGTTCTTATAATCATAATAAAGTTGTACAGACGAGGATAGCTGTTTTTCATTTATTGAGACCAATTCTGTATAGATATACTCACATATTTATGATTTCCTGCACAACAGTACACAAAGATTTCAAGAGTGGTTTATTAGTTGTGGTCATCCTTGGCAGTCTCCTTTTTCTAATTACCCTACAAAATATTGTTTGTTATAGTTGAGTACACTTGCGAATGTGTTAAAAATGTATCGCTCATTAGAACCACCCGGCACCCATGTCCAATCAGCAATGCGTCCACTCGTTGTCTACGGGTGATCCATGAGTGGACGCCGCGTCGTCAACTAGCGGTTGACAAATTTTGAATAGTCGCTATAGTGTTCTTTTACCTTGTACGTAAGTGACGTCGTACTGTAGACATAAAGTCGAATCTTACAAATATGCTTGTTGTGTACAGTGATAATATAAGTGTATATTAATAAACACAACCAAAATACAACTTTATCCAGAGAACATGTGAATGAACATAAGAATAAATTAACAAAGTTAATTCTTTTTATGCTATTAAATAACGAAAAATAAAAATACTTTAAGACTTTATTTCCAGTACCTTGTGATTAGTTACTTGTTTTTCATACATGTAATATTTCTGAATATTAAATCCATAGTTTGTATACTCTATATATTAACACCTAATTATTAAACAAAATGAACACAATTTTTATTCAAATAAAAAACAAATGTCATTTCATACAAAAATCATTTATTACTTTTCGATTGTCCTATTAACACAAATGTATATATTTATATTTTAATTACTACAATAATAAAATTTTAACCATATAATATCACAAATTCAATATATACCATAAAGAGAAACAATATAAAGCATTTTTAGTACAACATATATATTTATTATGTTAGTTCAAATAGAAGACAAATTAAAATAGATTATAACATGTAATAATTTGAATATTTCTTAATCCTATTTAGATCATATGACTAGCTAAATTAAATTCATTGTAATGGAAAAATGCAACATATATATCCTTCATGGCATATACTTTAACATCAAAATATGCAAACATGCAAATTTCATGTGATGGCAAAATGATTACTATGTAATATTTTTTAAATATTAAGCATATATATAATATTATGGATGACTTCATAGTATGTGCATATAAAAAAATTTAAAATTTATACCTCATTCATAAATTGTTCATTGTAATACTATGGTTAAGTACTTAATAAACTTTAAATATTTTTACAAGGAATGCACAAATACAATGTTCTTGAATGCATACATTATGCAATGTCCATTTAGTCACTATTATCACTTTTATAACAATTATGCAATAAATATAACATACCTAATGCTAGAATTTTTACAATGTATACCTGTGCAAAACAAAAAATGCTTTGTTTGCCAACAATTTAAGCCTAGCATTTAAATAATGTCTTTTATACCATCTGTAAGTCACTAACAGACAATAACAGGGAATACGGCTTCAATTACTTTGTTAACAAAGTGGCAAAGTTGCATTTTGAGGCGTAGCCAATATAATTTTTATACAATTTATATTGCATACCGCTTAAATTGAACCGTTTAGGCGTGTGGGTCTCTCCGATTAGAATCATCAGAGATATCAATTAATGGATCCGTTTCAGAATTGAGTGAGCCCGTTGTTACAGTGTTCTCGAGAGATCCATAAGTGGTCGATCTAATATCCACGTTCGGTGGTTCCGAATCTGTTATAAGGTTCGGTGCAGAACTAGACGGCACTGGCTCGCTCACTAAACGTGAGCTCTCATCATATCCTCTGGTCATATGATACATGGATTTACCTCGTAGTCGTCTACTAAAGGAACTTCCTGTAAATGTAAAATATTAACACATTTACTTTAATAACAATACTTTTGTGGAACAGAATATTATAAAAAATCTATGGCAATAATGCATAAAAGGTTAGAACTCTATGGTGCATAAAGGTCAACGCTCATTCGGTAACGCCTAAACGTGCAAGGTTAACGAATTGATGTTACTTAGTTTAGGAATTTCCGTGCAGTTTGTTCACAATTAAATTACCAATGTTACACCTTAGTGCGTGCGGTAGAATGCAACTTCTCTCAAATAAGGACTGAGACAAGAACCAGTAACAATTGTAACTACTGCCTCACCACACCCACAACTATTGCTCGACATTAATTGCAGTCAAACAAAAGAAGGCGGTTTTGTGATTGCAAGGTTGCAAAAAATAGGTTAATACAAAGTATTGTCTCGCTCTATTTACTACGCTGTACTTACTCTACGATATCCAATTTTTACAGGCCGATTTGGCATTTACAACTTGATGATCAATAAATTTGAACGTTACTCGAAAAGTCTACGCGATGAATAAAGCCCGAGTCAAAGATTTAGAGACACAAAAGCGATTGTCATGAAAACCACGACATATGACAAAGGGATTCGTCTAGCAATCAATGCGCATACTTTTGTAGAGTGTCAGCCTTACGATCATAAGCAGGGCAAAATAATGTTGATATTCGTAAAAAATAGTTTAGGGTAGAGCAACAGCCTGAAGGGATACAGCGTTTACAGATTTTGTATCAGAGCATTCGTGATCGACAACGACTTTAATACTCCTATCTATCAGAAAGGTACATTTATCTTCATCTTTTTTAAGGTCTTAAATTGCAATTTCTTTAGGTACCTTGTTCCAAACTCAATCGAAGGTTTAGGAAAGGTCTTAATAGTCTCGGCCTCTCCATTGCATTAAACTATCAATTAAATAATAATGTTCTCCTAGTCGAATCCAATTACGGCGTCCGTATAAAATAGATTAATAGAGATCAGCCAACTGCGCAGGAGATATAAAAGTGCACAAGTATACGCGCTAACACAGGTGCACTCGCTATTCCTTCAAGCTCGCAAAGCCCGATGGGACGGATAACCGACGCGACCGGAGAGAGATAAGGCGCCGGACCTATTTTTAACATGCCCATCCAACGCATGAATCATCTTACTTTACAGACGATTGGATGATAAGTCCACATTTCCCTAATGAACTAGTTAACAACAAGGAAACGTTGTTGAGTCCCCGCAGGATTCGACCCACGACCTCCGATTTCTAAAGCACACGCCCTTATCACTAGGGTTCGAAGACAGTTTGAACATATAGAATAAGTAAAAAAGAAAGTCTCCAGCTTAAATAGCCTTTCCAAAGCAATAATGGAAATTAATTTGAGGTACCTAAGGAGCTATTAATAATGGATCCATTGCTTTTAACTTTTTATGCAGCGGTAAGCTAACTCCACTTGGTCTGTAGTTAGACAGATGTGAATGATAGACTGTTTAAAGGAATGGATGTTACAACCATTTTCTGTGTTTGTTATCAGGATAATCGTCTTAAGGATACGGAAAAGATGCCTATTTCAATAGGACTCGTCAATTTGAGAGGAAAATTAACAATAAATAAGATGTTGTGCTGGTGTAAATCTGGATTTCAGACATGCAGGATCCAAATTGCGAGATGGGCGGCGGTACGTTACCGCCGTACAATTACGAGTTATATGAAAAGAGAGTTATTTCAAGGTCAGCTTACTGTTTTTCGGTGTGGGCCAACGAACCATTATATAAAGTAAACTAACAAAAATTATGTGACTAGTAACCAGAAAGCTCTAGTACTGTAAGGAAGATAGCCTAGATTTTCCTCAACGCTACCAATGCGCTTTGACTTTGCCAAGGCGACATTTTACCTCTGTTTACGATTATTTGTAATGTTATGTTTTTGACATAGATTAGAGTAAGTTTATGGATGGCTCTACTACAGAGTTATGCAAAGAATACTTTTATAAAGCCTCATCAGTTTTTTAGAAAATATATCTAAATGAAATAAGTCTGAATTATATACCAACACACAATTTTATAGTAATAATTAAGGTCAAAGAACAATAAGAAGAAAAAAAGAAGTTCTAATATGGTCAGTGTAAAAACATTTGTATAGTCCTCTATAAAAATAAAAATAAAAGTAGCTAACAATTAGCCTAGCCCTTAACCAAAAACTAAAAATAAACAGCACTACAATGAAAAATTATTTTACAATAAACGCACTAATTATGTAGAATGCATAAAGGGTTTAACAACTGATTATACATTAAAATATATTTAATATTTGTAGAAATGGAAAATTTATCACATACCAACAACCCCCAAATGTTCAGAAATGTCCCTTTTAACATCAGAGACGTCCCACATAGCAAGGAACGAACCCAGACAGGAGCGATCAGGATCAAAGGGTGATACATACGGTTTGTACTGAAAAGCTATAGTGATGTGCTATAGCGGCCAAAAACATTTCAATACAAATGAGGAAATCCTGAAAATATGAAAATGTATGCATTAAATAAAAAGGATCAGATTTAATTAATTTAGCAATCTAAAAAAAACAAACATCCAGTAATAAAGTGAGTAAAGCACAGGTTGCTCTATTGTATTTGCTGAATAATTACACAATATCACTCCAAATAAGACCTGCAATGTATGTTATATATTCTAGGGTCAAAGTCTCATAGACCAAAAATATATGGATTGATGATTGACAGTGGAAAAAACTTATCAATCCCAACAGTGTTTTCCTAACTAGTACCAACACAGTTTGATAAAAGACATTTTTTATATGAATTCAAGGTTTTTTGACACTGCTACAATAAATGACATTTCAAGAACAAATTTATTTGTTACTTTTACTTAAAAAAGGAGAAACAATTTTATAGTTATACCATAATACATTACAGTAGTATTATAGAAAACATTAGACATGGTACTTTTGTACTCCAATATTATTTTTAAAGCATCAACCTTACTTGCCTGCAGTTTTGAAGATATTACTTTAATCTTATCTTGATCAGATATGTCAAATATGGTGGATATCACTCCACAATATACCAAAATATTGATGATGACACCTTGGCTGTAACAATATTGTAGATATAGTTCTTTATTTAAACACTTTTTATTGTTTTAAAAGTAGAAAAAAGCAATATAACTCACAAAAATGAAAAGAACACAACAGCTTTGATGCACAGAAATTTTCCAATCGGCTTCATCAGTTTCAGTTCTTCCTTATTAGCTTTATAGAATAATACCAAACAATACATGGCAACAAACTGTGATAGATTATTAATAGCAATTATATATGGGAATGCAACATTAGAACTGAAGTCACTCTCTCCATACACACCACAAAGTTCACAAATCATTGATATGACTGTTGTTAGAGGCCTTACTAATGTATATTGTAGAATCCCATGCTTGCAGTTATGGACAAATTCACTAAAAATAGATAATTAATTACTAATGTGTAAAAATATATAATTGAGGCAATTGCTTTAATTAAAAGTTACTCCTACCTTCCCATTTCCCAAGGGGTTAGACAGCATAAGGGAAAAATATGATAAACTTGAGGTTTAGTCTCAAGAACTGCTTCAAGTTCCTGTACTTCATTTAGATAGTTAAGTAAGTATATCATAAAGTTATAAATCACATATGCCTCATAACATTCTCTCAGTGAGTCCATATAAATAGATTGTTCCGGAAATTCAAGGCCAATCCATGCATTTAATGCATATATAGGTACCATCCATAATATTCTAAAAATTTGAGTAAATATTATGTTATAAGTTTCAGGAATAATCATTCAATAATTACAAATAATTCACTATTATAACACACTATAATAGCTAGAAACAGTAACTGCATACATAAAAATTAAGGCCACTATATTAAGTTAAATAGGAATTTATTAATTCAATTACACATATTACCTGATAATATGCTTTTGCAGAGAAGGTTTTGTGTAATGCACAATATGTTGAGTTATTTGCCATATTGATATAGGCAAAGCCATTAATACAAACCCTCCAGCTACTAAAGAACCTTGGTCTGATTTTGTAAACCCATTGTTTACAGAGTGTATGACCAATAAAGGGACCAAAACGGTTACTAATATAAAATATAATGCAATTAAAAATGGTCTTATCCATAGCCTCCATTGGCTAAAAAAGGTTAATATAGATGTGGAGCACATTGTAGATTTTGATATAGTATATTTTGAATGTATATTTTGAAAATAAACTATTTAGCGCACAATGAACATTACTGCTTTTACTATCATAGAAAGTAAACACATGAAAACTGTACTACATCCTAGAAAATGACGTATGAATCACTAGCAACATTTACTTTCGTATCGACAATATAATAAATCAATAAAATACAAACAAAAGTTAAAATTATTTGTTTAGAATAGTAAATATTTGATTCTATATGGTAGACCTAACATTTATATTATCAATTATAATTTTATCACACTGAAAACAAGATTCACAGATAACTATAATATTCATTTCATAGACTATAGAAATTGATGTTAAAGCGTGTTTAGTGGGGACAAAATAGTCGGAACCTTTTTAATGTAGCATTAGCAGTTAAAAAAATCTAAGCATGTGTATATTCAATAAGAATAAGCACAAAAAAAGGCAAATTAAAATATACTTCAGGTACATTCATTATTTAAAAATATATAATTAAAAGTCAATTTTACTTTTCTGGGTACAACGAGACGAACGAGTATGCTAAGACAAAGTATTTTATCCTAAACAATGCAAAGACACTGATAATCTTTTTTTTTTTGATTTCTTTTGTTTATTATGAGGTCCAACTTGTTTCTTCTTACAAAAAAATGTCATTAAATTAGCTGTACTATAAATATATACTGTAGGATTGCTATATTGTATAGTTTCACTTAAATATTTATATATATATTACAGCGGACTCTTAGAGAAAAAATATGTATATTTTTTGGTTTACAAGTAATTTGTTTAACACTATATTTCAGTTAACAACTATTTAATTAACATGATAAAATAGATAACAAAATTCTGTAATGATAAATGTTATTGTTTTTGTGTGTTAATTATATTTGTTCACCGATATAGTTGTATTCTATTATTACCAAAATAATAGTTCAACAATATAAAAACAATCGGCTTAATTTTATACAATAACAACAAATTTTTTGTATGATATTTTTTATGGACAGCCCATTAGAAAAAAAAAAACAAAAGCTTTTTATTACATATTTCTCTTGTGTCGCATTTTAACTGTACGTGCGATATCTTTTAAGTAGTAATAAGAATATGTTTATTTTTTTATTTAAGGCGTATCCCATTTAAAGTAATATTTCTATTAATTCCCTATTAAGTAAAATTGTTACACATTTAGTTTAGTGTTACCAGAAAAAGGGGTTACCTTGTAAAAAAAGACAAATCACTCAGTAGTATTATTTATCCAACCAAAATTCCCTACGGAAATACCGAACCGATCACATCGCAGTCGAGCAAGTAGGTAGTGCTACAGAATGGGCATGATTAAATGTTTGTGATTTCTTTCGTATTTACAAATTAAAACGTATAGTAAGAGTGATATTGTAATTTAGTGTTCAATTAACATGAGCTAATAGCAGAGACCCACTTATTTGTGCATTTACAGTTATTCATGTAACACGTATTTTGTGCATAGAGTTCAAGCATTGAATTAGGCCACATAGCGATCTCTCCCTAAATTACCGCTGTTCAGCCTGTCGACGTATCAAGGCAGACGATCAAGTAAGCGAACTGTGTTTATCGTTTATTATTGCGAAAATTATAGTTTTGTTTTTATAAATCGATTATATTGTACAGGATAAGTGCAGGATACAGAAGATAACGATTTAAAATAGTCAATTGGTAGTCGATAATTCTTGTTTTCGTAAATGGGTCAACTCGCCATTCGTTCTAATATAATTTATTCATGTTTTTTAAAAGTACAAATTACGTTTCAAGGAATCATAGTGTTGAAATTGTGGGAAAAGTACGATACGACCTTTAATTTACTGTTTGTAGACTCGGAAGGTGGGAGAGTGATGTTCAGAAAGGCCACGACCTGGTAATGTGATGTCATCAAAAGGGGAAACAGAGGCCGATTCTGGCACGGTGTCGCCGAATTTAAGAACAGTGAAAAATGAACCGGTCAGTATTCTAATAAAATTTTGAAATAGTGAATGGTGTGATAACAACATATTACATTTATGTGATTTGTTATGATCATATGATTGAAAACTGTTATTTACAATAACAGAATTTTATGTGTAGAGTATTTAGTTGATGTGTAGTTTAACTAATATAACATTTTTTGTGTTAGCCAATACGAACACAAAACTTTATGCTCCACATTTTGAATAGGAATATAATTAGTGTAAATATGTTTAGTAGTTTTCTTAATAAACATTACTGACAAATATTTTTATTCATATTTTCATGAGCATTGAGAGGTTTTTCTAACAAATAAAAGTTTTTTTTTTTAATTTTACTTCAAAGTTGATGTGAATGTATTTAATTTAATAAATTATTTGTTTAATACTCTTAGTGGAGCTATTTTAATTGAAAGAAGAAGAAGAATGAATTGCTTATTATTTCCATTTCAGGCGGCTACAGCGAGTAAAGACACCCCAAAGAGGGGTAACAGCACATTACTAAAATGTACAACATGCAACAGTTTTAGCACTCTCAGTAGCCGTGCTTTAACTACACATATGGCTCAATGCTCACCAGACAACAACAATGTGGCCGCAGCACAAAATACGGATGCAAGACCGCATAGAAAGCTTTTTGAATGTGATGTGTGCAATATGAAATTTTCCAATGGTGCTAACATGCGTAGGCATAAAATGCGACATACAGGGGTCAAACCTTACGAATGTAGAGTTTGTCAGAAGAGATTTTTTAGGAAAGACCATTTAGCAGAACATTTTACGACACACACAAAAAGCTTGCCATATCATTGCCCAATATGTAATAGAGGTTTCCAACGGCAGATTGCAATGCGTGCACATTTTCAAAATGAACATGTTGGTCAGCATGACCTAGTTAAGACTTGCCCACTCTGTAGCTACCGCGCTCCTACTATGAAGAGCTTAAGAGTACATTTCTATAATAGGTATGTTTATATGTTCTAATTTACTTTCCTATTCGGATAATTCCTGTCTTCGTTTGTTGTTAATCCCTGTAATAGTTTTCATTTCTTGATATACTTTTATACACAATTAATATGTATTTTTTAGGCATGGCATTGATTTGGATAATCCGGGCCCAGGGAACAATTCAGTATCACTTCTTGCTGCTGGTATTGCAAATGCAGCATATGCGGATGGCACAATAGACCCTAGTACTATAAATGCCTTGGGCTCTCTTGGCTCAGGCCTCTCAGTGTCAGTAGCTGCAGCATATTCCGATAGTGGTGATAGTAACGGAGAACGATCAGTAGATAATGCAACACCACCAATGCACTATTTGACACCTCATGTTGAGATATCCTTGCCTGACAATAATGAAACATATTCTCCCGGACAGCCGAACAATTTGGGAAATTCTGGTAACTGGCACCGAGATTATATGATGATTATAAAGTGTGATAATAAATGTTAATGTTTAATTTTTATTACCAGAACCATTAATTAATGGAGAAGGTCCCAGTTCACCACAATCTGGGGACAGTGCTGTGGCTAGCAGTTCATTATCAGCTGGTATTCCTACAAACATAACACCATCTATTACTCTAATACCAATCAAACAGGTAATTGATTAACAACCCATTATTATAACTGTTAAAAAATACTCAAAAATACATATCGGACTATGGGATTATTTTTTAAACAATTTTTTTTGATCCTTTAATTTATATTATGTTATTCTATTGCACTTTTTGGGTATTATATAATAGATATATATTTAAGTTTTAAAATAGTAGCCTAAGTTATTCTACTTACGTCATCTTCTATTGAAAGTTCCTTCAAAAATAGAATAACCAATCCAAGAGATTAACCAGAACAAACAAACAGACTGACAAAAATTTATGAAATGTCATTTTGTTATTTGTATTGGTAGTATATTACAATGTAATGATTTAAAACAATTATTTTGTTGTTTCACAATGGATGATGTTTAGATAGTGCTTGTAATATATTAAATAAGGGTGATATATTCACTCTTTCAACAATAAAATAATTTATTATTATCTTTTCTAGTGTTTAGTCATTTCATGTTTTCAACATGTTATTGATTGAGTGATAATAAAAAAAATTGTTGATTATGGTATTTTTTCGCATTTGAAAGTTGATTAAAATTCTTTGACAATATTTAGTGAAAATTATAAATTGCAAAATTATCATTTTGCTAATATCATCTTTAGTAGTTACAAATGAATCTCATTAGTGATAATGTTACATAAATATCTTTACTGTTAATGCCTTTTTGATACAAAAGTGTCAGTTGCATAGATTTTAATAAGATGTCCATTAAAGTTATAATTAAGCAGCATAAAATTAGTTAGTTAATTCGTTATTTCACAGTAGGAGTGTGCTAAAAATACTGTCAAAAATAGTGAAAATTATTTACTAATTTTATTTTTATTAATGAATTTTTAGGAACCCAATACGCAGGAAGAAGGAGGCACTGCGGAAATGCGTGACAATGAGGCAAATGGTGGTGACAAACGAGGTGTGTCTTCGAGCTTGTCATCTTTGATCAAAGTGTCTCCGCTCAAGAGTTTACTCCGTGAAGATCTCCGGAGACGGATCTCTGCTCGTGGTAGATCACGAGGATCGAATGTAAGTTACTCCTGTTTCAACACACATAAATTTAAAACATGTAGATTGTTAATTTTTTCCTTTATCCATCTTTTTTATAAATTCATGATTAATAATATATATATAAACGATATATATTAATAATATAATATATAAAACAGTCTGGTTGTCAGAAACATTTTTGTTTCTCGCCCATACCCAACAACCAACCGGAGTTAAAAAAGACTTGATATTAAAATAAACGAAATGGGATATCTGGTACCGAAATAATTTTGAAAATATTTTAAGTTATATGGTTTTAACTTGTTATTTCGACCGATGCTAATGGGTTTGAAAGAAAAAAGTTCTTACTGAACTGTCGCCAATACCTCCTACCATACAAAATAAAATGAGACATTAAATGGGATTAAAATAAACAAAATAAGCATAAAGTGCTCAGATTTGTCGCTGCCGCGAAACATGGCGGTTGATGGTGGCCAGGTAAAAACCCTTGACAGACAAACATCTCTCGACCACATCGGTAATTTTTGTTAAACTAATCATAAATGATTTTTTGTAATTTTGCCAAAGCATTTCACAGCAGATGTACACACAGTATAAGTGGTGTCCTAGATAGAATTGTATATATACTTGTTGGTTTCATAACTTTAGGACCTAAATAGTGACACGAAATTGTAATCCATTTTATGTATGCTTATTTAATACTGTTTGCGGCTCAAATTTTTAAATAGTGACCGCAAGCGCGCTGTCGTGACGTTTAACATTTACCATAATAACTGACAAAATCCGCAGTCTGCAGTATATTAACAAACATTAAAACATTACGTGTCTATGTAAATTTGTTTATATAATTAATTAAATATATTTCGTATTTATATACATTTAATTTCGGAGCTCGATTTTTAATTTATACATTTATTTATGTATATGGGATTTTTCCTTAAAAAAGTTAAAAAAAGCAGTATTGTGTTTATCTTTATTTGAGTAAATATTTTTCATTTATATTAAAAAGTATATAAAAGTGTCTAAGATCGCTCGTAGATAAAACAATTAACTCGGAGAAAATATCTTTTATTTAAAATGGATTCGCGTGAATCTCTTGTAACAGCGTCGCAAATAACACGTTTTTGCATATGATGGCTTATCTATACTTAACTTACTTAAGGATGTATAAATTTTAAATAATATTGTACATATTTTTTATAAAAATACAGTAAATACAGTATGCAGCCAATTAAATGATACCAAACGTTTTTTTTCTATAAAGATTAGCACAATAAAGTTTATGTGCCATTTGAGATGTGATTGCTTTAGATTTTTAAAAAGACATAGATTTTCAACATCTGGGATAATTTGTGCAATTCTGATACAATGTGTTACCATAACATGCAGTGTAAATTGCACCTAGTTCGTGGGGACGGTGAGCTTCTTGCGAACTCTGTGTTAGATGAAGCTTACTAAAGACATGATTCTGGAAGCATAACTTCAAGGACGAAAAAAAAAGTATAAATTGATTAAAATGAAATAAAAAATATGTGTGTATGAACATAATGAATTAATATTAGTTGTCAATTAATAATAGTTAGTTTATAAATAAGTGTTAATACTTTCAGACGTCCCGGCTTCACCATCCGAAGGAGGTGTTATAACATCAACTCACGGTGAAGCGGCGTTGCTCCCCTCGTCGCTTGTATGTACCTTCTGCTCTATAACATTTCCTGACTCCACACTCTACTTCCTACACAAAGGGTGCCACTGCGACTCCAACCCGTGGAAGTGCAACATCTGCGGTGAGCAATGTTGCAACGTCTACGAGTTCAACTCCCACCTGTTGAGTAAAAGCCATCAATGACTGTTTGCTGGGGGGCCGTTCGACGCCTATTGATTGTTGCGTCACTCGGTGCACTTTTCGCATAATTTTTGTGCATACTCCGTAAGCACTTCGAGAGTACCTTCACCTTTCACTTTGTTATGTTGATTTATTGTTTTGTTATGTCTGGTGCACTATTTTTTTTATTTTGTTTAAATATTTCGGTGAAATCCCATTTGAATATTTCGAATGCAATTGTGACACGTTTAGGTGAATGTGCTTCGAATATGTCTTACGCTGAACGTCCCCCCGAAGCTGTATTAAAAAAAAAAGTGCAAAACTTGGAGGTTATTTAGTGGTTATAGTAGATTATTTGTATTGATATTTTAGTATTTAACAGAAAGGGTAAGATGAGTTCGTTCGAAATTAGGTACAATGACGAATTCCACATTATGTACAGTGTCTAAAGATGATATATTGATTCATGAGATTTAACATTCCAATTTGTAATATGATGCATTCCATAATATGAGATTGTTTTATGAAATCCAGATTAGGTGGGAAGAGAAGTGATACTATGTTTTTTGTTTTTGTCTTGAAAAGATTATATTATTTATTATTTTATTAAATGTACTTAACTCTAGTACATAAATATTTTTTCAAAAATTAACCTATTAAGAGGAATTTTGGTGCGATAGTCAATTTTACAAATGTTTTTAAAACTTAAATTGAAGAGTGTACAAATTAATATATTTTTACATTTCAATATTGACAAGATGTTAATAGAGTGGCTAAGCCTTTATTCCCAATATTGTTTATTATGTGATTGTGTGACAGACAGGAATTATGAATTCTACATTCCATTTTTTTTTTTATCCTAAATGCATGTGATGCAAGTCCACGACTAATACTTAATGTACAAGTTTAAAAAATATATTTGTTGTTATTTATTTATTATACAAAATTACACTTTTTAGAAATAAATAAACGTACTTAAAATTGACACCCATAATTATTTAAGGTAAATGAAGAAATAAAAGGCACATTTGCTCAATGTTTTCAACAAGGCTCAACTGATAGGAAGAATATTAGGTGTTTCACTCGCACAAATGTATAGTTTTGTTTTTCACCCGTGTAGATGTGCTATAAATTGTCTACATTTGTGATGGCGTGCTTGTGTCTGATGCCTTTTTAAATTTTTCTGTTTTAAATATAAATATTTTATTTGACTTCATGATTTGATGTTAAATATACTTATTTTTAAATGTTAACATATGGAAAGGCAAGATAAATTATCATACTTGTTTAACATATAAAATTATTTATGAACTCAAATGTATAAAAAAAATCAAGACAGTTTACAGTAATTCCTTTCCCGGATAATGATAATATACTATAGTGGTTTGTTTCACTATTTTTGCTATTTTACCTTATAATTGATTAAAACCATTACCATTGGAAGTAGATTACCTAACCTGAGATTTATTATTCCTATAGCTATTTAGTACTTAATATCGGTTGTGGTCTTGCCTGTTAAGTTTACGAAATTGACTTAGGTGGAACTGAAATTATGTTTACCAACGAAGTTATGTATTTTTGTTTTGTTATCATTACTTTTGCTATTAGTATAGGCGGTCGATGTGAGGTAGTCCGTCCTCGATTAAATGGACCTAGAGAGTTACCTGAAACATGCAACACATTTATTTATAGAGATTCTTATATGATGCTGTTTCGTTGTTGGTTATTATATGTAGACTTTGAATATTTACTATTACATTTGGTCTATACCGTCGCACCGCAATTTAGCTAAGTGTAGAAATATTTTAGTGCTATTAATATTTTTAATTGGTAACCCCTTTGGGCGCCTTTACTTAATCCGTCCATATCTAACGATAGATATTGCCTTTAATATTTAATAGAGATAATATATATTTATAGAATATAGGGTAGTAATAAGAAGAGATCTTAATTATAAAATGTTTACAGATTTAAAATGTTTTACGAAAGAATAGAAGTTCGCGTTATATGGTGTTAATACAATGTCAATAGATCAAGTAGGGGGTATTAATTGTACAAAACATACCATATAATATTTGTACAAAAATAATAATAATTCCTCATTCTTAATTTATCTGATACAATTTGTTTATTGTTATGGTTTAATGAGAAATTTTTAGTTAGTCTATATAGTCTGGTATTATTATAGACATTTATTAACAATGGAAGAGGGTCTTAGTATCTAGCGTGCATCATGAAATAATTATTTGAGGAAAAGCAACAACATTTTACTAATTTAATATGTGTCCTCTTCCATTATATGAATGTTTTTGATGTAGAAACTTACTTCACAAAATGGAAACTTGATTGATCAATTATTAACACCCATATATTTGAAACCTCCTGATCTGTTTTAAAATACATTCCATAATTTTATAACGTTCTTGGTATATTTTATGTACAATTGTAAGTCGAAAACTAATATTTACAGATCACATAACCAAAAAGTTTAAAAATTGATGTTGGAATTTTTGTCTCAAGTCACAGATTTTAATCAGTACTCTTTACTTGTTATAAACAGATATGCTTTAGTCTAGCAATCCTCACCTTAATACCAAAACACAGCTTACCAACATTTTAATTTTGTTTTAAGTTGTTATGTGTGTAATATGTAAGATAGATAAATCATTAAAAGCAATTATATGTAATGGTAGTAAAGGAATGAAAACATTGTTGATATTTTTCCCGTTCAATTTATTATGTTATGATTATAGATAAAAAGAGATATAACATATTAACCATAAAAATATAAATGTTTATAAGGAGCCTGTTTGAAATGAGTGATAGTTAACTATATCAAGTTTAGCAGATTGTGCCTTAGATCAGTAATAACTTAAAAAGTATAAATAAAACATTTTCGAAATTTGTTTAAATAAATATGATATTTAGATGTGTGAATTTTAAAAATGTTTCACATATAAATTTATTATATATTTACAAAGAGAAGTTATATAAACAAAATAAATGTTATTTATTTATATAAATATAGAGAAATGTTTGCAATATAGCTGTTTTGCTTGTTTTTATGATAAAGTTTATTTACGTTTGAAAAAGTGTGTCGTCCGATCGTCTCACGACGATTTAAAATATGTGAAAAGGAATGGTACTTACGAGTATGTAGTTCTATTTATTTACTTATAAATAATTTGGTAAAGGGTCTACTGAAATATTAATAAACTATGCGATAAATATGTTAATCTTTTATTTTTCCTACATTTAATACCATTAAACCATTTTGGCATGGCAACTGTGGCTATAACAGAATAATTATAATGCTTTGACGAAATTTTTATTTAATTTTTTTACTTTCCCGCGGCATGCAATGGCTGAAACCCGAACGGGACAATAGCAGTTTAACTTGTTGGTTAGCCTGGCAGACATGTGTGTTATATAGGTGATTGTTAAGATGCACGGATGATCTCGGATTACGGTACTGGTAAATGAAGGGAGCGGTAGGAATATGTAGGAGTCCTCGGTCAAAATGGAACGGCCGAAATAACCACTGAAAACCCTAAGCGTTGGTTTTAATTTAGCTATCTCTCATCACGAGAACGTGATGGCAATGTTCGGCGACACCAGTGCTACTTAGCTTTTAAGGACTTTTTATCATCGTATGTGTTAGGCCACTCGGTACATTTAAAGTGCTGTGGTCTTAGAAAACTTTGCCTCTTCCGCCGGCGCTTAAGAAGCACAAATTCAAACGACAGATTGCACGCGTAGGCCACTCTTCTGCTCTTTGTTCTTACAGTGACCTCCCTCTTTCTTCACAGCTTCCTTCTTCAAGGGAAAATGAATAAATCGAATACGCTTTATTATACGAAGTTAGTAGAGAAAAAAATCTCAATGTACTAGAAAAACATAATAATCTCTTTGGTTCTTATCTCAGAGTTCAGGTACGTGTCAAGTCAGTTCGTGTTCGTTTATTATTTCAGCAGAAGTCAATATTTTAATATTAATCGAAAGCTAGAATGAAACAATTGTAAATTATGAAATTTATAAATTAACAAAAACAATAAAAGTATTGTTTCCCATTGGGCTTAATAACGCCACAATATTTGACCTCAATATTCATTGTATAGGCCAAGAAAGGTTTTATTTTACGTTTTGCGTTATATTTTTTTATCGGTTAATTCTTAAACAGCAACGGTATTGCTTAAAAGCGTTACCCATGCCACTAAAATTATAAATGTCGTTACATATTTCATTACGAAATTATTGTTTTTGGATCCTTACAGTAAATTTATGTAATATAAGATAACTGAATAAAATGTTTTAAGCTATTTCGATCCTATGCATTCAAAATTTATTTGCTAGAAAAAAACTGGCCAGAAGATGCGGTCTCCATTTTTTCTAAATATTACTTTAATGTAATACTAACATCCTGTTTATAAATAACGGCTACGGTGCTTACTAGTGTAGAAAATAAATAGTTTCCCGGTTCTTAGTTCCCCCTGTAGTCGTTTTACAGTAATATTTAAGGATAGTTGTTGAGGATGTAAGCCTGGACAGCTAGATTTCGAACTATAATTTTATGTCTGAAATATCTTGTTTTATTATGTAAGTAACCCAAATTGTCTTTATTATTTTTTATTTCAAATTTCTTTTTAATATTTAAATAATATTAACGGAAAAGTTAAATTATTGTAATGTCGAACAAAAGTTTTCGGCGAAACGAAACGTATCTAAAGCAAGTTTTCGAGGAACTTTAATCAGTTCCTGTCATCCTGTGAGCATTTGTCAAACTAAAGTTTTGTTGACTTAAAGTAAAAGTTAACTTTTTATGTTAAAAAGTTATTTTGTTTATTTGACATTTGAAAAAGTATTTGATAGGTTTCATCTATTCCTAATATATTTTATTGTGAAGTGTGATGGGAAAATCAACTCAAGTTGATGGAGATAATAATCCAACTTCGCCGGAGTCGGATCCCGCTAAATTATTGGAAGCGGCTCTTCTCCAAATGGATGGAATAATAGCTGGTAAGTGGCATTCGATAGAAGTTTCTTTCTCCCTTTGTGTACACTTTTCCTTGCTCTAATCTAATAGTAATTGGCGTTCTACGGTTGACTGGTTAAAGAGGTCTTCATTTCCTGATGCATTAATTACTTTTTGGATTGTCATGATTATTCATTACCGATATTAGGTGACAGTTAGATGATTTTTAATGTATTTTGTCATATTATTGAATATTTTTTTTCACATATTAAGTGGAACTTATGCTATGGTGATGTTTGTCAGCAAACTTTGGCTGTTGGAAAACTATGTTCAGTTAGTGTAAAATCGACGAAAAGCTATTAAAAATTAAGAAAAATGTTTTTTTGTAATAACGTGAATTAAGAACTCAACTTGTGAAAATTAACAACTTTAATAAATATTGACTTCTATCTTTTATGTCTAGTATTCCATGCATTATTCAGAAATAATTTTTTTTACGAAATTAAAACAAAGTGATTATGTTTATAATACATTTGTTTTAACATTTACCAAATTTTTTAAAACTTTAGTTAAATTATTTATGTAAATGAATAATTTAATCATATAAGAGGATGGAATAAAAAAAGATGAAGTTTTTGCACCTGTAGGTGTTCATGTTTTCTTTAAACTCTTTTTTTATTTTTTAAATTATGTTGTATTGTATGTTTCTTGTAAAGATTTTTAATGTTGTATGAAAAATTAAATAATTGTCCAAAGGTTTTTTCCTTCGTAAGGGCCGCTCTCAATACTAGTTATATGAAAATCACTGTTTCACAGTGCTATTTAGGTTTGTTGAGTTAAACATGTTTAACATAAAAATATAAATATATTAATAATAAATTAAACAATATAATTATTACGTATATAAGTATTACCACAAGCATACTAGACATTTTGTAGAAAAAATTTAGATATGTATTATATTTCTTGCACAGTCAATGTTACGTTAAAAAAAACATTTAACATAAGAGTTCACGGTTCAGTAGTTGTTCGAGATTGGGTGGAATACACCCCTGTTTCCCGAGAGAGGGTGCAATCTGTTGAACAGGGGATGGCGTATCCTTAGTCGGCCAACGAACGCCGTCGGGTGCGGACGTCCCTCGTGCGCATATCGAGCACGTGGCTCTGTCGTGGGAACGATAGTTTCGTTGTATTGATAGTAGTGGCCACGTTTCCGGGACTTTTCGCGCTTTTGTCGACGTAGTTTGCCCGCCGGCGTGTAGTGGATTTTATACGCTTTTTTTTGATAAAAAACCATTGGTGTATGTATTAAAATTTAAAGTAATGAGATGTAATAATATTTATAGCGTCTGTTTTTAAACCGATTCAGTATAATTACAAAATATTTTTTTTCTGTACCAAAAAATAATTGTTAATTAGCACTAAGCGCATAATTCGTACTTTTTAAACATTTCATTTATTTTAGATATACAGTTGTAGTGATTTTAATATTCATCCTAGCCATTGACAAATGAATCCTACTTATGGAGACGAAGTAATGCGTTGGCAATTTCACAATATGGATATTGTTACGCCAATAGATGCGTGATATGCGATGCAATTATCTCGCGCTGCATGCCGTTACCGCGTAGATCGGCCGTACATCTGTATTTTGCATCGGAATCCATAGCTTTTGAAAAGAAATCCGATGAATAAACCGTTGGTGATTTATGGTTCAAGGAATTTTAATATATGACTGATTAAATTGCAGGGGAATCACTTGTACGACGCTAGCTTTCACTAAATGTAAATATTATAAAAATACCTATTTGGACGCCCCGGATAACAAATCTGTGTTTTTTACGCATTATCAAAACCTTAAAAATCTATATAAGCTATGTAAAAATGTTTATCAAAATACGTTTAAACAATTAAAAGTTACATGAGACATTGTATTTAAAAGATGTACTGCCTATCGGAGGTCCTTTATCAGGACGAGTCGGGTAAATTTACAAAACTTACTCAGTCTGAAACCAGTCCGAAACCAATACCGATTTCAAAATACGTTTTGCTGAACTTTTTATAATAGTTTTTGCGTTAAAACACAATTAACTTTCGTATAAAAAATCAAAAGTCGACGTAAAAATAGCTGAAGTTGCTGCGCGCGCGTTCGTCCTGTAGACTTTGCTCTTGATCAATTGTTGAATTGTTAATTGTTGAAAACTCTTAATGAATTTTCTACTTAATATTGTATTTCGATATCTTCTTCTTTTTAGTTAAAATGCCTTCACCAAGAATTTTGTGTTCGTAATAAATATTATATTAGTATCTCAAAAAAACTTCGATTTAACGATCGCTATACTAAATCGTCTAGCGTAAGAGATTAAAAATATAAATAAACATACATTATTTATAAGAATACGCACAAATTTAAAACGTGTATTCTTTAGAAGATTCGATCACTTCTGTCGAAGGCTCTGTAGAGATTTGATTTACCTCCTATCTTTATACATCAAAGGCGGTGTCAAGATATAGCGGTTTCTATGAGATATTGCGCGTCAGAATTTCATTGAGATAGCACTTAACGTGACATTTTGTAAACAGTACATCGGAATTCATTATTTTAATATTCATGTCGAAAACGCGTAACGAAGTAGTAGGTAAGTGTTTTAAAATACCTGATATATATTTCATAGATTTAACTAATGGTATTAAACTTAGATTTTTCGTTAGGCTTCGACCTTAGAGTCAGACTTACAATAACTGAGCTTATCCTCTAATACCTATGTGGTCACAAGTTTAATAACTTGTAGTAACGTGTAGTAACATTATAATATTTTATAATTTATCTAATTGCAATTGTTGTTATATAAATGCTTTTAATTATTGTGTTCTGCAAAAAAAAATGTAAAAAATGCATTCTTATATTTTACAGGCCTTAAGCAAAATATATTCAGAATTATGGTCCAAATAAAGATTGCCCATGTTTTAATTCGCCGTCGGATTAAGCGTTGACGTAGAAAGTCGTGGTAAATAAAAAATTCTAGTAGTCTATAAAATCTAATAAGCTTTCATTGTTACACACAACCATAGTAATATATAAATGAAAGGCACTCAGTGATGCGTGGAAATCGTTGGAGCTCTGCTAAACCCGACGTCAAGAGAAAATCCTAATATTTTCATTGTAAGATAGCGTATTAAAACGCAAGTAGCGTTTCCGCGTTGTATTATCCCTTATTTCTTTAAGATAAAACTCTTAGAGATCTGAAAGAATATATGAGCCATTGTAAAACCTCTTAAAGCTTAATCTTCGTTTTTTGCTAAACGATGTTTACTGTTGTTATGTTTGTTTTCTATTATTATTCATTTAAAAGCGGTCAAAATTTTTGTGCTACTTAATAACCCCCTTACAATTCATAAGGTCATAAGTCATATATTCGGTGTACCTATATATTGTATTCAAATTGGGAAATTAATGTCATCTAATGATATGTTTCCTTACATTTTTATGTTGTTATATTCGACTAATAAATAACTTATATTTTTGTAACTATTAATGATATAGGATAATAGAAATGTTATGTTTTGTCTTCGCTGTTTCGAGATGAGTATCGTAATAATACTAGTGAATAAAAACTAATTGTTACGCTTTTATTTTACTCTAATTTACTTTTTTTAAACCTCGATTAGGTACGTGTAATATATTTAGGCTCATTAATATTTAACATTGCATACACAGTGTATATATATTGTTCGTATGTAGGAGTAAGTCAGTTACTTACAGACCTAACAAATTGTTATTATTTATATTATTGGTGTTTCAAAAGTATTTTAAAGCTCGCATGTCTGTAACAAACCGTGTCTGTGCTGTGAGTGATTGTTGGTGTTGACTCAAAGGAAGCAGTGTTTCTGATACATTTGGTTGTGCTATGCGATCATCGTTATGCCGGGTTGTTGGCACTTGCCCGAGCACGTAACCCGGTGGTGGTTGCTGGACGTCTGCAGCCATCGCCTGTTCGGGGATGTCGAAGCCGATTCGCAGATACCGCGTACGTAATAATTTGTTTTAAGGAGCGTTCTATTTTTGAATTGTTTTGTGGCTTTTGTATATATTATCAACATCAGCCTGTGTTAGTACACTGTTGGACATAGACCTCCCCCACAATGCACGCCTTCTCCATTAGGTGGTTTTGAGACCGTAGCCCACGACGCTGGTCCAATGTGAGTTGGTGCATCCGATGGATCATCTTACTTTTCTGTAATTGGGTCTTTGGCACAAATTGTCCTAACCAACCAGTAAACAACGATAACACAAAGTTGTTTACTTATAGGATTCGAGCCCAAGGCTTCCGGTTTATAAAACAAGGGCCAATACCGCCAGACCACGGAGGCGGCGGCTTTTGTATATAGTTTAGTCAAATTAGACTAGGAATCGATAGCAACAACGGAACCTATAGCAACAAAGCGGTATTGTACGTTCAGTAGTTGTTACCAACAGTAATCAAATAGGACATCCCGTTGACAGTTTATTGTTAGATTAGAACGTTGTGTTGCCCCATTTTGTTGTCATAGGTTTCATGTCAATCCCGGGTCTAAATTAGCTAAATGTGTTGAATTCTCACTTTGAATAATGGAAGCAGTCGTTAATTAAATGCTTTTAGTAGAGTTTTACACACGACGTGCATTCAGCTAATAATACGTGCTTGCAGTTTGTTTTCATTGTAATGATTTTATTTTCAATCTTAAAGTATAATTTTTTGAGTATTGTTCAATATCTTATAATTATACGTAATTTATTTAATCGGTGTATGTATAAGATATTATTTCAATTTCACGAAAGTATCAATCGTTGATAAAAAATAGAACTTGGTAATTGGAATATTAATCGGTATATGAAAAACATAAGAAATATGCAGATGTTATCTAAAATTTAATAATAATAGATTTTTGATAACTAATATGGCTTAACATGACAGAAACCTTGTAATGTTTCCTATTATAATTGTATTTTGTCATACACATTTTGATTTAATAGCCATTTGTTTTATCAACTTATGTAATATTTCCTATAATCGTCATATCACGCAGTTTCTCGATATTTCACGTTAGGCCTCGACATCCGCCGATTAAAATCTAAACTTGCTCTTGCATAAATCATTCGCCACGCAGTATCGTTGTCCCACTTCGGACGTCTTCATAAACATGGCCGTTATATATCTTTATAGGGCAGAAATGATGGAGGGGACCTCATTTTTTTTTGTTTTTCCGCCCGAAGCCAAAGCGTCATTGTTTCAAAGCGGATGCAATTCATTCGGTCTTCGCGTAATTTGCGCGAGTGGAGTCATTTCGAGGAGCCGCGCTGCGCGTTTTAATGAATAGGCGTTTCGTTATTATAACCCTCGTGATTATATTTACCGTTCACCTGAAGCGATAAAACATTATTATTAAGATATACTTAATAATAATGTTTATGTTAGTGACGGGTACGCGATAAAACTGCAGTTGTTCGGAGTGTTGTTAACGTTAAATGGTTTAACGATACGATCGTCGTAAAATTTAAACGGCTTTAGTTTTCATTACTTTGGTCTGAACTTTCTTGAATTGAAATTATTATTTATGTAATGTTTCTGTTTAGAAATTAAAATTTAGTATCCCTGTATTGCTTTGGGCCTACATCCTGCGGGGTAACAGCTTTGTGTTGTTTTCTGGTTGGTTAAGACAATTTGGAAGATTACCCAATTGTCTGAAAGGTAGGATAATTTATGCGTCGGATGGAACATCCTACTAAAAACTCCCGGTTGCAAAGACCATCTTAGGTAGTCGTAATAGGATGCCGACGCCTTCAAATTTAGTGACCACTAACTTATCGATAAAATGCAGTTTACTGATTAAAACTTTTTGGATTTAAAACCGACCCCATGACAACTTGGAAAAATGGCTAGATAACATGCCGAACATTAATGGCGCTTGATTCTAACGCGTTATTATTGGTAAAACGCGGCCATTTTCAATTTAACCCAAAAGAGTGTCGTTTTGGCGCTAATTAGGTTTGACATTAGATTAGTCAATTCTTTCCTGCAAATTGGCGAACCAATAGTGCTCTAATTTTTCAGCGATTATTACTCGACCACCAGTGTTATCAAATCGCATATCTCTATCACCAACCTTGTCCCGAATATATTAGTAGATACTAGTATCCCCTAATTTTGAAATTGCAGAAGTGCATAATAAATTTTATAACCAAAGATACTATATTCTCAGCTTAGCTCCTGCTTTATTGCAGTGGAGTATAATTAAAATAAGATAGGGTAAGAAAAATGGAAGTCAGGTTATTATGAAAACTTGTACCGCAGCGCCATTCATAACACTTAGGTTATTAAGTCTCATTCACATCTTATAGTGCATTTAGCTTTCTATTAAGAATTGTATATCACTACAATTAGATGGAGTACATTTCGAATTGACTTATAGAGTTGTGCGAAACTTGATGTAACATTACAATCAATGCTTTTGATGTAAAAGTATGTTTTTTTATGTCGCTTATGCGAAATCTAGTATTTAAATAGTAGTCTTAATGTAGAGTATCTGAAAATAAAGTAATTAAAGGTGATAAATCCGTAAAAAATGTAATAAAAAATACTTTCGTGAACTTATCGCTATGGTATATATAGTTTTTCACTTGTTTTTTCCTTTACAAAGCTTTAGTGACATCTATGGTCACAAAACAGAATAGTCTTATGCACTCTGCCGTCATCTTCAAGGTCTGAAATGTTCTTAAAATACGATAGCTTTAATAGAGTCATAATTACATGTAAACCGAAATAAAATTTTTAGGTTTAGGATATATTAATTAATATTATATTAGTCAAAAAGTTTGTACGTGACTTTTTATTAAAATGTCTGTTTGTTAATTGAATACTCAATTGTTTTTGCATTGTTGTCTGCATTTTATTTATTGAATCTATCATACCTACCACCATTAATGCCTTGTATACGTTTAAAAATTGTTAGCTAATATTAGATACGAGAAAATGACATAAGTTTTCTTACAGGATTGATTAAGGTTTAAGAATTCGAAGTGTTGATTGCTATTTAGGGCATTGATAAAATGATACTAATACTATAATTCCAAAACTTTTAAAGATTTTCATTTAAAAGAAATTAGTAGCGCTTAATATTCTATATCTACATAGTCAGAACAACTTTGTGTGTCGTAAAGTAGTATAAAAAAATAAAACAAACTTTTATATAAACTGAACGGTAAAGCAACATTGCAACCTTCAAAGTTAAATCAACTCGTCAACTCATTAGTGCACAGTTTGCGCCATCGCTATTTTCTAAGTACTTGGAGCTAAGTACTTTTACATTCAGTCTAAACATATTAATAAAAACGTATAGCCAATTTATGAAAACCATAGCGTAAAAGTTGAGAAAAACGTTATACATTTTATTGATTTCTTTTATTATAGTTTCCTTATTATATGCGTCGGATGGGCAAGTAAAAAGTCGGTCCACTTGACAATCCGCATTTTACCAGCGTGGTGGGATACGGTCCAAAACCCATAATGGATCGGAGTGAATAAGGGGAGGCCTATGTCCAGCTGTTGACTATCACAGGCTGATGATTTATATGATATGATATATATTCTTATTAAGTAATTTATGTGTTGCCTGTTTCTGTTCCAAAATTAAAACAGTAATTTATTAATAATAGTGTTCCGGATTAAAGGCGCATGGGTATTGTTAGCGCTCACTGTCGCTAAGTACAATAAAATGAATCTATATGTTATATAGCTAACATCACGACGACTCTACTGGATTTGATATTTTTTTTGGCCTTTATTTTAATGTACATTATACATATTTTAGAATGAAGAAAAATCAAGAAGAACCATAGTATCAACACAAACTACAACGTACATATAACTTCATTTCTTTTGAAGGGCGTCAGTTTAAATATATTATTATTAAATAGAGCCTTTATATATAGACACACAATTCACTGTATAATTAAGCAAAATCTTATTTAGGCCAAACCACTAGAAGACTTACATTTTGGTATTCACATATAAAAGTATATATATATCTTTTATTATGAATTCTGTCAGCAAATATGTAGCCGAGTTGTGTATTGACTTAAGTAATCCCTTTTAGTCAATTGGCGATCCGCCGACGGTTAAATGCCAATGAATTACGCATGTGATTTCGAGAGTTCGGCTCTAAAACGCTTTACGAACCTAACCGTGGATTAACACGGAATCCTTTATAAGTTTACGTTAAATCGATAAGTGTTTATTTATGAGTTTGAGTGAGATAGCAGAATTTGCATTACGCTACGCATACAAATACTCCGTTCTAGTTAATGTTAAGTATATGTTTCTTATGTAACTGCATCCGTAGCCTAGTGGTAAGGGCGTGTGGTTTAAAAACAGGAGGTCGTAAGTTCAAAGTCTTATCCTGGATGGGTTATGACTATCGTTATGAGTCCATTGATGTAGCCCACAAAAAAGAAGCCTACCTATATACCTAACACAAAATACCATCCTCGTAAGCATTCTTACTAAACCAATTGGTTAAACATTTCAATCGTAATTGTCTTTTAAATAACAAGCAGTATGGATTCACTAGGGGTCGCTCAACAACTGACGCAGGCATCAGGCTAGTCAAAAGCATTTTTGAGGCTTGGGAAGCATCGCAGGATGCTTTAGGCATTTTCTGTGATCTCAAAAAGGCTTTTGATTGTGTACACCATGAGACTCTGGTCAGGAAATTACGTCACTATGGTATAAGAAATACCGCACTCAACCTTCCCTCTTCGTACCTGAGCCATCGAATTCAGAGGGTTGACGTGAATGGTAAAAGATCTCCCGGTGCCCCAGTAAATATGGGGGTCCCACAAGGAACCAAACTTGGGCCTTTTCTCTTCCTCATTTATATATACGACTTACCATGTGTGATAAATAATAGCGAAGAGATAGTATTATTTGCAGATGATACCTCATGGATTTTTAAAATTAAACGACATACGTCAATAAATGACGATGTAAATAATACTCTCTCTAGAGTAGCAATTGGTTTGGTGTTTATAACTTGCTTTCAAAGGAAAACAAAATGTATTAGATTCACTCCTAATGTGAAGCATGGTAAATTTGAAGGGGTTATGAATAGGGAGGCGTTAGATGTAGTTGAATCAACTGTATTTCTAGGAATAACTGCAGATGCAAAACACGGGGCCCCATATTAACAGGTTAGCAAGTAAACTAAGCTCTGCAGCTTACGCAGTGAAAAGAATTAGATTATTAACTGATGTGGAGACGCTCGTTTAGTGTATTTCAGCTATTTTCATAGTATTATGTCTTATGGCATTCTACTGTGGGGAAATGCGGCGGATACTAATACAATCTTTGTCCTCCAACGTGCGATTCGTGCAGTCTATAACCTGGGCCCCAAAGAATCATTTAGAAAGTTGTTTACAGAAATAAAAATAATGACCGTTAATTCTCAATCATCATCATCAGCCTGTGATAGTCCACTGCTGGACATAGGCCTCCCTAATACACCCTATCCATTAGAGGGTTTTGGACCGTATCCCACCACGCTGGTCCAATGCGGGTTGGTGGGTGGACCGACTTTTACATGCCCATCCGACGCATGGATCATCTTACTTTTCAGACATTTGGGTGAACGGCCCAAATTGCCCTAACTCAACTAGGAAACAACAATGAAAATTTGTTGAGTCCCGCAGGATTCGAACCCACGACCTCCGGTTTCTAAGCCACACGCCTATACCACTAGGCTGCGGAGGCAGTGTTTCTCAATACATATTTGAAAATCTTATGTATGTGCATAAAAATAGGCATGATTTCCTAAGACATTGTGATGCACATGACATAGATACAAGGAACAAACATAATTTAATTCTTCCAGCAATTAGACTGCGAGATAAGTAAGTCTTTTAAGGGACAATGTATACGTTTTTACAACGAAATCCTAGTAAACGTTTAGAATTTAACTATTAATAAATTAAAAAAGGTAGTCAAGGAACGTTTATGTATTACGATACTAATGAATTTTTAAATGATAACACATCCTGGTAATGGAATGCTCGCTCCAGGTCTTGTTTCAAAATTGCATAATATGTTATGGCTTCAAATTATTTGTTATTTTTAAAAGATGACATAATAAATAGCCCGCTGATTTCTTTCGCCGGTTCTTCTCAGGTCTGAGGCGCCCTTTTCCGAACCAGTGATAGTGTGTTTGACAATCAATAAGCAAGTGTAAACTTCTATATTGAATAAAGATATTTGAATTTGAATTCGTGTATTCTGCGCCGTGTAAAACAAGCACACAAATTTGTGCAATTTATAAAATGCAAAGCGGCACGCAGGGCCCTGAATTAATAGGAGCAATAACATCGCAGTTTAATCCGCTTTTGCGCTTACGCTGCCAAAAAATTACAGTCTGTAAGTTAAGGTAACTCAAGAAAGATTTTATTAATACAGCAATACATCACCTTCATAAAAAGATTAGGATATATATACACTTGGAGATCGATAAGGCAAGCTCAAACCATAATATGCCATATGTTAGCAAACAAATTACTTGTAAATTGTTCTTAATTAAGTTATCGTTGTAAATTGGGGTTTCTCGTGTCTCTAAGTCAATTTAACTGATATATGAAGGTTTTTACACTTATAATAAATGAATAAAGGCAATAAAATAACGCAAAATGCTCATCTCTGTTACAGATTTCAAAAGTAGGTTTAACGCGTATTTTTGTTTTTTAAACATGCATGATTTTGTAGAAATTCAGCATGAATATAAAACCTATAGTGTTCGCTAAAAGGTCGCCTAATAGGTTGAAATTCATTGGCAGAAGCTTAGAGAAGATAATGATAAAATTCATTGGTAGAATGAGAACTTTTATCAAAATGTTTTTATTACACAGCAATGGTAAATGACTAATTTTACATTAAAAGTATTGTAGTGTTTTATTATAGTATTTATTTCATGTTGTATATTAAATTATGTCTTTACTTATATCTTCTAAAAGTCATACCACTTAGTTATTAACAATACTGAAATAAAGTTTTCTCTGTCAGAGTTAAAAAGAGTTGAATTTTGATTATAAACAAATTGATCGACATTATCTTACGCATTGCGTTATTACTGGATAAATATCCTTATGTCTTTTAACTATAAACTTAGTTTGGTCTTTTATTCTATAAATAACAAGCATGTCCTCTTACGTGTATTTTTGTCACTCGCAAATCTACAACTGGTTGTTGTAAAAAAAAGATACTAATTCAAATTATCAGTTGTTTTATTCAACAAGAACATTTTCATGGTTACGCAAAGATAGTATCACCGTGAACTAGATAGCTGATGTCATTAAGGCCAACGGAATAAGTAGTGAGGCTGCCGGTCATAGCGTGCCTTACATATATCGATTTGAAAATGAGAGATATTTCCTTCATTAAGCATAATTTTGAATGTGAAAACTTCATATATTATAAATTTATAGAAGTATCCTTATACAACTGAACATTGTTAATATAAATATAAGTCTTAACATATATCTTTGATTGTTATTTGTATGACCCTTTTAATGAAACTCAGTTTGCCCAATGCTAATAGCATGACTAAAGGAACCTTAACATAAGTTTAATTAGTTAAACATGCCCATAAGAGATTAAGCATGAGACATCAATTCTTTTCAACTTAGGATTGCTTGATAATAGTGCGGTGAATTCAATTTTGCTTATATTTTACTGAGGCTTCATCTGTAGGAAACCATGGTGGTTTTAAGAATTACATTTATAATAATAGAAACCAAGATTAGATATAAAAGTAAGATGATCCATGCGTCGGATGGGCTTGTAAAAGTCGGTCGGGATACGGCCCAGAAGCCCCCTAAGGGTTAACGTGCATTAGGGGAGGCCTATGTACACAGGAGACTAACACAGGCTGATGATGATGATCAATTTCCCAATATATTGGCAGACAGGGCCTCGGTATGTACTTTCGTATCGCAGAGTATGTTACACACGTAATACTGTAATGTGAACCAGACCTATTTCCTGTGTATAATTGTCGTTGTCGTTCACAATGTTATAGTATCGTTTCAGTTGGAATTGACGTTAGCCTTAATTCGGTTGAACTGTATAAAGTTTATTGCCCTAATGTAGTTTTAATTAAATTTATTAATAATATTAATATGTTTCCTTCGTTATTTTTCATTTTATATTTATTTTTCTACGTGTAACTTATAATTCAATTTATTTTATCATTTTTATATCTCGGTTTAAAAAAATGGAAAGTGAATTGATCAAGTTGCTTGAATGGCGTCTTACATTTTGCATTGTTATTATTTTTTAGTTGTAGTTATTATTGCATTTGCTCTACTGTAGTCAAAGTAAGCTTAGAGTAAATGAATGAAGTATCCCATGGCAACGAAGTAGCGTCGCACGTACGTTTGTTTTGTCCACTGTCAAGACGAATCTGTCAACAAGTCATCGTCAAGAATGTACGTCGCTAAATTTATGTCGCCACTTTGTTGCCATGGCTCTTGTTTACATTTAGTACGATTTTTAATTTGTAGTTCAGTTATTTTAATTTGTTACAATTAGTCAATAAGAACATTCGACAAATGATCTAAGTTCGTTATGGGTTATGATGTTAAAATACGACGGAAGAAGACACATGTCGTAACTGATAAAAATTATTGATATAGTTGATCAAAGTTTAAAACACTTAAAAAATATATTTTTGATTATAACTTTAATGTACAATCAAAGTTATTTTCTTCGTTATATTTTTTATTTATAAGAGAATGACTTAAATAATAAAGTCAAACATATAAAAAAAATATTTTTTGAATTGTTTTTTGGCTCTACTAAATAGTTTTTGTCGGTTACGACGTTTCTGTTGTGTTGTTTTTTGTTTTCCAATTAGTGCCTGAAAATTGTGAATTGTTCATTAAGCTCAAACTTATTAAATGTGCCTCTTGTGACAGTTGTGTAAAACGACTTGCCAGTAAGTTTTGGAATATCAATTATTGAGTAGAGCAACATTTACAGTAAATAGATAAAAACAGAAAGCGATCGGTCGTCGATTTGACCTTACGCAAGTAATACATTTTAATGTATTTACAGGGACTAAACAAAGGTACCACAGTGTTGCATATTTGTTTCGCAATGAGCAGTGCGCTATCTCTACTGTCTCCTGATACGAAATATGTTTTTGTTTAGCGGCTTGTGAAATTATTTGTTTATTCTTTTGCACTAAATAACACAAGCGTGTTTAATGCCTTAGGCATTGTCTAACAGCTGGCCTTTAGGTGGAAAAGGCAACATCCGATGTTTGAAGGGTGGCGAACGAATTTGTAGTACATTTGTCATTCGCCGAGCGTCGTTTACTATACGAACGTTACTTCTTGCGAATAAAACATAACACATATCAAATCCACTAATTTACGGATTTTCGCGTTACTTAAATATATTTATTCGAGTTTCGTATTCTTTTCAGCATCCATGATCACGGGCTAATAGTTGGTATTTATATATATATTATATACATATGCAGGCAGACGTAGTTGGTATAATGAGATAGCGCTGTTGACTATTTAATGAAATCAAAAATCTATCTTTATAGCTAGAGTATTCGTGTCACCTTCTAGAAACAGCTTACCCGCTGATCTCTTGTTTTTAAATAACTGTGTGTTATGTGAATTCGCTGCAAACTTGACTTCCACAACCTCAGTGACACGCTTTACTAACTTCATAAATTTAGAACGCGTCGCTCCAACTAGGAGATTGTTACCCGCGGCTGTTAATTAGGACGCGACTTTTAGTTAGCGGGTTTTTCGAAATTCCCTCAACTTTTACCCGGTGTTGAATAATACAAATTTTCATGGTTCGTCCACGATGAATGGGAGGGGCAGAAACAAAAAAGAAACGGTCGTCAATGTTCTGTTTGAAATGAACAAAATGGGCTTCTATTATTTTCTCGTGTAACTTTACCTAATTTTATATTTGACTTTGTTTTTATTATTTTTAATTACTTATCAAAAGTACCCTTTCGTTATAATTAATTCGAGGTTTTCCATTATTGTGCTACATTAATTTGTTGTTGTGAATTTTGATTTAAATTCTTGTTGGAATAATATTTTGTTGTGTTGTTTTTTTGTTTTTATGGATATTAGGAAAGGCCTCAGTTTTTTAAGTTTTTTTTAAGACACTTGTGGGCCAAAACACGTGTGTTTTGCATCTCCGTTGGTAAGGTAAATATTTTTCTTATAATTTAGCGTATCGTTTGTTATTTGTTATTAATATTATTAGAATTGAATTTACATAAATAATAACGAACATACATGATAACATTTTTGAAATTGTTTTAAGCGAAAATTAAAAAAAAAAATTTGTAACAGAACCGGTAATGAAAAAATATTGCCATGTCGAATGAAATACTTCAGTTCTTTGGTTTGTTTGGGAACAATATGAAATGTGTCTGGGAGTTGCACAAAGAACTTTGCGAGACACTTTCATTGTTCCGTACAAAAAAACGCGGGGTAGCTTCCTTTAGAAATCGATAGGAGCTTACGATTTATGCAAAGAAGATTATCGTCTATGATTCGAACGATCTACGTTATTTTGTAAATTGAACAGTATGATGTTAATTATTGGTAGTGGAAAAGGAAAATGCTTTCGTAATCAAAAGTGTAATGCGTTTTTATATAATATATTCTTTTTTGATTAGTGGGGTTTATTATTTTCCTTTTTTATTTTGCCTGTTTAATTTATTTAGGTTAGACTTAAAAAAATACATTTGTCACGAACATATAAAAACCCCGCGGCATTCTCATCTAAATATCTTTATTATAAGAAAGACAGCATGGCAAATGATAGGAAAAAACTTGTAGGTTACACATATTTTCATATAACTTTTGACTGTTATGATACATTAGTAGGATTTTGCTATTTAATATAGCATCGAAAATTGACGTGCACACAGAAAAAGCTTATTAATTAATCGTCTTTGTTATACAGAGGCGGGCGGGCAGGCAGCGGGCGCGACAACGCCTAGCGGGCCTGGGCGGGCGGCGAGAGCGCGCGCCTTGGAACTCGCCCAACAGCTGGCGACGTCGCTGCAGCACGCGATTCCTCCACCCCCCAGGCCGGACTTCACCACCGCGAGCGCGATTCTACGCTGGCTGCAGCAGAACAATAACTCTGTTGCCCTGGTAAGTGGAATATCAATTTGTTATCGAGAATATGCTGTAATATAGTTTTTACGGATGAACAACAACTCTGTTGCCCTGGTAGGTGATATATCATTCGTTATTGAACGTATATTAAGTTGCTTTAATGTTTTTATGGATGAACAACAACTATGTTACCCTGGTAGGTGGAATATCAATTCGTTATTGAACATATGTTCCTTTAAATTTTATGCATGAACGACTCTGTTGCCTTGGTAAGTGAAATATCATTTTATATGGATGAATAGTGTTATACATAACGATTGCGTGTAAATTTTTTCCGACAATTCAAATATAGAAACAATGTATATATTACCTACAGCCACAAAGTGGGGGCGTACGCACTGTATTCTTATTAGTTGACTATACTGTAACAATTTATCAATACGAACATTATTTGTGCGGCGTTGATTCACTGCCTTGGCTGTATTGTTTACATCGAATTCAAGTTATTTTTCTCTCTTGTAGAGATGATGCTGTTGTCCTGGTAGGATAATACAACATTACTGCCCTGGTTAGTTAGTAATTTAAATGTCTGTTTAACTTATGCCAATTCAATTACCCTTGGTATTATAAAAACGTTTCGTTTATTCTTTATAACGTAACAAAAATATTATCAGTAGTTATAAAGCAAGTTCTTAACGAAGTTTAGGTAGGTTGTGCCTCTTCTTTTTCTTGGTTGTATGTTCCAAATTAAAAAAAAAATATTTTATATGAGGAATAGTTAAGAAAGATTGCATAAATATTTATATGATAAATAATAGTTATTTATGTGATGTTTTTAACCGTTTCCAATCCCGTCCATGGTTGCGAACTGACCGTCGGTCCCGTGACAATGGAGTAATAAAAATGGGAAAAACTGTGTTATTTGTCATGTACAATGTTCGTGTAAGCAACAAAAAATAAAATATGATAAAAAAAATTGTATACCGATGTCAATACATTTGTAATACGCTTAACGTTATCATCTCGAACTGCAGCAACTATGTTATTACAAAACGTAACATTAATTTGTATGTAATATTTACATATAGTTCTATCAATGTAGGAATTTTGCAGGGGTAAGCGTAACCGCTAAAGTAAATAGTAAAATGTGGGGCGAGTGCATTAGCGTCATGCTGTTAAGTTTTTAATTACTACTTAACTTTGTTACTGAACCAGGCGCTCAGTGTTAGATTCGTAGCATATTAAATATACAAAAAGAAAAATACAGTATAATATTTATATATTATAGTAACGTTTTCAAATCTTTCTAGAAGTTTCCGTTAGTAAAAACCCAATTGTAATTTTTAAAAGGGGAGGTTGTTTTATTTAAAAAAGATTATCATGCAGTATAAAAATTAAATTTTTTTTAATATAATTATTCTACTTGCTGCAGATTTTTTTTGCTTACGGTACTATACGTATGAGTTTAAATGTATGCAAAAAATAAGGAATCGATCTTTGAAAAAATAAATGCAACTTATATTTTAAAAGATAATTGCTACCTATAAGGTGCATTAACGAATAATTTGCATGTTTTTTATATATTGAATATTATTTATGTATTTATAAAGCTAATTAATAGCTTGATTGATAAAAAGTGATATTAGTGTTAATATCTGCAATCAGTATCGAGACGTTAGTAAATTTTCTTATTATAATTACATTTCAACTTTTCCAACGCGATCTGTCGCTAGTGTCCGCATTTAATAATTCACTACCACGTCAAAGAACTCTCCAAGCTTTATTGAGATGACTTGCAGACGTAATGGCGGCACAGTCTAACTTGTTAGCACTTCTGAAATTTACTTCGAGAAACGAATATTTAAAATAATGATAAGAGTAACTGTTATTATTTTAAGTAATGTTAAAACTAGGCGTTCTAACTGTATGCAGTAGTATGATCATGCGTTGAATGGGCATGTAAAAAGTCAGTCCACCCACCGAAAGCCCCCTAATAGAGACGGCGTGCCTTATGGGGTGCCCTTTGTCCAGTAGTGGACTAACACAGGTTGATGATGATGATGCAACAGAGTCATCGAACAAACAAAATAAAGCCAATTTCCTTACTGTATGTCAAGCGTGACTTTCATCTTCAAAATATGAATTAAAAAATGTTTCTCTATTATATTAAAACGATTGTATACGATCATTTTATTCCTAATAACAAATATTACGATTAGCAGACGAATTTTAGTTAAGGTTAGCCTATTTAAGTTATTAAGATGCTATAATGCAAACAATTTCAATCTGTATGATTCCCTCTCGTAACGATCAAGAGTAAAAGTGTGACAAATCAGACGCATTTTCTGGGGCAACGGCACACGCCATCTTAAACCTCAAAAGCCGGCCAGCGCACTCGGATGCAACTAATTGCAGCACTCGGCTTTGCTTGCCGACGTGCACTCAGCCACATATTACTCTTAACCCGCTCGCGAGCTCAGCGATTGCAAGTAACGTTACTACGGGTACACGTGCGATAATTGTTTGGCTAACTGTAAAGTAGTAAAAAGTATTTTCTGACAAATTTTGTAGTGAATATCTTATGTTTACATTGTATTCATAGACGGGATAAGTAGAACGTTCGACTTGTTGTTAGTGATAACTGCGTCTTAAGTAGGAACAGTGGCAGAATATGATTACAAATACGCTACGACTCTAAGATGTGAGGCTTAAGTATGACGATTTTTACCTTTTTTAGCAACTACGGTTAGTAAAATTTAAAACATATAAATATAAAAATATATAAATTGTTTTCAATTAGTTAAATACTGTGTAATAGAACCAAACAGTAATCTGTAAAAATTAAAATGTTTTAAATATTTTTCTAAGGGGTTACTTACTTTTTACTCAGAGGTTTCAGTTCATTATGATACTAAGAAATAATTTATCTTCGAGGCCGGAGCCAAGATTTTCTGATTATAAGTAAATATTTATTTAACCTCTCTGCCTAATGATTGCTTGCAAAAACTCTTGTTAGCAGTCGGATATTAGACAAATATTTGCCCAATTTCGACTTGGCCTCTTGATTTTTTTTTTACTTTTTGATGTCAGTAATTATATCGCAGGCGAGCTGTACTCTGAACGAAATTAAAGGATTGTAGGTTTTATTTTGTTATTTGCTTAATGACCAAAAACTATTAGTTAGTATATTGATATAAGCTATTAAAATAATTTAACTATTATCAAAAAAATAAATAACCCTCTGTAGATGAATCATCGTCATCATCATACTGTGGTCCACTGCTGGAGATAGTCCTCCCCTGATGCACGCCTTCTCCACTAGGGCTTTTTGCACCGCATCCTACCACGCTAGTCTAATGCGGGTCGTAGATGAATAATCCTTTTTTTGTTTTTATACAGTTAAAGTTTTCTTGCACGACGTTAAATATATAAATTATAATTGAAACAAGAACAAATTAATTAATGTTTCTTTTTAAATCCGCTCGATTTTTCCCTGTCTTGGTTTTTGAAAGTTTCAGGTGCAAAGGTACAAATATTCTTTAACTTTATTTATTTATTTATTTAAACTTTATGTACACAAAATTAGAAATGGGTCAAGGTGGACTTAATGCCGAAAGCATTCTCTCCCAGTCAACCTTTGGGTGGTGTAGAAAAATTTAAGGTAGGCGTACAATTAAAACAGAGAAAAAATAAATGTTAAGTATATCAGACCTATGCTAATAATATATATATAATAAAACTATATTGTACGTCATAATTTATATACATATACATACACAAACATATACCATACTCAAATAAAAAAATATTATACTCATATATATATATATATATATATACTTTAAAAAGGGTTAAATTAATAACCGTATTAATTAACCTCACTGAGACTTTCTCAATAAAGATCATAAAAGAAAATTATACTTAAAATACAACAAAGCATCTCAAAGTAAAAGACTAGTCAGTAAAATATATTAAGTAGATTATGCGCATTATAACTGAAACATAAATGCCGGGATTCAATGCAACGAAGTGGCGCTATAATATTGTGCCTTTTGTTATATTCCGTTTTATAATAATATCTTCTTAGACGATTTTGACTACGGCGGCCGATCTATATTAAAGATCAAATTTTCATCAGCCCACATTGCCCTAATCAACTAGGAAATAACGAAAAGTTGTTGAGTACTCTCACGATTCGAACCCAAGACGCCTAAAGCACACGCTCTCACCATAGGCTACGGAGACCGTCTAGTACTAACTAGCTACTATAAAGTGAAAAATAAACTTACCATTTAAATATATTAAAGTAAGTTTTCATCATGTTAAAACTGTGGCTGGTGATATATCGTTGTAGATACATGTTTATCGATATATGATTTTTTCTTAAAACCTTGTGTGCAGAAGACTCAGAATGTCCATACTCACGACGAGTAATATTTGCATTGTAACTATAAGAAATATAGTGACAGTTACTAAACGGTTAGACGGTGACAAGCCATCAATGAAATTGTATTTGCCGATTGATAACATTCCTGATTGAATGCCTCGCGTGCCATTGATTTTCATGGATTGAATTCCCGCATGCCAAATCTCCGAAGGCGGGCAAATAACCCGAATATCGCTTTGATCTCTGTGCCAACAGTTTTAATTTTATTCGTATCGAGAAGCCTTTAAAGCATTTTGATGAAGAATGGCAACGCAAAGTTTATGTCATATTTTTTATTCCATTGATAATTCTTTAAGATCCCGGAGAAATAATTTCTTAGCTCTTCCGTGTACAAACTGGTTAGGTCCAAATAAATTAATTCATTACTCCTTTTTACTTTGATCTTATGACCTACGTACTGTTATCATATATTTTAATACTAAAAATGGTGTTATTATTGTATGTGCCTATCATTAGACGTTTCATGGCTTTTGCTTCGACTTTGTCTGATTTCTATTTAAACTTCCATCGCCTATTTCAACTCTTTTATCACAATAAACATTTCATCGAAATCGGTTAAGTGGTTTAGTCAATTAAAAAGTAACTCTGTCAGTCTGCCCAGGCAGAGTTACTTTCGTATTTATTGTATTTGTATGGATAATATAAATTAGTTGTTTTTATTGTATGTGCCTATTATTAGACACAGTTTTATGATTTTTGCTTCGATTATAAAGACTTAAATATCCTTTTCGACCCCTAGTTTATCCTCGTACTGTTTGAAACTACAAAATTGGTAAAAAGCACTACTTTTGGCTCGTTTTTAGCAGCATCCAGACACCTAATTTCATCGTTTTATGTTCAACAAAGATAAACTGTCATCCTTTTTTTTCAATCCTTTCAACCCCATTTTATCGCAATAATTATTAGCCTATGGCCTTTCTCGGAATCTGTTCTTAGAATGTACCAAATTTCATTTAAATCGTTTTAGTAGTTTTGACAGTAAAGTCGGACAGACAGACAAATAGACGGATAGAGTTGCTTTCGCATTTATAATATTAGTATGAATTATCATATATAGTAGTATTGGAAAAAAATAGTAGTACCTATTTTGGTCAAAATAAGAGAACAACTTAACTTATTCATAAAGCTTTGTACTAGACGTGAAGCGCCTGTCAAAATCGTTTTAGCAAAGACGGAGTCGGTCGAAACAGCTATGTGTATTTCAGATCAAAAGTACTTAACCGACTTTGCTTAATTTGAAAGTTTGACTTCTCTCTGGTCGTATTATAAAGTTATATATAAAGATCCGCCAGTAATCTTTTAATTAAAAAACTTTCTATCCTTAAAAGTTTTGATTTTCGTAACATTTATTGAAAATGATAGCAAAGAATAAATCTTGTTAAATAAGTAAGTCTAGGAAAACATTATTTGGCAAGAAAAAAATGATATAAAGTTTGTTAAATTGTAAAAATTTTCATACACCCATTCAATTTATTTCGAAACGTACCATGATTTCAAATAAAACAAAGTAATAGTTTCAATACTGTCAAGTTTAAGCATTCCATATAAATGTGAAGCGTAAAGTGCCGTTTTCGATATAATAGCTGGTTCACTCCAGAAACTTCTCGAAACTTTCCTGTACAACAAAAGGCTGCGTTATTTTCGAGTAAAGCCTCTGCATAGCAGTCGCGTCAGGTGTTCCACGGACTTATATTTCAAGAGCAGCTTATGTCATCTTAAGAGCTACCTCTCAAACGATGGGGAACATCAAGCGGGCGTAGGCGTTATTGCGCTCGTTTGAGGAATTTACATGCTGTTATCAGCTAAAAAAATCTTTTTGTCATATTAAATATAAAAAAAAGTGTACGGTCCACCTTATTAGAAAAAAAAACGCTTAAGCTAACTGCCTTGCAGGTTACATTATTTGTATCAGTGTTAAATAATGTTAAGCTGTTATTTATTTTAGATATGTTTTAGCTTTCAAGTGTTTAACTAATATACAGAATTGCTGCGCTTTTTCATATGACCCGCAATATTTTTCAATCTTAAATAAGGCTGAAGGCTTCATAAATATATTATTAGTTGTATCGATTGTACTGATAGCGATTAAGGTTAATGTTACCCGAAAATATGGTGTCTAATATCTAAATTTCAATATTCGTTGTCTATCAGGGACGGGGATTTGTCCTAAATGCTCAATATGTGGAAAATCCAACGGCGCGTAAAATCTGTAATCGACTTCATTTAATCTCATTTAAATATTTAGATCACGCTTCACACTTCTCTTCTCTGCAATATTGTAAACTGAACTTTAAAATATCAGTAAAAAAGTACTACGAATTATGTTCTTACTTATATTATATAATATTAGTAATAATAGCGTTTTTTAACTTGTTCATCAATTATATTATCGGAATATTTTTTTATATCTTTTAATTTCTCAATTTAGGATAAATCATTGATTGTAATTCAATACTAAAGCTTAAACTGTGTGATAAATATGTTTTTATATTAGGTTCAAGTTACAAATGTCACGTGTTCCAGCAATTGATGACCATTGTGCAACACATTTATTTGTATCTGAATATCTTAAATTGCGTGTAATATCACAAGCCTACATAACTCTTAAACAAGACCATTCATTTAATATACTTAGGTATTACTCTTAAGAAAAACAGGTATTTTCTTATATGAAAAAGATCTTTATTCATTCGTTAACACGGAGTGAACCGTAAAATTGTTTCACCGAGTGCACTGTGAAGTTGTGACGCGAGCACGTACGGAACAACCTTTTGTACAAATCCATCCTCCTTTGAGCTATTACACGCAGTGGGGTACCTGGTGACACGCATGTAGTGAAAGCCCACTGTTTACTGACCGTGCGCTTGAATGGAAACCCCGCTCCACTAAGCATACACTACCTACCACGCAGACGGGGTGAGTAACCTGGCGTTGTATAGTCTAGCTGGGAACAATTTCAGCCTGGCGGGAAGCGAGGCGTTTTTTTTATTTGCTTCCCAGATTAATGTGGATTTTGTATGTTTGCGACTTTTTTATAAACCTTCAGGGACTCGATTGTTTGTGACCAATTCTCGATTGGAAAACTGTGCAGTTGTCGTGTCAGTTTGTTTATTTGATGATAAATTAATGTTTGTAGAATATATTGGTTCGTTTCGTTCGTACTTTTTGACAGAGTACTCATGAATTTCAATACGTAATTTCAAAAGTGTAAGCCTTTTATAATTTTCTTGTATGCTACAATTTGAAATTAGAGTTTCTGAAATTTTACATTTGTAGCGTTATTATTGGTCCTTGTAGTGAATTTGAATTTAATTGTTTGACTCGTTACACTTGTATTAACTTTCAACTTCACAATGAATTTGTTTTTTTTACAATACAATACCGGTTAGATACATTATTAGTTTTTATGTGTTATCTACTTATGTATCATCATTTTTACAGGACAAGTACACGCCAAAATATTTACAAGTACGGCCCTAAATTATGCTAACGTGGAACGAAACATTTTAGGTTTTTCTAAATATATTTTCAAGACACTTCAGAAAACGTTTTGTAAACTTTATGAAATAGATGATCTGTTTCGAGATTGATGTAGTATATATAAGATTATTTAGATATAAAGATTATTGTATTGTTATTATGTATTATCCACATATTACTTGATACCGAATACTAAGGGTATTTCGTAACATGAAATATAAGCAGAAATTAAATTCAAACAGAAAGACGTGTTTAGTAAATTCACAAATTAAAACTTTGATGTAATGAATAGAGCTTGTTAATAGCACAAAAGCAATTTACTATCGACACTAAGGTACCAGGCTAACATGGGTGCTGTGAAAGCGTTATGTACATAAGCTTAGGTTGAGTGTACCTGAAAGGAAGTCCTTTGGAGCACTTAAGCATTCATTGCCTGTCGCTTCATGCTCGCCTCGTCCCCTGTCCAGGCAACGTGCTAATAACGACATATTAATTAAGCGTTAAATCCTAAGTGTAGGGTTAAGATTACCTTATATTCAGTGTTAGTTTGCAATTTTGGAAACTATCTTGTATAACTTTTATGTGCAGCAAATTTCTTAGATCCATATCAAATATTAATATCAAGTACTATTAAGTGTCATATTAAATATGTCACTGTTAATGGCAATGTTGGCAAATATGGCACAAACGTGATTTTGAAAATTAAAAATTATTAAAGATATTATAAAAGATATTAAAGAATAATATTATGAACATGCACTATATACACATTATAATTGCATAAAATATATGTAATTCAACGCACTATGTTAAATGTATGTAGGAAAAATGCAAGTAAATGATCACAAACTCTAGGTGGTGCAAAATAAATTCATCCGCCGCGCCACCATTGCGCAGTGTTACCAACGTAACGTTGACACAGTGACTGTAAATTGCCAACATTCCGCAAATACTTTCAAAAGTTATCGGGCAAAGACATCGATAAAGTTGTAAATCACAAAAACCTTCTCCTGGTAAAAGCAGCATTGTACTCGGTCGATCCAAACGCTTCCAGTTAAAAGCGAAATGTTCTTCTCGCGCCGGACTAGGAAGTCGTCGCCGAGACTCCAGACCCAATGGGGGTCCCGTCATCCACCTTAATACCACATATTTAGGGATAGCACACAATGACCTGTGGTTCGCCCTCGCTTACGAGCACAGCGAAACCCACACACCCGGTACAATAGATACACCCGGGTTACAGGGAGGTTGTCACCGCCCCCCAGCTACCGATCGTCGACGATCCTTAGGAGACATATACTACTCACGTACCTTCTGTACGTGAGTAGTATATGTCTGTACGGCCTTCACTTTTAGCAAAAAGTGTCAGTCACCTCGTTCTTAGGGACGGGAGCTTCCCGTGCACTTTGGTTAGATGAAGCTTACTACAGACTAGAGTCAGAAAGTGAAAAAAAAAAATGATTAAACCTTATTTATTATTTTCTTGTAACAGTGAAAAGCAATGCGTCTGTGGTTCTTCTCTGTATAGGAGTGCAGTTAGAATTGAGACGTAAAATAATATTATTGTACATATATTTGCAGGCGTGCTTATTCCTCTGCCATTTTTATTTACAAATTGAAAGTTTTAAAAATGACGACAAATAGGTAATATAGGTAGGCTACAGCTACGACCAGTAATAGGTATGCAGACAGATATATATGTGGCACACCCTAATAACTCAATGAATCAAATTTTGACTCGATTAATTCGTCACTTAGACAAATTGGTTGGTACTTATGCAAACGTTCTAGTTAAGCCTCGTACAGCCATTAGTTACGATCGCAAATGTGCCAGATCTCAGTCTCGTAGTATCACCTTACCACAATTAAACTAATAATTGCCGTGGCTAATCTGTTTTATGTTAATGTTGCCATAAACATGGTTAATGCAGCCGAGGACTGGATATAGGGACTGTGAATTACGTGTTTAAATAGACTTAGTTGGTTTCAGTGGTTAATTTTTGATGCTTGACTAAATCACACAATATTTTAACGCAAGGGGAATTTTTTTCTTATAAATATTATATGTGTAAATATTTAAATAAACACAACTTTGCGACACGTAACGATTTCATTTGAATAAAAGTTTATTTGGCGCTCTTGAAATTTTTAGCCTTAAGTTGATGTGTACGCTAAAACCTCAATAAATTAGGTGTTATGGATAAAAAATATGTATAGTATTAATAAAATAATCGGAGTAATTAGCACATTTCCATAACAAAGAAATAAACCCTTAAACTATATTTTGTTATAGGTAAAGTTGAAAAAATATATCTAACAAAACTGAAGCACCTTATTATTCACATCATCAGCCTGTGATAGTCTACTGCTGGACATAAGCCTCCCCTATTTCACCCCTATCCATTAGGGGGTTTTTGACTGTATCCCACCACGCTGGTCCAATGCGGGTTGGTGGGTGTTATTGTTACCTACACTACATTTTATTGAGTGAATGTCAATGTTTACTAACATTAGTTTAGTACGCTATTTATTTGCTATAAAGGATTCATTCATTACATAAGGTAGATTGGGATACGGACGATCTGATCGTGAAAGCCGTATCTCAAATCGGTTTACTCGTATAAAGCCCGAACAGGCTAGATTAGTTCTAGCTCATAGTAAATTCTAGGCTGACGTAACGATCCTGTAACGAAAGGGCATTCGGGAATTTGAACCGGTGACCCTTATGAATATTTATTTAGGTTATGCACAATTCTCTGTTAGATAGTCGATTATTTAAAGTTAGAGTCACATGGCTTTTCATTCTATAATATCTCTAACATGGAGGGATGAGCAATGTTTTTGTTAAATAAAAAACATATACTCATTGCGATATATAAGCCTAAAACAGGCTGTTTGCCTTAAGTTCCATGATCAATTTAAACTAATTTTAGTCTTAAAAAACCAAAAAAGAAACTAAATTTAAATTCGAATACTTTTATTTAACAAAGAAGTGTTGCTGATACCAGTTCGGAAAAGGACGCCACTGACCTGAGAAGAATCGGCGAAAGTTACTTAGCGGGACCGGGAAATAATACTAATGACAAACAATTTTAAGTGTGCATGCATTTATAATATATTTTTTAAACCTATACAGTTTTTAGTTTTGTATTTAATATTAAGACACCATTTGTACGAATAAAATAAAAATGGTGGCTACCTGTAACTTGTAACGCTGCGTTAAATAATAAAAAAAAGAAAATGATAACATTATACAAGTACGGAGATGATATCTTGACGTGAGATGACGTCATCATGATGCGGAGCGGCTGAAGGCCCGACGTCCGGTTTCCGGTGTGACGCAGTTCGCAGCGTCCCTTTTTCCACAACGCCTGCGACGCTTTTAATGAAATATTAATGGTGAATAAAGTTATTCCTTTAAAATGTTGAATGAATATTCAATGGTATCAAATCACATCGTTACCGTGTCTATGGTGACGGCGCAAAGTAATGCTTTGAATAAGCGTGTAGTATTGGAGTGTGCGAAGCGTGAAATGTAAATTTTGAGCTACGTATATCAATTACTCCTCCGGTAACAATCCCTTGTTTAGATCCTCTGTGGTTAATAAAAAATGTTGTCTGTTGTGTCATTAAATAAATTATTACTTACCTCGCTCAAAGTATTTGATACTATTGATATATTTCTGGACAATAAACACAACATCATCTAGTCTCAAACTAAGCAAGCTAATAAGGATCTGTGGAAACCAGATGTCTGAAAAATACACATATTTATTTTTCTCTATTTCATAGATTAGATACATATTTTGTAGATACAAACACCCAGACACGTGGAAAAACATTATTGTTCATGACATAATACTCTCCCTGTTGTTGGAATCAAACCTATTGGTGCAGAAGTCGGGGTCGCTAATTAAGCGCCAAGCGGGTCGTCAATACCATGGACTAAATTGCTTAATTATTTGTTTAAAGTCGGCAACCATTGTTTCTAATTACTTATTTACGTAAAATAGAAACGTCATTGTTTTTCTTCAACAAAGTTTCGAGAATTTTAGTTCCATGAAAGATTTTATCATAAAACTATTTCCTTTTTACTTTCATATGAAACGTTAAGAACTACTTTTCTCTCTCATGGTCAAAGCGTTATTTACCTAGGTACATTAGTCGGCATTGAGCCAATGCCTAAGGGTCGTTGAAAGGTTTCTAAGCCTTTAGAATCAATCAAATTTGCATCCATACTTTATACAACGCAACGTTAGTAAAAACTGCAAGAGATAACAAGAAAATTAACTACAGTTATTTGACTTAAAATGTGACTTTCTTTAATAACTAAGCTTTGAAGTTATCTCTATATTAACAAGACACAAAAGATTTAAGATCGAGCCTAGTTTGGAGTGAGTTTTCACCGCATTCTAGTCTCATGCGAACTTGCTTGGCCGCGATAATTAAAACATCTCTTTGCTACAACGTAGCAATCAGACTTATTACAGACGTTAGATGTGATAAGATAACGTACTTATTCATTAAAGTCTTAAGTGTCTATAAAATATGTATGTATATAGGCTGTATGTATGTAGAATAAAAGAACTGCTTTATTAGTAATCATGAAATGGTCCGGTTGTTGTTTAAAGCAACAATGGTACTAATAAAAGAAACTTTAGTTTAAGTAGTTTGTAATACTTTACGTATCGCATTGATACTTGACATGAATAAACAACATAATTATTTTACTGCTATATTGTAATTAGAGGAGGTATTTCTTTAAATAATGTTACACAACATTGCTTTATCTTTGAACTGTTTTTTTTCTTACGTAGTGGTCGATTGTTTATGTACAAAAAGGTTATATAGGATATTTTCCTGCCCTACCGGACATATTTACATTTTAATTTCGATTTAATCTAACCTAAAGAAAACTCTGCGTTCCTATGTCGAAACTTGAACGTCAATAGGGCAGGCCCTGTTTTGAAGTGAACTTTAATTAAAATATCGGACAGCCTGTGTTTGAAATACGAGGACGTCGAGTGTTGCCCGGGAAGGGGAAATGCTTAACCTTGTAACAAAACGTGATTATAATTAAAATAAATGTCATTTCGAATGGCATTTAAGAAAACGGTATCATTTTAAGCATAAAGGGAAGATATCACACATACTGTTCACATGTAGGCGGGTGACACTTTCAGGCAATAACACGTGCCGTAGAAGTACCCTTCACTACTACATAAATATACCTCACAATTGCTTATTATAATATACGAAAAAAATATATATTAAATGTCTAATTTCGCAGGCGTCTAAATTTAAAGGGTTGTTTTGGTGCATTGCTGTCATTTTCAATTATTGTGCGATTAAAGCAATAAAGTTCAGGCGTTTATTGAGTTTCATTGAAACGTTTTGTTCACATAAATTCTGGACATTATCTAGCCCGGAAAGTACTAAACTGTAAATTTTACCCGATGTTATTAATATTCTAAATGCATTATTTGTAACGGTAAACTGAAACAAAAACTTTATGTTACAGTTAATGCCATTTCACAAAATATAAGTACTTTAAAGTTGTAATTAAAATACGTATCGTATTCGTATTGTAACGTAGTTTTTGCACGTAATTACAAAGATACACGGTTTACTGTTTTCGTTGTTTTCTACGCGTTACGTCAATACATCACAGGCATTATGACGCATTGAACTGAGCCATACCGCACGTTGGATATTAAATATTCCTTGTTTCGTGTAATACAAAGTAAAGAATACATTGATTTAAACAGTAATTTGATCCAGCTCGCTTACATAGGTTCCATCGTTATATAAATATTTCTACAGCTCAGTAGTAGAATGATTTCTATTTCAATAATTTAGGTTTAAAAGCCGTCGTACTTTGTAAAATCATATGCCTAATGCCTTAAGGTGGTGAGCAGGATTATAAATATTATAACGCATACGCGTGCTATACATATTATAGGGAAAATGTCGCGCTTTTTACATATTTTGAAGTTATACAAGTCTAACATAATACTTATTTTATTAATAATGTACAGAACTGCCTCCGCGGCCTAGTGATAAGGGCGTGTGCTATAGAAACCGAAGTTCTTGCGTTTGAATCCCGCAAGGACTTGTTGTGACAATGGGCCGATCACGCAATTGTCTGAAAGAAGTGCGTCGATTCATGCGTCCATCTCGTCGTGGTCGATTCGTCAGCACCATCATGCTGACGAATCGACCACGACTACATGTAAAAAGTAGGTCCAACCACCAACCTGCATTAGACCAGCGTGGTGGGATACGGTCCAAAAATCTGGAAATGGATTGTGCATTAGGGGAGGCATTTGTCCAGCAGTGGACTAACACAGGCTGATGACGTATGTATGTACAAAACTTAATTTTTCATTATTGGAAAAGAAAATCCAGAAAATAAAAACTATAATATATGTATTCTAAAACACTAAGTCATAAGCAAACGTATACAATGCATACAGCCTTAGTGAAATAGAGCTACTGCGACAGTGGAACGAAATTATATTTCGTGCCGCCCGCGCGCTTAGGCCGTTCGTATGCAATAAACATGCCGGCATTTAATACTTTTGAGGTAGTTTAATATTGCGCTTGCAGAGTCGAGTATACCAAGAATGTATGCGCTGTACATGTATTCTCTTTTCGAATACTACGTAGAGGCATATGGCATTCTGTTCATTAATGTTTGCTGCTTATTGCGAGAGGGGATTATTATAAAATAATGTAGATATATAACCTGTTTGGAACCAAACACGAAAATTTTGACTAATAAAACTGTATGTTTGGAAGATATGATAAAGTTTAACGATAAATGACATTTTTTTCTGAATAATTATTACATTGTTCGCTCCACGACTTGAGGCAAAAATGGCAGTTTTTGAAACAGATCACATTGCCGGGCTTATTAGTGAATCCACTTACACACACGCAAAACAATCATCCAAATCGGTACAGCCATTTAAGAGAAGTTCAATGTACATATACCGAAGAATTATATATCTATAAGTATAACGATAATAGATATTTCATCTTTATGATAAGCCTAGTTCAAAAATGTCCAGTAATTGTGCAAAAGAAGTTAATATTGACGTTTATATAAATGACAATTACTATTTTATTCATACTATTCATATTATCTTATTTTATCTTTATGTTAACTTTAACAGATATTCATAGTTAATAGAGAGGCTTAATTTTCAATCTGTGTAACGCTTGTTCGGAGTAGCTTTATTGAAACAAACTATTGTGAACTGCCGCATACATGTCCAACTTATTGCCGTTTTTGTGTACTCTGTGAATGGACTCTGTTTGCATTGAAATGTATAGCATAGTTCTCCCATTCTTCCTATGATTTTAATCTAGCTGACGAGATTGCTCTAGTTTTGTTTAACGCTAGTTTTGGTTGTCTCACTTTTTCCTATAAGCTTTTGTTATTGCCGGTCTTATTCTTGTGAAAGGTATTGTTATTTAGATTATCAGCAGGTTCAGTTATGTTATTAGTTACTGCTCAATAATGAATATCAAATAATATGCGTATAAATAAAATTTTTAGAGATATGTCTCGTTTGTTTTGAACTTCCATTCCTGAGATTTACGATAATAAGACCGAATGTTCTGGTCGAATATAAATAGTTATATTAAGTTTAATGTACTTAAACATTTTTTTTTGATACTTGGCTACGAATGCAGACGAGCATTTGGTTGGACCATATAATGGAAAGTGGTTACTGATATACCCATGGACACTGGCAATACCAGTGATAAAATCAACGTGCTGCCCACCGTGAGACGATGTTATGTCTCGTTTACCCGTAAATTAAAACTTTGATGTAATGAATAGAGCTTGTTAATAGCACAAAAGCAATTTACTATCGACACTAAGGTACCAGGCTAACATGGGTGCTGTGAAAGCGTTATGTACATAAGCTTAGGTTGAGTGTACCTGAAAGGAAGTTCTTTGGAGCACTTAAGCATTCATTGCCTGTCGCTTCATGCTCGCCTCGTCCCCTGTCCAGGCAACGTGCTAATAACGTCATATTAATTAAGCGTTAAATCCTAAGTGTAGGGTTAAGATTACCTTATATTCAGTGTTAGTTTGCAATTTTGGATACTATCTTGTGCATAAGTTTTATGTGGCAGTAAATTTCTTAGATCCATATCAAATATTAATATCAAAGTACTATTAAGTGAAATATTAAATATGTCACTGTTAAATATGACACAAACGTGATTTTGAAAATTAAAAAAGATATTTAAGAAGAATATTATGAACATGCACTATATACACATTATAATTGCATAAAAATATATGTAATTGTATGCACAATGTTACATGTAAGGAAAAAATGCAAGTAAATGATCACAAACTCCAGGTGGTGCAAAATAAATTCATCCGCCGCGCCACCGTTGCGCAGTGTTACCAACGTAACGTTGACACAGTGACTGTAAATTGCCAACATTCCGCAAACACTTTCAAAAGTTAACGGGCAAACACATCGATAAAGTTGTAAATCACAAAAACCCTCTCCTGTTAAAAGCAGCATTGTACTCGGTCGATCCAAACGCTTCCAGTTAAAAGCGAAATGTTCTTCTCGCGCTGGACTAGGAAGTCGTCGCCGAGACTTCGGACCCAATGGGGGTCCCGTCATCCACCTTAACACCACATATTTAGGGATAACACACAATGACCTGTAGTTCGCCCTCGGTTACGAGCACAGCGAAACACACACACCCGGTACAATAGATACACCCGGGTTACAGGGAGGTTGTCACCGCCCCCCAGCTACCGATCGTCGACGATCCTTAGGAGACATATACTACTCACGTACCTTCTGTACGTGTGGCCTTCACTTTTAGCAAAAAGTGTCAGTCACCTCGTTCTTAGGGACGGGAGCATCCCGTGCACTTTGGTTAGATGAAGCTTACTACAGATTAGAATCAGAAAATGAAAAAAAAATGTAAATGATTAAACCTTATTTATTATTTTCTTGTAACATTGAAAAGCAATGCCCCTGTGGTTCTTCTCTGTATAGGAGTGCAGTTAGAATTAAGACGTTAAATAATATTATTGTACATATATTTGTAGGCGTACTTATTCCTCTGCCATTTTTATTTAAAAATTGAAAGTTGTTTTAAAAATGACGACAAATAGGTAATATAAGTACTAATATTTACAGCTATTACGACTAGTAATAGGTAAGCAGACAGATATATATGTGGCACACTCTAATAACTCAATGAATCAAACTTTGACTCGATTAATTCGTCACTTAGACAAATTGGTTGGTACTTATGCAAACGTTCTAGTAAAGCCTCGTACAGCCATTAGTTACGATCGCAAATGTGCCAGATCTCAGTCTCGTAGTATTACCTTACCACGATTAAACTAATAATTGCCGTGGCTAATCTGTTTTATGTTAATGTTCGCATAAACATGGTTCATGCAGCCGAGGACTGGATATAGGGACTGTAAATTACGTGTTTGAATAGACTTAGTTGTCCATCCGGTAGTATTACAGATATATTAGTGACTTGGTTTCAGTGGTTAATGTTTGATGCTTGACTTAATCACACGAGATTTTAACGCAAGGCAAATTTTTTTCTATAAATATTATACGTGTAAATATTTAATTAAACACAACTTTGCGACATGTAACGATTTCACTCGAATAAAAGTTTAATTGACGCTCTTGAAATTTTTAGCCTTAAGTTGATGTGTACGCTAAAACCTCAATAAATTAGGTGTTATGGATAAAAAATATGTATAGTATTAATAATAGAATCGGAGTAATTAGCACATTTCCGTAACAAAGAAATAAACCCTTAAACTATATTTTGTTATAGGTAAAGTTGAAAAAATATATCTAACAAAACTGAAGCACCTTATTATTCACATCATCAGCCTGTGATAGTCTACTGCTGGACATAAGCCTTCCCTAAGGATAGGGGTGTAAACCCCTATCCATTAGGGGGTTTTCGACTGTATCCCACCACGCTGGTCCAATGCGGGTTGGTGGGTGCTATTGTTACCTTCACTACATTTTTTTGAGTGAATGTCAATGTTAGTAGTTACGCTATTTATTTGCTATAAAGGATTCATTCATTACATAAGGTAGATTGGGATACGGACGATGTGATCGTGAAAGCCGTATCTCAAATCGGTTTACTCGTATAAAGCCCAAACAGGCTAGATTAGTTCTAGCTCATAGCAAATTCTAGGCTGACGTAACGATCCTGTAACGAAAGGGCATTCGGGAATTTGAACCGGTGACCCTTATGAATATTTATTTAGGTTATGCACAATTCTCTGTTAGATAGTCGATTATTTAAAGTTAGAGTCACATGGCTTTTTATTCTATAATATTTCTAACATGGAGGGATGAGGAATGTTTTTGTTAAATAAAAAACATATATTCATTGCGATATATAAGCCTAAAACAGGCTGTTTGCCTTAAATTCCATGATCAATTTAAACTAATTTTGTCTTAAAAAACCAAAGAAGTAACTAAATTTAAATTCGAATATCTACTTTTATTTAACAAAGAAGTTCAAATTCAAATTCAATTCAAATTCAAATATCTTTATTCAATATAGAAGTGTAACACTCGCTTATTGATTGTCAAGGACGCTACCACCGGTTCGGAATAGGACGCCTCCGACCTGAGAAGAACCGGCGAAAGAAACTCAGCGGGCCTATTTTGTCATCTTTTAAAATAATCAAATATATAAATTTTCTTATGAGCTACATACAGTACTATCATACGTATATTATACTTGAAAAAGCCTGGAGCGAGCATTCCATTACCAGGCTGTGTTATCATTTATAAATTCATTTATGTCATAATAACCTTTAACACATAAACGTTCCTTTACTACTTTTTTAAATTTATTAACAGTTTAATTCTGAACGTTGGGATTTTGTTGTAAAAGCGTATACATTGTCCCATAAAAGATTTACTTATTCTTCGCAGTCTAGTTGCTGGAAGAATTAAATTATGTTTGTTTCTAGTATTTATGTTATGTGCATCACAGTGTCTAGTGTTGCTGAAACCAGTTCGGAAAAGGTAGCCACTGACCTGAGAAGAATCGGCGAAAGTTACTTAGCGGGACCGGGAAATAATACTAATGACAAACAATTTTAAGTATGCATGTATTTATAATATTTTTTTTAAACCTATACAGTTTTTAGTTTTGTATTTAATATTAAGACACCATTTGTGCGAATAAAGTAAAAATGGTGGCTCCCTGTAGCATGTAACGCTGCGTTAAATAATAAAAAAAAGAAAATGATAACATTATACAAGTACGGAGATGATATCTTGACGTGAGATGACGTCATCATGATGCGGAGCGGCTGAAGGCCCGACGTCCGGTTTCCGGTGTGACGCAGTTCGCAGCGTCCCTTTTTCCAGAACGCCTGCGACGCTTTTAATGAAATATTAATGGTGAATAAAGTTATTCCTTTAAAATGTTGAATGAATATTCAATCGTATCAAATCACATCGTTACCGTGTCTATGGTGACGGCGCAAAGTAATGCTTTGAATAAGCGTGTAGTATTGGAGTGTGCGAAGCGTGAAATGTAAATTTCGAGCTATGTATATCAATTACTCCTCCGGTAACAATCCCTTGTTTAGATCCTCTGTAGTTAATTAAAAATGCTGTCTGTTGTGTCATTAAATAAATTATTACTTACTTCGCTCAAAGTATCTGTGGGTAATCTGTGGAAACCAGATTTCAGAAAAATACACATACTTATTTTTCTCTATTTCATAGATTAGATACATATTTTGTAGATACAAACACCCAGACACGTGAAAAACACTATTGTTCATGACATAATACTCTTCCTGTTGTTGGAATCAAACCTATTGGTGCAGAAGTCGGGGTCGCTAATTAAGCGCCAAGCGGGTCGTCAATACCATGGACTAAATTGCTTAATTATTTGTTTAAAGTCGGCAACCATTGTTTCTAATTTCTTATTTACGTAAAATAGAAACATCATTGGTTTTCTTCAACAAAGTTTCGAGAATTTTAGTTCCATGAAAGATTTTATCATAAAACTATTTCCTTTTTACTCTATGGAAACGTTAAGAACTACTTTTCTCTCTCTGGTCAAAGCGTATTTACCTAGGTACATTAGTCGGCATTGAGCCAGATGCCTAGGGTCGTTGAAAGGTTTCTAAGCCTTTAGAATCAATCAGAATTTGCATCCATACTTTATACAACGCAACGTTAGTAAAAAACTGCACGAGATAACAAGGAAATTAAATACAGTTATTCGACTTAAATGTGACTTGCTTTAATAACTAAGCTTTGAAGTTATCTCTATATTAACAAGACACAAAAGATTTAAGATCGAGCCTAGTTTGGAGTGAGTTTTCACCGCATTCTAGCCTCATGCGAACTTGCTTGGCCGTGATAATTAAAACTTCTCTTTGCTACAACGTAGCAATCAGACTTATTACAGACGTTAGATGTGATTAGATAACGTACTTATTTATTAAAGTCTTAAGTGTCTATAAAATATGTATGTATATAGGCTGTATGTATGTAGAAAACAACGGCTTTATTAGTAATGATGAAATGGTCCGGTTGTTGTTTAAAGCAACAATGGTACTAATAATAAAAAAACTTTAGTTTAAGTAGTTTGTAATACTTTACGTATCGCATTGATACTCGACATGAATGAACAACATAATTATTTTACTGCTATATTGTAATTAGATGAGGTATTTTTATAAATATTGTTACACAACATTTCTTTATCTTTGAACTGTTTTTTTTCTTTTGTAGTGGTCGATTGTTTAAGTACAAAAAGGTTATATAGGGATATTTTACACACACAATTAACATTTTAATTTCGATTTAATCTAACCTAAAGAAAACTCTGCGTTCCCATGCCGAAACTTGAACGTCAATAGGGCAGGCCCTGTTTCGAAGTGAACTTTAATTAAAATATCGGACTGCCTGTGTTTGAAATACGAGGACCTCGAGTGTTGCCCTGGAAGGGGAAATGCTTAACCTTGTAACAAAACGTGATTATAATTAAAATAAATGTCATTTCGAATGGCATTTAAGAAAACGGTATGATTTTGAGTATAAAGGAAGATATCACATACTGTTCACGTGTGGGCGGGTGACACTTTCAGGCAATAAAACGTGCCGTAGATGTACCTTTACTACTGTGCCTCGATAACAATATACCAACACCAAATATACCTCACAATTGCTTATTATAATACACGAAAAAAAAATATATTAAATGTCTAATTTCGTAGGCGTCTAAATTTAAAGGGTTGTTTTGGTGCATTGCTGTCATCTTTAATTATTGTGCGATTAAAACAATAAAGTTCAGCGTTTATTGAGTTTCATTGAACGTTTTGTTCACAATAAATTCTGGACATTATCTAGCCGGAAATTTCTAAACTGTAAATTTTCCCGATGTAGTAACTTCCACCAATGTTTTGAGTTACTAAATATAACATAATATTCTATGCATTATTTTTAACGGTAAACTGGAAACAAAAATTTTATGTTACAGTTTATGCCATTTGACAAAATATAAGTACTTTAAAGTTTGTAATTAAAATACGTATCGTATTCGCATTGTAACAGATAGTGTTGCACGTAATGTACAAAGATATACAGGTTTACTGTTTTCGTTGTTTGCTACGCGTTAGTCCTCCATACATGAGCATGTATGACGCATTGAACTGAGCCATACCGCACGTTGGATATTGAATATACCTTGTTTCGTGTAATACAAAGTAAAGAATACATTGATTTAAACAGTAATTTGATCCAGCTCGCTTACATAGGTTCCATCGTTATATATATATTTCTACAGCCAAGTAGTAGAATGGTTTCTACTTCAATAATTTAGGTTTAAAAGCCTCGTACTTTGTAAAATCATTCATTCAGCAGGATTATAATATTATAACGCATACATTGCTATACATATTATAGGGAAAATGTCGCGCTTTTTACATATTTTGAAGTTATACAAGTCTAACATAATACTTATTTTATTAATAATGTACAGAACTGCCTCCGGCCTAGTGATAAGGGCGTGTGCTATAGAAACCGAAGTTCTTGCGTTTGAATCCCGCAAGGACTTGTTGTGACAATGGGCCGATCACGCAATTGTCTGAAAAGTAGTATGATTCATGCGTCGATCTCGTCGTGGTCGATTCGTCAGCATGATGGGCATGTAAAAAGTAGGTACACCCACCAACCTGCATTAGACCAGCGTGGTGGGATATGGCCACAAAATCTCGTAATGGATTGTGCATTAGGGAAGACATGTCCAGCAGTGGACTAACACAGGCTGATGACGTATGTATGTACAAAACTTAATTTTTCATTATTGGAAAACAAAATCCAGAAAATAAAAACTATAATATATGTATTCTAAAACACTAAGTGATAAGCAAACGTATACAATGCATACAGCCTTAGTGAAATAGAGCTACTAGTGCGACAGTGGAACGAAATGTATATTTCGTGCCGCTGCAGCTAGGCTGTTCGTTTGCAATAAACATGCCGGCATTTAATACTTTTGAGGTAGTTTAATATTCGCTTGCAAGTCGAGTATACCAAGAATGTCTGCGCTGTACATGTATTCTCTTTTCGAATACTACGTAGAGGCATATGGCATTCTGTTCATTAATGTTTGCTGCTTATTGCGAGAGGGGATTATTAAAAAATAATGAAGATATATAACCTGTTTGGAACTAAACACGAAAATTTTGACTAATAAAACTGTATTTTTGGAAGATACGATAAAGTTTAAAGATAAATGACATTTTTTCTGAAATGGCAGTTTTTGAAACAGATCACATTGCCGGGCTTATTTGTGAATCCACTTAGACACGCAAAACAATCATCCAAATCGGTACAGCCATTTAAGAGAAGTTCAATGTACATATACCGAAGAATTACATATCTATAAGTATAACGATAATAGATATTTCATCTTTTCGATTATTATTATTGATTATTAGCCTAGTTCAAAAATGTCTAGTAATTGGGCAAAAGAAGTTAATATTGACGTTTTTTTAAATGACAATTACTATTTTATTCATACTGTTCATATTATCTTATTTTATCTTTATATTATCTTTAACAGATATTCATAGTTAATAGGGAGGCTTAATTTTCAATCCGTGTAACGCTTGTTCGGAGTAGCTTTATTGAAACAAACTATTGTGAACTGCCGCATACATGTCCAACTTATTGCCGTTTTTGTGTACTCTCTGAATGGACTCTGTTTGCATTGAAATGTATAGCATAGTTCTCCCATTCTTCCTATGATTTTAATCTAGCTGACGAGATTGCTCTAGTTTTGTTTAACGCTAGTTTTGGTTGTCTCACTTTTTCCTATAAGCTTTAGTTATTGCCGGCCTTATTCTTGTGAAAGGTATTTTTATTTGGATTATCAGCAGGTTTTGATGTTATTAGTTACAGCTCAATATTGGATATCAAATTATATGCATATAAATAAAATTTTTAGAGATATGTCTTGTTTGTTTTTAACTTCCATTCCTGATATTTACGACAAGACCGAATGTTCTGGTCGAATATAAATAGTTATATTAAGTTTAATCTACATACACATTTTTTTTGATACTTGGCTACGAATGCAGCCGAGCATTTGGTTGGACCATATAACGGAAAGTGGTTACTGATATACCCGTGGACACTGGCAATACCAGTGATAAAATCAACGTGCTGCCCACCGTGAGACGATGTTATGTCTCGTTTACTCAGTAAATACGATGGCTAAGGTGCTCTTCAAACATGTTTTCACAATACTGCTTTGCGGCAGAAGTAGGCACCGCGGTGGCACAGCCTCAGATGGCCTCCTGTAAAAACTCCATTACTAGGGTAGCCATGATCGAAAACTTTATGCAATCAAAATAAACAATATTTCAATTAATATCATCTTGTTTTTTAATATAAGCTTAAACTGTCTTATAACGATAAATTTGTAGTGCATCAGTTAAAGTATTTAAATAAATAAGTTATATAATAAAATAAATGTTGTTTGAGTACAATGTTACGTGATTTTAGAAGGAACAGATTCCTGTTAAAATTTCATTAGTACCATCGGTATTGATTTTATTATGCTGAAACTATTATTTCACAATAATTTTATTATAACCTATGGAATTATATTCGACCGATGGAGTTGGACTGTTATTAACATTTTTTTAAGTATATTAAAAATGAATCGTCATGCGGCAAATGCGAATTTGCTTCCACTTATATGTTATGGGCAACAGCAATTACATAAATTTAAATTATTAACTGCACACTTATCAACAATTCAAAAGTATTATTTTAGTTTCTATTGAATGTTTAAAATTTAGGTAATCTTTGGGGGCTTAAGCACATGCTTAATATTCAAAGCGGATTACGATATTTTGTTTTTACAGCCTCTTGTAAAGTTTTAATTCTATAACCGTAAGAAGTCTTCCAACAAAAAGATTCGAATGGAGTTTTCGCTAAGATTTTCATATAACAAATATGTAGTCTCAAACACCCGTCCGCACCACAGGACTTGTCCTTTTCTGTTAACGCTCGCCTGAACTCTTTGTCCTGCGTTGATCATTTTGCTTAGGACTCATTGTTCCGGTCTTTTTTCATTTGCAAATAAGAGGCCGATACAGTATTTTGCATCCTAATACTGTGTTTGTGAAAACGGGAGCCCAAAATGCACGAAAAATATACGTTTTTTACCTCTTTTGGAAGGTAAAGCCGGAAAGAGTTGTCTTTTGTGAGAAATGGAAAAATACGAGGACTGTTATTAGGAATGGGAAATGTTTTACGTAAAGCGTGTTGTTTGAAATGAAATCTCGGTACAAACCACACCAATAAACTACACGTTCTACTAAGCTTTAAACATAAAATGCTATTCCATTGATATAAATTTTTAAACGACCTACGTTAACTTGATGGTAAGCAATACATTCAAAATAATTGCTTTGTAATATGCCCAAACCTCCGCGCTATTGCAATATGGGACGTTAAATATATTTTATGTAGTTAAATCTCCCGTTGTCCACCCGCCGTCCACCCACCAACCCGCATTGGACCAGCGTGGTGGGATACGGTCCAAAACCCCCTAATGGATAGGGGTGTATTAGGGGAGGCCTATGTCCAGCAGTGGAATGTCAGGCTGATGATGATGATGATCTCCCGTTACGATGCACTTTAAACCAGAGCACAGTATTATTATTATCAAACTGACGTATGACGGAAATGGTCACTGTGGTAGATCTAAAATAAATATTATACCCGACATTTACAATATTAGGGTAATGGATCTTCAATAAACTTCTGCGCTGTACATGTATAACTGCGTTTTATTCAACCTAACAGATTTTTCCGAGAATTGAATGCCCGAAACTTGTTTTAAAAACGGACAAAGCCCACTAAATCATTTTCGCATCAATTCACGAATATTCTGATTTTCGAGAACCTCCGATAACTGCGCGAACATTCGTGTCAATGAGCCACGTTGAGCTAACAAGGGAATCAATTCAATCGTAAGATTGGTATTGCGTAATGGTCCAGGCTTTCAATACATTGGTTCGACTGTATTTCCTTTTTAATTGGTTAGGTCTTCTTTGCTTGCTTATTAATTAAACACAAATTAAAGCATACATTTACTTAATTTTCGTTTAATACGCAATACCACTTAATTTGCGTTGAATTAACAAAATTCTTGACATTCCGTAACCGATAATAACCCACTACGCATAAATTTACAATGGTATAGCAGTCTTTTCAAGGAGGTTGATTTGCTAATATGAGTAACGCGCATACTTTTGGCTTTTAGTACTTATTTTAAATTGAAGTGCTAACAAGGGATGTATATCCACTACATAGTATCACAAAAAGTGGCTTTCTCTGCCTCTATGTATGTTTAAATCTTTAAATTACGCAACGGTTTTTGTAATAGATAGAGTGATTGAAGAGGAAGGTTTATATGGAAAACACACGCTTATTATCGTAGATATATTTTTATCAGCTTAGCACCCGTGAAACAGGGGTCGCTAGTAAGGTATATAAGGTTTGAATGGAACTGTAACGATTTAGACAATTTTAGAGATACAATTTACGTAAAACATCTAATGGTAAATTTAGCGGCAAAACGTCACGCACTCGTACGCATCGAAAGGGCTTTAAAATTGGTGTCGATTTACTAACAAGAACGCGTTCGCTTCTGGTGAAACTTTGACATTAGATTTGTTAACATTTATTACTAGTGTCAATTGTCTATAATATAGTTCATTCATTTAGTTAGTGCAGTCGTAGGCAAGTGGGCCTCTGGTGTGTTATGCCGTATTTTAAAATTCCAAGGCGTATCGATTATCAACCTGTAATCTTTCTGTTTCTTATGTCGCTTAATATAATTCATAAATATTCTAGAAGCATTAGTTTAAATTAAAATCATTTAAGACCTAGGTATATTATAGTTTTGATACTTATATCGCGTTTTGGCAAGCATGAATGATGTTTGTAAGAATTTTCGCGGGTCATTTGGGCTTTTGCCATTGTCTCGTCCATTATTTGCCTAATATAATTAGCTTGATACAAAATAATACATAGTCGAATTTTGCAATAGTGTTTAATTTAAAAAATATAAAAGGAATAGAACTCGGACATTTTCTTTCCGTCTAGATTCTGAACGACATTGCAATCTAGTCTGTCCCTTAAGTACGTAGTAAATCATTTCCTTATACTCCGTCTAATGTACTTTTTAGACGTCCCAAGGCATTATGCTAATAAATTGCTTTGCCTGCAAGGAAGCATTGTCTCGCGCTTTATTAGGGAGGGAAGGATATTAAAACGAAGTGTTTTTCATTGTTCACGTAGAATATAATTGTGATCTTTGGAGGTCGAGTTCAAGTTGGTAATTTCTTAGATAAATAAACTTAGATTGATTTTAACAGCAACTATTTATTTATTTATTTGTCCACAACTCGTGACAATTTGAAAAGTCTTTCCAGATAATAAATCATAGTTTTGTACACCGACGTCACTTCAGGTTGGTTTTATGCAAATTTATCTTACAGATGTAAAATTTTATGTTTTACGCATATTTTAAATGGGAAATCTTCACACGCTATGGTCGAGTGCTTAATATTAATATTAAGGGCTCAAACTTTTGGGGATTTTTTTTGGTGTATTAAAATAATATATCTTTCCAATGGTCATAAATCGGTTTAATAGTTTCGGGGCCTATTCGAAACCAACAAACAAATGTTTCCTCTTTATAATATTAGTTTAGATTACGATTAAATGTGGTAGCTATAACGGCAACAATAACGGCTTGCGGTGAATATTTTCAATTACTGTTGGGGCGTTATCGCTTCCAGGCCACGCTCCGCCACAGAGGGAATTAATTAAAATATCGGACGTATCACGCTTAATGTTCAAACTCGAAGTTCTCATGTTGTGAAAATTATATCATTAAATGTAAATAAATACGACTAAAAATAACATTTTGGAGTTGTGTAAATGTACAAAATATTGTGCATTGAAAACATCACAATTTTTTAAATTGTTAAGACCAACTTAGTCTGAATGCTGGAAAGAGTCTGCAACGTCGGAAATATGCAACTAACACGAAAAATCCGTAAATTAGTGGATTCTAAATGTATAATAATCGCGTAAATAAAAGATATAATAGTAATAAGTATATTTTAATTTTTTTTAAATTATGACGCGTACTGAAATTTATATAGCTGTGGAACATGGGGGATATATGACTTAATATTGTTAAACCTGTTTAAAAAGCCGTTTAATGTGCTTTTAACGTTTGTTGGCCGGACAGATTGGTCAAACGTTGATGGTTGATTTTTACCGTAAATCAACTCTTTTCGAAGTTCTAGTAAATTGTAGTGTTTTACTTAGTTTTGTTTTTTTCGTATAACTAAACAGTACAGTAGTATTGTTAAATATTTTCATACAGATTAATAACGGACAGCAGACAAAACCACTTCGAATTAAATGCGCTATTTTATTATTGATTTATTGCTAAGTTATCAATTATCTTCCACTATTACTTTTATTTTTTTTTCTATTCCGGGTAGCGAGCATTCTTCTTTCTTGGCTGGAATTTTTCAATAGCTACTGTTTCATTTTGCTACGTTTTATCTTAGCCGTTGATACTTGACTTATAGCAGCGTTTAGACGGTTAAATTCAGATACCCATTATTATAAAAAAAGTTAAAAAGAAAAACTAATGGACCTAAAAATCTTATATATATTGAAAGCGGATGGCTTGTTGATGAGTTTGTTTGAGTTGATGCTTTACCAACGCGAACAATTTTTTTGTTATTTGTGTATAACATATACGGATGTATTTGATAGTCTTATCTCAAATCAGCTCGATAAATTTTAAAAATTTATGCTAATTAATCGTCACTAAAAACGTGAAACGTATTTAAAATTGAATTTATAGAATTAATGTGTACAATAAGTAGTATTACATAAAATAAAATGAAAACGAACGCTACAAAACTAGTTTATTCAGTATTATGTAATAGATAACAGGAGAATAATTTCTGTAGTTTTTAATATTCGCCATATTGAAACTGGCTCGGGATTTTTCAAGAGCACGTTACATTCACGGGATAAACGTTCGTTATTTGCTGACCGACTTTTGCACTGAACGAGCCCCGCTCCCGTCTATTCATTGCCTGTTGCTGTCTGAAAGGGGTAACTGCCCCTGAGATATGCGTCCCGTTCGACGGAAGCTGTGGAATCACACAAACGGACAAAAACACGTACGGAGTTATATCATTTGGAATTGGTGGAGATGATGATATTGGTTTTCGGGTTATACATCGAAAACAATGTAGGAAAAGCTCATGCTTCAACTTTTTTATTTACAGAATAGATTATGTTTTTTGAAGTGTTAATACTTCATCTATTTCTATGTAGAACGTGCTACTATTAGTAAGCAGCTTGACTTCATTTCGAATGGAGAAGACTTGTTATAGTTTACATAACGGTTAAATTTGCTTATTGATTGCTTAAAAGCTACCATCGGTACCGAAAATTGCAGTTCATTTAGGAAGAACCACCAAAAAGAACTCAGAGGTTCTAGTTTTTTACTGTTTTTTCTTTAAAATTTGTACTAAATTTTATTTTAAATAATGTTTTAGTGTGTTTTAGGAGTTAAAAACTCAACTTTAAATTAATACAAGCGATACTAATACCTTGCGAATTAACTATATATAGATCGCAACACACATCACAACTCCGTTTATTAATATGGAATGCTCCGACTGTCTACGGATGTTCCGTTTTGTATATTTTAAATTTTTATGTTATAATACAGTAAGTTCGCGTTGCAACTGGAACATGGAAATGTTTTCTACAACATTTCAAGGGGAAAATATTCCTTGTAAAGGTGATTATTATAACAGAAAATTACATATAACTTGTACAAAAATTTATCGGCGACGTCAAAAATACACAATTTGTAAGACGACTTCTCTGGTACTGATTTGGTTTGCATTACAAATCTGCGTTTATGAAGGTTTTATATAAATAACTTTACTACTTAACCACAGTAGAGTATAAGCGATTTGCGTCGCCCAACTATCTATAACATAGAATTAATTAAACGGCAGAACTAATTAAAAATCACACTGCCCGCCACCAGCTCGCTCCAGGTGTGTCCGCCTAATAAGGCTTAATTGAAATGCACGCCAGCCCAGCGCTGCCTCCTCATAATTTTCCACCGGCATATTGTGAAATTGTTACATTTCACATGACCGCGTTGAAACGTGTGTTATTCGTGATGAAATGTGCGAAATTTTACGGGTACCCGCTTCACGTGACATTTGCGTTTTTTAATGTGGACCTGACGACGGTGGTTTTAGTATAATTACGGCACGGTCAAATGTATGTTCATTTTTATCTTGATTAACTGTGAAAAGTATATAATTTTATCATCATTATCGGCCTGTGATAGTCCACTGCTGGTGTAAGCACTCATGACCCTATCCATTGATGGCGAGTTATTGCACTATCCACCGCTAGTCAATGCGGGTGATCGTGCGATGCCGACTTAACACCAGAACATATCAATCGCAAATAATTATGAGTCTCCGCAGGATTCAGACCCGACTCCGGTTTCTAAAGCAAACGCCCATACCACTGGCTAGGGCAATAGAAGAAAGAAGAAAATGTTTTATTTGTACATAAACACAAATATAGAACAGCAAAGCAATGAGAAAAGAATATGGTGCGTGTTATTATCTTCACTACATAGCATAAAACAAAGTCGCTTTCTCTGGCCCTATATCGCTATGTATGCTTAAATCTTTCAAAGTACGAAACGGATTTCGATGCGGATTCTTTTAATAGATAGAGTGCTTCAAGAGAAAGGTTTATATATATATATAATAATTATATATTGTAGTATATTTTCTACACATAGCTCCTGCAAGCAGGGGGTCATAGTAATAGTTAAATAACAATATAGTGTTTGCATTTATAGAAAATATTATAGAAATATTTAAACAGAACTTAATTAACAAATATCAGTGAAAGTGGTAGTTGCATCTTATCTTTACTTGTAACCGGCGTTTGCTTGTACATTACATAAAATCGTTATAAACGGGTCATGGTGAAGTTTTATTAAAATATATATTGGACCAGCGTGGTGAGATACGGTCTTAAAACCCCCAAATGGAAAAATCTTTCATAATAATGGATAGGAGGTTGATTATCAGGCGTTGCTTGATATTTTTAGAATTAAACGACTAACGATCTTACGAGCGAAATCTTATAAACCTGGAGCTCCTCTGAATAGACGACGATTTGTACTAAATATATATGACAATAAAGATAGCATTTTACGCATGGCTGTATTAAGTTAAAGCAGATGATTGAGTAAAGGATAAATTATTGTTACATACGGTTTGCTTATCTATAAGAAATCAAGATTGACGCAAACCACGACACTCTCTTAAAATTTATGTATTCGACAAAAACATTCACCGTTTAATTAATAAAATGAACGTTAAGTGGTCGTGGTCACGGGTCAGACTGATCGTTTCCACGGTCGCCGGAAAGTGTTTGAAACGTGTAGAGATAAAATATAATAATATATGTAATTAAACGCGAAAAAATCCGTTAAAACTAGTTTTATTTAATGTGTATTTAATTGAATAAAAGTAGTAATTTCTTACTTTTTTTGGAAATTGTTAATATCAGCAACCATTGGTGCGCTTTTTTAATGGAATTATTTATCGGTTGCCAAATTATTTTCAGTTCGACCTCGTCGGATAAACATCTACTAATATTTTTACATTAAGTGTGCAAAATTGTTTAAAAAACGACCATATTTCGGTAAACTCACAATCACCCTGATATTCTGCCTCTCAGCGCAAACTTCCTGTTTGCAGTCTGCCTCCGCGTATTCTCAGCACAAAGAGCGATTTAAAATTCCGAGCACCTGTCGCGTCAGCGTCGAGCCGTAATTACTAACGAGTGTCTTCGTTACAACGCTTCAATAATTGTTATACTGTTGTTTTAATGCTGTTTATATATATTTTTATTTGATAACTAGCGACCTGCCCAGGCTCTGCACGGGTGCAATTCTAATATGTGTAAAATCTATGGAAAAATATATAAATTTAGCAGCGTTTCTCCACAATTATGCATGAGTTATACGTATGAACCTTCCTCTTCAATCACTCTATTAAAAAATAAACCGAATAAAAATCTAAGCATACATATGTATATATAGGGATAGAGGAAGCGACTGTGTTTTATAGTATGTAGTGATTTATTTCGGACCATTTTGGCCGATCACCCAAGTCTGAAAAGTAAGATGCTCCATGCGTCCGTTGGGCATGTAAAAAGTCGGTCCTGGTCAACCCGTATTGGACCAAAGTTGTGGGATACAAAAGCCCTCTAGTGGAGAAGGCGTGCATTAGAGAAGTGCTATGGCCAGCTGTGGACTAACACAGGGTGATGATGATGATATAATTTATATGATACTCTTCGTTGTTTACGTGAAAAGTGTTTGTAACTACGGGGAAGGTGTACGGAATAAGTCTGTCCTGTGACTATGTAGGCTGGAAACGGTCCAAAATGCTGGTGATAAATGTTAAGTATAAAAACGAGGTAAAACCAATTTTGCTTACCGTGCAAATCGTTTATTAGTATAATATTATAAGTATGTGCTTCATGCAAAATCGTGATGATTGAGGATATTAAGGGTATTGTATACTGAAAGAAAATTTGTGTTTTTACTAGGCTAACTTTTGTTAAATGTTATTATCACTGCACTGTATTTAATAAAAAATTCATTAGACATTGAAAATCTTAAGAGGAATCCAATATCAGTTTGTTTTTACAATAACAATGAATCGTCACTAACAAATACCGTGAGTTTTACAAATACTCTATCACAAACCGATGTTTAACTTTTTAATAATTAATAGAAATAATAACACAACATCATCAAGTACAACAAAGTAACTAAGCGAAGCTTATACTATGTACACTATACCACTGATAAATGCCTTAATTTACTTTTGTAAACAAATACATAATATATAGATATAAACACCCAGACACGAGAAATACAATATGTTTATTACGCAATATTTGCCACGTGGCGGGAATCGAACAGTCAGGGTCACTAACCACTGCGCCAAGTGGGTCTTCAATTTATTCGTAACATCGTTTCACTGTATATGTAATGGTAATATTGCCGATGTAAAATGTATAGAGTTTTAAAGAAGTTCGAAAGAAATTGTTGCTCGGTATTATTTGAATATAATATATTTTCATCAGAGGGAAATTGTAAAAGGATACAACGTACTGACTTCCGATCCTTTGGACATAGTATAATGCACGCCTTCTACATTAGGGGGTTCTTGGATTTTGATAAATTCGACATTTTATGAAGCCCTACGTTCTGTTATCAGAACAGCGGGTGTTCAACTCCATTTCGTCTGAACTGAAGTGAATGCACGCTAACACAAAGCTATTTATTACTCTTCCATTTTTAACTAGTAACTTGTAATAGTGTAAGCTTTATGGCGGTTATAATAACTCCAAAATAAACATTCTTATACTATTGAATGTTAAGATTTTTGACTGAATATAATGTTTTAGGGTAAAAATTTTATAAATATAAAGTAAAATCGGGTATGGTGGCTATAAAAACTATGGTAAATAAAACGTTTAGGAGACATATGGATTTATAGATATATTAAGAAAATCAAAGTGAGAATTATTTATTAAATTCAGGCTCTACTGAGCACTTATGAACGTCTAAAATTTACCACCAGTTCACAAACTGAGACCTGTCCAGAGAAGAACCGGCAAGAAACTCAGAGTTTCTCACAGAGGTCTTTTTGTATTTTTATATGTATATATGTACATATTTTTATTTAAATAATAGCATTAACAAAATTTTACCAATACAATTTTTTTAAGTTAACAGGGGATTTGCAAATACAGAATATAAACAACTTCCACACATCTTTGGTCTCAATAGAATTTATAACAGAATAGTAAGCTTTTTTCTAAGAGCTTTTTTGTCAACTTTACTAAACATCGAATCATTCAGTTTTAATTGGCAGTAATTTAATTTATTGCACATTCTTACACTATTATACAAAAATGATTTTTTGGTTCTAGTCATTCTAAATGAGTCTCAATTCGATCCCTGCGTGACCTAATATCTTTCTGTCATATATGCATAGCGAGGGTCGATATCAGGTTTGTTAAAAACATTACGTAAAGATTCCCGTGAGCTCAGATAGTAGATTGCCCTTACAGCTTGTTTTTGTAGTATAAGTATTGTGTTCAAACCGGCTGCAGATGCCAAAACAATAATCCATAGGACATAAGGCTGTTAAAGTACGCGTAATTAACTTCTTTTGCAGTTGCCTCATCAGTTTGTTATTATACATTTTGTACAGATTGTGCCAAAGAAAATATAAATATTATTAAGGTCACTTATTGCAAGCTTTTAAAAAGATAACAAAACAACCCTTTAACAGCCAAGAAATGATACAAATATATTACATACGCTTTCGAAAAACGGAATTTCTTCAGGACAAGTGGAACAAAGACAGAGAGTATCGGGGCGCGAAATTAGAGTACATTGTTCGACTGTGGGAGCAAAAAGAACGTTTTCGATTCCGGATCGCTAGTCGAAGTAAACAGAATGTTCTGGTAAAGTCTGCTTACGAGCTGCTCGGTATTAATCATGAGGGCGTATACGTTGCAACAGGCAAGCTGTAACTTTTCTACAGCTACCCGCATTATTGCGAACGTAAACTGAACAAGCCTTCATCGCTTCCACGTCCAATCGATCTCTTACGTACCTCGGACTTCTTTATCATTAATTCCTTTAATAGATATGTCACGCTAAAACGATATAAACACGCATTTAGGACACGTGTTTATACCGTTTCAGCGACCGATTTTTTTGTTTAGATTTTACTTTTGGAAAACGTCGCTCTATCGCTACGAAATATCAAGATTCGCGCCGTTTGACTCGTTACATATGTTTCAATAAAATATCAATATCACGTATTCGTTTTTATAGAAGGAATAGATACAATCAGGTATAAAATATTTTTTACTTAACGACTGTCAATTTAATTGATTTCACATAGGACATAGTGTAAAAGCTTTTTCAATTTCCTTTTTTTTTTGTAGCTTCGCTTTACTACGTTATCTTTATATGTAGCTGCATTGATAAAAAGTATTTATATTTACTTTCGAGAAATATTTGGTAATCTGTTATTTATAACAATACATTCATAGCACAAATTAAAAAAAAAATAAATACTACAATTGCCTAAAGCACGAAGTATCTCCTTCAAAGTCGTAAATTAATGTCTTTAAATGACTCAAAGAAAAAGTAACTCAAACGTTTTAGAGATACATAATTCCTTCCTTCCTTAATTCATACTTCATTTCCTGGCGAAACTTGAGTATTCAGCTAGCCTTCAGCTTTCATTGCGTACCGTAAATATTATAAGAATTTAAAATGATACAGATGCAGAATAGTATTTTCAAGAGACAATATCCCCTGCCTGTATGAGTCATCTCCGTCTCCCCCATCTCGTTCAAACTGCTAACAAATCATTCGATATTAGAGTTCAGTTTGATTTATCTACTTTCAGGCTCCTGCTTATTGATTAAACCTCACATTTTATTATGTACGTCGTTTCTTTTCTATTTGGATGATGTGAAAGTTACAAATTTTCCTGGGTTTTGTCGTTTTATTTTAAATAACGCGACGTTTAATCTGTGATATTATAATATTCTGTGACAATAACTAAAAATGTATAAAATCGCGAATTTATAATTGCTTCACTTGTTTTTTATTCAATATTTGTTTTCTGAATAGTTTTTTAATTACTTACTTTCATTAGTTACTATATTGAAGCATCACCTAAACTGATACTGTATTTTTATAACATTATTTTTCGTAATAATATTTTAGTTATTATTAAATAAAGTTTTTTAATTAATGTTATAATTTTTTCTATACTTTGATTCTTCTATCATAAATACCCACATATATTCAGTGGACATAAATACACGATAAGAGCAGCAGATGCAATCACAATTTTAAGGTTCTAAATATACTTACTTCTTACTTACTACATGATGTAAGTAAATTTGTTTTAACTATTAACATAGTTGTATGAAAAATACACGTTTATATTATAGAAATATATCAATATCATATCGCTATTGCGATGAACATGTTTTTGCTAGACTGCCACAAACGACCCCACCCGAATTATACCAACTCAAGCGTCGCCTAATTGCACCCTCTTGAGGTCCCAGCGGCTGATGTGCATTTCCTTGCAAACAACTGACCTACATCCCCGCCCGGGACGATTAAAGGCAGTAAGACTGAATCATAAATAGTGCATAAAACACGAGTTGAAAACTTATTTTCTTTGTTATGAACTGAATGAAAATATATTGAATAATTTTTAAAACTGTTTTCTTTTCCTGAATTTGATTGTTACTGCTTTGGTATTTTTAGTTCTTCAAATAGAAAATTGCAATAGTTGCGTAAAACAATCATGCATCATCATTCATCCATCAACCAATTGAAGTCCACTGCTTACTATGAATTCCACAGAGTTACTTGTCGAAAGGCAGCCTGCATCCAATAATATCTTTGTAATAATATAGGAAAAAAGACAATTAAGTATTACAACTTTAATATTTAATTGTTTTTGTTCTCTTTTTTAGAAGAAAGATTACGCTTAGCGATATTATTGATAGCAAGCAATATTTTCAAGGATCAAATCTGTCGGGCGGAAGGCCGCCCGCCCAGTTTATGGAACGGGCAGTCTTTCCCTGTCAATTTCAGGTTAAACTCGCCGTCTTGTTTTCTATTTATTTTTACGATATCCAATAGAAACTTTATTTCTTGAAATTCTTGACCCGGCTCAGTGCAAGTTTAAGGAAAAATATTTTGTCTTGTTAAGTTGTTTAAGTTAAAGCGAACTTTTACGTAGCTGGAAATTAAATTATTCTTTCGCTAAGGTACTTAACTTATTTAAAAAATCTATGTTACACACATAAAAATATAAATGAATCCTGATGGGGCATAGATTTTAAAAGTGCATTGTCCCGAATTGTGCTGAAGAGAGTGATATCACAATATACATCTGTATAAACATTTCTAAAGTAGAAACAGTGAAATAAAAACATAGGACACATTAATTTAACTTAATTTTGATACAATATTAACCAGTGCATACATACATTAAGTTAAACACATATAAACAGTTACAAATGCGTTTTTATTGAATATTACTTAATTATTAGCATCGGCAAAAAGTGAAAATATGCGTGTTGTAATCAATTAAGCGAACGAAGCGAACAAATGCTATTCTCCTCGTATATTTACCGCGGAACAAACGAATTCATGCTATTGTCGGTCACGCAATCAATTAATGTGTCTGAGGAGAATTCGCGCCTTTAGTACGTGAGAGGTCGACGGAGGGTCGGAGTGAAAATCGTCAAGACTTTGTTCCGAAATGGTGGTATTTGCAGAAATATGACGCTACTATCACTATAGCAGCGCCAAATGAGACATTGAAATGATGTAAGCAATGTAACTGGCTGGCATGGTCCTCAGTATTTGATGTATCGGTGAAATTTTTTTACGATGTTTACATAAATTTAATGCTATATTTGGCTGTGGTATAATTACTAGTTGCAGCCAACTTAATGATAAAACTGCACTGCACCGGAGCTTTAATGAGTTATTTTGTTCATAATTTTGGAAAACGAACATGTGTTGAGGTCGTCAAATTCCTTCCTTAAGTCACAGAGCACTCTAATTTCATGCGTCGATGGTATCTCTTTCGGTTTACGTGTTTTGGATGTTTTGTAGCGTACTTGTAGTTATTTAAAATGGGCCTTCGTCCAATAATTTAGTTTCGGTAGTATCCAGCAAGTTGCAAATTTTAGCTTGTAAAGGAAGAATAAGTCTCTTGTATAGCAAATTTTATATTTTAAAAAAACTCAGAACATAGGGCTCAATTTGGTGGTGGTTTGGTAAAGCAGACAAATCAGCCCTCCCAAAACAAGAAAATATGAAACTATAGATCAAACCGTTGTTAAGGCAGAGTGAATAGATTCGATTGAAGTTTTCCTTAGCAATCGGATTAAATATATTGTAGCAAGACCTTGAACGGTTCAAGCGACGGCGCAGTATGAATTACTAAATGTATCTTCAATCAGCATGTTATTAAAATAAATTATAAGATAGTATGTAGTAATATTTTTTACGGCCGACGCTCCCTACATCAGTGACTCAACTCAGTCTCCCCTATCTTATTCAAAGGGCCAACAAATACCTCTATGCTCCAGTCCAATTTTATCTTTATAAGAGTTTAAATGAAAAGCTAGCTTTTTCAATCTGAACAGTCTAGCAAACACATAAACATATATATGAATGATTGAAGCACTACATATATTTGTTGTCTTGCTCTGTCTACAAAAGTGTAATTGATTGTTTCCTACTCACTTTTTATATGTCCAGAGTGAGCTAGTATATATAAGCAAATCTTTTATATAACCACTGCATATGTTTTTTTAATTAATTTAAGACCAAAGTATTATTTTAAATATAAACAGAAACTGCACGTACTTTAATTAGCACGCGAACATGTCAATTTCATTGTACACAACCAACAACACAAACAACTCATTAAGTAAATGGAGTACGTGCTCTGCGAAGAACATGATGAACCTAATTAATGTAAACTAAAACACTACGTGCTTGGTACACGTAGACCAACATAGAAAAAATCAGTAAATAGTCAAGTAGTTTTCGCGTTATAGGATAAAAACCATCACTACGTATTAACTTTAAGATATAATTTGGACTACATATAATCAGCCAATGTATTGTTATTTAACATGAAACAATTATAGTATATATATAATTGTAAACCTGTAAATTATAGCCAGATCACATATGTAATTATAATGTTTTTCTCTATCCGTGTTCTTCCAACTTACCGGCTCAACCTCGTTAAATTGCATACTCCTAAAGTCAGAACGGATGACATGAAACTCCAAACATACAACTGATCCAGATTTTCGTATAGGAGAAATAAAGGGCCAATCACTTAAACATAAATAGCGCCTAAAACTAAAATAATATGGATTATTACTACAAAGTAAGTAATTTTCTTAAAGTAAAATAAAATAAAATCATATATCATGTTGCGTATACATAGTATTTTTTTTAAATTTCCACAACAGTATAGGCTGGTGCTTAAATAGGCATAGACTGTGAATTAATCTAAATTGTATTTTTATATGTGAACTCATAATTTTTGCAAATTATATAGTTACGTCAAAAGCCAAAAATAGATAAATATGACGTAATTTTGAGTAGTATAATAAGAACAACTTTTGAAGAAATATGCTAAAATATTTCAACATTTAAGATTATGGTTGTTTGCTACATTTTTCTGCTTGTTGGTAGCCATTTTCCAAGCTGTCATTGGAAATTGTACCAGAGCTAAAGAAGGAACGAAATCAATACAATTAAATCAAAAACTATTTGTAACATTCTACTACGTACAGATATGGCAAGAAAAGATTTTCGTTGGTAATTTTTCCGAAAAGTTCGTATATATCGTGCTCTCTCAAATGGCTTCAGTACTTATATATTTAGTACCAAATCTCTATATTATAAAATGACATTATTCGACACTAAACAATAAAGTTCCATATTAATGGATATGGAAATGCCAATAATATAATACGATCGTTCATTGACAGTTCAGGTGTCATCGTATTCCGATATAAAGATGCGAGTTTTCCCGAAGGAAAATGGTAGTATTTATTGAGGAATTTTTATTATGTTAAACGATAAGTATTTCAAATGGAAAGCCATCGGCCCTTTTATAGAGCAGATATTCTGTAGTTGTCAATTTCAGTGGAAACAGTCTGTATTTTTATTTTTCTATTTCTTTTTGCGGCGTACAAGAAAAACTTTAGCTCTTGAAATTGTTAACTCGGTAATGTCGCGTACAAATAGAGGAAAAATTACTCGAGCCGCGTTGTTGGGAAATAGGCGAGCTCTTGGTAATTCACTTGAGCTTTAAGTAATTAAGGCAAGATACTGTTACTGAATACTGAATGTACAAGTGTTTAATGTATTTGCCGTTTAGAGAAAATTTTGTAATTAAATTATTGATAATTATTTTTGCAGTAAAAAGGCTGAGTCTAAACTTTATCTTTTCGCTTCAATTACTTAAAGTTTTACGGATACGGTTTTGATTTTGGTATATCTTTAGTGTGGATATTAAAAAAGTGAAAAAATATTTTAGATGATTTGTTTTAAAGAAATTTGCAAGTACATGTCTGGACAAAAATGTCGGCATACAATTTTCTATTTTGGTTGTGCTCATAATACCAAATATTTAAATTGCATTAAAGAAATTATTGAGCTTTTATTGGTACCTAATAATAAGGTAATTCTAAGGTTTAATTATTCTTAATAACTTTACCTTCATTTAGAAACGGTTTTTGATTTAGAGAGTACACCTAAATTTCTATTTCAAATCTTTTACTTTGTACGTAAAATATAACGTCAATTATTGGTTGTATCTGTATGAAATAGTTAAATTAAATGAATTATAATATTTTCTGTTGCCTGCTTACGGTCGGTCCCATGCCCATGAACCCTGGGAAGGGTTCAAACGCCAGGTATAATTTGAAATAAGTAAAAATTTTATAATTTACAAATTTCTCAATTTGGCGAAGAAAAGTTTAATAAGCGAGAGAAAAGTGCTAGAGCTTTATTACCTCTAGTGGTAGTTTAAGAAGTAGAGAGTTAGAAAGTTAGGGCGTTTAATGCATTATTCAAACCTAATATATTGAATAATGGTTCCCTCTGAACTTTCAACCGTACCAACTTGCGCGTCGGTTATTGGTTGTATGAGTAAGGCATTAGCGAGGTAAGTGGTCTTGGCAATGACTATATATTGGTGTTAAGTATATTAATATATTGAAGTAAAGCTTTATACATAATAAAAGATAAGGGGAGGCCTATGTCCAGCAGTGGACTATCAGAGGCTGATGATGATGTTGATGAAGATAGTAATGGATTAATCGATATTTTCGAAGTTCTAAAGACTCTATTATAAAATATTTTGAAGACCAAAATGTGTGAAAGTCTGAGTTTTTAAACCGGTGGAATTTTTGATCATTCAAGTCAAAACTCAATAAATATTTTGAGCTTTGAAGTCTCATTTAAACTGCATTTTGCAATAAGGAGCTTAAATTCAATAAATAGATTTTGACTTTGAGCTGTTTAGTAATTACGGATGATAATTTCCAACAAAGGGTATAAACATTTTACTGGTAGGTGTGAAGCATTACGCGTCTCAGGTGCTTTCGCGGGCTAAGGGCTTTTATGAGTCTGCAGCTTAAAAGCCTCGAGTCGTATGCGAAAGTAACTAATTGCACGCACACGGCATTCTCAGTGCGCGCACAGTATAATGATGGCAAAGAGCTAGTTTTTCATTAATTTTGATATGATCTCCAGATGAGTCATCCAAAAGGTAACACGGTACCTTTTTTAATGTACAGATAAAAATCTAGAAATAAAAGGTTACAGGAACAAAAGAATATCAGTACGATAAGAATAAAGTAAGTGATACAGTAGTAAAAGAGATATTTATTCTTAACTCGATAAACGCTAATTATGTGAAATAACTTATATCTTTTTTATGTTGTACTTCTTAAAACTAAAACGGCTACCAAAATAAATTATATTTTATAATTAAATATATGAATTATGTATAGCTAATTACATTACGTTTAATATACACTTTATTAATTTCACGTTACTAACCTTTTTACATTTGTTTGTTATGCTTGGTTACAAACCAAGCTATGATTTCATATTGAATTAAAATCACGCAGATTCTATCAAATGCACGCCTGAAACTAATTTTATAGAAATTCTTATTATAGTACTGAATTTTTTTTAATATTCATCGCAATACCGCTTCATACGCAAGTTCAGACGTATTTCTGAAAGTTCTATTACGTTTTACAAAACTTTCCCCATCGCTCAATTACTCTGAAGCAGGCCTCTGAATTAAAAAAAATTAAGATCTTTGTTATTTTTGTTTAGATTTATTGGTATTTGCCTTAGTTATAGTAATGAATATATGCAATACCGCCAATATATTGTATGTTAAAAACATATTACTGAATATGTTTTAGTTACAAGTTAATATTTTAGCCAATTTAAAGATAAACTGACGTAAAACGTAAAGTATAGTATACTTGCCACTCTTTATAGTTTGACATTGTGTGGAGATTAAAAATGGCCGCAGTTTACCAATAAGAACGCGTTAACTTCTGGTTCCATTATTGTTTGACATAAGATTTGTTTTTATTTATTCCAAGCCTAAATAGGCCAAACTACAGATAAGTGTAATGAATTAATATGTTTACGCGTATACTACACATTATTGAATAAAAGGACTTTTTACGGATTTTATAGCGTTTATTATACATTTTAAAATCCAGACGTTTTGAATACTTTCCAGCGGCCGTGGTCACGGGGTAGACTGAGGTGTCATGCGTCTTGTGGCCAGTGCTGAAGCGGGATTTCCAGATCTTAACCACGGCTACTGGAGAGTGTTCGAACCGTAGGGAATTTAAAATGTTAAAAGAACGCGATAAAATCCGTAAAAAGTTCTTTTATTCAATACAGATAAGTGATTTATTGTTAATGACCTAAGCTAGTTTGTTAAAGTAGCGCAAAAGTATGTAGCTATCTCAATCAAACTGTAACCTTGAACTAATATTTGCAATATGTATATGCTTTGACTTAATGTTTACGCAATTTAGCAAAGAAACTTGAAGTAAATAAAGTCAGTTGTTAGCTCCAAACAACATCATTACTGTTGAACAATTGACACGTCAGTTAGTTCCTTACAAACTGGCATGAAATGTCACACTTTCTTATCGTAAGCTATACTGAATCATCATGAACATCAGCCTGTGTTGGTCCACTGCTTGACATAGGCTTCCCCTAACGCACGCATTCTCTATAGGGGCTATGCTGAATGCAAGACAAATAAAACATTGAATTAATGTAAAAACCATATGAACGATGTTTCGTCATTCGTCTAGCGTTGTTATTGAGTAATTATGATCGAGATGTCAGTGATAATGATAAACTGAGTGATAATGATAATGCTGTAATAATAACCTCATCTGTTCAACACCCTGGGTTGCTATAGGCAACAGTGTTTGAATCAGTTCCACGTGTTATTTGGCTCTGTTATACACTCTACACATGCAGTACAAAAGGCACCGTTGTGCAAAAACTGGCAGACGGTTCGATAGAGTGGCATTTTCCCACTGAGCGGCGGACGTCGACGTGAGCGCGTTTTTTCTCCCGCTTTTTTCCCTCCTTTTGTTTCGCACCAGACTAGACTAATGCTTGGATATACTCGTGCAGGTCGTCTACAGAAGGGGTTTGCTCTTTTAGGGAATGGAAATAGGGATGGAATAGGTGTAAACAATTAAGTAGATACCAACCGAGTAGCGCACAGAAAGGGTGTTTTTGTAAAATATTGATCAGTGATTGATATCTATGACAATTATCAATAAGATGACTTTACGTATGATGACATTCCGTTGCTAGTTGTCATTAGCTACATTGTTTGCACAATTTCGGGTTTGCTGTTTTAAGGAATGGAAATAGGGATGGAATAGGTGTAAACAATTAGGTAGATACCAACCGAGTAGCGTCGTACAAAAAGCGTGTTCAACATCAGTCCACTGCTGGAGAAATGCCTCCCCTAATGACCGCCTTCTTCATTAGGTGGTTTTTGGACCGAATCCCACCACGCTGGTCCAATGCGGGCTGTTGGATTATTTTAGTTCATATAGCATGAAATACCAGTAAGTATAATGTTAATCGCTAACTTTCATAGTGTCGTCTATAACTTTCCTCTGTTTTATGAAACTTCGAAGAGGTGACAAAACTAAAATTTCCAATGAATGTTTCTTTCCACTTTAGTTCAGTTTCATCTTGAAAAAAAAAAACGAAACCTAATACTGTTAAGAGTATATACATATATATTTTTTTTGTATTCCTTCTTCCTAGTTTTAATTAAGAGAACCGTTCATTTGTTCATTACAATTTCCTCCAATGCTCAAATAATCATTATCCCACTGTCGATCAGAAAATGTGATCAAAATTACTTATTACAATATAATTTCGGCAGAGTTTAATTAAATTTTCAATTACTAATAACCGACCTCGGCCGCTGTGCTGTTTTCCGTGGCAACTCCGATACAATAACGTGGACTCATTGTGGATTTTCCTTATTTATTTTCATATTAATTTTAAATATATTTAAGTATTTGCAAACTAATAATTTATTGTGATATAATAGCTGTTCTAATATCTGTGTTAATTAAAATTCAATACATTTATCGTAAACGTAGCGAAAGTTTGTGCAAATTGCAATTATTATTTTCATGTTTAACGCAAATTAAAATTAATGATGCCTATACCTATTTGTCTGCGTTTTATAAAACTTAACCTCTATCCTTGTTCATTAATTCTTTTTCAAGTGCGATGGGTTTATTTAACTGCATTTTATTTATTACTAGAATTTATTTGAACTAAGCTGGATAGGTTTCGCTGTAAGCACTTAAGAACTATTCTGCGTTTGATTTGCATGTTTAAAATTAATTAAATACATAATAATAATGTATGTTTAAGATTGGTATCTTGCTGCAGACGATTGACCAAAATAATATTACGATAAAGCAACTTAAGAATTTACTAAGATACATTTCCAGCGGAGAATCGTTGCCATTTTTGGTTATAAACGTATTTTATAAGTCCTCAATTATATCAATGCAAGAGTGAAAAAAAAATGAAAAGGAAATTTATACAAATATATCCCGAATAATATAAATAGTTAATATCTGCTTACATTTTAATTCTACGAATAATTATACTTAGTATCGGCGTTGTTTGAATTACATAAACTTTTCAGCTGATCTCCCATCAAATTGAGAACACTTCTGTTGCCACTCTTACTGGGGGGCGGCCATAAAAGGCAAACGCGGGCCTGTCCCGTCGTAATTGCTTTCAAACAGTCTAAGCACGACAATCTTTATGGAACTTAGTCGAGTTGCGCCCAGCCTGTGCTGTTTCCTTGCGAGTTAAATTCGATAACAAACTTTGTTGGTCATTGTTTTGTCGGTTGCCGTTCTATATTAAACTGTTTTAATGACCCATATAAGCACTGTAGTGTATGTTTAGTCCACATTTTGAATGATAGAACCTGTGCGGCGAATATAGGATAAATACATAAATTTTTATGTAAGATTATGGTTATGTTTGTTTTACTAAAGCTGACAAGACAAAAAAAAGGCCGTTGCGTAGTTTGTTTTCATTTTACTATAGTATTAACAACCATTTTACACCAGTTCTACTTTCTCTTAAAAATATGCAAGCATATTTTAAAAACCCAAGCGCCTACCGTTTTTATTTAGCAAATAATCATACACGCGCAACGTTCTGCACTACTTCGCCAGGCACCGATTCGAGCGCTGAACAAATTAATATAAAAATCAAAATCAAGTTATTCCCAACTTGTAGCGAAAAAATTCCATCGTCGAAGTCTGAAATCGACGAGGCGACGCCTGCAGGCAAACTTTAATTATACTATCGAGCGCGCTGTTTTGAATGCGTCGGTACTTGCATAATTCCACGGTGTGCGATTGCAAATATTGTATAAAAATGTTCACGTCTTTCTTTTATGCAAGATATGAACGAAATGAAACGAATGCTTTTATGCGAAAGATTTTTTAAAAGTTTTTAAGGTATTTATTAATTTACGGGCTACATGGGAAAACAATTGTGATGTGTGGTGTCTAGTTAAGAAAAGTTAAATTGAATTATGTATTTAGAGAACTAAACGAATAAATTACCTGTGTAAGTACCCTGATGTTAAGCAATACGATCCTTAATAACAAGGTAGTCAATATACTATAACCGACTAACTTCACTTCGGCAGTTAAAACTAACGCAAAAGACGTGGTTGTACATCCCAATTTCTTAAATCGAGGTTTGTGTAAACAGCAGCGGCGGACTAAGCCCGTCAGAGGCCCGGGGCGGCAAAGCTGAATGAGGCCCCCAAGCTTTAAGCAAATGTATTTCTACAAGCTTTTTATTCGGTTCAAATTTGTATGTATAAGTATTTATAATTATTTCGTTAAAATCTGACAAGTTAAATTTAAATTCGGCTTAAATTATTTAAGCTTAATAAACATAGGTATGTACCTACAATCATCATCATCATCATCAGCCTGTGATAGTCCACTGCTGGACATAGGCCTCCCCTATTACACGCCCATCCATTAGGGGGTTTTTGGACGGCAACCCATCACGCTGGTCAAATCTGGTTGGTTGATGGGTGGACCGACTTTTTACATGCCCATCGGACGCATGGATCATGTTACTTTTCAGACAATTGGGTGATCAGCCCAAATTGCCCCCGTTGAGTCCCCGCAGGATTCGAACCCACGACCTACGGTTTTTTAAGCACACGCCCATACCACTAGGCAACGAAGACAGTCGTACCTACAATTTGGAATGAATATGGTGGAGGAAAATAAAATACGAATATAGAATAACAATTAGAAAAAATAAATCAAAAGTAGTTTTTATTTTAAGTATATATGAAGTTAATTTTTATATGTGTTTTCGTGCCTTCAATTTACTGAACTCTTCAATAACTTCTGTAAAATCAATTTCTTTTGAAATTTTTCTTTTAATTGAGAGCAGGGCTATATTAACCAGTCGCTCTTGACCCATTGTAGATCGAAGATAATTTTTTTAATTAGTTTAAGTTTCGAAAAACTTCTCTCGCATGATGCAACCGAGATGCAAATGGTTGAAGGATAAGCGAATAATGATTCACTGAAATTCCATTTTATTATAAATTGTAGGATTTCTTGGGCTGTCCATTTGGCAGCAACACCCATAGTCGTATCGGTCGCTTTTACATGTCTGCGGTACCTTTTAATTTCTTCCAAAACTTGCTCCTTATCAAATTCACTATAAAGATTTATGAAATTATCAACTGCTATAGCTAGAGCGTCATCTGAAGCTTCTAGCATAAACTTTGATTCAATAATTTGGAAAATATTATTGATTTGCTTCATGGCCTCGTAACGTGTCGACAATTCTTGTATAAATCGATCTATGCATTCAAACATTGACCGTCTTATTTCTTTTTGAATTGTTAATCCAACACCAGGAGCTAATTCACCCGGCATCGATCTTTCTACCTTCCTTCTTCCTCGTTTCTCTCATATCAATGCATTTTTTTGTGCCAAAAGTAACAGCATTGTCTACAATGGTGTTTCGTTCTTTCACTAAATACTCATTCAAGGCTTTTAGTTTAACGATTCCTATATCCAGAGTCATTTTGGGAGACTGCAAATATTGCTGAACTAAATTTACTTCCTCCAGTACAGAAAGCCAAAATTGTATATACGTTAAAAAGGTAAAATTACGAACAGCTGGCAGGAGCAAGCTTGCTCCTGATCTTTTATCTAGATTTCCTTTTGTTGGATCTTGAAAATGTTCCAAACTACTTATAATTGTCTCTATGTTTTCTTTTACGATTTTTACTGACTCGTAATGAGCACTCCAGCGAGGATTCGATATACATTTTTACCAGTCTTCTCTTTTAGTAATTGCCATCTCTGTGTAGATGGTGAGAAAAACGAATACAATTTCTCTACTGTTCCAAAACACGTGACGCTGGAAGGAACGCATGCAAACGCATGAACGCCACAAAGATTCAAGGAATGATTAGAACAGGGACTAAACAATGGGACCATGGATGATCGATACTACTCCATGGATACCTGACATTGACGCGGCATTGTCGTAACCTTGAGCCCTGCACAATGCAATATCTAGTCCATCCTTTTTCAGCTGTTGCTGAATGTCTTTTGACATATCCTCAGCAGTTTTTCCAGATATCAAAAAAAACCCAGGAAAGATTCCCGTACTTCCACAATGTCATTTTCTATGTGAACGAATCTAATGATTTGACTCATTTGATCTGTTTTACTTTCGTCAGGAGTGCTGTCAAAAATTATTCCGTAATATTTAGCCTTTTTAATATCTGCAATAATTGTTTGCCTTACATGTTCACCCAAACATAGAATAAATTCATTTTGTATGCCTTTTGATAAATACGATGGTACTCTCTTTGACCCACCAGCGGCCTCTTCTAGGTTTAAGCAATGCTCTTTCAGCACCGGATCATATTTCCCTAACAATTCTACTAATTCTAAAAAAATTTCCCTGTTTTCCGAAGAACTATCTTCACGGTGGCCTCTGAAAGCATGATTTTGTTGGGCTAAGAATAACGTGACATCTAAAAGGCGATGTAAAATGTTTCTCCATTTTTTAGTTTCATCGTTAATAATCTTCAAGTTATCTTTATCAATAGTTTTATTAAGTTTTAAGCTCACTGTCAACGTTTTACATTTTTCTAAGTTTGATAGATGTTCATGAGATGATTAATGCTGTGATATCCTAGGATTTAATTTCCACCACTGACGAAAACCAGAGACAAATTTATTTGTGTGTTTATCAACCGCACATGCAAATAACCGGCAGCAGTAGCAATATAATTTCTTTGTTGATGGTGAGTATAGCGTCCATTTCCTTAAATATTTAGTCTCGTTTAAATGTGAGTAAAACCACTGCAAAGTTAAACAACGATGTGTTCCCTTAGTGCTTTCACCTGGTCTTTCCACAGATTCAAAAGGTCCGCCTTTATTTTGAAATACTTCACTACCCTTCTCGATAATGGAAATTCTGATATGCTCTGGCACAGGTATTGGCCAATGTGCAGCATCATTGGATGAGAAGACCTCTAACTTAGCGACGTATTCTTCGGCTTCCAGAATTTTTTAATTTATTAGTTTTATCATCCTGTGTTTCAGCGTCAGTCACATTTTGTATTAACATCACATTTAATAGACTTTTCAACTATGTTTGCTGTCTCAGTATCAATGATTTGTACATTGCATCCCGATTCATCAATTTGACTAATTTCTTTGGCAACGCAACTTTTCTTCTCATCAAAGTTTGAAAGGTATTTGGATAAAGATCCAGCAAATGCATTTGCCGCTTCAGTCTTTGCTTTTTTTACCTTCCTTTTCTGAGAACCAAATGGTTGAATTCTTTTCACTAAAAAGAAATTAATATTAATACCATAAACTTCTATAACATTGCCTGTTTTATGCAACATTGCCTAAATTGTTTATCTTTTTGTATCTACTAAACAAACATCTTTTGATTAAATCCTTGAATGAGGGTTAATTCTAAAATAATAGGCCACGAAAAAGACGAAACGATGAGTGCTAGACTTATTTCGTCTCTTTCTAGTCTAAGCCAAAGCCACAAACGTCATTTAAATAAAAAAACTTGTCCGCAATTTTATGACTCGTAAGTTTTTATTTTACTAAATAAAATATTTTATTTTTAGTTAAAAGATACATTTACCAATTAAAGAAGACACTGCTTTATCATAGTTTTAATATCCTTAGAAATAAAGATTTATAGAAATATATAATGAATAGGTAGGCAATATTGTGACACATTTTCTACACTCTTTCGCTACAAATTTGCCTGAGAAATAACTACATTACCATACCATAAAACTAATTACCCATTTCAATAACATAACAATTTTTTTTTCTTTTTGTTTGGATTTTTGATGCACTCGAATAAAGGAATACATAGTAAAAATAAATAGATATTCCTGTAGGAAATTTGACGATCTACAAAAAAGGTTTAGAGTGATTTTTCGCTAAGTTTACTCGTTTAAAAGTTATTCGAGGTTAAAGTCCAACCTCAAATAGTTGATGATAACATTTACAATTTTTTAAAACAAGTCACCTCTTAAATCAAGATTTTTTTTATGTCCATGTCATGATTGGACTACACATGGACATGGACATAAAAAAATCTTGTAAATTTTCAGCCCTTATAATTATAGGGCTGAAACTTTAAGCTGAAACTTTTTATTAAGAGGTGACTTGTTTTAAAAAATTGTTGAATGATCCCTATGAAAAGCTGACTGGATTAATTCAGTATACCCAGCAGAACTTTGTGGAACAAGGTAAACTGAATACACAATAAACCTGACAAACCCGTTGATGTCAGTTATGTAAAAGATTGCAGACAATTTGAAGTCATTATGTTTGTTTAATATGTTTAGCCTTAATATGTTTATGGTACTCTTCAATTATATATAATAACTTATTCTATGTATCTTGGTGTTTGAATCAATCTCTTTTAACGTGTATATAAAGGGATGTTAGTAACTAAAATAAAAATAACAAAATAACTCATTAAGTAAGTTACTGATAAGTACTAATAAGTACTGTGCTAGCAAAAGTTATGAGCACAACATTGCCTAATACAAGAATATAAAAACAAAAGAGAATCTTCAATTCTACAACAAAAAGTGATGCTTACTATTGAAAATGTTTCATTTGAAAATACATACGAAGCTTATTTATTCGAAACAGAAGCCAAGGCAATTTTGTGATTTATGTTACAACATTGCCTATACACTTCTGGTTAATGTAATTGGCGGTATACATATTTGTTGTATGAATTTAAACGTTATTTTAAATTTCTTAAAATATAATTTTAAATAAAAAATGGTATGTCTGTCACAGCTTAAACTTAAAAAATATAAAACAAAAACTCTAAAAATCATACAGAGTTGCAGCAGTTACCGGTACGAAACTTTTATGAAAGATAGCTGAATAGACTAAAAAAAGTTGTTGGCATAAAAACAATATTTTTGTATTGATTAAAAGACTTACTTACTTTTCCAAATACTCAGAAATGCACCAGCTCAACTCTAAAATAATTAACTTTTAAATTTTATATAACAGCAAAAATTAAAAACACTTTTTAATGAAATTAAAAGATCTTAAGCTCTTATTTTAAGCGGTTAAGATCGTGTTTCTTACTTAAGAATTTGCACTATTACATAAATACACTATTAATTACCAACGTAAAAAAAATTATATATTTTAAACTTTTTCGACATAAGTGCAATGCAACTGTAGGCGGCAAATGTGATTTTGTTCACATTTCTTCATTCAGGGAAGTACCTGCTACAAAGACGAATCCCTGAGTATTGGACGCGTTCTGCATAAAAGTTTATTAGTACCATGTAAAACTTTCGATGGCTGTAGTGGTTTAATCTTGATGAAGTCATGTACCCATGAAATCAGTGAAATATTAAGCATATTTTTAAAGTATTATGAAAATGCGAAAAACATTTGAGGGCCCCAAGACGTGAGGCCCAGGGCGAGCCCCCTTCCGCCCCTGTTAGTCCGCCACTGGTAAACAGATAACCTAATACTCACTAAGTTGGTCGTATAAAGAAAGCTATAAATAATAAGTACACGCTGATAATGTATAATAACGAGAATGATCAATGGAAACATGGAAATTTTAATTATTTGAAGTGATCGATCACATACCACTATGTTCTGCTCCCATCGATTGCTACAATTCGTTTGAAGTTCGATAGCTATAAGCAAGCATGTTCGACGTCTCACAAGATAAAAGTGAAAAGAGACAATTTTTTATACCAAGAGTAAGGATAAGGACAAAGCGGGCTACTTACAATAAATCACATATCCGTCAAGGAGGTATATAATAGCGTTTATCGTTAATGTCTAATACTTAATGATCTTAGTTTATAAGCCCTCTTTTCATAATTTTCTCATATTATATATTTTGAAAAGAGTCACAAAAATAGTTTTACCCATACAGAAGTCAAAAAAATACTCTATATATTTCTTTGGGCTGCGCAAATGGTTAATCATTACATTATATAATCCAATATCGGGCCAAAGCTATTTGTGCAATAAGATTTTGATATTTAACTTTGTTTACATGATTTCCGGATCGTGGTCAACTATAGTATATCTACTTCTGTCGCAAATGAGTAATGCAAGCTAGAAAAATATCTGGAAAAACGATTAACATTATTCTATAAGTGGTAATAAAGGTTTGGGTTTTGTTGTGCTATTCTCAATTTTGCAGTTCATAACTATTTACCAGAAGGTTAATGTTCCTCATCTTGCATATTCATGGCAAAAAAATTAAACCTTATTTTATTTATAACATTTGATACTGTATATTCATTTTATTGATAACAATACGATTCAATTGTTAAGCTCCTGCCTTTTAATAAATTATGTTTCACCTTAAAATAACCATATTACGTATTATATAATAAAGTACTACGAAACCCGAACAAAAGTAAACGCCGTTATAAATTACCATTGTTTATTTCTAATACCATCCCAACTGAAGCAAACTAAAACAAAACTAGCCGTATAAAAGCTGAATTTGGATAACACAATCTAAATATACACGTGCCCATTTAATCCGTTACACGTGCTCTTTCAAATCAGGAACGGCCAGGCGGAGAAAGGGATTTTGATGTTTTGTAAACATCAATGGTTTCCTTATTTCATCGGGCAATAATTAAATGGGGCATTCTTTTATAAACGTTGGGCCACACTAGCTTTATACTGAAATATTTCATTATAAACTCTGTAATATAAAGATGGCGGTACTTCGACTCGTATGCGGTGTTTTATAAATTTTGGGTTTGCTAAAATTTCTGATTAATATTTTGTTTTGGGGTGGAAAAAAATGTGGTGAGAAACGCTACGCTGCTGTTTTTAACTCCTTGAGATTTAGAAACCAAATAACATGTAAAATGTTTGGAAACATATTCTTACGTTACATTATTGGCGCCAAAACGTACTCTTGGTACTGGTATTGATGGGATCGCGTGTTGATTTACATTTGATAGAGATTAGCATTACATAGTATTAAACAAAGTCGCATTCTCTGTCCCTATATGCCTATGTATGCTTAAATCTGTGAAACCACGCAACGGATTTTGATGCAGTATTTTTTTATAGATAGAGTAAACGAACAGGATGGTTTATATGTATAATTGATGCATAATATTGTAGAGAGTAATAAATTTATACATTTTTTCATGGATTTTACAGATACCAGTATGGCTAATCGCTAGTAGAATTTATAAAGCTTTTTTAACGTATGAGAAAAAGCGGTATTCTTAACCTTATTTAGTATTCGCTTCATTTTCGTTATTCATAACAAATCCCGGTTACAAAGTATGTACAAACGCCGGACAATATTACGGGTTGATTTTTTCTTATTTGTGACTCAATTGCTTTTTCACTGTGGAAAATCTATAACGGAGCCCTACATTATAGGGCTGCATAATAGATATTAGACACAGTCTTTTGTATAGTGAATCATTCCTACATAAGTTTTTTTGAGCTGTTTAATCAAATTAGAATTAATTTTTATTCTGAAATAAATTTGTTATGCTTCTAACAACGAAATATTAAATTTCTTTCATTCATCATTGCAATGTTCCTTCTGATAAGTAATAAAAGAAAAAAAATATGGTCGTCAATGAATTATTAAAAACGCTATGCAGTGAAAGGAAAAATGCAAAGATTCCGAGATCTATCTAGTACGGAAACAAAAGAATTTAATCTCGAGAAATCTTTCTAGAACGATGTCGCGTATTTTAAAGATGGAATAGCTTAGTTGAGTTCAGGCTCACATCTTTTGTGTGTTATATTGTTACTTAACTAATATAATTGAGAAAAGTGCAATGGCATAATATAATAATAGGCGTAAAAAAGAATAAGTTAGAAATATTTTTTGTAAGAAAGAAAAGGTAAAACCATTCAACCTAAGCCAAGAAAAATGTCTGCTTACTTAGTAATTTTAGACTTTATTACATGCAACTGTTTTTACAATGCATAATAAATTATGCAATAAGATAAAACGCATCGTCTATTATTCCATTATTTTATGTAAGATTAATAGCGTAAGGATAATAACATGGGATCAGGTTTTAATACGTTCTGTTGAATAGAGACATGATATTTGTTTTTTTTTTATTTTATGTAATGAACTTTGAACTAAAATTTAAAAGCCACGTTGTTCACTGTAGTTGTCGAAGTAGTTTACAAGTATAAAGTGATAATAATTTGAGTCATTTATGAGTTCCTCCATCGAGATGCATGGCACCAAGATTTGGCATCGGTCGCCAACGGCTACGGCGATTTCGACGCAGTTTGTGACTTATAAATATTTTCTAGTGGCTTGTTAAATTTAGAGTTTTTGTGACTGAAAAACTCATTTACGTTCGCATTCGTGTTGTGCATTTACGTGTGATATCGGAACCTAAAGGTTGTCTAGTGGTTTTACTAGTTCCACGTCTTTCTAAGCGTAAGTGTTTTATTCTTGTTATATAGGTTACTTACTTGAATTTTGAGGGATATTATTTAGAGTTCTTTTGTTTTTTGTAAGGTCAAACGAAATTATTTTTAAAGATACTAAACAGTTTTTCGCTGCATTTATAGTGCATCATCATTCTCGATCTTTTTAATTTATATTTCAAGAGATTGACTGGTTTTCGATGGTGAAAACGGTTGGTAAGATCGTAAAAAAATAAAGTAATGTAACGAAAAATCCGTAAAACTTTTATTTATTTTGTGTGGTATGTACGTAAGTCATCCATCCAATTACGTTCTTAGTGACGTTCAAATAAAACACCATGATGAAAATTTTGGGAATTTTTTTATTATAAAATCAGCTCTTCTAAAGCTTACGGCTTAAATAATAACAAAACAGAATATCAATTTTTTACTCGTGTTTTTGAGGTTTCTATCGTTTGTCAGAATTGTAATGAGGTTGTTTCGATTAAACTAGCACTTTCGCAGTTCGATTTGCAAACCAAGTAATTTCAAACTTGTTGGATTATGCAAATTTGATTCAAAACAACTGTATATTTTGAATATATAACAATGATCGAATAGCACAATATAATCTAGTCTAAGACTAAGCAAAATTTGTACTATGGAAATTAATGATAAATATTTAAACTTACTCTTGTTTTGTAAATAATACATATTATATAGGTACAAACACTAAGACACGATAAAAACACTATGTTCATCAATATTTTCGCCATTGTGGGTCAACTCTTTGGGAAGTCCAACAGTCAGGGTCACTAACCACAACGCCAAGCGGGTCGTCGTTATATGAAATGTATCCTTTCATATATATGTTGCAATATGTTCAGTATATTATTTCTTTTTACCTATGACGTACAGTTAATGAAAATAAAAAGTATCAAGTACATTAATATTAAGAATAATGTTTAAATTGTTTCGATTATTTTTAAATTTTTCCTTTTCTATTATTCTTTTCTTAGCTCTTTTCATCATGTCAGGAATTAGCTATCATCTTCAGAATATAGTATTACCTTATTTAATTCTAAGTGATCCATCATAATAACCTGCATTGCCCGAATATTTCAAACTGTATAAAGTAACAAGTATGGTAAGTAGATATATAAAAATTAGCTCGTTATATTGGGTCGAATCATCTAATTACGATGCCCTTCTAAACGGAAAACAATAACGTTTTCACCCTACAGCGATTTTTGTCAAAAACGAGAATCATCCTATAAATTTTGTTATAAAAATTGATTACCATTTCATAATTTTTTATCTCAAATTTAAAAGAATCCTAAGTGCACGCGAAATTTTTTGTAATACAAAAATTTTATGATTATATAAAATAACCTTTATTTATACTTAAGATAAAAATAAAAACGTCAATCTGTGCAAAGGGAACCTTCATTATAATGAATGAATTAGGAAGGCACTGTTGTTGAAAGTGTGCCGTAATGCTTTTAATAATCACTCTACCAATATACAACAACTTTATAGTAAACATGAATTCGTGATTTCCATTATTATTTAAATTTCGCTCATATTTATTCGGTATCGACACCGGCATCCACGGTACATCAAATCATTTCCAACATTAGCTGAACGAGGTTTGTGTGATTTTAATTATTTCATTGAAATTTAATTTATCTGATTACGTTTTAATTTATAGTTGATGAATGTTGTCATTTAATGCTGTTTTAGAGATTTTAGCGTCGTATTTATTAAATATTATTTAAATTGTTAGGCTTAATACATTTGTATGAATTTGTATGTATATTTAAATTTATACAATAACATACATTGGTTTAATATATCTCACATAATAATTCACATTCATATTTACACATACGGCCTCTTCTTATAGGGTAATATTATATCGTATGTAACATTATATTTCTTATAATGTCAATAGGAGGTACATGGTTCAAATGTCTCATTCATTTACTGCTATAAATAGAAAAAGGAATGCTAAGGTTTGAGGTCGTTCATAAGTATGATAAATAGTTGGTAATAAATGCAAGCTCCAGGGGAATTTACCCATTTTGTGTCATGTTTATATCTACATCACATTTCTTACGTTTTTATACTTTTTTTTGCTTAAGCAAGTTACAAATATTGTAACATCAATGTTTTAAGTATTTATGCTACTACGTTTTTATTTTTAGTAGGTACAGTAAAAACGAGTAAATTTCTACATGTATGTAGTTCGTAAAAATCTGTTTAAAGTTTAAAATTCTTTATTTCGGAAATTACGTATTGTATTTTGAAACCAAAGAGGATGAAAAAATGGGTTGTTACCCGCAGGCCGTGAAATTATTTTTTAGTCCATGGAAAACCGGTCGTATCCGTAGCAAAAATGCTTTTTATCGATCCCCAGGGGACACGGTTTCTATTTCCGAACGAGGTGATTCTTTTAAGGATTAAGGGATACTTCGAGGAACCGGGAATAATAAACTGGTGTCGAAATTTGGCGCGCCTTAAACAGACAATGGGGCAACTTCCTTTAACGGGTTAAATGAATTTCGTATTGTTTTTTTTTGTTTAGTGTCATATATTTTGCAGTGTTTATTTTCAACGATTAAAATGGGTTATATTAGAGTTTATAACGTACATATTTTGTTTATAATTTCAAATTTCAACGATCTCTTTCTTCAATTTGAAATAAACAATTGAAAATAGGATGAATATTTTAAAAACATACATTCTTTTTTTTAAATAAGCAGCGTTATTAAAAAATACTTGTAATTTTTTTAGTGCGTGTGAAACATTAGTTCGTTTAAGTAATAACCTAAAACCTGAAATACTAGTTTGGAGCTTTGTAGAAACGTGTTAAAATTTTCGCACAGACACGTGACGTGAAGAGTGATGAATTGTTTGAGTGTCCGCAATGGGGGAAGTGAAAAGGGATTTGCGGAGCCGAGTGCCCCGCAGCTCTACCCGGTGCAGCCGCCGTTCAACCCCGAATACGTGTACGAGGACTTTGAATATTTAAAGAGCCCACGGACGTGGGGAGTGTACCAAAGCGAGTCGTTAACGCGCCACGCGTACGATGAATGCGATGACAGAGGGCGTCGCTCTCTATACGAAGGAGTCAACTGTCCACCGGTGAGTGCGCCAAGTGAATCAGGCGGTGCAGTACGACGCACGTCTCACGCGCTTACGCATAACAAACTTACGCCGTCGGTGTTGTGTGATTGTGTGTGTCAAATAACATTGCGTTTAACCGGGCGCACGTAACTAATAGTGTGTCAGCCGTAATAAAGCCATTGCCACGTCGTATTAGTGGGAAAAGGATACAGTCGAAAAGGATCAAAGCAAGGGTAGGCATGCGCCCGACTGGCGGAGTGTGATCTATTTCCGGGCGCGGGCGTTCGGCCTGCACGCGTGCGCCGCTCATTCCGTAGTAAAACATGCGTGAGCTCGGCCGTGGGGGCTCGATCGTCGCGGCCACCATAGCCGCGCTGCACAACGCACCGCAACCGACGGCAAGCAGCGCACGCTCAAACCGCCCTCGGCCGTCGAGCCGACAAGCAACGCCTCCAAGCTGACGAGCGACAACATCTCCGCGGACAACTCGCGCCGCACCTCGGCGACCAGCGAACGCCCGCGGTCCACCGCCTCCGAAGCGTCTGCCCACGACTCCGCGTCCGTCCAGTCCAGCGAGGATCCACCCCCACACGAAAGTACGTAATGCACAACACGCGGCCGACTCTCTGACGTAGCTCGACACTGGAACGCAGCCAATCACTAAAATAGAGCGACACGCTGTGACTCGTGCCGTGCGTTTGTCGCCCAGTGTCGTTCGGGAGGGGCCCCATGTCCGATCGCGAGTTCCTAACCGAGCCCTTGGAGGAGGACGAGGAGCGCGCGGCGGTGGACTACGTTCACCCGGCCGTGCGCTCTTACATGTACTCGCCAATGGGTGAGTGATGCTCGGACAGGGGGCCCCTCGAAGCAGAATAGTGTACTCATGTATTGTCTGGTGACAGGCGGTGACTCGGATAGCCCCGACGAGGCGACGGTGAAATGTAGAACTTGGACCGACGGCAATTTGCCACCACCACGGGAGGAGTCCTCCGACAGCGAATCGAGCTCGAGCAGCGATGATGACGAAGACTCAGAGGAGCGCGAATACGATACAGGCTGCGCTGACGCCGATTATCGGACACTAACGCCCAATAGGCGTATTGACAACTCGACTAGGTGCGACGATGATTTCAAGTGGATGCCGACCGGTGAAATAATGGAGGAGGGGGCTGACGCGGCCTCGTTGAGGTCGCGGCCGGACGATTACGCTACCAGTTTGGATAGAAGGCGTCGCACACCGACTGATCGCAGCGACCGAGATCGGAAGTCGAGGTCGTCGCTGTCGACCAAGCCTCCCCAGCACCCGTCCAGCGTCCGTGCCTCGCCGCGTCCAAGGCGACCGAGAGAGGAGGATTCTGATTTGCAGAGGCGATGGAACTCGTACGAGCACTTCCGCTGGCCCGAGGGCTGGTGGCCCCCGATGTGCTGGTGCCACGGGCCTCCCGCGCCCCCGCCCTGTTACGTACACGACCGTACCTGGCCCTCACACCCATCGCTCCCGGTGCCCCCGCGGACCTACAAGGTAATAGACATCCGCGCTCGAACTGTAAAAAAAATACGTTCTTGCGGTCATAAAACGTTCGTGTTCCAAATAACCTGTTGCGTTACGTACTATCAGAAACCTATACCTTTACCGAACGATGATTTGCGTTTATAAATCTTTATTTGTCTTTAAAGATTATTAGGTAAGAAATATTGTATGAAATTAATATCGTTTGATAATTTATGTATACTAATAAATATTATCAAGTTTTCTTATTTTTGCTGTTCTGAATTTAAAACGTTCGTAATTAATTGTTTTATAATACGCTAACATTGATAGCATTCCTAAATGACTAACGGTTTTTGTAGTTTAGAAATAATTATTACAGAAAAAACAAAAAATCAATATCAGACTATAATCTTTTTTTACATTACACGAATTACTTACAACTTTTATTTCGTTTTGTTAAAACTTCGAGCGTCTGAATTTTTAGTTGATAACTATATCAAAGTTTCAAGCTTAGAAACAGAGTTGCGCGTCCAAATCAAAATCAATGTGGAGATTTGTGGGTTTATCATGATTTGTGTGCTTTAGGCTTATTGAAATAAATCTTCTTTTAACTTGGGAAAGTCCTCGCTATTTGTACGTTACCTTTAAAAATTATTGTAATCTCGTTTCGATACAAAAATTATATTCAAGTGATCCAGGCGTTGGGACATAATCTGTGTAATCAAAAAAATGTATATACTATAAGTTAATTTCCTAAATACGTAATATATACGATAATAATTAAAATATATTATTGTTTATTACTCATGCATATATAATATATTTTTGGATGGTGAAAATAAGCAGTTATGGCTTATTTCGTTTATTAAGATAAGAGTTAAATTGTTTATAATGTGAAAAAATATATTTTACCATTTCTGGAAGTCCCTTAGTAAATTAATAACTACAATAATGACGTCTTTATTGAGATTACCATGATTAATTAACTGTAATTTAAATTATATACCACTGAAGTGATTTAAGGTAAATATACAATTCTGTCTTTGAACGTAGAAGTTTGAGAGTATTATTGGATGTCTGTTACTTAATCATCGTCTCACTCATCATCATCAGCCTGTGTTAGTCCACTGCTGGGCATAGGCCTAGGTATATGATCGAAATTTATCTAGATCGAGAATATTCGACAGAACTAAGTGTACACCACTCCTTTCAGAACGATGCCGAAGATAGAGTGCGAAGGTTGGAGGCGGACAAGGAGAGTCTTCAGCTTCAAGTGCAGGTCCTGTCGGAACAGATCGCAGCGCAGACGGAGAAAATGGCCGATCTGGAGCGCTCCCTGCTCGATACGCGCCAAAAACTCGACGACACAGAGCAAAGATTGCAGAAGGTAATGTCTGATTACTATATTTAAACTAAATATTACTCGTTAGACAAACTACCTCCGCGGCCGTTGCTTTTCGAAACGGAGGTCGTGGGTTCGAATCCTACTTGGATCCAATTGTGTTTACGTTGTCTTCTAGGCGGTTAACCATCAAAGGCAGTTTACCGTTTAGTTTGTAAAAAGCTGTTGTTCAGGTAAATCTGGATGACTCAGAGTGCCGATCCTAGAATAACTTGGAAAAATGCTACGGGTTACATTGCTTAAATCGTCTTTCATTTGGCTCAGGTACCTGTAGTTATTAAAATAGAATGTAGAGAAGAATTTATCCTTATTATTAATCATAAACTGATTTAGTAGAATAGTACATTGATGACATAATTATATTTAAAAAATATTAAACCATTAGATACATTGGTTTTGTGGGACACGGATTTAGTTAGCAGTTGTTGTTATTCATTAACCTAAATAAACATTTAATATAGAATTTTTTTTATAAATTTCGCTTTGGCGTTGTAAACCTTTGCAAAAACTAGTTTAGTTGTTGTTGTTTAAACACTAGTATTAGCCTGATAAGGGGTAAGGTTTTGAGCCCAAAACGTGTATGATAACAAGCCCGTTGTCCCATGAGTTTTAACCACATGAAAATTTTAACTCGTAATATGTGTAATAAAATGTAATAATGATAATTTAGGTTACAGATTTAATTCACTTTTTACGGATTTATCCTTTTATTGAATATATTTTGCTGACGATTCGAACTTTTACCAGCGTCTCTTTGTACCTTCTTCTAAAATTCTTTCTTATTCATGCTTTTTATTTTATTTTTCGTAAAAGTTTTTAAATAAGGCCAATGATATAAAAAATATATCACTGGCCTTAATTTTGCTAATTGTCTAGGATAGATGTATTGGTCTATTATAAATAATGTGATAATAAAAATACCACGCTGGTGGGATACGGTCCAAAAACCCCTAATGGATAGGGGTGTACTAGGGGAGGGCTATGTCCGGCAGTGGACTATCACAGGCTGATGATGTAATGAAAACAAATATAACATATTCTCAAAATCCCGGGATAGATAAGCATAAGGCAATAGATTCTAATTAAGTTTAATTTTTGTTGTATATTCTAATCTAAACTGTATAAACACTTAAAATTCAATAGAAATTGTTGAACTGTTCTCTTATATATTATAAAATAAAGGATTGACCATTACGCCGACATTAAAAAAAACCGCATTTTACTAATTTGAACTATCATTCTCTAAAGTTAGTGTTCAAACATAAAATTTAGCGTAGATATTTTAAAAATTGTTCAATATGAAATGAATATGGATCAGAAATATTTTTTTTATATGACCTTTAAAACCCAATTTCATATTTGCTAAAAAAGTTAAATAATTCATATTTCTAATCGGTAGTACATTCATGTGTTTAAATCGTCAAGTTATTTAGTTATAATTTCACCGTTCACAGTGTAAATAATTTTAATTAAGCCAGTATTTAAACGTCTCAAATATCACATAAAATACTTATCATATGGTTATCGAAATAAAACGAGTCCCACAACTTTCTAAAAAATAAAATCTATTTATTTAGAAGTTTCTTTCAAAAGGGCAAGAACGGCGCTGAAAAAGAGTAAATTAATTCTTTGCGACACAGATTAAAAATTCCTAGTAGTTTTTTATTTTTAATTAATTCATAAACTAACTTTAGTCATATTTCGCACATGTTATATTAAACTTTTTGCTTTCCTCTTTGACACCCTAATTTGGTTAATTTTTGACTCACGTGCTTATGAACAGTCCCAAAGCTAGTATAAAAAACTTTAATTTCAAAAGTTATTCTCTACTATAGTACACTTGGGAAAATAATTCCTTGCCCGAAACAAGGATAATAAAGTTGAACATTTAATGAAAAAGCAAAAACTTATTATAGCCTAGGCTATATATCTCAATCAATTAAATCAATTTGTAAAATTTTATTTTATTGTTTTTACACTAAACAATATTGTGTAAATAATGTACAGCAATTCACTTATTAATAATATACTAGCGACCCGCCCCTGCTTCGCACGGGAGCTATGCTGATAGACAATATACCTACAATATTAAGCATGTGTTATACATATAAACTTTTCTTTCTCTTCAATCACTCTATCTATTAAAAAAACGGCATCCAAATCCGTTGCGTAGTTTGAAAGATTGAAGCGTACATAGGGATATTGGACAGAGAATGCGATTTTGTTTTATACTATGTAGTGATTATTATTTATATAGGTAAGTTCTATTGAAGGTAATTTTATTTCAGTTAAATGTTTTATTTATACCATATATCGTGAATATTATCGCTTGAAAGGTTATCACATTGACCAACAGCGTTATCTACAACTGTAAAGTACGGCTACCCTTTTTTAAATATGTTTTAAGCATTGGTTTATTAAGGCTTTAAAGTCGTTAAGTTTGGATTGATAAGTAATATCTTAGTAGATTTACGATCTGTACTATTACTAATAGTTTCTTCATTAAAATGTAATTTATTGTTATCTACGTATCGGCCGTTTACATTTGAATGTTCGTCTAATTTTTTATCTCTGCAGGGAAACAAAGGTTATATTGCGTGTGACGCATTAATTGTTTTATAGTTACGTCTTCTTTTCCAATATCTGAATTAGCCATCTGTGTATCTTACCTAACCGGCCGTAAAAATGATCTTGACCTTTAAATCCTTTTCGTCTACCATAAACAAAACCTAGAAAAACGATTAAAATAAGCGTTACTTGTTTAGCAATAGGTGCCGCCTAAATTGAGTGCGCATGATAACAAAACACTTGAAAAGCTTTCAATGCAAATCATTTCGACATTAAAGCCGACAACTAGGAATGAAAATATCAATCACTCATTCACCTAATGGTAAAATCGCATTTTTATTTTACAACCTAAATATGTATGTTAGAAGTCATAATAAATAAACAGCGTTCACATCCATGATTATTCGGAAACGGAATATGCTTTAAACTTAAGGTTAATCCGGAATAATGATCTACGTCAAATCGAACATCGAGCGATACTTTCGCATAGACAAGTGACAGTTTCTCCAGAACTCCGTTAGGTCTACGCTGAGTCCTGGTTATTAGCATTCTACTCGGCCCACGCACGAAATGTACGTCTATTGAATAAACATGATCAGTGTGGGCCGCAATTTCCAACGTACCTCTGACACTAATACGGGCACACTTGACACAGCTACCCCTCTTAACGTGCGGATATATTATTCTCTAGCTAAATTAGGAATTAACAACTGAAGTAATAATCAATATAAGTTTCTTAAACTAAAACTACATTAAGATCTGGCAATACGGATTCAGCGATAGCAATGACACACCTGACACCTGTCTGTCCCGTAATCACAGCCGCTCATCATCATCATCGGCCTAAGATAGTCCACTGCTGTACATAGGCCTCCCCTAATACACCCCTATTCATTAGGGGGTTTTAGACCGTATCTCACCACGCTGGTCCAATGCGGGTTGGTGGGTGAACCTACTTTTACATGCTCATCCGCCGCATCGATCATCTTACTTATCAGACAATTGGGTGATCGGCCCAAATTGCCCTAACTAACTAGGAAACAACAATGAAAATTTGTTGAGTCTCTGCAGGATTTGAACCCATGACTCCGGTTTCTAAAGCACATGCCCATACCACTAGGCTACGGAGGCAGTTGTATGTATAAATTTCGACACTTAAATTATGTCGGTAGGATCCGTTATAATTCTTTTATTTGATAACGGAATTTACGTTAACAGTTACCAATATCAAACAATTATAACGACTGAATTGAATGTGCCCATATTAGTGGACTTCTGCCATATTTAATTATAACGAAACGCAATTTTGTTTATTTTGTAATATGTTTTTAAGCATTTGTCGTATATTGCACAAAATTTAAATGATGGCTAAAGTTATATTTAAAATGAGCCTAAATTAATAAAAATGAGTGGTTAAAAGTCACGTCTAGAGACTTGCGATGTAGTGTAATGTATCTCTTCTTGTAAACATTTCTAAAATATTTATACCTTTTCATCATCATCAACCTGTGTTAGTCCACTGATGGAGGCATGTTTTTGCCCGTATCTCACCACGCTGGTCCAATGCGGGTTGGTGATGGGAACCGATTTTTACATGCCCATCCGACGCATGGATAATTTTATAATCAGACAATTGGGTGATCAACCCAAATTGCCCTAACGAACTAAACAACCTAAACAACAATAAAAAATTGTTGAGTTCCCGCAGATTTCGAGCCCACGACCTCGGGTTTTTAAAGCACACGCCATTACCACTAGACTACGGAGGCAGCCAACTTTTCATATGAACCTCTAGCATCACATTTATGCAATAAACTTCATTCTTGGTCACTTAATAATACATAGTCCCGTTCGTATCACTAGTGGCTACTCTATGCTATTGTCTTAATGTATCTTGATGTCAAGTGTCTTTATGCTGTGAATGGGTTATGAATGTAAAAGTGTGTGTTACCAAAGCAAATTTTCTCTAAATTGGTTCTCTCACACACACACACACACACACACACACACACACACACACACACACACACACTTTTGTAAGAGTGTTCCTAAAGCATACGATATAAACGACATATGATTAAAATTCTTCGATACTTGTGTTAACAATAAAAATAGTCAAGGAAGCCATTGACCTACTCGTAACTGATTTAACATTACTGATCAGTATGAAATGTAGGCTACTAAAAATTCTATAAAATATTAATGATTAAGGAAGACGTCGACAACTATTGTGTCTTGAAAGGCTTTTTGAATATAATTTGCTGCGGCATCAAAAGAAAAATGCTTAAAAAAAATATCGGTAATGGGACATTTGCTATTTGCTTTAATTTACAACAAAGGCAGACGAACAGTCGCGCCACCTGATGGAAAGTTGCCACCAACACCCATTGTCATCAGCAATACCAGGGATGGTAACGCGCGGCCACATAGGATGTTACGTCTCGTTTACCTAGTAAAATTTGTATTTTAATTTAATATACAAAAGTATGATATCCGAACAGAAAATGTCCATTAGTCCCATGTTTGTTAAATGGCCTCTGATACCTAATAATGCTTAATGTTTTCGCCTTTAATCCCAAGAGATTTATTTAATACATTTCCGTCCTTTCCTTTCCTTAATACGTATTCTGTTTTCTCTTCCGAACGGCTTAAATGAATAGAATGGGATTTTTGCCCTTTTTATTCCGGCAACCCTCCGCGGGGCGTTTCGGGGGATTATGGTCTCTTTAGCATCATGCTTAAAGGGCTTTGCGGAAATAAATGGATTCTAATGAAACATTATTAGTTATTGTATAAAATACAAACAATATATCAACCTTAATCGATATTTTTTACAAACTATATATTGCAAAGGAAAATATTACGTTCAAGATTTGTTTTAATTAGTCTAAATTCAATATAAATGTTAATAGTAATATTGATAATACACATTTCATTACTATCAATGCTAAAAGTTATTCCAGTGTTTTTTTTTTAACAAACCAACCAATTAAAATACTGTGAAACGAGGATGATTATTCTTTTTACATGAACTGTACGAAAGTAGGTCTCAAAACGGCATGAAATATTTGACGTATAAAATATGAAAGGCTATGATATTAAAATATTAAAATGTCGAAGAAACAGCAAAACATCCTTTCTGAAAGCTCGCTTTCATGTACTATTCATGAATGCTATTTTTATTTCAGTGTACTATGCATTTAGCCGTGAATTGTAAACAAACTTTCAATTCGTAATGACTTTTGAATAAATGAATAATAAAGCGGGGTGAATAACTTGGCTCGTTATAATATCGTATCTCACGCCAATAAATACATTTTGAGTAGCTGTTGTTTTGATATATTCAATTATTAGGAGTTAATGTCTCCTATTTGTAAACAAAAACATGTAAACACAAACAAAGTCATGTTAGAAAAACATACTAAGTAGCCTTACTTTCATTACGATAGTGTAATTGACACTGGGAGGTTATATATTACAAGGTGTACTCTGATCTGTGAATAGATTTAGATTTCCTGTATTATCTAGCTCGTCTAATATTAGTACATTATAAAGCAATTAATTAATTTTATTTGGTACACGTAATGTTTTATTCCACGCATGTTTGTGGTTGTTAATTAGTACGGCAATTGACCTTTTGGGTAGCCTAGCAGGAAACAACTACTAAGAAGGTAAAGTGATTAAATCTTCCTTAGACCCTTATATATACTGTATCAAATTTGGACCAGATCGGACTAGTGATTCTTCAATTGTTGTGATGTTTATGTTCCTATGTATACATAGTTTTTAAATACGCTGGTAATTTCTGGTATCGTACAATGATAGTAAAGTTGTTATATTTTTATTTCATTTTATTGATCAGGAACTACTACAGACCTACGATACTATTCTTTAAAATTATTTAGTGTTAAAATTTGTCTACATAAATGTGATATACTGTTTACAGCCTAAATAAAGCAGTAATAAATATTACGAATCTCTCTTTCTTTTTTATAAGTTTAGTGTAAACTCTACGACAATAAAAGTACTGTGAATTATATGGCCAAATAAAGAGTTTACGTAAACGAAGAGAAGAATAAAGCTAAACCAATCAAAACCAAGTTTCAACGCTTTAGGAATTTTGTCATTAAATCTAGTGAAGATACATGTAGTTAACACTGAAGCTAATTATTCCTGTGGTAGAGATGAAGTATCCAGCCATGTAATTTTTCCTTTCAAAATAGAAAAAGCGTACTAACACAAAGTCGCGGGAAAGTAACTAGTTTAAATAAGTCTATGTTTGTAATATGTGCGTACAAAGTATTGCTTCCAACGTATGCTCGTAACCGTACAGTTTCAGTTACCGACGGCATTCGATCGTATTATTGTTACGTTCGCGGTCAGAAATAGATTTCGCAAGGTTGAATGCATCCCGCCTATGCCGGCTGGTTCATTTATTTATATTGATTGATCATTCTTGTAACATACGTGCATACACAAGGATTTAGACCTTTACTATAAATACTTATAGAGTTTCCTTCTATCCTTATAATCATTACTGCGTTAATTGTATTTTAAAGCGTTCATATTGCTGTTTGTTTGAGTAAATGTACGTAAATAAAATCTTTTTAAAATATAACAAAATTATTTGTACAGAATTTCGAATTTCTTTTTAGACTTTAATTGTGTTTTGATGTATATTTATGGTGGAAAGTGAAAATGTATGTATAAATAATAATTAACAGCTACAATGTCAACAAATTCTTCGATTAATGCAATTTTGGGTTATAACTAAAACAACGAATATCGTATCTGCACAGATAATATTGATGCATTAAAATCGCTACATATTTACAGTTTTTATAAGACTATTAGGCACGGAACTCTAATAAAAGTTTTAATCATATCTCCTTTAAGCAGCGCTCCTTTTTGATGTGAAATTATATATATATATGTAAATATAAAATGGACTATTTAACTCAATAAGGTTTTTAATTTGAACAAAACAGTTCTGGACGTAACCTTAAACCAGAAAATAAACTGTTTATTAAAACCGCCGTAATCAGATCCCGTTTTTAAACTCACTAATCACTATATTTATGACGCCAATTGACTTTAAAAAATTTGGTATAAATATCTCTTTTGCCATTTAAAGATTACGTGATTGCATCTCCAAAGAATATTGCGGGGGACCACGTAGCCGAAGTCGCTGGCAACATCTAGTATAATATAAATCCGAAGTACTCTTTTAACTTTTTGGCATTAACAAAGATATTTTTGTTAATGTTAATAATTAACAAAAATGAGATAACAGTACCTAGTAACTGTTTTCCCCCCTTGAGTTGGTTTTGTATAAATTGTTAAACATGTTTTACTTTTACATGTAATACTCAGTTATAAATTGTGTTGTGCCAAAAGAATTTATAAAATCGGTCATGTATTTTTTTAAGTTTATTTGTTACAAACAAAGAACTTTGTTCTTATAAATTTTAATTTACATAAAGTATTTTTCATAATAGACAATAACACACGTGTTAAGGTAACGATTTATGTGTAATTGTATTATTTAAGTATTAAGTGTAGTATTTAAATATAATAGAATATTTGGTGTGTAGTAGTTCATGATCAATCAACTTAAATAAAAATAAACAACTCTACTATCATTGCATGATACCAGAAATAACTATGTATATATAGGAACATTAACATCAAATCAATTGAAGAATCACTGGTCCGACTTAGTATAAGTTTGTTAGAATATATAAAAGGGTCTAAGGAAGATTAAATAACTTTACTTTATGATAGTAGTTGTTTCCTGCTAGGCTACCCAGAAGGTCAATTGCCGTACTAAGTCACAACCACAAACAAACATGCGTGAAAGAAAACATTGTATGTACCAAATGAAATTATTTAATTGCTTTAAAATGTGCTAATGTTAGACGAGCTATAAAGTTTTAATTTATATAATGAAGTATTTTCGCTTTATACACAAAAATCGTCGCCTTAACACATGTGTATGAACGAAATCGGCTACAATGCCGCATACGCTCCCATTGCTCCATTTAGCGATCCATCTCCGGCCACCTACGCAATATTCTCCAGACGCCTTTATTATTGGAAGCGTTGATAAGATGTTCCGATGCCCCCGTTGAGTGAAGGCCTCGTGATGGAAATCAACTGTCGTTCGTTCACACGTTTAGTGTATTCAAAAAGTATAATGAAATCTTTAAAAAGATCTGTCATACGTCGAACTATCAGCAGAAATATATTTGTATTCGCTACGTAATAATATGAGATAACCTGAGAGTCAACATGTCCTTAACAAAACCGATTTTAATTAATAGTTTCGATTGAAACACTATGTTGTGGTGGTTGGTAATACGGCTTTATTTGGTTTCAGAATCGTATGAATCTGTATCGAACGAATGTAGTGACATATTTCGTTGGTTACTCTGTATTAAACTAGTCCATCTATTTTATACTCCGGGTCCAAATTTTATTTATAAATGTGAGAGAATAAAAGAATATGCTGTGGAAATGCAAATATAACATTTTATGTCTTATGAGAATATCCTGCTTCAGTTCTAATACTATATGCAAAAACTAATTATTTTTAATGTTATCGATATAAAATTACAATAAACCAAAAAAGGTTACTTATATTAGAGACTTCTTTTAAAAAGCACGCAACTTAAACTTTTCGTTAAATAAAAAAGTTATTGCTTTAATTTTTGTATCCAATGCGTTCGAACCCACCAGGATCTACGACGCCATTTGAAGCGTATAACGCTCGTAAAGTAGTAACTTTACATGTATTTTGGCTGTACGCCGAGAAGGACATGACCCCTTTCCTTGTTATACAATGTGGCAATGTTATCGACCGGATTTCTCCTTATAGTTTTGTATCTGCTGTGGGAATAATCGAAAACGCAAAGTAGGCTAGTATTTGAAATATTTTTACGTACGCAATTACTCACTGCTGATATAAGTTTTGATATTATAATTTATGATTAATTACGTTGTTTTCTGGTTGGCTAGGACAAGTTGGCCCGATTGTTTGAAAAGTAAGATGAGTAAGTTGATGATGTATAATGTATTTTATATAATATTTTACGGTATACAATAATTTAACTGCGTAACTTCTTTGATTAGGTAACTAGGTTTGATAATTACAAATTATCTTAAATTATATTTAAAATAGGTGCCTTTTAATGCATAATGTATTATTTGGCGTTACGGACATTATTTTATGTACGTGGAAACCATCTGTCGAATCAAATGACGGCGGCTGGAATGAGGATTCCAATTAACAGCTTCCTTGTTTCATTTGCGGCAAGATTTGGCGCTATTTCTTCCTCGCCTATTCCTAGACATATTTTATGCTGTTTATTAGGTGTTGTTTTTTGAAATTTTGTTTTGCTGATAATTTTATAAACTTTCCACGTCTACTATAGTTTTTTTTAACGAAGACGACAAGAAGAACCGCACAGTTCTATTATCAGCGATAGGGAATGTACCTCGTTTACCCAGCTATTGCACAATACTTATGTTAAATTTAATTAAAGAAAAGCTAATAACGAAGTCTTTTGGCGGCGAATTGCGAGGGTTCTTATTGGTTAAACGTCGCGTAGAAACGTCACATCAAGCCAAAACGCAATTGCTGCGTACATTGCCTTTTAAACGGTCCGGTTTTAAATCTGGTTTAAAATAGTAATGCCTTTTGACAATTGGCTTGCGTCGAAGTTGGGCCGTTCAAAATATATGCTTTCACTTTATTCTCTCTTGTTGACATTCCGTATCGTAAATTTTCAGGAGATGCTCCAACGCTCATCGCTGGAGACGCAGAAGCTGGAACTGCTTTCGAAGCTCAGCGAGGTCAGGTTGAGAGTGGTCGAGAGGGGTGTCTTGGAGCGTTCGCCCCCGCCTGATGCGGCGCCTCTTCCGAGACCTGCACCACCAAGAGTAAGTGGATCCGCGGGACAATATGTATTATTAAGTACAATTACAAAACACTGATAATATAGCAGTAATAAATAATGTTACATTGAGTTTTTTCTTATATATTATTTAAGAACTGATTAGTCTTTGGTTTGTCCAGTTTCAACGCTAGTGTACGTTTGTTAACAATGCGGGCATTGTAGTTATAATCGCATCGAAAAGAGTATTGATATGCTATTATAAAAAAATTAAAAAAAACTACCTGGCTATTTAAATAAGTATCTACGACTACTCGTTAAAAATTGCCTTCAATTATCCCTGAGCCAATTAAGACCTGCACTCTTTTTGTCACGAAAGCGCATTACCTTACCTTTGACATAATACGGCGTATACTAATAGAATCTGTTTTCGTTTGACTCCATTATTTGACGAAAGACCTAGCAGTGAATTTTTATTATCAACTATTTTAGACACATGTCAAAGTTAAGTATGGTATGGAGCAACTCAACAATTTCATTATATACTATGGTAATTTGAATTTGGAACGCAGACGCCGCCGGCGAACTACGGGCGCCAGATCGAGCGCAACACGCACCTCTACTCGTCGCTGCCGCGCTCCTCAGTCGTGACGTCAGAGGCGCGCGTCGCGTTCGGTAAACAGAACAACATGGTGGTGGCGCGCGGCCGCGGACACTCGGTGCCCAATCTAGGTCCGCGAACTGTAGCATGCGATAACGCACCCTATTGCCTTCGCCGGAAGGACGCCTATCCCTCGACCCCGTGTTTTATGATCGATGCGGGGGAATTCGAATTCGGTTTTTTTTTCGTCGCTTCGCAATTGTTTAGTGGCCTTTTAAAAATGTTTTTTTATTCGCAACTATTTAGCGGCCTGTTTAAATGATTTAATTTTTTTATTTTTTTCTTTACTGAAATAGACATCGGGCAACTTTTTTTTTTCAATATCCATAGATAACTGATATTAGTTTTATTTAGCTCTAAAATAAGCGCAAAATTATGATTTTATTATTTTATACATCCTAAAATGTTTCTTTTAAAAACATTTCGTTTACCTTAGTACCTTATGTCCGCGTCCCCGCATGTTTTAATATTGTGTTTAATCAAAATGCTAACAATTTTTTTGCTTTTTGTCCAATTTCAAAGTTCTTCACGCTTCCTCTAAGGTATACTTGCTGCATGTTTCCTGCTTAAATGCTGTAAGTATTATATTGCTTTTGACATATTCATTATTATATTTATTACTCAATTTCAGATGGTGCATGTGCGTCTGCATACATTTTTATTGTGGCTTAGTCATTTTACTATTAATATAAATATGGCATGTTATGTAATATTTTTTTTGCATGAAGTAGCATCTTTTTATTTAAGTACTAAACACATTAACAAAATCGTTAGACGATAATTTTATTTCTGCTTTTATAATTATATTGTGTAAAAAATGTATTTGATTAAATAAAATACATCGGTTGGCGATGGGCATGATGTCTAGTTTTTAGATTTTATAAGTAGAGCAGGATTATGGAAATCACGAAAACAAAGTTATATTTTTGCAATAGAACTAATAGATGGAGAAATGTTTAATTCGTCTTGAAATGTAAAAAATGGTCTAAAATTATATATTGACAAAATATTATTTTATCAATACCAAAACGTATGTTACTTGCTTTAGTACGTTACATATAAAATTCACCAAATCCATTAAAAAGATAAGAACATTTACGACAGCGAAATGCACGTTAAAGAAAAATAATATATGTACTTAAATCTTTCTTTCTTTTGATTTCTTGATGGCTCACGTGGCTAACGCATTTGCCACAGCAAATGCAGGGTGGCTATCCTATTTAGAATATCAAAAGTAGGGGCAACGTTGCACGTTCCAAGATCATTTTTCTAAATCATATACAAGGTTCAAACTATTAAAACTTTCCTGAGACATTGTACTAATAACGTATTCTATTAACGGCTAAACCTTTTGAAATCGATATTGTTGCCGACTAGTTTCGGACCTATCGGAGGTCCTTCATCAGGACGAGTGTGATAACTTCACGGTCGCGTCCCGTCACGCACTGTGCCGCCATTGCCAACCAATACCGATTTCACGTGAGTTTAGCCGTTTATAGAATAGGTTATTAGGTTCAAGCTTTCGACATACTCGATTAGAATAAATCATTAAACACAGCGGAGAAGGAAGAGCCCGCGGGGCGGGCAGTCCGTCGCCGTCGCTGCGCGAAGTGCGAGCGCGGCTAGGCAGCGGGGGCGTGCGCCTCGAGGGGGACGAGTTCGCGCGCGGTTCGCTGCGTACCTCCGCGCCTCGGCAGCGGGCGCAGGCGATGCCCTGGTCAGTATTCATCGTATACATGATATAACACAGTAACTCACGTAACGCCCTCCATAAGCAACCATTAGAGAAAGTGAGAGGCACGCGTCTCGCTTACTCGTGCGCAGTCGGCCTGCTTAAGTGAAAGAGAGACAGAGAGATGCCATGCGTCTCCCTTACTCGTGCGCAATTGGCCCGCTTAAGTGAAAGAGAGACAGAGAGATGCCATGCGTCTCCATTACTCGTGGGCAATTGGCCTGCTTACGTGAGAAGAGAGAAAGAGAGATGCCATGCGTCTCCCTTACTCGTGCGCAGTTGGCCTGCTTAAGTGAAAGAGAGAAAGAGAGATGCCATGCGTCTCCCTTACTCGTGCGCAGTTGGCCTGCTTAAGTGAAGGAGAGAATGAGACATGCTATGCGTCTCTCTTACTCGTGCGCAGTTGGCCTGCCTAAATGAAAGAGAAAAAAAGGGGCATGCTTACCGGTTCATTCCTTGCGTCTCCCTTACACTCGAGCGTGAAATTTGTTAATTGAATATTTTGAATTGTTATTATTATTTGATCCTTCTTACTACTATACGAATGATTATTCGCATTACAGTCATTTTACCACTAAAAGACGTTGTCACGTATAACTTTCGCCCGTTTACCTATTTTACAGGCAACCAATTTTTTTTCTATTAGTTATATTCCTGTTAATTATATCCTTTGATGGATTAGGGTCACTGTTAGGCTGTCAACAATCTTTCTCCGTAGGCTTGTCGAATTCTTCGGTCATATAGTGGGAGTCTCCTTAGATGCTCTTCTGATCACAGGGACAATAAAAGGAATAGTAAAGGAATAATTCCTTAAACAGATCAGATCCCCAACAGCATTAGAATGGGAGTCCATAAGGCATTTCACACTGCCAGGGACCTCGATAATTTTCAAGACAATACATAGATGTCACGACCGTCAACAATGAGGAATACGTCACAAGGAGGGAGGGGTTATATCTTCATCATGTCTATTACTTTTATTATAATTTTATTTGATTGTCTTTGCTTGTAAGATTTACTTCAGACCATGCTTAGGTCTTGTCTTTAGCCGCCCAGGTCCAATTGTCTAGTGTCTTAGCTGACTGTCCATAAAAGTACATTCTTCATTATCATCATCAGCCTTTGTTTGTCCACTGCTGGACATAGACCTCCCCTAATGCTCGCCTACTCTTTTAGGGATTTTTTGGACTTTATCCCACCCTGGTCCAATGTGGGTTGGTATTTTTCATCATTGTAATATTCAATACATATTCGTATTTCTGCCATTGTCGTTTTCTTTCGTATACGTTTGAATTCTGTCTCATGATATATGAAAATCAACCTTAAACAGTTGTTCTTCACATAATAATTAAAGAATTAATTCGCCCCACATTTGCGTCATTTAGTGTTTCAGATTAGACCATCTTTCCGTAAATTTCATTTCTTATTCGGCCGGTGTGTATATAAAGTGCATTATGTATTAAAATGGGCAAATATTTGTAGATATGTTTTCATTGATTCTTGCAGGCAAACGACCGACATCCGCGAGTGGGACTGCGAGACGACCTGCGGCTGGCTGGACAGCCTCGGCCTGGAGTCGTACGTGGCTCCGGCCAGGCTGTGGCTGTCGGCCGCGCCGGGCTCCTCCCCCAGGGGGGTGCTGGCCAACGCCAACACCTCCACCATAGAGAAGGAGCTGGCCATAAAGCATCCTATGCACAAGAAGAAGATCGTCCTTGCCGTCACAGATCTCATGGTTCGTTACTGTTCTCTATGCCTTAGCTATATATGATCTGAAATCATTGCAATGTATGCGTTTTTGGCATTGTTTTAGGCATAGGAGTTGCTCGTCTTGGCGAAATATTTGGTTTTTTCTGTGGTTTTTAAAACATGAAGAGCCAACGAAAATCCGTCAGCACATAATTTTTTTTTTATGGTTTACCTTTTTAAATATTTGCTATTGAACGTTCCAGTTATTAATCTTATTTAATATAGGTCTTACATTTCGCTTATTTGCTGTACCCTATCGCTCAATAGTCGTACGTTTGCCAAGCGTTGCGTTATGATCGTTTCTCTATTACCAATTCGCAGGCTGTAAACGAAGAACAGTGTGATTATAATTTTCGATATACCTTAATTTTAAGTACCTGCTAATCTCCTTTAAGGCCTATGTTAATCCTTAAAGTATTAATAATAGCTGGTAATTAATTTTCGGGTCCTGTTTTCCTTCTCACTGTTACTATATGACGCTTTAAATGGTCCTAAGAGCTACTATTATTGATATGTATTTCTTATCACCACAGGGAGGGCACGGTGACCCGTTATTGACCGCAGCAGGTAGGCTCGACAGTGCCTGGACCCTGCGCTGGTTGGAGGACGTGGGCGTTTGCGGTGCGCGCGGCGCCGCAGCCGACGCCGCGCTCGACGGCCGGCTGCTGCACAGGCTGACGCACGCCGAACTGCATACACATTTGAGGGTCACGCATGCCCTGCACGCGCTGTCCATACGACGAGGTAAATTCATCATCATCATCAGACTGATAGTCCATGCTGGACAAGCTCCTATACATCCCTATTCATTGGGGTTTTTGGACCGTATCCCACCACGCTGGTCCAATGCTGGTTGGTGGGTGGACGCTTTTACATGCCCATCCGGCGCATGGATCATCTTACTTTTCAGACAATTGGGTGATCGGCCCAAATTGTCCCAACCGACTAGGAAACAACAACGAAAATTTATTGAGTCCCCGCAGGATTCGAACCCACGACCTCCGGTTTCTAAAGCAAACGCCAATATCACTAGGCTACGGAGGCAGTGAGTCCATCTTTCTAAAGGAGGTAAATTATGGAGAGTAAATATGAGAACGGGTGTTGGTTAGTTAGGGATGAAAAGGTCTTTTTTTATTGTTTGATAGTAGATCTAAATATAAGTTAAAAATGAAGAAAACGCGCATGGGATGAAACGAGGAAATTGGAGTTATTTTGTTGTACCGTTTATTATTTAGTGTTTTTATTGCTGTAATTAATAACTAGGTACATCAATTGGTAATCTTCTTATTAGCTTTCTTCTAATTATATGTTAATCTACTCTACTCCATAATCTAAATTGTAAATTACTTTTGATTTGATAATATATCAGATATTAGAAAACTTGAAGACACTGCCGCATTATTTACTTTCAAAAATGTTCTTCGTTTGTAAGTTCGAATCCTGATATCAACTACTTTTCTGAAGTGTTCTATTTGATTGGGGTAATGCGGGTTGATTACCATTTATTGGAAAATGAATGATTAAGCTGATATGATCCATGCGTCGGCTTGGCATGTAGGAAGTTTGTCCTGCCCCAGACCTCTCTCCGTTCATTACGACAAATAAGGTGCATATATGTAGTATGTACGCGCAAACACACGTGCTCACGCTATTTCTTCATACTTCATTGTCCGATGATACGATAAACTGACAAGACCGGAGAGAGCCAGGGTCATCATCATCATCATTATCATCATACGCCTGTGTTGAGACCACTGCTGGACATAGGCGTCCCTTAAAGCCTGCTTTCTCCATTTAGGAGGTCTTGGACCGTATCGCATCATGATGGTCCAATGCGGGTTGGTAGGTGGACCGACTTTTCACATACCCATCCAACGCAGGGATTTTACTTTTCAGACAATTAGATGATCGGTCCGAATTATCCTAACCAATTAGGAAACAACAATAAAAGTTTGTTGAGTCCTCGCAGGATTCGAACCCACCACCTACGGTTTCTAAAGCACACGCTCTTACCACTACGCTACGGTGGTCGTTAGAGCAGAGAGAAGAAAACTGTTTTACTGTTTGGAACCCTTCCAGGTATCCAAGTGCTCCGCGAGAACCAGTTCAACCCCGAGACCATGATCCGGCGCGCGGCCGAGGGCGAGGTGGCGCTGGTCTCCGCGGAGGGAGAGCCCCTCGCGCAGAGCACCAGCGCCTCGGAGCTGGCGCGCTGGTCCTCGCACAGGGTCATGCAGTGGCTGAAGGAGATCGACCTGGCCGAGTACGCGCCCAACCTGCGGGGAGCGGGTATGCTTTGAGACTCTCTTTCTAATCGGACTATAGAGTTAAGTGAAGAGGTAACTATGAACTTACATTGTTTAGAACGCTGATCTTTAATATGATATTTGTGCACATTTATATGCAAGGCCAATAGTAACGATCGATTCATCAAAGAATAGTTGAAACAGTAATGTAATCCCTTTACCCTTGACGAATTCAAACATTGTTATCTGAAAAAAAAAGGGTTATTTGTTTACATAGTGACACCATCTTATTTAATGCTATTATTCAAAGAGAACTTTTAAACGCTTTAGATCTGGAAATATTATTGTTTTATCACAACGCAATGCATTGATTAATTTTTTTTTTATTGTTTGATAATTAATTAATTATTTATTGTATGACATTTTCAGGAGTACACGGCGGTCTTATGCTACTCGAGCCGCGGTTCACTGCGGAGCTTCTGGCGGCCCTACTGAACATTCCCGCTAACAAGACACTTCTAAGGCGGCATTTAACACAAAGGTAACGTTATTAAGCCAAATGAGATCTAAAGTCTGAAATAAAGGTTAATATCGAACTCTAAAAGCGCCAATTCCTTATTTGTACATTTAATAAAAAAAAAGTTTTCCTTCGAATTTTTTGAAAAATTTCGTAATTGTCATATACATTTAGTACCGATGCATCTATATATTATACAAGGACATTATTAATTTTGACATTTGAGACTAAACAATATAGTTTTATATTAATAAATATAAAAAAACACTCATTTAATACGATCATTAATTGAGAGTTTAGTGTCACGTATTCCGAATTTGTCACTACAACTATAATGTTCTAGAGGACGTAGATCCCTTTTTACAAGGCACCGTCTAGTGTCTACTCCGCGGTGCCTACTTAACTTACTCCTATCGATTTAACTAATTAAAAAAATGTGATTATTGTTAAACAGTCCACTGATTGGAACACTTTATATTTCAGATCAAGTTGATTTGACTATGTAGGATCCAGATCCATTTGGTCAGCCCAATCATAGACTGAAATGCTCTTTTATATGATAACGATACTTTCAATACCGAACTGTATATAAGTTTTTTATTAAGTTCCTTTAAGATATTACTTGTTTACACCCATAGCTTATTTACGTAGCAAAAATTATAAACTATTTCTGTACCTAAATTTATTTATTAATAGTCCATTGACGAGGTTCAGCCCTAATAATATCTCCTCTCTCTAATGTCGTTATTTCAAATAAAAAATTCTTACTTATTTTGAATAAATAGCATTTAAATATATATTATATTTAATTTTTTTATATTATAAATTTTTTAATTATATGTTATAATTTTTTTAAAAATTGAAAAGATTTCGCCCTGTAGTTAAAATTGTACTAGCTTCACAATGCTTCTATGAAGTATGTATGATTAAAAATGATAAAAGACATACACATACTCATTTATCAATTTTATTCGTAATTTCAGATTCAACGATCTCTTGGGACGCGAGGTGATCCAACAGAAACGTAACGCGGAACAAACACTCGGCTATCAGCCACTCACAGCTACGACCAAATATAAGGTACCATCCAATTATTTTCAAACTTAAATATATACACTAATTGATACTATCCTTCAAATCAAGTTTGGAATTAAGGAAAGCATATAGCAAAAAATAATATAAACAATTAGCGGCATCGTATATGGTCTTGTTATTTTGAGTTAAGTCAATTTGACCGTCATGTTAAACATCGTCGATGTCATCGTGACTGACATCTCGAGATGGAAACGCCTAGATGTGCGAGTCAAATTTGAGTAAACTATAGATAAGACATATGCAATAAATTATCCTTAATTAATAATATCTCGATGTCCCGCTATATTGTAAGGCGTATATTAATTACTCAGTGAGACGTACATCACACATGTAATAGCAAAGTAATCCAAAGTTATAATTATATCGGACTGAATGAGGTCACGCTTTAAGCCAAAGCGCGATTAAAATATGACATGTGATAGTTGACTCTATAGTTTAACCTATCGAAATTCGGAATAGCACTTTTCTTTTTATTAGTGGTCTGTCAATCTGGCATTGACACCTCGAGGCCGAGTGATAACTAATGATTGATAGACGTTAATATTTCTTTCTCCTACTCACTTTTTTGTAACGCGTGTCATCATCATCAGGCCTGTGGTAGTCCAGTGATGGACATAGGCCTCCCCTAATCAACGCCTTCTCCATTAGGTGGTTTGTAGACCGTATCCCAACACGCTGGTCCAATGCGGGTTGGTGGGTGGACCGACCTTTTTTATGCTCATCATCATGGATCATCTTACTTTTATACAATTTGGTGATCAGCCCAACTAGGAAACAACAATGAGAATTTGTTGAGGGCCCGCAGGAGTTACCGGTGGTACGGTTCCCCTTTTAACAGGAGACCGTCTGGGTGGGTACAAGCGCGGTGCCTACTTCTGGCGCGAAGCAGTAGTGTGAAAACACTGCCGTGTTCCGGTTTGAAGCGCAGCGTGCCCCGCGTATTTACTGGGTAAACGTGACTTAACACCCTATGTCTCACGGTAGGCACCGCGTTGGCGACTGGAATTGCCAATGTCCATGGGCGTCGGTGATCACTTCCCATCAGGTGGCCCGACTGCTCGTCTGCCTGCGTATGCCATAAAAAAAATTCTAACCCACTAGCCCACGGAGGCAGTTCACAACACGTGTATCGCACGTAATATTTTTTTATTTAAAGGTACCAAAGAAGAGCCAGTTCTCGCTGAAGCGAAAAAAGAGCAAGGAGGAACTGGAACTATGCGAGCTGGTGTGCCCTCTGCGCGAGGACGGCTCAGGTGACGGCGCCTTGCCAGTGAGTGCTGCGCTAACACACTAACGCTTGGGTCTCACGCCGTGAATATATCCAAACAAACTGCCAAAATTTATAGCTACAAGTGAGAGTAAATTTAACGTTAATTAATTTGAATAATTAAGGTTGTTTCCCCATTTTGGAGCATATGTTGCGAATGTAGTAATTAGTGATATATGTATAGTGATTGAATCGTCAAAATTTCACCGTATTTAATAAATTTTGGTAAAAATACTACGATCGTTATTTAATCTGTAAGGTTTGTTTATACTTCGCATGGTTTAGTTGAGAAGGATAATTTAGTTTATCCGTGAGCCCGGACACTGGAATGTCAAAAGTAAAACAGATTAAATAAACGAGATAATTCCTTAAATGTATATAACGTAACTTTTTTGTAACACTCCTTTGGCAGTTTGTTTGTTAACGTTCCATATTTGCCTGTTGTCAAGTGATTGTCATTTGCCATAAAGCATAATATTATGTAGAGGTATATATGGGCCAGTTGTTATTATTGTTGTTTCTGGCTAGATATTTCTGGATATTTCGGCATAGAAATAAAACTTAAGGATTTTAGGTCGACAGTATTTTCAACAAAACTTGAAGACATTACTAAGTTGTAAGGTGTTAATGATAGCCAGTTATTTCCTAAATGTGTAAATCTTTTGTTAAAAACGTATATTTGTTGTTGATATCAAACAGTTCAGAGTAGTCAAAGTGGTAATACAATGTTGACAAAACATTATCTTATAAATCTAGCCTTTATTAAAATAATCTTAAGCTTTAGTGTATAAAAGGACTTTTTACGGATTTTATCGCGTTTATTTTACATATTCAATATTCCCGAGGTTTCGAACACTGTAATGATAAAATAAGTTCATTCTGCATAGGTCGAAGCACAGACTAAAAACATTTAATTACAATGAAGATCTGGAAACCCCGCTTCAGCACTGGCAACAGGACGCATGACATCTCAGTCTACCCCGTCGGGAATTTAAAGATGTAAAATAAGCGCGATAAAATCCGTAAAAAGTCCTTCTATTCAATAATGTGCAGTATTCGCGTAAACAAAAGAATTAATTAATCTCAAGCTCCTACTCGAAAAAAAAAAACCAACAGGGAATGTTTTTAAGGTTGATTTTTGTTGCGGATGTTTATTATGTCTTCTTTTTATTCAGTTCTAGAGTTACCAAACGCCAGTATTTTGCTGTTATCGTTTTTGGTAAACGTTTTTTTTTACTTTTATTACACACTTGACCGTTTTGCTGCACTGTAGAAATAGCTTTCTTCTGGTGTGTGTTTTCTATAACAGATTTAACAAAAATTTGGTGTGGTAGCATTAAGCTTATTGGTGGTTTTGGGTTACAATTTGAATATGACTGCTATATTACTATTTATTATCCAATAGTGAAATTTAACGAGAACATAAAACGCTGATTATTTATGGTAAGAATAATATCGATCAGTTTAATTCTGAATTTATGAATACAAATTTATTTTACTTTATTTATTTTTTCATTGAAACAGTGAAATGCAAAATTCAGCAATATCAAAGACTGAAATAGATATTTTCATGTAATTGATGTAAGAAGCGATATTATCCACAGCAACTATGTGAAATCGCGTAGAAATCGCTTACATTGTTTTTATCAATTATATTTTTTTATTTACAATTTTTTAAGTTTATCTTAACTAGATTTCATTCATTCGAAAAAAATATTAAAAATGAAAGAATGGCACTTATTTATTGAGTATCGCAATAAATAAAACTTGCAGACGATGAGAGCAAAGTCAGCGTCGGGCGTCGAGTCGGCTGTCTGTCCCCCGCGTGACGAGAGCCGCGCGCACTAGCCGAGTGGCGCGAAACGCCGCGGAGCGAACGACACTGGCCACGTACGGAGGGCGACTGAGGAAAAAAAGTGCTCGAACAACGCGTACTGTACAAAATAATTTTAAATGTGGCAACATTATGGAATCCTGCTAATTAACTTTTTTTTTTTTTTCTGTTTGAATTAAATAATTACTATGTGCAATTTTCAAATTAAGAATCGTGTTTTTTGGTTTTTTTTTTTAATTTTCGAGCAGCTTATAAAAGATGCATTTTTTAGTAATGCTTATTTGTGACAGCTACGATTTCGATTGCTATTCTAAATTTGAATTGTTTAGTAATAATAATAATAATAATAATTTTGACGCTCATAAGCTGGTGCTGCGTTGGTAATTTTTATCAAAAATATAACTTATAAATTTTAATCATAGTTTAAGGTTTCAAAATAAGAAACTTGGGGGGAGAGGTTAACAAAGTTATCGAAAGATGTCGGTTACTGCCAAATAATTACAAATGTAGTAAATATATCGTTCGGAGTCGTTAAGCGCTAACGATATTCTATTTAATGAAGAAAATATTTAAATTATGAACGTTATTTTATAAGTTGTAATTGTTTAAGGAAACGTGTATTATGATTTCAAACAGACCTGTATCACAATAGACATTCCAATACCAAATGCCCAATTTCTGTAACTTTAACGACAGCTACGATATTAAGTGGCAATAACGAGTTTTATAAGAGTTTTTTTCGGTTGCAACTGTACATTAAAATCACTGTAATATAATAGATAGTTTGTTATGAAATAAAAACAGTACTTAGTACGGTCTAATGTTTAGTGGTTCACGAATGACTGACAAGCGACAATATTTGAACTGTGCCGCAAGTTTTTAACGACGTAGCTGTAATAGTTGTTGTATTTATAAACAATTTGTTGATTATATACGAATGTAGCGTGCAGTTGTGTTTGCCCGAGAGTTTTTCAAGTCTGTTAGCATTTGAGAGCGTTGTATTTATGATGTGCGCCAAATATAATGTACGATTGTACAAGTGTAACTATTTAATATTAACCTTGTTGATTATGTGATGATCTGTAATTACTTAGGAGCGTTTGACTGTACACAGTAGCGAATATTTATTATACGATTTAGTGAGAAATTATTTTCCTTCGGCGAAACTCGGATCTTCATCGGTATACCATGACATGTAAACTGTCAATTAATGATCGTATTAAATGAGTGACATTTTTATATTCATTATTATGAAACTTTATTGTTTAGTGTCAATAACAAATGAATAATGTCATTATATAGTATAGAGACGTATAGGTGATGAAGTTGTTCGAAGGAAAATCTTTTCACGCTATATCTATACGACTAAATTGTATTGCGAACTTTTATGTACATCATTAAAATAGTTCCTCCGAACAAAAATAGTTGGTCTGTTATTAATGTACTTGTAATTTTGTAGAACGATCTTAATGTATGACGATGATTAATGATCTTTACGACTATGTATATCACAAATGAGCTTTAAAATTTTTAATGATAAATTTAAACTCGCTTTATTAAAATTTCCACGGACTAATTGTATCGTTAATGTTTTATGAATATTATAATACTTCTTGGATTATTAAAACGTATCATTGTTGTGGTATTATCCATTACATATCACGATATTACAAACATTTGATTATATTTTCCATTAAGTGTCTTTATACAATATTTCAAGTCAAACGCTCTGATGATAACGAGAAATGGTTTTCACACAAATTATCTGTCTTTGAATAATTTTACGTATTTTTTCGGGTAATTGTTCGATACCGATTGTTTCTTCATAATGAAACTCGAAAAAATCCGTAAAGTAATAAATGGAAGCATGAAACAGTGCATCACTTGAATTTTTCACAAACTTTTGATGGCATTTTATTTATAGAGCGAAAGAATCCCGCCAAACCTGTTCCTATACTGTCGTCTGAAGTCATGTATACTCATTGTGGCATATTACTTCTGTACAATCTCACGACCCCCGTCTTCCATAGAATATTAAACTCGTCGAGAGCGATCATAAAATATTGTATTAAAAGAAAATTTTTCCAATAACTTAAAATCGTAAAATACACAATGTGAACGTTATTAAACACTGAATCAACTATGTGTGGTATCATTTGGCGTGTTTGGTGTTTAAAACTGATTGTGATTTGTCGCATCCGCCGTCCGTCGCTTTCAACACTTTCAGACCCTCTGGAAAAGAAAATGGTTTTATATAAAGATAAATAAACGGTAACCCTTATATTACTATGAGAGATCGTGGGTTCGAAGTGTTCCCAATGACCTTAGGCGCAAACAGAGGAACCAATGGCAACGAAGAAGCCTCATACATTCTAGCCTTGGGGCCATCCATAAAATACGTCACACAATTTATTGCATTTTTCCGTACCCCGTCCCTGTCACAGCTGGTAACATTTTGAGACACATTTTGCAATTTCACCAATCGCCGTATGGCTAAGATATGGGTTGGTAACGTCTCGTTTAAAAATAAGTTGCAGCGCAGTTATGCTAATTATGCTACGATACCCTTTAAACCAGAACACATAAGTGTTATCACGCTACTGCTTCACTGCTGAAAAAAGCAATGCGATGATACTTTCTAATACAGTGCCACGTAAAACCGGTGGTAGGACACCACCGGTCCTCGACCTAAAACCGTGTCGATCGATGCGTATTTATGGCAATATTTAAGGAATTAACTGTCTTAAAAACAATACAAGTGGGTTTAAATACGAATCCTTTTCATTCTATGCGGCACGACGCGTAAGGTTTCTTAAATAACGCAGATTCATCAAGAAATATATTACCTTTTTGATTAAAAAAAAGTTATATTTACCTTTTCCCCTCCCTTTACGTCTTAATTCGGCGATCCTTTCGACTTCACTCTCGTAGTTGCTCCTCGCTTTCAAACTAGCTTCCTCCTCTGCTTGTTTTAAAAGCGATTCCTCTAAGAACGTCAGCTCTAGAACAGCTCAGCAAATTTATCATACAAATCTTTTTTTTATTTGCCACCGAATACAGACGAGCAGTCGGGCCACCGACGCCCATGAGCATCGGCAATACCAAAAGTATCATCATCGCGCTGCCTACATGATACATAGGATGTTACGTTTCGTATACCCAGTAAATACGCTCGTTATGATGCCATTCAAACTAGAACACAGTAGTATTATACACTACTGCTTTGAGGCAGAAAAAGGCAACGCGGTGGTACCGCCCCAGACGGTCCCCTTAAAGGGGACATACCATCATAGGAATATGTTAGTATAAGTAACATAGCTCTAAGGAATTTAGAGAAGTTAACATACAGGGCAGTGATAGGTCTGAATAATTTTCCCTTGCCTGAATAGTGAACAAACGTGTAAAGATGGGAGGATGTATGTAGAGAATTTAATATTTTTACAATTCAATAGTGTATGAAATATAGATCTTGATATTTTATTTAAATGCGTACAGGCTATATAAAAACATCAATGTCATACAGTACAATCTGCAATGCGTAGAGCTGGAATTCTGTAATAATAGCCATTAATACAGACAAGCACTGTATCTTACTTGGGTTTCTAATAGGTAAAGTGATTTTCAATCGAGTGTAGTACTTCTGCAAAAATATATATGGACCAAAATAATGATATATTTACTGGCAAGTTTGGAATCCATGGCGATCCACTCGCCGCTGACAGTATTGCCAGCCGTGGGGCGAGAGGCCGCCTCAGGCTCCATGAGCATCGTTACTTGTTGTTTGCACTCATTGGACAGCTGATTGACAATGTTAGTACGGAAACGCCACTTGCGAAGTATCTACGCATATAAAATTAATTACCTAAAATAAAACCTTTGTATTGCTTAACAAAAAAAATAGCTTGCGTTCAAAAGCAGGGCCGAATTGAAGGATACCCTTCAAATCGCCGATTGCTATTGGATACAGGTTACTTGCCTACACAAAGCGCAGTTCAGCTAATATACGCAACTAATTCTTTAGGTGTCTCATATCGTCAGGCGAGCGACGACTTTTTAGTGCTTACTTAGCATAAAAAAAATTCTTGTTTTTTTGAAGAGTTTTTACTATTCTTTTTTTTTATTGTGACTAGAAGATAATGCCATATGCATTAAGAATTAAAAATTGATATTAACATATGTAAATAAAGAAGGTAGATTAACGAAGAGTGTCACTTAAATATCATATATTATTAAAACAGACTGCAAAACCAATTACGTAAATCGTATACAGAAAAAAAAAATATTTAAATAATTGCCTAATATATACCTAAACTATTTCTTTTAAACTTGGATGTTTACAAAAAGATAATGTTGTAACTTCACCTGTTTTTCATACAGTTTCTTTACAGAAGTCTCATTGAAAGGCAGCGCTTTATTAAGCATCGTGTACATAATGATTCCAATGGACCACATGTCAGCCAACTTAGGCAAGTACGGTACACCCTTCAACACTTCCGGGGCCGCATAAGACAGCGATCCGCAGTAAGTCTCGCTCAAAACGTCACGATCCCTCTGTTTTACATTCCTAGCAAAGCCGAAATCCGTAATCTTCACGTTGTAATTGGCCGTTATCAGAATATTCTCGCATTTCAAATCCCTATGCGCCACATCCATCGAGTGTATGTATTGAATTCCCGAAAGAATTTGCCGCATCCACAGACGGCTCTGATTCTCGGGTACTGCTCCGTGTTGCGATATAAAATCTAGCAGGTCACCGTTTTCCGCAAAACGTAGGAAAACGAAGTATTTTGCGCGCCTTTGGAAGATGTGAGAGACGTGTATTATGTGCGGATGGTTGATTCGTATGAGGACATCTAATTCACGCGGTAGGAATTTTGTCAAGTAATCGCGCGGCGCTTGCGCGGTGTCTATAACTTTGCAGGCCAAAACGCTGTGTCGCGTCTCGTCTATCATTTGCGTAGCTCTGAACACCTGAAAGATATACGTATTTTGAAAATGCCCCCGTGAGCTTTTGCACCCTTGCTCGAAAAACTCAGGTCGTGGGACCAAATCCTTCGAGAAAACAAACAATTACCTAAAAAGTAAGATGATTTATGCGTCGGACGGGTATAAAAGAAGTTTAAGTTGTTTTTAAGTTTGGGTTTTGCGAAACAGATGCCACAAACTCAAATCCATTAAGTTTTAGTTCAGCAAGTCTCGATTTATTAAAAGCCGACCATTATCATGTAGCATGAGAAAATGGCTAAGAGAAATTAACAATGGTGTGTAATCGTCATTTTTTCGCATACCTTTGCGTAAGAACCTTCGCCAATAAGTTTCTCCAAAATGAATCCCTTCTCCTCTAGCACGTGCAAATCCGACGGTGTTGTTGTAAGTTCCAACTTCTCATTGGCCCGCCCCATCTGCACCTTACCCTCATACTTATTTGTTTTTCACTTTAATCAGTTTCATTTTCAAAATATATACTTTTCTTTTACAGTTTCAACCCAAGTAGGCAAATGTTTACGGCAATAACATTATTAAGTTTTTTTTTTAAATTTGTTACAAATTTTACGTTTAATGTCAGATGTCATTACATTGTTATGAAATGTGTCGAGCGCATGTCTGTACAAGACTTTGAACCTTCATGCGGAATTTTTAAACTATTTGTTACCAAATGCAAGTTCTACATGAATTGGAAACGGAAAAAACATATAACGCCAAATCATATTTAAAATTTGTATAATTACAGGTTATCAGAATAAATACAATAAATAGTAACAGATAAATAAATAATGGTTATTGGTAAACAAACAACCCCTTTTCATTTCTCAACGCTTAACTTGCGCTTTTGCACCTTCTGTGCCACTTGATTGAAGTCTGAAAAAAGTGTATAAACTGTGTTTATAAAGTACACAGAAACTATTAAGTTTTAGTAAAGTACTATTATTTGTAATAAGGGTCAAAGTCTAAATACATTTAAACACTGTCTAATGTCTAACTGGAATAACGACAAAATGAAAAATCCTCATATTGGTCTACAATCACGTGATTTGTTTTATCCTGGCACTGTTGTTAGTTTAACATATTTTTTTTGTATGAATTCCATGTCTTTTTTAGCTCTGGTGCACACACAGATTATTAATTCTATTATTTATTCATTAAAAAATTTAATCTTTACTTCATAATAATTCCTCTCACCATGAAGAGGTAGATGTAATATCGAACGAATTTGTCACCAACGACTTGTCTGTAAAGCACGTATCCTTTTCCAATTTTATTAGTTCCGTAGATTCCATTTTCTTTTGCAAGTGAATTCTTTCTTCTTTAGCCTTTTTAAAGGCCAGTGTTTCTTGTGGCGTCCATTCTTCAAAAGATTCAATATTTAATAATAAGAAAAAAAAACTTAAAAGGTGTACACATGGTACTGTGTATAGTTAATAAATAATAACAATAAATCAAATTAAATAAATAAATAATTAAGTCAAATAGTTCATATTGGCATCATTAACTTAATAATCTGGATTTCAGATGTGTTTTATTACGTGGACTAATACATTTACACACATACATTTTATCACATAAAACGTAGTTACCAAGCAATCTGGAATCCATTGCGATCCATTCGCTACTTATAATTTGGTCGACTTTGATTCTGCTCTGATGGTTCGGCTCAAGCATCTGTGTGACGAGACGCTTGCAATTATCCGACAGTATGTCGACGTAGCGCGACCTAAACCTCCAACTTCTGTTGACTTGCGCTTGATGCAGCTGCTTTATATGTTTGTCCTCGAACGGCATTGCCCTGTTCAACATAACATACACAACTACGCCTAACGACCATATATCTGTTGGTTTCGGGTAATATGGCGAACCGTGCAGGATCTCTGGTGCGGTGTAGGACAGCGAACCGCAGAATGTCTCACTGTGGATGTGTTTCATTCTCTTGTCGACGCAAGTGCGCGCAAACCCAAAATCCGATAGCTTCGCGTTTTTATTCGAGGTGAGCAAAACGTTTTCGCATTTGATGTCCCGGTGTGCGATCTCTAGCTCGTGCATATATTGTATTGCAAGGGACAACTGCCTTGTCCAAATTCTCGCCTGGTCCTCTTGGACCGCACCGTTCTGAAGTATATATTCTAGCAAGTCCCCATGCTCCATAAAGCGCAAGAATATGAAGTATTTGAACCTCCTCTGAAATATACTGTGCGTGTGCACTAGGTGCGGGTGGTTTAACTTTATCAACATATCAATCTCTCTTGGCAGAAACTTCTTAACGAAATCCTTCGGTGCTGTATTGGTGTCGATTACTTTGCATGCCAATATAACAACTTTATCGCTTTTGTTGGGATTCCTATATTCGGATAAATATACCTAAAATATTTATTGTATTAGTAAAAGTACGTTTGTAAGTTTTTAAAAAAAAATCATACCTTTGCATAGGATCCTTCATTAATTTTCTTTATTATCTTATATCCCCGACTTGCCAGTGTCAATTGCTCAGATCCTGATAGTCGTAATTCATTTTCTAATAGCTAATGACAATAACATTTGAAAAAATCTTATCCTTTTGCTATCGTGTATTGATTCCATTTACATGCTTAAAAAGTGTTTATTACCTTAGATTTATTCTCCATTTATTCCCTTTTTTGCTTGGCTGTAATGCTTGCTAAGGATTTTATCATTTCACTGGCCTAAAAAGATACAATTAAGTTCCCGCGCATGTTTATTACTGTATACTGCATGTGTATTATAACTAAGCTGATGATAAAAAATTTCACCCTATATGAAGAATTCCTTTGGCTTTCTACCCAGATGTCACCTTGCTTCTTTGGAGGATTTCTACGTATCTCTGACAACCGTTTTCGCCCCTCTCGAGCCCGGTTCAAAGCCGCTTCCTCCACGGCGTTTAATGCTGTGAAACGTAATACCAACCCGTGACTGCTATTAAAACACAAAAATAAACACAACTATCTTCCTTTTACCATCTAATCAAACACAACTTACGGATAAGTCTACTGTCCATTGCAATCCATTCAGATTTTACAATTTGCGTTGCCGTATATCGTAGCCCAGGATCAGGTTCAAGCAAGTGCTTCACCAGCGATTTGCACTCTAGCGACAGGACGCTTGCGACGCGCGATCTAAACCTATATTTCTTGCTCATCTGCTGCTCATACAATTTCTTCATTCGCGTATCGTCGAACGGCATCGATTTGTTCAGCATAACAAACAGCACCACTCCCAACGACCATAGATCCGTCGGTTTCGGTAAGTAAGGCTTGCCTCGTAAAATCTCAGGTGCCGCGTAGGACATAGAGCCGCAGTACGTTTCACTCAGCGCCGGCTTGTCTTCATCGTCTATACAGAAACGTGAAAAGCCGAAATCGGACAGTTTCACATTGAAGTTGGCCGTCAATAGTACATTCTCCGATTTTATGTCCCTGTGAGTGATCTCCAATTCGTGTAAATACTGCAAACCTAGCGCCAACTGACGCACCCACACTCGTGCTTGGTTCTCGGAGACGCAGCCGTTCTTAAGAATGTATCCTAATAGATCACCATTCTCGGAGAACCTCATGAAAATGTAATATTTGGTCTTCCTCTGGAATATACTGTGTACGTGTATCAGATGGGGGTGATTCAGCCTGATGAGAACATCAATTTCCCGTGGAAGAAACTTTACGACGAAATCTTTCGGAGCTTTAGCGGTCTCGATGACCTTGCAAGCGAGATTCACTTTGGTTATCTCGTCTTTCCAGTACTCAGTTAAGTAAACCTATTAAAAATTATAACGTTACAGAAATTCACTACACTAACTTTAACTTCATCTTAAGTATTGCGATTGCGTGAATAATTTAAACGATATTAAAGCATAGAAAGGCCTACCTTCGCGTATGCGCCCTCGCCTAAAAACTTCAATAGTTTATACCCTTTAGAGGCTAATGTGTTCTCTTCAGATGTACTAGTTTTCAATTCGCTCATGATAAAAGTGTCAAACGAACAAGGGACGGGCACACCCTTGAAAAGCTATATTCCAGAATGGAGGTCGTCTTGGGTGATGAGAGTTCACAGGACAACTGTAAATACATTTTGAGATTTTTCTGTACGAAAATTTGTGTACGATTTCTTACATTTTGCCGGACAATGTGACAAACATTTGACTTTGACAATAATTACCTATAAATTCTTCTCATCGAGAAACGTCGTATAGAACTACGGTTACATAATATTTAATCAGTGAATTTTTTATTAGAGCGAAATAATTAATGATAATTTATTTTGGAAATTTCTATACAATTTAGATAAAAGTACGTTTTACTTCAATTTTCCTTTATATTTAGACCTAACAATTCAGTGTTATGCAATCACCTGCTACAAAATAATAGTCAATTAGATACAAATACTATTTATATGACATTTTATGAATGGTAAATATATTAAAATTAGCAATTTATTTTATCACAAAAGTAAGAATAAGGTTTGTTGAGTATACAACATTAACGATTGCTCGAAAATCTGGTGTAGAAATTTACATTTAAAAAAAGCATTATTCAGATTAAACATTAATCAGGCTATTTCTTTTATTTACGCGATTATTATACATATCAAATCCACAAATTAACGGATTTTTCGCGTTACTTAAACATATTTATTCCCGATTCTAGTTGTGACAATTTAGTCTGCCCGTGATCGTGGATGCTATATTTAATCAGGCTTTCAATAAAATAAAACTAGTAAAGTAATCCTTCAGTCTTCTATTGCACTCTTAACAAAATAACAAAGTATCAATACTTAACTATATAAGATTTTAAAAATTCATAAACAATACTACATCACACGGAACCATATCATCAAACGTATGTCGTTTTTAATACGAATATTATGCTAAGTTTTGATTTACAGAGATAATTCTATAAAAAGGCCATACGTAGATTGCCAGAACAGTTTTATATGTAGCACAATATATTTAAAATCTTATTCGAATTAAGCATAAATAATAATTATTAAATTTATTTATCAGTTTTTAACAATAAATAAATGTTATTTGTCTTAATGCTAAACATTCATATCTCCAATTGCTTCTTGTTCAAAAATTCTCCCGCCAACGAAATCCTCTGCAAAAAAGATGGCGCCGGCGTCAACAACAGCTGATATTTATGAACGTCCGCATGTTCCGGATATCTCTTCTCCTTACGGATGCGTTCCAACATATATTGCGGTTCGCATTTCGGTTTCGACTTCCAATCGCTATTCAAGAAATCTTGTATCGCTTTCGGTAAGATTTTCAATGAATCCTTAGCCTTTGTCGTGCTAGGAAGTTGCAAGTCCGGTTCTTGAGCGCTTTTCAGTACCACGATGTCGTCTATTGATACTTTCTTCTCGGTTTCCTTCTGCGCAGAATCCTTTCGACTTGTTCACCTTTTAAAGATTAAAGATTTTTATTTAATACACAAAATAACATTTGTACATGTACCAATGCCATGCCAGCTGAGTACATATAAGATTTAAGTAACAAATATAAATAGAAAGAGACAAACATTTTATAACAACTAACAGTGGCATAAAGGTTAAATTAAGAAGAAAAGTAAAGTTAATCAAAACACCATAAACCTTAATTGATATAAATATAAGAAATAAAACCTTTGACGTCGACTTTGTCGTAATAGTTGTTTATCCTTTCCTTCACTATATCGCTTAAAACAGTCTCATTCGCCGCCTTATCTCTCTCAGTGCCGTCGATATTAACGTAACCTGTTCTTGTTTCGGTCTTTATTAACTCGTCGTTTTCCATTTTTTGTTTCCTTCTGCGGTGATTTCGTTTGAATCGTTCGCTTTTAAAGTTATGTATTCATTGACAACTTCGTCTCTGTCGACATCTGGTGGTGCGGTTTTATTAAGCGACGAATCGATCATCGTCATAAACTGAATATTGTCCTCTTCCTCTAATATCTGATAAATCCTATGGACTTCGCTTATGTTTATTCTGTAAAACAACATATATTAAATAATTTATGGCCTCTTTATTTAGCAATAGGTATTTGATTTTCACTTACATTTTTAAATGTATAACTACAAATGCAGTATATGTGAAGATTATACTAAAGTATTATAATAGAATTAAATAGAACTAAAAACTAAGTAAAATATACTATAACATGATACTGAGCCCGAAGAGAGTATAGAATATTAATCAACGAATAGATACAAAGGAACCTTTAAACCTGATACAAACGGCTGCTAAGCTTGCTAACAAAAACATAACAATAGACATTGCCATACATAAAACTGATTGAAAATATATTATTTTCATCAGCCATGATATTTAAAAAGGTTAACTATATTTATATCTTTTCATAGTTTTATAATTTTTATTATTTATATTTAAAAAACTTACCCTTGCCTAGATTCGTGGCAGCAATAAAGCATGGCCGGATCTATAGGATGCGCTTCAGTATTGAAAATGTAACCGCCAACATCGACGACACATTCACCATTGGGTGTATTTATAACAGTGCCATGGATGCCAGGATTGTGGATGAAGTTGTCCGGATCGAAGAGCAAGTAAAGGTATTTTGTTGTCTCCGCTAGGAAAAACGATTCCATCCTATCTTCCTTGCGGTGATCTCGGACATCTTTGATCTGGAACGGATTTAAACTTATTTTATTATAAATATTTCATAAAAAATCGGTTATCAAGCTGAATCACATATCCAATGAGCAACAAGACACGATAAGCTGTTATACACTTTTGTTAAACGGCGAATATAAACTGTTATTGCATAAATATAACAACTTGAAACTTTTTGTACTTTTCCTTTACTAGGAGTAAGTTATTGAGAACAAATATAAAAATATTATCGCAAATATAGTTTTAATAACTATAATAAGCTAATAATATTATAAATAAAATTGGTATAATTATGAATTAAAGTTAAGAATGTTATACATGAAAATATCATACAAAATTGACCAGTCACCCTAGCATGTCGTGTCAGACCGTGTTGGAAATAATATAAAAAAATTTAAACGCAATACAATTCCTAAATTACTTTTATGAAATTACATGTTCTCTTCATGTAAATGGAAGACACTGTATTAATGAATATCGTGTTCAAAACATGCAACCTAAAGTATATAAGAAAACGTACCGTTGCATAGCCACAAGGAGTCCTAGCACTATGCTGTATGCTTCTTAATATATCCTCCCCCATTTGAAGCAGTATCGGATCTTTGGTTTCTCTGTACAGGTACATTATTGACTCAATCAACTCTGGCCTTAAGGGATAACTTTCTCTTGAAGAGGATGCTTCACCGGTACCCAGATTGTACACCTCAGGCGTGAAACCATACTGTTTCCATACACTATGATAATTGTGTATTATACGCATTGCGGTGTCAGTCTCTCCTGTGAAATAATTATTTCTTATATTAAAATATTACATTAATAAGAATACATTATGTTGTCTTAGGCAGGTGTTAACATCTATAAGTGGGGACATTTATATAATTGTATATTTAATTAAAAAGAGGATAATAAAATAATTATAAATAATAAAATTTATAATTATTTATATATCCTCTTTTTGATAATTGTATTACGTAAGAGTAAGTTTTTATTTTATAAAATATTAAATAACTTTAACTGAGCACAATGGCGTCTTGAATAAATTTCCTTAATGCTGTATCATTACTAAATAGTTATTTAAAAAAGTATATACTAAAACCATTCAAAAAAGTAAAAAAACTACTCCTTCGCTACATATAGTTTAACTATTTTTAACTTGATAACAAAGCATCCCATGGCAAGAAGGGAGCGTGGAGTCCCGGAAACCCACTATGAACACCACGCAAGAACACACACCTATAGTTCACCTGTAGTAAGACACACACACCCGGTACACTCCTTACCCCTGCGTTTTAGGGCGAATCTCACCACCACAGCAACCGATTAAAAGCAGTCGCCAGATCGATTGCATTCCAGATACTTAGGACACTTAAAACAATGCCTAACTCACGTACTTTTGTACATGTGACCTTCACCTTTAATAAGTGTTGAGTCCTAGTTCGTACGAGCGGTAGCGTCCCGCGAACTCTTAGTTGAAGCTACAGTCATAGACAAGAAGCATAACTTTATAGTACAAAAACAAAAAAAGAAGCGTCTATCCTTCTTATTGATCTATTGTTAGAAAGATGCCAATCACTAAGTGACAGTCAACTAATAACAACAACATACGTACGAAGCCGTTGCGTTGCTAAAGGTTACTTTGTTAACCAACATAACCAAGTGTTGTCATCATCATCATCATCATTAGCAGCCCCTATCCGTCCACTGCTGGACATAGGCCTTTCTCAATTAACGCCAAGGACGGCCGATCCCTAGACTACTCGCTGCCACTGAGCCGGCTACTACTACGGAGATCGGCATCCCACCTGAGTCGAGGGTCGACCAGTGTCACGTCTTTCCAGTGCGCCTCTCTCCAGAACCTTTTGGCCCTATCGACCATCGAGTTTTCCTGACCACGTGACCGGCCACTGGCACCAAGAAACTCCGAGCATAGCCGTTCCATAGCACGTTGTGAAACGGCCAAGTGTTGTACTGCTAGATACATTACGACCTGATATTTCATGTAAAAGTTTGTATACGGAATATTTGGCCGTGCTTTATAATAGCCGAGGTGCAACACGCGGATCCAACATGGGCTTATCCCAGATTGTCCATTACACAACATCTAATTCACACATGTGAATTTATAACAATTTTTCATGACTTCCATAGTTTTCTAACTTTTTAATATATAATGTATATTACATTTAACGGAATTTTATACTCACCAATTAAACTGAGAAGACCAGGCCAATATGACTCTAGAGACTGGAAGACCGGCAATGTAACATGTCCCCTCAACATAGTCGCCCAAACATACCAATCATCTTTCTTCAAATATTTGTCTATCACTTGCCTTGCTTCTTTGAACATAGACATCAGTTCTGGCTTTTCTAACAGTATTGCACCTAGAAATTAAACACTGTTTTTTAAATATTATAATCTAACATAACTTTGAGTAGAGTGTAAGGTATATAAAAATATACTGTACAACTTTTGTAATAAAGTACAGGGTAATGCATATTGCCTTAACATAAACTCAATTATTTCATTTGTTTGAAATATTGAAATAACTATTGCTTTTTTGTATTATTTAAATTAAAAAGATTATTAGGCTATGTTACATTTTTAGATGTCTGGTTTTTAACTTTAAAGCTAAAACCATGAACCACTTTTATTCATGTATATAATAAAAAGAAGGTTGTTTTTATACCTTTAACTAAATATTCATAATAAGAATCGACACCACCACCAATTCCGGCATCTTGGGCGGTCCACCTTCCAGTCATGACATCAATGTGATTTCCAAGAAGTCCAATTGGTGATCTATGGTGATAGAGTGCTTTTAAGGCATTTAAAGCCACCTAAAATTTCAGAGTAATACTTTTTGATTAAACCATCCAGTATTATTGGACTTGGGTGTAAAACAGATATAGAGTTTAAATAAACTAAATCTAATGATAATCACTACATAGTACAAAATAAAGTTGCTTTTCTGTCCCTGTATATGTTTCAATCTTTAAAACTACACAACAGATTTAGATGCAGTTTTTTTAATAGTTAGTGATTGAAGGGGAAGGTTTATATGTATATATCCCAAGCATAATATTGTAGAGAAACACTCATTAATTCATATATTTTCCATAGATTTTACAGATATCAGTATTACACCGGTGCGGAGCTGGAGCAGGTTGCTAGTCTAAAATAAAATCTAATGACAAATTCCAATAATTGGGCTCTTTATTGGTTAAACATTTAGTATATTCTGAATGTGATAGCTATCCTCCAATAAGCATGCTTACTTTAGGCACCAGTAGTCTTTGTCATTTTACTTTGTTCATGTGAAACTTATATCTAATTTAGATAGAGCATTCAAATATGATGTATAAATATTTCCATTTTCTATCAACACATTTTTTATTGCTTAATGCATATCAAAGTACTTCAAGTCAACTACCCTAAAACATCAATAAATTTAAGCAGTAATGGACAGGTCATAAGCTTGACAAACTAATAAATGACAAGTGATACCTTCTCAACCTCAAAAAAATAAATAAACAATAACAACCAGCTTCTATGAGCATAAGTGTGATCTTAGATAGATATAAAACTTGATAATTAGCCTGTATTTTTATTTTGAATTTAAATAAAAGTAGTTATTTATTCAGCCAGTAAATTATTTATATGTTATATGAGTTTACTATATAACCCATATAACATATAAAACTATTATAATCTGTGTAACGTCAACAGGATTCAAACCAGAGTGTTCTGTTTCTAAACCCCAAACCATACTACTAATTTATGGACACACTTTAATAACAGTGTCACATATAGTACCAACCTCTTCATATAGAGGATCTCCAGTAAGTCTACTTAATGTTCCAAATTCAACAATAAATGTTCCCACTCCCGCAGTGCAAGTCACACTTGTTTCACCAGGTGGTACTCCAGATCTAAGATTTATCGTACCATATGGCATTCCAGTGGTAGAATCAAATGCTGCAATCAACCTATGGGCCACGTCCTCAGCAAGACGTAATAATGGGCCATTACAAGGCCATCCTGGCTCCAACTCCAAGCCTGTTCTGAATAGAATAATCTTACAATAAAAAAAGATTAAAACCAAAAATTCTTATTAATCTATAAAATATTTTTTTTTAACTTACTTATGAGATAATAGGTGAGCACTTAACAAGCCTCCAATTATACGGATATTTGTTTCAAACACAGACACATTTATATCAGTATCAAAGTCTTGTTTTTCTAAAACTAAACCAACAACTCTATTAAACTCTGTGTAATTGCCCATAATTGCGAGAGTATCTAGCGCATCGATTAAGGTGAGAGAATAACTGCCCCAAGTATCGACTCCGTCACAGCTGAGAGGCCTCAATTCATCATAGGGATAAGCGTACCTCAAGTAACTATCATATGCATGTTGAAACATTGCTCGAACTTCTTCTCTATAACAGAAATAAATAAAGCGTGTCGATTTATATAATAACGACGTCTTATAGTATTAATTAATTTATTACAATATTTATTTAAATATACCGAAGTTTTAGAATATCATCTTTGCTGTATTCTCGTATCGTTAGACAACTATCAAACACGAAACCTAATATAAAAATCGTAGAAAGAACTATATTTTTAATTTCCATCATATTTTTTCTTATATTACATTGATTTAATAAATAAGACTGAAAAAGTCAAATATATTACATAGCCGCTACATACGACTCTAGATAAATGTTTTTCTTTTGCTGACTAGGCTTGTCAATGTCAGTCAACTAAGTATGACAGTCGATTACATTACCCGTCAAGTTGTTATTGGCAAAAACTATTAATATTTTAGAATTAGGCAGCTATTGGATAAGAAGTTTTGCGTCTTAAAAACTTGTGTATTAAAACATTGCTTCAGATTCTAAACACTGTCTTTACTTTAAACAAAATTATTTACAAATCTTGGCTGTGGGCTAACAAAGGGCTGAACCTATTTTCGATAAACCTTCGTAGAAATTGTTTTTAAGCAAATCTTTTCCTTTAAAAGTTAACAAGACAGTGTTCAAGCCGTTAAAGAATAAATAAAAAGGAAAATTTAAGAGAGACACATTTGATAATAATGTTATAATATAAATAATAAGAATACAGAATAACTTTAGTAAATATTAAAGGATTAACAAAATTTAAAGATGCTGTGACCCTCTGCAAGAGCTTGAAATGGCAATGGGCCGGACATATGCTTAGAGAAACGAATAAGATGTGGACTAAAGAATTTCAGAGTGGTACCCGCGAGATGGATACGTAATAATAGAAAGATAATAGGGAATATTTTAGAAGAGGCCTTTGTCGAAAGACAAGCTGTTGATTAAAAGTACACATATAGTTAAGTTAAAATAGTTTTACTTCATTTTCAAAATACTTTTTTGTTTCAAATTATAAATATTGAATTAAGTTTAACAGCTATAAAGGCTTATTTTATTTATTTATAATAAGAATACGAACACGAAACTGCAACGGCCCTTATAACAAAAAAAATTGATTTGTGCAAATATTGTGGAGGGTATAAGAAGCTAATAATCGGTTGAATGTAGGGTAACATACGAACAGTTATAATTTACTTTTATCATATATTTAGTAGTAATCCTTATTTAAAAATATTTTTTAATTCATTTATAAAAAAAACTTTTCTTTTAATGAATTTTAAACTGTGTCTAGACCATAAAGAATAAAATATTTCCCGGATTGTTATTGGTTCAAATTTAAATCAGAGTAGACAATAGAGTAACGTAAACTGCAACAGCTGAAATCACCAAAATGTCTGTTGTCCGTTGACGCTTGTTAGCGTTTTTTGGGGGTGGTTTTGAATTTGTCGCAGCATTTTTTAGTTGTACACACAATATTTTAAGAAAATGTACCTGTGATTCTGAATAACATAAGGACATCCGCTTAGGGACACGAGTTGGCCATTCGCGACCTGATTTTGAACTGATCTGGTTATACTGAATTGTGTTTACGGACTTAGCGGGAGCAATGGCATCATTTAGAATACATGAAGATCAAGAAAATGCTGCACTAGGTATAAGAAAAGATGCTGAAGTTTTTACATCAAACGCCCAACGCCGTGCTCTGGGCGATTTGAGCCAATTCGCCTGCAATCAAAACCGAAACATCAAACTCGTAAGTCGTTAATGATTCTGTTTTACTGTGTTATTGATGTGTTTCTTTTAAACATCATATATTTTTATAGCCTGGGTTAGCGAATGGACCGTGTAAAGTACAAGATGAGAACAGAACGGTGCGACAAATCAAAAATGAGAAAAATATCGTGCCACCTGTTGCTCAATTTCGCGCGTTTAGCGTTTACGAAGACAAACCCTCGGAACAAACAGAGGTGAAAAAACGTGAACACATTTATAAACCCTTCGTAGCTAAGGAGATCAGGAAAGATAATTTCTTCGTGAATAACTCACAGAATGTCAAGGATCAACAAGAGAAACAACCGGATCAGGCAAAAGAAACTTCTACTGCAAGGTAATTTATGTTTGAGGAGATCCAAATGCCATACATATTAAAATTATAATAAGTTCTATTGCATATTGATTCAAGTTTTTCAAAGTACCCTAATGTATAATGTTCACTAACTGATTTTTAGGTTATTGTCTTCGTAACAGTTGACCATAAATATATAGCGCATATATACATTTCTTTCATTATCTTTACCATAAGTGTATAGGTTCAAGTATTTTATTATTAATACTTACATGCATTTTATTTTTTAAAGTAGGTAGCTCTGATTTTTGATGGTTAAAACTGGAGGAAAAAAAAGAATTGTGAACCTTGACCATTTGGAACTGTAAGCAGTTGCACACTGTAGGTTATAATTTCCATTTCTATATCTTTTTAATATTCTACTGTAATGCAAGGATTATTTACTACTAGGACAGGCTTAGGCTAGGCTTATTCAGGAGCACCACGGTGTTACAAAAGACAAACTAATGTCATTTAATGACTTACTCGATACACAAACTTTATGAAAATTAAATTATTTGATAGCAAATTGCTGCCAAAAAATGTTGTATCTTAACAAAACATAAAAACTGTATTTAATCAATATCCAATAGATCCTTACACAAAAAAAGTACAATGCCTTCATGGCAAAAAATTTGATCCTTTATTAAAAAAATCAATGAACCTTATTAAAGAAATTTATGCAAGCCACAATGCAACATACATTTATAAAAAAGAGTTTAATTGCAAAAATTATACATGAAATGCAAATGGGCATTTCATGTATAATTTTTAGCATTATGATTGCAATTAGATTAAATTTTTAATGCTTAAAATATTATAATCATGAATTGAAAACTCAACTTAAGATGATAGTTATTTACTCACATTGTTTTGTAACCTTCTCATAGTGGATGAAAAAACTTCTGAGATGGACTAAAAAGAAACCGAATGCTATGTGTTAATCTGCCATATAACAATAGTGTGAAAACTATAAAATACCTTAGGCAAATAATAGAGCCAAAATTTGTTAGAAAATTTGTGCATACTACTACTCAATAAAATTATCCTTTTCTAGTCTAGTTTCTCTCTAGTTTTAAAATCAAATGCAGCAGTGTTTAATGCTATTATTAGCTTCAATTGATAATTTTCTATGTGATTCTGTTGTGATAGAGGCAAGGTGCGCTCTATTAAATACTGCCTCTAACACCTAATTAATAATTGGTAACAACCATACACAGCAACAATTTGATGCAGGTTTTATTACTCACTGTTAAAATAGATTAGCTTGCTTAGCATGGGTTGTGTACAAAGCCTGAGACGTTTAAATATTTGCTATAATATTTACCAATTGCTACTAAAAATACATATGTACAATGGCATCCATTTAATTAGATTATTTATTTAGGCCACCACTACAAGAGAAAAAAGATGTTGTTCAAGAGAAAAAAGAGGTGATAGAATCTCCAATGTCAATAGTTGATTCAAGTGTACTATCCATGTCAATATCGAAAAATGAGAGCCAAATTGAGGAGCATCTTGATGATGAAGACGCAACTACGGCACAAACTGACAAAGAGATGTTCTTCCATGTTGTTGAGTACCGCCAGGATATTTATGAGTACATGAAAGAGATTGAGGTAAGTATTATTAATGCCTTGTCAGCTCTGAATAACAAAGTTAAGCATTTTATGATTTATTTTAATCTTTATGATATGTCTAAATAGTTTCTAACTTTGCCAAGGTATGTATTCTCATACATTGTAGATTGTCACTGCTAGTTGAACATTCAATTTGTTTTAACAAAATAAATATTATTATTTACATAATGATATGAATTTTAATATTATAGTTAGTAAATTATGATTACCATGAAATTAATCATTAATTAAAAGTCCTTAAAACTTCATAAATTACAATAAATTGCTAGATCAGGGCCGGATTTAAACTTTAACAGAAAACATAAGAAGTAGTACAGTAAAATTAATTTAACATAACAAGTTTAATACATGTTACTACTACTTGTGAAATTAGTTAAAACATTTAGTAAAATTAAGGTAGTTATATAATAGCAGTTATTTATGTATCTTCAGTTTCCTGTGTGCCCTCTGGCAAAGGCCTCCTCCATCTCTCTTCAAGTGTCTCTATCTCTTGCCTTTTTCATCCAACTTTTCCTGGCTGTCTTTACTAGGTCATCCTCCCATCATTTTAGTGGTTTCCCTTTTCTTCTTGCGCCATCTTGAGACTACCATATGGTTATGGACTGGCTCAATTTTTCAATTCCTCTTATTAGATGGCCTGCCCATTTGCACTTATGCCATGTATGTATTGTGACCACATCTTCTGTCTTTGTTGTTTTTCTAATGAGATTAAGTTGTACCTTGCCTAGCCTATTTTTCTTCACCATGCTCCTTTCCATAGCTCTCTAGCAGGTTTTTGCTGGGATTTTGTTAAAGCCTGTCTGGCTGCCATGAGTTAGTATAGGGTTAAAATGTCTTTTTACAGGTAATACCTATAAAAAGATACTTACCTTAACTGCCCCTGGTGTAAATGTACAACGGTGCTAGGTTGTTGTACTATAACGGCATTGTCTTTAATTCCCATACACACAGAAATAATTATTAAGTAATAGAGTGTAATCAGTTGTTAATTTACCCATTTCCTTAAACTAGTGAGTAAATTTTTACTATATTTTAATTGAAAGATTTGGTGCATTCTATATATAAAACCCTAAGTTTATGCTATACTTCATACTATAAAGTGTTACAATAATATTTTTGTCATTTATACCAAAAATTTTATAGCATGTAATTAATGTAATAAAAACTTATTATTAGTACAAAGAAATAATAGTGTTAATCCTAGTAAAATTTAATTTATGTCATCAAAATCCATAAGTTGCTCTTGTTACTTTTCTGATTATGGTATGCTAAGCATATTGATTACTACTTGTTAAAATTTTGTATGTGTTGTTCTCAATAGTTCATGTCTTTTATTTATTTACGTTTATATTCACTGAATTTATTAAAACTAGGTCAAGAACAGGGCCAATCCACGCTATATGCGCAAGCAACCAGACATCACTCATATGATGCGTTCAATCCTGATTGATTGGCTTGTGGAGGTATGCGATGAATACGGACAACAGAATGAAACATTGCACCTGGCAGTTTCCATATGTGGATAGATTCCTCTCGTACATGAGCGTAGTTCGCACAAAGCTACAGCTAGTTGGAACCGCTGCCACATACATTGCTGCGTAAGTAATGCTATATGTAATAACAGAAAAAGTAAAATACTATGCAAAGAATATTAGTTGATCTATTGCTGCCTTTTTTGCTTTATACCCAGTTTACCTTTTTTTTTAAGTATTAATTGTTTATACATTTGTTTCTTGCAGAAAATATGAGGAGGTTTTCCCACCTGAGGTGTCAGAATTTGTCTACATCACAGATGACACATACACCAAGCGTGAAGTACTAAGGATGGAGCATCTGATTTTAAAAGTGCTCTCATTTGACTTGTCAACTCCAACCTCACTTGCTTTTCTCTCACATTACTGCATCTCCAATGGGCTCTCTAAGAAGACTTTCCACTTAGCAGCGGTTAGTATACACTCATCATCTTGTTGTGAACAATGTAACTGCATGTGTCCTTGCTTGTCATGTTTAGGTGTTGGATGTTGTGTGTTAGTGGATTCTTTCGTAGTAGTTCACCTATTGGTGGCAATCTATGAACAATACTACATGCACAAGTTTGCTTTACCTTGTTTTTACAAATAATTCATATAATGGGCATATTGTATGAATAATTAAATCAATTCAGGTGTAACAATCCATTGATAAATAGTAGGTTATCTTCTGTAATATATTATTTTTGTGTTATAAAACAGGTCTATATGTAACATGTTTTCACATTTCAGTATATTTCTGAGCTCTGCCTGCTAGAAGCAGACCCCTATCTCCAATATAAGCCGTCGATAATAGCAGCATGCGCCCTGGCAACCGCCCGCCATTGCCTCCTCTGCGAATCCTGCGATGAGAACACAGAGTCCAGATTGCTCACAAAATGCACCCTAACAGCTTGGCCTCCAGCGTTAGCTAATTGCTCTGGCTATTCTCTGAACGACTTGGAACCCTGCTTAAGAGAACAGGCGCGGACTCACGCTCACGCGACGAAACAACCCTACCAAGCGATACCAGACAAATATAAGAGTAACAAGTGAGTGCTTCATTTTATTTAGCAAGGAGATATGTAGAAAGTGTACAACCAAGTCCTGTGACGGTCAATATGGGCATTCTGAGTAGTAGAAACCCACTTGCCTCCATGAGACTAAGAGTGTGGAAAAGTGACTTAAATTAAAATAAATAGAATAGATGTAGAATTTAAATGTGAAAACTTAACTTTTTATAACCATTGATAGGTAAAGTATTTTGTAAGTGTGTTCCATAAGTATTTGAATCTTAGTACTATAGCACACCTATTTAAAATTGATGGAACCATTATTTATTACATGATAAATTGTATAAAAAAGTACTATATTGTCTTACCATTACTGTGAAGTGTGCTTAATATTTTCAATTTAAGAATATGAAATGTGCTAAATAGTTTGTATTTGAATTTGATAACTTAAAGAAAACATTAAGTAGCTGTTTAAACCCTTCTTCAATCCCAGCATCAACTATTTTTAATTTGTTTAAATTCAATTCTTATAACTGTATAAAAAATGCAAATATAAGTTGGTTTTTTATAGATTTCAATTATAATTTCTTGTTATGCTTACTAAATAGTTAAATTTTATTTTCAGATTTGATGGTGTATCTACAGTAGAGCCCAAACCTCTCTTCCCTGTGCCGAAATACCAGCCACCTCCACCAGCAAATAACTCTAGGCCTTCCGCAGAAAACCGATCAAGCTAGTATTTGCAACATTTTAGCCAATTATGATGAGAAAAGCTTAGTCACAACATCTGAAATTAATGTTTGTATGGAATATTGATCTTATTATAAAAAATGTCATCAGTAAGGGTCCAATTAATATTATCTGAATATTATAATATTAATTTTTGTAATGAATTTAATTTCAAAATAAGGACCTTCTTTAAAATTTTCAATACACTTGTAGCCATAAATGTTGCATCTGATAAATTTTTAGTGTTTATGATCTAAAACTTGAATATCCAAATTTGTGCTATTGAAAATATTTAGCTCTTACGAGTTGATGAATAAATAATATGATGCCATACTTTTGAAAATATGTTAATTATGTTAAAACTTTAAAAATAAATGGGACATGGTCATTCTGCATTTGTTGTACTTTAAATTTCTATAGTTCAGACAATAATTAGATATAGTTAATTTTGGTGCGAATTTGTGCCCTAGATGTTAAAATTTAACAATTTCCAATGGAAATAAAGTGGTAGTTTTGTGTTTGTAATGATTAATTTTTAAGTAAATTTAAGTTATTGACTGTATAGTCAAAGTACTGCAGGCATACAATTTTTTCCCCTTAAAAGTCAAGCAAAGCAGTGTTTTTTCCATGAGCTTTTTTGTTTCTCTGCGTGTATGCTTACAGATTTGACCAACTTAATTCGCTTCAGACTGTGTAAAGTTTATATAGTTATTTTTTTCCCATTGATGTGTTCATTTTATCTTTGTAAACTTGTCTTTTGTGTAATGACATGTGAAGCTTAGAAACTCTAGTGGACAAAGTATTGCAAAATATAACATAATATATCCAAGATTTGTTTGATAAATTTTGAAAAAGAGTAGCATTGAATTGTGATCAATAATAAAATTGAACGAAATATTGTCTTCATAATTTTTTTAAGTTATTCTGTATAAGATTTTGTTTTGTGGTCTAATCAATATGTTGTCTCCAAATTTTTTTTTATTTTATTTATATGCAAAGACTCATTTTCATTGCGAAACATTCTTAGTGATGTTATATTTCCGATGCTAATTCTGAGCACTTCATTTTTGTTAGTAAATTATTATTTTTGAGATTTAAGGTATGTTTTTAATGTTGATAAAGTAGTTTTAATGTAATTTAATATAATTGATATTTCGCCTCGACTTTGAAATGGAGGTAAGTACGAAATACCTTTTTTGGTAAATAAAACGTAATAAAAATTTACTTTGTTTTATTTATAATAATGTAGTTCAATCCTATAGTTATGTTATAAATTTTATTTATATATAATTATTACAAGCTATAATTATTGGCAGTTCGCGCAATTTGGCCAAGGTGGACTAAACTCTAATCCCATGCATAAATTTTAACGGCAATCACATCCCATTTAGTGAAACTGTAAAGAACCTAGGCCTGCTTGTCGACAAGTCACTAAATTGGAACAGCCAAATAGCTAGTGTTGTTCAGAAAGTTACAGGTGTCCTGCGGTGCTTGCGTGCATTAACAAGTTTTTGCCCATTCAGACGAAAGTGACGCTTGTGCAGGCCCTAATTTTTCCTATTATCGACTATGGTGACGTGTGCTATCTTAATAAACTTGACCGACTTCTAAATAACTGCATTCGATTAGTTTTTAATCTTCGTAAATATGACCACGTCTCTGCGCATCGTTCCCAACTTAAGTGGCTACTATACGCCAGCGACGCTCCTTACGAGCCCTGAGAGAGGTAACTCTATACTCGTTTCTTAATTCTCCTGTGGCCCCGTCCTATATATCTTCCCATTTTAAATACTTATGTGATGTCAGCAACAAAAATCTTCGTTCGACGCATACTCGTCTACTCCAATGCCCTATTCACCGTTCTGACTTCATGCATTCCTCCTTTTTCGTAGTCTGTCCTCTTATGGAATGCGTTACCTCTAGAAATCAAGACAGCGGAAAGTATTGTGTCTTTTAAGAGAAAGGTAAAAGAGCACTTGCTTATGAACTCAAATTTAACTATTTAGTCAGATATGTTTACAGATATTATACTACTATTTTTAGATATATAATTTAATTATTTATGTAAAATATATTTAATACTTCAAATGCTTAAATGTAAACATTGATATGTTTGTGGGATATATATATTATATAATTTATATATTATATATTTAAATTATTTTCTCTTTCTAACTTACAGATATTTGCACCTCCCTACTTTTTTATCTCTGCATCACCCCAAGGTTGACTGGCAGAAAATGCCTTTGGCATTAAGTCCGCCTATGTACACTTAGTGCAAAAGTTTAAATAAATAAATAATTTACGCAAATAAAGTATGAAGTCAAACTAAATTTATTGAAAGTTTTTTTATGTTAATCTTTAAATTGAAGTGGAGAATGGAGTTTATATTGGTCAAGAAATCTATACAGTTTAATAAATTAAATGTATGTTTGTAATATTCAAGGAACCGTTTTTAAATGAGTACATTGTACATTTGTACATCGTATAAAACCGGTACCTAAGTGTAACAAAACTATTTATCTTTTAATTTATGTCTGTTCTGGCTAATCTCTTAAATGGATGGTCCGATTTTGACTGGACTTTTACTGAAGATAGCTGATGTTACTAGGACTAAGTTAGCAACATTTTATAGAAGAGAATCGAATAAAACTTATTGCCTTTATTTTACCACACGGACGACGTCGTGTAAACAATAAAGATCCAAATGATTAAATATAAAAGAGACGCAGTTCGGGTGTATTTTATTATTTCGATAAAGATCCGAGTTTTCCTAAAGGAAACTAATTTTTTACTACATTTATACACTTAGAAGTGACGAAAACCATGTAACCCATAGCAATGAGGTAACGTCACACGTTGAAATAACTGACGATTAACTAATAACTGCGCCATATGTATTAAAGACTTCTATATATATATATATAATCAGTATTAGAGAAGGAATAACGTAAAGGAAGGCACCTTCTGTACGTGTGGTCTCAATTTTTAGCAAAAATTTGGGCCACCTTGTTCGTTGGGACGGGAGCTTCTCGCGAACTCTGTGTTTTATGAAGCTTACTATAGGCATGAGTCTGACAAATTCAGGATAAAAGGCATGACAATAGAAAACTTTACGCAAGTTAAACATTACTTTGTTGTAAAATTCCTTTTCTAGTTCAAACGTTAACATTGTTTATCAGTAATTTAGTATAGAAGTTAAATTTATATAAATGTAGTTGAGTGAAAACTTTATCGGTTGGAAAAATTTAGTGTACATTTTTTCGTTCTGCGTCACATTTTTCCGTTACGCGCCATCTTATATTTATCAAGTCACTATAGAGCGTTGACGATATTGTTAATTATAAGCCATTACTAACACATTGACATCAATGTAGTAATAATTCTAATACAATTAATGAAATTCAATAATAATCTTTGTAGTAATAAGCTAAAATAAAATAATTGTAGAATTTGTATTTATGTCTATGATAATAAACGCCTTTTATTAAACTTTATCTTATTTAACTTTATTTAACCAATTTCTGTAAAGTTGCATATAGTAAATTATTTTTTGAAAATCAACGTCATAAAGAAGTTTCACTTACTTCTTGTAAAAAATAATTTTGCTATTCTTAAAACTTTTCACCTGTGCTAAACTTATTGCCTGATATTTAGTTGAATACATTGTTATTCTTGTTGTTTTCCGTTTTGTTCCAAATAATATTTTTTACATAGTAATTTTTTTGTTCAATATTTTTACTTCATATCATCGCATTGTCGTGACCTGTAATGGTAGTATTTGATGTATGAAATAAACATATGTTCGTACGTTTTGTCGATTCTTTTCAATTAGATATTATTTCTACTTTTTATACGTCAGTTTAACCAATGGCTTTATAGTCGTTTATTTGTCGCGGTGTGAAAGGAAGATGCCCGCTAGGCCGGCTACGGTAAAATCTATTTGGGGCTCGTCACGTCACCGCATCCCGCGAACCGACCTGCCCCAGAATGTGGCCCAGGATAGTCGGAATTATTAAAGTAAATAATAAACTGCGGATGTTTCACATGATCTGTATATTTGTTATAAGAAAATAGTTTCTCTTTCGCTTCGTGCCACGCGCGAGGTTTAAGCTATTTGTACTGTTCGAATTTTCGGTGGTTCAAGGCGGTGTGAGTTTCTCTTGTGTGTACACGTTGCCGAGTCCCTTCTTCGTGGAGTTCGTATCTGAAACGAGGATGAAGTTTATTAAATAGCGTCATTCATAATAATTTAAATTTACATAATGCCAATGATCAAAATATCAGTAGAGTATTTAAAAAAACTACATAATAACTAGCATACAATAAAGGCAAATGTTGATTATTTTAAACATGCTCAATTAAAAACTATAATTATTGTAACGTTTTAGTTGCATTCTAAAAACGTAAATATTTTCACTACATAGTATAAAACAAAGTCGCTTTCTCTGTCCCTATATCCCTATGTAAGCGTAAATCTTTCAAACTACGCAACGGATTTCGATGCGGTTTTTTATAGATAGAGTGATTGAAGAGGAAGGTTTATATGTATAAGACAAGCTTAATATTGTAGGTATATTTTCTCAGCATTGCTCCTGTGCGAAGCAGGGGCTGGTCGCTAGTTTTACTTTATAGCTAAGAAAATGTAGGTAGGTACCTTTTGGGTCTTTGACGTGCAGACGAGAAACTTTTTAACCAGCTAGCGAGTAGAGTCGTAGTAAATATATAAAATTAACAAAACCTTAATAAATTTAAGGTTTTGTTAATTTTATATATGTGTAAGTCTGATGTAAAACTAGAAGTGAATTCAAACTAAAACCCTTATCTAGTTTCGCGTAAAAGAATAACAAACATTCATACATTTTCAACTTACACACGCACTATCAATACCGCCAATTCCGCTTCGTAACAAAGTACTACAACACCGTCAAAGATAGCGTTTCATTGTATTATTTTATTAATCTCATAACCTCATAACTGAATGTTGCATAATCTGCCATAAATGGAGGGAGAATTTTCCCCGCGCAGAGCCGACGCTAATTGCGGTTGCAGTCGGCACATTAGCAGCGCGCAAGGAATTCTAATGGTCACTAGCTGAAGGCGACGCTCGTTGTTGAAGGCGAAAATAATATAATATGATTTTTACGGGACATAGACTCAAAAGTTATAACTTTTTTTTTTATTGAGCGACAATAAAAGTAGTTTTTAGATCGTTCTTATGATATGCTATAAAAATATTCAGTTTATGATTCTGAGACTCTGGACTGTGTAACTTTTTATCGTCTTTTCGTATCATACAAATGAGCGGTCGTAGAAAATAGAAAATATTTAATGGGCCGCTATGAAATATCAACAGATTATTAACGGTTTATTGTACACCACAAATAATCTATTTCCCATATCCGTAAACACTAAAGGTATGTTAATTTACGCAGCGACAATGTTTATAAACAGTCATTAATATTGGCCAGTGTACGGGAACGTGCGGGAAGATTCTATTTCGGTGTGGTTTCCAGGAAGTTCCTTAGCTAAACAAACCGCTTCTACTATTTCCATATGATTTAACCTTCAGCCGCGCGCCAATACTTCGTTCCGTCTGGTGCGCGAGACGTAGTAAAAACTTCTAGAAATGACTCGTCCATTTCGTTACTTGTGTAAAAGCATATTTAATCTGATAAATAATAAAGTTAATTTAATACAATTAATAATTTATTAAATAGGAACGTATTCCTTGTTCATCTTTATGAACGTGGTAGCATCGAACTAAAAACGATGCATCGATTTTTTCTCTCGATACATAACGTAACAATTGTTATATCGATAGATAGCATTTATCTGCAATGTCGCGGCCCGCCCGTGGGAGCGTGGGACGGATATAAACTCGATAAATCATTCACCACAGTCCCGTCCCTTCACGATAAGGGCAGAGCTTAACATGCGCATGTTACGAACGAGCATCGCAAAGGGTCGCGGGACATTACGAAAGCGAAGGAGTAATTACTTTCTCCGCTCCGCCCGTTGTTTTACGGTGGTCATTGAGAGCAATTTAGCAATTCACTAGAGCAGTCTGAATGAATTGGACGCACTATTATGGTGCGTACAATGATGAATGGAAACTGGATGTTGTTTGTTGTTCGATTAAAACTAAATACTGCTGCACTGATGTAAATGTTATATAGCTAAAGATTAGAATTGATGAATTGAATTACGATTTACTATTTTAATAAATACGAATAGAGAACCGTTGAAAGAAAATATGGACGTTGCAAGGATGATTTAAAATGTTTTATTGTACACAAAGTTATAAAATAAATAAATGTGATTAATGTATATTTTAAAGGAACTGTAAGAACACTCATTTCTGAGCAATAATTACTAAAATTGGAACGGTTAACGAAACAAAAAACACTCTTTGCTAGTATAGTGTGGAATCGTGTACAAAACAGAACAATACAGGACATTCGTCGTGACATGATAATCGTTTACGAAGTTTCGTGACTTGAAGGACTGCCATAAGTTAAAAGACTTAACAATTATTGGCTATTAAAAAAAATATATCTCTTTAAAATATTCGTAAAATTTAAGTTATTGTTTTTAATCCTAAATATTTAACAGTATTATTAGGACGAGACAAAGTAGAGAACTACTTTTACACTGTTGATGATATTTTGTACAGTAGAAATAATGTTAATAAACCAGAAGTAAATTTACTTTTTCTCTCCAATAACAATCCAATTCAAAAACAGTTGAAACTGAAACAACAGATTTATTCTTTTTACACATTACTGATATTCTACTTTCGGAATACGAAATTTTATAGTTTTTTTTTATCCTTAAATTTCAATAAATATATTAAAAACAATTTTAATTTCAATCCTCAGAAATATATTCAAAACGAGCAAAATTTGCATCATCAAATTTATGTTAAAACAATAAAAAAACAACATTGAATTCACGAATAATACGGCAACATATAAAGAAAATAAAAAAAAACAGACCCAAAAACAACAAAATAAAGTTACGCACGCGACTTTACTATAAAGCAAAGGGAAAACGTATAGCAAATTAGATGTCCGACGACGTGGCATAACGAAAAAAAGGACATGTCCGAGACATTATTGTCGCCGGTTGATATCACAAATGTTTGTTGTATAACCCGCGAAGGTTACAGTGCCCACAGACTACAAACGCGTTACCCAACACGATGGAGTGGATACGACTCGAGGCAAAGGCGCTCGCTGCTTAGCCGACCGATCACGAAGATCCATCCATACGTGCCGAGCAAGTTAAATAATCACAACGCAGATCGTATTCTCATTGAATTCCTTAACGTGATACGGAGATTTGTACACTGTTGTTTCGTAACTCTTGTACTTGTTTTGTAGAGGCAATGTTAATGTAATGATTCGATACGGCTATTTATGTTCAACGTGTTTAGTGGTAAAACAGTATAACGTACTCGATTGATGTTAAAGATACATAACGTTTTTTTGCCCTTGAATTGAATGAAATACTGTTCCTTTTACAAAAGTATGAATGCAGAATAAAAAAAGTAAATTAAACAGCAAGGTAAACATTTTATTTTAATACAAAAAAAATATACTATGGCGACTTAAAAATCAAAAACTATAGGATAGATAAATATAAACATAGCAAAATGGAAAAATTATAGAGATACGTGTCAAAAGTACAACTTAATGTAAGCATTATTTTAAACACGTACTCTTGTTCAATATTATTTTTATTACATTAGCGCTAGCTTGTTTTATGATCTATTCCACAGATACAAAAAGAAATAAGACAGGCTTTGATTCTGCTACTCTACAAAGTTTGTAGACAAAAGTAACGTTGAATAGTTCAACGTACCAATTCCATATTAAGACTGAATAGTTAGCCGAATATTATGTCTGTTGCAATAAATTTATGATGGCAGGCGGTTGGCAACAATTACCGCCAATTCTTCCATTGGCCGCCGCGCATGCCAATCGCTCGGCCATAAAGGAGGCAGCTTCCGGAGCCCCGAAAGGAAGGGAAATTCACATAGGCCATTCGCAATTCGACGCACGTCACCACCTATCCGCGGTAAGTTTCTCATGGCGTGTTTGTTGTCAAATGCTAATTGTAATGTGTAACGACGTTACATTTCGCAGTATTGAGAATGGTAACACATTCGAGTTATTTTTGTAGCAGCCGTGAAGTGGGAAAGAACGAAACGTAGCGCTTGAGTGCGCGTCATTGAAATACTGAATGCCGTGATGATGGAGAGGAGAAATTTTAATAAATCTGTCATCGTTCATCTATTGAGAACCAATTTGTAGTTTTAATATTTCATCCTCCTTATCTTGAACTCTTCAAATATGTACAACCATTATGAAAATGCAATCTGAATGAAGTATACTAATGTTGAATATAAAGCCGTTATCCTTGAAGTTAAACGATAGTTGGTTTAATGCGGAATAGGAGTTGGTTTGCTAGAATATTTTTTTTAGTCTTTTATTGGAAAAGTTAACACACACGTCAGAAACGTTGATGTTTTTCTTTTAATAAACGTCTAAACATATTAATCAATAACTAGCCGTAGCTCGTGAATGATTCCGCGTGGTAATTTATAAAAATTATTATAATTGTTTTCTAAATACATATTTAATTGAATATTTCTAAATAATAATATATAACTAGTTATGCTTCAGCGAAATTCCCGTCAAAATAGGACGAGCCATCCCAGATATTAAAGTGTTGTTTTACATATTTATCGGTTACATATCACAATGCAATCATTTAAAAACGTTTATTTTGATGTTACAGACACTCCAATTGTATTTATTAGTATAGATATAAGTACTACAGTAACTCATTTAGGGAATTCAGATTTCATAACAAGCTTACTAATTTGTATCCTAATGTAAAAACGATGGCTGGAGATATACACACAATATATAAATTTCAAGAGTTAATCTGTTATTTCACCTAACATACGTTCATATGTTTACGTCCAACTGTCGACGTAAACCGAGGTTTCTGTACGTACAGTTAAATCGAGCGCTCGAATCGGATCTATTATCGAGCGCAAACACAACTTTGGGAAGTCTCGGTTTCGTTTCCTGGGCAGAGGTGGAACGGGAGCGGTGACGCACGTTTTTACCAACCGACATCCGCTCATATTTATATAGATGGCATTTTTTTTTACACGTATCCCTTCGATTAATGCGACCGGGGAATGTGTAACAGATTGCTTCCTCTTAGATGGGATGGATAGAGTATTCTAGCGTGTCATATTTGGTTGAGAGTTGATGCGACATCTTATCGCAGGTAAATATGATTGTTCTACGTAAAATAGCGCAGTAATATAGTGTAGAAGCAGTATCTTATAAATATTGCGAAAGTAACATTGCTTTACAACTAAATCAATTAAACTTAAGCATGTGTTCGTTGTATAGTTATAGCAACGAAACCTTATCTTTACTTCGATGTTTAAGTATTTAACAACGTCTCGACTATACCAAATGAAAAACATAACATATAAGTATTTTAAGCTAACGAAACGTTGACATCTCCATTAAATAACTGCAACGTGTTATTACATAACTTGGCAGCACGCTGTAGACGATTAGTTCCACGCATCCCGTTCCTTTGCATTCCGTTTGAAATACTCCACGCTTCGGCGGATGTAATATTTTCGGAACAGACACTCGGACAGACGGGCATCGCAAAAAGATAATTGTGTCGAATTGTATTTTTTTTTTAATTTCCGCGAAGCAAAAAGTATCTGCGCACATCGCGTCTGCGCCAAAATCGCCCCGCAACTATATTTCCCGATGATACATTTAATGTGTTTTATTTTCGTCCATCGGAGTATCATTGATCTGTACGATTCAATGTGAAATTGCAAAACGGAGTAACGAATATGAAATTGTAATAAATTTTCGATCGCAATAACAGTACGTATACAATCTAAAAGTATTATTATCAACACTGCATTTACCATACCAGTAATTTTGACTCGTTTTAGCGGGAAATTTATGTTGAAAAAAAAAACTGGTACATTTAGTGTTAATAGACGATTGAAAATCAACTTATCAATCACTCTCCCGTTTTTGTACGTAAGCGAAAAAACTATGCAGAGATGTACATGAATACGAGTTACGTATTATTTATATAAGTACGATATAATCATGGATCAAATTAAAGCATTATTTCTTCTAACCTGAGCCAAAAAGCTCTGAATTTTAAGTAAAAAAGTGAAATGTCAAACGCTATTGGAGCCAAACGTCACGTAAAAGTGTTTCTACTTTTACCCTTTTGTTTTACTTCTGTGAACAAACATTACGCACTCAAAATCCAATGCATTTACTCGCCTTGCGCTACTTTATTGTGGGCTCTAGTTTCACATAATTTGTTGGAATTTTTACATTACGGCATTTCGTAAAAGGGTTACAACTAAAATGTTTAAAAATAGATGTCGGTTAAAGAAGAAAGTTTTGACGCCAAACTATTTAACTTCTAGTCTTCAACGCAGTACATTTAACTTAGCTAAACACGGAATATAGTATGCCGTGTTTACGGGCGAAGTTTTATAATTGGAGTGACACTACACGATTATATTAAACAATTGTAGAATGAAGTTTGCAGTTCCATTTCTGAAAGCGGCGAGAGCGAATAATCGAACCGGCAATAATTTTTCTATAATATTTCAAGTAATATTTAGTATAATAATAATATTTCAAAACATACTGCGAATTGTTAATAACTAGTTGAACCAGCAAACTTTGTTCCGCCTTAGATGCAATAAATGGGACAAGTCCTAAACCCAGGGTTGTTTTGTTTTTAATTGTAAAAGAATGAAATATACGTCAAATGACTTCACTATAGTTTAAATACCGACTTACATTATGATATTGCGCAGTTACATAGCTAGGATTAGAAAGTGAAATCTACCATATTATGCTGCCTTCCATGACATATCTGCAGATGTCGTAATGGAGTAAACAGTAATACACAACGTTACAATGAGTCTTCAACTTTTTGGAAATAAGAAGTGAATATGGAACAATATAATAGTTGTTAAAAAAAGAAACCAGTTTAAAAACAATCCTATGTCCTTTTCCTGGTTTACAGTGATCCTTTCCTCTAATTTTTAACCAAATTGGTTCAGCCGTCCTTTAGTTATAAATGGTGTAACAAACATAACTTTCTTTTATATGTATATATAGATATAGATAACAATCTAACAAACTGATCTTGGGTAAACTTTAAATAAGAACAAGATCATCGTGGAATTATGTCAATGTCAGATGATTTAATTTTAGCCCATTATAACAATACGTGAATGCCGTATAGTCGACGCATTTAGATGAAGAAATCCGACAGAGAGATTCCAAAGAATTTCGATGATAAAAAACGAACATTTCATTACAACTTATAAAGATATGTTTAATTCCATCAATTAGCCATACACAAAATAAACAAAATTAAGCTTTTTGGTTAGAGGCAAGTTTTTGAAGAAAACTTGATAGAAAGGTTCTATAATATAACGAAGCAGCGAAAGAAATAGGTACATTATTATAGTTCCCCTTTAACTAACGATGATTTAAAAGCTGACAATTAGATTAACTTAAATTGAATGCAATAAGAGATGATACCTAATTATTCCATCAACTTTTTAAAACTTATTGCATATTAACGTATCCCTTGTTTACACTCTATGATAGAGTTAAAATAACTAACGTTAGGTTCATTATTAATTTCAAAAATTTAGTATAGACCTTTGCATTGAATCGGGACGGTTTAGAAATTTTATATAGTTGTAAAGTGCCAAAGAACAATACAGATAACCTTTTAAAAAAGTTCAAAACAAACCACAGACACGACAAATCGTTTGTCTATTAACCTCAATGAAGATTTCCAATTGTTTGTTATTTTAATTGAAAAAATTAAAAACTAAATTTCTTCTTGACCATCACACGACCTCGGACAATTGGGGCATTCACATTAAATGGGGGTTCTTCGACCCGTCGGTCGCGTGGTGTTTATTAATTACAAGACGAAAATCGGTACAGGAAGTGGGAGGCTTCCCGGGCGGCGTGCAGTGTGGCCGGGAGAGCGGAAGCGTGGGACAAGCTTGCATTACAAATCACCTGGCAACGAGTGCACGTGTGTCGTTTTAAGGGCCCAGTGGCGAAATGGAATACGCAAATTTCACATATATATCGAATATTTATTATTTATTGTATACCTATGTCTTAAGGTATATGAATTATTTATGTATCTGTGTATTATCGTAATATTATATTTAACTCATAACGATCATCACCTCAACTTTCTTTAAACCACTCAACGGTTGACTGTTAGAGAATGCCTTATCGGCACTATTTTACTGTACATATAGTGTAAATAAATAAATAAAAATAATAGTCTTTAATGTAAAAAAATCTTCATATTTAAAAAAATACAAATTAGCTATTTGAACACAATATTATTATCATTTCGTTGACAAAATGTTCTTTCCCTCGCGGAGGGTTAAATTTGTTATAAACTGAACTTATAAATATTTAAAAGTCGGTTGGGTTTTTTTAATGCAGTTGGACGTAAACATTTTATGTATGTGCCGATTTTTGTGTGATTTATTCAACATCAGCGTTATATCAATATGCAAAATACTGTTAACATGTCAAGTTTAATTCAGTAAGTTTATTTTTAATTGGAAAAATCGTCATTGATAACATCAAAGATTTTCTTTAAGAAAGTTTTAAATCATATAGTAATTGTTCTATTCATAATTAAATTATTCACCTAATGTGTTAACCTAAGTTTGTTTTCGATTAAAACTCCGTGTATCACAAACAAAAAGGTCTTGTCACAGATTTGGTTTACTCCATCGAAATAACCGCTACAAAATTATTTCTTCGCAGCAGGATCATTGAATCATAACTTTGGAATAGCAGCGTTCTTAGATTTTGTTCAGATCGTGATAACTTTTTTGTTGCAATGACGAACAATCGTTACAGAATTAACCTAATATCTCCAATACACTTGTTTTTTTCAGTAAAAAATTGTGCTTCAATGACGGTCGATTCGACGCGGTGTTAGAAATCAAAGTCCGGTTCATTGCACCGTGTAATACGAAACTCTGGTTCTTTATTATAACTGAAACATTGCATTAAGATGCGTAAATTTCTGCAATAAACTTTGTTATCTAACAAATTAATATAATCGGTTTTATAATTAAACATCGATGGCATATGCGAACCTCATCATCAGCCTCTGTTAGTCCACTGCTGAACATAGGCCCCCCCTAATGCACACCCTCTCCAATCTCCACGCTGGTCCAATGCGGGTTGGTGGGTGGACCGATACATGCCTATTCGACGCATGGATCATCATACTTTTCAGACAATTGAATGATTGGCCCAAAATATCTTACCCGACTAGAAAACAACAATGAAAATTTCCTAAGTCTCCGCAGGATTCGAACCCACGACCTCCGGTTTCTAAAGCACTCGCCCTTACCACTAAGCTATGGAGGCGAACATATGCCGATGTAAAAGCGTTATTACCGATTTTTATTTTTTATTGGAAAATTGAGCTTATTGCTTTTTTATTGTCCATTGTAAAAATTAATTTTAACACAAAAACCTATTAATTACAATTAGCAGTTTGTTAAAGGACACTACGACGGAGCCCGTCGCGGCTGTAAAACGGTAGTGTAAAATATTCCGGTTTAAGGGACGTCAGTGCTTGTGCAGTAGCGGGGACAAAATTTACCAGCCTTTGTCAGATTTTTTAATTGTGTTGTTTTTATATAACTTTATCTACCAATTTCCCCCCATCATTACAAGAAGTTTAATACTTTAATTTGAGCATGTACAAGATGCCTTCTTCGCTTTTATTATGTTACACAGCTGTTTTTTTAATTGTTTTATTATATTAAGGCTGTACAATATTTGTCTTTTAATAGGTACTGTAAATAGAAATCGACGTAGCACATAATTAATAGAGAGGTGTGTTTCGACGCAATGTTGACTTATTACATCACACTCTATTGTTTGTAGCGTGATTGTAAACGTGACTAAAATTATCAAAAGCACGAGTTAATTATAGATATAACTAACCCTGCCTAATTAAAATTTCCTGTGCATTTTTATAGACTGAAAAAAATCCTATAAAATTATTACAAAAAACAATGGACAGTATTCGAGTATACCGGAAATCGTTACGTCTGCCTAATATGGTGCAAGTATTCGATGCGGACGTCGATGCAGTCAGAGAAATATTCAAAACACAGTATTTTAAGGTGCCGATGCATAAGCCGAGCCAAACATGAAATAAGATCGGAGACGATTCGTGTACATTTTAACGAACACCGAACGGGTAGGTTTACACTCAGCTAGGAACATTGAATCTCAAATTCTCCGAGTAATTCACCGAAAACTGTATATACTCTTGGTAAGTGTTATATTACAGGTTCGATACGCTTTTGTATCCGCACTCACACACACAGCCAGATAATTCACACAAACACAGCCATATAGTTCACACACACACGTTCACACACAATGTATGTATACGAGTCGATTGTAATGCAACCTAATCCCGATTAGGAGGCCCACTGACCTTGCAGTGTCCTTTGATATGATCGGACATACTTAAAGGAGCGTGGCGCAACAGCCAGTCTTAATTACGGTCTCCAATTCAATAAGTGGGTGAAGGTTGAAGATGCTTATGGTCAGAATCGTACACGGTGGGGCTTGAGACGGAAATGGAACGGGTTATGAGTGAATTAGATAGTTAGTCCTAATTAAATATGATCGACGGGTGCAATTCGATTAAGTTGTTGTAAGACTAATTGGACTATGTATCCGATTGTAGGCCGCCGTCTCTACAGAGGTAAATAAGGTTTATAGCTTTGTTAAAAAAAACAAGTGTCGAAGTCGGTTGACGTATGATAGCTTGCTAAACGTTTGGGCACTAACACTTGACACTAGACCTTTTTCAATATTGAACCCTCTTTGGCCTGCGCACATCAAATCAGCGTAATGAGGTTTGTGAGGTCGTTCGTATAGTTACGAGGTAAAGGTAGATAGATAGGAACCAAAAGTGTAATTAATTCTTTACGTAGAATCTTATGCCCTAAAGAAAATACGTTATTTTTTTAGGTATATGACATTTGTCATGGTAAAATAAAGTTGAATGCGTAGAAGTATTGCGCTTTCGTTATTTTTTTAATTGGTTACGGCAATAACACGAGCATTGCATTCAACATAGCAAGGGACACCATAACAAAAGCAGCAAATACGCCCTAAATCCGTTTATGATCTAGCGACACGAGATATTACGTCTCGTTTCCCCTATAATTACGCTGGCTACGGTAAAGTTTCAACCGAAATGCAGTAGTGTTTACACACTACTGATTTGCAACCGAAACAGACACCGCGGTCTGTTACTACCCTAAACAATGGCTTGTAAAAGGGGAACCTACCACCGTTCTTTTATACGATAGCTAAATATACGATACTAGAACTAATATGGCGGAAGAATACTTAAGCCGATGCCTCTCTTCGCAAGGTCCCTCTAGAATTACAAGTAATGTTGAACATACAGATTTAAAACCTTTTCTCATAACAAAATAGTAAGTAAATAACCAAGAGACGAGAAACCTAAGCAGTAATCCGTGCTTTCTCAGCTACATAGTACGTTGGTTGTTGTTTCTCTTAAGTATTCCTTTTATGACCATTTTTTATTAATTTTAATATACCTTTTTGGAGCGTGCACATCGACACTTTTATTTTTAATTTACATTACAAGAAATACCGATGTTCATCTGGCAGATGATTTTTAAACAAACAATCACAGGCGTGCAAATGTGACCCCCCGGGCGCGAGTTGCCAGACGGCCGCCAGTCGCCCACGCGGACTGCCAACCAGTTGGCAAGTTGCCAGCGGTCGGCCAAACGGTTGGCAACTTGCCAGCGGTTGGCAACACGCCATTGCCCGGGAGCACGCGGCGATATCGTAAAAAACCGCTTTAAGGGGTTTACAATAATGACGCATACTCTGGTCCATTCGGTCTTCTACTGGTATTAATACGTTCGCTTTTGATTGGCTTTCTTTGATCTAAGATGAAAGGCGTTTAGGTTTTTTAAATGCATGTTTTTTTAGTCTGTTGCCATTACGAGTTTTACATGACGTTATCAAATCGAAATTTGATTTCGTTTTGATGAATTTATTCTTAGCTTCTTTTGATATAACTTTATTGCGTATATCACGAATACGAATTAGGTGAAGTCCGAAATGAAGAAAGGGTCTTACTATGATAAGACTAAAATAAGCTAAGAAGATTATTAAGGTAAGGTTATACAGTATTTTTTATACATTTGTAATAATCAGAAGACAAGATCGGATGTTTTAAGAGCATTTCACTTAACACTTGCATAATCTACCTTTAAGCTAGATACTTTATTTATAGGTAGGTGACCTAAAAACATGATAAAGTACAATTTTGCTTTTTAAACCGACGCATTTATGTAAACTAGTATGGTATGAAATTTCTATAATGATATCAGAAATTCAGTAATCCGATGAGAAGGTTCAGTGTTATTTTTAACTGATTAACTTGATAAACAAAATATAGCTAAGATAATGATAGTTGCGTCCTATTCGATTACCGATGTAGCTCTCGACATCTCGAGTAAGCAGCATTTCACTTACATATATACGCTTAAAGATATTTGAATTTGAAAGTCATTAAAACTTATATAGCAATAATACAGAATTTATCCGATTTGTTAGTGATAGATAATCTACAGTACAAATAATGTAAGTGTTTACTATCTATCCGAAGAGCTGATCAATTTAGTAAGGAAGTTTACACTTTTCTATTAGCTTTATTCAACGATTAATTTGAAAACAAATTTATACAGAGTACAGCAGATAACAGACATACTCAACTGTAGTCTCCCGTAACGTCAGAATAAGACTATATTTAAGTAACTGTAAAAATCCTGTAATTAGTTTTCACTATGTAACATTTATACAAATTTAGTTTTTCTGTTAAATTTTAGAAGCAAGTATCTTTTGTAAGATTTTTTTGATATTCTGGCATAGTTCCTAAAAAGTAGAACATCTATCAGGTTAATTCGTCCATAGGTATAAGATTACTTATTGGTACTCAGTATTTAGGGGATAATAGCCTGTGATATCAAAGATACTGTTGTCAAACACAACAATAATAATAGTATAGTTATCTAAAGTAACTAAGCAGCTAGATATTAGTTTTTATATTTTTTATTAAACTTGATTATTTGAAAGTAGTACTACATGTAGTTGTGTTTAAGTATGGACCCTAATAGGGTCTAAAAACTGTTATTGTATTTGTATGAGAGTGAGTTTGATACAATTGGAAATAACAAAAGCCTGTATGTGCAATAACGCACAGTGCCAAAACAGTTATGTGCACTTTTTGATTAAAAAATATTATAACTCGTTGAAGCATTTGTTATTTAAACACCAAATTGTGGTATATGCATACTTATTATAAATATTTTGATTCTATAATGCTGCTTGTTTTATTTAATTAACCAATTCTTCAAAAAAAAGTTTTTTGTTGTTTCCCAAAACCTAGTAAAAATCACAAGTGGAACTTGTCAGGCGCAGCGACGATATACCATAAATATATAAATCAACACATACCCAGAAGTGGATCCTTTCCTACGTGTATATTGCAGTAGATGTGGTGGTCCGTTTGCATTATTTGTTCCGTTGGACTCTCTCCGCCGGATTCCATTAGCTTCAGCTTTGCTGATAGGTCTTGCACGTCTGTAAAAATAAAACAGCTTACAAAACTTGTTAAACTGTGGCGGTATTAAGGAAACTACAAGAAACCGAAGGATAGTCAATTGCTACACTGAAGTTCAATCGCTTTTTCTCTTGTTTATTTATTGGGACAAACCAAAACGCGATATAGGGTGCGATAATATTATACCCACTGCCTCCGTAGCCTAGTGGTAAGGGAGTGTGCTTTAGAAACCGGAGGTTGTGGCTTCGAATCCTGCGGGGGCTCAACAAATTTCCTAGTTGGTTAGGGCAATTTGGGCCGGTCACCTAACTGAGTAAGTAAGATGTAAACTAAGATGATCCATGCTTCGGATCGGCATGTAAAAAGTCGGGCCACCCAACAACCCGAATTAGAACAGCGTGGTGGGATACGGTCCAAGAACCCCCTAACGCAGGAGGCGTGCGTTTAGGAGAGGCCTATGTCCAGCAGTAGACTATAGCACAGGCTGATGATAATGAATATTATACCACATAAAAAAAAATTGCCATCATTGTCTTATTATTTATCACATCACGCAACCATGTCCTCCCAGTGGCGTCATACATTACGTTCGTATCGAAGAATGGTCACTGAGATGTCAACCCCTGAGCGACAAACGGTTAATAACAACTCCTACGACGCGAATTCGTTGCTATAGGTAACATTGACTTCGTGTTAAATCGATACCTTTTCTTTAAACTTGAGCCGTCAGACAGTAAAAGGTTGACAAAGCCAGTTAGTTACAAGAGAAAAAATATTAAAAACAAAAAACGGCTTCCACACTTCATAAGTTTATTAATGAACTACAGATAAGTATGATTTACGATGTTCGCGTTATTTTCTATTTACAAAATAACATGTATGCATTATATACTACAGTATACACATGAAAGGTATCACATATGGAAAAACAATATACAAAAATACACAACTGAAAGTAATTAAAATAAATTTACCGTAAACAAAATCTGCAAACACGAAAGTGAAATGCAAAAGAACGATTCAACAATACATACAATATAACTGACATTATAACGATAACAAAAAGGCAAAGGTCATCACAATCGTACGGCCAAGTAAAAAAAAAAAAACAAAAAATGATGCAGGCAAATAAAAAAAAACCGTTAGCTAGCCCAGCTATTGTTAGTCTGGTCAGAATTAGTAGTGCACATGTTCAAACAAACCGGCATTGTTTACGCGAGCGACGCGCCTACACGGAGCCAACCTAGATTTATGGTTTCACTGTTTGAATACGGCCCAACGCTCCGTGTGAACTTTCGAATTTCACGGTGTTAACGTTTTACTATGAGTTAGCGTCCGCTGCCGATGTTAACATGCGTTAAATTGGTTGACTGGCGAATGTTAACGTCCGAAATGTGCCATTGTCTCGGTAACTAATAACAATAGTTTACTACTAGAGGCTTCAGTAGTTAGTGGTTGAAAAACGGTTGTGCATGCTCTATTAAATAAAGCAGTTTTGATACAGGGTTTTATTATTGAAGCGTTATTATATTTAGCTGTACCCTTATTAGTTTTTTCTTTTAATTTTATAGTGGAACATTATTTAGTAACGGATCAATTAAATGTATCATAAAAAATATATTTTCGCGTTACAAATGGGTCAGTTATTAAAAAAAATATATATCGTTGTACGATAGTAAAAAAAACTGTAATATCTATAAAAAATCCATAACAATTACGGCCATTTTTTTAATAAAAAAATATTACATAAAAATCGCGTTCCAAAAACAGTGGATAATGCGTAATTTCACATAAAAACATAAAAAATGCGAGCGAAACTAAATAAAGATTTCAGAACGGGTATTTTCCGAGAAGAAATGTACCGCTTCGGATTCCGTACAGCAGAAGCGATTTTAGGAATCCGGCACGCTTGGAATTACGCCGTGAGGCGATTGCAAAATTGAAGTCTTGCTTTACGCAGACATTACACCAACATATACATTTCCAACATACAACATATGAGATTAATAGCCGTTAGTCCAACATGGTATGTTGTATCCATAAACACAGTAAAATGGATCAGGATAATATGGGAATACCGTGAGAGGTTACAGATCGTATTCTGCGCTTCGGTTTCCCAGTATTTGCACTAGCTAGTACCTACCTTTGAAACTTGAACACAATATTTCTACACAACCTAAGAACTTTGCCTTAGAAAATAAATAAATAAAACACCTAAATCGTCTCCTAGTCTATTGCGTGTGTGACCAAAAGAAACCTCCCGTTCTGTACTATCTTATAAGATTTATTTTATGGCAACCAATTCGCTCCGAAGGCGTATAATGATTAAACGTTAATTAACTTGCGAAAACCGTCCGCTGCATAATATTGTACCAGAAATCAGACTTGGGACTGGACTTGTAGACCGGAAAACTTTGTAGATGTTTATTAAAACAATAAATAAAAAAAAATAAACTTGTAACCTACATGGCTACTTTAAGATATATACCACACGCTAAAATATCTTTTAAAGTGTATTTATTACGTACGCACTAAGAGCAACATTTAATGGAGTAATAACACAAACGTTAAAAAGCTTCAACATACGCACTGTATAATTTCAAAGCAACATCAAAGATACAATAAGTTTTACTTCAGGTAAGAAATCACAAAACACTCAATCGTACACGTTCCTGGAAAAATACAGTGAGTTATTCTGTTATGATAACCGTGAACATGTTTAGAAAGATTTCTCATCGGTACCTGGATAATGTTTTCAACGCAGTATAAACAAACAGATTTATCCGCTTTTTTTTTAGTAATTAATTGATTCGACCTCACCGTAACACGAGTAAGGTCATCTGGATATTCTCAAAAAAAGATATTCGAGAGTAGAACATACATAAAGTTGATATATTAAAGTGATAGTAGCATGGTATATATATTTTAATTAGTAAATGGGTTAAGCTTAATGGATTACTTTAGGTTATATGCCAAGCAAAGAAAAGTTACAGACTATATTTCAAAACCGAAGAAAGAAATAAAAACTGTTATTCAAACCAAGTATTAGAAAATAATGAAATAAATAATTAAGGTTAAGAAGAAAAAAAATTGCTTTTAAATGGATAATTTCACGAATAATTGCTCCAACATTTAAAGTCTTTAAAGTCCCACATAATAACAAATTTAAAGATAACTGTACATATAAAAGTTGAATAAAATATGTTTACAAGATCTTTAAAAAAATCGAAATAAATATCAGCACTTTTTTGCGTATATTATGATATAAAATAAATGTTAACGCAAAAGTACCCCCGGGTGAAGTCCATGATATATTCAGGTCAATATTTCAGAATTGATGATTTAAACAATAGACCTTGGAGTCGATCAATCGATTCGTTTCGTCTAGCTCATTACGATCAATAACTGTACTTAACCCTAACCCTCAGTGGTCTAAGAACGCTGGGCATATATGACTGGATATGATGAATACTAGAACAAGTGGTCAATTAGCCTAGGGCTAGGTCGCCAAGACCATATTTAATCGGTCTTAGTAATACCTAAGTTTTTTTTAGACAAAACGATGCGGCGAGCGATGGTAAGTGTACGCCCCGTCCAACAGAAAACGATACACTTTCGTTCGTCACACTAAGATTAACTAGTTTATCCTGTCAGTAAGTACGCTGCCTACGGTGCCCTTCAAACCGAAAATTTTCTGTACTGCCATCCCAACCAAGAGCCACTCAAGTGCCAGCCTGTTTTTATAGGGTTATTTCCTCAAACCATTACTTTCTATCGCCTCTTAACGCAAAACTATGACCTGGATTAATGAAGTTATAAACAAATTTAATTTGTTTTTTGATAAAAATATTTTTTTATGTATTCTTACACGGCTAATTTTGTGTTAAAATAAAAACAAAATCCACTTGCAAGTTTTACAAGAGCAACTCGTTTTATGGTATTAAAATATCTATTTTTAATTATTTAATGATAGTAGTAACTTTTAGAATTGTTTTTTTAATGACACAAACGCATCATCTACATATAGAATAATCCTAACGATATAAGTTTAAAATATCACTGAACTTGCGCCCGTAAGCGTGCGTGATGTAAGCTCTCAATTGCGGACGGTTACTTACATCCAATCGTTACATAAACAAAATGTTGTTTATGAACAGTATTTGCAATATTAGAGAATCCGGTTCACCGCAAACCGTTTAGATATTTACCGAAGCTGTAACAAAGCACTATTGTAAAAGCGATACTGTATTCCGGTTTAAAAGGCACCGTAGCCACCGCAAATAATACGAAAAGGAATAGATGAAAACGTTTGTATCTATATAGATGAGTTATACAAATCGCTTGATTATTAGTTGACCGTCGCCGAATGATTTTTTACGCCTTTTTGCAATATTTATTTCATTTACTTTATAAGAAAAACAGTGAATACATAATAATATTTAAATTAACTTTGATAGAATTAACTTGATAGTTATCTAAAGAAGTATTAACATCCTTGCATAAAACCTAATAAGTTAATAAATATAAAAACTATCAAGATACAGCGCTCCGGTTTGAACGGCACTGAAGCTTTTAAATTAAAATTACACTCCATTACGTTGTATGTGTTCACTTGTGGAGCAAAACGGACGTCCGTAAAAACATTTCTTTGAATATAATTGGGCATTAGCATTTCTTGTAACATACCAATGGAGCTATCCAATTAATGCGTTACATTTTTTTAATTATCAGAATCGAATAGAATAATAAGAAAAGATGGAATTAAAAACTGTAAAGTGTCATCAATATTAGGCTTAGCTACGTAAAGGCGTCGTATGTATGACATAGTCGTTATACTGAAGCTAAAGAAAATATAGAATTAATGTAAACAATGTAACATAGCAACTAGTTGCCGTCATACGTCTTGGGTTCCTATTCAACTATCGACGGAAGACAACAGAAATGTCGTAACTGACAAAAATGAAATAGTCCACCACAATTCAAAATATAAATATTCGACTATTAATTTTTGCATTCAATTTTATAATAATTAAAACTAATAAGGAAGAAAGTAACTTTTATTATGTATAAAGGTTATCATCAAAAATTAAGTTTTTCAATTGATTTTTGGCTAAACACTTTCATTTCTGTTAGTTACGTTTCTGTCGATAGAACGTCGTAATACGTAAAACGCCACTTTATTGCAATGGGTTAAAATGTTCACAGCATTGCCGTCTTTTATGTCTTAGTTATAATATCCACACATACGTACGATGCATGTAAAAAGTCGGCCCACCCACCAACTCGTATTGGACCAGCGTGGTGGGATAGGTCCAAAAACCCCTTAATTGGGAAGGTATGGCGTGGATCGTATTAGGAAGGCCTATGTCAAGCAGTGGAATAACACAGACTGGTGATGATGATGATGATGTGGTTTCCAATGTTAGCTTCAATATAGTCTTTTCTTTAAGTCACGTTTAGATTACGAATGAAAGCGATTTGAGGAGCGTATGTCTACAATGTTTATGATTACAAATCCATTTATTTACTTTTTATCTTGCTTATAAAGTTATATGGAGAACTCCTTCCCCTTTAGGTGCAAGATATAAAAAAATTATAGGTTATAATCGTCAAATCTATTTACTATTCAGTCGGTGTGGCCGCATCGTGCCCTACCTACACGCATTAGCTGGTACAATCCTTCGAGGCCGCGTAATCACCAGTGTCCTGAATAAACCATTATTATAGCGACAATTGATGCCGGACGGTTCACAAGCTTAGGAAATAACTAAAAATATACATTACGTTTGCGCGTGAAGTTATATAATTCTGACGACTGATTTTGTAACGTTAAGTGGCGACATTTTGAAAGATTTTTATATAGTTTTACGCGACTTAATAGATCGATAATAATTGCGATGTCAAACACAATACAATTTAAAGCAAAAATAAATGTTTTTACGTATTATATTTTTTAGCAAGCCCATACAGAAAGTGAATCCTGTTCCCTTCATTTTGCGTACTCTGGTAGAGCAATAAACTCTTACATCATCATCAGCCTGTGATCGTCCACTGCTGGACATAGGCCTCTCCTAATACACCCCTATCCATTAGGGGGTTTGGACCTTATGAAAGACAATAAACTCTTATAAAAGGTATAAATAAGAAAAAAATACTAAATAATACACCTTCACTTATTTATTTGTCTTGTTAACGTTTTTGGACGTAAAAACAAATCTTATACGCGCCTGGTGTTGTTTCAATCTATAAACATGTGTAGGAAGACATATTATCCGTTTCAAATTCAATGTAAAATAACACTTAATAATACAGCAAGGAGCGTGGCCAAAAGTTTTGTATTTCTTGAAGTGAAAATCAAATATTGCAGAGAGTCAACAGTGTTATAGTATCTTCATGTCATCGTATATATTTAAAACTACGCAACGAGTTGGAAAAGATTAATTAGCAACTAAATGTACATAATACTTTCAGTTTCTTACGCGAATTCTATACGTGATAAATAATACGATTTTATGGCGTCAAACAATATTTGAACGTCATTATTTGATTATTTTACGTAGGTTGCAGATAATTTTCTTGCCTAGCGTATCGAATCCATGCAGGCATTAAAAGGTAGTTAAAAAGAACTAGTTACCTATGTTGTAGTAAAGACAGAGATAACTTGAGACGATGCCGAACTGTATACAAAGGACTGACTAGGGAAGTTACACAACTAACTGTCAACAAGTTTTATTTGATCGTTGACGTAAATCCCATGACAGCGCCCTGCTACTCTGTCTCTCCTCTTAAAGTTAATTAAAACAGTAAACACTCACCAGACTTGAGCGCTTGCTTCAGCACCCGCCACTGCCGCGCGTGGTACAACGACAGTCCCAGCACCACCGCGAAGAACACCACGCACCCGCCCACTGCCAGCGTCAGGGTGCTGGTCTGCACGTCCCACACACCATCGTCACTTTCGTCCGTCACATAGTCCGTGTACTCGTAGTCATAATCACTGTCCTCGCGTTTACGCGGCCGGTCGAAGGGGAACAACCTCACTTCGTATAGCGGCTGGCACACAGTGTCCCTGTGTACCTCGCACGGGTACTTGACCACCTGGTGCGAGGGGTCGCATCTCGTGCACGGGAGGCAGCCGCCGATCTGACGGTGCCACCAGCTCCTGCCGCGCTCGCAGAGGCCCGAAGCGGACGATGAACCCAGGGCCAGTGTCGCGACCAGCACGCATAGGTGGATATCTCGCATTACCTAAGATTGTTGTTCATTAAGTAATCATCGTATGCAAACTTATGCCGTAGCCTAGGTTTGAAATTTCCGTAAGCAAAGTATTGGGTCAAACACCGATGACACCAAAAGTGGTCGCTGTCTAATTGGTCGACCACCTCTCCACGTGACGTTGACATAATCTGAGTGCCAATGATGAAGAAATTTTAATTACGCAATAATGTATGCAAAGTCATATTGGCCAGAGTGGGCTGGATGAGAATAGCCGAGGATCGGAAGCGATGGAGTGCATTAAGGGAGTCCTATGTCCAGCAGTGGACTACACAGGATGACGATGATGATAATGAAAGTCATATTAGGATGGAGTGTACTGTACGATCCAAAAGTTATGCAAATCATAAACTTCATATAGGAACTTTAAACTGATAGGTTAGTTTGAATAGCCGCAATGTTGATAACTTTTCTTTACGAATTGGTCGTTAATTAGAATTGAAAACCTAGATTTGGCCAAAATAAATTTTGTTTACAAATAGTCTTGACGCAAAGAGCGAGCATTTGTCGTTACACGCTTGCAAGTATCGTTGGATAGTAAATGAGATTCAGATTTAAAGCGTCGATTTTTTACCGACAATAGTTACTAATTCAATTTCATTCGTTCAAATAAAAAGTTGTAATGATTATAGTGAAGTGACTTTAGCTTTCGAGATATTTATTTTGACAAAATTTTATTATAACATTAATTAGACTATCTGACGCGTTAAGAGAGAATGTCTAAAATTCTTTTCATATAAAAATGGAAAATCTAAATGTAATTGAGCATAATGTATGAAAATTTAAAATTTATATTATGAAAATTAAAATTCTTTATAATTGTTGAACATTATAACATAGTTAATTACATGCTTCAAAATATATTCAGTACATTATTTTGTTTATATTTTCTATGTTATAATAATAATACGTTGTAGTAATCATATTGCGGTATTAGTTTATTACCTTAACACTTAACTTCATTAATGCTGTCTATGTGTTCACAAAGGGCCACATCTCAGTAATTATTTATCAAACTTTCACTAATTTCACATAATCATTTACTATTACACATAAAGTTACAAATATAACACAATCATGTAACGAAACCCATGAATTAATTTATCTCGATGATATCATATGTGCCTTATATTACGTTTTGAAAACAAATACGTTTTAAGTTATAGCGGAAACACAAATGATATGCGTCTCCTATGCATTTACGACACGGTTTGTTTGAGTTTGAAGTTTCAAGCTTTGAAGTTTGAAATAAAGTCGACGATAATGCTGCCAGCTCACAAAACAATTTCCCAAAATGTATTGACTGACATTGTTAAATACCTATCAAAAATAAGAAAGAAACTCACATTTACAATAATCATAACAAATCTCATAATATTTATTTTGCTTATTCCAATAAAATCCCATATAGCGGTATTTGCATTTTAATTTCATTAGATGTCAAACAAGTTTGATACAAAAATTTATATATATATATATTGTATGTGTATGAAAAATTAATTTTAACATATTGTGTGTTTGTTCAAAGGCTTATGAAACCGCTATCAATACAAAGTCATATTATAATAGTGCCAGAGTAAAATGCGTTGTAATTGGTGGACGGCCATCATATGCCTTGCCCAGGCGATAACCACCCGTCGTTAAAAAAACTTATTTATTTTTAAAGCTTTTGTCTGGTTCGTTTATTCTATAATATTCGTAATTCGCCTTAAAATATTAAATAAAATTTCATGTTATTGGAACGTAATATGCCATCAGCTGTCCGCCGTCACTCAAAACTGAAAAAGATAATGTCATCCAGACGTCGATTTTAAAGTATTTTACATTGATTATTTTTGTTTGAGCCGTATGTGAAGAACTTATATTAAACTGTCTTTGATAGCTATTTATAATTAAATATAATTTAATTGCAATATTTATGTTGTATTTTGAAGAGGTTAACTTTTGTTTTACTGATATAATAAGGTCACAGACATGAGCACTATTGGTCGACAACCAGAGAACTCCACCTCGGTCGATGTTAAAGGTGAAATTCAAGATCCCAGGGTGTCTAGTACCTACAAGAATTTAACAAACATAAGGCCAAGAATAAGACGCATAGAATTTGAACATCCTGGATTATCCTATCCTATTCCAAGTATCCATACCCTGATTTCTTTGTTGCCTTCCTCTATCTTAGTATTTGTTTTATTGCGTTGTAATATTATTTGCTGTAGTAGAGATAGAAGTATATTACCTATGTAGCTGCAGACATAAATTATTGTTTAATATTAAAATATTATTTTTACACTATATTATTAACAACATTTTCGTTACAGCTACATCTTACCCAAAACCGGGCATGAGCATAAATGATTTGTCAACTTCAAAGGCTTTAATTCTAGTGGCCATAATATTTGGTTCTTCACTTTTGACTTTAGGGTTTCTCTATAAACAATTTCCAGAATTGGAAAAGTAAGTATTATTCAAAATGCTAAATAATTTTTCTTTTGAATGTGTTAATCCTAAACTAATAAACTAAACTTTGAATTCATTTTAGACATGAAAAGCAATTTTTTAAATTGCCATGGGATCTTGAGGAAGCAAAACAATTGGGTCTTGTTTTAGATAGGTACAAGGAGAGGTATTTTTATGAAGTATTAACAGGGGTCTTTTTAGTATATATATTGTATCCTTTTTAAATTTATTGCAGAATTCACTTCCATTATTATTTATTATTATTAATTGATCATTAATTTTAGGCACAGACTAATGCCAACATAATTAGTCCTTTAATTTAAAAGCAAAGACTTACCATTTTAGCTGCTAACAGGAAGTTATATATCAGAAACATTACTTTGGTTGCTGTAAAAATACAGTTTTTTTATTTTTTGTATTGTTAATTTTATTTATTGAAACTATTATAACACTTGATATTCTTTATTGTTGTTGTATTAAACATTATTTATATCCTTAACACTCACAATCAGTTTGCAAACATTTGCAATACCAGGCTCAATATTTCTGAGCATACTTTCAGGGTTTTTATTTCCATTTTATTTAGCTTTATTACTAGTTTGCTGCTGTTCAGCGATAGGAGCCAGCTTGTGTTTCTTCCTCTCGAACCTGTTAGGAAAGAAACTAGTCAAAAAATTCTTTCCTGAGAGAGCAGCCCAATGGTCTAAAGCAGTGGCAAAGCACAAAAACAACCTGTTGAATTATATTATATTTCTTCGTGTAACTCCATTTTTGCCAAACTGGTTTATAAATATGTCTGCACCAGTGATTGGTGTGCCATTAGTACCATTTGCTTTAGGAACTTTTATCGGTAAGTTTATTTACTTTAAAACTTTACAAATATATGTTGCATTGCTTTTAAAATCATAAGTTAAAAAGTTTCTCTTTATAAATGTTTTTTACTTTATAATTAAAAAGTACCTTGCAGAGTTTTATAAAACTACAAATATGTAGTTTAATTTACACACTCAAATATCTTATTGAACAACTAAAATTAATGAACCATTTGGGTTTTTAATTTAATCAATGCAAAGATGGTGGGGGAAAGGCAGAAGAACTTTGTCACCATGTTTTTTATTGTATTGCAGTTCAGGTAATTGCAGGAAAAAATGTGTTTTTGGTGAAATAAAATAGTTTTAAGAGGACACCAGATGATTGATCAATGTATCATGAGTAAAGTAATTAATGATATTGTGTACCATAATTTGGTGAAATTTTCTAATGGTCTTTTTCAGGAGTTGCTCCACCATCTTTTGTTGCCATACAAGCTGGACAAACACTCCATACCTTGACATCTACAAGTGACGCCTGGTCCTGGACATCAGTTACAGTTCTAACAATATTTGCCTTTGTTTCATTAATACCAGTATTACTCAAACAGAAGTTAAAGGAAAAGTTTGAATAAAAATGTTGTTTATAGAGAATTTATTTAACGTATTTAAATAATTTATGTTGTAGCCAAATATTAAAATGATGTTTTGTACATTCCACATAAGCATTTTTATTGTTTGTTTAATTGCAATAATTTCAACAATAGGAGCCGACATGTGCAATGAATGTTTCATTCCCATTGGATTGTTGGACCATTGGTCGCCAATACCACCAGTTGTACCACACTGAAAAAAATATATCTGAATGCATTTATAGTGCCTAACATAACGTTCTTTTGAGAACTAACAAAACTAATAATCAGATGGAAGATGTGCTTCAACTTTTCTCTTAACATAGTAGAAAATTTTGCTTGTTGACAAGAAATAGTGACATGGAAAGAACATTATTAACATTTTTTTAAAGTAGGCTACAAATATAATAATTTAAAAATTAATAATTATTTCTTGGTTATGTTTGGATAATGAAAAGATCCATCATAGGCTGCTTTACTTTTCTGCTTTTAAATGCATTATGGACCATCTGTCATCATGTAACAAACAGGGCTTTTTGTTTCTATGAAGCTGTGGCAACCACCCCCTTGGTGGTGTCAAAAATGACAAAACTTGTGTGATGTAATTTATAGGTGGTCCTCTATATGTAAAGAACTATTCACTTACACAAATATGATTCCTTTAATTCAACTTTGAATGATTTGCATTGATGTTTACATTCTTCAGCTGGATTTAATACAACTGTCCGTGACCCACTTAGTAATAATAAGAATGCAAAGTTACATTCTGTGTCAGGGATTTTGAATGAATTATGACTTGAATCAATGATTATGTATCTTTCTGTACTTTGACCAAATTTTGGTACAACTTTAGGCCTTAGTATCTTTTGCCGTAATATTCTGGCAACATTTATGTTGTTTACTCTCCTAAAATAATAATAATTTTTAGTTTTTCGCTATTCAAAAATTTAAGCTATTCTGTATATATAAGTTCTATATAATTACCAGATATATAAGTTATGATCTTCATAATTATTTTGAACTAATTCTGATGATGTGATTTGAAATTTATTGTTCATTATGATTTTTGATGGTTCCTTGTCAAATATATCTTTGCTTTTTATATACAATTCCTTTAATGTCATCATATTAACTTCCTCTTGTCCAGTCTAGAAATGAAAATATAATCTTAATGTACTTAAAGCCAATATTGTGTTTTAGCTCAAATGTTATTCTTGAACAATTATCTAAATTTACAGTTAAAAATATAAATAAATGCAACAAAACCTTATAATAAAATGGTGCAGCATGTTGTTGGTGAATAGGTTTCGGATTGAATTCTTGCCTCACATTGTTAACTGTACTGCATGGCCAACAATCCATATCCATTATGGTGAAAAATGGGTTTTGTATTAAACATGGTTCCTGATATAATTCTGAAATTTTCAGATTAATTAATTGAAATTCTATTGTAAACTAACATGCAATAATAGTAATATGAGTCATATAAATTCATTAAGATTGCAAGTTGCTTTATAGATTGATTTTTATAAAAAGTGTTCATTTACTATAAAAGAAAAAAATAATCATTTATCTTTTATTCTAAATTTATATATGATTATAATCATATTGTAAGATTAATAATAAAAATATTGAGCCTACCAGTTAGTGACGGGAATAGTGAAATTAGGGGAATAGACATTTTTCTTATTAATCTTAATCCTGGATATATTAACTCTTGAATGTTGCATACATAATTATTATAAATATATTTGCCTATAAAGAATGATAATGCAATGATAATTATTGAGAATAAAATTTTCTTAACCCCAGTAAAATATCTAACATAAAATGGATCTTGGGTAGCGGTATCATCTAAAGATTTTAATGATTCAAAATAAAGTTTCTTAAATTCTTCTTCAGTCATTCCTTTTCTAATACAGTCTCTCTTAAGTCTTTTAATGGAATCTGCATATTCTTTTAAATAATCTGCGTCGTACATATTATCAAATTAAAAGGTTAAATAAAAATGTATTTAGACTGTATTTTGCTCATAAACATGTTTATTTTTAAATAAAACTAGAACGTCAAATTTACGTAGGACTAAAAAGTCAAACATGAGTTATTTTTTTTCGATAGGGTAAAAGTTGATCCAGTCGGCCAAAGGAATGTGAGGTTTCATAACTTTTATCTGTAAACTGTGTTTAATAACATCCTGCTATTAATGTTTTTAATGTTATTAAAGTTATGAATAGTTAAGTTATTTAGTGTCGGAATACTATATCAAATTTGCTTATCCGATATCCTTTGATCTAGTTTTCTTACACCCATATATGTAGGCCACAGAATTAATCTAAAAAATTAAAAGAAACTGAATTTTATCATAAACATATTATTATTTAGTAAAGCATATACTTATTAAATTAAAAATAAAAGAAATAAGTAAAAAAATCAAAATCAAAAAAGGTTTTTAAACATTTAAATAGATCAAACAGTAAGATAATTCTGGCTTATGAAATTTTGTTATAACTTTCTCATAAGGCATTAAACTTGTTTTCTTGCGAGGTTTGGCCAATCAATGACTCTAATATCAAGCTCTTCTCGCACAAGTTAGATAGGATTGAGAACCAAGCTCTGACGAGGTTACTTCTTTCTCTACTGAATTATACAAGAATAATTTGGAGTAGTGCTTTGTATTATCTATTGCAAGCCAAAAGGAACGGCATTTTGTCGCAATGTGCGTTTGTATTGTTTCTTTTTCAAATTTCCTTCAGTTTATCGCCTAGAGAAGCAAACTTAGACAAGAACAGAACTGCAGAACAGCCATAGCGATGTTTGACAGTTGGCACGGGGCACCACTTAGTCTGGCATCATTTCTTGCGCGCTACGTCCATCATTAATTCTTAGTTTTAAACTCTTCATACTTGAATACTACACATTATTGAATAAAAGGTTTTTTTTAACGGGTCAGGACGGGACGTAAACAACGCCTTGACCACGTCAGCTGGAAAGTGGTCGAAAGGTTGGAAATTATAAATATAAAATAAAGGTGAAAAAAAAGTAATATAAGCGCAGTTGCTTAAATTTTTTGACACAAAAAACATTCCTAGCCGTACCGACCAAAACCGTATTCGATGAATATCAGCTAAATAAATAACAAATGTAACATTCTATAATGACTATTAAAGATTTAACTTGTCAGGATATAAGGTGATCAGTATATGTTGCAGTATACATTGTAGCATTAGTAATTGTCCACAATCACATTCAAGTCTACGGATTCATGAAATGAAGTATAAAATTATGCTCATTTTACCCACCTATTAAATTCAAATTTAAATCTTATCACTTGTAAGGTACAGAAACTATAACAAAGAAATAATGGAATTCTTTTTAATAAAAGTTGTAGAAGAATTAACTTAAGACACTATCATTAGCATACGCTGCTACCTAAAGACGCAAAATCTATTTTTGCGTTGGCGCTGTGTATGAATTGTGTAATATTGTAATAAGAAACAAAATTACTGTATTACACATCTCTTTTGTTCTCGAATTCTCTTTTTGTTTAAAAAAATAGATCGTTAGAAATTCGAATCATTTATTCTTTTTATCATTTCAACCCATTATTGTGCAACAAGCACATTTCATGTGATTGCAACTATGTTTATTGTTCATGTCGGTATTTTACATATATAGTTTAAATTCTTTTATAAAAGTATAGATATGTCCTTAGACACGGAAGACAATTCGTTTGTGTATTTGATACGATACTGACAATAGGTAATTTTTCGTACGTATCAGCCACCGAAGGTAGCGTTGTTTACTTTTATATTTCCAGAAACAGCGATATCAGCTTCAGTGAAGACCTTCGATCAATGGAAAATACAATAATTAAGTATTTTCTCCTACTGTAATAATTCGAAAGTAATAACTAATAATAATATTATTAGTTATTACTTTCGAATTATTAATTAGTAAAATGATACAAAATATTAACCTTAATAATTTCTTACGTTGTTAACGATAAGATAAGACAAAGTACGGACATACTGAGGCCTTTCGATAACACTGTCGATGGACGTACAGTGTCTTCAATAATAGAATTTGCTCTTAAGTTTTCTACTCCTAAATACCAATCATCAGTCAGTAATACATTTAATGTCATTTACAAAATGTACGAAGTGTGGAAAACGCAATGTTCATTGTATTTAAAGTACCAAATATTTCGTGGAAATGTTTAATAGAACCATAATAAATGGAGATTGAAGCGCGATCTAATAGTGCGACATGGCGGTGGAGTCTTTTGCTTTCTGTGTTATTCCTAAACGTACGTATTCAAACATATTTTACACAAAAGTTATGTGTCAAGATGTAATTACACAAATACAATTGTCACATAATTATAAAGTCTCCAATAATAGATTCTTCATTACAGTATTAAAATTATTCTAATTTCAATAATCATGTTTTATCTTCTTTACTCTTGCATGTCATTATGTCTTAACTGTATTCGTGTAGATTATTAGGACAACAGAATGAATAATTATAACATAGATAGTTATTAGGGTTATATTAATAAACTGTGTGTTAAAACATCAAATGTGTTTTCAGAGCAATTTGCACACCCTTATCTTCATGGCCGTGTTGTCAGTCATTATCTGATAAACATGTCAATATGAGTGGGTGATAGATCTTAGAAATGTTTGCTTATTACATAAATCGTTGTTTGTCACATAACACGCAAAGCATATCAATCAGACACGAATGAAAAAGAATCACAATCTTGCTTGCATGTAAGAGTCAAATCTGCCTAATAACTTACAAATATACCTTTACTTTGTGATATTTTTTATATTTCCGGTTTACTTGCCTTGATATAATGTTATAAACTTATGATTTATGATAAATTTTCAAGAAATAATATAACGTTGATCAACTGTTATAATATTCTGATATAGTTGCACACGATGTAGTATGGATTCGCTTTGTTGCACGTTTAAACAAAAAGGAAACTTATTCTTTATACACTTTTAATGGCTTTCACAGTGTTATAATTGCGTCATAATTTTCTAGCGCTGGTTTTTAAATTTACCCATTTTTTCCTAAATAAATGTTTTACCCAAATCGACTCACAATCGGTACTACAAAACCAAAGGGCAGAATCAAGAGATTAATCAGCAAATTTAAAATATCACCTTCATTTAATACTACTGCAAAATATATCAGTAACAATGTGGACCTACTTTTTACATACCAACCTGACGCATAAATTAGCTTACATCAAGACTCATTTCTCTCAAGACTCATCCCATACTAACCCTGTAAAACGAAGGTTGTTTTGCCGCTACATTCTGTCGCCATTATCAACATTAGCTCGTGTCAGTCTGCTTTCAATTATATATATGGATATAGACCTCCAACTTATGCCCGCCATCACTTGTAATCTTCGGCCCACCCAGCCCACAACGGCCACTTTGCGAAGGTCGTCGTCACTCCCATTTTCCCGCTGGGCATCCTGCACTAGTTTTGCCGAGCCTTGGTTATATTTGTAAAATAGTCGAACCGTAAGTGGCCAAGGTCTTGGCACCGTAGGTCGTAACGGGTGGGATGCACTGATCGAAGACTTTTATTTGAGGCACTGTGGGATAGGTGACGCAAATATTCTAGGTTCTAAACCACTTTTGATTTGTAAATCAAGGGCTTATCACTAAGGCACTAATGTTGTTTTATCTAATTTTTAGTATTAGGCATATATAGTTTTTAATTCTACTATTTTACACTAATGCTCTTTATTTTTACATTATTACAGTTGTGCGTGCCTAATTTAGTGCTCGCATATGGAGTAATATGGGTGCACTCATCTGGCCTAGAATTATCGATCTGTTTTGGCTTCTTAACGCCAACACTCTATCTGCTGACCTACGGGCTTACACGTAAGAATATTTTAAATTTTTAAATATACATTTTATAATATTAAATTAATATAATGCCAAAATTTTCGCCAAGTTTTTAATGCTGTAAATTAAATGCAAATCTTGTACTATTTACTTAACTATAAAAGTGTTTACTTAAAAAAATCGATTACCTACTACAAATAAGAATGCACATGGTGGTCGGCATTATCTTGACATCCGGTTCGTTTACCTCCATATAGAATTTTTTCCCATTTACGGTAAATTAACAATTGGATACTACTGGCCTATTCTATACGCTCGTTACTTAATTGAGGTTTATTGCCTGTGACTGAGGTAACTTCCCAAGCTTAGTTAGGTGTATTTTTAGTCTAAAGAAGGCTGGAAATACATACATACTTGAGTACATAGTATATACATAAGCATAGGTAATAGTAATAATGATTTTAAACCGGTTACAACTACAGCTGCCGATCTATATTACAGATCAGCCAACCACAGGAGCACTTCATCTTCTTTTACTGGTGTAGACTGCCACAGGATGGACGTTTTACATGTCTATCCGCTGCATAGGTCATCTTACTTTACAAGGAATCGGAGGATCAGCCTGTATGGGGGATGTTATTTTAACCAAAAAAAAGTTATCGAGTTCCCGCAAAATTCGAATCCACGCCCTTCGGTTTCTAAAGAGCAACGCCATACGGCTACGGAGTCAGCCAAATGAAACACTTATTTGAGTAAAAAAAGTCTAAAGAATCGTTTATGCCAACGGATTACTTTACAGAATGCTGGTTTCGTGAAGCAGCGGATTCCTGGGGCGGTTCGGTCGGCTACCGTGTTATGGCTGTTGTTGGCTTATCGATAGTCGTCATTGGTCTAGTAATTTGTGCCTTCATACCACTCTTTTGGCAACCAGTTGTCTACGGTCTTCTAGGCGGTACGTAAATTCGCAATGTCATGATATATATATATATATATATATATTATACATATTTATTATTTAAAGTTAATATTATCCAATACAATATATGTTGATCTTTGGAGTATAAGGTATTTTGAATTCGGCTTCTGCATTTGAATTTACCTGAATTTATTTTATGCTAGCGTTTGTCTTCACAGCCCAAATAGTAAATTGAATTAGTTGTATAGGTCAGATAATTTTAAAGGAACCAACGACTAAAAACGGTTAAAAACCATGACTAACTATTTACATCTAACTCATATAGCTTTCAGTAAATGGAAACAACGATTAACGTACTAGGCCACGGCGGCGGCTAATATAATGGCAATGTTAACGTTTTTTCTTTCTTTTAGGCATCGGATCTTCCCTCATGTCTGCTCAAGTGGATGCAATCATCTTCGAAACTTACGATAGCCGCGTGGGAATAATACGAGGAATATGCTGCAGCGGACAAGCGATTGGCCAATCCTTATTTCCTCACATTATATCGGTACTTATCGATATATACGGTTACTCCCACTCGTTTCTCATTCTTGGCGGAATAATGCTTCAAACACTGCCAGCTGTGCTGTTACTTAAAGTAGATGGACCCATGAGAAGAGCTAACCTATCATCAAGGAACATAGATATGTATAAAACCTACGCGGGTTTTCATAACAGCGGAGCTGATAACTACCACACGTCAGAATTACCATTACACGATTTGAGTAAAAAGTGTTGGAAGAATCCATCGGAGGAAGATTTTCACCAAGATAATGAAGAGTTTGACGAGGACTCCGATGTGATTGGCACCATCACACCTCCACCTAGTCCTGAGGAGAAAAGAAGGAACATGTTCGGCGTAAACATATTACCAGATATACCGGAAGAAAGCGAAGAAAGCGAGGACGATATTACACAAGGTACGCAGGTTAAAGAGTCTGGTGATAAGCAGGGACGTCTTAGCATTGCAATAAAAAGACTGAGCGCGCTAGGTGACAATTTAGATGATTACATAATAAAACAGGCAAGGAAGGATTCAAAAGACGACAGCAGCATTCATGACAGTAGAGAATACTCCGAGGTGGAGGTAAGGTACGATACAATATCACCGATAACAGACATACAAAGGGAGAAGATATTCAATTCGTTCGGTTTTAGATGTCAGTCGACAGTGACAAATATTAAAAGAAGATTTTTGCTGCCGTCATACAGGGTATACAGAGTAAAACGCAGATTGTTATATTTCATGTACAGCATTAACGATACGTTTATAAAACCGTTGACAAGGTCGCTCTCTTGTTGGAGATTTTATCCTGCGTTGTTGCTTACTTTTGCCAAGCTTAGTTTGTCAGCGATTTCCTTAACATTACTACCGACGATAGCACAGCAGATTCAGCCGAAGATTGCTATGGTTGAGACAAACTTTCTAATGTCGTTGCACGGATTCACATGGATATGTTTCTTGTTAAGCACCCCATGGTTGGCGCAGACACCTAAGAGGAATTTTAAGTATGTAGCTGTATTCGGTTTGATTGTAACAACGGCGGCTTGTTTCAGTAAGTTTACATATATAGTTTAATATATATACGAATAAAGAGAAGGATGATTATTATACGTACAATATTTATCTTAAAGTTGAATTACGTATTTCAATAACGTAGTCTAACAGGGTTCATTTAATTTTTGCACTGATAGGTTTAATGTATATGCAGTATATTCTGCTTTGATATATTTTTATTGTTATTCAAAATTAAATGGATGCCACAGCGGGCCAAAGGACGAACCATCTTGCTTACTTAGTAATTACCCTAGCTATGGTAGCTTTTAAATTTAAACAAAAATGTTTACTAAAACATATCGGTAATTTAAGCCGAAAAAAATACACCAATAACGAAAAGTAAATAATATTTATTCCTCAATTAATTGATTGCCAACTGAATTGAGTGTTCAACTTTTGATCACATCATCAGCCTTTGTTAGTCCACTGTTGGACATAGGCCTCCCCTAAAACACCCCTATCCATTAGTGGGTTTTGATCGCATCCCACAACGCTGCTCCAATGCGGGTTGGTGGGTGGACCGACTTTTTACATGCCCATCCGACGCATGGATCATCTTACTTTTCAGACAATTGGGTGATCGGCCCAAATTGCACTAACCAACTAGGAAACAACAATGAAAATTTCCGCAGGATTCGAACCCACGACCTCCGGTTTCTAAAGCACTCGCCCATACCACTAGGCTACGGAGGCAACTTTTGATCAGGATGTTCTATATTATGGTAAGAATGTTCTACGCGAATTGTGATTAAACAAAATCAAGTACTTCTCTCTAAGATATTATGATCTTAGCTATTTAATACGTTGTACGTTTGTTTTAGTTTTGGCCGGCGCAAATAATCACGACTCGTTCGCTATCGGATGTGTGGTCGCTGGTCTTGGATACGGCGCAGTTACTTTATGCTCGGAGGCTGCGGTCCAAGACTTTGTGGGCGCAAGAAAGTGGCCGAAATTTCACAGTTCACTCGAGACCCTTTCTGCAACGTTACTAGCAATATTCGCCGGCGGCTTGTCTTTGATTGTTGACCTTGAAGGCGGGTCACAGTACTGTATGTTTGTGTTGGGGATCGTAACATCAGTCACCGCGATTGTTTGGTCAATTGTGGCAGTCGTTTCGCTTTATCATAATAAACTTAAATATTTAAGACCACATTGGCGTTGTTGTTTGTAAAAGCTAAAAAGTTACTTAATTTTTTATGCATAATATATAGTTGTGTTACCAACAAATGTTATGTATAAGTTAGGACTACTACATTAAGCTTAGGACAATTGTAACAAGAAAATCAAATTATTTATAATATGTTTACTGTTGTGATATTTGTGTTATATTTTATGTACGAATTATATTTAATTTTTTTTAAATATCTCTCTTTTTTCCAATGGAATCAGATTTATCTGCAATTCCCGACAACAACTACACACGTGAGGCGGATTGCAATTATCTTAATTGCAAAACATGATCTACTAGTAAACATGTGAATCATGACATCATATCGTGGTAAAATCCAACAATAAAATACATTCAACAGTCTTGCATGCGATTACTAAAAGCAAACATGTACGTAAACATCCCACAGGAAGTTGTCTGATAATTAGAGAAAAATATTTTCTATATATTTAATTTCAAGGAAAATTTATCTCATAAACAATTTAGTTCTTTACGCGTAAGATCTAATGTCAGAATGTACTTTTAGTTGCAATTTAAATAGTCATTAGAAACATTTTGGACATACTGTTTCCGTCAGTTATAAAAAATGTCTTTTGCTTCACAAACCTAGAATTATGGTTGTTAATCCAAAACTGAAATGGGAACAACATTGTGTTATCCTGTACACATGCAGGATTAAGAAAGGAACTACGTCTAACGAATAGTCAGCAGTAATTACAGTAGAAGTGATATTTCCAAAAGAGAGTTCTTTCAAGGTATAATGTGCGCGGCGTGGTAAGCATTTCATATTATCAATATACAAGGGTTACTGTTTGTATCTCACCAGTTAGCTAGTTAAATCGACGATTACATTAGACAAATAGAAAAAAAAGAATACATATAGAAAACTGTCTAAGCATATACAGTGTTCACGGGTAAAATAAACGAGATCGTAGGAAATATGGTGTCAACAATATTTGCACAACGTCACCCTAATCTATGTATGACAGTGCGTAATGTAAATGCTGTTATGCTAACAACACTCATGCACGGCGATTCAAACTATTTGAGATCAGCGAAAACCTGACATTCTGCTGAAAACCTAACGAGATAAAGGACATATGAATACGACACAAGTCTGGAGTGCTTAAAATCGAAACTATCGTAGCCCGAAATGTGGCAATGGGTTTGTTTAGAAGTAAATCCATGGATCTATCCGCTATATTTACATCGGTAAGTAATTTTTATGTTCATATGTCAACAAAATCATATTTGAATTACGCTATCTGTCACGTGTGTTAAATATAGCAGATGTTCTTTTCATAACTCATCATGAATGAAATGACAAAGTAACTGAACATTTCAAATGTTTGTTTTTATAAAAAAATCATTAATCAGTATGATATAGTTTTATTTACTTTTGTTACGTTTTCTCTATCTAAGCATTTTGATTTTATTCTATAGCACATAACCATAGTATGAGAAAAACCGTTTAAGAATAAAAGTTGAGTTTAATACTTAAAATGTTTACATACAGTTGAATTAATAAGTTTACGCATTTATTTATACTACTATATATGTTACTATATTTTTTGTGCCTATTTATATTTTTTTATCCATTATTTAATATTTATGTTACAGTTACTCATCTTACCCTTAGTGGCCACTTTTGATACCGATTGCAATGGTAAGTCTTTTCATTGTGTGAATTCAACACATTTTATGATTTGCGTTGATGTTGGCGGAGGCGTATCTATGACAATTGATAGTTTCGTTATACAATGTCCACCGACGACTGTTTGCAGTAGTTCAAACAGTTTCGAATGTGAATATCAAGAATCGACCACTCAAAAAGCATTTGAAAAGAGTGATGCAACGAACGATAATACATTACTGAATGTGATTACTCTTGAAAATGTAACTCCTAATGCACCCTCATTGGTAAAAAAGGATATGAACTATGTCCTTCCGACACGAAACAGTTTGAGTTCCTTAAACAAAGATCTACCTTTTGAAGAGTCTACAGCGACAATAACGTCTGCTACACAGTTGGATTCGTTGAAGAATAATGCTGACTTAGAAAACATTAATACAAGCAAAGTTAATTATTTTGATTTAAATAATGACACGAGTCAGATGTTTTCTTTTAACGCGAATAATGGTGTATCACAAAACAACACGGAACCGTCGACAAAACATAATCAAACTGCTGAAATCTTTATACAGTTGATGTCATCTGACTTTAATCATAATTTTTCGCATATAAATAATACAAAGAGTTTTTTAGACAAAGTACATATGGTTACTTCAACACATGTGATACAAAACATTTCTAATAATACCGACAATATAATAAATAATCAAAAAAAATATATTCCAGCAAGAGAATCAAAAGTTTTATCACCATTAACAATAAATAAATCAGAAATACTTAATGAAGAAAACATATCATCTAAAGGTATTGAGGGTAGTGGTGGATTTGATTCTTTGACAACAACAAAAATATCAAATCAGGTAATTGGAGATGAACTTTCTTCAAACTCTACTGTAAATATGATAGTAAATGAGACGTTAAATACTGCAGTGGAACTCAATACTACTTTTGATGTTTTTTTGGATCCTAAAATTTTAAGAAAATCTATTGAATCTCGTGCTAACTTACAGAATTTAAATTTAACAGCCAATGAAGTGTCTGAAAAAATTGTAAAAAATACAAGTGTTATTGATATAACCGTAGCGCAGCATAATGTATCAGAGTTTACTGACAGTAGCAATAAATCGGAGTCTAATCAAGGTAATGAAAATAATCTGCTGTTTCTAAATAAAAGCAAAACCTTTGTCCCTTAGATCTACTTATTCGGATAATATCGGAACTACCATTTCAACGACAACATCGACTAATTTGACTGACTCATTTATGGATCACAGCGACATTGAAAAAAACTAAAACTTTTTCAATACTAAAACTACAAAACTCTTTAAAAAATTACACCAGCAAAGAAGACAAGCTACATGATACGACCACAATAACATCTTCTGACATGAAACAAAGTAACAACTTAACAGATTTGTTGCCATTTCGCTCAAATTCTAGTGTAGCTCAGGAGTTGGCAGTTACAATAGAATCGTCGAAATATGAACAAAATGACAAGATAAGTGAAGACTCGACGAGTAATTATGTACATAGAAATGACAGTTTACAGTCTACGTTACATGATACTGACAATTTAAACGCTTCGTCCGATAAACTTAAAACTAAATTGGAATTAACGTCCACCAATTGGGACATTACTAAGAATATGTTTAATTCATCAGAATCAAATATGGAAAATACAAACATTTCGAATAATATTACAAATGTACCAAACGTTTCCCATAACATCTCGAAATTTCTTCCGAAAATTATATCCGAAAGCAACGATGATAGAATTGATCATCAGCAATTCGCAACAGTTCTTGATGTGAACGTAAATAATTCGTTTTCTAATGGACAAAGTTCAAATAAAGAGGACAAATTAATAATAAGTAATTTAATCTTTCCAACTATTCAGGTATTACGTATGATAATAGCTCTTATTTACCTTATCCTAGTAGTATGGATAAATCTTCTAATCAAACTGATATGACTCCAGAGTCTCCAAATTCAAATACTACTACGGATATGGACAAACTGTTCACCGAAAGCACAAACGTTCCTGATGAAGTGCTGGAAGAGTTAAAATAAATAATACTAATAAAATTATTTATGATAGCAACGGAGGAAAACTAAAAAAAGACGATAAAAATAATACTAATGAAATAAATATTTCTAATACAAAAGACGAAGAAAAACCAGAAGCTTTAGAATATTATAAAAACAAAGGATTAAAAGTCATTGATACTCAAGTACTAGCAACAGCTAGAACGACTGGGATAAATGCTGATAAATTAGTTAAACAGATACCAATGGAAAACAGTTACACAGAAGAAAACAATATATCTAAGATGATTAACAGAAGCAGTGGTTACAATTCTTCAATAACAGGAAAAATATTATACAAAGCCGTTACAGATAACAAAACGATGTTAGCCTTACCGTCAAATACGACATCTAGTGAGAAAATAAACGATCTACCTGAACACAATCCTATCTCAGTAAGTACTTCAGAAAAATCAATGTATCAAAATATTTTTTTAAGTACTCAATTAAATACTTTTAATTCGACTATCGGAAATAACTTTGGGAATTCTATAAAACAATACAGCATTATAGCACCAACTGCAGCAAAGAAAAATTTACTGATTCTACAAACATTCAAAACATGACGAATGTAAACAATGGTAACACAAGTGCTATAAATGAAAATCTTTTGCAATTAAATAAATCTTTTAACCATTTTCCTACTATTTGGATTCAAATATTGAAACTACGTTATCGATGACAAACAATATTGGAGTGGATTCTGTGACTGACTCTTTACTTAAGAGTTTAGATACCAATCATGAAGTAACAACAGAAACTTTATTAACGTTAAAAATGCAAAATTCTACCGAGAGTAATAGTAAAATCGAAGATCAACTACATGACACTAGCACTATCACACCGGTTGATGTTAAACAAAATAACAATTTTACAGATTTGTTACCCTTTTTCGCAAATGCCAGTGGTCAGAAGCTGACGACAAGTACAGAATCTTTTGTAGAGAAAAGTAACAGATTAAAATATGCGTTCAATGAAAATAAAAATTTAAATAATTCTAATTTGGATGTAACTGTAAAAACGTCAAATATAAATGAGATATATCTAAACTTTACTCAAGATGTTTCAAAAAACATTTTTAAAACTTATAATAAAGAAATGATACCAGTTGAGAGCATGGTAACAGAGACACACCAACCAGATAAGGACCATAGCATGGATAACTATAAGTTAGTAGTAGGTTCTCCTTATAGATTTTCCAAAATGATACAAATGTGACTATTTCTTCTGATACAGAACCTACAATCACTTTCATAAACAGATCCATTATTGATGAAAATAATACTACTTTGTATGAGTCTTCAAATAAAAGTAATTTAAACACGAACTTTCTGAACTCAGAAAACAATTCAAATTACTCGAACGTATTAGCCACTGAAAACTTAAATGTGAGTAAAGAAATTCTTGAACAAACTACGAGTAGTAAAAACAATAACAGTAACGAGAATTTCAAAGAAAACTTACACAATGAACAATATTTATCGGTTTATTCAATTACGTCACCTAAAACGTCTGAAATAATATCTCACTTATTAGTAGCACAGAAACCAGCGAAAATAAGTAATTCTCACTTTAACAACGATACAATAATTATTGATACTCCGAAAAGCGCTGAAATGGAAAATATTCCGGGTATTAATATTTCTAAATTTTTTGGCGGACGTAGACCGTTTAGAAGCAAATAATGATACATATACTGAAAAATTGAATAGAACTAAAGATTACATTAATCCAAGGACATGGCCCTTGGAATCTAATAGAACATTTTATCCAATAGAAAATGGATTGCAGCAAAGAGAAATAAATGTTGTCAACAATTCATATGTATTAAATATATCTCGAGTACACGCGCCAACAGAGCTGAGAAGCGGTAATGATATGTTAGTTGAGTTTCAAGATAAAGGCAATGGTATTTCGGAAAATGTTGAAAACCACACTGAATCTGCGTTAGGAAGATTATTTTTAGAAAATAGAACTGATTTTACAACTAAATTGCCTTATAATATACATTACAACGGGGAGGACACTTTATTGCTAGTCATGATACCAATTACGCCTTGTTAAACAAATTTATAACAACCAATAATTCTTTGATTCAAAATGAGCCTAGATTAACCACGAAGGACTTAAATTACATCGCTAGCAATAATATAGCACATATTGAAAACATAACGCAATATGAAACAGAAACTCAACGGTAAGAGGAACAGAAAAGAAGAGTTCAGACGAGAGAAACAGTTTTAATATTAATAATTATATTTTTTCAGCTGTTACTAAAAATAATACAGATACAATGATTTCACAAAATAGAACCGAAATAAACAATACAGTGGATAATATTACTGATAATGTTGATTATGTTGACATTGAGGTAGAAATATTCGACAATGGCCAAGGTACTGTTATTGATGGTATAAATCCCACTGACGCAGTTACAGCGACTTTATTTTCTTTGAACCATACTTCTCCTTATGCTAACAAAACTCACGAAAATTTCGAAGAAGATCAAGTTAAAGTGAAACTGTCAACACCAATCGAAGATGCATATCTTAATTCAAACAATACAACAAAAAATACACTAGTAGACAATAAATGGGCGAAAGTAAAAGAATTATATGACTATGTTGAAAATAAAACAGAAAAATTTTTAACGCAAGCAATACTAAACACAACTAATACCAATAGCGCTTTATCAATCATTAATAACGTTACGCGAAAAGTTCTGGTTCACCAAAATATTTCAGATAATTCTTCATTTATTGAATCTTTACCTAATGAATATTCTAGTATAAGAAACGAGACAATAGAGAGTTATTCACCCACAGTAGAAAGTTTCAAAAGAAGCGTAGTAAAAGGTAGTGGTGGTATAGGCACTGACGATAATTTAAAACAAAAAAGTTTAAAAACATATCATCCTTACGACGAACTGGAAATGAAGACCAATATAGAAAATCACATTGTACAAGAAACGCACGGTAACAAAAAAGATATTTTAAATAACAGCAGTAAATTATTAGTAGGAAAATCTAGCAATGAATCGATCAACATTAAAGAAATTGTACAAGAAAACACTACTGCAATAAAAGTAGATAATAAGCAAAGTAATAATAGTGATTTGTCTTTTGTACCAAATTCATCCAACTCTTTATCTTTAGTTTCTGCTGAAAAAGACATTGTGTTATTAAATGGTACTTTAGAACGAAAACGAGCAGCACAAGAAAATTTAAATACCATAACATATAATATTGAAAATAGATTACAAGAAAGTAATATAGCGCAGGATAGTTTAAGTGAAAGAGTCAGTGTATTATACCAGACTACAAATAATGATCTGGAAATATTACCCCACGCGGCTAATAGTAATAATAACTACGACGAAAACATAAATGTAAAAAATATTTTTACAATTGATTCTGAAAATAAATCAACAATGTTTTATAATAATAGTGAAGCGATTGTGAAAACACCTTATTCCCCTAATAAAACAATATTAATTAATAAAGTGTTGTCTGAAAGGAAACCAAGCCAAGGCAATGTAAATATTGTATTCGTAGAAAAAAACGTTACTAACACTCAGTTAGGCGATACACTATCAGTTCAAGGATACGGAATTCAAAATATGACTACAGGAAATACTACGGTCAATAAAAGCTTAATTTATGAAACAGAAATATTAAATGACAATAGCAATACCTTTAATGATGATGCAAATGTTAAATCTGAAATTAAGCCTAACCTAATGGAGAGGAATATTTCATCTTTCATAGAAAATTCTAGCCAGCCGACACTAAGATCTTCAACGTCAAGTATTCAAGTTGATACCATTAAAAATTCGGCAACGGAAAATAATACGGTGTTAAAAATTCATACTGATACGCAAGAAATATTTAATAAGGTTATGTTACTCACAAACACTGCAGCCGGACTAGATAATTTTGACAAAATAACTAATTTTCGCAATATATCGATGGCGATTAATAAAGACGTCAAGAAAACCAAACCAAGTCAAGACGAAAAATTTGTTTTTAAACTTCCTGAAGATTCAACAAATAAAATGGTTAGAGCGACTAATTCATATAGTACACCTGTTTTAGTCAACGATTTAAATCCGAACCAGGTTCATAACATTTCATCGAAGTTAAAAACTGTAGGCAAGTTTGAGGATAATAGTTCTATTGCCACTGACGAGATAAAAAATATTAGTAAAGTAAATTATGTGAGTGAAAATATTCTTAATGATAAGTTGGGAGTAAAAGATGAACCACTAAAACCATTAAATACAATGTCTAATAATATGAGGTTCCCCTCCATGATGAATACAAGAGCGGGTACTAATAATTTAAATAACAACACAGCTACAATTGATAAATTCAATCAAATATCGATAGTGAAACCTAATGAGACATCAGAACTAAATATATCTGAAATAAACAATACGGATAACATTAATGATAGTTTTTAACTGGCTACGCTGGATTCATTTATAAATTAAACAACACTCACATAAATAATACAATTGAAAAATCTAAAGTTAACGAAAAATCTTCTAATGATTCAAAAGTCTTTATTAATGACACCGGTATTAACAAATTTAACTATACTGCCGCTCTATTAAATTCATCCATATCCATTGATAAATCCTCTTTTATAAAAAATAATGATAAATTTAAAAATAAATTTGATGAAGGCAACGAAAAGAATCAATGATTTTACAAGGGCTATAAATAACAAAAAATTATTTACATTTGATACTACTACTAAAAAATCTAATGAAGAAAATAAAGTGATAATCAATCCAGTGGTATCTAATAATTCTTTAGCGATGTCAGCCTCTACTGAAAATAATTCAACTTACAATAACCAACTCCCATTAGAGGATGATTTTAAAACAACCATAAAGCCGTTAGAAAATAAATTCAGAATCTTAAGTACGGCTCCACCTTTAGAATATTCTATTAAATCAGGGTATTTAACACCAAAAAATCCTGTAACACCAATACTTCATAAGAAATCAATTAATGATAATAATACTATTGATATGTCTAATGCAAAGCCTAATATAGAAAAAAGTTCATCCAATTTAGGCACGGAATCTCTGCAGACTTTTTTAAATACTACTGCCTTTACCATGCCTAGTGTAATTAGCAAAGTTGTAAAGAGACATCCAGAAAATGCTACACCTAATTACAAGCATGAGAATGTGACTCTTCACAAAAAAATATGCTTGCAACTTCAATCAATGAAACTAATAAACCATATTATAAATCTGTAAATGATGGTGGCAATAATCTTTCTCGTGCATCGGATACCAAAATCGTGAGTGAAAATGCCACAGTTTCTGGAGGAACCTTCATTCGAATCCATTGCGGCTTGGTGTAATAAATGTTACAAGTAAAGTGATCCAAAAAAATTTTCAAGTAACAAATCAAGTTGCGAAGACTGCAAAAGATGGGAGAACAGCTGCAAGTAATACTGGATACACCACCACTAGAACATTACCTTACATGCCTTTTAAAAATGAAAAAAGCAAAGCTAATGTTACTATTAACGCGAAAACACATGTAAAGATTATGAATTCAACGTCGACATCTTTAAACTTAGTTTGCAGATTGAATTCCCGTGGTAGATTTGCTGACAAAAATAATTGCAGAAGGTTTTATATATGTTTGGGTAATCAAGTACCCGTCTTTGGTCTATGTCCATTAAATACTGTGTTTAGTGAATTATTGAAGCAATGCACAAGAAATTTATCACACTGCACTAGAAACAAGCAATTCAAATGTACAAAAGAAGGAAGATATGTCAACGTTTTCGATAATAATACTTATTATTTATGCATTAAAAATAGTGGCCAGAAATTTGTAAGATTCAAATTTCATTGCCAAAGTGGATATCGTCTAGATAGAATTACCGTTAGTTGCAATAAAGAAATAATAACAACAACAACTGCATCATTGACGTCATCGACGTCTTCAAATGACGAAGATATTGAAATGACTACGAAGAGTTCCGTGACACAACCATTTAGATGTAAAAGCGAAGGTAAATTTGAGGATCCAACAAATCGTAAAAGATATTACGTTTGTTCACAAACATCAAAATCAATCTTAAAGCGTAAAAGAAAAAAGTGTGACTCAGGTGAAGTATTCGATAGTGATGAAAATAAATGTGTTCATAAAGATAGTGATAACTCTTCGTAAAAGTAGTACTTGACAATGTGTTTGTTACAATAAAGCTATAACTTTGTTTTTTTTGAATTTTATGTTTTTAAAATAAAAGATAATAAAATAATGTAACTATTTATTGTATACTAAAATAGATAATATTAAAAATTATACAGTTTACAACACTGGTCAAATTTATGTTCAGTCTTATTAAAGAAAATTATTATAAGCAGTAGTAATACATTGTGTTTTATTTTTTCGGTTTGTTGGCCGTGGTTTAGGTAAGCTGCACCGCAGATTGAATAGAAGAATCCTTGTCGTCCCTAAAGCTATAACTTTATGTTTTTGAATTTTATGTTTTTAAAATAAAAGATAATAAAATAATGTAACTATTTATTGTATACTAAAATAGATAATATTAAAAATTATACAGTTTACAACACTGGTCAAATTTATGTTCAGTCTTATTAAAGAAAATTATTTTAAACAGTAGTGATACATTGTGTTTTATTTTTTCGATTTGATGGCCCGTGGTTTACGGTAAGCTGCACCCGCAGATTGAATAAAAGAATCCTTGTCGTCCCTTTCCAAAGTAATGCAGAATTGGTTGGAGAATATTGTGCACTTGACAGTAGATTCACCGCGCACCGGACGAGAGGGACAAAAATAAGTAGCTCGCACCGGACTATTGTCTTGTGTTACCGAAAACTTATAATTCTTGCAGTCAATCGGTCTGTGCCAATGAGGATATACGTCTGTGTTACCGTGGCTATTTAGTCTACTATTTGTGTAAATTTTGCGCTCTTCTTCGTTGTATAAAGTAGTCACTGTCTTTGTAGAATTCGCTAGAGGACATTTGTATTTGTTGGGCGCGAGCATGTACGCGTGTAACCATTGAATATAGTGTCACCGGAGCATTTAAACTTGATGCCTTGGAATCGATTTTTGTTGGGAATGCACAAAATGTAGCCTTTACAACCGGCCACGCTTGGGTCTGCGATCCTTTCGTTGCGGTGGCAGCGTACAATCCGACTAATGGAAGGATCAATGTAGTTAATCGTGTTCTCACAAACGTCACTCGAGTCCTCGTTGCAAACGGTGTCCATAGGGCACTTGAAGGCCGGTCCTAAAAGATTATCCCCCTCGCACAATCTCAATCTACTAATGCCCTCGCAAATAAACCCGTATGGCCCGCAGTCAAAGCTTTTTGTTACAAAAGCTCGTGAGATTTGAAGCCGTATGATTAATATCTGTAAAAATAAACAGAAAAAACAATCTTTAATGTATGATAAGCTTATTTTTAATTTCGTCTTGCTTACCTTGCAAAGCAAGGCTTTAAAGTTGTATCCTTAAATTTTGAATCATTATAAACTTATTGCTGTTATTTTCATTGATGAATTTTGAGGTTCGTTATATTAAAGAATAAATAGTATAATATCAAAGAAATATTGCAAGATGTATGTAAGCTTACTTAACGAATTTGAACTTCTAATAATCACTTTAAAATTTTGTAGACTTCTTTAACGGTCGTAGATTGATAACGGAACTAGGCTATAATTTAGTCATACTATTCACATTCAATCACTAACTTTACGCTAAAATTGTGAATCTATTGAAAAAATTGAAGTTTAAAATATGACTTACCAGCAAAACTGTTAACTGATAACTGGTTTTCATTTTGAGTTAAATAATCGTAGCAACAAAGTTGAAAGATCTACACCCGAAGTCAAGGTTGCTCGAAGACGCGCGGAATATGACTAACGAATAGCATGCTTTCTTCTAGTCGCCATTTCGCGGGCAATTATCATTTTTAACACCTCTCGAGTATGGTGAAAAGAGTCCGGGTCACTGGGACGATGCGCGTCACGTTTACCTTTTATGAATGTTTGTAACGTCAAACAATACACTCACGCTGACCAAATAACCGTAAAGATGGAAGAATGTGGTGATGCATCCACGTTGCTTCTACTGTTAATTAAATACAAGATTGAAGGTTTAACAGAAAGCGATAAGTGAAAATGTTTAGGGCTTGTGAATCGCTCAAGGTTATTTACTTTGATTTAAATATTACTGTGTGCAGAATGTATGCTGAAATATAATGACACTATTCATTACTAATAAAGTTTGGTACAGGCACATAAACTTTCGCTGTTATGAAATATTTAACTTGAATATTTCATAACGTAAAATTTTTATTTTTATTTACTTCTAAATATATTTTACACTTTTTAATAAGACTATAAAAAAAATGTTTTTACATATTTTTATTTTTCACCGAGTTTCCGAAGCTAGTTCACTAGAAGCGTTGTTTTTGCAATGTTATTATTTATAGCAGGAAATTAAAAGTAATCATTTAGGCATGATAACAGAAGACTAATACAATAACCTCGTATCATTACAAGTAGCTATGCGACATGAGATGTTACGTCTCGTTTACCCAGTAATTACGCTGGCTACGGTCTACCTACGGCTACCCTTTAAACCGAAAGACAATTGTCTTTACACACTACTGATTTGCGACAGATAAAGACACCACGGTGGTACTACCCCTGGTGGTCCCTTGTATTAAAGAGATCTACCAACTTAAAACGCTTGTATCAAAACCTCTACTTAAATGTACCAGACATTTAAGTAGAGGTTTTGATATTATATTGTTCTTAACAGTGGAATATTTGTCAGTGTTTTGACAATTGACATAAATATAATAATAAGAATTTTATTTCCACACTAGCATTGGCTAGGTTCCGTTTCGGAAGCAACTAGAGAAATCATCGAGACGAACAATGAATTCCTATCTTGTGTGTTATATGCTATTTTTTATGAATGGTTTTATTGAAAATAAACTGATCTTCCTTTATTCTTTGAATCAAAATTCAAGTACAGATATAATTTTATAGTTAGAAATTCGATATATTGGCCAATAAAAGGAAGTAATTTAATTTTTTCATCTATACAAATATCTACGCTTCCTCCGTAGCCTAGTGGAATGGGCATGTGCTTTAGAAACCGGAGATCGTAGGTTCGAATCCTGCAAGGACTTAACAAATTTTCATTGTTGTTTCCTAGTTCGTTAGTGTAATTTAGGACGATCACTTAAATGTCTGAAAAGTAAGATGATCTATGCGTCGGATGGGCATGAAAAAGTCGGTCCACCCACCAACCCTGATTGGACCAGAGTTTTGGGATACATTGAAAACCCCCTAATGGATAGGGTTGTATAAGGGGAGGCCTAAGCCCAGCAGTGGAATATCACAGGTTGATGATGACACAAATATCTATACATATTGGAATGTCTGTAACATCCAAATAACCGTCTTTAAATGATGACATTGTGATGTATAACTGACACATATACCGAAACCCGGATAGGTGTGCAAAAACGGAAAGGGGTTTATTCCGTAGGCTATTGAGTCACCTTCTGAGACTCATCCGGCCATACCATGTGGCTCGGGCCTAGCCTATCCAATGAGGATTTCCCCCTTCCGACACAAGAAAAAAAAAGCTGATACATATAACATTTTTCTTCTTAATTCTGTTTGTTTGTTTGTTCTGGCAATTCCTGGTGCGATTTTGATGAGACTTCCACTAGAAGATAGCTAATGTAGCTAGGGTTACCGTATTTATACAAAAATTACACAACAGCTATATTATCACATATTTACCTATCCTTGCGAACTCGAAGAAAAGCTGTTATGCAACTGGTTCGTAATCATCGCCCGATATTAATTAAATAGCTCTGAGTTTTTTTCGATCTCATTGCCATAAAATACTAGTACTTTCTTGAAAATTTTGCTGTAAGTAAGAAATTTAATTTTTTCTAGGAAATTTAGAGAACGCGAACAGCCGTACTGCGAAGGAATCACTTTCCATTTAGAGACAATATTAATAAATGATTTGACGAGACATACTGCTCGTAGCCTAGTGGTATGGCGTGTGCTTTAGAAACCGAGTCTGGTTCGAATCTGCGGGACCAACAAATTTTCATGTGTTTCTGTTGGTTAGGCAATTTGGCGATCACAATGTCTGAAAAGTAAGATGATCCATGCGTCGGATGGCATGTAAGTCGTCCACCCACAACCCGCATTGGACCAGCGTGTGGATACGGTCAAACCCCTAATGGATAGGTGTATTAGGAGGCCTATGTCCAGCAGTGACTAAACAGGCTGATGATGTTGACGAGACACAGAAAATTTACAAAACTACAAACCTTAAACAATTGAAACTGATTCTCTCGGAAAATTTGTAACACGATTTCCTCAAAACGATGAAGAATAATTCGAACGACATTTAAGTAAAATTGTTATCAAAATGGTTGTAAGGGAAATTTTAATAAAACAGCTTATCATTATTTACTTTCGTTTATAATACTATCTATTTTATTCTATTACGCTAGTCAAATTCTACAAATCTAGTTCATCATCGTGAAGATTCGCTGTCGATCTCCGAACTGGTCGATGAATCTGATCTGTTTATTTGAGCTCCAGATTTGGATCTAAGGACAAAAATACATCACAATAAATTTAAGTATATTACTAGTAGTAAGCTTAAATTTACTTAATTTAGTGATAAGACATTTTACATTGTAATATTAACTGACTTCAAAAATGGAGGAGGTTCTCAATTGTCTGCATTTTCTTTTCGTTGTTACCTCAAAATTTCAGCCTAGTGGACCGATTGGATGTTTTTTAATTTGAAAGCTGATGCTTGCGTTTGTTCATATCAATTTGGATCTAGTTCAAGCAGTGGCATCCATGATAAAACTGAATAAGTCTGAAATTTACATTAACTATGTGCTCAACAAATGGATAATTGACAGCCCAATATCTGTGAAGTCGACTTGTTTTTTGTTAAAATTTTTGTTATAAAGACCTACTTTAGATGCATTAGAAAATGCACGAAGTAATAAATATAGTACGCCTAAAGAAAATGTATTATTAATTTAAGTAATAAGTATAATTAAAAAAATAATTCCCATAGTCATTTCTGCAAACGGATTAATACCATTGAGACCTCGCTGAAACACCTGAGGTGCTGGGACTCAGTGATCGACCAGCTTCATGCTCTAATGCAAAATCGGTCGTTCTTGCAGTTTCTCTCTCTTTGTACCTAACCCTCGGCCATTTGGTCTCCCTTGCCGAGGGCTTCCGTCTGGCTGAGATGTATCTATATATTTACTGTTTATTATATTTATTTCTTTATTATTCCTATATACGTAATGCTTCATTTATTGTTATAAATATTCCTCTCAGCCAGATGAGAGAATTCTTATAAACTACATAATAATTTCGGACGATTAAAAACATCACCTAGTCGTAAATTAAGCAAAAATTGTACTATGGGAACCAGAATAATTAATTGTAAAATAAATAATTAATTTCCTTTTGTAAGTAAATACATATTATAGATACAAACACCCAGACACGAAAAAAACACTATGTTCAGCACACGAAATATGCCCCGTGGTGGGAATCGAACCCATACCCTCTGGGGTAACAGTCAGGGTCACTAACCGCTACACTAAGCGGGGCGTCATTAATTATATTTTTCCTCCTGTACGACGGTTTATGACGAGAAATTCTTTACATCATGCTCAAAAAACAGTTTTCATCAGAAATATATGATTAAACTTTAATTTTTATTTGGAAATGGTTTGAACAGCTGTGTGTATATAACTGTAAGTTAAGTTTAAGGTTGCTTTGTAAAACGAAACACTTATATGATTAGAAAGAAAAACAATGAAGTTAAATATTAGAAACAATAACTGTATATATTGTTATAATCTGGGTTTGAAATTAAACATTATGTCGACTAGTATATATATTATTCTTTCTTCCCGCCATTTTAACACGCAGTCGACTTGTAATCTAAATACCAGTTTTTAAGTAGACCGACTGGCCTTTTCAACTCAAAGAGAAAACTGCTTTCGATGAATGGATTGACTTGCAAACCAGTAAGTTCGAAGGCGCTGTGGTTCTATAACTACTGATAAAGTAGGTCGCTATAGCCTCATGTTATGCATATAAAAAAAAATTATTTTCCCGTAGGATTCGAACTCATGACCTTCGGTATGTAACGCAAGGACGATACCACAAGGCCTTAGAGATAAGGAGATACAGTTAAGAAACAACATATATAGATTTGCTATGCATTAAAATAACTATAGGTATCTATTTTTAATACAAGAGCCTATAATCTGTATTTTAACTAATAAACTCTAAACATATATTAAAAGCTCTATATATTATAAAAAAGTAATGATTTATTCTCACGCGTGGTAAGCGTCAGCGAGTATCATCGCGGACGGTTGCAAGGAAGCGGTCAGTTTGGACCGATCTTCATTCAGCAGGGTCTGGACCTCCTCCTCGCTCCTGTTCAGCATCACGGCGAGGGTCTTCACGCTGGCGGAGACGGCTTCCTCGAAGCCACAATCCACCAAGTATGCGACAGCCGTCTGTACGAAAAACGCGGCAAAATTGGATTACATTTTCATGAAAAGATCCTCTAAATTTTCAGATAACTTGGCCATCAACCCAAATTGTCCTAACCAACCAGAAAACAACGACAACACATAGTTATTGCGCAGTTTTCAAACCTGCATAACTGCCTCCATAGCCCAGTGGTAACGGTGTGTGCTTTAGAAACCAGAGGTACTGGATTCGAATCCTGCGGGGACTCATCAAATTTTCATTGTTGTTTCCTAGTTGGTTAGGGCAAGTTGGGCTGCTCACCCTATTTTCTGAAAAGTAAGATGATCCATGCGTCGGATGGGCATGTAAAATGTCGGTCCGCCACCAACCCGCATTGGACCAGCGTGGTGGGATACGGTCCCCAATGGATAGAACTGCCTCCGTAGCCTAGTGGTATGGGCGTGTGCTTTAGAAACCGGGGTCGTGGGTTCCGAATCCTGCAGGGACGCAACAAATTTTCATTGTTGTTTCCCTGGTTGGTTAGGGCAATTTGGGCCGATCACCCAATTGTCTGAAAAGTAAGATGATCCATGCGTCGGATGGGCGATGTAAATGTCGGTCCACCACCAACCGCATTGGACCAGCGTGGTGGGATACGGTCCAAACCCTAATGGATAGGGTGATAGGGAGGCCTATGTCCAGCAGTGGACTAACAAAGGCTGATGATGTAATGGATAGGGGTGTATTAGGGGAGGCCTATGTCCAGCAGTTAACTATTACAGTAAACTCTGTATATTGTAGTACAGAGGCGATCTTGCTTCACTAAATGGCATCGGTAAACTAACTCAATTGATCTCCATTTGGTACTAACCGCGGCTAAAGCCGGTTGTCCGACAGACGCGGCTTTGGTGGCCACTTTCGTGAGCACCTCTGGCCGAGTGGGGACCCCCACGGCTTGTTCGTCGCGCAGTCTCAATAAAGCTTGTTCGACACGCTCCCAGCTACCCTCTTCGGGTGTCGCGTCGGAGCATAACTCTATTATGTTCGTTAGAGCGGACGCCGACAGTCTGTAATACATTAAAATTGAATAAATTACAGCTGTAATACCCATGAAACAGAAACGTCGTAATTTAAAAAAGAGAAATTGTTTAAAAGAGCCGTGAAACGATCAAAAATAAACATTTCGTTCATAACTTATATTATATTTTATTTTCATTTTATAAATAAAAAAATATAACGAAGGAAATTACTTTTACTATAAATAAAAGTTATGATCAGAAATTAATTTTTGAATTGTTTTCCATCTCTCATTTAATTTTTGTCAGTTTGTGTTTTCTTTCGTCGATATTAAAGTATAAAGGAACCTAAATATTTGCGAACTAATTGGACCAAGTAACTTTAAAATTATACGCACTTTTGAACAGGCGACCGCCTCTCCCCGGCCTCCTCTTTCTCCTCGGCCAATTGTCCGAATTTCAAAATGTCACCAGCGGCTGCTCGTATTTTCGCTTTGACTTCATCATCTAGAAACATTATACTTATCAAATCCACTAATTTACGGATTTTCGCGTTACTTAAAATAATTTATTCCGACGTTTGATTCTTTCCAGCATCCATGATCACGGGCAGACTAAGTTGGTATATAATATATAATAATATAATATAATAATATAATACTAAATATATAATACTAATAACTATAATACCAACTTAGTCTGCCCGTGATCAGTGGATGCTGGAAAGAATCGAAACGTCGGAATAGAACAATTTTGAACGCGAAAATCCGTAATTAGTGATTTGATATGTATAATAATCGCGTAAATAAGAAATAACACTATACTCGTGAGAGTTATAACAAGCAAAGGTTTTTGAACGCATATAAATCATGCTACTTTTACCGGTTTTTCATACGTTATTACAAAAACAAAAAGTCAAAACAAACAGCAAAATAGGCTTTCAATCGCTTGTATTTCGTTATTAATGATATTTGGACTATTTATGTTAATGGTGTGTAACATCAACGGTTTGTATTGGTCAACAAATGAAATTGCTCTAAGTGTTGATTGGGTTTACCTTTGAGCCATCAGTTAAACGGTTTCTTTTAGAAAGGACTAAGGACCTCCTTAGCCAATTTTTCGCTTATATATATAGAACTCATACTATTAATGGAAAAAAATAATAATAATACATACTTAATACATAGGAAAAAATTAGCAGAAATTCAAGTACCTTTATTGCTACGATGATGGTAAATAATGCAGATTCACGTATCTAATCTATAAGTTTAATCACACAACATGTCCCGTGACCATGGATCCCAGGAAGGGTCTGAATCTGAACTATATAGGTTTAATTTTTTAATAAATTAACTGTTTAGGAATTAAACGGGATGAAATTTGTAGAAGTTTATCATTAATACAATATCATAAAAGTTATACCTTGGTACTGGTAACAGTTACAGAAAGCGTCTAAGAGCCTCTCCACAAGCCTAGTACGGTTCGCGTGTCCGAAGACGACTAGCTGGGACCAAGCCTGCGCCAGACGATCGCCTGCACCGCCCAACTCGAGAGTCTTTATAATCTGTGGAGTTTAATCTATTAGGTTAACAGTGGATTAGAAAAAGGTACCTTGAAGTTTAATTTTTCATCCCCTTTTTAAAAATAAATATAAAGACGAGTAAGCGAAGTAACAAAAGACTCAAGCCCTCTCAATGTTCTGTACATCTCGTTTCAATAGTGTACATAAGCCGTTCAAATCGAAACACACATACCTTCAAATTCAAAATTCAAATATCTTTATACTATATTACGCTTATTGACTGTCAAGGACGCTACCACCGGTTCGGAATAAGACGCCTCCGACCTGAGAAGAACCGGCGAAAGAAACTCAGTTGGCCTCCCTATTTGTATACTAATCGTACTCGTTTCTTGTATTATTCATCTGCACGAAGCAGCAACAGGAGAAATTATCACTAGCAACGATGCCTTTTAAACTGGAACACACTGGTGTTTACTGTAGCAGAAATATGCTAGACTACTTGGCAATACATACATACATTTTAAATATAAAATGAAATAAGCCAAATACCTCTTCCATTACAGATGGTTCTGGAACATAAACATTTGGTACTAGTGTATCTAGCAACTCCAAAGTTTTCTCCAAAGGAGCGTGCCTGAAATCAAAAATATTGCATAATGATGATTAATTCTCTTTAATTATATTAAAAAATAATAACATTATTCAGCCATAAGACTTAGTAAGTAAGTTATATACTAAAATAAAATAATGAACATATAAAACACAGCAATTACCTGCAGTTGACTGTGATGAAATGTCTATAGTATATACTCTCTTTGTATGCATCACCAACCAATTTATAGTTGTCGTCTTTCATTAGAAGCTTGTGTAGGCGCTCAGCCAATCCAATATCCTTCAAAAATTAAAACAAGAAACACTGAACAATTTTAAATGTATTATCTTAGCTATGTTAAACAGTTTTTTTAACAATATAACAATAAGAATGCTTTCGCTTCTTTTGCCACCATAATGACCTATAAATCTTAGTTTGAACTTTTATAAAAACACACCTGTAAGTGATCACTGCAGACACCCATAGCGGTAATGAAAAAGTTTGTGTCAGTCGCATCTGTAGGCTGCAGTGATTCCCTTTTCTCTAGATCATTAAGTATTGAGGACAGTATGTCTATTCGTGGGCCACCTGCACAATAACAAGTCATTTGTTTTATATACTTTATCACAACATTGATGTTTGTAAAGACTAACGGTTATGGCAAATATAATGTATTTAAAATATATTAGAAATAATCTGAAAGCACAGATCTAATTAAATAACGATTGAGAATTTCTAATAGTAAAGTTGTTGTAACTAGCTAAATGTAACAGCCTGTATAACTAATGTGAAGCCAATCTGTTAACTCCAGTTCGGTGATTGTCCGACCAATGATAATGAATAACTTCTTCCTTATATTATCTATTTGTTACCAAATACATTTTGATCATATTTGTCATTAGTTTGCAAATTGTTAAACAAACATAAAGAGTACATTGTGGCACTTGTCTTTAAAATGATATGACTTAATGAACAACAAATAATTTTGTTTCTTAGCTTTATCCTATTCTTGCAATCTGTTTTGAAATCTGATTTATACAATGTAGCTCTTTCATAGAGAAAGCCTATTATTAGCATATACATACTAGCAGTCAAGGAGGCAGATAGTGTTGAAAATCAACTTTTCTTATACTTTTGACATGTAATTTTATTTCCTACATACCATAGTATATAAATATGAAACAGAGTAAGGTAAAATAATCACCCACAATAATAATAAAGGATTGTAAAAGACCTCTTTTACAATTGTATTTATTGTTAATGGGTTTTCAAACATATTTAAAGGAAACATAAAATTAAACTTACGCTCTTTGCAGAATAAGCAAAGTATGTAATAGTAAGCCGATAGTCCTAGGTTGTATTCCAACTTTATGAAATTCTGCAACAATTTGTAGAGCGGTTTGCTGTAAAATTCTACCGCCACCCCATGCTGATATAGAACGGAGGCAAGACATAAGTGTCTCTTGGTTTGGTGACAAACCCTGGAAGACAGTAGTAAAAATATAATGTATAAGAATATACTATACTCAGTTAGAAAGTACAGTAATCAAATATTGGTACATTTTTTACAAAATATAAAATATTTTAAAAAGATTTGCATGAAATAATGCTATTGTCTAGGATGAGAATCGATGTTTAATAGTAAAAATCAATCAAAATCATTTTAACACAATTCAAGTAATAATAAAGATTGCTACTGACAATATATATCTGTGACATTACAAAAGATCAATGAAAAAGCTTGAAACATGTAATGACCTGTTCATTCATCTGTGCAAGAAGATTTTTCAAAGCTTCAATTCTCAAAACTGTTCCCTCTTTCAGAAATCCTACACAGCTCAATAATGAATTAAAAGCACTTGTTGATAAGGGAATGCCATTTTCTAGTGCCTCATTTGCTAATGCATGTGCTCTTTCTGCCTGTAATAATAATAAACATGAATAAAAGTTGTGTAATTTTTTTAACTTAAAATACTAATGATAAATGTTAAGACTGCTTCCATGGCCAACAGTATTGGCCCTTGCTATGTGAGCCCCGCAGGAAAATAACTTTGTGTTATATTTGTTTTCTGGTTGGTTAGGACAAGATGGGCCTTTAACCCAATTGTTTAAAAAGTAAGTTGATTTATGTGTTGGATGAGCATGTTAAAAATTTGTGCCAGTTATTGAGACCATCTTTTGACAGTTGTTATAGGATGTCTGATCTTTGGGTTGTGGAGATCAGATGCTAGTTACCTAAAACCATTATTCAGGTCAATATTCATGGATTAGAAGCTGAACCATGGTAATTTGGAAAAATAGCTAGGTGAAAAATAAGATTTATATTATCATATAGATGGCCCCAAGTTCAGTGACACTATTTTAACAAATTTTGTGTTGTAAACAGGTTTGAACATGCTTTCTGGTATGTGACATTCACAATCCAATAAAAACAATTGCACTTTATAGATGACTTAGAAATTTCATCATCAGCCTGTGATAGTCCACTGCTGGACATAGGCCTCCCTTATACACCTCCATCCATTAGGGATTTTGGACCGTATCCCACCACGCTGGTCCAATGCGGGTTGGTGGGTGAACCGACTTTTACATGCCCATCCGACGCATGGATCATCTTACTTTTCAGACAATTGGGTGATCGGCCCAAATTGCCTAACCAACTAGGAAACAACAATGAAAATTTGTTGAGTCCCTGCAGATTCCTCCAGTTTCTAAGGCACACACCTAAACCACTAGGCTATGCAGGCAGTCATGACTTAGAAATTTAAAAAGGTTAAATATCACTGATGACCAACTCTTCTCTTTGAAATCCTTTAACAATTCCTCGAGTTATTCTTGGCAAATATCCAAATCAGAAGCCTTAGTTATCTTTTTCTAGATTAGCCTATGGTAACTAGAAATCACAAAACGTTTTGCACCAAAGAATTCGTTATTTAATCACATCCAAAGATGAACAAACAGTTGGTCTACCTGATTTTAAGTGGTCACCAACAATCAACACCACAAAGACATCAACAACACCAAGAATATCACCAATGTGCTGCCTGCTGTGAGGCAGGTTGTTATGTCTTATTTACCCAATAAATATGCTTGCTACGGTGCCCTTAAAACCGGATCACAATAGTGTTTTCACACTACTGCTTTGCGGTATAAATGGGCATTGCGGTAGTAAACCTCGGATGGCCCCCTGTAAAAAGGAGGCCTACTACCTGACAACCTTACTAGTTGAAGATAATGTCATGTAATCACAATTTAGGTCAAGTAGGTGTAAATTAACACTCTAGCAATTGTTTGAAACAAATAATGTACAAAACATACCTGGTAAAACTTTGCCATTCCTTGAATCATAGTGCAATATGCTTCTGGCGTTTTTTGTTCCATAGATGTAAAAATACTGTCCGCCAATCCTCCTAATCTGTGGATAGAATTATTAAACCCATAGTTACAACCTCTGCTTTAGACAAACAGAATTGAAAGTTAAGTAGACAATGTGCTTAGTGGCACTCAAATTGGCAATACCAAAGTACCCATGCTATGTTCCAGAAACATTTTAGCATCAGTTTTACCTTATATTACATATTGCATCTATCCCTACTTGTGTTTGAATGTGATACTTATAAAGAACTGTAGGTCAATGTTCAAAAGCTTGTAAAAGTTAATAAATAAAAAGTATAATATTGTTTAGATCAATTGTATCTTTTTTTTGGCAAGTATAGTTCCAATTATCAATAAGTGTGACAATGGGTTTGGAGCTATTATAAACTTACATATTACAATTTTGAAGTACTTTTTTGGCTTACACTTACCTCCAAGTAGTGGCCTGTCTTTCCCTAGTATTTGTTGCGAACCACCTCTCCTCTAGCCATTCCATTGATGATGGTTCCTTCTCATTATAAAAGCAGAGCAGCTGGAGAAACTCAATTTTCAGTTCTTCACTCAAACCTTGCACTCCACCAAGAAGTTCAAATACTTTAATTGCATCTTCAATGAGTGCATTTTTGAGGGTATATTTAAAATCTTCCTCTGTTACCTGTGCAGGATCACAAACACATTTTGTTTGTCACTGGGTTTCTTAATAAAACTACTTTAAGGATTTTATTGCAACACTATAAAGCTTATTACCATCGGCTTTGCTTAAATACATATACAATATTTTACAAGTGTTAAGCATTATGTTCTCATCAAGTTAATAATTAAATTAATCAAAAATCAAATTAAATAATTTGATTAATCGTTAAATCTTTTGTCATTAAAATTCTGTCTCTTATATATAAAGTATAGAGAATATTAGTTTGTATTCTCAAAACCATGTTATAATTTAATGCCATTATTGTGCACACAACATATTATACAGTCTATGACAATTTACAATCAATTATTCTGATGTAACATTTACCTTACTTTCATCATTATATATAGGTCTTGGGGCAAAGGCATCAATTTTAGGGTCTGCATTGAAATGCGGAGTTTTCATTTTTCCTGGTGGATCCCATTCTCTAGTTGTGAAGAGATTAGCATGTTCATCTCTAACCCAAGCCGCAGCTTTTCTACCAGCCTCCGCTGATAATGCATAAGAACGCTTTCGGAAGTTTGATAAAGGTATTAAGTATGGATCATCATGATATCTTAAACAAAAATAATATATATTTATATGTTATTACAAAAAGAATACCAGTGACATCGAGTCAAATATATTTTACTTGTAATGTGCTGCTGTTGGGTCAGCACCGACTGTTGCAGCCAAAGCTTGGAGAATATCCGTGGGCCCTCGAGGAATGCGAAGCGGAGGTGATATTCCATCACTACTTGCGCCGGTCTGAGGCACTTTTTGCCCTTCTATTGTCGCAGCAGTTCGCAAAATGGTAGCGAGTTTTGACCATTGTCTAAAACAAAAACTACAGTGTTGATATGTACACCAAAAAATTTTAGTACTTTTTGAAACATGAAATATTACCTTTGTAGAAGTATTTGTGAATACATCGAAAACAATTACGTATATAAATTAATTAACTAATAATTCTCTTTTAAGTTATGAATAATTATCTTTAAGCAATTTGCTTATTTTTATTTATAAAAGGCATTAGGTTAAGTCAAAATTAAAACCTAACCTGCAAAATAAGTAACTTTGACATATTGACATCAGACAGAGCTGTCACAGATTTGTGTACTAGACGTAACATTTTTAGCTATGGGTGATGATTGATAGCTAAATAAAAAACCATTTAATATGTAGTAAGTTGTAAATTTTTCTGGTTTTATTTTATATGTTAGAACCAGTACTAATATTGAGGAAAGAGGTATGATTTCAGACTTCGTCAGTCAGAGAAACAATGTAACCATAGTGTTGTTAGTAGTCGACTATCACATAGTGATTTACATTTCGGCAATAAATCATGACAAAGAACACAATATTTATGACGCCACTTCATTGCCTTTACTTTGTTTCTATCTATTCCAAGCTAATAAAGCTAAACTATACGTTCTGTGCTAAACTAGCTAGGTGAGTGGTACCACCCCGTTTCAGCTTAATCGGAGTCGTGAACTAAAGATGATAGGTCACCTGGACCGTTTTCACAACGAAATCCTTGCATACTATCTGAACATTCTTAACGAGCATCATAATTATAATTAAATCTTTTATTAGTGCTTTAGCTGAATAATTGTACTTGCAATTTTGGGCTTCGTTAGTGAAACTCCAGTTGTTGTTGTAGTCGTAAGAATCAGATGCGTGTACCAAGTACAACAAGGATTACAAGCCATTTAATTAAGATTCCTTCGTGCCGATCTCATTTTAGTGCGAGTATCGTATTTCACTGATTTTGTTTTGCTATATTTGTTTCAATTCAGTTGGGATATTCAGGTTAGTTCTCATCCTTTCGACAAAATAATTTTAACGACTTTTGAGTTATTTAAGTTCATTTTTTTTAAGTATTCAATAAATAACATAATTGTTAAGTTCTCAAACAATTCCACCGTCGTTTATAACGACTCGTTAATAAGGCATAGTCTTTACATATACTGTAGTAACTATAGTCTAAGAACATACCTTTAAAAATCATTTTATCGAAGGATAACCCTGGACTGCATTATAAATTGAACATTGCAATAAGATTTTAATAGATTAAGCATTTTGTAAGAAAAGATAACAAAGCATTCTTGATTATCGCATCGCTTTTTGCTATTACAAAAGCTCTCTTACGAGGAATATCAAAATTTTCTAACATTTTCATCCAGATTATTTTTATTAACCTTTTAAGATTTCATCAAAATATCTGTAGGGGTTAAAATAAATAAGGGGTTAAAATTGACAATCAAATATTTATTTACCGCTTATTATGTGTTACAAGAAGAAAACAAGCTAAACAACAGCAACACAAAAGTTATAATTCGCACATATTTTTTATTTAACGATGAACTACCATTGAACGAAAAGTTGCCCGATATATGCAAATTATCAATATTAATAGAATAGATATCTGGTTGTTGTATCTTAGGACAGGCGTACAATGAATTGTTAACGCATGATTTGTCAATCAAGCTAAATATTGTTTCAGGGGGACATTCAATCCATCTCGCTGTAACTACGCCTCTTATACCTTTTACACACTCAATATAGGCTGTACAATTTTCATTTGTATCATCTGAAAAAATGCCAATTTCAGTGCAGTTGTATTGAGGTAAACATTGGTAACTCGTAACGTTTGTGCACAGACTCTCAACGTGACTGTAGACGAACGTGCTTGGACAAGTGAGGTTATATTCCATGTAACCGGTCGCTCCACTGATGCACATAGTATATCCTCGGCATTCTTCTAAATGGTTTGGGAATCTTCCCCTTTCGGTACATTGCGCTCTGCTTGCATATGGACACAGTGCCTGTAAAGAAGAAAACATACCTATTTTTGATTATTGACTCGACGGCAAGAACGCTAAGAAAAAACTTATGGGATAGAATAAGTTTTTTATTCTATCCCATAAGTTTTCTCTATCAATAAATAAATTCCATAAAACATGAATAGTGACGTTGTCACTGAAGTTGTAAGTGAAATGTTTGTTCAATATATATAATCTGATCATTTTATGTTTTGAACAAAACATTAAGGAAAACTGAATATAAACAGCGCTGAATTTTCAAAATTATCTTGTTTGAAGTTCAATTCAACCTTGGTTTTATATGGCCCATTATAAAATATTCCTCGTATCTAGTTGTACATTAGTAATCTGCCCGCTTAATTTGTTTTCATAACAAGCGCCGTAAGATTAGTTAATTATAAAATTAACACAAATACAAACAAGAAAATGATAAAACAACGACATCATATATTTTGTAGTATTTTTGGGAACGATCCTAAATGTACTTAATGATCTAACGTTACCTACCGATATCACCATATTAAAAGAGATCTCATTTTCTTTGGGTCGCGAAGATTTTATCTTGTTATGATGGTTAAGTTTAGTCCTTATATTATAAGAGCGTCGATATAGCTTAGGGGTCATCTTAATTGTACATAGAATTATTGTCTACATAGACTTTTCTAAGAAAGACAACTAAGTAAGGGGTCTCCATCGTATTTTATTTGTATTATTAAAAATCTGAATAATATTACCTTAATTTATTCTCCTAAAAAAATATGTAGAAACCATATAAGTAATACAATATAGTTGTGTTTAAAACGTATAGTTTTCGCAGATTATTTTTGTGGAACGAAAAGGGCAGTACCACTACGCGGCCTGTTACTCTCTCAATTTATTTGAACACAGTACTGTTCCTGTTTAAAGGGCATCTTAGCTATTCTAATTACTGCATAACCGAGACGTATAATTTTTTAAATTAATTAGGCATAGGCATAATAGGCATAAATATAAGGATAACATCCTGATGTAATATTAATATGTTTAATGATATTAGTGTAATTATATTTTATGCTGTTGGTGTATTTTATGCTTATTAAATAAATAAATAATTATAAAATTATGATCACTTCTATTTTGGTACAGAATTTTATTTGTATATCGTTTGTATTTGTGTAGATTTTTGTTAGACTTTTCAAAACTTTGAGATCATTATTCCTTTTAAGTGAGTAACTTCATTTTCGTTACATACATACTTTTATGTACATATTTATGCTTCTATAATCTCTACAGCTGTTAATATAAAACTATCAATTCGATCAACGTTTGTGTTTATTATTCATTGCGTTATTTTAAAAATAATATTTATACTTCTTATATTACAATTTTTTTATGAGAGCAGGCCTAATTATACATTGAAAAGTACTTGCATTTAATTTGAAACGATTTTCGGAGTACTACAGCTCAACCGCTTCGCGTAGTAATGTTAATTTCAGGTATCTTTTTTTAATTAAAAAAATATATAAAACAACAAGTCAGTGATTGGCAACTTGGTGACAATTAATGAATCAGCACGTAGGATGTATGCTCACTTCGTTGCCAGGGGTAACGTTGTTTTAACTATATCTTATATCAGCTATCTTTTAGAGAAAGTCCCGATAAAATTTAACTACCCATTCTAGAGATTAGCCAGAACAAACACAAAGACAGACAAACAGAAAAAAAATACAAATTTGTTGTTATGTTATATGTAATTTAAAATAATTTAAAACAGTTATTCAAAATTGAAAAATTGACTTCCTGCATCAACGCAACAGAATTATGATATTATTTTAAGTTCGAAAATGCAAAATAACTTAAGTCTATGGTTTAAGAATAAACCACGCAATATAGAAACAAGATAACTTTATATTTGAATAAATAGTATAAAATTATAAGAAAAAACTAATGTTTAAATTAATGTATTGTAATTAAACTTTACTTACAGAGAAAAAGAAATAAATATGTATGTGTCGATTCCATTAGGATATTCCTTACACAAAATCTGATACAATGTTCTTTCTGCAGTTTATAAATCAAACGATTAGGTTGTTAATAATTATTTTTCGTTACCAAAATGAACTCTCTAGTGATATCATCTCATTAATATCAAGACACAATAATGAGACAATAAAACTAGCTCAACAGCCGTATCGAACACTAGTGTTGGATCTGAACAACAAAAACGTATATCGATTTTTTTTAATATTATGTTTAATTATAATTTTATATTATATTTCAGTTTAAAATTTTTTGTGCATCTACATTTTAATTCAGTTTTTATGTTTTTTTTACCTTATCGTATTCTACAAACATACTATCAAAATGTATAGTTCGGAAAACAGTTTATAAATGCATTTGCTTGAAATCTTTTTTTAACACGTGGACTACTTTATCAACCTAGTGTAGTTTTTATATTTTGAGATTTTGTATGTATGTGTCGGTATTTGTATCAACATAAGTCACTTCTTTTAAACTACGAAATAACCTATTTAGTTTTGAGTAGGGCTGTGTCAGTCGATCGTTTCTTGCAACCCGGGTCGATCACAGCCCGATCGTTCCGGGATGCAAGACGTAAAACTTGTTTTGGAGCAGATCCGTAAACTAATACGCCGAGACCTTCGCTGCGCAAATTCGCAACCGATAACCGCAGCGATTGAGCAGAATGGAGGGTCAAAGGTTTTTGTGGACAAGCTCAAAAGAAGCCATCTGTCGAAGCTCAGGAATAGCTCTTCGCTTTCTTCTAAGCCTTAAATCTGGTCCGAGATGGTGGATTTCAACCTGATAACCGGGTTAACGATGCCCTTGCTATTCAAACGGTCCCTTTCTGGTGCCGCGTTAGAATAGTGAGCCGCGACACACGCGCAACTCGCGAGCGCGCTTGCGGCACTCGATCGACACTATCTCTGTCTCTTTCTTTTGGCATAAAATAGAAAAATAAGTAAAGAGTTATTTCAATTGCATAAGGTAACTTTTTGCTTGATGTGAAGTGTGGGTTAAACACAATCGAATCTTTTCAAAATCCGGCACCCGCGCACTCCCGTATGGGTTGCGAGCCAAATGATTTGATCGATCGGCCGGTCCGATTTTAAAGGGACTTTCACTAGACTATAGCTTATGTAACTAGGAGTAACATAGATTTAATCTGTTAGATCTTTACCTTTAAAAAAATGTATAAATCTAACAGATTTTTTATACATTACCACGCGGGCGAAGTCACGGGCAATGGCTAGTATTTTTTGTAATGCCATATGGTAAATAGGTGATGGGTCATTGAACAATTATGACTGTCATTATTCTTACAGCATTTTAGTAGAGTTATATCTTATTTTTGTCTAACTTTAGGAACTAAGTTAAAGTTAAATCAGATTAGCTTGGCATTAGGGAAATCATAGGGTACAAACATTTGAACTTTAAAACGTAACACTTTTCTCGCAATATTGATTACTTGTTATTGTTACAAGAAGTCTCCTCCACTAATGCGGCCTCTCTTTTTTATATCTTCCATCGATTTATTTCGCTTTAAATAGTTTATGTACGAAAAATTGGGTCAAAAATTGCCACAAACAACAATTTGTTTTTATTAAGACAATGTAGACATTTACAAAAAAAGAGTTGTTCCTGAAAAAATGTACATGCTAGTTTTTTTTTATAAAAATCAAGAGGTCAACCCCAAATCTCTTTTAATTTGTAACATTCTTAATTGCGATTCGCATTCCAAACGTAGTATATTATTCCCTTCTTTTTGGCGGAAAAAGAATTGACTGTGTTGACATATATTCCATGATTTATATGGCTTGGGTTTACTAGAACAGTATTCTAAATTAAACCCATCTGATAATGTCTGTTATAATATGTCATAATTGTAGTAGAATTACAGACGCTATATAATAAATCTACTTGTTTTCACAATATTGTACTTATGATTAACTGTTCTGAAAACCTCAACCCAAGATCCATACTAATCTTCAATAGAAAGATTAATGAAATCCATTGTAAAAGAGTTTCCATTTAATCGTTTCAATAATCATTTTACGATTGCTCGAATGCATATTGTCGACAAAGATACGTCACTATGTTAACATTAGATAAGAGGGAATTGTTTGTTAATGACTCTAGATTTACTTGCTACATGGAAAGAACGTTTGTTGTGATCTTTCACTCAATATACACTGAATTCTTTGCGTATGACCTAATGCATAAATTCGTCAGATATAAATATATAATATGAGAAAAATATATTATAAATTTATCTTGTAGAACCAAACTGATAGAAAAACTTAATAACATGTTATGTTTACTTTTCTTAGACAAAGTTATTGTGTTTAAAATAATTTTAGAGAAGAGTTACACTAGACAATCAGCCAGATATATAAATATTTATTTCATCATCATCATTATAACCATCGCCCTGTGTCTCTCCGCTGCTGGACATAGGCCTCCCCTAAAGCACGCTTCCGATCTTCGGCTATTCTCATCCACCCACCTACCAGTTTGCGAATGTCGTCACTCCATCTTGCCACACTACGTTTGCCGAGCCTCGATCTCCACTTCAGCGGTCGTCAGTTCTTCATATTTATTTCATTAAGATTAATGCTTAAATTTAAATGCCTAAATGTCTAATGTGGTGTATGAAATCGGCATGTCACCATTGAATTTATTCATTTCTATATGTATATGAAGCTATGGATATCACCTTTACTTGTGTTTCGTAAAAAACTAGGAAAAGAAATTAAGCATTTATACAATGGAACGAAGATTTATTTAGGTTATGTATGTACGTAATCGTGTCATTACTTATAAGATATAATTCGCTTGACACTTCAAGACGATTATCACAGTTATTTTTAGTTGGATAATTTTATTGTACTCCGTAGTATAAAACGCTTGACTGACATTAAAGTTTATTGAGAATTCCGCGAGCTTTTTCAAAATGTGCAGCCGGTTGTGTATTGCAGTAATTGTTGTAAGTTGTGAATATTTTTTCTTCGTAAGAATACTTAAACGAATATTTGGAGTTGTGTTCATTTAGTTTCACTTTTTTAAATTATTAAGTGGCCTGCTTTCTATCATAAATTCATATACACATAAGTAACAATTTTGTCAAAGAAAGTCTACAATCTGAGTTAAAACAATTGATAAATAGGTTTATGAAACATTTTAAAATATGTGTCTGAAATAAAAAAAATCAAATACTGTAAAACATTAACAAGAGCACTTTATAAATAAAAACTTTCACGATATTTTTCACAAAGAGCAAGCACATCTGTTGCATAGTTTTGCCTACCACAGTTTATGCTGTATAAATATTTTTTACATGGCATTTGCCCTTCCTTTACAAATAGGTAGTCGGATATTTTTATTTTACTTGCTTAGGACGATAGACCTAACAGACCTACAGAACTTATGAATCCAACAAGAATAAATCTTTGATCCGTCTTTTTACATGCCGTTTCGATTGCCTTGATTCATGCCTTGGATGGACATGTAAAAGTCGATCCTGGTTGCCAAGACCCTCTTTGGCCGTTATTGGACGGTCAGTTCTCTCTCACTTCAGATAACCCATTCATCATGCAGTATATCCTTTAGATTGTGGAAGTCATATGCTAGTCGCTCTGCATAAAATCTCGAAGATTTCGCCGACACGATAACTTGGAAAAATGGCTAGGAGAAAGAAATATTATTAATAATAAAATTATTTTTAAGTCACATTTACCATGTCATAATTAATATAAATTACTGGCTAATACCATAACTTTTACCTGCGTCTCTGTATTGATTTTGTATATGGAAAGATATGGGTAAAGTTCATTATTTGGTTGAATAGATATAAAGATTCATCTATCGACCCTCACAACCTTTTCAATTTATTATACTTGTACAATTGGTTAGCTTGCATCAGTTTTTTTTAAATATTCTTGTATAAAAATTGCAAAACAAATAAGGGGCATAGCAAGTTACATTATGTCTAAATATATTAACCGAATCATGTCTAACTATTTTGAAAGGTGCTGTCTGCCGTATGGCAAGCGCAGGCCGCTGTCAATTGTACAGCAACTGGGGCTGGTCGATTCGCTGATCCGAATGACACAACCTGTCAGAACTATACCCTGTGCGTATACGTTACGTCTACCAGCTCGTACCTATCCTACAACTACGTTTGCCCGACGACGTCCGTCTTCAATCCGAACACAAAGCAATGTACGGCCTCAAGCAATTACGTGTGCAACGTCACTACTACAACGAATACTACAAGTACGTCCGTATGTACAGCAGATGGTTTCATCGCCGATACCAACTCAACGAACTGCACAACTTACATTCAGTGTGTTCAGATCAATGGAACATTCACTGAGACAACTCTGACGTGTCCGGACAGCACTTACTTTAACCCTAACGACACTCTGCGAATCGGATTACAACTGTACAGATAGCACGACGACAGCATTCAGCTGTTCTGCAGCAGGCAGATTCGCGAATACTGCAGATACAACCTGCCAGACCTACTACTTATGTGTTAGTTCGACCAATGGCACGTATCTGCTATATGAGTATACTTGTCCCAGCACTTCGGTGTTCAATCCAACATCTAAAGTGTGTACAACTTCGTACACGTGCACAAGCTCTGGATAAAACGTAACGCTTCATGCCTATGTTTGAATTACGATACTGTATAATCTATGAAATACTGCTTTATTCGTAATGTTAATCAAAAATATTTATATATGTTTATAGAATTTGAATAAAGTGATCATCTTTTCATGTTATAGTTTTGTTTTATTTAGATTGAATGCTTAAAAATAAAAGAAATAGACGTATACATTTTAAAACTGACACAGCTTAAAATCCCATGAAATAATATTATTAGAAAATTATATCTTTTATTAAAATTCATTCAATTGCAAGTTTTTTTGGTGGAATTTAAAATAACTTCCAAATTACTTTTACATCATCAGAGGCAAAGTTTCTTATAACAATTTATCTATATTTTGTAATCCGCGTAATGTACTGAAGCGAGGTACGCAACTGAACGAGTTCAGTACCATTTTTTTTTTTTTAAATCTATTGCATCGACTGATGTTGCTAAATCTGAAGTAAATTTTGGTTCTTTTCTATCTTTAAAAATTTTCATTGTTAATTAGACAACTATGAATTAGGTTAGAAAAAGAAAAATTGCCAATTAAAGTAATATAGAGTTCGCTCATAATCTAACCAGTAAATATTTTGTTTTTAAATGAAGTTCGCGTCTTGTTTCAATGTAAACATAAAATTACAATTCAATAGAGGAAAGTCTAATGAGGGACCACGGTAGTGTTTATTGTAGTATGTTTAAGATGGATAGAGCAGCATTGAGGGCTGTGGAGTATCCTTATGGTATATCCTGTGAGCAACTGTCTCGTGGGCGCCTACATAGGATGCTAGACCTATACATATTTTTTAAAAATATTGATAAACGGAAAAATAAAAAAACACCCTCACCTGTTTGTAACATAATGAAACAACATAAATGGTTTGAAATTGCTCTGAAAGTAATGTGAGTGCATGGGTGCGTGTGTGAAACTTATGATATCGTTGCCATCGTAATAGCCTAAATTTAACTGCTGACCATGGAATATTGGACAAGAGAATATGTCGTAGTCGAACGCTGCTCATCTCAGTAAGACTCGTCGATGGACCTGCGTCGACGTTGGATTTACCTAACAACTTCACCAATCAAACCAACCAATCAAACGTGGGTGGTGTATTCGTCATTATTGCTTATGGCGAAGAGTTTAGGGGATTTAACGTCATCCTGTCTTACGCTCCTCTGCATTTGAATAAGCTTTGTAGTACTGGATTGGACTCGGACGGACGATATAGCTCTACCATACAAACACCGTATAAACCTAGTGTCAATTAAGCAACGTTGAAAGGCTTGCAACATAGCCCAAATTTCGTACTAATCAAAGGCTTTCTCATAGATCACTATCACTAAGCATAAGGGCAGATTATACTTCGCAGTCTTCTGTAAAATCTGCCGCTGCCAAATATGTGGTCTATGGTAGTGAAGCTTTTTCAAAATCCAGTTTATTCGGGTGGCTGGAAATCGTCTGATCTTAAAGCGAGACGTTCAAGATGACTCACGAGAACAGGCCATAAACGCGGTTCAGAAGGGAAATCGGTTTATAGTTCTTCAAGAGGCATTTATCACCTCTTTTGAAAAACACTAAAATTCTGCTTCACGCTTTTGGCGTAACACCATCCCGTAGGACAAAACTAACGAGTCTCTGAAATACTACACGCACCGGTTCTCCACCCACTTTCAAAAACTTTGCTGTAATTCCGTCTTCACCTGTGCGTTTCGTTCTTTGCCATTCTTAAGTTAGTCGAGAGCCATTCGTATCGAACTCAGATTAACGCCCGGGATATCTTTGGAGTTGTGCCCGATAAGTTTTGCTCTTGCGTTGTCACTCGCTTCAATAAGCGGCTACGATGTCAATTTGTACAGCTGTCCATAGAATCTCTCGATCTCACTCAAAATTTCTGGTCTACTGGTGATGACGGTCCCCTATCGGTCTGAGCTGGCTTTGTCCGATAGACAAATCTCTGGTATAGACTATAGAACCTTGTTTCTGTTTTATTGCCTCTTTAATATGAAATGTATTAAAGTTGAGCAAGTCACGCCGCATACATTTGCCAATCTATCTATTCAGCTGGGTATAGCCTTTCGTGTCAGAAGTCTATAGCCGCATCGTTCGTCTTGCTTCCATAAGACTAAGAGTGTGGTCAAAGTGTTTCGGGTCCAAGGCTTGCGGTTGCTCTAATAAAACCTATCTTATACAACTGTTTCCGCAGCCTAGTGGTATATGCTCACGCTTAAGAAACCGCACGTCATGGGTTCTAATCCTGCGGGGAATCAGCAACTTTTCAATGTTATTTCCTAGTTGGTAGGGGTAAAGCAGGCTGGTCATCCTTTTGTCAGTTAAGTAAGATGATAAATTCGTGGATGGGCTAAAAAGAAGTCGCTGCACCTGATTACCTGAGCACTAGTCGTGTCGGTTATTCATCCCATCGGTCTATGATGTTGAAAGAAGAGGGAGTGCACCAGTGTTTGCGCGTAACACGTGCACTTTAATATCCTCTGCACATATAGCTGATCTATATCATAGATTGGCGAAAAAAATCAACTAGGAGGACATTTTTATAGAACCTACGGCATTTTCACACAGTTTCCGAAATTACCGTTGATTTTGTCTGAAGTGCTGCAAGTGTCTCGGCATTGGAAGCGGTTATTAAGCGAGAGACGGAGAGGCTGAACCAAATCCGTAACATTTTTTTTTTTGCATTTGAAACTAGTTACTAAATAAGTACGTACGTACGTACTACGTAAATAGGCAAATATTTGTTTATTTGAATTTTTATTTAAACTACTGTTAATTTAATCGTAAAGAAAAATCCAAATAACCTGAATCAAGGAGAAGTCGTTTTTTGTTGCAAAAATTAAACTCTGATTAAATGCGAAATCTGCTAAATCGATCTGATCGATCGATCGATCGAATCGATATCTTATATACAATTGATATAATCAGCCTTTCCGGCGAGGTCAATATATTGTGTGACATCTATGTTATAATTTATGACTCGCCTGTACGTCGCTAGTTGGTCATCTGGCCTATCTTTGCCGCAAAGCAATCATAAGTAAACACTTCTAAAATCCGATTGGAACGGCAATGAAGCGCTTAAAATGACTAGAAAAGTATTTTTAACATACTTTTCCTGTAGATGACTTATTTTTTCATACAATAACGTCTTGTTTTTTTTTATATTTCATGCATAATTATTTCTATTGTTTACGCGAATTTTATACATTATTAAATATATTTAAAACATATATGATAAATTTATTAACAGGACCTTTATTAATAACATAACCTTGTTCTTCCAAAAACAAGACTCCTAAGAACAATGAAAGTTACAGGGCAATGGTTTTATAACAACATCCCACAAAACTGTCAGCTTTTGTCTGTTAATCAATTTATGATGCTGTTATGACAACATTATTGATAACACACCGTTAATTCAGTTTTTTTTCAATTTGAGAAAAATATGTTGTATTTTTTCAGGAACTTTTAAAAAAAAGGTACAAAAAGGGAGGCATCTATTCATGAGCTGGGGGTGATTAAATTGACGATAATTAATATAGTGTAATGCTTCTATGTTATTTTTAATGTAATAAAGATATTTAACTTGGATATAATAAAATAAAAATAATAATTTACTCATAGTAAGTAGCGTTTACAAGGAAAGCGCAAACAATTTTTTTACGACCACACATTAGGAAACTCTGTTTGAAGGTTTATCTAACCTAAAGGCGAACCTTTAATTTTCCTCCCGCTTCACAATCTGTTACATACGGACAGACAGCGAAAGTGATTTTGTTTTTTACTACGAGACGTTAAAGAAATATATGACAACCAATACTTATTTAAGCTTTAAATACAACGGATAGGAACAACAAACCATTCAATACCGTGATTGATATTTCTAAACTATTAATGATCAAATGCTACAATGACACAAATGTACTCACCATTAATACATCATCACCAGCCAAAAGTACCAGAGAAACATAGATATACAAGAAATACACTTTTACGTTATTATCCGGTAATAATAAACCAAACAACTTAGATGATTTAATCCGACAGATATGTGATGACAAAGATTATCATACTTACTCCTTATTGGTGCAATTTTTAATTGAGCTTCGTTGTATAAAACGCCGGAATAACATAAATGTTTATTGAGAATATTCTCAACTTTCTCAAAATGTACAACCGATTGGGCATTGCAATTATTGTTGTAAGTATATGATGTCTGTAAAAAATCAAAATTTATATAAAATATAAATGTAAAAGAACGTATGATATAGGTTGTAAACCGTTCTTACGATAATTTTCAATATGTCTGTATATGGTAAAAAGGGACTTCTAATAAATATAGAATTATCAAAAGCAGGAACTTGCTTCAAGCACTTTAAAATGAATATAGTTTGCGTCTTTGTAAGATATTACTTTATATATATATAACATAAAAAGAATAATAAATCCTGTTATCAATTACAACTTGATTACTTTGTACTCGAAATACTACAAATATGTTTTTCTGTACCCACTCAAGGTGCTGTCTATTACATGGGAAGTACAGGCTGCTGTAAACTGCGCATCAACTGGTGCCGGCCGTTTCGCAGATCCAGACGACACAACCTGTCAGAAGTACACGCTATGTGTGTATGATACTTCAACAAGCTCATACCTGGCTTACAACTACGTGTGTCCAACGACGTCCGTTTTTAATCCGAACTCAAAACAATGTACGGCGTCGAGTAACTACGCCTGTACTGTCACCACTACAACGAGCACAACGTCGACCACTACTACAACGACGACTACGACCACGACTGAAGCGCCAACAACTAGTGCGCCGTCAACGACTAGTGAAGCGTCAACTACTAGTGAAGCGTCAACAACTAGTGAAGCGTCAACAACTAGTGAAGCATCAACTACTAGTGAAGCGTCAACAACTAGTGAAGCGTCAACAACTAGTGAAGCGTCAACAACTAGTGAAGCGTCAACAACTAGTGAAGCGTCAACAACTAGTGAAGCGACAACAACTAGTGAAGCATCAACTACTAGTGATGCGTCAACAACAAGTGAAGCGTCAACAACTAGTGCAGCGTCTACGACCAGTGAAGCGTCGAACACGGATACATACACGACAACATGCACAGCGGAAGGGTACTTCACCGACCCGAGCTCCACAAACTGTTCAACATACATTGAATGTATCCTAATCGACAGCGCGTACACGGAGACGACTTACACATGCCCCGATAGTACTTTGTTCAATCCGAATACGACATTTTGCGAGGCAGATTATAACTGCACAGATACTACAGATTTTTCTGACAGTACGTTTAACTGTTTGACCGCCGGCAGATTTGCAAATCCAGTTGACACCACTTGCGAAACGTATTATCTTTGCGTTCTAATTAGTAATGTGACATACATTCCGTACGAGTACACGTGCCCAACGTCGACGCTGTTCAACCCGAATACGGCACAGTGCACTGCATCAACGAACTATGTGTGCAACGTAACAACTACCACTAACACAACTGACTCTGATAATAGCACCACAACTGTATGCACTTCAGAGGGCTACTTCGCTGACCCCAGCTCCACCAACTGCTCAAGTTACATACAATGCATCCTAATCAATGAGACGTACACGGAAACTTTTACACATGCCCTGACGGCACTTTATATAATCCTAACACAACTCTATGTGAGGCGGATTACAACTGCACAGATAATTCAGATTCAACCGACGATAGTAGTTTTAACTGCACGAGCGCAGGTAGATTCGCAAATCCAGATGACACCACATGTGAAACGTATTACCTTTGTGTTCTAATTAGCAATGGGACATACATTCCGTATGAGTACACATGCCCAACGTCGTCGCTTTTTGATCCAAATACAGCACAGTGCACTGCATCAACAAACTATGTATGCAGCCAAACAACTGCCTCTAACACAACTGATACTGATAATAGCACAACAACTGTATGCACTTCAGAGGGCTACTTTGCTGACCCCAGCTCCACGAACTGCTCAAGCTACATACAGTGCATTCTAATCAATGAGACATACACGGAAACTTCATACACATGCCCTGACGGCACTTTATATAATCCAAACACAACTCTATGTGAGACGGATTACAACTGCACAGATAGTTCAGATTCAACCAACGATAGTAGTTTTAACTGCACGAGCGCGGGCAGATTTGCAAATCCCGATGATACTACGTGTCAGACATATTACCTTTGTGTACAGAGCAGTAATGGCACCTTAAGTCAATACGAATATTCCTGTCCAACATCAGCTCTTTTCAATCCAGACTCAGCAATGTGCACTTCATCTAGTAATTACGTGTGTAATGCCTCTTCAAGCACTAACACGAGCGCTTCATCGTTAGTTTGCACAGCAGACGGTTACTTTGCCGATCCAAGCTCAACCAATTGCTCCAAATACATAGAATGCACACTGATTAACGGCACTTACACAGAGAATTCTTATACTTGTCCAGATAACACTTTGTACAATCCGAACACAACATTATGCGATCTCGATTACAACTGTACTGACAGCTCGGATTCAACTGACAATTCAAATTCAACTGACAGCAGCACGTTTAGCTGTACTACCGCCGGGAGGTTTGCTAACCTTCATGACACCACCTGTCAAACGTATTACCTCTGTGTACTGACCAGTAATGGAAGCTACGCGCAAAACGAATACACATGTCCAGCGTCGTCCGTTTTCAATCCAAATTCGGCTATATGCACTGACTCAAGCAACTATGTGTGTAACGTTACCACCACATCGAATACGACCAGCTCATCCGTGTGTACAGTGGACGGCTTCGTCGCTGACTCCAGCTCTACAAACTGCACGAATTACATTGAATGTGTGGTGATCAATGGAACATTCACCGAGACGTCTTTGACGTGTCCAGACGACACTTTCTTCAATCCAAATACGACGCTCTGTGAGCCGAATTACAACTGCACCGATAGTACTATAACAGCATTTAGTTGTAGTACAGCGGGAAGGTTTGCAAATACCGCTGATACGACCTGCCAGACCTACTACTTATGTGTTAGTGCTTCTAACGGGACCTATGTGCCATTTGAGTATACTTGTCCCAGCACTTCGATGTTCAATCCTACTTCTAAAGTATGCACAACTTCGTACACGTGCACCACTTCTGGATAATTATAATAATTGTGTTTATTATCATATAAAAAACATCGTTTTATTATCAAGAGACAGATCTTAAATAAAAAATTCTACTTTGTATGTGTCAATGACATTAAATAAATCGAATTATATAACTGATAAATGAAAACATATATTTTTTTATAAACGAATTCAATATATAAAGTTTTAAAACTTTTATACATTCAACGTTAGCACCTGGATAAAAATGGTTTTAATGTAATATAAATTAAATTCTTATGTAGCCTGTAATATTACTGCACTTCATCTAGTATTGCATTATAAGCAAGTTACTGTAACAGGCTATATCGAAGCTATAAACAAATTTGTTAAATGATGCTAAACAATTAACTAAAGGCCATAAAACCCCTAACATTGTTTAATGCTATATTTAATGCATTGCATTGTATGTATAAAACATAAATAACGATATAGTAGATAGAATTTACGTACATATGTTAAGTTCAAAAATATAACTTCGAAAGGCTTAGTTTTGTTTATTACCAATATTATATATCCTTCGCAGGTTGGGAGCCACCGATTTACGGTAGAACCACGGTGGGTCTAACGTAGATTTTCAGCCATTTTGCCACCGTGGTTCCATTGTGGTTTCTGGTTTCGCTGTGATTTAACAGTAGTTCTAAAATAATATGTAATATCTAACGGCCGTTAACTTGATTTTCAATCATAAAATACTAAGTATTCCGGAAATTAATGGATGGATATATGGATACATGATAGAATCACGGTGCATCCACTGTAGAACCATAATAAAGCACGCCAAATGCACAATAAAAGTCGCAATGGATCCTTTGTTAAACCACGGTGGATCTTCCGTATAATCTCACGGTGGAGCCATGATGGCACAGTGGCTTAAAAACCACAATGGATTCACTGTTTCGGTTCCATTGTGGATCCACGGTAAATCCATTACCACTGTGGTTCCACTGTGGATCCACCGTGGCACCTCATCGTGGTGAGGGGTAACTTTTTTCGAAAGATTTCAAACAGCAGCTTATAAAACTGTTATTATTTAAATATTTTACCACGAGATGGTAGAAAGAATTAGCAAGGCCTTTTCTACATAACAAGTGATATGCTGAACCAAGTCTTTACGGGTTTATTTTTAGCGAGTTTGTTTTCTATAGCTCGTAGCATCTGTTTATGAATAGTTAGGTATTCAAATTAAATCCCATACATTGTTATCTCAAACGTTTACAAATAATGTCAGTCACCGGTCATCATAGAACTAGAAAAAGGTACTTATAAAATGTTACAATTAATACTTACGTTGAGAACATTTCTATGTTTCTAAAATTTATTTTATTGTCTATAACCATAGACCGCAATTTATCTATTTGTTCAAGAATCATTATAAGGCCATGAACGCTTTCTTCACTTTTATTACTCGATGGGTTGATTGGACAGGTTATACCCAAATGCCAGAAATTCAATTGCAATAACTACGTCTGCTAAGCATTGCAGTAGAAAACAGTCAGAATTCAAATTTAAATGTAAAAATTCTTAATTATATTTAGGCTTTGTCGAACTCTTATGAGCGTCTACTACTGGTTCGTAAGTTTTGAACTGTCCAGGGAAAAACCGACAAGAAACTCTGCAGTTGTTATTTTTTCTAAATAAATGCTTTATTAAATATCTATAATTACGATCATCTTTATTACATCCATACATCCATGAGTGCCGTCAGGGCACGTTAAATAGTTACAAGGGAAAATGCCTTGGTTTTCAAAATAAAGTCTAATAGAATTTTAGGCTTTTTTATTCAATGTTGCCTTTACAACATTTCGAAAGCCGATGTAATTTATCAAACATCTTATATTGATATGAAAACAATATAAAGTGAAACACAAGAAGAAGAAATAGTCAAGTTCTAGAAACTTTTTTTCTCATAAAGTCAATATCAATAATATTATTTGTTATAATCATTGTAAATAGGTTGTTATGGGTAATTCTTCAAACATGGATAGATAGCTGGTGGATTTCAATATAGACCAATTCAAACCTTTAATATTTATTAAAATTATTACAAAATATAAAACATATGGGACCCAATGACAGCTAATGCCTGCCATTTAAAAAAAGGATGAACAAAACCGGAGCACTAGGAACCAAGCAACGAGGTAACATATATATAAATCAGTCAAAAATAATCATAGTATGGGTTTAAAATAGTATCCAACCGAATAATTGGTAGTTAAAAAAAATATATACGTATACTGGCAATCTCAGATATTTGTTTCTTACTCATTGATTTCGTTTAATTGAGCTTTATGCACAAGTAAGTACAATGGCTTAATGCCAAAAGGCCTTATCTATCAGTCAACCTTTGCGTGGTACAGAAAAAAATCAGTAGGAAATGTTATATTAATGACGAAAAATTTTTTTCTTGTTTCGTAACTGTGGACAAAACATGCGTTCATAATTTTGATCCCAAGACAAAACACCAATCTTCGCAATGAAAATGCCCCTCATCGCGACTCGAAGAAGTTTGGTGTTGTGGCATCGGCTGGCAAGATTATGACCTCAATATTTTGGGACTCAGAAGCGATATTGGAACCTCTGTTACAGACCAATATTATGCAGCTTTAACTCCCAATTTGAGGAATACCATCAAAGAAAAAGAGCGATGGAAAGTTACAAGGGGCATGCTGTTTTATCACGACAACGCACCTGTGGAGCCCAGCATTCGAGATAGGGGTAATAACTTTATAAGGGGTTTAAAGCCCTGGAAAAGCGCTGGACTCTTTCTAATTTTATGGTAAACAAACATTTTGGGCAAGTATAATTCGGGCATATGGGTGTTATTGGTTGCATTGTTCGGGCAAAAAATACATATTCTGATAGTGAGCAGGAACGGTTTTTACAAGTACTTGGTTGACTTCTGCTATATGGAGGCTATTTGTCACAACGACTATATTAAATAAATTTATATAAATGGAGTTATCAAGTTACTCTCTGATATCCATGAGATGGGCCCAGAAAAATTTGACGCCAAAAAACAAGATGGGAAGGCGACATCCACCTCACCCTAGGGCCCTAGCGTAGCTGCAGTTTGAGTTTGGTAGAGGGAGCCAGATAAGGCCAATGCCAGAGGTCATACCGAGACTGATTATGATTAATTTATAAAAGGATGGATGTAGTTAACCCTGAATACCATTTATTCAGATTGAATTACAACTATATTATTATTACCACTGGATTAACCTGTTCACTGACATTTTTTTTAAATTTTCATATTCTTTGATCTTTGACCATGCAATTAATCGAAAAGTTGTCTGTATATTTATGCTTGTTCACGAAACCGTAGATTCAAAAATCATTATGAACATCTTTTAATCGCACGGGGTACATGTAAAGGATATTACAATAACAATATAAATTAGTTATAAATGTTATAGAATTTTGTTAGTACTTGTAATTTTATCTCTTTTTGCACAAGATTGATCTTGAAATAAACTTTATCCATGTAAATTGAGGAAATATCAACTTTACGACGAGTGCATAATTGATGTGGCCAAAAAGATGGTGGGTAAATATGAAAATCCTATAGGATAATTGTTATGATCGCTTTCATAAAAGCTTGTTATCTTAACTGCAGCAATACTGATAAAACGAGGAAAGCGAGGGAAAATTACGTTTCATGAGATGTATAAAATAGAAGGGGTTTTTGAGTAATTTATTGAGAAAGCAAGATGGCATCTAAGACAGTTGTTCTCACCTGCTCTGCATTGCTATTGGTAAGAATTGTCTTATCAATTATAAGTCCGGCGATTATTATTATATCTTATATATAATCGAAAATATATAACACAATAACAGTTTTTACTGAATCAATATAAATTTTGTTTACTACAAGAGCCCCGCTTCGGGTGGATAGCTGATCCCCGATACCGTTGCACCGCTATGTCCCTGCATTTTGATTTTTCTAATATCTTTGGAATTGTTCATTTTAATAATTTGTAATGTTATAAATTCAACGTAAGTATAAACAATGTAAGGCTCATTTACAAAATTAATTCACACTTCGTAAATGAGCCATTCTTACCGTAAAATGTAAAGGATAAAATTGGTTATTGTGGATTATTCTAAAGCGAAAAGACTTTGTTTTACAATTTAGTGATGATGATATGCAAGCTAAACCTTTTTTATTGTGGTGTACTATTTAAAACGATATATAATAATGGATAAGAAACTTATATATATAAACGTTATATCAGATGTAATAGTTATGGGCCCTGGTAAAATTGTCACTAATGTACTCGGTAATCATACAATAGTCTCCCTAACTAATGGTGTCTCTTGTTATACAACGAAGTGGGATACAACTCTACAAAGGAGCGACTTATATATTTTTGTTCCTTATATCATACTGTTCGTTTTTCTTTAATATAAAATAAAATAAAATATTATATAGTCAAAGACATAATCTTATATTAATTTTAGATTATCTGCGCGTATTGGGTACAAGCCCAAGTGAACTGCACGGCGTCAGGCGTCGGAAGGTTTCCCAATCCAAGCGACACAACATGCAAGAACTATACGCTGTGTGTTTTAAGTACTAACACCAGCACTTACCTGTCATACAACTACGTCTGCCCTACTACATCACTGTTCAATCCTAACACGCAGCGGTGTTCAACGAACTACACTTGCGGCACTAATACTTCGACCACTCTCTGTTCGACTGCTGGTAGATACGCTAACGCTAATGACGCAACATGTCAGAGTTATTACCTATGTGTATTATCAACTAGTGGTACTTTTACAGCGTACAATTATACTTGCCCTTCGACTTCTGTGTTCAGTCCAACTTTGAGACGTTGCACAACCAATTATACATGCACGGCCTCTGGGTAGAGACATTCATATATCAAAAATAAATAACTGATTTAATGCGCGACTTAAAGAGTTTGTGAGCTACTCATACGTTAAAAATAATTTCATTATAATAACGCCAAAGTAAAGAAAGTAAATTGTATGTTCAAACTAAGAATTTCCTATGTTAGTATAAGAAATCTAATTTATGTATATTTAATTGTTTCATGCGTTACCGTATATCTATATTGATATGTCTATTTATTTTTAACACCGTTATGAATAAATATATTATTCGTTTATGTTATTTTATTGCGTTCCTTTAAATATTTATTTAAACAAACTTGGGTCAAACATATTTTTTCTAAGGGATATAAAATATGCAACACTTGGCTGTTTTCCACTAAATATTACCAAAAACTTCGTTTCTTGAATGATGTGTGGTTAAAGAAGTTACCATGGTTTTGATATTTTGCAAATTTCTTATTATTTTCAATTTAGGAGAGGAAAGTCCTGAGATCGCAGGGTAAATGTTTTTAATTTTAATTATTTTTGATCAATCTATTAACGAGTTTTTCATATTTAAACTCTAGCAAGTTTTTAGCCATCCTCACTTTTAAGGGCTACTACGTCCAAGGAATATAATACACAAAGTCGGTACGGTGTAAGAGACTTTTATAAGAATATATTTATGCCTTAAATTTAGATGATAACTGTTTGTTACAATAAGCATTGTTTACTAAATATATTTTATAATGAAGTGAAATTGGAATGGAAATGACTTTCCTCCATTAACGAACAGAAAACTATTAGGGTTGAGACCAGTGGGATGTCGAGTGGTCCATATCATACTGGTCTCAACTTCGTATAAAATAAATATTTACGAAGATTGGAAATATCATGAACGCTGTTATTATGAAATAAGTCATGCTTACAGAGTTGACCTGTATTCAGGTTAAAATAACTTATGTATTCGTAGCCAATTGGAACATTGAGACCCCCTAATAGATAGGGGTGTATTAGGGGAGGCCTATGTCCAGTAGTGGACTATCATGATGAAGTCAATTGGAGGAAAATATGGCATTGCGGAGGACTTTTTCTTATATTAAATTTAACAATAAAAATTTACATGTCGGTTGCAACTTTTTGGTTAACGCTAGGACACAGATTTTTCCAACTAAGAGTCGCATAAAAGATAAAGCTATGATTGTAATCAGTATGGAACTAAAATTAGAACTAGTATGACAACATTATTTTTCCCTTCTCACTTCGTAAGTGCGCACCTACTACTACAAGGAGGAGCAGGGTCAGCCTAGGGGCTGTGAGTCTAAGGTTGAGATTTGGAAGAGAGTGGAAGATAATGTTAATCTCAAGGAGTGTTAAGAGTAATTATTTCTATTGCTTGCGCGAATATTATACATTATTAAATGAAATGACCTCGGCCACGGCGAATTTAAAATGTAAAATAAACGCGATAAAATCCGTAAAGTCATTTCATTTAATAGTGTTAAGAGTGTTAATATTTTAAGGTGGAAAAACAACAAATCCAGCGTTATTTCTTTTTTACGATGTCGAGTCCAGAGTCGAGGACCAGCGGGCTAGTTCGTACAAAGGCCTGTTTCTTCTTACGCTTGTCATAAAATCCGAAAAAAATCTATTGATCGTAAGCGACGAAAAAATTAAATACGTTATGGGTATGATTAGATTGGGCGAGTTAAAAATGGATGTCAAATGTAAAAACTAATTTACTCTTGTAAAGGGGCTACAGAATAGGTTTACATTCGCTACATGCAAAGTACTGTAAACTGTAGTTTAACAATTTGAGTTACGATAGACTAACGCCCGTAACTTTGTGTAAAAGTTGATGTCCAGTTAGTTCCAAAATAAAATTAAAACACGTGTATAATGAGTAATGAAGCTATACACACAAGTACAGTTTTATTGTTTATTAATATTTTTTACAGTGCCTTTAAAAACATTTTTAGTTATATCCGATATAATTGTACAAAAACGAACAGGCGTTTTGCTTAGTTTTAATATTATGCACCTGTAATACATGATACAGTTGAACTGGCAGTGGACCGGTCATACAGTCAGAAGCACGGATGGCCGATAGGGCAATGAGGTTCTGGAGTGGGCCGCGTTTGGGAAGACGGAGCGTTTGTTGACCTCCGACCAGGAGGGATGCCGGTCTCCGTGCAGTAGCCAATCAAAATTGGCAGCGAGTAGCGGGGGATTGGCCGTCTTGGCGATCATAAAAAAAACCTATGGTTACTGTACTGTCTCTGTGTACTGATAGAGGCTGATTGTAGGTGTGTGTGATACAGGATCACCTCAATATACAAAGAAACGGTTAACTGTGGGCATTGCTTCAGCCTACCAAAGAAAAAGCTCTCAGGTTTTCGCAGGGTTTCAAGAAATGGCTTACAGTTTCTACAGCTCGGATTCATATTAGGTTATTGAAACAGTTACTAACACAGGTTATAGCTTTAAATTCTTTGGTAAAGAAGATATATGACTATTCAAATCCTATGGGAAATGAAGTAGTTGATATAATTCCATAAACAAACATTATTGAATTGGCACATGGAATTTATTTGCGATCATTTTTCTTTTTTACTGTGGAGTACATGGCGTTGGGCAAGTCGTGTTGTTGTAATTCGTAAATCAAAATGGCGGCCAACTTGCGCGCCGTCTGAAGATTCTCGTTTTCATCCACGACTTTCCGTTCAAAATTTGTATCATTCATATTGTAATATGTCGACAGTACAGGGGAAGTGGTTGTCGATTTCTTCATCGTAGCGTAAAACTTCTTGAAGTAATTTTTCCTTGCCTCTTTGATAGCTGCAGCTGATAGTTTATATTTGGTTTTCGTTATACCCTCGTCAACTGCTATCGTAATTGGGAATGCAGTGGAATGATTAGCTTGAATGCTTTTTTTATCATCATCCATAAATACTACTTTGGCGTCGGAGCTTACATCTATGCCTTTAGAGTTCCTGTAATCGTATTCAGGAAAACTGGTTACAATGTACGAAGAGCCATTTATTCGTCTGACTTCGTACGTCTTCACACTTATCGCTTGCGGGACAAATCTCGTGACAATGTATTGTATGAACAATATATATGTGTTGTGTAAATTCATTAATCGTCTTCGTCTATAATTCCCTTCTAAAAAAATACTATTTATCAATTTTGACATTATAAATGTCATAGTCACTGCAAAATAATAATTAAGCACTATCGAATTAATGACATTAGAATTGTTTTTGTCATTCACTGTGGCAATTTTATTTTTCATACAAATACTATGAACATAATAATAGTATAAATCCACTAATTTACGGATTTGCGTTACTTAAAATATATTTATTCCGACGTTTCGATCTTTCAGCATCCATGATCACGGGCAGACTAAGTTGGTATACCAACGAGTCTGTAAACTAATCTTAGTAAACGTCGAATAAATCATTTTAGTAACGCAAAATCGAAATTATGTTGATATGTATAATAATCGCGTAAATAAAAGAAATAATTATAATAATAGTAATTAAGACGGGCAAGATGAAATTTGAATTGCATATAATTTAATTAATTTCGCAAGTTATGAATAGGTAAATTGAAAAGAGCAAAGTGAGATAACAACCAGAGAGCCTTCTATCCCTTTCTTGCATCAACCGTCCTAGATTGTCAGGAGAAAAGTAGAATGTATAGTTTACTGTTATATATCGGCAATATAAAAGAGAAAGAATATAGAAGCATTTTGGACGAAGTACAGCATTTAATATTTTGTGATTATATATTACTAGCGAGCATCCCGGCTCCGAAAGGGTGCAATACTGATATCAGTAAAATCTATGGAAAATTATATACATTTATCAGCGTTTCTCTACAATATTATCCGTGAATTATACATATTAAACTTCCTCTTTAATCACTCTAACTATACAACATACATTTAAAAACGGCAAATTTAAGTTATAAAAAGACACTCCGAATTTATTATTTGTATAGATTTTATTATTTTTGGGTAGTTTTATCAAGCAAAAATGTCAATCAACCAATCAGTCACTACCAAAGAGTATACTAATAGTGGTCACTACAGTATCGGTACAATAAATTAGAAGAAGATTAAATGGTTCTGAAACTCTTTGGAAATCTTTGAATGCATTATAATGTTCAAAATTTTGATACAATATAAATGTGAGTATTTTAAATTGTAATCTGTACTAATTGTAATAAATATTTTACATGATAACATTTTATTTGAGAAAATTTTCAAAACATGTGGAGCCTTCTAATAATGCATATTGGCAAACTTTATGCGAAAAAGGAGAAATGTTTACGACTACAATAAAAAGTGAATCAAAGAAAACAATACACTTTGAGAGTTGCTCTCATGAAACAGAATCAAGGTCAATATTGTATTATAACTCAACCAAATATAACTGACTTCTGGATATAAATTTTGTTATATAAAATAATACCGTAAGACTTTATAATAAGATGCATTTTTGATAGTACAATATTTTCGAAATGAATTCTTCGAGAGTCTGAGATTATATCGGGCAGGTTTATTGTTTACAATGCCGCTGAACGAAACAATTCTTAATTGCTCCTTCCGTAAAAGCACAGACAAAACTGTGGAGTACACTAAAACTATTCCGTTTAATCACAATTCGAAGTCAATACTAATTTATACAAAGAATATAAAGTTTATGAATAATCGATTCGACGTCTAAAAATATGTAGCAGAAATTTTCTTATGAAAACTTATATTATCTGTTTAAATTATACAAAGTTGGAATATTATTTGAAATCAGTATTTATTTCGAAAGTCTATGAACAGTATACTTTTCTATAAAAAGTAATAACTATTACATAATAGTTATGCAAATCATTACTGAATATACATATTATTTAATCCGTTTCAGACGTATTAACTCGAATGCAAAAGATAAGGATAATTAATTTCGCGATTTATTAATTCAAGGTGAATTGATATAGAAATATCTTTATGCATTAAATTAGATTAAAGTTTTAAAAATTTTAAATGAATTGTAGACACACAGTTTTAAAATTATTAAAATTAAATTGGAACGTTTTAAAATTGAATAGTTGAAGTGTTATTTTATTTTTGAAGTAATTACGTAAAATCCACCAACCAACCAAACGGAAAATCGACAAATAATAATTTATTAATTAATATAATTACTATAGTTTTGTTTAATTATTAAATATATGATGTAAATATATAAATAATAATACAGTACAACTCAAATGCACTGCTGTTATAATAAATGGAGGCATATAACACGCGCTTTCACTTATGCTGCCGTAATTCGATTGATTTGAGAATGACTTTACACAATAACGATTCATCATGCTATTTAGCAGTGTTTGTTTGAATGTCTTGTTAGTAAACACATTATAATGTCTATAATATAATAGCACTACGTAACATCATATTATCGTTTTTTACTTCCTTCATTTTTGGTCAGAACGTATTTTTCGTAAAACGGGCATTAAATGTGTATTATAATATAGGTTGTAAAATAGTTAAATTTTCGGTAAAAATTTGGTGGTAGCATTAAATAATTAAAAATATTTACTTTTTTTCCATAGTTTTGTTTTCCATAAAGTGTCCACCATTCCATAAGTGGTAATTTTTAATCTATTTATTAAATTAATTTTCATCATCAGCCTGCTGGACATAGGCCTCCCCTTATACACGCCTTCTCTGATTAGGCGAATTTTGGACCGTATTCCACCACGTTGATACAATGCGGGTTGGTAGGTGCACCGACCTTTTACATGCCCATCCGACGTATGGATCATATTACTTTTCAGACAATTGGGTGATCGAACAAATTGTAAGGAACCAAAAAAAAAAAATAACACGAAGATGTTTCCGCGGATTCGAACCCACGAACTCCTGTTCAAGCAAGGGCCAATACCGCTACACCACGGAGACGGTAGATTTTAAATTCATATTGGTATATATTAATAATTCATTTCTACTGAAAGAATATTAACAAAAAATGGTATAAAATTTTCTTTTTTAAAATTTATATAAATATAATAAAATATAGGTTAAATGTCAACAAAATGAGGACTTTGTTGGATGTATTAAGTTGTAAATGTCACCTCAAAACGGAACGTTTTTGTAAGGTTTTGACATTACTTGTTATGAGCAGGGTACAAGCCACACCATCAGGTGAACGTCCCGCTTATCTCGTCCCGAAAATCCTGTACTTTAAGGAAGACGGAGTTTTTTCGTTTTGTTGTGCTGCTAAGATATTAAACACGACTTCAGTTATGTCTGCGGCCTTTTAGAAAAAAATAATGGGTGAGCTACAATCTCACACGTTTTGAATCTCTTTTTAAATATTAAAGTTTGCGTATAAAATAAATATAATAAAACTTCCTTGTAGTTAAAAAATAGAATCCTTATAGTTGTTTCTTAGTTATAAACAAGAATTGTTTTTAATCTGTGTTTAGCGAACGCAGTCTCTCGACGCCTTGGTAAATCCAAATCGACGACAAACAAATGAAAGCATGTATCGGAATCGATTTGTATTCCCTGCGCAGTTGATTAAACGTGATCGGTATTCGAGAGACATCGATGAAAAGTGCCATTATTTGTTTTACCGCAATCTCGATTACCTAACACGCGTTTCTGGCCCAGAACTTTCGATCATGCGTCAAAATAAAAAATAAAAACGCGAATCGAAATTCATTTCGCATTACCGCGGGATACGGGCTCGTGAAAGCGGTGTTTCGACATTTACTTAGCGATAGACGTGTACTGAACCATAACTCTTGAAGTCCGATACCTACTTATTATGTTTACATAAAATTAGGAATTTGTAGCGCCTATGTTCAATAATTTAATTAAACATTTGAATAGTTTTTCGTTAATTATTAACATATCTTCCAAAGATTACGTTATACAACAATATCAATGTATGTTGGCTATCTTATTTTATTGTAGTATATCTCATACAAATGCGTCTGTGTAATAATTACACCGGTCGTGGCTTTGAATCGGGCAGAAAAATATTTTTTTTATTTTAGGTGACTAAGAGGATACGGACTGGTTAATCAATTGTCTGGCGTGGTAGATCAGTCTGATGGGCTTTTGGTTGCGAAGATTTGTGTAAACTTTGACGATTATATAATTTGCTAGTGCAGAAATGATTTTAAGTTTTCATAAACACAAAATACTTTCAAATTTGGAGTTTTGATCTTATCGTATATACTAAAATTTAAAATGGAATATAGAATTATATTTTATTATCTGTAATATGTTATATTATATAAGTCGACGATTATGCACGGGCGTTTCACCAGAAACCTGATGCCAACTTTAAGAAAAATATTTTTCTTATTAAGCTCATCTACCACTTCAAGAGTTACCGTTGGTAGGTCCCCTTACCGGTGGTAGGTAGGTTTTTTCAGGGAACCGTCTGGGTGGGTACCACCGCGGTGCCTATTTCTACCGCAAAGCAGTAGTGTGGAACTACTACTGTCATCATCATCATCATCATCATCACCCTTTAATAGTCCACTGCTGGACATAGGCCTCCCCTAATACACCCTATCGATTAGGGGTTTTGGACCGTATCCCAACACTACTGTGTTCCGGTTTAAAGGGCACCGTAGCCAGCGTATTTACTGGGTAAACGGGACTTAACATCCTATGTCTCACGGTAGGCAGCGCGTTGGTGATACCTGTATTGCCAATGCCTATGGGCGTCGGTGACCACTTTCCATTAGGTGGCCCCGACTGCTCGCCTGCCTGCCTGATTACGACTTAGTAATAAATAAGAATAATATTTAACAACTCTTGTATATAGTTATTATTAATTTTTTTTCAAAATTTTATTATACGTATCTGTGTTTTATTGCATCTACATTGTTAGGCCTCTTTATTATTCTAGAACCCGATTTAGTTTACTTGCGAGGTCAAATTCTGCAATACCTGCATTACGCGTTCTTGATCAGTTGAAGATTTTTTGTACTTGTACCCATTTATGCTCATTTTCGATGCACCATTTTGCAATTTGATGCAATACGAATAATAACAAAAAACGTGCTTTCTTTGTAAAACACGTTTCTTTGGCACGACAATACCAAAATACAGCGTCTCTTAGTCTAAACAAACATCGGTTCAAGCATATAAATGTTAAGTAAGTAATTACAAAATAAAACTGTGAAGGAAGAAATAGCAATTATATTTGTAGCAAGATGAATTTTTAATTCTTACTATTATATAAGTCTCGGTGTTATTATACATCTTATTTTATTATAGTTATATAAACCGAATATGAAATACAAATTACTATCAAGTAACACTATATTTTAAATGAAATCGCACAGGTGAATTGAAAGATGTGTTCTTAAGGAGAGAAATTATTATAATAATAGAATGTGCATATACAATAGGGAAATAATAACCAAATTATTTTAAAATCCAGCGTTCACATCCGAGATTATTTAAGATTGATATTAAGTCTATTAAGAATACATTTTCAGTGAATATTAAAGCTAAAAATACCAAGAGGTCAGTAAAAGTCATCGGGGAGCGTGCGTCGCATAGGGTCAGAGCACGCGAAAGCCGTTTAGTAAGCACGCTGTTGATCTCGAAATTGTACAATTTCACTGAATATAGACGCCACAGTGAATACAAAAACTACAGCTCATTCACACGTGCACTCCTAGATTACTTGAATTCACGATTGAATTAACTTTGTATGGTCTTACGCTCGTTTGGAAAATTGATTTGATTACCTACTTTATATCGTTTAAATTATAATTTATTGCAGATTTAACTTTCACAGGATGCCTGAAGATATTATAAGAGATTGATAAAACAAGACATCAGTATTATCATAAATAAAATTTACTCGAAAATTGGATATCGTATGTTAAATATACATAAAGAAATTAAATACCTTGTTGATATATCCATTATTTTATTACCGGCCAGTAACTTAATTATGAAGGAGGTGATACACCACATCCTAGATTCGAATAATTTGTAAAATATTATATAACTTTTTCCAGCTAAGGTGTAAATAAAAACAAAGTTTATTAGTAATATTTCTCCATTTGTACTAAAGCCTCTATTCGACTCGATTCAATTGTTATTTTATCCCTTTAACGATATTTACTAAAAATATACTATTTGGGTATCTCAGAAAGTATTTTTTTTCATTTTATAACTTCATTTAGCATTGAATTGCCCATTGATTTAAAAAGGGAAATACTTAGGCAAAAAGAAAAATATTTTGAAACCCAACTAAATATCTTTTTTATTTTATAGAGCTCCTTGACAAATCTAAGCTGAATTAAAATAAAATCAAGAATATTTTTATTTAAGAAATTTGTACTATCGTTGAAGTTTGGAGGTTTGTGTCTTCTGTGCCTATGTGTAATAATTACCTGGCCACTAACATAAAGGAAATAAATTATTTTCAATAAATATTTCGTTGATTTTAAATATCATTTGTGATATTTACGTATAATTTTTAACGAGACCCTAAACCTCTATATATTTCATTTAACTTAGGGAATCCCCACTAGAAAATAAAGTAGGATGTGAAAATTTCGTCTACAGTCTTTAAGTGCGATAGATGTTGTGTCAAAAAGAGTAACAAAATATCTCAATATACGGTTTTTTGTTAATGATCCGAGCGTCACATTAACAAGCTCTAAACAGCGTCACTGCACTTACCTATTGCGGAAGATGTTGTACGCGGATAGCATGACTAACCACTACTTTTAACGCATCGCTTCATATTTTTACATGTATTGCCGTGCCGTTAATTATTATACTAAAAGTAAAAGTAACTAAACCGTCGGCATGCCGGTCCACCCACAAACCTGCATTACACCAGCGTGGTGGGATACGGTCCAAGAACCCCCTAATGGAGAAGGCGGGCATCAGGGGAGGCCTATGTCCAGCAGTGGACTAACACAGGCTAATGATAATAATGATGATGATGATGACTAAACCTACAAGTTCCAACATGTAAAGAAATGTGTGTAGTCAAATTAGATATTAAAATTCTCGTGTCCACGGTTTGACCGATTCTTTTGAATTTTTTTATACTTATTCAATAAGTCTGGACATCGCATTCTATCTATTTTCAAACCCTTAAGTTGGTTTGTTTGTTTGTTGGTTTAGTAAGTTATCCCCTCCACGTGTCTACCGGTTTATGGAATTATTTCATGTATATCATATCAAATTATTTATTTTTTGAAAACAAATAAATAGTTTGATACCACCCAATTGGCATTTGACCAGCGTGATGGGATACGGTACAAAACTCTCTAATGGATAGGGGTGTTTAGTGGACACCTATGTCTAGCAGTGGACTAAAACAGGCTGATGATGGTGATGATGATGATGGGTTTTGGACCGTATCTCACCACGCTGGTCAAATGCGGGTTGGTGGGTGGACCGAATTATACATGCCCATCCGACGCATGGATCATCTAACTTTTCAGACAATTGAGTGATCGGCCCAAATTGCCCTAACCAACTAAGAAACAACAATGAAAGTTTTATTGAGTCCCCGCAGGATTCAAACCTCGAAATTTAAGATATTGGAATGAAAGATAACATTTAGAAGTTTGAAACAACATCTCAATTGCTACGATTATCAGAATCGGAATGTGAACGTGAACGGTAAAATAACCAAAATTAGACTAGAAATCATACCAAAAATATAATATTTTTTTTTATTGCATACGCAGGCAGACGAGCAATGGTGGCTACGAAGGCAATTAAGCACACGTCCTTAACCACTAGGCTACGGAGGCAGTTAATTCGATTCAATTAATAAAATAATAAATATATTCTTATTTATATCATTGGTTTACTCCACTAAATGTAGATTACCGCGCGATGTTTTATTGATGAGGGCGTTAAATTTTAGTGCGAATAGAGTTTGACATAACGATTTGTTTACTTTAGTTAATTCTTGATTTTATTTGAATTAACTGATTAAATCTGCTTCAAATTTACTAAAAATTATATCAATAAACTCAAATGTCAAGCTCTGATTGCATCTGAACACGTGACTCTTTTATTTTAAAACGTCGAGTTTTTTGTTTGGCGGTAACCAAAGCTATATTTTTGCTGCCATTTAAAATTGTCATTAGACTTTATGATATAGGATACAGGTGTTCTTTCGTTATGTTATATTAACAATTACTGAGCTCTAAAACATTGGAAATGTTGTAATAGAGATGTAATTTCGTAATTGTTATGCGGCCTCCAAAGTTTTCTATCGAAATCAACTATTACAATTACTTACTCGAAAAACTTAAGAATTGGTATAGATACTCTTTTACCTGTATAATATCATAATTCAATACGCTGCATATTTTCTATGAAATCTATCTATTTAATATTATAAAAGAAAATATTTTTTGTATGTTTGTTTTGAACAGCTATATAGACATAAATTCTTACACTACTTAAAAGGTTTTTTATTATTTAAAAGTAACATAGGCTTCGTTTTACACGAGGAAAATCATTTCTAAAAACCTCATCATGCATGGGTAGAACCGTGGACGGACTATTAGTATGAAATAAGATTTAATTTAAATATAAACCTTTTACTTGTTAAATAAATTAAAGCTAATTAACAACTGAAAGGTAAAATAATTAAAATATCAAAAAACTTTAATAAAAATAAGCTAAATATCCATGTCTTTAGTATACCTACCGTTAGTAATATTAATAAGTACCTGCTTTGAGAAGTAAATTTGATTAATAATATATAATTTGTACTAAAAACTATGACCGCTATTTGACGAATACGAATGAAAAATATAGTGAGAAGATCTTCACTTTTACGGGTTCAAGTCTCAGGTTCAAATCTCACATATAATCGTTAATAAACATTGACACGGAGGGGTGCGGTTGGTTGGGCTTTTTTTTCATAGACGCCAAGATGCTTCGAATTCCAGACGCCATTGCAGACGAAATGGGTCAGCAGGTACGCATCCTATATCACCCATTCGCTTTTTGCCCACCTTTCGACGCGGACGCCATTGTTTGTTCGTTCTCACGTGAGAAACGACGAGCAAAGACTCACCTCACCTCAGTCTGTACTCAGACGACCGCGGTTTTGTCAACACGTAATGCACGTCTCTGTCCACCGCGTGATATGATAGTTCGTGATATGAGGCCGTGCGTCGGACTGTTCCGGTGATATATTGTGATGGTCGAACGTATTTTGTGATCGTTATTTTATTTAGTGCACTATGGCGGTTATGCCGGTAAGATTTTTTTTAAAGAGCTTTGTTTGTTTTGAGTTTGTTTGGTTTGGTGATCGTTATCGCTGGAGCTTTCCGTGAACGCTGTTCGTTGAACTGGAGGGCGTTAGATGTTATATATTTTCCTGTATAGTTTATGTGCATATGTATATTACGTTTTTGTTTTTGATAACTTATAAGTGAATTGTATTTTTTTTTTGAATTTTTTAAACCGTCTTAATAATATTTCACAATTAATAAAGTTAAAAGCAGCAGAGTTTGAATTTGAATATTTAAATTAAAAATTAAACAAGGAATCTTTTCATGTTAAATTTTCATATAATTATTTAAGGTGCGTTTTTTTGATACATCCTTACATACATCGTAGAGCAGTAAAGGTGTTTGTTTTATTTTTAAAATGAAAACATTTCGAGTATCAGTCAAGACTAAAGTAAAACTAAAAGGATCCTAAGCTTAAGGATCCATTAGCTTTACGATTGTAACCGACGCCTTGACGTAATCTCAGTTTTTAAAAGCCTCTATCGTTTTATTTACTTTCAGTAAAAGCATTTTAAAAAGGTCAGAGACCCTTAAAATTCTAAGACAATTAATTTACAACATTGTGTCGCCGCGGGGCAAATAAACATTCCGGTTGGGAAATTCAAAACAGCCCGTGTCTATAACGCGGCCAATTAAGTTGCGTAAACGTTTTGTTTAAGAGCGGAAGTCATATTTTAGCTTGTCGATCGTATATAAATATCTTTGATAACAATAATGGTCTCATTATAAGCTAACATAGTAAAATCTTGAAGTTGTTGTAGGTCTGGCTTCTGTTGTATCACCTGATTTTATAAAATAATAAAAAGTCTTTTATAAAATTAGTAAGAAGGATAGGTGAAAAAGGCTTAAAAGTATAGTAGCTTTAATTCTATTAGCCTTTCTTAATAAATTTTAATATCAAAAACTAAACAATACTCTTATTACGAAAGATTCGTGGGTTTGAATCTGACACCGCCAGCAATTGTCAACCGGTAAAAGGATAAACAGATATAAACAGTTAATAATATGTGTAAGATCCATTTTTTCATGTTTTACAACAAGTTTTTGCATGTTCCTGATGTTTGCGTTTCGCGAGGTGTAACGAGAGTTAGTTACTTAATATTAGTTTAAACAAATATTGAGTTAATATTTATTTAAGAAAAAAATAGAAAAAACATAGTAGGAGACAGTATTTTTTGTTCTTGAGATATTATTTTTTTTCTAATTATAAGCATAAGGTACACGTTCTATCGAGAAGATATATGTTCGATTGTACTATTGAAATTTCATCATAGTTTGCGCGCCTTTAGAAATTCTGAATAAGAATTCGTCATTTATGAAAACGACTTCAAAGTTATTATAAACCTATAAAGTTATTATTACTTTAATATAATAATTACAGTAAATATAAAGTTACTATTAAATAACTATAAGTAATACCTAATAAATATTAAGTTATTATTACTGAAATGTAATAATGACTATTATATAGAGAATATACGCGAATCATTATTACGGAATGTGAAAAGCACACGAATGTTTGCGGAAGTGAATTTCTATCCTCATCACTCACTCAAATGTTGTTTACTCCTTTCCTTATGCACGTAATGATTTTTAAACAATTGTTTAAACAGTTCAATTGAACTGTTGCGAAGATCGGAAGCGGTGGCGTGCATTCGGGGCCTATGTCCAGCAGTGGACTGACACAGGTTGATGATGATGATGACATCAATCACTCTATGATAAGTTAACGAAGAAGAAAACTGATTTAAAGTTATTTCTCTTGATTCTCTATGAAATCGTAATTTTGTCTTGTGTGAAAAGATTGATATGTTCGGTATAAGCAGCACCGTAAGTGGTCAAATTATTGGGTATTTTTATTTATTTAATAATTATTAAAATTTTCAAAGCTTATTGTTTAAAATGAATACTTAACTTTTAATAGCAAAACCAGTAATTAAAGTTCGTAAAAAAAAAAATTGAAAATTAATTATATATTAGATATACGAGGCAGATAATGCCGCTTATAATAATAATAAAATTGGTTTAGCTTTTTAATGATTTCTTATTTCTTTTATTTACGCGATTATTATACATAACAAATCCATTATTTTACGGATTGTTCGCGTTAGTTAAACATATTTATTCTTGACGTTCTGGACGCTTTCCAGCATATTAGTCTGCCGTGATCATGGATTTAATTTAATAATACATAATAATTTACAAAATGGTCTATAATGTTACCGTATGTATAATTAAAATCTAATACAATTTTTCAAGTGAAAAGTTTTAATAATTCACCGAGAGGATCCCACGAAACGTGGTCTTGAACTCTACAACTCATTGTCTATGCCAATTGCTTTCTTATGGGAACAATAACACCGCGAAAGCGCGTTTCACATAGCGAGCAAAGTCTGTCGTCTATACTCTATGTTATTATATATTTCGTGAAATGTAATCTCACGAAATTGAACATAACATTGTTTATATCATATGTGAACAGCGTCGCGTAAGTGGTGAAATTGCAATGACATGATGCGTGACTTTACAACTAAATATGAATTCGAAAGTGTTATGTGTAGCAGCATTTCGGCAAATATTTGCAATGGGCGGTGTTTCATGAGTGCTTTAATGGAGTGATAGTGCGAAACGTGAATTATTCAAGACGTTATAATACAGGCACATTTTTAGATGAATAACCTTAACAGAGTGAAACAAAATTATGTTTAACACTTCAGTAATGTTGTTGCTATTACATGTAGGACAAACCAATGATGTATTAATTCACTTCAAAATGAAGTATGCAATAACGAAATATTAGAGAGAATCCAATTAAGAGACTTCCTATTGAATATTGGAAGGACCTTAAAATATAATTTAAATTCGTTAGCATCGTCTTAAATTTTTTTTGACCGTCGCCTTATTTAACCATCGTTACTTAATTTATCGAAAACTTTCTTTGCGCCGGTGGGGTAGACCTGTATAATTATACATTTTTTAACAAAATGACATACTGTATATTTGTTATTCTTTTACCTAAAAATTATCAAATGGATATACTTAACAGAAAGTGAGATAAATTTTAAGTAGAATATAAGCAATCATTTTAAAACTTTTATCAAATATATCCAAATATGTATAACAGCAATGCCCCAGGCTGTATCTTGCTGTGTTTAATCACATTATCGGACTGCACGCCTATTGTATAATGCTAAGCATTGAATATGAAAATGCATGTTGGATTAAAATACATTGGAACAATTAGTGTCAACATTTACAAAAGATTAATTATTAACTTCTCTTCAACGCAAACTTTAAAACGGAAGTATCAAAATCGTAACAGTAACCAAGTATAAATCGGTAATTGACTGCTTCATATCACAATGTTTTATTGCGTGTTATATTTATAGCAACAGCATTACTTTAAAAAAAAACAATGTTCGTATATCTAACATCCTAATTGGCCTGAGCACACGTGAACATTGATTAAAGCTCAGATCTCAATACAGATATAACTATATAACGTAACAATGTAACGTAAACAATGTGCGGAACAAACAGACGATCACAATCGTGCCTCAAGCAATAACAGACTGTAATTAACACCAAACGCTTTCGTTGACCGCGACAGTGAAATGAAGCGGCCGCGTCCGCGTACGTACGCTTTATTACCGTACACAGAGTTACGAATCCATTAGAATAATATAGCCTAATTATTCCTTTTAATAAGAAGAATTTAATATGTATAATGCCTCAATTATTTCGTTTATGTACGAGATTATCAAATGCAATGTTTTACGGATTTTTCCTTAGTTTTATGTATACAATTACCGACGTTTCGGACTCTTTCCAGCATCCATGAGCGATCATGATATACCATCATATCCCAACTTAGTCTTTTGGCATATAGTAAATACGAACAACATTTAATATGTATGATAGTCGCGTAAATAAACAAAATAATTGAGATAGTTACACATGTTAAATAATTTCTAAAAACCCGTAAATAAGAACATTTCATATCCATCAGGGGCAGCAAAACCTTAACAAAAATCACAATTAATGTTTATCTGTCCCTTGATAACGACAACTGCGAAAAATATGTGCTAAACACAATTATATTAGTTATAAGCACTCCTTAATTTTTTAATACAATTCGAAGGGAAATAAAAGTCATATTTCCTAGTATGGTCAATTTATTTGTAACTCTATATTAAATTACTCTTACGTTTTTATCATCAGTTGAAATCGGTGTACGATTAACAGTAAATATAACTCTTAATTGATATATTTCTTGTTTCGTTATTGCTAATAGGGTCGTTATATGTCTTTCTTCTGTCTTTTTTTTTTGCTGTATTACTTAAACGCCTTGAATTTTTAAAAAGTTTTTAAACAAGAAAAAGTAGTTTCAAATAAATGTTGATCAGAGAGAATTAATCGATTTTCATGTACATTTTTCCATATTTAATTAAATTATTGAGTACTTCTGTGTAATTGTAAGGTTATGCAACATTTAAACAGTAAATAATTCGATTTCAAAGAGCAATAAAACATGGCGGTACTAAAATATATCATTTGCGTGTTACCTTTCACCTCCCGATGATAATCTTCTTAAATTATGTTGAGGCACGACATTCTAATGTTCCACCATTAGCTATAGTTTATTTTTATTCTGTGAAATGTTATTTACGGCACATGCAATCAACTGGAGTCTCATGATTAGGAAAATATTTTCATTTTATTTTGTTTCCAGTGTTGCTATAATGCGATAAACACACTAAGGGAGATGCCCTTCATTATATATACATATATTTTGATTTCAGGAAATTATTAAAACGTCACAAAATAAGTCGGAAACATATAAAATGTTTTTTTTTTCGATAATAAGTACTACCAAATAAAATTTTCTCCTGACACAGATTGATTGAGAGAAATAATTAATGTGCAATAATTTTAAATATATTTGAATTTTTTTTAACGGTGAGTGCATTTATGGAACAAAATCGGGCTTAAAATACTCGAAGGCAGTTAAATGCGTTCACTTTAATGCCTCTTTTTATTTACATTTACACTTTTTACTTTTGCTGTGCCTATTTATGTTGTAGACTTTAATTTGTATTGTAACCTTTACATGTGAATGACATGTAAAAGTTACAATACAAATTAATAATTTTACAAATTTTGTATTACAAATTTAATAATTTTACAAATTAATAAAGTTTTTTTAAATTAATAATTTTAAAATCAAATGAAACGGTAACATTATTCCATTTTGTAGATAATAAAATATAGTAATGGTTTTTATTTTTATATTTTAATTGTAAAAGTATCTGTATTTTGTGGACATGACGTCTTAAAAGAGTTGATAATAATTGAGATAGAGTTTTCGTACAACACAATAAATAATTTAAGCATTATTTAATGAATTTAACTATCTCTTTATATTTTTAATAAACTCACTGTAACATTTCGCAGATATTTTCTCGTTTTTATTATACCAAACTCGTATAATATAATATACTCACTTGATACCATTATTATTTTACATAAGTCAATTATTTCTATATTACAATATACATTTTGAAATTAAATTTAATGGGATTTAATTTCGTTTAACTATTTATGGATGCGCTACTTTGCTTATTTTAGACTAGTCTTTATTTCATAATATTTAGTTAAATAAAAAAAATATCCGCGTTAACTAAACATATCTATTTTTAAATTGTTAGGCTACTAATCACTTTCGTTATACCCGTTGTGAAATACATAATTGCTGCTATTAAAAGATTCTTTGAATGTTGTTTGTAGTGTATAAGTTCAAGGACAAAGTTATGGGTAAATAAAGAGGAAAGTTCAATCTTTTTTTTATGTTGACAAAGAATAAAACCCACGTCATGATTTTTATAACGTAATGTAATGAAACGATGTAAAAGAAAAATATTTTGGCACAGAATGTATACTTTTGCATTATATGCAGATGGAAGAGGCGTATTTCCTATATTGTGGAGAAATTTTAGGTGCTTGTATTCCTGGAATTTTTATGTTTGAAACTAGTGGAGACGATTAACGACCAAGATTAGGACGTTAACTTGAATGATGTATGTCCAGAGATTTTCGATGTTACGATACAAGTATGTGTAAAGGTTAAGGTTTCCATCCCTAAAACAACGTATTAAGGAATAACATCTCGGCCTATTACTGTCGCAAAGAAGAGGGGTAAGAATATTTTTTTTTTAAGATTAAAGAGCATCGTAACTAGTGTATTTACTATAGATTAGAGAATAAAGAAACAGAAATCACGTCAAAAAATTGTAAAGACAACTCAAAAAAATCGCGTACGGATTAAATATAATTCTATACAAATATTATAAATGGGAAAATACGTTCTGAATTTTCATGATAATTGACAGCAATATAGTTTGTAAGCCAGAATAACATACAGGCAATACAATTGTTGAAAATTTGGAGTCGTAAATTTACGCGTAAAACCGGATGCTACCTTCCAGTTTTTCTCATAAAATATCACATGTTTAAAAAAAATCCGAATATCCGGTGTTTTAAGAACGCGATATTATAAAATCAAAACTGATATACTAAAGGAACGATCGTTCCGTTTGCAATCATCGATCAGCCTAATCGAAACTAGCCGTCAGTGTTTGTGCAGTCACGACTTCCACTGATACTTTCTCCGCCATTTCTCACCCCATTTGTCGGCGTAGTAGAGATCATGCATTGTTAATTCCGCTCTGCATTCCGCTAACGAATTACCTATCATGCGACTGTCACATTTGTTTTTGTTTTGTCTTTACAAATGACCGTTTTGTTGTGACGCGTGACGCGTTTAAGTATCGTCGCCTTAGACGTGAGCGTGATGATTCGGTGAACCTTTGTCTGTATTAGATCTATGAAGTACCAATACGGCGTTGATTTAAAGATGTAATTGCGGTGGATGTTTAAGTTGCGCGATGTATTTATGTAGCGAAAATTTTTCGATAATTGTATGATGAGAGCGTTATGGTTATTTAAAGTCCTTTGAGGGGGCGCTGGAGTCATAAAAGGGCGTGAAATCAGTTTCTGGTTCTAGCTTTGTTAGAAAAGTGTTGAATATAGAGTTTAAAATAATGTAGTAGTTAATAATGTATTTATAAAAAGGTTCCTTTGTGGCTGAGGCGGTCATAGAACTATCTTATCCCTTTTGTGGGACAATACGTTATCATTAAGTGAGTTTGCTCTTGACAGCTGAACCTTATAACTAGTTTCGATATGTTGTAGGCTTTGTATAACAATGACATCCAAAATTTGTTGATCATTGAAAAATTAATAGATGTTTTTGATCTTATAGCCTGACCGTGACTTTTCCTTTTTAACTTTTATTTAAAACGAGTTTTTTTTATTCGAATCCTAAACAAAATAGACACGCCTTTTGATGTTAGAGGAGTCATCTGTATGTGTCTGATAATAATCTATGGAAATGTCTTATCCTTATATCTTTTATAAGGTGTCGTTGCCCTCAGAAATTCCAGACAAGATTACTTTGGAAGGAACTGCAACGTAAGTTCGTCACCGACGTAATATGAAATATTAACAATGTTTTACAAATGCATTTTACCTGTATGTATTTCTCACTTAGTGATATATAATTGTAGTTAGGGGTCTATGTGTTCTTTTTCTTAACCAGAAAAGATACGAAAGATAAAGTAAAAAATAAGGAGAGTAGTAAAGTATAAAATAAATCCTATAAATAGAAAAAAAATGTCATAAAAAAATAATTATGCGTTTATTTCACTTAATGTTATATAAAATGTGTAATTTTAAGTTATTATCAAAATCAAAATCTGTTACTAAAGTTTTTTTTTAAATCATAAGAAATAACCAACAATTTGTGCAGTAAAATGCAAAAATTATCATAAAATGATTAAAACAGTGTTATATATTATGAAACATTATGGTTAATTCTAAAATACAAGCTGCAAGTAAATACCGTTGAGGAATAAATTTTACTGACTGGAGCTGGCTGTGATTAAATTTAAAAACACTTTCACTGCGCAATGACCTTTGGTTATACGCCCATCGTTTAGGCAGACACTCTCGCTTTCCAGTTCCCATGCTCGTCTTCAACTTACTGTCTTTTTAAGTATAATGTCGGGCTTATAAATATTTTTTCGTTTATGTATATTAAATCATTACATATTTTTATATCTTTTCTGCTATACTAACAACAATATACATCTCTAATATTCATAAAATAACATAATATTTCAGTAAGTAATTAAGTATAACTATTTCGTTTTATTAAAAAAAATCTGTTAGTTTTCTTGTCCCCGCTTTAGGGTTTGAATTCTAAAATGCGGCTTGGTTAATAGAACGATAATTTAATTTATATGCATATTAAATTATAATTTTTCGGTAGGTATATCTCCGATTATGTACCTTTATTTACCATATTCCTGCGACAGAGCAGTAGTGTAAAAACATTACTCTTTTACGGTTTGAAAAGCATCGTACCTATAGTGGACTAAATAACACTAATAGTACTAGAAGCGAACATTAATGATCGCCTGCCACGTTAAATGATTATGTTTAACAATAACAGCGCAAAAAGACATATTGGCGCCGATTAATATTTGAGATTTCGCTTTTGCTCAAGTTCTATATATTATATGACTGCAGTATATTGTAGTTATCGGATAGAAAAGCTACCTTGTGTAATTTTTCACTGCATTTCTTATGGATAGCGTGTATCATAGAACATTGGGTGAAAGTCCTGCTTGCGTCTTTTAAAAAAATAAAAACATCATTTTTAGTATCTAATTTAAACTAATAATATTCATTATCATCATCGTTAGTCCACTGCTGGACATAGGATATTGCACGCCTTCTCCTTTAGTGGGTATTTGAACCGTTTCCCACCACGCTGGTCCAATGCGAGGAGCCAATCCGCTAGAGCAAACTATATTATTATATTAAAAAACCATCAAAATAGGAAATTAAGGATTACTACTACTACTTATTGGATCTATTGTAAAAGAAATTATGAGTGTAAGTAATATATTTCTTTCGACCATTCTACTTATTCGCCTGCGTTGGTACGTATATGCGAATACTACTAATTATAAAAAATAACAATTTTTTTAATGTCAAGTGCATTACTAATTCGACACGGTAAAATGCTTATTTTTTGCATTCTATATAAAAAAACATCTCTGAATTAACAAACATTAACTAATACAATGTTACTTTAATTATTGTTAAAAAAATAAATGATCTTTAGTAATTTTGAAGATATTAGCACATTGGTTTAAAAAAAGTAAATGTACACGAAAAAAAATCATTGATTCGCACAAACAAAACTGTTAAATTAAAATATTTTTTCTTTGTCGGGATTTTTATTTATTCAATTTCATCGTTAAATCTATACAATCCTTAATCATTTCAGGGATTGTATAAATTTCACGGTGAAATCCTTCAGAAGAAGTTTATGAGGACATGAGAAATGTCGATGTCGCAATGTCTCAAAACACTATGTAACGGTATGCACCTGTGTCTACACTTTTTCTTCTGCGTTATTTTAGTAGCTAAAATTTAACAATGTGAATAGTTGAATTTTTAATAGACCAGTTTTAATATATTACAAAAACCTATATGTTTACATTATTTCTGACTTTGTGTATATATAACAAGTGCTTTATGGTGGTAGATCTCCGTTTCACAGGGGACAGTTTGGGAAAGTACCTTTGAGGTGCATAAGCCGCAATATATAAACACTAGTGTATTATAGTTTTTAGGGCACTGAAGCCATAATAAATAATGGGTAAAGAAGACAAATCCAAGGTCATGGTTTTGAATCTTGCACGAAAAAACTTCTTTGCCGGTGCAATAAAATCTCTTTATTCGTATATATACCATGAATATGGAATGGTAATTTTTATTGGACTGTATACGTTATAAGGTTACAGGCAAATCTCCGTCGTACTTTTTAAGCGAGTCCTGAATGCCACTTGATTCTATCTGATCAAACATAATTCACAAAGTTTGAATTTGCATAGATTCTCTGCAATTTGCTGCAGTCAGAGCAGGCTAAAGTTTTGTCACATTAACTTCAATGTGTGAGATATCTATTCTTCCTATGTTTCTTATATATTTACAATGTATCTCGTGGTGTCAAATTTCTATCAGTTTTACATAATATTAATATCAGGATTGAATTCTATAATATCGAATACGATTTCGAAGGTTCATATGATAGGGCTTGAAGGCTGGGATTATTCCTGTGTCCATAGATTGAAGCCAAGCTGTCATGTTAGGAGCGGTAATATCATTTAACAAAATCTTTTTATTACCTCATTTTACAAAGTGTACAAAGGCCAAGAGTTGGATACTTATTACAATTATTTAAATTATTATCTATGAACTGATGACGCGAATAATAAAATAATTTGCCGCGAATATAGGTCGCGTTTTATTATGCTTGGATAACGAAAACGTAAACGAAGGAATCGCGAATGTACTGTGCTATACGGTAATATTGACTGATCTTCTAATTGCTTGAAATGGTAGTTGTATCGAATGAAAATATGAAAAGTTGGTCTTTTATATACTCCAGTTTTACCAGATGTTATTTATAGGACGTTACTTCCTTTATACTTTAATATCAAATCCATCAAATTAATTTTACCCTTTGGGTGATAGAAGTAAGAAGGTATTCGCTTGGTATTAAAGCTGTTACTCATGCGATAGTATTCATCAAAAGTGTACTAAGAGGTATAACTGAGGTTCTGTGTTGTTCTGTTCTGGTTCAGCAATGTAAAAATAATATTGAGTTGCAGTTAATAGAACAGCATTGGTATTGCAAATGCTCCACAAGGCTGTTAGATTCCTGTACCGGTGGTAGGTCCCTGTACCGGTGGTAGGTCCCCTGTTTACAGGAGACCGTCTGGGTGGTACCACGCGGTGCCTATTTTAGCCGCGAAGCAGTAGTGTGAAAACACTGCGGCGTTCCGGTTTGAAGGGCACCGTAGCCAGCGTATTTACTGGGTAAACAAGACTTAACACCCTATGTCTCACGGTAGGCAGCGCGTCGGCGATACCACTGGTATTGTCAACGTCTATGGGTGTCGGTGACCACTTCCCATCAGGTGGCCCGACTGCTCGTCTGCCTGCGTATGCCATAAAAAAAAAGATGCAATACCTCAGGGAGACGATGATAATGGTGAAGCTCTCATTTACTTCCTTATTTTGTGATGGAACGATTTACATGTCGCAAAGATTTTTCCTTACTTTTGCGAATAATAATCGAAATATTCAAATCATTCACCATCATCAACCTCTGCTAGTCTACTGCTGGACATAGGCCTCCCCTAATGCATGCCTCCTCCATTATGTAAAGATCACTGTTGTCGGCCGGTAACAATCGATTTGCATTGTAGGGTCAAGTAATATAACATAATCTAGATTACATTTACAAGAATTAGTTCTTAAGGCCTTACACCTCTTAAAATCGACGGATCGCTTAACTCGGAGGTCAGAAGCCAATCCTTAAATTACGCAACAAGAAAATAGCTATGTAACATCTGCTATTTAAATAAACCTCTGCTTAAACGTGACTGACGTCCAAAATAGGATATAATGCAAATTTTCACTTTCATCACGTATTTAAGCCAATGCGAACGTGCGTATACACAATCGAGCTGGGCATTTAAAATACCCCTTTACAACCTGACGAGTCTATTCCGACCATGTTCATTGGTCAATAATTGAACTCGTAATTGTATACGCACCTTTAACAATGCGTATGCGCACACACGATCTGAAATGATTTCGAAATAACCCAATACAAGCGTCGAATTGATTCAGTTTCAACTCGTGTTTTCGTTTTCAACACGTTGACGAAGATTTCCTTTTCTGCCAACAATGTTGCAACGTTACATCGAATAAATGCATTCAAATGGAGATTAGCAATCCAAGGATTAAATGGACCTTTATTACCAATACCTACCTTATAGAAAATTTGTGTTGATTTAATTTAATCACGGTAATTGTAGCCCAAACACTTAAAATTATTATTTATATGTTATATTACTTTAATGTTATATTCACACCCATACCATGCGTATTATGTATAACACATTTCTCTCAGTCTCTTACTGAGAAATAAAATTAAAAAAAAATTACAGGATCAAGTGCCCGTAGTATTACGTATTATTTATTTTTATAACTTAGCCATGTTTAATTTACCTTTAAAATTTTTTTAACTATTATATTCAGTTTATTTTTTTAAGAGTTTTTATTATTTTTGAATTACATGTAATTTTTATTGTACCCACGTGAGAAAGCATGTCCCCCCCTATAGCTCAGGGAAACTCATTGAGGGGATAGTGCACTTTAGATCCTTTTTTGTTCGAGTATTACACGTACAATTTGTTGAGATAAGTTTAGTGTAAAGTCAGTAAATATTACATGCAGCTTAATTAATAAAGTTATTTTTATTATATAAAAAGTATCGAAAAACAAGAGCTTAAAGGGAACATAAATATTTCATCAAGATCATTTTAAGGTATTTTCTTGTACAAGTAAGAAATTTACAAAATTAACGCTATTGGAGTTCTGGTACTCGTATTAACTTTTTTAAGTATGTTGTGTATTTCCTTATTTTTTATATTTAATATGTTTTTTAACAACTGCGATAATGTTCACTTTAAAGTAAACTCAGTAATGTTCTCATCGGTAAAAGTTCAGGTATACGCTTGTAGAGAAATGAAAGTGTGTCAAGCCTGTGATAAGATAGCATTAACAATATAAATCACACTCCAAAACCTCACTCCTTCCGATTGCTATGACTAGCTTTTATGTGAAAAGAGAAAAGTTCAAAGAATAGCGTTACGTGGGAAATAGTTACAATAGCTTGGATATGTCACGTTGAGTGTTTCACTGGATTTTCTAATTACTCAATGAATACTGGTTTTTGTAACTCGACTAAGTTGTTAGGTTTTTATCAAATATCCATTTAAACTAAAAGAAACTTAATACATTTTTCTTTATTTCAGATATATCGAGTGGTGTTAATTGTTGCATTCGCTAAATGCGATGGACAATCGTTTCCCGGCTACAACTACGTCAATGGTGCAACACAATTCGGCGATATTTTGAAGCCGCCGCCCCCTCCGTTACCAATTGCTCCAGTGCCATTCCATGGGGGCAAACCGCAACGACAGAATTTTGACTCGTTACATCCCTATAGTTATCAAAATCTACCTGCAACATCTGTATTACCAGGCACAGCCTCCGCCGACTTTAAGTTTCCTGCCCCATTTTACAAACAATACAATTTTAATTTTGTACCTGCTCCGCAACCTTTCACAACTACACCATCCCCGTCTGTTTTCCAAAAAATATCCGGATGGCTCTTTCCGTCCACGCCAAGTAGACAGCAAAGTACAAAAATCGAGCCTTTTCAAAAAGACTGTAACCCTTGTAATTTAGTGCCATGGATTCCCGTCATAAAGTACAATTCTGGGGAAAAATCACAAGGACAAAGCCAAAATCCTACGTATGGTCCACCTAGTCCTACAGCGTTAGTACCAAATTTACTGCAGTATAATACTCAACAATCAATTTTCAATCAGGCACAACAAGCAAAGCAAATATCACAAATAACTTATGGTAGTCCAGAACAGAATCCACAAAAAGTCTTTGAGAACCCAATTTCAACTTACGGACCACCGAGTGCTACCTATCAAACTTCATTTACCTCACATAATCCTCCGAGCTCAACATATGTTTCGTCAAGTTCTTCTAATGGTTCTTTGATTTACCAAACGCACCATCGGGCACAACATACGGGCTACCAGTTTCAGCTTATACGGATCGAACACCGTCATATCAATCACCATTCGTAACCCCTATTGCATCTTTTGATACAAGCAGCCAAATAACAACTCCTTCTAATATATTAGCTCACAGCCCAGAGAATTTCAATTATCATTTACCGGCACAAACAGATGCTTTTAATTTAAATGTCGTAACACCAGCTGAAAATCTACAATTACCAAAAGTTACATATCCAACAGGTTTTAAAAATTCTTACGGTGAAGATATTACTATTTCCCATTCCGCAGATATACCATACTCATAACATCACTAAAAGCAGAATCAGTAAAATAAAAACTCAAGTAGTGCCACAAAATGCGGTGAAACCTTACCATCCAAATGGTTCTGTAGCATTAGCACGTCCTGCTCCTTTTTCATTGAATAAGGGGAGAAATATTCACACTTTACAACCCGTTGCTCTTCCAAATCTTAGCGTTTCACCTCTTCCCCCAATATTTAACGCTAGACCCTTCCGACCGTCTACACAGCAAAGTTACCAAACCGATTTAATTCATGGTATAAATTATATGAATAAGAAATCAAATAATGTCCAAGTAGAACAAAGTGTCTCAATTGCCGACTTTGTACATTCCATCGAATATCCAACAACAATTATTGAATCACCAGTAATAGACATAGATGCGACAAAAACGGCAAATCACAATAAAGCTTACAGAAATATCGTTAATAGTTATACAACTGACGAGATTCATGATATTTCTCCTCAAGCCTCTGAAGATCATATTTCCGCTGCAAAAGTTAATCAAGATGTAAGTTTTGAAACTACCGGCGCTGACTATGGCAACAACTTATTTGATCCGACTTTACCGACAGATATGCGTCAAAATCTTCAAGTGCCATCAAACCATAGACCAGATTTTGCCGATTTAAGAGGAGTAAAAGACGAAGACATTGACAGATATCGTACTGAAAATAATCTTCAGAGTATCGATTCTCCACTTCTGTACTTAAAACCTAGTGCACCTCATAAGAACTTCGAAAACTTCGTACTGGCTTTATCTACACCCGAAACACAGAGGGAATATGAAATTTACGATGAATTTACAACTACACCGCCACCATTTCAATCTACGACTGCAACTGCCACTTGGGATGAAAGAAAAACTTACGATATAGACTCATCAGAAGGAAGAGAAAACGGACCAAAAGTTGTACAAATTATTGTTCCATACATAAAAGAACAGCCACAAAAGGGAAAAAATAAGGAATTACGGTCTGTGACACAGGAAGCCCACCTTGGTAGAAAAGTGCCCTTCAATACCGAAGTTACTAGTTTTAATAACGACACGGAAACTTCGTTAAGTACAACTACAGAGTACTTAACTACTGTTACGGAACAATATGAAGCTGAATTAATAAACACGCCTCCAAGTTCAAGCGATATGAACGACTTAAGAGAACCTCCATTTGATATAATAAAATTGCAACACACTATAGACGATTGGACTGAACAGGAATATTCTAATCATTTCTCAACGCCAGATAGAACCCGAAATAATGAAAAATACGCAAAACAAATACCTGACGAATATTTTACTACATTAAATCCATACAATCAACAAACCACTGAGGCAAATTATTACAATTACGATGATTTTGATCACGAAGGGTCAAGTAGCGTCCAGCATTCTGTCACAGATACGAAAAACAGTTCGTTTGCTAAAACGATAAAGGAATATAACGTGTTGGATATAAGTAAAAGTAAACATTTAATCGAAAAGGGTCCAGTAGATACTGATGAGGACCAAAAACTGCGTATTTATACAGCGGCATCATCATTTCGCAGTACAACAACAACGCCAGCGCCATGGGGATCAATACAGACGTCAATATCCCCACTCACTAAGGAAAAAGTATACGTAGTAACATCAAAACCATGGCGCGATAAAACTGATACTACAACAGAAGTGAATTATTCACTAGATAAGTTTGAATCCAAAAAAACTGACAGCATCAAAGATAGCGAAATATCTAACGACGATTTTCTATTTAATTCACCGAGATTTGCAAGCCGTCCCCCCTTCGGGTTCACTTCTTCCGGTCCGGTATCGTTGGACTCAATAAAATCTGATTCTTCCTATGGTTTCTCCAAAGGCTGGCATCAAAGTAGTAAGAATATTTTAAACAGATTTTTTTGTCTTTACAAATATTTTAAAAATCTAATTTTTTGTTTGTATCTTTTCAGTTAATAATCTGCGCAGCCTTTACCAAAGCGACAGTACGCTTATTACTGATGGTCTTGATGAAAGGGTCAATTGAGAATAACATGGTAATTATATCTTTTTGTATTTATAAAATTGCTATGGTGCCTACGACAAAATAGTTTTTGTAGTCATATATTATTTTAGGGTAAACAATAATTTACAGATGTATCATAAAGTTTTAAGTAGGTGATGTATTTATGCAATAAAAAATATCCTTCTTAGTGGTAAAGTAAAATATCATAAGGAAATCATTAAATGTTAAATGCTTTAGGAATGACGGAATGCTATAAATCTAGAAAAATAAATAAAGTCGGAGCGGCTTTTTGTAACATCTAAATAGCCGTTTGAAAGAATATATTTTGATACATATAAAAAATTGATAAATTTTTTGGGATTTGTCTGTTTATTCTGACTAATATCTGAAACGGTTTTTCCGATTTTTATGGGACTTTAACTGTGATTTAAAATACTTCAGCTGATGTAACTAAAGCTACCTTTTTACTATCTGAGAGACTTTTTTTATACATACTCGCTAGTTACCTATGTGCGTCCATCTTCAAAGTTAATTTAAAATGGGCAGTACTTGGCTTTTTATATTTCAACTATGACTTTTTAAACTTAATTCAAAATTATGGCAGTATTTATATAAATAATGTAAATCAAAAATTTTAAAGATCTGTCAGTTAATATATTAGCGTCTTTATATTATTAGTAACAGGAAAAATTATTATAATACTGGTTAAAATCTATGATAACAATAAGAATTAAAATCTGTAAACAACACTATTAATTGTACAATTTCAGATCGTCAATATGAATCTACTAGACATGTGATGTGGCGGAGAGGATAATGAAAAGCAAGTCACAAATGAAGCCAAAAGTTTTAAGTGTAGGATGTTTGATTTAAGTGAAAGTGACTTTATTGATAGAAAAGTAATAATAGTTTCATAGGAAGTAGTGATAGCAGCGAACTATCAAATGTGGAACAAGTTAAGGAGAACTCGAACCTGTCGTGTTCTCTTTTATTTGATCTTAGATATATAGAAGACTAGCACCCCCAAACCCCTTGTGGGTGAAATTTCGTAAAATCCGTTCTTAGACTGACCTCTACTCGGCAAAAGGAATATTCCTACCAAATTTAAAGTCGCTACGCCTTATGGTTCCAGAGATATATGAGTCAATATATAGGTGGGAATCTCTTTTATATATATAGATAGAAGATAAATTGATTAATAACTTTTATAGAATTATTGCTACAAATATTTTTCTGAAACGTGTTGAGTTAATCTTGCAATTTGGTATCCAAAGCGCGGTCAACCAGCAATGGGTCAAAATTTCTTGTTGTACAACCTTTGTAAATATACCATGTAAACACAATATAATTTGTAAATAAATACGTATTAATAATAATGAAAATTTTATTTACACAATCCCTAATATTACTTTACAGGTTCATTGTAAAATTATATACAAACACATTATGGGAAACTACGCAGGCATAGTTTCATTGTCCCTTTTTCTTATTTTGAAATACAGAAACTCGACGCTCCATGACACAACCGTTATGAATGTAACCAAATTCAGCACGATTATAGGTAATCGGTACGAGCCCGATGATTCTCGTATTCGACCTGTAAATGAAGGTTTAAAAGCATAAAATTAAATTAATGTTCGTGTTTTTTAATTTCATGTGATATTTCTTTTATCTTGGTTTTCAGTTTCCTGTTAAATCTTAACGTTAATATCAAGGTTAAAAATTTTAAACTCTATTCTGCCTTAAATAAAAATATCCTCATGATCATCAGCCTTGTGTTAGTCCACTGCTGGACATAAGTCTCCCCTAATGCACGCCTTCTATTTTTTTAAACCGTATCCTAGCATGCTAGTCCAATGCCGGTTGTTGGGTGGACCGACTCTTTACATGCCCATCGGACGCATGGATCATTTTACTTTTCATACAATTGGGTGATCGGCCCAAATTGCCCTAACCAACTAGGAAACAACAATGAAAATATGTTGAGTTCCCGCAGGATTCGAACCCACGACCGCCGGTTTCTAAAACACACGCCCTTACCACTAAGCTATGAAGGCAGTTGTAATAAAAGTATAATGTTGTTCATAGTTTTCATATTCGGTGTAAACAACAAAACTTTAAAAGACTTACAGAATAGCTAAGCCTAGCCTTTAACATTCAAGTTTTGTAAGTAGTCGTTTAGTATTTTATTAGTCTTTAATTCATATTTAACCTCAGCAAAAATCGTGAAGAAGACTTATTTGCTTTTTCATCTGATGTTATCTTTAATACGTGTGCCGTAAAAAACATTAATTAATCACGTAAAATAATAATTAAAACAGTTATCTTATCAGAATTTATTTTGGCGTCTCATACATTTTTCAAGGTTTTTTCTGTTAATCTCTAACATAATCTTAAATCCAAGTCGTTATTAAACATATCCGTTTAGAATCTAACGGTTTTATAAATACGTGAAAGACAACAATAACCGATAAATATTATATCAGATTGACTAATCAATTATTTACCTAATAACGATCCAATTGTTATTATTACAATTCCATTGAAGAACATTTGAATGCCCGATGCAAACGGTAGCCTTTCTAAGGGTACATAGCTGGGTATCACAATATTCATGTATACAGTCCTGACCCCTTTGGTGGCACCAATCGCCAATGCAACGAACAGCATTCCAGTAAACGATGTGGTGAAGAGTATCACTGAAATATACATAAAGTAATGTTAAAATACAGCAAATAACCATTGAAAACGTTTGCTACATTTATGTGTACTGCGGCGTTTAGGTAATTTTTTGTTATAATAAAATGTTTCTTGTTTCGTACCAAATAAATGTTTCTTTCTTTGTTCTATAATTCATTATCTATACATATCACCGAATATTTATATACTTTAAATGTCATTTTCGGGGCCTAGCAGAATTGGTCTTAGCTTTATAAACTGAAGGTCGTGGGTTTGAATCTCGTAGGGAAACTACTTAGTGTTATCGCTGTTTGTTTAGACGTTAATTAGTTGGTTAGGGCTCTTTGGACCAAAATCATATTGTGTTATTTAAGAAGACACTGACACGTTGATTGAAAATTATTTTTATTTCTTTAATGCTGTTTCTTTGGACTTGCTATTGGAATGCATTGCCTTTAGGAATACATTTAAGTAAAATTCTTTTTCCTTAGTTTATGAGTACGATTAAAGAACCGCGGGTCATGAAATCATGTTTTATACAGATTAAAAATAAATAACGTTGTGCAACATTTTGACCATAACATGAAATACATTCATCTCTAAAAATATGCAGGCAATTTTAACGTTAAAAACTGATAACACTTGTGCAGAGAGTTTCAGATAGGAATATAATCGGTTACTGCTCGATTTGCATTACGATAAGATAAGTAACTTTCCTTTAATAACTTTTAACAATTTGTGTGTCAAATATTTCTTTTACTTAAGTGATTAGCATTACAGTTGATGTTTGAGGATTCATAGAACTTTGGAAATATTATCTAGGCAATTTTGTAAGTGAAAATATTGTTGTATTTTGTTTTAAATATAAGGTTATACTTACGACTTCTTATGATAATGATCACTAATAAACTAACTAAATACATGACCCTCGGAGGTCTGTGGCACCATTCTCCTATAAAAGGCGAAAGAAAGCGGAACAACGTATCCGAGAATCCAATGACAGCCATAATCTTCGCAATGTCCGCAGTCTCGAATTTTAACAAATCTTTAAGTATGATCGGCAGCAGAAGAGAGAAGTTAGTTTCCACACATGACGCTAGCGACAGACCAACCAAAATGTTCACGAAAATAGGGTCCTTCAATAGAGTCAAATCAAAAAAGTCCACAAATCTGCTAAGGAGATTCTTCTTTTTCTTCTCAGTTTCTATATTAACACCATTCTGCTTTGATTTCATTTGCTTCAATCCGTCATCCTCATCGAAAATGTTTACTGAACTTCCCAGATTAATTTCTTGAGATTCCCACCATTTGTATCTAGACTCCGAAAGCGGTAGTTCTGCAGGTTTCTTGCTCACGTCTGGATGTGATATAGCGTTTCTTGTTTGAACGTTTGCTGTGTTCATCAAAGATCTCATCGAAAGACTTTTAGACGGACTGACACCATTTTCCTTAGTTTCCTCTAACTTTTCCAACGAGAGACTATCTACAATAAAATTTTTTAACTATGAACGTACTTTCAATTATGGTAAATAAGTTTTTAAAGGAAGATATTTAAGAAATTTATAATGACAAGAACTTACCTATTTGCTTAGATGATGCAGTTAAGGTACCGTTAGTCAATGCTAAATTATTTTCTTTATTTAACGGTTGCATTTCTTCTAAAACTGGTGGATCTTTTAAATACCATTTGGCTGGTCTTAGTAATAAGGCAGCCGAAAGAGAATGAAGACATATGGCTCCCAAAATAAGTACAGCATATCTCCAGCCATAGGAATACATCAGGGCGCTCATGAGCATTGGCATAAGAATTGTTCCTAGGCCTGTAATAGACATACCAACGCCTATTGCCCTTCCTCTTTTTTCTTTAAAAAAGATTAATGGCCAACGTAAAAGCTGCCATCACAGCCGCTATTCCCATTGCTAAAAGGTGTAGAAATGTTTTTGTTTTAGAGTTTACCCGCTTTTTAATCTTCAAATTTTCTAATAGTTAATAACACTTACAATTGATAATACTGTAAGATAATATAAATATCCAGAAATTGCTTGCATATGCTGTAAATATGAGACCCAAGGAAATACACATTGCGCCAAATACAGCAACTTTCCTGTAGCCCCATCTTCGAAGAACTGGACCACTGAAGAACGAGAGAAGCATTCCGAAACCATGATTTAGCGTGATGATAAGAGTTCCTTGTGTGGCTGAAAGGCCAGTTTCTCAAACGCTTCTTGAAATACTAATCCAAATCCAGCAATAAGAGGAAGAACTACGACCTGAAATTTGTTATAAGACGAAAATTATATTATAAGACTATATTTATTGTTATAATTTATGTTACATCTTACGAAAAAGAATAAAATAAGGAATTTTAAAGCAGACGTTTCGTACATTAAATATTAGACAGTGCTATATTTTGGAGGGCACCATACTACTTCTAAAGCAACCGATTTTATTCAGACTGATAATGCATAAGCAAAACACTTGTTATGAAATAATAAAAATTATAACTAGGGTATCTGATGATAACTCCCGCGACAATTTTTAAAATTAAATATAAAGTTACGTAATAAGAAAATAAATTAACACGCATAGAACCGATTTCTAATAAAAAACAGTATTTAATTAACACGTAAGTTAATACAACATTGTTTTAAGTCCATTTTATTTCTTGGGTTAACCGGAATATCTTTTGGACAGTTTATATTATTAAGAAATTGGATGCTTTATTTCAATGTATAAATAAATAACACTACATTTCATTAACTGATATTTAGCTCAACAACATTATAGAAAGACGGTACCATGTTTTAATACTATGCAAATATCCACAAAATAAAAGTAATGCTAACACAGATAACAGCATTAACTAAATAATAATTATTAATTACTTAACACTTACATTGTTGAGGGCATAGGCAAATGTAATCACCCATCCGTAACCACCATCGGGTGGAACTTTAGTTGTCATCTTAGCACATGTATTATGCGATTTTATTCAAAGCATGTCTTAAAAGACAGGAAATTAAGCACTAATCTTTTAACACAACGACACATTCACATGTTTTCACAGTCACTTGTTGGACTACGTTTGCTGTTGATGATGACTTCTTATCGGCCGTTCTGCAAGCAGATGCAGATTCGAAGACTTCACGATTGTCCTCCTCTGAATCCACGTGAGTTCTCTGTAAAAGTGTCTGATATAATAATGTGACCGGCAAGTTGTACGACAGCGGGCATTACTACGCTCCTTATCGTTTTGACTTAAATAATGTTTACTTTTATCATTTGTATAAAGTTTAATAGGCTCAACGAAATATTTACTTTTTGTCTATCGCTGCACAGAAATGTGTTCCTTAAAGTTATTTTAACGTTTCTTTTAGTTCCTTAAACTATATATAACATCTTAGTCACAATAAGTGCTGTTTTCGTTTAATTTTTAGTAAAGCTTCTAAGAAATAAGAAATAATTGTACTTCCTATTTATCTTTTAAAATCTAACGTAAAGCAATTGGTTTATTTAAATTTTTCGAACAAGATTAACAAAACAAAAACAATGTCAAACTGTATAAAAATAATATAAATATTTTTTTGTATGTTTTATGCCGTAAAAAAATAATTCATACTCGATTTGATTAGTTAATCAAGCAGGTAAAGCAAATAGGTAGTAAGTATGATTTTATAAGCATTAGCACTTGTGATAACGAATTGGGTTGCTAACACAACAACATATAATTTAGATATGACATGGAAAGCAAATTCATTACATTTATAATCTTATTGGTTCAAACGTAAGTTTATCAATAGATAAAGAAGTCTTGCAAAGGATTATTTTTATCTATATTAATGGTTATGTAAAGTGAAACTGACTAACAATAATTTTAATAATTATTTAAAGTTTAATTTCGACACCTCGTTGATATATTATAGGTCATATATTTGACCCCTCTTTGATAAGCCGTTGTGTTATCCTGACGTCTTCTTATTTAATCTCGTGTAACGAGAATATAAAAATGTTCTTTTGGAATTATAACACACACCACTTTGTTCCAAATTTTTAGTACTGTTCACATATCCACCAACCCGCATTGGACTAACGTCGGAAATTGGACCGCACCCCACCAGGATACGGTCCAAAAACCCCCAAATGGATAGGGGTGTATTAGGGGAGGCCTATGTCCAGCACTATCACAGACGATTCACATATTTCTAGATTGTGTTAAAACATGTAAAAAATAGACAAATCTTAATAGTTTATACATTCTTAGTTACAAGCTGATTATTTGTAGAACGTAATAATGTAATGCATAATTAATGTTATTATTTTTCTGACATGAATTTTTCACAATACTATTTGTTTCTTTATTACATTTTGTTTTATAACCTTTACCCCTTGTCTTTATAATTAATCTTAAATGTATTTATTATAAATATTCCATATATATCAAAAATATAAGTAAGATATTCGTTCTGCTAAATGTTGTTCATTATAAATGTAAAATATTATAATTATAAAAAAAAACATGTTATATTTTTGTGTTTATCTTCTCCTTTATCTTAAAATTAGGCTACATTTTTTAATTTTACATTTTTCATATAAACATTGTATAAGTACTGCTGTGAAGTCACAAGCGATGATATAGTATAGGTACTATTGTTTGGTCGGGTCGCATAACAGAAAGCTGGCTTCATGCCTATACCTAAAGCCAAAGTCCTTGCGGATCTAAATTCGTAGGAAGAAGAGATTAATCCTAAAGCCACAGTCCAGCCTCAGCAGAGAATTGGCGACGCAGGAAGAAACAACGCTTCTTCGCATAACAACGCCGGCTGTTCAATAATACTCACACGTCACATTAAAGTAGCTAAAAAGGAGACAATTTACTTTCGGAGACTATTATCATCCGCTTTCTAACCTGGAACCTGGAAGTTCTTACATTAGTGTGCTTGACAAATAATAATCTGTTCTTCTTACGCATAAGATATCCTCTTTTCATGTACAGGTTTATTGTCAAGAACTTGACGACAAAATTTGTCAAAAATACATTTTTTCGTTACCTTGTAGTTTTAAGGTTTTTAATGTTTAAATTAGAAACATTAGGCATAACCAATCTTATAACTTCAGAATGTAGTAGGTTTTAAGTTATTTAATTTTACCCCATGGGCAATGTCTCACGGAAACTTTCTGCGATTCCTTTAATTTTTTTTATATGTGTATTTCCTGTTATATATTAGTTGTATATTCGTAAAGGCCCACTTGTGGGGAGGGCGTGCATTGGGGAGGTGGTGGGGGAGGTCCAGTAGTGGACTAAATCATGCTGATGATGATGATACTCGCCTTTATAGCAAAAGGTGTATTGCAACATGTTGTAGCCGTTAATCTACGAGCACGTCTAGGATATATTTCGACTACATTCTTTGTTTTAGTAAAGTATGCGTTCATATTTAACTTTTTTATGTTTGTCGTATACAATTTGATATACGCATCATTCCTCTTAGCTTTTAGATTACTAAAACTGATCTTAATTTTAACAATTAGAACAATAATCTCCAAACAACGATATTTATTTAGTTTTATATAATATTCTGTTGTAACAGAAATACTACACGTGTAATAACGTGGAGAACGTTATGACAGTTTTAATATAAATACTCAATTAAAAGGTTTGCCCCAAATTTGCCTGCGACAAGGTACAGGTATTATTTACTGACCGCGATTATTATCATAATGCACATTTGAGGGGCATTTAATTTTGTTATCGTGCAACATTAAGACTTTATTAAAATACGCCAAAACACCTTTATCATTTTAAAATTATTACAAAAACTTGATTTCTATTAGAGACGTGTTGAGAATTGCACTAAAATACTGATTGCATTTTTAATACGATATGTTTTAGCTGTGAGATATAATGCTAGAAAATTAAGAATAATTTACAACAACAGCTTCTTAGTGAATCAAATGCTAAAACAATAACAAGGGCATATGATGCAAAAAGGATCGGATAATAGACCTACGCCGTTTAGCAAATTTCATACACTTCACGAACACTGCATCTTTATGTTGCTTTTATTTTTTACACAGTTCTAGTCAATCTATAAAATAAATGTAAGAAATTGATAGCTTTTCGAGTTTCTTTAGCAGAGCGTAATTAAAGGCGTCAGAGTTGAACTATATGAGCTGTAAGAATATGACACATCAATTAGAATATTATCACAAATGGGAAAGTTTAATTAAATAAGTTTAATTAAAAGAATTTGGACCTATTATAGACTACTTACGTCCGAACCGTGGCCGAAGTTATTAGGAAATAGTCATTGCTTACTAATGTATTTGCCTTTACCTTTAATAATTTGTTCATTATATTATGGTGTTAGTAACATTAAACGAGTAATAGAAATATTTTGGTAATAATACAAGTTTATGTTTTTGCATAAGTACTACACGATAAAGGCGTCTTGGGATATTTATTTTGTTACACTAACGAAGTTAACACTATTACAAGCATATTAGTTACAGAGCTACGTAATAAAGAGATAATAAAGAAAACAGTTTAAGTATCACTTCAGTTAAAGGTATAAACATCAATCTTTTAAAAATTTGTGTTATTATTTTATAATTTAAAAAATTCAGAACGTAAGTAACATAATTAGAAGTTAAAACAATGAAAATGCATTGATACAGAAAACAAATCTTAGTAAATATAGAATAATGCCTATAAATGTGACTGATTTGAATAAAAATTAAATGAAAATTCTTGCTAATTTCCTGAATCAATAGTATGATATTGTCTGATTGTTAATTTAAATACAAAATATGGCGTCGAATTTGCATCCTTGCTCAGTAGATGGCAGCAGTTGTGCTGATGAAATATAATATGTAGAATTAAATAGATTAGGCATGCGTTAAAAACAGTTTTCAGTCTATACGGGATTCCAAAATACAAAATTGTCAATAGATATTTGTACATAAAAGACTTATTAATTCTTCTAAAGAATGAGAAATCAATTGTGTGTCATACGCCTATCAGCCTAGATATAAAAAGTAACGATTTTCAAAATTGACCAGGAACGTTGATGAAATACCTATGTAATCATTTAATTTTGTAGGATTTCTACCCTTACTAAATTAATTACTACAATAAAACGGACGGTTATGTCTAATTTTTATTTTTAAATAATCTTTATTAATTTGAGAACACATATGTTTTTACAAAAAAACATCCACCAATTCATAATTTAAATTATATTTTTTCTTAAAAAATACTATGCTAGCAGCAAAGAAGGGAAAGGCAGGCGTTTTAAATTTTAATGTCAATGTTAGCCTTGGCTGCGGTCATACATAAATTAGTTTGGGCCTCTTAACACATTTTGTAATAACTCGTGCGGTATAAACAGAAATAGATATTGACTATAGATAGAAACTTAAAGTATTTGAAAGAACTTTAAAGATTTTAAGATGCAAAGGTTAGAGTTATTGTGTATCTTTACGGCAATTGTTACCCAAAGAGCAATGCGATTGCAGAGCATTGAGTCCGCAGTGCAGGAAATAAGCATTTCCTGGCTTCAATTAAAAATAACGTGAGGACATGAAGGGATCGACACTGTCCGAGCAGAATTGACCTATTTTCTTACGTTAAGTGTACTTGTGCAATTAAATAGGGCAGAAGTGTAACAATGCATATAAATATTAAGCGAGTTCTGTTATAAATTTCTTATTAATATTATTGTAAAATATAACTAATTTATTATCTGTTGGCTATTTTGGAATATTAGCTAGGATTTAGTGGATCGTTGAAGTTTATAATAATAAAAAATATTCTAGTGTAAAATAATTTATTTTAGACTACAATTATGGTAAGTTAAGAGGCTGTAGATTATCTTAAACTAATGATAGAAATAACCTAATATAAAATAATAAAATCGGATAAACAGAGTTTTTGGAAAAATTAAATTAACTTGTATGCTTATAGTTTTTCACACTATACAATTTTTTTTGTTATTTATTATTAATATAATAGAAAAACTTTTTTAATTAACACATTCAAACAAATAATATGAGTAAGTAATTTATTGTTATGTAGTTATCTAAATAAATATGATGAAATAAAACAGGACGAGCTTCAACATAAAATTAAAAAAGATACTTACATCGTACAACTTTCTGCAAAAGTTTAAAATCTCATGTTTATGTATCAAGATAACAAATACTTCTTTGTGATTACAACAGTCAAACTGGCTGGAAAATCAAATTATGATACTCGTAACTATTAAGCACTTTAAACTAACTTTTAGCAAATTATTTGACACAATTATAACACGTTCAACAAACTGAGTACAATGGGATCTTTTAACTTTCGTAGATCGGAATGACGTTATAACGCAATGCTGACCTCTGCTCCACTGGTCGTCGACACCGACTAAATAGCTTCGTTTTGAATTAGACTAATTTGATTGGAGAATTGAGACATTTAAAAGCCAATTAATAAGCAAGGCATTGTGACCGAATGTGTTCTTAAATGATACAAACATTACACCTTAACTAAATCTTCTTTTGTGTTGTTCGTTTGGCTGCGATGTATTTTTCTAGGCCCCATGAGATTGCAATCAGCCAAGTGAATATGTTAAGACAATGTAAGGTCACCGCGGTTGTAGTGTTGTCCTTGATCCACCCTGTAAGTCATTAATAACATATTTCATACGAATTTATTGTATTTTTTATCAATAGATATAATTCAAACTGTCCCTATTATTTTCTGTTTTGAAACTAACATCTGTGAAGCAGTATCCTAAATTTTAACAAAATGTCATATTAATATTTTTTCTCGAAACATTAAATTAAAATTCAGTCTGCTTTTATGGCCCTAATAATTTGTGAATCCCTTTGTGAGTACGTAAATCGTATTTTTAATGTTGACAATTTATCGCTGCAACACATTAAGTAGGTAAATCTTTTTCCATTACCATAAAATTTTAAAGTTACGTCATAATGCAGTACATAAATGCGTTACTAATCCAGATATGCAGCAATAAAAATCGATAAGTCTTGCGATTATATAAATTTTCGACGTTTTTAAGCGTTGAAATATTACGTAGTCCCTTTGGAGATAAGGTTTTAATACAGTAGCCATTTGAAGTAATAATTTCTTATCACAAATTATGCAATGGCTCTTAATGACCTGATCTTGTGATTAATTTAAAACTTAACAATAATCCAGCGGAAGCCAAGATCTCCTTTTTATTGCAGTTACTAGTGTTGTTTACATGGATAAATTTGCTTTTTCAAAAAAATGCAATGTATAGGTAAAAAAAGATTGTACACCACTGTCTCACTTGAATACATACTTCAATAAATATACAAATAGTATTTCGTAATCCACATTAATATAATGTATATTAACAAAAACAATTTTTTTTAACATAACAAAGTAATATACTATGATATACCAAAAAGGTTTTCAGCGTCAGGTTACAAAATTAAAAACTCTGCGATGGCTAATGAAAGATGAGTATAATTAATAGGCATCATGAGCATAATCTGTAATAAGATTATAAATATGAAAGAGTATTATTTTCGTGTGTATGTTAGTAATGAATAAACTCAAAAACTACAGTATCAATTTGAAAAAAATCTTTCACCACCATTAGCTACATTGACCTTGAGTAACATAGGTACTTTTTACTTCAGGAGGATTAATTTCAAAATTCCAATTATAACACGGGCAGACACGTAGACTAACTGCTAGTCTATTATAAATTAAACTACAACAGTTTAAAACTAAATTGTTACAAGCCATAATGATTCAGTAAAAGATTTAAAAATACACTGACTTGAAGTACTTACCTACAACCGGTCCTAATGTAAGATAAACTACACCAGCAGTAATAAGTTGTATCCCTGTAGCGCCTGGTAGTTTGTGCAAGGGAACGTGAGTCGGTATGACTAAAGCCATGAAGACTGTCCTAAGTCCTTTCCCGAACCCTATTATTACTGCTACTAACAACACGACTGAGTAATCGTGGCAGTAAGCTAAAACTGCAACAAAAAATATAATTTATATAATGTTTACATTTACACTTTTTGAATTTAAAATCAAATTTATTTACCTACTCGTCCCATTGCCATAGACATAACTCCAAAAAGGAAGAAGGAATTATTATCCCAACCGATCTTGCCAGCAACGAAGGGAATGCAAAATCTTACACACAAGTCCACGCTTGCCAGTAATGACATAAAAAATGCCACTTGAGGTTTCGTCATGCCATAGTCACCAAGTATAAAGGGCGTTAGGATTGAGAAATTCAACTCGTTAAAATTAGCCAGTGTTATACCCAACATTAAGTTTATGAACGTAAAATCTTGCAAAAGGTCCAAATCGAAAAAGAGCGCAAGTTTTTGACAAAAAGTTAGTTTATCCTCTTCTTCTGGTTCTTCCCCTTGCGATTCTTTCTTTTCATCGAAAACTTCATCCTCAATTTGACCGTTTATTAGCAATTTAAATTTATCGCTATGAGTTTTATCTTCATTTTCTTTAAGATATTGTTCCAGTTTTAATGATGCTTGCTTAAGGACTTCGCTTTCATAGTTAAAATTATTTGATTTTCTGCGGTGTCGAGTACGATAAGACTGATTGCTATGGTTGTCCTTTAGGTATTTCTTTTCTTCGTTATCATCTTGGTTTTTGACAGAAATATTGCTGTGATTATCTTTATTATATTTCTCACCGTATTGACCGTCCATTTTAAATGATTTAATACTTTTGCTCCCTGCAAAATGCTTTTCAGCTCTGTCTGCTATATACTTTGCCTTTTCTGGATCGATATTTTGCACAACCGCCTTTTCTTCCGCTTTCAAGTCTTGAGGAGCTTTAAGTGTTGGGCAATCCTCAATTTCCGATTCTGGAATCTGGTTGTCTAAATTAATAGAAGTTTTACGCTTTGGTTTAAAACCTTCACGCTCTTGTGCTAACGCGCCTAAATTAGCCGATGAATTCTTCTTAGATTCATTGAGGTACAATGTAGATGATTTTCGTGATCGATTTTCAAGCAAATTAGACATAGAGGGTTTCTTAGAATTAAGACGAGAGTTCCTATTGGATCCATCTCTGGAGGAAATGCGACTTTTCGATTGTCTCGACTGACTGAAATAGCCATCATTTGCTTGTAACATCATAGGTACGCCGGGGTCCGTGATTTCATAACCAGGTGTTACGGGATCATCTTCATTATATAGGTACTGACTTGAAAACACACTAAGGTTTTTGATTTTTGAAACTTGACTGAAGTAGCCACTCTCTTCTGCTTTCTTGTCATTTTGTACATTGTTCTCTTTTGTCAACAACTTCTCTTCGTCTTGCTCTTTGGAATTTGGTGTTTTTGAATGCCACTCGACTGGCTGCAATAAAAGTGCGCAGGCAATCGCATGCAAGGAAAATCCACTTATCACTAGTATCGCGCCAGTTTCTCCGAATAGGGCGAACAGTCCGGTAATTATGTGGGGCCATAACATAGGCCCCAATCCTGTCGTAGTCCATGACAATCCCGTTGCAAGCCTCCTCCTTTTTTTCCAATAAGTGTTCAATGCAAGAGCGTTTGCAGAACTACTAATACCATATCCGGCGCCTGAGAGAATGTAGAAAAAGCCCTTCCTTTATTTCGGTAGTTTATTTAAAAAATATTTTACCAGAGTTATTATACTCACCATACAATATCGAGAAGGATATCAAATAAGTCATAAAGTTATAAGAAAAAGTGGTCAGGATCAAAGCAATGAACACCACGATTGCGCCTGTCAGCGACACCTGGCGGTAGGTGAACGTTTTGAACACGGGCCCATTTGCCAAACCTGGAAATAACAATCATGTCTGTTAATAAAGCAATGTAATCTCTAATAACTTAGATAACGAGTATTCTTAATTAACACGTTAAGTTAAGCGTGATCACTGTATCAGCTTATGTCAAAGGTTAATAAACTAACGATAAAGGTATTACAAGGACATTATATATGTGATATTTAGTTTATTAGCATTGCAAACAGTGATAATAGATAAACTAAGTTTTATTCTAATGTTCGTGTTGTTGTTTACATTATTTGATATGTTAATTTTGATGTATTTTTATCTATTGTCAAAGAGACAATCAAGATATGTCAATCCTAATTTAGTAAATCATCCAACATAAAACATAAAACAGTGAACATGAACATGTTTTATCTATTTCGCTCTGCTATTAAGATAATTTTTTTTCATGATTAAATATTTGTGGTTGTTTATATAGTGCACGTGTTTTAGATAAAACACGAATGTTGCAGTTATATTTTTGTAGAATCTACAGATTGCTTATCGCATTTAATGTATCAGTAATAAAATAAATTAGGAACTCATTCTAATAAATTATCATAAACATTTAATCAGGGATCCAATTGATCAAGTTTAGAATTATTTCGCAGGTCTAAGAACAATTTTTATTAACTAGAGCTTTAAACGATTTGTTAGCTCGCCCGTTTTATAAACAAATAACTACATCGGTAGTTAAGCTACCTTAAGAGTCTACACGTTAGGTAAACTTGCTGTTATTATACCCTGACTATAGCCGAGCCAAACAATGGTTATAGTTAAGATCAACAATGTCTGATGTTAAACGCTGATCGCGCCAAGAAATAACGAGTCCCCGTGTGATCTTAAACCACTAAGAGCACCAGAGGTTTTAGCGCCAAACTAGTCTGATTGCTTTATTAACCAGAAGTTGTGGGTTGCCAAGCAGGAAAATCATTGACGATAACCAAGGCCAGATTTAAACTAAATGCCGCTCCTGGGCACCGGATAAACCCGCCCCAAAACGAGGGGGGAAATATGTGTAAAAAGTCTTTTTAAAAATACGAAATAATTTACAAATAATGTATGAGTTGATTTTTTTTGTAATTATCAATTAATAGAAAATTATAAGTTAATTAATTATATGGAACATTCTTAATAAAATTAAAAAAATATGAAATATTTTCAAAATTTTGCCGCCCTACATAATTTGCCGCCCTGGGCACTAGCCCCAACTACCCCTAGTGTAAATCCAGCGCTGATAATATGAACCTTAGTGTTATAGTTGTTTTATATTTGGATATGACAGTATGGGCCGAACACCCAATTGTCTAAAAGTTAGGATGATTCATGCGTCGGATTTATCTTTTGAATGTAGTTAACCCTTTAGGGTGTAGGTCAGATGCCGGTCGCTCTGGTAAAACTGTTATTTAGGTATCTGGGAGGATCAGAAGCCGGCCCGATAATAACTCGGAAATATGGCTAGGTGAAAAAAGGTACAATAATTTATTACACATATACTGTACAAATAACGTGATACTTAGAATCGGCCGGTATGGTATCAGAGAGTTACCATGCGAGGCGCGTCACGCACCGACGCAAGAGGTCAGCGCTGAGTTCATGTTGATAATGGTCGTCGTCTCCGAGCTCGTGATGCCCAGACGGGTGAACTTGTCCCTGAAGAGAAGCCCGAACTGCTGCAGCATTGGCAGGGCTGACAGCTGTTGAAAACATATATAGTCTTAATATTAATGTCGATTATGGCTACGACGACCAATCTATATCAGGTGAAATGAAAAATTGAGAAGGTCTTCTTATTTACAGGGACTGACTGGGGAAGTACTGCAGTGTCCATTTTGCCTCATAGAATTAGCGTGCAGCACCACTATCAGCGTAATTACTTGGTAAACGAGACATAGCATCGAATTTTTCGAGGCGACGAACGGACTTGTTACTTATTACCGTGTATTAATTACGGACAGGTCGTATAATTTTAAAATAACTAAAAGTCCTGCTAATCTACTCAGATCTGCGCAGCATATGTAAGTGTACGTAACAAAATGTTCATGCCCTTTTTTTGTAGTCCGAAGAGTTTGATAATCGACATGACACGTTTACAGGAAATAGGGTGTTTGGCCCCCATTCCCTTACCTAGCCAAATAGGAAACAGCAGGAATATTTAATTTGATAGTTTCCAGGATTCAGCCGAATTTGGCCGAAACTTTTCCAAAACCGAAACTGGTTTGAGAAGTTGTCATGTTATCAAAATTAAATGATTTTAAAATGGAAACAAAATTATATCGAAAGTTAATGTATCAAAGCTCAACTGAGCTCAAATCAGTGGATTTTAGTTCAGACAACCATTTTAAGCTACTTAAAATAGATCGATGACTCTTCTAGAACGACGAGAAGGGATCAAAAGTAGTAGTACAAAATAGATACTCCTTGGTAACAAAATAAATAAATACTGGAAGGCATAGCTCAGATATTTGTTAATAAATAAAAATAATCTTCGATTCTCTTTGCTTTTTCCGAATGTAGTGATTTGTTTGCCTTTCTCGGCACGTTTCTCTAGATTGTAGAAAAACCAAGTGCGGGCTTGTTAGCGTAAACCTCTGTTCAAAAAATAACGGCATAATATTCAATGCGATTGTGAGAGCAACATAAGTAGTCTGCTCTGCCTGTATTCCATTGCCATAAGGCGAGTGTCCCAATTTTGAGTGAGAACGAACACGGAACGAGCAAACAAAACACATGACATTGCAGCCACCCATCAACCTCGTTTTTCAAGAAAATGCTGCTAAACTCGAAACACTGTTTTAAACGATCAAAGAATTATCATCCGATAGCTAATTCAAGGAACGGGCATTTTAAAACATTCAGCTATTATCTGTAAATAAATTTGAAAAAGTTTGAAAGGAACATTTGTGTTTTAAAGGATATTATTGCTGTAATGACTTGATAGATAACACGCCCTGGTAATGAACTGCTCGCTCCAGGCTGTTCCAAACTCTTATAATGTTGTATGTAAAAAAATGTAAAATTAACCGAAAAAGAAAAAAAATCATCTGAGTTTCTTACGCCGGTTCTTCTCAGATCAGAGGCTTGCATATCAAACCGGTGAAAGTTTTTTGACAATCAATAAGAAAGTGTAATGCTTCTAAATTGAATATAGATATTTGACTTTGACTTTCATATGGACGTATTCAATCCACATTGACACAATTTTGTATATGAGAAAGTCTCCAAAATGCCGATAATCAAAACAATATCGACTTGACATTTCAAAATATTGTTGGACAAGTTATAAGAAGATTCGGAAAACTTTGTTGTCTCGTTTTGTAACAGTCGATGAAACATAATGATGGGTTATCCTTTTAGACCTGGAGACAAAACTGAAATGTTCAATGAAAACCACCATCCGCCAACCCCGAAGAACTTTCATGCCGTGGCATCGATTGGCAAGGTTATGGCCTCAATATGTTGGGACTCAAGTGATATTATTATTTAATACCTAGAGCGGGGAACTACATTTAATTCCCTAGTTGCGAATGCCTTGAATGATAAAAATAGGGAATCGTCGTAGAGGTGTGCTGTTTCGACTTGATATTGCACCGAAGTTAGGTTGGTAGAAACGATGGCCGCCATTCCAATTGGTTGAGAAGCCCTTATTCACCATTGCGCATAGCAGTTTTTATATCTTGTCACCAAATTTCACAATATTTAAGAGGAAACATATGCGAAGATAAGAAGAGAATCTTTCAAGTTCTTTTGCAGGACTATGACAATTTTTTAAGATTGAAGCCTTGGCAAAAGGCTAGAGTTAGTGTGTAAGGGAATATGTAGAAAAATCAATAATTAAGTTATTAATACTCATTATATTCTATCTCATTCCCACTACTTTTTGATCCCTCCTCGAAACTACAAATACAAACCAGAGTATTAATTAGTAAGATCTCAAAACACCAATAGTAAGTTTTTAACGCAACAGTAACAATTAGAAATTTGTTTATTGATAACTGATATTTATTTCGCTATGAGAATATTATTTAAAATATTTTTTAATTTTAATATTTTATTATATAAAAAGAAAAACAACTTAAATAAATCAATACCAGAAACTAATTACACTGTGTCTCTCTTTCATGTCTTAGTTTATGTACAAAAATGGCTAAAAAGCATCAAATTTCAGTACTGTAGGAACTTTGGTACTCGACCACGTGAGTTTCGGTTTCGGCCGAAACTGAAATCATATCGAACTTTCGGTTGCGGTTTCGGTTTCGGCCGGAAAACCAGTTTCGGTCGGACTCTGAGTATAAACATTAGATTATATATATTCAATTATTTTTATATTTATAACAAATACGTCGTTTATTGGCATTTAGTTGGTATTAACAACTGTTTGTTAACGTTTTAGAGCCGGTACAGCCGATTTGGGTTTATGCCGATTGAATAGTGTAAAGACTAATACAAGCCTCGAATTTAAGACAAGTTTCAGTCGGTCTTCCATTACTCCTCCTACTTACTCTCTGACAATGATGTAGTTCTATGTAGTTCGTTCAAAGTAAGTTTGTTTTATCAATTTTGAGCAATACATTTTTTATCTATGATTTTGGCATTTAATACCGGCAGTAGTGTAGTAAAACGCCTTAATATTACTATTCAGCAATTAAACAGACATCAAATTATAACTTAGGCGCCAGGCAGAAAGTGCATTTAACATTGTGAATACTTTCCTTTAAAAAGTATACGGTTATTCTCTTGGTAAACAAATTATTCGAATATTATAATAAGTTTCAATTTTATTTAAAATATCTATTTAATTATTACTTGTACCGTAATTATTAATTTATTTGTTTTAAATAAAATTTTAATTAAATATGTTTTATCCATCTATTTATCTTCATAATTATGATAATGTTTTATTTTATTGTTATTATTGGGTATAATTAGATTATATTTTCATTAATAGACCAATTTGTTTTTACTTTGCGCATCATAAAAGAGCGAGAGGAAAATTCTGCGTCTATCACATATGAGGTCTTCATATACAGCTGTGATTAATTTTAAGAAAATTCTAGGTAAACTCTATACATTATTAATGACATATTCTCGCCGTTAATGAACAGGAAATTTTAAATACAAATATATTACTTACATTTGAAAACCCTGCGGCGAAGACGATCATCCAACCCCAACCACCATCCGGAGGAATAAATTCTCCATCCCTTCTGACCTTCGTTTTCAACTCCTTCGTGGACTTCCCCATATCTAAAACTATCAAGGCTCCGTATAATTTACGCGTACCCCAGACCTCGCGTCAACACGAACTCAACGTACAACTATTTTATAGCGCCACCAATTAATAAATGACAACGTAATCTAAGAGAACGAATAACCCTAGCTGTAACGCTACTGATAAGTTGCATTATGTACGCAATCCAGTTGAACCTAACCTAATTCGAGATACACCTAAAGCGTGTAAACCTATTGTACATTATTCATAATCATGTACATAACATTGGCAATGATCGGTCGTACGTATACACTGGTTTATTGCAACTGTATGAATGCGAATGCATTGAAATGCGTCATAGAGCGGTTTATTGTTTGTGTCACGTGACAAGTGATTCTATAGAGTTATTAAATACGATCGCTGTTCAGTTTTTTTGTTCGTTTGTACATTTGAGTGTGTTGACTATCCGTCTAGTATTTCAAACACTGTTATGTACTATCTGACGTCACAAATAGAAGCCCTCAAGTATCGTATCGTGCGGGACTATCAGAGATAACCGTGTCAAATTGTGTCACATTTCGTAACAACGCTCTTTGTTTTGGTTTGTTTACACACAGTCTGTTGTTGGTTGTAGGTATAAAACTATGTTACTCGAACATTTAATTAGTCATGTTATCGCCTTCAAAACAACTGACAAAAGGTTATGTATGTTTAAAATTTTCAGGTCATTGATGATATGAACACGGAACTTCTAATTATAATGAACATCTTATAAAACATAATCGCGTAACAATAAAAGACCTACCAGTTTAAACTGACGCTTTTAAAGATAAAATAATGAGATACATTAATTTACTTCAGTTTCCTTATAACGTTTGTTGTATGCGAAATACGCATAAATATATTTACATTTAGTATTTGAGGTAAATCAAAAAATATAAAACAAGAAAACTATATACTTATCATACAAAATTAATTTCGTTTGTCTGCGCTTTTATTTAAGCACATATATAGGTGAATATCACTATATACCGAAGCCAAAAATGATACAAACTTTATATTGACAACGCACAACGAACTTGGATATGATACGTCTAACTCGACAAACTGTAAATTACTGATCTAATAACCAATAAAAACGTTACATAACCACTTCTTACACTTTTAATTTTTTATATTATTCAAGCTATGAATAGTTTTGTACGGACGGTATAATAATAGGTTTTGTTGGGTTTGGTTCATGCGTGGTAAGGAGCCTTGTAATCACAATTTTGTTCCGCTTTAAAAAGTGAATTGAATTGAATTAATTCTGTTAATGTAGCATGCACAGAATAACAATAAAAGAAAAGGTTTAATATCAAATAACTTATTGAACCTAAACATTTCAATACACCCCGTTGTCCGTTCTATTCTAATAGCATTGCATGAATCAATATTGTACAGGATAGACACATGACATTTAAAACACAAGCTTAAAAAGGACAAGGATTCGATATTATTACAATCCTTTACAATGATATAGCGTCATATCTCATATATTAAATTCTCGTGTCACAATGTTCGTTCCCCCATACTCCTCCAAAACGGCGTCACCGATTCTTTTGAAATTTTTTATGCATATTTAATAAGTGTAAGAACCGCCTGCTATCTATTTTCAAACCTCTAAGTGAAAGGGAGTGTCCACCCCAAATTCTTTTTTATATTTTATTCTTTGCACAGTTTTATATTTTGTGCAAAGAGTTTCAACAAATTAAAATGCGAACGATGACGATTAACCTTTGTGTCAAAACATTTGAACAATGAAAAATTTAACCACTTTTTATATAGCATTACGACCATATGCATGTTTTAGCTATGCATTAATATGCATAAGCATTTCCAAGAACATCAATTGACATTCGCTATCTAATCATACCCTCTTACTTTACACGCTAACATCAGCAGGCACTATGATATTAAAAAGGTAAATTACTAATGCTATTTCTATTATATAATACATGTACTTAACAATTACCTACGAAGCTAAGGATAAAAAAGAGATGAAAGAGAAAATAATAGTATTTTGGTCCTTGCAAACAATCTCAAATGCACAGATTCAATTTACAAAAAACCTTTTAATTAAACGCTTATTTATTTCTGAGTAATATACAGCTTTGCATTATAATAAATTAACCGACTATTTGCTAATAGATAAAATAGTATATATACTCACTTTCGTACTTATGTTAAAATAATTTCTTTTAACCGTAATAAAACAACGACTTTTAAAACGTCGTCACACACAATAAAACACTAAACAACTAAAACGTATCATCAAATAAGTTGCTCGAAGTTATCGTATTTAATTAATAAAATAAACCGTTCGCTATCGCATTGTTTTATTGATAAAATATATTGTACTAATAGCTCTAATAAATATTAATTGCACTGGATTTGTGCGTGATATTGTTTTCGAAAGTTATCAAGCAAGGAACGTTTTCTTTATAAATCCATACCAAGGATAGTCTGGGGGTTATAGTCCACTAGATTTATAATTACAGTTGACATAATGCGTTGGATTTGCAAAACAAATATAGCGAAGAAACTTGGCATTTGTATTGCCTGTTGGTCTATACTGGTTTCTTAAAAACTTGTTACTTTAAGTTACATCGCTGTACCAATAATATCACATGCTATGTTCCATTGTATATGATTTTAATATGCTATCTTAATTAGCTCGAGTATTTAAATACAAACAAAGCTCTCGTTGCTAAAAACCGTCGAATTTATTTCATTCAAACCTCTTTTGAATTTAACTGTTAATAAATTTAAAAAGTAGTAAAGGAACGTTTATGTGTTAAAGGTCATTATAACATAATGAATTTATAATGATAACACAGCCCAGGCTGTGTTATCATTTATATACCAGTAATGGAATGCTCTGCTCCAGGCTTTTTCAAAAATAATATACGTATGATATAACTCTATGTAGCTCATAAGAAAATTTATATGTATATATTTGATTATTTTTAAAGGTGACAAAATAGGCCCGCTGAGTTTTTTTCGCCGGTTCTTCTCAGGTCGGAGGCGTCCTATTCCGAACCGGTGGTAGCGTCCTTGACAATCAATAAGCAGGTTACACTTCTATATTGAATAAAGATATTTGAATTTGGTTAGTGATCACTGATTGTATACTTGTTACATAAAATATAAAAATTCACCTAAAATGAAGTGAAGCACTTTGCACATTAAGCTTATATGAATGTGAACAAAGGGGTCAACCTGGTTTTGCAATAGATTAGCGCGATAATAACTAATTCTTATTTAGATTTTTTTTATTGCCTACTCAGGCAGACGAGCAGTCGGACTACCTGATGGAAAGTGGTCACCGACGACCAATTGGCAATATTGCTATCACCAACGCGCTGCCTACCGTGATACTTAGGATGTTAAGTCTAGTTCACCCAGTAAGCGTAGTTTTTTAAATACGCTGGCTATGGTGCTCTTCAAACCGGAACACAGTAATGTTTTCACACTAGTGCTTTGCGGTAGAAATAGGCACCGCGGTGATACTGACCCAGACGGTCCCCTGTAAAAAGGGGACCTACCACCGGTATGGGTGATTACTACTTACATATGCTTAAATCTTTATTTTGCATAGTACCCATAGATATAAGGCGTAACTATGTGGAAAAAATAAGGTACCGAAGAGTCCGCCGGGTGAAAATTAGCTAGCAGTAATTTTATAATCACAATTATAATAGGTAAACTCTTTGCATATAATAATCATTATCTATATAATATAGCGAGGAATAAAACAATTCTGGGTAGCGTTTTTGAAGATTAAAAACTGGGACGTCAAATTTGCTTTATCTAAAACATGCTGCAATAGTCTGTAGGGCAGACACGATATTCAAAGATAATTTGATTTGAAAGCTTTAGAAACTTGGTAAATTTATCTACTTTAATAGATTGTCCTAATTACTTCAGCAAACATTATACAATATTCAATTAGCATTTTTTCGTTTTCGTTATTAAATAAAAACATATAAGACATTGTGAAAAAGTTATTATCGGCTAATGCTGCGATGCGACGCTATCATTGAAATGAAGCTTTATCTTAAAAGGTACATCTAAATAATGTTATATAAAACAACAAATAAGATTTTATTGAGATGTACTTGTAGTTCTACAACATGCCTCTATTAAATGTTTATCTACTAAGATAAATTCACAGTAACAAATCCAATTTAAAACATGCCCTAAAATACCTTTCTTATGAAGTTTTAAGATAACTTATACAATTTTAGCTCATCAAAAGGTATTACATAGAGAAGTATGAAAGGGGCTAGGCGGATCTAGGTTTTTTTCTACCTAGTAGACGATGTTTCTGAGAACATTTGCCGTAGTAATGTATATAGGTTCTTCACATTAATAAATAGAACAGATTGCAAAGAACAAAAACATCCCGACTTTTCTTTATTAGTCAAGAATTTTCGATTGAAAGTTTGGGTGTTTTTATGACCAAATTTCGAAAAAAAAATTACATGAGATAAAAATAAAACAATAAAAACTTGATTATTTAAAATTTTCATATGAATGTTAAGATTATGTAAAAAGGGGGATTATAAAAGTTTTAGGTTTCCTTATTACCTACAACTTCCATAGGACTTGTAGTTTAGACCGAAATCTGGATACACCGTTTTTTACTTATGTTAATTGTAATTTACTTTCCTTTTATTTTTGTTATATTCCCGTTCTTTACAACGGCTTCCTGCTATTATTTTTTCGTTTCAGAATTAACGACCCTGGTCTAATATAATACGTATTTTTGTAAAACGCTATATTATGTTATATAAAGCTAGCGAGCCGCCCGGCTTCGCGTCTATAAGATCATCGGAAATATTAATTTAAATTACATGTCGTTAAGGATGTTATTTATTTGCCGTTATCGATCTATATTAAACGGACAATTTATTTAGGATACTTAATTTGACAAAGATTGATGATATTATAAGCCATTTTTCCGGTAAAATTTAAACAAATTGATTGTTGTTGTAACCCTTACGTGATATATGTATACTTATATACCATCGCAGAAATTTTGTTTACCTACATATTTAAGGCGTGCTGTTCACCAATTACCAATATTGTGTAGTGGTGGATGGTAGCAATTTGATTAATCTCGTGGGGTTCGGCCAGCGTTTGCAATGAAAGCGCAAAAATGTGTATAGAAACGAAGAGTTTCCCTAAAATGTTATGCTTTTAAACCATCCTCTCCCGAATCCTTGTCTATTAAACAAAACCAGACATCGCAGCGGCTTTGTTTTATACTATGTATAGATAAAAATTATACTCATACAGAGAACATAGTTGTACAGAAGTCTTGTTAAAAACCAGGCGACTGTGACAGTGTAAAAAAAGCTTAGCACGAGTCATAGTGTTTATCATATCACAAAACAAATCTTTACTTTACTTATGATTTTCTCATGATTGACCATTATACGTTAAGAAAGTTATAGTCGTAAATTATAATTATTTAACTTTTGCATTTAAATTGTCGGTATTTTACTTGGCTGGTTGAAATAAATGCGCTGTGTAAGTACTTAAAGCAACCATCCAATATGTTTCTATTTGGAATATGGTTTTGCAAAATTTGAGAAAGAATTGACGTTAGCAAAGTCTAATCTCCAATGCTAATGCTAGATATGTATATAAGACTAGTGTCCGACTTATCTGCAATAAATGAGTTTAATGCAAAAAATATAAACATTTTCTTTAAATTGGCTAGGTTTAAGATGTTGGGCTTCGCAAGTTCTAAGAGGGGAATCTAGGGGAGGCTGTTGTAATCGGACTAAATTGGAGCTCAGTAAAGAACTTTTTACCTCATCCCTTTAAGCTTCAATCATCCGTCAGCAACCAAGGTGTGATGGAATACAAGCGCTCTCCGTTTTTATAGCTATGACAGAATTTATAATAAAAAAAATTGTGGCAATGTAGGAACTTCGAAGTAAGCTTAACTTGTTAAACGCATTTTCATGCTGATAAAAAATATTTGCTTTGTTAAAATCTTAAAAAGCAGCTTACCAATAAGTTTTGCCGAATATTTAAAAAAATGTGACAATAATAGTGGTCGCATGCAGAAAAAATATCCCTTGTTTTTAAGTATACGACCGGATGATCAGGAAACGTACGTATTCTATCAATTTTGTTCTTTTGTTATTTGATATCTTAGCAATGCAATATGAAAATATTGCATTCAACAATTTTCGTAATCCAAACATTATTTGGAACATTTTCTTCAAATTTATTGGTTGTAATACTGCTGTTACATTAATTATACGATTATTTATCAAATAAAATGATAATTGATCAAGAAAAGCAATAATTTTAATAACTAAAAAATAATTGGTCACAATGTAACGTTCTTTATAAAAAAATGTGTTTTTTCTTTGCTCAATGGAAACTTGATTACATATGATACTTTTTAGAATAACATAAAGACTATTCTTATAATCACTACTTATTGTTATTACAAATTAAATTTGAAAACATCATTAGGGGAAAGGAAGGTATAATGGACCCTGAAGGTAAAACGGACTTGACTAATAACTTTAATACTGTTAGTGCTATCTATTACCAACTTGCTTCAACTTGACAGTCGCCTTCCACTCGGAGTTGGTCAGCGTCCTTGAAGCGGTCATGCAGCACACGTTTTTGTCAAGGAAAGTTTATTTTTGCAAGTTTTGATGTAAAAACCGCAAATTTTTAATCGCCTACAGTTATATTACGTTAAAGATATCGGGGATCTTGTGATTTTGTTTGGAATATTGTTTATATTACTTAGTTTTAACGATAAATAGGCATAATTGTCTTCAATATTAAGCTCAAAATATTTTATTGTTTACATGCCTACCGAAAAGGCAAATCAGGGCAAAATGAACCAAATAAATATATATAGTAAAAGAAAAACTCGTAGATTATCTTTAACTATTGCTCCAAAGGATATCATGCCTAAATATGAACTCCAAAACGGACTAAATCTATTTTTTTTCACTGGAAAGAATAGGAAAGGGAAGCAAACGATATATATAATAGACAAAAAGGGAAAATCTACAATAACACAACAAAAAGACTCATCTAGCAAATATGAAGAAGACATACGATGTTTCTAATGCTCTCATTTTATTTATAAATCAGCTAGAGGTTGGGTCCAGAGTGGAGATTTAAGTTTGGTATTATGTCACCATAGGTCGATTTTACCTTCATGTCTGGTTCGTTTTACCTTCACGTGTGGGCAAAATGGACCAAAGCGAGGTTTTTGGAAATCATCCAATATCTTTTGTATCTGTGATTTGATTTAAGCGTTCTTTAACAATAAATTAAATTAATAAATGCTTAATCATATGATAACAAAAAAGAAAAATAGAGATATTATTTTTTGTTTGACATCGATTTTCCCTTAAGTGGTCCAAATTACCTTCTTCCCTTATTGACCCAGCAAAATAAGGAAAAGGCTCTATGTTAGTACATTCATATGTCAGTATAGATTTCTCTTGCAGACCGTGTGATATTTTTAATTATTTCCTTACTCAATAATATGAAGGATAAAAATGAAGGATGAAAAAGAAAGGAGTAACTGCTGAAATGTCAAATAATAGAGAGGAATCATCATCATCATCAGCCTGTGTTAGTCTACTGTTGGACAAAGGCCTCCCCTAATGAACGTCGCCTCCATTAGAGGGTTTTTGAACCGGATTCCACCACGCTGGTCCAATGCGGGTGGGTGGGTAGAAACCTTATTCCACGACATCTAGCGAAGGTTAATCTAACTATTTGATATCTTAATTTTTTTAATTCTAAAGTTTGAGTTTTTGTGCTTCTTAAAATTGCGTAAAAATTATTCTAAAGTTAATATTTCTTTTTTGTTACATTAAATATTTTTTCTTTTCCTTAATTTTGTTAATTATATTTCCTGATAAAGAATATTTAGTATCTTATGTACAAATTGAAGTGTATGTTTTATATTTCTTTTACAAATGGCAACAAGGATACCATAAATTGTCAACCAGTTACAAAGAAAAAGTGTCAAATCTCTAATGTGACGTATGTCTGTCGTTTCTCGCTCGGTGACAGTAGTGCAGAATGCAAAATCAGAACCAGAATGTAATGAAATAACAAAGATAACAAAGTGTTAGGTTAGAGTACTGCACAGTACATATTATTTATAGTCACGGTGGTTTCAAGTCATTTTTCCTTGCAAGCTCGAATATTAACTAATATTTTGTTTATTCAAGTGAAAGAATTACTATTTTTACAGTTGTATTTTTAAAAAGTGATTTTCTATTTTGATCTTTTTACCTTGTGAAATGTATTGAAACCTACATTTTTTCTACGTATTATATATGGGAATAAATTTAGAAACGGTAAGTATCTCTTACTTATAAAATTTTCTTCACCGTGCGACAAGTTATTATATTTTGCCATTTATTTATTTTTAAAAAATGTGAATGTGGGTCATTTATGCAGCTGCGGAAATTTAGAAACCAATAACGCGCGCATTTATGTTGAAAAGAAAAACATTGGCAATATTTAGGGCTTAACTGTCGTTAATATGTGTAATAATATAAGTTTTTTAGTACCTAAATATATTATTATTTTTTAGTAAACTTAATTAAAGTGTATTATTAAATATTATAACTTGCATAATTCTTTTAAAAGCTGATAAGAATAACCATTAAATCTGCGTCAAGTAAATAATTTTTTTTCTGTATTCCCGAATGTCTCACACTTACATAGCAATTTGGCATAAATTGTGATATATAAAAAATTAAGATTTATTTTCAAACTAATGAAGCGTTTTTGGAATACAAGCATTTTATTTAGGATCTATGATATGATAATATTCTTTTGGGACTAGTGAGTAAATTAAAAAAAATATACAAAAAATCCATATATTAATAATATTAGATTTTTTGAATGGTCTCAAAAATATACACTTTGTCTCTACATGATTCCATAATTGATTTTACATAAACACTGAGTCATTATTATAACTTAGGTATGCATTACAATATTACTAAGGCTCATCAATTAATCAAGTAGCAACCGATTGAACATGCATTGATTCTCAATTAACAATAATAATCTACATGAATATAAATCTACCAAAGGCAAACAGTTTTTATATGCAGATAATATATTGTCGCACAAAAAACACTAAAACATAAGTACATGTACTTTAGACTCATAATGATGTCCTACAATATATTTATTTGAGCAAATGATTTATTTGCATTACCATTTTATTACTTTTCTTCACAATGGTCAATGTAAAGATGAATGAATACTTTGATGGAGATCGCATAACATTTTGCATTGCAATTTATGGCACAATATGCACTTGGTTAGCTGAAGTGCCTAAGAACTTTTAAAACCATTTATAGCAATAGTGCAATAAGACTGAAAATTATAGATAATGCATAATTCTATATTCTTAATCTGACAAAGATATCTTTTTTAGTAAACTAAAAGAGCATCCCCTTTTTAGAAAATTTTAGAGGACAATAGAAACCTTTAAATGTGAGAAGTTTTCTTTTTGTGTATGGGTGAGGAAGGAAAGTTGCGGGTTGAGTGATACAAAGCATATTTATACTTTGTAAGCAAAATTTTATGGCTTTTAAAGTCAATAGTTTTAAGCGGACACACAAAACAGTGTTATGGTAGGTAATGTTCGTCTGAAAATGTCTTTTTATCTGCCACAAGTATTAAATGGATTATGATGTATTGATTGTTGTGCTAAATAGTGTATTAAAAAATAAAGTATTGCCCCTTGCTTCAACAATCTGATGCAGTAGGTTAAAATTGTGTAGGAAAATAAATTTGATGTGATTTAACTTCAATTCAATGCAGTTTATTATATTGTTTATTAGTTGCTTTTTATATAAAAAATGTTTGGGTTATTGGTGAAAATAGTAGCCAAAGATAACAAAATGTTGTCTTCTTATTCTTACACAGATATTGTTCATTAGTTGAATGTGTTTACATCCTGTGTTTAGGATTATCGTATTTAGAATAGATCAAATAAAAAAACAGTACAATTAATTTTTTTAATTTGTGCTTTCTCTTTCGTCTGTTGGATGTTACATCTTGATATCCAGCAATATATATGTACATGTATTTACATAATATTTATTTTTATTTGTATGTCTATATTTATTTTGTTGTACTTTGCCTCATTTTCTGCAGTCACAAAATGCCATTGTTATTTGCGCATCTGTACAAATTGTGCATAAAGATTGAAATAAATGAAACAATTTATTATAACATTATACCAGACCAACTATTATATATCATTTTTCTAGAATGTAGATATGATGAATGTTAGTGGCGGCAGATAAGACGTTGAAAGACGCCATAAGAGTATTAAACTAGGCCTTCTTTATTTTTCTCTAGTTCTAAAACAATTAGTTTTTACTAGTCTCCAATCAAAATTTCGGTTTTGTTTCGGTTTCGGCCGAGTTTCGGAAAAAATCAATTTTTTCCTCAGTTTCCCTTTCGTTTTCGACCGGAAAACCAGTTTCGGTCGGAGTCTACTTTTTACCTAAATGTGTAAACATTGAGTGTGTGAGATGTTATCGATCGGCCATGAAAAACCTTTTAACGATAGCATTACTATCAATAATCGATTTGGAACGCTTTTCTATGCGAAAATCCATTTACGTCATTAAAGATCGTAGTTGCTTGCGATAGTCCAAAAGTGATGAGCAATGCTAACGATTTGAATTGCGATAAGTAATGTAGGTCTGTAAGAAACTTGCACGGAAAGTAAGGTGTATAACTTTTAAATAAACAGTCGTATGCACATGACTCTATCTACGTGGTGCCTCATTTTATTTAATGCTTGTATAGTCTATGGTTAAAGGTTCATAGACATAGATATATGTAGAATCATTATTTAGTCATCATATATTGGTATATAACTTTTTCAATTTATTATGACCAATATTTCATCATCATCAGCCTATGTCAGTCTACTGCTGGGATTTTGGATCGTATCCCACCACGATGGTTCAATGCGGGTTTGCGGGTGGACCGACTTTTTCCATGGCCGTCCGACGCATGGATTATCTTACTTTTCAGACAATTGGTCGCCATTAAAAATTTGTTTAGTCCCCGCAGGATTCGAAATCACGTCCTCTGGTTTATAAAGCGCAAGCCTTTACCACTAGGCTACGGAAGCGGCTAATTATATATTTACTAATAAATTTAGTTATTATACGGTTTTGTTTAGAAATTTTAAATGTTTAGATATGTTTAAATGGTTCGTATGTAAGTAAATGTAATTCGAGTTACTAAGTTATGCGGTTACTTCATTGAGCATTGAGTGTCTAGTGCATATTATATGCGCGGGTTGCAAATTATACGTTGAAAATTTGTTTGCATAGACAAGACACTTTGATATTAACGCATTGTTTAAAATCAGCGATATTTTTTAATGTATTAAACCAGTTTGACGTATTGCTATAAGTCTTTTACGGTTTTTTAATCAAACTGCATAGAAATATGAGGCTGTTTCGTTAATCCGATTTGAGTTTCTTTACTATATAGTATAAAACAAAGTCGCTTTCTCTGCCCCTATATCCATATGTTTGCCTAAATCTTTCAAAATACGCAACGGATTTCGATGCGGTTTTTTTTAAGAAATAGAGTGAGTGAAGCGAAAGGTTTATATGTATAACACATGCTTAATATTGTAGGTATATTTTTTATCAGCATAGGCCCCCGTGCAAAAGTAGGCGGGTCGCTAGTGGTAATATAAAGTTTATATTGTCATTGTTATAACTGTGTATAGGATCCTGTAATCTATACCTTTTATATTGTTAAAAATAAGGTTCTTATAAATTTATAGTTAATTGTTAGCTAAGTGTTTTTATGTATATTTCTTTAGATTAGCCAATTTAGATTTAATCAATTTAAACAATTTAGAATAGATGTAAAAAAGTAACCCGTAGGAACGAAGTGGAGTTACCTAGTATTAGTTTGCTGTCTCCAAGTGAATGGGCATCTCAATTGCAATTCATCGATGATATCAAGCATTCTCATCTGTCTCATGCCTATCCGTCGCTACATTATTTCTGTTACATTTATTTATTTAGTTTTGTTACAATCGAATTCAAAATTAGCTAAACTTTTTCATAGCATGTTATCATTAAAACATTGTCCGTCACGTATGTTCTGAATGCGTGAAAGTCGGCGGACAAGGAGTCCTAGATTGTCTGCGAATGCAGTTGAGGCCGTCGAGATGGCAATGCGAATCCATCAATCGCTATTCCGTTATGAGGAATTAGCTTACTTTTAGCGGATTCTAACGACCGTGTGTTCAGTTGTTGCTCACTTAGGCGAAGAGACTCATAAACTCGCTCAGAGTTATGATTTCGATATTGCTGTGTATATTTTTTAAAATGTTTAAGTGTTCTTTTGCTATGAAATTCGGAAAAAAATTATCTATTTTAGAAATTTCACTAGTAGCAGTTTTGATATTGTAATTGGTTTCGTTAAACGAAACCTTAGGTACTTATTATAATCAGGATATTTAAATATGTTTAGTAATATAGTGTATCAACCCGCATTGGATCAGCGTGGTGGGATACGGTCCAAAAACCCCCTAATGGATAGGGGCGTATTAGGGGAGGCCTATGTCCAGCAGTGGACTATCAAAGGCTGATGATGATGATGATGATGAATATAGTGTATAATATAGGTGATGTTTAATCTATGCCACTATGAAATTTTGCCATTTACGTGTTGTAATTTTTGTTGTGAAAGTGTAGCACATAGATGTCCATCGCATACTATACTTACTATATAACGAAAAAGTAATTAATAAATAACTTAAACACTTTATACTATTATAACTCATACTTGATAGTAATAAATTTATAATTTGTACAAATTCATTATTTGTGTAATATATTTCGACGCGTGCAATGCTGATACAATGTTAGGTCATTAAACAATAAAAATATGTTTTGTGTGGAGGTTAATGTACTTTACTGCAAAAAAAATGTGTTTATTTGCGACATCTCATTTTGAACCAATAAATTTATCGAAGTTTCTCTACAATCTTATGCATTAATTGTACATTAAATGAATTACTCTATCTGTTAAAAAAACTTCCAAATCCGTTGCGTAGTTTGAAAGTTTTAAGCATATTCAATGACGGTCAAACAACGAAAGCGGCTTTGTTTTTTTATAAGATGCGCAAGCGGAACCTATGTAACAAGTTAGTCAATAATATAAGTACGTCCGGACAGTACATCGCGCTGTTTTACATTCGACCGCTGTAGTTAAGTAAAATCATTCATTATGTTTGCAAGCCCATATCGCGTCTGCGTGCACATGCGTCATCGTATGTGTTGTGTGGGCAAAGGGCATAAAAAGCAGATATCTCGTTGGACACCTGATTATTTAAACCGGGGTTTTGTCACACTTCAATTGTATAAATAAACTTTGTGTATATTTGTTAAAGGCTTCGAAACGCGGACAAGTGATCGTTCAATTCCAAGTGAGCGCAGACAGAGGCATATATATTATGAATTACATCAGTATCATAGTCTACCTAGCAGGGATTAATTATTTTATTTACGCGGATAGCCTATAGTATTAAATAACCACTTTCTCTAGTATTTTATCGGGTTTATATTAGTAAACGTTTCATCAATGTTTGGCATATAGTTGACAACCGTGGCATTTGCTATGCTTCTGTTATGACCAGTTCTTTATTGAAAATCCTCATCATCATTTGTTTGCTGCAGAACTGGCTTGTATCGCAATTAATCTGTCGCCATTTATTTCATTGGAAAAGAGAAGGTCAATTCGTGTCGTTTTCCGATGAGTTATCAATGAGCTCTGTTTGTGTTTCAACTATCAGCGGTGTCAACTGTTTTCACGTGATATTTAGCAACGTTCAAGTATAATATACGATTACAAAAGCTACCATTACAATGGATAATGTACGACGCGTCCTCCTTGACGGCCCACTTAAAGTGTCCTATTAAAATGACACATGCGAGTGGTTTATATTTTTAACACTCGTGTTGTGTATAAACAATGAGCACTTTGCGCTATTTGCTTTATAGAGGTGACGATGTCGTTCGAAAGGTTCTGTTTGAGTTATCCATTTGCTGGTATTTTTTTTTAATTTTTATTAGAGCTTCAGTTTTGTTGCTAACTCTAAAATTGTCTGACGCCATTTTGATAAGTGATCGATTCTATTGTTTGATGTTAATTTGCATTTCTATACTATAGTTTCATCACGAGTCAGGCTAAAATGCTCTCAGCCTACACGGCGGTCGTAAGAGCGAACTTTAGTGTTTATGAATACTTAAATTAGTGTGTATAAATGTATGTAATTATCCTGTACGTTTGTTTATTCTTCTATTAACATGCTGGATAAGCTACTTCTGGAGATGCTCGTTCTTAAAAGTTTAATTTAATATGCGTTTTGTAGTTTTCATCTTAAAGAGTGCAATTAAAAAAGTTGTAGTAGAATGAAATGTCTTAATACGCTTATTGTAGGAACTCCTGAACAAAGAATATAGTGTACTCACAATAACAAGACAAAGCAGTAATTATCTTTTTATTACGTAACATGTAGTGCGAGTCGTCTCGGTCATTGTTCCCGATCTTATTTCGCAGGAAATGTTATCCTTGACAATAGCCAATTGTATATTTCATTCATATACATCTGTCCTACATATATAAATACTAGCGACTTGTCCTTGCTTCGCACGGCAGCTATGCTATATATATCCCTCTCTTCAATCACTCTATCTATTTAAAAAAAAACCGCATCGAATTCCGTTGCGCAGCTTGAAAGATTTAAGCATACATAGGGATACAGGGACAGAAAAAGCGACTTTGTTTAATTCTATGTAGAGATGATGTTTTAAAAAAAATGTTAGGATTAAATAAAATTTTGTCATTGTTGTTTTCCGAACAGAATTGTCTGTTTATTCTATCGTTATTGTTTCATGAAAAATTTAAAGGAAGGATCGCGTTAATTGAAATATTTTCTTTTGAGCAGACTGGTTTCACGCGATACCGGTTTTTATTCTTTTTTTTTGTTGTGCTGTTTTTATTATTGCTTTAATCGAAGCATTTTCAAACATTGTGCTTATTGCGTTCACTTTATTGATAAATTTCTTTTAACATTTGCGTTGTTTCTGAATTTGAACCACTGGGGAAATGTCTTTTTATTATCGTTAGGCATCTAATGAATAATTATTGTAATATGCGTTAGCCTATGCCTCGAAAATAAGATGTTTAAGGATTTAGGTGGGCAAGAGCTTGATCACGGTTGTTAAGACTGCTTAAGCAGTCGTTTTAGGTAGGTGGTGCCTTCAAATATTCTGACATATAATATGGTTAAATGTAATTGGCGTAAAATGTCAGATGCTGATAGATGGGATGAGAAGATGGTTGGGTGTTACCACCTGGTTTGGATTCAATTATTAACATAATTAAACTTAAGCACAAAATTACTGCTACATCTCAAGGTATCATAAGCTCGGTATGCTAAAACGGACAATTAATAAAATACAGGAATGACGGTTGCCGGGTTAAAAACTTTGACAGACGAACATCATCTCAGTCTGCCCAAAATGTAAAGTTTAAACAAAATTAAACGCGATTAAATCCGTAAAGCTTTTTTAATAAATCATAGTAGTGTTATGTTAATTTTACTACAAACAACTTCTTTTGTTAATTTCGCGCTAGCAGTAATAAAATTGCTATCCCAGATTGTACAACAAAGTTAACGATGATCTTTTGTTTTCATACTTCAGAACAAAAGACGGGGCGATGTCTTAACATCGCCTTTTTCGATATATGCCTTTGTTGCTTGTAACATTTTAACTGTACGAAGCGTGGGTCGCTTTGCCATGGAAAGTTTTCGGCCCCGATGACGTGAAAAAAGGCCCAAAAAAGTGACCAGCGCCGACAAACGTGTTCTTGCGGTGGTCGCTAAGGAGTTTTTTGTGCTGCGAAGTCGAGTATGGCAAACGTATGTAAAAAGTATGAAAGATCGCGCGGCAAAATAATGAAACACCTTTTACACTTTGACAGACGTAATCGTTTTTATATTAGTATACCACAGGTTTTAAAAGTGACTTCATCCCAATATTTGACCTGATCTTCGAATTACCGTAAAGTTTTGTGAATATATTAGAGATTTTGGTATATGTAAAACATGCCTAGTAGACCCTATATCCAAGCCAGCCTAGCCTGGCTTTACTGGTGATAGGTTCCCTTTTTACAGGGGACCGTCCGAGTTGGTACCATCTACCTATTTCTGCCGCAAAGGAGTAGTATGAAAACACTACTGGGTTCCGGTTTGAAGTGCACAGTAGCCGAGAGAGACTTAACACCCTGTATTACGGTAGGCAGCACGTTGGTGAAACCACTAATATTGCCGATGTCTATGGGCGTCGATGACCACTTCCCATCAGGTGGCTTGACTGCTCGTCTACCTGCGTAGGCAATAAAAAGCCAATATAGAGTCGGAATAAACATGTGACCCATGTCAAAGTAATGACGTCATAATTTACAGTTCTTATTGATTAATTGTCATTTAGATGTCAATCACTGAGTGACAGTCGAATAGTAACAACACCACTGATATAATGTATATACGAGACGTTTATTAATGCGCCCCATTTACACAGTCTAAATGGTGAGCGTATTATAATACTAAAATGGAGAATTTTAATAGTTCGCATTATTTGATGTTATGAACGTTAAATAATTAACTAGATTGTAAGATATTTTTACACATATAGTAAAATCTTAGCCGTATATACGTGCGTTCCAATAGGTATTTGTAGTAAAAATAATGTAATTGCATCCTCCACACTATCATATGTCCTATTATCAAACTAGGTCAACCGAAAAGACCTATAACGACGATAAACTATCTATAAATCCACGTGTAAGCAATTTATAATCTATACTGGAATAATATTGCACGCATTTTCGTCCGATGTGATCACTTGTTGGACTCCCTTTAGCATTTATATTAAAATTTCTATTTTATAGTTGATTGCATAATTTTAGTTGCGTTAATAAATCAATTAAAACGTGTATTTTTTTTTATTTTAGACTTTATAGCTTTTTTTCTAGTTGTTCTATCGTAATATGAAAGATAAACACAAATTCAACATTTAAAGATTTTCCTTATATATATTATTTATGAAAATTTAGGAGGGAGTATGTGACTTCCAGCCAACCTATATCAGGGACCAGGCTTTTACGCAAACGATATTATATTGCACTAATGTACGCGCAAACACGAATACATTCCCACTTCCTTCTTTTTCCATTGTCCGATAAGACGGATAACCAAATCTTTGCATGCCCATTCGTCGTATGACATATACAAACAAAACGCAGAAACCAACTAGTAAACGAACGAAAGGTTTAAAGTCTCTGAAGAATTAGGGTACCAATCAACCCTGTTTCTGAAGGCTACGAGGATATTTACGGATAATAGGTCTATTTATTTAAAGTGAAGAGTCTTCTAGAATATTTCAGAATAATCTTTCAGTAATAATAAGCGGTGCATAAATTCTAGTAGCCATGGTGAGCGTAGTTGTATGTGTTGGTACTTGAAGTAAATATTATTTTTAATGACACGTTTGTACCGGTATGTCGAGGTGACTATAATTATAAGATAGAATCTTACAGCTATTGGTGGACTTAAGAATCTATTCAAGAGAATAGACATAATTTGCAAGTTTTTTAAATAAGCTATAAGTATGGCATACGGTAGCGGTGTACTTTAAATATTATGGGTGTAGTAAAAATATATATATGTAATAGCTTTGAGCAGTCCGAATAAGAATATAGAATAAATTAAACAAATAATTCAGCATCGAAAATAAATACAAATTGTAACAGATAATTGCTGTATTTTTCTAATACAGGAGTTTTATTTTAAATTAATTGGATATTACACATTATTTGGCAAGGTTATATCGATGAATTGTTTTTATGTCAAAAATAAAAAGGGATTAATTTTAGAAGGTCTTGAAAGTACTCGTTTACCTAAAGCAAGTCAAAATCAAACAACTGATACACCTATACAAGCTCATAATTCCGATAATCTAACCTCGGGTCACGCAATATCCATTCAATTATAAGGTAAATATTCAACGTCAATTCTAAGTAAACGTAAAAGTATTTGTATTTTAATTAATATTACGACTTAAATTATTATTATGACTGAAACTTGTATCGATATCATATCAAATAAAAATTATTAATAAATATGTTTAATTTATATTAAACGTAAATAAATAGTGTCTTGTTTCAATACAATCCATCTTTGCCAAAGGTTTATTTTGGTTTTGTACCATTTTAATGCCATTTTATCTACCAACCATGCTTGAAAATGTGGTTAATGTGCACCATTAAAATCGTGGCCGCATAAATATTTGCTATTAAAGTATTTGATTGTATTGTTAAATTATCAGAAATATAAAAAGAAGTCATCATTGACATTAAGTCTACTTATTTACGAAAGACTTCCTTTCTGCCCCTGGAAAAAGTCGAAAAGTAGGGAATAAATATAAAGAATTAAGTCGAAAAATTTTAAATAAGTAGATGTAATATGTATAATAATCACGCACATTAAACGACTTTTTAAATATACCATTGTTTAAATTTTTCTTGGTTTTAGTTTAATCAAAACAATTTACACGTATCAATTATTTTGTTATGCACATATAATTCATTGCTGTTTATGCAAACACCTTTTCTTGCGATTTGAAGGACCCAATTTACTAAGGTAGCACAAGAAAACGGTAACTACGACCCAGCAATTACACCAGAAACAAAGATATTTTACTTCACTCTCGAAGAGAGCAGATTTGAATTTTGAAGTTAACACACTGTAATTTTTATAAGCATCGCGGAAAAAAAGAAAGAACCAAAAAACGTGCACGCGAAATGCTTTGACATCGCCAGTCGACTCGCCTTACACAAACCCAAACCTGTCTAGCATATCACAACTCGGTGTCGAACCGAAGTGTGCAACCCAGTGTACAACCGAAGTGTTTTTTCGATGCGACCTCGCGACCACGTGGCTTTGGCACGTATCGCACGCGTGACTCCGCCGTGCGAGTCGTGCACGCCGCCTGACGACCTTAGGGCTCCCGCGCGCGGCCCGGACACGATTTCGTCAGCTGATTGCGAGAACGTTAACTTTTAACGTTGTGACGTCGCAACAATACGTATTGTTGTTGTGAAGCGAACTCGATAAATTAAATTGTTTTTTAATTTTTATTTGACACCGAATGGTCTGGTTGTCACGTGACAGTTGATTTGTTTACGTTGTGAGGTCGGAAATGTTCTGTGCTAGTTGTAAAAATAAATGTTTTGTTCAATTAATTGATTTGTATGTACTTATCTATACTTTTTTGTCTGTAGGGGATAGCAAAACCTAGTTGAATAATAATGTCATGTATTTTTATTTATGTTATTTTACGTTTAACCAACTTTTATTATATTCGTTCTTTAGCTTCTGCCTAAATGACGAGATGTTCATGATTCATGGCCTTGTAGTATTAACAAAACACGTTTTTATTGTTTAATAGCAAATCAACATGCCTAAGATATCTTTACGTAATTTACAATTTAAATTAAGTCGCTTATTGGTAGTAAAATGTCAATAGATTTTTTTTCATTTTACAGTAGTGTTTGCACACTAATACACTAGCCGACATTACACACTGCTTGTGTGTTACTTTCCGTAAAAAACAGGCACCGCTAGTGCGTCCTTACTCAGTTTCAAGATATAATTACTAGACTTATTACTAGACTAAATATATTTTTTAGTTAGTTTACATTAGGTTAGTTTAGTTAATAATGAGGTTTTATATGAGTCTGTCCACGCACTAAGCTACAAGGGGAACGATTCTCCTGTTACTATTTCTATTAATATTTTCCATAAACAGTATGCTAATAATGTTATAATGATTTTAACCTAGTTCTTTGTTTCAAGGTTACCTTCTTAATAGTCTCGCAACTGAGTTTAGTGAAAAAATATTAAAATAAAAATAATGTTTCATTATTACGTAATGTAGGTCAGCTTATTTTCATTAAAATTGTTTAATATCCTTAATAGGATTACGTTAAACTATGAAACTTGCCTCTACACTCGGCTAGCGTGCAAAATTATATTCCTAGCTAAGCTACCATAAAAAAATTACCTTTAGTACCTTAATCTCTGGAATGGCTCGTCCGATTTTGACGAGACTTTCACTAAACGATAGCTGATATAACTTGTAGTAATATTGTTTAAGAAAGAAAACATAACTTTTTTATACATTACCACGCGGACGCAGTCGCGAACAAAAGCTGGTTCGGCTATATAAAGGTAATAGGAAACAGTATGCACAAACGTTTGTATTTATAACATTTGCAGGGTATAGTGGGTAGCAAGCCTTATAATGAATCAAGTCACACAGTGGCAGTTTAATCGAATCACGCAGGCAGGGTTCGATAAGTTTCGATGACATCCATATCGAACGCCGTTCGATACTGCGCGCTTATTAAAATCGATGTTCTATGAATTGAACCCGTCCTTTTTGTTTCGTCAGTATTTACTGAACCAATGGATAGATTGCAGGCCCTATCTGAAGGCATCAGGGATCAAATTTGTTTGTTAAATCACGGTTTACTCGGGCCACTCCTAACGCGGCCAATAAAACTGATTGTTTGTGCACTCAACCCGCCCTTTGTGATATCATGTGACAATTTATGATGCCCAATACGTGTTAGAAGCTTTGTTTTCATAGGTGAAGTGAGGCTACTTTTTTGGCAGTAACACAGATGACACATCATATGTATTTTATATAGTTATTTTTAACTGACACCATTAAATGCATGTATTTAAATTTAACATATCCGTAGTTTAAGATAGGCATTGTTTAAATTTTCACCCAGTTACATTTTTTTAGGTTAATTTAATATTTTTATTATAACCTTAAGTATTTATTGCGACAACTCATCAATAAGATCCCTAGATTTATACTGCATCGTTGCCATTGTTTACATCAATTCTGTATCTATTATTGCGCAGGTGTAGTGTATAGTTATCATCGTTTAATCAACTTTAGAACACCGATTGCATGTTGAAGACATGTACTTTTACACAAATATCTCGTTTCATAAATATATAATTTACTTCGTTTTTTAAAGTGTGACTTCATTATTCATCATGATCAGCCTGCGTTAGTCTACTGCTGGACATAGGCCTCCCCTCATACACGCCTTTCCATTAGAGGGTTTTTGGACCGTATCCCACCACGCTGGATTTCAATATTAGTAAATTTAAATTTAGAGAAATGATTGCGATTTCATAATGCGTGAACCTGTTGTATACAACGTTTTATACAAAGTTTTAACATGAACATTTACTTTTATAGGAGAACATACTAATTCTCTTATAATAATACATATAAAAGATATAGATCAGTATTAATCGTTTATTTGTAAACACAATACATTATTCTTGGCTGGTAACTCCTTATCGTTTGTGAGTTCATTAACTTTTTACTTATTTGTAATGCAAATATAACCCACCTATCTGATATTGTTTGATTTTCATTATTATTTCACATTGCTGTTTCAAATATTGTTTTATTCTTTTTCCATTATTATTTAGTTTACGTTTAAGTTTTAGCATATCTTTTTGAACTTTTGTTGGTAACACGATAACTTTTATGACTTGTTATTTTAAGAGAGTTATAATTTAACTTATTCAGGGCTCTACCATTATTTAATAAAAAAACTCTTATTGTGCAGGGAGTATCTAGTAAAACATGAAAATGATTAATATTCTATCGTATATAGTTTAATCTTCAATTGCCTCCGTAGGCTTGTGGTATGGGCTTGCGTTTCAGAAACCGGATTCGTGGGTTCGAATCTTGCGGGAAGTCTTTTACACATTTTCTGACTTTTTATTGTTCTTTCCTAGTTGGTTAGGGCAATATAATCCACGCGTTGGATGGTCATCGTGTCGGGTAGCCGTGCGATTGGACTATGAGGGTGAAGGGACAGGGAGTGCGCTAGTAATTTCTCGTATATAAACTGTAATATCTCCTGCACAGTTAGCTGATCTCTTATTTAGATCAATACAGCGAAATATTTCTCACTTTATTGCATTTGCGTACTGTCGGTTGAAAAGAAGATCCGGTGATTGTTTATTTTTTATTATTAGTTGTATGAAAACTAATTATGAAATCGGAAATATAACTTTTTAATTTCAAACTGTAATTGTTTTAAAACGTAAAGCATCGCATGGTTTATTTTTTATTCTGTTCTAATTGGCCATTCGCTCTATGTTTCATAACCATGCGGGCCATACGTCATTAAAGTTTGTCAATTAATTTGTATAACAATTTTTACATCTTATTAAGCAACAATAATGCAACAATATGGTTCACATTATGATCTGTTGACATGACATGGTTCGTTCCCGTATTCTAGCGTGAGTGCAACTGTCCGTTTAACTAATTAAAAGCCTATTAGGGAGAGAACATACCGCCTATAAATGTAATGAAAACTATTGACGTAAATCTTTCAGGAATTCTTAATGGATTAAACATACTCGTTGAACTAATGAACTAATAGCTTCAAACGATGCCTTTATAATATTTTCCAGACAGTATTAACACTTTTTCTATAAAATTAGTTGTTTTTAGCATATGAGGATTATACTTTAATTAGGGCTTTCTTTAGCGTTTTTTATATTGTTGCAGGTGCTAAGGTGACAAAGGCTCAAAATGACGGTGGAGAAGAGCAAAGGTACGGAGAAGAGATTACCGGGGACGAGGAAGGTGGCCCCGGACGGCGGATGGGCATGGATGGTCTGTCTGGGTGTCAGCTTAGTCAATGTAAGTTCATTATTGATCTATTTATTATAATCTTTAAAATTTTATCATCATAATTATCAGCCTGTGTTAGTCCGACTGGTAGACATAAGCCTCCCCAAATGCACGCCTTCCCATTAGGGGGTTTTTGGACCGTATCTCACCACGATGGTCCAATGCGGGTTGGTAGGTGGACCGATGATACCCATCCTACGCATGGTTCATCCTTCTTTGTAGGCAGTTGAGTGCTCGGGACGAAACATAAATGTAGGTATTACGGCCGACCTTATAAATGATAGATAGGGCGTCACAAGTCCTCTCGACGCTATGTTAATTAGTATGATACGTGTCGTTCACCCATATTTACACTAGCTACAGTGCACTTGATACCGGATCACAGTAGTAATTTATGCTACTGCTTTTGAAAAGCGCATTGCATACTTCTATAGATAATGCCCTGAGAAAGAAGGAAACTGTAAAGTCTACTATTTACCGTATAGCAAAAAGTTATTTTCAAGTCTTTGTGAAATGTAAAGGTATTAAAACTATCAAAAAGAAACGTTAATGTTTTAACATGAATGTAAGGCAACGTGTAAAAGTAACTGTGAGGAAATTTTAATAGCTACATTTTTTGGCCATTGACTGGCTGCTAGGCAAAATATCGTACAGGCAGACAGATCTAATTTTTCATCTCGTATTATTATTCTTGTTCGTTTTGTCCCGTGAGAAATAAATTAAAATGTTATTAACATAGTTATGGTTGCCAGTTTAGTTAAGTAAATAAACACTACTGCTCAATTAGTTTGTTACTTTGACACAATTACTGTGGGTAATAAAGTTTGCGGTTAATTATTGTAATACTCGCGTAATTATGTTGGTTTGTTTCAAGTGTGTTTAATAGAATTCTGCGCATTTTTAAATGGCTTGGCGAGGAAAAGGAATGTATTTTTAAAATTAAATAACCACTGAAACATTTATGAGCAATAAAATACATTAAAAAATAAATCTAGATTAATTAGACATCCAACTTCGTACGTTTGAATTTAATGAAGTCTCATAATCGCCTACAAGCTAGATTGAAGATGAGAAAGTTCTCAAACATCTGTTCAGTTTTTTTGATATATAAAGTAACAAACATACATTACAATATAATTGTGCAAAAATGTAGATTAGAATATACACAATAACTGTATAATACAAGCGACTCGCCCTGACTTCGCACAAGTGCAATGCCAATATCTGTTACATCGACTGAAGCTACGTTAATCTATTTTAATTAGACAATATATTTAAGAAAAATATTCGTAAATAACCCATTATTTTGCCGTACAATATAAATTACAAAATTGGGTTATCCTTAAGTGATAGATGTTTAACATTGCGGGCTTTTTTGTTTGCCTTTTTGAGGTGTACAATACTGTAGTGGGATACTGTGGGACACGGTCCAAAACCCCCTAATGGATAGGGGTGTATTAGGGGAGGCCTATGTCCAGCAGTGGACTATCGCAGGCTGATGATGAATGACGAATGAATGAATGTTCAGCCAGCGTTTGCAATGTAAACTCAAATAATGTGTTTATTTGCCACATGACATTACCAACCTCTAAATTCACCGGAGTTTCTATACAATGCAATGCATGTATTATACGTATAAACCGTTCTTTTGAATCACCTTGTCTATTAAAAGAATACAGCTTCAGAATTTTGAAGATATAAGCACACATAGTGACAGACAGAAAGCGACTTTGTTTTATTATATACTATTCATCATCATTATCATCATCATCATCAGCCTGTGTTAGTCCACTGCTGGATATAGACCTCCCCTAATGCTCGCCCTCTCCATTAGGGGGTTATTGGGCCGTATCCCATCACGCTGGTCCAATGCGGCTTGGTGGGTGATTTCTCACTATGACTATATAATATTATGTATTATTATATATTATGATTTACTCTTAACTTCCGTGTCAATGTCATCCTCCTTATAAATAACAAATATATCGTTTAGAAATAACTTTAATCAAAACATATTGTACAACATATTTTCAAACATATCAGTATCTATTGCCGATATAAATCTGGCCAATGAACTTAAAATCGATAAATGATAGCGACCGATACACGATTCATTATCAAGGTTATGCGATAATTGTCGTGCTATATGTCATGCGGCAATGTTGAAAAGTATTAAAATATAAGAAGTTCCTTAATATGAAGTACATGTTTTTTTACTATCGACAGTTAATTACTTTAAATAACTTGTTGTCAACTATGAAGTTATGCTTCAAAACTCAATGGTAAGCCACATCTAAGACAGGGTTCGCGGGAAACTACCGTTTCCACGAACTAGGTGACCAACAATATTTGCTAAACTTGAAGGCCACACGTGTATGAGTTAGGCATTCTTTATAAATCACTTACAGCGACTTTATTGGCTTCGTTACTGTTTTGAGGCAGTATAACGAAGAACGTAAAAGTGCGTACACATTAGTAAGTATAGCTTTAACGTTAGCCGTTTACGTTAACGTTTAAAGCGATTCTATGCGACGTAAGAGCTATTGTTAGAAGGAACAGCTCGTAAGGGGCCATCCGGTTTGAAGGGCACCGTATCCAGCGTATATACTGGTAAAAGTTGTTCAGGGGATACCCTGGTACTGCCAATGTCAATAAGCGTAGGTGACCACTTTCCATCAGGTAGGCCGATTGCTAGTCTGTCTTCGTTAGCAATAAAAAAATCCATGAATTACGTCACACAAATTTCATGATATTTGATCCCTCTCCCCTCCTCCTTGTCACACCTCAGCCAGTCTATTTATTATTTTTCTTCCTTGTTCTTCATCGACCGTTCGTCCCAAATAACATCTAACGTAATGGATGGCCCCCTAAGCCTGTTCTGTTATAATCACGCGACTTACTACGAGCATGTTCAACAGGTTCTGATCGCCTGATGTATACGCACCTTTAGAATGCCTTGATGTAGAGTCGTTATTCTAGAGAGCGCGCTATTGAAATCCGTCACACGACTGCATTGACGTCTCATTGGCATCGCATCTGAATACGAACCTTACATGTGTAAAGTACTGACTATATCGAAACCAAATTGGACTTGAAAGTCATGTTATCTTTGTAACCTTTGGCAATATGGTGACGTCACACATTGAGCGTTATTATTAACGAAATAGTTGGTTAATAACATCGTCATACGTGCGACTCCACTTCGTTACAATGGGTTGAATTTTGTATGGCTCTGATACAAGATAAATCTAGACATTCTTTTCTGCTCTAAATGAGCAGAAAATAATGTAGAGTTAACGTCAAGCTCAAAACGTTTTATTATCTAAACCATATACGGCAATAACAATACTTATAAAATATATTAATTAGATAATGAACTTTTAAAATAAAAATAGCACTAAGTAGAATATTATTATATAATATTAGTAATTGTATTTATTTTAGTTGTTGAACATTTAAGCTAAAATTAAGAACTCATTTGCTTTCACTAATACAGTGCTTTTTTGACTCTGCGGCTTAACAAATCATTTAAATTTTTTTTTCATATACGCACTATATAGTAACAGTACACATTGAGCTTACCTTTATTAACTGAAATATCAGATAATACTTTAGTGTATCTTATACAATTGTACTAGCGACCCGCCCCTGCTTTGCACGGGAGATATGCTTAAAGAAAATATAGCTACAATTTTAAGCATATGTTAAAAATATAAACCTTAGTCTTCAATTACTCTATTTATTAAAAAAAAACCGTATCACAATCCGTTGCGTAGTTTGAAAGATACAAGCATACATAGGGATATAGGGACAGAGGAGCGAATTTGTTTTATACTATGTAGTGATATTTAATGATTTTTTTTATTTAATAATCATATTTTTGATATGATTTCTAGTCAATTTTGTTTATCTCACCTATCAAACGTTCACATTCCGCTGATAATCGGACCAATTGCTATGTTTGTTCAAATTTCTAGATGTTATCTTTTTAACCAAAATCATAATCTTCACTCATTTTGTCAGCTGTTGTATAAGCCTAAATTATTATTTTAAATTTTAGCGAAACGATGTCTTTGACTGCCCAGAGGCTTTATATTCCTCCAGCATAATATAGCTTTTAGAGTCTATTACAAAAATCTCTTTATAATGTTGGTATAGAATTTAAAATAGTATTTTTTTTACCGTGGGTATATTTAAATCTGTAATCAGATTGAGCTTGTATCGACAAGTAAAGCGTTCTGAGTAGTCTGAATCTAGTTCATCATCATCACCATCATTAACCCGTGTCAGTCCATTGCTGGTTTTTTTGCTGGTTTTTGTAACAATTCTGCTTAATTTGCGTCAAAGTCGCGGGACTTACTTATCAAGGAAATATAAGTTAGAATATATTATTGTTTACTAAAACTAAGTATAGGCGAGTGATCTTATTTAAAATATACTTGATTTTCTCTTCGCACCTTTTTTTACTTGACATTTAAGTGACAGCGTGTAATCTTTAGGTCGGCGACTAGTCCAGAACTAGACCTATTAACTGTAATCGATAAATGATTCAGAAGTTTAGAGTCAATTTAAAATTATTATAAGAGCGCTGACGCTCTTAAACGATTGTCGAACATTTTCATGACAGTAGAGGCATGGATCGTCCCTAAAAATGTAAAAATAACAATAACCCACATACATCGCAATACTTTCTGTTAGTGTCAATGATATTGACTCAATACTAGTAACCTACGGAGGCAAATAGTAATCATGTCCTGAAGGATGTCTCTGTAGCGTATATTTCACATGTTTATTTCACCGGAAATCCAATCTCTTCATAGTTTCTAGGTTTTTTTCGTGAATCCGTTACAAACACGCTCCCTAGGTAGATAGTGCGGCACTTGTACAAAACTGCCCCTATTATTAGACGCCATGAAATGTGTCATAGCTATTTTCGGTCGCTACGGTTCTACGGCCTTGATGGAGCTGTCAAATCGGGGTCATCGCACCTGATTGGACGTGTAATGTTTCTTCAATATTATGTTTTATTATATTTTGTTACACTGTGTCAGTTTATTTCATTCTGCATTTGCTTAAGTCAAAAGTGATAATATTTGTAAAAAATAAATTGGAAAATAATTACTTAAAATCTATGTACCATAAACAATTTATCAAGTAATAAACTTTTCTTTCTGGCCGTTTATTATATCTTGTAAATTGGTTTGATCCCGGTTGAATTTTTCACTTTATAATCAAAAGCGTCTAAGTTTTTATGGCAATTGTATGATCAACTCATATTACTCTACCGCTAATAGTCTTCGAACCTACGACCTCACGTTCAAAAAGCAAGATTTCACGGGTGATTTATGTGATATTTTAACAACTACAAAAAAGTATTTTCGGTACAGTAATAAAAAATGCTTTTTATTACAAATATCTCACATGCCTGAATTATTTGCCAGTATGATTGCTGCAATAGAATCATAAATCATTTAAATGGACCGCGAAAATATCCGTATTGTAATATTATTAAGCCGAGTCTTGGAAATTTGATAAGAGTGCACGTTCACTACGTCGGTACGTGGTCATTTAATGTAAACATTATGACGCCTCCTCGGTCTAGCGGTATTGGCCCTTGCTTTATAAACCGGAGGTCGAGGGTTCGAATCACGCGGGAAAACTACTTTGTGTTATGGTTGTTTTCTGGTGGTTAGGACAAATTTGGCCGATCCATGCGTTCGGATGGACTGAAAGTCGGTTCACCCACTGGCTCGAATTGAACCAGATGTTGGTACGGTCCAAAACCTATTGAGAGTGGCTGTGCCTAGAGGTCGTAGTTTAGCAGTGGACTAACACAGGCTGATGATGATGATGATTATGACGAAGCCTCGAGTGTAAATTTAATGGTTATAGTAAAGTTGTATGTAAAGTTAAAGAAAAAAATGTTTATTGACTTTTTGAAATAAAAGTAACAAACAAATAATGTTTAATGTATCTATTATTTCGGAATCCTAGACATCGTTATATTGGTCACTTGATAATGTATAAATAATGTATATTGCTTATTCTAAATAAACGTACATCTATTTACAAAATAATTTAATGCTACTTTAGGATACTCGTTTATTTGATATTTATAATTATGTTTAAACATAGATTAGATTCGATTTCACGTTGTATATTTTGATTTTGACATTGTCCATTTTTTTGAAAACGAAAAAAAAAACCACAGCTCACACGTCACAATGGGGGTCATTGACTTTCGAAGAGCAATAACAACGGAGGATGTTAACGTTAAGTAGGACACGATTCGCTCCGTAACACAAACGCCAAGTGAACGTTTGTTTTGATGCATTGTAATTGTTCATACTATACTAGTCGTTGTCCCCGACTTTGAAGGGACTTTTATATTTAGAACAAATTACGCAATTAGTACGCATTGCAGTTTTATCAAGTTTAAGCGTTAAGTAATTTCTCATAATTTGCAATATAATTAGGATTCAAAATATAAGCTGATTTTACAAATATTAAATTTGCAGCGCAATGATGGTTAGAGAATAGTGTGATTTTAATGGTATAATTTGTTATTTTACGGACTACATCGACTAAAAACATAAATAAAGTGAAACCATAAGCATGTTGATTGCGAAGTAACAAAATATGCCTTATGTCGGCAGTGACACAGGACGATGATGATGATGATGAAACCAAAATAGTATATTACGGTACGACCTGGATTTTTATCCGCATTCTATTTTAAAATTTATCCAATGTACCTTTTGTATTATATTACTGTGTTCTTGTTTTGAATTAAGAGCCTCGTTTTATACGTGTTATTGAATTCTGTCGAAACCTACCTTAACTGAATATATTTACGTGATTTAAAGTGCGTATCGATTATTTATACACAACGTGTCCAAAATCACGTAGTCAGCTCCTTTAAACAAATTTAGCATAAATCGTTTATTTATACAGACGTGGAGGTGGGGCAATGCGGTTGTGTCACTGTTGGTTTAATCGAAACATATGTGATATCTTTTACCTGTATTGCATATGTTTTGCTTAACAATTTGAATGGCAAAGAAAAGTTTTCATTTGACGACAAAATGAAAAATCATTATTTGATTAAAAATTTTATACAGCAAGTTTTCAAACGATGTATCCATCAAAGGAAAGAGTGCTTGATGATTAGGAGAAAGTCTGTTCTGAATACTTTAAACTAGATAATTATATTTCAAAGATGAATTGATTTTTTTTTAAATAAGTAAACAATGTGATGATGTTCAAAGAATCTGCCGTCTACATTCCACATTGTATTTGGGTCACGGTGTACGCAACCGCCGGATCTCTGCGACTAACGTCTTATTCACCATAACTATATTTAGATTTTATTAGGCAACTTTTGTTTCGACTGGCTTGAAACGCTATATGACTACTTTAATGTGTTGTAAAAGGATCTAATCAGTTTACCGATGGATCTAAAAATAAAATTGAACCGAAAATTTTTAGTGTGCAGTTCCAAAACTGAATGGTTAAAACTTTTTTTTTTGCTTGACACAAATAAATATTTTTTTGATATCGAAATATATAATAGTTTGCTTCTTCTTGTATATTAGTTATGCCTTAAGTGTTATATATTTTTTCCTTAATTATTATTAGTATATAAGCTGTTAAATCTCTGAGGTTTAAGGTAGCAAAATTACTTTCTTCGATCACCTCGTTGAAAATATAAACAAAAATTAATATAGTTTAATCCATAATACAAATTTCTAAAGAAACATAAACGATTCTGATTTTATTGCGAGCCGCTGACTACTTAGATAGAGTTTATTATTGTTAATTTTAATTTCTTTAAAATATCTGTATGAATTTAGCCTTCTTGAAATAGCAGACAAGACAAAACTTTGATTACTGAATGATGACCTTAAAAATAAGCTTATAGGGCAATTACTTATAAATTCTAAGTTTATATTATTCATTTATATATAGTCTAGGCTTATCTAAGTAATTTGATGAGCTGCATCACCTTTAAGCCGAAATTTACTTTTTTCAAACGATATCTCCAACAAGCAACTATAATCGTGATACTGTTACAGTTCTCAACCCGTTCCCTGGAGCCATCCTTTGGACTGCTGTTCGAAGACCTGCTCGATAAACTTGAGGTTCACACCACTGGTGCGTCGTTTATCACCAGCACTTTGGACTCAGTGGTGAACTTTTCCGGGTTCTTCGTTGGTCCAGTGATAAAGACCTTCTCATATAGGAAGGTGTGTTTTGTTGGCTCCCTAATATGCGCCCTGGGCCTCTTATTCACTGCCCCAGCGAACAGCATGGGACACATACTGGCCACGTACAGTATAATAGGAGGTAAGTCAGTTATATTACGATGTTAATGATTGCCGATAGTGACTGATAGGTTAAAATCATTATAATTTATCTAATAAAGGAAGCTGTACTTGCTAAAACAATTGAAATTGGTCTTTATGTTGACATAATTATTTCTGTAATTGATTTTATTGGATATGGCAGTAAAATTACGTAGTGTCTTGTAGTGAGTTGTAGTGCGAGTGATATATGTATTACTGAATAGTTATCAGTAAATTTTATTTCCTGTTATCATCTACTCGTACGTGACATCGGAAATAAGTATAAATTATCTAAATGCTTTCTTGCATTCTGTTGTATATGTGAACACGCCAACAAATGGACATTTATCATATTATAGTTTGTTTTGATTTGCTCCACTTATTTTTTACTATCGAATAATAATCAAGAATGTATTGTACTTCATATACTCTTGTGTCAGCCACGTTCGAGCGATGGCTTTATAACGTTCTTACCATCACGATATCATAAAGCGGCATTTGCATAAGCCGCTTTGCATAATATTAATGCATCCTTCAAATTATGCAAAATAACTCAAGTCAGATCAATAACCTATTTCCATTCGTAAATGTTTTAGATTCCAATATGATTTTGCTTAAATATGATTTATAATATATATGATAGATTTAAAATAAATTTGATAAGGAATAATTTAATTTTGATTTACGTACTCAATTAAAAGTTTACATAATTTCTTTAAGACGTTTATCAATTGGCCGTATTTCTTTATATAAAAAGGCAATACGTGAAATAATAGAGGAATTATACCTCGACTTAGTTGTTCTATATAGTTATTATGTTTTAAATTTTCTATTTATATATTTTAAATGGCGATTATCGTCTAAAACCTAATGGGAAAAGTTTTTCTTTGTCTTGTAGAAATTCCATTATCCTTCATCATCATAATCATGACCTTGTGTTAGTCCACTGCTAGAAATAGGCCTTCTCTACTGCACGCCTTCCCATTAGGGGGTTTCCGGACTGTTTCCCAACACGCTGGTCCAATGCGGGTTGGTGGGTGGACCGACTTTTTATATGCCCGTCAGGCGCATGGATCATCTTACTTTTTAGACAATTGGGTGATCGGCCCAAATTGCCCTAACCAACTAGGAATCAACAATGAAAATTTGTTGAGTCCCTGCAGGATTGGAACCCACGACCTCTGGTTTATAAAGCACACGCCGTTACCATTAGGCTACAGAGGACATTATCCTTAGTTTTACGGAGTCATTATCCTTAGCCGCCGTAAATTTTCTGCAACAAATTTTAAAATGCGGTTGAAACTGATGTTCCACGTAAATAGTCTAACAATGTGGGTATGTAATTGACCTAGTTCCATCTGATATTCCTTTCCATTGCTAATGTCCACAGTCCGATGGATTGCATAACCGTCCGATCGATGACGCCATAAAGGTCACAAGGATACTTGTGCAACCTGATCTTGGACTTTTTTTACTTCTGAAAAACTGTTAAGGAAAACTCTTGAGCGACAGTGAGGTGTTATTCTTAAAATTTTTAGTATCGGTGTTCCCAAACCGCAAATACTTAAATAATAATAATTAGTAAAAAGAAACAAAACGTGTACGTTTTTGTTTTTGAGTATATGTGTTACAATTTTTTTGGAATACTGTTTTTGAATAATATTTTAATAAGAGTCAATATATATCGCAATGTTTTCGCTATGTTATACAATTGTAAGAAATACCTATCAAATAATTTTATATCGACACATATGATGTGTTATGCATTGATATATCGTACATGAATTTCATTAGCATTTCTTTAGAAATTTTACTCGATTTATATTTAACGTTTTGTAAAAATAATTCATACTTTTTATATTTTTCGCAAATAAATAAGCATTAAATAGGCTAATATATAATAAACGATTTTATATTAATGTCGGTTTAACTGAGTATTGTGAACTTAAATTTATTTGTTTACCCTTGTGCTAGGTGTTAACTGTTTAGTGTGACTGATTTCAAACAGGCAATATATAATAACTGTTTTGGTATAAACGGTAATTTATGGCCTGTCTCAGATGCCTCTTCGGTTAAAATATTCATAACATCAAAGATATTCTCATATAATATAAATAGCTGTTTAGATATACATAAATTTAACCATGTGACAATTGTAATCACAAGTATTTATACTGTACTTATTTTGTTGTTTCGTAAGCGCAAACTCGATAAAAAAGCGCGTTTTCATTAATTAATTAGCTGCTGAAATTGTATGAAAATTTTATCAAAGGTTACAGCCTCAAACACACAGGTCGCGTTTAATGGAGGCGTTTAAAAACCGCTTTCCTGTTTAAAACTAATCAGGATGCCGTTTATTCAGACGCTTTGCGTGACAATTTTAATACCATGCGCAATTGACGCAAAACGGTGTCGAGAAATTGTTTTGCGCCCTTGTTAACGACTGAAGGATAATGGATTGTTAGCTGAAAATGTCGGAAAACTCGTCGGCTAGTAATTATTTCTTATATCAACGCGAGTACGTAACATGTTAAATCCATTTTTTCACGGATTTATCGAATTTACTGTATATAAATATATTTTGGACTCTTTTTGACTTTCCAAGGTGGTACTCGGTTCGGTGCGTAAGATATTAAGAGCATTTCGGCGTCATAATTCACAACTTCGCGCCTTTAAATTCTAAACGCTAGCTCAACTATAAGAAATAGAGTTAAACTATGTATAAATAATTTTACTACTTGAATCCTACAATAACGTCCGTGAGAGCATATATCTATGTTGAAAGATAACCCACAATAATTATTATAATCTAAACATTTTTAAAAATTGCAATCAGGCATATTCAAAGCTCATTTGAGACAATAGAGTTAGTGTTCCTGTAAAAGTAACTGCATTGAAAAAATTCTTCATTCCATGTACGTAAAACGTGTACTAGGTGACATTTTGATTAAACGTCATCATCATCATCAGCCTGTGTTAGACACTGTGAGAGCACTTTGATATCAATTTGTATTGCGTGAAATGGTTATACACTATTAGAAGTTGGTCATATTTTTTGGCTAAATTTCACTTGTTTCTTTTAATAGTCACGTTTGAAAATATTAAAATAATAATGCGATTAGATATGTTTTCAATTCGTTGTAATTTTATTATATACGATTATTAAGTTATGTTGCTTCTGCAAAATGAACGTACCAGAAAACGTCTCAAAGGGCCATTTAATGTGATACGACCGTATAAATGCTATTGGCGAGCGGTTCTAGTAATTTAATCGTAGAGCCTATTACTGCTATTTACTTTTTATGGCTTCCACAAGCGTGAAATAGCGTTCTGGTGTAATAATTTAACTGCCGAGTTCATAATGATATTATAAATTATTATTTGTTTTCCAATATTACTTTTCCCTTGTTGTCGTAAAATACGTATAGATAAAGTGAGAAAAGATTTTCCTTCTTAATAATTCATAAAAGTTCGTACTTATCGTGCACTCTCAAATAGGTTCAGTACTTATATATCATTATATATATTATATATTATACAATGACGTTATTCATTATGACATTTGACAATAAACAATAAAGATTCATACGAATGGATATGAAAATGTCACTTATTTAATACGATCATTCATAGACATATAGTTTGAATGTCATCTTATTCCGATAAAGTTCCGAGTTTTCTCGAAGCGAAATAATTTAACCTAGATTTTAATTTAATATAAGATTGTAACGAAAAGAAATCACTTCTTGAAGAATAACAAACATTTTGATATAACGTGACGTATATTTTTTTAACTTCTACTTTCAAAATTTGGAGTTGATAGGAATTATATCTATATGCGTTGATCAAGATTGGTAATGCCTCTGTGAAGCCACGGTTTATAGAAATTCTTTGACAGACTTAGATTATTAACCTTATTTATGCATATTATAAAACAGAGTGCCCGGCCGCGTTTGTATGTCTATCTGTTCACGATGAACTCAAAAACGGGTCTCTCAAAAACGTCAGGCGGTTTTAATTAATCGAGAGAATGATTCTTCCGAAAAGCTTAGGCATATAATTTGTATAGTTTCTGCGTACATTTCAGAAAAATATATTATTATTTGTCCGAGAAGTTGGAAATAATTAAAGTCGTCTGAGAGCTTTTAACTAATACGCTGCCTAAACTCTATGAGATATAACAAAACAATGTACGGTGGAAATATTGTTCCTTTCTAGATGTATAAAAAAGTCCGCTATAGCATACATATAAAAGATAGCTGCCATTATGTATATGATATAAGGTAAATAGGCTATTATTTTGCAAATAGTTTTTTACACGTAACCACGTGGCTGAAATCGCGGGCAAAAACTAGTTACCTATATATGTTTATCCGTTTGTAATGACCTTGCGAACAATTCATTACATTGTATGTATGTCTGTGATCATTTAAATAATCATTGGTACTATTGAAAACTTTTCTACACAAATGTTACTTAACTTTACACTTTCGAATTAAAGCTTTAAAAAAGCTTTAATGATTGTCATCATTTTTTTTATATTACTTTATCTAAAATTGTTGATCTTGTTTTCGAGTCTAATATCGAAAGAAATCGGGTCTGTTGTACGAGGGTGGTCTGAAAAGTTTCCGACCTAACAATGATAAAAGATTTTTTCTTACTTTTTTTATTTATTTTTCTACATAATCTCCTTGTAACTCTACACACTTCTCCCAGCGCATGCTCCCATTTCTGTAATCCGTCCGAATAGTACTTGGCGTTTTTCTCTGCAAAATAACTGTTCACAAAAGTGATTGCCTCCTCATCAAAATCTTTGTCCTCCGAGCGCAGTTTTTAGATGAGGGAACAAAAAGATGTCGCTTGGGGCCAGATCTGGTGAGTAAGGCGGATGGTCAAGCAGTTGAAACCGTAACTCGTGGATTTTTGCCATGGCAACCGCTGAGGTGTGAGACGGCGCGTTGTCTTGGTGAAACAGGATTTTCTTTTTCTGCAAAAGTGGCCGTTTTTCCGCAATTTGTGCCTTCAGCTTGTCAAGTAATGATGCGTAGTATGCTCCTGTAATGGTTTTTCGATAAAGATAACTCCATGACTATCCCAAAAAACAGTCGTCATCACTTTTCCAGCCGAAAAAACAGTTTTTGCTTTTTTTGGAGCCGGCCCCCTTTGCAGTCCACTGTTTTGACTGTAGTTTTGTTTCGAGCATATAATGATGTATCCAAATTTCATCTACAGTAATTAATCGGCGGCAAAACTCGGATTTATTGCGCCTAAACTACGCCAACAGAGCTTTGGAAATGATCATTCGAACATGTTTTTGGTCTAATGTGAGCAAACGCGGCACCCAACGCGCGGACAGCTTTCTCATGTCTAAATCTTGATTTAATATGTGACAAACACGTTCATTGGACATTTCCATAACCTCTGCTATCTCTCTCACTTTAATTTGGCGGTCGTTTAACACCGTTTTGTGAACAAAAGAAATGTTATCGTCAGTAGTTTCAGTTTTTGGACGTCCCGACGTTCATCGTCTCCCAAGCTATTACGGCCAAGTTTAAATTCAGCTGCTTAAAATTTCACTGTGGTAAATGATGTTGCAGAGTCCCCATACATAGAGTCCATCTCATCTTTGATTTGCGTAGGCGTATTGCCTTTCAAAAACAAAAATTTAATAACAGCTCGACACTCATTTTTTTCCATTTTCACAAAAACACTCACTTCAACTCACTCAAACGACTGTCAACTAAAAATTGCGCGTCCAAAATGGCCGAAACTTTCTTACTCTGTTTCTATGTACTGTGTTTACGAGCGATTATGTTTTTATAGCAATGCTTTACGTTAAGTTTCTAGAAATTTATGGAAACAGAGTGACCTAAAGCAACGAAGCAGCATTGTTTGCATGATGTTGTTCTTAGTGAAATGTCATCTGAGATTGAAATTTCGATGAAAAATCATCAATAACAACGCCAAACATGTAACGTTTTGTGGAGGTACTTTGTTAACATCTCATCACTCTAGATACATAAATACATCTGTGAAGTGAATTCACGAAAATTATCTCCAGTATTACGGATTTTATTGCGTTCAATTACTTGACGAATATAATAAATTTATAGGTAACCGGCGTTTTAGACATTCGCGGTCCATGGTCACGGAACCGGCTACAATATAAAGAAACCACATAAAATTCGATAAACTGCATTATGTTTCATTTATAGTGTTTGCGTAAGCAACACAATATATTATTCTTATGAGAAATAGATCAAAACATCGTGGTAGTCACTTATTTTTGTTATTCATATAGATGGCCCGCTTGGTGTAGTGGTTAGTGACCCTGACTGTTACGCAGTAGGATGTGGGTTCAATTCCCACCGTGGAAAAATATTGTGTGAAGAACAAATTTATTTGCAAAAGAAAGAAAGTCTATTTATTTATCAGTTTTCTCACCAAGTTTTCATAGTAATAGATTTGATGATATTGTGTTATCTGTCCGGAAATATTACTATTATCATTGTATCAATTTCCAGGCTTCGGAGTCGGTTTGGCGTCCTCATCATCGTTCGTATCACTCAACCATTACTTCTCTAAGAAGCGCGGTCAGGCTGTCGGACTGTCGATGGCTGGCACAGGCTTTGGACTGATGGTGATGCCACAGCTGGTGAAGTTACTCCTCGGCGAGTATGGGTTCAGGGGCACGGTGGTGATATTGGGCGCGCTGGCCTTCACGCCGTGCTAGGTTCCTGTCTCCTGCAACCGGTGAAGAGGCACCTGATCGATGAGCCAATAGACAGTGAAATGCAACCAGTCAAGGTATGTGCTTTTTGGTTTCGTTTGGTGAATTTTTTCTGAGCGGCTTACGGACGGGACTTTGTCAGCGTTGATGTTTTGCCAAAATGTACATATATTTCTTTTTATGTTTCTCTGATGTTACAGTTTTAGTGTAGGTAAAAGTTAGTTTATTCGAAACACTTTTTAAAGATTTTGCGGAAAAGAAGCAGCGAATGGTTCATCCTTACGAACTTCTGTGATCGTAACGTAAGTGAAATAATAATAAAAAAGGTAAAACTGTGCAGTTTTACCTTCTTTTTTATTATTTTTTCACTGTAAATTCACTATAAATGTTTGTCGCAGAATTGATTTTATATTAAATTAGCAATGAGTTCGATTACTTGCGTTTCATATTTATTATAGTATCTAAGCACATTTAGAAATATGCTTTTGAAACTTAATCTACGGATTTACGGAACGAAAACATGGTGTTTGTCAGCATATTTTTTTAGGAACATAGAACTTACTTCTGCTTTGATTTACTTTAATTAAGGTCCAATACAACCGCTATCAAGAAATCAGAGTAACACAATTTATTGTTAAATAACCGTAACCTTTCAATTACCTAGCCATTTTTCCAAGTTGTCATGGGGTCGGCTTCTAATTCAAATTATAAAACCTATTTAAATATAAATTTCTCAGCCAGTTCTATGGTACAGTTAGTTGCAACGAAGTCGTAATAACATAACGAAAGGAAATATAAGTCCATTCATAATTATTAGGAAAATTCCTTGCGCAAATAAAACCATGATTCATCACTTTTAACATTAATTTGCTCTTGCCGTGCATCTTCTTTCGTCCTTATGAGTTCTTTTATGTAATGCGTCAACTGATTACTTATGAAAAACTTTAATTGAATGAAATTTTGCTCAGTATTGTTTAACACCAACAATCTTAACAAGTTAAAAATACTTTAAAGGTCTTCACTTTAACATCGTTTTAAAAAGGAAGTGACAGTATGGAGGAATGGCCCTCACAATAATTTTAACTTTTAAACACAACAACCAGATGCTGTTTTGTTTCGTATATTATCGATCGCATTCTTCGCTCAGTATAACTATTTTTTTATAACGTACCTTGACTCCATTCTTCGTGTTAAAAAAACCTTCTTGATAAAACCCTCAATAAAGTATTGATCGCAAAATATTTAGGTCATTATGTCAAGAAGTAAAATGGTAACAGATAAAAGATAATAATCAACCAATTATCTTTACGATAATCTTTAATTTCGATCCTTATATTGTTGACATTAATTGTAACAACAAGGTTTTGCAGTGGAATAGATAAAAGTGTCTGTGTATGATAAATATGTTTAGCAAATAGCTTATTGTACACACGAAATATTTGTCATGGACAATTTAGCTAATGGAGTATCTACATATATGATGTCCCATGCTCCGTTTATTACGTAATTAGTTTATAGAGTGCATAGACGACTCTCCGTTGAGTCGACGTTAAGCTCGAATCGATATCCATAAATGTTCTATTAAATATTCAGCAAATGGACTGTATATACGTTGCTCCGTGCCCTGTTTACATTAGAAATTATAGCGTTGGTTTAGACTGGCTAAAAATGCTTTTTTGTATAACTGTGTTAAAATATAGTGTTGTTAATTGACATCGCCTTTCGACAGTTGAAAAGGCAACATTTATTAAAAAGTCTATTACTCTCTTAGACATGACGTTGAGGACAAAGATGTAAAGAATTTTTTATCTTCTTCATTGGCATATTTCCTTGTAACTGCTTGTAATAAGCATGTTTGTAACGTATTGACTTAATGTTTATTAGACAAAATTGATGACCGCAGGGTTTCTTACCTGGGCAGAACCGGTAGTAGATACATTCATACACGGGACCTAAATTGAAATAAAGAATTTTTGAATTTAATTCGCTATCGCCTTTACCATTCAGGAAATGGAGTGCATTAACGAGAGCGACGAAGAAGAGGAGGACAAGTTCGAAATCAATCCCTTAGTCAGCCACCCAATGCCGAAGCTGACGACGCAGCGTTCACACACAAACATGAACCATCCGTCCGTCCGTACGATCGGTCTGCCAAGGGCGAAGACGTGTGACAAGCCACTGCAGGAGTTCGAGAAGAATGCCAAACTGGGATTAGGTCTGACCACCGCCGCGTCTGTCGCGGCAATGCAGAGGGTCACATCCAGTGGGAGTATGAACGAGGCGAGGAAGAGGAAGTTCTCCGTTATATCTAATATCTCCAATATGGATTTCACAGGAAGCTATCTTCAGCTGTATTTAGACGTGAGTGTGATCTTTGTATTATACTTTACGATGTTTTATGGTCATGTTTGTTGACAAGTATGTGTTATTGAGTGGATATCTCTCACTTCGTATCATGGGTATCCTAACCGCAAAGAGTAGATTCAAAGAACGTTTGATTACATTCCAGACGGCAGGCGACGACGCGCTACAAATGAAAGCCATCAAGAAAACCGAACCGGAGGAGAGGAAGAACTTCTTCCGCAAATTCATAGCGCTGATGGACTTGGATTTGTTGAAAGACTGGTCCTTCCTGAACCTTCTGCTCGGTCTATCCCTCTTCTGGAGTGGGGAGTTGCAGTTTAGGATGTTGACGCCATTTTTTATCAGAAGCCTGGGCTATAACATGCAAGAGGCAGCGTTCTGTTTGTCCATAACAGCCATATCGGACATCCTGGTCAGGTTGATTTTGCCGCCGATCTTCGACAGGACGAACATATCGAAGAAGATGATTTTCTTTGTGTCCGCTTTCTTTTTGGCAGCCACTAGATCTGGTGAGTGATTTTTTGTTTTAGTTTGTTTATATATATATATTTCTGACGATACCAAAGATAAACGTTGTTTTTTTTTATTTTTCTTTATTTAACAGTAACGATGGGACATGTAAAATTATCATCATCATCATTATCAGCCTGTGTTAGTCCACTTGCTGGACATAGGCCTTCCCTAATACACCCCCCGTTCATTAAGGGGTTCGGACCGTATCCCACCACGCTGGCCCAGTGCGGGTTGGTGGATGGACCGACTTTTTACATGCCCCTCCGACGCATGGATCATCTTACTTTTCAGACAATTGGGTGATCGGCCCAAATTGCCCTAACCAACTAGGAAACAACAATGAAATTTTTTTGCGTCCCTGAAGGATTCGAACCCACGACCTTCAGTTTCTAAAGCACACGCCCATATCACTAGGCTACTAAAAATAATATAAATGCGTAAAGGTTTTATTAGTATCTCTCTATTTGATAAAAAATACTGCCTTTCCGTTTGGTTCTTTTTTATTGCTATCAGTCGGCCCGAACCGATGGAAAGTGCTCCCCGACCCATAGACATAGACATTGGTAACACCAGGGGTATCACCAACGCAATCCGTGACACATAGGATGTTACGTCTCGTTTACCGTTTGGTAAATACGCTGACTACGGTGCCCTTCAAACCAGAACGCGCTAGATTTATGCAGCAAATTTAGCTTTGCCTCTGAAAAGGGCACCGCCCTAGACGTCTCTTGTAAAAAGTGGACCACAAAAGTATTCATGGTTTACACGGTATATTATGCTCTTTGACTCAAAATTTTGCTTCGTTTCTTAAATACGAATGTGACATTTACATGTAACACTCATTAAAATGTATGCAATTTGAAATGGTTACGGTATATTTCACGGGGCGCGGACAATGCGTTCCAACTGTCTTTGTTATGATATTAACGGGCATAAAAAAGGTGTTAATATGTTTAGTCAAGAAACCAAAAGCATTTAAATACTATTTCTATTTCTTAATACGTAGATTTTTGGAACACCCAATTGCCAGGAAAATTATCAATGAGAACAACAAATGAGACATAAATAAAGTTTTGTTATTATATTGTTAAAGCGTCATATTTTATTGCATGGGTTCTAATCCGCGGGAAAAACTTTGTGTTATCGTTGTTCTGTAGTGGTTAGGAAAATTTAGCCAGTGACCCAACTGTTCTGCACTGAAAAGTAAAATTATAAATTCGCCGGATGGGCATGTAAAAAGTCGGTCCACCCACCAACCCGCATTGAACTATCATGGTGGGATATGGTCCAAAATCCCCCTACTGGGGAAGGCGTGCTTAAGAGGAGGCCTATGTCCAGCGGTGGACTAACACAGACTGATTTGATGTTGATGATCTATTTATTGTAATCAAATATCTTCTTTACAGTGTTAGCCGAGCAGAATGAATGGGTCCCGCTAATGGTTTGGCTCTCTATCTGCGGTTTCTTCAGGGGGATGTGTTTGAGTAATTTTACACTGACCATTTCCGAATACTGCCCCTTGGAGAAGCTGCCCGCTGCTTTCGGGCTTCATATGGTCAGCAAGGGAGTGTTCGTTGTTATCATTGGACCGATTATTGGTAAGTTTATTTTTTATCATTCTGAGGGGCTGGGTCTCTGAGAGCCGTCACTTTTTTTTCGCTTTTAGTTCGGTGTCTGTGTCTCCATGTTAATTATTATTTTAGATAGATGGAGCTGTTGTGTTGTGCGATGCTGTTTCGTTTGGACTTAGTTTATTTTGTTATAAAATTTAACGTGTATAACAAAACTTTTGGCATGTAGCGTAAGGCTATTCTAATGTTGTGTCTACGTCTAGTAGTGACCATAAATAAAACGAAACTAGACGTTCATTGAAAAAGGCCTATGTCCAGCAGTGGACGGATATAGGCTGCTCATGATGATGATAATGACGATATTAGACAGTTAATAATTGACATACGTTTAATTTCAGGTTACGTACGCGATTACACGAACAGCTATTCGATGTGTATCCACGTACAAAACGCACTAATAATGTCCTGCGTCCTCGTCTGGGGTGTGGAGTACCTGCTTGCGTTCACGCGACGACGCAAAATCGTTCAGATTTAGGGATGTTTTTGTTATAGAATTCTGAGGGATGGAGTCAGAAATAGAACTAAATATGTTGACAAATAGAGAGAGGGAAAGAGAAATAGACCAAGAGAATTATAAATAGAGCGAGATAGAATGGATAATAGAGCGAGATGGGATGAGAAATAAAGTGTGATAGAATGAAAGATAGAGACAAGATACAGTGACAAATGGAGCGAGATAGAATGACAAATGGAGGAAAATAGTATGAGAAATAGAGTGAAATAATGTGAGAAATAGAGCGAAATGAGTTCAGAGCGAAAAAGAGCTGAGAGGAAAGTCTCTTAGTAATGCAAAGCATTCAATTTATTAAGATAAAAGTGGATGCTGGGGTATAAAAAAATTGTAAGGGGAAATGAGAAAGGATGAAAAAAAGAAGGAAAAAAAATAAATCAAAGGAGGCCATGCATATTGCTTGTAAGGGGGATGTATAGACTCACTCAGTTTTAACTGAAGCGTATATCGTGTCATTGATAGATAACTGGCGGTTTTTTCTTTAACTTTCTTCCATTTTATTACAATCTCGAATACGCGTTTCGAAGGTTTTATAGTAACAATTAGTACTGAAACTAATCCATTGATACTGTAAAGTGTTTGAAATGTCGCTAAGATGGCAAAGGTAGCTCTTGTTTAGTATCATTTAATAACCGATGGGCAGCGATTAGGGTAGCATATACTTCATTAATTATTTAATAATAGTACTTATTTTTATCATTAAAAAAACTATAGACTAAAATCACCATCATATTGTCTAAACGGTTATGTACTGTATTTATTTTAAGATTATATTATGTTTCTAATGATATTCTATCATTGGTATATTTTATATACTTACGAAACTAAAGCTCTCGTTTTGATAATATTCGAAGGGTAAAAAATTGTTTTCTTTTATTTCTTTGTTAAATATGAAAACCAGGCTTATTTTATAGTTCGGGATCGTCCAAATTACGTCAAATCATGGAAAGTGCTCCCCGACCCATAGACATAGACATTGGTAACACCAGGGTATCACTAACGCAATCCGTGACACATAGGATGTTACGTCTCGTTTACCGTTTGGTAAATACGCTGACTACGGTGCCCTTCAAACCAGAACGCGCCAGATTTATGCAGCAAATTTACTTGCCTCTGAAAAGGCACCGCCCTAGACGTCCTTTAAAAAATTGGACCACAAAAGTATTCATGGTTTACACGGTATATTATGCTCTTTGACTCAAAATTTTGCTTCGTTTCTTAAATACGAATGTGACATTTACATGTAACACTCATTAAAATGTATGCAATTTGAAATGGTTAGGTATATTACAGGGGCGCGGACAATGCAGTTCAACTGTCTTTGTTATGATATTAACGGGCATAAAAAGGTGTTAATATGTTTAGTCAAGAAACCAAAAGCATTTAAATACTATTTCTATTTCTTAATACGTAGATTTTTGGAACACCCAATTGCCAGGAAAATTATCAATGAGAACAACAAATGAGACATAAATAAAGTTTTTAGCGATTGTTAAAGCGTCATATTTTATTGCATGGGTTCTAATCCCGCGGGGAAACAACTTTGTGCTATCGTTGTTCTGTAGTGGTTAGGAAAATTTAGCCGGTGACCCAACTGTTCTGCACTGAAAAGAAAAATGATAAATTCGTCGGATGGGCATGTAGAAAGTCGGTCCACCCTCCAACCCGCATTGAACTAGCGTGGTGGGATATGGTCCAAAATCCCCCTACTGGGGAAGGCGTGCTTATGTCCAGCGGTGGACTAACACAGACTGATGTTGATGATCTATTTATTGTAATCAAATATCTTCTTTACAGTGTTAGCCGAGCAGAATGAATGGGTCCGCTAATGGTTTGGCTCTCTATCTGCGGTTTCTTCAGGGGATGTGTTTGAGTAATTTACACTGACCATTTCCAGTACTGCCCTTGAGAGCTTGCCCGCTGCTTTCGGCTCATATGGTCAGCAAGGGAGTGTTCAGTTGTTATCATTGGACCGATTATTGGTAAGTTGATTTTTTATCATTTTGAGGGGCTGAGTCTCTGAGAGCCGTCACTTTTTTTTCGCTTTTAGTTCGGTGTCTGTGTCTCCATGTTAATTATTATTTTAGATAGATGGAGCTGTTGTGTTGTGCGATGCTGTTTCGTTTGGACTTAGTTTATTTTGTTATAAAATTTAACGTGTATAACAAAAGTTTTAGCATATAGCGTAAGGCTATTCTCATGTTGTGTCTACGTCTAGTAGTGACCATAAATAAAACGAAACTAGACGTTCATTGAAAAAGGCCTATGTCCAGCAGTGGACGGATATAGGCTGCTAATGATGATGATAATGACGATATTAGACAGTTATTAATTGACATACGTTTAATTTCAGGTTACGTACGCGACTACACGAACAGCTATTCGATGTGTATCCACGTACAAAACGCACTAATAATGTCCTGCGTCCTCGTCTGGGGTGTGGAGTACCTGCTTGCGTTCACGCGACGACGCAAAATCGTTCAGATTTAGGGATGATTTTGTTATAGAATTCTGAGGGATGGAGTCAGAAATAGAACTAAATATGTTGACAAATAGAGAGAGGGAAAGAGAAATAGACCAAGAGAATTATAAATAGAGCGAGATAGAATGGGTAATAGAGCGAGATGGGATGAGAAATGAAGTGTGATAGAATGAAAGATAGAGACAAGATACAGTGACAAATGGAGCGAGATAGAATGACAAATGGAGGAAAATAGTATGAGAAATAGAGTGAAATAATGTGAGAAATAGAGCGAAATGAGTTACATAGCGAAAAAGAGCTGAGAGGAAAGTCTCTTAGTAATGCAAAGCATTCAATTTATTAAGATAAAAGAGGATGCTGGGGTATAAAAAAATTGTAAGGGGAAATGAGAAAGGATGAAAAAAAGAAGGAAAAAAAGAAATCAAAGGAGGCCATGCATTCTGCTTGTAAGGGGAATGTATAGACTCACTCAGTTTTGACTGAAGCGTAATCGTGTATTTGATAGATAACTGCGGTTTTTTCTTTAACTTTCTTCCATTTTATTACAATCTCGAATACGCGTTTCGAAGATTTTATAGTAACAATTAATACTGAAACTAATCCATTGATACTGTAAAGTGTTTGAAATGTCGCTAAGATGGCAAAGGTAGCTCTTGTATCATTTAACGATGGGCAGCGATTAGGGTAGCTTATACTTCATTAATTATTTAATAATAGTACTTATTTTTATCATTAAAAAAAACTATAGACTAAAATCACCATCGTATTGTCTAAACGGTTATGTACTGTATTTTAAGATTATATTATGTTTCTAATGATATTCTATCATTGGTATATTTTATATACTTACAAAACTAAAGCTCTCGTTTTGATAATATTCGAAGGGTAAAAAATAGTTTTCTTTTATTTCTTTGTTAAATATGAAAACCAGGCTTATTTTATAGTTCGGGATCGTCCACAAATTACGTTACAAGTCATGGGGGGGGGGGGATAAAGTATAACTAGGGAGGGAGGTGTCCTAAATTTCGTGACGTCACAATTCCCAGTGTATGTGTTAAATATCAATACTTGTTTCGGTAGTGCTGCTAGAATTTTGCAAAAGATTAGGGGGAAGGGGGGAACGTAACATGTGGATGGCCCCTTTTATACCTGTGTGGTGTGATAACAAATTAGTTGCTAAGTTATTTCTAGGTTAATTAACATATTTCTGGTGCTTGTGTGAAATTAAAAGGACTTAAGTGATTTAGATAGTGTGAAATACTAAAAGACTATATGTCTAATAATGTTCCAGTGTACTTATTTTTAAATATTCACTTAATCTGTAGTGCAGCGTATAAAAAGTCAATTTTGATTTAGTCCGTTATTATTGACCGAGAATAAAATCACACAAATCTATGCTCAATATAACTTTAAAACTAATATTGAAATGCCGTATTTATACAAAGGAATTTTATTATTTTGTTTTTATTTCTGATAATATTATCTTCGAAATTCTCGCGTGCCAATGTTTTATTATAAAATCATTTTTGATTATTTTTCACATCTTAAAATTATGTAAAAATATATGTTCTGAAATTTTTATCGAACGTTTTTAAATGAAGTGATATATAATCCAATATTAGATAGTGTAACAATCCATCCTATTATATGTAACTCCATGTTTTTTCTCTGTTCGCGCCAAAATTAAATAAAATAACCTCAAATAGTTCTCGCACATGTCTCGCCCAGTGAAATTGAAGCGATTGAAAATCCTAACGACTGCAATATAGCGTAGTGATCAACGATTATCGTATTTTTAGATGACTCTTTGTAGTTTTTGAATATTTACTTGTTTTTTTTTTTTATTCTTTTATAGTGCGGCGTATGTGGCCGTGTATATTAAAAAAATACTAATGTATGGCTGTAGTGCACGGAATCATGTGTCTTATTCAATATTTAGTGATCGTAACTAATTATATATAACGTACTAATTAAACGATGATTTAAAACACGAACAATTGTGTAAAATCCTCGATTTAGAGGGATTTTGAGTGGTACATATTTATTCTGACCATACGAAACGTACGTTTCATATAGTAATCGTATGGAAATATCTCCAAGTAATGGTAAACCGAGTTATTATTTTCAGTTCGTATGCATTATTGTATTTGAACTTATTATATGATACGTAACTTTAATAACAAAAAATGACAATGCTTAAGACTATGTGTAGAAAAATTGTTGTTTAATTATTTTCTGACGTGGATTTTTTTGTAAAATACGACGTAAAATATACTTTACTGTGAAAACAATTAATTAACCGGTGTATCGAATCACTTAACTGTTGTTAAATTATAATCGAAATTAAAGATATCTTCAAGTCCACTATCCTAAATATAATCGATTTTTTTTTGTATAATCGATGAAAGGGATTTTTCGATTTTTTGTACAACATATTCTCTATTTGAAACGAACATGACATCTTTCTATTAATTAAAACTTTTTATATGTCATTTAAATTTACACTTTGTTATCAAAAACTTTCATGAGCGACGTTGTTGATTTCGTGTACTTACAACTAATTTGACAACTATTAAAAAAGTGTTGTAAAAATTTTTTATCTATATCTCTCTATTGTTTAATTAATTCATCCATGTCTTCTGAAGCTCTTCGTCTTCCAATTATTTTGTTGAATCGTCGCTGTATAATATAATGTGACGCCTTTTTTGACACGTGATTTTGATGACCAAAAGAAAAACAACTTGACTACTTTTGATAAAACCTGTACGCAATCTAATCCGGCACAGATTGTGCTCAAACTTTTCTAAATGTACGATGATTTTTAGAAGTTTTAAATTGAAATTAAGACTAATTTTACTATCGTAGAAATAAACTATTGAACGACTATTCCTTAACGCTCGCAATCAATTAATGGAATGTTTGTGCCAATTGTACATAAATGTTTTATATTTTGTATCCTGTTTACGGCATAAGTACTCATGTTATAGTGTGACTAAATATCCATTATAGTTAAGGGACGATTGCAGCTATATCACGGCCAATTTAGATTTGGAATTGATGTGTACGTTGTAACCAATGACAATAAGAGATTTTCCTTCGAAATTTTTCAAAAGATATTTGTCGTGCTCTCTCAAATAGCTTTAGGGCCTATATATCTCTATACACAATGACATTATTCTTTCTGCAATTTGACACTATGCAGTAAAGTTTCATATTACTACATATAAAAATGTTGTTAATTTAATACTTAATACAATTCATTGTCAGATCGCTTGTGCGGATGATTCCGATAAAGATCCGAGTTTTCTCGAAAGTAAATAGTTTTTTTACTAGGAACATCTATAACATTGTTATTGCGGAAATGGGTTACAATGTTTAAATCGATTCCAAGCTTAATTTGGCTGAAATAATTATTGTCAATTTACAAGCAGCTTACAAGGGTTGCTTTAATTTTAATTCGAGTTAATTTAATTCGTTATCAGACTATTTTTATTGAATATATATTTTTCGCTTTAATTTTTTTTTTCAAAAAACTCCTTTATTCGCATAAAATTATAGCTATTAATATTATTAGGACTGGGTACGCGTAAGTTAATAGCAGCAATGATGATAGATTAGCCAAAAAGCCTTTGTTCTATTTCTAACTAGTGACAAGTAGGGTGGTAGAAAGAGATAGATGATATCAAAAAGGCTCTGATAGAGAAAGAGATGCCCTCTTACCACTAACAAATACAATAATAGGCAAATTTGAGTCTTAATTGCAACCATATGATGTGTATATTAGTTTTCAATTGCGTATTTTCAGTCCTGGTAATATTAATGTCTATGGGTGAACTTATTTTATAATATGTCATTATTTTCGCTTTAATTATACAATAATATATTGATGTGAAAATTCCGATTTCTTAATTAAACGTTATTACGTATACTACGTGGAGTCAGATTAATTTATAATTTAACAATAATGTTCTGTTTTGTTTTCTTATAATACCTGAATGAAGTTTATTGCTATTGTATATTGTTGTTAAAAATAGGGCTTACATATCAATATAAAATCAATGTCTGGTGATATAAAGTAATTAGCGTGCCCCGGTAATGAAACTTTCGCCGATAAATTATATCATTTATTTTGTTTTTATAGCTATATAACTAATTATAATAGTTTTAAAATCAATAGATATGTGAGTCTAGCGTAATATTGTTAGATTGCACGTTGAACATTGCATTGTGCAAAAAGTGGTATTTTAGAAATGTATGTTTTAGTTTACGTCTAGCGTTTGGTCAAATTTATTGAATTGTTTATATTCTGTTCGCTTTTATGAAGCGTTATAACCTTTTTTATATGGATTGATGATGTCCTTAATAATTTAAACTTCTTTATATTTGTTATGCGACTGCTGTCCCTAATTAATAAGTACTAATATAATTGTGTTATTTTTCTGTTATTTTGTGTAGCACGAGTATCCAAGACAAATCTGAAGTGAATAAAAGAATTTAATCAGTAAAACAATAATGGTATATTATTGTGTTTTTATTTGCCCCGCTTTTTAAACTACTTCTATACTTTATGTATTTCAATGTCTCACACTGGAAGTCGTGTGTTCAAATGCTACGCGTATGATTAAAAAGAATAACTCAAGAAAGCATTATTCAAAAGGAAAAAGTCAAAATCTAATTAATCATAACATTTGGCGCCTTATGAATTTGAAATTGGAATTTGATTAGTTACCGGAGGTCGTGGATTCGTATCCCACGGGGAAAGAACTTTTAGCTTTCCTTGTTTTCTGGTTGGTTAAGACATTATGGACCGATCACCATCAATTGTCTGAAAAGTATACCGTCGGATGGGCATGTAAAAATTTGATCCCGTTTCTCAAAGCCATCTTTGTCAACCGTTATATGATATCAGATCCTTCAAATTTACTAACAATTAACTTTGGGTTGCGGATGTCAGATGCCCGTCACTGCGTAAACATTGTTAAATCTAGATGGATTGGAAACCGACCCCATAATAACTTGAGAAATGGGTAGATAAAAGAAAAAAAGAATGCTATATTTATAAGCCCATTACGTTGCCATTGGTTACATTGTTTACACCTATTCAAACTCGGGTAAGGCTAAACTATGGTCTAGTATCGGTATACCCCCAGCCTTTGCGATATACCACAGTTGCGGTGAGGTGCGGTTTTGTTAAAAAGATTTTGTATGGATCAGTCTTTTACGTTCAGTTCAGTTCAGTTCATAACGAGGATGACAAAAGGATAGCCGAGGTTATTAAAAAAGTTATTAAATAGTTGTCTTTACTCTCATTGGTATTGACCGATAGGTATTAGGGCTAGCTGTGTTTTGGGTAGTAGAGCTGTGGAAGGGGAGACCTAGCCAAGACGCATAATTCACAGAAACCTTTCTAAAAGAAAAATATGTAACAAAGATGTAATAAGCCATTTACGAAGGTAGTCAAACCAGTAAAGTATAAATCCTTATAACATTTGTTTCTCCCTTATCCAATGTTAAGATAGAAATAAATTTCCTTGTCGACATATACGTAATTTGATTATTTAAGGAGTAATAAGTAATACAGGTTACGGAGAACTTTCTACGACGTCCAGTCCAGCCTTGTTTGACCAAAAAGGTATGTTTAACTAAATTAGCTATGGCATCCGCATATTCATGTTAGCCTCCACATTGACGGGTTATTGAGGTGCAGCATTTCCCTGCTTCACGGTTACGGTTTTTTTAACAGTTAACTGATCGACTCAAAAACCAAAATATACCTAATTTTTGAATATTATTATTTAATAAGATTTTGAATAGATCGAACGACAAAATATTTAAAGCGTCTCCTCTCTTCAATGTATATCCAATGAATATCCTTAAGTTATTTTTTTCGAAAATAAGATAAAGAAGTTGTATTTTAGACTAACGGAAGGACGAGGTAACGAATTATTGATGTATGATTTGAATCAGGCCTTTATCGATTTAAAATAATGTATTGGTGAAATAACATTTATTGTTTATTATAATCGTGGTGTCAACGTATGATGCATATTCATTCAGTCCCCATGCATTTATATATGTTTATAAATAATTAAAAGTGGCCTATCGATTATAACTTCCTGTGATTTTTATTACATCATACATACATCATCAGCCTGTGATAGTCCACTGCTGGACATAGGCCTCCCCTAATACACCCCTATCCATTAGGGGGTTTTCTACTATTATTATCCACGCTGGTCCAATGCGGGTTGGTGGGTGGACCGACTTTTTTAAGGCCCATCCGACGCATGGATCATCTTACTTTTCAGACTATTGGGTGATCGGCCCAAACTGCCCTATCCAACTAGGAAACAACAAGGAAAATTTGTTAAGTCCTCGCAGGATGCGTACCCACAACCTCCGGTTTCTAAAGCACACGCCCATACCACTAGGCTACGGGGCCAGCTTTTTTAAATATTTTTTTTAATCCTTTGCTTATTGGTAAAATCACTATTATTAACTATCATATAATCCATAAAAACGTACATACGATTTCATGGATTTTTTGATGCTAATAAATCGATCACAAACTCAAGGCATCTAATAGTAACAATCCAATGATGATTTTTTATTGTGAAAGAGGGTATTATTTTGTAAATCTCTTTGTTGTATTTGTGATGTTAGTATATGTTACTTTAGTATATTGTTTTACCTTATCATTAATATGAGTGTATTTTAAAGTGTGTATAATTTGTCCGGAACCTATTGAAGATACGTATTGTCCGGTTACTAAAGTTTTACTTATAATCTTCTTACAATATATAAATATACCAAAGTAACATATTATATGAATATTAGAGATACGGTCAAATCACCACAAGTACGCCCGACATTTTCAAGTAGATATCATGTACTTAAAACGAACATTAGATGCGGTGCCTCTAAACCAGAAAACTGCAATATATGCACACTATCACTTTATGAGCGCTGATATACTGCAACGTAATATGAAACTTTCAAGATTTTTGCTCAGGAAAGCTTTCATTCCACTCAATGTTTTTTCTTAACAGGCCTTGTCATACATCTTTGTAAACATTATAACATTTCTATGTTATAAAATCTGTTGATTAAATGTTGGTCTCACTCAATTTAAAATAAAAAAATATATTTTGATTAAATAAATATATTATAATATTATAGTAATTATCATTCGGTATGTTTTTAATACAATAAATATTAATACATACATTTGGTTGCGAACTAGCGTTACAGGGTTTCTTGCGACACTTCGCAAACCAAAGGACATATAATAACTAAACGAATAAGTAACACATAACTAACTACTTAAATTGGCACATATTTTAGGCAAAAATGCCTAAAGGAACATAAATTTTAAATAAAACTAACATTATTATCTAAACTTATGGCTAAAATACTTTTAAAACATTAATTTTGTACATTAAGTGACAATTGCACTACTTATACTAATTGCGACTGTTGATTGATTTGATTACTCGGAAACTGTTATAAAAGATAAGATGAATCAAAACAAGAATCCATTAAAAACTTAAACCGTGTTCTGTGAATTATTAAATTACATTTGAAGGCGACTTTTTATGAAAAATGTTTGTAAAGCATAATCCTTCAATGAAAGTTGTCATTATTGTCGCTGTAATGATCCTCTTTGTTATTTACTCTTAAATATAGATCGGCAGTATAAACATACATTTTGCTAACAGTCATTATGTTTAAAAATAACTAGAACACAATTTCATTCTTTCAACAAAAAGTTTGTAACTTATGGCAAATATTAACATATATGCCTTCAGGTAACAATAAAGTATTCATTTAAGTAACTAAGAATTTTACTCGTAATAAATCTCATTTAAGATCTATTAAATATGAACACTGAATGATTCAACTTGTTTTCTTTCTATACACTATGTACTCTATTGTCCATAACACAACACAAACTAGACAACACACACTCATAGCTAAGAAACAATACAGATACGTTCCAGTCGCTTCATAGATAAGACCTGGAACAAAATTTAACAATTAGCCATTGTTAATTACACTCAATCAATAACACATTTGTGTGACATTTGATATGCAATGGTTTAAAAAAATGTAGTTAATAATACTTAAAACAGAATCATAAACATTCTGAAAGTATTGAAGTTATAATCTCGAAAGTAAGTGTGGTACAAGTAATTTAGGACGATCAGTCGTAATACTCAGTCTCTTCAAATGTATTAATATATTCGATTCTTCGTTTTTGAAGTGATTAGCTGAAGTTTAAAACTGTTATTTCGGATGATTTTGGTCATATTAGAAGACGGCCCCACGGTAACTTAGCAAAGCTAGCAAGAAAATTACTTAGGAAATACTATAACCCTAGCGGTATATATTCGTTACAAAATTGAGTCATAACCGCTCTAACCCTCATTAAAAATCGTACGTTACGTAATTTAATCCCTGTCCATACGTCAAAGTACTGATTGCTTTGCTATTAACTTACCAATTAAGGGGTCAGCTATGAGCATTAGGAACCCTGAGAAGATGATGTGCAGCGCCAAAGCCGCTGGAAACCTGTCAGGGGCAGCCGTGACCAGCACAAGAGGGAATAACACCTGGACAGAACACCTCACAAGTCCCGATATAACGGTTATTGTAAACACGTAATATATTTCACTGGAGCACACCAAAGCTGTAAGAGAAAAATAACATTTCACTCAGTTTTGTAAGCGACTGAACATTCCAGATTCAATATAAAAATCAGTCATACAGCAAGGCAAATGGCTCTTTATCATATCGTAGAATATCTTTACAAAGACATACTCTTTCGATTTATATGCTAACTAAAAAATAATAAACACTTACAAACGAGATATGAACTTTTTAAAAATATAAGCTATGTCAAGTTATTAAGTGAAAGATAAATTTTTTCTCTGTATTTATATTTTTATATAAAAAGAAGACATTGAATTCAAGACCATTGTGGTTGATTATAATATGCACTAGATATTTATAGTCCTAACAGTCTATGTTACGTCGACACGATGATAATCCGGATCCGATGCTACTTTTAAAACTTATTGTCATCACCACACCATTTTTCAAATTGCTCATCAAATTGCAAACTTTACCGAAACCGTAAAAGATAGACCTCTACTCTGTCCTACTTTATTGTTCTTCCTTAAATGGCCTATAGTAAAGTCCGCGGGCGCATATATATATCTTTCAAGAATAACCCACAATAAGCATGTAAAAACATTGTTAAATATTGCAATTAGGCATTTTCAGTGATACATAGCAAATTTACATAAAGTTGGCGCATTTTAAAAATTCTTAATTCTATGTGCATAATAGGTGTCATACATGACATTTTGATTTAATGGATAGCTTAAAAGCTATAAGAGATTTAAAATGCGGTGGTGGATGTAGCGCGGTACTTTTTTGCAGAGGGCACGTTGTCACCCGTCTTGCATTGCGCAAAATCGTTGTAATTGCACTGTTTTAAGCGGGTCTATTTTTTTTATTGAAATTCCACTTGTCCATCATTGTAATTTAATTTAACCAACAAAATTGCGGTCTTTGCCTAAACTTACCAATACGTAGTAATATTGTAAAACACGTTCCGGTAAAGAAGATCTTTCTACTGTCGACCGCGTAGAAATACGTAAAGACTGCCAGACAGAACCTCGCAATCAAGTCCGCCACGGCACCCATCATTACACACGTTGCCACCTGCATCTGTGTTGAAAAACGTTAAGAAGTGCACATTACTGTCTTGATAAAGTGACAAGCAGAATTCATTTGATGGATGGCAATTCACAAACGTTCAAATCGTTGCAAGTGTTTTAAGTCACTGTTTAAATTCGAGTTTTTTTTCCTGGCTCTTTATACAAAAACTTTAGTGATCTTAATATTAACTTAATGCCAGTCTTTGCTAAGTTCCACTAGTATCTAAAGTCAACAATTCTATTTAATTTCGAATAACGATATTCCAAGATTGGATAAGTAGACCGTAAATAATCCATAATCAAATTTTTTTGTGCTTATTTACTGTAAGTCACGCTTTGCTTGTTCTCTTAATCACCCCATATTGCCTTATCCCAATGAGGTTAAATTTTTCCTTTAAGGACCTTCAGTTTGAATTCCATGGTTTATTTAGCTCTAGACTAGAAAACTGTTAATTGAATTATGGATGAAATAACTTATTTAGATAAAGATTAGAAATATCTATGTATAATTATAAGTTACCTGTGTATATCCGTATGAAAACAATAACATAGGTTCCATTGCCAAGTAAGTTACATCGGAAACGAAGGCAAAACCCAGGCCAATTAAAGTACTCAGGAATCTCGGATCTTTTAGTAAATCCAATTCAACATTATCGTAAATAATTTTACTGAAACGAAAATTACGTCATTATTTTAAACACCAAATATATTATCTTATGTATGCGTAAAATTGTTCACGTCATGTATCTATAAATAAACAAGGCTTTTATAAATGAACTTTTTATTAATGACAGCCCAATGCGAAACTTAATTGCTCTTTTATCACAGGATGTAAATAATCAGGGCGAAGTGTAAATATAAACTTACATAATACTCTTTTGTATTGACTCGTGCCTAGGTTGTGTATTGGTTTCTTTTATTTCGACTGCACCTTCGTCACCTGGTAACATTTTGACTATAGTTTCGTCATAGTCGACCTTGAAAGATTTACTATCCAAGACGTCACAACTTAGTGGGTCTGTAAGTTGAATGGGGATGGTGTTAGTTAAGCGTTAGAAAACAAAGCAACGGTGAATGATATTGAGAACATGACAGATACAGGGGTAACAACTGACGGTACAACAATTACAGATGCTGATATAAGAAATTTGAGCGATGAAAACCTGTATTCTGGACGTCCGTCGCTTTGATCATGTGCCATTCGACGGGATGCATCACCAACATAGCGAATAACAGGTGTAAATCCACGGCCATTATCAACGCAAGCGTCCACCTGAATCCATATTCTTCCAGTAAAAATGTGACAAGGATTGGAAATGTAATAGAGGCTATGCTGCTCATCGTTTGGTTGGCGCTCATCATCGCTGTGCGTTTCTTTGTGAAGTAACAGTTGAATGCTGTGAAACTAACTGGTATCATGACTCCGAATCCCGCACCTGACAAGAACAATATATATTAGACATTGAAATCCAGCTATAGGAATTGTTGAAATGCTTGCTAAATTTTACTCGCGTGGTGATGATAATTGGTATAATACACACATAATATACTTCTAAGGCTTTCACTTCAGATGACAGGTTTATTTCTAAGTACAAGATAGTTTTGATTGTATTTTAAATAGTGTACGCTATCCCACTATGTTATCCTTCTTCTGATAATTTGAGAAGTGACACATACAGAATTACCTGAATAAAAGTTTTTATACAGAGTGACTTGCACCTGACAGAGTAAACTGCATTCATTGGATGGATTAGTGCTCAGTAAATTTGTAGGATCTGACACCCTATAGCAACTGCTGAAGTTTGTCTCGACAACCACGATCGACATCACTTGAGCACAGTGCAGAAAATAAGCTGATACGTATTAGCTTATATTTCAGACTATTCAATCAACAACCATCCAGTAAAGAGCGAATACAAAAATGTTTCCTGGGGGTATTTCAGGAGTAGGCAGGCAGGACGCATGACCTTCGTTAATTAAGAAAAGGCCAACACCACTAGGTCGTGACCTAGGTAGGTGGTTGGAAAATGAATACTATATATATAAATTATAATTTTCAAATTTCACTGATCTATAATCTATGTTATTGTGTGCTCTTGTTAAAATCCATTAAGTAGTTTTTGCACTTAAGAAGAAGTAACATATGTACATATATCCATACTTTGTCACGATTTTTAAAATTTTGATTGTTAGTGGGATTTTAAATTATTCATAAGTATATTATTTTATATATAAAATAAAATTTACCTCTTATTACACCAAACGTAAAAACCAGCTGATACGTTCTGGAGACGAAAATTGTCAGAACATCTCCCAAAATAAACAGACCGGCACCCAGTAGGCCGACTTGTCTGAACGAATATTTCTTTAATGCGATTCCACTTAAAAAACCTAGAACAAAGAAATTATTGTAAAGATCATTCCGTTGTTACTATACTGTGGTGATAAACTTAAATTAGCTGTCAAAATTTTTAATCCTTGATGCTACCGTGATTTCTAAAACGAACATAGAATCGTCAGTGTCTGATAATTATCAATGAATTTAATTTTTTTTATAAGAGAGCAAAAATAAATCGAGTGTAGGTATAATTAACGTAACTTAAAACTTGGTCAAACCAATAAGCTCGCTTGCTTAGTGCATCTTCTATTGATAAATCACCAATCAGATAACATTTTCATAAGATCATTCATTCGGTATGTGTTGTCCTATTTTAATAAATTAATCATTGACATTTTCATCAGCGGAACTTTGAAGGGTGGCCGTTTAAAAATGCTCGCTTCTTATGTGATGCACATCGTTTTATACCATTGGAAATTCAATAGTGTCGTGTTTCGGAAGACATTAAATACGGTTAGAGTTACTGTCCCCAATTGATTATGAGTCTATTAGCTTAATACAAATCGGCCGATGGACATATCTTATTGGATACGCTGAGCGATTGGCATTCAGGGCCTAAGCCTAAACAGTTTGCATCAACGATTCATTGAATCATATTGATATGGCCGATATCGATGTAAAACAGGGCTGAGCCCTAATTAATGTTATTGGGCTACGTTATGTCGTAATTTTTAATTAATTAATTACTATTTCTAGGTTAACGTTTTGTTTGTTTTGTATATGTTAAATTTCTTTTCAATGCAATGGTAATTATAATGATTGTAGGTCAATATGTTTTGACTTTAAACCCTTATATCGGGGTTTACTAAAAATTTATACTTTTTCTACACATTTATGTACATTATATAAATGCAAATTAAAGTGGAATACATATTAAACAGACGTTAAAGTTAATCAAGGTTTTTTTAGTTTTCGTTGCGGGTTTTTAACAGTATTATCAAAGGCGTCCAATATCTAACATTATGCTATAGTACTGATCCTATATAGTTTTATTTGTCACTGTTTTTATAAAAATTATATCAATTAAAACTATTCTCAATAGCATTGCACAATTATAAATTATATAGAGTTCAATAGTTAGCAATGCAATCAACTATAACCAAATTGTTCAATGTATATTTACTAAACCTTACATTCAGCGTTAAAGATAAACTAGGTTATCTTATTTTGTTGAACAAAATGTATGCCATACCTGCTATTGAAAGCGCTCCATTGTAGACCCCAATTACTAGAGGAAGACCACTAGCGCCGTTCTGCTCTATAAAGAAATTGTTGAAAAGGATCCCGAAGGCATTCGATGAACCAAATCCGAGCATCTGAAAAGGAATAATTATGGTATAGCTGAAAAGCTTATAGTTAAAGATTGTTTTATAGAATAAATAAGTTAAGACAAATCGCACAGCGCACATTGACATTGCTTAACTGAATGTAAGTCTAATTCGCAAAAAAAAAGGGCATTGTATACAGAAGCCGTTGATGCATGTTTATTTTAAAACAGTTTATAACAATCATCATCATCAGCCTGTGTTAGTCCACTGCTGGACATAGGCCTCCCCTAATACACCCCTAACCTTAGGGGGATTTGGACCGTATTCCACCACGCTGGTCCAATGCGGGTTGGTGGGTGGACCGACTTTTTTACATGCCCATCCGACGCATGGATCATCTTACTTTTCAGACAATTGGGTGATCTGGCCCAAATTGAAAACAATGAAAATTGTTGGGGACACAACAATTTTTCATTCATGATCAGATTAATTGCAGGATTCGAACCCACGACCTCCGGTTTCTAAAGCACACGCCCATACCACTAGGCTACGGAGGCAGTTAATAACAATAAAAATATTTATTCCAAATGTCCAACAATTTTTAGATAAAAATATTATACACATCTATATGACAATATATTTGCATAACATGATTAAGAGCCAACTGAAATTCATTTCTCTCTAGTATATATGATAGTTCTTAATATAGCTGTTGGAATTGTACGCCAAGTTTTACGCATATGCTCGAATTTAAACTGAATATAGAATAAATATATATATATATATATCTAAGTAAGTCTAATAGAATGAAAACATTTTTCTTAATCGATATAAACACCGTAAACACGTCAATTATTCCATTAAAATCTCCCTCCAATCGTTCCCCTGTATATAAATATTTATAATTATCTACGCACTTAGAACCGGTTTAAGGCATTCTTAAAGCATTAAAAGGTGAGCCTAAACGTAAATTTATACCACTGCTTACAAAAATTGCACCGATTGACGTCAACGAGGGCCTATTTTTGCCTACCAACGTCATTGCATGCAATGTTATAAAAACGCAAATAATTGCATGCAACAGATAAAACTTTTGATGTGAGAAACGCAATAAGAATTAAGTTTTATAAATGGCGTTTTTTTTTTCATTGATCACATCGCTGGCTTGCGTGCGTTTTTATTTATGACGTAATGAAACAAAAGGAATAAGATGTAGACCGCACGGTTTTTTACATATGAAAGAGTTAAAATTCATCCATTCTTTAAGTTCAATCCTTGCAAGTTATTTAAATTATTTTGGGCTTAGAAAGTGCTCTGCTTTATATGTAAAAAAAGTAAATACTGTTTGGACTTTATTACAATTATTTGCTTTATTAAATATTTCTTAGTAAAATGTACGATATTAGGATATTAAGAATAATAATTCATAAATTTGGGGACAGAAATCGTAACATGAATTATAACAAATCGATAAGTTTTTAGCTGTAACAAAAACATGCAATGACACTTCTGGGTGTTCATCACAAAATTGAAAAAGTGCATTTTAAAATAAAACACGCGTAACATTGTATTATAGTTTTACTTTGGTTAGACTATTTAACAGCAATACCTATAGGACACTTTGAGCGAAAAGTAAAATGATTATAAGCGATGTGTTTAAGTAATATAATGCAAGACATCATGGTGTTCTTTAAAAATTATAGGATTTAAACTATAAACGATACATCTACATTATATTTATTTGTTTAAATCATTCTTATATAGCAAAGTAATGTTAGACCAGTTATTGAATTCAAACAAAATAATTATTCGGTAACGGTTCAAGGAAATAGGTAGATGAATATTATCCATTTTTGCAAGTTAACGATGAATACTACAACAGACTTAATAATTATTTGTTTACAAAAAATAATTCCTTTATATAGCAATACTTATATTAGATCTGGAATTATTTTCACAAATATCGTACATCATGACAGAGAAAGAAGATCATAAAACGATTATTATATTAGAATACGTTATAGAAATTATAACGTCATGGCTTTACAAATTATATCATTATGTATTATAACTCATTTCAACATTTCAATATTGAAAAATTGAGATAAGTCTAAATAATTGTTATAATGTATAGTATATATAATGTAATTGTTTATTTTAATCGACTTCAAAAAGAGTACTAATTCAGAGTAATTTCTTTTTATATTTTAGTTAATTATTTTTTTAAATGATAGGTATTACTTCAATGTCTATGCCTATGTCCAGCAGTGGACTATCACAGGCTGATGATGATGATGAGGTATTAGTTGTCACTTGGTCCGATTTTTTCATTTATAATAAGTAATAGATATTAAGAAATTTTCGGAGTCAAAAATCACAGCTCGTGCGATTAAATTGCAAACTCTGCCGAAACTGTAAGAGATAGACTTGAACTTGGTTTTACATAATTTTACTTCAGTAAATGGTATAAAATAAAGTATCTATGTTTTAAGAATCACCCACAAATATTGTTAAAAACTGCAAAAGGACATATTCAAATCTCATTTAAGGTAATATGGTGTAAGTTATGTTAAAGTTAATGCACTAAAAAATTCTTTATTCCACGAGCATAAAACGTTTTATACATGGCATTTTGATTAAATGAATACCTTAAAAGATATGAGAGATTTAAAATGTAGTGGCAGAAACCACATGGTAAATTGTTGCAGAGGGCACGTTGTCACCTTCTTATATTGCGCAAAATGGTTATACACTGTTTGTCGGTCATATCTTTTTTTTGTTAAAATTTCATTATAATTATTATTTGACCCTATAACGATAAAAGAAATAGAGATCTTAACTTCTTATTGAAGAATTGTCACTAAGATATCGATCACTGAGCAATAATCAACCACTATATATGTATGGTTAACACTTTCAACATCAATTCTTACATATCTGTGGCTTAGGTGTGCTTAGGAAAAGTAAATATGCGCATGGTCAAAAAGAGGCATTACACCTGCCCTTATCCGATTTTTTTACATTTTTTCTTCATTAATCACTGCTTTAAAATGACCGCTTAATTTAAAAAAAAAACTCTGTAGTTAATTATAACAAAGTTAATGTTAAATTAGTGCTTATAAATCTGTCAAAAAGGAATGGATTATTGATACGTAAAATCTTAATTTTGACCTTATTTTATTTTATACAATTTTAATCTTCGAGATGTAAATTACTTATATATTGTAACATCATTAAGTAACGTTCTTAATATAAAGTAGCCCATGTCACTTCCTAGTACCAATGTAACTTCCTAGAAGTGAAAAAAAGGTTGTTTCGGAGCCTATTAAAAGCAAACAAACAAACAAATATTGTCCCTTTATTTCAGTTCATCATCATCATCAGCCTTTGATAGTCCACTGCTGGACATAGGCCTCTCCTAATACACCCCTATCCATTAGGGGGTTTTTGGACCGTATCCCACCACGCTGGTCGAATGCGGGTTGGTGGGTGGACCGACTATTTACATGCCCATCCGACGCATGGATCATCTTACTTTTCAGACAAATGGGTGATCGGCCCAAATTGCCCTAACCAACTAGGAAACAACAATTAAAATTTGTTGAGTCCCCGCAGGATTCGAACCCACGACCTCCGGATTCTAAAGCACACGCCTATACCACTAGGCTACGGAGGCAGTTTGTTTCAGTAGTATACATATTCCCTGTGAGTTGTGGAGCCACGCGGGTGAAACCGCAGGACTAAACTAGTGTTTTGTTGATATATTTCTGTTTGTTTATTAAATAAGCATAAATGTACTGTTTTTTGTCGGTTTACAAATAAACAAGTGCATAATTTAATCGAAAATTGGTTGTGAATGTCTAAAGTTTAGTTTTGTATCAATTTTATTTATCAAAGTAAATCTTTAATCAATTCAACGTTTTTTATTTATAACTTTGAAATTAATTTAATTTATAGCACATCACACACACACATCATCAGCCTTTGTTAGTCCACTGCTGGACATAGGCCTCCCTAATACACCCTATCCATTAGGGGTTTGGACCGTAACCCACCACGCTGGTCCAGTGCGGGTTGGTGGGTGGACCGACTTTTACATGCCCATCCGACGCATGGATCATCTTACTTTTCGAGACAATTGGGTGATCGGCCCAAATTGCCCTAACCAACTAGAAACAACAATGAAAATTTGTTGCGTCCCCAGGATTCGAACCACGACCTCGGTTTCTAAAGCACACGCCCATACCACTAGGCTATGGAGGCAGTTGGAGGTAATTGATAGACTAAGATATATTTGATTTGCTGCACTTGACAAAATGTTGGCCCAACTTGCGTCAGAGTTTGCATGAAGGTTGCAATTTATTTTACGATGAAACCTTGCATGGATTTAATTACGAACGATTATATCACAAATGTAACTGAAGCCCAACATAAACGTTATAATTTTTTTTATTTACAACTACGTTTTTTTCTCACTTGTGGTTTTGTTTCCACTTAATCCTAATCTATCGGCAACAAATGCTTCTGGCAATGCAATAAATATTCTTATTTAAAAAGCTAATAAAAATCTTTGACAAAAAATTTGACCTTTTCAAAATAATGTGCGTAATATAAGCAGTTAACAACGTGCCGTCTGCACTAAACTGCCTCGCGATTTCTACCAACGCATTATAAATCTCTGATATCAGTTAAGGTATTTTATTAAAACATCGTTTATGTTAAAATAATGAAGAGTTTTTTTTGATACATTTACTTTTCTTGAGGCTTATGTTGTTTCAGTATTACCTTCGAGATGAATATGCCTTATTACAATTTGTAACAATGCTTTACATTAAAATCGTTATTGTGGATCATTCTAAAAACTTAGATTTATGCGTTCGCGGACTATAATGTAGATCATTTCAAGAAGTACATTTACTTAAAACAGAATTTGAATCTACGTTCTACGGTTTCGCCAGCGTTAGCAATTTAATCGCACAAGGTTGAAATTTTGCGTGCCGTATTTTTAATACCTCAAATTTCACAAAATTATTAAAATGGGAAAACATGACAACTAATACCTACAATGCAAATAAAGAGAATGATCAAAAGCGCAGCTAGGAACAAAGTAACGAGTTATAATATAAGAAAAAACATACACCTCGAATAGAGTACCTCTTTTTTAAAAAGTCGGTTAAAAAGGGAACTCTTTTTTTACATATAAGTTTTATTTCTGTATATTAGTGTTTCATATATGTATTTGTTCCGTTATTACTTTGAAAGGATGATGTACTTTCATCATCATCATCATCATCATCATTAGCCTCATGAAAGTAGGTCCAATGCGGGTTGATGGGCGGACCGATTTGTACATGCCCATCCGACGCATGGATCAGCGTACTTTTCAGACAATTTGGTGATTTGCCCAAACCAACTAGGAGACAACAATGAAAATTTGTTGTCTCCCCGCAGCATTCGAACCCTCGACCCCCAGTTTCTAAAGCACACGCACATACCACTAGGCTACTTTTATAGATATACTAAAATTAATAAGATAATCTTCTTCAACCAGAAATTTAGAAATTTTGTACAACTAAGTTCCTTTAATTATAATGAGAATGTTTTCCTTTATCCTTTCGGTGGTAAAGGTAGGTTTAACAAAATAATTATAAAAATAAAAACAGAAAAATGACTGCAATAAAATTAACTAATATGACGACTGTTTTATAACGAGTTTTTTCTAAAAGGTCATTAATACTTAGAACTAACCTGATTTGAGGAGGTAACTCAATATATTACACGAGCCTATTTATACGTTTATCGGTATAATCAAAAGAAGGCATCATTTCCGTTTTTATGGTGCGCTAAATATTAAATTACGATACTAGAATTTATTTTAACGTTGGCGGAGAATCATTTCTTGAATTGTAACTCTAACCTTGTCAATATTTTATTGTAAAACAAACAAACAAACATGTCTGTATACGCGTAAGAAGTTCTACATCTTATGCGTAACAATATAAAACTTTTGCAAAACCCTGTTTCTACATTTGTTCAATTAAATATCGTGAATACTGTTGTCAGTTGACTATAGCTAATGTCAAAGTGTCGGTTTTTCGTTAAGGAGTAAGCGCGCATTGTTATAATTTACCCTCAGAATTTTCCCCAACGAGCTTAAGAAATATAAGTTAAAAAAAACCGTTAACACTGGACGCGTTTCCATTAAGCATGTTTTTTCGGTTGCTTTAATAATATACTTTACTTTAATAATAGTGTCTGGACGTGGAAAGATTTACCATAAAAGGAAGTAGTGAATTGTAAATATGTTATAATTAATTAGCGCATAAGATTTTACTAATAACATTTGGTTTGCATATTTATTTAAGTTGATTAATTGGTAGTGTAACTTGAAAAATTAGGTGTATTTCAGAGAGATGGCATCTTATAAATATGTATTAACATTGTACATCTCTTATTCAAGTATATATTGAACAGTTTTATGACTCCACCGTTTATTGGTGAAGTAATCCGTTATATTACGTACAAATAACATTGTTAGGTATTCCATTAATTTGTTAACCATCAAACTAATTTGAGGTAGCATAGTAAACCATCATAAAATAAAAAAAATTGAATAATATTTACAAGAATTATTACTACTTTTTTTATAATATTGGGTAACATTGTGTAATATTAAAACCAGTATTGATCGTATTAGATGTGACTTGTTATTCGACGTGATGACAAAATAGAATTGATCGCTTTTAATTTTTATGCTAGCTCAACAGATTATTCGCTTATAAACGTGCTAATTTGACTTATTTACATAATGGACCTTACGTATACAAAAAAATTGGTAATAACTACCATAAAAAAGCTTTTGTGAATAGTAATCAATATTTGAACAGTAAAAGATTTATTACATAAAGATTTTCTATATATTTTATTGCTGCATTAATAATGTAGGTGCGTTACAGTTATTGTGCATCTACATGCTACTAAAAGCTGTGATTTTATTAATAAAAGCAAGTAAATTTATGGTTTATTACGAATTTAGTGTTACAGAAGAACGTTCCATTTTCATAAAATTATTAGGTCATTAGCTATTCCTCGCTGCGGTAAGCAGTTTTACATATTTTAAACTGTACTCGGTTGTGATATGAATTAGACATAGTTGTTTAACTATGTATATACATATATTCGATTATGCATAACGCTTCGGTGAATGAGAAACAATCATACATCTATCTTCTGATATTTTCTCATTATTGTATTAAATAATAGTAGAAAGTAAAAATAGAAGGTGAACATTATAACACTATTATTTATTCCCAGTTACTACATGTCTTTATCTATCCTACTTCTTCAGGTGACAGAAAAGTGCAAACGCAACATATACGTAGGCATTTCCTTGCTTATTTTCTTTAGTAAGGTGTTGCAGATTATTTCATAGGCACTATTATTTTTATTTGAAATTTAATTGATACTTAATTAAGACAACGTATTGTTAACTTCATTTATGTACCCGATATATAAATACCATATAATAATAAATATATATATATATAAGCGGTAATAACACTAGCGAAACCTTGCCGCTTTTTTGGTAGTTATGTATTATGATTATTAAAATGGCCGCATTCCATCAATAAACACGCATCCGATTCTAGAGTTATTATTGTTTAAAATAAACTTTCTTTACATATATTCTATATATTATTTATCGCATTTTAGGGCAGACAAACATTCGGCCTACCTTATGTTAGGTCGTCACCGATGTCTATAGACATCTGAAATACTAAGGGTATCGCGAACGCGATGCCTACCTTGAGACTTAAGATGTTACGTCTCGTTTAGCCACTACGGTGGCCTTCAAACCGGAGCACAGTAGTGATTTCACGGTACTATTTTCCGGCTGAATTAGGCACCGCTGTCGTCCTCCAACCAGACGGCTCCCTGTAAGCGCTTATCTACCACCCATCACCTATCTTGTTCGGCTTTATGAGTGGGTGAAATAAAGTAAATAATTCCCCAGGACCAAGTCGGAGGCGATTAGCGGTCTCTTCTTTTGTTTTAAATGATTGCAACGCCATGTTAACAAGTTGTGGTTTTGCGGCGTCCATGAGTTTAGTGATCACTTACCGTTGGACAAACCAGCTTGACCGTGTTCTATTATAATACTTTTCATTATATATATCCATTTTTGTATTATAATTATTCTGAACAAAATTAACAGAGTACGCGTTTAGATAATAAGTCTTAATAGGAAAATACTGTAATATAAAAAAAACTTTTTTCATACATTTTCGAAAATTTTACTATATTTTATACAGTAAAAATATTATGCAATGAGCCTTTTGCATATAAATGAATAAGTAAAATAAGTTCATCAATACTTAGTACAAGAAGAGCAATTAAAACCTAACAATTTCAAGAAAAATGTCATTGGCCCGTTATCCTAATTTTTTTTGCAATCATTTATTAGATAACGGCGGAAAGCACATAAATATTTTTATCAATGAAATATACTGTTCTAAATTATAAAAGCGACCTCAACCTCGAAGTAACACCTCGTCTAAACCACAAGCTATCGAACCCTGATAATATAGCTTTTAATTAAAGTATCTTTGCATCCAGCTTGTAAACCGCAAGTAGCGTAAATTAAATCCAACATTAAAGAGCAACCTTAAGCCACTGTATGTGATCATGTTGCAGAATGCCTTCCATACATAATAGCTTCTTTTCTATTCATACTTTAATTAAATGATTAAAATAAACATGACCTGATCATTGCAATTACATTAGTAGAAAGAATACTAACTATATATATGCCATGTTTGAGAAACCCGAATAATATATTTTACCTATTTATTTTATGAGACAAGATCACTAACGTACGCCAAGTATAGGGAAACGTTATAAAGGGTTACAGAGAAATTTCCATATAAATGGTTCGGCCGTGAAAATTTCAAGTCGTTAAAATACATTACGTTTCTCTAAACATAAATGATCAATATCAAGTTAATAACGGTAATGTACCTGTGATCGTATATTAATTGGAAAATGCTTATGGGTTACCGTTTTAACGGGAGCAAGACTCGGTTATAATAGTAAAATTTTTAATTGGATATATATTTTAGACACTTTAATTTTACACCTAACATGTTACAATTTAAATGTGACATTTAAAATTAATATGTATGCGTTTATAACATGAAAATCATCTTGATTCTATGCAACTTTTAATCGTATATAGTTATAAATACTGGTTCCTAAGAATATTTATCTAGTGTTACAATTTTTTTTAATCAATTAACGACTGATACGACGTTGCATAATATTTTAACACGCTTTTCAGGTTACTTGATTGGAATTTGATTTTATCTAGAAAACGTTATGATTTCTTTAAGCGCTAATATTATAATTTAAATGCTTTCTTACGAATTCATCAATTTACACTTAAATTTATAGCATTAAAATAAAAACGGTGTTCTTTTTATTGGTAATTAACAGATTCATCATTCGAGTTTGTTTCAGCCATTTCGTGATAAAAATTTTAACAAACGCTGTTTCACTTTCCGTATAATTAAATCTTTTGATTATGTCTATATTCTGTATTAGCGTATAAATTGAATGTAGTAATAATTTTGTACAAATACGTTTAAACATATCATCTCATCAACCTGTAATAGTCCACTGCTGGACATAGGCCTCCCCTAATACACCCCTATCCATCAGGGGGTTTTGGACAGTATCCCACCACGCTGGTCCAATGCGGGTTGGTGGGTGGACCGAATTTTAACATGCCCATCCGACGCATGGATCATCTTACTTTTCAGACAATTGGGTGATCGGCCCAAATTGCCCTAACCAACTAGGAAATAATAATGAAAATTTGTTGAGTCCCCGCAGGATTCGAACCCACGACCTCCGGTTTCTAAAGCACACGCCCATACCACTAGGCGACGGAGGCAGTTAGTTTAAACATATATTTTGAACATTTCATTACCCTAGAAGTACCAACTCCACGCCTATTTTGGCAAAAAACATCCGGTTTGGTGACTTCCATTTTAATCTTTATCAGAGAAATTGTTGAATTAAACGAGATGTAACATCTGAAGATATAAAAGATCTTGGATTTTAAGGTTATTTTTGTTAGTGCTTGACTATTAGTATTACTAAAAATAGGCGTCATCATCAAAAAATGCTTTGTTACGTAATATTAAACTTTTCTTTATCATTAACGTATATTTCATAATGATTTTATTCGCTATTAAATAAATATTAACAAAGTTATTACGTTTTTCATTAAATACAGACATTTAAGCGTGAGTATTATATTATAAATCGGTTTTTAATTAAACTTTTTTCATTGATATTTTTTGACTATTAACTTTTTTCGTAAAAGTATTCCATTTTAATTGGTTTATAAATTAAATGCACTTAAATATTGTTGGTAGACGTGGGTTAATTAATTACATATCAAGAATTTGATGGATTTCTAAATATTGCGTAAAAATACTCATGCAAAAATTGTTCGTCTTAGTATAGAACAATTTGTAGAAAAAAGTCTTTTTACTACATTGTCGCAAAAATACTGAAATACTGTCTTCACCTATATCAAAGTTATGTAAAAAAGTTTAAGTAAGACACCATTGAAGGCTAAATATAAAGCGCTCTGACTTCGCTCCATAAAGTCGACCAATTAAATTACAGATTTAATTTTCGCGTTATTTTAGTTTCACATTAGTCATTTACATAAATTCCGATTATATTAGGCTTGTTTATAGTTTTATAAAACTATTCTATTTTTAACTGACTCCCCATGTATTAAATTCGGAGCGTATGTACGTTCTTTACAATATATTAATATGTATGTTACCTCTTAGCTCCGCTCTTAGCATTTCGAATCTTTTGTAAATGATAGATAAGAGCTGTAACATGTGGTTCCATTATTAAAAAAAATTTAGTGATAGGTAAAAGTTAATTTTAATAATATTTAACATAAATAAAGAAATACTTTACATACTATTATCCAATCAAAATTACCCAAACATAGTGTTGTCAATTTAGTTTAGCGCAATAACGCTTGTTCTGCTGTATATAAAATTATTACGCGTATCGTACATTCAAAATTGTTTGTACAACTATTGTTTTACAATCTGTCGTAAAGCGTATGCGATAACTAGATAATTAGATCGAGATTATGTTTATTAACTGTTGCATGAACGCTGCAAATATTAAAATATGTATATATGCAAATAATAATAATATTTGTTAGTTCTTTAAGATTATTACGTAAGTTACATAATTGGTGTATGATATATTTATTCTTTAACTGCCTCCGTAGCCTAGCGGTAAGGGCGTGCGCTTTAGATACCGGAGGACGTAGGTTCAAATTCTGCGGGGACTGAAAAAATTTTCATTGTTTTTTCCTAGTTGGTTAGGACAATGCGGAAACGATCACCCGATTGTCTGTAAAGATGGGAATAAAAAAATCGGTCCTGCGCCTGATCTCTTTCCGGTCGTGTTGGTTATTCGTTCCACAGGACAATGAGATTGAAGGAAGAGGGAGTCCACCCGTATTTGCCCGTACATTTGTGCACTATAATATCTCCTGTGCAGGCTGATCTCTAGTTAGATCGGCCGACGGTGTTAAAATTGACTAGGATGGCAATATTATAATTATGACATAATTCTATTCATATTTTGATTAAAATATAACCATTGGGCATATTTCGATATTATAGCTACTACAAAAACTATAAAAACGCTATGTCCTTTCTTCGGACAGAATATTTTAAAGTAAAAGCACATAAAGTCAAAAAAGACTTTAAGGCAATGGCAATGACAAGCAGTAATCCATATCAGATTTTATGAAGAAAAATGTTTTAAAGAAACATTTTATGTCCAGGTACTCTCATAGCAAACTGCCTTCTTATCTCACATTTATCATCAAATAAGATTCACTTTCTATGACACGAGTCATTCAAATCTCAATTGTATTAAATTCATTAATTACTTAAGTCCGTAATTCATTTAATATAATTAAGTGCATCAAATGTGGCTAATATAAAAAGTTTCTATAGAATGTCTAGTCAATAATTTCTGAGTCAGATTCATAACTAAAAGTAAAGTAGTTTGGGTAAAATATTGAAAAAAGTGTTCACCTTGCAGTCTTCAATTTGCTTATACATGCAATAATTGTAATTTTATAGACAGCACTTAATTGTTAGCAAACGTGATTTGACAAACACACATATTGTCTGAAGCCATAATAGAATTAAGAATATATATAAAAGCTGAAGATAGGATAGTTAATTTAATAATTGATAATAATCGTTGAAGTAATTATTATATGATTGAGGTTTTTTAATAAATTATAAACTCATATGAATGTTGTGTGGTATATATTGTACATAAAGTTATTATAATTATTTAAAAAATATAGGGTTTTGATTGTCCTTGAAAAATTATATTTTGAATATTAAAATTTAATATGACATTATAGTTAAGAAAAAATTAAACATGATTCAGATATTTTAATCGTTTGATTATTTCTTTTTCACGTTCAAATTGTAACACCAATTATATTTATATGAGCACTAAGCAAACATCATTAATAGTGAAATGAGATTCAAATTCAAGATTAAATCAGTAAGTAGGTTTTTCGTAGCATTTAAATTTTTAATTTTTTATCAACACTGAATAAATTTTTTAAATATTACACTAAAAGTGGATAGTTAAAAATGCCTGATAACGACACATTGTCTTTAAACCATTTTTTTGCACTAGATTCCCGCCAAAACGCGTCCATGCTAGCCGTTGGAAGATTTAAAACGAATCAAACATCACGTTAACATTATGACATATGATATAATATGATATGTGACAAAGTACATGTGATCATTACTTACAAACGTGAATCCGACTCCAATGCACACCAGATATCCCCATCCGCCATCAGGTGCCACCAAGTCCTTGCTAGAGTGCTTCTTCTCAGGATTGTCAAGATGCGCGAAAGCTTCGTCCATCTTTGCAAATGTTTTTTCCCACTTAAATACCTTATTTACTCGTATTTACTCAACACTTTGAGGGCCTTATTCATGTCGATTTATATAGAAATTCGATTCAAAATCGCAGTGATATCGCGAAATTGCAGGCCGCCTTCCACGCACGTCTTTACCACGCTGCCCCTGTCACAGAATTGAGTAATACTTAAGCTGCCGACCAAGTACACCTCGCTTTCGGAGTTGTGGCCGACTGCACTTATTCCGCGTATGCGTTCAACATATCGGACGAATGCTTCTTCTCAGCTAAATTAGTATTATTAAATGGCGTTAATGAAGATTATTGATAAACGTAGGTAAAGCGAAAATAGTAGTTTATGTCTTATCACCGCTGACCATCTTGCTTGTTGTAATACCCAAAATAATGTAAAAACAACAAAAAACAAAAAGTTGCATGAGTATATTGAATATTGAATGCTTTTGTATTCGGTAATCAACTTCTTCGGTTTACATGAACTTGTTTGATGTGCATTATTTACGATAGCATTGCGACATAACTCTTTTCAAGTTTTTAAGCAATAAAAATATTGAACTGCCCGTGACCTGCACAAGACGAGTGTTTAAAACAACTTTCATTAAAAAAATAATGATCTTAATCTCCTTTACATTACATAAAGATAAGAAAGATAGGTTAAACAATTGTAGCTTAAAATGTTTTCTCCCGAAGAGATAAACGAAGGCCTTTATTTACGTAGTTCAAAAACAGTTTTTTTTTTAATCTGTCTTTAAATTTTCATGGAATATATATGTCAGTGAGGCTTTCTTATAGATAAATTATTTGAGATTTAGATTGTTGAACGTGGTTAATTTTCACACTGCTTTCATTTTTAAAACACAACAGCGCTATGCTTTATTTCAGACTACCCATCAAGTAATAAAATAATGCAATCGATCATAACGCATAACGTGTTCACACTTAATTGCACACTAGTACTCGGTCCACGGCTCTGTCCGTCTTATTTTCTGATCGTTGAAATGGATATTACGAGGGTAAAAAGTACCGTCAATCAAGGGTAATATGACTTTCTAGTAGCTCATTTAAATTCAAAGGTTAAGTAATTTCGGAGCCTATAAAAATGAACCAACAAACAAATCTTTCCTCGTATGGTACCGTTTTATACTTATTTGTAAACAAAGTATTATGGTTCACGCCATTATTTGAAAGGCGTTAAAGAATCTGGTCTCTGGTCAATATTTAAGATGCCAGTGGTCTAATAATAATGAATGCATTTAGTTTTAGTGTTATTAGACTACTGCCTCCGTAGCCTAGTGGTAAGGGCGTGTGCTTTAGAAACCGGAGGTCGTGGGTTCGAATCCTGCGGAACTCAACAAATTTTCGTTGTTGTTTCCTAGTTGGTTAGGGCAATTTGGGCCGATCATCAAATTGTCTGAAAAGTAAGATTATTAATGCGTCGGATGGGCATGTACAAAGTCGGTCCACACACCAACCCGCATTAGACCAGCGCGGTTGAAAAAGGCGTGCATTATTAGAGGCCTATATCCAGCAGTAAACTAACACAGGCTGATGATGATGTAATTCAAGCTATTCTATACCTTTTCCAAGCATCACCGAAGTTTTGATGTGCGATGTTTATATTTTTATATGGCGTAACTACTAACAGGCTAAAAATATTTATTTCGTATAATATCTAAACATAATCACTCACATATATTTTAGTAGCATACCGTAACGAGAGTTTACAGGTGGTAGGTCCCCTTTTTACAGGCGTTGGTACCACTGCGGTGCCTATTTCTGCCGCAAAGCAGTAGTGTGAAAACACTACTGTGTTCCGATTTGAAGGATACGGTAGCCAGCGTATTTACTGGGTAAACGAGACTTAACATCCTACGTCTCACTGTAGGCAGCGCGTTGGTGATACCAATAGTATTGCCAATGTCAATAGGCTGTGACCACTTTCCATCCCGTGGTGGCCCGACTGATCGTCTGCCTGCGTAATCAATAAAAAAAAGTTATACAACAGAATTAGGTGAATACTTAATAAAATACGTATGTAGTCAAATATCAAACTTATGTCGCAAAAACATAAATTGTTTTCATTCGTATATCGCCAACGATCTTAGATTTCCACGCGATCTTATACTAATATGATTGTCAAACGCTATTACGTCATTTAAGTATGATTTAAGACCTCTTTAGGTTCTAGATATGATTTGGGTTCGAAATAGACTAGTCAATGCATTGAACATTGATTTTGTTTACTATTACACAATATTGTCTTGTTATAAATCTTTAAAATAAATTTACGTTACAATAAAGTTTGTGTTGAAATATTTATACATGTGGGTCTAGCATAAAGCTTACCTTCTTTCTTCTTGCTGATTATTCTCCAAAGTAATTTTTTTTTATGGCTTACGCAGGCAGACGAGCAGTCGGGCCACCTGATGGAAAGTGGTCACCGACACCCATAGACAGTGGCAATACCAGTGGTATCGCCAACGCGCTGCCTACCTGAAGTAAGGTGTTATAGATCTCGTTTACCCAGTAAATACGCTGGGTGCCTTCAAACCGGAACACAGCAGTGTTTTCCCACTACTGCTTCGCGGCAGAACAGGCACCGCGGTGGTACCCACCCAGACGGTCTCCTGTAAACAAGGGACCTACCACCGGTAAATTCAAGGGTCATTTAAGAGTTGGCTTTAAATCTACTCAAAATTTTCTGAACAACTGTTCTTTTCAGAGTGATTCCAATCTGAACTTCACCTTAGATGTCGTTAAATATTTTTTTATTAACCATTTTGTAAATAAACTTATTTTTATCATGGTACAAATTCTTTTATTAGTTGGGATTAATATTTAATACATGAAGATAATAATAAAAAGATAAAACATATGGACGTACTAGCATGAATTGCAATAAAGCCATAACCATGCCAAGCCATAACGTATTATGCTAATAATGTAAGAAGGTTAAAAGAAAAGCTAAATAAGTTACCTAAGTATTAATAATAATAATAATGTCCTCCTAGTCCAGTCCGACTACGGCGGCAATATACATTAGAGATCAGCCAACTGCGAAGGGGATATTATAGTGCACAAGTGTACGCACAAACACAAATGCACTCCTTTTTTATTAACCCATACGATCGGAGAGAAATCAGGCACAGGACAGACTTTTTACCTGCTTATCCGACGCATTTACTTACGCTTACTTTACAGACAATCGGGTGATTAGGCTTAACCAAATGGGAAACAACAATAAAAAGTTGCGGTTTCAGCAGGATTCGAACCCACGACTCGGTTTCTAAAGCGCAAGCCCTTACCGCTAGGCTTACGGAGGCAGGTAATATAGCCATCGCATCAAGATATCTCCCAAAGCTACGCTTTAATTATTAGCAACGAAATATAGGATAACATACTCATTGAAAATTAAAATTTCTTTTAAGATTAAAGCGAAATAAAAAACACACGTCTCAGAGAAAAAAACTATTTATGAATATTTATATTAGGTATCTATATACATATACAACCAGAGTACCTGGGGCCAAGTGGTACTACTGCCTTATCTATAAAGTGCGATTTAAAAGTGCGGAGTCTTAAGTTTGAGAAGGAGGTCCAGAGCGAAACTACATACGAGAGGAAAGGGTACTACTAGAATCTATCAATTTAACGAAAATATAAAAATCTGGGGTCTGCCTTAAATTCTATGATACACATTAGGCACGTGTTTTATATCATTGGCCGTCGATAAAAATATGATTCCTTACAAAAACGTGTTAATATGAAAATATACACAGTAATAATTAAATAAGTAAAAAATAAACAATAAAATGTTTAATATTATATTTACTATACATGGATGACACAAAAGTATATAGAACCCAAGCCGTAATAAGAACTATAAAGTAAAGGCACTAGAAAACGAAGCACATAAAATAGACAAAAATATAGAGTGACATCTACCTCCTTTGTGCTAGATACTGTAGTTTCCTCTGCCTCCGTAGCCTAGTGGTTTAGGCGTGTGCTTTAGAAACCGGAGGTCGTGGGTTCGAATCCGGGGACTCAACAAATTTTCATTGTTGTTTTAGTTGGTTAGGACTTGGCGATCACCCAATTGTCTGAAAGTAAGATGATCCATGCGTCGGATGGCATGTAAAGTCGTCCACCACACCGATTGGACCAGCTGGTGGGATAAGGTCAAAGCCCCTAATGGATAGGGTGCGTTAGAGAGGCCTATGTCCAGCAGTGGACTTTCACAGGCTGTTGATGATGATGATGATGATGACTGTAGTTTCTATTTCTGTTCACGCACTGGTTCAGTGCACAACTAGGATTAAGAAAAGCCGAAAGCTTCTGATAATTTTTTGCCAAAATTATAAATTTGGGTGACAAACATGTCACATTATAGTTGAAAGGTGTCGGTTATCTAAAGCCGTGTCATTCATGAACTTCAGAGCTAAGAAAATAAATAAAAAAGAACAGAAAAACCTAAAGGTTTTCCTATTGAGTGTTTCATTTCTTTGTTAAACATTTTTCCGTTATTTCGGTCATATCAGGGTCATTTGTCTCATTATGGCGTGTAAGTAATTACATCACGCCAAGCTATTGTCATTTAGCGCGCGCAATTATTCTGTAGGTTATATTTTAATGCCAGCAGCGGTTCAGTTTTATTAATATTAGTATTACCTATCGACCTTAAATTAAAACCCTATAAAAACAACCATCCAACTGTGGTATTGTTTGGCTTGTACAATCCTTGTGGTCTAATTAAAGAGTGACACAATAAGCAACAATGTAATCAACCAAGATATCAGAAAACAATATGCGACAATTTAACGCGTTTGTCATTTATTTCTCACAGATACTGCCACCGTGCACTAACTAGAAGTAACTTACAGGAGTATAACTATTTTGTTGTACTCATTTGCTTGTTAGTTCAGGGACTAAACTTTTCTACATAATCTGAACATCAGGTTAGATAGAAAAGTTAATCAATGTGTTAAACAGACTTTGAACAGTTCAGTCCCGTTGGTAAGAAAAACTTTGACAGTTTATGAAGAAAAATATCGAATATCTTTCTTTCTCTGGCCTTGTTCCTTCATTATTTGGAACGGCATCTTCATCATTTCTCCTAGACGCAAATCCAACACAGATTTATATGGGTTGACTAGTATCTGACATCAATAGCCAAAGGAGATAGCACTAAATAAATTAGATGACAGTCAATCCAAGGCATTAAACAAAAATATTCCGAAATCTAATGCTGCCTTTGCTGGGATTGTGGAGAAAATATGACAATCATTCTGTGTAATTATAATATTGCAGTTATACCTGTTTGATTTGAAAGAAGTAAGCTCATAGTAATGAAGTAGTAGATGTATGCTTGTTAGAGATGATATTAAATAACGTAAATACATTGCAGTCATTGCAGATGTTCATACGCATCTTAATTGCATACCAAGAACGTTCCACTAACCACTAACCTCGATAGTTAGTTCTGCATTCTTGTTATAATCAATTTAGAAAAGAAGGGCATAACAATGCAGTGTACTGTTTAATTAATACCCACCCATTGACCACTTGAGAAAATGGAAAATCAGGAATACTACTATTGTACCTCTATAAATATGAATGTATAAGGGTTAGATTCTATTCACAAATTTAACTTAAATAACATTTTGCGTTTTTTGTTCCTATTGATTTTTTTATTTAATTTAAATATTAGTCAGCCAAAAACTAAAGTGTTTTTAATTGCATTCATAGCTTAATAATTTTATTGGATGAAATTATTTTTGTTAGGTTGAACAATTCGTTCCCCGATAGGTTCTCCATTTATCGAGGTGCAGTATTGGGTGTCCGTAACTTGGGACTGGACGAATTTGAGGATACAGCGGCTGAGAGACAGAATGAGCGAGAGCACCCGATAGGCGGCTGCATAACTGACCTCTGCAGCCAACGAGTGAACGGCGCAAAGAGGAGCGTTTGATCTGTCCTTGCATGCCAAAGAGTCACGGCAAGGGGTCTTTAAAGCTTTTCTCAAGTCAACGTGGGACTATGCCAGGATTCAAACAACCTTTGAGGTGTAGCAGATAATAGTGATTGAGATGCAACTAATACTAATTGAAATAATATATAATAAATAAAATATGATAATATATATTGATACATATATATATATATATATATATAATCTTTGAATGAGTGATCTGATCAGGTCGAGTGCAAGTTCATGTCGAGATGAATCATGAGTGTGCAGTTTAGTAGCACGTCTACCATATCCGACTGAACACCTCGATGCAGTGTTGTGCCAGATGTAGGGGCTGAAACGAAGGTCGCGTAAATTTCGACGCCCCCTAAGGTAGAGTGGTCTGAATCTAGCATCTATGCTAGGTTCCGGCCAATCCACCTGCCTCGGCGGCCAGCGCTGGTGGCATAGGCATTTCCCTACGTAAAAAAAACTTGATCAAAAGGTGGTACGGTAGTAAGGTTAGTAGATCAATTATCTCAAAGAATTAATATAGATTGGTATAGTATTTATTTATAGTCTTTTAAAGTATAGCCAGCGTAACGCAATTAAAATTAATTGAGTTAATAAACTCCTCCATAATAAATAAATATTCCTGACCAATGTCACACTGCTTCAATAAATTATTTATAAAATCTATTATCTTTAAACGTCCTTTTTAATTTACAATAGTCGAATAATTATTAATACTAAGTGTTAATAATTTAGAATATATAAATATTTATTCAATTAAGCCTGCTGCCTTTAAGGCTTAATTGGACTGATTTATTGTAATTTTAAAAAGCCAATGATAAAAACAGCAAGGATACTAACCAATGCTTAGATTAATAAACTTAATCCAAACAATAGAATTGATCTACGAATAAAATTGTTTGATTAATAAGACTCTCTGGCTTTCCAGTATGTTCAGTGCGTTAAAAGGTATACCTGAAGAACAATTCAAATGGAGTAGTTCTCGGTTAAAGGCTATTGGTATGGTTTCAATATGCGCCTATCCATGATATCATACAAGCTTTTGCTTTAACTGAGCTGCATATTAACAGCATACCCTCAAGAGATATGCCAGTATAGAAAAGCTAGCGTATCTCCTAGGTTAAAACTTATTCCTGTTGGTGCCTCAGGAAGATTCCGTGACTTATCAATAATATTAACTTTTCGCAACCGACTTATGGCCACTTATAGGATGACATTTCTGTGGGTTTCATTTTCCAAGGTGTCAGTAGCGACGGCTCAACGATGAAAAGACATTAGCGGTAGTACTTACTTATCGATTCCCTGGAATAAAGGACTTACTACCATCAGTTCCATGATGGTGGTAAGTAGGTTCCTTAAGGAATTATAATTGATAAAAGAAATAATAAATAATTTAATTTCGTCATCGGACATGGTTCTTATTTATGCATGCAGGCAGACGTGCAGTCGGGCCACCTGATGCGAAGTGATCACCGACGCCCATAGACATTAGCAATACCAGTGGTATCGCCAAAGCGCTGCCTACCGTGAGACATAGGATGTTAAATCTCGTTTACCCAGTAAATACGCTGGCTACGGTGCCCTTCAAACCGGAACACAGTAGTGTTTTCACACTACTGCTTTGCGGCAGTAATTGGCACCTGCGGTGGTACCGCCAGACGGCCACCTGTAAACATGGGTTTGCTGAATTAAGATCCCGGTATTGATAACATTTTAAATGATTTCCTGTAAGATATATTTCTAGCGTTTATTTTGTGGTATTCTCTTAAAGAGATTGAAGCCCAAATATATTACTAGCAATGAACCGTAAATCGGAAGGAAACCCCTGAAATGTTATAATCTCCTCCAATCCGCCTTCACACCCACTTCATAAACGCTATAAGCAGATAACTGTAATGAATCGCCCTAAATACTTTATTCTATTATTTAGTAATCTAATATTCCTTATAAAATCACGTATGTATTCAATTCTCAGTTTAGGTTAAAGAATAATTGGATAATTTTGTTATTAGATAATATCTAGATTCCTTACTCCTTTACACGTGTTTGTAGTACAAAACTGTTTTCAAGTTTGTTATGTATTCACAAACGTCTAAATGTGTGTATGTAAATGAAAAAGAATTTTACAGCGTTCAGCTAGATTAAAGCATGACCTAAGGTTCATAATTTTTTAACGTCAAATCGCATACAGTCTGTGATTATATCCTAGACAACCCAAATAACTATATAAACCAAGATAAACGTAAAACTTACATTATTATAGGGCATTTCAATAATTAACAAAATTACCGAATTTAATGAAACATGTATTAAATACTGTTTGTTTTTAATTGGAACAAGTTGACGTTTAAATAAACGCCCCAGGGCCGTTTTGGATATATGCATCGCATATATTTTTACAACTACGAGATACTTATGTTAAGAACTCAATGAGCTCAACGCTGCATATTAAACATCGCAAACTATAATCTGGTGGCTCGCCCGAAAATGAATGGATGAAGTTGTTGATTTCAAGCAAAAGATCTAGTCCACTTTCTAGTAGGTCGATCCATCTGATTTGATCAAATTAGTTTCATATTTCTGGGCTTTTTGGGTCCTGATGAATTAGTTTATTAAATTAGTACAGCCTCGGTAAAATTGTAGGTTTTGAAATAATAAATAGGGTTGTTCTGCCTCCGTAGCCTAGTGGTTTGGGCGTGTGCTTTAGAAACCGGAGGTCGTGGGTTCGAATCCTGCGAGGGACGCAACAAATTTTGATTGTTGTTTCCTAGTTGGTTAGGCAATTGGGCCGATCATCCAATTGTCTGAAAAGTAAGGTGATCCATGCGTCGGATGGGCATGTAAAAAGTCGGTCCACCCACCAACCCGCATTGGACCAGCATGGTGGATACGGTCCAAACCCCTAATGGATAGGGTGTATTAGGGTGGCCTATGTCCAGCAGTGGACTAACAAAGGCTGATGATGATGTGATGTGAAATAGGTTGTTTGCCAGAATTATTATTTAGCTAAAAGTTGATATAACAAGCAAACAAACTTATATATTTTTTTTGCTGCGCCATTCATTATATACAAATATATAATATTCTTGAAACTTTATGAGACGAATTATTGGAGTTAATTGCAAAAAGTCTGATGCAAATATCTCAAGAGGCTTTATTTTAGCGATACAGTGAAGAGTTATGTATTTTTGTGATTAAAATTATAATGTGTTACGTGTGCGTTTTAATTTCTTCTGATATAAACTTAATAAGAAGATAATCCTTTAATTTACTGTTAGTTCGGTAGCGACGAATCGTATGAGTATCGTTCTGAAATGTGACTTTTGAAATTTATTTTCGTATCAAAAATAAAAAAAGGAAAGACCATTTAATTTTTATAGAATCCATTTTTCGAGAGAACAAAAAGGCTGCTTTTCCTGTGTTTACTCAATACGATGTTCTACCTGCGATATTTGTCATATGACGCATATATGTTGTTCAAGGTTAATTCCAAAATATATTACGCGGTGATAACAATGAAATACGACATAATTGTATCAACTTTCAATGTCACGGTTGAAACTGTTTATGCTCGTCTAAATGGATTTTAATTATCATTTATTTACAAAAGTAATGTCTTACATCTATCTACATATATATTCTATGCAAATCCGTGTTTTTATCTGTTAGAGATAAAAACAAATGAAGACGTTTATTCTTTTTGTTTAAAAGAAAAACATAAATATAATTTTTGGACATAAATATTTTATGACTTGTAAAGATTTTTTTTTGCTTAAAATTCATAATCAGCCTGCGTTAGTCTACTGCTGGACAAAGGACTGCCTTCGACTCTAATGCATGCCTTATCCTTTTAGTGGGTTTTTGGATCGTATAAAACCATCTTACGTAACCATATCGTACGTGCATTTGAACCCGCCTTGATAACTTTTATTAATTGTTTTTAGTAAAACTTACAATGCTTCTAAAGTAGGCGCGTTGAATTATTACGTATTTAGAGACAGACATTGTATCCGGAACTTAATGTGAATGAAATTTAATTCAGGAAGTCGCTGTCGTTACGAGATCAAGTTTAAAATATTTGATATACAAGTTTCAAGTAACATACCAATATCATTATTATCCAGCAGGTTTACTTTCATATAGTATTATATATTTTAAATTAAACTTCCTAATATGTACGTATTCAGATTTAAACATTAACTATAAATGTCTTATTAGAGATTAGCGGCCACGGCTTCGCACAGGTGCAATGCTGATACCCAGTACCGGTGCACCACTATGTCTCTGCATTTTAAATCTGTTACATAATCATTAGCCTGTGTTAGTCAACTGCTCGACATAGGCCTCCCCTAACGCACGTCTCCTGCATTAGTGGGGTTTTCGGACCGTATCCCACCACGCTGGTCCAATGCGGGTTGGTGGGTGGACCGACTTTTTACATGCCCATCCGACGCATGGATCATCTTACTATTCAGACATTTTGGTGAACGGCCCAAATTGCCCTAACCAACTAGGAAACAACAATGAAAATTTGTTGTGTCCCCGCAGGATTAGAACCGTCGTGGGTTCTCCTGTTTTTAAAGCACATACCCTTACCACTAGGATACAGAGGCAGTATTAAAGAAATAATAAATAATGTAACTTTGCCATTAAATCTGTTATAGCTTCGAAAATGTTAATTTAATTTACATGCGTAATAAGCCATATTGAAAAATGTTAAATTTAAAATAAATTCAACGCACTTAAATGGATAACGCGACATTATTGTGAAAAACCGTTTAGTATATTAGCCATTTATTCAACGTAAAATGTAAAGCGTAAAATGATTATTGTAGGTTATCTTTCTACTTTAAATTTTATTTTAAGACCTTTTTGTAACTATGATTAGAAGTCCCATCACATAAATCCAGTCATATAATTTTTAAGTTATTGCCTGAGCGGGCTTTGAGTGCGGTGACCAAATCAAAAAATCTGTTACGAAAATATAACCAAATTCCCCACGCGTTCGGGAAAACTCGGAGCTTTATTGGAATACGATGACACCCGAACTGTCAATAAATGATGATTGACGTATTATATGAGTACATTTAAATATCTATTAATGCGAAAGTTTATTTTTAGCTTCAAATGTCTAAATAAATAATGTCATTGTACTTATTATATAGGGTTTAATATATGTTTAGGTACTGAAGCTATTTTATGAATAGCTGAACCACGATAAATATGAACTTATTCGAAGTATATAGAAGAAAAATCTTTGTTACTATATCTATAACGAGTTGCTCCGAAATCAGACTTATATTAGGATTATTTAAATTAGACGATATCAGATCTTATGTTTCTTATCTTTACCATAAACCTTTAGTTACAACGAGAATAATTTCTAATAACATATATTGTATGATGATAAAAATATTTTAAAAGATATCAGCTTCTTATTTATTAAATAAAAAAAATATACATAAATTATCATAACTCGTTAGCAAAATGCTATGCAATAGCTTTACCATGGCAGTCCCGCGTGCAAACGTTGTTTTCTAAACTTTTTTATAGTGTTATTTAATAGCTGAAGCTATTTTATGAATTTTTTAACCTTTGAATTATACTTAGTAAAAAAAGTATTAGAAAACTTACGACTAATGTATGAACTTTTGTAATGAAAGTTACCGATTTCGAATTCACGTACGACGTGTATTTTTTTAAAAAAATATGTTAACACATACACATTTTTAAAACACAGAGTAATTAAACCGAAATGCTGGTGTTTAATTGATGCCTCAACTCCTCTAGGCATGGCAAAATCACCTCTACACCAATGACGAGTTTTTTTGGTCTTAATTAAGCCTTTAGCTGTCTAGATGATGTGATAGAAATAATACTCTGTATTGTGTGCCAATGATGATGCAGTGACAACCTGTGCTAATGTGAAAGAAGTCGGTGGATGCGGATGGCGCAGGATCATACCTCTTGGGGGCTCATGGGGGAGGCCCATGTCCAGCAGTGGATAATGATCATAATAATTTTGCTTCAATGTGCAATTAACTCAACTATCTATTATATTTCTATTAAAATGGCGTGAAAAATGGCGCTTCATATACACTGCATATAGGAGTTCAATAAGGGTGGAATCTAGGGTTCCTTTCTGTTTCTGGATTATATAAACAACTTTTCTTCAGTGTTGTTCAGGTTGTAGCGGTTTTAAAAAGAAAATTACGCTATTTGCATTTTCAGAGCATTCTTTAGAGCTGCCAAATAGTGTAATGAACAATGTGTGAAACTAATTCGCGGCAAATAGCCGTAATAGTTCAGCCAAATTATTATATTCACAATTGATGTTAAGAAAGAGCGTGGCGCGATACGTCTAAAGTCTTTGTTAATTAATTGTCACAGAGATGTCTACCATTTGTGACAGTCGAATAATAACATTGTAAGATGTAAGTTGTTTTTGTTAATGTTAATTTCGATTCTCATTTGACTAGCTAATAGTCTGCCTATAAAAAGGCAGAGATATCATAAATCCGCTCGGAGCCTTAGGACATTGAATGTCACGCCTTCTACTAAAGTACCTTACTGAACCCTCAATTTATATCAAGATATAAAAAGTTGGTTTTATTTTTTTTATGGCATACGCAGGCAGACGAGCAGTCGGGCCACCTGATCGGAAGTGATCACCGACGCCCATAGACATTAGCAATACCAGTGGTATCGCCAACGCGCTGCCTACCGTGAGACATAGGGTGTTAAGTCTCGTTTACCCAGTAAATACGTTGGCTACGGTGCCCTTCAAACCGGAACACAGTAGTGTTTTCACACTACAGCTTCGCGGCAGAAATAGGCACCGAGGTGGTACCCACCTAGACGGTCTCCTGTAAACAGGGGACCTACCACCGGTTTTGTCTTTCAATTTTAAAATATGTTATTCTCCATGCCATTCAACTCACATTGTATCCTACATATAAATTCAAATATCTAACATTGAAGAAGAATTACTCTTGCTTATTGATTGTTAAAAATGGTACCACCGGATCGAATTTAAGAAAATTTTGCCTAAAAATCTCAACGGAATCGTTATTTTTGTACAAAAATCAAGTGAAGAAATTACATTATGACGTCAAATATTTGTCAAATTGGTCAACAATAAAAAATAAGTACTATCTAAAAACATCCTTGTATCGATTTTCAATGTCATTGATAAAGCTGTTTATGGTTGTTTATTAGAATTGTATCTGAGCATCATTTACGATGTGATATGGACGAAAATGTTTTATGGATATTATCGGGTTCAGTTATTACCTGGATAATGAAAAGGCGTAGTTGATGTAAACAATAAGACCCATTGCAATAAAGGATCGTCATGTGTCCTATCATTGAATTATAATCAAGATTACTTAAGTATTCACAAAGTTTTACATCATTTGTCTTCGCTTATCATTTTTAATTCGAATGCAATGCTTTACAATGTTTATCTTATTTATCTTCTGAAAAGTGAAACTTCTCGTCTAGTGTATTAGACAGATATATATATTTGGTAACGTAATTTCAATTAACCATTGAATAAAGGTAAGGGCCACATAATTACTATCATGATTTGAAATTGTAGTCTTTATACATGTCTTCCTTATCATTCATTAATGTTGATATTTTGTTTATCGATATTTATCATCGAAGTATAATTTCCTCGTGCATCTATTAGGACACATATTTGAAACGTAAGTCAATATAATTGAATCATAGAAGTCGCTTTATCAATTAACGATCAAGTTATGAATGATGATATCACATAACATGTTCATCTCATTACAGTATTGTTGATCAATTCGTATTGATTCCTTTGAAGTTGATATTTTAATATACATACAGTAAAACCTTAGTGTCAGTTCTTTGTATATCATATTTTATTCATATATATATTATATATATATAGTATACTATATATATATATCATATATATGTAGTTATATGAAAATACTTTAACCTGTGTATAAATTCGTGAATTTCTAAATTACGTATCAACAAATACATTTTGCACACGTAAGTTATCAATCATTGATCCACTTAGTTACATTTATATAATAATATAAACTAGTGTCAGTTCACATTAAATTTATGTTAAAATCATCTGAACCTATTAGAAATTATATATTTAAATAAAGTGTATACTATGCATGTTTGTTAACATAAATACCACTTTAATATATTACATCTTTATTAACCTTATATAAACAACATCAGCATTATTTTTAATATTAACATCAGATATCTTGATATACTATATTCTGATATGGTATATGCCTGATATATATATAGATATTACTGGATATTTTAATATTTTTCTTTATTACATGAACAAATTCCTATAACATGTAATGTAATATAACTTATATTATACACTTCTAGTTACATTACGGGTAAATATAGAATATCCTATAAAAAAATAACTTAAGTAAGAATGAAAAATATAAAAGAATCGATGAAGTAAAGCTTATAAAGCTTAATTTTGATAAAAAAATTTCTTATCTCAAATTCAACTCAAATTATTCTAATAGTTGTAAAACTCTTAAAACATCAATCTCTATCATTTTAAAAATTTAAATTGTATTTCACTTAATTGGTTTGATCTAAAAGATTATAAATTAAAATAAAGCCGTAAAAACTATTTATTAGCACGCATATTTTTAATTGGTTTCGTATACAAATAAGAATTAGTTCCAGCCAAATAAATAGACAATGAAACCTAAATATGCTCTGTAATTATGCTAAGTGGAGACTAATTTGGTACAAAATAAAATTTTAAATTTATGTAAAACTTATTTTACATATGTGCCAAATAAATATTTCTTTCTTTTTTCCTTTTTTAGATAGGGGTGTATTAGGGGAGGCCTATGTCTAGCAGTGGACTATTATAGGCTGATGAGGATGATGATGATTTTTTGTTTCTTTCTTAATTTTTTTCTTAACTTTCTAAATCAGGGTCTGTGACGTGACCACGATCGATGGTTAGGGTCCGAAATATAGAGAGTCAATGTATAATTAAATATGTATCGTTCAATTAGTACTACACATTAAAACATTCTAATCTTGAACCGTTAGCTTCAAATGGCAATTTATTTTAATTGCATGGCACACATTTGCATTTTACCATTTCCTGACTATCCCTATGGAAGTCAGTAAGTCAGTCTAGTAAGGTACGAAACAGGCAATAGAAAAGAACTGTAAACGCTTCGCTTAAAATTATTAATTCTAAAACTTTTATTAAAAACTAGCCACCCCGCAACCCCCCTTGTGGTTGGAATTTCGTAAAATCCGTTCTTAGCTGACCTCTATTCGGCAAAAGGAATATTCCTACCAAATTTCAAGTCGCTACTCTCTTATGGTTCCAGAGAAATCGTGACGAGTCAATATATAGGTGGAAATCTCTATATATATGGATAAAGATGGATCGTAACTATCTGAAAGCGTAATACGTCATCAGAATTAGCGTCACATTAACCACGAATACCATGCAGTCTTCTTCGGACTATACATACATTAAGCAAATTTTAAACTATAATGAATAATGAAAAAGAACAAGGACTTAGCAATGAATACAAAACGCCAGACACTGAACCACAATAGAGATATATGGAGTGGAGATCACGATCTGGGGTAGTTGATTGTGCAGGAGGTTGTCATCACTAAAGTGTTCAAACTAGGACTGTGCCAATCACTTTCGATCAAAGCAATGTGATTTGATTAAACTTGATTTAACTTTAAGTAGCGTGGTTGGTAACCAATAATCCACAAATATAATTGCAATATATAATTTGGTTATAAGGTAATATTTTTTGTAATTTGGCTTAATTAATAGTATTAATAATTAGAGTTATTTGAGATTGCTAACATATATTAGTTCTAAAATTCATTACTTTTTCAGTGATCTTCTAATGTTTATGTGCCAAAACAAAGGCTTGCTGAAGACAGTATAACCTGGTAATTCATAATTATGCGGGAGCAATTTCAATTATTACATATTTATTCCTAAAGCAGTATTATAAAGATAAAAATTAAGCGTTTGAGCAATAAAAAAACGTCAACAAAATAAATATCATAATGTGATAGCTATAAGGAAAATGAAATTATAAATAATTTTTTGCAATGACAGTCCTTTTGCTTGCTCTTGCATGCTTTACTGTTATACTTCATCGGTTATTAAGCACGCGTTTGAATTTAAGATGATACTCATAAACTAGAACAAAGTAATAAGTGATAATTACACGGCAGTAACCTTTTTCAAAAGGGTCCCTAACAAATTTTGTAACTCTTGTCCAGTTGTAGTATTGGGTGTGAAAACTAGCCTTAAGTTTTAGAGTACTCCGTAAGAGCCCAACAATATTTTTTCTAGCTATTATCTTTTTAATCTATCTTGTATCGTCTAAATAACAATAAACAGATAAGGAGCATTATTTTGTAACAGGATACAGGAGTATGTGTATCCACGTATAGTTCGCATAGTTAGAGGTGATAGATAGTGATAGTTAACTCGAGCGGACTCAAATAAGATACTCTCAACTCGATCTTCAAAACCATAATTTACTAATAGGTGGCTAATAGACATAAAAATTAGACTTATTATTTATTTCGACACTTCGTTTATCGGAAATAAAAACAACAACTACCGCCTCCTACTAGAGGTATCGGCCATTACTTATAAACCGGGGTTTGTGAGTTCCAATCCCGAGGGGAAACAACGTTAAAATTATTTGATTTATTATATAATTATAGTTATAGAACTATGAATATAATTAAAAAATAATTTTTATCGTTGTTCTCTGGTTGGGTTGGACAATATCGGCCGATCACCCAATTGTCTGAAAAGTAAAATGATTCATGCGTCGGATGGGCATATAAAAAATAGGTTCCGGTTGTCAAGCCTATATTTGGCAGTCGTTATAGTCCAGTTATTCAAATTTACGCGCAACTAATTCTTCCTTCGAGTACAGTTTGCCGTTTGAGTTGCGGAGGTCAGATGCCAGTCGCTCCGCGTGAATCTTGATGGATTAGAAGCCGGCCCCATGGAAACGTGGCATGGCTAGGTGAGAGAAAGTTTAAAAATAAATTTTTGTGGTACTAGGAAGCAAGTTTTTGGAAAATAATCTGATTAGAATTAAAAAACAATAATAAAGCTGTACGTGTATATGTGTATGTACCTGCATCAAAATATTAGTCCGATTTCAGTTTGATACTAAATTATTATATTAAAATTTTAGCCAAAATTACAAAAGTTATTCAATTAAAAAAAACATTTCCGTTTTCACTTTAGTTACAAAGGTATAACTGGTACACATGAATGCATGTTATATTTAAAAAAAAATAACAGATTAAAATATCATTAGTCTTTTACAAAATGTTTGATTATATTTTTGACTTATAAATATTAATTTGAAATATTTTAGGAATTTTATTGGAATAAGTTGGTAGAAGTTAACAAAGAACTGTTGACTGTTCAATCTAGATCACTCGAGTTTCACAAATTTTAACTCGAGTCAAGTTTTTTTCGAGTTTGCGTATTACTAGTTATAGCAGTGATGACGTTACAGTAACAGTTACTACTACACTTCTCGAACAGCTTTAGAATAAATAATACATAGTTTGTTTTACTTTTCCCACTGATTGATTGGATGTCTTACTTTTAACTTTTATAAAATTACAACCTATACACCAATAAATACACGCAGTACCTTTACCTATACGTCAATGTTACTTTTCTTATGTTTCACTATCGGTGTATATCAATTTTTAAAAATGTTAATTGTTAGTTATTCTTAAAACATAGATATATGCTATTGCGGAATTTTTAAGGACCAATTCAAGTAGTACAGTTATGTAAAACATACTTTATGTCCATCATTACGGTTTTGGCAGCATTTGTAATTTAATCGCATGAGGTTCTGATTTTTGGTGCGTAATTTTTTTTTTCTCAAATATCTATTAAACAACTTATAGAAAAGTTATAAATAGAATGGGGCCAATGGTAAACTAAAATCTATCATTTAAAAAAAGAATGAATAAAATCGGAGCTCTAGGAGTGGAGCAACTAGGTAACATATATAAAAAATACGTCGCAAACTAATAGTGTAAAAATACTACAGCGCACCGGTTTTTATATTATAGATATAGATTAATTAATTCAGAGATAGGATTTAATTAAACTATGTCTAACGTCAAACTGAATCTACGCTCTTATTGGTTTAACATCACGTGGTATTTAAATATGGCCGCGAAACACTGATAAGGAAGCGTTTGTTGGCATTCGGTTGACGTCATCAGCATTTGGTATCAGGCTTTGGTTACGTCAAATATTTCTTTGTTTGACTGATCAATAATATTATTATAATTATTTCTTTTGTTTATGCGAATACTACATATTATTGAATAAAAGGACGTTTTACGGATTTTATCCGTTTCCGTTTTTTCAGTCTACCCCGTGACCACGACCGCTTGAAAGTGTTCTAAGCGTCGGGAATTTAAACACGTAAAATAAACGCGATATAATCCGTAAAAAGTCCTTTTATTCAATAATGACATTATTACTGTGTAAAGAGACTAAACATCTTATATCTCGGAAGGCAAATGGACTTGTGGTGTCGGACATTGCAATTATTATGGACTCGGCTCATTTCGTAAATACGATATTCTCTATGAAATAAAAGCAAAACCATGCGTAGATCTTTTACTAATGTATAAACATTTTTTTACTCGCAAAAGCAAATAAAATCATACTTAGAATAAATTAATAGCAATGTAACTGTAAACAAGACATCAGTTAACTTATATGTGGAAGTCTACCTAAAACTAAATATGCTTATGCTACAGACGACGGTACTCTATTTCTCGGTTCTATTCTAACTCGAAATCCGTCTGATCTCTTCAGAATTATGTCAGCCTGCAGTTTGAATTGATCTTCCGTTACGTCCGATACCATCTTGTAGTTCCTTAATATTGTAGCTAGTAGTACTTTTAACTTCAGGATTGCGTATTTCCTCCCTGCGAACAAGGTATTATCTTGATTAATGCTGAAGACAGATAAAATGTGGAATGTTTGCAAATGTATGAGGATTTACTTAAACCATAATTCCAATTACACCAAATTCCAATATTTTTGTGCAATGTAGAAGCAAACCGGTGGTAGGTCCCTGTTTACAGTAGAGGTCCCTGTTCTGGGACCTTGGGCAGGTACCACCGCGTGCCTATTTCTGCCGCAGAACAGTGTGTGAAAACACTACTGTGTTCAGGTTTGAAGGGCACCGTAGCTAGCGTATTTACTGGGTAAACGAGACTTAACATCCTATGTCTCACGGTAGGCAGCGCGTTGGCGATACCACTTGTATTAGCAATGTCTATGGGTGTCGGTGATCACTTCCCATCAGTCTGCCTGCGTATGCCATAAAAAAAAAACAATTTCTTACTGAGTGATAATTAACACTAATTTCTTCGGTTCTTTGGGAAAGGCGTATTACTTACTGTCAGGTGAACCTTACACTCGTTTTGTCGATTATTAAAAAAAAGAGCTTAGCGGTATACAGATAACTGAATATATACATTAATACAAAATAAATACATAGAAAGGTATGTCCCGTAATCACTTTGAACATATACTGTTGACCAGAGAGTTAGTTTGTTTGTTTTGTTGAACGTGCCTATGTTAAACATAAAATAGTTAATTATTGGCGAAAGCTACATAAAATATGGCTACTTACAGACGCGGCGTTTCATTATTTTTATTGTAAGCAAATCAAATTTCGTCAATCTATATAAGAATAAAATATATACGAATCAAAAAGCTTACATGTACATGGTCTCTAAATTAACACAATAGATTCAAACTTGGTAATTAACCAAGTATAAAATCATGTCAATCATTTAGCGACAATCAGCGAACACACACCGTATGATCGTGACGTCGCTTCGTTACTATGGGTTATGGGTTACAATGTTTGCATCAATTCCATATTTTAATTCGCACAGGTATGCTTCCAAGATGATTGCAAATAAGACAATACCAAATTCGAGTGCTACATACAATTCAGTATATTGTAAAGAAGTAATAACAAAGTCGGTTTACCCTTTTTGGAAATGTAGGCTGATCAAGTTTTGAAAAACGAGCAAAGTGAACGATATTATTTAATGTTGCCGAATTACTTTTACTTGCTTGGTTACTTAATTTCTTATGTAATAACGAAAGAACCGGTTATTGTGCGCTGTGACCATTCAAAACCTGTTATTTTGAACTCTGCACATTTCATGGTCATCTAAACCCAGAATTTTTTTTTATTAAGCGAATTTAATTTTATCCTTGAAATATATATATCATCTGTCTTGTGTGTTGTTTAAACATATCTGTTTTAAGTCAAATAAAATTAGACGATTGAAATTATTATCTAAAATTTATGCAAATTATGTTTTTTAATCTAATTATAAAAGTATTAATAAATAAATTAGTATATTTCTTAATTACATTAAGTCATCAGGTAATAAAAAAGTTGAATACTATGAATAATAGATATTATAAAGTAAACAGGAAAACAAAATATAATGTTCATATAGTTCTAAGCTATTCATTTTATGTTTTGATGCCTTGAGTTAGTTACTGCAATTAAATTAATTGCGTAGAAATTAATTAAATTAATACAGGCAATAAGACAACTTTATCAACACAAAATTAAGAGATATATTAAGCAATAAATTACAATCAACATAATATTAAAGACGTTGGTTTTCTTTATATGATTTATCTATTTATACCTTTTGTAGATGTTTATTTTCTATTAGGTACGACTGTTTAGGAATTTTAGAATTACAGAATTCAGGTAAGATATACTTACCAACGCAACTTCTGGGTCCAGCACTGAATGGGATATAGCTATAATAGTGTCTGTTTTGAGTGTTTTCGGGTAGAAAATTGTCTGGATCAAATACGTTCGGGTTCTTGTAGTATTTCGGGTTGCGATGAATTTTGTACGTGCCGATCACAACTGTCGCACCCGCCGGTAAAACGTAATCGTTGGTCGCTGTAAGTAATTTATAACGATAAAAAATATAACTACGTCTGCGATTATTTTTTAGAGAAATGTATAAATAGGTAACTTACTAATAATAGGTGACTGAACTCAGATATATAGGTAATCCGTTATTACGAAAAAGGAGTTAAAATGGGTAGAACGGTAGGTAAATTGTTAAAAAAAGAGTTTATTATAAAATGATATAAAATAAAGTTAATAAAAGGAAAAATATTTGAAAAATTATCGAAGATTGAGTATATAATAAAGGCAAAGTTTTCCACATTAATTAAGGACTCACATTGCGAAAACATTAGTAAAAAAACAAAGTGAGAACTCTCGTTAAATATATTATATATTTTATCTTAAAGATATTATCATTATTCCTCTATCTATCCACTACTTTTACATTTTATAGTTTACTCCAGAGTTAAGTCTAATCTGACGCAAAAAAAAATTATATTTTTAATAGTAATAAACTTACACTAAGTTTTATAATGTTTATTTCTTTTGACACAACAAGCATCTAATGTATGAGCTAACGATTTGAAACCGGAGGTCGTTAGTTCGAATCCTGAGATGACACAACAACTTTTCGTTGCAGTTTCGTCTTGGTTATGGTAATGCTGGCTAATCGCTGAATCGCTGGTAAATTGCCCCTGATCTTTCTCATATACACGATCTTTCTCAGATCTATAAACATCAAGGAAGGACTGCATCTGTGTCTACACTTGTATACTGTAATGTCCCTTGCGTAGATGGAATTTCTAACGGATTTGGATCGGCTACCGCAGTTGAAAACGTCTCGCAGAAACTTATTATAATTATTACCTTTTAAATACGCACTGCATCCGACAATGAGTGTGTGTAACTTTATTAATTAGTTTCACATTAATTATTCGATGAATAGGAAAAATCAGGAAGAGCGATTTTTCACTATCATTTTAAGAAAAATACGTTTAAATTTATATGAATGTAAATGAACTAATCAATCCATTAAAACCAGCCTTGTTAATTGCTTGAATTATTTCATATGTTAATCGTGCATTTAATGCAATGGTCACGTTACATTATTTAAATAATGATATGTTTATTACTCACAAAGTAGAATATAATTTATGTTTTATTATACAAAGAGTTGGCTAATATTAAATAGTGATATTAAACCAATCTCAAACGTCTTCAGGTACATGGAATATATATTAAGATCTAATTTATTTATATAATATTTGTTATATAAATAAATTAGATGTAGAGACTAATAGTAATACAAGGAATTCATTTATTTCCTGTATGGCTGCAATGAGGTAAACAGCTTTATCACTAATAGTAGTAAAATATTTTACGCATAGGAATAAAAATTGGCGGAAACTTATACGTCAAGGTAATAAAAAAAGTTATTTTACCAAGGTTCTTTGAACTACGAGTATTGTTTGGTATGTGCTTTAAACGAGATTTTGTATAACTTCTTTTTAATGAATAACACTGGCAAGAACAATTTTTCAAATAAAAACTATGAAAAATTCAGCTATGAAAATGAAAAAAATTGACTTTTACTTTTATTTAACGGACATATAGAAAGTCTGAGTTTTAAGCCGTCCTGCTATAAAATATAAAACGTAGTCCTGGTTATAAAGTTATTGGACCCATTTAATTGTTGAAAAAACTATAAAAATTATCCCGCAAAAAGGTTATCTTTCTTCGTGACAACGCTCAATGGAAACAATTGCAATAAATATAAATCAATTAAAACACCCGAAATTGAAAAGGTGGAACGGAAAACATTTTTATCAAACATGAACAGGGGGTAAATAGATCGTAGGTGCAAACGGCTATTTTGTGGAACTCAAGAAGAGGTATTTGAGGGTTTAAACAACTGAAAATTCGCTTGAATAAGTGTTTGGCCCTTAAACGTTACCACGTTGAAAAAGAAATCTATAATCCTTCATTTGCATTTTCGTTATTAGCGGATTAAAAAATTACTACCTGCGATCCAATTTCCATATTCGAGGCAAAATATTTCTTTATCTTGGTTTTAATCAGTATCTATCCATTGTTATTTGTAAACGCCGTCAAATTGGCTAATAAAAAAGTAAACTAATAAAAACAGACCTTTTTACACGATTGAAAAACTATGTCGCCACGTCGTATCTGCTTTGCTCAAATCTATTACATTAAATCAACCTTCAAAGTTGTATTTGATACTGTTGAACTTAACCCTGATGTGAATGTTGTGCAATGTCAAATTAATTTTAACATAGTATGATACATTGTAAACATGAAATATTCATTGGAAGAACATATTTCCTACACAGAAGTCAATGTAGAAAACTATTGCCTGCTCTGATTGTAGAAAATGATGAAGAGTCCGTGCAAATTAAAACTAAGACTGCACAAATAGCCGAAATTTCGAATGGCGAGGACGAGTTGGGTTTGAAAACTTAGAATCAAGTGACGTTAAGGACTTGCTTGAACGACTAGTTGGAGTCTTGCCGTCTATTGCTATATAGATTACTAGTCATGGTTTCTGTATTCGTAGCACATGTACGGAGCGCGTCCCCCGCGAAGGAGTTTTTATTGTAGAGTAAAAAATAGTTTGTAAAGAACTTAAACATCAACCATGCCTTAGTAATTTAGAAATAAATCGTTTTTGAAATACATGTTAACATTTCAAACCGTGAGGCATTAATTGTAAAATACCAAAAAAAAACAAAATAATTTAAATCGAACCTCAAAATAAATGTGTTATAGACGTCACGTTACTAATTAAGCGAAAAAAAGACTATTTACTATTCAAATCAGGGACAATAGCGTAGCAGTCTAACGCTTCAAAAACACAATCACGTAAGGTTAATTAGGGTGAGGATATATAACATTTGTAAGTGTTTGAACGGGTCTGTTAACCTTGAAGGAATGTTTTAATGAATTGAATATCTTACCTATTTTCACATTACGTTTCAACTTTCTTGCAATCGCAGGGACCGGTGGGTACATTCGTAGGGTCTCAAAGATGACGCGTTCCAAATATTTCATATTGATTGTGTCCTCGAATGTGACTGGTCTATCAGAAGCACCGAAGATTTCGTATAGTTCGTCGTATACCCTGGCCTGGATATTTTGATGGATGCCCAAGAGGCATAGCACAAAGCTGGTCCCTGCAGCTGTGGTGTCATGCCCCTGAAATTTAATTTTCATGAGTCATGTCAAAACCAATTCCAATGTAAAATAATTGTTAAAATTAAATTATGCTTAACATTGTTTATGGATCACTTTATTATTAATGTCACAAAATTGGGTATCGGTTATACTTTAAAATTTTATTGATCCAATTACATAGTTAATTGAACATAAAAAATAATTATAATTTGCTAATAACAGATTAAATAGAACACCGATAATGCAGCTAATTAATTAATGCAGATTAAGGAAGTATCAGTTCAGTGGCCTTGTAATTATTCAAAGAGTTTAGATGTAAAAGGAAACTAATTTAATTAAGTAGAAGGAACCAATTTTAACTACAAATTTACACATGAGTGCACCTCAAACATTATTGTGTCAACTTCCTCTTTGATCTCGAAGTCCGTGATCTTGTTTGTACCGTTTTGTGCGGATTCAATCATCAAATCTAAGAACGCCAGACGTTTTTTCACACCTACAATTGAAGAAAAATGTTGCTCAAACATTTTACAATGTATTTTTAGCTAATATGTAACAAGAAATAGTTTTAATTAAAGTTGTTGTGTTCTTTTGAACAAAATAAAAAAATACACATAAATGTAGTGTTGCTTTATTTTTAGCCATGTTTATGTCCTCTTTTGAACTACCAAAAACCACATGAAGGTCATCGAAAAACATCATTGATCTAGGATACTGACCCACGTCATTTTCATCATTGAAATCCAAGTCATCACGGTATCCTTTAAAGACAGAATCGGCGAGCGTCTGAACATTTGACGATTCCGTTCCGTTGGAGTGTGTTGCAGCTGTCAGATCCTCGATAGTCGGAGGTATGAACCCTTTTGCTTTATTTTGAATGTATATCTCCTTTTTCTTCCTTATCACCTGGGAAATATTGCAAATCGCTTTAAAAAAATCTTTCCTGGCACTTGTTAATAGCCCTATAATCCCCTGATAATGTTTCATTGTAATTAATTACTTGTAAGTGATATGTTATAGCTGTATAAGACTCAAAGTAATTCATGGAAAAAAGCAATGGCAACATTTCGTTGCGTCATACATCTAGCGTTCCTGTTGATAGATTGTCTTCGAGATGTCTGACACTAAGTGACAATAGATTAATAAAAACACTAGAAGTACGACGCCGCTTTGTTGCTATGGGTTACGTCGTCTAAACATTTTCAAATCATATTTGGCTGAGCTACAGTATTTCAAATTATAATTCGATTAATGTCATTGTTCCCGCCCATTAGTATTATCAACTAGGATATATCAATCGTTACTCCTATCGAGTCCTCTCTTCATTTAAATTGAATTAATAAAATGTCCCTATACCTTGTTGGTAAGTCCGTGTATAATACTCAGTAGGTGCTTCTGCTTTTCGAAGAATGACGTGAATTTGAAGATGGAGTCGAATCGCAACCAGAATTTGTAATGCCTCTGATGTATTATGTCGCACATTCTGAAATTAAACATGCTATATGTAATAACAGCATATCAGCAGCTTTAGAATGTCAGTTTAGAGACCATTACAAATATATAAATTAAATCAAGTAGTTAGTAGTCTCTAAATCGCTTTATTATTTTAAATATCTTACATTTAAAGTAAAAATATCTAATTCAAATTAGTTAAACAGTGGAAAAGTATTATAGCAGTATTTTTATAACGTTACTGCGAAATATTCAATATTTTAGTTCCCCGACGGAACAATATTTTTAATAGACTTGTAACGTGATACTTGTCTGTAAATGATTTTTATTGAAAGCCAATTAGATACATCATTAGTATTTTTATTGATGTTTGATCGTTTCTATTTTACTAGAAACGAAATTTTACGACCCACTAACTCAGTAATTTCATTTCATTTACGATGTCCTTTAGACCGGAAGATAGTAGTGTTTTTACGCGACTATTTTGCAACAAAACAGACAGATTTTGGTAATACTTCTGAAATCTGCCAGAACAATTTCGAATTGCGAAATTACAATTTTAGGTACCAGTGATGTGAGTCGATGATGAATGAACAAGATTTTTATCGTAAGGATATTTGAAAATAACAAATTTAATCTACCGAATTAGTGTTAGGGCCGACCATAGAATATTACCATTTTCCTTTTGGGAACAAAATATGAATATTGTTGACTATCTAGCCTACAAGAATACCTTATCATCGTACTTATGACATTCTTATAACTGACCTCAACGAATTAAAGACAATTGTTTGACGGCTTCTTGACAATCCTTCAATAAGGATACCGTACAACGATTTTATGTTTCATATACTTAACAGTTATCTGTTCTGTCATGAAAATTACTAGTCAAAGTCAAGTTTTAAACTCTAATGACTCCGAAACTTAGAGCGTCTTAAGACATTGACCGCTGCTATTGTCATCCACTAAAATTTTATTAACAGCCATTTGAACACGGGGTAAGAGTTTGTTTGTATATATTAAATATTTTATTTAGTTAGTTTCTGCGCCATAGACACTGTACACACTGCTGCGTAACCGCTTAGACATAGACTCAAGCGTATATCTAGAGTAAATGCTCATTAAAAGTCGAAATTTCATATAGAAAGGGTAAATTATATTCCGCTTGTCCCTGCGTCCAATAAAAAAGGATCCAAGTTCTTCGCTGTTTTTTGAGAGACCCAATATCTAAGTGTAGATTCTGATGCTATTACAATAAATGATAGCTTATATGCTAATGTGGGTGTCCATCTATTTTAAAGGTGCATTCTCCCACCAGTTCGTCAGTTATAATACCTGAGTATACACAAATTTGCATTATGGGTGACCCTATTTTAAAAGTATTAAGCCTTTTTAGTGTAAATGAGACTGATGATTTGCCGACTGATGATTTTGTACTTACTTCATGACTGCCATTGCATAGTCAAAACCCGCCTGGTCTTGGGTCTCTCTTGTGATTCCCATGGCAGTTTCTGAAATAATGAATTATCTGATAAATAAATAAGTAGTTTATAGCACAGGTATCTACGTAGAACTGAATTATTATATTGCAATGAATGCAATTAATATTTTATAGGTCATATGTTAGTTCATTAGTGTTGTGGTGACGTAATAACTTAAAGACATGACTATAACATTGACGAAATTTAAATAAGTTACGGATTATTTTACAATTCTAAATAAACAAAATAATAGGCACTTCAAAAAGGTGCAATGCATAAAATTTATAAAAATACAATATATTTCTGACAACGTAGCGACACTAATAATTGGAAGGATTTATAAAAGCAAACAAAAAGAGTCATCAATAAATTAGTGAGAACCTTTGGATTTGTATATCATTATTATAAGATGCAAGAAATTTTTAAATTAATTCCTATTTATCATCATCATCAGCCTGTGATATTCCACTGCTGGATATAGGCCTCCCCTAATACACCCCTATCCATTAGGGGGTTTTTGGACCGTATCCCACAACGTTGGTCCAATGCGGGTTGGTGGGTAAACCGACTTTTTACATGCCCATCCGACGCATGGATCATCTTACTTTTCAGACACTTGGGTGATCGGCACAAATTGCCCTAACCAACTAGGAAACAACAATGAAAATTTGTTGAGTCCTTACAGGATTCGAACACATGACGTCCGGTTTCTAAAGCACACGCCCTAACCACTAGGCTACGGAGGCAGCTCAATTCCTATTTAATTCAACTGTAAAATTGCATACTGGCGTCAGACTTGTGTTATTGTTACTTACTGGTTGTTAAGGTTTAATACCGCCTCCTTTTTTTAGTGGTTTTGGCCCTTGCTTTATATACCGGGGGTCGTGTTATCGGTGTTTTATGGTCCATGCGTCGGATATGCATGTAAAAAGGTCATTCACCAACCAACCAGCATTGGACCTAGCGTGGTGGGATAGAGACTAAAAACCCACATATGGAGAAGGCGCGCATTAGCCAGCAGTCCAGCTGTGGACTAACACAGGCTCATGATGATAATGATGATGAAGGCTTATAATTGTTTGAAAAATAAAATGATCTAGTGATCATCTTTGGCATTTTATTGGAGGTCAGGGCTTTTCTAAAGAACAAGCATCTTTCAAATTACTTTAATGGTTTACTTTTTGCTGTTTATCATTTATTTAAATTATAATCAGATGAACCTGTTTCTTACCAAGTAGTATGTCGACAGTAACCCCACTCATGTAATCGTGGACATCAAACTCTTTCCCCATTTCACCACGCATCTTTTCCACCACATTCTTGCCGTTCTGATTGAACACACCGATGAAAGATTTCAATATGTTTATATGAAACGTTGGGGCGATCATTTTACGATGCGATCTCCACTTTTCACCTGGTTTTATAAAGAATTTATTAGAAATGCTTATTGCATATATATTTATTTTTTTTCAGTAACAAGAGCTCGTTCTTGATGGTGTCAAAGAAATTTGTTACCATAAAATCTCAAATCAAAAATTGATTAAATCATACTTAGAGGTTAATTAGCCTTGTTTAATCTTTTTCAAATCAGTATCTGTTATTTAATATAAATACCTGTGCTTATCAGTAGACCTTCACCTAACCAGGGTTTGAAGAATCTATATTCGGTAGCTTTATCGATGTGTACATGACTATTGAGTATGACCTCTGTGTCATCAGCGTCACAGAGGAAGACAATTAGTTTGGATCCAAGCCACCCTCGAATAACATTTCCATATTTCTCTGTGTATTGCAGTGCCATTGAAACCAAATCTAAAAATATGAAGAATTTCGAATCACAATTAAAATAAAATTACAATGCACATCACAGGTAATATACGCTATCGCGATAAATATTGCAATGGATATATATATTTTTTTTGTCCGACAAACTCTAACCGGATTGAATTATACACATTTTAAAAATATTTTGTCTTGGAATAGGACTATTTCTAATAAACAATAAATAACATTACCTATATGAAGATGAAGTAGTCAAATAAAAACATATATGCAAAGTGAAAGCGTGCAACGTGCAGCATAAATTCTTAGGTAGAATGATGAACGAATATTATCTACCCTCAGGTTTCTTGCCAACTGCGAGTAAAGCGTTTCCAAACAGAGGTACAGCGGAGGGTCCAGGCAGTTTTTCGCCAAGCTCGTAAAGATTTCTTTTCCTTTGCCATCTATGTAGAAGCCATAACCCGGTGACTATGGCTATGAGGGGATAGAACACAAGCCGGGAAGGTGTGTAACTCGACGACACCTCTCCAACCGCCTCCATTTTTCTGAAAATAAGTTACTAATTCAATCACTTCATAAATCTAAATCTAATGTAATCTAATCTGAGTGGTAATATAAATACAATAATTCTGTTAGTTTAATGGGACCAGATTCCAGATATTTGCCAGAACAAACTAACAGACTAGAATTGAAAAAAAATTGTTATATGTCACAGTCTAACAATTCTAAATCACAATGTAATTATTCTAAAACGGTTATTTTGATGTAACAACGCTTAGGCCGATTGTATATATTTATATACGTTATTCAATGAAGGGTCAAGGATTAATCACTATTTTTAATTTTAAAATCTTCGGCAAGGCTAATGTATAAACGGTATATAACGCAGTTTTATTGCATTTATACAGAGATTTTGATTGACGCCTATCTGAAATTATCTTCATCTTACCGAAACTACATCAAATAACAATCACAAAAGACATTTACGTAATGGCTATTTGTTTAATATAACGCCTTTACGAATTTTCTCGTTACTATACAAAACTGTTGTATTTCCCCTTTAAAATAAATGATTAAAAATATTTTACAAAAACTATTCTAAAGTTCCGAGTTCTATTACAATAACATTTTGGGTTCATAACGGGGCGAGTAAAAAACGAAAAAATATATACGTATATAATAAATATATATATAAGAGATTCCCACCTATATATTGACTTGTCACAATATCTCTGGAACGATAAGGCGTAGCGACTTGAAATTTGGTAGGTCCTTTCGCCGAGTAGAGGTCAGCTACGGATTTTCCGTAATTCCACCCACAAGGAGGGTTGCGGTGATGCTAGTATATCATAAATTAGAATGTAACACACCATTCTTTTGTTGTTATTATGACAGAGTATCATGATTTTATAAATAATATCGAATGTTCAGTACGAAGTTACATAAAAATTGTTTAAAATCTATTAAGCCGTATGGCGCTATAAATACCTTAATTCAGTTTAATTGCGCCCATACGCTCCATAAAATTGTCATTGATCATAAAATCATTATAGATTAGCAAATCTTATCGTTTTCCTGTGATAGAAATAATAAGAAATTTTTTCCTTGTTATTTGTTTGTTATCAAAATAATCCCATCTGGTTTTTATTATATTTTTCTTAAAATTTCGTTTTTAGTAGTATAATATTGTACAAAGTATAATATTCTGGTTGCGTAGTTTAAATTGATATAAATATTTTAAATTGTTATATATTCGTATTAAAACTTCATGGTGTGAAACGTATTCCCGTGAAACCTATAAGCCCCACAACCCTTACTTATAGATAATAAAATATTTTAATACGAGCACAAATAGCCCCACTGAGTCGAAAGAAGATGAATCCATATTTATCTTTAAACCATTTTAAGAAGCTACGATATAATAGGAATGAACACATAATCTTGGTGAACTAATAATGTGGAGACAGTCTACATCCGTAAACATCGCAGAATTGAAGGAAATAGTGGAAGCTAATTGAAATTAAATTGTTCGTGTAGTAGTGATATGGGTTGGTGAGATTCCCTGGCCGAAATAGATTAGCCGGTTAGCCCACTTAAAACTAACAGTTGCTCTTTTCTTATATCGCTTTAATCTTCGGCGTATGAACTTGGCTTGTGAGAGAGTACTGTCATTTATGGGTCTGAGTTAATCAAACAGTATGGCACCTCTTCTTGACAAATTTTCTTGGTGGTGGGTATCTAATTTTAACGCCTAGCAGGGGCTTAGACTCAGTTATAAACTGCGCGTAGGCCACTCTACCTCGACATTTCATGCAACACTGCACTCTGTAGGAACTATTTTAGCGCGTGCTGGCGGTTCAGCATGTTCCATGAGATGGTTCTTATCGGCAGATTTATCACAATGATAACGATCTTAGGCGGGATTCCTATTATGTATATATGTATTTGTATATCCAAAGGTTTTGGCTTTTGGGTCTCAGTGCTTGAACTAAGAAGCAAGCTGTTACGCCACCTCGCCGTATATGTTTCAGTAGATTAGTAAGATTCGGATTGCCAACTCTGTTTGAATACTTTGTAGTAGTGCAATATTTTTTCTCTGCAGCCGTACCGCACTTGGGTCATTGTCATCATCATCATCAGCAACAGCCTTTATTCGTTCTCTGTTAGACATAGGCTTTTATATTAAAGCCGTGACAGCCGATCCCCTGCTACTCGTTTCCAACTTGAACTGGCTACTGCACGGAGATCGGCATTTCATCTAGTCGGAGGTCGACTAATACTTCGTTTTTCCGAACTTAACTCTTTTACTAATATATGATAAATGATACACAAATAAATGAGCGAAACTTTCTTACCTTTGTCGATACTTTACAAGCTTTAATCAATATTGTATCGAATCGCGAAAAGTGAAATCCTTACGTGATCTGTGAGCGACAAATGCAATTTTCGCCCAGATCAAACCTCTCAGTAATGCTTAGGGACATTTAGTGGTTTATCTATGCTGTTATTATATATTTTTAAACAAGAACCAAAATGTAATAAGAAATAACAACTCCTATTTCTCATTATATCTTATTGACCTCTCGACGATAATCAGGGGCATTGCAAAGTGCATTTACACAGTTTGTTAATATTACATAAATAAATAGATACGTTTCATTAATAATCGTACGTTTATTTTTATATGGAACACGATGATAAATCTGTAGCCAAATATATCAAATTTTATCAATTTAGGAAAAAAAAATAATATAATAAGTTAAGTGGGTTTAACAAAGGCGCATGTATATTTATAAGATACAAAATTAGTAAACTAGATTTAATTTTCAGCCAACAGTTTAATTACTTTGAGGATTCGCTGATTAAATACCGGAGGTCGTGAGTTCAAATTCCGCCGGAAAACAACGTTAAATTTTTGAATTATTTATTAATTATCTATCAAAACTGTTATCGTTGTTTTCTGGCTTGTTGAAAAACTTCAATAACATATACTTGATATTTACCTGGTCAAGTTACTGAGTAACTGTTAACTGTACGATAAAACTTGCCGATCACGCCAATACATCATAGTTATTGCACAACTTCACTTTTATACAACATGATTGTCTGACATTGTTAAGGGTAAGCTATCGTATTATTTTTTTAACATTCTCGCATATGTTTACTTTCTGTTCTACAAATTGATAAATATTTAACTGAGGTAATTAAAAAGTCTTTTTAATACATTTATATATTGATTGTGTAGAATTTGGCCTTGTACCTAATTGTAGGACAATTTTTTTTTTTTGCCATATTTAATTAAAAATACATTCATAAGTATTTATTACAATACATTTTAATAATTTAAACGCCTCCCAGTGGCATAGTAATATTAGCTGCACTTGCAATCATGTGTTATGGGTTGAAATCTTGTATCGATTGGTATGTAGTAATTCGATACCGTTTATAATCACTAACTTTGATTTACTTACAACGTACCCTTCGGGTCGTAAAAGTCAAATGCTTGTTACTGTTCGTAAAATTATTCAGGTAATAGTGATGGGAATGTAAAGATTAGTTAATAATGATTACTAGCAAAATAACTAAAGAGAAGACTTATTTATTTTTTAATTTACAAATTAATTTGAATGTCGGTGTGGGACGTTTCCAACATGTATTGATTAAGAACGACCTACTGCGTTACAGTCTAGTCGTGTTGAGGCTGCCGTGTCGGTTATCCGTTCTATTGAGAATGGAGGAAGAGTATTGTATCCAGGTCTGCTTGATCGCTACGCTATAATATTATTCTTGCACATGGCTGATCGGCAGCCTAGTGAGTATGCTAGACTTTACTAAAAAGTCGTTATGACGTGCAATATTTCATCTCAAACCTCAATTTAGTTTTTGTGTACATGGTATCATTCTTAACTATTTGTTGATATCAAAAGGTCAGTATTTAAAAATCTGCGAATAGTTAGAGGAAAAGGGGGCTAGCCCCTAAAAAAATTTTCTTGTTTTGGAGTTTTCTTAGTGCCAACAACGTCTATCTGTATCGTAAACAAAACCAGGAGTATTTTAATGCATTGCATAAAAGACTATAGTGATACTGAAAACATTTATTTTAACAAGTTTAATTACTTGCCCATCTTATCAGTTCGGAGCCAAATATGTGCAAAACATTGTACAAGAGTACACACACACATTCATGACATCAGCCCCACCGGTAAGGTCAAACTTACACACCCTATGCTATATGACACTGTAGCATAACACCAAATTAGATAGGAGCGTTGCTGAAGTTTCTTGCACCACTTTTTCTCCCAGCGGCAACGCTTTAAGAAGTGGCAGTTAGGTTTAGATAGAGCTCTTCTAGCTATTATATTATCCTTAAGAAAGCGTCTAAAGCGAGCCGAGGCGTCGGCCCGCCTGGGCAGCCCTCGATTCAGCATGCTAAAGGGACCCGGAAAGTGACGGCCCAAGCCGATGTTCTCCATATGTGAGCCCTTGGTGCACATAAGTCACTCGGTGGGGAGACGCGTTTGTGGCAACGGAGCCCCCCACATCCGGTATGTTCTAATAGGTTTACTCCACATAGTATTCTATATAGTACTGCATTGCGGTAGTAACAGGTACGGGGTGTTTTAAAGAAACCTATAACTTGAATTACATTGAATTTTGAAAATAATACGCTTTTTAATTAAAAGAAATTAGTTGTTTTTTACTAAAAGGTATTTTAACATGTAAAGACATCGTGTTAATATTCAATACTTGAATTGTTGTGTTATTTTGAAATAAATAAGGAATTAGTTAGTACACCTTAACTCTCTGTAATTTATATTCAACCTTAACCTATGACAAAATTTTTCATTGTTTGTTAATCGTGGATGAAAATACTAGTGAAATAGGCAAATATATAACAAAAATTGCTTTTTTAACAGGTTTCCTAAATGTTTTTTTTGCATGGCGTTTAATGTAGGTAATTATTAAAATAAAGTGAACTGATTAGTTCTATAGAGCTAAGGTTAGGAGCTGTCACTCAGGGCTGGGTCAAAGAATGATGAAAAGGTCAATGTTCTTACGTGAGAGAAGTTGCGCTTCTAGACCTGTAAGTCAATGTCGTATATGAGAACATGTACTTGGGTTTTATAATATATATTTGTGAAAATAGTCGAAGCTTTTCTTTGGTAATAGTTTCCATTGTAAAACAAATATCACTGATAAAAATCATCCTCGATTATCAATTTTATTTAAGTAATGATTTCTTGCGTAGCATATACTCTTGAGAAGACGGAGTTGGTCGATCTCCGACCAGGTGGGATGCCGGTCTCCTCAGTAGTCGGTTCAAGTTGGCAGCGAGTAGCATGAGAATGGCCGTCTTGGCGTTTATTGAAACAGGTATGTCCACTAGTGGACAGATAAAGGCTGCTAATGATGATGATATACTCTTGCCTACATAATAACTTAACTGAAAAAATCAAGCACAAATTAAAGTATGATGAAAGTGTAATAAGTAATATGCAGTTGACCTTTGGATTTGACCTATTTTAACTCACGTCTAAGATATGTGACTCCTAAAACCTTAGTAATTTACCTCCTCATCGAGTAACTTCTAACTCAATGGCGTATATAATATGTTGGATTTGGAAGACCGCTTTAGATATAGGTACATATAACTGACGCATGTAATTGTATGTTAAAACAACGACTAACTTATTATCTCTTTGTGCAATTCAAATAAATGTTCGAGTTTATGTTACTGTTTGGAATATTATATTTTTGTACATCCGCAGTGACAATCATAAATAACACGTACTCGAGTCAAAATCGTAGCCTCTTGCACCTGTACTGTAATTTTTTATTGAACTATTGCTATTTTAAAACAGTATATTTGTTCGAGTTAATAATAATAATCTTTATTTTGTAAGTTGTGATTACATGATTATGCAGAACCTCTGAAGTCTGCAAGTATAAAATGTGACTTTCCATCATCTTTTCAATCATCTCTAAATCTTCAGACATTCCCTCAGAATCATTTTTGTTGCTCTCATGGCCTAAAACAATTGACTAAATCCCAATGCAGCAACATCAAGTAACCAGGACTTCAGCATGACTTAGCGACTTCCCAATTGTTGGCTAGTTACAAAATAATGGGATGAAGGTGAAAATAACAAAGAAAGTATACGTAAGTAGGTGTGTGTGTGAAGAGAAAAAAGTTAATAAAAAGAAATATATATGCCTTTTCCTTAGAGCAATAGCTTATTTTTTAAACATCACATGGGCAAAAATTACATTAACAAACTCAATAGAACTATTGTAGCAAGTTTAAAACGCCTCGTCTTACTCCGTATATAACTTTACATCATCGTCATCATCGTTAGCAGCCCTTATCAGTCCACTGCTGGACATAGGTCTTTTGAGACGAACGCCAAGACGGCCGAGCCCCTGTTATTCGCTGTCAACTTGAATTTACATATGATTTCAAATATTTTTATTTGAATTATACTCCGAGAAGAATTGCAGTAAATCTATATATTGGACAATTCTATAAACAAGAATTTCTCTAGTATTTATAGAGTTTACGGCTCTCAGGTAACTAAGTTTTGCGTCGTTATATAAATGAAAAGGCAACACACAGCATAATTGTCACTGAGATGTCAAGCACTGAGTGACAGCCGACACATAACAACACCATACTTAAGACATAACGACACCAGTCGTTGCTATGGGTTAATTTAATAATTTAACAATAAAATCCGACGTATGCAGACAAATTGTTATGAATTTCTTTAGGGTTATCCAGAATTTAAAAATATTTGTACTCGATCGTAATTTAAGATCGCCTAATTTCATTTGTCAAATTTTCTTAAAAGGCGATACCGGAAAATAATTAAAAAAAGACTACGGAAAAATTACTACTTGTAGTACTCCAGCAAGTCCTTAGTATCTAAGTACCTTTGGAATGAATATTAGATATTTAATTAGACTGGGATCGCCGGGAGGAGAGGACGTGATAATATAAATGTAAGGAATAAAATAATAAACAAATATTGCGGGACACTAACACATCACTATCTAGTCCCAAACTTAGCGAACTGGTACTGCGCGTACTATAGAAACCAGATGATGGATGAATTCGTAAATTTCACTTTTGTAAATAGATTAATATAGCAAACATACACACATCCAGACACGAGAAAAACACTAAGTTCGTCACTCAATTTTACGGCGGTGGGGATCGAACCCTGGCGAAACAGTCATGGTCACTCACCACTGCGCCAAGCTGGTCATCAATATATAAAGAATTCGCTGCGGATTGCGTACCTGCTTCTTTAGAGAAGAGGTTTCGTTATTAGCCAATTTGCAGAGCGATTCATTATTTATTCACTTCATTTGGCTATTTGTGATTATATACATCAGATGAATAGGATGGGAATTTAAAAGTCGATCCTAGTTTTCCATGTTATAGGTAACAGGATATCAAAGTTTTTTTTAATTAGTATAATTAGCAGGATCATTTAGAAGCTATTAAAGTAGTCATTAACGTAATTGCCAGTCTTCGCCAATTTTTGAACACTTATAAAAACAGCGAGGTAATTTCCTTTCGACGTTATACTAACACCAAATTAAACGTAATTTCTAAAGCCAATTTACAAGTAAAGTTTACTATATTGATACGAAATGACAAAGTCAAAGTCAAATATCTTTATTCAATATAGAGGGCATTACGCTTTCTTATTGACTGTCAATTAAAATAACACCGGTATGGAAATGGACAACTCAGTGGGACTTATTATTTTTTTTTAATAAATGTACAAAATTTGCACAGTGGAACATTATATTTTATAATTTGAAATACCGGTGGTAGGTCCCTGTTTACAGGAGACCGTCTGGTGGGTACCACCGCGGTGCCTATTTCTGCCGCGAAGCAGTAGTGTGAAAACACTGCTGTGTTCCGGTTTGAAGGGCACGAGCCAGCGTATTTACTGGGTAAACGAGACTTAACACCCTATGTCTCACGGGGAGGCGCGTTGGCGATACCACTGGTATTGCCAATATCTGGGGTGTCGGTGACCACTTTCCATCAGGTGGCCCGTCTGCTCGTCTGCTCGCGTAAGCTTAAAAAAAAAAAAAAAATAGCTCGGAGCGAACGGTTCATTATCACGGTGTGTTATCAATCAAGTAGTCATTACAGCAATTAAATCCTTTTTACACACAAATGTTCCTTTACAATTTTTTAAAATTTAAATTTGTAAAGGAACCTAAAATATTTATCTAAACTGTCTACGCGCCGGCATTTATTATACTTTAGTTGTTACTACTTTGCACAGCATTGTTTGCATGCTTTATAACAGACTAGCAGTTTGTCCACGGCTCTGCCTATATTATTTTTAGATTTTTAAAAGAATTTGCCTGAGGTAAAAGTTGCCTATGCCACTAACGGTAAATTATTTTTTTAAATCGACCCAGTAGTTTATGAACTTACTCATTACAAACATACGCTGAAAAATACAAATATTTCCACTTTATAATAACTCTGTATATACATGTACGGTTATCGGGATTACGTATTGAGAAAAAATTACAAATGTAATAAGGCTCTGTTTATAGGAACCTACCCCGCCTTAATATTTCGCTACCGGCACTTATTATATACATATATAATAGCAATCGGCATATAATAGTGATTGCTTCTAATGAACTGAACTGGTTAATTATAAGCAATCACTGTTATTATTCAAAAATACCAATGCATATCCGCACCTGCGAAGGATACTGCCGAAAAGATAGCGTTGAATGAAATCGGCAAGATTTTAGACTTGTTTAGTAGCGTGCTAAGCGTGCTAAACGTGGATCAACCTAGATTATGTCAATCTATACATATCATCGCTATAATCTACCTGCTGCAAAGTGGTGTGGTTCAAACATTGTTGACGTGAATGGTGAATTCTGTATCGGTAGCCTCTTGTCGGTTCCTTATTGAATTTCTTTTACGCTCGGCGTAACTACTGAATCAAAGTTGCCATTGTGTAGTATTACAATAATGTGTAGAATTCGCATAAACATTTAACAAAAATAACAATGCTCAATTATAGACAGTATAGTTTTATTAATTAGTTTATTCACAATTGCCAACTTTGTTGCTAACTAGTTAATGATTGTTGGATTGCTTTAAATAGTTCCGTTCCTGGATAAAAAGTAAGAGTCAGAATTACCAGTCACTGTAATTGAGCTGATGAGAAGTACGGCGTTCTACAGGGAATTTTTCTAGGCCCCTTATTCATTTTACTTATATTAATGATCACACTGTTTATGTGGGTTATGCCACTTGCTTGGGATCCTATACCTTATACATAAAAATTTAAACCTAAGCATATTCTCAATAATAAAACTGAAATTAAAAATTACAGTGTATGCTCCATGTAACTTTGTTCGTATTAACGACGAATTCACCAAAGCCTCTAATTTACTTGCCTTCATCTTCTACCCTGTAAACAACAACTCTTTATTACGCCAGATTCTTTAGTGTCATTATATAAAGTTTACACTGTATAATCTAGTTCTAGAAATCCCTTTAGCGATATTAACAAAACGCCTGACACCTCAGTTTGTTCCTTGATACAATAAAATGTTAACAAACGCGAAAAATTTTATAAAATTACTTTATGGAATTATACGTAATTGGAAAAATAACAAAATGCAGTACACATTTAAATTAATAGATTCATCTAGTAGCGTCCCAATCCACATTAGTTTAAAACAGTTTATAAAACTAGAAATTATGCTTCTTGTTTTTCTGCTAAAAACCAAAAGCCAGTAACGAAAACGATATAGTAATGAATATTCTTATAATTAAGCATGATTCGGCAAAAGTCAGTGTATTAGTGAGTCAATTTGAAAAATATCGTGAGTAAATTTTGCCCGAAATGTAACAATAATAAGTTCGTAGCATACAAGCATTGTATAATTAGCATTATTCAACATCAGTGTCGCGGCCTTTTGTAAAACTATTTATTTACAGACAGTGTGATTACTAAATAATTCATTATTTACTGCAGAGAAATCATTTTTACACACAAATTTTAAAATTGGCTTTACTTATATCTTTATAAAATTCGTAAGAATTGCTAAATGCAACTGTAACAAGTCAATGTATAAAAATAAATAAAATTGGAGTGTCTGTTTATATCATCAAAATATCTGTTGTTAGATGATAACATTGTGATATATAACCGATACCCATGTAACAATAATTTAAATAACTTTTTTTGCATATCTGTCTGTTTGTTCTAGCTAATCTCCTGAATGGCTGGTCCGATTTTGACGGATCTCACTTGAAGATACGTGATGTAATTGGGAGTAACTTAAGGTACGTTTTGCTCAAAAAAGTTATTGATTTTTGTTTCGTGGACCATCTTTCATTTCATCTGACATTCACCACGTGGACGAAGTCGTGCGCAACATCTAATAATAAAATCAAGAACATTTTCACCGCAAATAAGGCAGTTCTTACTGCCCCTGACTCGTTTACAATGAACCGATCGTCGACGAATCGGTCCTGACCGAACGTCGACCGTGGGCGATAAATTTCAAGATATCAACACACTACTATCTGTACGTGTGACCTTCACTTTTAAAGGGTTGGTCACTAATTCGAAGGAGCAGAGTATTCCTTCAGGCTCTTTGTTCTATAATGCTATAAACATTCGCGAGGTAAAAATTCGTACAGACTTTCAGCTTTACATGGTTAAAGGTCAAAAAATACATGTTATTTTATAAAAATAACTTTTCCATATAAATGTAACTACGAAACAAAACAATAAATACATAAAAATAATAATTTAATCAACTTTATCTTGTCCAAATCAGGGATGGAATTTATGTAAACACAATCTGAGCCACCTCCATGGCCTGGCGGTATTGGCCCTCGCGTTGTAAGCCGAAAATACCAGGTTCAATGTACTGTAACTGTAAAGAGACCAATTTGTGTTACTAAACATACATAATGTACTTTAAATAATAATTTATTTAGTAAAATTATCCTTAGAAACATCATAATACAGTTTATTATAATTGGCTATTATTTTTAAGGACAACCGCCTTATGGTTTAATACAAGCAATGTAAAAAAAAATTAAAATGCGTACTAACGCGTAATAGGCGAACAGTTTTTAATATTTTTTAATTTTAGGAAAATAAAAGTAATAATCAGATACAAGCAATTTGTATCATTGTTTTATACTTTTATTCGGTCTTGGAGCTAAATTTGTAATTGAATCAGGTACTGCTTATATTTCTCATATCTTAAATCTTTTTATTCTTAATATACATTTATCTTTTGAAACATTTTAAACATGTTTCAAGTTATTTTTAAATTATTTCGTTAACAAAGCTAATTTAATTTAAATGAAATTTGAGTTCGTTGCCATCTCACAGAGATTTACTGTAGTATATTAATATATTACGATTAATAATTAGTCAGGAGCTTATTGTTTTGGTAAGACTTAAGAGATGGCGCTGTTGTAGTACTGTATATTTTTTACCAAATTAAAAAACGATTATTTATTCATTGTTGATTTTATTATTTTCCTTGCTTCTGTAACAATTTAATGCGTTCAAAATTTTACAAACTTTATAACCGAGTCCGGTCTAAGCTAAAAGCTGCTAAGACGGCTTAATAACGGCTGAAGCACTATAAGAAAGAATAAAACACTTCGTATTTCACTACTTTTTAATTAATTACAAAATTGACAGTTTTTTTGGATAAGTAATCCACTTTTGTTCAGTATTTATGAATAAGATAAAAATCCGCACATTGGTAAGCTCTTTGGACAGCAATCTATCATTAGCTGGTTATTTGGTACAGCTTACATTGAAATAATGTATTAAAGTCAGTATCACTGCGACGTATCGGTTTTAAAAGTGTAAAAAGTTTTCATGTGTCTATCTCCAGATATAAGATAAATCGCTTTGATAACAGAATTACATTTTAAGATTGATAATGTTAGAAGGATTTTTATCAGGTAGGTACATCAACTAAACATTTTTGATGCATCAATTTTATTTTTAACGTCTGCCTTTGAGTTAATAGCAATAATATAACCATGTACAAAATGCTGGATGTTTTTATTTTTGTATTGGCTTTTGAGTCAACATTTGCAGTGGTTCTAAACAGATGATATATAAACATTGATAATATCATTTAGGATACGTCAGAGCATATTTATTCAGTTCCAACTATAATTCAAGAGCGTCCTGAGGTGAAATAGCTCAAAGGACCCAAATAGTGGTATATCTTGGTGGCTAGCTGTGTTGTGGTTGCAAAAAGCGCGAAACAATTCCTGAAAGGTTTAAGAGTCAAGATGAAACAACGAGGTAGTTTTAGTCAGTCCTGGACCCAGTTAACGTGTTTATCATAATCCTTGAGGGGCGGGTATGCGTAGGCATTTCCAGATGTAAGATTAAACCTTTAGATGGCAAATTCACTTGTTAAAGTTAATAATGTTTATCATCATCGTCATCAGCCAGTGACAATCCACTGCTGACATAGGCCTCCCCTAATACACCCCTATCCATTAGGGGGTTTTGGACCGTATCCAACCACGCTGGTCCAATGTGAGTTGATGGGTGGACCGACTTTTTCATGCCCGTCTGACGCATGGATCATCTTACTGATCAGACAATCGGGTGATCTAGGAAACAACCATGAAAATTTGTTGAAACCACTAGGTTACGGAGGCAGTCCTAATCCAGTAATAATGTTTAAAAGATCTTTATTAGGTATATCAACTAAAGATTTTGAGGTATCACCAGGGGGTAGCTACCGCCGTATTTGCCGTATCAATTATACGGGGCCCCAAAGTGTGTAAGGAAAAGAATAAAAACTTTCTAATTTATTTTATTTTACAAATGACAAAATTCTGTAAAGCAATTCCTTTAAATAGACTGTGCCAATTAAGAAATCAGAATTCATTTAATAGTTTGCTAAGTGAATCCAAAGATTTAGCAAAAGAATGGAGTGTAACAACTGTTTTTAAATACAGTAGGCGAAAGATAACGAAGCGTTTTTTTGATGACTTATCACAAGATGAGAGAATTTCGGACCCGGAATCCTATATCAAAGTCAATGTATACTATTGCTGCTTAGATATATTAATTTCTCAAACTAAAGAAAGATTTCAGAGCCTTTGCAACCTGAGTAGTATATTCGAAATATTACAACCGGAGAAACTCCTATCTTCTTCAAACGAAGAGATATTAAACGCTTCAGGAAATCTGTCTGCCAAATACAGTAAAGACATCTCTCATCTCACTTAATCTTTGTCACCAATTAAAGGCTCTAAAAATATGCTTAAATTCTGAAATTAAATAAAATTATTCCATTAAAGAACTCTATCGATCGATCGAAAGAATTATTGCTATTAAAATTCAATCCAGTTTTCCCGAGGTAATCACAGCATGTTTTTTATTTTTGACCCTTCCAGTTACAACCGCAACGGCAGAAAGAAGTTTTTTTTTTCAAAAGTTGTCCATAGAGGCAGAAACTTTAGAAAAACTAAAATCATCATCAGCCTTAAATGATTTAATAAATCAGTTTGCCGAAAAAAAGTCATGGAGAGTGAATATTTAAAATTCGATTTTTATTTGTAAAATGAGTAAATTATGTGATAAATAAATATTTCTTTTCACAATATGTTTTTTTCTTTTGTGAAAAATCTTTACCTCCATATAAGGGCCTCCAAGAAAATTTTTATATGTGGTCCCGACAAGGAACGCTTACGCCACTGGGTATATTCATACCGTTTATGTTAAACGCCTGCCTATTATTTAATAGCAAATATGCAATTAAATATAACATGCTACATGTTTTTATTTTGGTGTAGGCATTTGCTTGGATTCTCATACTCGTACAAATTTTTACAATTTGAATTTATTACACTCCAACGTAGATAACATGTAAAAGGTGATAATATCTCTTAGGTATACATCAGAGCATGTTTTTACAAATGAAGCTATCGTTCAGAAACGTCCTGAGGTGATACTACACTTACACGTACAGTAGATCCACATTTCTCTTGGTCTCGGTGACTAGCGTTAGTAAGATTGTTTAATTTAATTGCCGAACTTGTGATTTTTGGCGCCGTATTTTTTTTTTTATATGTATCTATTAAAAATCTAATCAGAAAATTATGTAAAAATGGATCACATGTCAGCTATAATTTACAAAAAGAAAGATCAAAATCAGAATTGTTGGAGCCGAGCAACGAGGTAACATGTACAAAAAGAATGCGTTCCGAATTTAGTAGGTACCTCTTTCTTGTAGGAAGTCGGTCAAAAAAGACTGCGGTAATACATGTAGTCCTTAAGGTGGTAAGTCCCCTTTTTACTGGGGATCGTCTGGGTTGGTTCCACCGCGGTGCCTAATTCTGCCGCACAGCAGTAGTATGAAAACACTACTTTGTTTCGGTTTCAAAGGCACCGAAGCCTACCACATCCACATCCTTTGTCGCACGGTAGGCAGCGCGTTGGTTGCCGATGTCTATCGGAGTCGGTGACCACTACCCATCAGGTGGGCCGACTCTACTTGAGTAGGCAATAAAAAAAGGATTACTCACATCATTTACATTTTACGAAAAAAACGGCTTATTTACAAAGTGATTTTAAGCAATGCAGCAATATAAGGCCATTCTGTAGTATATATAGTATAAGCACTGCACTTGAATTGAAACTGGGATTTATCGTAACGATTTCTTCGGTGTTTGACATTATGAAGTCTTCTCGATAGTTGATAATCGCATTACAATTTATTGTGTTCGGCTTTCCTAAGACTAACTAAAATACTAAAATTAAAGAGCTTTTCGTTTATTTGTTTAATAAGGCTCCCACAAAATAAAAATTTTATTTTATATGCCCTGCGAATAACAAGTTCAGTCTAAGACGATACAACTCTCTAGCCCTGAAACAGAATGTTCCGTCCTACGTACTCAGTAATTACGATTCGGTGCTCTTCTAGCAGGAAGATGTAGTGATTACATACTACTGCTTTGCGATAGAATAATCTCCTGTAACTACACCTACCACCTACAAAATTGTAAAGCCGGTAAATCACTTTAAAAAAATACGCCTTTTATAAATGAGGTTTTCAATTTGACAACATTTTATTGAAACAAAATGTCGCAGATGATGACTGATATAACATATATAATAGATAAACGGCTTCATATCAGCCTTAAAGGTAAAATATAGTACCTATCACATCAAATCATACACATCATCAGCCTGTGATACAACCCTATCCATAAGGGGGTTTTGGACCGTATCCTACCACGCTGGTGCAATGCGGGTTGGTGGGTGGACCGACTTTTTACATGCCCATCCGACGCATGGATCATCTTACTTTTCAGGCAATCGGGTGATCGGCCCAAATTGCCCTAACCAACTAGGAAACAACATTGAAAATTTGTTGAGCAGGATTCCAACCCACGACCTCCGGTTTCTAAAGCACACGCCCATGCCACTGGGCTACGGAGGCAGTACCTATCAGAAAAGTAAAATATGGGAGAAATAATATTATATGAATGTAGATATATGATTCGCTTGTATCAATTATGCTGTTATTTCAAATGATTTATAATATTTTCAACGAATTGCATGCAAATGCTCAAGAGATGTTTTGCATGTCAAGATCGTACAATTTACATACAAATTTCATGGTTTATATAAAAAAGTTATGTTGTCATATTTTTAAAAATGTCAGAGGTCAAAAGACCGTCTATTTTATTGCACATGTATTAATAACTAGCTGGCACCCGCGACATCGTCAGCGATTTTATTGTATAGTAATATAAATATTGTTTTAATAAATGTATATGTATATAGTAAGATGATCCATGCGTCGGATGGGTATGTAAAATGTCGGTCCACACATCAACCCGCATTGGACCAGCGTGGTGGGATGCGGTCCAAAAACCCTCTAATGGATAGGGATGTATTAGGGGAGGCTTAGGTCCAGTAGTGGACTATCACAGGCAGATGATGTACGTATGATGATGTATATATTCGTGGTTTAAACTTCAACAAATTTAAATATAAACTTTCATCCCCGATTTCTAACCCATTCAACCACTTTTTACGCAAAAAAAGTAGTCTTTGTCCGTTATTGGAATCTATTATACGTATTTATGAAATTTCATCAACATTGGTTCATTAGTTCAGACGGTAAAGACTGACAGACAGACAAACAGACAAATTACCGCTCGCAATTATAATATTAGTATGGATGGATTTTATAAAAATAACAGTTTCTTTTATATTTTATCTCAACTTTGAAGATGTTTTGTTTCTCTCTAACTCTGATTGATTAAAACTGTTTTTAATCAATCAGAATTGTAGTTAAAAACGTATTTCAATAATAATAAAATGATAATCGTGTACGCAGGCACTGCGTCCTATTGATATTTAAATTTACTGTACGAATCGAGTTTGTGGGTGCGAATTCTGCAAAAGTTAACAACTACATATTTCCTAATCGATAAGGACAATGAGATCAGATTACTTTTGCCTGAAAAAATGTTTTTAAATTCTCTGGTGGTTATTGATTATACACAGAGATCATTCTCTTCTTTGTGGAGGTCAAATGTCGGGGCAAATAATAATTTGAAAAATAATATAGAAATAAAGGTGAAGGTTTGGTTAGTAATGCCATGTCCAAAGTCATCTAAAGTTTATTGATCTTGATTGTCTAAAAAATCACCAGTTTAACATTTTAGGATAAGTAAAACGACTAGGAGTGCGGAACATTGATGGGTTTGGGTATTTCGATGCTAAAGTTAGTGGAAGCACTAAATGATTCTTTATGAAAAAAAAGTAATTTAAAATTAATTTTATTTAAAATCCAAAACAAAAGTATATGTTTGTTTTATAATGGCTTATTGGAATATGAAAAATAATATGTTAAAATATAGAAAGCAAATGTTTTAAATCCATATAAGTAATAAAAGACTTATTAATAAAAAGTTCCTGTAAGCACAAAAATAACTTGGAGGTTACATTGTGTGACATTGTTTTCTGTTTCTTCTTTTTGTTCTGTATAAATAATATGTGTAACGTATAATATGCTGGAAATAAAAATTGTAAATAAACGCTAATATATGTTAAAGTTAAAAATATTTAAATAAATATTGAGGCGATGCTTAGTAACAAAAATAAATGTTAATAACTGTTGAAAAGATATTTTAAGATTGTGCATTTGGCACTTTACTATTTAATTTATTCAGAGGCGTAAAATAAACGTTACAACAAAAGTTACTGACATATTTCTTTTTGTTAATGTCACATTAAGTTAATTTTGCGACAATTCAATAAAATTTAAGTATATGATGATGCAAATTATAATAATACTAATGACTCGCCCCGGTTTCGCACGGTTCCAATGCTGACACATTCTCTGCCTGTAAACCTCTCTTAAAGTGCCTTATTGATCTCAAATAGTTCGACACTAATGAACTGGATTAATATTTATGCTGTATTGGTCATAATAACTTCGCCATTACAGGCATTTGGCAGACACGCTGAGGCATGTTTCCCGTAAAATGTATAAGATGAAAAATAGTTTTGTTGGATATCCGTAAATGTTAGACATATGTTATCGTAGAGTTGTTTGTTGATCTTTTTAAGCCGTAAAATATTGTAATGCATTATTTGATTTCTTTCCTGGGGTTCAGCCAGCGATCTATGTAAGCGAAAAAACTGCGTTTTGTTATCACATGTATTATAAATATAAACGTTCTTATTTTTTATTTATGTTATCCTGTTAAAAAACTGCTTCTAAATCCACTGCGTCGTTCTATACTATGAAGTGGTTGTTCTAATCTTCTGTATCATCATCACCATCATCATCATCAGCCTGTGATAGTCCACTGCTGGACATAGGCCTCCCCTAATACACCTCCATCCATTAGGGGATCTCTGTATACCAATAATATAATTAGAAAGTCTGTTTGTGACATTAAAATAACCGTTTTCTAAAGAGTTCATTATGATATAAGTATAACCGGTACATATAATATAACCCAAATTATAAAACTTCATTAAAAAAGGTCTGTATGTACGTCTGTCTGTTTGTTCTGGTTAATCTTTGGTATGGGGTATGCATGTACGGGTTAAATTATTCCGGTATTTCACCAAAAGGTAGCTGATATAACTAAGACCACTTTGTAGAAAAAAAAAATTGCAAAAATATTTTTTTCGTATTACCACGCGGACAAAGTCGAGGGATACAGGCAGTATTAATAAAAATGTTTAAGGTATCGATTTTTAAACGAGAGACGCAATAAAAGGTGACCGATCAATTTAATTTTCATATTTTTATTTTCATTCTTATTCACGACCTGACTTAAATTTGAATTAGACCTTATACAGCAAATCTGTTTTTTCTTATTAGGGGCTGATGTCGACTCTTTACGGGTCTAAAACTTTATAAGTACGATTTTGAGGGCAATCTTATACGTAACTTCGTATTCCAACTTTTCCGTCCCTTATTTCTATTTACTTTTTTTATAGTTACTACAGTGACCAAATAAAATTTAAACAATAATATACGAATTTAATCGAGTGAACTAACATCTCATTTTCGCATTTGATCATAATCTGTTGTTATAGCAATGATCTAGATTACATAATCATTTCGCATTTGTCAAAGCTGTTTTCTCATTGATCATATGCTTGCACATAGAATTATATTTTTTCTAAATGCAATAACTTTTTTTTAAACTTAGACTGTATTACGTTTCATTAGCTTTAAATATCTCACACAGTCATTTTTCAAAATGTTTGCATTTAAATACTTGATCAGGGTAGTTAAGACATAGATATATGCCATTCTGGACCTTATTTTAGACCAATTCAAGAAGTACAAATATTTAGGACATAGTATAAGTTATCCTCTTGAGGATGAGCCAGCGTTTGCAATTTGATCAAACGGGGTTGGAATTTTTGACGACGTAATTTTTAGAATTTCTTAAATAGCTATAACTATAAGGCACACAATTATGGCAACTAATAGGATACCGTTTATAAAAATAATGATAAAAATCGGAGCATTAGGAACGAGTAATAAACGAACACGCTCCTAATGGAACATCTCCTCCTTTTGGGAAGTGGTATTTTAATTAACGTCATCAAATTTAGATCTGAAATTAATTTCGTACATACAATTAGAGGATTAGTCGTTTTAATTAATTTTTATATGAAAATCGCTTGGTCCACAACAACTTGCGTGTAAGAGTCTGTTAACCTAAAGGGATTCTATACAAATAAAAATATTAATACAATTCCGGTTTTGCGAAACGAAAATGAAATGTCACGGTTAATTATTTGTATTAATTATATTATAATTATTTGTATTTATTATATTATAATTTTTTTTATTTGTGTGTATTTATTAACATAATCTGTGCTTACAGTTGTTTCATTTACATCTTATGCCGTTGGGTACTATCGTTTATAGGCCAATTAAAGGTTATGAGTAAATTACGTTATTTGAGATTTTCTTCAGTTAATTATTTCTTTTGTTTATGCGAATACTATACATTATTAAGTAATATTCTTCAGTTATTGAAATTTATGAAGGGCGTTCCTAGCAGAATTGATATTGTGAAACACAAATTCTTATACAAAATATTAGTTATCTGTAATTTTTAACAAACGATCATTAATGAAAAATTAACATACGATCCGTTTTAGACGATTAGACGAGTTCTGTTATAAAATCCTAACAAATATTATTAAAAAATATTAAAATATTTTCATAATAGTTTAAACTCATGTAGATGTACATTTTATTTTAATATTATACATAAAAGTAACATTTATAAAACGTAAGCTTTTGATTAAAACGTATCCATATTAAAGCGTTAAGTAATCAGCTCACACGGCATTTTTCTAGATTCAGATTAATGTATATTGTATTTTTAACAACAGTGGGCAACGTACAACAATGTAATTATCCGATATTTATTTCGAGATAAGGAAGCAAGTAAGTAATGTCGCATCTATGATGAGCCACCACTTAAAAAGTGACATATACAAACAAAATACTAAAGCGTTTAGTCACGCGTGTACCTGAACGACTTTTGAGACCGAGTGAAACTAACTAGTTTTATTAATGTGTAATAATCTGTGTAAATTTTAATAAAACCATATGTAATCACCGATCTATAATTGAAGTGGCGCGTGTTGTTCGTTGTGACTAAGTTAGTTGTGTCTTGAGCTTAAACCTGTTGGACGTGTGACAACACAGAACTTGACGAGAAACGAAGATTTCACTCACTCCCCGTAGTTACAAAGAACTTAACAAGCCATTACATTGTTCGCGAATGAGGTATTTACGAGTGATAAGATAATGCGTAATCAAGAATACTGATGACAGTCGTACCGCGTGGATGGGACAGTACTACTAGTGGTACGGCACAAGATGGACCTCGCTTCAGTGCCGGAGTTGGAGAAGATAAACAAGGGCTCGGTGGAAAATGGAAGTAATGTGACGAAGGAGGATTTATATACGGAGAGGCATTCACCTTTCCGTAGACAGGTTTGTCTCGACCAGACGCTTAACTGTACACTTCTGTCAGAGTTATTACTACAAATCGATCTTTTCATATCGATGTTTTTTTATTATTATTATTATAATTCATGTTTTAACACAACGTAGAGTAACACATGGATAGCTTCTCACATAAGTTGAATTTGCTTTATGATCTGTCGTAAAAAGTGAAAAAATACCAGTCTTATACACGTAACACAAAATTTAAATACGTGAAAATAACATTAATTATAAACAGAGTAAATAGTAATGAAATGTAAATTAGACTATTTTAGATACATATTTGCCAATGAATGTTAATATTGTCAATTATATTAATCAGTCATTTAATGTCTTAGTAAATATAATTTGAGTAAAGGCGTCTAGATAAAGTCTACAAACTAGATGACATTCTCCGTGATAAATACAACGATATGAATTATTGAATGATTCAAGTAACAAGTGTAGGCGAAAGATACCGTCGTCGTTGTTTAATAGAGTTTATGATATCCTGGTCTTAAAATATGTTAAAATAGATTAAAAGTAATTTCTAATCAGATGTTGGGTGAACACTTTTGCACAGTAATGAATACGATTCACGAAAGACAAGTCGGGAGAACGTCTGTCATGCTCGAATTATTAAAATAAAAATCATAAATAAACAGACAGACAAATGAACACAAGGTATTTTGAAATTAAACGTGGAAGATAAGTGATAGTATTTTACTGTTTTTTTTTATCATTAAAATGAGTTTCTAAAAAATTATGGGCACAGAAATTGCTATTTTTCTGGATGACACGGTTAATACTATTTAATAACATTATCTGTGGTCATAATAATTTTATTTACATCTTATATCATAGTGTACTATTCTATCTAGTGCTAAATTAACGTTGATAGGTAGTTATATATACTCATTATATTCTTCGATCGTTAAGAATTGGTTTGTTTTTATACCAATCTCAGTGGTAAACAAGTCCATTATACAAAGGAATATCTTGGTGGCGCTAATAACCTATATAATAACAAATAAATAGCGATATATTATGAGATTGTTATTATGTATAATTGTTTAAAATACTTTGTAATAAGACTCGTTCGTGCTTTCAAAACGTGTCCACGAAGCCTTGAATAAAATTGTCAGCCTAAGGCATGTATACCCGAGCGAAATAACACATGAAATATTAGTTAGCTTTACAAATTTTTGGCGCCAAAAAGACTGCTTAAACATCGCGTGGAGATTTACAATGGCGTCCGTTTTATAATGGGTTGATGTCACGTTTTACGTTAGACTATGTTCTCGAAAGGTCAATTACATATTTGGCTAGGACCTAAAAACATATTTTTTTTTGTTGCCATCGAAATTTTGCGTTAAAAAACAAATATTTTACAAGCTTTTCGATCAAAATATCAAAAACAAGTAAATTAGAAAGTAACTGGCATTTAGATTAGTATAAGACTGCAGGATTGCTTCAAGTTATTAAAATATTGACGTTCTCTTTACATTTCTCGAAGTTTCGTTTAAATATAATAATTTATACTTCTAGAGCGGACTGGAAAATTACATAAATCTTATGAATAAAAGTGTTATTAATTATGTGTCATTATTAAGAGTTTTAAATAATTAACTGATGTTCTTTTTTGACAAGACCGACTAGAATATATCAATATTATATAATTATGTATCACGCTTTCAAACCCACAATTATCGATTTATAAATTCAAAATTTAAAACAGAAAGTTGCATTTATTAAAATAAATAGTATTATTTTATTACTTAATATTCTTCAACCGGTACATTGTTTTAATTCTGATTGCTTAGCTCGAATTTGACTACATGTCTTGAAGATAGCATGTAGAATCTTATCACCAAACTGTGTCGAATTACAAGGTACTCCTTCTTTGAAAAATCGGTAAAATATCCGGTCTTTAGCAGTTCTTTATAATCCAACAAATTCGTTAACCCAACACTCCCCTGCAAACTGTTTGTGGTTTACCGGGGGTCGGCTGTAATTGGCTCAAGATGAAGCCACACTTTAAATGTTCAGAAAAAAGTTTAAAATTTCCAAAATTAAATTATTGTATTGTTAATGTTAACATTGAAACTCGAAAATGGATAATTCTATTCGAAGTTTAACCTATTTTTTTTTTCAATTTTGTTTGAGCGAAGCTATAAATTAAAACTAATTAATAGAGTCGTAAATTAAAGAATTTCAAAAGAGAAACACCGAATAACAAAATTTAACAAGTGACAAATATGCATATTTCTGCCATTTGGTCATGCATTTATCTTAAATTCGATCATTAAAACACGGACATAAACAGTTATATGGTTGACGAAATGCAAATGAATTTTATAAAATGATAAAGATCAATGAATTTACTTTAGATGCATTGATAAGATATGAAATAAACAGTGGCGACTTAAAATTTAAATTATTCGCTGATTCAATTTTTAGTCAACTAAGGAAAGATCGATTTTATTTTTGTAGGTTTCTATTTGCTTCGAGTTAATTCTCCATTATGTGCCTTTACCATAAACATTCTCGTAATAATATTACAGATAAATGTGTATTCAATAATGTGGTGCTGTGTGCTATTTTTAACAAATACATTACATTGAAATATTTAATTTTGCACTGGCTTCTTTGTATATAGTATCTGCGAGACATTCCCCTTACGATGTTCAACAAGAATTTGTACTGAAAACATATTTATTTCTCTTTATTACTTTAGTAAAACAAAAAACAACATAGACGACTTTTGAAAGTGCCAGTGAAAGGAGTGACTACTGATAAATGTATAGGAAGGAAACGTCATGTTTATTTACAATCGGTGAATTGTTTTCGCACTTGTCTTTGTGTTTAGCAATCAAATGTAATAAATAACGACTTACTTTATCTAACAAGTCCATATCAAAACTGCCCTGACAGGTATTGCCAGTAAGACGAGTTGTCTTATATTTCGCAAACGACATTTTCAAGGGCACATTTTGATCAATCTTATCTTCTTAGCAATATTTTGCGAATGAAGTAACTGCATATGTAATTTTTGGAAAATAGTTATTCATTTAATTCTGTGATGAAAAATACATAAAATTAGATTTTATAACGTCACTGATGTTCTATTAAAATTTTTTATAACTTTAGTTGTTTAGTTAAAATTTAAGTTAGTTAACAATATGAATTAGTTTTTTGCAGCGAAAAATTACAACAGCAAAAATGGCAGCTAATCAAGCAACATTTGGTACACGAAACTTGATTAATGACATACTACTATTAAATAGTTATATTATCTATTTGTAACTTATAAAATTTTCGCTCTACTTCGCTATTTTATTTTAAGGTCTAGTAAAAGCGTATTCAACAAAAATAACTATTCTCCATTATTTTCTTTTAATTAAATTTCTTTATAATATTGCTGCAAGAATTTGTGATCTTGTTTATATGGAAACTTTTATCTTATCTTTGCACATGACTTAGTGTCGTGATTAGGAGAGATCATCTTTATTTAAGACAATAAGTTCTTTATGTCTGATACATGTCACTATCAAAAGGTTGTTGTTGATAACTCTGAAAAAACTTTTTTATAACCGATTTGACACTGACTTATCATCCAGGTTCATATATTTTATGCAATGTAATAATTATGTTATGATGTTAAACATGAAATAACTTCAATTATGTCATGTAGTTGTAAAATATTCAATGTTAAAGCGAGAGAAAACATGTTCTCATTAAGAGTTTTCTTCTTATTTTTTTTAAATTAAGTCTTTGATCATATTTCAGAAGTTGTTAAGGTGAAAATAGTGTTAAATTTATGAAATTTATGATATTTTTTGGGTCAATAATTGAGAATAAACACCTAACATCATTATTGCAAACAAACAAAAAAAATGTGAAAAATGTTACTAGTCGTAATCAAAACAAAAAGAAAACTTATTAACGGCGTTCGTGGAAAATATGTAAAATATCATATTCAATAACAAATTAAAAGAAAACTATTCCTTTACATTTCATTTCATTACGGTTGTTTATTAATATAATATAACTAAAAAAACGGTTTTTAAGGGAAAGCCAAATTGTATTTTGTATTATATATTTTTATAGAATGCGTTAAGTTGTATAAATGATACACATCACACACACCACGCGTCCAATCGCCTTGTGTGGTCACCTGCTGGACATAGCCATCCGACATACATCACTTATCAGACATTGGGTGTATCGGACCATTCCTAACCACAAACACATGGAAATTTGCGGTCTCGGAGGATTCGAACCGACCTCGTTTGAAGCCATCGACCATACCATCTAGGCCACGGAGGCAGGTGATCATTGATAATTGTTTAACAACATAGGATAAACAAATGAAAAGTGTTTTCAAGGATAAGACCTCAGTTGTAAACTGTATACTACTAGGTCTTACAGAAGCAGTTATATATAAATGATAATTTAAATATATTCTATATATTAGAGCTATTTGGAACAAATAACACAATGAAATCTTAAATAAGATTATAACAAAGTAATATAATGGAGTCTTACCACAAGCAGAACTAAAACTTTAAAGAAAAATCTTTCCCGTAAACTTAATATTAAAATAAAATAAAATAAAGAAAATATAATGTCTTTTTTTTTTATTGTATACTAGCGACCCGCCCCTGCTTCGCAAGTGAGCTATATAGAAAGGTAATAAAAAATGTACCTACAATAATATGCACGTGTAATACATATAAACCTTCCCCTTCAATCACTCCATCTATTAAAAAAACGCATCAAAATCCGTTGCGTAGTTTGAAAGATTTAAGCATACATAGGGATACATGGGCAGAGAAAGCGACTATGTTTTATACTATTTTATTCTATAACGGATAGGAACCAATGGACACTTTACTCGTTTTTAGACGACCCAGTGCCTTACTAATATTGCTGCTAATCTATTTAATATACTTATTGTATATTCAACACAGTTTATTCTTTAGCGCAATATTTCACAACGTGGCGCCATGCCCTCGAAATATATATACATACTATAAATAAATAAACAGATTACAACTATTGTTTATTTAAAAATGATTGTACTCTTTAAACAAATTTAATTGGTTCGGGAGTAAACGGTTATATCGCTTAATTGTGACGTAAATTTCGTCTATATTTTACATTACGTACTGACTCAAGTTATAAAAGGTGATAACATGAATGTTAAATCGATATTTATAATTAAAACACTTTTACTTTATTGAATAAAAGCAATGCAATTTCAATTTAATTTTAAATAAGTAAATAATTCTAGCAATTATATTGTGAACAGATGAATGAGTAAATGGGTAAACGGTGTAAATTTTACACGATGTGTAATTTTATGGTGCAAAACCCTTTAAGTAACTTTCGTTTGTTAATAGTTACTACAATATTCTGTTAGATAACCTGTACAAATTATTTATTTTTTGGAAAATACATTTGCCACGAAATATTCTTACTATAAAAATCGGAAAAATCCAATTGTCCGCAACGGTGACATTGTTCATTTCTTGTAAATTATACATGTGTCTTATTTACGTAAAATATTTAAGTTATTTACGTAGTTAATTCAGATCATAAAACTTCAATGTTAAAAACAAATCTTGAGCACATAAGTTCAATGCCCATTCCTTATCATAACTTTTGACGAGATCACTGCACTTTTAACTGCGTTCGATATTATAAATGTGTTTTTTATTATTTGATACCCCGCTGCGTTCATATCATGATTGTATGCAGCTCTGAATTTAAAATTGATAAAAATACAATATTATTAAACATATTTAAAGTAATATTATTAAATATGTTAAAAGATTGTAATTTTTTTTTACTATTTAACACAAACTCTACTTGGAAGTTCACTATTGTCGGTTAAATAGTAAAATGGCATTATTAAAGAGTATTATTTTATAAGACAAGCGTTTAAAGTTTTTAAATTAAGTTTAATTATAATTATATTAAACAATCTAATTTACTAAAAACAAAACTAAAAAAATGTTAGTTTTCTATTTAATTGACGATGTGTAGTGAGATTAATTCAAAATATAGCTTAAAGCGTCATGGATGTCATATCGGAAAAAAATCTTCCATTTGCTAGCAATGACAGCGTTCACCGTCAAAAGTAAAATTATTTATTATCCGGAATTTATTAACGGAAGGACACAGAAACTTCGTATCTGCTAAAAATTGAATTCTTCTTATTCTTCCTTATCTTTTGAACTTTATGGCTCCACCGAGAGTAACTCTGCCAATATCTAGGTAGGGAGAAACACAAAGTATTTGATTGAAACTTGAGATCGGTAAAAGTTGGTTTTGTACGGAAAAATAACAAAAAAATTACATTGTTCACCAGATCCGAAAAAAAATTCAAAAAATAAATATTTTTTTTATAATATTCAAGTTCATTATATTTAATTTAATTCTAAAAAGAAGAATATAACTTTTTATATAAATAAAATTTGTGATCAAAAGTAAATTTCTTGAACTGTTTTTCGGCTCATGAAAATTAAATTGTTTAAATTTACAGTTTTATTTATTTAATGATACTGTTTCCTTCCTTCGATTACTATTCACTACACATTGTACATTAGTATAACCATTATTACCACAAATTATAATCACCACATCAGTGAAACTTAGTAGCGTAATATTTGTTACACTTCATTTACACATAGCTGGTTTGACTCAAAAATGATTGAAACTTTTCCTATTATAAATAATAGTTTAGTTGGGGTTTCAAAAGTTAAGGCCAATCAAAGTTTCGCAAAGTAACAATATTTTTTAAAACCACTATATGTTTCCTGCCTCCGTAGCCTAGTGGTATGGGCGTGTGCTTTAGAAACCGGAGGTCGTGGTTCGGAATCCTGCGATGACGCAACAAATTTTCATTGTTGTTTCCTGGTTGGTTAGGGCAATTTGGCGATCACCCAATTGTCGGAAAAGTAAGATGATCCATGCGTCGGACGGGCATGTAAAAAGTCGGTCCATTCACCAACCCGCATTGGACTAGCGTGGTGGGATACGGTCCAAACCCCTAATGGATAGGGGTGTATTAGGGAGGCCTATATCCAGCAGTGGACTAACAAAGGCTGATGATGTGATGTGATGTGTGACTATATGTTTAACAATCCATTTAAAACTACCGACGTTCCAAAAAAAACTAATGATAAAGGAATTCTTCATTCAGTAGACAATCATTAAGTAGTTCCAGTATCATTAAAATAATATAGAAGCATTATTTCGTACTATCAGCATCGGTCTCCGGATGAACTTGGGTAAAACCAAGGTCATGTTTAACGAGCACGTTGATCCGGGACCGATCACATTTGAGCACCTCCCTCGAAGTTGTTTCGGAGTACGTTTACCCTAGGGCAAACGCTCCAACTAGGTAAAACAACTTTGAGGGGAGGCCAACAGAAGATTCGGCTGGGCTGGGCAGCTTTTCATAAGTTTCGTCGAGTTTTCTCGTCACCCATCCCACAAAGCCTCGAATCGAAAGTCTTCGATCAGTGCGTCCTACCGTTTTGACCTACGGTGCCGAGACTTGGACACTTACGGTTCGACTGGTCCACTAATTTAAAGTCGCTCAGCGAGCTATGGAAGGGCTATGCTCGGAGTATCTCTGAAGGACCGCATCAGAAATTATGTGGTACGCCAGAGAACCTGGGTCACCGATATAGCCCACCGGATTAGTAAGCTGAAGTGGCAGTTGGCCGGTCATATAAGTCGCAGAACTGACGGCCACTGGAGTCGGAAAGCTCTGGAGTGGAGACCGAGGCTCGGCAAACGTAGTGTAGGGCGCCCTGCGGCAAGATGGAGTGACGACATTCGCAAAGCGGCCGGTACGGGCTGGATGAGAATAGCCAAAGATCGGAAGCAGTGGCGTGCATTAGGGAGGTCTATGTCCAGCAGTGGACTAACACAGGCTGATGATGATGATGATGATGATGATTTCGTACTAAAGCAATATAATACATCATTATTGTTAAATATATGTATATAATTATCGATTGATAAAGCCTGGTAATGTGAAGATCCAGATAAAGTTGACCTCCAATATATTATAAAATAGCCCGCTCACGTAAGCAAGGTGAGTTTTGGCAATTGACTATCAAAGAGCAAGTGTTATTCAATAGATGCAATCCTACTATTCAGTTATAAATTATATTGAGGACCAAGATGTGTGAAATAGTTTATATTCTGGCTTGCAAATCCCTGGTAACTTAAAAAAAATTATTGGTCAAATTTTGTAAATACTTATATTTAAAAAAAAAGGCAGTAGAGTTTCTTGCCAGTTCTTCTTTGGACGGGTCTGAGTTTGTGAACCGGTGGTAAAGTTTTGACGCTCATAAGTGCTCAATTGAGCGTAAATTGAATAAATAATTTTGACTTTGACTTTGACTTTGACTTTGACTTACATGTATTGTATTGTACGTATTGAGTAAAAATATTTGAATTTCAATATTATTCTCATTTACGCTATATTAATCTGGTTTTTGTATGACTAGTTAATGGGTCATATTATTTACAAAAATTTCCTATTAAACATGGTATTGACTTGTTTTCCTTTCTTTCATTGTCTACAGTGTTTGATATCTTATTATTACAATTAAATTTATGAAATTGCTCGTTTTTCTATAAATTTTTGCACGGAATACGGAACATTGATGATGATTAAGTATATTGAGATACATACATATGACCCTTACATAAAAATTGTCTTATTTTTTACAAAAATTAGCGGCGCTAATTTAATTTCTTCTGACTAATGTTTTTGCAAATTTATTTTCTTTCATTATTTTAAAATGGATATTGGTTCTTTCTATATAACTAAGATATTTTAAATTATAACATTTCGATTTCAGACTGTCATCGTGTTGGGGACGTTTCTGCTGTCACTCAGTGCTGGGGCAACGGCCGGATTTTCAGCCGTCCTTATTCCTCAGCTGAAACATGCAAAAGGGCATAATAAGCTCTCAACAGAGATGGAGTCATGGGTGGGTATGTGTTGACGTTTAATCAATTCATATCTCTTGTTTATTTACTATGGAACGTGATAGGTCAATTGAGTTTGACGTATTCTGGTTTTGTTTACGTAAAATATACATTCTGTTTGAGTTAAAAACATGCAAATTCTGTTAACTAACGTTTTATTAACGTTAAACTTCACTTTTTGTATTAATTCTAATTACGCTTAACTAAAATTAGCCTTTTTTTTAAATAGAATGAAAGTATCATAATGATTAACTGATAGTAGCAAAGCGTTAGTTAGACTAACCAAATGATTTTTTATTTTCAGCCGCAATGTCACCGCTGGCTCTGTTGTTCGGTAACATGGTATCTGGATATCTGATGGACAAACTCGGCAGAAGAGCATCACAAATGCTTCTATCAATGTTCTACATCGCCGGTTGGGTGACAATAGCATTTGCTGATAGTATATACATAATTTTAATAGGCCGTTTCATAACCGGGTTCTGCCAAGGTTGGTTAGGACCACTTGGTCCGGTTTTCGTTGGAGAAATCAGCTCACCAACTTATAGAGGACTATTCTTAGCAAGTTTATCTCTGAGCATCGCTTCAGGTGTGTTTATGTCGCATCTGTTTGGAACATTCTTGCACTGGAGTAATGCCGCTTTGCTTTGTGGAACATTCCCTTAATTGGATGTATCATATTGTACTACGCACCGGAATCACCAGCTTGGTTCGCCTCGAAGAATCAAATAGAAAAATGTATCAAATCATTCAATTGGTACAGAGGTACCAGCCCTGCAATGAAGAACGAATTGGACAAAATGATATTAGAACAGACTAAAAAGGTAGACGAATTAAGTAAACTGAAAGTTTTGAGTATAAACATTAAGAAACCGGAGTTTTGGAAACCATTAGGTATAATGCTAATTTTCTTTGCAATCACACAACTCTCGGGTATCAACGTCTTCTGCGCTTACACAACGGAGATTATGGAAGTTTTATTGGACAGTAAATCTAACACGTATACCGCCATGTTGGGCATAGATATATTGCGTTGCGTGGCTTTGTTCACTGCTTGCATCATGCTCAGGAGGATGGGTCGCAGACCGATTGCGATATTCAGTGGAAGTTTTACGGCGTTATCATTGATATTATTATCTATTTATTTATATTTGGTGGAGAGTCGCGTAATAAGGCACGTTTCTCCGATCGTTTCTTTGGGATTGACGGCGACGTATATTGTGGTCTCAAACATTGGAATAGCCCCGTTGCCGTGGAATATGGTCGGTGAACTGTTCGCTACAGAAACAAAGGGCCTCGGTTCCGGAGTGAGCGTTATGATGACTTCTATATCCTTCTTCGGAACGGTGAAAACTGCACCCGCAATGTTCAAAAACATCGGACACCATGGCACTTACTTATTTTATGGAGTGTGTACATTACTGGGAACAATATTTTTGTACTTCTGTTTACCAGAGACCAAGGGGAAGACTTTGTTGCAAATCGAGGAGCGCTTTCGGTCGGGAAGAAAAAGGAAATCAAAGGAAACTGTTGATGTAACGGTGGCGTAATATTAAGGTCGCAGTTGTTGTGTCAAGCTGATAAGATAATTATACCCAAGTTCAGATTCACGTGAATCTTTTGATATGACCTCATATAGATCGACGAACAAAGATCTATTTTAGATGATATAATTATAGGAAAATGACGTGTTCATATTTACGCAGTATATGTTAGCGTTACGTAGTGTTAAGAAATAATCTTTATATTTATTCAGATATAATCTTAAGAAATTAGATATTTTCGAAAACAATTAAGTCAAAAACGTATTTCGAAAACGTTGATTAAATATGCATAACCTAATTAAGCGATATTGCTAAAATTTTGTGAATACTTAATTCGCATTTAAAACTAATGCTTTATCTTTAACATTTGTGTACGTCTTTATTACTTTAGTTTAATAACTGATTTTATATTTTTTTAGATTTTTTATGTTGTATAACATTTACATGGTTGATGTAATGGTTTTTTAAAGATAACATGTTAAAAATTGTTGTAAATAACTTTAGTAATTACGTTACGCCTTGTCGAACACTCGTAACAAGAAATGCTTATGTGCATGTAACTAAAGGGGCATTTGTAATAAAAACTGAGACTATTTCACGCACCGCTTATACCGGACAAGTGGCACGCGTCCGAATTGCCAACCATCTTCCTGTTGTGACACGTGAACTTCATAATATATCTCTGGGTACATCGGGGAACATCTGCTGGCTTACGGCATCCCGATATTCCCACGTTTGGAGTGCGACCAGTTTTTGCCGAAGCGAAAAAACCGAAAGGAAAACATCTGGGGAGTGGATGAAGCTATTTCTGGATCCGCTTCGGATATGAAGAAAGTAACTGCATAATAATCGCACTAAAGGAAGTTAATGAAACTCCGATATTAATTTACTAGGAATTGTAATGTAGTCAAATGAGCCTTGGAATAAGTGTCAACAAAGTATCTCAAAAATGTAGCATGATTATTAACGTATAGCTCAAAGCATACTTTGTTTACATCCATTCCGAGTGTTTATTGGCTGAATTGTAAATGAATTTATGATTTTAAACGATTACCTGCTTATACAATTAGCATCACCCTGCCTATGAAAGATAATGATCTCTGAATAGTCTTGTTAATCTAGACTCGTAAATTCGTATCTAAGCTGATAATAAAACGTACCAAGTTTTGTGTTGTTTGTCTATTGTCCACGGTTTGTTTCGTCATTTGACCGCTATTTGTAAATGATTACGTGATTATGTTAGAATGATTATGATTTTATTGATATTTTTCAATACCATTTCAATTCGACACAATTAAACAGTGATAAGCTGGCCAATCTGCCAGATTACCGTGTCCTTTCTAGATTTGAAATAAAGAGGCGTCAAGGATTACCTATATCGTTATATCAATGAATTTTTTGTGCGTGGATCAATGTTTTTGTATGTGCAGTACTTGCATATCTTTATACGTTTCGTCGCAATGGTTGAGTACGTAAGGAATGAATATTTAATATTCCAACAGACACGTGGCTGAGCGGAAACCACGCACGTGCTATCAATTAGAGGTGGAGCGATAGAAAAAAAATACTAGAATTATCAAAGCTCACCCCTAATGGGAGGAGTAGCCAGCTATAAAATGAATAGAGAACCGTAAACGCAACCCTTTTCAAATGATATATGGAACGGAATCATAAAGTTTGTTTTAAAGTTTTTTGGTTATCAATTATGTAGTTTAAAATTCAAGGTTAAGTGAAACCGAATGGAATTTTACAGATAAACGGAGTTGATTATGTTAAACTCGAAAAACTGGAGGCAGATAAGGCAGAGTCGAACGTTTCGTGTCTAGAAAAAAATTGAGCGAATAATAATAACGATGAAATGTAAATTTCCTCTGTTATTGAATCAGTTTTGATAAGATCGACGGTCAAAGTTCGGACGTGTTGGTGGTAAATTATATCATGGGGTCATTCACATTTTCGTACGTGATAACTGGAACAAATAAGCTTCTATTTTATTGTCACACATTAATTATGTTAAAGGAGTTTTTAAAGTTATTTTATGTGTGTCAATAGTAGACGGATCGTCTGCGAAAGATTTTAGATAACAAGTTGTTTGAATTGATAAAAGATATACAAGTAATTTATGCATCGCTGAATTTATTATTGACAAGCGCTTACATATGTTACTTGAACATAAAACATTTTTAGTCGGACCATCAATAATTAACATTTTGATGTACTTATTATTGATTTCTTTTTATTAATTTACAGTCAAAATTTATAGTTTATGTTTTTTTTTATTTGACGCTATTGATTTAAAATTGATTTTATTACGATCTAAAACTGGTGTCTTTGCTAGATGTCACTTCATCCCGTGTAACAGAATTATTACTACAAATTATAGACTGTAAATATTCAATATACTTATTCAAAGTAAATTTCACGCTTTGTTCAACGCACTTTTATTCATGTATCTTTGAATTATTCATGAGCATTATTTCTACCATTTGTCTAAAATATTAAAGCAGAACAACACGTGGCGAAAGTGGAAGGAAATGAGTTTGACGTGAACTCAGAGTTACGCGTGTCCCGATTTCCGTATTTCCGCTCCGTGAATTATACAACATGTTCATTGTTAACAATTGATTATTGTAGCGAAACGTAATTTTGCTGTGCAACAGCTGAAAAACAACCATGCTTTGTTGTGAATTAAAATTAATAAATAAAAAATTATTTACCTTAAGCAAGCACCAACAAATAGTTATATTTATTTAATATAATTAGATGACATAAGTATTTATTTATGAATTTTTTATCTACATGTTGATTATAAACAAAAGATTATCAGGATACCCCTAGTTTGTTTAAGGTTTTGTGACATAGTCCATGATGACGTATAAACATAATATTTTTTTTAATTGTGATATAACACGTTCTTAAAAATAGCAACATTTGATTCATATTGAATCTTTTCACATTTCTCGATTCACTTATACCCGCACTTGGCTGGCTTTTAGCTGTTTTACATCCTTTAAACGCTAAACAAACTTTCATTTGGGTAATAATATATTCAAATCCATTGCCTGTGTTCAAACGGAATAGTACTTTAATCATCTGACACACGAGAGAAGACATTCGACAGTGAAATTGCATCGGAAACCAAACCTGTGCACCGCCATACGGCATGCGTGGAAACCCATCTGGCGATTACAGAGATGTTGGTACAAAAAAATCACTCCAAATTATCCACAGCGCAAGCCAAAGTCACGGTGGCATATGCTCTGCTTGTTATTAAGCAGATTTAACTTTCCTTTAGTTTTGTATTTATTCCCAACTGCCTACGTAGCCTAGTGGTATGCGCGTGTGCTTTAGAAACCGGAGAAATTTGTTGTTTCAGTTGGTTGGTTAGCAATAATTTAATTAATTAGTTGTAATAGGCAATTTGGGTTGATCACCCAATTGTCTCAAAAGTAAGATGAAGATGATCCATGTGTCGGATGGGCATGAAAAAGTCGGTCCACTCACCAACCCGCATTGGACCAGCGTGGCGAGATACGGTCCAATAATGGATAGGGGTGTATTAAGGGAGACCTATGTCCAACAGTGGACTATCACAGGCTTACGATGAATGATGATGAAATTATTCGCAATTTTGATTTCTTCAGGATCCATCATCATGAATGCTAAAAATCCTTATAAAATGGAGTTAGTCAATAAGTTTGTGCAAATCAACTGTTTTAGAGTAATATGTAACGGCTACGAGTTTGTTTGGTTGTATAAGTAGACCTCAAAATAAATAATACGATCAAAATATCTATGACAAATATAGGAAAGGACAGACAAAACTGCGCAAAACATCTAGTTATTGGTAAACTAGTGTATGTAAATAGTGTACACATTGTAAAATGCTATTTCTAATGAGTCATTAACATTAATGCAGTGAACTAAGACCACTTCAGTGTAAATAAGATAATGTTATAACATTAATCTTTGTACGAAGTGCCGTCTTTGTTCACACACGCATTGGATCGTAATTTATTATGTTTGTTTATGAATTTAACTAGATAAAACCCGATCTCCTATTTACATATCATACTTCTGCAGTACTCAATGTTATGAAAATTTTAATATTTGCAAATTTTCCTCTAATATTTGTGTATTCAGATACACATATTAGAGGAAAATTTGATACACGGTAAAAGTGTTATAAAAATATATTAAACGAAATCAAAATATGATAAAAGCGTTGTGTAATACCTTAACAAATATTACTCCCTAAAATGATTCTTGAAATAAAATTAAATAGCAGAAATTATTTATGAAAGCTTTGACAATCACTACATAATATAAAACAAAGTCGCTTTCTCTGTCCCTGTATCCCTAAGTATGCTTAAATATTTAAAACTACGCAATGGATATTGATACGGTTTTTTAACAGATAGAGTGATTAAAGGAAAGGTTTATAATAAACACACGCTATAATATTAGTATATTTAGTTCCATAGCAACGTCAATAGAATATGATATATAAATTAGAAATCACAAATAATAAATATAACTAATGGAAAAAATATTTTACGTTATTATTACATTATTTCATTGAGTCCTTATTGAGGTTTTGTCTTCAACTTTCTCATTGACTATTGTCAATAAAAATCATTGTATTCACGTCAAAATAATGGTCCATGCTGTTAACTTAAAATAAAGGTATCTTCCACCATTAGTCTGATGTGCTCTTATACCAACGGCTTAAGGAGTACGACGTCATACATAACAAGACATACGTAGTAATCGTGAGGCACATAATGTTCCCAATCAAAACGACTATTAAAATTTACATAGCGCTAGCAGGTAAAGTACGCGGTTCCTGATTTTTTGTCGCTGTCATCGCGATTATTATTATTTCAGGGGCCACAATGGCCGACGCATAAGACGTGCAGATTATGAAAGCGGTTAATCTTCGAACACGTGAATGGTTGAAAAAGCTCTCATTCACCGTCCGTTGTCAGTTTGGTAGCGAGCTTTTTTTGCCCGTTCCCATGAACCCTACGACAATGGATGCGACCTCGCTCCAAGGTACAGATCCATGCAAGAATAAATATTGCGCAACAATAGGGTCGCTCCTTTGACTTTGGGTGTAGCGCGATCCAGTATAGTTGATAGTGTACTCATGTTCAATATAAATTGCGAGCCTATTATCAAATGCTTTTAAAACGTAGGATTTATTGCGTACTACATTTTTATATTAAATAAGGATCCGTTTATCCGCGTTTATATTTTATATATTTTTTTAAGAACTCGGGTATATTTTGTTGGTGTTATTCTGAATGTTAAGTAAAAATATTTCATTCATTTAAAACAATTAATAAAATAATATACAACAATAGTTATGATTTAAAAAAAATTATATCGTTTATGCTACTCGCTTTTATATTTTATTAATAAATAATAACGTAAGGGTTGTAAGGGATTTCTTGTCTTCAAAGTATCAAAACCATTTCTGCCCCCATAGCGCCCTAGACAACAAAAGGAATAGCGGCTTCTAACGGACTTTTTTTTTCAAAGTTTATCGATCAGGATTCCTTCCTAGTCTACAGAGTTATACATTTTTGTCAAAATTTCCACGCATATAGGTAACCCTCAACGCTTCTTTAACAGAATTAGGTTCAAGTACACAACTTTAGTAATCATACATACTATATTTATTTTTTATCCCATCAACTATGACCTTCTTTTATGTCTTCATACCATTGCGTAAACAAAATTTGTAGAAAAAACACGTCCGAATTGAGTATGTGTCGTAGAATCGTTAAAAACAGAGACGATCCAAGCTTTGTGCAACTGATTCTGATTTTGCTTAAGTTCTAAGCACTCAATAAGTACCATAGATAAAGTAAAACGAGTAACTTAACGTTTCTTTAGGTACTTATAACCCGAACATAAAGAGCTCTCGAGTATCGGCTATGTCGGTAGGCTCCATAATGTATAAGACTTTTATGTACTTTACGAAAATTCGTTTGTACGTTTACTATTTTAACTGAAGTTTTAAACAGACTAATTAAATTATGTTTTAGAAGTAAAAGAAAAAGGATTTTTATTTAACCTAAGCCGAGAAAAATCTGATTTAATCAAAAAATATAATCCACAGCAACAAAGTATCTTCGTACGTCTAGTGTTGTTATTAAAAAACTAGCTGTTGGCCGCGGCATCGTCTGCATAATTTATAAAATAAAAAAGGTTGCATCGGGTACTCCCAGTTACCTCAGCTTTCTCTAAGACAAAGTTTTTATCAAAATCGGAACAGCCATTGCAGATATACAAACAGACAAGAGGACTAAAATTTAAAAAGATGTTTTTTTGTTATATGTACCGCTAGCATATCATATATGTAATCGTTTAAAAACAGTTATTTTAATGCCAAATAAAGTCCAAATTCATTTTGTGTATAGATTTACTGAGATTTCAAGCTACGACACTATTGCTTTGGGTCACAATGATTACAATAACGTCTTCGGATCAGGTATATAATTTAGAACTAAGCATTTAATATAGAATTCAGATACATAAAATAACTTGACAATAATTATGATCATGTTTTTATGTCTTATCTAACGAGTGTTAAAGTTTAAAAATTATTAAAACCATAATAATAATGACCTCTGTAGCCTAGTGGTATGGACGTGAACTCTGTGGGGACTCGACTTCTCATCTCATCAACTCGAATCGAAATTTTCATTGTTGTTACCTAGTTGGTTAGGGCAATTTGGGCCGTGCGTCGTATGGGCAAGTAAAAAGTTGATCCACCCACCAACTCGCATTGAACCAGCGTGGTGAAATAAGGTCTAATACCCCTAAGGGATAGGGGTGTATTAGGGGAGGCCTATGTCCAGCAATGGTATCACAGGCTGATGATGATGATGAAAACCATAATATATTTTTTTAATTACTCTATTATGCTATGTCAATTTATTTATATTAAAACCATATCTGTCTCTATGTCAATTCATAAATAAAAATTATTTAATTCAGAAAAACTTACTTTGCAATGCAAACATAACCAAAACAACTCGTGTTTATTTTAATTCCCCTTTCTAAAGATATTTCTCATTTTTCTTTGAGTGTCATTCATCCCATTATTTACCGTTTCAACATCCATAACAATCTCTTCTATTTCACCTCGATCTATCCATCATTTCTCATACCATTATTTTAGTGTAACATATTGCCATCTCATGTGTATCAAAATCTCTAATTACTTTAAACATCGCCTGACGAATGGAGCGGAAAATATTTAAATGGAAGCCGGAATACCGTGCAACGCATTATTCCATAAAATATGATAATATGAAAAACAAGAGAAAAAAAGCAGTTTTAGAACAAAAAAATATGTTGCTAACGCACCCGGAAAGACGGTCGAATAGGGAGCGAGATGTTTTTACTCATTCAGAAATAGTTGAAAATCCAACATGTTGGAAAAATATGCCTGTTTATTTTTATAATTATCCTAGCCCTCATCGGCGACTTTTGCCGCAAATTAAAACCGCTTCAAATATATGCTTTGCTCCGAATTAATATTGAATCGATTCAAATACGAGTTTTATTTTTAATACAACAGTAACAAAGGATAGATGCCCGTGCAAGCTTGCAACTGCAACCTATGTGTTGTTCTTCCGTAGGAACTGTAAAGATTGTTAGACTTCTATTTCGCATTAAGTAAGTATGACAAAAAGGAGAAAGTGTTTAGACGCAAAAAGAACTTATTTATAATTCTATGCGTATTTTATCTAGAGCTACTACGAGCAGTCAAGCTTGACTAAAGATGCAAAATGTTGTGTTTACTGTTGTAGTTATTTATGTAATGTAAATTTAATTGTGTGACATGTGGCACTTGTTCACGTGTCATGTGTTTTTGTGTTCTTATCCATTTAATGCATAAACATATTATTCTACGCATAGCAAAGTAAGACTTGAACTAGCTATGATGTTGGTAATATAGAAAACACGGCTATAATTCTAGAAAAGACGCTAAGAATTAATCAATATTTTTATATGTCTACTAGCTTGACAAAAAAAAGTCACCTTGTAGCCCAGTTATTTTGTTTATTATTGTATAAACGATGTAAAACATCGTTCGTTATAAATACCAGAAGTCATTGTTACTTCTCTACAAAAACAAGATAGAATTCTTAAAAAATAGACCATATTTAAATCCATATTCTCTTGGAGACGTAGTAAAAGTATTTATTCATGTTAATTCTTTAAAATCACGGCTAAGAATAGAATATATAATGAAGCAACGTATAAAACTGGATCCAAGCGGGTTCTGAATGAAACCAAAATTTTAATCACCACGATATGCGCTAGGGTTTTGCGGGAGCTTTTTTTGGTCCCCGGGTGTAGGCTCATTACAATCACAATGGATTTGCCGCCTAACCGTTAACGGCCGTTCTAGCGGGCCACTTATTCAATTTTCGGTTATACTCAAGCATCAGATTGAATATCCGAAAACTGCCGAGGGGTAAGGGTAGATTTATTGAATATAGGAAATAGTTGTTTATGGTTTATTCCTGTTACCATTAAATCTGTTGGAGGCTTAGTGATCTTTTACGGTAATTGTAAAGCTTTACCGATTTGTTGTAGTTTTTAGTGGTCTGTTTTAAATTGGCATTTGTTATACAACCACAATTTAATATAATCTAAGAGTTCTTTTGCAATTTAAGGCATGTGTTATTAATTATGAATATTACTTCATTCAAATCATTCGAATTAAATTAATTTTTTTAAAAGCAAACGCCAATACTTATTATACTTTTACGGTTTAAATAATATCAATTTATAGCAATAAATCAAAGGCTTTTGTGCATATTAAAATCATTTATTTTACTAAATAACTACAGACTAACATCACATAATTTAACTATTTATAGTTGAAGGCACTATGAATAAATACTAATAAATAATTGCTTACAACGAAGGTGCCCTCTTTATGATATGCTCAACTCATTTCTAAGTTAAATTTGAACTAACACCACCATTTTACAAATGAAAAAGGATGCTTGAATTCTTCACTAAAAATACACTTAAATGGTTTATTAACTATCATTCTACCAAGAATATTTCGGTCTTTCTAAAAAACACTACAATTTAACTTAACTTTTAGAAAGAAATGTCTGGAACGCTGGCATTATTATTAGTGACCGTTACAGTACACCTTGCGCCCGCTTCGTACATAGCTTTGGAAACAGCTGTATGTTTTATTACACGCGAGCTTTATATACACAGAAGGCGTTTGAATTAAATAAACTTAATCTATCTAAACTATCGATTAGTTTTCGTCAAAGGACGGCTTTGCCTTGTCTTTTCTTGCCACCATTTTAATGTCTCCTCGAATTGCTCTCTATCTTCAGGAGTTACTTGAATTTCTGGTAGTTCCTCTTAAGCTCCATTTCATTGTAAGGCTGTGTATCAACGAAAGTTTGGTTCTCCTCCTTGAATTTGTATTGGTTGTGAGATAACATCAAATCAGGGTTAATAGCCTCTAACGGAAGCTCAGTATTGTTTTCGTATTCAGACGACATTTGTTGATGAATTGATTCTGCGTATTTAACTTCGAAGTCGCTTTCGTTGAGTGCCATTTCGGATTCACTGCAATAACTCTGCTCGGGGATCACTGAGAATTGCTCCGCGGAGTTGGGAAATGGAAAGTTTCCATCGAGAATATGAGCATTTCCATCTTCATGTCCGAGAAGGTCTGACGATGGAGTTAAGGGTTGGCCTACACATTCCTCTTCGTCATATAAGTGGGGTGTTGAAACTAAATGAAATGGTTCTGAAGATGGGAGCTCCATATACTGCCTATGAACATGAATCGAGCTATCTAGTTCGTCGTCGTCAACATCGTCATCGTCAATGGCTGGTGAGTTTAGAGAGAAGTAGCTCCTCTCCTGGCTATTTTCTCTCGGTGATGACGAAGCAGGCGAAGGGAACGACTCCATTGAGGGTCTTGATAAATTTTCCTTATCAGCATGTCCAATATTTAATAGACTCTCGAGATTCCGTATATATTCAACAGCCATACGAAGAGTTTCAACTTTACTCAATTTTTTATTAGGCCCACGGTTAGAATTGGCGTTTTCGAATGCCGCTGCAACTTCTTCTGGTATATGACGACGTAGCGCGGCAAAACCGTCATTGACTTGTCGCACTCTGTTTCTTTCGCGCGCATTTCGCCGCGCAACTGCCAATGGTGTCGGCGTTCTTGAGTCCTCTGTTGAATTTTCACGTATTCGCGGTCTTTTGCTAAGCTGCCTGAGTCTGTGGTGCGAACCAGTGACGTCACCGAAACTGTATTCGGCGCGGCCACTTTGTGCTTCTTCCTCACGATGATGATCTCGCCGATGTTTTGATTTGCGTCATTGTTCGTTATGTTCACGGCATTATTCACGGACTCCTGTAGCACCTGCGCCTTGCCTAGCGGGTTGCGGAACACTACTACGCCAATGGAACTCATTTCGTAGGTGAGTTGCCGATTTCACATGTTACGAATGTTTGGTCGGCATTAGTTCCGGTCCACCGTTGATGAGATCACGTCTTATGGGGTACTGATTAGTGTGGTGCTGGTTTCCGAGGTGGCGTCTGGGCGCCGGCCGCCGCGGGAATGGCGCGTGCCGCGCGGGCGCACCTGGGGTGGCCCGCGGGGGGATCAACAGGGGTGGGTACTTACGTTCGCTAGTTGCACACATGCTCTTTGAAAGGGCGGAATAGTGACGCGCTCGGGGCTCAGCGGCGATATCGATAGAGTTTTGAAATGAGATATCTTTTATCGATATATATTTTTTAATTTTGGACAGTGATTTATATGAATGTCTAGAGTTATTAACTTTGTCAAACGGTACATTTATGTAAATAAAATATCACAATTTTTTTTGTCACTTATTATGTTAGTAGTCACAAAACTTCTCTTATTAAATTAGTTGTAGTCTACACTTGTAGACACAAAAATAAAAATAAGGCTATGATAGCAGTTGCCTTGTTTACCTTAGATACGAATTTTTTATTTATTATGAAATTGTATTAGAAAAATTCTGTTAAAACTAAAATATATCGTTTCCAGAGCGAAATCAGGATGACCCAACACGCGAGTTGCAAAGGACAATAATTTATAATGGGGTGGCGCACCCAGCTGCCGTTGTGTGAGGCAACTAAGGCACGCACACAGACAAACTATCAGATGAAACATACACGTGTGAGGTAACGGGGATAAAACCGTTTCGCTTAATGGAATTTCAAATTGGTATGCGCCGGCGCAGGGTTGTTTTATATTACTTAATATCTTTCAGTTATGAAATTTAGCGCAATATATTTTGTGGCTATATTTTTAAGTTCTATAAAATGTTCATTGTTATCACTTTCGTCTTCGGTATAGAATCTGTAAGATTTACTAGGCTTTATTAATGTGTTTCACTAATTTAGGCTCGCTTAAGAAAAATTCGATACAGAGATATGTTTTTGTATTTAAAACATTAACTGCCTCCGTAGCCTAGTGGTATGGGCTGTGCTTAGAAACCGGAGGTCGTGGGTTCGAATCTGCGGGACGCAACAAATTTTCATTGTTGTTTCTAGTTGGTTAGGCAATTTGGCGATCACCCAATTGTCTGAAAAGTAAGATGATCCATGCGTCGGATGGGCATGTAAAAGTCGGTCCACCCACCAACCCGCACTGGACCAGCGTGGTGTTACGGTCCAAACCCTAATGGATAGGGTGTATTAGGGAGGCCTATGTCCAGCAGGTGACTAACAAAGGCTGATGATGTGATTTAAAACATTAAACTAAATTTTATTTTGTTCTTGTTTACCTTAGCCGACGTTGTAATTGTTTGTTAAAATATTTTTTTTAGATATATTTATGAGTATAATGTAAAAATACAATTGTTAGGTTTTTATTCAATTAATTTTATATTAGTATAAAAATAAAGAAGAATTGTCTGGAAACATTATTTTTCAATATTTAAATGATAATAATTTGTTTTCGCGGGTAAACCCACTACACACACAAACACATACAAACACACACAAGCTTTGGGGTTATAATTCTGTTCACCTACGCCAGCTGTCTTTGGTTATCTTTTGTGTTATGGCACGCGCCACTATTCTATGACCATTGTGACCTGTCTATGAAAGAAAACCTAGCAAGCGAATATATACCTTATGACATTCCATATAAATTTCTTTTTGAACGACTCTTAGCATGGCATGATTGTGTTGTTTGTTACCAGCGTTGATGATTTTCGATAATTGTTCAATATAATTGAGCCGTTTGTATTGACTTTATATATGAAAGTTAGCTTTGTAAGAAATGTTCCATAAACACATCCTGAAATGCTAATATACTTTTGCAGCTCGATTTTCAGCTGTAGGTTAGAAGAATGGCAATTTCTTTTTGGAGTAATGTTTTAAGGTAAGTTTCAACAATATGTTTCGTTTGTAGAAAAAGTTGTACTATAGGCACGTGTCATTTTTTGTGATGTCAGTGTTCTACTCGAATAATTTTCTGTACTGTAATTAAAATACATATACACATATCCTTGTGTTATTTATTTTAGTTTGTATATCTTTTATATCTCATGTAAATTTTATTATACAGAATGCAATCTTCGTAAGTAGCCTTCGATTCATATTCTATTCAAATCACAATTTTTTTTGGTGTAAAATATTTTGGTAAATCTCAAGATTTTTTTTTAAATTATGCCTTATTTCAATTCATTAGTAGTACGACGTCTATTTTAATTATTAAGTAACACTAGAACAAAGTTTTTCTTTAAACGACTGGCATCTGACCACCAAAAATTAAAAAGATTTACTGAATTGGATATATCCTATAAAAACTATAACAACTTGACTATGGACTAGAGTCTTTATATTAGAATTTAAACAATTAGGTTATTAGCTTAAATTACCTTGCATGTCAAATAAACAAACACGCATACCAATAATATTACACAAAAAAATATACCGCGAACTTCCGTATATCCGCCACCAGTTGCTTATAAAATTAGTCCGTTATTACTCTTCAACAGTTTTTATTTATTTTCAATTATAGTTTCTAAAATTTATTTTGCCACCTTATAAATATTACTCCTTCCTCTTTCCAAAAAACAGTGACAATTCAGACTGTTGGTTTGTTTTATAATCAAATCGTTGTATTTAGATAGATTTGTCACTGTATTTTTTATATTAGGAACCTAAATGAACGAAAGCTTGAACTAGAACATAAATTTCGGAATTAATATATTTTTTACACATGAACGTTACTTCTCTCTTTTCCGGTTTTTTTTAAACAATCGCGTTAGTCATTTTTGCAATAATGCAGTATTGCGCAAACAGTATATTTTGCTAGTATCATAAGTAACCAAAAAACACACTCGTATTGCGTATAAATACCGTAAGACTATAGGACCCAAATAAGACGAAATTAATACAATGAAATTCTTCTAAAGTATCGTAAGACTTCATGTCTCTAAGTAAGAAAATCATTGCATATTTTATATAACAAATCTGCAATTATCTATTTACATAAACGTTTGTAGGCTTAAATCATAAAATGATAATCAATTCGATAAATTACTATCACAGAAATCTTGTAATACTTAAAAATACATATATTGCCTATCAAATAATAGAATTTGAGACTCAAACGGACGCCTGGGTCCAGACAAAAGCAACATCTTTTTGATATAAAATTGTCCTTCGCTTACGTAAGGCGTCGTCTTCTGTCAGCTGCATTTAATAAGATTCTTCTAGAAATTATATATTTCGATAAAAAGTTGATCATTATAAGCTTTCAATTTAACATAAAAGACAAAACGGATAAACAATTTAGTTGATTGAAATAAAAAATCCTTGAGTATAAAGGTATAACTAAAGGTTGAAGCCTTTTTATTAAATATTTTTTTTGTAATTTTAATGGCTATATTTTAAGTAGCGTGTACAATTTTTTTTTGCTCTTTATAAAGTGTTTAATAACTTGTTCAATTACTTTTATTATAAAATTTGTGATATTGCTTTTTTTAATAGTAGAACTATTGTTTTTAATTACAGACCAGTTCAGAAAAATATTTAATGCAATAAAATATCATGTGGTGAACACATGACATTTTATTACGGGAATTAAACCTACTTTAACTAAAATAAATTTTATTCGCTATAAGCTAAACAGCAACGTTTATAGAGTAAAGTAATTAATAACAATTAGTTTGTTCTATGGTTATAAGAGGATTAGCATCAAATAATGTAGACATTAACATAATTTTAACATTATGAAAGACATTTTATCTACTTGGCGATATGATACTCATTACGATCACTAAATCCTGCTGCGTATGTTCAGATTATGTTATTTATTTAGTTTACTTTAGTATACTAAAGATTATGTAATTATCTTTATTAAGGGACGGTTGTTTTATACGCTAAAAACTAAAATCACTTTTACTAGTAGTACATTGACAGTTTGAAAAAAAAAAATATATATTATATATGATTTTATTTTTTGTTAATAAATATTTACTATATTATCTTATTGTATATTTTATACAAAGTTACAAAAACCTTTATTTTAGAGATATTTTGTAGCTTGAGCTACACGCAACATATTGAAACTTTCAAAATAAGCGATTGACAATTTAAAATATTTTTATTGCTTGTTTTATCTATAGCTTAGGTTTCATTATAATGAAATATTAGTTCCTTCAGTAACGTGTAACCAAATAAGATGTAACCACCGTTATCGTCCATTTTTAAGTTAAGAATAATATCTTACGAAGCGAATTTTAGATGGGGCTCAATGTCATTTAAGCTGGAAGGGATTACTAAACATATTCGTAACTTAGAAGGATGTATTAGGCGATACTCTGGGGCAATCATAATGCTCAGGAGTGCATCCTGTAATGTAAGCAGTTGATTTTTTCGCTCGGTAAGGTGATTCGAGCCATCTTGCCGCCATGTGGGCCCCGTTTCGCGTCAAGGCGTGGGCTAAACCGTGGGCTATATTTGGTTGCCATATGTCGATGTGAAAGGGGAACGTGTAGCAAATCAGTGTACAGGTTTCGAGAAACGTCTGAGTGCGGTTAACGTGTTGGTTTTGTTTCCAGAGTGCGCATTAACGGGACCCTCGGTTTCGCCTAATTGTGACGTCGTTGATTGAAGGGTGATGGTGTTGAGAAATTTTGTATATATTATCTGTTATGTCATCACGAAAATATTAGCACTGGATTGTATTGAGAATGTTACTTTGTGTAGAACCTTTTTAAATAACAAAATGTTATAGATAACGAAGATTTAATAAAACTATCAACGTTCTGTCCTAATGTTACTGTTTTATTTTTAACAGATTTTAAAAAAGGAGGAGGTTCTCAATTCGTCCGTATTTTTTCATGTTTGTTACCTCAGAACTTTCGCCTGGGTGAACCGATTTGGATGTTTTTGTTTTTATATGAAAGCTGGTGCTTCCCGTTTGGTCCTATAGCAATTTGGTCCACTTCTGATAGTGGCATCCATGAAAAAATTGAATAAGTCTGAAATTTACATTAACTATGTGCTTAAAAACGGACAATTAATAGCTCAATATCAGGCCAATCGATTCGAAGTCGGTATGTCTTTTGTTATTTTTTGTTCAATTCTCTTATCTTCGTAATTATTTATATTAATAACACGAATCCTACAAATATATTTAAATAAACACAAAAATAATAACACAATAAATTTAATTTTACGGATTTTATTATTTGAAACCTTTCACCGGAAGGACCAAATATATTTTACTGACTAAATAAGACTTCACAAAGTATGAAATTGATTCGATGATAGTACCTGTCATCATTAACTAAAATGGCCGTAAAATATTAAAAAAAACTCTAAGGTTCAAAGCCAAAAAATCAGCTATATAAAATTAATGTAATAGTTAAATAAAACGTAACTCATAGCTATAGCAAAGGATATAGAACAAATCCAACCTGTGCATTTAGCACGACACAGCTGTGCTCCAAACAGTGCCAGCGACCGAGTTACCCTCAAACACTATAACCTATCTCAATGCAGGTCGCCTTGAAATAGCTGGGCTATTTCTTATTCAAACGGCGAGACGGGGCACTAGTTCTTATTAGAACGACAGGCACAAAGGGGAACCTTCAACTTGAAAGTTAAATAAGCTAAGGTCACTAGCACAAAGGCGTACGGCGGGACTTAGGCTGCATCTAGACTAGACTAAGCGTTCACCGGTAATGCAGGGGGGAATTGAAAAGGCATCATATCCGGCTGTCGGCTCTCTGTTGGAGTTTTATGAGAATAATAAACGTGCCCCGTTTTATATTTGAGATGAATGCGCGATATTCAATATTCGTAAATACGTAATAGAAATTACAAAGAGGATTCTGGAAATTTTAAAAATTACCCATTTTTTTTACTACGCATTTAATTGAAAAAAGCGTACGCTAATTTTAATTAAGTTTTTATATCATACCTCTGAAGGCTGCCTTGCCTTGAACACATTTGAAGAGAGAGACATCATATAATAAAGACATCACATATAAGATACCATTTAATATTTTTTCAAACATACTTTCAGCACAACTTTTCGGTTCACATTTATTTCTGCCTTTTTAATAATCAGGTAAGAAAGCATGTATATGGAGAAATTAACGTAAAAAAACACAGTTCTCACAATAAATCGCGTACTACAAATCGCGAGGCCCAGTGCTTACACATCTTAAAACCTTCACATCAAGTCATTTAATTCAAGCCGATTCAAAATAATTCGAAGCTTGTTTCCTTTCGTTCGAGAATCGAAAAAAAAGCAAATCACTCGTTCACAGGCACTTGCAAAAAAAGCGTTCTACATTCCCTTTCAATATCAATGTCTGGACAGAAAATAACAATAATTACAACCAGTGTGCGCTCATTCAACAATTCGGTTGCGCACAAAACGCTTTTCAAATGCATTGTTTCTCTCCAGACGGGAGACTCGAAACTTGCCCCTTCCTTCGGGACCTCCGAAAGAGCTGCATTCGCTTTCAATGAATCCTTGTGGTGGCTACAACTTAATATGTTTCTACCCTTTACACGAGTTACACTTAACAATCAACCTTAATGCTCTAGTTATAAGAGCCGACAATTATTTTCGGATCTTCGTCTGTTATATTGTAGTTTTCAGAAGCGAGTTCTTTTTCGGTTTCATACAATTAATCAGACTCCCAAGCTTTTCAAAAGAAAACCGTTATATGCGCTGTGTTATGGAAATACTGCTTGCTTATACATGTGTATTTAGAGTGAAATAAAATACCTGTTAAAATTTAAAAGCAACAAGTTTCCATATTTAAAATAAGCAACGATTTTTGTCACGGCGCTATAACCTTTATTTCGTTAGTTTGTTTATTCGAAAAACCACAAGCAAGTTTTGACCGTACTGTAGATTTGGATATAAATCGTAGATTCAGTCCCGGCAGATGTTTGGGCTGGGTACACAAATGTTGTTCTTTCATCTCTTTTCTTTTTACCGTTTCCGATGTGAAAGAACGAGACGCATGTACAAATGAGGGTTGCAATAGTAGTCACGTGACCTCCCTTTTTGTGCACGGAATACACACACACACGCACACACATACAACAGTCACCCTCGATTATAGTATTGATCGTGAAATAAAATCCTTATAAAACAGTTTTCGAAATACAATCACTACACTACATTAGCTGTGCGTACTTTTTTGATATTCTTGGTTCATTTTTTTCAAGTAATATCTGTACAGGAGCAATTTTTTTATTTGTCGTTACCATATTATATTTTCTTCATATATTTTTAACACAAAATTTGAATCGTTAAATTAGAAGAACATAAAAAATTAAGCCTTATTAGAACTCAAATAAGTATTGCTTAATTTTACAGCTCACAAAGCTGTAAGATATTGTGAATGAGTTATTCAATGATATATGATATTTGTTTTTTAGCAATCATTAAATGTTAGAAGTGAAATTGGTATATAATTTAAGCTAATATCTTAAAATTTAATTCAACGTTAGAGATAGATAAAAATTGTCCAATACGCAAGCATAAAATTACGAACTGTATAACCATTGGGCATTTCATAACTTAAATGTAATTAACTTTAGTATGCTTAAAAAATGGTGCAGATAATGTACTCCAGTGTTTATTTCCATTTCATTAACAGAATATGCCTTTGATATACTTTTTGATGAATTGCTGGTCTATTTTCATAACTATTTAGATATTTATTGCTGACTTTGTTAGTATTTTTTTTAATTTTACCCCTTTTAGTTCTTTCAGCATTATCCTTTATCAAAGATTGTATTCCCTGTGCGTTTCTTACGTACGACTATCATCAATTCCCTTATTAATACACCGTCGATTTCTTCATCACGTTAAGTGGGATTTCGCCCAAATATCTTGGCTTCCGACAATTTGGAGCGTGCTCAATAAGCTGGACGCATATCGGATTACGCTCCTTAGGCTGTCGTCAGCCGCCACCCACTTGGTTCTTTTTTTGTCTTCGCTCATTTTTTTAAGTAATCTTTTTACAGGACCAAATAGATTTCCTGTTACAAAAACAAACAGAGACGTTTATTGACTACCGGTATGTCATTTTTAAATGGCTCGTTTGGGATGAGTGATGTGTTTCGAATGACCCACTATCCCTAGAGGGAAGTAGGTTTGATAGCTGGGTATTACGTTTTAGTATGATGACTACGTGTCCTAATGTTTAAATAACTAGCCGGAGTATGCATACGAAAATTGATTCGCAACGTTCGGCACAGCTTAGTTTGAAATTGAGTAATATTGCAAATATTAGTCTTTTTGATGTTTGTTTAGTTTACAGGAAGCATTGGCTGTTACAATTAATACCATTTAAATTATTTACTACCCTTAATAAAGTGCTTAACTTCTAAATAAGAAAAGGCTATAAGTGCGGTTATCGCGAACAGAAAATAAAATAAGAAAGGGAACTTTATTCTCGAAAATATTTATGACATATTATATATCATATATATTATGTACAAAGAATCTAAAATACTTCATCAAGAAAATAAACCTTATTTCGTTATCCCGGTTTATAACCTTCAATCCGTCATTTGGGATATTTTGAAACATGTCCAAGCTGTTTTGATAGCCGTGAAAGCCTTTGTAATATTATCTATCTATCGAAAAGGATCGCCTGTGGCAAATATCATGGTTTTGGGAATTTTACGTATCGCTGGCTTGGCTGACGATGCGTAGGCAGCTAAGGTAATTGATGACCCCTTGTTGCTTTCGTTTTCACGATCCAATGAAGATCGTGTAATAATAAAAACTCTTTTGAAATGTCTTGTTTTAGGGGAAGGTTTGTAAGAATAAGGATAATTAAAAATATTCTATTTCGACTCTGTCAGGTTAAACACCTTACGAATCCTATAAATTGTTTTTAATACGAAATTATATTTGTAGTGCTAAAGTTCTGGATTGACGGATGTATATATTTCTTTCACATATTTCTAATATAGTCCTATTAAATCTGATCTACCTATAGGTATCGTCAGCATATCTTACTATTATTATTATTATTTTCTATTGCATTGTACAATTGATCCGTACGAATCAATGTAGAATTTTTAAAGAAAGCTATGTGAAAACATATGCACAAATATATACCTTTTTAATATGTGTATAAATAATAATACAACTTGAAAACAAAAATATAAAGGATAATTATTTAGCTTTTGCAATTAAATTATGTAAATGTACTTATACAAATAACTACATATACAAGGTAAATTTTGTTGAAGCTGTTATTATACAATCGTTTTTTAACAAAATAATCCTAAACACTTCCGTTTGTAAAAGCACACTTATTAATTGACTTAGACGTTTAATATTAACTTTGACGGGTCAGTGGAAACATAAAAAAAAATCAGTTATGTCCAGGCTACCGTAGATCGTTGATTTACGAGATATAAAATTTTTTGGGGGAATAACTTCAGCGGTGCAATTAAAATATCTTAAGAACCAAACACAGTGGGTGGTAGACGACAGTTCTCACAAGGCTATTAACTATAATTTTATTTGTTTTTCCCCCTTTTTTTTGTCTGTGCGGCGGCGAAACGCACTTTGGTTTATTGTAACGACCTCTCGGTGTTTTTTGAATGCTTTACGACATGTCATTTTCTATGGATTGTTTGTGCTGTTAAAAAAAATCTACTGTTTTTTAAGTAAATTAAAATGGGTTCAAAAAATTATTTGAGTTCTAGAGAATGCTGTTAAAAATATATCTACTGTTATCAATATAAATCTTTGCGTAGTATTGTAGAAATCTTTTTAATTAAAATTTACCCTATACACCAGATTTTTATAAAAAAAACTTTAAATAAACAAATAACATTGCATGGTACAACTTATCTATCATATAATGTTCAATGCATACGTTAAAAGATAAATAAATTGGTCTAACGTAACAAAAAAACGTTTTCGTCTGTCTAACATGCTTTACATAAATGTTATCGAAATTGTTCATATATTAGCGTTAGATAGAACCAAAAGTTGAGCTCAATTAGCGATTATCAAAAATTTAATAAATAAAAAAAAATCATAAATAAAAGGTGTTAAAATTATCTATAAATTACCCAATTAATTATATTCTCACCAATTAATAAAGAATGCGTGTTATAAATTAGCATTGTATCATTTACAAAGTGAACGCGGACTAACCTTAATTTCTTCAGCGATAAAAAACCTAGCTTTATTAATGTGACAGATACGAATTCAATCCAATATTAACAGTCAAGTTTCCTCAGAAATCGTAAGATTTAGTCCGATTTATCTTTATTTTATCGGCCGATGTAGTTTGCGGCCGCAATAAAGATACACAAACCTATTATAACCGGCCTATTAACGATTCCGTTAAAGGTAACCCCTTTGAACAGTCCCTAAGGCTGTCCATCATTGAAATGACGATGATATCCAGATGATATCGGCCCGATCACAGGTAAAAAACGCACAAGCTAACAACGACATGTGAAATGCCCTGTCAGCATGATCCGAGTTCTGTGAACGCTAGTAAAAGAAATGTAGATAACATTTCTTAATAGTATTGTCGTATAGGCGATGAAACATTTCAGTGATATCTCAGCATGGGTTAGCCCGTTCACCGTTTAGTAGCTGCCACCCGCTTTGTCAGCCCGATATTAACATATAAAGGTCGTTTTTAATCCCTTAGAGCGCAACCGGTCGGCGTGTTCGCGTTGTTTATGATATTTCCATCGGCAGCGTTCGTGTATCTAATGATGAGTTACCCGAGGCGAGTGGTTTGTCCGACATTAGCGGCGCGGCGCCTTTTAAATCACATCTATTCGAACAAGCCCCCGGTACGGTCCGTCGCAATAACTCTACGAAGGGGCGATGTACACCCGACGCGAACAATTTAATTGAATAAAATTAGCCAATAAAATTCTCGCGTCGAATTCACAATGGAATACTAGTCGATCGTAAAACTCGCCTTATTTAGTCGAGTTTGCGTTCACCTATTAAGTATAGTCGATTTACTCTCGCTAGTACATGTGTTAGCGTTTAGAGAATTATTGCGATCGCTACGTTCCTCTAAGCGTATTGTTAACCATATTTGTAATGCGTTTGCGGTTTATATAAAGTTATTTTTGAGCCTCTTTCATTTTGGCCGCCTGCTTATTTAATTGATTACACGTATGACGAATTTTGTAAAAAACGAGTACCGTTGTTACTAACGATAATTAAGTATACTTGTCGGGCCAACACGCGTCTGCCCCCCGGGGTTTCGCCTCGAAATGAGCACTGAAGTCTTAATCGAAGACAGTCTGCGCTTTTAGTGGCCGAATTGACGACGAATCGAAATTATTCCGCCGTTTTTGCTCGAGCAACAGATTGGCACATGTCAATTTATGGTTCATACACATAGACCCCAGTCGAATTAAATTTAAACTGTTTTCATACATAACATTAGGTTTTATTATGGGTCATGTTATAACCTCTATTGAAATAGCTACTAAATAAACCGATCAAACGTCGTAGCGTAGATGCCTGAATAATCTATACAAATAAAAAATAGGAATGTCTGATTGTATCATGAAATTTGCATTAGCATTTTCGTTATACATGTTAAACACGTTTTGATATATCAACGAACATTATACAAAAGAATATTTAAAAAAATTGTCTGTCTGTCTGCCTATACGTTTTAACTAATCTCTGGAATGGTTAATCGGGACTGACACTGGAAAATAGGTGATGTAATTTTTTTTTTACACATTGCCACGCGGATAAAGTCGCGTTTAATTTTTTAATGGTTAACGTTAAATGTTGAATAAAGTGCCTAGTTTTAATGTTAATTTTAAGCAGTGCATAACTCAAACATTGGACCGGGCTAAAAGACTAAATAATATTTGAATTCTCGCATACTCTTCCAAAGAATTTTAAAATAAAACCTCTGCATAAACCACCATTGCAATATAAAAGCGATCTATAAAACTTAAATCCCTTACCATACCATATTGGCATTACCATTACGATCTGTGCCTTATATATAAAAAAAAACTCGATCTTAACTAAGCGAGGCTAGCTTAAGGGTCAATTTATCCGTGAAATTGGTTGAATCGAGCCATAGAAAGAATTTCGCTATTAGCTTTCCCGTTTGCGTGACAAATGTAAGCCAGCACTTTGTCGGCGGTGGTAATGAGACAGCGTACGGGCGGGAGACAAATTTAACTCATAAATAACTTAATGATATGTAGATCTGTATTCTTAATTTAGTGCTTTCGATAAGTGCCCGTGTTATAATTCATTCCCGGTATCGGGCGACTTATTAAATTTGCGAATATGGACTTTAGTAATGCGGTCTAAACGACTTTTTTATGGTACACATTTGACGTTTATTAAATTGCTTGCGATAATTTATGAAATGGGTGTATTAAATAACTCCTCCTTTCGTTATTGAGTTGATGAAGTCAGTTCAATGTGTGTTTTTTACTACAATTTATGATTATATATTACGTTCCATAGATTTATATTGCTGCTATGAACATAATGTGTTATGTATATGGTAAAGATATGTTAGATGTGTGAAGGAACTTGATTATTTTAAAAATGCTTAACTTCTTTTAAGCGTTGAATAAAACTTCGTGAAAAGTCTTTCCTGCCAAAATAAAACCTGCCAATTTGTTGCAATTGTTTACTACGAATTCTGGCACAATCGTTTCCTCATTTCTCATATACAAACTAAATACTTATTTTTATAATCATATACCTAAATTGGACCATCTTTATAGATTGTTTTTGTTCACTGTTTAACGTAGTATATGTTTTATTATGATAGGTTTGACATCTTACAAAAGATGGTATGGGCGTGTGCCTTAGAAACCGGAGGTCGTGGGTTCGAATCCTGCGGGACCAACAAATTTTCATTGTTGTTTCCTTGTTGGCTAGGGCAATTTGAGCTGATCACTCGCATTGGACCAGCGTGGTGGGATACGGTCAAAAACCTCCTAATGGATAGGTGTGTATTGAGGCCTATGTCCAGCTATTGGGATATTGACCACAAAGCTAATAAATAAAAATGTAAAAAAAAAAACGAAATTATTCTGCGAATACAATTCCAAATGAAGTCCTCATCTCTTTTATTGGTACCTAAAGGCACACATTTAGCGTTACGCCAAGCCAATCAGACCATGGTTTTTGGTTCATCGGAGGATGTTAGCTCGGGGCTAAGTGCTTATTTGCTTAACAACTGTTCATGAAACCCTAATTAGTGCAAGCCTTGTGGTCTCGGGAGCGTGCCACACAGGCTGCCTCCGTGTCCCATGCAATCCAATCGCATATGCAAATACTAAATGCACGTTACGCGCTATAATAAAGCGATCATTTCTGTTACGCCATCTTATGCATGCATTTTGGCCATGCGTGTCTCGGTATAATGCACTCAGGTGGTAACTGGTTGCAAACGCGGGTAGCATATGCATGTTTCGGGTGTGCATTTTTTAATTTATTTATTTTTATTTATAACCTCACACAAGATATTTAAAATATTCCTCAGAGTGTATTATGCTTAAGCTTTAAATATGTTGATAAGTGGTCCATATTCCACAAATGGACAGAAGGATATTAATGTTAGTTTCGGAAGTGATATCAATAGAGACCAATACCACCGCTACAGTCGATCAATACGCAATACTTAAACAATTAGAACGATAGTTATTTTGACGGCATAAAAATTTGAAATAATACAATATTTACATATATTTTGGAGCTTATTAGCCGTCACCTAGACTTAAGAGTTTTTTTTTTTTAAATACGTCGTTATTCTTTTGTTTCAATTATACATAACGTTTCTATTTCAGCTCTTAATTCGTTTTAGTCAATACGAAATGTTTACTCTCCGACGGTGTTAGCAGGTTGTTAACAAGTTAGCGACTGTTCATTATTTATAAAACAAACTCAAGATAAGGGGATCTATACGGACCTTAGATATTCGGGTTCGTTTTAGCAACGGGAGAAATGTCGCTGTGCGGTTGTTTTTCACCTGTTTTTGCCAAGATATCGCACGAGTCTACCACCCGTGTTCTAATAAACACTTATCGCTCCCAAATCTTCAGCAGCAAAGAATTATGGTATATTCAAAAAATTTATTGCGGCCACAGAACAGGGAAAGTGCTGATAAGCCTCATGTTTTGCGATAACGCTTCCTTTGGACCTGCCGAATTTTTTTGCTCCCTCTAAAAAACGTACACGCTTTTTGTCTGTCGCCGTTCTAATGCGAAGATTCCTGTTTTTTTTGTACGAATAACAATGTTTGTTTGATATTTGAGATTTACTTAACAATAATTATGATGTAAGTTATTGAGACATCGGATTTAAATACTTAATGAGGCGTAATGGACGATATGTCATCACTGATTATATAAATAATGCCATTAGACGCATACGAATTGTTCGATTGAGTTGATTGTGTCATTTAGCGAGAGACGTTTTGTTGTCCTTTTTCATTTTATTATAACAGGACATAGTCCCAAAACATAATGAATGTAACGTCAACATAAAAAATGGTAAAACTAAAATGTTAAATCTTCTAAACTATTATTGTGCAATTCTTAAAAGATTAATGTGTTCTAATACTCTTTTTAAAGTGGCCTATAAACTTGATGGTGTTTATCAAAATTTTACAATCCCATTAAAGTATCGGTTACAATTTTGGACGTTATACGATCTGTTTTGTCAACCGTACATTGGTAAGCGTGCTTGACGTCTTAATCCAATCAACCGAATTAGTTATTAGATATCGAAACCGACCGATCGTCGTCTTTTTTTTCTAATTATTTATTAATCGTCGCTCCTCAAGTATGTCTGGACCATTAACATTTGACGAAATGGGGTAGGTCACATACTGTTTACATAATTTGCGGACGTGCTTTAATTTCGTCATCATGTAAATTTATCTAATTACCGGCTGATTTGTGGCGTTGTTTTCCTTTATATGAACTTATTAAAAAAATAGACATGCTATTATTATTTTAACATCGTAACATCAAAATGTAATCTAGATAAATATAGTAGCATTTATTATTTAGTTATTACAATCGTTCACAATTTCATTGTGGCAATTGTAAAATTTATGGTCCCAAAGTGCGCAACTATTTTACACTTTTGCGTCAGTATTTACACTATTGTCTCACCTTCAAACCAGAAGACGAGATAAGTTATCCCATAATTTAGGGGGAACCTTCCTTAAATTAAACTATCAATATGAAATGCTTGAGTTGATTATTTACAACCAACCAATTGTGCTGATAATTTATAGTGTTCAGTTTGTTCTCATCAAAATGCATAACTGATAAAATTCCTACCGAAAATTTTATTACCAATTTATGATAATGACCATATCATACTTTGCATTCACTCAAAAGTTGTTACGGATAGCTTGTTATAAAAGATGACACGCTGTAAATTCCAAAAGGACTTAAAGATGTGTCTTATAACTACACAGTATAAAACAAAGTCGCTTTCTCTGTACCTATATCCCTATGTGTGCTTAAATCTTTCAAACTATGAAATGGTTTTGATGCGGTTTTTTAAAGATAGAGTGATTGAAGAGAAGGTTTATATGTAAAAGACATGCTTAATAGTGTAGGTATATTTTCGATCAGCATAGATCCCGTGCAAAGCAGGGGTCCATCACCTAGCCATCATATTTTTATCCATCTTATATAATAAACACCGACTAAAAAATCTTCTAACATTTTTACGTTTAAACAGTTTACTCTAAAACATATGATGTAAAAGTATAATGCCCTAAAAAGTATTTAGTGTTCTGTGAATTTACAATACAAAATAAATTTGATATATAACTGAATACCTGGCGTATTGTTCATTTGTACATCGATACTCGACTGATGACAGTTATAATCTATTATTTCCACAAAAGGAAAAAATTGAAACAGTCATCTAATGCGGTCGGCTTATGCGGGGTCCATTCCCCTTACTGTTCGATACATTTTCATCACCCGAACGGCTACTTAAGCGATATCAAAAGATCGTAATGACACAAGTATACGAATGATCATGCAGCGGACGCGATCAAAATAAAGCTATTATTAATACATACCTTATATTGACCGTCTTGTTATCTGAACCGGGAATCCTTTCAATCCATCCACTCTATTGTTTTTGAAGGGCTTTTTTTGTGTTGATATCAATATTTTTGTCGATCGGTACAACGATAAAGATGTGATTTGTTAGAAACAGATATCGAGTGGCCGGGATGCCTTTGGGGCTCTTATGATGCGTTTATCATTCGGCGGTAAAGTTCCTTTTGTATGTTAATATATTATTGTTATTACTGAACTCGTACTTGATGTTATTAAAACAATAGTTGGTCGTAGAATGCTGTTTTAATACCGTTTTAATCTTCGTGAGAATCGCAGTTTTATCGGACCTCTTTAAATTGGGAACACTTTTATTTTCTTTATATAGAGAGTGCATACGTTAGATTTACTTGGACTTGATCTGACGTTTATGTATTTTTAATAAACCGATGATCCTGTTTCGGAATGGTACGTAATTTATTTCTGCTCCGTTTATAAGGTTATTAATGCCGACATAAGAAGACCCAACAAAGAAGAGCTCAATGCTAAGTAGCGTATTAAACATTATTGATATTGTCCAGTGACAGCTTAAGCTTTTTTTATTGCGTTTAGATTTTTTTTGCCTTTTTGCAATGCATATCGTTCTAAATTAAAAGTTAAATACATCTTTATGTCATATTTATTTTTATTTCTATATTATACTATGTGGATGTGTGTGTGTGTCTAATCTTCGGTATATTTAACGCAACTGTTATTTTTTGTTCTTCTTTGTCTTTGTTGCTTTTCTTTATTAAGATCTCAAATAATTTCATTGTATTAAATCTCAGTTATACACTAAGTTGCAAATACTATATGCATTATAAAAAGTTTTGTAGATCTTCTTCAACAATGTAAGCTAAAGTTTTAAAAAATAACTACAATGAGACCTTGTTCATGAAGTCCGTTTTTCTATAACATTACAATAATTATTTATGTATGAACAAAAAAATATTGGCCGTGTCTTTGAAGAACATATAAAAAGTAATATTAAATAAATATTCTTCGTATTCATTAGGATTCAATATAAAAATGTCGCTAGAGGATATTTGGAGATGAATCTAAGGCAACTAAGGTTGTGTTCCTACAATAATTATCGATTTCGACATCAAATGATTGATTCTGCTCCCGGTGTAATTTAGTGGACTCCATAAAAGGTTCGTAGGGAATTAATAGAGATGTTTGTTTTAGAGGTTTGACGCCGCGGGCGACCGACTTATTCAAAACTTTAATAAGGTGTCGGATTTGGTGTTTGATTCATTATAAAGCGTTGTTCACTGTTTAAGTTGTGATAGTGTTATCGGGGCTGGTCAAAAACGGTTTAGTTTATCTATACCGATTTAAATCGTCTGCGGAGCAAACCAAAAATTGACGTTAATTTGTTTCATTTATCATCAAACGTTTACTTAGTCTATATACTTTGTGTAATTTAGGCAATACTACTGGTAGTATTATCTAAATTACAGAAAATGTAAAAAAACAGACAAATTTTCGCATTAATAGTACTGGTATTATAATAATATTGGTATTATTAATGCGAAATTTTGTCTGTTTTTTATTTTATTAAACAAAAAGTACTTGCATTTTTTTAAAAGCTTTACAGTAATATGTAAGGTTCATTTGATAAGGATTTTCAGATTTTTAACAATGTAACCAGAGGAGATATAGGTAATAATAAAAAAAATTGTTATATATTACAAAACGAGAAAATAAAAAAAATATTTTATCTTTTTGGTATAAAAATAACAAGAATCCATAGACTAGTTGTTTTTTGTAAATTTATTCTTCTTTCTTATACATCGCGCTTTACCAAGTGGTCGTTGTTAACATTTTGTACTGTTGAAAACAGCAGTGTCACAGTCTTATTTTTAATTGTTTAAATACAAAGCACAAGATTATGTTGATTTCTTCAAAAAATGCTATACTAATTTTGTAGACACAGCGTTTAACTTTGGTTCAATTTACAAAGTTCAATCAACAACGTGCTGTGTGTAAGCATCCTTATATCTGCCACTTCTTAATACGGTAGAGCATTGGCAGTCAATAAATAAATATTTATATTGTGTTAATGATAAAGAGCGTACGATATTGAGATATAATAGATAACCAGTTGCGCCACGCCGTGCCTCAAAGCGTTCCTCCGTTAAGTACAACGTTTAAACGTAATCCATTTCGAGGCTTATTAATGATCGCTCTCCCCACCTTTAACCTGAGACAGTTGCTCTTGTTTGTTCCAATACTTGAATTATTAAATTCCACGCCTGTCATATTGGAAGCTAATCGAAACCGTTTGCCGCTTAAACATCTGATTAACGTATATGGTTATGATGAAAGTGCGTGCATTAATATTGATTTATATTCCAGCGCGGCATTCGAGACATTATAGCGTGGAGTGATTGATATCGAATGTATTCAATATGTTCAATGCGTCTAGTCGGAGTTGTTGCAATTGAGAGCCGTAGATCAATGTAAAAGCTCGACAGGTGATTGGATGTTTGACAGCGAAAGTATTAGATTTCAATTGTACTGGGGCGAAATTGTTTCGGGTCTGAATAGAGCCGTGGTCTTTGATAATGCAACGCCAAAGTGACATGAGTTGAGCTTTGAGAAGTCTATTGCCGATGTTAATGAGCTTTGGAATGTTATTAATATTCGTATTGATATTTAAATTTAATGGCAAAAAATTGGCTGCAAAGAACGAAAACTTTTGTCTAGAAAACTTTACTCAAAGAAAATATAATGAAACAAATATTATTACCTAAGAAACTTGTCTGAACGTACTATAGCCTACTATTTGGTTTTCTGTTTATACAAAGGATTCTATAAGCATTAAGACACATTAGCATTGGCTGTAGTAATATGGCTCCAAATTAGGATAAGGGTTTAGCTTACAATTATTTTATTTTCTTTTAATGTTTACGCACTGATTTACTAAGCGATGCTAGCGTAAATTTCTAAGGTATTTACGCGATATTTTAAAAGTTTTTTGTCATTTTTGAGGCATTAATTCGTTTAAATAACACATTTGTTTACTGACACAATAACGCCACAATTTTTTTTTAATACATTGATTCGAACCTAAATCACCCGGCGTACTATTCCTCCTAACCACTGCACCAACGGGGTCTCGAGTAAGTTTTCGGCGTACGTTTCGCGCATAATAAGTGTCGCGTTACACGCGCTCGTACGACGCTCCTAATTGCGCCCGGTGCGCACCGCAATTTGACGATAAACACCAGGGATTCACCATTACTTCGTCACGGTGCTTGCGAATTGATCGGCTGTCATTATGGAAATGCGGGCGTTGGACCGATCGACGGTAAAGTCGGAGCGGGAAGTTGCGTTCGTGTATTGACTGTCGCCACTTATCCAATTAAGTTTAACGGTCACCGTCGAATTGGTATTGGCTCGCGTCGAATGTTTTGTAATTGTTTGCGGGCGCACGTAACTTTTTGCATCGCAACGGTACTGGGAACCGTCTCAAAAAAGGGAAAAAACGAAGGATATGGTGGCGGAAAGATTCTCATCGAACGTTTCTTTTTTTTAATGTTTGTTCGTTCTTAGGATTTTCAATTGGTTTTAACGTTTGTTTAGTAATAGTAATAGTTCGTTCGGTTAAAAATGATGTGTCAGCGCTACATATTTTTTATTTAAAAAACTACACATTTAATTAATGATACAATTCCAAAAAATATAATAAAAAGCTAAACTAAGTAAACGTTTTTGAAACAAAATTATTATTCTTTCTGCATCTATGTGGTATTCGTCTTCGACTTCCTTTATGTGATTCAATAATAAGAAGTTTTTACTGTAAAAATAATAAATATATGTATATATTAGAGAAACACAATATTCAAATCAGTTTAAATAAATAAATTTAATTACAATTATTAAATAAGTAACAAAAAAAAAATATTCGCATTGTAACGTTTACTCCTTCTATAAACACAACAGCCCCTTTAGGTTGATCAAATTTGACTATAAACGCCGCGAAGCGTATTAAGATTTCCATAGTACGTACTCTAACCATAAATTATTCTAAAAGCCCCGCTCAATCTCGCTGCCATCTCGTGTGCGGCCGGCTAAGATCCGCGGCTGCTGTGAAAAAAACTTTAATAATTCCAATTAACCTTAATAATAGGCCCCGCGCACATTGAGGGGCTGTGCGATCAAAAAGACAAATTCCTCGGCCACTACAATAGCTGGTCGGGAGCATTCCCTTACGTGCTTTTATTAATAGACCGGCAACCGGTAGCCGGAGTCCATAGCGAGAGAGGATATGATTAGCGCAGCCGATACATAATAAGCGATATTGGGACCAGTCCGTGGGCCTATGGTAATATAACAGAAGCTGGTTCCTGAACATATCCATTACGGGGATCGGTTTGGCGACAATGCACGCGTTAACATTTTTGGTGTTGGAGCTACGCCGAAGCTTGTCGTGGAATGTGGTATCAAACTCGGTCTTTACTGGTATTTGGTAGAAAAGCTTTTAGTGTAATTGTATACTATTAAAGTTATGTTATTCATATTAGGTAAGAAATTTGCTTTGGGACGCAGTAAGCAGTTGGTACTGTGGTTACTTGAAATAATTTATCTGCGAATAATGCTAAAAATACATACTAAATCGACATATAGATTGGTACTTTTAAAATAAATATTCTCCGGAGCCGATAAGGGCACAGCGTCAATACAGTGCCTGGAAATTAAGTTTGTACCTTTTGTTTGTACTAACGGGCTCTCAACCAATTAGCTGCAGCTTCAGCCGTAGATTCAAACTGAGTTCTGATCATTTTCGTGAGCTTTCCGTTCATATAAGTGGCTAATTAAAAAGCAGTAGTCAGATGCCTATCTCCTGACCAACGCAGTACCAAGATAATGCGCACTGTCTCCGTGCTTTGTTTCGCTTTACTGATTCAGCTTTATTTTAAAATTCAACGCATTTAGCGTATTCCTAATAATAGCGAAGTTCGTAAATTTAATTAGTGTTAATAAGGCGACGTTGCGATTTAATCGGAGCTATTTATTGCGACGATTAGTGTCGCGCGCGTTTGATACAAATTTATTTTATTGCACGTATTTGAAGAATCCACTAGATGGCGCTTTTATTGGAGTTAATAATTCACATAAATGTTAATTAGTTTTACAAAAACTTTTCTCTTTTGTATTATATCAAGAAAAGCTTATTTTTAAATAATAATAACGACTACGTTTATACTGATAAGTAATTATATTTGTTATGTGCAAGAGTTCTAAAATAAGCGTTACTAAAACGTCAATTAACAAGAAATTAAAAATAGTAGCAATAAAATAATAAATAAAACCTGTAATTTTTATTACAGGACAGATTTTATGCGAATGGCGTTCGACTTCCACAAGACATAGAGGCTTTGATGACTTTTGATATCAGTTAATTTACAAGATGACTGTCGTTCTATAACCATGGCAATAAATATACTTAGATGTTTTCACAAAATCGATGGCTGCTACTTAAACGACTAAAACACAACGAAAACGACGATGGTTTCCCGCTGATTTAGGACCCATAGCATCCGAATAGTACAAAGGTTACTACCAAAAGGCCACGGTAAACAAGTCTCACTATACAAAGATATTAGGTATTGTCTTATCAGTCTGTAGAAAGAAAGAGAAAAGACAGAAAGAAGACACGTATGCTAATAACACACTGACGTCACGCTGCTAACAACAGTCTTTTAAAGGAATAAGTCAAGCTTATCTCTTAATAAAACACAGGCAACACCGTAAATAAACTTGGCAATGACACGGCATGTAATTGCCTGCGCTTCGACATTCAAACACGGGAGTTATTAACATAAAAGCCAATAGGAGACGCTAAATAAACATACAACGATGCTCGTAACTCATTTAGTTGCGAAGGACGCTGATCCTATTTGGATAGTGCCTGAAAAATAATAATTACTAACCGTGAGCTGATTGCATCACGGCCTTGTAATTTGCCCTGTCACGTGAACTTGTTTTCAGACGAGAACTAAGGCGTTTAATTTAAAGTATGAAAGTAGAAAAAAGTTACGCTACAAAGCCCTGTTTGTGTATTACTTGCTCACTAACTACTGTTTGCTGCTGCGCTTTTTCACTAAATCTGAAGTTTTGTTATCAAAACGTATATATTTACTTACATGTAGTGTTTACGGAATTATATTTAATAGGTATGAATGGGTTTACCTGATACCTTACCTTAATTCAGGAGCTTTCTCACGCTTACGCTTGTTTAGATTTTACTTTTTTTGCCAATAATGTTTGTTCCCGATAATGCATCAATTTCTGATGTTAAATGAACATAATAATTAAGCCTAAAATAAACTTTATTAGTCCGTGATAATAACAGTTTATTATTTAACGTTATATCTTCAAATGCAAACATAGAAGCATCGATCTAAATACTAAATATATATTTTATTAGGAGCCATAAAAATAATCCAATGATATTGCAAGATTTATTTGAATCGATCGCTAATATTACGATATTAAATGTCGTTAATATTCAATATTAACCCGCGCTTTTTATGCATTCGTGCCATTAATATCAGTTGGTTATTGATGGCGGCGATCCGCAGTAGTTCTATTTTCGTTCGATAGGCTCTAGCAAAAACTGCGACAAAATTGCAATGCATCGTATAAAAAGGGCGGCAAAGGTTTTTTCGAAATTTTAATTGTGCAGTTAGAGTGGTCACTATTGGAGGACCATTATTTATTTACGATGTCTGTACGCGTGATTAATGTTGCCCGTTGCAGACTAACTCCGTACGACGAAATTGAATTTTTTCCCCGCCATACCTACGATGGCGTGGCGCGAAAGAAATGAATTTAACGAACGATCGAATTCCGCAATTACAATTTCGATCGATTGGATCCGTCTGTAAGTAGTAATGGCGAATCTCAATTATTCAATTTTACCCTTGCAGGACAACGTTTTGAAGGACGATAAAGATATGTCATTGTCGTAAATTGAGTTTGAATTGGTATACTATATAATGTGTTAAACAGTTATTTCATTATGTTACTTTATGCATTTTATTGACTGTTAATAAACATTGCCGCAAACAACATACAACTTATCGTAAACCGTCAACATAATTAGAGAAATATAAAATTTATACGTCGATACATATGTCAACGATTGGAATAAAATTCACTTGAAATTTCCGATTCGATCGTTAAGCGAAATGACACCGAGTTTCTATAATGATTTAAGTTGAATGTCAAAAACCTTTTCCTTTTTCCTCGAGCGGAGTAAACGATCGGTAAGTCAGCCAGTGGCGCGTGGCAGTGGCGTGCGACTGGTTGCACAGGTTGTGCGTAGATTATTATTCCTACACAAAAAAAAAAAATAACGACAGGCACTCGATAAAGAAAACTTTTCGCAAATCTAACCGATGCGACAAACATTTCGCTGCTTGGAACTAAGGGCCGAGTGTATTCTTGTTTTACCTTCGACTGGGCGTGTTCCATTTATTTCTTAATAAGTCCGTGTCCAGTTTCTGCGGTTTAATTAACAAACTAGCATAGCATTCGGCTCCAGGAGGCCTCGCTTGTCGTATTTATATTTTAATCGCGATTATTTATAGAATCGATTTTATTTCGTCGTCTCTGTTAATGGTGATTAAAGGCTTCTCTTAGTGAGAAATATACTAATTGGGCCCTTGAATATACGTGTACTATTATTGTGCACGATGTTAATTAATTGCTTGTGAATTTCTATGCAATTAACTTAATTAATACGACTCCGTTTTCTACGCGTGTTGGTTTTAATTGAAAACAATACATCGGCCGTCGTCTCATCTATTTTTTTTATTTAATTTCTGCGGCGAATGTTATAAAAATGGATACACTTAATAGTTATGGATAGCTATATTATATTTTACAAAACATCGTGTATAATATAGGAACCTTTACATCAATAAATACATATATTGACATTGTTTTTATTTTTCTCAGTATAATTGTGTAATTGTATTGGTTTATAACGACTCGGTAAATGTTTTTGTGTGCAAACGCTTACAAAATTGGCCTGTTTCATTCATAACATTCGCTGAACAAAAACGTATCAATCGTCGACGTCCATTGAAGAATTCGCGGACACGCAATTAAGGTACACGGCAAGAATCCGGGAATTGTTCAGCGCAAGTTATAAAAAGTAATGTTTTGAATTAATATATGAAATATATTATTATTAAGTTTATTGTTAGATGAGTTTTTACGCGTGAATCGTAGTTTGTATACTTTTTCCTTGAATTAATTGATGAACAATTAGAACGTTCAACTAATGCTAAGTGACATGAGGAGGAGGCTGCTCCAAGCTGGCTGTAGAAGCCAGCTTTGGATGCGCCTTAGAGGGTGCAGTGGACGGAAAAAAGGCGTAGACGCGCTGCCATCCCTGTCCTCATCAGCCAAAGAAAGTTGCGGGGTAAGAAGAGTGCCGGTATTCCGTGGGCCGCTCTCCCTATCCTCTGCGACTCGGTGGGGCCGCACCGCTGATGCGGTGTGGATGGGCCATGGGAAGAGGGACATTCGGTATGGCGTGGTCGATCTCTCCTCCTTTCGCGGCTTAAATGGAGCTAGCGGTGGAGCTGAATCGGGGCCACTGCTGGGGCTAGGAGTCTCGTCCCTGCGTAGGCTGGGAACTCCTGGCTCCTAAAGCCTTGAGAAACAGACTCAGGGGAGTCTGTTACCCAACTACAGGGGCCAAGACGAAAGGCCGTTAGTTGCGACGCGCCCAGAACGTAGGCAGATGGCTTCAGGGCCAAGATGGGCCTGCTTCGGTGACCAGCGCTGGTGGGTTCGCAGAAGACTGTGAAAGAGTTCCTGTGACCTTATCTCTAAGGTGCCAAGAAGAAACAACGTAGTGGTTTTAGTCGATGCGAGTCCGATATAGCCCATCTTTGCCCCCGCGAGGACGGTTATGCGTAGGCATTTCATATAATTTTTTTATTAAATCATGAGTAGTATTTGCGTAAATGCAAAAAAGTATTATTATAAAATAGATATATAGATAATTTTACTAACTCGATGTTTATATTTCGAAAAAAGAATGAGCATGACAAACCATTATCCGTCTTCAGTAAACATATTCACCAAGTCGATCGCGTCACCCCATTTCACCGCCTATAAAACGGTTCCCGATTAAAGGTAATGAAAGCATCCATGGAGACTTTCAATTCGCAACAGCATCGGAGGGATTAATTCTTCGCGTAATAAAACTCGGTTCGGGCGCAGTTAAACAAATTCAATTATGTCAGAATGAAGTATGATAGTTATATGCGCTGTAGTCCAGTTTCCGAAAAGCAATTCGAATAAGCGGTAAATTGGCTTGAACACAACCGTTTCGGAAAGCGAATGTATCCGTCAGTAATAAAAGACTGCTGTTAAATAACGTAATATTTAGCTTTTGGTATAATGGTGCCTTGAATGGAAGACGAAATTTGACTTGTCTTTGGTTTTCATTTTTTCTTTTTCATATTGTTCATCTTGGTTATTACCACAGATACAACACACAGATAAACAAAGCAGTTTTACTTTAGTCATGCTGAAAAACTAACAAGCTACAATGAGATTTTAAGCACAACTTTGACGCTTAATCTTCTTGTGTCGTAGTAAGAAAATAAAACGACTAAGACTTTTTTAATAAGTATAAAAATAAAGAAGCGCTAGACGGTCGTATTTTTAAAGAAATTTACGAAATAATGTCATAACTGGTTTTACTCCATTATAAATTTGATTTTCTCCTGACATTTTCGCTTTTCTTTTTAACTATTACAGCTTAGAAAATAAAAAACCTAGTATAAGTACATTCAATTCATAAAAATGCACAATCATTTTTCTAAAAGTACACACCTACCACGCACTACACGCTACTATCTCATTATATGATCATAGCAGTGGCGTCTTTAATAGATATATTCCGCACGCAAATTCCACAGTAGCCATAAAGTATTTTTTATAATAACGAAAGTACTAGACAGAAATGGTCTAATGATACCACGCTCCTCGCAAAATATAGCAGTAAACGGATAAAACGCTAGTTGGTCATAATAACAGTGTTTCAAAGCGGTTTTACTGCATCGCTACAGACTTATCTGTAGGCAGGTAAAGACAATGAATTGAATTCATGATCTCCTACAGTACATGTGCCGGTTTCAAAGCCTTTAATATAGAGCGATATTTTCACTTGATTTCGACAGTTTAAGTTTATAGAGCAGACTAAATACTATTTCAAAGATTACGTTAATTAGTACCTTTACAGAAACTTTGTACGTGTAACTAAAGCAAAGATAACTTTTTCCCGCCGTTTGAATTATTTTAAAGCCATTTGACTCCAATTAGTTATGGTAAGATTTTCAAAATATTACTGACACTGGATAAAGTTATAAATAAAAAATAGTGAAGAAAAACGAGAAAAAGTATTTAATTAAATTACTATCATTATTATCAGCTGTAGCAAGAAATAGTATAGCATTCATCATTAAAGCATTAGCATATATCATTAAAATCAGAGATTTTTCATCACTAATTCTTATGTTTAACATCCCACCTGTTACATCTAAATTGTAAACAATTGAGGTTTATCATAATAAAAGATTCTCTGTATTTTATTAGGCATATTTATTTTATAGTATTCCTTAAATCTATTTCTATAAATACGACGAGTAAAATCAACATAAAATAGTAAATGCTGTTAACATTTAACTTAATACAGCAGAATATTAAAACGTTTACATTGTACACGCGTCTACTCTTCACTCCTACACTATGTTAATGTATTATTAGATAGAAAAAAAGCAATAAAAGGCATAGAGAGTAAACTCCCACTGGCATTACACTCTCCCGTTCGTAATTAAAGCGATTATTTTCACAAGACAGTTGCAGCAAGTGGTAATTGATACCTAATGAAATTGGTATGCGATGGCCTAGCGCACGACGCTATGCAAAGAAACTAAAAGAAAAATATGGCGGCGTTGGAAATATTAAAAGCTTTAAATCGATAAAAAAGCAAAAGGACTGGCGTTAAAGGTTTATACCTTTTGTGAAAGCGGTCGAGGGTGGTCATAGATGAAGCAATGTTGCTAGATGATGCAATAATGATGTTTCAGTTTCCTTGAATATATTATAAATGTCTGAAATGTCACATTTTTATGTTGAAATTTGAAAACGGTACTCTTTAATTACATTGTCGAAAAAGTTATTATTCCTTAATTTGTTTCAATGCGAATTTATTTTTAAATTATTAATATAAATTAAAAGAGAAAATTTTATATAAATTAGAAGAGAATAATTTGTTTCTAATATTATGAACACTAATAATATGTAATGATGCCAATAATTAATTATCTTTCATAAACTACGCGTTAAACATTATATTAAAGAATTTTCTGTCCAAAAGATAAATAAATAAGAGAAAACTTCTTAGTGCTTATGTCATTCGCCCAGAGGCAGTGTACAAACGCTATTGCGTTCCGGTTTGAAATAGACTGTAACAAGTGTCAGTACCTTCTAATTTGCGTCCCGTTTCTCAAGGCTGTGAGCAGATTTGTGAATTACTTAATTACTCAATGCGATAGAAGCAGGACGTACTCCTTATGGTGTATAACACGACTTGCCTATAAATAATTCAGTGTAAGACATCACAAAGTCGCTCGTCACATTTAAACAATGCTAGCTACGGTTCCCTACCCGGAACGTAGTGTTTTCACACTACTGCTACCTTGTTCGTGGGGACGGTAGCTTCCCACGAACTTTGGGTTAGATGAAGCTTACAAAAAACATGAGGCTGGAAGCATAACATCACAACATCCTTGTAAAAAAACACTACTGCTCTGTGATATAAATAGATACTATAGTGATAGTCTGGCCTCTACTCTTTTTATAAGTTTATTTTTTTCTGATATACCCGTGTCATTTGTGCCAATTTAACCTTTTTTATACATAATAATATATTTATCATATGGGCATTGTAAAATTCTAGACTTGTGGGCTCATTAACAGCATTCCAAAATGTGAATGGTATCCAATTAGGTTAGTACTGCCGAAAATATTTAAATCATTTCCGGATGTAAATTTAAATTTCAAATGAAGCGCCTTTAATTTCTATAAATGAACGAAAACCAGTATTCTTGTGTTGATTATAAAAAAAAATATATGATAATGTGAAGTATTTCGTTTACCTACTTGGCTGACTTAACTACCTATATGGTTTTTTAAATCTGTATTTTTAACATTTCTTGTGAATCATGTAGAGAATCCCGGGCAAATGTTTATTTTTAAATTTAATGACTTCTACCTTAAAAGTTATTCACAGATCAATAAATTTAAATAGCTTCGACTTTAATAACACAAGAAGGCTTCACACTTTGACAAAGAAAGATAAGTTTTAATAAATATTTGTGTATTAAACCCGCTTGACCATTTTAATTTTATTTTATTGAAATGAATTGGTAGGAGTTTACTCAAATAGTAAATAACCTGCTATATCTTCACACTGCCCATTTGCGGTAAAACTGGGATCCGCGGTGGCATCTTTTATTACGGCCTATTCTTCGTTTAATTGATTTACATTAACTTTTTTTTAACTATCCGCCACGACTTAGACTCTTTGCAGACATAAGGCATGGATGAAAAGACCAAATATGCAATAAAATCCGTGAAACTATTCATTAAACATTTTGATTATTAGCATAAATTACAAAAAATGTTGTTGGTAAACATTTGCATCCACAAGGTCATATTTTAAATAGGATTAGTACACATACTTTATAGCAATACCGAACTGAATCTCATCTGTACGTTGTGTGATAGCACCTGCAGTTAGTGTGCAGTTTGTCGCTCCTTCCACTTTAAACGCAGTGGAGTAAAGACGCGCGTGGGAGTGATCGTTGCCTTTTTGCAATAAACTAATTTACTGCCAGTCCGTGAAAGTAGCCCTAGTTTCATTGACTGCTTAATTGCAAAGAGATAATTTTATTGTATGACTATTAAATGTATGATCGTCAAGAAGTTTATATGTTAGTTTGTATTGCAGTTTGTCTAATTTGATAGTAGATTTATCTCAAATTGTACATCAGTAACTGTTTATTAATTATTATTTGTCAAAGAACCTTTATACTGAATAATTACAGAATATAATGTTTCTCACCGCATATAATGAAATATTAATACTAGGACATTATTGAACAATACATACAATTGAAAACTATGATTGTGCCATGTATAAGCTAGTCAAATCCTAGAGTATTTACGTGACTGCAAATTTAAATGAGATATATGAATGTTTATGTTATCAAAGAAAAATTATTAAATAAGTACGGTCCATTACAGTAATAGCTGTTTCTTGTCATCTATTTGATTATAGCATTAATTATACGTAACACATCGAGCTATTTTTGGATTTAATGATGATGATTTAATGTTATGTGACATATAAAAAGTGAGTGTCGAGCTTGTTATCATTTCAAATAAATAAAATGGAAGTATTTGTCTGTGACATTAAAATAAACGCTTTTAAATGTACTCGCATTATGGTACACATAACAAAACAACATTTTAGATTTGAATTACTACATTAGAAACTAGATTCTGCTTTAAATTATCTTAATCTCCTTTTTGCCCGTTAACTATTTACATGTTGCATTGTAATAAAAATCATCTAACGTGCTTTCGCATCATCTTATTGGTATTCCTTTTGTAAATGTGCAAAAAAGACATAAGAATTAAAGAAAGTAAAGTTTTGGGAATATTGATTTATTATTTTTTTTACACTTCATGTATATTAGTATAGTACTATAGCTGACTTAATACCAAAGGCATTTACCAGAAGATCATTGGATGAAAGAAAAATTACACAATATTATAATACTAGGCATACATGTAACTGTTATTGGCTGCCAAATCTTTATAAATGTAATTAATCATCGTCATCATCAGCCTGTGTTAGTCCACTGCTGGACATAGGCCTGTCCTACTCGCACTCATTCTCTATTAAAGGGTTTCTGAACCGTATCCCAAATTTAATTAATAGCAACTATTAAACTTCTAGCAGCTGATAGGGCATACATCTATAGACCATTAGCGTACTGTGAATATGCATTCAGGATGTTATTTGTAAGGAAGATATTAAAGGTAGAAAAAGGCGAGAAAGTATGCTCGATCAATGGACGCCATTTTTAACGTTCATCCAAATATTGAGACTGTACTACAAGTGCAGATTGATAGCGCCCCTGAAGATAAGAAAAGAACCAATCCGGAATGGTGCGATGTATTTTTTTATCGTATTCAAAGGCAGACAGAATAGTTTGCCTACCTGATGTTAAGTGATCACCAACACCCATAGACATCAGCGATACCGAGGCTATCACCGATACGAATCCTACCGTGAGACATAGGATGTTACGGCTTATACCCAATAAATACCCTGATCTCGTCTCTTTAAACCGGAACACAGTAGCGTTTCTATTTCTTTATTGGTTACGAAGACAGGCGAGCGTTTAGGCCACCTGATGGTAAGTAATCACCGACGCCCATAGACATGGAAAGCACCTGTGATATCATCAGTGCTGCCTACCGTAAAAAATTGGATATTAGGTCTCGTTTACAGTAAATACGCTGTCTACTGTGCCCTCTAAACCGGAACATAATAGTGTTTTCACACTTCTACTTTGCGGTAGAAATAGGCACCGTAGTGGTACCACCTCAGACTGTAAACAGCGAACCTACCAACTGGAAAATTAACGGTAACTTGATGGTACGAACAGACTAAAAACCTGACATTCTATAACGAATGTCGAAAATATTCTTGAAAACCGAGTACATATAATTTGACATCTGTAAAAACCATCTAACTGACTTTTTCCTAAATAGCTGTAAAATAATAACAATGTTATACAATATATCCATGGAACTCGAACCGATTACGTTCTGCTTGGAATGCGTAAGCTTTTTAATACTACATAGGCAGTAAATAATACCACCGGCGCCGTTTTAAATAATTACATCGCATATAATGTTTACGCTGATTGAGATGTGTTCTCTGAACTATATATAATTAATTTTGGACACATCAAAAAGCGGTCGCCGCTGACGAGTGGTCCAAAAAAATGTAATTTGCAATCAAGCCTTATAATGTAAGTAATTCAATTATTTAAATAATCTCTCTAATAGTACAGTTTAGTGCGTACATAATTACACGCGTGATAGTAACTTTGATTTATTGACTTACCGCTTCTGATGGAAGTTTTATTACGATGCTCATACAATTTATGATCATCGAGCCGACATAAAAAAATGACGTATGTATATCAAGGCTGTTTTTTTTGCTTTAATAAAAATAGATTTAATTTTTTTTTCTTTACATTATATCTGCGGTAATAAAAGTATAACATTTGTAAGACAAGTCATAAACGATAGGAATGTAATCCAGAAAAAAAATACGGTAGAAGGAAAATTTGCGAAATAAATAAGTGCTTTTAAAATAGCATGCTTAAATTTTTATTTATGTTGTATCTTTTTGAATTCTTATTTAAATTTGACAATATTTTAGCAACAACGTGACAAAAATTATAATATAGTAATGCCTAGTTGTTATGGTATGCGAATGCGGATGGGCAATGTTGGCTTACATTTTTAAAACTATTTTATTTCATAGCCCGACTTCATAGTACCTTGAGAGTGCTGGTTCAAATACTCTTCTACAACAAAATCCCAGAAATAGTTCAGCTATTATCTGTAAATAAATTTGTTATAAAGAAACGTTTGTGTGTTAAAGGATATTATTGCTGTAATGACTACTTGATAGATAACACCATGGTAATGAATTGTTCGCCCCAGGCTATTTCAAACTATTAAAATGTTGTGTTTATTGTAAAAATTTTGTAAAACTTATAGAAAGGAGGAAAAAAATGTCCCGCTGAGTTTCTCACGCCGGTTCTTCTCAGGTCAGAAGCTTTCATTCTGCTTTTATGCATGTCCATTTCCCAACCGGTGGTAGTTTATTTGACAATCAATAAGAAAGTGTAATCCTTCCATATTGAATAAAGATATTTGACTTGACTTGACTAAAGGGCGCCGCTACATCGTCATTCGTCATTCGTGTTTGCTTCTACACTTCTTATTATTTAAGCGTAATTTTAGCTTTATGAAAGAATGATCATTGTGTACTAAAGACTTGGATGTAGGCTAGCTCTGTTGGATATATATTTAAAATTCCACTAGTCTAGTAAAGTATAATCCTTTGTATAAAACATTAAAAAAGAAAGGAAAATGCTTCTTTAACTCGACTTACAGTTGACTTACCGTTATACATAAGTCTGAACGCTGTTGAAGGGATTTCTTCAAGATAATCATTAGTAAAACTCGGCTATTAGTTGTTCTATATGCCCTATAGTATTATTTCACACTTTTTGCAGACAATATCTAACACAATACACAGAAAGATGCGTGACTATTTTATTCTCTTTTCACCGTTTCAACGCAAGTGATTTACTTTACACCAGTACGTGGAAACAACGTAACGAAAGCCAGCAATTAGGGCTAACAAGCCTTCGGTTATTAAACGCGCAATTTGCACATAACTCATAGAGTATAGCGCTGCCTTCGACGCGTTTTGATTTGCCGATGATTTATTGCTCGCCGGCGAACTTGATGCTGTATTACCGTAAAGATAATTATGGGTTTAACAAACGCACGCGGCAGCTTTTAAAATTAATGGACACATGAATTAAACCCGCGGTCCGCGGCCATAATGGAGATAAAGCCGCGTCTGACGCGGCCCGATAAAGTTCTGACGGCCCTTCAGTCCCGGAGATAAGGGCTTAATTACTGAGATACAAGCCCCTACGTAAGCCCCGATCTAGACTTTAAAAGTGTCCGACTCTAGGATACATGTAAACTGTCTTATTGTCCGTATTGCTGTAACAACGCTTCGTGGTGTCTGGAGTGCCGTTGATAAAATTCTCCCTTCGCAGCTGCGCCTATCCTTCTAGATCCACGCGTAATTTGCTCACAAATTAACCTTTTTTATTATGTATGGAGTGAGATTAGAGCGTAAAACATTACATTGTATATACTTAGTTCTATTAAAAGGACCGCGTACATAATTGCATAATCTTGTCCTTTTTACATCTACGGCGTTTGTGACTTCTCTTTTTCTCTTGTGAAATTTTAGAAAAATTTATGGAACGCAAATTAATATTTTTACATTGATCAAGAAGAAGTATGAGCAATGATCATTAAATCCGTTAATTGACTCGTGCTTTTCTAGAAATTTCAAAATACGTTCGCTGCAGTTAATTTAGCATTCATCAATCTCTAGTTCATTAAGTTCTCGAAGTATTGATTGCCGGCCAGGAATCCGCTCGCCCCACAACCCTAGTCCGCCCACTTTCCGCGCTGAACGACGAAATGTGTTTATAACGACGCGAATGCAACACCCACGACATTCGCACATATCTTTTTTACTGTCCTCCTCATTTCCTTGTTAGCTAATAGACAGTAATGATTGATGGAGCGCGGACTCTATGAATTAAAAACACCCCAAGCGCTAATATCACCTTACTATAATTATAAACAGATTAATCTGCTATTAAACAGTGCGAACAAAATGAAATTAATTACGTTCGCAATACGGCCGTTTCGCGGGTGTACCTTTCAATAATTTGACCGGACGTGACAAATAAAGGAGCCCGATGGGAGATATCGTATTTCCGCTATCAATCTCAGATGAAAAACAATAGCTTGGCAGGCCACGGCTTGCGGGCAGCTTCCCACGGATAAGGACCAATCACGCAGAAGCAACGTTGCAAGTTGTAGGCCGCAGCGTTTTACGCATTGTTATGGTCATCTTGATTTGATATTAAAATATGTGTATTGTTCTTTTGTTACAAAATCATTGCTTGTCATTCAATTGACTCAAGAAGACTCAAGAACGATGTCAAAAACAGGGATATCATTAAAAAGTAAATACAACTATATTTTTATTACATGTAAATTTCTACTTTTTATCACGACATTTGAAGTTTTACATGACTTCCAAAGTCATGACAAAAAAGAGACAAGTGTGCATTTTCTTATAAGCTTGGATAAATCATTTAAGTTTTAAGATTGTGAAAAGTCGATAGAATGCTCCCAAAAATTGTTATAATGGGGTCGGTTTTTACGCAGACACTGACTGACTTTCAAAGCACAAAGGCTAAACAGTTATAAATATTTCACAATATTTGAAGGCACTTAGGTCCTAGTTCTACTACCAAAGGTAGTCTTAACAACCAGCACTAACTTCTTGCGTGCCCTTTTACCTCACTCTTTAGTCATATGATACTCACAGAACCTTAACAAACTAGAAAACAATGATTACATATAGCTATTCCTGTCTCGTTGCTTCTCCGGTTTATAAAGCAAGGGCCAATACCAATAGGCAGGGCAGCGGTTATAAATCAAACTGCCATAAACTCATAATTTGTTTACATCAATATTAACAACCGCTTAAAGATTCAAGCGACAACCCTAGCATCTATAAAGTCCTGAACAATTTAGCACAAGTTTCGCTGCCAATACCCGGGCATATTATTATTGACAGTATAAAATGCAACTTGATAACTTAATCCACCATGGTAATGTACGTCTGCTTTGCAACTGTGGCCACTAAGTAATAAAAATACTCGTTATTCTCTCACTGTCTGACATTTATGTCGTATAAATGTAACACACATAATATAAATTGCGATTTCTTCAATAAACGAATTGAGTAATGATCCCCCCTCATTACTTTGGAGTTCAATAAATTGTTTGTTCGACTTTTATGCGAATATTTCTGTCATTATATAATCGACGGTGTTGAATTGAGATTCGTACATTTATTAAACTGTTGGAATTATTGAACCATAATAAGGCGGCAACAGAATTATTTATTTGCTTGTTTATTTCATATGTAAATTAAGTTAAACAATTATTATTATGTTGAAGTAATTTCAATTTGGTACTCAAATAATTAGTTGTTATGTTTACGCGAACACTACTCATTATCGAATAAAAGGAATTTTTACGGATTTTATGGTGTTTATTTTTACATTTTTAACCCCCGACGTTTCGAACACTTTCCAGCGGCCGTGGTCACATAGTATAAAACAAAGTCGCTTTGTCTGTCCCTATATCCCTAGGTATGCTTTAAATCTTTGAAATTACGCAACAGATTTCAATGCGGTTTTTTAATAGATGGACTGATTGAAGAGGAAGGTTTATATGAATACCATATACATAATATTGTAGGTATATTTCCTATTAGCATAGTTCCATACTAGCATAGTGGGTCGCTAATGTAAAATAAACGCGATAAAATCCGTAAAAGTCCTTTTATTCAATAATGGTACTCTTATGTTTAATAAACAGTTTAAGAATATTTTTCAAAATTTTCCATTTGTCTTGATTAATAATCAATTTGCAATAAGTGGTTTTATGGCAGAAAGGAGAGCCTATGTCCAGTAGTGGACTTTCACAGGCTGATGTGTTTTAAGGGGTTATAATTTCATTAAAACTGCAAAGTTCTTGCATATATTTGTATGCATATTGCTTTAGCTTTCGGCTATTCGATACGGTCTTCATTCATTGATAAATGTGATTCCTTTAGTATTCAATTACTGACAATTATAATTTGCCAGCGATAAATCTAAAGAGCTTGTTTTAAACGTTTCTCTTATACCTTAAAGCCGGTTATTACCATTTCGAAATAATGGACGACGGATTAGTAAGTGCTTCATAAATGAAGTATACAATATCATGCATAAATTTGTATTTTCGCATCTTGTTAAAACTTTAAAATATTAATAGGAATTTGAGTAGACTTTTAAATTTTGATATATCGTCACTAAAAATAGGATTGTAACAGTTTTTAATTAGGATAAACGCAATAAATATTTTTTTATAATACTCAATTTAACGTGGCATACTCACTGTTACTTTAACTTCAAGTCAAGTTCATTTTTGAATAAGCGTTTTGTTTTTCAATTCATTCATTGAGCCCTTGTATGTATTTCGAGAAAAAGCCATACGTTTTTGTTTTTTCCTAGTATATTTATATTCATAAACCGATTAATAGTTTAAATCTTACTGTTTTTTTTTAATTTACCAACATTGGACACCATTAATTTGAAACATGCTTTTTCTGTCGACTAATAAATAACAGGGCGAAAGGAACGGGTTACTCTAAACGAAAAACAAATGTTTCAGTAAGTGCGCGTGTCCTACCCGCGTTGGGACACCGGAGTATCGCCTAGGGCGATTGTGCAATTTCGTCCAGTTAAATATACGCACTGATTGCTGGGACACCGCACTACGTAGCATTTAAATCTCGGTAATTTAAATGTGCCATCGCAGTTAAAGATACAAAACAGACGCTGGATGGGCTAGGTTACAAATGGGTGTAATTACTCCTTCAAATACAAGTCTTCTTCTTTTATTTATAATAGCTCCACCGAGGATGTTTCGGTGATACTGCCAATTTCTAGATTGTAAGCTGTGTATGTAACACTAAGTATTTGGTTGAAACGGATCAGTAAAAGATGATATTGTACAGTAAAAAACCTCTTAATCGGTTGAGATACCTGGGACAATCACAAAACAATGAGTTAGTAAGTACAGAACTACAGGCATCATTTTAAAACATATATTTGGTACAGAACAAACATTACAGACATACAGACTAACAAGTGAGGAGAAGGAAGAGGGGGACAAATTAACAGTTTTATGTTATTTACATGAATAAATTTACAAAAGGGTTTTAATTTGGTATGGTTCAGTGGTTCGGTCATATTAGCCGCAGAACTGACGACCGTTGAGTCGAAAAGTTCTGGAGTGGAGACCGAGGCTCGGCAAACGTAGTGTAGGACGCCCTGCGGCAAGATGGAGTGACGACATTCGCAAAGTGGGCGGTGTGGGCTGGATGAGAATAGCCGAAGATCGGAAGCGGTGGCGTGCATTAGGGGAGGCCTATGTCCAGCAGTGGACTAGCGCAGGCTGATGATTATGATGGTTCATTAAATGCTAGAAGGAGTGGGATGTTGATAGACCTGGGCATTTTAGGATGTCATAAAGAGAGACTATTAGGTTTGTACAAGAGAACAACTACAAGTCAGTGTTGAATACAAACACTGAAAGTTATATTATTAGTGCTTTCATATATAATATGATATTAGTGTAGACTTTTACTAGAGACTTTTACTGTAAAACAAGTCATCCTTTAAACAATTTTTAAGCCAGTTAGTATGCAACAAATGTTTTTTTATATGAAATAGTTTAAAATTTAGTTGTTTATTGCTAACATTTATCAGCCATCATCCTTGCCGGGAATGGTGTTTATTAACATGTATTTGTGGTCTATTAGATCTGGATGCATGATATTTCCAAAGTAAGACCGTAGAAGAGAAGACTGGGTCTTGAAGACTTCCGAATTGCTCGTTCTTGTTATGATTTTTAATTTTAGGCAAAGGCTACAATAAATAAATACTACAAGTAAATCCTTCGTCAAAATTAACATTGAGATGATTGACAATTCAGTACGTTACGATCACCTTATAAATGAAAAGTAATAAATTATACTTCAAAACTTTAAGAGAAAATATTGATAAGTATGTAATATTGCCAAAAAAACATTAACACCAAGGTTTACTGCAGACTCACACCAAAAACATCGTAATGATAACCCTAGGAGACGTAAATAATTTTTTCGTGTAGTGTTACATCCAAAAAATGCTCCAACTCGATTTTAATGAGATATTAAATAAATACGAAATATGCATTTCGTTGAAATATCACTATTCATTATTTTAAGACGTTTTGCTTGTTACTACTTTCTTATAAGGCTTTGAACATTAACACGTCTGGCTAGGTATGTTGCCGAAAATGATTAATGATAAAAAAAAAGTATTTTAACCCCTTAACGAATGTGATGTGAAATATTAAATATGTGAAGGTTTAAATGTTTACACTTTTATAAGGAAAAAATACGGCTTACAAAATACTTTGACTAAATGCATCACGGTACATCAATATCATCAGCCTGTGTTGGGCCACTGCTGGTCATAGGCCTACTGGACGCCTTCTCCATTAGGAGGTTTTTGGACCGTTATCCCACCAAGCTGTTCCAATGCGCGTTGGTGGGTGGACCGACTTTTACATGCCCTTCCGACGCATGGATCATCTTACTTTTCAGACAATGAGATGATCAGCCCAAATTGCCCTAATCAACTAGGAAACAACGATAAAACTTTGTTGAGTCACCGCAGGATTTGAACCCACGACCTCAGTTTTGCCTAAGCACACGCCCTTACCACTAGGCTGACTAAGGCAGTTCAAGATTACGAAAACATTTCTATAAACTATAAGTATTTTAAAAACAGCTTTTTTAAGCTATCATTGACGAAACGGATTGCGGCACGAGATATTAATATATAAGTACGTTGAAATGCCCCTGTCCTGTTAAAAATAAAAGCCTCAGCGCAGACGGTCCTTGGACTGAGGCTCCGTTTTCCGGTTCATTTATGTCGGATGCATAAGCGGCTTTTTATAAGGACCCGTTGGTAGCGCACGTACATTCAGCGTTCGGGTAATGAGCGAATAGAATGGCTTCATAGTCTTGCCGATTGCAACGCTTCCATGGAATCGATTGACCCTTTTAGAAAGTGTGTGGTCCTTTAAAAAATGGGTCCTTTTTCGGCTGTGTACAACAAAAGTCCTAACCTGTTGCAGCGGTAGTGACCAAGCTTATTAACACTATCGAAGAACGTTTATTGAATTAGGATGACGGATATATTAAATACCAATACTAATATAAATTTCTAATATAAATACAAAGTTTTAAGGCACTTTCGTTTTAAATTAATAATAAGGTGGTAGATTGCATAATGATATTGACGTCATAGCATGTTAATGCTTCGCTTAAAATTGATTTTGCATATGACTGTGGTTGCAAATAAGAGTTCGTAAAATATTAAATCTTGTCTTATGAAAAATAAATTAAATATTCAATATTTTATTGTATTTTAAAACATAATGTATATTTAAATTAAGTACAGTAGATCATTAGTGTATATAGTGAATGCTAGTATGATAGTACAAATTCTAAAAAAATAACAAAAAGCCATTTACATTCTACTTGAATATTACTTAAAATTGTTTAGAGTTGTTATTCCTACAATAATCTTGCCCCAATTCTAAACTAAACATATCGATAAAATTAAATATAGTCGAATCAAATTACAGAAGTCCCTCCTAACTGTTTTAATTAAATAGAAACTACAGAAAGGGACAATATTCAATAATTTATCCTGTTACATTAAAAGCTTAATATAAATAACTCACGGGCTTTCATTACTATTTACTCATACACGAAATTATACTATTAAATTTTATTCAACTATTTAATTGTTAATCTAATTTCACATATTTAATGTGCAAATTATTCGAGAAGCTTATATGATATACAGAAGAAGAATATATAATATATAAGAAGCTTACATGAGCTTATATATAATGTAAATCATCATTTATAAAAAGTATATAAAAGAAAATTAATTAGTTACAGTAACGACATTAATGAAAGCTGGTCATAAAGGCACATGTACATTGCTGCATAAATTTGCTTCGTTTGAACACATAGTATGGATAACTGTTTCGTTGTTAATTGTCACGTTTATAAATAACGGTTCGTTGAATTTCGGAGGGAATTGCAATGGTGAGGTCGCGTGGCTTACACAATTGGGGGACAGGTGTGCAACACCCTTACGTCAAATTGAGGGAGAGGTTCAGACAATAGGCTGCGATTTTGTACAACCAGAAATCAACTCTATTTTTGTCATCATCGTCGTGTCGTTTTTTAATTTTAATATTTTCATTTCAAATACTAGCATTAAAATCTTGTAATAGAATGTTTACGTAAATCGGATAATAATTTTTCTAATAAGAAAACATTAAGAAACTATCTATCTATTAATTTAGTGATTTTCATTCGGTATCATACTTTAGACTATTGGCACATGCATAATCCTTTTATTTTGTTTTATGTTTTATTCGCTTTTATGTGTCAAAAATAATTTAATTAAAAAATGCACAGAAATAAGACCAAAAGCGGAATAGTGTGAGTTCAAAGTTTTAAAACTTGCACAACCTAATAATTTCAAATAACTTCAGGTCAATCTAAATGTTCTTTGCATATACAGTCATGATTACGTATAAATCTAATAAATAGGAGTACATCCTACAGAATACAAGAAAAATTCCTACATTGCATAAATATATAGTTTTCATTATTAGTTATCTTTGTAAAATTACGAAGAAATATCTCTTCGTTAACAGCAATACGCAGAATGAGAACTTATTACAACCAATAAAAATAACATCTCGTTACTTCTACCAATGATACTGTATAAAAGTAAAAAGAACAGTCTAGAAATCTTATACTAGTGCTTTCTTATGGTGCATTGTAGATGATATATAAAAAGAGATTGAGTAAAGTAATTTATTGATTCTAGTATTTATAATAACTAAAAGCACATTATTTAATCTTTAAATTTATATACTAAACTGTTTAAAATAAGGTAAATATGTAATTTGACTTAGTTCAGAATTTAGTCAATGGCAGCTTGAAAGCATCCAATTAAAAGTGAGCACTAGGATATTGAGCTATTGAGCTTTACACTTCGCGACTAATTATTCACCCTAAATTATTATTTAATACGCATGTTGCGTAGCTCGCACCGGCTGGGGTGGACAAAAATCATGGCACCATAGCTTCGGTATGTTGTACCCTGTCCAATTTAGATAGACCTGCATTGACAAGTACTGCTATTGAAGGACAGTCAGTTATGTGATTGACCGAGGTCAACTTATAGTGGTGGTTAAGCTTGTGCAACGTGCTATGTCGCGTGTCGTTGAGGGTCGGGACAGGTGTGTTTCACCCCTTATTTGAGGGAATTTGAGGTCATAACGCATAACTGTACTGACGTTTTACAGTTTGGGGTGACCAAGTTGAGAAATTTTGTTGAGGTTTTTATGAAAATGCTCTTGAATATTTATTATCTCTATATTCCGAGAGATGAATAATAATAGACATTCCCATTATCTGGAGTAGAGGTGTGAAGATCCCACTGCCCACTTAACGGCGGATCTGCCTTACAGTGGGTGTAAGACATATCCGCAATACAAATGCAATAAGTCAATTGCCAATCCGCCTGCTCAGCGTGGCAATTATGTGCAACTCTTTTTAACGGACGCCGTCGTGGCGTTTATTGAAAAAGGCCTATGTCCAGCAGTGGTCTGCTAAAGGCTGTTTATGATCATAATAAAACATTCCCATTAGGTTATCTAACGCACAAAGTAAACCAAAGTCTAAATATAGAAATGTAAATCAAATTACTAAAAAAGATTTGTTGTACGATAACTTCCTCGTCAAAGAAGAAGTCTAATTCCACCACCGAGTCATTGGAAGTCGGCTCATTTACCAAGTAATAACGCTAAGCCGTTGCTTTTTAAAACAAAACATAGTTAATCACTAATGTTAAAACACACACTACTAGTTTAAATGAGATTAAGCTACAAGAAAAAAAATAGTGGAAGATTAGGCAAAGCTATCAAAAAATGCATTATTACTCCCAAATTCAATATTCCCTAAGTCATACATCGAATTATCGCTACCCTAAAAGCGGTATACAGGCCGGGTGAAAACGAGTTACACTTATCGAATGTCAATAAACGTGTTATAATTTCATGTTTGAATACGTCCACCCTACAGGGGTAACGAAACATAACAAATATACTTATGTATAGAAATGTGCTTTACTCTATTACGCCATAAAGGAATTACAAACATTATATTGAAATATTTTTTTTGTACATGGATTTTTTTATTTCTGCTTTTTATAGCATGAATAATTTATGCCTTAAATATAATAATAATTAATTTTTACATATTATGTTAATTGTATTTATTCAATAACATAATTCCCTCGCTTCGCATGCATATCGTATGTACAGTCTTTTTAATTCTTTTAGATTTTAGCTTCTTTTAGATACAAATGATATATGTTGTCCTAGTATTTGAGCTATGTTATTTTGAATTTTTGTAAAACTCTTCAAAGTAGTACTTTGTTTGTTTGTTGTTTATTCCAATAAAGAAACATCCATACATACAACTTTTGCCTTATTAATATCAGAAGTGTGTAGCTTACTCAAAAGTAAGATTCAATATTTTGATCCAATGTTATTATTTTGACCACATAGATTCATATCTCGCGTATTCATTGATAGATTATATCAGCGTTGGAGGCATCTTTTGTGTAAACTGAATTGAAGTAGTCAAAATTTATACCTATTATATGGTGTGATGTAAAGATAGTATACACTACAATATTCAGCATTCGGCCGCTTTGAAATATACATCAATAGATCTCCATTGTGATGTCCGAAACTTAATCTTTATCATTGGGATCTTTATTTTGACACGAGCGATGAAATGTATTGTGCTATTCGAAAACTATCTTATGTCTTATTTTTTAAAAGCTTACACACACGTACATAAACAATATTTTTAATAATTGCTGATAAACAATTTTCTATACATTTTAAGTATGTAATTTTGAATTTTCGTCAAAAAAAGTTTAACGCTGCTCAATAACAGAAAACGAAAAACTTGTAATTACATGGAAATTAAACTAAAGTACGTGTAATATGATTCTTTTAATAATTTTAAGGCATATTATTACTTCTAGTATAGCATTACATATTAACTTTAAATAAATTTTTAAGGTTTTTTATAGATTGAATAATTTCAATTAAAATTGTTTCGCAATGGAGAATCAGGTTTACTATGGTTTAAGATAGCCGAACGCGAATGTTTATGAATAAAATATGTTACAAAATCTCTTTAAACCAACCCATATTTCTTGATGGTTCCCAGCGATAAGCGCAAAGTAAATTGCACTACCACAACTGATGTAGAACCTGGTTAGTGAGTAATAAGGTACCGCGGTCTCTTAAAATTAACACCCTCCATACAATGAGAGGAATGTTCTCGCATTCGCAATAAGTCGATTCATAAATAAATGGACGTCTTTAATTTTATTTTCGTCTGCGTAATTGACGCGTTCCGTTTCTATGCGCAAACACAGACTTATGATATAGCATTAACGATTAATCCGTCCCAGCTGGTGGTAAAATTCGAATGGGTATAATGAGGCACTCCCCGTACGTAGGATTCGTTCGCGTGCCATTTATTGACGTAATTATATTGAAAATATGACCGTCCCGTCGTATTATTTAACACCGCAATGTGGTTACATTTTAACCGGCGACATCCATACGGCCACAGCGCCTCTTCGATTTTTAATAGGTTTATTTATCGAGCATTCATCGCTTCCACACATTCATGAAGTCTAACAAACAAAAACTGGAATATTTTCATGTTGCGGATCCGTTTCATAATGCATAACCCGCCCAGTTTAATACTTTTTGTCGACTGCTCGTGTTCAATTAAAATATATCTACAGTGTTATTGTGAATTCCGCACGCAATATTGTTAAATCATATTTGTGGGATGATTGAAGCGCTCTCAAGTGGATTTAATGGTATAATTTATATAAAAAGTTAGAAACGTATATAGTTAGAGATTGTTTAGAGCGCAATCACTGTCTTCATATTTTCTCTACACAGTTTTGTTGATGACACTTACAAACCAGTTTGGTTATCATAACAGAAGATTGAGAGAGATTGAGTTTGCACTAATGCATTTAATTACTATACTAACAGCTCTGTAGCTGTAATTAATAGAACGATTGCGTGGTGTTAAACACCAAATTCTTTTGTTTTATCTAAAAATATTTGGTAAACAATCACTAATTATCAAGTGCAAGCACATTGCATACTTATCATATAAGAACCTAATCATACCTGAGCAAGGTAATACGATTTGTCGAGTTTGCTCTTGTTTCCAAAGGCACTTCTCATCTCATGCGTTGGGTCTTTCTGGAATTATCGTCCGCATTCGACGTCTGAAATGTCACCACTGATTACGCAGCGTCCACAGCGTACGACTATCAGTCCGCGGGAAAGGTATTAATTAATTTCGATTATCAATTAATTAGTCCTTAGCACCCCGCGAGATAAGCCGCCGTTTTCCGAGTTCGAGGTCCTTTAATTAACAGCGAATTAAAATTAAAAATTGTTTTCATTACCGCCGTTAACGAAGCGAGTAATGAGCCCGTTAAGGATGAGGGCTTGCGATTTTTTTTCATCTGAGCATTCGCCGTCTGTGAGGTATGTGGGATTCATGAAACGTGGTGAGAGTCTATTGCGGGGACGCGGTTGGAAGCATTAAGCTGTCACTTACATATTGCGTTGGGAATGCTGCAAAGGTCGTTTTAAATTAACTTGATCGTTGAAACTTCGAGTGGCGTAGGGCTATTCGATGTGTTATGAATCTTTAATCTGCTCGAAGATAGGTGTCGCAGAGATGGTCGTTATAACACGACTAGTTGAGCTTGTCTGCAGTCTCGTCATGTGATTAACTTTAGATTCCTTGGGTGGCATATACGTGTGAAGTTTACATGAGCAATAAGTAAGAAGCATTAGGCATAGGAAGTTATTTTCAGGTAGGAAAGTTATTTAACACAATGTTTTATTTTGAATAATTCACTTATGTACGAATTTAGGAACAAGAGTCTAATCAGATATTTCATAAAAGTGTTTGAATGGGCATGACGATTGTAAAGATGGAAATGATTAGTGTATTAAAATTTACAGGAAACTAATCCAATGCAGTTTATTCTTCGGGTCGTGTAGGTCAAATGCTCGTCATTTTGCGTAAAAACGACGACCACATGATAGCTCATGAATAAGAGCATAATATATAATATAAATAACAATAATATAAGCCTGTTTTGAATAAAACTTTATTTGCTAAACAATTAAATTGAACAGACATATAATACGGAGCGAATAAATGTCCTATAAGACAGGAAGTTGTGTTCTATTTCCGCGAATGCAGATCTCCCTATTGTGATTGACAACGGTCACATAAGATGTTTACTTATCAAACAAAAAAAAAGTATAACGAACGGAAGGAGTACTGGATATCGAACCTGGGACCACTGCCCAAACACAATGAAGGGCCAACAAAAATAAAGAGTAAGGAAACCGACACATCTGCCGGCCACTATCGAATAAATCTACTCAAATAATATTTTTATTTTGATTACGCGTGCACGGCTTAGGCAGCTGTTAGAAATAGACGCGTTGATAATTCTATCAATATGGTTATTATACGTGTTGAGATGTTACAAATTAACTTACCGTTATAATTTACATATAGTTCAGGTTTTTACTGTAAGATTAATTGATTGTTACCTTTGTTTGATTATGGCAATATTAATTTTGAGGTTATATAATTTTAATTGAATTCTCCAGTTCTATTTGGCGTATTTTACATAAAACTTATTAAAAAAGTCTTTGTATTGGCCAGATGTTTATCATAAATGAAGATTCAATAATATGATGACCACGATTGTATCCAAAACTATGACTTTTGATATAAAATATGTTTCATTGATAAAATACTTGAATTTTGTTTTTATAGTTACGTGAAAAGAATGCAAGAAATAAAAATAACTTTCAATACCAAGAGTATATCAATGATATAATGTTTTAATGCATACATATATATGCCATATATAATACTAAAACCTATATAGATACGTCAAAGTAACCATAATTAATTGTCACCCACAACTAAGCAGGGCCTTATAAAATGGCCGACGGCAAAGTGACCACAGATAAAGCGAACAAAAAGATTTTCGCGCGTCCCGCCACAAAAGGCGCCGCCTACGAACCGATTGCGGTATTCCGCAATTTGACATGTAATAAAGGGCGTTAATAAATAAAATTAGTGACGTTGCGACAATACTAGCGTGGAGCGACGCTAAACGGCAAGATGGCGGGCGCAAGGGCAATAGTGAAAATGCTAGGCTCAATTTTATCAGCATTATAAATGTTTTATGGCGCATGAAGACGTTATTAATATGGGCCGGTGAATAATTTTACGCTCGGGGTACGGAATTATCTCTTATTGGAGGTTATTTTATTTTGAGCTCGTGTGTAATTTTTGAAGGTAAGCGAGCGTTCAGACTTTAACTATTTTAATAAGTTTAGTCAGTAAAATATTTGCACTTAGTGCTTAGTTCTATAACTTAAATTTTGTTCTTACCATTTATATATGAATCCTTGTGTAGATATAATGTTGACAAAACAGGTATTATATATCTGATATAATGTTAATGGTCCAAAATCCGTTTTATTCAAATTATCATATAAGATTGTATGAAAATATCATGTTTGATTACTAATATCTATTATTAAATTGTAGTTTTTTTTTATAATAAGTATTATAAAAATAAGCTACGTGTAGAATAACGTATGCTTAGATTTTACTTTTTGATTGACCAAAATGACATACTCAATGATCTCATGATGGTACGCGATATAAATGCCATTTTAAATCCAGTCGCTACTGTGAGATATTAGCTACTATGCCATTTTCACCAGAACACGGTAGAGCTTATACACTGTATCTTACAGAAAAATACAACGCGGTATTACATAACCAGTTTACTACCTATAAATGCGAAAGATAAACTTACCTACCCATAACCTACCTACGTATCATTATACTATCGTACGTATACGTCACTTATACCAAAAAATTGCCCATAATATCGTATACTGCGTTATAAATCTGACGCTTCGACACATCTGACCACACGTCATCCCGAACGGTATAAAACGGTTGGCATTGTCCTCTTAACGTTCCCTTCACAATGGAAGGATTTCTAACATATAAATTTTTGTGAACTAACAAAGGCGCCACATCGACAATGTCCACCAAAATAACGATCAATGGACGCTCGGACAGCTATATAATAATATATCGCCCGTGAAGACGGCGTAAATCGATAACTTTTATGATTTAGGATGTGTCTTTTACCGTATTCGTACGCGAGACAGAGGACAAATTATGTTTTCTGTTTTACCAAAATGAAGTTATGAAAAAAAGTACTCTGGAGCCGGGGCTATGCATTAAAAGTATGGAATATCGAATGATGACTACCGATTCTCTTGATGTTAATCTACCTCCCTATTCGTACAACTCTGTAATACATCATTAGCCTGTGATAGTTCAATGCCGGACATAGGCCTCCTTTAATACAACTATCCATTAGGTTTTGCATCGTACACACACGCTAAGTACCAATGCGGTTGTAGATATGGATCTTTCAATAACTTTAAATATACATTGTATGTCTACAAACATGTTGAATAACTGAATACAATTATTAAATTATAATAAGTTATAGCATAACAATGTAGCATCATGTTCATCTGTGTTGCTAGTGTTAACATAGGTGTTAGCCGAGTGTGAATTGTTATTTATGATTTGTTGATAGTTATGTGTTGGTAATATTAATTTATAAATCCGTATATTAAGGCTCTACATTAACCACGGTCATCTTTATATTTTGGACGCAAGATGTTGTTCTAACACACACACTATGGAAAAGTGGTGGTTCTGTTTAAATTGAGTTCTCCCTCGGGTTGTATTATTACGGTAGTTAAAAAGTAATAGAGTACAACAGTGAATTGATCTAGTTTCAAGGGCTAGGTAGTAATCAGTATAATATATGCAATATTACATGTCTAATGGCCATCAGGTGGTGTACACTGGTCGCTTTCTTTTTTAAATATACAGGATACATGGCTTGCCATATGGTTACTCGAAACGTCACATAATTCTAAAATAAAAATAATGCAAGCATCATTAGGACCTACCTCCTTCAAACCAACAAGCGCAACGTTTATGCCTTTCGTTACAAAATCACAAATGGGCAAAAGTTTAAATGAATGTTGTTGAAAAGATCTACTTAGTGACTTTTTCTTCGGTCGGTAAAAGCAAAAGCCCCAATACTGCAGCTCTCGAAGCTCTTTGATTCAGGTTGAGCACTTTATCAGCGAATGCTGGACCATTGGTATACAAGTTTCTAATAACTGATATGGATTATACCGTCGTTTAGACAATAAACACCTTATTTCTGAAATTATGTTTTTATTGTCTGCAAATTGTCTTTCAAATTGTTTTTTTACAGGTCTAAAAGCCGTTTTGATTTAGAGGTACTGCATTTTATACAAATTATGTTTAAAACAATTATAAAGTCAATAGAGTAACTACGAGTGTCATTTACAGACCCACGTTTTGAATTGCAACAGATAATATAAGCAGAATGGGGTACAGATAAATACATTGATCTCGTTACAACGTTCTCCCACAAAAAGTCTTCCGCTCAATTTCCCTCGAAACGTCAAATGTTTGCTTTCGAGAAGGATTTTAAAATGCAACATGTTTTTGTGCGTATTGCGCATCCTGGGATTATCGTATGCAAAGCAAATGGTACTGACAACTGACGGGATATGCCGATAAAGGTTCGGGAAACGTTAACTCTTAAAGCTATAAGCATAACAAACATATGAACTTATATATATATATTATGGGAGAAAGTGATTTCATAGGAATAATTCATTTTATTAAAAATACAGTACATAAGTAACTTATTTTGTAAAGTAAGCATAACTTATACGTATTTCTTAAAATATAACGCATTCAATCAACAAAACTAATCTTTTTTCATATCTATTTTAGGGAGTGGATGAACTCTCGAAAAAGAAAAAAAAATGATAGAAAAAAACATGAATAACAAAGAAAAAATAAATAAGATTAAGTGTATATTAAATATGCAAATCAAATAAGATGGAGTCTTATTGGTTGACCATCAGACGTAATTTTCTACATAAAATTCCACCAATGAGCGGTACAAATAATAAATATTATCTCTTTTAAGCCAAAAATCGATTGTTTAGTTCACTTTACAGGTAACTGACGTTCAAGTTCGCTTTGTCTCAACATCGACTATTTGATTGTTTCATTATGCAGAATCACAGTGCACTGTATATAATTTCGTGAGTTATATCTCTCCGTATCCTAATTTAATCATGTTGAAGAGTGGACCACCGTGGTTAAATCATTCAACGGGTGGCCGTGCGTTTAGCGATTGACTGTTTCAGACGGATTTGATATGCTGATAAATTTTGACGTATTCAAAGTATTGATCGCATGAATTAAGGAAGAAAGATTTGATTTAAGAACTGTTTAATATTACTTATTACTGAAATGAGTTAAGGAGCTTATTTAGATAACGTTAGTTTAATAATGTCTACAAAACAAACGTGAAAGATCAGTAACTTGTTGAGCGGTATGACTTATAGATTACTTTATTTGAGTGCCTTTTAAAAGTCAGATAGCAGTAATTATCAATTGTAGATTTTAATTAAAGCAAATTTTATTGTATTTTGCCCTGTATAAGATGTTTCAAAGCACTAAATAAGTACACACTTTTGATTTGCGCGAGTTATTGCACCATCTTAAAAAGTAAAGAAAATTAACAAATCAAAGGAAATAAATTCAAATTTTCTCATCCCGTATTTACAATACAACGATTGTGGATTACCGAAGAGGTTCGAGTATCTTGAATTGTTTATTCCGACCAATTTATTCTAATGCACGAGCTTTGGTCCCGTTTGAGACGTTTCAATTTTCCATACAACATATTTACTTCGTGGTGGTCTTCATTTTATGATTTTGTTACGAAATTGTACGAACAATGCTCGAGTCAGTTGTGAACGACTATAATTACTAAATTATTTAATATCAATGTTTTAAATAAATTGAATATTGGCTATTTTCGTTTATGCTATAAACGCAATATGATCACTAGTTAATATAAAATACGAAACTAATTTCTCCGATTAACGCACGATTAGGTAATTAAAAGTCGTGCATTCAGTTTTTTTAATTTGTTATCACAATATATATATATATATATACGAACTACTCGGCGAAAGGAAAGTTCGATTATGGTTCGATTATGATTAGAGGTCAACTAAGAACGGATTTTACGAAATTCCACCCACAAGGAGGGTTGGGGATAGATATATATATATATATCTAATGTAACATAAATTACAGTACAAAACACATATTTATTTTAGCCAAGAGCAAAAAACACATTTGTTTCCAAACTCGTCCATATACAACATATTGTTTTAGTTCAATCATATTTATCATAGACACAGATAGTTTAAATTTAGTACATATAAAGTTTACATTGTCCGCTCCACATTTGACCAACAAAAGATTCCTTGACCGTTCGAAAGAGTGAAAAAAAAAAGAAACATCAGCTAACGCGCCATGAAGAGGTGTAAAGAAGTGTAACAGTACACCATGTAATAGGCGCGACAATGGGATATCGTTTCCACGAAGTTACCGAGTGTTGCCGTTTCGGACTTGTGTTAAATTTAGCGTTAGTGATCCAATCTGCATGCGATGTAGTATAGATTTTTGTCAGCTTCTAACCTTCGAAAGTAAGAATGGATAATACGGCTACAAAGGAGCTACCGACGCTGTTTGTACTGCGAATGATTATCTACAGTTGTCAGTGAAAGTGTTTTTGCTATAAACGCTGAGATACTAGATAATACTGTATCAAAGCCAAATAGTATATGGATGTTACATGAACATAATGGCCTTATAGTAAACTTGTTTCATCATATGTTTTCATTACACGAGGTTTTAAATAAGAGCGCCGAACGTTGAGGCGCTAAAATACTTTATTTATGTGTATTCCACATTTTATTCACTACATTCTCTTAGTTTTTAAGCTAATTTGTAAACCAGAAAATACTTTTTTATATGAAACAAATATTAAATTTCTTGGTAAATGTACTCTGCTGGGCATAACCTCCCTAATGCACATCACCGCTTCCGATCTTCGGATAATCTCATCCAGCGCGCAACGGCCAATCTGCGAATATCGTCACTATGTTGTCGCAGGACATCCCACACTACGTTTACCGAGCATTGATCTCTGCTCCAGAACTATTGGTAAAAATGATAACATTAGTAATGTTAAACGACAAACCAAAATCATCATCATCAGCCTGTGTTAGTCCACTGCTGGACGTAGGCCTTCCCTAATGCACGTCCTCCCCATTAGGGGGTTTTTGGATCGTATCCCACCACGCTGGTCCAATGCGAGTTGGTGGGTGGACTTTTTACATGCCCAACCGACGCATGAATCATCTTTCTTTTCAGAAATATTTTATATAATCTAATATTTTAATGTTCAAAAAATGTGTTGTATATAAAACCTAGTATCGAGCTAAGCTTATAATTTTAATATGACAATAGAATAGTCAGTAACTGGTTACGTATTTATTACTTATCCTTTTCCCTTACTAAAACAGCACCTCAATAAAGTGTAACGACAGTAATCACAAATGCAAATAACCCAAGGTTGATGTTTATTTGATTCGTGATAATGTCTAGTTCGAAGTAACTATCAATACTCGGTATTTGTCAACAGGCCGTATTGTATGAAAGTTGCCGCTCGCAAATAGAAATGTTCAAATACATCAAGACATGGAAATATTTATTTGTTTGTATGTGATGATAAATTTACAAACTATTCGACCTATTTTTAATTCTTTTGTCAACCCACAGCTACATAATCTCGGATTTACATACTTTTACTGCAAGAATAGGAAATAGTTTTTTAGAAATCTCTGCTAAAAGTCTAAGTGTGAAAATGCTATTAAATGACTTTATACGTATTTAAATGTTTAATTTTTAGTACCCATATGTTTATGATAAATTGTTATAAGAATATCTCGTGCCAAGCCAAGACGGGTTGCTAGTTAATTATAAAATGAAATAACATCAAAGTGTTGCTATTATGGTAGCTGATACTTGAACGTTTCTTTTTATAATTACACGTTTTCAGATGTTAAATAATGTACGGAATAAGTACACGCTCGTGAATTATACAGTAAGTACATTGTTCATGAAATATTCAATACATTTCTGAGGGGACCGCTCACTCCGATATCAGGTGTCTTCATCATCTGGTAACGACTAGCCCGCCACAATCGGGAACACGAAAAAGCAATCAATATTTATGAACGTACAAATTTGTATTCCGTTTTCATTAACTGTTAACAGATATCTCGTAATTAATAGCCATCCTCCTTAAACACCGTTACCAAAACTCCCTTTTGACAATCGATAACGGTTTTGTTAACGATTGCAAACAAACGAAAAAAACTCACGCACTCGTATGTGTTCATTCATACACGAATGTTTGTTGCGGTGAATAAAAAAATGATGTCGCCGGTTTAATAACTGTTTTATTGCTTTGCGCGAGAAATCGGACGGCATTTACATTTTATGATGGCGCATCACGTAACAGGAGACCGGTGGGATTCCTGTAGCCGTCGACCAGGAACAAATTCTTATTGGTGGAAAAAATAAGTTCAGTAGTCCGATAGCGCCGTGCGGGATGTTTGAATGAGCCGGCCACGCGAAATACTCTGTTGCTCCTTAAGAAAGCAATAGAGGTACCGTTTAGTACGTTTTTGGGCTGTATTATTATTCTATTTATATTTCTCAGGTTTCATTTATTGTTATTTACTTTAACTTAGTTTGTTGTCTATTATTTAAATGAAACTATCTAAGTATAGAAATCTACTTAATTTCAACTGACCAATACGTTTAAAATACAAATAATTTAGTCTCCACTTTAAGTTTATCTTTTTGTAACTACTTTTTTATATTTTAAAAAAAATATTATATAAAACTGTCATGGTCTTCAAAAGTTAATAATTTGCATGAAAACATAAAGTTAATAAAGATCCTTTACTTATAAATGGAACAGAAGAGTAAGAGATTAACTTAAGTAGCGACCGCCGATAATTTGAAATATCCCAACAATTCAACACTTCTAGTAAACGCCGTATACAGTAACGCTTCGAATGCGATATTACGTCATAAAAATGACATACAGCACTGCTGGCATGCGGCCGGTATACGATCGCATCGCAGTAGCGGACGGTAAAAAGCTGCAAGCCACCTAGAGCCGGCTTTGCCGTTGTTTTCAATCAGATAGTGCTCTCACGCAGTGATTCATTCATCTCGGGCATTTATCCCCGGGGCGGATGCTGTCCGCAGTTTAAATAAAAATCACGATCCTCGGAAAATTGCCTTGAGTTTTCTGCAATTCTAATCTCATTGGTTGCCGTGCGACGATTTTATCTGATGCATTTCGATAGGACGCGTCGCGTTTGATCTCGGCTGACCTCGGTTTTTTTTTTATAAATTACCGTGGTAAAAAATTATATTTACTGTTTGCTTGCTTACCAAATGTTTATGTATAATATTTAGTACATAGTGTTAGCATTTTATATGACCTAATTCATATTGTTATATTTCTCTGTCTTTTATATCAGTTATTCATCTTTTAGTCTCTTACTCTTTGAAATAAATTTCGCTATTAGAGTTTAATGTCATATTATACGCCCTTAGGAAGCAAGTAAAGTTAGAATGTTGGTTTTGATGTTGCATTTATTTTTTTTCATCTGATTAAAAGAATTGATTAAAAGTATAAGAAGCTGTATAATAGATTTATTACGATTGAAAATATGGTCCTAAAGACCTTGTTAAATAAAATTCATCGATTTTTATTTATTTCATCAAACATAAAGCATTATAATAAGAAAGTCTCAACTTGTCATTGTAGTTAAGTTCAATACAAACGCGAGATAGAAAAGAAATTGTGTCGTTTTATCAATGAAATCATGTTGAAGATAATAATTTATCTACGAACAAGCCGTTTGAGATAAAACTACGATTGAAGATAGAAAATAGATATGAAAGTGGTTTAAGTCATATTATTTTCATTATATAGCATCATCAATCTTGTTGATGGAAACAACGGTTGGTGCACGTTATATGCGATCACTAGTTATTTAAGTTTACCATATAACAGATTAAATATATAGAGATTTTTCATTTATTTCTTGGCTTTTGCAGCTTTTCACCATCTAGTTTACTAATTCTTTGTATCTAAATATTGTGGATTGCTAAAGTTAGTTAGATGTGATTAAACGCAAGACGAGAAAGTAATCTCACAATGCGATTTTTGAACCAATCCTACATTTGTTAAATACGCTTGATTATTTTATTCACCCGGTGAATTCCGAGCGTCCTTGGTGGTACTGGTGGGGCCTTAAACATCTGAAATAATTGTTACGTAATCAAACACGGCAAAATCAATAAAATAGGTATGGAAGTTGACGTATATTATACGGAATACTTTAAAATATAATATTATTTAAATTTTATGGAATTTAAACCTTACTGTATTTTTGTTAAAAAAATATAAGCTTAAGGCAGCTCATATTTTTGTTAACTATAACATGAAATTAATTCAGGAAAGAATTCATTAAGATTAAATATTATTTCGAATCGTATGATTTTACTTAATTATCAGTGAATTATGTGTAAATTAACAGCCACTGACTTTTAAGATGCTTAAAGCTTGAACGTAAATTAATCAATTTGACCGTCTATAAATTACCGAGCGCAGTAAATATTTTGACGTCAACTTAGGGCTGTTCCTCAGGACTTTATCTTTCGCGGCATATGAAGGTAGAGGAGTTATCTGACCAATCTTGTTCCGGCCAGTTGATGACTGCTATCTTATCTCGAACGCAGCCCTTATCAGGAAGTGTTGGATCGTACTCAAATACTGATTTGAAGTTGGATAGACTTAAGGACTTTTTCAACGCCCTTAATAAGGGACCAAATTTTAAGATAACCTCGCACTTAAAAACAAACAAAGCTTGATGAACAAGATAATAGCTGGAAATAACTAAGGTGGAGAGATTGCACTGTCGTGTTTCGTTTTTATATTCGGGTGTGAAGTAGCCATTTAAGATAATAAAATAACTGCTAACATTCGAATAGTAATGTTTAAGCAACTCTTGGACGTAGTAAGTCGTACGTAGTAATTATCAATGTAAATACGGCTTTAATTGCAATCATTCCACTTAAATTTCATAATATTTATCATGTTTCAGTGTAACGGGCAACAGCTGCAACTGAAATACTATGAACAAAGCGTAATTTTGTTTGATTTAAGCTTGGTTCGTAGGGTATTCAGTTTCCATTATCTTGATACCAACAAGCTGTAGTCGACCTAACTATAATATAATAACATATTTATATTTGGTAATATTTAATAAGCATTATATGTTTTCATACAAAATTGCAGTCATAATTAGTTAAGTGACTAAAATTATGATATTATTATTGAAAAAATGATGGCGAAAAAGGTTTTATCTAAGGCTAATGTCATAACCGCGTGTTGCTCTAACGTCAAGCTAGTGGAAGTACTGTGTCATATTTTTTTATATTACTACCATCTTAGGACGGAGAGTGAAATCCTGTTGACAGATACATGTTTACTTTCTACGAAAGGGTAATGTATCCACAGTGTAACACAAAACTACTTTTCCGGGAGAATTTTGGGAGCGGGTCGAAAGTCAAACCTGTGTTGACATCCGTCCAAACATTGATTTTGTTAACCGAACTTTTAAAGCGGCTACCGGAATGTCCTGTGAAGGAACGACTTCCTATCAATGGTTAATTTGTATAACCTATTTCAATAGTTCTCGCTGTTGTTGAGTCATTGTTAATTCAAAACGTTTGACCGACTAAATGTATGTAATATGTTTAAGAAAAGGTACTTATCTTTTATTTTTAAGCATACCCTAATTTAGAGTTACTGCAATGTGGTTTTAATCGATTGTTTTTGTGAAAATTGTACGTATCAAATTTAAATTTAATAAAAAAAAGATTACTTTTTATTTGCTTATTTACATTGTGATTGTATTTATTATATTTATACGTCTTCGTGTTCTTTCGATTTCTGGCTTTATCGTTTTGAAGTCACCAACGGTAATGAGTAAATAGATTTTAATATTGTATAAATTATCTCTGTTACAAAAATGTATAATAACAATATATATTTTTACGACCCAAAACTTGGTCGTATTTATATTTATTAACAAAGATTACACTAAATACAATAGTATGTAGTTACCTCATACAATAGTATGGAGTCTAATCTTAAACTTAATATAGCAATTACAACAAAACGCATGTATACTGTTAGATAATATAGTTATCTGTGTTATAATTTATCAGACATAACAACTTGCTGTAATTAGAATTAGTCCCCCAACTGCATGAATCATGAATCATTAAAAAGTTAAATAACATGTAACAATTAACTACAAGTATATCAAAGATATCCCATAGCCATTCTTGCCACGCGACCCACAAAACTCAAATGTCATTGCGCAATCTCATATTAAGCCCCATTCACACTGGTCGGACTCTATATTTTTTTCAATCTCAGAACGGGACGGCCGTGCAATTTCGTACAAAAAACGTCAAAATCAGTAATAGCTGTGCTGTGCACGTGTTGCCGATGGATTATAGATTGTTGCCGAGGATTTTCTCAGCGTTTCGTGAGGTCGAGTCAGGTACGATCTTGGGACAAAAAGTCGTGGAGTAGCCATTCCGATAGAGAAGTAGGTGAATGTAAGAGTTTTAGTCACATAAAAAGTTTCAATGTTATAATTGCTATATGACTGTATTAAGAGTGTATTGTTGCGTTTTTATTTAACTTGGCGGTTTTTATTATTTTTCTTGTGTCAATTTATTTTTTGACAAAAAGTAGTGTATTTCAGATATTAAATATGGAATATATAATATTAAAAAAAAACATCGAAGAAGACTATTTCGAACTGCTGTCTTTACTTTTCTTTTACTGTAGAATATGTTATTAAATAAAATGACTTTACCGGATTTTATCGCGTTTATTTTACCTACCACCAGTCTACCCCGTGACCACGGCCGCTGGAAAGTGTTCGAAACGTCGGGAATTTAAAAATGTAAAATAATCGCGATAAAATCGTAAAGTCATTTTATTTATGACGTATAATATTCTGCAGTAGAGCAATATAAATCAATTATGCTAGAATATGGTTTATTTGCTTTCGAGTTTTAAAGCATAACTTATTCAAGATATATTTATAGACAGACTAACCTCTCAATATCTTTCTCTAACATTATCGTTGTGCTTTAGAAAGAAATACTATACAATTATAACGGCCTAAATTGTAACTGTCTCTTAACAAAATTTCAATGTATCGATATTTCGACGAGAGCTTGCACAAAAGCAGGTAATTTTATTTCTTAGACTCTATGTATTATGGGAATGAATAAAAAACGAAACTGCTATTTTACTTAGATGTAGAGCGGAGATATCGCCCTTTAATAAATAAGTCAGCGAATTTAAAGCTAAATTTCATATTATTACGTCAGCGATGAGTGACAGTCTAAACAGTAAAATTTATTGTTTTATAATCATTACGTTATTTATTAGGGTTTGAGGTGAATTTGTTTTTTTAGACAATGGATGTTTATGGCAAAATTATTGACATCCCATTAAGTTTTATAATCTATATTTTCTATAAACATTGTTATTTGACCTTATGATACCTGCTCTTTATAGCAGAAAATATGTCCGGATTGCAAGTCGTATCATTGCTGGGCATATCATATATTAAAAGTCATATTAATTAAGGACTTTCAGGTCTTTACAATTTAGAATAGATGACTGTAGATCCAACAGTAATCTGAAATACAAATTAAAAATACGTTTAAAAGACAAAGTTTAGAAAATATTTAAGAAATTCTAAAATACAAATTACCTAAATCCTCTTTCACTTTATTTTATCAGATGTCTGACAACGTTATTCATATCTATTACTAGCTGTAGCGCTCGACTTCATTCGCGTAGCAAAATTTGTAATAAAAGTAGCCTCTGTTATTCCCAGTTACATCAACAATTTTTCAGTGACAGTCCCGATAGAATCGGTCCAGCTATTCCAGGGTTTAGAAGAGCAAATAGACTGACAGACAAAAATGAAAGCGTATGTTGTTTTGTAAAACGTATGTAATGGCTATATATCATAATATACATATATAAAACGCAAATTCTACGTTACAAACGGACATTCGAATTTCATTATTAGTATAGACAAGTAGCCCTTACCTCAGCCCTTTTAATGTTACTGAAATTCAATATAACCTTTTTTAATCAAACAATCAATATTATCGAAAAGAATAAATATCGTCCCAACCGTCTAGACCAACGGTCAAACCAATACAAAGAAATCGAATGCATTCTCTACCATTTTAAAGGGTTTAAAAAACTTTTTTGTATTCCCTTGTCGCTGGCGTTCCACTGGCCCCTGCCGAACAATTTTATCTGTGTTTTATGTATACTTTTAAATTTTTATTCAATAAACAAACCCCTGAAGTAGCATTATCAGAGTGTCGGGCTAATTAGTATATCTACGGGGTGTCATTTATAGGGTGATTTACATGCCATTTATGGGGACAAGAAATCGCCTTGTCTTTCAAGAAACACTCCCTACGCTGTGTTAAAACTCAATTAGTGTTGAACGAAATAGAACAAATCAGATAACTATGACGATAACATTTTTAATTTAACGTTCAATGTGAAAAAGCAAATGAAATGGCATCACGGTATAAATTCAGTTTTATGGCGCTGCTTGTTGGTTTTTTAACATAAACGCGCTGCGGTAAGTGATAGTGTATATAATTAAATGCCACTTAGTTCTTATGGTAATTATGGGAAATTTCGTTAAAATTAAGAAGAAGACAATTTCCTAAGACGCAGATTTTAGGACATTTTTACATTTAAATGACGTTCCAGATATTAAACAATGATTTTTGACATAAAATTACTTCTTTTATCCATGCGTGCTTTATTTAATCATAATAGAGATGTAAACTATTAACATTATTTAACACATACAATTTCGCAATTACTAAATTAAGTTTAAAAATCGCTTAAAAGTCACGAATAATACTTTTCATGTAGTTCCTTTTGGTCCTAGAATGAGAAGCATTCTAAATAATCTTCCCTTTTATCAATAGTCTCATCGTTGTTGTTGTACAAATGAACGCGTTGCATCGACGCATTTCGACAATTACGTCAACGTTCGAAAACTTGTATTTGAGTATACTCAGCGACAAGTTTGGCTGGTCGAATCAATTAAGGGGCCCATTACGATTCATTCAGTATCATTGTTGTACTGTGACGCGGCAGCATGCTTCGTCTTGTGAGATGTCTCGTTTTCGGACGACGTATCTTTTTAAATTCCCTGTCAATGAACTTTTGGCATAACGTTGACAATTGTTGTCAGTTTAAACGTTTGGTCGTTGATTTAATGTCACCCAGTAGTTGTGTTTAAACTGAAAAAAAATAAAAAGGTTAAAATTTGTAAATTTTAAGCTAAAATAATAATAAATGCTATTTCGAAATAAGTATTGTATGGGCTTATAAGTCGTTATTAAATAAGCCAAATAATAATCTATATAAACTAAGATAGTTTACATGTTTCTCTCAAGTTTAAGGTAGGTTAGGTTAAATTTTTTATAGTTATCATTTTCATCATGTGATTTCATCATACCTGTGATAGTCCACTGCTGGACATAGGCCTCCCCTAATACACCCTATCCGTCTATATAGTCATACAGTGGAGCAATATACCAAGACGGTTACTTTTCAATCTTAACTCAAGACTGGAATAGGTCACTACGTCATTCCTCTATATCATACCAAGATCCATCACAGACCGTTTCGCCTCAACCAAGACCGATGTAATACCAAGAAAGGAATCACGTCCATCGCATCACGCGACAGATCCGATCCGACACCGTACCGTTTGACATCGAATCGGAAGTCGGTTCAATTGGAGAGGCGACTCATCGTGTAATTGTCCATCCGAGACAATTGCATCATCTGTGGCCGCCGCGTCATCGGCACCAATTACCGAACGGATGTTGTTAACCGTGCCTTGATTAGCCGGGACGACGTTAAGCAGCCCGGGCGAGTTCAAACAATTAAACGTATAGAAGTGTCCGACTCTAATGAATGATGCGGACTTGGACGCACCATTACACAAACATCGCGTCAAGACGCTGCGGTGGAATTGAGATTAATTTCAGACGACGTCTACAAGGATTTACCGACCGACGGGTTATACGCTGTATAAAATGTGCTTAGTGAGCTGTTTAGAGCGTTATAGTCTCTTAAATATATATTTTATATAGAAATAATATTAAAACCTTTATTATAGTTATGAATAACGACATGAGCTCAGGCATTTGTCTGTATAAATAATATGAATAGAACATTTACGTAGCAATCAGTTTTGGATAGTAGGACAGGACACTAGACACTGGAAAGTGACTGTAGATGAAAAAAAAGTTATTTTAGTTGAAACAATATGACTGATTCTTAATTGTATTCAATTAATAACTTTTATTATATATATAAGTATTAAAAAAAGTCGCGAAGAAACAGATTTCTATAATGCAATTCGATTTATTGCACCTGAAGACATTTGAACACAAGTAACAGATATATTCCTAAGGTACATACGTTTTTATCAGCCAGCAGATATCTTGAGTGGTCCTTTTAACATCAGTTTGCCGACGGCCCTGTCATCGGGAAGCGATTTCTCGGTGGCAACATCGATTTTTTGTTCAAACGCTTTGTTAATGCGACTTTCAATTGAATGTTTGTACACATACAAGCAAGATAACATTGTTTAGTTTTATTTCAAAAAAGTTATGCCATGTTGAAAACTGTTAGTGTGCAATTTTTGCATTGAAAAAATACTGAGTTTCGCACGATAAGTTACGTATGTTATGTATTAAATCGGTTTAATGTTGTTTTAACAGTTTTTTTACGTATATCGTTATAAATGTCATAAAACGTATAAACCAATAAAAACGTTTCCCAAAGGCTGTTTCGATAGATATTAAAATCTCTAGAGTTATATATTTAAAAGAACAAAAGCATATCGGTTGCCAAATGAAATCACAACAAATTAATAATAGCTATTAAATATTTGAATGAAAAGAAATATATAATTTAAGTAGTACTCCATAACATTCAAATTTCAAATAAAGTTTTAGTATCAATTAAAATCGCAATCAATATAAGCTTCTATTATAATGACAAAAGTCAAAACGGGATAACGATCGAAATGTAAAAGTTTATTATTTTATATATATTTCTGTTATTTCAAATGTATAAAATTGGTAAGTATGAAAATGTACTTATACATTTTTGTGATATCGATATCCTAAGCCGATCAATTTGTCCTCTAAGCGCGTAGTTTAAATAAGTACTTGAAGTCAGTGAGTATCGATTCAATGATTACTACAAAATAGATTTCGTTGCCCACGCTCGGTCAATATTTATCCAAGATAATAACGTTATACAACCCAAGGGAATGTTACGTGTAAGTTCCATTTATATTGATAACGTGTCGCATAAGTGTGGCGTCATTCAGTTTGTAATCGCGTTTAACAAGAAATGAAACAGTTCGATCTTTGGCTAGTATTTAAATTAAATAAAATAGCGCTGTATTTTCTTCTCATACTATATAGTTGTATAATTGAACTCAAAAACTACAGTGCAGATTTAAAAAAAATCTTTGACCGTAAGAATGCTCCATTCACTTCAAAATGCATTTTAAAATCTCAAAAGAACACGGACAGAGCCGTAGATCTCATGCTTGTTAAGAATCATCGTCATCATCATCAGCCTGTGATAGTCCACTGCTGGACATAGGCCTCCTAATCACCTATCCATTGAGGTTTTGGACCGTATCCCACCAGCTGGTCCAATGCGGGTTGGTGGTGGACGACTTTACATGCCCATCGGACGCATGATCATCTTTACTTTTAGACAATTGGGTGATCGGCCCAAATTGCTATTAACTCAACTAGGTAAACGATGAAAATTAGTTGAGTCCCCGCAGGATTCGAACGCACGACCTCCGGTTTCTAAGCCACACGCCTATACCACTAGGCTACGGAGGCAGTTGTTAAGAATAAATATATTAAATTACATTTCAGTCATTTAGATTTGTAAAATAAAAGCTCCCGAAAAGTTTTTTTCCCTGTTTGTTTTTCGGATGGCCAAAATTTTCGAGGCGACGGTAGTTATATGTTTAAAGCTCAAACATAAATATGTTAATTGACAAAAATTATTGAAATTCTAAATGATTATAAATATTTTTAATATTGCATTTTGTAGTAAGTATATATTTAATAAACAACTACGAAATAATGGACATATTTCTTAAACAATATATTTAATAAAATAATTTAAGAATAAGAAAAGAATAAAACAGCGACATTTAGTCGCTGTTTTATTCTTAAATAATTTATTAAATACTACACTGGAAAGTACCTCAATATCAATAATTCTTTATTTATCATTTCGTTCATTCGTCAAGCTATTTAATATTATAATTAAATCAACAAGAAACAAAACAAGACTTTTCGATGTTTTTACGATCAATTGTTTAACAATCATGTTCTACTTCGTACAACATGTTGTGTTTTAGTTTTTCTTGTTGTATTCTCTTGCAATGAATTTTAAACGAAATAACATTGCTGTCTTGTTAGAAGAGACAACTCGATTAATTAGCTTCACATTGTAAAAGATACATCGGTATGTCTATTGAAAATTTTTATTGTGGTTATTAGGGCCGATTGTTTACAAATTGTTCGTGACAGGTATTCCAGACATCAAAACATTGGCCTTAATATATTTTTTGATGTCAGGAATATTATAAAATATTGGTTTTTGTATTGTAGGGAATAGTCTACTTAAATTTTTCTTGATTGGTTTGAGTAAATGTTTTACTTTGGCACACTCAGATATATTCTGACGAAACTAAGTTATTTTGTAAGGATTTTTTGAGGTCCCAAGATCACTTTTCACTTTTTTTTAGTAGATATATTATATTCTTACCAACTGGTAATCCCCATAACAGCGCTCCTTATGACGTGTTGCTTAAGGAAGTGAGCGAAATAAACCAGTTTAATAGTTGCTTAGATGCTCAAAGTAAACTTGTAATAGAAAAAGTAGTAGAGTCTAATTGCACCCTAGACTCCAATGGATAAGACACCTACATTCTCCTCCTATTCCTAAACTAACAAAGTGTAATTTACTTGCAGTTCTATATCTTATTAAACAAATTTGCAGAGGGATCAGGTCAATAGTATCATTATGAGCCTCTACCATCTGGCATATTTGACGTATCAATTGAACACCAGCAATAACAGCTGACTTATCTTTAGCTAAAATGAGTTGACATCCATGCAAATTCAACTGTCTTATGAGAAGATCAGTCAAGTGGACCCATTTACCACTTGATCATAAAATTTAATCATATATATTTTCATAGTACTTATGATCGAAAATGATCCCAAACGATTTTATCACTTTTGATTTAACAACATTTTTACAACGAAGATTTTAAGCACTTTAATTAAAATGTTAAAAATCAACCGTAAGAGATAAATCCTAAAATTTCAGCATCCATGGTCGAATGTCTATATTTTAAGAATTATTAACGACTTAAGATTATTTGTTTATTTTCGTATGTTAACAACTTTTAGTTAACAAATGAAAATTTAACTCATTCTTGGTAAAAATTCATTTTTTCATCGGTCACATGCTTTATTCATTTAAGTTTAAGATTCCGGAAGAAAATTTCACTGCTCGCCATTAGTTTAAACAAAATGAATTTATTTATGACAGAGGCCGAGCGCTGGAGCGCTCGCTTACTGAGCGTCTCGTACTGCATTGAAGCTTTTATCAGTGATAATTTAAAATAACAATACAAAATATTTTATAAAACAAATTTTATTATTATTTACGTTATATTATTATAATTATTATCAATAAAATTTTATTTTTGTTAACAATATCATAAAGAATATAATCATAACATACTGAATAGAACAAACAAAAGCTTAATTTAAATAATTAAATGGTAAATTTGTCGTCAGATTCTTTCACTTTTTTAAAAACTTTGTTAATAAATACTTTTTATCTTCTGAAACGAGCCTGCAATCTAGTGAAAATTTTTCCAATGGTTTATAGTGATGAATCATTTCTTCATTTACTTTATAATAAATTACATAAGGGTAAAGTGTAGCCTGATCATTGGACCAATGGTGTGATTGAATAGCATCTTGAAACAAAAACGAATAATTTTCGGAAAAATCGTGACATACTACAAACTCTAATAACAACAATAAATAATTATATAATATAACGTAAATAATAATAAAATTTGTTTTATAATAATATTTTGTATTGTTATTTTAAATTATCACTGATAAAAGCTTCAATGCAGTACGAGACGCTCGGTAGCGCGGCGCTTCCACAGCGCTCGGCCGCTGTCATAAATAAATTCATTTTGTTTAAACTAATGGCGAGCAGTGAAATTTTCTTCCGAATCTTAAACTTAAATGAATAAAGCATGTGACCGATGAAAAAAAATGAATTTTTACCAAGAAATGAGTTAAATTTTCATTTGTTAACTTAAAGATTAGTTAACAATACGAAAATAAACAAATAATCTTAAGTCGTTAATATAATCTTAAAATATAGACATTCGACCATAGATGCTGAAAATTTCATGGATTTATCTCTTACGGTTGATTTTTAATCCATTTTTTAATTAAAAGTGCTTAAAATTTTCATTGTAAAAAAAAATGTTGTGAAAATCAAAATTTTTAAAAATCGTTTGGGGGATCATTTTTCGATCATAAGTACTTATGAAAAATATATATAGATTAAATTTTATGATCAAGTGGTAAATGGGGGTCCACTTGACGTGATCTAGCTCTTATGCAATATAAAAGCATTACACTTAATTATTAATTTTCATGAACATTACCAATATATATTGATATTCATATTCAATCCATTATAATAATTTTATCTTTTTATATTTTACTTAGATATACTACATGTATTCTTTCCAGTTTGTTACCTAGCAAGGTAAATTTTGAATTAAATGATTTACTATTAGTAGGCCGAAATATTATTAATATTTGTTTTATCTGGCATCGAATAACTGTTATGTTATAATAAAAAATATTATTATTACCTACTAAAGCTCAAGTAATAGTGTCATTGTTAATTGCTCATAGTAATTGCTTCACTTGTCACCATACAAAGCCTATTCATTCACAATTTACACCGTACAAGTTCAAACGAAAAACGTATCAACTCACGCTCAGCATCGCTACAAAAACACTTACTAATATATATAATACAGCTCATTTTTCATTGTAGCTTTTTTTGCATTGGCAGAATTCAATAGAATAAGGAACAACATAACGCCTCCGCAAGTGGTTCTTCAACTAGAGAAACAATGACACCACTATCAAAAGCCTGTTAACGCCACAATGGTGTGAAAAGATAAAAGGGGGCATTACACGGAAATTCGGGGTGCCATTGTCGGCCCACTAGGCGACAATTTGCGAGTCGAGTGCGCCTCTCATTGTGAACGATAATAAATAAACATCACAATGACTACCAGATGTTTAACATGTCGGCTGATGTTATAGAACGTGCCCATACATAACGAGGCAAAGGTAATAATGCAACAATCTGAACCTTGTTGCACTCAGCCGAAAGTAAAGGGTCTCCGTGCCAAGACTCACTAGGGTAGCGACACCGAAGATTGCTTTCTAATACATAGTAGTGTATGAACATTTCTGTCTTAGTAGTTGGAAGAAACATTAGATTAACGAAACCCAAGCCTGGAGACAGACCTTAAAAGCGACTGAAATGGTTTTGTCATATGATAATTATAAAACCATTTGAGCTCATGCTGATATTGCTGATGCTGTTTTTGATAATTTATTCTTATGTTATTTTTTAAAACATACTCTTTTTGTTTGCACAAAATATGCTGTGTATAAAAAAACTCCAAAACCAGGAAGAAGAATAAGGGAATAATTTTAAGCTTTAGACTTGAGCATTGACTGGTAATAAAGAAGCAGCAAAAAAAATAATAACGGAACAAATATATTTGAATGCAGTGAACACGAAGAAACCAGTTTTAACAAATAAATATTAACATTTAACAATTTGCACGTCTGTGATTATGCAGTTAAAAGTGCTACTTTTAGACTCGAAATGTTGAAATCTACGAGGAAATATAAAATTTTTAGCGAAATTCGATGTAAACCAACTTTAACTATGCAACATTTGACAGTTAGCCGGACCTGCCGTGATTCAGTTAAGGGCCCTACTTTTACCGAAATGAATATTGAACACTGGGCAGGTGACAAACTTTTAATTTCTTAAACTAGTTAAGGAGGCGGCTTCTCGTATATTTATTGGCCAGCCATTAATTGCCACTATAGCGCAGCTGTTTCTCCATGTTTCGGGTCAAATCAGATACTAACTTATATTACGATATACCGGTTAAACACGTGGCGTCCTGTTTAGTCAGCATTCGTTTACTGGAGCGATTATATCAGATGTTAACTTACATGTACGAAACAGTTAATTACTTGAACCTTTGAGATTGACCGGTGATGCTGTTGCAATACGTCAAATTGGAAACAGCTTCCTATAATCTAATTGATACGGAGTAATTGGTGATTTATAAACCGGTTCAAAGTAGAAAGCGATAACCGTTTATAATTATTCACAATAAGCTCAAACTAGAAGAATTAACTATAGTTTAATTGAAGCAATAGAAAACGCAAAAAGTTTTAATTGAATGAAGTAAGTGAAATTGAAATGAGGTCAGTGTGACAGTTTGTTATGAAGATTTTAGTATAAGATCGTATCCTGGACATAAATCTGACCACAAAGCATTTAATAAAAAGCTTTAGGTAATACTTTCTGTTACTTACGCGAATACTATACATGATGAATTATACAATTCAACGGATTTTATAGTGTTCCGTTTCAAACCCTTCCCAGGGTCCATGGTCCATGAACACTAATTGTATGGACCCTTAATTAAATGTCTATAATCCGTATAATTATTTTATTTATCAGCTTTAGTTAACAAAATACCGCATGGAAACCAAGTTCAAATTCCTTTCATAAATATAGAAGTTTCAAACATTCTTATTGATTGTCAAAAGCGCAAAAGTTGTCCCACTCCGAACCCCACGGGTTTGGAATGGGAAGCCTCTGACCAGAGCAGAAATAGCGAAAGAAACTTTTTTATGTTATCTTTAAAATGATTTGAACATATAATTAAACGAATTATATACAGTTATGGGGTACGTATTTTTTTATTTGAGATGTAGTTAAAATTTAAATATTATTTTATATTGCAGTTAATTTTCACACATAAACGTTCCTTTAAAAACTTTTTAAAATTTATTAAAAGTTAAATTCTATATGGTAATTGGGATTATAAAAATGTATAAATTGTCCCATGAAATCGATACTAGACTGCACAAGTATTACAAATGTGAAAATTAATTTGTCTACCTCAATACCATTAGACCGATTTAGATATTATTTGGTACATACTTATAATGGAGTCCAAGAAACGACACAGGCTAATAATTATTGCGATAAAAGTGGTCAAAAGAATTGAAATAGGGGATGAAAGTTTATATGGAGTTCGTCTCTGTTGAACATAGAATGATGAAATGTTGTGTCTAGATACTTGAACCGAGCATAAATGGTGTTTTTCTAGCAATTTCGTAGTTTTAAACTGTACGAGGATGAACTAGTAATAGAAATAGGCATGAAAGTCATAATGGAAGTTCGTCATCGTCGAAACAAAAGCCTAAAACTTTGTATCTATTGATAGACACATACAATAAAAACTTAATTTATGTTACGCAGTTTATTTCAATACACCTCGCAGACATTTCTACAATTCACGGTGGATTAAGTCGTGGGTAACAGTTAGAACTTAAAAATTTTTCACATTTTAGTCACTGAAAAAAATTAATTATGTTTGTTCCATGTATTTATGTCATATCTTATACCATAGTCAAGAAATTTCCTATGTAGAGTCCTATAATACTAGTGCAATTGATAAAGATTATAAATCTATGGTTATTGATTTTCACTATGTAACTTTTATAGGAGGTTATTTCATTTTTTAAGCCTCAAACATTATACAGTCTTAGTCGTAAATAAAATTATGTATACAATCGCTCTAATTTCCAATTTAAACCGAATCTGCTAAAGTAGCGGTTCAAATTTTATTAGTAGCGGTTCCTTTACTACGGCTGCCGTCATAAAACTGTAAATTTTAGCACCTTATACGAGACATTATAAAACTAATTTCCATTGGTCGTGTGTCATTCCATATGCTTATTTAAGATTTATGGGATTACCCACGAGTTGCAATAGGCTCAAGTTTCTACCTAAATACTATAACTGCTAACTAGGTTGGTTTTTGCTTTGGTTAGTAAAAAAATAAAACTATATTCGTAGCACAGTTATAAGTTGAATGATTTAAGCTTGAAAGTCTAATAAATTTATAAAAAAATAATTTTTCTTCCGTTTAGCATTTTGCTAAATTGGAATGGGGAGGCCTATGTTCAGCAGTGGACTATCACAGGCTGATGATGATAATATTAGCATTGAAGAGTAGTAGAACTCGAACGCCATAACATTGTCGATAATATTACGATAATAAAAAACCCTAAATACAATAAATAATTACAATCGTCAAAAAAGTATTAAAACTTCAAAAATTTTGAATAATTGTAATGTACCAATGATTCACACCCCGGCTCCGCGCGGGTGCAATACTGATATTTGTAAAATATTATGTGTCAATTTACATTTAAACTCTCCTCTATAATCACTCTATCTATTAAAAAAACGCATCAAAATCCGTTAGGGTGATAGGGACAGAGAAAGCGACTTTGTTTTATACTATGTAGTGATTACTCATAGTAATATTAAGTTACAATTGGTGCTTCTTAGACAATTAAATGTATATGAACATTGAATAAATTGAATTGAATAAATTTTACAAAGGAATGTTCGATTGTTAGCCGTATCGATAACAAGAAAATAAAGACACAGATTATAATAGTTCAGTAATAAAAAATTAAAAATTCAGGGAAAGTTGTACCGGGAACATTATCAGTCATAAATATTTGGAGTCCTTCATTAAATTCAATCCGGACCGCTTGTCCATATAATTGATACTGTGGCCCATTCCAACTGACCATAATGTCTCTATGAGAGACTATATAAAATCTATACTCGTTAATGACCTCACTAACCAGAAGTCGTAATATGTAGATGTAGAAAAAGTGAAACAATAAAAGCACCGAACTTAATGATAACACATACGTTCCCCGACTAAGTTGCTTCCTCATTAGTCCGCCCATTGCGGGCCCTTCACAAGTTTGTTGTTATTAATTTATCGAAAGTCATCGCGGGCCCATTAGCCGATATAACCATATTGATCGTTCCGATGATATTCCGATGCATAGGCATGCCGCTCCTTGCGTTTGTGATTGCCCTAATGACCACGTGCTTCTAGTTAGTGATGGTCAAGGGCTCTATTGAGTCCCTTTGAGCCGGCTCGTTCGCTTGATAGATTTATGAGTTTCACAGGTTTGTAGTTATGACCGCTAGACGCCTCTGCAATAGATACAACAGTTAATAGAAAATACTTTAAGTATAGCAACCTGCCTCCGTAGCCTAGTGGTAAGGGCGTGTGATTTAGAAATCGGAGGTCGTGGGTTCGAATCGATCAACCAATTGTCTGAAATGTAAGATGATCCATGCGTCGGATAGGCATGTAAATAGTCGGTCCACCCACGACCAAACCCGCGTTGGGCCAGCGTGGTGGGAATACGTTCCAAAAGCCTCCTAATGGAGAAGGCTTGGAGAAGGGGAGGCCTATGTCCAGCAGTTGACTAACATAGGCTGATGGTGATGATGATAGCAAGGATTCAGCTAAATCATTGTCACTCGAATAATGCTGACACGAAAACTGTGAAGCGACCATTAACATCGCATCGAGCGCTTCCTGTTCGCTCTTTCGCCTTATCACGAACATCTCCACAATCTTAATGAAGATCTCGGGGATTAATTCCTTTACACATCATTAATGTCCAATGACGTCCATTTACAATGGAAATGCAAATTCGTTGATCGACCATTTTGATACTTAACGCCCTTAAAGTCCAATTAAATCGGCTCGCTGGGCCGTTTTATCGTGTCTCTAATAGTCCTAGGTGGTATAAATTATCCGCGTCACTATCGGTTCAGCCGTTTTGTGCCCATAAAGGAGTTGTCGTATTTTTGGGAGTGTTACGACAACGGCTTTATCCGAACGCAGGGACGTCTTAATTAAGCCACCGATGACGACGTGATATATTGATTGGGTCATTAGAGAATTGGGAGGTATTAATTTTGATGTCAACACAATTCGTGTACGTATAACGGCTACCGTGGAAGAGGAATGTTTCGAATGTGTTGTGCTTATCACATAATGAAAATCTATACACAACGAATGGCAGTACTCCCACTTTGCAGTATCAGATCAAACATCGTATGCGGTAAGTGATTGCTTATAGCTTGAATAAAAATTAACGAGACTATTTACAAATCAATGACGTGGCTCCAATTAAGTAGCTCCAATTATTATGTTGCAGGTTGCAGTTCTCGATTCGCTGATGGCAATCGTTTAATGAAATGTTTATCAACGAAAAGATTTGATATAATACGATGTAGTGTTAATTATCTTTGTTTATAAACAAGAATTGTTATTAATATTTTGCTGATAATATTTTTGCCCATATTTATTGTAAATATTTGATAAATAAATTTTTTTGGTCTTCGTAAAACCGGGTTACATACGCTTTTCTGTGGAGTGTTTATTATACAGTCTTAGTCGTAAATAAAATTATGTATACAATCCTCTAATTTCCAATTTAAACCGAATCTGCTAAAAGTAGCGTTGAAATTTTATTATAGGTTCCTTTCTACATGCCGTCATAAAACTGTAATTTAGCACCTTATACGAGACATTATAAAACTAATTTCCATTGGTCGTCTGTCATTCCATATGACTTATTTAAGATTTGTAGGAATACCCACGAGTTGCAATAGGCTCAAGTTTCTACCTAAATATATCAACTGCATAACTAGGTTTGTTTTTGCTTTGGTTAGTAAAAAAAAAAACTATATTCGTAGGACAGTTATAGTTGAAGATTTAAGCTTGAAAGTCTAATAAATTTATAAAAACATAATTTTTCTTCTGTCATAGCATTTCTGCTAAATTGGAATGAGGGCCTATGTTTCAGCGTGGACTATCACAGGCTGATGATGATAATATTAGCATGGAACATAGTAGAACCCGAACGCCATAACATTTGTCAGAATATATTATGATAATAAAAAACACACTAAATACAATAAATAATTACAATGGTCAAAAAAGTATTAAAACTTCAATAATTTTTAATAATAGTAGTGTAGTAATGATTCATTAGACCTAATTTATAAAGCAGTAGCGACCCACCCCGGCTCCGCGTGGGTGCAATACTGATATTTGTAAAATATTATGTGTGAATTTACATTTAAACTCTCCTCTATAATCACTCTATCTAATAAAAAAACGCATCAAAATCCGTGAGGGAGATAGGGACAGAGAAAGCTACTTTGTTTAATACTGCGTAATGATTACTCTTAGTAACATTAAGTTACAATTGGTGCTTTTTAGACAATTAAATGTATATGAAAATGACACACATCGAATAAATGTTATAAAGGAATGTTCGATAACAAGAAAATAAAGACACAGATTATAATAGTTCAGTAATAAAAAATTAAAAATTCAGGGAAAGTTGTACCGGGAACATTATCAGTCATAAATATTTGGAGTCCTTCATTAAATTCAATCCGGACCGCTTGTCCATATAATTGATACTGTGGCCCATTCCAACTGACCGTAATGTCTCTATGAGAGACTATATAAAATCTATACTCGTTAATGACCTCACTAACCAGAAGTCGTAATATGTAGATGTAGAAAAAGTGAAACAATAAAAGCACCGAACTTAATGATACACATACAGTTCCCCGACTAAGTTGCTTCCTCATTAGTCCGCCCATTTGCGGCCCTTCACAAGTTGTTGTTATTAATTTATCGAAAGTCATCGGGCCCATTAGCCGATATAACCATATTGATCGTTCCGATGATATTCCGATGCATAGGCATGCCGCTCCTTGCGTTTGTGATTGCCCTAATGACCACGTAGCTTCTGTTAGTGATGGTCAAGGGCTCATTGATCCCTTTGAGCCAGCTCGTTCGCTTGATAGATTTATGAGTTTCACAGGTTTGTAGTTATGACCGCTAGACGCCTCTGCAATCGATACAACAGTTAATAGAAAATACTTTAAGTATAGCACTGCCTCCGTAGCCTAGTGGTAAGGGCTTGTCATTTAGAAATCGGAGGTCGTGGTTCGAATAGATCAACCAATTGTCTGAAAAGTAAGATGATCCACGCGTCGGATAGGCATGTAAATAGTCGGTCCACCCACGACCAAATCCGCATTGGGGCAGCGTGGTGGGAATACGTTCCAAAAGCCCCCTAATGGAGAAGGCTTGGAGAAGGGGAGGACCATGTCCAGCGGTGGACTAACATAGGCTGATGATGATGACGATAGCAAGGATTCAGCTAAATCATTGTCACTCGAATAAAGCTAACACGAAAACTGTGAAGCGACCATTAACATCGCATCGAGCGCTTCCTGTTCGCTCTTTCGCCTTATCACGAACATCTCCACAATCTTAATGAAGATCTCGGGGATTAATTCCTTTACACATCATTAATGTCCAATGACGTCCATTTACAATGGAAATGCAAATTCGTTGATCGACCATTTTGATACTTAACGCTCCTTAAAGTCCAATTAAATCGGCTCCGCTGGGCCGTTTTATCGTGTCTCTAATAGTCCTAGGTGGATATAAATTATCCGCGTCACTATCGGTCCAGCCGTTTTGTGCCCATAAAGGAGTTGTCGTATTTTTTGGGAGTGTTACGACAACGGCTTTTATCCGAACGCAGGGACGTCTTAATTAAGCCACCGATGATGACGTGATATATTGCATTGGGTCATTAGTAAATTGGGAGGTATTAATTTTGACGTCAACACAATTCGTGTATGTATAACGGCTACCGTGGAAGAGGAATGTTTCGAATGTGTTGTTGCTTATCACATAATGAAAATCTATACACAACGAATGGCAGTACTCCCACTTTGCAGTATCAGATCAAACATCGCATGCGGTAAGTGATTGCTTATAGTTTGAATAAAAATTAACGAGACTATTTACAAATCAATGACGTGGCTCCAATTAAGTAGCTCCAATTATTATGTTGCAGGTTGCAGTTCTCGCTTCGCTGATGGCAATCGTTTAATGAAATGTTTATCAACGAAAAGATTTGATATAATACGATGAAGTGTCAATTATCTTTGTTTATAAACAAGAATTGTTATTAATATTTCGCTGATAATATTAATGCCAATATTTATTGTAAATAATTGATAAATAAAATTTTTTGGTCTTCGTAAAACCAGAAAAGCGTATGTAACATACGCTTTTCTGTGGAGTGTTTATTATGTCTTATTTTTTTTTAATAATAAAAAATTTAAAGAAACAATAAAATAGACATACGTTCTTATGATGAAATGCCCGTAAATAAATAGAGATGCACCTCTGCGTCATTATGGCCCCTATTTCTTTAAAACCCTTGTCTAAATAATAATACGTCAATTTTAAGTGAAAACTTTCTCTTGAGATATAAAAACTGCAAAGCCACAGGACAACATAAGTACATTTTTGTCAAACCAATGTTCAAGATTAAGAAAATGGAAAGATATGTCAATTTTAAATACAAAACTCCAACCAACTTAGTCTGCCCGTGATCATGGATGGAATCAATATATCGCAAATTAGTAGATTTAGTATGAGTATTAATAGCGTAAAAAAAAAATAATTATTCACCTAGTAAATGTACTAACTAAGATGTCCCTCCGACCAAAACATAATTACTAAGTAATACACACTATAGAATAACAGCCCTCGTGCACGCCAATTCCTCATTTCAAAATTGACGCAGTTATAATCATATTCATCTTATAACTATGTTATAAAGATTTATGCAATTAAGAACCTTATTCATCTATAAAAAAGTGTTTTGACCAGAAATGATAGAGCCCGTCGCATTTAGGTACCTACTAAGAAGCCCTAAAAATTCACAAAAAGAGTAAAATCTACAGCGCAGCTGTTCTCAGCTTGTTTGTTGTAATAAACACAACATAATTGTATACCGCAAGCTAAGCCTTAATAAAGATAATTATCATCATAAATACCATATTTTATATGTACATTAGCTATAAAATAAATATCAAGTTTGTTTTATTTATTATTTTGGAAAATTGACAACCTTCGTAACCTAGTGGTAGGGGCATGTGGTTTAGAAACCGGAGGTCGTGGGTTCGAATCTTGGAGGGGGCTCAACAAATTTTCATTGTTGTTGGTTAGGACAATTGGATCACCCAATTGTTTGAAAAGTAAATGTTCCATTCGTCGTCATGTGAAAAGTCCTTATCTTTCTCAGGTCATGTCGGTTATCCGTCCCATCGGGCTTTCAGAGTATGAAGGAACAGGGAGTGCGCCTGTGTTTGCGTGTAGACTTGTGCACTATTATATCTCCTGCGTAGCTGGTTGATCTCTAATAAAGATCGGCCCCGTAGACGTAATCGACTGGAGAACATTATTATTATTATGGTCCGGGGTGGGTGGGGATGGGTGATAAATACCGTCTCCGTGGTCTAGCGATAGAAAACCAGAGCTCGTGGGTTCGAATTCCGCAGAAAAACAATTTTGTATTGTAGTTGCTTTCTGGTTGGTGAGAACAATGTGGGCCGATCACCTAATTGTGTGTAAAGTAAGATGAACAAAACGCCACTTTCTTTAGTGAAACGTACAAAAAATCTTTATTATAGTAAAATTATTACTATTTTGGTAAATTTGTAAATTGTCACAACGTTTTAATAGACTATTTTAGTTTTAGTTACTATTTTATATAGTTAGTGTTAATAATGTTTCATAATTAATTATTAATGAAATGATGCAAATCGTTGGTAGTCAAGTAAATTCCGTATTCATTAATTCGTTTTCTATACTGGATTTTAGTTGATCATCACCGCTGCTTATACATTTTGATGTATATCTTATACGGCGCTTTATTTATTAATGAATTTGAAATATGCTATGCGGATAAATATTTTGGAATGTTGGAAGGCGTAATTAATCCGCGCTTCAGATTATACGGTGATGAATATTCAATAATAAATATTTTAGGTTACCTTTTCTTGAGTTGTATACAGTTAAAGCGTGAACAATAAAAAAGTGGCTTAAGGGGGCTTTTATCAGTTCTAAATGCAAAATCCTGTCAAATAACAATTATCGTATTTTTGCAAAACATTTTTCACTTTGGTCAAAAAGTAAAAGTCATAAATTTTCTTTGAAATAGTCAGTCAAATTGCTCTTTTCCTTGTTTAAAATTATGATTTATTTACAGTGGTTTAGATTTATACTTTCAGTAAGATGTCTTAACATCAGAAAAGTAAAATGCAATGTTCAATATCATGATGATTAATGATATATTGCAGGCTACTTATATTCCGTCGTATTAGCTGGTAAGAAAAAAGGAGCCTATGTTACTCCTAGTTACATTAGCTGTCCTATAGTTAAAGTTCCCTTAAAATGAGAACAGGCATTCCAGAGATCGATCCGAACATACAGACGGACAGACAGACAAAAAATAATTAAAAAAATGTTTGACTGTGAATCTCAATGTCATCGTCATCAGCCAGTGTTAGTCCACAGCTGGACATAGGGGTTTTTTGAACCGTATCCCACTACGCTGGTCCAATGCGGGTTGGTGGGTGGACCGTCATTTTAAACGCCCATCCGATGCCTAAATCATCTTACTTTTCAGATAATTGGGTGATCGGCCCAAATTGCCGTAACCAAATAGGAAAAAACAATGAAAATTTATTGAGGATTCGAACCCATGACCGCCGGTTTTTTAACCACTAACCACTAGGCTACGGAGGCAGTCAAATCTCAATGTAACCATTTGAAATAGTTACTTGGAACATCCAAATAGCTATTTTTAATGGTTAAACAAACAGATACTCCAATTTTTTTTTATATAAATAGATGCTGTTATAATAATCAACTAGATATCATTCATTCATCATCGTCATTACAAAGAATTCAAAAAATAATAAGATTACATCCTCTAACGCTTTCAATTCGATATCAGTTTAATATGATTAACAAAATTTTTGTCGAGATTCGTCGGAATGTTTGGAAACACGACTATGTTATATTAAGATAGTGAAACTAATTTAATTAGGCCGAGTGACCGCCGATCGAAAGTATGCCGTTAAGTTCTTATAGGCTTTCGTTATTTTATTGTTATTGAATATTTATAAGTGTTGATCGGCCGCGTTGTCGTCTTTATAGAATCACTAATGTTTTTTTTCTTTCATTAAACTTTGGTCCAAGAGTGATTTCCAACAGGTTGACATTATATTAACAGAATATAATATTGTACAAGAATGGACATTATAACAATTTATCTATTTCTTCAAGTCACTTAGTGTAGCGAACTTGCAGTGAAATTATCTTGATTGAATTTTGCAAATGCAGTACACACCTCTGCATTTGCAAAATAGTAACAAAACTAGGGAAGGGTATGAATGATTTATGAGTATAAATAATTAACGTAGAATATTTTAATATAATAGAATATAATATATATAATTATAATATAATATTATAGAATATTTTAACCAGTTGAGAGGCAGTTATGTTTTCTTTTAATGTCTTTAAACTGGCTTTTTAAACTTTATTTCTTGACTATGCTATTTAAGAGGTGGTTCTGCAAGTGTTATGCTTCGTCATGAGGTAATTTGTAATCTTACCAAGGTCTTATATGAGCGAATACGGCAGATGTTAATGTCAAAGTAGATACACATAATTCAAAACAGGTATAATTGACTTAAATAGAGGACAAAGTTTCCATTGATTGTCATATTCAAATGATGATGATGAGACATGATTTTAAATTCGATAAAATTAGGCTTAAGGATGAAACGTTTCAGATCCATTTCACATTAACATTCCAACAAGAAGAGGAGTCCGTATTCAGTTCGTTGTTAGACACAGTACCAACCCCATTCATTTCAATGAACCATTAAGGGTAGAATCGAAACTGGTTCCGGTTACTACCAAACATAAGCTGGTATTACCACTAAATGAATGGTAATTGTGATGTGGGAGACGACGGTCGAAGGGTCAGTTTAGGGACACGGTTTGTTTTTATTGTTTCAGATAGAGACGTTTTAGACGGCGTTTTTATGGGACGAATGGTCAAGAACATTCCGGAAAAAACGGCCTAACGCGTAAACGACCGATTTAAAGTAAAAGTTATTTATACGATGGCTCTTTATCTGTGTGAGGTAACTGGTGTTATCCCCTTTCAATAGATCGTGTTCATGAATACTTACGGTTATGGCCAGGGCGGTACTGTTTACTACCAGTTTTAAGTAATTTGGATAGAATAATCGCAGATATCAATGTATGACTAATTTGGTATTAAGCTGTATGCTACCTGAAATCCTGGTTGTACTTGAACTTCAGCTAGAACTCTGAAATTCGATACAAACTCGAAAGCAGTGGAGAATGTTTCGAATTGATTAACTGACAACGTAGAGGAAAACATGTTTGCAACCAGCTGATGTTATGCAAATTACAATTACTGTGTTTGTGTAATAATAGTAAGGCTAAGATATGAATATATCAATGTCCAATAAGGTTGTATATACCTCAGGTCACAATGCAAAGCCGTATTAGTAAATTTGAAAAAGTAGCCAAAGAATAAGGAAGACTATTTGCGAATATATAATAAAAGAGGGTACATATTTTAATTAAGGTCTACAGGAATCATGCTTGTTTTTCGCAAGAAATTTGACTGAATAAATTTTATTTCTTATAAAAAGCAATTTTTAAGATTGTATTAGATAAGCTAATGTTATTAGAGTACTAAGTCAATGTTTTCTACAGATTTTATTATTACATCGATAATGATTTCCAGGTTCTGTTGCGAATCTGAGGATTATTCTTGAAAAGTCTTTAACAATTTCACATCAAACAAAACATACTATTCGTAAAAAGTATTTCACACATAGTAATGCATGTGTAGAAAAACATCATCAGCCTGTGATAGTCCACTACTGGACATAGGCCTCCCCTAATACACCCCTATCTATTAGGGGGTTCTTGGACCGTATCCCACCACGCTGGTCCAGTGCGGGTTGGTGGGTGGACCGATTTTTACATGCCCATCCGACGCATGGATCATCTTACTTTTCAGACAATTGGTGATCGGCCCAAATTGCCCTAACCAACTAGGAAACAACAATTAAAATTTGTTGAGTCCTCGCAGAATACGAACCACGACCTCCGCTTTGTAGAGAACACGCCCATACCACTAGGCTACGGAGGCAGTTGTACGATAATATAACTTATCTAATATTTTTATAAAAATTTTTGATATTCTGGAATCTAAAATTTGTATGAAATGTAAATGTTTTTTTTACACATTGTTTTTATTTTTAATGCAAATAATTTTCTTAAATCCTGTCAATAAGTGCTTGCATTTATTTTGTAAAAAGCTAAAGTATAACCGTATGAAGTAACGATAAAATATACTTTTTGACAGCTTTGTAATTATTTATCGCTATTCAAAAAACTAAAACCACCGTATTTAATTTTAAAATAGATTGAGATTTAGAACGTATTTTATTAGTTCAGACTCATAAACGCGCATCATATTTTGCGGCCAATGTCATAAATTGATATTCAATTTTATAGTTGGCAATATTGTTACGAAACCGCTTCTCGGTATCATCAAAGGCAGCACCTTACAACCCAGTTACAGAAAAGCAAATAGCAAAAAAGTTAACGTTTAAAGGATCATCAATATTAATAGCGTTACTTTGAAATATTAAATGGACGTAGGGTGACCATGACGCGGCTGCATTTGGATTCACACGCGGTAATTTCTGCCTGTAGGCTTTTAAAAATAACAAACAGCAACATTAAGTTCACTCCGCGCTTTAATCCGCTACTATGTTTATGTAGAAGGCAAAATTATTTATGTAACGGAATTAAAAGCATTTCTTTAGTATTAATCCCACCCTAGATTGTTTTATGCAATAGTAATTACCAGGTATTACTTTGTAACTACTTAGTAAAAGTAATAAAACGTTTTAGTTAAACGTTTTATATTACTACAACTTATTTTCTTTCCATATTATTAGTTTTTCAAAAATTTATACAGATAATGTGTGTGTATATATACGCATACAATCGACTTTTTATTTTAGGTCTTTATTAGACATTCATATAGATATTGTCTATAATAGTTAATCAGTTTTAAATCAGATATTAGGTAAGCAAAGTTATCTATAGCTACGACTCGTTATTTACATCTATTCAGGGTTTTAAAGACAGTGTCATTGACAATATCCGGTGAAGTAATTTATTATGGCCACCACGCAAAAAGTGAGATCCTAGCGTCAATTTTGACAATGCGCAACGCCAAATTCGATTCCGCCGCGCGCCTGCCCGCCCACGAAATTAATCAAAACGCCCATTTTTCGGACCTGTTTGTTTTAATTGATGTTTGCTTTTTATCATTAAAACGTCCCGGTTGATTAAGATTTTATTCATATAGTTTTATTGAAAACCACTGTGGATGGGAATGCAGTTTTTGTTACGAGTGTGTAAGGGTTTTATTTGGATGGCAACGATAGTGATCATTTTGGAACACCTTACGTCGGTTATTAGCCTAGCTGTGCCCTTTTGTTTCGATGACCATCAATTCTCGAAATTGATTTTGAATTTTTATTTTTTTGTAAAACGTTTTCGCCACAGCTTCGTAAAAAGCGTATAATACTATCTAGCTGTTAATCGTAGTTAAAAGCCTAACCGAAAATATTTTGAGCACACAAAAATCTTCAGCCTATCATTCAAGTTTTAACTTCAAAAATAATTACTAAATTAGGTTAAAAATTGATTTATTGACAAATCATTCATTATCGCATTATTACGTTCTAAATTTATTCATTACATAGAAATTACTGTAAACATATGCGTTTATAGTTATGATTTGTAACCTTCTATATTTTTACAATTGAAACAATTAAACCGAACGAAACAAATAAACGCTACATTTAAAATTATTTGAAATAAATATAAGATCACGCACCTATCCACAGATTTGCCTAATAAGTTACATGCTCCATCATTAGTTAAAAAATCCATCATAGTCATCAAATCAACGTCAATGTGGGCAATCAGATTGCAGATAATGAAAATCGCCACAGGCATGTTATAATTTAATATAAACAATGTCATAGACCAAAGCTTTATGGCCAGCTGCCTCTGACCGCAACAAAAACGACCGAGATACGATCGGCTCGAGTTACGTCGGTCCACGGGCCAAGAAGTGGCACGAAAAAATTGACAAAACCAGAAAAAAAAGGACAATTTTCGCCACTGAAATGTAAACAACGGCCACCAGACCAAGCTGGGCCTGTGGAAGCTTGTTCGCTTGTCCGCGAGTCCATTTTTAATCTTCGTTTATAGAGTATGAAAACTTTTATATGTTGCATAATGATACCAAACTATACAGTGTTAGGTAATGACAGATTAGTCGACTTAATGATTTCTTGTTATTATGCAATTACTATGTGTTACAAGACGGATCTACTTTTGTGGTTATTTTAAACTATTATTGCGTATAAAGCAAGTTCTGACAGTTATATAAATTACATTGAAATATAGACAATTTTTTAATTTTATATGTCACCTGGTACTGACGCTCAAAAGAGTCCAAAACTTCAGAAATAAATACATACAACAAAAGCGATTAATCTAAGTTAGTACTAGTCTACATTCAAATAAAAACTTCAGTAGTTTAAGGTAAAAAGGTAGTTTAAATAAGTTTTTATTACATTTCTAATATTAACTTTGAAACAGTTATAGACTTGTTTGATTATGGACTATAAAAGTGGCGGGAAGTACATAAAGTAGAGGACATTACTGCCACTAAAATACTGACAGCTTGTAAAAAAAATACACTCCGAATTAAGTTCTTTAGTAGTTAGCCGGAAACGAATCAATCCACTTAATTTAATAGATATTTCACTGTACACGTAGTGCAGTTAATAAACCATACAATTATATTACTCTAAATCCTTTAATTTTAAAAGTTAATTTGTTAATTTCACTTTACCAGCATATTTATAACAGTCTAATAAAATACTGTATCTACTATCTATATTTCTCCTAAAAATATGAACTGTTTTATTCTCATTACTCAGTAATAAATTTTGTTGAGAATATAATATACACTGTGAGTAAAATACGATCGACAAAAAATTATCAGTAAGAAGTTATTTGTTTAAAAAAAAAACTATAAAAGATGAAAAGAAATTGTAACATTTTAATATGATTTAGGACATCAACAGGAAAGATGGACTATTTTTTTTAAATCGTAAGCTATGCGTGCTTTTGCAATTTCTTACAAATAAGCTTGAATTTTTGTAATAGGAAAAATAACGCGATTTTACAATAAAAGAGCGAGACGCAGAGCACTAACGGTTTTTCTATAGCACAGGTCAGAGCAAATACGAATCTAATTTCGCCACCGCATTCGTACCGAACAATGAGCGATTCTCTACGGCTTTTAAACATCAATGGGGATGTATTTGGACGGGGTTTTTCATAGGCAACGCTTCGTATATTCCCTTATTTCCCTTTTGTCGTCCCGTGGGCGCGATGCGACCACAAACATGCCCCGCTGAGCGGTCGACAGGATTTTTTCTGGCGTTTCATTCGATCTACGTGCATTGCCAGTGTTGTACGAAAAAAGTACCATACAGGGCAGTGGAAAAAATCTAATAGATGGTACACCATGATATATCGTCTTGGATAACTGCTTGGCCATTATGTGTTAGCTCTGTGGTATTCCTTTGATGCGGATGGGTCGTGGTCAACCTCAATTTATATAAAGATCCCTGATAATTCAGATTCCTGTATTGAATTATTTCGCATTTTAGCAACGTCTCGCTATCTATTTTGTAATACAAAATAGTTTTTATCTATAAAATTTGTTAATATAAGTTGTAAAATTATATTTCAAATATGTCTAAATTTTGTATTTCGATTGTATTGAGTCGAAATCAATAGTTGACTCAATATTTTTATTGTGACATTGTAGAGAATGATTAATTTGATATGACCGTGTTTGTTAATCTGAAATGTAAAACAATTTTTAAGAACCAAGATATTATATAAAACTATGGACCTGATATCCTTAAATCTAGTTGCTTATTTGAGTATCTTCCAAACATTCAGCGCCACTGTCACCATGTCTCAAAATGGGTCCATTAAATAAGGCTTTCGCGGTTCTTTTTTTAGGCGCGCCATCATTGTCGTGGGCGTGCACAAAACCTCCCGGAACACGTGCAAGTTCGCACAATGAGAGTTTGCATTTCCGTCCGCCATGCACTTCCTCCGCACCGGTTTTACTTTTTATTTGGTACGCTTTAATGGCGCTGCCTGTGCTCTTTTGTGCGGTCGCATTGTGGCCGCGACATTCAGCCGGGGGACGGTTTCGATTTCGTTAATGATATCGAACATATATGGTGTGCGAAATCGAAAGGAGAGGAAGTGGAATGAGGGAAACTCCCGATGACGGAATGTCGTATTTGCCATAAGTTCGCAGTCACAAAATTACTACTTTATTTAGTGGCAAATATTTTTATAGCTTTCGACCGAGGTAAAAAATCTAGCAACAGGCCAGTTTTCCTTTATTGTGACATTTTAAATAAAAAAAACAAATCGTTGTCATAAAGTTTTTGCGAGTCTGACACTACCATAGCGCGTCGCCTAAAACCCACATATTTTTATATAGTGGACGTATAAGTGATCAGCTTCGTATAACCCAATATGTTCAAGCAAAAACTCTATGCGGGATCAATTAAACATTCATAACCCGATACTTGGTACGAAAGATAAGGTTCCTAAAAACCCACCTGGAGTGGCATTTGCTGATAAATATTTGCACACCCATCGTTAGGGGATTTAAAACAAAAATCCCAACACCATTATGCTTGGAGAGAAACAATGCGCAGCAAAAAATTGCACGAATAAGTAGATCAGATAGTACGGAAGGTTGTTTGGGTATTGGATGATAAATTCGTTTCTGCTATACAACCTTTGGCAATAGAATATTAGTTGTAATCTATTGGGAATACAGTTCAAATTCATTTAACTACTCTGTAAATAGAAGTTACAATACGTTTGCTTCCTGTTGTGGTCAAGGCTTGATTATTTTTATCTGTGCGTATCTCTAACAGCGTCAAAACTTATGTCCGACTCAGCGTGTTACAGGAAGGTGTGATTGCAGGAGGTCGCTGCCCACACAGGTTGACATCTCACTTACGTTTAAATGCGGCGTATATTTATAACGTGTCAAATAAAACCTTTTCTCCCCAGACTACGTTAATGTGGGGTCTATCTGGAATAATCTATTTTGTAAAATAATGTCACAGCATCCCGATTGTGGTCCTTCCAACGATCGTATTAATAACAGATTCGTGATCGGAAGCAATCATTTTGGTGTTGCAAAAATTGCGTGATTTTACCAAAAATAATTTAGACTACAATTGTGGTTAGGTTAGATATTAAATATATATAGAGGCAGATTGGATAAGAAAAAGAAAGAGAGCGATACTTTACTAAAAAAAAATTCTGTTCATACCTTCTCTTCTTTAGGACAAAATTTCGATTAAGATGACGTCACACTGTCATATTTGCTCATTTTCGGATGGTTGAATTATTGATAATATAAAGTTCGTCGAAACGACGCAATGACTTCGTGCGTAGTAATTTTCACACCTATAATCAAAATTTTAGGTTATGATCTATACGACGGTGAATTTACTGGCGATAAAAGCACGATAAAAAACGGAAACAACATAACAAGGAACAATATAACTAGAGACAACATGCAATTAAACCAACGCTAATTACAAATGTTGGCAAGAAAATTGAAAACACCCTAAAATTATGGTATTTTATGGCTAATTTAGAGGCGGGCAATATTATTTCGTAAAAAATAATGTGCGAAGTGGCCGTTCGCAGACGAACGCGTGACCGTACAAAGTATCGCGTTGTATAATTAAATACGATCAGGCCTACTTTATTCTCGTTTCGAACGCATTAACGATATCGGAATAATACCTAATTCTCTAACAGGGTTGCCACAATGTTGCCTCGAGGTACTGTTTAGAAAATGTATTATCTCGTTAATGTTTGATCGGATAATTCTATGATAGTATGTCGAATGGCTGCGGACTGTACGACAAATATCGTTACGCGTCTTAACTGCGGTGTGTTTCGAAACTGTTATGGTTATTTGAATAAAATTAAGCATACATATCGACATAATGCTTATTTAAATTAAGCGAAAGGGTTAGTACGCTATTATTATAGTTTACGTGGCGGCTACTTTATACTTTAATGCGCTTTGGATACTAATATTTGATTATATTGACAAGTTGTCAACGCCAGCGGGGTTATTGTGTGTGATATCTTAATTATAAAACATTGTTGGGATTAGAAAGCTTTAATTCCCTTTAGTTATATATATTATAACGAAAAATCCGTGTGCCGTTGTGTGTTATTTTATCAAGTTATAATAGTAATATTAATATATCATAATTAAGGTAATTTTTAAAATTATTTCATTTAAAAAAAATGCAATTACATATAATGTAACTTAGACTAATCTACAGAACTTAGATTTAAAAATAATAAATTCTGTACACTTTTAAACTATCTATAGATTAACATAAATTTATAAAAAAACGTTAATCTGCTGAATTGATGTCGTTTCAGCGTGATATTGTGCTCAATTTTGATAATTATCTTCATAAAGCTACACGATCAGCTCCCGTGAAAGTTATGCTGCATTAAGACAGATTTATTCAAACAACCATCAGCCAGGCGCCGCAGGATAGGGCTCATACCGCGCTATGAACAGAGTCCTGTGACATTGCATGATACCTGCTATCAAGCGCTACAAGCCTACAACAGCTGTATAACATAATTTAGCCGTTACCACCCTACAATTAGGGTCTAAGCAGGCCGCAAACGTTACATTGTTGTACATAATGCGTGTAATCACCCCCTGATTGGCCTGAATTAATCGTAGCGCATGCGTGACCGCTACCAACCGACGTGTTCACGGGGCTGCCTTTATGAGATACCGTCTTCGGAATTAAAAGTAATGGCATAATTAAAACTTACAACGCCGGCCACTCCAGCCCCGCCACGGTACTCCTGATCACTTCATTTAGGATTACCGCTCGTAATTCAAACATTCATTGCAATAAACGAATGGTAAGCCGTTTATGAAGAACATTTTTCGTCATATTATCCAGCGCGTATAAGTGTCTAAGACAACGGCATGTCGATACTTTAATAGGTGAAGTAAATTATAACTTTTCCCGAGATATGTGGTAATAAAATCATTAGTGTAATGGCGGTGGGCGGCAGAAGATTCAATTGGTCACCGTCATTAAATGGATCTCGATAGTAACTGCCGTGGACCACCAGATAGAAAGCTTTCATTCCTTTAACGTTGCACCCAACTGGTCGGAAGATCGGTTTGATGAGTCCCCCGTAAGCTATTCAGAAATCAATGAACTGTTTCACACTTGCTTTAGGAAAAACGATGGACAGAAATATAACTTATATTTTGATCAATAAGGCTCTTTACCCACCTGCCCGAGACGCCTTATACTTTTTTTTGCGCCATTGATAATGATATCAAAATAACTTTTTCATAACTGCGAAACTTACACAAATAATTTCATTTCAAATTGCAACTGATTTAGTTCTTTTTTATAAAGCTATGCATTGTTTACTTTTGACAGCTAAGGTTTAAAAAGCCGTGCTCCGTACCTGACCTTTAACTATACATCTTTTTTATTAATATCATTATTTGGTATGTCGTGTCTTAAATTTCACAAAAGAACAAAAAATTTATACGATTTAAAAGAAAGTAGACTTAAATATTTCCGTTTTGACAAATATTTGATTCAACAGTTTCTAGATTCTTCTATCGACCACTAACCCAACTAGTCGGCCGACGAATCGAGCACTATCCAGTAGCGATTACCGTGAACCAAGAATCAGTGATTGTCTCATTCGTTATGCGACTACCGTCCATTATCCACTGTTACTGATTACTCCGCACTTAATTCTCCACGGTTTGCATCCCGGCGTTCACTGTTACTTTAATGACAATTATAATCATCACCATTGGTTACGCACCATTCAATAATTAAGTCATCGCTGTGGCTCAGACTTGCTTTATCGCCTTAACGTCTGCCGTATGTAAATAAATAAAAACATCCTTGTACACCTGCCACATGCTCTTTGTCTTTTTGTTGGTGCAATCCTATGATTACCTCGACGACACTTTTTTCCCTGATGCCTCGCCTATCTGGGTGTCGGAATATAAGATGGACATTATTGCATTATCTTAATAAGTCGTCGTTTATACAGGCCTGCATTGGTGTAATCAGAAGGGCAAAAACGTTAGAGTCCGGAGACTCCTTATCGGTAAACCATTTCTTGCGGTCCGCTCCACCGTTTAAAGTAACGAGAAGAGTTGGTGTAACAATACACACCGCGACTATTTATTAAATTGAAATGAATGAAATCACGCAAGAAAATACGTGACTCTATCTCTGAGGTCTGCATCCCTCTTTTGGTTATTGGCTTCTTGATAACATTGTATCACTATCATTCTATAATTAGACATTTCAATTACGACTTTATGTTTCCAATCAAGGATTTTTTAAGTTGTGGTATCTTTTTAATTATGTTGCGTTAATGTTGATAACAGAAGCGTTTCACGGCACCCCATTGCGTGTATGTTGCGTGTTAAAGAATCGTAAACTTAGACCGATTGATTGCAGATCAGCGCATAAATACGCGAACAACGCATCTTTGTTACCGAGAAGTAATTGTGGTGCCTGTCTTCGGACACTTACTGGAAATCTAACCCCGGTGGTCCTCACCTGACAGTGTTTGATACGTTTTTTCAAATAAATTATGTGTTCTCCTTCGCCACTTAACATTTGCATCCACGAGAAGTGTCAAGGATTAAAAAATTTAGATTAGTTATATCGTTTGTTAGTGTGTCAGTAATAGAAGATAAGCATAGGTGTAGGTATGGCTCAAGTAATAATGAAATTAAATAGAAGACATATTCATTAAACGTAATTGTGTTGGCGATAGGCAGTAGACAATTATATATATTTAATTGTTCGAAGACATAATGAAAACTTCCGGTGAAATATGGTTCTTGATTGATTTTTCAAAGATCCTGTTCGGTGTGGAACCAATTCAAGGCTATAATATCAAAGGGGAATGAACGAAAAAAATGGACGATGTCTCAGTTCAGTAACTATGACTCGTGCTTTAACTCACTTTGAGCAATGAAACAGAAAATTGGTAAGAAAATTGATGCGGTCGCGGTAAAGTCCAGACGAACTGTTAGATGAATGCTAAATAGACTTTGATGTCACTGACTTTTTGTTACAAAACGCTCGTCAGGTGAAACTAACTAAAAGATAGACTGTACGAAAAAAATATAACATGATAAAATGTGGAGCCAATTATATACGTAATGGTCACAACATGGTTAACACGAGTAAATTAAGTGTTTATAATTATTTCTTACTGATCACAATGGGTGGATAGATTTATTATATTCATTACAAAATTCGGGTCATTTCTATCAAGTGATAATTTTAATTACTAGAAAAAGCATTTCAAGCAGATTCTTTTAATGTTGTGATAACAGTTTTTTATAGTTTTAAAATAACGATTAAGATAGTGCTGGTTGGATCACTACTGTAACTCAGAGCGATTCCCAAAATATTTCGGTCAAAAATCCTTTTCTAAAACTAACCGATACCGCGGATCTCTATACAAATTCCTTTTAAATTGTTATCTGTTTTTTATTGATACAAAACACCTTCCTATTCTCTATAATTTAATAGATACCTTATATCTCAGTCTGGGTCACCGATTTCGGCCGACGGGGTGTCTATTGACCAGTTTATGTATTTTTTACACCTAAAAAGCAAAAGGACAGAGGACGCCTCCAAAAACCGTTGGAAATAGATATTTGCGATACCAAAGGGCTATAAATACGTTACTAGCCTATTAACATGGTTTAGGTTTTTTATGGGCCTTTTGTTTTACGGTATTTACCTCGGAAATACGGACAGCGACAGTTCATTTAATTAGGTTAAACACGTCTGTCTGTTCTTGGTCAATTATTTTTTAATTTTTGCTTGTTCTTTACGTACTATGTGTTGTTTTACAGTGTCTTGGACAGCGCTAACGACATGCCGGTTTCCAGTGCAAAGCTGACAGTAGTATGTATGTTACAGCGCACCAAGTTATTAATCACATGGACAAGCATTTATATATTCCGATTTTAGGTGCAATTTAATCATTACATGGTAACATTTGTGTATTAGCAAAATTCTTACAAATATGCCGTATCACTTATCTCCGTTACCAAGGTTTATTTAACGTGTTTACTTTAGGAAAAAAGCACAGACAAGTGTAATTTATCCCTAAACGTCCAGTGGCGTCAATCGGTTCCTTAACCGCGGAAATGGTTACGAACATTGCAACGTCGTATCATCTCGGCTCCCGATCGCCTCGCGCCCAGATTTCTGGGCGGCGTACTTCGTAATGAGCGGCTACATGCAACACGTTAGCGTTTTATATTCCCTTAAGTGCAGATGCGCCGATACGGCATTGGGTAAACCGCGATGCTATTAGCGAATTTCACGATCGACTAATGACCACCAAAGTACGCATTACCTTCTCTTTTATAGCCGATGGCTGGTTATCGGCCGGCGGGTGTCGAGATTGATTCGATTGAAACTTTGTCACCAGTTTGTTGTAGGCTTATTAAGTACAATTTTGCTATATTATAGTTTTGTTTTTTTTTAAATGTAGCGTTGAAACGGTTAGGAGGTTCATCTGACAGCGTTAAGTTCACCTACCACCTTGAGACATGGGATGTCATAACTAGTTTACAGATAATCACGCTGGCTGCGTTGCCCTTCGAACCGGAAGTCAATCGTGTGTATATAGAACCTCTCAAAGCGGTTCGTTGTAAATTCTTAATGATAACTTTCCTATAAAGCTAAATTCTGATTTTTTAATTCGTTGCAGTGATATAGAATAAACATGCAATTGCAAGAAATTTTAAATCGTGAATACGTTGGAGTGTTGTGATAATGTGTGACGTCAAGGTTTTTAAATTTGAGGCTGTTGCTGCGAGCCCTTGCTTTCGATAAAAGTTCTTCACGTAAAAATCGCCGTTTCAAAATAATATATAAAAAACGTGCGGCTACAAAAAAATCATAGCACAAACATAGATACTAATTAATTATTCGTGACTATTTCGTTTTCTTGTTTCTCACTAAGTTCAAAGAGCCATAATATTTCCACGTTTATAACAGACGCATTTGATTAGATGGATTACATGCACGTCAAAACCCCGACCATATCATGCTACACCAAAATGACATCATTACATTCAACAACTGACAGCTGTATAGGAAAGACGGCGATAAAACGGGCTGATTTGAAACGTTATTAGATTCAAATTGAATATAGAACGTATTATGAAAGGTCAGTTATCACAATGAATCGGTTATCGTCTATAGATACGTAATTTCTTCCGTTTATTGATAACTCATAATGTTGACAGCCAGTCGACACCTGGTCAGGTCGATGAACTGCGATCAGGGTCCAATTGAAGACGATCTATCGAAAATGGGATTAAAAAAAGGAAAGTTCAACTTAAATTCTTATAATGTTAAAGAGAACAAATGTAATTCAGACACGGACGGTAAAAAAAAATCATTAAGGTAGTGTCGCCGAAGATGGCACAGTTCCTAGGATAGCCCACTTTTAAAAAAATACACCTATGGTAATTCGAAACACTTGAAATTTTGCGGGTGTATTCTACTAGTACCATATACGAAAGTGCATTGTATTTCATTACCGGCGCGTCGCAATTTTTAAGACAGATGACAGTTTGCTCGTTCATATCAAGACGATACACGTTTTATAACCTCCACTATCTAAATCTTTTTAAAAATTGACAAATTTAAAACAAAATTCTTTATTCTAAACTGTGAAAATTCATATTTAATCTATTTATTAGCCAATTACATAAGAGTGTTATTATTTTATTTCGTTTTTTTGTATTTTTTCAAAATTATATTCAATCCCAGTGTAATTTCCTATCATGGCCCATAGCATAATTCCCAAAGAGGCCTTTCTATGGTTATTGGAATATAGTGTTAGTATATTTTTGTGTTTGTATGATTGTATTTTCTGTCTGCGCACGTTTCGGACTCTATGTTGGATTGCATTAAATCTTGAATTAGGTACCTATAGTCCAACTTAAAATAGGCCAAGTTTCAACCCTCATGTGGTTCTTGAGATTGAATAAGCATGTATTAATTTTGAAGTCAGCAATTTTATTTTCAATAACTATTGGAGGTACCAATTTTTCTTTGTTTTACTCTATTTTTATCGCAGATTGAAATGGAACCTTCTACTGAGAAACGCGTAGGGAATAGACCGAAACACAGTTGTTTGTTAGTTACGGTTTTAAAAGTATATTTTGATTGATCTCAAAGTTAATTTTCAGTATTCCTTTGAATGGTATAAAAAAAAATATTTAAGAAATAGAACTAATTTATTTTTATTTTTGATAAATTACTTTCAAAGTTGATCTCAAGTTAAATTTAATTTTATTTAGTAGTTTGTTCTTATTTTATAATTGATTTTTATTTTGATATATTTAAGATAGCCCACATTAAAATTTTTGGTTGATTTTATTACCTTTTATGAATAATGTTATGAGAAAGATGTGTTTTTATTTTGATGTTTTATGATAAAAGTGTTAAAGTGCTTATAATGCATATATTTTCATTAATATTTTTCGGGCCATCTTAAGTGACCATCTTCCCAAGATAGCCCAATACCATGTTTTTAAAAAGTGTTTACATTTGTGTTAAAATGCCAAAAGCTGTACTACTTTTTAGATATCTTGTTTCTCGAATAAATATATTACAACTTCCATTAGGTTTTTTGCTTACTCTACTTATCTGCAAGATTTTATAAGGTTTTGAAATCCTCATCGGCTCCCGTGCCTTACATTTCGACATAAATAGCGTAATTACAAAAAATATAATTTTTATCAAAGTTGACCATTTCTGAGATGTAAGTTATAGAACAATAAACTGTAGCAGTTTTTTTCTTCCTCTTTTTTAATTAATAAAAGACAGAACCCAAAAAGTAAATAAAGATACGTTTAATAGTATAAAATGTTAGCAATATAAAATTATGCTTGGTACTAGTATTCTCTGCATATAGCTAGTATTTTATTTAATTATTAAAATAACAACAATATTAAAAACCGAAAGCTATTCGTGTAAACAAAACGTTTTAAGCCAGTATCTTGCAGTAATAGTTGCTTAAAGGGCGTGCCGCCGAACAACGATAATGCAGTCTACCGAGGCACTATATCAAGTTGGTACACTTTTTGTGGTACGTTGACGATTTTCCCAATAGAGGCAATGGCGGTATCCTAATTATTTGAATAGTCCGACTCTAGGAGCCTTTGAGTGCGCCGATGTCGAATGTCTACGCAAAGGTAGTCGCTTATAGCGAACGGTTAAATTGCTGCTCCAACACACGATAAATACCGTGCGAGTGCTGTGAAATGCAAGCGTGGACATTTCTTAAGCGACTTTAGAAGATAGTGTTATTGTCTATGGGTTGTTTTTTTTCTATTAAAACAAAATTGCCAGTTATAAAACTTTATTAAAAAACAGTACGTGTAGAAAAGTAACAGATCATTAATATTATAATATTCTATTCTGAGATTCTATATTAAAGTAAATCTATATATATAAAAGAGATTCCAACCCATATATTGACTTATCACGATATCTCTGGAACCATAAGAATATTCCTTTCGCCAAGTAGAGTTCAGGTAAAACGGATTTTACGAAGTTCCACCTACAACCCCCTTTGGGGGTTGCTAGTTCAATTTAAATATGACCAAAATATTTTTAGCTTTGCAGTATTAACTTTTAATACGATGTTTGTGTAATCAACTATTTTCAACACGAAGTGTTAACAATAACAACTGCAATCTCTACTTCTTGGATACTTTACCTGGATACCCTAAAAACCGACAAAGGTCATCATCTCGGTCCCTTTAAAAAAATGTCGCAACGCACTAAATCTTTAACACGATATACCTGGACAAGGGAATCCGTGGCATTTCACCCGCATATTTGGACCTCACAATTAAGTTGACGTTTTAAGATCCACCGTCATCCGAACAGCGTAAAACAAACCGATGTGAAATACTTAACAGTTAGATATTCAGCGAAGATATTCAGAATATTTTAGGTTACCTTCTACCCAGTCCAATTCATTAAGGACCATTCATGAGTTTTATGGCGGGTTGACAATTTATAGACTCGCGTAGCCGGTTGACTAATTAAAAGCTCAATAAATGGGACATTATCGACTGATAATGACCCATTTATCGAGCTTCAATGTAAAGCCGTAACAAAGTCCGGTTAAGGGCACTAATTTATGGTACATTACTATGTATAATGACACTTTTTACAGCACGATGTCAGTGTAGACTGAATAAATCAATCGTTAAAAGATGAATTAAGACACGCAATGATAATAACTTCAAGTGAAGATCGCTAAGAAACATTTCGATTCAACTTACCTTTCAGGCAATAATATTTTGGTTGAAGTGTAAATTAAAATATCATAATTGATTTTTATGCTATTTATGAAACAAAAATCGCAACAATTGTAAAATATGAATCGCAGTAAGTTTGGTTAATATACAGGAGTATTAAATTTAAAACGGAAAAATGCAACTCGAAAATCAGATTTCAGTTTTAAAATAACAAATAAATATATTCTTTTCCCTAGGTATAAATCCAAAAGATAATTTGTTGATTAATAATTCTAAAACGAAGTTACCGCAATGTCATATATAATCAGTCAAAGTACGCGAGCACTCAAAGCACAGCGACGGAGCACTTGAACTTGATCGTTGTTCGAAAATAGCAACTGGCATGTGCCCGTTCCGCCAACGGATTTGGGTCAAACGCTTATTGGCGGCAACCGTACACTCGTCGTCAAGGACACAAGTCGAGTATGGTATACAGCCACAGGAGTAAACGCAACACGTTTCAGACCATTGTACGAAGCATTCGTAAAAATACATCACCATTTCCAAAAGCAAGCAAAGAATAATATTTTTTGTGAGAAATTTCATTTTAGTAAATTATACTTCCCATTAATATTCAATTGAATATGTTTAAAATTTTTTATATACTTAAACTTTGATAGAAGCCTACACCTAAATGGTTAAAAATTACGCGGTGATTAAATATGACGGTCTAACAATTTCAGTATTTGGCTTTCCAATATTGCTTGAGTTAATTCCATCTATAATTTGGCAATATTGCACATGTATAACTGGCAACTATTAAAAAAGTGGTAAATAAAATAAAACTAAAAAAGAATATGTAGATATTGATATATTTATTTTGAAATAACGTATTTTTCTGTTACTGTAAAACAAAAATATATTAACAAAAAAGTTCACCGATAAATAAAAAAAACGCCGGCGGCTCAAAGTCGCTCGGAGGCAGCTGCGGCGCTCGCGTCGGTCGCGTGCCTCGTAAACGCACGAGCTTACCCGAAGATAGCCGAAGGGCCACGAGTGACCATCACAGAGTAGCCGCCGCGCGCGCGTTTTTATCGGAACGCGGCCGTTTTTTATTAACCTTAAAAAGTTTCCAGATAAAAAAAACTAAATGCATAGATAACCGAATTGCATTTTTTAATGACATGTGGGTGACATTGATTAGAATAGTGTTGAGGCTGTAAAAATAATCAAGAATATATTGAAACACATTAAAACGGTAATTTTTTGATAATAGTTTTAAAGTAAAGAATGCATTAGTTTGACATCATACAAATATATATCCCAGAGCTGTCAATATTTACAATTAGGTGTATTTATAAAGTATTTAAGCTTTTTCAACATAATTGATGATTGTACTCATTATCGCAGGCCGTAATTGCGACTGTAATTAACTAGAGCGATGCACTAAACAACGTGTCCTATTCAGACATCGTTTTGATGTCGCAGGACGCGGAAAAAATAGTCGTAACAATGTCGATTAAGAAGCAGGATTCTGTTAGCGATTCGCGTATTCACAGCTGTGCGAATTTCCGTCGCAACTAGACGGGCCGTCTTACTATAAGTTTCGATTAATAAAGCAACGGAAGTATCAACCCATAATGGCGCGAGTTTCCTCCCCAATTTGTATTTTAAAAAACTATTGCAATTCGTCTATGGGCGTGAAGTGTTGCGTTATTACAATCATTGTCTTTTTAGAAATGAAACAAGCGTACGGTGGACGCTATTTAGAACCCCTTTGGAATTTCGCGCGCGTTATTATGGTGGCTTTTTGCAATGTAAACGGATATATGGCACGTGTTTAAAGGTCTTATATTTTTTTATTTGAAATATGGTAGTATCGTTAAAGTTATTATTCTTTATCAGCATTCTTTTATAAGGGTACATATGAATAAAACAGTACAATATCACTGGAATTTTTACTTGCTATTATCGAATGATGAACGCGATAACTATTTTTGTTAATGTTTTTCTCTAACAATATCTATTTTGTAACTGTGTAAATATGATTTTTACAACTATTTTATTCTTCATGGACAATATGTTAGACCATTTTTATCATTGCAAGCTCAAGAAAATAAAAAAATTTTTTTTTTTCTTTTCGGTATCTTCTTTAAAATTTTCACGTCGACTAGATTAGTTTCTATAACATTTTTTAGGTTTCGAGTGGATACCTACATTAATATATATTTTTTATAATCAAATATTTTTATGATAAATAAAGTAAAATCATATTGACGTTTTAAAAAATGCTTGTTTAACACTAAAAGTGTTTTGAATGAAAAAAAAAATAACACATTAATAAGTCAAAAACTATTAAACTAATAAAATATGATTCAGAACGTTTATGTAGAACCTGTTACTTTGTAATCTAATTTAATAGGAAATCTTATAATTCTGTTATAAGATTTCGAAATTTAGAAATTACTAATTTTGTATAATATATCTGACATGGTTAATATAATAGTAGATATAAATACGTAAATAACTATATACGTATTTATATCTCCTATTATATCCCCCATCAAATGCTTAGCATAGTATAATCGTATGAGGAAGTATATGAGATATAATTTTATGTTTCTTTTTTTTTATAGATATTTAAAAAATATAATAAAATAACAGAATTGATCAAAATCTGTACCACATTTTTTTTATTTACAGGGTTGTTTAGTAACAACTTTGAAACTTGGTATACAGATAGAATAAAATATACAGTTATTTGCATTCTACATCGTTAGCAGCAGAAGTAGCCCGGGGCTAACCAAACTCCTTGAGGTAGCTTTGTTTGTTTATGTTTCTCGAAATTTATATGACAACATTTTTCATATTTAAATAATTCAATAATTGCTTAGAAATTTATTATCTTGCGATCATGTATTCGCCTCCAAGCCTAATGACACCTGGTCATTCGAGTTGAATAATTTATTACGTTTTTCAAAAATATGAATTTCTGGCAAGTTTGGATTTTACCCTTTTTTCAAAAGAATACGATACTTTGAATTGCAAGAAAAGCATGTTAATATTTAATTATGAACAATTAAATATACTCTTTAAGCTATCTTATTTAGTAGGTAAAATAGGGTGAAATAAAAATATTTCATATATTGTACGTATTTTTTATTCTCAGAAATCAGCTGATCGGTAATTGATTTCCATTATTGAAAACATCGTTATATAAACATCTTAAATTATTAGGAATCTTTCTTAGGGTGCTAATATATTTATATACAAGTCTTTGTCTCAACACATTCAGACTTATCGACATAAACAGTACAATTATTTAAGAATCAACTTACAATGAATAGTTAAAGAATGTTACTGGCGACGAAAGTCTTCCTCGCATAGAACAAATTATAATTCTTAACAGTTAATGACTAGAAAACGCTTACAAACTAATTTAGTAACTAACTACTGATGGAAGTAAGGCTAAGGCACAGCGATGTATTTAATCTTACGGTAGTGCTAAATGCTTATGTGGAACAATAATGATCGAGTCAGTCTTCTATTTTTCCATTTACTCTTGTCTTCTCTGAAATGCTATTCCATTGATGTATGAAACGCAAGCGTTGCTATTCGGTCGTGTTCGTTCGCCCTTCGGAATGCGTCGATGTGGTTATAGTCCACCATTATCCCCGCTCATTAGGAATATACTGATTGCGCTTAATTAGAGGTCCACCCGGGGTCCCTTGCGCTCCAACGCTCGGGTCAATCTTGTGGCGAATACTCGTTTTTCTCACAATCAAGTAGCCGATTACTGGCCGCACCTTTGATCTCCGTTTGGCACGGTATCTAAAAAAAAAAAAAACATCGTTAATAAAACATCCAACTATACCTAGATTACTGTATAAAGAACCATCTAAATCTATTTAGAAACTTGTCGCTAAGTTCCCATGAAAGAGCGCTAGTCAACAGATGTCTGATCGGAGCTTGGCAAATATTGTAACACGTGTGCCTTATCCGACGCCCCTCTATTTCCTTTCAAGATTTCATCTTCCGGTACAATAAATTAATAGAAAGGTGGGGGCTCTAGCTTTTTTGCGAGTTCTAATTTCGGCCCTTGATCAGCTACTTGTTTTTACACTTCACCATATGGCAAGTGTCCTTAAGGACTCGCTGACCGGATGCGTCCCGGCTTAAAACATCAATGGCAGGACGAAACTGCGCGAAACCTGTTCCACCACTCGAAAGGAATCAGAGCAATCTCATGTGACCACTTGTTATTAGAATACGCAACTTTTTACGTGCTACCTCGCCCACTACATGCGGGAACCGCAAGATTGTTAGAAATAATTGCAGATCGCGATGTTCCGATAGATGCGGAAAATGCGGGTCTGGTACGCTTTAGGAGCGTCTATTTTTGCTATAAAATTGGGTGTTTCGTTATAAAAAATCTACTACCTAGTTGGGAGGTGAGGGATTTTTGAAAGGAGACATATTTTAAGATCCACCTTTGTCAAAGACGAGCTTTTGTGCACCTATAACTTGACAATGGGCAGATAAAGTCTATGTGACGGTTCAATGCATCCCCATAATAGTAGACGTGTTTACGTTTCGGCTCTGAACATTGTGGACCCGAATCTCTATTGAAATTGTGCAATATAAAAGTGCAACGGACCTGACCCGACAACCGTATCTAACATATGTTATAAAAAAATGTACCTGAGCGTTATATCCTATCAAATTTATTGTTCAATAATTGTAAAAGCGCGATTTTTACCAATACCAAAGAGTATAACATATATACGTAACCTTGAAGAAGTTGCCGTTCATAAAATTTATTCATGTTAAAAAAAACTGTAAGTAAACACTGCCGAGACTTGAGTGTACACAAAAATGATAAGAAATTTGGGAATTATGAGACCCTAAGCTTTAGTCAACATTTTCCAAGGTTGCGTTTATAAAGTCGCATTATAGATTATTATATTTTTATTATAGATAAAATTCTAATTTTAAATAAGAATTTTATAGATTAAAACGGTGAACAACGTGTCATTTATTATAATAGTTTACTTAAATTAGAAGCTCACCTTATTCATTGTTGCTGCCACCATGATATGACGTCTAGAAGCTCTTCATCTTCGGGACTCATCGGTTCATATGAATCATAAGCATCGTGGCAATTGGGTCCTACGGAGTTTTCTGATACTAAAGAGGGAGCCGGAGAATGAGATTCTTCAGAAGAAGGTGGTGTCTGGGGTCCATTTACGTTTAAGTTTGAGCCAATTTGACTCTCCGAACATCCTTCCTCACTTTCCTCTAGGAGTCTCTTCAAGCTCTTGATATACTCTACAGCCAACCGCAAGGTATCGACTTTGCTCAGCTTCCGCGAAGATCCCCTACCTCCAGCCAGGGCAGCTGTGACTGCGGTAGGGATGTGTTGGCGTAAGGCCGCAAATCCATTATTAACTTGCTTCACTCGATTCCTCTCGCGGGCATTCCTTCTTGCCACTGAGGCAGGTTGTGTAGGATACGCTTGGTGGATGTAGCTCTTCTTCTTGCACCTGGACGGGTCAAGAGGCGCGGGCGCGAGCCTTCTTGGCGCAGGTGAGAGCTGCGCGAGTTTCTGGTTGACACCGTGATTTTGGTATGCGTGTATCGCCGCCATCGGCATCGCGTGAACCTGTCGGGACTGAAGTCAGGTGCGAGCGCACGTGTGTATGGTGCGGAGGTCGCCGGTGGATTGGCGGAGGTGGCGCGCACCCCCGACACTAAGTAGCGCGGAGCGGCGGCGGTGGGGCGCGTGCCCGGCGCGCGCGCACGCACGGGCCTCCAGTCCCCTGCCCCCCCTACAGGTCCCCCCCCCAAACGGGCCCCCTCACCTCGCCCCGCTCAGCTACTTGTTGCGCGCCGATCAAAATACGCCGGCGCTTATTATGCCATAGAGCGAGCGCGGAGCTCGCGCCGCTATTGTTGCACGCCGTTGCGCATAATTATCCCGTCCATTACCTTGTACGGTGGACAAGATCAGCCCGCTCCGTCTATTTAGAAGTCGTTAGGGCAGAATAGACGCTGTAAACGGATCGGGCGATATTGCGCTATTAGCGTCCAATTGCTTTTGTTTCAGCGATTGGTACCTTAAAGCTTTTTGCACCGCGCAGCACTAGTTGTTGGATTCAAATATTTATAACGGAAATTTTGTTTTAATTTTTTTACTTGACATATATGAATGGGCATTAATTAATATTACTAGGGGCGTCGTGTAATCGTCTCGATCATAATAAACCGATTCCCGGCGCGAATAATTCGCCGTCCGTCACAGCGGCTAATGGGGCTCCGCGCCGCGGGGCAGGTGCGTGTGGCATCACCTAACATAGACAGTGGGCGATCGTTTTTATTCGCGGCCCAATTAAAGTGTTGGATTATCGGATTAAGTGGATGCTGCGATAGGTGGACGGGATGCCTGTATAATTTCGCTTTTGGATCCGGCTCAATAATAATCGCGTCTATCGCTCATCGATATTAATTCGAACACGCACCTCGTTTATTTGTACGCTAAATATAAATGACGCACTCCGGCGAGTGTTGCAGGTTAAGCGCAGGTGTGACACACGTTCGACGCAACATCGACAACACTAAACATAACTGAATCACGAAAGTTAATATGAATATTCCTAATGAAATGGCTCATTAGCAACTTATTAAGGTACTCACGCTTGCGTGGCTGCCGGCATTCCGTTAGAAACGGCCTAATGGAATCGATGAACGCATTCGATTCGCAGTGTGATTTCTCTAAATAACCTGTATTAGTTGAATTTATTTTATCACTAAATTTATATTAATATTAAATAGGAACAAGATTTTATTGAAAATATCAAGGTTATGGAATACACTTGATACCTTATTTTATAACATCCTTTTATACAAAAATAAAAAAAACTATTCGTAAACAATGCCTCATATTTACTATAATAAGACTCTCGTGGTATTTTTCTATGTTGGACCGGGATTGCGCCAAAATTTTACTTCTTTCAGCCTGTTTCCGCTTGCAATACAGCAAAAGTTCACTGCAAATCGAAGGAATTGGAGGTTGTATATCGGTCGCGATTATAATACAGATAGATCAGTTTTCAATTACGTCTACAACTTCAATGTTGAGTTAAACCTCTTTAACTGGGACCTCCTTGTCATTAGTTGATTTATCCACTCAGATTTATCACTAAAGCTTCTACTTAATCGTTTAATCGTTCTTTTTTGGTTCTTTACCTCCGAAGATCATAGGGTTAAAGGCATTTGATTGATTAAATTAGACTATTGAGAACTAGACTATTGCGTTCAAAATAAATAAAACATTTTCTTTTTATAAATCAGTAAAATCCACGAATGCTGGTCTAAAATCTGACTTTGAGAAAGAACTTTAACTTGTCATACCAATAAAATAAACTATAAAGCTTTTCACCGATTAATTTTCCATCTAATTATAAAATAGTATAATAATCAATGTAAAAGTTATTAGGAAGGGATCAAAGCGACCAACATAACCAAATTTATCTCTAAATTTAATTTAATTTAATAATTGGACTAAACATGACAAATATTTAAATATGGTGTATCATTTTCAGGGTTTAAAATGTGCAACTATAATCTTTGAATGGTTTAAACTGGTTCCATTTTTATTGGAGATTAAATGACCCGCGTAAAACACACATTACAACTTTGCACAAGCAACATTACATTACCTGAGCAACTAAGAAACTAACACAAAATTATACAAGCTTACAATGTAATGTATGAGGCGAAATAAAAAAAAAACACTTCATACCTACATTGCTGTATCATATGATACATGAATTTAGCAAAGTTGATAAGAAGCTAAAACTATGTTAAACATTTCTCAAAATTCGATTGCAATAATGAGCTTGCAGAATATTTCTTTATAATCCGGAAAACAAAATTGAATTCCGTCTTTGATTAAGGGTGGCGTGTCTTAGGTCGTATCTAGTAATACTGTAAGCGTAAATCGTACAATAATAATCAATAAAAAAAAACACGAAAGATTTAATATTGACTAACAAATATAATATGATTTAATGAAATAGTACGTATTTTATCCCGTTTAGTTTGTTTTACAACTTCGTCGTCAGTTCAGATCCATGGTCGCGGGCAGACTGCCTCCTTTTACCAAATCATATGTAATATTCGTTCCAGAAAGTATATATATAGTCACTCTTAAAATATGGTTAAATATGTTTTTTATTTCCAATTCGTTATACAGAAAAGAAAAGTTTTAAAAATTTCATTTTCAATTTACACAATTCCGTACGATTCATCCCCTTTTGAGCTCAGTGTCGCCATCTACTTTCCACCCTTACTGAGCGAAACTAAAATCGATATTTTGTATCCCCTTCAGTTAACCCCTAAACCGTGTAGAGGGCACTAATTTATTAGCGTAGTTTTTCAAAACTATAATCTTCGCTTCTACTTCCGCTAAATTGAAAGTTTTTATCGTTTTCTTTAATATCAACAATTCTTGTAGGGTTCCACAAATCACATAAAATAAATTAGTGGCAAGACATTATATCAAGTCAACGGTATTAATTTAACTAGGTTATTTTGTTTTTATTAAAAATTATAAAACCTGAATGCCAAATTAAGTTAATCTCACTTTCTTTCGGAGGCTTCCGCAAAACAATCTTAAGACACAGGCATATTGATAACATGGACCTTGCAAATATTTACAGAATTGACGAAATCGTAGATGGCGAATCGATGTTATGAATGAGTTATTTTAACATACAAATTAATGTTAATGCATATAACAAGTTATGAGCTATTAAAGTATAGGCCTATTTTATTGGTTGTATTTTTAAATTGAAAACGCATATGAAACGGATTTAAGTTAATTATAAATTTATTTATTCATCATGTTTTATTTATGAAACTATAAAAAACTTTTGTGAGCGCAAACAAATTTAGTGTTAGGCCTCAAATTAAGCAAAACTTGACACAACGGCCTTTATCTTTGTAGCGAACTAGAAATATTTAGAGTCGCTCTCCTATCGGCGTAGTTTAAAATATTATACAATATCTCTATCTTGATTTCGCCTTTAGATCCTTTTTAATCAATTTATTAACTTGATATATGAAAAAAATACAATAATATGTATTTTCATGCAAAAGCGCTACGAGCGGATAACGCTATTTAAAACCAAAAATAACCCACACCACCACCTCCGCGGTCTAGCGGTATTGGCCCTTGCTTTATAAACCGGAGGTCGTGGGTTCGAATCCCACCGGCGATAACTTTGTGTTATCGTTGTTTTCCGGTTGGTTAAAGGTCGGTCCACCCATCAACCCGCATTGATGATGATGCGATCCACACAAATTCGCACATGTACAGTATGACATGATTTTATGTAGTGAAGCTGAAATTGGCGGATTGACTCATATTTGATAAAAATTCGGTTTCTAATCGTCTATGGGATCTGTCTATTTATAATAATAAAAAAATATTTTTTGGTAAAATGTTGCGTAACTATTGTGTTATAAAAAGTGGTAACATATACTTATGATTGTTTTTTTATTACTCCTTTTGTCGTTGAAGCTATATTTTTGGATGCTTTATATTTATTTAAATAGCTTCTCTTAGCTTGCGATGGATAGATGTCCTTCGAATATTTACAAGTATCATGTTACATAGGCTCGTGGCATTTTTTATATTTGAATTTGAAAGCGACTAATTTCTTATTTTTTTGCGACAGCCTAGATGAGCCTAAAAATATTTCATAGAAAAATATGTAACTCTTTAATCTCACTTTCTAATGTATTATTTATTTACCAAATCGTCGTTTGTGTATTTCGCATGTTTAAACTTTGTCATTATGTATTATGATACGATTTATATTTATGTATTTCAATATAGCATCTTTAATTAATAATTGGAAATAGCTATTATATGATCACGCAATGAAGCGAAACAATGATAGAAAATCAGTTGTGAATAATATTAGATACAATTCATTTTCAATAATAAATCTTAATTTTTGGATAACAAATCATTTTTCAAATATCCTTTTGATCTTTAAATCTTGACTTATATTGTTATAGAAATTCATTTTTTTTAAATATCCTCGAAATATATATGTATGTACTCTTCTTAATTGATTTGGGATCGATTCGATTAAAACGATCCCATTGTAATTAAACCTCGATCGATAGTGGATATTCAATCGGCCGGAATTTCAGTGCACCACCGTAATTATCCTGTCGATCAATGCGCTTTTTGCCGCGTATTATTACGCGTTACTATTGGTCACGGGCGATTTGTACCGACGGCTCGGGATAAAATAAATATTCGTCGACGTCCACACACTTTATTGCGGCGCGGAGGGCTGCTTTTAGCGTATACTAGCTTTATTAATGAGCCGACCGCTCACCGCGACGCAGACAGATTCCGATTGTCATCAGTACAAACGTGTGTAAACCTCACGCGGTACATAACTCGCGTACGATAACTTCTACGCGTCCTTCGCGGGCGGCGATCGACGAGCAAAAAAGTTTGTTCATAGGCACTAGTAAATGTAAACGGTTATTTTGTCTGTGTACGAAGTGAGTGTATGTGCTGACCATCTTCGCTGTAAACTTTGAATCTTCCGCATTAGACTAAACATGTGTCTAGATTCAAAGAACATTAAATTATTTAGTCCTCTTTCCATAGTGATATCTTTCTGAACTTACCATATATGATGGTACATGTATCACTGCCTCGACTAATATAGCTGAATCGAATATACAGTAAGAAATTCTTTTAGATCAACACTATGACTGGATTACCCGCAATTAATCACTGTCGTTGTTCTATCATACCGCGATCATCAGAGCCTTATACCCGTTATATATACACATAGATAAAAGATAAGATAAGAAAAATATACTATATTTTGCCAAATTAGACTCGGAAAAATGTAAACGTACCCTTGGCATTCAACTGGCTTTACTTATCTGGCCTTCATATTGGTGTATTGTCACGGAGATGTCAATCATCTAGTGACAGTGGACTGACAAGTACACTATATGCCCGACATCATATAGTTGTGTTACTAAGCCAACATCAATTCAAAATCTAATTTCGCTAAACAATAATTTGAGAGTAATTTAACAAGAATAAATAGGTAAGTGTATCTATATCATAAGTTACGGTATAAAAGGGTAAAAATTCCGTTTCATCCCAGCGTCTGTTGACACCGGCTCGCGGCGTCTCGCCTATATATCAAGCGAGTACACACAGCGTATAATTCGCTTAATTTATTGGTCACCCACTCAACTGGAAGCCGAGCGGGCGCTCTTAATAGCCGGCCACCACGCGACCGCCTTCCGATATAGTACGAAACGGTAGAGTTTTCAACTAGCCCTTCATGCGTTATGTTAATAGAGCGTTTCGCTTCACTCGTTACATATGCTAATGCTCAAAAGAGAGTTCCAAACTATTCGAAAATATGCTAAATACACATCGAAGCCTACCGCGATATGAATGATTTGCGTAATGCCGTCGTTACGAGAAAATATTACCGCGTGTCTATATTTGTTTACGATAATGTTTCGCATTACAATAAATACCGAGGGAACTGTACAGCACGTAGATGCCAAGCGTCGTAAGATCGGCTATGAATCTTGTTTCCTCTCTTTGCGTATAACTCGCGATACGGCCCTGCAGTTTTTTGATTTTCATTTCGTTATCGCCAACGGAATATTCATTTATCAAACTAATGGGTGAACTTTATCAATCCGGTAATCGTTGAGATAGAGTACTGTAATTATGTTTGAGAGTTACATATTTAAATTATCATATGTTCCTTCTCTGGAATATTTTTTCTCGTTTGTTATTTCTGTCGTAAAATTAATTTTAGGAAAGTATACGGGGATTTTTAAATAAAAATCATTTTTATATTAAATATCCTTGATAATTTACGAAACCTTTCACCATTTTAATACGCTACATGTAAAAAATACTCACTTTTACATTTATTAGCTTTCATAATCTGTACTATTTAAATATATTAGTCAGTAAAGTACTCTTATTGGTGTAGCTTGTTAGGAAAGCTTTGGATAGCGATTGATTTTTGGGTCGTTCTCCAATAAAATCACTTTACATATAACGCATTTCACTGTTTATTTAAGTCAGAAACAGTTGCATCAACTTTCCAATAAGAATTTATTCTAACAAGAAATAAATATACTTATATTTTTGTGTATTTATGCAGCGATAAAACAATTAACTGAACGTAACATTGTCATTACAGTCAGTGCTCTCAAATTGATTCCTTACATACGATGTGGTAGCGTTTTCGGCGGTCTTCTTAAAATTAGTGGGTAAAGCACAATTATACATATTTAAGGTGTAACTCTAATTTGAGCCCAAAATTCGTGCCTCGAGCCGTCCGCAATTCATATAAGCACGTGCGAGCTTCAATTACGATACGTCAACAATATAATTAGAGGCATTTCTCTTTAAGCAATCACACCATATACGTTTAGATATTTAGTATAATTCCGTTTCGACAACAAAGTTGTTTATGTTCACAGTAAGCAGTAATAAGCACGCTGTATTATTTGTTATTGTCTGGATACTTGCTCATGGTCAATTAACATTTTTGTGCAATATACAAATATAGGCAATACCTTAATTGTTCAAACAAAACATAGGATGTAATCAAGAATTCCAATTATAATATGCGTAACTGTGTTTGTGCCAACAGTTTTTTAAAAATGATATTAAAACACATAGTTTAAACAGTAAAAATAAATAAATCAAATTTAAATGACCGATTGTAAAATCAAAATAATCTTAATTGATTGATTGTATAGTGATGTATAACCAGTACATGTAAAAAACAAGTTTGTTTATTCTTTAATTTGAAGATGGTTGATGTAACTGGGAGTAATTTAGGGTACTTACAATAAATAAGTAACAGATTATTTTTTAATATAAGCACGCGGATAAAGCCCTAAAGCCCAAAGTATTATATACATACAGGTTCGCATAATTTCAATTTAAATAACTTTAAACGTTGTAGTATTACAATTATTTCCGCTTATACGCTCCTATCAGAACTGTTTCTAATAACAACCACACTATAATAGTAGGTCCACGGTGTATACGACAATGTGTTAAGAGAACGTTAAGTCGCCTATTGTTGCGCAGGCCGTTTCCCATTGGCGGTATTTCACCTTGCAAGCCTCTACGCCCCTCCAACCACGATCGTCGCTTCTACTCAGCTAGTCATAGATTTTGCAATTGCTCTATTGCGACGGCGTGTTATGTGCTCACGGTAAAAGTATTGCGTTCAGAATATATTCATTGGTATATTGTATACATACTTGATTTTCCATTCGATACCACTAACAGAAAGAAGTACGGTTTAGTTGTTAAACTTTTGTTTTAGACGAGTTGATTTATATACAGCTGTGTTGTACAGAATATTCTAGCTGTTACAGACAAAAACTACATCTAAATTTTACACTAAGTCTTATATACAAACTATTTGCGATACAGATGATTTCCGCTAAAAGATAACTTACACGTTAAGTATAAAGAACATACGTTTTAATGACATTACAGTTTTTTGATTAATTCCATGTGTCTATACGAAGACTATAATGGTAATAATAATAGAAGTTTGTAATCGATTATTTTATTATAATGGAATCAAGTATATTCAAATCGATTCTTATATGACAATAGTTATTTTATAAATTCTTTATTATTTCTAGATCTGACATAATTGTGGCAAAGTGTAGACATGACCTACATAATTATAATAACTATTATTTCTTTTATTTACGCGATTATTATACATATCAAATCCACGAATTTACGGATTTTTCGCGTTACTTGAATATATTTCAGCATCCGTGATTATGGATGCTGAAAAGAATCGAAACGTCGGGAATAAATACATTTAAGTAACGCGAAAAATCCGTAAATTAGTGGATTTGATATTATAATAAACTTTTTAAATAGTTTCTATTAATTTATAATTAATTACATTTAAAACCTAAAAATAGGAAAGGTAATTCGAAAATGTTCTAGCTAGCTAAAAGGTTGATTCTTATAAGAATTATAAAATGAAAATACTTTCAATTGATACTAGTTTTTGCCGTAACAGAAAATTTCATATGAAATGAGACAAAAAAATAGAATCTTATAGGAATGAAATATATATATGGATTAATTTTTCTGGAAATTGACGATAGAAATTGAGAATTTTGTACAATAAGTTTTTTTTGTAATTAAATAATATGATGAACATAAATAATTATTTTATATATTAATAAATTGTTTCCGGGACCAATAATAAAAAAAACGAAGTTCTCGCATTCACAATGGTAGTCTTCTGCTACCCTCCGCTAGATGGTGCGAATATAAATACGTATTTAGAATTATGCCTTAACATGTTTATGAACTACCGATGTTAACAACATAAACTATAAAATTCCATAAATAAAACACATTTTGCGTTAACATAATTTCTAAACGCAGTGCTTTGCTACTAACAAACGTAACTAGTGTTAAAAGTATTGTGTTCCAGTTTAAAGGGCATCGAAGTTAGTGTGACTGTGTCGTGAATAAAATGTATCATCTAAGGTTTTAAAGCGGCAAGCATTCTACTTTTTAAAGATATTTTAATATAATAAAATAACTAACTATATAATTGTAGCATAAAAATATAAAATCTTAGCTATATAAACCGGATATCGTAAGTTCGCATCCCGCGGAGATACAATTTTGTGTTTTTGATGTTTTCTGGTTAGTTAGAACAATCTGTGCTGATCTCCCAATTGTCTAAAAATTAAGATGTGTATGGGTCGGATGGGCATATAAAAAGTCGGTCCACCTACCAACCCGCATTGGACCAGCGTGGTGGGATACGGTCCAAAAACACCCCAATGGAGAAGGCGTGCTTTAGGGGAGGCCTAGTCCAGCAGCGGACTATAACAGGCCGATGATGATGGTAATGATGATAATTTAAATAAGAATTGTATTATAACATTTTTTGAAATTTTAGTATTTTATTAGTCTCTTTTTGAAGCACCGTTACAATGCCAGCTTACTTTGTCACATAGCTGTATAAATTCGAAACATTTTGATACATAGCGTGAACATTACAATGTTAATAATACATCTAATATAATTTGTTAATATTAATAATCATATGATGTAAAATTCTCCTAAAAAATTCATAGTCGTTAGTTAATTTATTTAAAAATCTACACAATCTAAAAACAAAATTCTTTTACATGTTACAAGTCAGTCCCTGCGTGCTAAGAATTGTTATTGTACAAGAAAAAACGCTCCATCAAATCATAACTATACTTCCATTCATAAGTATATACAACCTCATTCATATTTCATTCATGCTCACAATTAAGCTTCCGAATACGCGACACTATGGCTTAGCTGTCAGAACTTTTACTTTTGTTTAGATAAAAAAAAACAATAGGGACCCCAGAGTTGTCACGTAGAGATAATTCGAACGTCATTATTGTGAACGTGTGATAATCTGTGACCAGAGTTGGCGCCAGATTTTTATTGTCTGTGGTGGGTAGTCGCTTGTGCGTTCTTACGTGATACGTTTATTAAACGTCACTTACAGATTTCGATTATCCATCTTATCATAATATCTAGATGTTTCTTACATTGCTAGTATCGACAACATCATGTCGTAGGAAACGGAACCTAATTAATATTGTCTTAAAGCTTAAAATAGTTTTTGTGTCGTCAAGTAATTTTTTGCTAAGCATTGTTCCATAAAAAATGCATGTTATTACTTTTTTAATATTATACATTCAATTTAGATACGGTTTGTAAGATAGTACGCTATGTTTTCTTGTATAAATTCAAATTCAAAAATCTTGATTCAATATAGCAGTTCACACTTGCTTATTGATTGTCAAAGACACTACCACCGGTTCGGAAAAGGACGATTGAGACCTCAAAAGAACCGTGCAAAAGAAACTCAGCGGGCTATTTTTGTGTCATCTTTTAAAAATAACAAACAATTTGAAGGCTTGATATTATGCAATTTTGAAACACAACCTGGAGCGAACATTCCATTACCAGGCTCTGTTAAAAATTCATTAAAATCGTAATAACTTTAAAACATAAACGTTCCTTGACTACCTTTTTAAATTTATTATTAGTTAAATTTTGAACGTTTACTGGGATTTTGTTGTAAAAACGTAAAAAATGTCTAATAAAAGACTTACTTATTCCTCGCAGTCCAGTTGCTGGAAGAATTTAATTATGTTTGTTCCTTGTATCTATATCACGTGCATCACAATGTCTTAGGAAATTATGCCCACTTTTTTGCACATACATAAAATTTTCAAATATGTATTGAGAACTAACACACTGTGAACAACTTTCATAATGATTCTTTGGGGCCCAGGTTATAGACTACACGAATTGCACGTTTTTGGGACAAAGATCGTATTAGTATCTGCCGCATTTCCCCACATATATATTAAAAAACAAAATATCATATTCCAACAAAATTTGGTTATATCAATTTGTTTATAAACATTATTCGTTTTGATTTCGTGCCTGCAACTTGTCCTTCGCTATTCAAACTAGTTTTAACAACTAGCATCTGCTCAACTTATTTAAATGTGTTATGATGACTTTCAAAGCGTTATAAAATTGTGAAATAAATCGAACATAATCACCATGATAATGCTAGGCAATTTTTGGCAACGTCAAATTTAATTTATTTAGCGATATATTGCACGTGTATATATTAAACGATTACGTTGAAGGCTTTCGTAACGTTTATGATTCGACGAAATCGGTCCGGTTGCGTGCCATTAAGCCTCTATGTTTTTTTTAAACTCGTCCTACATTTGTTGGTCTAAGCATCAAGGCTTTGACGGACTCACTGCCAACTTTCCTTGATCGTCGAACGAATTAGAAAACGGTCGTTTCATTCAAGTTCGAATTTAGAATATTTCAAATCAAATTTAGTTCTATTCTCTCTTAACTCAATTAACATTAACAAAGATGTTTAGAGCCTACGTTATACAATTCGATAATTTATTAAGGAAAAATAATGATGGGTGGCTGATATCGAATCGAAGTCTGTAGTAATTGCCTCTTATAAAATGTGAGACACAGTTGGTCAATTTAAAGTACGTGACCAAGTTGTTTCATTCATTTTTAATCGTAATACGGCTGCCGGTAATGCAATTAGAAGAGATTAGTGTCATTTTAAAACAATTTATTTCTTCGTTCGAATCGAAGAGGCGTTTAGTATTTAATCGAAGCTCGGGAATAAGAGTTAATTTCGATTCAATATTTAATGTGAGAAGTGTTATTTTATATAGTTATTTCTTTTATTTACGCGATTATACATATCAAATCCACTTATTTACGGATTTTTCGCGTTACTTAAATATATTTATTCCCAACGTTTTAGATTCTTTTCAGTTGTTATCTCAAGTGTGATGTTAAGCACCAACGCTATAAGAAATCTGCAATTTGCGACCATGTTCTAGACAAGCCCAATCATTATATTAGATTTGATGAACCAAAAATACTGGCTAATGAATATCGATTTATACCAAGGATGATTCGGGAAGCAATAGAAATTAAAAAATATCCAAATTTTATTAGAGAAGATGGTTGGTCTTTGCCACCTTCCTGGGATCCAATATTTTCAAAAATTAAACGCAGAGTATAAAAAAACTACAAAACCGAAGAACAACATAAATACTTTTTGTCAAACCAACATTAAAAATTAAAAAATGGAAAGATATGTCAAGTGTTAAATAAAAACTGACGGTTATTCGAAAAACATAGAGATACAGGCATATACCAACTTAGTCAGCCCGTGATCATAGATGCTGAAAAGAATCTGAAACGTCGGGAATAAATATATTTAAGTAACGCAAAAAATCCGTAAATAAGTGGATTTGTTATTTTATAGGTAAGCGATATTTATACGAAAAAACTCTCAGAAAAGTCTTACTTCAGCATTCATAGTTTTTGCGAAGATTAAGATATAAGAAGCAGAATAACTCTCACTAAAAGCTTTTTCTTCGATGTTCGATGAAGACGTCAGACCTAATTGATTGTTTTAAAAACATAGGATGCTACACATTAACATGAATGCTGGGAATAAGACGACATCAGTACAAAAAATTTGGCCAATTTATAAGTTAACATCTACTACTAGAGCGTACCATTGATTTTTAGTGTTTCGCAGATAATTGTTGATCAAATAAGTTTTACTATATCATAATTTCGCTTTATATCTAACAAGTGCCGCTCACGGGGTATTTTTTTCCTCCTTTTAAGGTTATAACTGGGTAAAACAAGACCATTATCCTGTGCGTCTTTTCTTCAGGAATCTTAATTTTAAATTTAAAGTTCATAGACGATGGCTTTGTGTTGCCTATAACAAAAATAGCAAAGAAGTGTATAGAATAATCATTCAAGAGCGCTAATGAGAACAAATTCGATTTTTTTATAGGTACGGACACCTTGCCAAGCCTTGCCTTCGCACTTGGCCGATTTTTTTTCTTATTTCACTTTCGATATCGAGATGAAATAATAATAACCATTTTGGTTAGTAATAATATAAAATTAACACTACTAAATTTAGAAGCACATTCTACTAATACCAAATTAGAAAAGGATGTATTTCTAATTATAACACATTTATTACAACGCAACATACCTTTACAGTTCGCGGGTATTCATAGAGCGACTACCATAGACGTGTCCTGTCTATGGCATGCCGCGCTACCAGTTTAAAAGTATTTCATTGAAGCAGCATCGAGTTGTTACAAAAACCGAATCGAGACCACTGTAGCGCATTGATGAAATGCCGTACAATTAACATGATGCCCTGTCGGGTGCCCATTGTACGAACGATGCATAAATAACGCGTTTCCCTCAATGACGGATTCGTACGGATTATACGGTAAAAACCGATTTGCCGCTCATTTGGTACACCCCACGAGACCGAAACAGCGGGATACTAGGTTAATAGTGAAAATATCCTGCGACTGGGCAATTTGATCGCAGCCCGCGTATCAAGCGCCGTGGTTATGTGCTCAATTTGGGTATTAAATGGACCATACTTGTTACGATTTTAAAATGTATCTAGTGTTGAAGTTACTATTGTAAAGCTTTAGGCGATAAGCGCCGTGGTTATGTGCTCAATTTGGGTATTAAATGGACCATACTTGTTACGATTTTAAAATGTATCTAGTGTTGAAGTTACTATTGTAAAGCTTTAGGCGATAAGCGATTCGTGTAGTGGATATGCAGCCACATGAGGAGTTTTACCTTTCCTGATAGTTTAAATATATAATAACGGTTAGAGTGATTCGTCGTAGAATAAACTCCAAATAGGCATGAGTCTAAAGTATCATTAATATAAATTTTAGTTAATATTTTTTTTCTAATAAAAAGGCATCATTGTAAAGTCTTTGGCAAATCTTCTGGTGTCGTTTTTGTAGCTACATTGAGCTTTTTAAGTATGTAGTCTATAGATGGCTATGATATTAAGGTAGCGAAGGCGAAGGCTTTAGTTAACGTTAACGGATTAAATACGGGACAAAAATCATGATTTTATATTAAAATACGCGGCATTTAGCTTAAGTTTTGAGGACATTTGGTCTTAAAATTTTTTAAGTAGAATATTATTTTGAACGAGTGTGAAATAACTTAAAAATAAGTGTGTTACACAACCATACATATAGTAACGTTTACCTAAGTTTGAATAAAACTTTTTTGGTCATCCCTGAAGACTTCCAGAATTCTTAATTATACCAATATTGCTACCAATAATACTACTTCAGATAAAAAAAAATCGAATTAGCCATAAACATATTTTAATCTTAATTAAATAAAGAAAAGAATCCGTTAAATAGTTTTTTTATAAATAAAAGTGTTATATAAATACACAAATAAGATTAGAAATAACAAAAGATCTCACTTGGCATGGATTTCGGAATATTTTTAGAATTGAATATTTTAAGTTTTCGGTGTTTATAAAATTTACTGTTATATTGTTACTTTAATTCGTTTTAAAGGTTAAGATTTACTAAGCACAACTTGATTAGATTACCCAACCACGTGTGTGGTCATACGTAAAATCAATTGTTCAAATTACTTCCGCATATCAGCGTACACCTTTCCAAATTACCATAATAGCAGTATTAACCGTTACTTCAAAATAGCCTGTCTGTTTATTTAGATAGGAAAAACATGTTTAAAACCGAAATAAATACCCAATCATAGACAAGTGTATTCTAACCTGGAAATGAAGCCATCAGAATTTTAATTACCCCAACATATTCCAATGAATAAAGCTCTATATAAATTGAGAGGCAACATCAAATTAATTAATGATAAAATCGCTCCAACATTAAATTCTGTATTTTAATACCAGCGCTCGATGGAAAAATGCCGAATGGATTATGCTCATGGCTTTTTTTTTCAGCTCTCAAGTAATGCCAACATCGGGTTGGCGGATAACGGAATAAAACGCCAATGAAATTGCCCGAGCGCTTAGTGAAGATACCAACCATTATTGGAATATAAAAGATCCGCACTTAATAAACATGTGTATTTTATACTCAAACCAGATATACAGGGTTGCGGGTCCGAAATAATCGCTTGCAGGAATTTAAATAAGGTGTCAATTAGACGGTGTGCGTGCGGTGGCATTATTTCAATGCACTTAAGTTTTAATCCGATGACCGTGATAAATGTTATACCGTAGTCAAATAAGGCCCGGAATTTAATATACAAACGCCACTTGAGTTTGACATTAGATATGCTAAAACACAAAGCGTCCTGATTGGTTACCGCCGTGAAATGCTCCGCGACAACGAACCAATCAAATTTTGTAATAAAAAAGACCGCAGAGTTTCTTGCCTTGCTTGTTTGTGAACCGGTGGTAAATTTTTGACGTTCATAAGTGCTCAGTACAGCCATAATTGAATAAATAATTTAAACTTTGACTTTGATTTTGAACATCATATTCGTTACATCTGACTAATATAATAGCTGTATATTTTGGAGCCATAGAAAAAAATACAGAAGACTTATATTAATCCATTGTACTTTTACTCTAGTTTGGATTATTTTAAGGCATAAAGAAAGTTGTTACTATAATTACGTTACTGATGGCCATAAATAAAAAAAATAGCGTTATATACGTAGTTTAAAATTTTTATCGAGAGATCTATCCCATTTCTTCTATGCTCTATTGCCTTGCCTCAAGGAAGTTATATTTCATTTAACGTTGCTCAGTATTATGCAAAACAACCTCTTCAAACGTAACCATCTTGCGATGGTATTTAGTTTCATTACGTACGTAACGTAACCCATAACCCGCGCAAAAGCTGCGTGTGGCACGGGGCAAAAAGCTACATACGAAACGCGAAACAATAAATCAAACTAAAAAAAACACGTGTTACCAAGGCCCCGGTGTTTACGCATACGCAGTGACATTGTGGTGAGGCCTAAAAACACAGAAACATTTAAGGGGAAGCGCGCAGGTGGCACACAAACAATCGACGCCAGCGAATTATACACTTGCGACATCGAGATCGCGGCGATTAATCGATTCTATTCGAATTGCTTCAATTTCCTGTTTAGTGAGCGCAAACACTCGATTAACACTAATAAATCGATGCGTAGAGCATATTTCGGTTGCACAACAACGCTGCAGCTTAAGACGCGCGTGCTGTAATAAATACGCCGCTTTCCTCATTACGCTACCGCCCAAACAGCGCCCGGTATATGCAAAAAGGGCAAATGACATACTCCAATATGCGAGCACCGAATTCACTTAGCGAATTGAGAAATAAAGGCGCTTTTTACTTACCGAAAATTGCTCTAATTGATATTTCATTCGACGCACTGGGTGGCGATTTATATGAGGATATCAATAATGAGTGACACCAACGATGCATTGCCCCTCTTTTGTTTACGCGGATGTAGATTGGCGGTCGAGCTGATTTTTTACGATGCACTTGCACTGGGGAAATTTTATCACTAGAAGTGCTTGAATATCGGGTAGAAAGTTTCCATAACTGCTATAAAAATAATAATAAAAAAAAACTCTAAGTTGATTTATCAATCAACAATCTTTAATTGCAAAATAATGTATATTTGAATGTGTATTATATGGAAGCATAAATGCTTGTAAAGGCGAAATGACTGCTAAAAGAAGACACATAAACTCCGTTAGCTATTTTTGCGTGCTTTGAATTGCAGACTATCTGTAACATAATGAATTTCTATATATGTCTTAATATATTGTATTGTAATTATACATTTGTCCCCAGAATAACTTAATCAAATACTATTCCAGATTCCCCAAGCAGCAGATGCTACGCTGCCTTGTTAAAAATAATAGGATGATTGTTTAGAAGACCCCTTTTTTGACAAAACGATTGATTTGATGTCTTGTTTTCGAGCCTCGACAAGTTCAAGTAACTCGACTTTTTCTATTAATTGGTACCCTATCGGAAACTGAGTTATATTTAATTATACTAGTTTGCGTGACAGAGTACATTAATTTCGTTGTTGGTAACTTGGCAACGGGGGAATTAACTACTCGGCCCGGTTTTGGGAGTCATTTAATTTTTTTTCGTGGAGATAATCGCTTGCTCCTGATAAAAATTTGTATCAACCCTTTTCGGATGTCGGAGCGTGTTTTTCGACTTGGATTTCTTGCGGCACGGGAAGAGATTCGATCAGTCCAACAGTGACAAAATACTCGGGCCAACGTTCTTTTGTTATGAGACCCGACTTTGTCTGCATATCGAGATGTGTCCCGCGATATTTTAGCCTCATGTCATTATTAAGACATCACTTACCCGGTGGCTGGGAAGATCTTGTGTGAGCGTGTTTTTTTATTCATTCTCGTTTATACTCAGCTCGTACCAGTGATTTTATGAAGGGACTGATAAGATTTTGATGTTTTATTTTGAGATCTCCTGAGATTTGAACTTTATTGTAAATGCGAGCATCAAGTTCTGTTTCAACTGAATGATTTAATAAAACTATGTTTTTTTTTAATATTTATTCATACATAACTTTTTTTTTTATTTATTATTTTTAATATTTGAGTATTTTTTAGTCACAAGCTTATCTTATTATCCTTCGACGCGTAATAAAACATCCTTTCGTAATTAGCATATCAATCGAGGACCGTTTTAGCGGATGAGTGGACATGGATCAAGGGAACGAGCGAAGGAAACATTCATTAGGAGGCCCGGCTTAATTAAATTGTAACGTCTCAGCGAATTTCCCTTAGCGGCCCATGGTGGTCCAAATTTTGTGGGATTGAACTGACGAGGGCATTAAGCCTGAGGTTTTGACGTTGCTAACACGTTTGAATTTGTTTTGTTCTTTTAGCAAAAGGCGATGAGACGAACAGGATGTAAGTGTAAGAGACAAATCAAGCAAAGCGGTTTGATACCCTTTGGTATAATATTGAAAGAAGAAATAGTATTTTTATAGTATATTATACAGATTTCGAATGCATTAATATTTGCGATTTTTGTAATCGGTTTATCGATGGTCGAGAAACCATATATGGTTTTAAAAATTGTTTTATTTGATATGTATAATTATTGACTAAATATTAATGCTGTATCTATTGGGTCTATTTGAAAATATTTTTTATTATAATTTTTTTGTTGTTAATTGTTTTGAATTTAAGGTTAAAACAAATTAACATAAGTTGCTATTACTTTAAGCTATATTTCAGAAAAGAATTAATTTTCGCTAGACTTCATTCATTATGTCAATTTAACAATTTGTGACCAAAACGCCTTGACATTTACGTCAATCGTGGGTTCTAGTTCCTGGTTTTACTAGACTAGGTTTTTTTATTTTTGGTTAAGATGACGAAGCGAATCTTCTGGATTTCAGTGACATATTTAAAGAAATTTAGATTGTTTTAAAAACAAATACTGTACGTAATTCAAAACAATTACAAACATATAAACTTTAATAAGCTATAATGCTATAAAGATTGTACTTTCATTTAAGTTTAGTTTAATCCGTAATCCTTACTAGTAATAATACTATATAAAGTAGTTCAGTTCGATACAAGGAAAAAGTTCACCCTGCCAGCGAGCGACGTCAGTAAAAAATAAATTATTATTGTAGGCAGCCGCATAAGAATGAGTTATTTAATTGATGAGCGGCAATATCCTTTAACAAAAAGGCGTTAACCACGAAGAATAGATTTATATTTGAGTTTAATTAAAGAATTTTCATGCTATATAGGCGTAGGTCAATAATTTGTTCGAATTAATGAAGTCATGGATTGAATGAAGGCGGGATCGACCGAAAATAAAGGCTAGAAGCCATTGTGTAATAATAGTTGATAAGAACACAAAGCGATTCGATAGCCTCATAATAGAAGCTGTAATCTGGATACTCGTTAATACTATGTGCGGTGGTGTGTGGAATTATTATCATTGCACATCATGATGGGCAACGCCGTTGTTGTCTGGCTTGAAGGGCGCTATTCGTAGTAAAATAATTAACAATGCTATAATATCTTATTGCTGACTACATTTGTAGTATCAGTGAACGTTTTTTCTTTGCGTAACTATTTTTTGCAAACAAATTACAAAAAAATGTAACGGTAATTAAAATGAAATAGTGAATGAAATTGAATATAATAACACAAAATTAGTCTTATAATAATGCAACTATAGAACATAATGACTGCAGCGAGAAATAAACAGTAACATAGCTTTATTTCATGACATCTGAGTCTCGTTTTCCATTTATTTGAAACCTAAAAAAAACATGTTCACAAATATATTTGTCTTCACTCTTCTATGATAACAGATATTGCTATCAAAATAGCCAGTTTACAAACATACAACGCGATACGCTAAATCCGCATTACAGTTCAAAGGAGCGCTCATCTACGCCTTACCTAACAGTTTCCCCGGATCAAATTCTCACAGCGAGGGTCATCTCGTGCTGTGCCTTTGTCAATGCTGAACCATTAATCAGGACCTAATCAGCTCACGGGGGTTCTTCTAACGGTTGATTGGAAGACCGAAGCATTCCTTATTTGCGTTAGATTAGGTCATTTCGTCAGGGTCGTTGACTGTATTATTGTGTTGAATAACAGTTACTTTGCTATTTACTTAATTGGGTCAGTTAGGTTTCCTAATACTTTGGTTGCGAAAGATGTTACAAAATTGGGACGAGTTTAAGAAGATTTCCCATTTATTACTGAAAAATACTAGATACTGTGTTTGTAAATCTAGTACTCGTATAGTATACCACTAGCCTAATATAGAATTTGCATGAATACGAAGTTCGCAAACCCTCATTTGGACACTGTAATGAACTGTCAATCCAAAAAATATCATATAAAACCTATTAATACTGAAGATGACTGTATTATTTCATAAGAAAATCTTTGTACAAATCGCATACTTCATTTAAGGCTATACAATTAGCTGCGAGAAAGCAGCTTCAATTCGTTCACGTTGCGTGTTAATACATATTCCAATTAAATGTCGGGCAACGGAAAAACTCGAGGCCCAAGCTGTATTATAAAAGTGAAAATTGGTCGCGTTTATTGCTCAATCAAACGTCAGGACGGCGGATTAATTATGGCGATGTGGATTCTCATATACGTAATACGGCCGCTATCAATTCCGGTTCATTAGATGAGCCGCGGCGCATTTAAATGTAGTCACTTTCAAACCGCTCTCGTACTGAAGCGGTACAAATTAAAAAGAAGAAAAAAAACTTCGCGTGATCATACGTAATTGGTTAACGACAGATTGCTTTCCGTTGACCATCGAATAATAACAATATTTCTGCACGAATAACACAACATCATCTAGCCCCAAAGTAAACAAATCTTGTACTATGGAAACTAGATAACTGATATATACATAGATTTACTTTTTTATTGTAAATAAATACAGATTACGTATAGACGAACACACCGACATGAGAAAAACACTATGTTCATCGCACATATCTTTCCCGTGGTGGGATTCCAACCCGGGGTGGTTTAATGCATCAGTCAGGGTAACTAACCACTGCGCCAAGCGGGTCGCTAAAAATCTTTAGCGGTTAGACGTAAAGTATCAGTCAAAGAGATGATTTAAATAATATTAAATAAATGATTTTTATAAAAATACGCACAAGCTAAGAGCTTTTATTAAATCAAACATACTTTTTAGTATCTTAATATTTGACGTCTCCGTATCAAGTAATTACTTTATGAAACTTCTTTTATACCTGGTTTGCTAACATTGTTTTACTTATGTTTAAAGACATAAATTATGACAAAGAATAGCTAAGCTTATTTTGTATGTGTATTTCGCTAGTATTTTATCAAAGTCTTTTTGTGGAAATTTTATTTGCATTACGTTTGTACACAGAAGTTACATAAAGGTAAACTGTGAACTATGTACTATAATAAATTAAATATTATTAGTTGATATTGCATAGAAAAGTTATGACCATCTGTGTTTACAAATTGTTGCACTTTTGCACAATGTTCTTAAGACTTTAAAAGACATTAGACTTTTAGCAGATTAAGATAAGCAGAAAAGAACTATCTAAAAAAATATTTTTTATTAAAAAACTCATTAAAAACTACGCACATATTTTTGTAACTTTTTAATGTTGTTTTAACTCACGTCTGTACGAACAACATCTTCGACATACAGACACCAGCAGATAGTTTTAGCAACCTTGACAGAATAATAATGCGTTTCAAACTATTCAAGAAAACTTTATGAAACACCCACATTTCTTTTTAAGGCTGTGTTGGAATCATAGTGCGTAACATTCGAAAGGGACAGCTATACCATAGAGCCTTGAGAGCGACAGAGACTTTAGACAAACGGGCAGGTGTCACACTACATCTGCCAAGGTAGCACGTGCCTCTAACGAAACTGAACGGAGGCCTAAATTTTGCTGAGCGTTAAGTTTCTAATGTCATCCGTAATGACAGCACTTGATATTGAACGTAGATACGTCTCGTTTTATCTGAGGTCTTAAGTACGTAAATTTTCTGACACGTCTTATCAACCTATATAATGTGACGTGCTTCGTTCGGAAATCCAGTTAGCGTACGCTTATTACAATAGTAAGTGGTGACTAAGATAAGATTGCAATTTGAAACCTTCGCAATGTGTCGCTTTGAGCTGTACAACGGAGGTCACGGGTTGGATCCCGTACAGTTTAAGCAAGTGTTAATATTAAGATTAACAGACTAGAAGTTAATGTAAACCAAGTAATCCATTACGATAGACCGTCATACATACATCGATGTTATTGATAATCATCATAGATATGACAAATACGGTTTTAGTCCTACCATATCGAATGGAAGGTCTCGTTCATCTAGTGATTACACTAACTACCAACCTGTGGTGTTATCGCCTCATCATCATCATCATGATCAGCCTTTGATAGTCCACTGCTGGACATAGGCCTCCTAATCACGACTATCCATTAGGGGTTTTGGACCGTATCCCACCACGCTGGTCCAATGCGGGTTGGTGGTGGACCGACTTTACATGCCCATCCGACGCATGGATCATCTTACTTTTCAGACGATTGGGTGATCGCCCAAATTGCCTAACCAACTAGGAAACAACAATGAAAATTTGTTGTGTCCCGCAGGATTCGAACCCACGACCTCCGGATTCTAAACCACACGCCTATACCACTAGGCTACGGAGGCAGTTTATCAGCTAATGGTTATCTATTAGTACTACTGTTTTGCGGTGAAAAAAGTGGAACACTTGAGGTGCTACCCTGTCGGTCCTCTGTAAAAAGTTCGCTTATAACCGCTAAAATTTCTAGTCGTTCTACATTAAATCTGTCATTCACGTAATATGTTTCATTAAGAAGCTTAACAGTTATTTGATAAACAGATAACAAAAATAAGAGAAATAACAGGAATTGATAGAGTTTAATGTAACAAAGGTAACGTATAACAACTATTTCTAAGCTAAAACACATATTTGTAAATGAGTTACTAATAAAGCAACTAAATTCATTGCCCAAAATTGCAGTAAATTATATATATAAATGTCTAAATTATTTACTCAGAGACATATCATGGACATACACAAAGCAATAAATAATTAAGAAATACTTGTGCATTGTCAATATGATATTACACACAGTATTTGTAGGAAAGAAACACGGCGTTAACACAAATTTGTCACACGTTTATGCTAATGTATGTAAATAAATAGTTTATTTATTTGGGTAAAACCGATAATCTCATAACTTAAACGACATAATTTATTTGTTTTAGTTGGATAGCCTTATTAATGCGACTTGATCGGCTAGTCAAACATATTAGCTGTGACATATAGGTGTCAAGCAGCAAGGAAAATTATAACCCTCGTTAGTATTAACAATAAACATTTCTAATAATATTGTCATTAGCATAAATAACAGAGCTTATAGAGTGGAACAGCAAGCGATAACAAAGTTTAAGCATTGACCTTAATGCAGAAAAGTAATTGAAAGTAAGTTCGCGCCAACTTTTTTTCACCAGTATCATTAAAAGCGGCTCAGGGGCAATTTTATAAGCAATTTTGCGATCAGGAAGCCGGGCGCGTGCGGTGTCCGCCGATTTTTATTATAAATCGATAATTGGCGGTGCACTGACCGGACTAAAATGAATATCGATATTCCGACGCACTAAAAACATCAAGTTTATCGCTCATCACTAGATGGAAAACATAGGAACAGAAATACGTAGGGGAAACTTTTTTGTTAAAATTGCTTAAAAGAACTGTTTTTTTCTGTAGAAAAGACATTTCTTTCTTTTGTTGATACGCAAATATACTTACAAGAATACAAGAATATGGACAAATCTTGTCAAAATGGGTATAATTTACTTCCTTAATACATAAAATGTTCTTAGAAACAGTTCAACTAAATGAGCTAATTTAAAGTTTATATAGAGACATCGATAAAAATTTATTTTGCTTTAACAACTTCTTTAAAGTTTATAAAAAAAATCGCATGATTGATGCATATGGAAATAATTAACGCAAAACATGTTTATTTCGATGCAGTGAGAGACTTTTTAGTATCCGCCCATTATCGAACATATTAAGAACAACTTAATATATCATGGAACATTCTAGAGGATGGATATTAAAGTTTATCTAACGCGTAGAGCCGACGGTCCGAAGCGTGCTTGTTAAAAGTCTATTAATATTTTTTCGACACATTTCAATAAACGTTTTAACACCTTTTCCCTAAAGGTATCATTAGCCTCATTATTGCATCCCTGTGCATCGAAAGGACCGATCCGTTTCCATTGACCCCCTGAACCGGTTTGGATGTGCTTTTTTGTACGAAGATATTATTCCGTCTTTTACTTTGTAATGCTCAATAACCTAGTTCCCGTTTCGTAAGTGTATTTATTTTAACATATCGCAACCAAAACGGTTGGAAAGATTAAATGATATTTTAGTCGCATCTATAAATGTATATGTTCGTTCCTAATGCACAAAAATATATCGTTTACATTAGTTTAGACTTCATGTACCATTTCTAAGATACGAAAATAAGACAGAAATAAAAGTTAAGATGTTCCATTGTGTTATCATTTTATTTTCTATGTTTCGTATAGTGCGGGTACTTCGCAAAACAGCTTACGTATCCTAACCTTATGCATAAAATAAGCTACATACACTATTGTGTTTGAATTATACTGTAGACAAATGCAACGTGTTAGGGCCACGAGCGAACTTGTGTCTATTTACACTACTTTACTTATGAACAGGTCGAATCGCTTACCATCAAGGCATCTTGCTCGCTCCACCACTTTGTCCAATAAAATAAATGAATAACCTTTAACTGAAACTTATAAGCAGCTCGATACTCAATTATAAATCTTTTTGGATTTAATAGTTCTTGTAGTTATAACTGAAAAACTTATTTAACATTTCGTTGAAGTTACCTCCAACCAACCTATGAACTAGTCCTGCAAGCTATTTTTCTCGTAGTACAATCCTTTTAAGGACGCATGGAATTATTGTGACTGATGGTATAGTGAAAGTGCTCACTAAATGATCAGCTTATACCGTCAGTGTCCATGTGACCAAGTGGAGGCACGCGAGCTCCGCAGCCGGTTTTTGAGTACGAAACGTTCCGAATTCCGATTGCTCTAATAGTCAACCGATTTCCATATTAACTGTCTTTTGGAATTAGATCGATAACGTCGACATGTTGCATGCCGCGTTTAATTATTACACGCCGACGAGTTCTTTTACTTGTTTATGCGAGAGATTTATAAATAAACACAGATACGGGAATAGTTACGGTTAATGACACTAAATAAATTCTAATTGAATGTGGAATTTACGCGTCAATCCGTTGCTGTCCACAAATAGAGTCATAACATTTTATTATAATCACCCTCTACTCTTATCATTTTATCTAGATATCTATGAAACGTGCAGCTCTTACATATTCGTTCAAATAATTAACGCCATAAACTAACGAATACTTTCGAAAACGTTTAAAATGTTGCCCCTTGACAACTTAATACATACCAGGAAATATATGCTACTGTTTATTTTAATGGATTCTTAACTTCGAGTTTAAAAAACGATAAAAACATACGGAAAATAACAAAAAGACAAACAGTGCAATCGTTTCAAGAACAAAAAGCATTCGCGGAATGAATAATGAAATTGGCGCGTAATATTAAAGGAAACACCGATGCAACACTGTATAAATATCATCAGCCGTAATAAATAGCACAGATAAAAAATTATAAGCAGTTGAAAAGAACAAGACGATTCCGATGCGCACTCAGTCTTGAACGGCGGTAGTTATCGCGTATTTACATTAAGTACTTCGCGGACTGAATGAAGAGCGTCGTAATTTTCATAACAACATAAAATATATTTTTAAATGGACAGGCGAAAAAGTTCATCGCCGAACGCACGAGCGTGCGGATCGGCGCCTCGGTGGCGATTAACAGTTCGATTACTCGTTGGTTTGAAGAATGTACCATATTCGAATTTAGTTTTTTTTTTTAATTTTTCCTCCTTCGTCATTCGTCGCTATTCGTCATCCCTGAAATTGCATAAATAATTTGGCTGAAAGGTATATTTAATTAAAAGAAAGAGACTAATTAATGCTTCCGAAATGGTGTAAGAAAATGGTTTATATACTACTCTATAGAAATATATCAAAATCACTATATATTTATTATAGAAGGCAAGATTCAATCTCATCATCCAATTTTGTATAATCAGCGCGCTTTTTTGTATTTTTTAAATTATTTTTTAACATGATAACAAATCGTTAACGGTGTTAATAGATTTTCTGATTTAGTAAAGAGAACTTCATGGGTCAGAAGTGATACCAATAATGTAAACAAATTTTTTAATTTAATAGTCTTATCTTTTGCCATAGAACTGTGACTTTTGCTGAGTTCTTGCTAATTGATGGGAATTGGTGTCAATAATATTTATATATATATATATAAATATTTAGAGGTTTATGATCCAGATGTAATAGGTTTAGAATCTCATTTTTACAAACATCTCTATTCTATTCATATGTGTAACATAGCTTTAAGCCTGTATTCCAAGAACTATAAGAGACTTAAAAAATTATCTGAAATATAAAGTGAAAGAAGTGTTTGCAAGTTTTCTGCTTCACCTACATTTAGGATTGTATTGTTTTGTTATTCTATATTTTAAGTTTTTCTGTGATATATATTTATTTTAAATTTCAGTAGAGTAAGGTAAATTCAGTAGAGTTAACGTAGTTTTCTCCCGAGCAGATCGAAATTTTGGAAATGGTGCTCAATATAACGCCAATTAAAAAAAATACAGCCTTTGAAAGCATAATTTATTAATGGTACAAAATTGTAGAATTTGATGGTCAGCTGGGATTAATTCTATATCTTCCAGTGCTCATTTGGGACTCATACAGTTGAGGCGTTTCTCGATATTTGCTGTATCTATTTAAGTACTTTTAAAAGTTATGTAAATCAGTTATTACATCGACCAACCATAGGTAGAAGCTATTATAGAGAAAGTGACAATAACCAAAGACCAGCTTTTATAATAGATATCGAAACAAAAATACATACACTTAACTAACCAACAGTAGACGTAGTATTTGTATATTGTGCGTGTTCATCACATAGCAATAGACACCAGGTTATAAGTCAGCATGGCAATAGACATAACTTTGTTATTTCCTATCCAGTATAACTCGGTCCGATTCGGTCACACGAGCTAATGAACGCGTGTTCTCGCGGGGAGGCGAATTGCCGTCATTAAATCAGGAAAGGCCAACCGGCAACCGGCGACCCCAAAGTGCGACGAATGCACAAAAAGGCCAGCGACTAAGCCCACGCCGCTACGTCATTAGTCATGTTTCCCGCCAAATTCAAATGGTGCGCCACAGATACGTAATTTGTTTTGGCGGTATTATTTTTACATAATGTTTTTTTACGATAAAATATTTTTTTCGTTTGCCCTTGGTGTTGTTTGGAGATTAGATTTACTATTTGATTGGATTTTTTATGTTGAATTATCTCATCATCGTCATCATCAGCTTGTGTCAGTCTACTGCTGGATATATGCCTCGTCTAATGCACGCCACCGCTTCTGATCTTCGGCTATTCTCATCCAGCCCACACCGGCCATTTTGCAGATGTCGTTACTCCATTTTTCCGCACGGCGTCCTACACTGCGTTAGAATAACTCATTTTGATTAAAAAAATTGTATATAATTCGTTATACATATAAGTGTTAGTGATGTTTGTGTACGTTGGGTAAATGAAAACAATTATGTAAAAGCGCTATAATTTAAATAAATATATCAAAAATAGACAATTAATGTATCAGGTGAACAACAAAACAAAGGAATTATAAGTATAGCCTTGGTGAATGCCATAATTATTAAAATACGTAACAAATAAACACGTAATGACAAATTAGACCTAAATTTAAACGCTATTTATACATTATCATTAAAAAAAATAAAAAGTTTCATCTAATTAACCGAAATTTATTTTCATCGTTATCATTATTAGTCTGTACATTGATTGATCCGTTCAATAACATCGCGAAGATTCGAACCAATTACAAAATAACGATAACCCTAACTGCCTCGTATTAAATAAAGCTCTGCCACTTTTCCGATAGTTAAAGAGATATGTAAATTTTTATTACCCACGATGTACGGTCATTACGTGAGGTTATCAACGCTTGATCGTAATTTAGCCGCATTGCGGAAGTTGCTTTCTAAATACTTTCACACGTAACAACGGAAGGAGCGAGTGTCCAGTAAACTATTGTTCGTTCGGCGTATATCAACGACAGGACATAAATTCCCACGATTGACACTGTAGGTGCGGATATACCTAATCAAAATCGTATATAACTAATAATGGTCTAGGATATCAACACGAGATAAAGGGTTTTGTAAAGTTCTGTATACAAACGTGCGTACGTACGTGAACGTAATGTCCTCCTAGTCGAGACCGACTACGGCGGCCGATCTATTTTAGAGATCAGCCAACTGCGCAGGAGATATTATGTGCAAAAATGTACGCGCAAACACAGATGCCTTGCTCTTCCTTCACTCTCATATTCCGATGGGACGGATAACGGACACGATCAGAAAGAGATCAGGTGCAGGACCGACTTTTTACAGGCCCTTACGACCCATGGATCGTCTTACTTTATAGACAATCGAGTAATCAGCCCGCATTGCCCTAACCAACTAGAAAATAAAAATGAAGATTTGTAGTCCCCGCAGGATTCGAACCCACGACCTCCGGCTTATAAAGCACACGCCCTAACCACTGGGCCACGCAGGCAGTTGGCGGTTGAACATATAAAACACACTCACGCACGTATCGTCTAAGTGACAAGTCGGTTTTCAGTATTTTGCGTTGCATATCCTACGAGTGAAGTGGTTTGCATTAACGATGTCACAAATATTATGCTACTATTCTGTTTTCGGCCTATTCGGACACTTTTTTGGTATTCGGTATTCAGCCGAATAATACTTACCATTCGGCTGAACATCGAATACTAACACGCCAAAAAGGTACATATTAAATTCTCAAGATTGTATGGATTTAAAATCAATTAAAATTTTAAAACTGATCAGTAATAAGTTATGATAAAAAAAAAGGTTTTCAGCATTTATTGGTACGAAACGTTTTCGATTTTCTTCCTAAATAAAATTAGATTCATAAAATAACTCAATACTTTACACCTTACTTCCGGGAGAAGAAAGATAAAAACGATCAGCTGCGAGTTGTCTTAGTCTTGTTAATATAAATCGTGTTCACACATCACATCATCAGCCTTTGATAGTCCACTGCTGGACATAGGCCTCCCTAATACACCCTATCCATTAGGGGATTTTGGACCGTATCCCACCACGCTGGTCCAATGCGGGTTGGTGGGTGGACCGATATTTTACATGCCCATCCGACGCATGGATCATCTTACTTTTCAAACAATTGGGTGATCGGCCCAAATTGCCCTAACCAACTAAGAAACAACAATGAAAATTTGTTGAGTCCCCGCAGGATTCGAACCCACGACCTCCGGTTTCTAAGCCACACGCCTATACCACTAGGCTACGGAGGCAGTTTCGGATTTCAAATCGTGTTTGGTAGCCGAATATTCGGCACTTCGGCCCGACAGTGTTGTCGAATATTCGATATTCGGTATTGGGCCAAATCACTATTTTCATCCCATTAGATGAACGATCTACCTTTAGCGTTAAATATAAAAAATCAGTAAACTATCTGAAAAAGTCTATCAATAACCTAAGAAATTAAATGTAGATGATCTCGCAACACATTTGATTTTTAGTCATAAACTTCAAGAAGTCAAAGAACTTAATATTATTTTCCACTTCGACTACTAAATATCGCCACGCAGATCGTTTTATGTACACGCACATTTTGCTGCGATTGGCATTGCTTGGGTTGAATCATAATACACTTCCTCTAACCGTCAGTATGTTCGGAAGTAATATTTGTTGTTATTAAATTTATCGTTGCAAATGAATTGACAACGTTATAACAACTAATATAAGTTATTAAATTTATGAATACAGTTTCAATCTTGCTAAATATGGCGTAAGGACTACATAATATGCAATAAATATATCACAATTATCATAATTTTACTTTTTTATATTCCACTGTTTGATGAGGATATAATTGACAAGTTACAGAAACAGCACCCTGATTACAAAACCTTGAATGCTCTAACGTTATGTTAGCGCGGTTTAGCTATATTAACTTCCACCTATCTAAATGCAAGTTTATTATATATGTTTAAAAAATTTAAAAGTAAGTAATCAGTAGTAAGTAAGTAAAGCTTCGTGAGCCAAAAATTCGCTCATAAAGTTGTAACTTCACGTTTGTCCGTTGTGTTATTCAGGAATTCTCAAAAATTTCATACAAAATTATGCGAAGTAAAAAACCTAACATGTCATCAAAAATATAACGATTTCGATAAACACTAAAATTGCATAATTTATTAATGTTAATACTGAGTTACAGGTTGCTTTCAAGTCACCAAACAGGTTGGCGTTATAAAGTGATTATTTACGGCTATGACAAATATTTAACACAAATTGGCTCGAATATGATAATGTGGACTTTCGCTTTCAAATAAACGAACGATTTGTTTAATCACATGGGCGGCCCACAGGCAGTAGGCAAACGAAAATAGACTTGCTATGTAGATTCTAGGTTTTGTTTCCCACGTATTGTCATGCCTATAAAGTTGTTTTAATCTTTGAACAGTAAAGAGTCTTCTTTGCATTGTTAAATGATCAATGTAACCCAATCGTCCCACGTTTGTGTGTCTGTACGTTTGTGTACATTTGCAAATGGAAGAGTGCTCTTCCCCATTCTCTCTGCGTCCACGTCAAAAGACCACCGCGACCCAAGACGGCGCTGTCCGCAATTTGCCTTTGAAACTGCCCGCGATCAGTCTCTTATCAGTGCATAGATACGATAAAATCTCCGCCGGCGACAAGTTCATTATTGTCCCGCCCATTAACGCCGATTGTAAGTGCAATCGACATTCGCATATTCAATCGCCAATCGATTTGCCCTGACAACGCATCGCGTGTTAATGCATACCATTAATTACGCGAAACGGATCTGTGAATGATTAAAAAGAAACCTCCACAGAATCAGTATCCGTTTAGAACACCTTTCGTTGACCCAATAAAGTATTCGACTCCGACTGTGTCCAATTCTGTTGGTTCAAAGCGAGCGCCGGCGCCGTCTGTTGTAAAAAACTAAACAAACATTCCGTAGAACTAATGAGTGTGTAATTTCGTTAGGGAGGCTCTATGTAGGCGGTCCAGGTCACAGGAAGGGGTGCTCCGGGATTAATGGTGGCCGTGATTGTAGTTTTACGACCCCGAACGCGAGCTTACATAAATATATGCCAGGATATTCAAATAATCAAAGCGGCAAAACATGAAATTTATTGCATCGCAATCCCATAAAATGACATACACGGTAATTTATGACTACATATCAAAAGTGAAGCAATAAAATAATGTGATACAGGTTCATTATAATCATCAAATTGTCATTTATAAAACTTTCAAGATACAAAATGTCTAAAATTATCAATTACCCTCATCTAGCGTCTGTTTTACAATTTTTGATCCAGTCTATGAAAAAAAAACAATGTACCATTTCCGTAAACTTATAATTGAATGTCCTAATTTAACTTAAAGCGTTTCACTGTATTGTTTTGACGATTGCCTATAAAACCACCGATTAAAGTGGACGATAAAAAGTTACATTAACCTTTCACTGGAACTATGACACTAATGTTATTGGGTTTTACTTCTCAAAGCCAATTTTAACCAAAATTAGGGACGCAAAGTGAAAAATGTTACAAGTAAGAAATCTGTACAAAACAGATATAAATGTTTATTATATAAAATGGAATTTATATCAATATTATTAAAGTAAAGAATATTGTTAAAATTTTTCACTTAAAAGAGTTAACAAGACTTTAGACACCTTTTAAATATTTATTTAAATGGATCAACGGGTATGGTATCTTTTTATAAAGTTGGTTATAATCTGTGTCAAAACGATTAATGTAAGCAAGATAAAAAAATCCATACTGATTTTTTGTTTTACGGCGACTTCTGTACAAACATATTGTCCTTTTACGGTTTTATTCCTTTTTTTATTCATTATGCTTTCTATCATTCAGACTATTTCTTACACATTTTCTTCTTCTTTTTAAATTGTGTAAAATATTTTTAAAAAATAACTAAATGCGTGTTAAATTATAGAGATTTTGAATTGCACGAGATAAAACTTTCAATAACCGTTATATTTCGACGTACAGGCTATATCATCAGCCTGTGATAGACCACTGCTGGACATAGGCCTCCCCTAATACGCCCTTATCAATTAGGCGGATTTTGGACCGTATCCCACCACGCTGGTCCAATACGGAATGGTGGGTGGACCGACTTTTTACATGCCCATCCAACGCCTGGATCATCTTACTTTTCAGACAATTGGGTGATCAGCCCAAATAGCCCTAACCAACTAGGAAACAACAATGAAAATTTGTTGAGTCTCCGCAGGATTCTAACCTACGACCTCCGGTTTCTAAGCACACGCCCGTACCACTAGGCTACGGAGAAACAGGCTATGCTGGCAGCATGTTGAAAAAGAAAAATATGTTATAATTTCGTATCACATCCATGCATTTAAAAAAATAAAAACATCACAAAAACAATCCGTAACACGGCACAGAGAATCGCTGAGCATTCGACAACGCGCAGTAATTGTGAGTCGGGGTACGTCGAATTTAATGCGCCCACAAAACGTGCGGGCGTAACACAAAAGGGTATCAATAATGCAATGCGTATTAACCGTCGATCCGCCGCCGCTGATGGAATCTTTACTGCCCCCGTGGATTACGAGCCGTAAAGGTGCATTACGCCTTACGATTCCCCTTGAACAACTGCGCGTTAAGTGGTACAATTTATGGGTACTCATTAGCGACAATGTGTTTGTTGTAATTAAAATTACGTAAAGAAAGATTTACGTTTTGAGGGATTATGTGGGTATGGTTCTTATTTGCAGATATGTGCTGAGGTATGTATTGAAATTAGATCGTTGATTCGGTTTATCTTAGGAAACGAATATGTAATGTGACTTAAAGAAAATAGCTATATAATAAATATACAGTATTTAAAACTATTAACACACTCATGACATCGGCCCTACCGGTGAGGTACAACTTACACACCCTTTGCTTATGACACTGTAGCTTGACACCATACGAGCATTGCTAGAGTTTCTGCACCACTCCTTCTCCCAGCGCTAACGCTTTAGGAACTGGTAGTAAAGTAGTCATTTAAAGCTCTTTAAGCTATAAAAAGTATTCCTTAAGAAAGGGTCTGAATCGAGCCAAGACCTCAGCCCATATTGGCAGCCATCGATTCAACATGCTAACGGGAATCATAAAGTGACAGCCTAAGGCGAGGCTCCCCTTCTAGGGTCCTTGGTGCAGTTAAGTCACTCGGTGGAGAGATGCGCCTGTAGCAACGGCCCCTAACACTCGGGTATGTTTTAAAAGTTTATTCCAAAGGGCACGAGACCCGTCAAAACCAAATTAAAACTATTTTTCACCTCTTTAGGACATTGTAATTGCCGTAAAACTATAAAATAATTTACGGTATAAAACGTTTCACCATTATATGTTTTGCTTTGATTTAATCTTTTTATATATAAAGAGAAGAATAAGTAGAAGATTTGTTTGCTTTGAAAAGGCTTTAAAACTTCTGAACCGATTTGAAATATTAATACTAGATCTTCATAGTTCTTCATTAGCATAGGCTACTTTTTAACACCAGGAAAATATTTTCCACAAATCTAAAAACAATTGAATGAAAGTGAATCAGAATTGAAGTTTTAAATCGGTTTTAGAACGGTCACAACAGATAAAATTAAAAAATAGTACGTAAACTTTCAAATATGTATAAAGGAAATTCCGTGTCAAACGGAGTAAACAGTAATTTATCGTACTGAACGTGGGTTTCGTTAGGTTTGTTACGAGTTCGTCTGACCGTCCAACGGGCTCGAGTACAATCAGTACGGACGCGTGTCACTCAACACAGCAATGCGTTAACGAGGGCATGCAAATACCTTAGCAATTGTGCTAACAATGTAAATACGCTGTGCGGATACATTTGCCCATTGTGAGGCAACGAACAACGAAGTTTGCCGTAAATTTCGGCCAATAATGACGAACGCCGGATGCGAACAAAGATGAAGATAACAAGACGTGGTTCAATTTGCTGTTTTATTTCAGATTAAAGCTAAAGATACATTATGGACAATCAATAAGTGTTATGTGGGTTTAATATTAGATTTTACGCTTTGCTATTGATGCAGGCATTGCTATTTAAATTTTTAATTTACAAAAAGGCACCTTATTGATGAGAAAAGATATATAGAATAAGATATAAAGAAGTGCAGAAATGTAGCAAGGTTGGTATGAATGTTACATAAATATATCCTTGACGTTTTGGTAAGCTTCATCTAACACAGGGTTCGCAGGAAGCTACCGTCCCCATAAACTAGGTCTTACCAGTAACTATACATATATTTAACTGCCTTCGTAGCCTAATGGTAAGGGCGTGTGCTTTAGAAACCGGAAGTAGTAATTTAGTAGTAAATGAACTAGAAAACTGTCGTTAAAAATTTTATGAATTTTTTGAATCTCTAAAATAAAAACCTTCAAAAAATAAATGTTTGATATGAAAAACAACATCTAAATTGCTATATATGTTGCAGTTACTACACGTACAGTGACGTTCATATTATAACTGCATTCGTAAAGAATTTCATCCCCAGGTAATATAATATTCTGTGGTATAAATTCAAAACTCCACGTGAATCTACATGTATGCGTCGAGCTGCCCATAAAAATGACAAATGTTTGTAGCCAAAGGTAGATTAAAGAAAAACTATAGGATTTTATTGTGTTAGATATCCTCGACTTTACTTATATTTAAAATAAATCCTAAGGGAAGGACCGTGTCTATGCTAATTTAGGTCGTTGGATTCACTGGCTAATATAATTCAAGTAATATAGTATTGTTCAGAAGTAATGTTCAGATATCGTATATATAACAATCGTATATTGGTTTTCTAAGTATTTTTACGATTACACTTTTTTAAAGATACGATTTTTGTTCTGTTTACCTTTATTAAGTTCTCTCGGCATTAAATTAAGTTGTTATGGAAAAAAAGTAACTTCCTTTAGCCGATCTTTTAGCCGACCTTTAGTTCTACAAATATTCGAGAGTATTATGGCTATTCTTGCCAACCAGACTCAACTTTTTTAACGGTTTTACAGTTAATTTTATGATGAACACACTATTCTGTTTAATGAATGATGAGGCTATAACTACAAAGCAATATTAAAAAGGATTTTCCCTTGTCGACTAAAATATTTAATGTGGCACGTGCCCACCAAAGTTAGTAATGAAGTTGCATGTTGCAATGAAGTTGAATAAATAATACTTTATAATATTTAACAACAGTTAATAGTTCCACATCATAGAAAAGTTACACAAGCAGGCTTTTAATGAATAAAATCATCCCATTATATTTTATACGTATTTCTGATCCGGTGAAGTAGGAACAAATCTTTTAGAATAAGACTATTAACGTTTACACCGGATATAGTTAATATTTTGATTCAATGCATTTTAATACGCGTAGTAGAAGTAATCTATCAGTTTCCAGTCGAAGCGGTTTCTTCAAATATTCCGTGAATAAAACATATATATGCACGAATTAAACGAACCATGGAAACAGTCTTCGGACAATTTAAAGAAATGGATTAAAATTTAGGTTACAGTTAGTTCATTGATTCAATATTAAGCCTTATGTCGTAGGAAATAATGATATTTTGTTGAAAACGGGCTTATTTCATAACATTGTTTTGTTTATAATTCGATTTAGTTGGTGATGTCCTCACCTCTGGGTGGGCAAAGACCGCCCGCTAACGTTGAATTAAAGATTCTAATGTATTGCGTGGGCCGTTAACATTTGTTAGACAGTCCTAAATGTTTGTTTCAACACCGCCCTTTTAGCTGATTAAGTTATGTACGATAAGCTTGTGTAAATGAGTAACGGTTACATAAACCTGATGCTGGTTAACAATCACGGCAAACTTACCTACATGTTATAATGAGATATTTTTATTTCTTACTTTTTTGTTAAATCTAGACGTAATGTAAAAAGAATCCCGTTACTGATATTTTACAGTGAATAAGCAGATTTCAGTTTAAAGGTATTTAATGTTAACGTATATTAACATATACAGAATATAAAACAATATATGTCAATATACTCGTACAATTGCCGGACACAATCTTGATAATTAATTTAACACTAAAGTAATCGTAACTGCTAGTAACAATTTAAAAGTATTATTCTAGCTTACAGAATTTATTACCAAGGAGCTTTAAATGCCCTTTAAATACTAAAGGGAGAAAACTGGTTAATCAAGTTGAAATGCTTGCACTATTCCGTTTATTTATGATTGAAACCCGACCAACTGATCACTATGCCATTGTAATTTTTCACAAAAGCTATCTTTAGCATTACCAGTAATTGCTCCCGCTGCAACGATCACAATCAGTCTTCACTCCATTACGTCCAATCATCCAACAATTGATATCGGAAATATTGCAATAATCGTTATTACCATACAATGTCGCAACATTTCAAAAGGACGTATGGCTCGTGTCCAATTAAAGTTCAGATATCATTTAAAATTCCACATACGAAATTTATTACATACTAAAATTAAATGCCGCAAAAAGTACTTCTAGACATGAACTTTTTGCTAACATGCTCACCATTGTATGTTGTACAATCAGCTATTGTTGTCGACGATATGCTGAGGACTTTCACGGTGAGCCGTATAATTTCGTATAAGGGTATATAAGCGACAATAAATATTTATAATGCCGCTTTTCCAACGTTGGTAAATTGCTGTGTAATCGAATCATTGACCACAACAATGTTTAATGTCCAAGTCTTGTAACATGTCAGACTTTAGCACAGTGACTAATACAATGTATGAGGAACGCTTAAAACAATGTCCATAAGGATAAAGGACCAATCAAGTTAAAATAAATTGTTTTATTGTTGTAGTTTGTGCCGCTCGTAAAGATCCAGAGTAACAGTAGCCGCTCTCGATGTTATTCATTACCCTAAGGTATTTCAAATTGTTATTTCAGTTAATTATAGGGTTGCTTTTTATATTCCAATTAATTTCCATACAGCCTGGGTCAATATTATGAAGTCTCTTGTTAAAGGAGACCAACTGTAAATACGCTGGTTACGGTGCCCTTCAAATCGAATAACAGTATTATTTTACACACACTATTACTTTGCGGCGAAAATAGGCACCGCGGTGGTACGCCCCAGACGGCCCCCTGTGAACGTACCACCTCCCTTCGAATCGAATCTTAATTACTATTTACATATGCCGAAATAGACTATACATAATATTACACCAATATCGAAAGCAAAACCTAATATACTTCGGTCGTACGAGATATTCAAAACCGATTAATCGAATTAAACATCGATTGAATTAAAATCCGTCCGAGATATCGGTAAACTCCGAAAGATTAGAAAGGGCGATTCATCAAACGCGATCGTAATCGATGCTCTGTCAACACTCAGTCATTTAAGATGTACCGAGATGACGGCGATGATGCGAGATAGCATCAGTGTCATTTGTGGGACCCACAGCGGTTTTCAACGGGCCCACGTTATTCGACGGTGTTGCCCATAATCAATATACTCTGAGCTATTTGTCCTCTGGCCACAATACATTTTGAAATGCAATTTGTTATTCAGGTAAAGGTGAAGTGGATGTCCCATTTGTATTAAGTTGCATCCATCTAACCCCCTATTTATGGATAAAAACTTAAACAATTAATATAATTCTCTTTATTTTCTATATAGATAACTAGCAGGTGCCAGACAACTTCATTCGCGTAAATTAGCTATGTTCGAATATAAATAAGGTGTATTTGTATGTGTTTATAATTACAAAAATGTTTCATGGTTTTAATATAATAAACAAATTTCCTTATAACTTTTACTTTTATCCCTCACTTCAATCTTTTCAAAAATCTTTGCATCAATAAATAACCTATGAACTATCTTTGAGTCTATTCTACGTATGTTCCAAATATAATTAAAAAGGTGTTGTGGTTTATTCGGCAAAGACCGATAGACAGACAGAGTTAGTTTCGCATTTATAATATTAGTATGGTTAATTGAATTTTAAGTTATTGTACGTGTTGAGTGTTGAATTGATTACTTATCGTAAGATTGTTGGAATTACTTACAAAGTGCAACTTCGATACCCATTTAAATCTTTCTTACAGTAACCACACAAAAGATTGTATAGCAACACATAACAAATTTTAATATAGATTATATTACTGCACAAAACATAACATTCTCACATTTATCACTGCCAGAAAAATCCTAAATAAAACTTTAATCACGTACAGCATCAACGCTAAAGTTCTATAAATATCGCAGTCAAGCTTCGACGTCATTATCACCCCGAATTCAGCCCCAGATGTGGTATTCTGGGTCCATCCCGCCCTCAGCAGTTCCCACGCGTACGCAATGAGCGATCGCCGACACCGCCTATCACACCGCGACGTATCGCCGGATCGCGACGTCCGCATAAGCACTGCACCGACTGGCCCATTAATTTAAACGTACGCGATCAATAAACACGATTATCTACCACATCGGCGACGTTGAGGCATTACGAGCTTTCAGCGGAGCGCCGACTCCGCGCTATTAGTCATTTCGACGACGACTCAATTAAAATGTGAAACGTCAAAAACGTAGGTGCAGGGGGAGCAATTATTTGCAAATACACTGTAGTATACCGTTACTTGGTTTGCGCATTAAAATTTAATATGTATTGCCGTATTCTGATACCGACAATTCGCTTAAAATACGGCCGCGAAAATGTTTATTTCATAGATGGAGCTTTAAAGGTTTTTTGTCGTTAATACGGACGCAATTTTTATGATAATTCATATGGTACGTATATCCTATAAAAATGTATCATTCAAACGTACAAAATCGATGGGCATAAATAGTTTTAATACAAATATACCCTCGATCGAAATAAAGATTAATTTTAATTTAATCTTTTAATTAATATCGCTTAAAATCAGTGCTGTAACATCCAAGGTCACACACAACATTAAAGTGAACTCATCTCACAGCATTGTTATCAAATTACTGCGGTGACATGAAACACGCCGCCCGCTCCGTCTTCATAAGCGCAACATTAAGCATACGTTCAAACGAAGCGCTTTCAAATCAAACACGACACAAAAAGCGACATCGCTAACAACGTCATCGCTTCAACAAGCGTCGCTAATCTTGTTCAAGTCGAAATATTGGATTGGAGGCATACGAAATTAATAATTGCACTCCCACAATGAGGCCGCGTACACGGCGGTTCGGTCGAATTTTTCGACACCTGCAAACTAGGATGAGACCACCGAGATACGACCGATCGCTTCAATGATGAATGTTTAAGAGCAGATTCACTGATTAATCTCACTTTCGTCATTCGTATGCAGTTACATAATAAATTCACGTTCATTAGGAAAAGTAATGAAGTAACATACTTAGCGCCGTCAGTACGTTACACTGACACTGAAAATGGTTTATATCAAAATGTCCTTCGTATATTTAGTGGTAACAGATGGTTTTTAACAATTTTATTGATAATAATAAGACTACGCGCTAAACGTTGATTGCTGGTCATTTCATTTTGTAGTAAGTTTATTATGGAAGAAGCTTATGCGACGAAAATAATTTCACGAAATTGGATAAAAATGCAATCGGATACTATAAAATGGTATACTACAAATATTTCATAGTTTGAGGGAAACACAACAACACTTATTGGTAATTTGAATAAAAAACAAAACTGAACCATTAGTACCTAGTATGTGTTAGATAGCCAGCAGCCAATTGCCGTGAAATTCCTTGAGAGTTTTAATGACTGAATTGAGTTTAGCGTTTGGCGCGTTAGGCACGCCGCGTTAGTTAACATCGGGTCAATAAAGCCGATGATTCATGCTCCTCTTCAACCGGAGCAACATTAACGTTCGTTACTAATTGAGTTTGTACTAAATTTATGTGCCTAAAGTTAACGCTTCTGATGGCCGTGTTATGGCACTACAGAATACGCTCGTATATTGGCAACCCGGAAAGTGCAACAAACTATGGAAGATGTATATTGAGGTCTTTAGCTGGAGAATGTAACAGTTCCTTGTTGCCGCATTATTTCAATTATCTTTTAAGTACCAATTGAGATGTACCGTTATTATTTAGCAACTATTTTTCACTAAACGCTTGCAGGAAGAAGATAATAAAAATCACCGTGTGAGTTTTATTTATTTATTTATTTATGCTTCTTGACAATTTAAGTCAAAAGGCGGACTAATGCCTTAGGCATTTTCTCCCAGCCAACCTTAGGGTGTTTCAGAGAGATCAACGTGGTGACATGAATTATAAAGAAAATAACGATTACCAATATTATACATAAAATATATATGTATATATATAAATAATAATAATACATATTATATGTTAATAATAATACATAAATATATATATGTATTATAAATATTATATAAATACTAATAAATATAATCTTATATCGTTGTTATAGAGATAGTAGTTCTGCCGTCGTCCCATCCAAGAGATATTTTTGACCTTTTTTTAAACTGATGAAGTGTCCTAGCCATCCTGATCTCTAACGGTAGCCATTCCACAGAAGAATGGATTGAATAAAGAAAGATTTATGAAGAAAATCAGAACGATGTGAAGGACAAAGCAAAAGATGATTGTGTGTCGAACGAAGCTCTTTTTAGTAGCATCACTAAGGGGTTGAAAATGAGGAGATAAATATGTTGGGGTCAAAGAAGAGTAAAGAAGAGAAAATAGTGTAATGAGAGCCCGAAGCGATCGTCGTTGACGAATTGACAACCAATGCAGTTCTAAACGATGTGACGATACATGATCATATTTTCGACGATTGAATATGAATCGAATGCAGTTATTTAGAAGCCGGTCAAGTTTATTGAGTTGATCTGCATTCAGGTCAAAATAAGCACACGACACCATAGTCGATTATAGGAAAATAAGGATTGCACGAGCGTAATTTTAGTCTGTACCGGAAAGAAGTTTTTAAATCTGTAGAGGCCCTAAGGATATTTGTTACCTTTGAGAGACCCAGTACTTGATCTTTCCAACTTAGTGCTGTATCCACAATCAGCCCTAAGTTCTTCACATTTTCGCTATATGGTATAGGACAATGGTCAATTTAAGGGCGTAGTGTACGCATATCCACTTTGCCTAGGACACGAGTACTGCAATAACAATAGCTCGGCACTTACTTGGGTTGACAGTAAGACCAAATTTTAAAGACCAATTTTTATAAAATCTAGGTTTTGATTTAAGTCACTAATCATTTCTGGAGTTTGTCGACAGTTCCATGCAAGTAAAGCTGTAGGTCATCGGCGTAAAGATGGTATGAACATCGAAGATTAGATGTAATGAAATTTATAAAATAGAGAACAAAATCGAGAGAGAATACCGCCTTGAGGTACGCCACTAGTAATATCAAGCCAATTAGATAAACTTTCATCAGCAAAACTGACTGTTGGCGTCCACGAAGATAAGAGGAAACCACTCCAGAGCTTCATCAGAAACCATTAAATAAGAGAGCAATGGTAAGAGGATGTCGTAACTGACAGCATTAAAAGCATTAGAAAATCAACCAAAACCAAGACTGTAATTTTGGTGTTTTCCATACTCACTCGAATGTCGCCAGTTACTTTAAGGAGCGCGGTAGTAGTGCTAGCAGGCCTGAATCCAGATTGAAGTGGACTGATTAAGTTGTTGTCAAGAATGAAGCGAGAAAACTGCTTCAAGACACAAGACTCGAGCACTTTTGAAAGAAAAGGAAGGATTGAGATGGGGCGAAAATGTCAGGTATAGAAGGATTTTGACATTTAGGGAGAGGACGACATATGCTTTACGCCACAAAGCAGGAAACGATCGGCTAGTGATGGAAAAATTTATGATGTGGGTAATAGATCATGCGACGTCCTATGTGGTCACATCGAGGGCATTGATTTAATGGAAAGGATTGTTTTCTGGTTTCATCTGAAGTAACTGGTGAGATAGAAAAGAGTTTACTATAGAGCGCGTCAAACCATTTATTGTGAAATTGTACTGAATATGGTATTGGGATCCATTGAAGAAGATGTAACGAAGTACTGATTTAAATCATCTAAAGATATTGAAGATGGAAGGTTTGATAGGCGTGATTTGCCAATACCTAGAGTTCCAAGAAACTTCCAAATATCAGCAGAAGATGAAGCAGAGATGTTTTCAAGAATATGTCGGCGTTTAGCATTACGTACCATCTGATTACACCGATTTCTGGCCAGTTTGTATCGATTCCAATTTTCTTCAGTGCCTGTCGTCCAAATTTTCGGAAAGCAGAGTCACGCCGTCGCATGGCATACGCACTAAACTAGTCATCCAAGGAACAGGGGCCGTCTGATCTTGACTTTTTGGAAGGAGCAGTGTGTTATATAACTTGGTGACAGCATTATTAAAATAGACACTTTCTGGTCAATAGTGTCCGCAGCCAATAAAGTTTCCACTTGATGTTCGTTGCATCCATAATAAGCTTCTCGATATCTAAAGTTTTAAATGAACGGACGCAATACCTTGGATTTAGGTTTGGGAGATTTGAGGAAGTAGGAAAGGAAAATTAAATCGTGACGAGAAAAGCTTGGGGCAGGATATTGGCCATGAGCGGAAACCATGGAAGGATTAGAGGTCAGGATTACATCAAGCCAACTGTCTTCACAAGTGGGGTTGTGGTGAGTAGCTAGAAGCGGTAAAATATGAAAACTAGATGACTTGATAATATTTAGGAATTTGAGGTTCGGGATGAACTGGGTGCAAGGAGGTTAGTATTAAAATCTCCCATGATAACGTGGTGAACATACTCCGAACCCAAAGATTCAAGAACCGATTCAAAATCAGTGAAGTAATCAACATTTGGGGGACAATACACAACACCTACGATTATCTTGGCACCTTTTACCGTAACTTCAAGGAAGATGTACTCAGCCGAAGATGAGTCAGGGGACGAAGAGGCTAGTACTTTATACGGGAGATCACTCCTAACGTATATAGCGACACCCCCTCCTCCTTTTCCTATGCGGTCATTGCGTACCAAGACAAATCCAGGGAGTGAATATAGGGTAGAAGAAAGATGTGGTTTGAGCCAACTCTCGGAAATCAGGATGACGTGAACATTGCATTTAAAAAAGGTGTTGTAAAAATCATCATAATGACTAGGTACACTTTGAGCGTTAATGTGGCATATGTTAAATTGGTTTTGAAGATTTGTTTTAAATTTTTAAGTGTATCACTACACGAGGAGAAGCTATCATTATCAGAAGACGTGGCAGAATCATTTGCTAAAAAAAAATTCGTCATCGGGTTCAACCGACATAATAATATAGATAAAATAATAAATATGTATATATATCAATATAAAACAATATGATTAAATTTAAAAAACTAAAAAAAAAAAAAAAAATACAATTAATAAAATAATAAAAATTAAAACAACTCCAAAACACCCGCCAGCTTAATAATAGTAGAAAAATTATGACAAATAATAAAAAAAACACAACACCAGCACGAAAGAACAAAAATTACAACAACAATGAAAGCCAACTTCAGAATTAATAAAAAAAAATCAAATATAAAAGAAAATACACATGGATCCGCAAGATCTTGTAAAATATGTTTATAACAACAGTAGTATTAAAAAAAAGCAAAAAAGGAAACTATTACATGTAACTACAATTACACTCCAAACAAAATTGAAAAAAAAAGAAAAAAAAAAACATTATTTTACTAGAATGTTCAATTGAGAAATAATTTTTTTTAAAATTTAAAAAACTTTCGTATTAAAACGGAAATTTGTAGAAAAGAAAAAACAAAGTCTATAATAAAGCAAGCGAAATGGAACGCATTCAAAGAATTGTCTATGGCAATATTATTTGTCAATAGACGTAAACATGTTTGACATGACAACAATAATTACTATTTTGTTTACCATAACCTAATTATCATACAAATAGAACTAAATTTACCAAAGTTACATATAATAACGTTTCCAAATGAAACTTATTAAATATTTTAGGTTTTTCTTAAATTTTTAACAGGTTAGCTTTGTAATTGCAACATAATTATATTATACAGATTTTTTGTCTATAAAGTGAGTAAGTAGAAATAAATATAGTTATATTGTAAAAGGTAAAACATATCTGTTTTTCATAAATTCAATACTTACAATAGAAAAAAAATAAAAATTTAAATATTACTGAGGTAGTGATAAACATAACCTGAACAATAACATAAGTTGTTATTGTTTTTAATATTTAATTTAAACCTTGCTGTCGTGTTTTGCCTTCTTTGATATGCTTGGATATTTGGAAATAAGATTAGCCAGTTCCTCTTCAGTTGTAATTCGGTGCATGGTGCCATCTGATGCTCGAACAACTATAATACCGTTCTGAGTCCACACAGAACGCATACTGAAGTGCTGTCGGGATTTCATAAAAACCTCTTGTCTGGCGTGTGTAAGAAATTCTTTGATGGTAACTGAAGATCCCTTTAATTTTGTTTTACATTTCCAAACAATGAACTTGGTGTCAACGCTTGTAAATCTGACAAGTATAGGCCGAGACCGCTGCTTATTAGGAATGCCAAGTCTGTGACATAATTTAATCGATGATTTACTTATATTACTCAGGCCCAGGTTGGTATTTAACACCGTCAAAATTAATTGCAAGCAGTCTTCACCTTCATTTTCAGGCAAACCGGACACAATGATAGCCTTTCTGCGGTTCCACATCTCGATGCTATCAACCTGCTTAGAACACTCCTTGATTTGTTGGCGAAGAAGGCCAAGAATTCCAAAAACAATCTCCCGGAAGTTTCGAAGCTCCTCACCGATTTTAGCAACCGTATCCTTGGACGATGTGGCATTTGTTATCTGACCTTGTAGATCATCAAACCTTTTCGATATACTTGCTTCGAGCGTCTGCTGAATTGATAAAACTCTGACAGATTAGGATTATTGGTCTTAAGTGCTTGTTCTCTGTTTAATAAGTGAAGTGCAGAACAATTGGGTTGAGCTGGCAGGTGGTAGGAGTATATAACGTTTTAACGGTGACACATTAATGTATAACTAAGATAATAAACCGTTAGTTCACTTTAACACTAAATATAAAGCGTAAATTAGTCGCAATTATAATGTTTATAATAAAAATCCTAACAGCTGTTACTAATCACGTCTATACTTTTTGCCGCCTACCCACGAAAAAAGTTTTCATGTCTAGGAAGCAGTAACTCTTTATTTACTGAGAATATGTTTGATATGTAATTTATAGGATATTCCTATTACCTAAAGCCAGAGCATAAATTAAAAAGTAGAACGCCGCCTCCGTGGCTTAGCGAAATTGGCCCTTGCTTTATAAACCGGAGGTCGTTGGTTTAAATCCCGCGGGAAAAAAAAATTGATCGTTATCGTTGTTTCCTGGTTGGTTAGGGCAATTTGGGTTCACACAACCGATTACCCAATTGTCTAAAAAGATAATTCATGCGTCGGTTGGGCATTTAAATGTCGGTCCAACCACCAACCCGCATTGAACCATTGTGGTAGGATACGGTCCAAATACCCCCAATGTCCAGCAGTGGACGAGCACAGGCTGATGGTGGTGGGGTAGTGGTGGATAGAATATCAAACTTAAACTCTGTTTTAAATGTTATAATATGTCATTTCTTTATAACAAAAGCATAAGTGACATTAGAGTAAATATTTTCGAGTTCTTTGTAACTAGTTGTAGCTAATTTTAATTAAGTTACGGTAATCCTCTTCATCGCTAGTTAGCTTCTATTATGTATTTTTCTTATACGAATGTTTTTTTAAAGGATATAAAACTGCGTATGTTATATTTTATTGTTAGTTTTTAACTTCAAAGTATTAGATTCAATTAAAAGATTATACGCCTTGAATTTTAAACAGGATTACTAAATGACATAAAGCTCTGATTCATTCAAAATAATATCTTCTAACAAGAATGCTGCGGAGAGAAAAATGCTTAAATGTTTTATAATTATTAGATTTTTAGGACTGCTTTTACGACCAGCTTTTAAGAGAACTAGTTTTTGGCTATTAATTATTGTCTGATATTTATTTTACTATCGGCTTGTTAAATAATTAATTTTCTGATTTCATGTTAGGCATAACAGCGACTGAGCCTACTATTACATTATATGTGTAACAATTTGTTATTTAAATTTATCGTGGTAATGTAAAAGTGTAGAAAATGACACTTTATGGTGTCAAATAAAAGTAATATTTATATCCTAAATGTCATAACCGTCCAAGTGTTATAGTTTTTTAGCCTTTATTTTAAAATTAATTACTTATGTGATTTTTTTTTTTAATTTCATACTTTTATATTAATTTGCTATGCCAAATTAGAACAATTTCCTATAAAAATGATCATGCAATACTTTCCTGCCGAATATAATATTACTACAATGTTTAAAACAAGAGCTTTTAGTGCACAACTAAGCCAATAATTATTCCTGAAACTGATATTGCTAAGCGAGGGACGTTTAAATTTAATATACAATTCCGATTGAAGCATAAAAGTCAACATTTGTCTTGCGTAACGATCTTAAACGTGAATTACGTACGTAAACTACTCAGATAAGGCGTTCGGGCACATACGTCGACACCAACGTTGCTTTTGCGAGCTTTTAGGGTTGCCAAATTTGGTTTTGTAATGTCTCATGCCGAAATATATTTCATCTAACACCTTGCAAATCGATCGATTGTCAATTAGTAATAATTGACGTCACCAAGGGCCAATAACGCTAGGCCCCCGTGGCCCAACGGTATTGGCTCTTACTGTGTAAACTGAGATCGTGGGTGCGTTTCCCGCGGGTAACCACTTTGTGTTATCTTTGTTTTCTGGTTGGTTAGACAATTGGGCGTGGTGGACACGGCCCTCAAACCCATAGGAAAAGGCGGTGCATTAGCGGATGCCAGCAGTGGACTAACAATGGTGATAATTTTATAAGTTTCCACTCTTTAGTTTAAAATTGAATAAAGTGACGAGATAAGACGGGACTTATAAATAATAATGGTGGCTTTTAATAAAAGACGCAAGCCCAAGCCCCTTATAAATAGGATTTTATGCCTCGTTTACCCCAAATTTATTTACTGTTGTCGTATTCAAATCTATATGGAAACCCTGATTTGAATTCAATGTTCATGTATACTCGCGTTCATCTCCCTTTAATTGATGTCGGTTTTTGAATAAACCAATATGCCGCCGACTGTGTTACCGCACCGATGTTTGGAATTCGTATCCAATATTTTAAAGAATAACTTATGTTTAACACGTAAGGAGGATAAAGTGTGTTTGAAATGTATACCAACACAGTGTAAAATTATTTGGTTGGTTGGAGCGAAAGGAAAATATATTGTAATTGATTAAAATATATGCCTGAAATTTTAAGTGACAGTTGAGTTATTTTCACACTAAACAATAATAAAAACTACTAATTTAAAATGCAAATGCCATTAATAAAAAAAATAGTTTAGATGTCTTATACCCGATTGGTCGCTATTAGATTTTTATTAATTAATAGCTTAAAGCTGTCCACAGAGTATTTTACATAAATAACTGAAAATCACAGAGAGCCACTTACTATAACTATTTTAAATAAAAAAAGAAAATGCTTTCTTTTATTTTATTTGTTACATTTTTAATAATAAGTTCTCGTAATTACATATTATTTTTATAGAGCACATTAAAGTTTTATAATTAACAGAACTTTTACTTTCGATTTAAGCAAATTGTGAATCTTCAGCTTGTATAAATCTTATATTGTCAGAGGGGTAGCCAACGGATACAGGTGCATCAAAAGTTTGTACCGACACTCGGGATAACCCAGAGTCCGGTACAATAAGCCTAAAAGAACGTTATATTGCTACAGGAAACCAAATTTATATGAAACAAAACATGTGTTATACATGTTATAAAAATTGAAATAACCTATTCATTGTATTGTATTCGTAAGCGTAAGAAATATATATAAATAACATCAGTGAATAGCTGTCAATCAGTACTCGCTCGAGATCGATCAATCATTAGACCACAGTCGGAAATATCAATTAGTAATTACGCAATCAATATTTAACTTGTGATTACAAGTAACAAATAATTCCGGACGCAGGTGTATGTCAAACGTAAATGTACAGCAGCCCAAATGATTTACGAAACTTTTTAGGACAAAAAAAGCTCCAGTACAAACTGAAGACAGTGTAATTATTATGTAAATTTAGATCAGGCTATTGAAAGTTTTCTTTTTACTTATGGTATATTTGTTTTCGCTTATCTATACTTTATGTTATTATTTGTTTATATTTTATTGTTTTAAACTTTTATTTACTAGTATATTAAATTTATTTAATAATAAAGGCAATCCCTTACATGTGTAAACAATAAAACGAGGCGAGGAATGTTCCTCGTCTCGTTTTATTGTTTAAAAAGAACCATTTGGTTTTTTTTTTCGTAATAAATTTAAACAGAAATATACACTTAAGAATTATGTTTCTTTAAAAAATTGTAATCTACTGCTAATCTATTTTTTTATTCAATTGAAATTAAAATTAATATTTATTTACTCGAAGATATTTCCCATATCAAACTTCTATGCTATACTACTCCTAAAACTTAGGAGTTACTTAAAATAATCACATACCAGAGAAGGGTTAAATAATAGGTTAGAGGAGTCGTTTTAGATAATATGATTATGTAAAAGTGATTTTATATTAAAAAGAAATTTAAAATGAACCTTTTTTATCGAAAGAAGACATGTCCCCAGGACAAAAAATAAGGTTACGTTGAGATTTAATCCGAAACTAATAGCAACAATTTGTCTGGGTCTATGAATAAGGACCGTTAATTTCGTTATAAAAAATTATACCGTGATACAAATTCGTCGAACGAACATTGTTGAGTTCGGTCAAGAAAAAGGAGTTTTTATTTTCAGAAACATTTGTGATAACGTTAGTTTCTTAGTATGAGGTGGTATAAAAACCAAAGTGGTATTATTTTATAAAAACATTTACTCATATAATATGCATTGCTGAATTTTAATAAGGGTACGGCACTCGTTTGTGTAAATAATAATAAATGATGGATATAGATTGGGTGCACTAGCAGTTTATCCTTTTAAAACGCTGTGATTGATACTATTATTAAAACACTGTATGATTGGATTTGCAGTTTTTATTAATTACAAATTTTAGTGAATATGACATATTGGTCACCTTCTAATGTTCTCCTGCTTTAATTTTTACTTTTTTTAAAAAAACTATCCGTTGTAAGTATTTATCGAGAGTGTTATTATATAGTAATTATTTGATAATAGTGTCTAATTGTATTAGCACAGCTTAGATCGAAAATAAGTAAATATTTTTTTAAATCTTAATTTGTTATGGAAAGGCAAAGACGTTAAAGTTGTTATAAAAATTGTTTATACTACTGCTGTAAAAAAATTATGAGCGTTTCTTGTTTAATTTTTAGTATTTATATATATTCTGCTACCTTTCATTTCTTTAATGATAAATTTTTTGAATAAAAACTAATTCCATAGTTTAAACTAGTGATCGCAAATTTTCATTTACGTTTTGTTTAACTTCTAATACTATTTTAAAGCCGAACCGACATAAAAACAAAAGAAATTAAATGTTACGTTAACAAGCAATTGATTTGTATGTTCAAAGTAAACAAATAATGGCAATTATTTAAATTACACGAACGACGCACGTTGCCCTCGGGCTGACTAATGACACACGAGTAAGACAGTAAGTTTCTTATTTAAATCACTTTGAATTTAGAAAAGATATGGGAGCGGACGAAAATTTGATTGAATACTGTTCATTACGTGTCGAGTATACCTTTAGGGTGAATTCCTTCCAGAAGCGTAATCAATTTGCTGCAGATGACTGGACTTAGGGATATTTTCCATGTGGTATTTATTGCCTCAATAGTAATATAACTTGTCTGTTTATAAAATCTTATATAAGCTTTTAATGTGCCTGATTGCAATTTTTAAAAATGTTTACATAGGCATGCTTATCGTGCGTTATTCTTAAAATGTAACTGAATTTATTGTAGACCTATTCATTGTACAATTATATAAAACATGGTTTATGTCTATCTTTTACGGTTTTGGCAGCGTTTGTAATTTAATCGCGCGAGATTGTATTTTTGGTGGCCTATTTATTACACAAAAGTACACAAAATTATTTAAATAATTACCGAAAAATAACAATTAAAAAATGGAAAATAATTAAAAAACAAAATCGGAGCGCAAGGAGCGGACAAGGTAACATATAAAAAAATCATAATATTTGCCTATATAGTAATAATTATTGTTATCAGTAATTTAATTGTCTCGTCGTTTCGGTCGAATGCAAATTACAACCTAGTTCTTTACCTATTTAATTTATATGCTGAAATTATCTCATCATCCTCATCATCATCAGCCTTTTTTAGTCTGCTGCTGGACATAGGCCTCCCCTAATGCACCCCTATTCGTTAGGGGGCTTTGGATCGTATCCCACCACGCTGGTCCAATGTAGGTTGGTGGGTGGACCGACATGCCCATCCGACGCATGGATCATTTTACTTTTCAGACAATTGGGTGATCAGCCCAAATTGCCCTAATACACTAGGAAACAACAATGAAAAGTTGTTGAGTCTCCGCAGTATTCGGACCCACGACCTCCGGTTTCTAAAGTACACGCCCATGCCACTAGGCTAAGGAGGCAGTTGCAAATTACCTTTGACTACATTACGCGCCTTCTTTTGCTGAATTTATCAAAAAATGTGTATTCCAACCATGCTGTTAGCGTTAAATCTTTTAAATATCTAACAAAACCATAACACACCATGTTTAATCTTTTTATTATAAAAATTCAATATTAATATCATTCATCCCATTCCATTGTAAACATATTTAAATTGATCTCTAATTTTGATAGGAAAGATTTCAACGGGGTGTTTCATTTTGTCAGCAAATTAACTGCGGCCAAATTTTTTCTTCTATAAACTTAATTTACGTTTCGATATTGCATTACTAATTGCAATACAAACATGTACTATGTACAATAATAATATGCAAAACTAAAAATACATGTTACCCTGAATGACTTAATACAGAATACCGGTGCATAAACAAGGGTATTTCAAGCATAATTACGTAATTACTGCTTATATTTTCACGTTAAACAACATACAGAAGTTGAAATAAAAAGTATACCTAGCAATTATCGGATGCCTATTATAATAAATGCGGCGGCAAGATCAGAATACACAATGTTATCATTATTGTAATTTCACTAGTAACTGTTTCTATTTTCTGAAACTATTATTTATTATTTCATTATCATAGAACTATTATTTACACAAGATACTTTTCTACCCGTCTTACGTTTAGATTATTTTTATGTCGTAACACCTTATTAGTTGCATATATTTTTCACGTACAATTTTTTTTAAGTTTTTCAAACAAGTTTATGCTTGTTGAACGTTTAAGTTATCTTATACCAGTTTGATTCTAGTCGGACACCAAGCCTGCCAATATCTTGAAACCTCACGTATGTTCCATTTAATCCTTGCTCTGACCGCTTGTCCTGATACACCACCCGCCACGCTGTAAGAAGTGCGTATACAATATCAAATAAAGTCTAGAATATAACGCTTGGTAATCGACTAGATACAGCAGATATAATTAACAAAAATAAGCTCCAAATTTACTTAATACATTACAGCAAACTCTAAACTTTATAAAAGATACATAAAAGTATTTTTAGGGTACATTTGTTTGACCGCGACATGTAAAAAACAATGTACAAGATAACTCATGGCGGTAACAACCCTAAGCAATGAGAAATGCGACACAAGAAGAAGGAGGAAGAATTGTTTAACATTATTATTGTTGCTAGTATATGTTACGTGTCTTACTGTAGTATTCAGAAAACTATTTATGATGTAACAAGCGTAGAGAGAATTAAAAAAAATTTACTTTTAAACATCACTTTGGGAGATAATAACTTTAAACATAAAAAGGTTGTATCAGTTCGAATTAAACAACAAGCTCGTCTTATGTATACGTAACTAGACTGCTTTGAAATGTTGGTATAGACACTCTGCCTAAGCTTCGACCACCCATTACAATTTATATACAAATATTGTTAAGATGCAAGTATTTTTACGAAATACAATCAATAATGTTCTAGCAACTACTTATAGTACAGTTCCTATATTCATTGGAAAATTATATATATATCTAATATAAAAATAGTTATATATATATATATAAGAGAAACAATCTACATATTAATTTATGCAATATTCATAAAAAAATTATGCAGCAAAAAATTTTATAAATTTGTTAGTGATAGTATAAAACAATGCAAACGGTATAGTATATGTAATGAGTTAAGCATATAGAAAAACAATACTACATATGTATATACTTTACTAAATTGACATAATTACAAGTTTGAGGATTTTTATTTTCAATTTAATGTAATTTTTAATTACAATTAATTGCCTAAAATATTTTTTTTTCTAATAAGTACCGTCTTTAATTTTTATCAACTCTTAAGTTACTAGTTCTTTTAGTCTATCTGCCAGCTACCATAAGTTTCTTTAATACATTTTTTTTGTCTTCGAATAATGATTTATGCGATCTCCCGCTATTCTTGTTTACGACGCAATCGCGGAACACAAAGCGGAAAGATCAATATCGTTCACCCCAAATGTGTTCGGCATGATGCGAGAATTTTGACACCAAACAGTCGCGATAACATCTTAAAAGGCCTTATGTTTTAAACAAACTCCTTTTATGTGGGGTAACTTAATTTTGTTAGTATAAAAGGAGATATTTTATAGATGGTGTTTGACTATCGAATTGGTTAGCTTTTTTACCGAGATGCGGGATATTAACTTACCAGCATATTTTGACTTTTTCAAACCGTAAAAAATTAATGGACTTGATTGTCTCTACGAAATAATATAACATAAATGGCAATAGAAACTGTAAAATGTATTAATAGAATACGATATAACAATCGTAAATTCAAAATAGCAAACTATTTTAACAAAAATAACTCTTCGCAACAAGGAGAAACAGATGTGTTATCATTTGTTACTGTCTACTTAGGAGCTGGCAAAATTATAAATATAATTCAACTGGTTTCAATTAGTCATGCATGCTTTAGTGAGGCTTACGCGTTTATATTTGGCACGCGCATGCAAATATTTTCGATAAACGGACTTGAGGGACTCACAGGTGTCCGTGCGGTCTTAGATGAGCGAGAAATAAATTATAAAGTACCAGCAACGTTCATGCGAATCCATTTTTAAATTGCAAATTGTCGACTCTAGCCTACTGCATTTAATATGTACTAAAGCTTAAGTTATATCTTTCAAATAGTACATTTAGTAAGCTCGGGTCGTTTTAGAGAAAAAATAAAAAAAATTGTTATAAAAACACGTAAATAAATATTTATTTTAGAATAATATATCATAATGTCTAGTTATATACGTATTTTATTCACAAAACTAACTGAATAATAACTATATCAACTAATTGATAAATTCCAATATAATTTAGGACAGTTTTCAAAACCTTAGATGAATGAATGATGATGATGAAAACTAAAGATGTAACAATCGTAAAATGCACCTAATGTAAAAAACAGCTGATTGCATCAATGGCAAATAAAAAATGGATCCTTTCTAAAAATCCGTATGCGGGTAGTCCGTCAATTTTGTAGACAGCCATCAAAACTGTTACGGAAATATTATCCCATTGTGCTACGCTAATACATTCGAGCCGCACATTCTAAATATTTAAAAAATGGTTATATATCTTTGAGTAAAGTAAATTTGTAAGATTATGGTTTAAGACTACTTTTAACACCCCTAATGTCGTGATCATAGAACGAACAAGAGAACATAAAATGAAAACTAATAAAATTTGTTAAAAGGTTGTTATTTGTAGTAATTGTTGAAAGAGAAAGGTTAATTTATATATTTTTTTAATATCCATCTGTACCAAACATTTAAATTAAGACATTTATTCTTTCGAGCAATAGTTTAATGTTTAAAACAGAAACTTAAACTTTATTATATTTAGAATCATCTTAAAATTATTGAATTACATAGGGCTTAAAATAAACAATGACAAACACAAGATTTTACAAATTGTAGGTATAACCAATTTTACGTAATTATTTTCAGAATGTTTTGAACCAAATAAATTTTCGCATGTGTTTATTTGCAGTAGCCGGTTCAAGTTGGCAGCGAGTAGCAGGGGATGGGCCGTCTTGGCGTCATTCAGAAAGTGCTATGTCCAACAGTCGACGGATAAAGGCTACAACTTCATAAAAGGCTTCCAACGTCATGTAAAAAGCCTTCAAATTATGAAATTCTTTTAAATGAGTCTTTCATTTCATTAGTAAACGTAAAGATAACGTAATAAGTATAACGCGCTCATTTTCTAATGTACGTCTAATAATAGAACAAAGCCGCAGTATAAAAGTTCAAACAATAAATGCGGGCCTAAGCTAGCTCCTTAAGGGACTACCTGCATGCATTAGGATCCGAGTGGCCTCACCTACAGACCCCATGCCCGTATTCCCATTTGAAACTTATAAAATAGACTCCGCGCTGCGTTAGAATCTAGTGTTTCCATATTAGAAACTAAAGAGTAGTTATGGTTAGTATTATAATGAAAAATGTAATAACTAAATTGAATTAGTTAAAGCATAAAAAAAATTAAAGGCAGAGTTACGCTACCAAATTATCAACGTAAGGAAGTTTTTTTTTATTCTTTTTTTTACAATGATGAGCATAATTTTAAATCAATTTCAATACAATATATTTTTTTAATCTTTTACCTATATCAAATTATTACGACAGAATGCATTATATAATAGTCGTACGATAGTGGAACATGTGACGTATTTTTAATTTAAATTTGGATAGAGTACAGTAATAAGTTATATTTTAGGTTGAATTCCTCTTCTAAGTTTTTTGTTATAGAGCAGTATAGAACATTAGTGGTTAATGCGGTCGGGTGCATCCAAGACAAAGGCCGTCAGTAGCGATTCTAAGAATATTAAACTATTAAGCATAGAGTAAATGTAAATAAGTTCTTATAGTGCGTCATGTTCACTCATAATAATTTGAAAAAAGCTTTAACGATCTTCTCTACCTTAGTAATAAGAAATAATGTAGGACTTTCAGCTTACAGTTACAGCTCTATTAATAAAAAACTGCCTCCGTAGCCTAGTGGTATGGGCATGTGCTTAGAAACTGGAGGTCGTGGGTTAGAATCCTGCTCAACAATTTTCCTCGTTGGTTAGGGCAATTTGGGCCGATCACCCAACTGTCTGAAAAGTAAGATGACCCATGCGTCGGATGGGCATGAAAAAAGTCGGTCCACCCACAAACCCGCATTGGACCAGCGTGGTAGGATACTATCCTATGGAAAGGGGTGTATTAGGGGAGGTATATGTCTAGCAGTGGACTATGACAGGCTGATAATGATGATAAATAAAAAAGGAGATATAACTTTGCACAAGTGTATGCTCCCTCAGGCTAATCGTCACTTTCACAAATGTCTGTTGAATCGAATGATAAAACTGTAATTCTTAAATTGCTTAATGAAAGTGTCATTACGTATTTTTTATTACTGAACTGACAAGACTACCCAGTACAACTAATTATCCGCTTGGCACTCAGAAATATTTTATGTTGCGTCTTCTCTGTAACTTTGCTCTTATTTCCTTTGTACCGAAATCCAGTAGTGTGAGAATACTACAGCTCCGCAGTAGAAAAATGCATAGTAATAATGCTTCTCTCAGCGTTTCCAATAAACATAAATCTTTTTTATGACTTGATGTCGTCAATAAGCTCAAAATGTAGTGCTTTTTTTTGGATAGATCGTATCAAGCATAAGTTTTTTTATTGTTTACGTGAATATTATTAAATAAAATGATTTTCGTCTACCCCGTGACCACGGCCGCTGGTGGCCGAAAGTGTTCGAAACGTCGGGAATTTAAAAATGTAAAATAAATGCGATAAAATCCGTAGTCATTTTATTTACCAAGTAATACTTACTTAAAAGATGCAGAAGTCAAATATTGTTTTTTTTTCAATTACATTGGCTGCATTCACAAATAAGTTTTAATTACTTCTCAATATCTGTACATCGAAATCGTTTGAGTTAAAAACTATTATTACACCCATATGTAGATACGGGACGTTTTTCTTGTATACAATTTAATGTATGGGTATGACATGGGCTCGTCGAACTTGAGTACAATTAGCTAGTCCCCATAAGGAGATGCACCTGCTAAAATCATATAATTACCGCCTTGCTAACGCAGTTCAAACAAGTCTACATACCAATGTCATGGCAATTTATCAAAACAATAATTAATGCTAGAATAATCTCCACTATCTCAAATGCTAGCAATATTAATTATTATTCTTTAACTGTACAAAGTAATCTAATGTTTGTTTGAAATGTGATTTAATGAAAATGTCATTGGCAGTATATTAAATAATTATTTTTACTTTATTAAATTATGTAAATAAAGATACAATTCAACACACACGAAGAGGGATATTGATGTTCCGAAATATTCGCAGCAACATATCATAAGTTCATGCTTTTGTATTTAAAGACCATACATAACAAAATATGTCGTTCTGGTTCCTAAAAAAATAACATAGAAAACTCGGCTATTGAATATGTAAAGGTTGTCCTGTTTATGCATTTGCAAATAGCCAGTCGAGAGATATTTAATTACAAGGGTTTACGCGTAACAGTCGGTACAGCCGTCCTTCGCGAAGGCCGCAACTGGAATGAAGTTAGTGACCCGTCATCGGACGCGTGTACGACCCGTGCTGCGCTCGAGCCGCGTGCGCCATGTTAATTGCTGACCAATATGGCGCCCTGTCAACATCGTTTTTTTTTAAATTGTTAATCGAACAAAAGCCTCACTCATTAAGCCGCGATCTGAATCGAGCCATTTTTTTCGGTGCACAGCGACCTTCATCGAAATGCCAAGATTAATTCACGTCGGGACATTTTTACAGCGCATACACGTCTCGCTGCGTCCACCACCGCCTTTTTCGGTATGTTACCGGCCGGTATATCAGACGTTTTTAAAATAAAAATCCTAGACTTGACACCGAATTCCCGCGCCTTATATGCACTCGGGCCACATTTGCCGTGCCATTGAAAAAATTATCGGCCGGCCGTTAAGCTTCAATAAACTAGTTCCACGTTCTCGTTATCGATTCAGTATTATGTTTCAAATGTTTAACATAGAATCGATTACAATGCCTGCAGATTCCTGAATATTTACTCATGATAGGTTGCTAAGGGGCTGACTAGATGTGTCTATTTCTAAACGCATTGTTATAGCGCGAAGACTCTGTCGTGGCCCGCTTAAAATCGCTCTTCGAAAAATAAAATTTACAACTAAATCTCTTAGTGAGGTGAAATGACGTCGAATTGAAATGTACCTTTAAAAACTCCCGTTCCACCTCGCAATCTACAAGCAGATCATCTCCACGCTCCGGCGCATTTCGTCTTTACATTAAACCAAAAAAAAAAAATGGCTCCCGCAAAATGTCCACTGCACTTTTCATTAGCGACACCGGTAAGGCGTTTCGCCAATATTTCGACTGGTCGTCGAACCTGTCAATGCTGACGATCAAAGGCGCGCCGCTCACGTTATCTTCACACGAGTATCGTAGCCGGATCTCTGTCATTCGCACTCGGGCCGACGTAGCAGGCGCCGCCGCTGCTGGCAATTAACTGTGGCGAAGATCATCAATAAACATCTTTATCACTTCATCGCTGCTGAGCTTCATCGAGGCATACTCTTGGCCGAAGTCACGCACGGCCTTAACGGGATCTATGGTAGAGGCAGAATTACTTACGTACGCTTCTCCGTTTTGCTCGGCATCTGCACACCATGTTGATAGCCGTTATAATTAATTACTCGCACTTTATATTATGTGATATTTTTATGAGTATATGTATTTTGTCATCAGAAAATATTATCATTCCAATTATGTTTTAAATATGTGTTGCTGTAAATTAAGATGTCCGCATTTAGTGGTCGAACGAACTTGATTGTCTTTAATCCGTTTAACAATCCGAGTATGTACACTGATGTGTACTTTAAATAGCAAATAATGTATATGAGTATAATTTCTAAATAACTAACAATTAGTGTTTATATGATCTGATATTTATTTATTTTATCTTTCTATTGTCAATCAACTGCCTAATGGTAAGGGCGTGTGATTTAGAAACTGGAGGTCGTGGGTTCGAATCCTGCAGGGACTCAACTAATTTCCATTGTTGTTTCCTAGTTGGTTAGGGCAATTTGGGCTGATCACCCAATTATCTGAAAAGTAAGATGATCCATGCGTCGGATGGACATGTAAAAAGTCTGTCCACCCACCAACCCGCATTGGACCAGCGTGGTGGGAAACGGTCCAAACCCCCCTAATGGAGAAAATGTGCAGTAGGGGAGGCCTATGTCGAGCAGTGGACTAACACAGGCTGACGATGATAATGATTGTCAAACAGTCTGATTCGATTCCTTTTAAAGCCTTTTATAGTTCTCGCAAAACTGTAGGTATACATACAACAGAGCACATAGCATGGGATTACACATGCTTCGTATTATCACGTAAAAACAATGTTCTAATGACCGATAGTTCCATTTTAAAGCCAGTTCGACCAATTATGACCATTTAAAAGCGCCGCTGTGCCGTTTACTCGACCGGTCGGGTTCGCCCGCCATCTACGGCAATCCGTAGATCGATCAATGCCACGGCGATATCGTTTTTCTGGATAATTCAGACAACAAGGGATACGAATGATATCATTGAAACAAACGTTGAACATTGCTTATTTCAACCTGTTTAAGGAATCCCGTATGTTTAACTTATCCTAAAACTAATGTACTAAACAATGTAAGCCTATGAAATATAAGTATTTGATAAAAAGTGGTTTATGATTTTGTATATTCAAAATATATAACATTTCGTTAACATAATTACTGATAAGCAGCCTAATTGTTTCAAGATCTGGTGATAATTTTCTTTGTTAAATTTTTAGACAGATAGGTACCTCCTCGTTTATTTATTTGCATTGGGGTAAGTTTATGTGATTTGCAAAAACATACCATTAGCCAAGCAACTCAAAAAAAATCTCAATAAAAGCTTTTTACTTAGCTCATATATTATACATATTAACAATGATTTCTAAAATAGTTTTCAGCCCTATTCAGTCTACAGTAAAGATAGTAAATATTGTACTTCTTTGCCTCACTCCCTAACATTAATTCATTATAAAAAAACCTATAAAAAACAAAAACAAAGTGAAAAAAAAAACAAACCTATAGAAAATATGTAAAAAGATCATTACAATGGCATTTAATTGCAAAATGCATACTCGTATCAGCAAGTGACCAATTACAAGAATGAATTACATTCAAATCATTGACCCCCGATCACTGTTCATACATTAATCCTTTAATTTATTCCCACGCCAGTTTATCCTCGATGTATGTGATTAATTTATCAATGGTTATAATCTGCTACGCGTATCTCATTCAATCTGAACGTTAATATCACGCGAGGCTCATGCTCGTATGGTGTTTCGAATCTCGCCATGCGATCGAGCGACCATTCAATGTCCATCGCTAAAAGTAATTATTGATCTGTAATTGTTTTTATGAATATCGAAAAAACAAATAATGTAAAGGGTTTCAAAGTTCGCTTTAATCAGGTGGAGTATAACGATTCTTAAATTAAGGGAAGATTTATACTATTTAAATATAGTACACTATATTACAAACACTCTATTTATTGTTCAGTAGTAAGTGTAAAAGTCAGTTTATTTGTTATTTCTAAATAAACTTCCCTATAAAGCGCTTTATTTTCTCTACAAAATATTGCATATCAATTTCTGCAAATAAACCATCACACTAATTTCGGGAACAAAAAAATACATTGCTAATGTATACGATTCCATAATAAATTTTAATTTATCTTTTCTTATTGTCGATAACGTTATCCACTTTCATTTATGTAGCTTTTAAAATTTTCTAAATATTCGAAGAGATAGTTTTACTTATCAGGATATAAAACCTTAACTAATTCTTTTGTTTACGCGAATACTACAGATTATTGAATAAAGGACTTTTTACGGATATTATCGCGTTTATTTTACATATTTAAAGTCTACCCCGTCACCAGGGACGCTGGAAAGTGTTCGAAACGTCGGGAATTTAAATATGTAAAATAAACGCGCTAAAACCCGTAAAAAGTACTTTTATTTAATAACAAAACCTTGTCTTTTGTACTACTTTTTATATTTTTTTTACAATCACAAGCTTTTCATTACTGACCGATTTAAAGCACCCATCTTCAGTAGTATCAAGTAACCGCCTCCTTGGCCTAGCGGTATTGGCTTTTGCTTTATAAACTGGAGGTCGTGGGTTCGGATCCCGCGGGGAAATAACATTAAAATGTTTGAATGATTAAATAATTATCTAATATAATTGTTATCGTTGCTTTGTCGTTGGTTAGAACAATACGGGCTGATCACGGAATTGTCTGAAAATTAAAATTATTCATGCACCGAGAGTTCTCAATCTTTAGTAGTCGTTATAGGAAGTCAGTGCCTTTAAAATTTCATCATGATTATCATTATCATCATCAGCCTGACATTCCACTGCTGGACATAGGCCTCCTAATACACCTCTATCCATTAGGGGTTTTGAACCGATCCCACCACGCTGGTCCAATGCGGGTTGGTGGGTGACCGACTTCTACATACGCCATCCGACGCATGGATCATCTTACTTTTCAGACAATTGGGTGATCAGGCCCAAATTGCCTAACCAACTAGGAAACAACAATGAAAATTTGTTGAGTCCTCAGGATTCGAACCGTCTGGGTTTCAGGTTTCTCGGTTTCTAAAGCATAGCCAATACCACTAGGCTACGGAGGCAGTTCTTTCTTTAAAATTTACTGACAACTAATTCATCTTTAGGATGCAGTTTACCCTTGGAGGTCAGATGCCAGTCAATCTGAGTAAAAACTGTTATTCAGGCAAATATGGAAGGTTTAGAAGCCGACCCGAGCCGAAAAAACCTTCTATAGTACCAAGTACTTGAGTCACCGTTACACTTTTGCTGAAATTTCCAATTGCTGAAAAATATGCCCATAACATCAAGATGTGCGAAGATGGCAGTAATGGCGTATCTCACCGTGCCACGGGCTGCCCCAAGCACTGCTCCTCCTACCATTGTTTCAGACAATACATTGTAACTCTTTACTAACGAGAGCAACGGTTGGAACATGTTATGAACTGCAAGCGATTTCCAAATTTAGGAATATAAAGGTGTCGTTTCATATAATTACCACTGTTTCATCGTTTGATTCTAATTTCAAACTAAAATGTGTACAACTGTCATAAAGTCTGTTTATAAGAAATACTTTGTTTGATTAAATAAAAATTGTAGTTCTATATTAAATATGAAATGAAAAGCAAATAAAAATTTAAAAAGTGTGTTTCTTGAATTACTTAATGAACTATTTAACTAAAATAAAAATAAAAAGGTGTTACCTAAAGTGGTGACGCGACTCTCTCCGGTAGATATTTTTATGCTTGAGCGTCAATAACTTGAGCCTAAATCACGGCTGGGGCCCGCAGCGTTCTCACATTTGTAAAAAGCCGTAATAAGCATTCGCTTTTGGCATATTGTATTGACACTCGATAAATATTTGCGAGATTACGCCGAGCGCAGATTATGCCCGCGATGCGCGGCTAGCCCTGGGCTATAAGCATAGCTCCTCGTATCGTGAAATTGGTACGGCACCGGTTCACTAGACGCGATATATCACACTTCCTATGCATTGTTTATCACACGGTATAAGCGAAGATTGTAACTATAATAAAGCGGAAATCCGAGCTAATTTTTAAAAAGCAAACATTTACAACATGTTTAATTATGTAATGACGTAGCTTAACATGTCAAACAGGTTTTTTTTTAATTTTTCGATGATTTTTTTTGATAACTAACTTTAGTTAGATAAAATTGACTATTACAGAAAATCATGCTTTCTCAATTTACTAAGTATATTATATTGAACTTAACTGCCTCCGTAGCCTAGTGGTATAGGCGTGTGCTTTAGAATCCGGAGGTCGTGGGTTCGAATCCTGCGGGGACTCAACAAATTTTCATTGTTGTTTCCTAGTTGGTTAGGGCAATTTGGGCCGATCACCCATTTGTCTGAAAAGTAAGATCCATGCGTCGGATGGGCATGTAAAAAGTCGGTCCACCCACCAACCCGCATTGAACCAGCGTGGTGGGATACGGTCCAAAAACCCCCTAATGGATAGGGCTGTATTAGGGGAGGCCTATGTCCAGCAGTGGACTATCAAAGGCTGATGATGATTATATTGAACTTACTTTCATATGCGTCTAGATATACTTTATCCATCCATAAGAACAAAATAAAGCTTTGCACAATAAAAAACAAACTAAAACAAAATCCATTAACACGTGTGTGAGTTACATGAGTTTGTATAATGCTTTCACATTACTTTTTTCTTTAATCAAGCCCACGGAATGTTGCTTGAGCGCCACCCTTAAAAAGCCTAATTTAATTTAACAGGTAGGCAGTGTTTCTTTAATCATAGGCTTACTTCTAAATTATATGGAACGTTAATAGCGAGCGGGCAATCAGCAGTATTTTGCTACTGCTTTTTTGTTGCATACAAAAAATGATGTCTGAAATTAAATTTGTACACCTCTCTACATTCGATGTAATAAATTATAATCGAAAAGTAATTGTCATTAACATACATAAATTATAACAGCTTACTTCTATACTATACCAATGAAAGGACTATAAGGATTATTTGTTTTGTAAATCCAAAATAGAAAGTTCCACGTCTTTTAATTGCAATGACATTTCCATTTGCAGGTGTCAGGGAAAATGTAGTGTATTTTGGCCATATTTACATATGTTTATTACATCTGCAAAAAAAATATGTAACGGTTAATAAAGCATCCTATTGTAGGTACAAAGGAAATGATTTCTAATTGAAAGTAAACGATATAGTTCGTCACGGCGTCACTTTATGTTTTAAGTCTCCATGCAAATAAAAAAGGAACAGATTTAAAAGTGTTGACTTTTTAAAATAATTACGACTTGTACTGTCCCATTGATTATTTTGTAATTTTCGCATTACGTGATTTTTTAACTGTTAGCCGACATCAAGTACCCTATAGGGATTTTCCATATACATATTGCCTTTGGTAAAAGAACTCAAATATTTTTTTTATATCAGTGAGTTCGAAGTTACAATTATATATAATAATAAGTATATTTTTGTTACCCTTACGTCATTAAAAAGCTGTATGTTGTATCGTATATGACATACAGTTGATATAAAGAAATGTCTACTACTTATTTACACAACCATGGTATCAAGGCAAATATGGTGAACAACCACACATCTCAAGACCTAGAGTAATTTAAGGAAAGTTTGCCGCTAATCGAAAATACAAGCCCACATAAATTACACGGCGCTATCCGTTGAATCATCTCTACTATTGAATACGTCATTAAAATCAAATGACTGAGCACAACTTGGATATTATTATGAAACGTGAGAGTTGTGGGCCAAAGCCTACGTAACGAAACGAGCCCGTATTATCTTGCCTTCCGTTACGTCAGCATATCAAAATTACAGGGGCAGTGGTAAGGTTAGCACTTCTTAGGTGTCAAAATTGCCATAATTTCAACGGGCTCTGTGCACCACGCCCCCCCCCTTAAAACAAGCCGACTTTTTGCCCGCTTCAAACACCTCAAACTCAATTCCCTTAATGATTTGTGGCCGCGGTCGATATTTCCAAATTGGTCGATCGGTCGAAAGTCGATCGCTCGTGTGAAAACGATTTCGAATTCGCTCAGGCCGCTTCCTCGTTTCGTCTTTCTTGGAACACTGGCATCGGACATCGAAACTGTTTGGTGAATCAAAAAAAATTGATTCATAATCGTCCTACGCTATCTAAGATTGAGAAACGTAAATGAACAGGAAACTAGAATGGTGGTTGAGCAGCAAAAAATTATCTTCAGTTATCCTTTTTACAATATTAACCTAATACACATTTTGTTTACGATTTTCCTTATTTTAATAACATCTAAATTGAGAATTATTAGTAAGAATCGTCTTTCCACAGGCTTATTGTAATCGTACAGGTATCGCAATAGCTTAGAAAATTAACGTATTTCCTTTAAATTTTTAACAAGATGTCGGAAACTAGTTGAAGTTAGCATACTGCTAAAATAACCGTTTAGCAGCGCCAAATTGGCCCCCGTTCTCTTTACAAATCGGCCATTTCACGGCGATTTACAAGCAGAAGCCATGGAGCATAAATCAAACCGGTGAACACAGAACAGTTGTTGCATGTTGCTAGACAAAATTAATCGCACGCATTCAACGGTTAACCGAACGTGAAATTGGGTGTGTTTGAAGTGCTTCGGCGGGACAAGTGTGGCGACAACTGGCTCCAATTTTGTTGTCCGTTACCGTGAATTGTGCAAAAGGGGTTCTACCTGCGCGCGTACGGGCGGCGACGTAGATGTTGCTGAATGTTCCTCCCTTACGCAATACCGTCGCGACAAACTTACATCGCCGCCGTACGGTGTCATCGTTCTACATTACACAATACCCACAATGGGACCCATCATCCGCAAGGGGTCTTTGATTTTTTTCGCATGTTTAATTTCGTTTCGCGTGGAAGTCAACAAGATGGACTCAAGGGTTCTCTCGGCAAACTGCTAAACAATTGTTGCGTATGGTCAATTGGGCACGGTCCGGGTTTTGTGGTATTTTTTTTATAGTGACAGTTCAAAGTATGCCATTGAAATCGTAACACTCGAGCTTACGGTGTTCCTGAAAGGATTTATACGCAATTCTAAAGTCGCGAGTAAGCCGATAAACAGTTTAATATTGTGCGAATATCGTTCAATAGTGGCGGCAAATTTCTATGGTTGATGCAATGTAAGGGTCTCTGTCATCTGTGTCACCCTTTCAGAATAATTTCCACTGCAAAGTATTGACAACAATTACATTTACGCAAGAAAGTAACGGATTCAAACTAAGCATTAACTGTATAACGAAGATTTAAATATAATAAATTTGAAAATGTCTTGGTTTTTTGCCGTTTATAATCGTAACAGTGACCTAAAGTGTAACAACATCGAATATTGTTTTACCCTTTCGGTTGTTTAAGCCAGTCAGCTAGATGTGTAGTCTTATCAGGTATATACCGTGTTATCAGTTTGATATGAGGCCGTTCAAGGAGAACTTGAGAACTATGAATACGAACTTTGCCGGAATTTTTAATCCTGGCCAAAGTTGGATAATAGTCGAGGATTAATTCCATCCGATAGACTTGGAGTCGTTAGATTTGTTTAAAAGAGAATATTTGAATCATTATATTTAAGTTTTTCAAAGCTTAAAAAAAAGATAAAATTAAATGATTTTATTTAATTGGCAGCATCTCTTCAAGAAATCATATTCATAAGAAGTTAAGTATTTTTTATCATATGTTTCATACTTTTTTGTTCGCAATATAACTTTAGGACTTTCTTTAGGTCAGGAAATTAAACTATCATAACAAACAGCAAAAGCTTTTTTTGTATTAGGCATTGTTCGATTAATTATAAGATAAAAGAGGCATGAAATGAACATAATACACGTTTTTTTGCCATTTCTATTCACCAATGTTTCCACCATTAACGCCTTTTATAAAAAGTTAATTTAGAGAATGTTTTTTTGGTTGCCAAAATTGCTGGGTAGCAAAAAAAAATGTGTGTCCGGTCATCATAGTGCATTTAGCAGAAATCTAAAAACTAATCCGGGTGATTAGTATATGCTAAGAAGAGAATCAATAAGGTATTAGTTTCATATCTATAGATATAAAAATGAATTGCTGTTCGTTAGTTTCGCTAAAAGTCGAGGACGGCTTAACCGATTTGATTAGCCAAATTTAAAAATATAAAATTCTTGGAATTGAAATAAAATTAATATATTCTATTTAGACTTCCTACATATTTGTTTTCAAGTGGTGGAGAATAATCTTAATTTCACTTAACTGCAGTTAGTACATTTACTACAGTTGTTAATTATTTATCACTGAACAACGATAAATCTTATTAAAAAAAAAATATCTTCTATTTATCAATTGAGGTAGTGCGAAGTTTTCCGGGCGAAATAGTTTCTTATAAAGTAAAGATTTGTGTCTTTTAATATAATAGAATATTTAGACAAATTTCGTTTTCTAAAACTGCTACTATTATTAACTAATGGATAGCGAATAGAAAATACAAAAAAAAAAGTATCTTCCATAGAATGTAAGCGAAGCCTTGTTGAAATTGCGTCGTTCCCATTTTATAATATTCACAATAACTAACAAGATGAATTACCCAAAGAAAGACGTAAACCATAGTGCGATTTCAACAACTTAATATCCGCACAAATAGGACAAGCTATTAAGTATCCGGATCCTTGGTCCGCTACTAACACAGCGAGTGGTCGAATGTACACTAATAATAAATCACAAGTGTTTCCTTTCCGCTCTCATTGTCCACGTATTTTTGTGTCGATTCGCAAAAGTGCAATTGTACAAATCAAACAAACTGGACGCACGCCATTCGCGTTGATGCGGTACAATCACGCCCCTGTTAGGACGACTCGTGCTCGGCTTTGATTTATATCGCAACATAAATACCTCGTAAATTTACACGCACAATTATAACAATAATACACAATTGCAACCAATTCCTGGAGGAAACGGATGAACGTAGCAATTATACAAAGCGCTCGACCGGAAGCTACGACTTTTGTGATGGTTTTAGAGCAGATCTGATTTGGAAGAGATTCGAATGTTCCGCCTTTTGGGACTCGCTAAGCCCCCGAATTGTGGAGATTACGCCAGTAAGCGTGTTTTTGTTTGTTTTCTTAGCTCTAATTCTATTGTGTCATTTGGTTGTGCTTGTAAAACCACGTTCGAAATACATCACTGAGCTATTTATTACAACCGTTAAGATTATTGGTAATAAAGCTTACGTATCAATTTAAAATTTTTATGCTTATATGTAGAAATCTGAACAAAAACAATTAACCAATACGATTAAGTTCATTGGTTTAAAGTAACTGATTAAGATGTGTTTAAAAATGTGTATATAAAATAAATTACTAAAGCCGCATTAACAAATAGCCCAGCAGGTTCGAATTGGTATTATTTTGTACTCCCACGGTTCAAATTCAAAATAGCTGTCTTGAACCAGTTCAATTAAATCACAAGATACTCTAAAAGCATTTGCTTCCATATCTACGAGAGGCGTCATAGTTATCGAAATTAATTCTATGAATGATTGCTGTTGAAGCAAGCAATGAGATAACGCGGACCTTTCACGGCTTCCATTTTCTTTTATTTCAATGAATTACATTATTAGATTATTTGACAATATTAATTATCAGTCTGTCATGTATTAAAACTTTACTTAAATGAAATAATGCTGTTTTTGAATTAGCTGTTTTATAACTTCCAAACAAGACCTTATTAAGTAATATATAGAGTATAATGATAATAATTATTTATTTAAAAACTTTTATGTACACGAGAGAAGACTAAGACGAGAAAAAGTTGTAAATTTCATTCTAAAGCGGGACGTAATCGTAACCTGAATTTTGGTTTTACTCGATGGGTCTTAAGCGCAACTTGATAATACTGTTGTTTATTATTCATTGTTATCTTCGTAACTCAACTGGATTCTACGAGAAGTGTTGCTCTTATCGTTAACATTTACTTAACGAAGGTAATGGTCTTTATCGGGCAAATGTAAAGTAGCATAGTCGACACTTTAATCAGTCTGCTCCAGTTTAATCGGTGTGTTATAAGAGACCTCAAGTTCAATTAAAAGGACCGAAGTAATTGAAACGATGCTGACGACGCACCGAATGATGTTATCGTACCCCTTTCAGCTAATAAGGGACAAACGTGCGTTTATAAGCCAATTTTCGACCATAAAAACATCGCGTACTATATTTATCCCGCAAACCTGTAGATTGTGGAGCTCGATTTGGAGTTTTCGGCTTAGTGCGCTTCCGAGCGTCGCGGATTGCTTGTTGAATGTTCTTTTTTTTGCTGCGTATTTATGGTTAACTTAAACCACAGGCATTGTCCGAACGGTACGGCATTTCGCAGCCACATCACAGTGCGCCGACAATGCGCCCGGATCTCGGTATAACTCCAAAGACGCGTGCCCCTAATCTCTATTGATATAACGGTACGGAAGGTTTGCTTATAGAACACCTTACGGATTTTTTACACCCATCTCTTTATCGACGTCCCTATAAAACGTTACACCGTTAGATATTCGTTTGCCCTTTCATAGCGGTGCCGTTATGACAAACAATCTGTTTCAAGTGTTACAGTTTTTTGACATAACTGTATCGGCCCCTTTCTGTATCGGAACGAGCATTATTCCCGCGCGCACTTCAAGGTGGAAGGAAGTAATACATTACGGGCTCTTTGGGCCCGCGTTATTGAATTACTTCGAAAACTGATTTGGTTTTTAGTGGCGTATTTGCGCGTTCGCATCTGCCGTGGACTGATGTTTGTTTTTTTCACGTTCCACCGTGCGTACCTACATGTGGGCGCTTAATTATGGTGGCAAAGATAGTGTAATATAATATTTAATGCGAACAATTGCGACAGAGCAAGGTGACGGTGGCGTCCTAAAATCCGTGCCTGCCATTTGTAATGCGATATTCTTTTGATTCGGAGAGGTGACTGGGTGCACGATTTGGCACGTTCTAGTTACGCACCTTGTCCTTCGCATCTCGCTGCTGGCCTCAATCATTATGTATTAAATCTTAGGCAGATGTGAAGGGTTATTGTGTGGACGAATGTTATGATTTCAATAGATAAGTGCAAGGTGTTCGAACAGTGGCATGCGCGTTGCCGATACGCGTGTAAAGGAGAAAAATGAGCTTTAGAAATGCGCTGAAATTAGTCAAATGATTCAATATGTAGGTCGATATTATAGGGGAAAGGATAAATTTTGCCATGATCATGGTAAAATATAATTTAAAAGACTGAACGTTTTGTTAACTTAAGACTTAATGTCAAGACAATTAAAAAAAAATGTTTTTATAATTTTTAAGTTACAATTATGTAACATATAAGAAAAAAAGCTTTTACCATAGCCGCAGAAAAGATAGTATTATGGCACATTCTCTTTACCCAGAGTTTAATAGATTTGCAGTGCAATTGACGTCAGCAAATTCATGTGTGTAAATAACTACTTACTTTGACATTACCAAGCAAGATTTACCAAGAGATAATCTCGCAATGATCTTCCAGATAAATCCAACTTCGCACTACATTGATAAAAATTAAATGCAGCCTTATATATATTGTATGTGCCATTCTAAACCGCTAAGAGTAAGGATATTCTTTGACCGCCGTTGCAGTCAACGTACAAAAACCTTCGTACATTTGACGCCGCACAAACGTCCGCTGCGCTGCGATCCGCGTCGGCGAACATCAAAGGGTTGTGACATCGGTGGGTGACAGATGAGGTATCGGTTGCACAATGCGACGGGATAAAGGGGTGGAGTGCAACGCGATGCAATTCATAGGGGCCGCATCACGGTCAAATCGCGAAATCCAATACTATACAAGGACCAGCTCGATTTCAGCACGTGTGCAGATATTTGCAGCTTTAATATTTACGGTTGACGATTGAGCGTGATAATGTAGTATTGAAAGTCCAAAAGAGATTCTTAAAATCTGTTGATTTGTTAGTAATGTGAAGAATCTTTCGCTGTACCATTATCTGAAACGGTGTTTTAAAGTGAAAGTAGACAAACAAACGCTCAGGTACTTTTTAATATCAAAGCTTCGAAAGTTTTTATCTTGATATTTGAAATCGTCCTTTCCCATTGTACCACTTAATTATTTATTCTATTAACGTCATTAATACACATCATTCAATGAAATAATATAATATTTATGGCGTTTGTTTAGATTTTAATTTTAACGGAATGTTGAGTACTTTTTAACTACCATGGTTCGTGATAGACTAACAGCTTTTTCCATATCGCCTTTTTGACCTTCATTCATTACAAGATTTGATGAGAGGAAAGTAGTTTGTGTTAAAAATTAAATAAAATAATAAAATAAATTTCATTAATATAATTTCTACCGATTCAATGTTTATATACAGAAAGGTGTCTTGTTTCAAAGTACCTTATTATCCTCACCGTGACGGGTCCTGAACAAATATTGCAGTTTGCCCACTGGCGCCTGTCATTTGATAGCTCCCCAAACATTGGTCATTTTGGCAAACAATCGCCCGTGGGATTGGGAATGGGCGAAATAGAATAGTTAGAACTGGTCACGCACTCACGTAGTTTTTTTATTTTGCTACGTATTTTAATATTCGTAAAATTATTAAGACTACAGTTTTATATTATGCTTACGTGGAGTTGTAGCTTCAATTTTAATGTTTGTTTATAACCTATTTATTAATAATGTTATTTAGTAGGCACCAATTTTACTCTATTAGAAGCGGAGGTGGAATAATAAAATACAAAACATTGACAAAATTGCACTCATCAGCTTTTCAAATTTTACGATTAAAATTGTAAATTTAAAGTATGAATGTAAACAAACAACAACTACATACTCAAAAATAATTGAGCCGTTATGTCACCATTTTATCCGGACAATTAAATCTTTTCTAAATCTATCTTTTAATTAAATCTAACCCAACCATTAAACAAATATCTACAATTAACGATCATGGCTTGATAACTTCACAGAACTACCGTATAGACACACCAAATGATATAATCATTACAAATTAATTATCATCACGATTACATTAATTCTAATCCTATTTAGAAAACAAAAAACACCGATAAGCCTGTGTCAAACCATCAATATAGTAATTTACCAGCTTATCCCATACGGTTTTATCTAAAATATAATTTACAAATACTCTTAAAAACATACATCGAATACCTCTTAGAAATTGGTATTTTATTCTAGACATTAAATAACATTATCATTATGAAGAGAAGTTTCAAGAAGCCGAATTTCTAAATAGTTAAAACATACCATTCCCATCTGACACACTGCTTTAAAGTTGGTTAAATATATTAACCAACTTTAAAAAGATTAACAATCACCACTTGACTTGCATTGTCACTATTACCGTCATATTTAACATTATATATATTCCGTTAGATACAATGAAAATATATATATATATATTTAAGAACAAGAAAATAAATTTTCCATGTGCTTTACAGTCTCTAGTTCCTGCCAAGAGTGAAAATAAATTATTTTAGCCAAAAACATTGAATGAGGATGAAAAATTGTATATTTTTTCTATCGAGCATTTGGTTAATGACTTTTGATAAATCACATATTTATGCTAGACATCCTTAGCGACCGTGTGTAGCACACGTTCATACCGAACCCTCATCGGGATGCGTTGACAATATATTCAGGTACAAATTACTGAGCGGGGCCCCGATCACTCGAGATGGTCGATAAGACACCACAGTCACTATAAAGACATAATTTAGTCAGCGCCGAACAAAAAGGACGGAACTAGGAGTACGATACTGCCTCCGCTTTTTAATTAACGATAACGAACAGCGATCGAAACATCCTAAGGTTTTGTTTTCGAGCGTACATGCGTTCGGATGGCGATGGTCCTTTTTTGTTTAACTTCTGGTAACCAATATTGGTTACAACTCGAGGTATAGACCATATACATGTGTTAGACCGTGTCACTGATTAAAATTTACAAGGATCGTTACCGTAACATGTCAAGATTTAATGATTTTACCGCTTAAGGAATATATGTAGAATAACAAAAAGTGGCTTTGTTAAAAGAGCAACAATAATCTGGTGACATTTTTGAAGTATCTTTTGTTAGTAACATTAGGAAGTGATCATTTAGACCGGCTCGCTTTGTCGGTACAGTCAAAAGGCTTTATACACCACTCGAGAGTTGTATCGCAGTTAATGAAGCGTCTACTTCCTGTGCGATACATTTCGGCAAGTGTTCGCAAACCGGAAATCGTATTGTTGAAGACGTAGCGAAAGGGTGAATACGCGGCTCATAATTCCCTTAAATATCATACTTTACGCTTGGATTGAATGTATACATTCGCAACGCAGTGTTTTTTGTACGGATAACATTATATGCAGTGACAGATTTAAAAAGTAATAAGTATAATAATAAGATTATTCAATATTTAACACGATTTTTTGCCTTAAAACGCTGTATATAAGTGTATTTTTTAATAACAGTAATAATAGTTTGTAGTGGTTAAGCTCTCACCGGAACAATACAGGTTGTTACTATGAAAATAAAAATAAATCAGAAAAAAATTAGTAAGGACTTTATATGATACTTTGACTTTATATGACATTATATATTTATATATCGTCTAAATGTGCAAGATCTCATATTTACAAAGTTTCAAAGTTTACTACGGTTTCTATCTATACCGCCTCTGTGGCCTAGTGGCATTGGCCCTTGCCTTATAACCCGTAGGTCGTGGGTTTGAATCCCGCGGGGGAACAACTCGTGTTATCGTTGTTTCCTGGTTGGTTCGGAAATTTTACGCCCATGACCCAATTGTCTGAAAAATAAGATGATCCATGCGTCGGGTGGGCATTTAAAAAGTCGGTTCACTCACCAACCCACATTGGACCAGTGTGGTGGGATGCGGTCCAAAAAACCCCTAATTGAGTCGCGCATTAGGGGAGGCCTATGTCAGTGGACTAACACAGCCTGATGACGATGATGACGGTTTCTACATCTATTGTATAAACAGTGTTGCGATAACACTCCTGTGAAGAAGTCTAGTTTAAAAAGAATCATATCGGATGTAATTATAATTTAAGAGACCTATAATCCACCGTCTAGGAAATATTATATAATTATAGAAATGGCGCATTACTTACCATCGGGTGAAGGTTCTGACTTCACAATTATAGACTTCATTCTATAAAACTTTCGTATTATCACAACAAATTAAACAAATAAAACTTATATATTATGTAAAGCCTCATTTAAGTAATCGCTTAATACATTTCGTGTTTATAATTTAGTATTACTATTGATATTAAAATGACATAAACATCACTGAACAAAGAAATAAAAAACACACCGATATAAATTTCTTTACCACCCAGATCCTGACTAATGTAAATCAAAAGACCGTTAAAATTTTTGATAGAGCGTGTCCTAATTAAAAATTAATTATAAACTTTGTGCTCTTTTACCTCGTTCCGTGGTTAAAATATAATGCCATTAAAATCAGGGGGATGCCTCAATGAAATACGATTATTCTGAAATCGAAGAAAATTATGAATTAAACAAGTATAACGCAAAGTTATCACAGCCATTAAACCATAAAACAAGTTTTTGACCCTTTCTTAGCGGGGTACTGGCGCCCACCCAAAGGTGTTGAAAACCTTGTTGTGGGGATCAAATAAAAAAATGTTCATAAATTATGTATATCATTATCATAACCAATTATGTTTATGTAATATAAAATGGTATAACAAAGAACATTGCATGCGAAATCACAATCAACAAAAACTAACTTGTGCAGTGCTAAGTGCCCTGCTTAATAGAAAACTGTAAGACACGTACTAGTATTTGTGGTATAGTGACAAAACTGTTTTCCTGTTTGTAGGGCGTAGCAGATAATGTGAAAACAAAAATAAAAAGGACCTAACATCTAACTTGTTAAGCTCTCAAACAGATTTTTCGTAACACGCGTATGTTATGTACTAAATTGTTGCTTACAATCAGACACAAATAAACATTGAACCCAAATAATCGATTAGCGAAGCAGACCTTAACGCATTCGTAATAAAGAAATAAATCGCACCCATTGAATTTAAAGGAAGCGTCCCTGAGGCAGCTATTGTAAATCTATCCGTGATAGTGATCTTGATGCACGAGACGGACGGCGAAACCGCCCCAGATTTGATAGCAAAATACATTGTACAACCACGAAATGGTGTATCGTATCAGAATCGAAACAATGTGACGTCCCCTTATCGATAATCTATCTCGATTGTCGATTCCGATGTATCTGTATGCAGATTTACGAATTTGTCAAACTTGAATGATATACAAATCGATTTGGACTGATCTGGATGTCAAACCGATGTTGTCTAACGTTTATCGTTATTGAAAAATTTGTCTGAACTATCTTATTTACAATAATGTGTTGTATAAGCAACGTTGAACTATATTTCGGATGAAATATATGAATGTACAACTATATATTGCGAAACTTAAAACGCCTTAGATATTTGACAATAAATTACAGATTATTAATATATAATATAATAATTTTAAATCTACATTCATCTTTTTCATCAAAAGCAATATTCCAAGAACGAAACACTTTCGAGGGTCAAAACAGGAATGTATATCCCACGACTTAAAAATTAGACAATCCGCGTCTTTACAAATCGTGACAGTATTGGAAACGGTTAAGATTGAAACACGATAGGGTAAAGATTTAGTAGAGGACTCCATCGAATATTTGAATAATCACAGCTAATCTAATTTCGCCTAAACGACCAAGGAGCGATATTTATCATGGCCGGAGCGTCATTCTCTCCCTATAAATCTGTTGTCCACACGGGGTACCGATAGCAACGGGTGAAATTTATAGCGGTCTAAAACAAACAAGAGCAACGCCCCACTGTGACAATACCCGTCGTGATTTTTAAATAATAATAAAGGTGAGTTCTGATAATCCTTGTTATATTAAACTATTTTATGCATTACCAATAATACATTTAATAATTAATGCTTTAAGGACCTATAACGTCAATTCTGATATTCTTAGTTCTTATCTGAGGCCTCGTTCATTTACGAAGCCTGTTACAGATAGCAGAGTCTAATCTAATAACTTGACGTTGGTGAATTCTATAAGGAAACGCCATTAAGTCAAAGAACTGAACTGAAGTGACTATCTTACAGTTAGGCTAGGTAAATTAAAAAAAATGTTTTATATACGATGACTTTATACAATAAATTGTGATTCACAAAATAAAATACGCTACAAACCCAATCTCACTTGTGTTCAATAATTTCTTGTTTGTAAATTTGATCATACAATCGATTATAAATTTTGTACATCAAACTATCAACTATTGTTAGTTGTTAAATTCAAGTGTTTTAAAATCGATACCCGAAACACCGCATCTCTTTAGCCAGTTTTTAATGGCACGTGTAGAGCAAACAACAAAATACACGTAGCCCCGACGTCGTATGAAAAACAGATTTTGGCACCTCCGCTAACGACCCACCCCGTTGATTTGGCAGATGCTCTTTTTGGTCATTAGGGGGGAGGCGAAAAAATTCAATTAATGGCCCAGTTTGTGTACAAAATTGATTACCGCCGCTCCCGAGGTTGGGCCGCGGTGTTCAGCCGTGTGAACTCTGAAAATAACAATTGCACGCGCTTCCAACAAAACTGTCTAATCGAATTTCATGCCCCGTCTTTGTCTAACTAGTGTCTTTTAATATGGGCTAAAAGAGGACAGACGTTCGCGAGTAAATAGCGCTTCACATCTACGTGCCTACATTATGATTGATGGACAGAGAAAACGCCTCGAGTGAGTTAATCACGCCGAAATTTAATTTAGAAGGCATACGAAAACGCGGAGGCTATTAATAACGTTTTATTTGTTTTTGAACGCCACCTTAGCATTTACTGGACCTTATGTACCTTAAAATTAGGACGATATTAGCTTGTTAACGTAGAACTTCTTCATTTGTTAACCTTTTTTTATAACAATTATAGACTTTTAGCATTGTTACTTGTATTGGCTAAAATAAAATCTATATTTGCTCTAATCTTAACAAGTCATTAATAAAACAAAACTTTATTACAATTTATTGTTTTAAAAATGTTTTTAGCGCAGTGCAGCATGCGAATCATAATATGTATCGTATTTTATTAAATACAGACTATATATAAGAACAGACTTTTCGATTTGGATTCAATCACTTTAATGCTTAAAATCACTATAATTCCGAAATTGTGACAATCGCTGAACAATCTCTGCCCCCGGATATGTCTCCATCGACTAAAAAATAGTTTGTTCTTGTACTTAATTGAATTTGATCCAAGAACATGAACACTATTTTTATCCATAACATTTTAGGCTGAAACAATTAAACGAGACAATACTGACGCATTTTACAAATTGTCAGTTGTGAAACTAACCGGACCACCAGACACGTATCTTGTTTTTTATGTATATATCCAATGTTTCTCTATGACAGGAATTGAACGCGATCTAACCTGAAATTAAGGTAAACGTTCGCCATTAGGTCCACTTAACGCTAGAGCAATCCGAGACTATAAAGATAATGCGTCTAATCGTTCAGATTGTTGACTACGATATTTGTTCAGGGAATTGATCTAGAACGTGAAAACTATGGAGGTGTTCTGCATTACTATCACATCATAAGTTTGTTGTATCATCAAGTTGTTATAACATTACCTTAAAAAATTTGTTGATACATTATTTTTTTCTTTAGTAGACGAGGAAAGGTGCATTTGATGTAGAATTTATTTTTAGTATTATACAGACATTGTTTTGTTTTTATATTTATATAATACAAAAAAAATATTGTTATCGGAATTAAATGAGCAAGTTTTTTAAATAGTAATTAATAAGGAAATATCTGCACTTTTCTTTATATCAACTAAAATCCATTATGTTCGTAGTCAAAGATATAGTTAAATTACCTTTTTTAGTTTAAAGATCTTTAAAGAAACGACTCTATCGTATTCTTTGTTCCAAAATAAGGCAACGGCTCATTATTATAAGATTACGCATAAATAAATAGATAATAAAATGAATTGAAAACCTTCCGCCAAATTGCTAGGCTGAAGTGACTATAATGACACCAATTCCTTTTAATAGAAGCTTGTTTAACAGCCTCGTATTAAATTAAAGAAAGAAAATTACTTGTTTCAAAATCTTATTAATATTCAATACATTTAAACTGTTAACTTTATTTAAATTATCGTCATCAGCCTGTTTCAGTCCATTGCTGGACACAAGCCTCCCCTAATGCACGCCACCGCTTCCGATCTTAGGCTATTCTCATCCAGCCCACACTTGTCACTTAAATGTATTTAAACACTAAAGTCTTTTACAAAAAAAAGGATTACAGCATTAATTTCTGATAAAGTTTATGAACATTTTACGTATTACTTGCATTAACAAAGGTGTAAACAAAAATGCAAAGGTCACATGCATTGTACCAGCGACCAAAATAGGATGGTTAATAAGAATCGAAAAGCTATAAAACAAAACTGATACAAGCGATAAAAAATCAGTCAAGGCGTAAGTCGCTATCAATATTTCGCGACAACTTAAACGGCTTGTAAATGGTACACTAGTTGTTTCTCACGTCTTTGCCACGGCTTATATTATTTAATACAATAACTATTTTTTTTCTGCGTTCCATTGGAATATACATCAAAAATATTGCTGCAATATAAATGATAGATAATTTTATCCTTTAATACACATTATATATGTTCAGTTAGACTTTTCTTCAGCTAAAAAAAGACCAAATAACGTTTTTTATTAAAAGTTTTCAACATTTTTATATTATGAAATATGAGCAAACAAACATACCGTTTTAGCTAGATATATTAGTAGATAAGGCCAGGGTACTTGCTACTAGCGTACATGCACAAACAGGCAGATGTGTTCAACTTGTTATCTGACTTGCGTGGGTGGAGGCACGCGCCTCGGTTGCCAATGAACCGATCTCATTGTTTGACACCCCTGCGTAGAGATTATTGGCACACCATCGGCACTCTTTACTTCCTTGTTTGCTTTGGTGTACAACGACGTACCGTCAGCAAAAATAGCTTGGACGTTTGGATATCAAAAAATTACCAGTATAAAAATGTAATGAATTAAACATTTTACAAATAAAGCAAAATAAAGCACGTACAAGCTATAACTTAAAATCATGTAGAAATTTTTTTAAATATTAATAGAAAAATTCCAAAATTGTATTTTATTGTCAGACAAACGTGTTAATCGTTTTATTATGATGGCATACAGGTTTGGGAATATTTTTTTATTATTTTTAAAAAATCGATGCCAGTCAGCTTATACACCATTGACTTACGCTTTTTACATTATACTGTTAAAGGATATACTGATATCTATTAAACACCTTTATCTTTATAATCATCATCATAATCAAATCACTAAACAAAGACGGCCGATCCCTGTTACTCGTCTCCAACTTGAACCGGCTACTGCACGGAGATCACCATCCCACCTGGTCGGAAGTCGACCTACACTCCGTCATCATCCGTCGTCATCTTTACTGTTACGATTTCTTAATACATAAAAAAACAGTAAAATCAAAACTCCCATAAACGTACCCAATAATTTGAATTCAGCTTGATATTGCATTAAAATCCGTACAAATATAAATTTTAACTTTTCCACGCAAATGTAAAAGATAACTCAGGACGTTTAATGGACTTCGTAATATTGTCAAATCTGACAAAGTTAATCCGACAATCGAAGCACCGACCTGACTTGGGCCTGCGTCTGATATCGTTTAAGCGGTGTTCATATCGAGAAATATTAACTGTTAATCAGAGATCCAGAAGTTATCGCCTTTCAGTATAACGAACATCAAATTATTATCTCGTAAAATATGGTTAAAAAATTATATGAAATGACTTAACGAAATTATTATTGAAAATAAAGAGATGTTTGATACATAACAAAGGATATCCTAGGTCCTGCGAGAAAACGATTGTGTGTTATGGTTGTTTTTGGCTGATTTAGGCATTATAAGCGACCACATTTATATTAACGGACATTTAATCATGCATTGCTGCATTGTATGCGGCTTGCTTTTGGGTTGCAGAGGTCAGATACCAGTACTTGTACGAAAAAAAAATATATTTATATCAATCTAGATACAATAAATATCGATCCCACGATAACTTGAAACCATGGCCAGGAAAATTACATATTTCTTTAAGTAACACCCAATCGTCGTAGCTGATGCAATTAAAACTAACATTTAATAGGTGCGTATACAATATAAGAACCTATATAAGAAAATTTGTTGCGTCCCCGCAGGATTCGAACCCACGACCTCCGGTTTCTAGACCAACAATAGGCTATGAGCATTACATACTAGTTATAATTATTTCTATTGCTTACGCGAATATTATACATTATTAAATAAACTGACGGCCGTTGGAAAGTGTTCGAAACGTCGGGAATTTAAAATGTAAAATAAACGCGATAAAATCCGTAAAGTCATTTTATTTAATAATACAACTAGTTGATCGAATGTTGCCGCAAGCGCTTTTGTATATTAATTAGCAAACATTTTTACGATGTTCGGGCTTTACATAACAACGTAGGATCGCCGCCTTATACGCACCTTAATAATACACCCTCCCAGGTAAAGGGTGGACCGCCGGCCGAGGAACATTCCCCCTAAAAAGTTCTCACTCATTAGCCTTAATTATGACCATAATGATTCAGTTATCTTTTGTTCTTCACAAAAAATAACCTCATTTTGTTTCAATTATTACTTTAAATAGACTCGTGCCGTAGCTTCTTACTATCTTGCTTTATTATCGTTATTAAAATTACGTCATCGTTTTATTAAAATATTTTAATGCTGCAAAACTAGATACAACGGCTTGTATAAAATTTTGTAATATTTAAGAAACATAAATACAATGCGTAGACATCAAGTACATTACGACACAATTACAATGATTATTATAAAATGTTTTAGAACCAGATATTAAAATATGATTATACATTGATGACGTAATACTTATATTTTTTTAACCATTTCCTTAATGACGTAACCTTTAACTTAAGTTTTTCGAATGGTAATTTTAAATATTTTATATCAAAACATTATCAAGTAAGTAGAGAAATTGCGAAAAAAATAATTTACGCCCATAATTGCTATATTTTAATAAAATAATGAATTAAATAACAATCGGTCCATGCGAACTTGTTGCGCATCCGTGCCTTAGGCGTGTATGTCCTGCATTCAATTTTTGCAGTTCAAGACCTTATGCTACAAGTGTAAATTGACAAATCTATAGTTCCATTTAAAATGTATCAATTATTTCGTAATTCTTAGAAAAAATTACCTTTTCAGAATAGTATCTCTTGACTTAACTTAAATTGTATCTCTTTTACTTACAATTTTGTAAATAAATTCGATAAATATTTCGTTTTTATATCACTACATAGCATAAAACAAAGTCCCTTGAGATGTTCCTATATCCCTATGTATGCTTAATTCTTTCGAACTACGCAACGGATTTCGATGGCGTATTTATAGAGTGATTTAAGAGAAAGGTTTATATGTATAACACATGCTAAATACTGTGAGTATTTTTTCTATCAGCATAGCTCCTGTGCAAAGCAGGCGCGGGTTGCTAGTTACCTAATAAAATTTAAATTATTATGAATATGATGGTATCTTTAAAAATACTTTCATGAAACATCCACCGGACTATGAATGTGGGCCTTTAACATCCTTTTGATAATGATAATTCGTTAGCCTGATAATAATTAATAAGCGTTTCTGCGTCTCGAACTCGTGACCACCGAAGGCTCTCGTGACCGCGGCTCCTCTGACCCTAAAACGATTGAGATATCAAAAATCGCATTACGATATTGATACAACGATGTTTATAGGTATCATTAAATATCTGCCTTTAAGGCGGCGAACAATAACATCAACTAAGGCTACACTCGATTCGAACATTTACCTGCAACGATTGTGTTCGTTATTAATTTAATTAACGTGAATTCTGCGCGGTATCGCTTATCTCAATAAAATTGATTTTAAATTAGAATTATGATTTTTTTAAATGTAAATAATAATAAAATCCATACTAGTCCATACTAATGTTATAAACATCATCATCATCATTAGCCTGTGTTGGTCCACTGCTGGATATGGCCTATATATCCCCTACTGCACACCTTCTCCATTAAGGGGTAATATTATAAATGCGAAGTAACTCTGTCTGTCTGTTTTTCTATCTGTCTGTCTGTCCGTTTTACTGTCTAAATCACTGAACCGATTTAGATGAAATTCAGTAGATACTAAAAAAGATTTTTTGAGAAAGGACGTAGGCTAATAATTATTGCGTAAAAAATGGTTGAAAGAGTTAAAACAGGGGATAAAAGTTTATATACAAATCGTCTCTATTGAACACAAAACGATGAAATGTGGTATCTGGATATTTAAAACGAGGTAAAAGTGTTATTTTTTTGCAATTTCTAGGTTTATACTGTACGGGTATGAACTAGGGATTGAAGAGGGGATGAAAGTCATTTTGTAATTTTGTCATCATCGAAGCCAAAGCCATAAAACTTATTTATATTATACCACATAGAATATTTTATTACACCCCGTGGACATTTCTCCTATTGCACGCGAAGTCGCGGGTAACAACGATATGTATATTATAGTTATTGAAAAAAACCAAGAGTCATTTAAACATAAGAGTAGACAACATTTAATGCTAAGAAGAGGGACCGTTAATATTACAGACAACCTTACAATAATCAAAAGGAATTAATTATTTGTTACATATATCAACATATTTACGGCTCAAATTGCTATAACAAATTGCGTTTCACTCGATCGTTTCACATACGTCACGTACCAATTCACACATGTACACTCTGTTTGTGCATTAACATATTTTCGATAGTATCAGCAAATGGACATCAGCAGAACCTGTACTCGCTCTCGGCGGGCTTACGGAGCGTGAGCATAAATATTGTGTAAATAAAAAGATTACTTCACAAATCGCCTGCCATTTGTCTTTTTGCTTAATTTATCGAGGCGCTCACTGGAGCCATGGCTCCTATGCTAATTCTGTTTACACTAGCTAATGTTTATTTTGTTTACGCGTATGCAAGAAATATTAAATTATGTCAAATTTGCTAATTATTTATTCTAAGCTAATGCTAAACTGCCTCCGTAGCCTTGTGATATAGGCGTGTGCTTTAGAAACCGGAGATCGTGGGTTTGAATCCTGCGGGGACTCAACAAATTTTCATTGTTGTTTACTAGTTGGTTAGGGCAATTTGGGCAGTTCACCCAATTGTCTGAAAATTAAGATGATCATTGCGTCGGATGGGCATGTAAAAAGTCCACCCACCAACCCGCATTGGACCAGTGTGATGGGATACGGTCCAAAACCCCCTAATGGATAGGGGTTTATTAGGGAAGGCCTATTACCAAAAGTGAACTACCACAGGCTGGTGATGATGATGACGATGATGAAGCTAATTCTGCGAAAGCTTTGACATCCAAACTTTATGTACAATGAACAAGCAGATTAATATGGCTATCCATAAGAGATACAAAATATTATTCTAAATTGCCATTCCAATGCCTAACTGATCAGAACTTTTTAAATCGCAGCCTGCTATCAACAAAACATTTCAACCCAAAACTCAACAGTGTTTGCACTTCTCTTTCTTAAATTCAAGATATAAACAAATTATGACAAATATATATTGCTTGTAGTCATTGATAATCGCATATTGTTTTCTTTTGTAAAGGGTAGCCATGGCTGTTAAATTTTAACGCCTGTTTCCATTCGATATATAATATGTTTATACACTTTCCCACCAGCATTTCGCTATCGAAGATCTACGTAATGGTAACTGCGGTTAACTTGCTAATTGTTTTTGTTTGGTTAACAAATCACCGTATCTGTTGAAGCGCGTACAAGCGGTTTATCGATTAAGGTGCCCTGATTTATATTTCAATGCCTTACAACGACTTTTGTAAGTCAAGCGCCACACTTGGTTTAACATTTAATTATATTAGAAAGTTAATTTATTGGTACTCTTAATTGGTAATTTTGATGTTAATTTATTACTAAACTATTTTAGCAGTGTCTTACATACTCAGAATATTGAATTTATATTTATTTTCTTCTTAATTTTTTTGATATTATAATTTTTTTTATTAAAATATATAATAATGTTTTATGGACAGACTGTCTGTGCTCTAAACCTTGATCGAGTCGAGTAGTTTTAAAAGAAACGTCGAGAACTAAACTTAATAAGAACACTATTTCATTTTTTTGGTTGTAGCTATGGTAGTCACCGAAAACATTTTTTTTTGGTCTATTTAATATTAATAATTTTGTTATAATTTTGCTATACATTATTCAATGTATTTAAAAAATACTTTGCACTCTGCTAACAAGGTGGAGTCATGTGTCTAACGTTCTTATTAACGATTTTTGTGCAAGCTATCAATCGCTGCGCGATAATCAACAATTGTCAACTTGCTATGGCATATACTTTCGAACGGATAATACGAACGGTTACATTACTAAAAACCAATTCTATCATCTCCTTAGCTGATGTATAGGTAACAATAGTGTTGTAGGTAAGTCTGTTGCATGCCTGTAATTTTGTTGCCCGAAGCTCGGATTGAGGCATTCGAGAAATCTAGATAACAGACAAAGTTCCCGCCTCTTCGTACAACAGCATTGTTTACTTTTGTCTCTGCTTTATTTGGTCTCGGTTTAAAAAAAACGCAAAATAACAAAGGCGTCTTAAAATTCAACAATTGTGGATTTTATAGCGCGTCCTTCACACGATTTCTGCGTTGAATAAAATATGTATCAATCAATCAAAATGCAAACAAAAGGGAAACCTTGGAATTGGCACCTGCTTTTGTTTTAAAACAAACATACGCTGGATACAAAATACCGAGCAATACGTCAATCGTATATTTTGCCTTATTTGTGATGATTCATTTAAAACCTATACCAAGATTTTTGTCGTCAAATTTTTAATACTTCATGGAGTCCTCAAAAGTAATTTTTTGTGTGCATTTTTTATCGCCTTTTTTGAAGTTTAAAGGACCCGTCGAATACAATTACAGTTATAACATTAGTATAAGTGGGTTTTAGATAAAAATTAAACATTCAACTTTCCACATTATAAGTCAAAGTTAAAAATAAAGGTCGTAATGTAACATTAAACATTCAGTTTATAAAGTTAAATATTTAAAATAAGACATAAGTGAAATTCATTTAATTGAAAACTGTATAAAGTTGGCGTAAAAACACGTAATAATTACAAGTATAGAATGTTAAACTGTTGGTCGTTCAAGCGTCTTCTTTTCTATTGGACTGAGGCATCTCGGCGGCTTCGAACCCAGCCGTCGAGAACCTGTTAGTCGTGTGCAATTAAAAGTATAACATATAACATGTTGCCTATTTTTAAAACGACTAAGCATCGCACATTTATCCAACACGAATAAATTAGTTTATAATTAACTGTAACTAAACTAAACATTATGTATAATTAGATATGTAACGGTTCATAGTCACTTACTTTTAAAACTTGTAATGAACAATTTATATTTAAATAGTGCCATTATTAGTATACTTCGTGCATATTAATTAAATTGGTCTATATTGAGTTATAAATGTTTAAAAAAACGGTGTGATTTACATTCTTACATAGATCGGAAGATTAAGGACACTAATCTTTAACTGTTTTCAATGAGCGAAATAATAAGAAATTTTAGTGCTTATTATTTCGCTTTGTACACTTTTACGACTTCAAGTGACAGGTAGCGAAGTTAAACACGACTTACATATTATAAACCACATTTTTAATGAGTTCCAAGGAAGATGGATAAAAATAATTAGCTGCGCCCTATGATGTTGCAGACAACTGAAAAGTACGAAGGCAAAAATAATCGGGGCATTAATACACATAATCGGTAGTTGCAACCATGTTCAGTTGTCTGCACAACCGGGTGAGTCTTGATCATTATCAAATGTACTACTTCAACATAAGCCCTAACATACGAAGCTGTTGAATTCCATCAACATAAACAGAAATGACCTCTATGTTGTTACTATTAAGAACGGTATGCTGAAATGTGTTCGTTTTGAACACGCAAATGTAAATATGTTGGGGCGCATGTTGAAACTTTTGTCGTCTTATCTGAATCGAATCTGCCCGGTCAGTTTTACGGTAATAGTGCCACGTGCGTTTAAAGTACCGTTGTATTTATGTTTATTGAAATTCACCGTTTAGATATGTTATTTTTAATTGAGGAATACTAAATAAATTTCGTTTAAATTAATGTAACTTTAAAACGGTAGTTTTCGAAAAACCGCTAATAATTACGAATCTTTATGATTCTTAATCAGTTTTAAAGATTATCTTATTTCAATGATCAATAAAATATATCTTAATGTCAACGCAACGTCACCCTATATACCACCAACTATGACGGCCTTCTGTAACGGCAATAGCTGACGAATGTAGAAACATTTTTGTAAATAAATACATATAAAATATACATACACCCAATCACGAAAAATCACTTGTTGACTATACAATAATCAACCTCTAGCGAGAACTGAACCCACATCTTTTAGCGCAACAGTCAGGGCCATTAACCACAACGCAAAGCAATGTGTCGATGTTCAAATTTTCATTTAAATTTCTTAGAATATTCTAGAAAATATCTTTTGTTAAAGTTATGAGCATAGCAAGATTCAGAAATACTTTTCGAGACTTATACATAGAATCTTACGTCTCGTCTGCTCATAATATCAGCTAAGGGGCCCCTTAGCTTCGATGATGCGCACATCAATCCGGATGACAGTAGTGTGCGAACACTAATAAACAGCTTAAAAGAAACCTACAACCTTTGGAAGAAGCATCAGGATGTACCTGTAAACACGTAATCTCTTATATTCTGCATACAGTAAACGTCCCCATTGAACCTAATAAATAAAGCCTTACTGTACTTCACGTTAGTTCAAAATTTATGCGATCTCTGAGCCTTTCGGTGTACAGTACGCGTCATTAGCTCGTGAGGTTGTCGCTAAATTAATAGTATGCAAAAATATACGCAATAAATAAGTGCGCGTAATACCTGCTAAAAATTCAGTATGAACCGTTGCCCCCGCCCATCGGCAGCTGGCTTCAGCAAGTCTATTATGGTACCCAGCGAACGCGACTGCCCACCATAAAAGCGGGCCTCGTCAATTTATATGTGAAATTAACCTGTCGCATGCACTTAAGGTATGCAAGTAGACGTCTCTCAAACGAATCGCTGCAATTTTCTTGTGCCTCGTCGACGCGTGTGCTTTCCGTTGTACGTATTCATTAATTGGACCAACGTTGTAACGTTACGTGATTAATAACGTACGAATAACAAATGATAAAAACTTCGCCACTTATATCTTCGAACAGTGTTTGCTTAAGTATATATTAAGAAAACTTTCCGATCGCTCGCTAAAGCGCTATTAACATAATTAACACACTATAAATAAGCCTATTGACGAAACGTTAAATATTTATTGTTTACAAAATCAATTAGTCTCTACATTATCGATGGATGTAGAGTCAGTGTAAACATTGCGAAAGTAGGCTCGGTTATGACATTCGATTTTCACACAACACAACCATAAGTTATTTTGACAGTTTTATATTCGGTAGCCGGTATTTTGGCCGGTACATTTTCTAGTGTCACAGATACATAAATTAATTGGCTATCAATAAAATCTAAAAATCATGACCGAACACCGGTACCGGGGAGCTAAGCGCGGCGTTCCAGCAGATGGACGGTGACACCTGCCCTTAAGCGATTTACATCTCTTTCTACTCAGGCAACTTTATATTCGCCTCTCTTTCGCGTTGCCACTTTTATGAATGGTTAATAACCTTTATACGTAATAAACAAGGAAATAGTATAAGCGCGCGTTGTTGCTTTTGTCTTGATGAAACAAGTGCGCGTAATTATCCAAGGTCCGGTCGCAAAATATACATTTAAAAAGTAAACAAGACGCCGTGTAATGTATCCCTTTAAAATTATTAAATACTTATACAGAATCTGTAAAAAACATCGCAGTGATCGTTGTTTACCAAAAAACATATTAAAGCCGAAAGTTATATGAAATAGACGGAAAAAGAATCGAGCAAATCGGTTACAACTTGGGAATTTGTTTATGGTAATCTCAAGGCTGTATCAATTTGCCTCACAATGACAAAGACTCCCGTTATTTTAATATATTCCATTCACCTTTAAATTCAAGCGTTCTATTTTAATATCAATACGTCGAAATATAAACGTTACGACAAACCTGGTCGGTTCGCGGGCAACGCATAACAAATTTCATTTTATTATCACGCTAATTGTACCACAAACATAATTTAAATGGTAATTTCAAATCTGGGAAACGGCCCTACATTCACTGAGCGATGAGGCTAAGAGAGAACGAAGAAGAAATTTCCGAACCGAATTAATCGATACAATTATTTATTCTGATCAGTTTTTAATGTCTTCAATCACGTGAAGCTCTCTCTCTTTCTTTGATATAAATTAATCTTTTATCATCTAACAACTTTTGTATTAGAAACATAATTGTTACCTATTCGAATATGTTAAACACATTTTATTTTAATGTAATATCTAAACTAGTATATATATAACAAAACTATTCATATATCCATAAATTTATATTTATTAAAAAATTAAACACTTGATACTGGTCGCTGAAAAAAAACGATCGCAAAAAAAATTGAAGCAACACCTCTCCACCGCTTCACTGTTCCGTCTCGAGCGTGGCAGGTGCTGTCCGGAGCACACTTCTTTCATTAAAATTAATACCGATGTCGCGTGTGCACATTCTTACTCGATAACGCCCCGCCGTAATTAAGGCTCGCGAACCCGTTGGTCGCGCGACCGCCACGCGCCGGCCGCTCGGATCAGATTATATGACACGAAATATCGGCCCAGTTTATTGGCAATCAGCGCGTGAATTCTTCGAGATGTATCGTTCGACGATAGTGTATTCTGATTGCGTAACTTCGGGTATTAATTTTGGGGCTTACAAGATCTGTTCGAATGAACTCGAGCTGTATGAGACATGGAATTCAGGATTAAATCCTATTAACGAAAAACTATGGGCTGGATTGGTTTGACGTCGCGTAGGAATTGCAAATGGCGGCGTTTCACCAGTAAAGTTTTGGCGCCACTGTACTTTGAAGAATAGGTTTTATTTACGTAAATTACATAAAAATTCTTGACTTTTATTGTCAGGCTGTTGCCAACTACCTCCGTAGCCTAGTGATGTGGGCGTGTGCTTTAGAAACCAGAGGTTGTTTCCTAGTTGGTTAAGGCAATTTGGCCGATCACCCAATTGTCTAAAAAGTAAAATGATCCATGCGTCGGATGGGCATGTTTAAAGTTGGTCCACCCACCAACCCGCATTGAACCAGCGTGGTGGGATACGGTCCAAAACCCCCTAATGGATAGGGGTGTGTTAGGGGAGGCCTATGTCCAGCAGTGGACTATCAAAGGGTGATGATGTGATGTGATGTGTGTTGCTATTTCTTTTAAATTGTACTCATGGTGAAATGTATCATCATTCTTTGATATTTTAAATAAGGACTAAAACAATTTTGTTAACGAAAAACCGTCCGAAAGAATCAAACTCATCCATAGCAGACAGTTTTATAGCCACGTTGTCGAACGGGTCGTAACAATACTAATTATCTATTTAAGCTATCTTATCGCTGTTACTAACGAGGTGCTGTAAAACTGTAAAAAGAACCTCTTCTTCAAGCCCTATTCGAGGCGCTGCACCCTCAAATAGCGCTTTATTGTCTTAACAACGTCTATTGTTCTGACGTTGTGAGTTATGATATAATAAATGCGACACGTTTCCTCATTATACCGACCAATGAGCGAGGTTAATGATGTCTGTGTGTCCATCTCAGTGTCAACATGTACGATTATGTGTGTGAAAGATCGTAAATTGATCGTTCAATTTGTACCGTCGAAGATTAATTACATATTGCTCTATAAACGATGACGGTGTCTTCAAATATATCGGACCAATTAACGGGACGTGGGGATACATTAGCAGAATGTTGTAAAGTTGTCTGTTCACAGAGCTCAGAACCTTTGTAAGTGAACATTAAATTTTAATTTCTATATATTATCATTATTCACATAGTATTACTTAATAATATAAACGACTATAATGACTTTATGTGTACCAACAGTGAAATAATGTAGATTGCTGCATTTTATATTGCACATGAAACGTGTAAATTGCCGTGTTCTGGTTTTAAGTGTTGCTAAAATCAATTGCTGGATAAAAGAAACGAGCATCCTCCATCTTTATGTGACAGCATGTAAGATAATAATTGTGGTGGCATATTTTTTTTTTCACTTCAATACAGTAATTCTTTAAGTGTATTGATTTTATAATCTGTTTCCAAAGGCAGTCGATATTCAAATTACACTTAATTGGTCAAATTATAATCGTGAAAAGGTAAAACAACCACTTTCAGATAAATTCATGTCACGGAATGCATACAAAAGTTTTTTACGAGACAAATTGAAAAAACGGGACACAAATTGCAAGTCTACCAGGTGAAAATTTTGGGGTGTCAATAAAAAAAGAAATATGCAATAATTGACGTTACAGAGTCAGTTTTGTAAATACATTAATTATTTAAATGAATATGAACTGTTCTTAAAAGAAATTTAATCTCAAAAATTACAGTAGTTTTAATAACGATTACAATATATGTTTTTGATAAACATCACTGGATCACTGTGTCATTGTGTATGGAATTTAAATTTGAAAACCTTTCCTAGTAAAATAAATATCTTAGGGCTTTTTGTTTTCAATAATCATAAACATTGATACGTTTGTTTTTATATTTTGCTGCGTAAAACAAACTGTCTCCAGATTTCGTGACTCCAACGTATTTCACTCTCCCTGATTGACGATATCTTGAAATACAAAAGTCGATCGTGTTTAGGGATCGATTTGAATACTGAAGCGCTAAAGGGATGAAATCTCGACAGAGATCAGTGTCGACGTGTCGAACACACAAGAGAACAGAGATACGATTGTCAGATAATAAGCATTAACAGTGCAAACAGAATCGAAAAAAAACATTATTTTCGTTTGTTCTAAATACCGTGTGAAGACGGAGGGAATAATTTGAATTTTAAAGCAAACACAGGCCAGAGTTGGACCTCGACATTTGAAAAGTAACCGCAACTCATCTATTGGCGTTGACTATTCACGTGTCGGTCCTTTTGTGCGCGACTGGACGGGCATAGGCGAGGTGAAGGAATCCACTATATTAATGTTTAAACATCACCCTTTGATAACTATGAATAGGAGTCACTCAACATATCGTTAATCAATCGATATTTGATACGATACAGGTAGTTGTATTGTGCTAACGGCGTCGGCAACCTTTTGTTCGGGTGATTTATAGGTTGGTGTAATTTTGAAAATATGGAATTAATGAGCTATCGAAATTTCAATATGACAAGGATGTGGTAGTTAGCCGGCTACTGAACGACGAATGATATGCGATGTGTTTAAACGATGTTATTCATCGGTAAGTCCGCTTAGTAGCTTTTGATGTTGAAGTTCTAGTTAAGAAACGCTTGTAATGGTTGCATAATTAATGAATCAACGGCTGATTAGACTTCTAAAGAGTATGTTTATCTTCAATTTCCATTTCATATTAATTTATATGAACTAATTAAATAGAAATATTTTCTTCGCTCAACACGCTAGACTCTTTTTATAAAGTACTCCATAAATTTGGCAATATTTCAACGCTGACACATATACAATGCTGTAGGATACAAGTTTAATGTTTTATTGAAGGCCATTATACGCATATTTCGCCTTCGTTAGACTTAAAGGATTATTTTAATAGGTTGTAGCAAATAAAAAGGACTGCATATTATGTACTACTAAAGCTAAAAATTACGTTAGGTGTCTTTATTGAATGTGAAATATAAAACACAATAAAAAAGGGAAAAATCGCTACGAACTAGGTAAAGTTGTATTATTCCGTTATTGCAATTATAAAACAGTAAAAACAAAACATTGCGTCTATTTGCGACCGACCATAATTCGCTCCCACACCAGTGATGCGTAAATGAAAACACACAGATGACACTATTCCCATAATCATCACCATGCCCAACCCCAAAATCCCACGAATTTATCTTTATCGTTTAGACGTAATTGTTTTATTTACGGCGAGTAATTGCCTAATCATAAAATAGCGAGTGACAAACAATTTCTCTGTAACATGACAAATTGTAATTCCTCGTTGATTGAAATTTTACGATCGAATTATTATTAAACCCCTATGCACAACTTGTACAGAGACGATAGCATTTCTCTGTCAATCTTGGAGTGATGCAGAGATAAAAAGTGAGGAGATTTAAATATGTATATTGGAAATAAATAAAATTGAAGTTTAAATATATCCGTATACGAATTACGTAACTATTTTCATCGAGAGTATCAAGTAAGCAGTAAACGAGCAGTTTTTTTTATTTCAAGTGTATTTTTAAATCGTGCCACTTTGATGTTAGTCGTTATCTCAAAATGCCTTAAAATGTAACAAATAGCCTTATATATTTTGCTCAAAATATCAACGAATGATAAAGCACATACACATTATTTTATATTTAAAAATCTAACCAAATGTCCATTTCTAAGGAAATTTTAAAATTATTTATATTTTGGTCCTTTTAGCCTATAAGTTTAGTAAATACACAAAAGTTCAAGATTAAAGATGTAAAGTTTAAAACTAGGTATATAGAACATTACTTCTACGTAAGAAAACCTGTCATGCTAATGGTTTTCTTAAAAATTATGAAAACACGTAAGAAAATCGTAAATCGTAGCCTGAAATTTATCGGTCCACTGAAAATTTACGGCTGATTAAGAAAAAGAGTTATTACCGTTAGCGCGGATTAGAACCGGCTTCTGCTACCTTGCTTTTAAGAAATTACGGCAGTATCGATAACTTTGTGTTTATTGCCATCGTATTTCACCGTTCAAGTTATATGTCACACAAAGATACCCTCTTTATGTAATGTAAGAACTTTTAATGTAAAATTGCCAGTAAAAGTTTAAATTTTAAACGAGTATTGGTATTAGCTTATTTTTTCTTAAACTTACTACGACGATAGTGCGCTTTATTTAGGGTAGTCGTAGGTAATTTGTAGTTGACACGATTTCTAATTTAATGTTGATTACTCAACAGACATAAGAACCTTTGATATACCAATTCTAAACTATTGCATCGCTAACACCAAAAGTAACCGTTGTGAGTTAATTGCTAAATTGATATCCTGAAGCAACTTATTCGTGAATCATCATTTGTCACTATCATCGCGAATAAATATTGTCGTTTTTTATTTTGTTTACAATATTCCAGACGTTTCAAAGCATTCCAGTATTATTGATCATGGGAATGATTGAAGAATTGTGCGTCTTGTTATCAAAGGTTTACCCAGCTACGGTCAATTTAACATATCAAGAATTAACAGTCGGTTGCGTATAAATGATCATACAGATGTAAGTAGCTTTACGTGGTTACAGACCAATTTTATCATTAGGTCTTATACTATAAGAGTAGGAAATTCTATTAGTCATAAAAGACTGTCTAATTTTCGCCGAGCGATCGGCATCTGACTTTAACAAATCGAGGAATAAATGCCAGGACAATCAACAACGTATAAAAATAACTTTAACAAGTAATCTATATAATAAAATATTCATTAGAAATCAAAAGCAATAGTCCTATAATGAATAATATAGATCAAGTGCACCTTTAAAAAAACACAGCACGTTTTAAACGGCATTATTAACATGTTCGAAATAGCCTACAAAGGCTTCTACTAACGACACTATTGTACTTATCGAAATAAAATAACGAGCTTTCACAAAGCACGTGGGTGGTAACGATGGCATGCGCTTAACAATGCGTTCGAATAAACTTATTGGTAATATCAGACCGTGAATAATGCAATTTGTAAAGAGATGATCACGAATTAGTCCATAAAAGATGTCCTATCATTATTCATGTTTCCAAATATCTCATTCGTGTATAGCGCGGTGTTTGTGATATCACAAATGATCATTATCACAAGATTTACCAGCTTATTTAACAAACGTAAATTTCCTACTTACACCGGTAAAAATTACTGGTTTGATAAATTTAGTTTTAATCATGACTGTCATATGCATAACATAAATAAATGATGTGTTTTTCATATTGATTTAAGAAAGAATTTAATGAGCATTAATAGTCTTAGTTACATCTTAGTGATAGTTCATCAAAGTAACTAATATCTTAGTAGCTATTCACCAATAAAATGTCTAGACATATAACCCCACTTCTTGTTACTGGTTAGATTGTTAACGAAAAAGTAAATGTATCAAAAGAGTATTTGCTATTGCATAATTTTTTGCATAAATATTTCGTCTATTAAATCATCTTTAGCATGTACGATGTTATCATCCAAATTAAATCTTCTTTTGATATTTGTTTTCAATTATTTTTACAATTATCAGTGTATAGATTTCTTAGAATTACAATTAAAATATAAGCCAAAGGGACATAGTATTAAAGTTAAATGTAATCTACTATAAAATATTAAGTAAGTATTTTTATTCAATTTCTTAGATACGTAATATATGTAAAAAAGTATTTCATTGTACGCTATATTGGATATCTTTTAAGTAATGTTTATGATATTTTAAATTCTTTTCCAAAACTGTGTCTAAACGAACAGTTTTGGAATCTTTCCCTTTAAGTAAGTATCTCAATGGATATTTTCCACCACACTGATCCATTGCTAATAGCACTAGCTAAGTTATATTCAATATTATGACGAGAAATTGATTTAAAATAATCTTATTATTTTTAATCACTTGTCAACGATTTAGTAAAATGATGATAAAGAAATAAACAACTCAGAACAAAATAAACAATGCAAACGAACTTAATACGTGGAACTATCAAAAATCAAAATCAAACAATCAACAGCCTGTGATAGTCCACTGCTGGACATAGGCCTCCCCTAATACACCCCTATTCATTATGAGTTTTGGACCGTATCCCAAGACGATGGTCCAATGCGGGTTGGTGGGCGGACCGACTTTTTCCATGCCCATCCGACGCATGGATCATCTTACTTTTCGGACAATTGGGTGATCCAAGGCCTAACCAACCATGTGCCCAACCTAACCAACTAGGAAACAACATTGAAAATTTGTAGAGTCCCCGCAGGATTCGAACCCACGACCTCCAGTTTCTAAAGCACACGCCCATACCACTAGGCTACGGAGGCAGTGGAACGTGGAACTATAGACGGTTTTAATCAACGTTTAGATAAAATTAAACTCCGAACATCTAAAGTACACAAAGTTCATCATAACACGCATCATCGTTATAACTATTAAAATATTAAAGAAGGGGCGCCAACCCTATTTTGACGCATTGATCCAATATACTTACTCATTCAGCCCTAATGGAACAAAGCACTGATCTATTGATTGCGTACAGTGTTCAACGAAAAAGTAATTTATTACGCAACCCATTAGCACCTCCCCGCAGGTCATATCCGGTACAAATCACGGGGTTAAGCCCCACAAGATGACTGGGGCAATACATTGTTAGTTACACCAATTTTTAACCTACTACAACATTTGCCCATCGTCATATATTTGAGGTACACTAAAACAAAGTAAGGCAGTCAAACGTATTTCAGGTAATAGATTAATGATGTCTGGGATAATTTTGTATTGAGTTTTTATTTTATTGAAGATTTATTATATTCTTAAGTTTATTGTTTGAATAATATAAACGCACTGTAGTTTTTACAGAACAATACATTATACTGCTAACATTTATTTACGTAGGAAAGTTTTATAAAGTTATTATTTATATTTATAATAAAGAAAATAGTGCTTACGTATGCATAATTAGAAAACATATTAACACACTATACAAGCATTAAGCTTGTAATAGTAAAATCTATAAATTTACAAAACTTCGACGAACGAAAATTCTCGATATGGAACACAAATTTGGAAGCTCATACATTAGAATTCTAAACATTCCGTAATAGCATTCTTAAAGAACAAAATTTCAGAGCTACCAATATAATTACACAACACGGCTACATTTCACCTGCCGCTAAAATACCTTGAGCGCACAGCATCCTTAATTAAAAATAGTCACATACCTTGCCATAACTCATAACGTGCGTATACACTCACGAGCCGATAATATCGAATATTCGGAAGAAATTTCGTCAACTAACCTCAGACGAACATAACAATTGACGAAGCACAATGCTCTTGTTTCGCGTAAAGTTCTTGATAAAAAACGTTGAATTACAATCTCAGCTCGTCAGTTTATACGCACGTTGAAGTGCTTTCGTGAACAGAAGCTTGAATCAATAAAACGAAATGAGTATTCCGTTAAGCGTAACAAACAGCTTATCAGAACGAATCAAAGCCCGACACCGCTAAGTGATAATGAAGCACAACTACCGTTCGACGCCATTTTGTTATCGATGTAAGTTGAACGAATTGCGAGAGGTGTTAGAGTTATTAAATTGGTACAATCATCGGACGGAGCGATCAGGCCTACCAATAAATTGGATTGATGCTATGGTTACCTTAATTGAAAGAAACGGTTTCGGTCGTTTCTAGTGTGCATTCCAGTGTGTGAATACGGTGGCATGGAAATGATTTCTGGCAACATTTTTCCCACATACATTACATTTATATCTCGCTCGAGCTACGGGCAGTTCTGAATTAACTAATCGGCATGTGGAATATGTAAACGACCACTGAATTTAAGGGCCTCGAAAGGTAAGAAAATACAAAGTCGTAACAAATGCACTTTATTGATATTTTATGCGATCTGGTTGCTACCGATATCGTTCGTGTGGTCATTTTAGTTTTTTTTTATATCGAACAGTACTCGTTAATGTCGATAATGTTGTTTACAGTAGCAACTATTTATAAAATTTATATTATCCGAACAGTTTAGCTAATTATTGCCAGTTTTATTTTTTTAAACAATTTTATTTGGTGTATTTAGCTAAGGCAGTTCATTTATATTCATCAGAAGAATAATGAGTAAAAAAACAATCTTTTTCTAAAAGAAATATCTTTTATTTAAGAAAATAAATCTTTTGTGATTTATTATATTTTTTGTTCTTCTTTGTCATATTTCCTAACTACTCGAATAGTTAGGAAATATGTAGAAAATTACACAAAAACTTTTGTTAAGTTTTATTAACATAAGACGAGTATTCAAAGATTATTTATGTCACAATTTGTTGTCGAAAATGATCTTTCATCCAGCTATTTAAGACTAAGTGCCCGTAACGAAAAAACTTAATACAAAGATGTTTTTCATTTGAAAATATAAACAGTACGTAGTTTTAACTCGTTACGTCCGTAATAATTCAAAATAACTTCAACAAAGTTGTTTATGTATTCAGTGGTCAGTAGAAAAAGTGAGCACGCGTTCGCCCGGCGATCCCCTCGCCCTGCGGCTCCCCTTACACCAGGTACCGACCCGTACGTAAGGGGAAGGGATGATGGAAAATAATAGGGGAAGAGAATTTTAAAATTTATATTTTTTTGCAGCCGGCGCAGGTGATATAACGCGTGCGCGGGCGCCGCCGGCTCACTTGTGCGTGTAACATCGCCACTGCCGCTCGCCCGCGCTCCCACCAAAGCTCCGAAACCTCCTCACTCGCCAGTGCTTTCCCGCCCACCGAGCGGGCCGGTCGTGCGCAGATCGCGTCCGTACACAACGCAACATGCTGCAAGAAATCCAATTAGTACAAGGGCAGGCCAACTACGTGGTGGTCTCGTCCGGCTACCCTTCCGCCACCGTTACCAAAACCGCCACTGAGAAACGTATCGTGCCTATCGCTCCCGCTCCCGAGAAAAATTACGTTACGCACGACACCCCCAGTCTACAATATAGGAAGAAAGTGCACTTCAGGACGAACCCTTACACCGGACCGCAGGCGGCTTCGATCGCAAGACGTAATGCCCGCGAAAGGAACCGTGTTAAGCAAGTAAACGACGGATTTAATGCGTTGCGACGTCACCTGCCCGCCTCAGTTGTCGCGGCTTTATCAGGTGGCGCCAGACGGGGTTCAGGGAAGAAGCTCAGTAAAGTTGACACACTGAGAATGGTTGTAGAATATATAAGGTACCTTCAGCAGTTGTTGGACGAGAGCGACGCAGCTCTGGGTATCACTCGTGACCAGGAAAACCGTGAGAATATTCCTAACAGTAATAGCCAGGTGACAATGGACATGGATGACGGGTTCTTCTACGGTAACGACTCGCCGTGCTCCGAGAAGGCCGATTCACCAGCCCCCTCCGAATGCTCCTCGGGTGTGTCTTCCGCTTACTCAGCAGTTGACAGATATGAAGTGACGACGCAGCAGCAACTAGGACCTATGGATGAAGACGAACTATTAGACGTCATCTCCTGGTGGCAGCAGAAATAACGAATGCGTAAGTTTCAACTCTATATAATGCTACGAATTAATAATTCTGCAAACAATTAATGATATATTATTTTTATATTATAAAAATGTAGTCTTATATTTTAAAATTTATGACTGTGTATTAATGAATATTTTCTTTTGTCAACAGGTTATCCTCGATCGAGTTTGGACGAATCCCTCCGAAATAATGTGCATTAATAATATTACACCGCATTATTTGTGAAGACGAAAAGACTCTTAATATATCTAGTCATGCCACAGTGCCTTAACGATAACAGACTTTTAGATAATAAGTTTATCCGATGCAGTATCAGTGTGTGAGAATCTACTGGACTTGTTTGGAGTACATCGTTACCCGTCGTGGACATTGTTGATAAGGCTTGTAATTGGTTTATTACTTGGCCATTGTAAATATTGAGTACGGTCATTAATTGACGGCGATATTAAATTATTTATTACAAATACTTTGTTTTCATTAACCTTCCACTTATTAAAAGTTAAATAATATTTTATTTAAAATCTAACAATAGAAAACCTTTGTGTTATATTGATTATAAATATTTTTTTAACAATAATATTTGCTTTAGACATTTCATTTTCTACTATAAAAATAAATACTATTAGTTTACATTTAGATAGTGTATATAAAAATATATATATATATTTTATTAAAAATAACTTATTTAATTTAGGTAATATATTAAATTTAAAATTAAAAAAATTTAACGTTAGTAACATCGTTGAATAATTTTAATTCATCATAATGAAACAATAAAATAATATTAAGCAAAATAAACAAAACATACATAGTTAATTAAATAATTTCTTTTGTCTCATATTGTTTAAAAAAAAAATTCTTGTCTCCTTTTTGATTAAAACTGACTTGGGAAGAATCACCTTGGTGCCTTTTTAGTTTTAAAGTAAGGGCAGGTGAACATTGCTGTGTTCTGGTTTGTAGGACACCGTAGCGTCATTACTGGGTAAACATGTTACATGTTATAACATGTTACATGTTATAACCCAGAATCAATTGTACTTGCCTATTGTCAAAAACGTTGTCATCATGTTGTCGTGTCATTCAAAGGGTCATCAAAAGGTCTCAGCGGGATTTTCTTTTAAATTTTTTAACATAATGCTGTATACAATTATAATGAAAATCATTTAATAATTTATTTGTCTTATAACTTTTCTTAATTTTTTAATAGTTAAATTTTAGCGAGCAGACGTCCCACGCTACATTTCTTATTAATATATAATACACACATTTATTCAATGAATAAGGGACGACAATGTTAATATTTTTTGGTCTTCATACACCATTTTAAGATTTGAGTAATTAAGAGTTACATGACGACGCAAAATAATGGAATTAATAATAAAAATTCAATGAAAGCGGTCGAAATTACCGGATGTTTACTTGAAAATCGATCCTGAAAAGCTACGTCCAGCCTTGATAGTAGAAAAAAACCAACATCATGGCAACCACGCCAACTGCCGGATACACCTAACAAAGACAAAAAACAACATTTTATCATATTAGTTATGATAATTTTAGGTAGTGTACACTAGAAAAATTATAAAAATGATGTACGTACAATGTATATTGTTTTACAATATTAGTATAATTTATAATTTTAACTTTTGATTGGAAGCCGGTTTCAAAAATATATAAACGAGATTTAAAACTGTATTTTTAATCTATTTAAAGCTATAATTACTAATTTCTTAATTCATATAATTAATTTATTTCTTGATTCATATAATTTATTTATTTATTTATATAAAAAATGTTTCATGAAGTGTAGAAATATATATCTGCATGTAATATGTAAATAAGGCACTGCTATTAGATAGTTAGTAGCATAAACGAATGGAAAAAAAAGTTCCTTATTGGAAACATGATTTTATAGAAAAAGTGAAACCAAGTTATCTTTACCCTGAACAATATATACCCACTCTCGGTTATTGTGGAATTGTTACTTCCAATATATATAGTTCAAAAAATTCCAAAGAACGAATAAGTACTAAATAAACCTAGTTCTTCTTTCCTTCCATTCTTTCACTTTTTGTATCGGACTACGTTTTGGAAGCGACAGCTACCTTAATGTCAATCGTGTTTATAATTCATTAAACAGTAAAACAACTACGTGTACGGATTTTGAATGCATCTTTTGTTAAATTTAAAGGGAATTTTGAATTTGTATGTAAAACATAAGCGAAACACTCAAACAAACATCTACTTGTGATGAATTATTCGATACCCCCATATTGTTTTTGGCGGACATGATCACTGATCCAAAACAATATAAAAAAATACCTCACACGGGACCAATCAACTGTTATTATACGTCAAGAAGATGGGGGCAGATTCTATTAATTTATAACCAATGTGGGTGGATAAACTGACATTATTTTTTATCTGTCGCACGTTTTTTTGTGACAAATAACAGTAATTCATTTTTATTAATGGCTCTCTAATCTGCACCAACCCTTGCACGCACAGATAATATCATGTTTTGATGTTATTAAAGAGCAACATTAAAACTAACAAACTTAACCCTAGAGATATGACCAATATCTTTGTTATAAATCAAGGCAAATGATAATATAATTTTTGTTGGCTCTTTACAATTAGGAGATAGTTCTTGGTAATACTGATGGTACGTCCCCTTTTTATAGGAAACCGTCTGAACTGGTACCACCGCGGTGCCTATTTCTGCCGTAAAGCAATAGTGTTGCCGATGTCTTTGGGCGTCGGTGACCACTTCCCATAAGGTGGCCCGACTACTCCTCTGCCTGCGTAGGCAATAAAATTAGTGTTTCGCGGGTTCGTATTTTCATTTGGTGTTCAGCTTATCACGATGACACACATTTTAAGAAGATTTCAATATCAACTGCGCAAGATATCAATCGCAAAAGACGCGTGACACTAACGTAGACCGACGAAACTGTGACCAGTCAAGTCTAGCGTAGACCATCTTTTACAGTCATTACAGAACGTTCGTGTGTTCTAACTTACCGATATCTAATAAATCGAATCCAGTTTACAGTTTTGGTTGTGTAAGATACATGGTACGTAGAAAAAACTGGTATTAAGGTGACGCTGTTAGAAGCCTATCTCACGGTTACTAATGGAAATGTCTGGAAGAATCAAGATGGTCACGTATGCGATAGACACGTGAGGTTCAACCTGATGTTAAATGATAATCCTGCTTGAAGAACAGTATCAGGGCGTTACAAATTACTTGGACATTGGATGACTCAGTAATTTCGCGGGCGTTTAAGCCGGAAGACATTTTTTGCACACTATTCGCACTATATAGGCCTACGTGGTTCTACATTTCGATACCACCAGAGGCCCTTTTAACCTTACCATATATATTTAATAAATATATTCTCATGTAAATCATTGCAGTAGTGACATTTTATCCATTTTAGACAAAATTTACCATGGATGTTTTTGTAACAAGGTTAAAAAAATAATATATCTCGCTTCTGACCGTATATTTCAAAATCTTCACAATTATAGAAGTACATCAAGGAATAAAACTTTTAGTGCATTTCTATTTTTTATGAACGCAGCAGACGAGCAGTGGGGCCACCTGATGGAAGTGCTCACGACACCAGAGACCATATATACATCTCATCGCCGTACAGCCTGCAACGTGAGACATAGGATGTAATCCTTTCCTGAGTAAATAGCTGGCCTACGGTGCCTTCAACTGGAACACAGTAGTGTTTTACACCTTACGCCATCGACAGAAATAGTGCACCTGTGGTATCACCCAGACGGTCTCCTGTAAACAGGGACCTACATCATCATCAACATCATCATCAGTCTGTGATATTCCACTGCTGAACATAGGCCTCCCCTAATACACCCTTATCCATTAGAGGGTTTTGGAACGTATCCCACGCTGGTCCAATGCGGGTTGGCGGGTGAACCGACTTTTTACATGCCCATCCGACGCATGGATCATCTTCATTTTCAGACAATTGGGTGATCGCCCAAATTGCCCTAACCAACTAGGAAACAACAATGAAAATTTGTTGAGTCCCGCAGGATCGAACCCACGACCTCCGGTTTCTAAGGCACACGCCTATACCACTAGGCACGGAGGCAGTTAACAACAAACAGAAACAAAAAAAAAGAAAACAAAACCTACCACCGGTTTTTACTTTACAATGTTTAAAATTATTATTTTCTAAAGTCATCAAGTTATTTAAAATTCGCGGAAAGACGAAACATTGTTTCCTGATTCTAATTTCATTAAAACTTTACACAAATAATTTAAAGTAAAGGAGGCAGCACGACTTCTGATTAATATTGTGCCATTGATATCTTCATCAATACTAATACAACGAGGCGTAATTCAAAAGGATTACCACTCGATAAACAGATCTATTATTCTTTGTAAACATTTCTAAGAAGTATCCACCCACGACTTCCTAATTTATGCTTCCACGTAAATTATCTTTGATTCGATTGTAAAAGCTTCTGACAAATTCATCTCTCACTTATCGTACGTGTGACCCGTAGGTTCGTTTTTTGTTTGAAAAAGTTATTGTTTTGATAAAAAATGACACGCCACGAAGGCATCTGACAATAAACGTAGGCGGGGTCACAACAAAAGAGAAAATGGTTAGCACCATACCACACAATACGGGTAGAAGATTTGATTCGGGCGTAAAATTAAGTTTTCTAACATCGGCGTTCTTTTGTCTTGTTGTTTTTGTTTTTTTCTCTTTTCTCGAGCCCTCACTTCCCGGACACAATAATTTTATTTACGACTGTTTGTTTAGCAGACGTAGAAAATTACTGTTTTGTAAACGTTTTTGTGGATCACAGAACTAAACGTTTAGCTTGTTTCGCTTGTAACGCTGACCTATTAAGTGTTAAAGTTAAACGTTCTGTGGCGGGATGATATAAAACGACGTGATGATTGACAGATAATTATATCTTTTAAGTTTTAATATCACTTGCACGTATTTTATATGTGTACACTTTCTCTGAAGTTAGTTTGTATGTATTTATTAATCATAAATCTTTGAGTACGCACAGGTAAAGGCCGGTGTCGCAACATCCTGCTCTCTTAGTTCTACTAGATACTGCTTTTAGGGCTTTTATCTTGCTAATGATGTTTTACGACGTAGCTTCACTCAGCGGTATCTCTCACTGTCGCCTACGGTAGCTAGTTTGATTTTTATGAGAGTCCTTACTTGTAAAATGCAAGGTAACGTAGTTAACTTAAGGTATATTTTTGCTTAGCTTTATTATTATAGATAAATGGCAGTAGCGATTCCACTCGGCCTTCCCTTTGTCGCCTCTCATATCTGAAGAGTAAATTAATTGACGGATTGCGGTAGCCAACCGCCGCCTAGATTATTCGATTTTTTTGTACATCCTACCTCTTTTGTCAAAATTGTTATCGGAAGGCATAAAAGTGCTACATCTTAATTTGATGGGGTTTTTTTTCTGTGAAACGTTGAGCGGAATTAATTAAAACGGGCAGATTTTAATGTGGACCCTCTAATATATGGCATAATTATCAATTAAGACGACCACAAATAAATCGTAAATTATTTTTCCGTCCTCACAAGAAATTGTACTTGTAGATTGCGCCAACGTCATTATCTTTACGACTTTAATGCGGATAAGATACGATTTGAAGGCTTTTATTTTTATAGTTTTCAGTGAGCGGCTCGCGGGCAAAGGGTTTGAGCGTTCGGCCGACCGAATAAGTAGTGAAATACCAATTGAATATTTCGGTAACGGGGAACAAAGGCCGGCAACACGGCTGTCGGCCGCATTAACGCCCTAGTACAATAAATCCAGGCGGTCCGTCGCCACGGGGCTAATTACTCAGAATATCGGTTGATATACTGTCTACTTAGGAGCGGTGATGTATGGGGAGGCTCAAAGGAGTGGACGCCGCCCGCCCGAGGCGTAAATACGATGCCACGATTATAAATAAGCGTATTTAGGATTAGGCCCCAGCAATAGTTGGACCGACACTCGATTAGGTTTTGAGTTAAACAAGATCATATCGAGCTTCTACGGCTTCCGAAAGCTTTCGAAACAGTAATGTAGCTTTAGCTTCGAAGATGATGCCAATGTGTTATGTCTGAGATTTCTTATATTGCAAGCAAACTTTATACATTAAAATAAATATATAAAGCAAACTTTATACATTAAAATAAATATATAATAAAGTTTGCTTAGCTGTTAATATTTTTAAAATCGTTTAATAGACGACACGAAATTATAAACTCCAAAACTGAAGTGCGTAATAGTCTACTCTTTTCACATAAAAGGCAATGTTTGTCTTAATTTAGGATTTAATTGATGGAACTGCCTCCGTGGCCTAGTGTTATGGGCGTGTGCTTTGGAAACCGGAGGTCATGGGTTCGAATCTTGCGGGGACTCAACAAATTTTCATTGTTCTTTTCTAGGTGGTTAGGGCAATTTGGGCCGATCGCCCAATTGTCTGAAAAGTAAGATGATCCATGCGTCGGATGGGCATGTAAAAAGTCGGTCCACCCACCAACCCGCGTTGTACCAGCTTGGTTGGTTACGGTCCAAAACCTTTAATGGATAGGAGTGTATAAGGGGAGGCCTATGTCTAGTAGTGGACTATCACAGGCTGATCATGCGACTGAATTTAACATAGTAACGAATATCTTATATTTGAGTACCTAACGTATGTAATTAACATCATACTTCGATGTTATATCTTTAATCACCATGTGATATCTTTTATTAACATAACTAATTATGATAAACATTAATGGTAGAATAACAGTAACCAAAGTTCGGGTCCGATATCGAAAATTGCGTGGTTTCTGTAGCTACCCCATTCAATTCGCCGGTCACCGACCACGGCGCCAGACATCTCACACCTCAGATGCCTATCTTCGGACTTATCGTTCGATGTTTTTGCCTTCAGTCTTTACGACTTCATTGGCCACAGGGCCCGAGTAACAATTAGTCCCTTGGAAGTCCTCGTTTTCTTACAAATTTATATCAGGTTGTTCTACCAAGATTATTAAAAATATTCTTATAATATTAAGCTTTAACGTAGAAATAACTTAGAACTTTGACTCGATCTACATTATCATCATTAAAAGTCGCCAAGTTTTGGTAAATAATATTTGGCTGTAACAAGTTGTCACATACAAAGTTTGTAACACAAACGAACAATTGCTATACTGAAAGGGTTTAAAAAAAAGTGTTACATTATACACTGCAGAGGGTCTAGCTGTTGCTATTGTATTAATATCCAAACTACAGAATTATAATAAACATTCAGTTGATATTTATCTGCATTTTGCGGTAAGCAGAACCGCAACTATTTATTTAGAACTCTATAGGCGGCTAACGGAGCGTTTAACCATAATCTTTCCCAACTAACTTACAATACGCCTCTGATAAGATCAATATTTGGGCTTGAACAGACAAATTGTTGTTATTCAACTATAGAAATATGAAATACGTGTTTAACAACATGTCAAAATATAATACTCTATATTTGTATTTGAAATTTACTTCCTACATTCTTGAAAAGGTTATAAGAAACTGTCATATGATACAAAGAGTTTATAGGGAGACAATTTTTTTTTATATGTATTCTGACGAACCTGACAAATGTTGTTCTACCTCCATGGAGACCTGTAAGTAAATCCAATTAATAAAAAATAGTAACGTATTTTACATACGAAAGATTTTTTGAATTGATCGAAGTTTTTTACTATTACCAGATCCTTCTATTTTTGTAAAATTGGGATTAAACAGTTTCTTTTATCTATAAAAACCTAAAATTAAAACACTGTAACTGTTCCGAATATAACCTAATCATGTATGTACATTATTTTGAGTATACAGATTTTCACGGTTTTCCATTTAGTAACATTTAAAAATACGAATTTAAATGCTTTAAATCAATTAAATTATTTTTTTAATATAACTTGTAGAACGAATTATGATTAATTCGGTTAATTAGATAAAATACTACAAGTACTCTTTCATTAACTACTAGATTTTCCTCACGTCTAATTTTACCTAAATATTCGTTACCATTAGTCCACTTCTGTATAATTTATTCTCCCTTCCTATTATTAGTGGCGTAATGTGATGTTTTAAATATTTCTAATAAAACTAAATATACGATTCTGAAAGTATTTTTCACTCAAGACAAGGCGCAACAACCTTTGTTCCTTAACAATTATGTCAATGTATAATTAACTTGAGGTTTTAATGAGTGTAAATTTATTTACTTTCACTACTGTAAAAGCTTTCTTTTATTACTGTACATTTCTTATCTTTGTGACCCATCTGTATGACGTACTTCTTATACATAATCCATTAAAATGAAGGAGTGAACGCACCCGGACAGATGTCAAAGGATTGTGGGTAGGCAAGGTGTGCGGATCTCAGGTGCCAATACGATTGGCACAAGCCACAGCGTGTTCTATGAACGTACTGTCGAGTGGTAAAGGGTAATAGATTGTAATTTTATTTTTTTGCTAGGAAAAAATTGTCCATAACTAGTAAGATTATTACTCCTAAAATTATGCCTTATTTTTGCTAAATGGTAAATTATCAATAAATATATAATTTTAACTATGATCGTAGTGTCCTAATAACGTTTACTCTACTATTTGTCTGACGTATTTACTCTGTAAATTAGTTTGACTTATTTTTTTTTAAATAATCTTATGTAGCGTTTGACAGTATATTATATTGCCCTTAACTAATGGTTGTGTATAAATATGAACTACATCGAAGACATAATTCGATTTGTAGCAAAGAAATATATTTCAGTGTTTCGATCTTATACTAAGCAACAATCACCAAGGTTTACGAAGTCCTAATCAATAAAATTATTATTATTAAATACAAACCTTTACTTTTCAAGTTGTAAAAATTAAAAAAAATAAATGACCTTTTTTTCAACCAATCCGCATGGGACCAGCGTGGTGGGATACGGTCCAAATACTCCCTAATAGAGAAGGCGTGCATTAGGGATGGCTTACGTTCAACAGGGGACTAACACAGGCTGATAATGACGATAATGATGACCTTGTCTACAACGTAACTTGTGACGTAGTCATATATATTCTTTAATATTTTGATTTAAAGTAATTTAAAACGTTTTGCTATCAACTGTACTGCCACATAATCTTATATGTATACCCTAACGCAACCGCGTGGTGGTTTAATGTAAACTTAGTAAGCATAAATTGTTATATTTTTAAGACTGAGTAAGACTTCAAATGTTGCTTCGTATGTTCGTATGAATGTTTGTTTAAATCAACGTACAAAAGCGTGAGTGTTGAAAAGTTTAAGTAAAATTTTGATTTATTTGAGTAGACATATACATAGACGTATAGATACAGCAATAAATATTAAAACATTATTGGTTACTTAATATTAACAAAAAACCAATTATATAACTCATAACAAAAACTGTAAAAATATTAATAAGTATTGATGACCTTCGATACCTATATAAAAAGTAAGACACGTACATAGTTGTACGTAGCTCATTGATATAAGACTCGTACCCTTGCACAATAATAGATTAAGTGAAAGCTGCATCCTTTAAAAGGGAAATTTAGATATATCAAACACGCGACGCCCTTCGGCCAATTACGCTACAAGGTGTTGCCATTGATTTTTGCGCAAAAACGACACATTTGCTGCACCCTTTTCGCGTAACTGGCAACATCCTAAACGTTCAACGATTTGCACAATGCTGTTGCGACTTTTGTGTTTGCCAGGTGTACGTTTAAACATGACAGAGAAAACCGTGTAGAAGGGTTTATCGGTAAGTTTTAAAACTATAATTGTTATATAAAAAATAATATCGTAAAATTTATAGAATTGTTTCAGCGAATTTAAATTATAAATTTAATATGCTTTTATAGATTTGCCTATATTGTAACAATTTCTTTCTTACACTTCTTTCTCTAGCGTTCGAAGTCCTAGAATATGGTAAATTAAATTATGTCTACTTGTCAACATATTTGGAATGGTTATCAAAATAAAATATTTTTCATACATTTTAAATTTAATTAATTTTTTTAATAAATTTCTTTACATTACGAAACTTTTTATTATGGTGTTATACAGTATGAATTTCTAGTCAGTACATAAGTACCAATAAAAAAATCAAGTAAGTGCATGTGTACAGATTCAGATAATAAATAATAACTTTTTCAAGGAGTAAATTATCTTCAAATATCGAAAATGACAAGTAAATTTCTTAAAGCGAATGCCATTAAAAATTTTAATATTTAAACTCAAAACTTTTACCTGAGCTATCAATTTTCTACATGGGTTGTTTTACGACCGATATGAGATATTTCTTATAACATACATTTAAAGCTTCATTAACGACTGTACAAATATACACTTCAAAGGGCAAAACAACCTAAAAGTCAACACAGAGGTACAATCGAAATATTTTACGCCACTTTACATCAGTGTTAATGAGGGCCTCCCCTATAAAACCTTTGTGGATGTACATAAATCTTCTACATCAACAGACGAAGACACCTCTATATGAAAGTATGCATGAATGAAAATTTCAACCCATTGACGAGTATAAGGCATTTTTACGTCGGAGTCATCTGTAAAGTAACCACTTAGCCTGTCCATTGATTAAGGCCGAGGCGTGTAATACAATGAAAAAAAAGACACTGTAATATCTTTTTAAAAAGGACATTTTTTTCCTTCGCAAATCTGAGTTTTAATCTGCGGTTAGCGTTCTAATGAAGTTTCGATGTCCCATTTGAATCTATGAACCATTAAGATAACTTAACTTCACTCTAAGCTTTAGAGAGATAGGTAGAGAATAGCGAATATTGGATGAGATTTTATTTTCAATGTTATTTTAAACATGAAAATAATTAACCGTGACTTATTTATAATAATTTACAATAATTACAAAATGTTTCCTGAACGATTACAAAATTTTCTTCATCCTTTTTAGACATAAATGGTTACAAATCTTATTACTTTTTTAATTTTCAAAACAGTATCTTCAACAATAATAATAATAAAACTATTGTATGTACAATTACAAGATTAATTGTATTTATAGGATCCATTTTGTTGACTATTTCAAAAATAACAAAGGGTAAAAAAGATCATAATGAAAATGATATCGAAACTAAACTTTTTACGTCGGATCAACTTTGAAAATGATAATTCGAGATAAACGAAAAGAATGAATCGAATATCTAAGTAATGATTTTGAAGTGTTAAAACTCTTGATAATAATATAAATTCATATCTTCCCTCGCTAAAGTGGCCGATAAAGTCTGTAAGAAAGAAAAACTTCTTTTTTTTAATTAACACATTTAAGCGAAGATATCTTAATCTCCGTGGCGCCAATTCTTTGAAAGAGCTTATACCCTTTGATAACAGTCGAGACGTCTTTATCGAATATAACCGTAGGGCATTCCTAAACAACGGGATACTTTATGCAAAAAAATCTATTGGCCCAGTCTCTAATTAATGGTTTCGTAAAATATATTTCGCCTTTAGTTATAGACCACCCAATGCTTATGATCCAATTAGTTTTGCGTTGTGATATATGTATATCGCATGTTTTAAACATTAATAACGTCGATCAATTCTAACAGAAATATTGTTATTATAAAGTTTGTAGATAGTAATTGGACAATAAATAATAGTAATGTTTGTTTATGAAAAAGGTTAAAGGTTAACACTCTTCGGTAATGTAATGCTTGCTTTAGTTTTTTTAAAAAGATAAAAATTGTATGCATAAAATGTTTATTAACAGTCTTAGATTATATTGTAAACTTGTGCACTCGGCAGACTTCGTACTGCCTTAATGGATAAATAATATATGTAAACTTTTGTTTAACATTTGTGCATCAACTATAAAACAAATGTGATAAATAATTAACAATATCAGTAAATCTGTTAACTGTAGTTAAGTGAACAAATATGTAGTTAGAAAGATTTAATTTGCTTTTTAATTCCAAGGATTTTTTATACTTACACGAGTCGCGAGACTAACGAACAGTGATTCATTTGTTTATACATATAAACAGATAGATGGCTGAAAATAAAAAAAGTTTCTTTCGCCGGTCATTGTCAGATCGGAGGCGTCCTATTTCGATGTCATGTGCTTATACATCGTCCTATTGACGATGTATAAGCACATGATGAATAATGATTATTTTAGTTTTTTCAAGAAAAAGATTTAATTATTCATAGGATTGAAAAGATCATAGAGCTTTATCAATTTAATGCAAAACAAAGTTTTAACCATTGATTACCTTCACCATGGTCGTCGTCCTTACGAATCGTATCGAATGCTAGTATTAGTATATATTTATATTAGGTATTAATGAATACTACTAATATGATTCTAGGTATTTTTTGATCGTCGTGGATCTAAATTAAGTGATTGTGTAATCAACGTGCGGATGCGCGATGTTGTTTTTACGCACAGGCAGGTTATTTTACTTTTTCTGGTAACGTCACCGCAATTTATAATATCTTTAAGCCGCTTAGCATATCTAATTCTAAATCTAATTAACATGAGCGGAAAATCTACATCCATCCGAGTGTGCCTAAGAGGCGTGATTTATTCGTTCGTGGCGAACGTGGGAAGTCGTCTCCTACGGCGTTGATCGCCATAAGGTTCGCTAATAAATCAAACAACAACAACGCAAGATTTATGCCACTTAAAGTGGTAATTACTTGCGTCCGAAATATGTTGGAAGCTGTCTTTGGGTACAATTTACGTGATAAATCACTTACGTACTTAATGGAGCAAGGAAAATGGTCATGTGACGGTTTTATAACGTTATAACGACTGTTGTTACGTATTAAATGTTATATATGTTTTGTGTTTAATTTTTTCTCCGTATCTGTAATAATTCGCAGTTTAATAAGCTCTTACGTAACAAATTTAACAACAATATACAAATATATAAAGACTTCAACCGGCTTATTGTTTTATTTTGGTACAATATAGCAGAAATGCATAATTGTATGTTTACTGAAAAAGAATTGGTAAAATCTCTCACCATTTTTAAAGCAACAATTACTGCGTTATGAGTCATATTGTAATTAATAAACATTCAAACCTATTGTGTTTTTATTCAACAACTAAAAAGTACGAGCAGTGTTTTTCATGAATAAATGTATCCTGTAGTTTACTATGTTGTAGATTCTAAATATTAAATTAAATTTCAATACTATATAAAAGTACCATATCACCTAGTTATGCTTTATGGCCAGCAGATTAATCCACTCAAAATGTTTAATTTCACCAGGGAATTGCCCAACACGTGGGATCTCATTCTGATGATTTATTAGTTAGAGCCGTCGATATTTCTCTGGATCTCTCGTTAGCATTTAGTCCAGATTTGCATCCAATTACGGATTTGAATATTTTATCACGTAATGTACCGTAACCAAGTTACAGATGGTCGTGTGTAGCACTTTTATTTAAGAGCTACATATTAGCATATGTAACTCCCAAATAAAAGCTCTACATAAAACCCTACAGTTATTTATAAATTCAAATGATCTTTAGATTTATGATAATTACGCTTTCGGAGTTAAAATTAATACAAACTCTGTTAAATTTATTTTAATGTTGTGTTAATCACTATTTACTGGATTAGTGTTTGTTACAAAATCACAAACATTTCGAATTTAAGTTAAAGTTCACACATTATAGTCTTATAAATATAACTGTGTGTGTTTTACATTATAGGTTCTTAACAAAAACTGCTACAATCATTGATTTTGTCGTAGAATATTCATATGTTTACATTAAATTATTTGTTGAACGTTTGGTCTCAGAATTTATCATTATCAGCTCAGCTTAAGAAATGTTGTAAAGACACCATAAACAGACTAACCACTACATGAGAAGCTTACTTACCCAGTAATTATAGGAGTGAAATCAATACAGGAACATAGTTAAGTTTCATAAAGCACACTACCGCTTTACGGCAGAATTATGCTCCGGTATTTCTTAGTCTTTTCTCTATAAACAGAAAACAAATTTATAATAAAAGTTAGCATTAAAGTGCACAAACACTTTTGTTAAAGTCTTATTTAGTTAGTGAAATGCACGTGCGCTTACTGAAAAAGTCTGTTAATAATTTTAGTATGGAACATACGAATATTGGTCCCGCGACTGCAAAACATTCAGTGGCCCCGGGGGACGACTGCCTCGCAGGAAGCAGGACTCAACGCGAATAAGAAATAAATTCCCTGGCAAGCGTAACAAAGGTAAGGTATAAGGGCTAAGGCCGGAGGCGTTCGTTTGTACACTGGATACAAACTTTGCAAAGAAACAAGTGTAATATCGGAGATTTGAACTACTGACCCATTAGTCTGCAATACTGCTTATCTGGAATCTTTGAAATTGTAATGAACCTACAATTAAAAAAGGATAAATAAGGATGTTTCTTATGCGCGAAAGATGCGTATAAAACGAATCTTCTGTTATTTTATTCCATCACCTATTCCTGTTCATTATTAAATTTTGTAAAGAGAATTAACATAGAGAAGTTAAGTACCTTTAATATTCTTTCTGGAAATAAATTTATAAAACGGAAACACATTTAACTTACCAGTATTATACTAAAGAAAAAGATGTTTACAAACATTGGTTAACATTGACTAACATCAGTGTGAAATCCTATGTTACTTAATTAAATAACTTTAAAGTTAGTTTTTTTTTAATTAAACCATTTAATCATTTTCATTAAGTGTACAAATTAAAAATATTAATGTCGGTAATAAAATGCATAATATTTGACTATGGAAATTACTTATGTATTAAAATTAAAGTAAACTGTTAACTAGTTTTTAGTATTAGCACAAACCATAATGTGCCATTTTAATAAAAATTCTGTAATTAATGTTAATTAATATCTTAATAATATATATATGTTAATACATTTGAGGAAAAGCTTGTGACCATTTTTTAACAGTAGTGTCAAAGCACCTAATACATATCTCGCAACATAACATTCCTGCACTATTCAAGCTCTATATACCAATTTTAATGAGAACACAACTTTTGTCGTGACCATCATCCACATTTTACCACATCTCCCGTATCTATACATGCGAATCTAAACATCACACACTCGTCTCCAATTAGTTGAAATGGATTCCCAATAAATCGGAGCATAGAACAAGTTGTTGTGACATTCGTGGAAGCAATCTGTCTTATAACTCTTGATAAACATCTCGCTTGCACCTTCACCTGAACATTCAGTGGACCTCGTTATAAATATCAAGACGCCATATACGTTACCAACAAACAAATATTGCCTTCGTTTGTGGATATTAGCGTGTAGGATAATACCTGCCACTACATTTCTAGATTTTTTAACAACGTTTAACTTAGCAGAAGCTTTAAAAAATAATACAGAATAATTACGATCGATAACCTACAGATAATAATAATTCTTGTTTAAGGAAAAATTATTTTAATTTACTATTTATAACATTTGAGGTTGATAATATGATGATAAAGAACGTTTAACTTAGCAGAAGATTTAAAAAATAATACAGAATAATTACGATCGATAACCTACAGATAATAATAATTCTTGTTTAAGGAAAAATTATTTTAATTTACTATTTATAACATTTGGAGGATGATGAATTAATGTCAATTCGCTTAAAAAACTGATACCTATATATTATTACGCTTTTGTTAAGTAAATTGAAGTATTATAATCCTTAACTGCGCATTTGTCACATATTTAACATATTTAGTCGCTATTTTCAATATATACATTTTGTAATTTATTAACACTTAAAAAACGCTGTCACAACCCTAGCCTGTCAAGCTTATAAAAGATTTCCATAAGTTCAACAAAACTGAAGTCTATACCCGTTCAAGTAAGGTCCGAAATGTTTAATATACATGAATATGTACTATAAACCTGTGCATGATCCTAAAGTCAACTCGAAAACGATAGCCGAAATAGGTCAGCGAAAATTGAAACTGCGTACGTGTCGTTACTTCAGAAGCAGCTGTTATTAACTTGCCCATTAAAAAGGCAAACATGAATCGAATCAAGTTAACGAAGTATTTAAGTCTTTTATCATTCTCCCAGTTTACAGTTATAAGACTGGCGGTTATTAAGTGAGTTATAAAAATAATATGACGCAATTTATTTACGTCAGGGCAGGATGACATCGAAAATCGTGCCTGTGGCAGAAGACAGATAAAGGATAAGACCTGTCTCTAGAATCTTCTTTAATATCGTCCTTTTTGTCAGAATTGTTGAAAATACAATATAGTTAATTTGGGTATCGTATTAAAGTGTTCGTAATATTAAGATAAAATTTTGTATCTAAATTAAATTATTTTAAATGGTAACTACATAACTAGTACAAGTTTTTTGTGACGTGAAATATATGCAGCACTTTCCAACTATCCTAGTTGAAACAGCACTTATAATTATTTATTTTTAAAACTATGTAATACATAGATAAGTTACATTTACTACATTATATTTATTGCTGTATTATTAGTTTATGTTTGTACGTTTGTATGTACATTTTCAACTTTTACGTATTGTGATGCCAAAACATTGTTTTAATTAGAAGACGATATAGCTTATAAATTTTAATTACGTCAACTCTGAACGTTTCATTGTTATCGGTTATCCTACCGTTAGTCACCACCGGGAGGTACACAGTAATTAAGGGGTAAACACATACGTGGCATGCTTCCAATATTTTTACGCAATTGTTCAATTCGTATTAATGGCCACTCGCGCGGTTAAACTCCTTCGAGAATATTCCCGAATATTTTCATCGCTAACGTCTGCGTTCGCTCAGTGCTAAATTGTAGCCACCCCGGTTATATTAAATAGGGATTGATAAGAAATTAAGCAATGTATAAGAGTGTTACTAAATTAGTAGACAATATGTTAATACGTCGGCCAGTATGGTCAATTCTCAATATTTATCATTATGTAAGGTTAAGTAGTAGGAAGCAACTGCGGTGGTCGCATTAAAGTAAAACACAGTATTATTATTAATGAATCTATTTTCACAAAAAGTATGTTATGTTGAAGTTGGAACGGTGTAGGTTTACAAGTAAAAGGCTTTTGGCCAAACACGTGATGTTACGATACAAACATTTAGTTTAAATCAACGCTTATTTCTCTGCTGATAATTAAGCCAGCCATATAGTACTAGATGCGTCTGAACATACTTATGCACATTATGATGTGACGAACTCCAAAAACAATAACCCGGTCACACGGCCACCGTGCCAAATGGATTCTCACTATTTACACGTGATCAGGAAGTGCAAAAATGATATTTCCCCATTTCCTGTTACCATTCCGCGTGTGATTTCTGCGGCGCGTACCTTTTGCACGCGGCCGTGAGAGCGGCTACCTGCTCCCCGCGGCGCGCCAGTAATTCCTTATAAATCGACATCGAGTGAGATATCCACGGACGCCCTTTCCCCGCTGCGACGCGGGAGGACGCGACTGTGGCCAACAATACAACAATGGTGTACAATACACCACAATATCCAACAATGCTGCACCGATCTAGATTAGTGACGCGCATTGTGTCGCCAAAGGGTTGGCATCTTTGTGCGACCACAAAACTGCGCCCGCGCATAATGCGAGCGGGCCGCAAACATCTCGATATTCAATTCGCACGGCTTCTATGAATTTCTAAAGAAAATAAATATAACTTTTGACAGCCGTCCACGCATAGATGCTATCGTTGTTTGTCGAACGCGATCCATTGATACGGAATGTAACAATTCTCGAACCGCAGATGGACGTAAAGGGTGCGTTTTATATCTAAACCAACTAGTCATCTCCGTAACACAAATTAATGCTTTTCATTAGGCCTAAATGTAAATGGTGGGCAATTTGGAATTTTTCTAATAGTTTCTAATAGCATGTTTGCATCTCAGGACAGGCAGTAATTAAATCAGAGGGTTTGAACCTATGTTATTATCTAACCCCCAACGTATGGTCAATCTGTAAATTTCAATTTTTCAACTTGACGTCCCTGAAAGGGTTGATGTTTAAATTTTAATTATCATGCATCTAGCCTATGAAGTGTTTTAAGTCATTTGTTTGGATAATTACCCCCAGTTTGAACGTACCTACAACTATGTCCAAATTAAATTAAATACTTCTTAAAAAAATGATCACTTTTCAAATGTTTTTATAGTAACCGAAATATATCTTAAAAAAAAACTATATTAAAATTATAGCACATATAAAAAACGTATTCAACTTCTGCTTCGTGCATTGCAGGTCCTCTAAAAGAGTAGTCAAAATATTTTATGGATGTAAATGTTAACACTTTTGTCAATCGGCGGTCGTTCAAGACACTCACAAAGGGCCACCGATGTAAATCTTCTCTTTATTCGCCGCTGCACTCGATTCGCCTCAATAAAATATAGATATGAACATAATACAATCGATAAATCCGATGTCGGTCATCGTAGTAAAAAAACTTATGTACAATACGTAAAAATTCGTCCCGTTTTTTACGTGCAACCTGACCGCCGTCTTTGTTAATTGTTGACAAAAAAACGGATGAATGAGCCAAGGGCGCATTGAGCACCCCATGGTTGACAAAGTCGTGAACGATTTGTCTTACAAGTTCTGATTCAGATCTTGGACCGAGTGACGGTTTTTTTTCGCGTTTTAACATTGCACCTGTATCATTAGACTTATTTTTTATTAGTCAACGAATGTAGAGCGTTAATGGAATTATTTAATGGTTTTATTGCAATCACGGTCGGTCACAAATAAAGATTTACGATGTGAGTACCAACCAGCGATTGTATATCACTGTTCTAAGCCATCGTCAACCCATTCATCAAGGTTTAGACAGGTCTTACATTACTAAAATGTGTTATGTACAGTTAAAACTGAACCCTAATTCATTCGTAATAACGTATAGTTTTAAATACTACACTATTATGTTTACTAAACGAAACCGCGAGCATAATGGTGTCCTCATATCTAATTAGATTAAATAATTAAAAAGAAATTCCTTTCTCACCTTTGGGTGGCACGTTCCCATTCGCTTATCGGTGAATTAGGCCCAAAATTTTTACTTTGTTTCTAAACATCGCCTAAGAGTAACTGATATTTAAGACTAAAAGCAATTCAAACAAAGTGAACTTTTCCCAAAAGTGCAATGACGAACAAAAAACGTAACGGAAGAGGATGGGACCGTCCAATATTAGTTTTATATCTGGCAGAAAAAAGCCCCGACACTTGTGAGAGCGAGTGTCGATCGGAATAATAATAATGGGAACCCTTTTTGAATGGGGAATTATTTACAAACCCTTTGAAATATGGCAGCACCTGATGCGGAAGCCATTTCGCTATACGCGAACTTATGGGAACCGCTTCCAGTGTTCAGATTTATCATAAACAACTTAAGCTTCTTGTAACTGTTTGAAAAACTGATATAGAATACGTCAAACTTTATTTGCTCGCTCTTAATCGTTTTTGTTTCGCTTATTTATATGATTATAACGCAAATGAAAATTAGCTAAATGTTGAGAAATATACGATTCATATTTCTCAACAACATAAACTAAAACAAACACCAATAAAACCAAAAAAAGGAGTTATTTTTGTGATAATCATAACATATTTATATTAAAATTCACGATTATTATACTGATTTTACCGTTCTTTGACTAAAATCACCTAAACTGTCGTCATTAAAATGACCGACATGACAAAAACTTTCCGTTCGAACATCGCCGCGCGCAGCTTAAAATAGCCTAGAGAATTTTAATTGAAACGCAATCAATACAATATTTAACGCACATTTTATTATTATAAAGTCATAAGAACAGGCCGTATCTCAGCGTAATAATTGCATTAAGAATCGTATTTGTTTTTCGCTGTCCATGCGTCGTTTTGCGTCGCAAAGTTCACAGCACTTTAGCTCTCGGTGATATCTGTAAAGCCGCAATAGTCGGTCACGTCCTTAATATCGCCGACAAAGAAATTAAACGGAATACTTGCATACTGTATACTTGTTACCAAGTTTAATAGCTTCATTCGAAAACAAACCTTGTTTCAACTATTCAAGGTTTAAATTCTTCCAGTAGATAACGACTCTACCCGCATAGCACGAAAGAAGTAGAGACACGCGTCAGTGCATCGCTGATAGCGTTATCTGAATTACACTTGCTGTTTTTATTCAGTACTACTTTATTTAAAATATAATAATTACGAAATGTTAATTACAATGCCTCGTTATACTACGAATATAATACGCAGATATGCTGAGAATAGTAATATTGGTTTGTTTATTGACTTTAAATTCATGTTTACAATTTAATGAGGATGTTTAAGCGATTACAATTTGTTTTGTTCTCGCATTTATAGTTTTCTTGTTCAAAACTGAACAATGCGTTTTTCTGACATATTCATAAAAATGTAAAATTGGATCGGTTTGAAAATATTAAAATTTTTATTTTAAAAATATTGTTTTGTGGTTTAATTAATGTGAATTTTAATTATGACCGTCACCCCATTTATTACGTCCAAAGGAAGTGATACAAAATCTGATGAAATGCTTGGGATAATTATTGATGCTGACTATTGTACCAAAAGGTGTAAGGTGTTCAATTCCTGTTACTTAAAAATCTTGCTCAGTGTTTTTCTTGCGTCAGTTTGTACTTTTCTACTTTGTATTCTTGCGCAAAATATTCTTTGAGTACTTAATAGTTATTTCAATTTGAGGGTATTGCGTATTCCTCCACAGATGTTTATTTTCTCTTTCTTTTTATCTTTAGCAAATATATTAAAAGAAAAAACGTCTAAAATAGTCTAGGATAATGTCAATACTAAACCATAACGTGAAACCATTACTCAATTTCTGAGCAAATTACAGGACTTCCGCCGCGGCCGTATGTTCAAGTAACACCTTAACCACGATTATCAATTATATAATAAAATATACGGTTACATCATCACGCTAATAACAATCAAGCGGTGTGATTCCCCCGATTCCCGCTAACGACTTGTCACCCTCCTAAAAGCCGGCACTAATATGACGGAAGCCGAATAACTTTGATAATTTGACTGCTGTCATAACAGCGGATACGAGCCATTTAAGCTTATTTCACCTAATTGAATCCTAGCATTAAGCCTTCCCTATAATCCCCTTTACGAGAATCACCCCGACGTCTTTTAAGGATCAGGACGGGTCATATGTTTTAAATAAGTGCATTTTTTACCAAGTAGACTTAGCTGTGAGCGCCTTTGAGTGATGTGGGTGACGTTTTACGACTGAAAATTTCGATCAATTTTTATATGGACAAGTTAGCCAGAATTATGATGGTAATACTTTGTGGCCCAGTGGTTTTGGCTTTGCTTTACATTTTTTTAGTTCGAACTGTACTTGAAATTTAGTTGTCTTAATTTTTTTTGACCGAATTATCTAAAAAGAAAAGTTATCAACTATTTATGTGTATCAATATGAACTTGAGTTTTAACCATCTTTAGCATACGTTTTATATTGACATATTTTTATTCCTAAATGCAGTTTACTACTTAGAGCTGAGTACGTCAGATGCTAATTGTTACGTGTAAAAACTATTCAGAAGATACTAAGAAGGTTAGAAGCTGAGCCCATTACACCTTTGGTAAATTGTAATACAAATTTATGTAATACAAATATAATAATAAAAATGCCTAAATAATATACATATAATAGAAAACTAGTTTAAGACACTAGCAGTACCTCAAAAAGCGATACTTCAAGATATATAAGATCCGATTAAATAATACATTTATTAATGTTACAAGTATTTCAACAATAAATTTCTCATCAAACAATAATAAAACGATTTCTTATCACAACAACACGCAAACCGTGTGAAGTAAAACTAAATTCGTTTCTATATCAGAACCGATAATATTTACGTACGCCTGTACTAACGCAATCAAACGGTAGGGGAGCAAGGTTTTACATCAAACATTCGTTAGACTAAGTGTTATCAAGTCACAAAAATTGTGTGTTAGCCGATAAAGGTAACGGTCGCCACGATAAATAACCAATTTATTTCACTAATTCCCTATTCCATGAATACATTAGTACCACATGAATATAGATGGTATTTGGTTCACATGAAAATGGATGTACGATTCGTATCGTAAACAAGCAATGCTACCATGCTAGAGATGTAACATAGCTAATCGAAATTCATAGGGTTTTTATCTGATATACTGCACCAAGTAATGCTGGAAATAGCGGTATATTTTATCAATAACAGTTTGTTGGTCTACTTCTCGTAATCTAAGATAGTTAGAAACGTAACAGGCTGTGTTTATAGCGCTTATTATCTTTTAGTCAATATTTACCTTTGAATGTTAATTAAGGAATAATAAATACTTATCATCATCATTCTCATCCAGCCCATACCGGCACCCTGCCGAACAACAGGTGAGGTTCTCGCCAACACCCACCGCATTGGACCAGCGTGGTGGGATACGGTCCAAAACGCCCCCCTAATAAGATATAAAAATAAAAAATAAATAACAGTTGGATTACACATATAGATGTATTGGTACGGTACGTAATATGCTAGTCATGATTCTTTTTAAAGAGGATATAAACCCTTTTTGTGCATATTATCTATACTGTAATAACATAGCAAAAAATTCAATAAAAATTCTTATCTAATAACGTTCGAGAAACACATTTTTTAAAAGTGTAAAGGTGCCGACTTTCTTCGACGTGTATTTTATCGACAAAAAGTACAATTTACGTTCTTCTTAACGCAAGTTAAACTCTCGATAACTCATAAGTGCAGGATGCCGAACAAATGAAACCGCACTACAAAATTAAATGGCACAAAAAAATGTTGCAACCCGCGGTTAAGTGTCAACTATTTATGCGATTTCATGCGGAAATCATTCTCAAATTGCACATCAAATAAATGCTCTTCCGATGTGAACAAAAAGAAACAAGTTTCCAAAAACCTTTTCTGGGGTGTACCATCTTGTTGTTGCTTGTTATAATTTTTTGGGAACAATCACAAATCCTCGGCAAATTAGAAATATGCTTCAAAGAGGAATTATAATGAAATATGTTTGTATGATATATCGTATGTCGGCGACCATTCATATTTTCGGAAGGTGCAATGCGATACTTTATCTCTTCGCGGTCAAGTGAATACGTTACGCAACTAATTTCCAAACTTAATTGCCAACCTAGCTACCGATTTCGGGCAGATGTTGACTTTAGTTAATCTTCTGCTCTTTGCCGTAATTTTAGCAAATGCAATATGCACATATAACCGAGTTCACAGTCCAATGCATAAACTATATAAATTTATTATCATAACTTATTTTGGAGAATATTGTACAGTAAAAACAAAATTTCATGTCTTAAAACGTATTTTGCTGTTGTGTAATATTAAATTAAAAAAAATGTACCTTTTAGTAAATTTCATAAGTGATTTTAAGAAATAAATATATAACAAAAAATTCAATGGTAAAAGTCTTCTTTTTAATTTGGCATTTATTAACAATTAATTAAGTAAACGTAACAATTTTCGTATACTATTTTATGTGGCATCTTTACGTTTTGGTTTTATCCATAATTTGTTTTATTTATACTCATGCATTGGGAAACATCCACATCCCTGACCTCAAGCGCATCCATCAAGCGGTTTCCCAGGGGCCAGAGGAAGCCGGTATCCGACAATTATTTATGCGCCGCGCCGCTAGCCTTGAATACGACCAATAAGCTACAAACAAAGGGCATCGTTACAACGCTCCAATTACGTTTTGATCGATCGCGCTGTGATTAATATTGCATACGAATATTTTGTTATCCTTCTCATTTAAAAGTTTTAAAAGAACTTTTTACATTTTTTGGTACGAAGAACTTCAACGTGCTAAAATCAGATATCGCTGACGTTGTGTCGTAACCGTTTCAAAGTGAGCAAACAAATAACAATGTTTGTTCACTTCGAAACGGTTTCATAATTTTTAATTTTATAAAATTTAACTGCGTCTAAATTTTCATTAGCCCATTAACTGGAAATTAAACAGAATAGAATAAATGTAAGCATCATTATTCAGTAAATAGATCTGATTTTTTAAGGCATGATAAATCAAACGTGTCTCACGACGTTAGTAAACTTTTGGCTTGCTTCCACCTCTTAGCTGGCAAAAACCAATAGCATACCAATAGTATATATACTATTGAATATAAAAACTTTAAATTAGATGTAGGTGGCTATATTTTGATAGCAACACTTTGGTTACCGAAAAAACTGATACATACATAATGAAATTACGAGCAAATGTGAACTCGAAACTCCCACCCACTGTCACTATAAAGCACTGCATTCGTATAAATCTCGGGCCAACACGACAGCCGAGCCGGTACCATAAAACATTTGCATAAACGACAGCTCACGTCCCATATCTAATTATATATTTAATGAAACCATGACAACACATCAATTATATTTATTGAGTTTGGGATACACACGGCAGTATGAGAAGTGAATAGTGAAGACGAATTTATTACTACTATAAATTCTAATCTAAATTTAGCGTGTAACTTCATCATATAATAAAATATATCTTCCTTAATTTTACTAAAATTTTGCCATAAGTTTGCAGTTTGAAACTAGAAAATTGCGAGAGAAACACTACTTTTGGCTTGTTTCGCGTATGTAGAGACAAAATTTTGTCGTTTTATATTCAATAAACTTTCATTCTACATTTCAACCGTTCAACCACTTTATTGGTTATAATTAATAGCATATGTCCTTTCTTGGAATCTATGCTAGGTATGTACCAAATTTCATCGAAATCGGTTAATGGTTCAGACCGTAAAGACGGACAGACAGAGTTACCTTCGCATTTATAATATTAGTATGTATTTAATATATGAAATTGTATTTTATGTATTGGTAGTTATCTTATTTCATTACAATCATCACTGTCAGTCAATTACAAAAGATGTATAATTGATTTGACACCGATTAAAATTCTTCAAGAAAATAATTAATAGTAAACGAAAGTAATCGCCCCAGTGAAAGTAAAAGTTTAATTGAAAGATAACAAATGAACGAATCTATTCAAGGCGTTGAAGAAACCAAAGAAAACATTGACTATGGCATTATACCCGATTAAGCCACCGTTCAAGTGAAATCAGCAAACAATGGGAACAACAGAACAACGAGGGATTTAAGTGATGTAATCGGTTAAACCAATCCTAAAGATTGTAGATTAAATAAATATTGGCAAGACCATTTATGGTATAACACTTGTAAATAAAGTATAGTGCGAAATATATATCGAGCGTAATTGTTTAAATTTCAATACATTTTACTTTCATGTTACAATGTTAACTACTTCGAATAGTAAATATTTTTATAAGCCGGTTAGTTGCCTTAGGGTTAAGGCCTTCTCGCTGATGTTATTTTATATTATACGAGGCAAACTTATAACTATATTTATAACTATCATCATCATCATTAGCCTGTGGCAGTCTACTGCTGCATATAGGCTTCCCCTAATGTACGCTACCGCTTCCAATCTTCGGCTATTCTCATCCAGCCGACACCGGCCGCTTTGCTAATGTCGTCGCTCCAAGACTTATAACTAACAGTGGTGTTAAAAGATAGCTTAATGGACACTTAAGGTTATTCCCACTCGACCTTTGAATTGGCCTACACTACCATTAACCATATCACCCTCCTGCCTCAGCATAGTGTAAGGACAGTTATTTGACAGTTTAAGCTCAAGTTGCAAACCGTTTTTGGTAACATGAATTTTAACTCAAGCATTAAGCCAGAATAACCAGAAATGAACCACTCAAACATAAACAAACTTGGCACAAACAAATGTAAAAACAGCAACTACAAGAACATGACCCGATATAAGCGTGCAGTTGATAAATATGTATTTTTTTATAAACCGCTAAAACCAACAACCACACAACCGTGGCTTGTTCGTCCCGATCGTAAAAACCATCGACAGCATTAAATTTAAATTGAATGCATCATGTAATACTCTTGTGAAGCGTTCATCGCAGACTTGAAGCAAAAAGCACGATCGACACTCACGTGCGCGATGAAACAAGATTAAAGTTTACAAAGCTGTATGGGGTGGGGTCGTTACGCGTTTCCGGAATCCGACGGAATTTCTCGGCTGTACATGCGATTTTTTAAGCCATCAAAATCGATACAATGCAAGAATACGCATACGAAGTCGCAAAAACTAATCCCCGGAAAGCTATACAGGGCCACGAACTCTAGATGGGACGTATTACGTATACAAGCTACTTTAAGTTAATTAAGCAAGCCTGCGCATTATCAAGGTTGGTCATAATCGTAAAACTTAATGTCGATCTAATATACATAAATAGCATTAGATACCCACTAAGGGCCATGCGCAATCAAACTAATTCAGAGCTGGTTTTACATGCAGTGTTTTTAAGAGTAAAACTATTTTAAATTATCGATGTAGTAAATAATTGCTTACCCCTTTTCTATGGCTTTCTACTAATCGATTAAATAAAACTATACCGGAACATATATAGACGGAAACTCTAAACGGGACACCACAGTTTCTGCTAAAGCTAATTTGAAATTGCGTTTAACTACGGTGCAATAAAACCTACGAATATTAATAATTTGTAATTGGGCATTGTTACGTAATCATTGTACGTATTCAGGAAGTAAATTGTTGATATGGACTCTACTAATTGACACACGTCTACCGCTCCTCCGATTTGCAGATCGGATTCGATCAATTAAATAGCCTTGACATAAAATTAAAATTACAGGCAGAGAATAAACACCCTGTTTTTGTTTCAAATCACCCTTTTCATGCCATCCAATAACAAATATTCTTAATTATATAAACTCAAGAATAACCCGCCTCGTAGCACAATGACCTCTGGCCTCTGTTAGATTTTTTTTTTGAAAAGAGATGTCATTGAACGTTTCTCAGTGGTAAAATTGCCTATGCTAAATTCAATAAGGAGGTTAAAGCGTTAAAAAATTACAAAATGTATCTATTTTTTCGTCCTAAGAGCAAAAATTTTCATTTTTATTTAATTTGATTTCTATTCATTTACCTTGAAATTTAGTAGAGATTTATCTCTTTATATATCCAAATTTAAAGTTATGTTATAATACCAGAAAATAACAGCAAATAATCATAGTTGCAAAAAATATTTTAAAAACCAAACACAACCCAACATCTTCATCAAAAAACCGAAAAAAAACATTGAGAGCATTTCGCGCAGCGCGGCGATCGCATAATAAGCTTTATCCGCAATTCCTATACGACGCGAGCTTCTTTGTCCCTTTATCAGTGTCGCTTTATTCGCACATGTAAATGCATTTAGCTCCCACCTCCTTATCGCGTTGAACACCATTAATCTTGTATAACAATGTCGAAGCAGTGTGACCACATCGATGGCTTAATCAAGCCCCCGTGCATAATTTCAGCAGTATTTTTTACCACAGATAGATAACGGCCGCAGAGAGATATCCGTACATTCCATAAGGTCCAAAGATCGATCGCGCTTTAATCAAGGGCATAAGTGTTAAGGCAGAAGTTAATTAAGATAATCCTTGATATCAGCGAACTCCTATATATTATATTCTACGAGATTTCAGTTGGACATCTCTTGTTTAAGGCCCTTAATTGTATATCAACACATCTGCCGAACCACTTTGTGTTGTTGCATTGTTCGTATCGCGTGTGTTTCGATTATTTGTTTTTATCATTGCTGATTATAATAATGAACTACTCAGTCATCTTCGGCATCTAGGTGAAGTTAATGATGAATATATAAAAGATAGTCTTCGAAAAATGACGTATTAAGAGTGCTCCGGCGTATAGCAGGTCATTTGCTAGGGAAAAAATCGCAGCGTTAATATCGTGAATAATGTCCTGGAATATATTTTATTTTGTTGCTTACGGATTATTTGAAAAAAGTTACTATAGTCCATTTCAAAATACATGTACTTTGGGTTGTCACTAAAAAGTAAAAAAAAATTTCTTCGTCACAACAAAATAGATATTTCTGTAAAAAATATTAGGGTTTGAAAAATCAAGAAAAGAAATTTGTTACTTTCATTGGATATATTTGTATCACACAATTTCCTTTTATAAAATATATTAGTATATATTACAATGAACACAATTAAAATATTTTTCTACCATTATATAAAAATGTACAAATGTCTCTCTATATTGACTAGGTATCACTCGCTTAGATCAAACATAAAATCTATTTCTGCTGCCACCACGCAATGGCATCTAACAACTCCGTGTCATCCATTCGGGTGGTGAGATCTTGAACAGGGTGTACATTTTTATGGATTGTATAATTCGTATAATCGCTAGGGGAATATTCTGAGGACACGCCAGAGGAATATTCCGAGTTTACTGGTGAAGGCACCGACTCAGAGTAAGGTGAGCTGCCTCCAAATACACCCTCGTCTTCGTAACCCGTCGGCATATTCGTTTCGCTGCCTACAGCCACATCGCTCTCATCAATGATATTCTGCAGATACTTGATGTATTCGACGACCATTCTTAAAGTGTCGACTTTGCTAAGCTTCTTGCCAGAGCCGCGACGCGCTCCGCCCGATAATGCAGCGACTACGGCGGCGGGAAGCCTCTTTCTTAACGCATTGAATCCATCATTCACTTGTTTCACGCGGTTCCTCTCACGCGCGTTCCTTCTCGCGATGGACGCTGCCTGTGAACCGCCGGCGCTTTTGTAGTTGTACTTCGCGTATCCATCAACGTCCTCTAAGCCGGAAGCGTACTTCCTCTCGGGCGCTGGGGCGATCGGCACCAGTTTGAGGAAATCGTTCTTGGCGTACGTGACGTAATCCATTCTGATGTTCGACGATCTGTTTTGCACTCCGACCATTTAAGCTTCGATCGAGATTGGAGACAATGTGAGAAAGGAGCTTTTGGAGCTTTCACGGTTTGCAACGGGGCAATGAATGAGTGTTTTTGGCTCCGACGCCGCGTTATATGGGCCAGCGGTGGCGAAAAAAATGAATAGGGTTTCTCCCACCCCCACGTGAAGGTTGTATGCCTTTTTTTCTGTTTGTACCTGGAACACTTCAAAATGTTGGCTAGGGGCCTTTTGTACACGTGCCGTCGAATTTATTTTGACCATTAATTGACCGACATTTTTATATTAGGCTCCGGAGGCTTTGAATCTAAACTTTAATTTTAATTATGATATAAAATTGAATATTTATAAACTAACGTTCCGGATTTTTTACCATTAATAGCACTATTAAATAAAATTACTTTACGGATTTTATCGCGTTTATTTTACATTTTAAATTCCCGACGTTTCGAACACTTTGCAGCGGCCGTGGTCACGGGGTAGAATATTCGCGCAAGCAACAGAAATAATTATTAATAGCGCCTTAAATAGGCCCATATTTAACAGCATCATACACTTTTTAACAGATAAGCGTCGCAAATATTTAAATAAAGTGTAAAGCTATAAAACAAAATAATATTTATGTATACTGGTGCTCATGACTGTAATTCATGATTGTAAGCATTATAAAATTAGTCCCAACATACCACCATCCATATACAAGACATATAAGTAACATAAACGTTTTTTAAAATATGAACGAAATTCGACTTATCCTACTGCGTAAGTGAATATCGAATAAGGGAGTATAATGTGTCTTGGTTAATTTATTACGGCAACTTAAAATTAAAGGAATCCAAGCAACGTTTTTTTGTATTTGTAGCAAACAATAAGAAACGAGACAAGTAGAAATAGCGCTGGTGAGCGAAATCAACACGAGCTAAAATTTTCTCTAAAGCGTATCGTTAAAGTTGATTTTTGCCCGATCGTCAATGAATACCACTTCAAAACGAAACTCGCGCTCTAGGCGGCATTACCTTCAGCTTAACTGAAAAAAGTTTACATTAATTTAGAACATCGGCCGTCAGTATTTTACACGGCAATGAATGGAGAAGGACTTGCCCATTGTTAGTGGCATAATGCCGTAAAAAGATTACACCGGGAATGTGGGCCATGCCATTGAGACAGTGCAAAGGATGAATTGTTTAGGGGCCTTCAATCATCCCCATTGAAGGAGGCGCTAAACATGATTTTAATAGACTCCGTGTCGCCTCGGAGCAGTCGTTCGTTTTTAATTTGAAAACCATTGATTCCTTCTTACCTGCGCTTTAGCGATCTACTCGTTGAAATTGAAAACCACATTCGCAGTAAAAGAGAATATTTATGTATACATATTCGTAATTATCAACTCACAATTGTTGACCACACAAACCTTAAGAATACTTTAAGAATAATAAGCAGTGATTAAATCAATTCACATGTGTTTTTGACTTCTTTGATCGGGTGTGTATTGTTGTATTGAACTAATATGTTGTATGTATATACTTTAGTCTTTGGTTTGTAAATAATATAGATCTAAAGATGTTGTACCATGGATTTAAAGGAAAACCAATCTAAATTCCTATCCATTCTCACCACTCTACTCACTAACCCCTTTCATCATTGACCTTACAACAACAAAATCAAAACCCAAGTCATGCAGATGGTCGTAGACTATCCAGAAACTAATATCTCCCCTGAGTCCTATAGCTTGCCGCACACGTTACAATAACCGTGGACGCGTAAAGAAAATGGAGGCGATCCATCATAAAGCCCAGATATTCATACAAGTGATTTTCGGGGGAATAATGAAATTGTGGGAGTGATACAAGGAAGCATAAAGTAGGCACAATAGCGCGACGGGCGTTCTCACAAAACGATCGTCAAATAACATTTAGCCAGCCCACCTTAGAAAATCGCAAAATAGAGACGTCTACGTACAATGACATGTGAGGGGCAAGGAGAACTATGAACGATAATTACAACCTTTGTTGATCCGATACTTTGTTATCAACGAAGCCATTTCCTTCTGAGAAGATGTAAAATATCAATACACCATTGACATTTATATTTGCACATAATATGTTGATAACGCTAAATACACATATAAGTATAATTATTAGAAAATCTTCGAGAGTAGAAACAAATTTCTTCTCAGTTTCATCTAATTTTACAGCATACAATAAACAGTTTTCATGTATCATGTATGTAATAAAAGTGAAGATACAAAAGTTAAATAAAAAAATTAGCATACAAAAACATCTTATCATTTTCCAACCTATATCTCTCGATATAAGGTGCAATATCATCAACAATGCTAGCGATATCCGAAGCTTTCAGTTTCGTTTCTGCATATTTCAACCGACGAATGCAAATGAACTCCCACGCCCCCAATAGACTCATTCAGAACGGTTGGTGACCAGCCACTTGACAGTTTCATTAGCGCACAAATGCTGGCGATATTTATATAGGCAGCGGAGGCCGATACGTTACTCGGTGGTCCGTCCCATGTTGGATAAGTATTTGATCGATAAAGTTGTAAGTTTAATTGCGAAACTGGTATTGTGGATCGTTTTAAAGGAGGCCGCTGTCCTGTAGGTCCTAACGTTACCGCTCAGATAAACCGGCGATTATTGAGGCATATCTTACAATGTCCTTTAATATAAATGCTAATTGCTACACGGATTCTTTGCAAAGTAATAGGGCCAAGGGCTTTACTCCGTGGTTAAGTTGTCCGTTTTATGTAGCGTATCAGGCAATAATAGGAACACAGAAAATGCACGTCCAACATAGGCTTTAATTTGCAGTGCCTGAGAAAATTCGAAGCCTATCAATGAAAATTGTCATAATAAGCTGCAGTTTTTAATTCATAACAAATACTTAAGGATGTCTTTAAATTATTCAGCTGATTACAAAGATCTCCTTATGGTCTAGAACATTTACTACAATGCCTCAAATTGTCTGATAACATATAAATATCATCGAAACAGTGATTAACAGTTACAAATAAAAAACGCTTTAGGTACGAATATATTTGTGTCAATAGGCTAATTTCTTCTTAAACTAGTAGTATTACAGACATGTAGAGTGAAGATGCAACTGTCGAAAATAATGCAGGGCACAAGCCTATGAAGTTACACACCTTGAAGGGCATGTGTATGCAATCCTTTCGCATCTGCTTCGCTTGCACTGATTTCTGTTTATGAATAATATGTCGAATTATTGCCGGCCTTTTATTTGCGTCGCCACCTTTCCGGATGTTCACCGGCGGATGTTCCCTTCCTTGCAAATTTACGGGACGTCACTCAGTGTTGAATTTGTGCTGAGTAACAGTGTCCACAGAGAATAAATGTAGGTTATAAATATTTTCTTGTTTTTACCGTAAATTAATAATGCTAAATCGCTTGCTTGCTCTTAGTTTATATAATGGCAGCAAAAATATTTTAAGAATTTGCTTCTGGCCAAGTCTTGGCTAGATTTTTTTATCCTAAACAACTAATTCAAACTTTATAAACCAAAAACTTTTAAAACGAAATTCCTAAACATATACACAATAACTGTACCAAGTTTACGTTACTCTTTAATTAACCAAATTTTGTCATAAACCTTTAAACAAAACATCGCGTATAACTTCATATCGTTTATTCTATGGAAATACAAGGTTCTTTAAAACTACGCAACATAAAACCTGCGGTCTATAATATAAACGACACATGATTTTACCACAATGGGTATCCAGCAACGTGCCATCTATCAATCCTCCATGGTTGTATTTAATAAAGTTACACGTTTGGAGTGTGCTCAGATAGAGGTATTGTTGTGCAATATTACGTTCCCTATTGACAGATTACCTTTAAGTGGACCACGCTCCTATTCAACCATTATCCTAAAGTTTACATTAAGGAAAGTGTTTTTTTTTAAATAGCGAAAAGTGACAAAACGGACAAGCCATATGTAGAGCGACACGTCCTGCCTAAATTTAAAAAGTTTTAACCTTTGTAAATTATGTAAACAACCAAAATATATTAAATTAATAAGAATGTACCTAAGCAAGTGTTCATTACGTAATAACTTAATTTTGCGTAATCTAATTAGATTATTTTTATGGAAACACAGAAAATAAAGAATGTTTTTGAGGCTCGGAGAAAATTATTTTATGGGTAATGGATCGCACTCGACAAAAGCAGTTAAAACCTAAGCTTTTTTAAATTTTCGAGCCGGTTAGAATCTGAAAGCTAGGAAAAGTTTGAAAAGTCGAAAATTATATTAAACATTTTTGACTTGAATGTAGAAGGTCTTCTTATGCTGAAGCTCGACTGGGGAAGTACTACCGATGCCTATTATAGCCACAAAATACTGCTCTGTTTCAGTTTGAAGGGCTTCGAAGCCAGCGTTATTACTGTAAACGGGACATAATATCTCATTTCTTAAAGCGGAATTGTAGCTGCATTTACAACTAGAGCGACTCACTCACCAGATTAGTGTGCAGCTCGTCTTGTCGTCTTGTTTGCTTAAAAAGAAACTTTGTTTTTTAAACACTTTTGCGACATATGTAACTCGTACTAATATAACTGATGTTGACCGGCAGCCGTGGTCAGCTCTGCTGCGATGATTTTACTTAATATCACTCTTAGAAAGTAGACAGTTTATTTTTATGATCGCGTTAAAAAAGCTGCATGAACTCCCTAATATATGGCCGAGGTACACTACAAATTAATCCGGCATCAACGGCTTGTACCGCGTCCCGTCGGGAAATGCAAATCTAAATTCAATTAGGAGTCATTAAAGAGAGTAAATTGTAGACTGATGATTAAAGAACTCGGCAAGAACTTGGCTATACTGTTTATCATTTTGAGGAAACTCGTTAAGATTTTTATGAGTAAGTGTACGAATGAGACTAATTACTGTTTAACATTTTTTCGTATGGTGAAATATTAATATAACACAGAGTGTTTATGATCGCCTTTATTAAGATAGAAAATCAGACGTAGTCATCAAAATCAGTAACAGCTAGTGCCAAAATAATGGATTCTGTGTTTTTTAAATATATAAAAAAAACTGAGATCATCTTAAAAAGTAAGTGATATGTATTCTGTTTGTATGCTTCTGTCCAGCAGTGGACGGATATTGGCGGCTAATGATGATGATGATGATGTATTCTTATTACAACATCGCAATAGTGCGCAATAACACGAATTCAGGTTTAAAGAATTATTCTCCGTGTTTTTATTTTCATTATATAATAAAGGAAATAATTTCAGGCATTAATTGAGATTGAGAATAATTATTCCCTAGTAATAGAACCCGTGTACATCCTTAAAAGGGTGTAGAATGGCTTTTAAGGTTTTTTTTGACCATGTTGCTGATATGATATTTATCCTTTCCGATAAAGTTTAAAAAAATAGGTTTAAAATATAATCTATAGCTGGTTTATATTAAAATTTAAATATAACAACATCGTAATTATCAGCAACGTCATAATGATAACATTTAAAAAAAAAACATCGAAAAATAAATATATTGAATATCCATTAAATTAAAAGCAACATTATAACATGTGAAATATGTTTAAACTTTACGGCGGAGCATTTAAAAATAACATTTTATACATTTTTACGTTCCACATGCGTTGGTGATGAAAGCAACTTTTCTTAAAAACCAACTTTTGACTTTATAATTTAATTTATTAATGCAGTATTAAATCACTAACAGCAAGTGTTCCAAGGTCATATGAAATCATTGGTACAAAAGAAAAAGCTAGTCTCTAGCCCTATATCTTATTCACATATTAGGAAATGGCCCAAAGATTTCTTAACATTCAATCTATCTTACAGAATAATATCAGTTTCTAACACACATTATAGTATTTAAATAACACAAGCTACATTATGTCGTCTTAACTTAAACAAATGAGATTCTACACGGCCGCACATTAATTAAATATTAATATTTTTAAAACTCTACCTATTCTTCTACTAATTTAATACATATTTACAAAGTGTGATGAGTCTACCCGAAGAAGCATATCATTATAAATTAAATAACATAAAATAGGATGTATTGATAAGTTATTCATAAACGCAGCACTGTAATTTGTCAAACGTTAATTTGCTATTTGTCAATATTTTTTTTTTATAATCGTCATAAATACAAATGTAATTTTGGTATATTAACATAATTAAGCTTATGTTAATATATAAATGATCCCCTTCGAAAGTCTCTAATCATATTAACTTAACGTGTTAAAGATTATTGGAAGGGCATGTGTACCATAATCGTTTAATAAGTTGACTTGTAATGATAATTATTCTCATGCTAACATACACCATAACCGTAAAGCAAATAGTAATATGTATGTATACATTTACATACATACGTTCTGACGGCATTTTAAATTAAATTTGTTGTGTCCCGTGCTTATTATAGATAAGTTTTTTACAATGAAATCTACCCTGTTAAACAATCACAAACTTTCACCTGAGCCTATTATATGAGCATACAGGATTCCTCCTACGACACCACCAGCAATGGGTGCCGTACCTAACAGGCCAATTACCCTGAAAACTTATTCCACCTGGTCTTACTACCCATAATCCAAAACCTACATAAAAGTGAACATAAAGTAATGCTTAACTCTTCACCGACTGTTCCCTCTTCCTGCAAACCCTCCTCATCCCTGCATCTGAAAAGCAAAATATGCGTTAATGGCAACCACCTTGCCTGTTCTCAGAATGCATCCAAAGTAGACCTCTGCAGCTCGAAGCAGCCACTTCGATTGGCCTTAAATGTGTGCCGATAAAGGTACCTTACCGTCTAATAGAAACAGTGGATACCTAAACCTTAGGCTTATTTTCGTTATTCATTCAATGATTAATCAAAACTTTATGTTTATTCATCTTTTAGGTTGCGCATTAAAGAAATTATTCGTCAAATTATGATGTTTATAATATACTATAGGATTATTTTCTTGTTTAAACATTCAAAACACCAATAGGAAATTGCTATGTTATATTTATAGCCACAAGTTTGGAATGAAATACTAGTTTTTTTCATATGGAGAGCATCGCTTCTAGAAATAATTCCAAATATGCACGCACCGTAACGGGAGGCACCCTATTAATCACTAATGCACTGCGACAATTTATTACGATACGCGTATTGAATATTCAATAGAAATGAAAATAAAAATCCCGATAAATAAGTCAATGTCGCATTCAAGATGGCCACCAGCGCCTATTTTGATACAGTGTTTTCCACGCTATTCGGAAAAGATATTTAAATTAGCCGTATTAATCACTTTGGTACCAAATACTAATTGAGTATTTGTTTTAATTAAAAAGGTTAGATCTGTTAAAGGTTCCTGTAATCTTATTAGATAGTTTTTTATAATGGAATGAATAGACAATTATTGTGTGCCTCCAGAAAAAAACCAGTTCGTAAATGCTAGGCAAACGCAGCTCTACATACTTAGTACACTAAACCAACTACTCTATGATGTCTATGTCGAATAATAATAAGCTGATTAAAAAAATAACATTGCTACTTAGATATTACGCCTTATAAATATAATTATTATCTTAAAGCCTACCTACATTAAAGCGAACAATGTGAAAGTCAAAGACGAATACCTTTATTAAAATACGGAAGCATTGCACTCTCTTGTTTATTATCTGTTTATTTTCTACCAGTTCGGAAATATAATATTGTTAATCATATAACCTTGACTAAATAAAATAAATAAATTTTAAAAGAACTCGTTAGTTATTTAAGTAAAATGTCATAAAACGTTATGGCGCAGGCACAAAAAAAATAAAAACGAACAATTACTTTATACAGTGGCACTGTACGTTCCCACCTATCGGAATGGAGTCATATGACACGGGACTCTTTTACGTTTTTTATCCCCTTAGCTGCCTCGTCGTAAAAATCTTAAATATCTCCGAGATACGACATTTAATACTCCATTATAAATTACATGGAATCTCGCGTTTAAACGATCGTAAAAACATACTGATTGTATTTAGTGGTTGAGCTTTAATATAAATTGTCGTTTAATGGTATCATAAAGCCGGTAATTAGTTTTATTTCGATATGAAATAAAGCCGAAAGCTTTTTTTCTTATCCAAAAAGGATTGTGTACATAGTTAATGAATTAATACCTATTATATAATTTTATAACACAAAGTGAAATAATCTTTAGGCAAATGAGATGTCAGAGACAGCGTTAAAATCGAAAATTTACATTATTGGTTTAGGCTAGTTACTGTAATTTTAACGATTGACTGACATACTTACTCACTTTCAGAACTTCTAAATGTAGCCTATAAGTCAACGCCTGTACTTTGTCCTCTTTTGTATTAAAAGTAATAGAAAATAATTGGTAAAACAAATAATTAACTTAAGTTATTCCCGTTTTTACTTATGACAATAAAGTTAAAAGTTAGGTCAAAAGTAAACTATGAAAGTTTACCATTAAACGACTCTATCTACCGGAGAATAGAGAGCCATAAAAGCTTAAAAACAAAAGCACAATTATCATATCATACCCGATTATCACATATGTTGGTTATTGTGCGTGTGCGAGTTTAATAACTATGCCATTAGATAACTTTACGATGTTATAATAAAGTCAGTTAAAACGTCATTAAATCGGAAGCTTTTATATTTTCTTGAAACTTTTATCAGAGTAACCCAAGTGGCTTCATACCGAAGACTATAAAGTTAAAAAAGGAAACGTCTCTCTATAAAGCTACCACTGGCATTAAGAAATTAAGACGGCGGTTATGCATTTACCGGTTTTTTGTTGTTTTGCAGAAATTAAGATTTCAACTCCGACATTGACTTATTTAAACAACGAATACAAACCAAAATTCACACCTAAGGTGTGAAATTTAACCCGGCCTCTTGTTACTTATTGAGCAGTTGATTTATCGTTTCCCGTGAATAATTGTCAATATTCAGAACGATAAAAATGGCTACTTTTAACAGATGTTTTACTGAAAATGTTTCAACGATTAACACAGTCTTATCATAAATAGTTTTTTTAAGAACCTTAGGCATACATTTTTAAAAACAACTCAAGTTAACATAATTAAAATTACAATCCAAATAAACTTCGTTACTAAAACATATATACAGGCTAAAATACAAATCTAAGTTATATTGAGATATATACTATTTGACTGTAATTATACGATACAGATTGAATCTTTTAAACTGCCTTATTTGTAACAATAATTACAATTATGATATACGAAAATAGTTTTTGTAATAAATGATACATTTCTATTTTAAAGACTCGAGTTATATAAAATAACCAAAACAGCTAATAGCGTCGGCTTTTCAAACCTTAATGAATGTCGAAAGAAACCTCATTAACGTTTTAAGATACCGATTTAAATTTTACACCACTAACAATTACAACTCACAAACATAAATCATAAACGCAATAAATGCGCGTAAACACTGATATATAATATAATACACCAAGCGCAATTGATACTAATTGGTAAGCGCGCCAATGACCTGCAAGGAGCAAATTCATAAAAGTTATTATCTTGAACTTAAACAGCGTTATTACAACTTTACGCCTCACACTTACCAAGCCATTATTGCTGCCTCAAGAGCAGTATTGGTTCATCATTTACAAACTGGAGGTCATGGGTTCGAATACTGTGTGAATATGACTTTGTGTTATCAATGTTTTAGGTTGTTCAGGGCAATGTTAGCCGATCACCGAATTGCCCGCATAGCAAAATGACCAAATTATAATAAAGATCATTTTATCACAGATTAAAATTTAAAGTCGGCCCCAGTTGCAGTCCAAATAGGAAGCATCAGCCTTTAAATTACTCAAGTTGATCCATCTAATACAGTTTACTCATCTGGTAATATAGGTCAGATGCCAAACTATATGCCTTAAATTTTTCAAGTAATTAATTATAGGTAATACAAAAGCCAACTATAATAAGTAATATAGTTGGCTTCTTAATTACTAACAACTACTGTATTACAAAGAAACTAACTTATATTTTATTCAACATAACTAATTTCTATCGTAGTCAAGGGACAGTCTTGAAATATCGAACAGTCGAGTGTTGCAAAGGGTAACTTCGTAAAACACAATCTTAAAAGTGAAATCCATTAAATTTGGTTTATTTTATGTTATAGTTATAACATTTGTAGATAATTTTACTAAAAAGACAATGTTTTGTTTCGTCTAAAAATTGTGTATAAGCTTAAGCTGATTTGATCCCGGTAAAGCACAGAATCATTTTATATTCGTATAACGAATCGCCTCCGGTTATTAGGATAGGTAAATGATGTATCCATTCCGGAGGAAGATGCGCCTGATAACATATCTGATGTGAAATTAATATCTACTCCCTCACTTTGATTAAACAAACAAGCATTTGCATATCGAGATCAATGCTTCCTTTATTTTTAAGTATTCGCCAAAACAAAGACGTAATTTTGATACTGAGCATGTTTATAATTCGTGTTTATAAAAATAGCAAATAACAAAATTTCTGGACGAATAAAACATCATCTAGTCACAAACAAAACAAAGCTTGTTCTATGGAAACTGGATAAATGATCACTAAACCACTGCGCCAAGCGGGTCGTCAAATTTATATACCCTTATATGTATAAGTGTTTTAAAGCAATGATATCGTATAATACGTACTAGGTGTTTCTTATATACACACATACAAGGAAAACGAAGGGTGCGTTCAGAAGGTACGTCATCAACAATTATAATAAAAACCAACAAATTGATACTACCACGCGCTATATAAACGTATCTTTATTTAATACATTATTGATAAGAAAATAATTTTTTTTTTCATAAATAGACCGTGGCAACGAAAAATTTACGTTTATAATTCGATATATTTTTTAGTTTATTTAGGAGTTAGATCTCACAATTTAAAAAAGCTTTGGGATTTTGTACTGATTATATCATATTACCATTTCTTAAGCTATTTTAGTCGTTAACGAATGCTTTTTATAATTGTGAACCTTCAGACAGGATAGGTCAGAGGCAGGATATAAAGATTTTAGACGACTAAAATTTCAATACTATCAAGATCACTAAGTTTGCGTAAGCCCGCATCAGCATTATTCGTTCCCCCGAAAAAATCATCAACCTGTTTGGATAACTAATAGCTTAATACCACGTTGTTTTCGCGAAGGTGCTTACTTTCTCGGCTCCGGATTGCGAACTTGGGCCGGATTTAACAAATGTATGTTATTAAAAACCTCAGACGTCTACAAATAACTGGCCGATAACAAAACGCGTCTGCCTTTTGTTTGATATTCAAATTTGGAACAGCGCCGTTTTCATATTGCCGCTTCGCATACGAATTTTGTATGTTGGTACAATAGTTTTTCTTTATAATCTCCCCAAAATTTCAAGTACGTATCAATTTGTTTCTTCATTACATGTTAATTTTAATTTTTATAAATTTAATACTTATAAATCAATTAATAAAATTGTACATTTACCAGGATATAATGCAGACATCGACGCTACATTTTGTTGCAAGTTTTACATATTTAATACGTTTATAGCGTGATTATTAGCTCTTTCATGTTATAGCCTACCTCGAACGACAATCGTCGCAATCTTAAAAGGCTTATATACAACTTAATAACGTCCCATTCAATGTTCAATAATCAAATCTTAATATAATCCGCTGAACGACAGTTAAACGCAACATTGTATACAGGGGTCCGATAAAATTCCATACGGAATGACCTCTTAATTGTTGCATTAACTCTGACCACCCATCTAGCGCCCCACGCCGCGTCCGCAGCCACTGTGACGGATCCCATGCACGCCCCTCATTTGTTATACAAATTTTATACTACCCTCCGAGCGAGATCACCGTAAGGCTCCGAGCGTCCGGAACAATGGACGAAACGGTTTTCGCCACGATCGATTTACGAGCCTGTCTTCGCCTGAAAGCCTTAAATAAAAACTGGCAATTTGAATATTCTCACTATGAAGATATAGTAGAGCTAAGTTCTAGACGTTTTGATTTAGGTACGTCAACTGTTTTTCTTTGTTTTGTATTGTTACGCCGACTATGTCTACTAAAAATTTGTAGGAAGTGATGACTGATGTTTCAGTAGACGATAGTGTTATCTTAAATCAAAGCCAAATAATGTATAGGATATAGAAACAACGTTTCTCTAAACAACGAAGGAGCACATTGTACGGCTAGCGTGCTTATTGATAATATGTCACCGACATGGCAATCACTAAATGACAATGGGCTGAAAACAATATCTCATTGTTTTGAGCCCATTGTATCAAATCATTTTATTATTTTTTACATAGCAAGGTAAGTGTAAAACCTAAGTTTTTGGCCTCAAAACATTGAGTGGATTAAACGGCATCTTACACAGCATCACCCATGGATAGAGCATATCACTCGTATAATATAAACATTGTATAATCGTTTTATTAAAAAAAAATACTTTCGAATAGGTTTCGTAACGCAAATAAACATTCGTGACAGAATTTCATTAAGCCTATCGCTCGGCAAATACATCGGAACGGAGGCAGTGATTGTGAGGACGGTAACGTATTGTAGTGCAGGCCTTAGGCTTTGCGGTGTATGGTATTGCCTCTTGATTAAATAAAGTTTGTGTCGCCGCCGGCGCGTGTCATACAACTGTTGCACACCGCTTCTGATTTCTCAGGATCAAAAACGAAAATCAGCGCACTTTAAAACCCAGCTGCTTTAGTAACAGATACCGATAATTGCTCGCAATATTCTTACCGCGGTGAAACTAATTGAATATCAAACGTTGTATGTCGTATGTAGTCATATGGTAGATTGAAAGTAAGTTTGTAGCAGTAAGTTTGTGTGTTATAAGTTTGATCGGAATAAGCAAGTATTAAGTTACGGTTATGATTTTATATTAGTTTTTATATTAAAAGAAGAGCCATTTTTTTAATTAAGGCTAACTAAAGCTACCTTTACCTTTGATGTAAACCCCAAAATAGTATTTACTATTAAGGAAATTTGCAAAATAATAATTTATTAATAACAAGAAGCAGTCGATTATAAAAAATCGTAGTAACGTAAAAAACATGTAATTAAAGTTTTACGCACGTTTTACGTACAATTCCAAATATATTAAATATGACCAGTCTTAAATGTCAATATAATAGAAACCATATTATATGTTTTACAGCATAATATACCTAAGGTACTTTTAAAGGTAGGTCTCCTTTAGAGGAGACCTTAAATTCAAAGAGTTCTTGGACTATGCGCGTGATTTTTTTAATTTCAAGCTTAACAAGAAAATATATATGGTTTCAAAAACTTGTGTTTGCAAGTAAAGATTATATACAACTTAACTTGCGAATATAAATAAAGTACGAAACATAGATCTAAATGAAAAAACTACATTATATTTTCATTAAGGTTTAATTTAATTTTTTAATTATTTTATTTGTGCGCTACACGATAAAAAACACAACAAAGTTTCGTATTTAAAATACCATTGAGCTATTTTTACCTACCAAACCTCCCCAAAATATTTTGTAATAGCAATTACTAGATATCAATAAAAATAAAGAAAATCCCACAGACACTTATATAATACCGAACATTAAATAATAGTCAAGAACGGAATGTGAAATAGAGCGGGAACTCCCAAACAAAATTAACATTTCGTTCCGGCTTAAAATTATGACTTAATAAAATTATACACGTATCATAAATTAGACGACAATAAAGGAAGCTACGACATGTGTGACCACATTGGACGACTTAACGTCTGAATAAGAATCCATTTTACGAAATAATTGGTGACAATAGTTTTTTTAGATACATAAAAATTTGTTGAGTCCCCGCAGGATTCGAACCTACAACCTTCGGTTTCTAAAGCACACGCCCATACGGAGGCAGTAAGTATAGTTTACCGAAATTAATTTGGATAGAAATAAACATGGCGAGAAAAGAGCGTCATACATGTAGCGTTCTCTACATGTATGACGCTCTTTTCTCTCTTATTACTTCATTGTCAAAGATATGACACTGAGTGACAGTTGACTGATAACAATACTGTATGTACGACGCAGCTTTCCGGCTTTTGGTTACTATGTTTATATATTATTACTAACTAACGCGGACTATTTCTTGTCCAAAAATAAAAAAAACAGTTTGGTGGACACCCCTCATCGCTTAAGTGTTTGAAAAATAAGATTGGATATACACAGACTTATTGAATAAGCACAAAAAAATCATAGTTTCTGTTGTATGGGAAGTTTGTAGTACGAGAATTTTATAAATTAGATTGCATCTTGCAAAATGGATTCCCCGAAACATCGATTCTATACTCAACATCGGCTTGATTTGAATGTAAGCCGCATTGTAAGTAAATCAGCAATAAAACAATAGCTTACGTCCAGTTCGCTCCATAAGTCAGTTGGTTGTGCCCTTAATAAATTCACGTTATTGAGCCGCGGTAGTGAGAACTCGTGTATTTATCAGTCTGTACTAGGGAGTTATAAATCTCAGCAGTGTCGTCTGTCCGTTCCTGCATGAATGGGCCTTCGTTATGAGAGATGGCAAGAATGTCTACAGGCCGTCTTCCACTGGACATTTTGACAATCGCCGATGCGAAAATTGAAATATGAACTGCTGCTGAATGGACCGTCAATATGCGCCGTATTATTTGTTAGCTAAATTTTATTTTGATCGCGAATGACTTGAACTGAAACAAAACTAAACATTGTCTGTTTAGATATTTTAAATCGTATGAGGTCAAATAATAATCAAAACTTTTGGTAAACTGCTGTCAAAATATAAGTCGATATTTGTGCCAATCAAGATAGACTTTGAAGATAAGATATGGGGGCAGACCAAATAAGTACCAGTTGTAGTCGAACATTTTCTGTCGTAGAGCATTACTGCACAAGCGGGATTGTGTTCTGGCTTAAATTATTAAAAAAGTAACAAATTAAACAACACGTTACATCAGATGTCTCGGGTTGAAGTTTAATTGTTGTTTATTTTGCAACGCAGGATGCAAGGCCGTGTTCCTTATTATCAGGCAAATATAATACATAATGTTTTATGTTTACTACATGATTTTATAAATTAAAAACCAAGCCCTATTAATGATACGCTTTGGTATACAAGTTTACTAAGAACTTATCGTTCCTTAACCGTTTACTCTACTTCAAAGTCAAAATATCGGTTTGACGTCAATTTGGTGGCATTAAAATCAGTTAAAAAACACAATGGCATTATACGGCCCTAATGGGCATCGTAACGTGGACATTCATCTCGTCATACAATATTGATGTCACCGGAATTTATAGCCAGTTTAACTTTGGCCCGCGGTGCTGTTTGTGCGGGAGTTTTAGATGACTCTTCAACTATTCCAGATCTGAAAAATTAGGTATTGATTTTATAAAAGTAACTTAAAGGTATTCGCTTTGTTCGCATGGCGTTATCATAAATATTATATTTATTGATAAACATAGAAGCGGTGGCGTGCATTAGGGGTGGCCTATGCCTAGTAGTAGACTCAAACAGGCTGATGATCTGATGATAGTGATGATGATAAACATATCGCTAAAAATTTATCCAGAAAATTTATATTATACTAAACCATTTAAATCCGATACATTCAAACCCTTACCTACCTAATTGTTCAAACACAAGGCAAACCTTTTACTATACTTTCAGTGAAACAACTGAACGCAATAACAAACTAACAAACAAACACAAGCATATATATACACAAGGCACCGAATTAAATCAAAACCCGATAGCATATTGATGTGTGAAGCGCTCCACCTCCTTCAACAAACAGTTCTTCATTGATACATTTTTCTCTGCAGCGACATCGTTAGCGATGCACTTTAATAGCGGAATACAATTGAATTCGACGGGAGGGGACATAATTCATAATTTTTAGACAATAACAAACACCCGCTACCTTCGGCTCTGTTCTTGTGCCTAAAAAACACCCTTCAGGCTCTCACGTCACAAAAGGTCCTTTCCAAATATCAATGAGGCATAAAAGCCCCAAGTTCCCCCATTGTGAAGGTCAAATTGACTTTAATCTACTCAGAATCGGGTGACATGTACGCTTAAGCACGTCTTTCGATTCACGAATAGATTTAATCTTCACTCGAATAACGCTTTCTGACACCGCTATGAAATCTCAATCGCTAAATAATGCACTGAATTTAAAATACGACGTATGTATACTTAATACAGTGATTTATAGCTGTTTATATAATTTTTTAACTGGCTACGCAGGCAGACGAGCAGTCGAGCCATCTGAAAGTGGTCAAAGTGGGCATAGACATTGGCGATACCAGTGGTATCATCAATGCGATGCCTACCGTGTGACAAAGGATGTTAGGTCCCGTTTACCTAACAATTAAGCTTTCTACGACGCCCTCCAAACCGGAACACTAAGCAGAAATAGGCACCGCGGTGGTACCGCCCCAAACTGTCCCCTGTAAGAACCTACCTGCTACAAACTTAAAAATAATTTGTCTACTATTATCATTTTTACTAAATGCCTGAACTTTTCCATTCTTCGTCCTATCGTTATAGTTTTTTGTATCGTGTATTTATGTAATGTAGCGCCTTCTTCTATTTATACAAAGTCGGATCACTGTCTGTACAGAAAAGCAGATTGAAGTTTAAAACATGATAGATATACGACATATTTTTGTCGTAGAAGATACTTGAAGTAAAATACAGAGTTACATTTAAACTACTTACAAAAGAATATATTCATTTACGCAGGATGTTTGATAAAATGAACATCCATTATTGTGAATCTTGAATAGTGAAGAAAGAATTTTGCGTTTTACAAAACTTTAGGCAAATGCAATAAACCAAAATCAAAAATTAAATCGTATCCAACTTAACCAAGTTTAAATTTTTTTTAGTAAAGTAAACCCTATTAACAAATAATTTCGGTTTACTATTGAAACTAAAAATATGTGCAAGTACTGTCAGTGTGAAGACGTAAAATTACTTTTGTTTTCGAACTATATTAGAAAACATTGTGTTTTCGAACTATATTAGAAAACATTGTGTTAATTACAAATTATTTTTAATACAATGTTTTAACATTGTTTATTAAAGAAGAACATCTGACATTGGCTTGTCTCTCCGACAATCTCATAGGCTTCAACAACGTCCATTCTATATTATATCTATGTAGCCCATCATTTCACCTACACGTTACACAAAAGGAATACACTTTCGAGTTTCACTATTAGGATCCTAAAAACAAACTAATTACAAAATGAAAATAATTTACCAAAAACAATTATAAACATAGTAAAACTTGCAATAATTTTTGTACAAAACAAATTAATATTATCGGTGTAGCCTTAAGTTATAATCCAATTAATAAAGAATAAATATAAATGACTAGCTGCCCCAGCCGACTTCATATTGCATCAATCATTAAATCAAAGACCTAAACTTATCTTTAAAACATAAATAATAAAAAATTCTCAGTATAAGTGAAGTTTATTATCATCGATTAATTTTGTGGTTATGTTCAGAAATTACTCATCGTGGGATAGGGACCCAATGGGAGAAACAAAAGTTTTTTTTATTTAATTTCAAGAATTTTCATATTCGTTCACCTTCTTTAGACTTCCACAAAAAAATCTCAAGCTTTAGCTAAACTAACTCTCAGCAATTAATGTTTATATACATAGATTCAATAATTACCATCATTGTTATTATCAGACTGTATTAGCCCACTGCTGGAGCTTTAGGGGAGGCCTATGTCCTCCCTAAAGCTCTTCACCAATTCCGATCTTTGGCTATTCGGCTTCATCTAGCCCATTTTGTGAATGTTGTCACTCATTTTGCCGCAGCGTCTCACATTTCGTTTGCCGAACCTCGGTGTCCACTCTAGAGCTTTCCGATTCCAGCGTTTGACAATCACCACTTCAGCTTACTAATCCGGTGGTCTATATTGGTGACTCTGCTTCTCTGATGGAACACACATTTCAGATGCGGTCCGTTAGAGCTATTCCCTGCTATGGGACTATCCCTTTCCATAGCTCGCTGAGCGACTTCAAACGTGAGAACCAGTCGAACTGTTAGTGTCCAGTCGCGTCATAAGGGGTAGGATGCATTGATTGAAGTCTTTTTATTTGAGGCTTTGTGGGAGGGGTGACGAGAAAATTCGACGAAGCTTTTGAAAAGCTGTACAGCCCAGCTGAATCCTTATGTATGCTTCTCGCTCAAAGGCGTTTTTACCTTGTTCAGCGTTTGCCCTAGGTTAACATACCCCGAAACCACTTCGAGGAGGTGCCATCAATTGTGATCGTGATCAACGTGCTCTTAAACATGACCTTGGTTTTACCCAAGTTCATCCGGAGACCGACGCGGGCAAAAGGCACAGCAATGATTTGCAATATTTTCTGCAGGTCCTTCGCGTTCTCATCCATGATAGTGATATCGTCCGTAAAACGTATCTGTGAGATGTACTAACCGTTCACATTTATGCCATGTCCTTCCCAGTCGAGCATCTTGATTATATCCTCACTACATACCAAACATATCCTTACTGTTTTAGAGACATAGCATCTCCTAGATGATCTCCTTTCATAGATTCAATATGAAATAAAAATTTTGATAGAAAGAAAGAAACATTTATTTGGTACATAAAAAGAAGAGAGAATTTACATTATCAATTTAAAATTATGATTCAATTAAAGCAAGAAGGAAAGAATAACTTTTTCTTCATACTGACCCAAAAAAATCTTTACGTTAAATTCAGGCAAAGCTAAAATATATTTAACTTGCTGTTTTAAATTTAGTTTGTAAAGAATAAACATTAAGCTGATTGCCCTCTGTATCATAAACTGAATGGGTTGAATAATTTTGTCTTTAGTCGAGTTTAGAATGTCTTGGTGTTAAACGAGAAATTAAACATATTTTAATCAGTAGGAATAACATATCTATTAAGCATTAAGTGAAATCGTATATGTTTTACATACATAATGAATTGTCCGAGTTTCTATCAAATAAATAATTATTGTTTACGAAAAAGCAACATTTTCTCTTTTAATGGATTCCATCTCATCGATCTTATGTCTAAGTATAATTTAAGGGCTTTGGTGTAAAAACAAAATAAGAATTTGATAATATTTACTTTTATTAATTAATTCAATGCGAGCTGAATGTTTAACTGATAATCAGCGAAACTCACCTTGAACAAATTACAAATTCACTACGAATTCACTAGTGATCCTGTTAAATTAAAATGTTAAATCTCGTTTTCTCTGCAATCTCATTAGCTGCAAAATCGTAACAAAGCCGTGACAATTTTGATATTACTCTGATTCCCAAACAGTAGAAACCTACGACAAGCCAAAGCGTTTCTGAATTAAAGCAATAAACACGACGTATATTTTCATGCAAATCTTTACTCGTATCATTTAGCCATTTGAATTTTTACCCGAGCGGCAGTCGAAATTTCTCACACCTCACAATGACGCGTGGGCGTGACGTAATTGCACCTTATAGCTCATAAACGACCACGTTCCGTTGATAAAGAACGCATTTAGATGGAAGCAGTTGACGACAGCCGCTCGGGGCTAATGTCAGCAGGTTGGAAATTATAGCGATCCTGACAACTACGAGGTGCTAACTGGTGCCGCAACCGGCAATTTGCGGTGTCTCAAGTCGGTAACACGCTAGCGGCAGCACCGCAATGAACGCACTGATTTACACCGACTTACAGTACATGTAGAGTAAGGGCCGAGTATTACTACACGTCATAACTTCCTGTAAACAATGGTCTTAATATAAAGCTCTTGTTAAAATCAAGAAAGTCACTTTTTGCTATCAGTTTTGAGACCCATTAAAAGTTCAGTTAATATTATTTTAGTCAGCCTTGTTACTTAACCACGAAAATCATGAAACAACATGAAACCCTACATATATTAACTTTATTCTATGTAATACTCATGCTTCTATCTCTTGCCAGTCTAAAGCAGGAAGGGGAGCTAGGTGTCCCCACGCAATATTTTTTGGTTTTTATCTAATTGTTTCCTTCTTATTTGTCACTAAATTTCAGTATCAATTTACTAAAAGTTGACTTTCTGCATCAAGCGCTATATAAAGTCTTTAGCGAGGTAATACATAGCCATAAATGAAAGCTAATATAATTTATGCACTAAACTAGAGTAGCTAAAATCATTTGTAATGTTTTCTAAAGTCTAGATTAAGTTAACACCGACAACATCATTATGGCGAACCCCATAAAGTAGGTGTATAAATATACCACATCTAATTTCGGCTCGTTTTAATTTTGATTTAAGGGAGCACGAGATACAATCGGTAAAGTTCTCAAAGCACCTGGTGTTGGGGCAACCGTGTGTAATTCGGAACTGGGATACCGGACGCCGACTGCATCTTTAAGACAATGCACAGATAACAAAGAACTGACGCCGATCAGTTTCGAAATCTACCGACAAATCTAGAAATGGCGCAACAACCAATAATGGATACCTTTACTGCAGCATCTAGTTTTTTGCTGTAGCCGACAATTTGAAATGTAATAAAGGGTTTTTATTTGGTGTGAAATTAAAAATAATAATTTTGTAGTATCTGAATTCCTTTAAAAGATATGTCAATTTGTCTATAAATGAACATATTTTGGTGTAATCATTAAATTGGTGTAATAAAAGTAATTGCAAACGGGGAAAAAATTGTGAAACTTAGATGATAAATAATTTCATTTGCATAAAAACTTATGAATAATGTAAGCAAACATGTATGACATAGATATATAAAAAAAGTCTGACATTTGGGGTAATACTGATTGCTTTTGCTATGCATTTCTTTAACATTATTAGCAGTGAGTTAGTCCATGTTATTACCCTGTTATTAATAACTATGCATAAGTTTATTTTCTTCTTCTATAAACAAAACTATGAGTACATATTATGGATTGACTGCAACGCTTTGGTTATGAGGATTTTACGTGCATATCCATAATTATAAAATTAATAACCTAACTGATAGACGAAAAATAGCAAAAGATTTTTTTCTAAAACAATATATTATGTTAAATTTTATATTAAAACGAATTCTGCATGTTGCAATATAAATAATCCTTGTACTAAAATTCATGTAACTGTAATCAAGAAGTTATACAAATATGGTTTAAACATAACGAAAGGTTAGTGACGTATGCACAAGAAGACAAACAACCGTAACGTGTAACTTAGGCGATACAGAAGTATCTCACACAGCCGACCAGTCATTCGTCATTCGACAAACGGTAAACGGTTTCAGAAAAGAGTCCCTTATAGCGCTTCGCCAAAACCCCAAATATTTATTATACGCAAAAACAATATGCCGAAATTGTGGCATTTGTACTTTACAAACTCCTCGTTGTGCCTCGGAGCGTTCGTTAGCGTGAATTACTGCTCATTGTGGGGTGTACAATGGAGGGCGGTGTCATCCCCGGGCGGGAAACACTTTGACTAATCGACGAATTTCGCGCGCACCTCTTAGACCCAATAAAATGCTGAACGTCTTTGCGCGAGTTTGTAGCTCAATTGCTCAAACATACCGTATCGATAAATTGAGACAAGAAAAACAGCGTAAACACTTCTTTACAATAAAGGCATGCTATCCTGCATCACAAGTAAGAGCTTCAGTTCAAAAGTCAAAGCGAAAATCAATAATAAGTGTGTTATTAAGAGTGGTCGTGACATAACTGCACATTGCGATGATAATGACAAATGTGACGATACAGCGCTGCACCCGAGTGTATTTACATTAAAACGCATCTTAAATGTAGAAACAACGAAAAAGCCAATAATATAATTGTGACTTTAATCTATGAATATTTATTTTATATATATATATATACACACACATATATATATATAAGCGTAATATAAGTTATCTTATATTAGGCTTAATTAAAGCTGTAATTAGTTATATAGTGTATTTAAATAGAACAAAGTTTTAATATGTTCATTTAATATTTTATAGTGCACCTAATCTGAATTTTCGTTGGTTGGCTCTTCCCTAAGGTTGGCTGTTAGAAAATGCCTAAGGCATTAAGCCCGCCTGTGTACACTTTATTTGTGAAAATAAATAATATAAGGAATAAATTTGATTTTGCCATAATTTTTTTTATTAGCGTTTTTTCTACATTTATTCAATTATGTTTACAGCTATAATAAAGCTAAAATTGCGATATGATTCTAAAAGAATGTTAAGTAAACTCTTGAAATATTGTTGTAATTATCTAACAGTTGTTGTTATTTTTTACAAAAAGCGTATTGGTTTATATAATTCATTCGAAGGAATAATTAATACGCTTTTTAGAATCGAATTTGATAAGCGTTCATTTGAAATATTAAGTTTGTTTTTTAATACTTACTTTTTGGTAAAAAAATCTCATACTCGTTTGAAATTCCGAGGACCTACCTACTAGTAAAATGTAACAATCAATCAGGGTGCGCTAAAATGCAGTAAGCTACTATCTCCTGCGACTATAAGAGGATTAACACGGCAGCATTGATGCCTTCTATGATCTTCCTCAGACGTTTGATTGTATAGGCCATGAAATAACGATAAAGAAATTAAAATTCTTCGGCTCGCGGATTGAGCATATAATTAAAGGTCCGACACATCAATAATAATAATGTTTCTATTTAAAATGTGTCATAATTGCGACGTGGTTTGCAAGAAAGATGCGCAAGTTTTAATTCTAGGACCGTTTATGTTGGCCACTACAAAACGGGATACTAATATGTTACCGTGAATCAGAAAAATATGATTAGCCGAGCAGTTTACAAGTTAAAAAATAACAACAACAACCTATGAAAAATTTTCTTCCTTTCAAAGAAGAATGCAAATCTTTGCTCTTTATAATCTTAGTATTAATATATTTAGATAAAGGATATGGGGAAGAGAATTATTTATTCATGAAGAACCGAGCTATAATAGGCCATAACATTATATACACTCGGTCACAAATGAAGATTTCAAACGATTTCATTTTAAATGATACAACAAGACAGGTGCTGTCGTAAATAAACAACGTTATTTTATTAAGTACGTATCACAATCACTGATATTACTAAAAGGATGTATGTGATTAAGTAATAACTACAAAGACTGTGATGTTCTCTTTATAATCTTGATATTCCTCTGCTAAAGGCTTTACAAAGTTGCAGCAGTTTAAATGGAACTGCTCTTGGAGCACAAAATAATGTCCCTTTGCAATACGAAACCAGTACGCGACACAAAACTCATTTAACGAGCATAATTTTTAATAAGATTTCGAGAAACTCATGAATATGAGCCAGCTCAGTTTTATGAAGTTGAACACTTAATCTGATGTTCACAATTAATACCGAAACAAACGGCGGCCATTTTCGATTGTATTTCACTTGTTAATGTTCAAGTAGAGCCGAATTCGCGAAGGTATATCAATTAAGAGTTAACACTGATATTAATATACGCTTTCGCAGTAGTGCGTGCCGTCAGTTATTTAAATATCTCATTAAGTAACATGTTAATAAAGCAATAAATGCAACATGGATTTTGCGAATTGCACAGCGGGTTAATACAGCGGCGCGTGTGGACGCAGCGGTTTTACGACAAAATATTATCCTTTAATTATAACGGAGAGTGGCTAAGTAAAAAGGCGGCACACGCGACATTTGTATTAATGGAATAAATTTTTAATGGAACAGCATTTGCACCTGCCCGGATCGAAGACCCCTTAAGCGGGAGACCGAACGTCCCGTGCATTGGAATCTGCGTAGTGTAACTAATTAGCTACTAATTACTTGCCAGGGTTGAAACGGAGATTTCATCGAAGTGAATTTGCGTAACGGAATCCGATTAGGATTTAAAACTGCCCCTCTTTAGTTGGCAAATTAATTCCGGAATCCCTGACTGGGTGCGAAAAGATTTAATTATTTACTATTGAGTGACATTTCAATTTAACACATCGAAAAACTAACTTGGAGACTATGGATGTTTATATCTCATCAATTTTTTAATACGTATTTGAAACGATGCACCATATTTTATTATTGTACGTCGATTTTCATTTCATCCTCAGATTATCATCAAAACAAAAAAAAACGGAGAAAAAGTCATATATTAAAGCGTTATAGTTTCATCATTTAACTTCCAAACTTTAACATCTATATTTGAACCAAAAAAAAACTAAAGTTCATGTGGACAGTGTAACACATGACAGTAAAGTTGAGTCGTACGTATAACCTCATAATAAATACATTGACGCTCTATGGTTCACATCTTGGTGCTAAAACGTACATATCCACTTCGTTACTATAGGTTACAATTTTTACTGTTTCGGCTTTCCTTTGGCTATGGTATGTACCAGTATATATACATAAATCTGTTTAGTTTCATAGTAGGCTTTTAGTTTAATGAATATCACCGATTTAAGTTTAACAATTATAATATTTGATACATTTTTACTATTTTGCAGGTTTTATTCAGGCTGTCCTGTAACCACAGGCCGTAAAGAGGGTTTGGAACGTCGCGTATAATCAAAATAAATGTATAGTATATAAACGCGATAATAATTGGAAATTTCATATTATTTATCGTGTATAATGTTCGCGTAGGCAACAAATAGTACAATGATTGTAATGTTTAAATCTTACTTATTTATAAGTTACTCGTAATTAGTTGTATCTACATCGTCATCATCATCGGCCTGTGATAGTCCACTGCTGGACATAGGCCTCCTTTACTGCACACCTTGTCCATTAGGGGATTTTGGGCCGTATCCCACAACGCTGGTCCAATGCGGGTTGGTGAGTGGACCGAGTTTTTCGACGCATTGATCATCTTACTTTTCAGACAATTGGGTGATCGTCCCAAATTGCCCTAACCAACCAGGAAACAACAATGAAAATTTGTTGACTCCCTGCAGGATTGGAACCCACGACCTCTGGTTTTTAAAGCTCACGCCCTTATCAATAGGCTACGGAGGCAGTCAATCACTGCTCTCTCAAATCTGTATCTACATACTGTTACATCATCCAATTGACAAATTGAAACCAATTATGTCGATCGGTGAAAAGAAATTTGCATAACATTAACTTAAAAGTTTTAATTAATCCAAATTTTATGAAATTAGAGATTTTTTTATGTTCTTTTAATGTCATGGAAAATTGCGTCCAACGCATTTACAATTAAGTTGTAAACAAGGTTGCATGTTAATTTATAATTATGCCTATTATCGATTAATGCAAAGATAAATATAGTAATAATACAGCGTTATTATTTGGCTAATGAAATATCTACTCAATACGAATTAATATGTTTCATATTTGTAGATCAGTATTAGTTTAAAGTTCTGCCTCCGTAGCCTAGTGGTAAGGGCGTGTCCTTTAGAAACCGGAGTTCGTAGGTTCGAATTCTGCGGGGTCTCAACAAATTTTCATTGTTGTTTCCTAGTCAATTAAGGCAATTGGGGCCAATCACCCAATTATCCGAAAAGTAAGATGATCCATGCGTCGAATGGGCATGTAAAAAGTCGGTCCACCTACCAACCCGCATTGGACCAGCGTGGTGGGATACGGTCCAGAACTCCTTAATGGTTAAGACGTGCATTAGGGGAGGCCTACGTGCAGCAGTGAACTAACACAGGCTGATGATGATGATTAGTTTAAACAGTATGTTACATTTCATAAAGATTTGGCATTTTAAAAAGCGACAAATGGTAGAAAAAAGTAAAGCGGTTTTATTATCGTAGCTACTGAATAAGGTCCATTTAAATGGTTTACGGATTATTGTTAAAACAATACTGTAGTCCTTTTGCTTTTTAACTGAAAATACACAATAAAATATTTAAGCAAAATATTCTATAACCGTTCTTGTCTTCGTTCTTTTTAACTTTTTACATCAATTTTACCAATCTCCATAAATGTTTCTTAAGCCTTCTAAAATAAAAGGCCGGCTTCAATCATCGTCACCATATCTTACATAACCCTTCTGACAAAATAATTCATTATTACCCATAATCGAACTCGTTACACAGAGTGTTATCAAAACGGTTTATAAAGAAAAAAAAACCAAAACCACGTCGTCGTAAACGAGCTAATTCTAGGGATTTTCCAAAAGCCTGCAAAAGTTTCCGCGTAACGATTATGAAGACGACGGCTCGTAAATTACGATGCAAAAGCGCCGATAACTTGAAATAAGTAATCATCAAAGAGCTTTACCTCATTTAGTTACGTTGGGCACGTGTGTCGGTCCGAAAACGTAATCTCGTTAAGCTGCCAGCAATAAGGCCTCTATTTTTGTTCCGTCTTTTTTTAATAATTGAATGACATGATTATCAAACATAAATACGGGCAGGTGCAAAATTGACTAGATAACGTATAGGCCGTTTTCTAACGAAACTAGTTTTGACCTCTGATTCGAATTAGCATTCGGTTTAAATATTTAGTAACGGTTATTATTTAATAAAGAAATATGTGCCTTAATATTGTAATCGCTGGCCAATTTGGATTGTCTTTTTCATTATTTCGATATTTTGGTCACAATTCAAAATGCGGTTTTGAAGTTAATTTTCTGATAATTTTACATTGATTACACCTATAATCTAATTATGTCATTTACAATTAGTAGATGTTTTAGTAATAATAAGAAGGTCAATAGGGAACAGAGCTCATCTTTAAGAAATGGCAACATGAAAGTAAACAAACTTGTTTATACCAAGCCGTCATAAACCGATGACACTTAAAATTGACTGTCCCTAATTTAAGGTTGGTAGAGTCAGAATAATTTTTAGTTTAATTTATAAAACTTATCGTTCGTTCGTTCGTTCAGCTCACCAGAGCCCACTGCTACTACACACTAGCCCACCCCATAAGTCGCCAAGAGATACGATCCTATGCCACCGGCATCCACTGACCTCCTGCACATTTACACAACAAACATAGAAGTTATATCAAAATTTAATTAGTTGACTAAAAAGTCACGAAATCAAAACAAAGTCAGTCGATGTTTGAGGAATAAATAATAAAAAAAATCGGTCGTATATACTCATTGGGACCGGATTGAAAGAACTATATCAGATTCAAATAAGATGTGGAATTGACGGAAATAAAATCAACCGTCAGTAACTACTCTATGGGCATCTAGATGCCGTGTGCTTTCATTGGTTTAACGTTGGGTAGAGATTAAACATGGCGGCGGTACAACAATAGGAGCGCATCCTTTTAGCGTCATCAGTATTTGACATCAGAATCATTTACCCAAATCTACGTATTGTTTGGATAAGGTAACTGAAACTAACAAGGTAACTAAGCTAACTAAAAAACATCGGCAATAATGGCATAGCAAAAATAAGAAAACACTACCGAGGCCAAGAAACTTACGCAACCAATAATAGTCGATCGTTACGCGCGCAAGGTCCATTCTAGTTACCGTCACCACGTATAAATTATATGAAAAATAAGCACACTAGAGAGGGATGAATATAACGTTTTGTTTATAGAAAGACAGTGATGGAAGATGGTCAGGGCAGGTGTCACGACACATCTGCTGGTAGGCACGTGGCCTAACCCTCTGCCGACCTCAGCGAGCCGACGGGAAAAAGTTCAGAAATCCCCTTAAGTCCGATCGCGTATTCTTTGAATTATCACATACAGTATTCGAAACGGTCACTAACCTATAATATTAGCTTTTACGGTTTGGTTAGTAACATTACAAATTCATTAGGCGATTGCTAGCTGATTGCTTGACCATTGATTTCTGCGAATGCGGATTGTCTTTTTTAATATTCTGGTATTTTTTATATCTATAAAGGTTAGCAAAGATTTTTGGAAACGGGTAGCTTTATCTACCAGTGTTATTATTGTAATATTAGCGTAAAGGCTATAGTAATTTGGACCCCATTTGGTTTTTTTATAACTTTTTCTCCACACGCGTAGTATGTAATATATTTGAAGTGACGTTTTTTGAAGTGACCGATGACTAACACTTTTTTTTAAATCGACTATTCGAGTCGAGCCGTAGGGTTACTATAGTTTAGTACTTGACTTAGTATCTGTTTATTAATAATAAACAAAGTAAACCACAGCAACGAAGCGTAGTACATATAGTGTTGTTATTATGCAAATCGCACCAAGTGAATGCAACATCTCGGTGATAATTCATTAATAAAAGCTGCAAGTCTGTCTGTAAGTATTTACGTCTATTATGATATGCTAACGTCTATTCCTAGTTTAGTTCAGCTATATACATCTTCCGCTAGCCGTAGAGGACAGTTAAAAATAGTACGTTTTAGCGTCTTAAACTTAATATACTTTTTAATTATATACATTTAAATCGTTATTTTGCTTTTAAGTGGTCTATAATCCAAACACTGCTAGAGCTTCAACTTAACTGTTGTAGTAATATAAAACACACGCCACAAATCTGATCACCTTATTTAGCCGTACATAAGTTTACCGCAAAATTGAACCAAATATTACCCTTTAATCCGGAACACAAAAACAAATTCACACTTTTGCTTTGCGGCAGTAATGACGGTTTTGTCCTAAAGAGCTCAGGACACCGCTAACTTAAACAATTCCAATCGCATACAATTTAATATATCTATATATATTATACATCGCCTCCGTGCTCTAACGGTATTGCCCCTTGTGTATTCTAAATACTAATTTTAATTAAGTTTATCGCAAATCCTTTACTTCTTATCTATTTCTGTATATAGATGAAACGTTATACCAGTACAGTGAAGCATCGTAAGCCATTTTGATCCTGTCGGCTAAGAAATAAGATATTATCGCAGTAAAACGATATCTACAGGAATAACTTCTTTCATTGTCGTTTTCTCTTAATGATTACTGGATGCGAAATAAGTACTGAGTGCAATAGCTTATGTTAATGTTTATACAAGCTGTATCTCAAATAACAAATATTTTAACGGCATATATTCATCGAACTACTACAGAATTTTAAAAATTTACTCAGCTGCTAATCGGATTATATAAACGTTAATTATAACGCTTTTGATATTGATAATCACTATTCCCTGATTTACCTTAAAGGCCTTACTAAGCAGAAAGATTTGATAATTAAATAGGAGCCTTTTTCAAAGACTATACGTACAACACTGTTATAATTAGGTTAGAGCAAATTATTATTTTTGGAATTGGCTCTTTATTTGCTTTACAAAACCCCTTCTAATTAAATATATATATATTAATAGGTTATCTCTTTGCCGGAGTGGTGAGGTACAATACCTGTAGCCTGGTACAGCCATTAAGAATCTTAAAGGGACCAGGCCGGCCTTAAGTGTAAGGTTGGCCGTGAAGGCTGCTCTGGAGAGTGGCATGCTTTACATCTGCTTCAATCCCTGTTCTCTGCAACCAAGTTGAATTCGCGGGGGAAGAGTAGTGTCGGTATCTCGTAGACCGCTCTTTCAATTCTCTGCGACCTGGTGGGGCGAATGCCGTGTGGCAAGTCCGTGAGAGGAGTGGACATTCAGTTTAATGTAATCGATCTCTGTTCTATGTACGGCCGGAACGGGGGCGTGAAGGCTGGAGCCGATGCCGAATATCTAGACCTCTACTGGGAGCTAGGAGACTAGTGCCTGCGAGGGTTAAAATCTTCTGGCTAGGTATAGGAGCCAAGACTAGGTGACTCCCAAGGTGGGATCGCAGAAGAGTCCGCCAATGTCCCTGTAATGGTGCTATCAAGAGAGCAACGTGGTAATTTTGTCCGTGCGAATCCGAAATAACCCGTCCATGTCCCGCTGGCACCAGGGCTAACAGTAAGCATTTTCCCACAGAAAAGACAAAATAATGAATACGAAGGATTAATATACCCTCATTGCCTTGGCCCACCTGGGCAGCCCTTGAATCAGCATGCAAACGGTAACCACAAAATTACAGCCCAAGCCAAAGCTGCCCTTCAGGGGACCATAGGTGCAGTTAAGTCAATCCGTGGGGAGACGCGCCTGTGCCAACGCCAAGAACAGTTAAAAGCAGTTTTGGAGATTAGTAGTTAATTTTAATGCAAATTTTTTATTGGCAACTGAATATATATCCCCTGAAAACTGTTAGACTAAGAATTATATTTAGATATTAACTACCTCTGTACCTTAGCGGTAAGGGCATGTTCTTTGGAAACTGGAGGTCGTGAGTTCGAATCCTGCGGGGACTCAACAAATTTTCTTTGTTTTTTCGTAGTTGGTTAAGACAATTTGAACCGATCACCCAATTGTCTGGAAAGTGAGATGATCCATGCGTCGGATAGGCATCTAAAAAGTCGGTCCACCCACGAACCAGCATCAGACCAGCGCGGTGGGTTACGGTCAAACAACAAACCCCCAGTGGAGAAGGCGTGCATTAGTTGGAAATAATAGGCCCCCCGCCTATGTATTTCCAACAGTGGACTAGCACAGGCTGATAGATGATGATGATGATTTAGATATTTGTTAATCTTATTAAACATCGTTTAACATTTATGGACAACGTTGAGAACTGTTTGTACCCTTAACAAATTTATATACTTGATAAATTTCTATAAATTTTTGATGCATTAGCAAAAGAAACTCATCGGTCTTATCGTTACTAAGCTGTTTAAATCAATTAATGGTTATTGTTAATAGCGACATAACTTCGTCACCAAGAAGACAGGTGTATAAGCAAGCGTAGCTTTTTATCACGCATGCAGATCAAATGTATTATCCGAAGGCTAACCTCTAAATATATTGCGGAAATAGAAATTAAATTAACTGTTAAATAATAAAATTCTGTTTTAGTGTTAGGAAAAACGCGTGCTAACCTTATAACGAGAGAATAAATCGGCATTTTTTTAATCAGCGCTAATATGTGAATTATTTAATAGGCTTTCAATATAAATTCTCGTTAAAATATTTTATATATTCAAATATAATATCAACACGGAACTTAGTATATGTTATATGTATGTAGATAAATACGCTTCATTTTGGTGTTGAAGGAATCCTCTACCCAACATAAATAGATTTGAACTTTTCAACTGTTACTTTTAAAAGTTTAATATTTACATATTTAAAAGTTTACGACAGATTTCAAAGATAGATTTGCTATAGAGTGCACTTTATTGCGTAGGCGGAACAAACTTTACTAGATTCAAATAATGTTATTGTATGCGTATTATTGCTTATCCTTGAAAGAAATCTGTATTTCAGTCATAACATTATTGTTTTATAATAAAAAATTAACCAGACATATTTTAAGTTATTAAAAGTTGAAAGTACGACCTTGTCAAAAAAAATATATATGAGCGGAAGGAAATAAGACAATTGTCATGTTGCACATACCAATGGAGCTCAGAAGTAAATAAGAACCTACTTATGATAGCAGAAAGGATATTTTTCCATTCTAAGTCTATATTTTTAATCTGATTGGAGACCTTCCTCTTACAACACTAGTTTCTAATCATATATATAAATCTTTATTGTATTTAAAATGATTACACACTGAGTAAAAATACATATAGGATAATTATCAAAATCAGAGCGCTAGGAGCAAAGCATGTAACATAATAAATAAAAAAAAACATGCTCTCGAATTGGGTACCTCCATCTTTTCGGAAGTCAAAAGAGTATGCACTGCCGGCAAAGAAAGATTCAAAACAAACTAAGATGAACTGTGACCAGCGGTAGAAATCTTTCATATGTAAATATTACCTATGAAAATGTTATATATCAAATATAACGGATTATTCTGGTCATCAATAATTATGCATGACCGTAATTAGGTCACGCCACATCACGACAAGTCGTTAGTAATAATAATGGTTTAATTAGTCCATTGATGCGAGACATTACTTGTCACACAACACGATGCATTTCGGGTGACGTTAAAGTGACACGTGTCCGAAATGAAAATAACTGTACGATATTAAATACAGAATGTGAACACGAAGTGAATGGTAATATTAAGTGAGAACCGCCATCTTTAACATGTATTTCAGCTAAATATGCACTAATAACGCTTTATATTCAAGATCTGTAATGAGGAGTTTTAAGCTGAAAAGAACTTACATGATTAATTTACAAAAATAATTGCCAATACTTCAATTGTCTTTTACTTAATAATAAATTTTAATTTAATAGCAATTGTGAAAAATAGGAATTTCAGTTTTCCATTTCAAATTCAATTCAAATTCAAATATTTTTATTTAATATAGAAGTGTAACACTCGCTTTTTGATTGTCAAGGAGGCTACCACCGGCTCGGAATAGGACGCCTCCGACCTGAGAAGAACCGGCGAAAGAAACTCAGCGGGCCTATTTTGTCATCTTTTAAAATAATCAAATATATACATATAAATTTTCTTATGAGCTACATACAGATCTATCATACGTATATTATACTTGAAAAAACCTGGAGCGAGCATTCCATTACCAGGCTGTGTTATCATTTATAAATTCATTTATGTTATAATAACCTTTAACACATAAACGTTCCTTTACTACTTTTTAAAATTTTTAACAGTTAAATTCTGAACGTTTACTGTTATTTTGTTGCAAAAGCGTATACATTGAAGCGTATACATAAAAGATTTACTTATTCTTCGCAGTCTAGTTGCTCTTGTCTGTTAAATTTATTAACAGTTAAATTCTGAACGTTTACTGTTATTTTGTTGCAAAAGCGTATACATTGAAGCGTATACATAAAAGATTTACTTATTCTTCGCAGTCTAGTTGCTGGAAGAATTAAATTATGTTTGTTTCTAGTATTTATGTTATGTGCATCACAATGTTTACGAAAATCATTTCTAGTTTTTTGCACATACATTAAGTTTTCGAAAATGTATTGAGAAGTAACGGTTAGTATTTTAATCTCTGGGAACAATTTTCTCTGGGATTCCTTGGGGCCCAGGTTACCGCCGCTCGCTCGAATAGCTCGTTTTTGGAGGACAAAGATCGTATTAGTATCCGCCGCACAGTAAAATGCCATAAGACATTACACTGTGGAAATAGCTAAAGTATACTAACCGGGCCGTCTTCACGTCAGTTAATTGTCTGATTTTCTTGACAGCATATACTGCAGAGCTGAGTTTATTCGACAGTCTATTAATATGAGGGCCCCACTGCAATCTGGTATCTATTGTTATTCCTAGAAACACGGTTGACTCAATAACGTCTATCCCTTCCTCATCTATAAACACTTCACATTTACTCGGTCTTACATTTGGAGTCATAAATTTAATACATTTTGTCTTCTTCTGGTTCAGTAGCAAATTATTGACACTAAACCAGTGCGCCACTCTAGAGAGAGTATTATTTACATCGTCATTTATTGATGTGTGTCGTTTAACTTTAAAAATTAAGGAAGTATCATCAGCAAATTATACTATCTCGTCGTCTTTATTAATAACATGTGGTAAATCATTTATATAGATGAGAAAGAGAAAAGGCCCAAGAATAGACCCTTGTGGGACACCCATATTTACCGGGGCCCCGGGAGATCTTTTACCATTCACGTCAACCCTCTGAGTTCGGTGGCTCAAGTACGAAGACAGAAGATTGAGTGCGGCGTTTTTTACACCATAGTGACGTAATTTCCTGACCAGAGTTTCATGCTGTACGCAATCAAAAGCTTTTTTGAGATCGCAAAAGCGACGCGTCCCAAGCCTCAAAGATGCTCTTAATGAGCATAACGCCAGCATCAATCGTGGAGCGACCCCTAGTGAAACCGTACTGTTTGTTATTAATAAGACAGTTACTGTTAAAATGTTTCATTAATTGGTTTAATAATAGTTTTTCAAATATTTTACTAAAAGTAGGCAAAATGGAGATAGGTCTAAAATTATTAGGGTCCATATTACACCCTGCTTTAAAAACCGGTATAACTCTACTGTGCTTCATTAGGTCAGGAAACTCGCCTCTCTGGATGCTTACATTAAATATTGTTGCTAGATGAGGTGATATTACATCAATAATCGAATTTATCACCTTAACAGAGATTCCCCAAAGGTCTGCGGTTTTTTAATATCTGATTGTCTACCTGCACTTATAATGTCTTTGCTACATACATCAGTAAAATTAAACATTTTTGTACATTCAATAACATTATCTTTTAATTGACCTTATCCCGCGCAGAGTCAACGCAATACGTTTTCCTCTTCCTTTCTGCATATATATATAGCTAGAAGCCGGACAGGCGCAGATGCTGGTATTGGGGCGGCCCCATGACCCTTGAAGCAACGCAGAGAGCACACCGTCTCATGGGTAAAGTCCTATGTAAATTAAGTTATATCTAATTCGAACTGTTATTAAAGTAAAGATCCCATTTCATGTTCCAACATGCAGCATCTCACTGTTAAAAAAAAAAACTTTACCACCTCAACATTCCTCATCTTTCACGTGAAACAGGAGATCCTTGTGCTGGATACCCATTTTAAATTCTGTCCGTACCCTTACAGGACGTCAGTGCCTTCAAACTAACCGATGTCTAATTCATCCAATGAATAATGCCACCTTTTAGGTAATAAAGGTCAGATGCCAGTCGGTTCCGATCTAATAACAGCTTGGGATAATGACTGGAAGAAAAGAGATATATTATTACACTTGTAAAATTGTATTTTAGCATTAAATAAATAAAGTGCCTAAATCATGATTTTATGTCTTAAAGAGCCTGCTCTGCGTATACCGAAACAACTTACTAAAGGATATTTTATATTTGTTTCGGAGGTTCGACATTCTAATACATGTAATTTAATTCTATCATCAGGCGGATACGATTTCATATCATGTTAAAACTGGTATTAAAATAATTTACATTAAATATTTTTTTTTCTGTATAAAGATTCTATAAATATCTAAGACTAACAGTTTTTTTTATAGCAAAAATTTTTTTCTTAATATTTTTATATTAATCGCTATAAATTGTTTCCTCGTAATTTATTATGAGCAGATGTGTACGCACCTTTATTTAACAAATTTAAATACTTAAGCCTAAAGTTTTTTTACGCATTTTTATAAGCACTTAAAGCCTTCACAATTCTTTATTTGGCACCTTGCCACCTTATTTTTTTTTTTACTTGAGGCTAAATACTAATCTAGTATTAAAGGCGACGTACGATGATTTTTATTTAACATCTTTTAAGGTGAAACTATAAAATTTTCTTACTTTTGTCAAGCTTCAGACTTCCAACTCAAACTTCTTCAAAACTACAAGCCATTTCGCATGAAGCAACGTATGCCTGACCATCGGCGTTTTCTTCATACGATATGATATGACTTTTGAACCGATGGTTGATCGACGTTCATAAGAGCCTGACAGAGCCTAATTTGAAAATAAATATATTTTTATTTGAATTAGAATTTAAATTTTAGTAGAATAGAAAAAGAAAAACTGTTTTGATGTAAATTGTTTTTAATTACCCTTACCTATTACTGTCCAATGGTGAACCCGTTCAGACTGAGATGCAGTGGTTTTTACTATGTCATTGTCCCAATGTTAGAGGTGGCTTTTTAAAATGCGATAAGCAGTAATCTATATATATTATATATATAAAAGAAAGTCGTGTTAGTTACACTATTTATAGACATGTGATAGTTCAATTTAATACGGAGTTTTGATAAGTTTGCATAAAATAACATGAACGTTAATAACATATCAAAAATTATTTGGTTATGAAGACCATACGTATATTTTCTTTGATTTACAGTTAAATTTTCGTTTTTGAAAATGCCATTAGACGTAGAACTCGCAACGATATACGAGAGCAAATCAAACTGACGAACAACGCGAAACGCGGAATGAAGTTGAACGGAATTGAATCGAATGTAATCAAAATTAATAACATAGAAATGTTGCTTTTAAGTTAATATCGAGCTGCATTTAATCATAACGTAGAAATCGAGTACAAATCACAACAAATCGTTGCTACTGGACAAATGAATTTTGTTTGCCAATATTGTAAAGCATTTAATTTTAAAAATAAAGGTTCTAGATTATGTTGCGCAAGCGGATAAGTCAAATTGACCCTATCGACGTCAACAGAACCATTACATTCATACATTTACGGAAATGGGCCAGGTTCTCAACATTTTTTGACTTATATTTAGCAATACAATAATCGTTTTCAAATGACGTCTTTTGGCGCAACAAAAGTTATTCAAGAAAATTTTTCGCCAACATTCAAGATTCTGGGTTAAATATATCATTTAACAGGTTCCTTATTCATCATCATCATCATCATCATCAGCCTGTGATAGTCCACTGCTGGACATAGGCCTCCCCTAATAAACCCTATACATTAGGGGGTTTTTGGACCGTATCCCACCACGCTGGTCCAATGCGGGTTAGTGGGTGGACCGAACATTTACATGCCCATCCGACGCACAGATCATCTTATTTTTCAGACAATTGGGTGATCGGCCCAAATTGCCCTAACCAACTAAGAAACAACAGTGAAAATGTGTTAAGGCCTCGCAGGATTCGAACCCATGACCTCCGGTTTCCAAAGCACATGCCTTGGCTACGTAGGCAGTCAGGTTCCTTATTGCCAATTCCGAATAGTGACTACAAATTATTGCAAATTTATTTTATAGGCAATTCAGCAAGACAAGTCAATCAGCGTTGTGTACACAATAATTTGGTGAAAAAAACAATTGTACAATAAATCCAAACGTTTTTTTCTGAACATAACGAATTTTGTTACATTATTCACAACCGCTTTGCCGTCTGATAATCGCAATAATGATAATCAAAGCTGAAAAACGCCTGCAGGACAACACGCGAGCGAGCGACAATTGACGAATTCGTTATTGTTGTCGTGGGTAAAAATTTAGAAAACTGTGATATTGTTTTACACCGGCGTAGCAATCATCTGCAGCGTGTTTTCGAAACACATCGATCACATAATGAGCTACAACATTCTTTATTATTTTGGCAAGGTTAAATTGGATATAATTTTTTAATGAATATGATAAATTAAGATATAGGTTCCGAAACTAATAAGAGTTGGTTTAATTAATTGTTATTCATACAGACTGATCATCATCAGCCTGTGTCAATCCACTGCTAGGCAGGGGCCTACCCTAATGCAAGCCTTCTCCATCAAAGGGTTTTTGGACCGTATCCCACCACGCTGGTCCAATGCGGATTGCTAGGTGGATTGAATTTTAAGGGCCCATCCGACGCATGGATCATCTTACTTTTCAGACAATTGGTTGATCGGCACAAAGTGTCCTAACCATCCAGAAAACAACACAAAGTTGTTTGCCCGCTGGATCCTAACCCAGGACCTCCGGTTTTAATTCAATGGTCAATACCGCTAGACTACGGAGGCTGTTTAATATTATTCTGTGTTGGCCAGTGCGATGATTGAACTTCCATATTTTAAACACAACGATACCGCGATAGCAATTAACTAGGAGTTATGACAGTGCGCAATCATAGCTGCATAGTAGGCTTGTAGCGGTTATAAACAACCATCATAGTGTCCTTCACTGAACGGTTTTTTCGCACAACGAACTCTGTTTTAATATAAAATTCCACGATGCAGCTTAAAATCCAATTTATATGCGTGTTGCATTGCGGCGCATAAACAACGCCTGTAGAAAATGGATTGCGTATGAAAAATTTATGTGATTTATTAGGAACAAGAGCGTGTTAGGTATATGCGACGCCGCGGGACATGAGTAGTGATGCGTCAAGCGGGGACATAGTGGCCATACGAAACAATTATCTTATGCGAAACACGGAGAATTTCTATAATTTATCTCTTGAATTATAAAAAAGGTGAAACGTACATCACGTTTTATATTGTTAGCCGTTTTCTAACCGATTACTTCCAATTCAATAATATGATACACCATAGCCGATTCGCTATTGGATTCCTCCGTATCAAATGACAGCCACAACTCAAATTAAATAACGTCAGATAATTTTGCTTCTGCACAATTTTTTCGATCTTATAAACATTATAACATCAACCATACCGCACCACAAAACCACGAAGTTTACTATGTTATTGCACCATACATGTTTTGTACGATACATGTAATTACTTGCAACTTATTTAAGATATCATATTCGAACGAGTTCTTAGATTATGAGCTTTTATTTTATTTTTAGCAGCTTTCGAGAACAGAAACTTTTTTTGTTTCATTTTTATTTATTACTTTAAAATTACTGCAATGCAAAGTATTTTGAGTAGATTACTAAAAACGCGTTAATAACCTTAAATATGTATAACTGCTATATTATATCAATACAATATTAAAAACAAAAGTAAACGACTGTTATGACCTAGTGGTATCGGACATTAATTACGACCTTTGAGATTGGTTCAGCAATAGGCTAACGTACATCAAATGTGTTTTTTCGGTAGATCAATCTTTTGTTTTCGGTAATTCAATTCCAGGCTTTTCACCAAACTTCATGAGTCAAATCATGCGTGTGAAAAACTATAGAAAACGTATTAAAATATAACTTCAAATACATTTCGTCTGCTATATAGATGCATCTAACAAATATACATAAGCCTCGGGATAATACAGATCTTATACTAATCCCTTGTTAAAAACCGTTATTGATCATTATCATCATCATCATCAACCAGTGTCAGTCCACTGCTGGACATAGGTTTCCCCTAATGCACGCCAGCGCTTCTAATGTCGTCACACCATCGCACCGTTATTCACCTAATATCAAAAAGAGAGGGAAGGAAACAAAGAGATAAAAGTTTAACTCTTTATAATTTCTTGCACTGCTGACAAAATTATTCGAAATGCTAGTTATTAAAAGTGCTTATTTTATATGGACAATAAAAAACACTTTAATTATATAGATCGACCCTTTAAAACCGTAGTTTTCCAACAGTGAAGACAATTAAAGCAAAAATTGTTTAACGGCAATATAAAAAATCTCAATTAATATTACTAAATATGCCCTTGTTTGTCCCGGATTATACAATGTTACTACAGGGTAAGTTGAGATGAAAGGTTCTTGAGTGACAGCCTCGTTCTGCTCATCGTAATGTCGGACGGCTATTATGTATAAAATTAGGCTGAAACGGAGACGACGACCACGGATACTAAAGATAAATAAAATTAATTCAAAGCTTACAGAAGCGGCTACTGAGAATCAAAAAATTCTTGATAACCTATTATTTTAGTCAAATATACACCGTCTTTCAAATGAGAGTAATATAAATTATAAGAGTTTATAAGATGGACTTTATTTAATTCTACACATTATATTGCGCCTACCGAAAAAATTACCATAGCGTAGTATATTTTTGTCGCCTGTCAAAAACGATCAGCAAAATTTATTCAAAGCCAAATTGCTAACATATCACTAACTTGCTAAACCTAAATTTTACATCATATACCATAAATTAAAAATTAAAGGAGTTTATTAGTAGCGTTAAAAAGTTTTTTTTAAGCGTATAATCAGCCTTTTTTGTACGAGATATACACAAAAGGCACCGCTGATTAAGAACACGAAAAAGTAAATAAAACACAGCACCCGAGCTCAGACTATTTTTTTTAATGAAAGGGATTTGTCACAATGGCAATCGAGGATCACGCCTTTTTCTCTTATACAGAAGCAGTTATAACTCGTTCTTAACGTAGAGCTACAACCATATTTAGACGAATACAATAAAACGAAAAATAAATAATTGCTCAAAACACAGCAGCCATTACTCCTGCGTCTATTTTAAGGTGTCTCTAATGCATTCCTCGGAAAGTATGACCACACTATAATAATGAGTTAGTGACGAAATGTTTACGTGACTAGTATAAAAAGCTTTAAAATTTCTTATTAAAGGTAAATACTAGGGTTACACGGAGTAGATAAAAATTTACTTTAAAATGGAGAAAACTGTTTAAGCATTTCATAATTTTAAGTTTACTTTATTTTTATTTAAATATTAAAACTTCTTTGATACCAAATAATAACAAAGTAAAGTTTTTTGATAACACATGTCATGAACAAGAAAACAAATCTAATGGCAATGTTTACATTAAATTTAATGTTACAATAAGAACGACAGTAAGAAAGAAACCAATTGGTTTCTTTCTTACTGAAGTATAATTTTTCTAACTTTGGACCAAGAAGGAGAATCCTTCGAACAGGATTATAGTAAATTGTTTCCACTCAAACTTTTTGACCAAATTCTACTACTATTGTAATAGCAGTTAATTCACCGAATTCAATTCACACTTTGGGTTGTGAAGGTCCGACGGTCTGGGTAAAAACTTTTGATTAAGGTAAATCTGGACGTATTCTTTTTGTCAATGATGTTATCCTTTCAGATTTATTGGTAAGCTATATCTAACACAGTAGAACAAAGTAGATAGGTAATTAGGTACTTACTATGTAAGATGATTAATTAATGTAATAACTTGGAAAAAGTCCGAAAGAAATATTGTTTGTAGTGATTAATGTTAGGTTAGTAGACCGCCTAATAATACTTTGTCCCATAAATTTAAACAAGTTGGATGCTCTAAGATAGGGCACGCGACAGAAAGGTTTAAAGACTGGACGCATTGACAGGTTTCCTTAGCGGGTCCGCCGCTCAAGCGGGAATGCAATGCGAATTAAAAAAAAAAAACGAAAACGGCTTTAAAAATACAACACATTAACATATTATTGCTTTTCTTTCTAAAATTTACACAATCAACCACTTTATGATGCCAGAGCTAAATTGATCTTGCGTTTTTTTCCCATTTCGTACAATGACTTAAAATAGTCAATCAAATTTAAACGTGACCAAACTAAAATTAAGTATGTTGAAAACAAAGTTGGTTTGATAACTTACAAGTGATGTACAAATCGTAATATCTCACTTTATAAACACACAAACACTTTATAAAACGTATTCGCCACCTAGTGATATTGACCTGCTTTACATAGCGAATAATTGATTGGAATTCTGCGGGAAAAACTTGTGATATCATTGTTGTCTGGATGTCAATGGGCGGTCACCTAATTGTAAAAGTAACATGATCAATAGGTTCTATAGACATTCAAAGGTCGGTCGCACTTGTTAAGTTATCTTTGGATCTTTCGACTGCTCTGATCATCGAATGCAATTGAGTACAATATTACCCTTGAATTGTAGAGGACAAATTCCAGTCGCTCTGCGTAAAAACTGTTGCCCAGATAAACCTAGATGAATAATAACCCGACTCCATGATAACTTGCCAAAATAGCAAGAAGAAAAATGTACACTAAATAAAATTCCATAAGTTTCATAAATGGCGGTACAGAATTGCTTCTTTATAAAATTAATAAAAAAAACTGTTATTTTAATTTTTTTCATAAAAAATAAACATTGACTCATTATATATTTGTGAATTCCGACCCTTAACAGGATCTGGAAGCGGACATCTTGTTGCTCAATAAGTTAACCAGCTGACGGACTGGCTTCCCTCGAGGAGACCCCCGCCACCATAGCCTAGTGGTATGGGTGTGTGCATTAGAAATCGGAGATCGGGTTCTAATACTGCGGGGACTCAAAAAATTCCAAATCGAACCAGCTATTCAGAGATTAGCTAGAACAAACAGACAGACAAAAATTAATAATAAAATTTGCTAATTTACGTACAGGTTAAATATCACAGTGTACTCGTCTAAAAATTGTTTTTTTTTATATATTATAAACACATTTGTATAAAAAAAACCTTAATATTTCGAGATGCTCATACAATAATAAAATATCTAATACTAAAGTAATAGAAACCACACTTGTAAACTATAAATACGATTTTACCGATCGATATACTAGATTTCTTCTTTATAAAAGAGCACATTATATACGATAAATCTCTTACGCAAAGAAACACAAAATGTCCCTAGCATACTGCTTTTCCGGTAGTTAAAATCAGACGTGAAACCCAACTCCTACGACGCAATAATCTGTCCAGATTCGTAACAAAAAGGCTCAGAATCAAATCCCTTATAGAAAATCAATATTTAAATAGTTATACGTACTGTTATATTAGGAGGTGTGTTACATGTAAAAATTTTTGCGATACAATTGATAGGATTTATACATAATTTATAAAATCTTTGCCAAGTTCATGATTAGTGTTGCCCAAATTCAGTCTTGGTCTTGCAGTCTTGGTCTTGTTCTTGCATTTTTGCAAGACCAAGACCAAGAACAAGATTCTTTAAAATACAGTCAAGTTATTGTAATTAATTTGTTTTTTACATGTTTTAGCACATGTAAGCTTATAAAGCGTAAATGTTTATTAAGAAACAGTTACTCCCTTAGAAAACGACATATAGCTCAGTTGATAACCATAAGGCACTTGATTTTTCGAATTTCTTATCAAATCTTCAGACATTTATTATTCTGTTTGTTTTTTACTATGGCTAATTAAATTCAAGCTCACAATGTTTCAATTCGAATACGTTTTTCTAAGATCTAAAGTAAACTTTAATAAATAGCAATAGTCTAATAGGTAATTGCAAGACTTGCAAGACTCTTGCTGCAAGACCAAGACCAAAACTGGCTAAGTCTCGTCTTGTTCTTGCATTTGGGCAACACTATTTATGATGATATAGTTGATGTATGACATTATATTATAAAAGTGTTTAAAACGGCATCAAATCGTTTAACCATCAAAGCTATTAATTTATTAATATTCACACACTTTCCAAAACCGAGAAACGCAAAAAAAATGAAAGGTAACATTGCGTAACTCTTGTTTTAGAAATCCAAAAAAGGACTTTCGAAAACTATGCGGGCAAGTGAGGCATGATTTGCATATCAATTTGGAAACGGATCTAGCGTTTGCCAAAGTGTTGTAAACGACGTTAATGTAATTGTAATTGCACTGGTTTGTTTTTTCCTAGAAAGTGACATAGTAGCAAAACCTGTGCAGAATTTGTAACGGATTGGTTTAGGGCACGTAGATCATAGTAACATCATGGCACCGTACGTGTGGCTTTTATTTGTAAATCGTCGTTATTCATTGACATCTCATCCATCATTAGAATACCAGAAACATGATCCTTACATTGGTTGGTTATTTCATTGGTAATGGTGTCACTCCATATGATATTTAGTTCCGGTGTGAGTTACGGGGTGATAGCATTTTTTTGTTTTGTTTTTAGGAAGCTTAAAGACAAATGAATCTAACATCAATTTAATAAATTGTATCCAAGCTAAACAAGAAAATGATTAAGATAATAAAAAATAAAGGATTATTGGAATATCGTAGTTAGACCATCGGAGGCATTGCACTTTTTTACACACATTCAAATTGTCTTACATTTACAAAATATCAATCCCTAAAAGTCCATTATTCTATCTTAATAAGCAGATATATCAGATTACGAAGTCGGACAAAACTGACATGTCTACGATCATTCAAGCCATTTCATAGAGTGCAAACGTCCCATAAGTTATTCCAGCATTATACAGGATCCGTGTCAGTATACGCCTTCACGAGTGGGAATTTGTTCGAGTCAACGCAACCGTACACATGCTTTAAGCAATTTACGCCGTCAGAAAACAATGGCGTCGATACGTAAAAGGTTAAATCGAATGCGAAATAGCAATTTGTTGTGCGCTGGGGCTTGTAATAGTCCTGTTGGTGCAGCCTTGGCACTGCAGGGACCCGATCGACTGATACAGAGATGAAATTACGACTATCGTTTCCGAGAGACATTATTTTTTGTCGGGCAGATGCACAACGTTTTGTCTTTTGATCTTACACACTTCAGGTGTAAAAATAACTCTATATCGGTATTTACTTTAATTGATATTGCAGCACGAACATTTAATTGATACGATTAGTAATTAATTTTTATACGTGGATGGAATACTTTCAGTAGTCACGAATCGAGTTCGCATTAACTACCTGGCGCTGCCGCTAGATGGCTCTATTTGCATAAAAAGTATGCTTAAGAGCATTTATGGAAAAACTGAGTAATATAGGCAATTATTTCAGGTCAACAAGATACATTCGTGTTAAAGACGATCGTTACGGTTACTTTAAAGAGAAAGGTTGTTACACAGGCGACTTAATGTATGGTATTATTCAGCATGTAACAGAGTTCTACGTAATGTAATTTCCCCAAACCATGCAAGAAGCGTAAAGAAAAATATCGTGTTTAGTGTTGCAAAAATCCCTTTGAGTAAAAATAGTTAAGAGTTGCTTTCTTATAACATTATTTTAATTAAACTACTTGGATCTTAAGAAAATATGTTAATTTAATATAAAAATGTTACGGATGTTTTGCTAACAAACGAAACTAAAAAGTGAGTTTTAGCCATAGGTTTCCTTTTTACTCGCTTCCGTCTAAAGAAACCGGTGATACCACCCTGGTGCTTATTTTATCGTGAAACGGTAGCGTATAAACGCTGCTATCTTCTGGTTTAAAGGGCACCGTAACTTACGCAATTACATGGTAAACGGACGTCAAATGTTTAAAGTTGACGTGTTGAGCACATTTGTACCATTATTCGCTGCCATTTTTATGGACAGGGCGTAGGTGAAACTCCTGGTCGTTTCGCGCATTAATCTATAAAATTGAAGTAAAACATTTAGATCGTCCGATTTGCAATTTGCTATTGAAAACAAAAAATATTGTACACAGCAAATATGTGAAAAAACTAGAAGTTTGTTATGATTCATTTAATTTCGAGTTTAACACGTACCTTACGTACTGGTAAACGAAAAATGTAGAAATAAAGATAGTGACCACTGACTAATATGTTTAAATAAATTGAAGCAAATATAATTTATATAATGCTATATATGACTGTTATTCCTTTGACACTCAATTATCGTCTCTCGAATAAGCTAACCGACTGAGTCAAATAGAAATTTATTATATATGTACGCTTATAATATTTGTTGTGTGTATATATTTTTGTTGTTTGTTGATAAAAATAAAGTTAATATTAATGAAATTACAAAAAATAATATTAGACACAGCAAAATGTGGAATGAACGTGCAGCATTAATCCACATTTCTTGAATTTAATAATCTATCGAACTTAATAATTAATATTCAATACGATAGCATTGGCTTAATTCCAACTTAAGTGAAAATAACAACTTGGAACATTTGCGTAACATACAAGTTTTCGCAAAGCTATTTCCTTCAACTGCAGTGTATTTAGTATCTATTTCCTAGTATTTGGTTTAATGAATATTAGTTTCATAGCTGATTCTGCATCTGCAAGTTAAAATGGGAAAAATATTGATGAAATCTATAGAAACGTGTTTTGCTTGTTACATAAAAACAATTAGGTTAATAATAACAATGGTTTTATACAAACAGATAAATTTGGTAAAGTTATTGAAATCGGTAAAGTTTTGTAGTAAGTATTGACATTTGACTTAGCCATTTTGTTGAAATACATGTTTGCCATTTTTCTTCATGTAAACCTTCTCGGAACCGCAGTGTAAAAGATAAGTCATAGATAGAAGGTAGGTCCCTTTTTACAAGGGACCGTCTCGGGTATTTCTTTTTGTTACTTGTAACTACTTTTATAGCAGTTAATTAATTAGTGTGTTGTGAAAAGAAACATTTTTATTGTTTTTTTTTTGTCTTCTCTTTAAATCTCTTTGTTTATTTTATATTGGTATTTCATTGTTATTTTTCTTAATTATTTCTATTTTGACATTGTTATATTGGATTCGTCCCTTTACAATACATAAAAAATACTTTTTCTGTTGTTAAATTTAAGTATTTAAAGGATGTTAGTAATGGATATTGTATCAAATAGCGAAATCCAACGTATGTATCTTTATTGTGTAAAAAAAATGGAAAATAAGCTAATACTTATACTAATTATAAACAATGTGATAAAGAACTGCCGGAGGTGGTGTAGCCTCTGACGGAAAAAACCAAAAAATAAATAATATTTAAGCTACATATGGGACCCATTGTAGCCATTATCGTCTCTATTATCTACAAAGCTAAAAACACTATTTAAATCGACTCTTATAAAAAAATTAGAATTATCACACGATTCCCGAACCCTATATTTATTTGAACAATTTTGATTGTTTGACCATAACAAATTCCCTTGGCGCAGCTGTTAGTGTTGCGCACAGTGGGTGCGGGTTCTATTCTTGATATCGTAATAAAAAAAGTAAGTTAAAATTTTTCAAACACCAGTTTCCGTTAGGTATGCTTTGCTTAGTTTTAGAGTAGATGGTATTACGTTAGTATATTTCCTCTAATTCAATTTTTTTTTTAATAAAAGAACACGATATGACTACGTATCGCAATTAAACAAGTCGTGCAAAAAATCAGTGCAGATAACCCAATCCCTTAGTGAAATATAAATGGACAGTGTTAGATAAAGCACTTGATAGGTCAAGGAGTTATAATTGATCATAATATAAAAGGGAGACAAACGAATTTAATGAATCTTTACATGGCGAGTCTACAACTGGTAATAGAAAAACAGCCAAATCAGCGAGAAATAAAGCTGCTAAACTAGTTTAACTATATTATTATTATATAATAATTACGGAATAATAATGCTTAATATGATTATAAATAACCGGGATAGTATTGTTTTGATGGATTTCAATTATCCGAACTAGGTATAATGCTGGAAGCCATTCGTCGAAGCCTTCATGTGAATTTGAGGACGATGGACGACGAACGGATTACGGATTCCCCTCCGCCAGAGCGAGGGGGCAGCAGGGATATGTGGGGCCCGGGCCAAGATGGGGCGGCTGGTATACCCACTAAAAAACCAACGGTTGTTCCTTTCTCTTGTCGCTGTATAGTCTTCGGCAACCCCAGCGCGACGTAGCCCTCGCCTCTCTCGGGCCCCTGCTCTGCGGATGTGTTGGCACAACCGGACCGTCGCTTTAGGCGCCGTGCTGGAACAAACAGCGCGGCGCTCCCTCTTGAGCCCTTCTCTGGGCGGCGGGCACCCTCTTGCCGGTCGCCCAGGGGCTCAGTGTCAGGGGGGAAAGTTGCGCGCGTACGCCACTCTTTGGCGCCCTGGCCTTCTTCTGCGGATAGCCAGGGTGCCATAGGCCTCCCTGTCTCTTTCCGCGGCTTCCTTCCGAGCCATCACGTCCTCGCAGAAAGCAAGGACGGCGAGACCTTTCGCTCTCTAACATCCTGCGCACTACGGCAGGAAGAAAGGTCGTGCCCCACGACACTACGCAGCTCTCGGCGTTGCTCGACCCAAGCTGGGCACTCTACCAGCACGTGTTGGGCCGTCTCCTTGGCACATACGCCACAGTGGTGGCACTCCTCTCTAGGCTCCCTACTGGCCACGCGGCACAGGTACCACCTGCGTCGCGCGGAATGTTAGGGAGCCGTGTCTTCTTTCCAGCCACCACTTAAGAACGGGGCGTATGGCTTCAACTGATTGACGGCCGGCACTGGGGTGCTCCAGCCACAGCTCCCACTCCTGTATTGCAAAGGAGCGTAATTCGTCTCTGCACCCCCTTATTTCTTCTAGGGCTGGCCTGCAGCCCCAAGACCTTGCCTCCTCGCGCCAGAAAAAGAGTGACACGAGGATTTCTGCATCTAGGTCCCAGGGCAAGGAACCAGCCCACAGACACGCCGCCTCGCCAGAGATGGTCCGGTAGCCCCGTATGCCCGGATAGCCAACACCCTTTGGGTTCTCCTCAGTACCGCGGTACTCTCCTTTTGGAGGGTGTCGGCCCACATGGGTGCCCCGTACAGGACCATGGACCTAACGACTCCGGCGTACAGGCGGCGACAGGAGCTGCTGCGTCTTCCAATGTTGGGGAGCAGTCTGCCGAGAGCTGCTGCTGCTCTCGCCACTCTAGGCGCGTGGTACTCAAAATGGGCGCAAAACTTCCATCGGCGGTCTAGGAATAGGCCGAGGTAATTCATCGTCGGCTTGACGTCGACGCGGACGCCGCAAACGATTATGTGGGCGTCCGCAGGTGGCTCGTTCCGAGGCCCATAAAAGTACAGGGCCTCGTAATTTTCGAGTGCCACCTCTAGTCCTAGCCGCCTGATGCGCCCAATTACTTGAGCGACCCCGGCAGTGGTGAGAATCGCAGCCCTGCGAAAATTGGTGCTACGGGCGGTGACGAGTGTGTCGTCCGTGTAAAAAGTGACGTCGACACCCTTGATATTGCCGCCACGTAGCACCCAATCAAAACCAACGTTCCACAGAAGCGGTCCCAACACCGACCCCTATGGAACCCCACACGACACCTCGATGGTCCGGAGTCCATCTTGGCCCGGGAACTCGACACGTCGATGCGACAGGTAGGCCCAAATCACTTTTTGCAAGTACGGAGGCACCCCGTGGTATCGGAGTGCCTCCTTTATGCAGGCACAGGGCAGGGTGTTAAAAGCGTTGGTGATGTCGAGAGACACCCCTCAAATCACTCTCACCCCGGGACACCGCATCCTGCGTCAGGGACCTGACCCGCAGCACCGCGTGGACGGTCGACTGGCCCTTGCAGAAGCCATACTGCCACTCCGCCAGATTTGGGCCGACATGCTCCAGGTGCTGGACGATGCGGGCCGTAACGATTCTCTCAAAGAGTTTTCCCACACCGTCCAACTACACGATCGGCCTATAGGCTAAGGACGAGTCCGCAGGACGACCCTTCATTTGAATGAGGAGGAGTCTGCCTGTCTTCCACCTCTGTGGTATTAAGGCTTGAGCCAGACAGGCAGAAAACATCGCCCTCACTCTGGGCTCTAGGGCGTCCCCTAGGGCCAGCGCCATGCGCGTCCCGGAATGCCATCGGGACCCGGGGCGGTGCGTTTGCCCCTCATTTTGAGAAGGGCTGCACCGAACTCTCCCGGAGTGACTTCTGGCGCGTCCGGGACTGGGTCGACCTCATCCGTGCATGGACGACGAACGTGCAGTAACCACAGCAACCTTGAAGGTTGTCTGGATAAGCGTACCTTAAATTTATCGAGGCCTAACTTCTTTTAGATCCTTGTTTTTCGTTAAGGTCTCAGGCTCCCCTTCCCTCATTATCAGGTATGTTTCAAGAAATTTATAAACCATAGAGACCTGGTGACTGATGTTAGAGTTATTTTGGTTAGTTAGTTAGTTTAGTAATAACAATGGGATTTTTTTAAAAGGAGGTATGTTTAGAAAAGAGATGTACTTCAACAAATATACATACATTAACTGTTGTTTATGAAATAACATATATAAATTTAGTGCATTAACTTTTTCATTTTGTTAAGTACATATTATTTGTTATTTTTTGGATTCATGCTAAAAAAAAAAAAAGAATCGAGTAAAATAATTTTTATCATTCTCGTTGGCCAAACATTACGGGCCAAACTCTAATAACATCTTAAATTCGAGTAATTCGACTAGAATACATCTAATTAAACGACTAGAAAACATTTAATCGCCAATGTTTCGACTTTGATGTAGAACTTTGTTGACGTGGACGGCAAGAGATCTCCCGGGGCGTAGGTAGGTATGGGGGTCCAACAGGGATGTATTTTGGGGCCTTTTCTCTGCCTGGTCTATATTAATGCCCTACCACACCAGGTTGAGAACAATGACGAGATTGTATTATTTGCTGATGACAGTTCTTTAATATTTAGAATAAAACGACGTAACTTGAAAAATTACGATGTAAATAATACAAATAATTTATTAAATAAGTTCAAATAATAAAATTTAATGTTAAACAAAAATAAAACGAAATGTATAAGGTTTATGACTCCTAATGTTCCTCAAGCTGGGTGTGTTGTCGTCGTAGATGGAGAAGCGCTAGACCACGTAGATTCCACTGTATTTCTCGGCATCACAATAGATTCTAAACTGCAATGAAGCCCTCATATTAATAGACTTTTGAGTAAACTTAGCTCAGCGGCTCATGCAGTCAATAAAGTTAGATAACTTACCGATGTTGAGACAGCCCGTTTAGTATATTTTAGTTATTTTCACAGAATATTCGCTGAGAAAAATATTTACAGAAATCAATGTAATGTCTGTTTTTCTGAATACATATTTGAAAATATTATGTATGTTCATAAACATAAAATTGATTTTGTAAAACATAGTGACACACATAATATAAATACTATCAATAAGGATAATTATGTTCTTCCAAAAACTAGGCTCCGAAGAACAATGAAATCTTTCATGGGACAATGTATACTATTCTACAATAAAATCCCAGAAAACGTTCAGCTTTAATCTGTAAATAAATTAAAAAAAGTTGTTAAGAAACGTTTGTGTTTGAGGATATGTTTTTATCTATCAAGTAGTCATTACAACAATTAGTTGTAATGACTACTTGATAGATAAAAAAAAGTCCCGCTGAGTTTCTTACGCCGGTTCTTCTCAGGTCAGAGGCTTACATTTCCGAACCGGTGGTGGATTATTTGACAATCAATAAGAAAGTGTAATGCTTCCATATTGAATAAAGATTTTTTAAATGACTTTGACTATCTAAGGCAATTTTGGGTGACGCTACAAGCTGAAATAAAACTATTATATAGCCAGAAAAAATAATGTACATAACTTTTTTTCGTGACGTTTAGAATTAATAAATGGATCTCCCCTACTATCTCAAAGTGAAGGAGAGCAGTAATACAAAATGGACGATGGGAAAATATTATGCAAGCCGTGCATACAGACATAGTATCCTTCAATTGCGAGTAAACGATGAAGTGGGTGTAAACATTCTAAAACACCAAGCGCCGAAGGTCGCTCCAATAAGTGACCCCATTACGCATAACAGTTACGCATAGGTCGTTGTAACACCTGATTATTTCCGAGATACGAAAACTGCACAGAATTACCTAACTAACGCAAATAACTGACAAATCATCTAAAACATAACGCTCGTACATTTTAAACGAGCTGTTGAAATCAGCTAACACTGACACTGTTAATTTTGTACGCGTTTGTTAAATTAATTCGCGTGGTTTTCATGATTGTAAATGATTTGTGTGTTCTTAAGATATGCAAATTTTTATGTTTAGTATTAACGTTTTAGTAGTTACAAACTGTTTAAATATATTTAAGAACACACATTTTAATGTACAGTCAATAGTTGTACGAACACAGATTGAACTAATTGCTACTACAATTATAAAAACAGTACAAAATATTTTCTGTTTTTTGCTCTTATAAATAAACTAGATATAATAATTAACTAGGAATTAGAAAATAATTTGTACCCTTATAAAAATTAATATCGGCTGGTTATATTTTGTATCTGAACAATGATAAATATAAATACAATAATGTATCTGAAACTGTTAAAATGCGATAAAAACATAGAATTATTTATAGATACTACTCACATATACATGACAAATGTGCGTAAGTAACCGTTTGCTCATTAGTCCCTTCTCGGAACCATTCAGTCAATTTCGTGTATGAGAAATGTTAATTAAAAGAAATGTTTTTTCACCCCACAATCAATCCTATCAACCGCGAAGTGGACACGCGAAGTCCCGTCACGTGCCACGTGGCCGTTAGTTTAACAATGGAAGTATTTAAAGGTATTATTCGACCAGAGGCAGGCCACCATACAGATGCGGGTGCCCCACAAGGAATACAAACGAAGCGACATTGTCAATGGCGGGGTCGTAACGAAAAACGCGTGTCTTCTTGAGCGCCCATTAAAAATCTAAAACTGAATGGGGAGGCTCGTGCCTCTCGTTAAACGGCCGTTGCATAATTCAGCAGCTCGATAGAATTCGGGCAAGTCGTCCAAACAGTCGCGGTATGGAGTGGTGTACTTATTCGATTCATTTCGCGTATTCGTCGATGTTATACGTCTAATTGGACGTTTGTCCTCGGGGACGTGACGTCACTGGGGGTTTATCGCGAAATCGACACTCGACCCATCCTTGGTTCAATTAATCCACTTTTTGCACTGCACAGCGTCCGTTTGGTGCACGCATAAAACGCTATAATGATCTATAAACACGGCTAAAGTTCGTCGGAACCATTGATATATGATTGAATTCGGCTTCACGAACGATTGGCGGTTGATTAAAGGACATTAGTTTCACTGATGAAATGTCATTGATTCGTTTTTGTTATCGATTTAATCACTGACGCCGGATTAAAGTGACGGTTGAAGGATAAATATCACTTGGCCTTCCGTCTCTAACACCATTAGATGTTCCGCGGACCGATTCCGTGAAATGCGATCTGACTGATTTTTGAAAAAAACTATCAATAAGGGATGTTAAAACAAAATAAATATATCAAAATAATCGTTTGATATTATGTCATGCCACTATTAAAATAACGTATTAAGCGTAGGCCAATTTCAACAGAAAACCAAAAAACTTGAAGTTGAAATGCTTGTTATTATTGTGTAAATTATATTCGTAATTGCAATCGTTTTCTACAATCGTCGTTTTTGACATTTATCTTTATCAGTAATTCCCTAATTTACTGTCCTGACCTAAAATTAGGCTAAATCCCTTTTTGTTAATTTTTTTTTATTCTTATTTATCGCATTAGTTATAATAATAACAATAATATTTTTAGACGATTAACACAACATCATCTAGCCCCAAACTAAGCAAATATTGTACTATGGTAACTAGATAACTGATTAATACATAAACTTACTTTTCTGATAAACACCCAGACGCGGAAAAACGGTAGGTTCATCACACATTATTTTTCCCCGGGTGGGAATCGAACCCACACCCTTTGATGTTACAGTCATGGTCGCTAACCACTGCGCCAAGCGGATCAAAAAAATTTATCAGTATATATATTCGTGTTTGAAGGATAGCTTCTCCAAAGTATTTTTTAATTAATTTTATTTTATAATATTATGCAGAGGCAAGTGAAATTCGAAATTCTTGTATAATTGCATGTATTTGTTACATATCTAACTGTATGAATGTATACTCTGTATACTCTCACGTGTTGTTAATAAGTGAAAAAAAAAACAATAATATAATAATTATGTTACACTAGCAACCCTTAACCCCTTGTGGATGAAATTTCGTAAAATCTTAGCTGACCTCTATTAGGCGAAAGGAATATTCCTACCAAATTTCAAGTCGCTACGCCTAATGGTTCCTGAGATGTCGTGATGAGTCAATATATAGGTGGGAATCTCTTTTTTATATATATAGATATAGATAAATCAATTAACTTAGTGGTAAGTTCTGGATTTTGTTCGTTTTTTAAATGTTATATTGTTACTTTAATGGTTTTAATTTCTTGTATAAAGAAGTCAACCATTTAAGCCACACACTCCAATTACAGTCTTTTATCACGTGTAAGATATAAAAATTGTTCCACGAGTAATTATTAAGGGAAGGCCGATTTTTCCATTACGGATGGGGTAACCAAAAGTTAGTAAAAACCAAAGGCTGGAATGAAGTGTGGTAAAAACATCTTCTTTTCAATATACCGGTGCTGTACAAGTTTGTTGATGTTCCAATTAAAAACTCATAATATGGATTATTAATAATGAATGGAACCCATACATTTCTGAAGCTGTTTTCGTAACTAATATATGAAAAAACCAGCCATCAATAAAACAAAAAAAAATACAGTTTGTCAACCTTTACGTAATTTATTTTTGTTCTCGAATAGGATAAATAAGCGACTTTAAATCACTAACTAACAAGTTTAAGTATTCATACCATCGCCCTAAACGGTACTGTTTACGGCGGTTTTTTTAACCCTCGATACTGGTTGTAAAGAAAAGTGACATCGTATTTCTGTAGCACCATATTGAGTAACGACTTTTTCCGGTATTGAAGCCTACCAACATAACGTAGTACAGTGTGACTTGACAAGCTATACTCCAATTCAAATAGAAATCATATGAACTTGAATAATTAAAAGCTAAACTAAAATTTTAATTTTAATATACTTATTTCACATAGACTTATTAGACTCTCTTATTATATATATTATTGTCAATAGTTCTAATACCGGTTCGGAATGGCCTCTAACCTGAGAAGAAGCATCAAAAAGACTCCTGCTTCGTAAATAACAGAAGTTAAAGCTTAAACACTCGGTTCAAAGTTGTCGATCATTATACGCGCTCGATTGATACTAGCAAGAAGAGATTGGTCTATTGCAGGTATAATGTTAGAGAAATTAGTTAGACTAGAACCAATCTCCTTTCAAATTGCTTCCTCTAACCTTTAGAGCTTGGTTGGAATATGTCCTTTTGATTACGTATCATTTATACTTACCATGAAATGATTTTGTCCATAGGATAAAATATACTGTTGCTATTTATAATCAAACTTTCAATACATTTATAACTAAATTCTAGATTCTATTTAAGTTTACGCGAGTGAGAGAAAGGACATAACAATTATTATCTGAGACCCCACAAAGAATAAACTGTAACGCGCACATTGCGTCTTTAAATATATATCAATTGAGCTTGGGCACTGTAATGTAGTGATGGTGAGATCAAGTGTTCGGTACATACATTTCTTAAAAAGGGCGTATCGCTTTTAGTTCAATACAAACAAATTAAGAATAAAAAACGAATATAAACATTTGTTTTATATATAAACTTAACAAAACAGTTTATCTCAACATAGTTGACGATAGAAAAATTTCTTGAATTAAAATGTGTCGAAATAGTTTTCTAAACTATTTATGGTTCACATTTTATATTACTAAAAGATTCACCAAAGGATATTAGTAATATAGTTCAAAACTATCTTATTTTCATTAAATTATGGGCCATAGGAGCAGGACGCTCAAGTGATTCACATATACCTGCTTATAGAAAATGTAGCAAGCCATAAGTCAGCTTGGTGGATTTGAGACATTGGATATTACCATACGTTATTTATGTCACCCTTCACACCGGATAATAGTCATTTTTACACGCTACTGTTTCATGGTAGTAATAGACACTACGTGTATAAGACGTAGTTGCCAGCGGTCCACTGTAAATAGGGTGCTCTATTTTCATCATAATGTTTTTGAACACTGCAGTCAATAGAGACCGTGACCGTGCTAAATTCATATAACTGCATTGAATCCATACATTTTTTAAGAACAAAATATATGAAAATCGTGCAGTAGAGATTTTTTGGTTCTCGATACAAATTTTACATCAGGTAACAAAACAATGATGACAACAATGTCTGCGTAAAATTAAAAAAATGAGATCAATATTAACATCAATAACCATTTTTGAATTTGGGTTCCTTTCGAAATCAGATTTGCATTTCCAAAGTCAAAATATGTATTTTTCAAACATTTTGACTTTAAAGCAAATGTTTTCCTCAATTATTCCAACTTCCTGGATGGTAGTATGTTGCAAAGCTTAAGCTTAATATATGCAATAAAATTTTTGAAAAAGTATTAGTTCTCTATAGTAGTGATTTTTATTTATTTATTGGACAAACAAACAGTTTCACAATTAGAAGTCTTACATTAGTAGTAATTAAAGTTTAAATAACTATAAAACCAACATCATCTGTCACTGGTTACTGCAAAATTTAACATGACTTGAGAATGAACGTAAATTTTATCTAACACAATTAATTATCTTAATTTAATATAAAGGGAAATCTTAACATGACTTTGAGAGTAAAATAACTAAAGTAAAATAAAAATAAAAATACGTGCATGCGTTGTGTATGTGTGTGTGTGTGTGTGTGTGTGTGTGTGTGTGTGTGTGTGTGTGTGTGTGTGTGTGTGTGTGTTTAAATTGTTGAAAATAGAAATGAAAATAGTGCTCTTAACATTTTAGTTGCTTCAAAGTAATTAGTGAGCATTGCGTATTGTGTCCGCTTCACTTGTATCACTGAGTGCCTTTATAATTGATTTCTTAAAACTGCCGGCACGCATCGAGAATATATCAATATGATTAAAATATGTGTTATATGTGGACATAAGGCTGAAAAGTGGGGAGCATTTACCAGCGTTAGTTCGACATTTAGCATTTGCAAAAGTTTTTAGGACACGAGTTGACCTTGTGTTAGGGCGAACAGGAACATTAAAACGTATTTTATTAATTAACGGTATGCAATCATATCTATGATGTAGTAGGTCATACATCAACATAGTGTTTAGTTGTTGGCGTCTATCCTTAAGGTGTAATATTTGATATTTTTTAATAGATAAGAGTAATCTAGATATTTTTTGGTACATTTGTACTCAACCGTTTTAAGAAATTTTTTCTGCACTTTTTCTATTTGAGTTGAATATTGCTCGTAAAAGGGATTCCAAATGGGTACCGCATATTCTAATTGGGGCCTAACAAGAGATTTATATAAATAAGGATAGGTTGAGGATTTTCTAGTCTTTACAAGCTCTAATAACGAATCCATATAGTTTAAAGGCTTGGTTACATATATTATTGACATGGACATCTAAAGTAAGTTTTGAGTCGAGAGTGACACCAAGATCTCGTACGAGTTGGGTTTTCTCTAGATTTACACCACAAAGAGAGTAATTATATTGACTAATATTATGTTTTCTTGTAAATGTTATTGAGTAACATTTATTAATGCTTAATGAGAGTTTGTTTTTTATGCAGTAGGAAGAGAAATTGTCTAGGTCTTTTTGTATTAAAATGTGGTCGTTAAGATCATTGATAGTGTGATAAATTTTAAGATCATCTGCATAAAGAAGAAATTTACAGAAGCTAAAACATTGATTGATGTCGTTTATATAAAAATAAAAGGCAATGGCCCAAGAATGGACCCTTGAGGTACTCCAGAGGAAATATGTACTTCAGAAGATTCATATCCGCTAATGACAACTCTCTGTGTTCGGTTTGTGATGTACGATTTGAACCACCGCCATAAGTTACCACGTATACCATTATAGGCAATTTTTTGTAGTAGAACTTGATGATCTACCCTATCAAAGGCCTTTCGGAAGTCTGTGTATATGCTGTCAGTTTGTCCATTACCATCAATAGTTTCATAAAGTTCAGTAGTATAAAGTAATAAGTTGGTAATCGTTGAGCGACGCCGCACAAACCCATGTTGTTGGGTTAGTATATAATTATGTAGTTGTGGGTATATTGACAAGATGGATATAGGGCGGTAGTTTTCCACATTCATTCTTGATCCTGTTTTATGCACCGGTACTATTTTTGCAGACTTCCAGATACTCGGACATACACCATCTCTTAAACATTTGTTAAATAAGTACAATAAAGGCGGACATATCTGTTTTGATGTGTTTTTAAGAAAAACTGGTGGAATATTATCGGTACCCGGTCCTTTGGAAGTATCCAGAGACTGCAATACGTTGACGATCTCACTTGGGGAGAGAATGACTTCCGAGATAATATTTTGTGACATAGTAATGTCCGAAAAACAAAATTGTGTACTCTCTATATTGAAATCTTCCCGTAGTGAAGACGGTTTAAAAACCGATTCAAAGTAAGTAGAGAATAAAATGGCAATATCTGTTGGTTTGTCAGCAGTTTCATTATTGAAAGATACTACAGCAGGAATATTATTGATTTTTTTTTATTTGACAAGTAATTCCAAAAATATTTTACGTCTCGACTGATATTATCTTCAACCCTGTTCATGTAGTTACGATAGCTAACTTTGCTTTCAATGTCAAATTTTGATCTATATTTTTTAAATTTATTATGATCAAGTATATTTCCAAATTTTTTCCATTTAACCCAGTATCGTTTTTTATTTTTGAAAAGTTTTATTAATGATTTATTAAACCACATGGGATAGTGTGATCGTTTTACTATTTTAGAGGGCACATTTTTTGTAATTATATCGTAAATAGTTTCATAAAAGGCTGTTACCGAGGCTTCAATTGATTTATTTTTAAATATTTCATCCCACTTTCTTTCCGACAGTTCATTATTGATAATGTTATAATCCGCTTTATTGAAATAATAGTGAATTCTCGGTTTAATTATTTTTTGTTTAATACAATCAGTCAAAGGTAATAAAACGTAAAACGGTGGATGATTTTTATCCAAAGGAACAACACTAAGCGGTGTGGGAAACAGCTGGCAATCCGCGTTACTTGTTATAAACAAGTCTAGAATACGGTCATTACAGTTTTTTAAGTAGTTTAGTTGATAACAAGTCAACTGTGAAATAAAATTTGCTATAGATTTTGATATCGTACAACCTATATTATTTCCTGTAAGTATTGGTTTAAGACCGTAATGACGGGCACTCCAGTCCAATTTAGGTGCGTTAAAGTCTCCAATAATGCAGAAATTTTGTATTGAAAACTCCTCTAGGATAGATTGCATAAAAACAAAATAGGTTTCATAACTGTTACAGTCAGTTGCTGGTGGAATATAAAGTGCGCTAATTAGTAACTTATTAGGTTCGTTACCTATTTGTAAAAGTATATGGTCAATAATCGGAAAAGAGAGGAACGGGTAGACGTGAGGAAAGGGCGCTACACAGATATTACTCATTACGGCGACCAACACCCGCCACCGTCAAGCCGCCCCGTTATCGCGTAATTACGGTCACTTCTGTAAACATTGTATCTAGCGTCAATAAATTCACTATTAGATATGTCATTATTTAGCCATGTTTCGGTTAATACGATTATGTCATATGACTGCTGAAGAATGTTCATATACAATACATGCAGTTTAGTTCTAAGTCCGCGGCAGTTCTGGTAATATATTGATAGTTTATTTAAATTAGCCATTTATACAGCGTTAAAGTTATAGTATTATTAATAATAATAAGGCAACGAGTTAAGTCTATATATTTAAAGGCAGTAATATGTTTATTAATTTGGTATTTTTTTATTTTACTACGTCGTAAATTCGAGCAACTTTTATTATTAAAGTTGTTTTGTAAGAAAGTCAGTAAATTGTATGTGAGTGAGAACTGTTTTAGGTGTGTGTGTGGCGTGTGTAGGTGCACAAAATAAGTGTGGTTTATATTTCTATGTAATGCAATGCACGTATATAAATCTATTACTAAAAGATACAAAATAAAGGTATACATAATCATAATATGATAATACGGGTTAATATAATATATAACCCTAGATAATTTTTTTGATATCCTGTATTGATCTAATAACGAGTACCTGCGACGTAGGAGTTTTACGAACGAGGATGGTGCCGAATTTGACCCACACAAATTTATAATCGCGCTCTTTAGCTTTCGTGCGAGTTTCACGAAATAACTGCTTGTTTTTAAGGGTCAAATGTTCATTAACGTAGATGTTGTGTGTTGTCCCCGTGATTGAGAGATCTTCAGACGTTAGGCATCTCTTGTCCTTTTCCTTCTTTGAGCGGCACGACTCAACTACACTGTCCCGTAGCATTTTCGAATGAAGTCGAACGATGACATTCTTTGGGCGCCCGTCTTTAGTATTGGCGTGGGGCACGCGGTGTACCGCAGCTACATCACTTGCAGTCATCTTCATGCCCACCACTGCAGCAAGTTTAATAACAGTCCCTGTGAGATTTTCATTACGCCGTTCTGGGAGGTTAACAATCTCCAAATTGCAGTCGCGAGACTGCTGCTCCATTATAGAAATTTTATTTTCTAAAGCGCTGACTTGATTCAAAAGCTCATTACTACACTTCGCTTCAAGCGATTTTACTCGGTCTTCGATAGTATCAAAGCGCTTATTAGTATCTGTCAGTGAAGTCTCCATAGCAGTGAGCCGTGTGGTAATAGTTGTGATGCTTTCCCGTATGCTTGCATTGTCAGTCTCGAGTGTAAGGATAGAAGCATTTATATTAGAAATGTTCTCAGACACTTTTTGAAATTCATTTTTTAAATTTAATAATGAGTTATCAATGGTTTCGGTTATAATTTTCTGAATGCTATGGTGAAATTCTTTAAATTTATCATTTAATTTTTGTTCGACAATCTCAGCAATTTTTCTTTGCTATCATCAGCTGGTTGCTTCCGCTTTCGAATATTTACGTTGTCATCCTTTGTCGGTGAGCACAGCTCGGATTTGAAGAAACTTGTTTGGAGGTGTGCGATTCATTGCTCCGTATATTTACAATTTGCGATTAACAAGCAGGTAAAAGTCAGAGAGTGACGGATAGATAGAATTCCCTTAGTGTGACCGAGATGCAGCAGAGTTGCGACGCGGGCGCGGGGTCGTGCTTCGTAGCAGGTACACGGATCGCTAGACGAAGATGGCACTATTTCCATTAACGCGTGCAATAATTGCATGCAATTCGTTTCACACAATTAAAACACTTAACACTATGTTCAAAAGGGTAAAAGTTGAATATATCGTAATTGCAGATTTAATAGATAAAGAGTTATACGTCCACTCTCAAACGTTAACAGAATTGAACTGAAATTGTGATTGCATAACAAGAATGAAAAGACAGTTTGGTTTTGGTGTATATGAATTGGTTTTTACAATTTTTTAGTGCAAGTCGTACGACATGTATTTATTTATTGTAAATAACCTAAAATAATGCACTTCCTAGTCTTATTTCGAAATATAAGGCGTATTTAAAAAGTATAGGTTACTGTACTAACGAAGTCTCTACTGCGATGAGTTGTCAGTTATTTGTTTAATAGCAGTTTTTTAAACGTTGTGTCACCTTAAAATTAACTAATACTGCCTTTATTTATCTCTTCTACAGAAATTTCATGGAAATTATTCTGTTATTATGTCTGTTATTAACAAAAAATAACTATTTTTTTTATGAAATTCAATGAAGAAATTTGACAAAAAGAAAAAAAACTTTAATAAAGTATTGACTTCATATCAAGAACACGTTTTAGGAAGGTTTTGTTAAAAAAATATGCTTCTTCGTTGGGATGTACCTTAACCTAGAGTTTTTTTTCTGGTATCTGTTCTCTTTAATATGTAAAATTAAAATTGAGATGCAAATATATTACAACTAAAACGAAATCTTAAAAAAATCCTTTTCTTATGCCATTTATTTTTAATCCATAGTAGGTGAACGAGTGGTATACTCGAAATAAGTATTATTCAAAGATCGCTACAAAAATTTAATGTGTACTTTTATATACTTCAGTTAATACAACTTTAATCTAAGAATTACCAAATGCAGTAATATTAAGATCTAGTAATTAAAATTTTCAACGAGAAACAAGGTGAAGGTCACAAAATTTGCATTTGAAAGTGGATCTGAAAATGTAAGCAAATAAGAATTATTATCGTCACATAACACACACTATTTTGCGCAAACAACTTAAAATATAGATAATGATAATTTGAAATATAAAAAAAATGTAAATCCAAATTGGCCAATGCCTGAAATGAAACATGCTCGTAGGCCTTAGTCACGATGGCTAATTAATTCTAACTTAACAGTTACGAAATCAAAAATGACCCGTTATACTAAAAATCAGTTTGGAACGTAACAGTTACAATTTCTATCACCTCGGCACACATACCTCTTGGCGTTGCTGGCTTCAGAATTTTTGATTAGATACACTACTTGCGATTTCCAAAAACAGCGACCGGTTATTGCGCAAGTCAAAACCCAAAAGTGTTATGTAAATCATTGAGAAATTGCGTTCACTTGCATAAATCAAAATTAATGCTAATCGTATTGTGCCTTAACATTGTACGATATTTATCAAGTTAGTAATTTATGTATATGTATTTTATCGCGTTTAATTACTTTACAATTTTTTTAAATTATGTACAATTTTAAAAAGATGTTGTTGTCTTTTCGAACGCTTTCTATGGTCACTGAACTTAAAAATTTAAAGTGTAAAAGTAAACGAGATAAAATCCGTAAAATATATTATTTATCAAGTTCAAATTCAAATATCTTTATTCAACAAGTGAAAGAAGTTTACACTTGCTTGTTAATTGTAAAACACTCTACCACCGGTTCGGAAAAGGACGCCTCAAACCCGAGAAGAACCTTATATCAATCTGACTTATATATATCAGTAAAAGGTTTATCAGCTAACAACGGATGTTTACGAAATGAGAATATCTTCGAGAAGGTCAGAAAGGATTAAAATTCCACAAAAGAGTTTGGGGAGTTGCTAGTGTATCATATTCGAGTAAGCAACTGAAAATATTACTAATTTATTTTGGGCAACGGATAGAACGGTTTTTCGTAATTCAGAAATACACTTTTGAAATGAAAATGCCTAAAGTTATCAAAAGTAGGTAGAGAAGACGTTTGGCATCTTGCATGTTTATACATTTATTCATAAGTTATTATTTAAAATTTTAGTATAGTTTAATACGAAAGAGCCTAATTATGCACACGTGACTTGCGTCCGGATTTCGGATCGATTGAGTTTTGAGAACTAACACAAGGTTATTGTCTAATCCACAGAGATAAGAATCGTAACAATTTATTATTAACAGCACAATTCATATTAGAAATTCCGAGAGAAGGGGTTGTGACGTTTATCATCATCATCATCATCATCAGCCTGTGATAGTCCACTGCTGGACATAGGCCTCCCCTAATACTCCCCTATCCATTAGAGGGTTTTTGGACCGTATCCCACCACGCTGGTCCAATGCGGGTTGGTGGGTGGACCGACTTTTACATGCCCATCCGACGCATGGATCATCTTACTTTTCAGACAATTGGGTGATCGGCCCAAATTGCCCTAACCAACTAGGAAACAACAATGAAAATTTGTTGAGTCCCCGCAGGATTCGAACCCACGACCTCCGGTTTCTAAGCCACACGCCTATACCGACGGAGGCAGTTGAGAGAGAAGGGGTTGTGACGTTTAGCCAATTATTAACTACATAACAATTGTAATGGAAACTATTAAAACTTCTTTCAGTTGCTTGCACTCCAAATACGTTTTCTTTAATAAAAATATCAATAATTACGAATTACTTCAAAGTGACATTTTTATAAGAATTTTTATACGTAACACGGTAACACATACGTATGTAAAACATTTTCACTTAACATTTTTGGTACACTAAAAATTGTCTTTACGAATGTCGTCACTCCATCTTGCCGCAGTGTGGGCTGGATGAGAATTGCCGAACATCGGAAGCGTTAGCGAATATTACGAGAGGCCTATGTGCAGCAGCAGTGGACTGACACAGTCCGATGATGATGATGATGAAAACTTCTCTTACATTTCACTCGTAACTAAAAAAAAAATTGACATATGTCTTCAAAAATTTAAACACTATAGTCACTATCATTGTCTCGTTACTTTAATAATGCAATTTTTAATTAAGAAATAGATTTTAATAAGGAGATATTGTTAAATGACTAGATTTATTGTTCAATAGCTTAATTGGATACACTGGATTGGATTGGAAAGAAGAATGCGTCTTGCAGATTTTTCAACAGTATGGGGAAACTGTAAGCATGCATAGAGCATGTGCAGTGCCGCATTTTTTATGAATGTATACATTTTTTGAAGTATTATTGATTATCTTTAAATCTATGTTGAAGTTTTTATTTTGTTACTTGTTCCATTTTATTTTAGTAAGGCTTTGGAAATATTGAGAAAGCTTTTATAACACTTATAGATTATGAGATTTGGAATCGATTTAAATAAATTACAACATAGAAATCTTATAAGGCAATAATAATAGTCACATAATAATAATCACTTTTTTCGGCACATTATGTGTTATTATTATTTTTAACGCAGATTCACCAAAAGAAGGGCCACCATTTTACACTATCATTGTGTGATTTTGAGTATATTCTAGATATAAATACAACGATTATTTTACGTATATACTTTCAATTATTTATTTTATATACTATATTACCACTATTATAAGGTAAACACGGTAACAGCGTCAAATGCTCACAAACTGAAGTAGTTATGTAATAATATATAATGCTAAACTAGCCTATATTGTTAACCATTATTTATAAATCCAATAACTATAATTACAAACCCACACCCAGTTTTACCCCATTCACAATCAGAGCGTAATATCAATTCTTGCCTAACAATATTTCGCATTAAAACTGTGTAAAAAGATGGTTTAAATCCAGCAGCTAGGGAGTATATACAAAAAGTGCTTTTGCCATAATATTTACAGTACAAGTATTGCTAACTTTACGCCCGATTAGTCGGTGTTATATAGGCATGACCGAGTGTATTAAATGTTTTCTATTTCTAACAATTCTTCTTTTGGCAAATATATGATTATTAGTTCCGTTGAACGTTTAAAATAGTTATGATCAACAAAATAAAAAGAAATATATTTTCGGTTCTTTCTTTATTACGTTTGACTTTATTAGACATAAATGAAACTCGGAATTACATGTCAGTTATAAAAATCATAGAAATGAGCTGCATCGAATATATGTCATTGCTATTAGTTGTTTTTCCTTTAATGATTGACACTTTACTGACAGTTTAAAACCCCATATAGTGATGTCTCTACTTTGATTTGGGTTCCATCAATTTCGAATCTGATTTAGCTTTAATATAACTTAATTTTAACAAATAATAATCATGAAAATAAAATTACTGCTAGACCTCTAGATACCATAAGCTCTGCATGCATAAAACGGACTAATAAAATTCAGAAATGGTCACCGTGATTGAGTCAAAAATTTTGACCGACGATTAACACCTCAGTCTGTCAAGGACCATGGATCCTGTTGATGAGATAAAATCAGTGAAGCCTTTAATTAAAACAATTGTAGTATTCACAAAAGCACAACAAGGTGATGAATCCTATCTTAAGTAAAAAAATTAACTTGAAGATTAAGCTAATCTTAACGTAGGTCACCTTTTTGCAGGGGACCGTCTAGGGTGGTTCCACCGCGGTACCTATTTCTACCGCAAATCTGTAGTGTGAGAACACTACCGTGTCTTGATTTGTAGGGCACTAAAGCTAGCGTAGTTACTGGGTAAATGAGAGAGCGTGTTGGTAATACCTCTGGTATTGTCGATGTCCATGTGTGTTGGTGACCACTTTCCATCAGGTATTAAAAAAGGATTACCTCCAGCATCGACTATTAAAGCTTGTTATTACAACATCACTTTTGTAAGCCAGACAACTATCTTTTACCAATGTTACGATAGTTTACAAAATTATATCTTATTATAGCTTCAGAGAAGGAGAAAAGTTAAAAATGTAAATACATATTAAAATCGAGAATCTGTGGTCGAGAGATCGGGAAATATCCACATTAAATTAATGTAGTTAATTATTGTTTTTTTAATACTTTTCTTTGTATTATGTAGCGGAGCAACGAAATATTAAATAAACATTAAACCTGGTATTGAAACTATAACCGCCTCCGTGGCCTAGCAGTATTGGCTTTGCTATATAAACCGGAGGTCGTGCGTTCGAATCTTGTGGGGAAACAACTTAGGGTATCTCGCCTTGAGCCGATCACCCTACTGTCTGAAAATTAAGATGATCCATGCAACGTATGTGCATGTAAAAGTCTGTCCACCCATCAACGCGCATTGGATAAACATAGATACGGTCCAAAAACCCCCTGATGCAAAAGGCGTGCTTTAGGCCTATGTCAAGTAGTTGACTAACACAGGCAATGATGATAATGATGGTTGAAAATATTGCAAATAAACACTATGTTTCATTTCGCCAAAAACGGTCATGATAGTCAAATTTCTTCGGATTTCGTTATTCCCACAGTTAAAATATTGATAATACATAAGTGTAAACCATTAAATAATTATTATTGATATGGCCCCAAAAACTGGTTCACGCATCACATTAGAAATTCTACATTACGCAATATTTTACGTCCTCATTACGACTGGTGCATATTAAATTTTTGAAACTCGCGACCGTAAAATGAAAGATCAAAAAGTAACATCACCTATAGCTATAAAAATGGAGTTGAAGGTCCGAGATTGCATTCCTCTTAATTTAATGGCTTACTTTCTTCCTCTATTTATTTCAAAGCCTTATTTGATGTAATATTATATGATGTAATAACCAAATCGATATTTTAAATGCTATTACTAAATGTAAAATTTACCATCGTTTATAATAAGCTATAAAATAATGTTTTAAAAATGATTGCAATTACATCATATCGAAGTCATAGTTTGCGTCGGAAACCAACACAACGAATCAGCTTAGACTAATTTGTCTGTTGATCCGGCGTAGTACACTAGCATAAAGGCCGAGTAAAGTAAGCAATAAATCATTCGAAGGCCACAATATGCGTACCATAGAGGAAACAAGTACATATTTATCATGTTAAGGTTCTGCTCCAAAAGCATAACCGTATGTAAGAAGCTTACCACGCCTTTTTCTTTTGGAGAACAACAGTTTGGACAAAGAGATATAACTATACAAAATTTCATTACTGATCTAACATTATATTATATATAGTTAAACTATAAATGAAGTAGCAAGATTTTTCTACCTAACTAAACATTTTGTGTGAAATCTTTTTTTTAGAGAGTTAGAGTACAAAAATGTACAAATAGAATAGAAAAACGATTAAACATTTACTTGGCAGTAAACGATACCAAACAAACTTGACGTCTACTCTATCCAGTTATTACACTGGCTACAGAGTATCCGTTCAAGTGTCAAACTGAAACTGTTCTATTTTGTGGCAGAAAGGGCGACAAAAAACGTAGCACAACAGTTGGTTGACTGTAAATGACAATAAAAAAAACCTAGCTTTATCAACAAGGGTGTATACTATTTTAACTATTATCGTAGTTATAAGGGCACGGCATAGTGCTGACAATCAATTCCATTGTTCACGTCTTGCTTGCATCATTATGCACAAAAATCACATAACATGAGTTCCGTTACAGATTTATATTATTAATGGTTTCAAAAACTTGTTAACATGAATGTATACCTACATAACAACTTACGTGAACGTGCGAAATGTAGCAGCTATCCGTCAACGTAATAATAACCCGATTACTACGCTAAGGTCAATAATTCTAGACTTTCAAATGCTACGTTGAACACTACGTGCGCTGAGCTTTCGCTATTGAATGAAAAGGACAAAGCTATTATTTCTAATGTTAATACATACTGACGTTTTAATACATGAAAATTGAAAATTGTCAATGTTTTAATATTATTAAGACTAATTTACATTTCAAAACTTAGTAATTTATTTGTTATCATGCAACTCATTGATGCCCTTGAAGTTTATTTATTTTATACTTCAAAAACTTCAGTGTTTAATTTTGTAAAGTTAATTGATAATTATTATTAAAGCAGTAAAGTAGACAATATGTTCTTTCAAGATGATAGTAATGTTAATTTTTTATTTAGTTATGTCCATGGTCACCAACTCATTTGAATGTCCAAACTGTCCTTTAGACTAAATATTTAAACACAAATTTGAAATGAAATTTGTGTTTAAATATTTTAGTTCTTTCATTGCACATGTAATAAAAACATGACGCAATACGATGCTTCTTTAAGTACTTTAAAACTATTCACCAGTTCAAAGACTTTTAAGTTATATCATTAAACAATTTACATCATACATATTTATATATATATAATAATATATTATAGCTAGTTCAATTTAAGATTTCGGTTCATTTTAAAATAAAAAATGGAAATATTATTTACTACTACGTACTATATTCGTATTAACTTTTAGGTAATTTTTATTACATTTTATCGTTTAAATTAATTATTTCCCATAAATTCTTTAATATATCCATTGATAGCACATGGTATAAATCGCCTGGTGACTAAAGCTGATGGCAGAAAAAGGTTACGATCATATAAGGATAGAAGTAAGGTAATGGATACTGGAAAAAAGATGAAAAATAAAACAAACAACACAATTTATTCTCTATTTCTTTTTACGACCAAGGGATTGCGGTACCATCGTGCGATTGCATAACTTCGGCCATTCGAATTTTGAACGCGCAATAGTTGACTTTGAGAATAAATTTAACCATGACTTAATGTCAAAATGGAAAATTTTGAAAGTAGCGGTAGCGTGTTCAACCCACTTAACATTAGCACGAAGCAACCTTATATATAACATAAATTAAAACATTCACCATTGGACACGGAAGCTGCAATAATAAAACCAATTACTACTAAATTTCTCATAGGGGGCAGGCCTTTTGTCGATTACACAAATGTTATTTTGTATCGTAGAGACGTTCCTTTTAATTCTTACAGTCTTTTCCCAAGTTTTAAAGGATGACGATTGGCACCTTACCTCTAAAGTACTCTAAAAGGGTTGGTTAAACATTTGAACACAACACAAAAAACTAGGAGCGCCTTTACATGATTTTACATGGTTATCTAACGCCCGGATACTCACTATTTTACAGATTTTACTTTTTACATTTATTTTACAGTGACCGGCTTATATTGTCGTAAACAACCAGAACATAATGATACCACAAAATTGTCTTCCTGTGAAATTTTAACATTTGACTACCGAGTAGTAAGGCAAGGGCCGATACCACTTGGTCCAAAGTCGGATAGCCTAATAAAAATACTGGGTAGGAGAACTTTCCTCATTCAGGTTAACCGATTTACGGTGACTTAATAACTAACCTTACTTATAAACGGAGGTGGTAGGTCCACTTTTTCAGGTGCCATCTAGGCCAGTACCACCGCGGTGCCTTTGTAATCCAAAAAGCAGAGTATGTAAAATACTACCGTGTTTCGGTTTGAAGGGCACCATAGCCAGCGTATTTACTGGGCAAATGAGACGTAACATCCTATGTCTCACGTAGGCAGCGCATTGGAAACACCCTTGGTATGACTGATGTGCATGGGCGTCCGTGACTATCAAACAGGTGGATTGACTGCTCGTCTGCCTAATTTATAACACATTGGGTCACTAAAAGGAAAATAACACTGCAATAGTTCTATTGCCTTAATTTCCCACACTAATCTTGAGCATTATGTTTCTAAGGCTATCGTTATCTCAATAATTAGAAATTATTATAATGCGTGATTTCATTGTTTTGTGTTATTAAAATATATTGTTATAAGATAAGTTCTTCCAAGAGCAACCTTCTGCATTGCATAGGAAACGAATGATTAATCGCACAAGGTTGTTATCATTCGTCAATTGTGTACATGGTGATAATGCGTTACAGATAAGGAAATTTAAAAAATTACATAATTCATTAAATCGTGTTTTAGTCTGTGTTTATGAATCATTTAAACATATTGTTAGAATATTTTTACTAAATATTAGTGGAGTGCCATTTTCGACATATTTATTTTTTTAACGCAATCATAGTCAATTTCTTTAAACATAAGGTTTTGCGAAGTTTTTGATATTTTTTCGAATAAAGTAGTTAGTAAGAGGTTTATCTGACCTAAATATTGAACTATCATATATACACAACTTATGTCTGAAATTTAAATCAGTTTTTCGATGGCTTATATTTTTTTATTGCATCTCAAAAAAAGCTTTTGACTTTAGACCCAAAAAAATTACAAATCCATTTCCTTTCCTTTAAAAAAATCCAAGAAATACTGCAAATTACTTCAACTTTTGTTTTATGCATTATTTATTCTACATGAGTACCCACATAATTTGTACCAGAAATCTCGTTAAAAGCCTGAGCATTTGCGGCATTTTAGCATTTCCTTTCGGAACTCAAGAATTAGTCCTTTTTGAGAGAAACATATTCCCCATATAAAATGCCGACAACGTGTTGCTAATTGCTCTGGTGTTGCAAACGTTTATGTGCAGATCAGTTGCATTTTATAATTTTCTTTGCGTTTGTGTCTCGTTCGTATATCACTTAATATTTGTATATAGCAATAATAGTGATCAGCCCGCATTGCCTTAACCAACTGGAAAACAACAATCAAAGTTGTTGAGTCCTTGAAGGATTCGAACCTACGACTTCCGGTTTCTACAGCGCAAGCCCATAACACTCGGCTACGGTCTAGAAAAGACTTTACAACATAACATGCTAACGCATAACGGATTATTTTAGTTCCCAAACGATCCAGTTATCGGACCATTTTAAACAATAATTCAGTATGATTGGGAAAAATTATTTCTCAAGATTGTATTCACCATTGTGGTAGTATATTACAAATTGCCTGTTAAATAGTTTTTCCTATAATAATTATTCATCACCACGCGTGTAAATGTACCATCATCAACAATGATTAGAAATCGAAAAAATATTTTAAAAATTATGCGTATTGTTCGTAAAAAAAAACTAATGTTTCGTGGACCTTCGTGCTGCGGCTATCAAACATATTAAGTATATTTATTGTGTTTTTAAAGCTATCGGAAAAACCGAACCATAATTTAGATTTTTTATGTCAGGTATCATCAAATTCGAAACGTAATATATTTTACTGATTAGGATATTACGCGTGACATCTTCTCTCCACTGATCTTCAATGCCAGCACACAATCAATGCAGTTTACCTTAAAAATGTTTTCAAGTTTAAATACACATTTTTGCATAATTTTAGGCACCGCACCATCATCATCATTATCATCAATCATCAGCCGGTGTTAGGCCTCCCCTAATGCACGCCTTCTCCATTAGAGGATTTTTGAACCATATGTCTCCACGACCCACAATGCTGGGTTAAGGCCCATAATCAAGTTAAATAAAAGACAATGCTAGAGGAATATAATTCATTCTAAAGCGAACAAAATGTTTATTATCCTTTAACGAATATTAATTAATAAGGAGATTCATAAAAATCGAAAATTTAAAATTAGTCAAACTAAAATTCTAATAAAATATAAGACAAATATTTTTATAATTAACAATTAAACATTTAAAATCAAATTAATGTTTATCATTTGTTCACTTGTAAATAAGTTTTGATTAAGCCTCAAAGAATTCAAAATCAAAACTTACCGGAAGTCCGTTACCATGATCTAATTATTAACTGTGTTATCTAAATCATACATAATTTTTAATGGGCTGTTATAATGTTATTGTAATGTATGGTTGCAAAAGGAAATAATTTAAAATTACCTAAAACACGTAATCCTTTTAATTAAACCTTTTGCCCATCATCATCAGCCTTGTATTGGTCCACTGCTGGACAAAGGCCTCTCCGTATGCCCGCCTTCTCCATTTAGGGGGTTTTTGGACCGTATCCACCACGATGGTCCAATGTGGGATGGTGGGTGGACCTTTTTGGATCATCTTACTTTTCAGACAACTGGGTCCAAATTACCCTAACCAACCAACCAAGAAAAAAAACAATGAAAATCCTCCGCAGGATTCGAACACACGTCCGGTTTCTAGAGCCTTTTTTGCCTTTTTCGCTGTTGCATTTTAAGTAAAGTCATTTTAGTTTTTCTATGCTATTATGACGGGTCGAGCTATTTCGCTTTAATGATTAATATTGAGCACTAATGTTGAGATATATATATGAGTAAAAACAAAAAACCCAAAAAGGCACGTGGTATCATATAAATATTGGTTATATTAAATATTTTAGGCAGCCTAGGCGATAACCTCTTTTGGCCGCCTAAAGCTAACTCAAAACCTGCATACGTTAAAACTATAGCCTTTCGCTTTAACAATTTTGGACAGTCGACCTCACAGTGAAGTATCAAGGCTAATTGCGGCCATGCGACAAAATTTCAAAATCGAAAATCAAAAAAGTAATACCAAAGTACTTTTAACCATTACTGTTTTCTACAGCAAAACAATAGTGTATAAACACTATTTTCTGTCGGTTTAAAAGCACCGTAACTAGCGTATTTACTGGGCAATAACTAACATTAATGTGTCACGGCAAAAAAGGATTAGCTAGATGAAGTAGCAGTGGGCCGGTCATGTAGTCAGAAGAATAGCCTGTTAAGTGATGCTGTGCCTATGGGCCAATAGAGATCTATGTCCAGCAATAGACGGATAAAGGCTGGTGATGATGATGATGAATGTCTCAGGGCGAGGAGCGGATATTTTAGATTTGTATGTTTTTTTTTTAAACTTAATTCTCGATCGTAATTACACAAACAAAACATTTTCTTGTATATTTTTAAGAATATATGTGAAATACGGGCTAAACAGAAAGAATTGAAAAATGGTAATATGAGATAATAACGCTCATACAATATGTAAAGTCATATTCTCCAAAAAAATTACTTATCGTGTTGCACACAGAAAATATTAAAAAAGTGAAATAATTACTATGCAAATAAAGGGAAAATTAAAACTTTTTGTGATTCGAAATTTACTGTTTTAGTTTTTACATTTTAGTCAGGCGTTATAACCAAAAGTTGTGCGATTTAGATTTATTCACTTATTATTAAGAATACATAACTAGCAAGCGTAACTAATTCTTGCAATTTCCTCTAAATTTGCTCCAAAAAATCCCAAAAATTGAGAGGAAATAACGGCTTTTTCCAGTCTAATGTAAACTAATCAGAGCTTAACTTTGAATTTTGAAAACAAAGGAGCCAAGTACAAATTTTGACTAATAAGAATGCTTTAAGCAATATGAATCATCTAAAATGAATTTATAACAAACTCACATTATTAAATAATTCACGCAACATTTAAAAAAATCCGTTTAAAATTTCTTTATAGTTCTTTATTATTGCAATTAGAATTAATCATATCATATTACTATTTTGAGACTAATTATTTTGTAAACTAAGCAATTAATAATTTATTAAAACCGGTATACTAATCTTTTTTTATTAAATTTTTTAATCAAATGACCTGTGACATAGAAAGAGCATTACTTACGAGTGGTAAGAAATGCTCTTACTGCCTTTATGTATTTACGATCTGTTCACTAATAATTTACACTACTTTACATGTCCTTTAAACCAGTACGCGAGTGTTCTAGTACCTACTACCTACCACCATTAGAAACAACTTTTAGTCGTAGATTTCGAGTCATTTACTTCTATCAATATCGATCACCTATAAAATACAAATTAATATAATTTAGTACGCGTGAATGTGGACACGGCAAATTCAAGTTAACTCAAGCGTTCTAACTGGAAGCCTGTTGGTTATAAGTTATCATAGACATACAAATGTAAAGACACGTACATATGGAAATTTCTATTAGAGAAATAAGTCAAAAGGTTATTAGATATTAAGGGGTTGTAAATTATTCTGAGATTGATTCTTTGTAGCTACAAAAATATGTAACGTTAAGTATTTACTAATTTATACGATCTAGTTGTTATCTAGACATATATGGCGTATTTTTTCTATTTCTAAAGCTTCGGTAACAGCGTAATCAAACATAAAAAAATACATTTATTATAATATTTTGAGTATTCGCTTTGCATTGTGAAAACATGATAAATTTTTCATTTGATACATAATGTAATAAACCTATGTTATTCAATCACAACGTAATAACTTTCTTCACAAGCATATCGAACGCAGTTCACGGCCACGGAAAATCAAACCACAATTATAATCTCACTGAATCGTTCATACTATTCGCAAAAAAATAAATAATTCAACATAAATTATGTAAATGTATCGTATCTGGACGATTCATAGGACGTGACGTTTTTCTCGCCACTTACTAGTAGGTTGGAGATGGAGGAAAGGTTTTATATAGTTGGGGGTTAGTCGATGCAAGTTAGTCAAATGTGAACTGCCGCCGCCGACCACAGGCACGACTGGTACAATGTACGTACGCTACTTGTTTTAATGTTTGCACACTACATACAACATACAGTGAGTCTAGTCGAGATACGCTTAGTTAATATGATTTTGGAAAAAAAACCCTATTACATTTTTTTTAATGTATAGAGTAAGTTCAATGACCTATATTAATTTATTGTACGAGGTACTTCAGGTTTTTTGAAAGGATGACCTATATACGTATTCCTGGTAATTCTTTAACAATGAATATAATAAGTAAATTCAATACATATATTAACTTAGTGTTCATACATTCCATCATATTCTTTTGATTCTTAACTACCCTTTATTTTTTAAGTATTTTTTAATATAAAAGGATTAATTATCTTTACATGTTAAATAAAAGTATAATAATAAAATTAAAATACCAAATTTACGTATTGTAAATAAACTTATATACCATAATAAAATCTATACATATGCCTGTATTTAATAATTCTTAATCACATCTTGATTATTATAACTCTTAATAAGCTTTACTTTTTGAGTATAAAACTACTTTTTTAAAGTAAAATACTTAAAAAAGTATATTTCTTAAAATGATTTTTATGTAAAAGGATAAATTACCTGTACGTATTATATGCATTTATATATTTGTAAATATACATTTAATTCGTAACTTAATTAATATCTTAATTAAAATAAATAATCCTTTTCTCTTTCTTCGAAATCTAAGTGATATTAAATCAAGTCATATTTTCTATACTATGCAGTGTTTTTCGCGTAACCTAAAATAAATGCGTTCCAAAAATCGTTCCGATTAGGCATTGGCACTAATACGTTTAAAGGATTGCAAAACATTTAAAACTTTGTTTGTGTAATTAGTGTACGTAAAAGTTTATAAATCAATTGAACATTTTTGTGACACCGGCATTTTGTGACTTTGTTATGACTTATGAACTCTTAATTAAAAGTCAAATGTGCAATTCAAGTAAGCATAAGTATTCTGCAAAAAATATTTTATTGCTTCAAAATTAGTGCCAAGTCTAGTCTACCCACTTTGCGATCAAGTATCGCAAAGTGGGTAGACTAGAATGTTCAGAATTGTAGGCAAATTTTATATTTATAATTCGTTACTAAACATACTAAACCAAATACGATGTTTAGTATGTTTAGGATTAGAATTACGTAAAGGAATGACATAAGTCCTATATTAGTATCAATAAGTTGATTTTTTGTTTGATACAACAATCAACTTTTTTAATTCTATTATAAAATTATATCAGCAATCAAATTATTAACTTTTTTTTAAGTATATTGCATTGTAAGTCGATACTTCGCAGAAAATATTCATTGACGACGTTTATTCTTTCTTTCACACATAAATATAGTCAATTAAAAACCAATGTTATTACATTGGTGCAACAAATAATTTTTCAGTGAATTTGTTTTCTAAAAGCAACTATTTTATAATTGTCATTTACAAGACCGTTAAACTCTTTATAAGGTTGACAAAATAGCAAAATCTGAATTTTTCATTTACGCTTATCTTTAATGAGTAATAAACAATAACAAAGACTTGTGACGTTCTTCATAAACACAAATATTGACAGTATGTGAAGAGAGCCGTCCGTATAAGTAAAAAAAAATTTTCAAAGTCAACTTTTTGACTTTCCCTTTTATGGAGTTCAATAACAGCCACTTTGAATTTTGAGGAATGCTGTCCATGATCAGAGGCTAAGCATGTCTCGTGACAAATATCCATACCTAAGTGAATTGTTGTTACCTTACTTAGTAATAATTAATGCAAACTTCTCAAGTTTTTCTTCGTAGCGGAAATACTTTTTTAATATTTTTTTTGAATGTTAGGATGAAAGTACCTTAATGATTGCATTGTACAAAAAATAAATAATGTAGTAAGATGTTTGTTTAAAAAATGAAGCATGAAAAGAAAATTATATGATATTTAAAAATAATAAATTGTGATATAAAAATCGTTAATTGCCAACAAATATTACAAAACCGACTGCAATAATTGTTTTAAAAAATTCTTAATGATGTTTTATGTCACTAACTATAATTTTATACTTAATAGACGTCTAATTGCAGCTAATTGCGTTTTTCCTCTGGTTTTAACGATTAAATACGATTCGAGCCAATTTTATAGATATATTTACCAAATTTTGATAAATATTTCACAACTGTATCTAAACATATTAAATTTTTATCAGCTTAAAATTTTATGCCCAAATTTAAAATATTCAATCATTGACTACTCAAACGACAGTTTTAAAGTTGTTAAAATCACAGTACTCCAATGTTATCGCCAAAAACGTTGCGCCGAATACATTTTGTCGGGGTCAATAATAGTTTGTCTGTGTCAGAAGTTATAGTTCTAAAATGGGTACTTTATCTCCTCTATCTTCTATCCACCTTCTTCTCCATGCCCATCATGTTAAGGCCTGATGCGAATTTAAAAATGCAAGTAACTAATCACAATTCAAGTCTCAACCTGCGATTAGAGTAGTCCTAGTGGGTAAAACTGGTCGTATGGTACCCATTAGAAAGGACAATGTCACTGATTATAATTTTATCCTTGCTAGATTATTCAACATGCTGTCTAAGCTGGTATTCTTGGGTCTGGTGATGTACGCCTCTGCGGCCGTGAAGCTGCAGGAGGTGTTCTCGTGGAATGTTCTGGATTGGAATTATCCAGATGAATACTAAAGCAGGAAGCCCTGCTGACCGGTGCTCTGATACCTGAAAACGCTCTACCTGTAGGCATTGAACGTTGGAGGAACAAACTTTTCGTCAGTGTGCCTAGGTGGAGGTCTGGTAAGTAGTTTACTTGATGTTTAGGCTTAAGTTCCATATATTATTAATGATTAGAAAGAAAAATATTTTATCAGTTTACTTTTTTATGAAATTAGTTATTATTTTTTACGTAACTTTTAAGTATTATACAATTGTATGCGTTTAAAGTTAAAAAGGAAAACAATCTGTAAAAATGTAAATTTTTGTCATCATATTTATTCATATAAATGTGATTCCATAGTTATAGTGAACGTTTTACGTGCAACATATATTTCTATTTACAGCCCATGTTATATTAAATACAATTCTTTTATCTCCGAAATATCTTTCAAAAGTCATCTTTGCATACAAACAGACCAAATATAACACAAGTTCAAATCAAAATAATGACTATCATGTGTTATAAACGACTTTTCCAAATTATTTAACAATAAGACATTAGTGCTGGTCAATGGAAAGTCTTAAGATTAATGACAACGCCCAACAAAAAAAAATAAGAAACAAATATAACTAAAGGATAAATTATACAATATCATTTGCATAAAATTTTGATTCCGAATAGAGTCATTTTCAAAAATGTCCGTTCTAAGCGAGAGAAAGTTGAAAAAAACAAGATTTTATGAATTTTAAATTTGAACAAGTAGATGGTTTCCGGTTGCGTGGCCGTTTGGAAATACTAGCAATATTTTTTTAATAGAGCCGACTAGTTTTAAAAGAAGAAAAAAAACTCGCCTAGTTTTACGTTTTAGTTCAATATACGTTAAATAAATAATTACTACACTTTTATATGTTAGTCGAGAAAAATAACCATAATTATAATTTTCCATGCGTAGTAAGTATATCATATCTATGAACTTTGTTTTCAAATGTTCAAAACACATTGGTTCGTCTTTGACCAATGTTTCAATACTACATAGTGTTTAAAAACTTCTAGCTTCAATATTTTGTACATTTGATTTTAATTATCCAAAATCAAGCAAACAATCAATAGAATCAATAAAAATAATTCTTAGCTTAAACTATATAAATATTCAAAAGCAGAAATATATTCTTTTAGGCTTTAAAACTATATAAATATTCTTTTCTGACGACCAAGTAAAACCTCTCGATTAAACAATCAAAACAAAAAAATCTAAAGAATTCTATGGAGATGTTTTTTTTTAATAACGATATAATTTTACGCAGTTCAATAAATACAAAATACTGATTAAGTTAAAATCTTTAATTCTGCGAATATTATTTTGTATAAAGGGCTAAGTCTCATTTTAATAACTAAAGTAACTTTAGATAAATATTGATTTTTTGCCATAGGGGATTATTCTATTCACTTAATTTTCAAACTAGTCTCCCTAATTATGATAATCATTACGATTTACTGTATACATTAACATTGAAAGCGACCTAATGTCTGCCTTTTTTCATTTCTCAGCCTCTTATTTTGTAACGTTATACATATACATCATTAATGACACAATGCAAACAGAGATAAAAATCAAAATCACATTATGACACCTTAACTCATAAAAAACGATGTATGAGTTAAAATATGTGTACAATTTAAACTAGGTCAATGCCAAATTTAACCGTTCGATATTTATTGTTTACGCGTTCAACGCTTAACTCACATCATAACAACGTCATAGCCTATTAATGTGTCACACGTGAAAATGACAATGTGTTATATTTTATTGGCAATTATCAATAACACGTCACGCAATCGTCATTAGTATTGACCATAAATATTCGACGCGCTATGAATTATGACATTTATCTAACACGATAGGCAAAATAGGCGGAACGTATTATTTTATCTGCATAATACATTAGCGAGCATTAAACTTATCATGTGTTTAATGAGGTTTCGAAATTAACTAATTAATGTATGTATTTATTGCACGTGGCCACGTTTTACGCATTATTATACTTATAATGAAGGTCGTTGAACTGCTGATGCGCGTAAATGACAGCGGTTTTGGCGCGAACTCCAAACGAGTTATGCGGTCCTTGTCATGCATTTCGAAACAAAATTATGTAACTGCACGTTATTTACCTATTAAAAAGATTGTTTTCGTTAAAAAGATTGTTGTCGGCGCGAAATTTACGTACTAGGTCTACTATTTATTTTTTATTAAACCGATCACAATAAAAACATGGGTATCGGCAAAATATTAATTTGACGGCTAACAATTAATGGTAAAATATTATTATCTATTAAATTAATGTAATATAAAATCTTTATCGTTCACAATTGGTGGATTTATTTATTGAACTGAAATATAAACTCAGTTTTGCAGTTTTGAATAAAATAATAACGCACTAAATGTATAATAATCTTTTGTCGTAAAAAAGTATCTATTTCGTTAAAATCGTATAACAAAAAATAGTGCTATCGAAACTCGTATGGGCGGTGCACTATTATTAAACATCCGATATTGGCTTGAATCGTTTTTGCTTTGTTATATGTAACATATTTCATGTTTTTGTTGACGCGGTTAGGCAATGGCAACATTGCACACGAGCCAACCGGCATTTGATCATTAACATCGATCAAGTTTTTCGCATAGGCAACATATTCATAATAAATTTGTGCATTAAAATAAGATTACGTTGCTGTAGTGCAAACTAATCGGTCAATTTAATAATAAAACAAAATTATCGCTAACTGCCATCAGTCATGAGGGACGTAAAGCGTAATCGTTAATGAAGCTTTCTTAAAACAAACAGTATCTCATAAAATTATAACGAGTTTAATGTTTTTTCTCGTCTTGCTCTTGACATGTAATCTTATTCATCAAAACAAAGGACTAGTTACTATCACAATTATAAAGAATACAAAATACGATTGTTTCAAATTTGTGTCACGATTTTAATAATTCAAGCTCTAAAATATTCAAATTAGATCTCCAACTAATTTCAGTTTCACGTTATGTATATTATATTATGTTACATTAACGATGTTACCTACGACGTTGAGGTCATTTGGTTCGTATTGCGTTGTTAATAGTTAGTTATTGCAGTTATTTAGTCGAAATGTCGCTAATAACGAAATAATTATACAAGAAAGGGAAATATTTTAACATTCTTACTTTGAGTTTTTTAGTTTTTAATTGAGTTTCCATTTCTATGTCAAAGTTGACCAAAAAATTTAAATACAAGCAAAGCAAAGATAATTTCCAATATGAAAAATAATCTCGCTACAAAATTTCGCAGTGAGAATTATTAACAATACTAAATCGACAACCTTTCTAATTTGTCTGCTATTTGCAATGGTTCCTCCGTTTAAGATTTGAAAAAATGCACACCGACCGATGTTATACACCAACTGACGGTGCAACAACGCCACGCCTTGTTTCCTCGGAATAATAGAACGGGTCGGAGTGCGCATACACGCAATTGCGTACCTTCAAACGTCGATGTTGTAATAGTAGCGAATGATGTTTCAGTAACTAACGGTATAGAAATTAAACAGCCGACGCCCTCCTTTATCGGCAACCCGGTCGGTTGCGCAAAAGCGGCTTAACATAACAGCGGAGATACTTTAATCACCTGTATGATGTATTTTACTTCCCGGCCTCACTTTATTCGCTTTGTATCGTACGTTTACTTAATTCTTTCAGCTCTTTTGTAAGAATACGACAACCTTTACTGAAGTAATACAATCATGTTCGTATACATTCTACGCATGCCGGTTTGTACAGTCTTAAATCTTTGTATCTTATTCGTCTTCTGCTTTGTCACTAGTTAATAAAAATCTTTATTATCATCGATAATCGTTATCAAGATATAAAGCAGAATTTTTTTCTCAAAGAATGTACCAATTATCAACATTTTTAGGCATTTCTATCTTCTTACATTTATATTAAATGGATTTCTTTTCAAATCCTCCTGCATAGAATCTTTCTACGCAGGTACCCTACCCTACTGTACCTAATTATATAGTTATCGTATTCTGATGGGGACCAGAAATTGGCAATTTATACTTCCATATAACCTACAATAAAACGAATCGAACGACCTGTGCAAATTTTGAAGCAGAAGCAAAACAATGCACAGATGATAAACGCGGAAATCAAATATAATGACGAAAATATAAAATAGGGCCATTATATGTTTATCAAAGTGAAATTGTTTTGAAAAATGACATGGGAATCAGAGCATTACGTCACAGCGTTTCTCCCCGCGTGTTTCACGTATAAAATTTTAATAATTAATAAAATTAAAAACGTGCGACATTCCTGCAAAACCGGAATCGTACGCAAAATGCAAACTTGTTTTGTATTTAATGTTTACATAATATCAATGACACGTGACAGGCAAAAAGTCTGGCTGTTTTTGCAATTTTGAAAAAACAAAATGCAACATAAATAATCTACTATCAAAACTTTTAGGTTAACTACAATGTTTTTTTTTATAAAATTTATTTTAACGAGTATCAAATTGAGAGAAATGAATGGTCACGTCAATAATTTCTTAAAAACATAATTGGAATCAATTGCAAATATTTCGTAAAGAAGTAACTATTGTACATAGAAAAGCAAACCGCACTTCAAATTGAAACTAAAAATCACTTTAATGCATATTTGTTCACCGGAGGCCTTCAAAATTAGTGATATTTTGAAAATTTTAAATTCTTGAACCAAATTTCGCCATTTTTAGTATCGCAATTATCAAATTAAAAAGATGCTCGTTTCATTTTAAGATATGTATACACGTGTGTTGACCTTGTCAATCGTTTTTGTTATGCTTACTTAATATAACAACGCTTGAAAATAATTTCGATGTTCTCCTTATCACATTTTGTATCTAAAAGATTTTTATTCTCTTGACACTACATTTAGAATCTTTATCACAATTAAAAAATCGGCCAGTTTTAAGAACACAAAAATAATAGAAGTACACTTTTTTATTACTCTTTTTACAATGCTATGCCAATTAGTTAATAACCACCTGCTCTAAGCACAATATTTAACCTATTAGTTTTGCTTAAACGTTATAATGTTACTGCTTGCTACTAATTTTTTGTCTAAATATCCAAGAATATGAAAATTAAATGGCAATAATTAACATTATATTAGATATGCATCCCCGTAATGAAAACTATTTGCCTATTTAATATATTTATCCGTTGCCATGATCTAATACATTAATTTAATATTAATATAGTAGCAACTCATGATTACATATCTGTCGGTTACGGTAAAGTGTTCAAAATGTTGGGACTTAACAATTTAAATATATAAAAGAGATTTCCACCTACATATTGATTCATCACGATATCTTTAGAACCATAAGGCGTAGCGACTTAAAATTTGGTAGGAATATTCCTTTCGACAAGTAGAGGTCAGCTAGGTCGGATTTTAAAAATTCTACCCACAAGGGGGTTTAGGGGGTTGTTTGTGTAAAATAAACGCGATAAAAAACTGTCAAAAGTTATTTTGTTTTTTAATGTGTAGTATCCGCTCAAACAAAAGAATTAATTATAGTTGTACAATTCAGATTCCCTTTACGTATGTTTGTTTTAAGACTATGTTAGCTATTATTCATCATCATCATCATTATCAGCCTGTGATAGTCCACAGCTGGACATAGGCCTCCCCTAATACACCCCTCTATCCATTAAGGGGTTTTGGACCGTATCCCATCACGCTGGTCCAATGCGGGTTGGTGGGTGGGCGACTTTTTATATGGCCATCCGACGCATGGATCATCTTACTTTTCAGACAATTGGGTCATCGGCCAACCAACTAGGAAACAACAATGAAAATTTGTTTAGTCCCCGCAGGATTCGAACCCACGACCTCCGGTTTCTAAAGCACACGCCCATATCACTAGGCTACGGAGGCAGTTGTTAGCTATTATTAATTGGAAATAATGATTTTATAATCAATAAAACACAAAGTAATCAATATGTTATTGCAAATTGCACCGAGTCTTGTCCAATATCATAACAAGTTACAAATAATTCTCCTTCATTTCTTGTATTTCAAAACTTATTCGTTGCATAGTTGATTCAAGGCAGGAATGTAGTGTCGGGATTACAGCAGTTGTCCGCACTCATTTATATATTTTCTATTGCAATTCATTGGTATTAGTAATGATAAATAATTATGTGTTCAAGTTCTAAGCTATATTTTTGTTCCTCATAGAAATATAAAACATATTTTCGCGTAAATAAATGTCTTGGAGGTTTCCATAGTCTAGTTGTGCAGGTCCTTGCATACTGACGGATAACGACTCGGTTTATTTTTCTTATTTAAAGCCTAGTGGTGAATATTAGCAGGTAACCGAACAAAAAATTGATATTTATTTCATCCATTACGTGCAGTTAATATTCAAATTCAAATATATTTATTTAATATTATAGTTTAAAATTTGTTGTTACTGTTGCCGGAGTAAAATTGTACACATAATAAACTGTCTGTTATGTTATTTTAAGTACACCTATACTTATAAAATATAGTACATCTGCCTCTATACAATTTTGTTGTTTTTTAAACATTCTTAATTAACTTAAAAAAGAGAAATTACACTTAAAAAAGGGTACATCGGTATCGGTAATATAGGACACGAAATAAATATGTCTAATAGACAACAAGTCATCAATTTGAATTGTTGCAAACTTTTAACTTATTTATATAAATTATCTATAATCATTCTCACTCGATAATATTCGTTAACTGGTAATATTAATTATTATAAAATGCGATAATTACGTTGTACAGCCGTTAGATTAGGGTTCAGAATAAACTAGACTGGAAATATCACAGATAACGAAACCAGATTTAACATTTATGCAGGTTTCCCAGTTGATTTTGCTTATGATAAAACTGTCAACTTTTGTGCCATTAATCATTTTATAAGTATTAAAACTTTAATATCGAAGTCAACTTAATGAATTAGCCTTCCATATTACCAATGCCAAGTTATAAGTATTCCACAATAACCGATAATCAATATTTAAATAGAAAACGTTTTTATTAAACTTCTGTGATAGGTTAAACTTGTGTTTTGTTCTTTTGTTAGGATTGTGTTAGTTTTACAACATTACTTTTATTACTTTACTTAACCGAAAAGTAGCGTTAAGCCACAGTGTTACAATTTGAAGGACATCCAATCTTTAGGACATTAAGGTCGCTGAAAGACGTCGCTTAACTTCTCTTAATATTATTATTAATTACAGGTATCCCTGCTACATTAAATTATATTCCATTGGACGCTCCTCATGATCCATCACCGAAACTGAACCCATACCCAAGTTACAAAGGCAACGAGCTTGGTAACTGTGAAACTGGACTGAACACAGTATACAGAATAAAGGCCGACAAATGTGATCGTCTTTGGGTTTTGGACGTCGGAACTTATGGATATGGTACTAAATTTCGATATATTTAAATTATTATTTCCCATTAATAACAGAAATGTGAATTATTGACAATGTATTCTTTCTTTTCAGACCCAAATGTGACAAACTTGTGTCCATATACATTGAACGTTTACGATCTGCACACGGATTTACGCATACGTCAGTACGTTTTCCGTCCCGAAGACATTGTCCCATCAACTTTCATCGCGAACATTGCTCTCGACGAGGGCCCAACATGTGAAGACACTTTTGCTTACTTCTCCGACGAACTTGGATATGGCCTTATTGCTTATTCCTGGCAAGAGAACAGATCCTGGAGATTTAGCCACAGCTACTTCATGCCCGACCCACTTGTTGGAGATTTTAACATTGCCGGTCTAAATTTCCAATGGGGAGCGGAAGGTATTTTCGGTATTACATCCTCCCCTGTTGGTCCGGACGGATTCAGAACTCTCTATTTCAGCCCGCTGTCGAGCCACACTGAGTTTGCAGTTTCAACAAGAATTTTGAGAGACGAAACTAAAGTGAAAGATGGTTCCTATCACGACTTTAAAGTTGTTGGAGTAAGAGGGCCCAATGCTCATACCACTTCCAAAGTAATGGATGATACTGGAGTGCAACTGTACAGTTTGATTGATCAAAACAGCATCGGTTGTTGGAGCTCCTCTATGCCTCTCAAGCCTCAAAATACTGCAGTAGCAGACAAAGACGACGTCGGTCTGGTATTCCCAAGTGATGTCAAGATAGACGAAGAAAATAATGTCTGGGTCATATCAGATCGTATGCCAGTGTTTTTAGAATCTGATTTAGACTACAGCGATATCAATTTCAGAATTTACTCGGCGCCACTGAGCAACCTTATCCAGGGAACAGTGTGCGAACCTCCGACGGTAATTATGCCAACTGTCAGTCCGATACCCTTGATGACCCCCAAACCAATTGAGCAAACGGCACTATATGGTCTATCGTTGGACCTACCGGCAGTCCCTATGCAGCCATCCTATTTCTCATCTTTTCCTTACAATGGAAATAATCAACGATTAAGATCATTTAACCAGGCTCTGACAGCGTCCTCGACGTCAGGTTATCTTGGCGGTCCAAGACAGGCTTCATTTCCAGGTACGGCCTTATCAAAAGGTAGTTTAAGAGGCTTCGGTAAGATGCCCTGGAAATACGAGGTCTATGAAAGCGACCAATATTAGACGTGGAGCATAGGTTTATGGTTGTATATTGCAAAATATACTTTCATACTAACTCTTGCACCTTTCATTGTAGATGCAGTACGTACGCTATAAAGAAGATAGTGTAAATGTAACTCTGCAATATTTTTCCACCACCATCACCATCATTTCGTATTCATTTGTGTATTATTACTTGTGCTTGGTTCTGTATGATTGTGTATATAAGTATGCTTGTACATGAGCATGTGCGCGTCTGTGTGTTCACAAGCACATGCTTGTTTTCGTGTGAGCTTGAGTGTGTCACTATGCATGTTTGTTACTTGTGTGTCGCTTTATTAAATTTGCGTGATATTTTATAGTACTTGAGTGTGTTATATTTTGAAATTTGTGGCCGTAATCTATGAGAGAAAGGAATTGTAAACGAGATGAAGCGAATACACAGGGTTGATCCCAATTATGTTAAATATTGACATACTGTTGTGTTCGTATAACTTTTACCATAAAATGTTTTGTATTTTTTGTAATAATAAAACAAAAAGAATTAATCTCATCATTTTTTATTTTCTTACAGCCTTTCCATCTTAATAAAGTATAGCGTTATCTTTATAAGCATAGCAGAGAATATAAAAATAATCTCGTAACATTTACGCTATTTTTTGTAATTAACAACGGAATATAATTGATTTTTGAAATCGAACAAAATGAAACATTCGTATTATAATGGTAATATATAATGATACAATTGGCATTGGCACTTAACGCACTCGAATTGGAGGTACTGGATTCGAAATCCTTCCTGTAAACGATTTTGCATTTACATAATTTTCTAGTTAGAACTGCAGTGTGCCTAAAAGTAAATTGATTCATACTTTTATTCAAGATTTTAACAAAATATGATCGATCCTCCGTTCAGACTATTTTTTAAAGTTGTTAAAGTACGTCTCCGTACCTCTAAATAAATTGACATCCAAAACATCAATAGTACGTAATAAACTCCTGTATATCGTTGCAATAATATGCACTGCACATAATATTAACAGCTTTTCGACATAGCCATTGAAATAGTATAGAGAAATTAATTTCTCAATAGATAATGCAAAAGTACCAATTGTTTTGACAAAAAGTGTATCTTGATTTAAAATTATAATTCACCTAATATAATTATATTAGGTACTCTTCACTATCTATTTTATAATCGATAATATTACTAAGATTAATCCAATGTTCAATCTGTGGACAGTAAATATACGGACTTTTTCAATGTCCAACTAGTAAATGATGTTGGACTGGCGTTGCTTTCCAGTTTGACGTGCAATGCGATTAGCCTAATTTATTATTTAATTATAAATGACAAATGACACATGTCTGCAAATGATACAAGCGACATAACTAGGATCTTATTGGAATAATTTACTATAGTATTGCTTCATACTGAAAGTGTCTTTACCCTTATTTAAATAATTTCTCTATTAGCCTTTTTCATGAAGTTAAATATCCAACTGCCAGTGAATGAACTCCTGATATCATTAAATCATTTTTTGTTATAAAAAGTGAGATTGTAAAATCTGTATTTCCCACGTTCCAATCTCTTGTATATAATGTAATGTCGTCTTAATGTTCACGAATACCAATTGTAAGTGCTCTGTCATCAAGTCATCTATCATTTGTGCACCTTCCCCGATTGAGAAAATCACCGTATGACTGTACTAACGTGCATACTCGACCAATCCTGACTAGACATTTTTTCGTATAATATATATGATTTACCTTTTTCATAAGGCTTTGTGAGGCCAGATTTTTTTGTTACTAACTCAGTTATTATACGTGGAACATGACTGCCCTTCTCAATAACTGGAGCGGTTGAGTAATATGATGCTGTTTAGTTTATTTAAATTAATACCTATGAAACAAATACGTATAAAATATAACTGTTATTTTTATAAGCCATTATAGTAATGTTGATATCTTATTAAGGTTAAGCCAAAAAAAGATCATAATGAACCTGAAAAAAAAGTCATAATCGTCTTCTAAACATTTGTACACGGTAGCACAACATGCCTTAAACCATCTCCTACAAAATAATTCTATCTTATCTTAAACCAGGTATCTAGAATACATACAATATATAATATTTTTATATGTATATATATACAAGTGATATCAATGCAATACGAAACGACCACACAATGTTCATCACACCGTTTTCTTCCTGCTGCGGGAATCTTACCTACTACATCCACTACATCCATTGATGCTAGCAGTTACCGTCGCTAACTACTAAGAATAGCAAGACGTTTTATACCCTTCCAAACTTAGTACCAAAATGTTTGTTTGTGTTTGGTCCATTACAACAAAATAATATCCACTTTTAATAGTTTTAAAACATTTATAAAGTAGTTGTCCTTCGGCAACTGCTTGATTTATAATAGGGATGAATTTATTATATCTACATTATAAATACATAGTTAAATAGGCTTAAATCTTTTTAAAGAGTAATAGAATTGACTTTAAAAAGAGCTAAAAGAGTCTAAACTGGACTAGAAAAATAAATGATGAGACGTTAGTATGACATAAATTAAGAAACTTTATAATTATGACCAATAGTAGTTGTTTCTTGAAGTAGTACATAAAAATAATATTTTAATATTTGAAATTATGGTTTCTTTTCACATATCTTTCTGCTGAATATTAAACTATAGGTACTATACTTTCCTTTTTTTAATTTTGACAAATTATAATTTGGTTGTTATTTATAGCCTTAGAAGCTTAAGAAGCGACGGAGATAGTGGTTATGTTTCAATACAGTGTAAAAAAATATTTTCGAAAATGTTATCTAATATATATGCGAACTGGGCGCCCGATTACCACCTGGTACAAACATATATCAGTTATAAATTCAAATTATTAAGCGCTTTAATGCATACAAAAATGTTTAATGTCATATATTCCACAGTGTCACGTTGTCTCAGTTGTATGTAAACTCATTAAATATTGTCTATATTTACATAAAGTAACCTTTAACATCAAGGATATTATTATTTTCTACATTACATTACTACAAGACATTGAAAATCCATAAACAAATGAAGCATTAAATTTCAAGAATCTTCGATATTACCTTCGTCTTTTACAAAAACAATATACTGTACAATATAATAGGAACAACAAACAAAATTACCTAAAGAAACCCAATGACAAAGTATTTACTTTGTACCCACATCTTAAGTGTGATTGTTACAACGAGTAAAAATTCTCAAACGCGTGATTTACTTATCAACGTCGCTTTTATAATGTTTGCATTACAATTATAAGCCTCAAATGTCGTAGTATTTTAATACATACGCGAATGTTGAGTTACCATCAGTTAGTTCAATGTGTCTTCAACAACAGACAATCGCACGTCTCAAACTGTGACTCCATGCAACGTGAAGTAATTACTATGTCGCGACAATTTGCAACAGATAGACGTTGCACTAAAAACGTATGTTAATTCGAAAACAAGTGCTAGGTAAAGCAAGTAATCTTGAGTTGATAATTTACGAAAATGGGCGATGGTAAAATGGATCCAGAAAAGGAACAGGATTATAATCCCTTCGAACACCGTAAAGTGCTGAAACCGAGTTCGTAAGTTGGGTTTTTGTTTTGCAGTGCTCCTATTGTTTTTGACAACAGTTTAATTCAATTATTCGTTCCTATGAATTACCTATCGATGGAATTAATAATGGTATCTGTCGTATTTTCCTGTAAACTCTTACGGATGGTAACCAAATGTAAAACATTTTGGTTGTTTTTTATTTGCATAATTCGTCGAAGAACAATGACAACGTAAAGAAATATTATCATTTAGATTAAGTATGACTTGTTTTCCTCAGTCTCTCAAAGAATTAATATATACGTATAGGTACGTCTTAAATTTGTTTTTTTATTCTAGATTAATTACTTATTAAACCAAAATTAATTAAAATTGAGAAATGCAAATGCTTTCATTAATAATAGTTTTATATACTATCATTTTAAATGAAGTCTTAATGCATATGTTAGCTTTAAAAATGCTAGTTTTAAAACATTGTAAATGTTAAATAAACCAAAAGCAATTATTTTTCTTATTTTGAGTGGCTCCACTTGCATTAAAAAGTCTTGTGTACGTAAAGACATTTTTATCGCCATATCGGTTACATAAACCTCAGAGCAAATATTGGTGATGAGATAATGCTATATGTTTAAAATATATTGCTTGTAAAATAGCCTTGTTAGCATCTTATACCTTAAGTTAATAATCCGTATTGTTTAATGTTTATCATTTCTTGTAGAAAGAGTGTTATTTTTGCAATAAGCGACACCATTATGTGACTTTTAGTATTTTTCTAAATAATTGTTAATATAAAACAGATATACATGTTTTGTTTGCTGCAAAACAATATCAATATCATTAAACGACGACAATCGACTTCTACATTTGCACTTAGTTCGAGCTTAAAGAGCGATTATTAACATGTTGAAATAATCCCCGTTATAAACGTTTAATAATACAAACGGTAACACATAATTTAACTTTAGATAGTAATATGCGTAATGCATCCACCGCAGTATTCTTGATACGTAAAGTTTAAGTAAATATGAATTTTACTCACAAACTATCATGTTTGCTTATGCGTTTCTCTCTTATCGGAACGTTTTAAAATAATGTCTTGTTTCGTATATATTCGCATAATCTTTTGTGTTTTGTTTTACGTAACTTTTAAATAATTGTTTTTATGCTAAAAGCAACATTTACATAAAATTTTTCAACGTCAGAATGTCACTAAATAGCTCTTCTTTTGTTTGTATACGAACAAAACATATTTAAATTGAGCTATAACGCTTCGAGGTTAAGAGCTTATTGTCTCAATGATGTAAAAATGTTTTACGTACGTTTCAGAGATGTAAGATCAACAGCGAATTTGATAAAGGCGTCACTAGGGTCGGGTTTATTGGCTGGACCTTTGGCGTTCGCCAATTCGGGATGGGGCGTTGGTATAGTGGGGACTATCATTATTGGGATCATTTGCGGTCATTGCGTTCACATTTTGGTGAGTAATTTTAATAAAATTGTAAGGAAGACCAACATAGAGATGTTGTACCGTTTTAAATATAAATAACAGACACGTTTTATTTATATAGATCGGCTGCCATAGTCGAAATCGGCTTAAAACGTCAAAGTTTTGAAACTTTAAATAATGTGCGAATATAATAACTAGTAGATGTTATTTTTTTTTTCATTCTTCCTACCCACAGGTAAAAACATCTCGCGGCTGTTGCAAATTGGACAAGAAACCATTGCTCGGATACGCGGAAACCGCCAAATCTGCGTTCACACATGGACCTAAGGCACTTCGTCCTTATGCCAACGCAGCAAGGTAAGGAATAGAATAAATATGATTTCTTAACCGACGGGCTAGCGTCGGGCCCAAGCCCTGTGGGTATAGGTTTAGAGTCAAAATTAAAAATGCTTTATTCAATTTACTTTAAAACGTCAGCAAATAGTTTGAGATCCATTATTTTTTTATATAATTTTCTTGTATTCTTATTTTAAAAAATAAAGGCCCCTTAAATAAATTCAGGCTATAAGAAAATATATAAAATAGGGTGGGCACAAAATTATTACACTGTTTACAGTCACTGTTTTAAGTAGGTCATATTTTTTGTTAAAATTCTTAAATATCGCCTTATATTTCAGTTTAAATATACCAACAAAAACTTTTGTCGTTACAAATTTATGTTTTTATTTCAGTATATTCAGCGAATTTGCATTGGTATCGACCTATGTGGGCGTTTGCTGCATTTACAGCGTTCTTATATCCGATTCTATTAAACAAGTGAGTACAATTAGTCTTATATATAAACACAGAAATAAAGTTTTATGATTTGGCTTACGCTCATGTTAGGTACTTAAAGCATTAGTGAATGGCATAATCTAAATAGTATCTGGAATCTTACTACAGGAGTCATACATATAGCGTTCTAGTCAAGAGATAATGCCTAATGCAAACATTCTGCTTTGAAATAGCTTAATTACTTAACTTAGCCTCTTTAAATAGGACCACTTTCCTTATCATCACTTGAGACATGTTGAAGAGCTCTAAATTTTTATTTATCCTTAACGGATAAAAGTTTTTAGTGATAAGAATCCATCAGATTATAACATAAAAACGCTAGTGCAAAAACGCTAATCAAACACTACTGTGTTCCGGTTTGTAGGGCACCGTAGCCAGCGTATTTACTGGGTAAACGAGACTTAACACCCTATGTGTCACGGTGGCAGCGCGTTGGCGATACCACTGGTATTGCTAATGTCTATGGGCGTCGGTGACCACTTCCCATCAGGTGGCCCGACTGCTCGTCTGCCTGCGTGTGCCATAAAAAAAAATTGTTTCACGTGTTTTGTTTTCAGTTAATAGACAGATATGTCCCGTCAGTGATTTTGCCAGTGGAATATTACTGCCTGATCATATTGGCACCCATTTGTATACTGTGCCAAGTGAGATATTTAAAATGGCTCGCGATTTTCTCCTTCCTAGCCAACATATTCCTAGTCCTTACATATCTCATTTGTCTGTACTATATATTCGGTGATGAGATAACCCTAAGCGATAAGAGAATAGCTGGAGATCCTGCGAGATTCCCAGCTTTTGTATCGTAAGTGAAAATTGAATTTTATTTATTTGATAAATGCGATAGTAATTAATTGCAAAATTGTTTAACTTTGTTAGTGGTATGCTGTGAAAATGCATATTTATCTGACACTCGGTTTTGAATAAGTTTCCTTGCCTCCAAAGATCCTTAAACCAAAAAAAAGTAGTCAAATGAAAGAGTCAATGAGTGCTGTCTAAAAAGTGTAATGAGGCACCATGAGCTGTAGATCCATCATAATCAGCCCTTATCAGTGAACTGCAGGATGTAGGCCTTTTTTTTTCATCATCATCAGCCTGTGATAGTCCACTGCTGGACATAGGCCTCCCCTTAAACACCCCCCCATTAGGGGGATTTGGACCGTATCCCACCACGCTGTTCCAATGCGGGTTGGTGGTCGGACCGCCTTTTTTACAAGCCCATCCGACGCATGGATCATCTTACTTTTCAGACAGATGGCCCAAATTGCCCTAACCAACTAGGAAACAACAATGAAAATATGTTGAGTCCTCGCAGGATTCGAACCCACGAACACCGGTTTCTAATGCACACGCCCATACCACAAGGCTACAGAGGCAATACCTTTTTTTGACGGCCGATCCCCCTGTACTCGCTGCTGGAATCGGCATCGGGCTGCGAAAAATCCCTGGGTTGCGGATCACTACTACAAAAAAAATTACCTGGATACGTAGATCCATGCTTAATAAAACTCCTCCAGCAGTACACACAAGTAACAATACAATATGTAAATCGCTGCAATCAGTTTTACCACGCAACAGCTTTTAGATAGAGTCCAAAAAACCGGTTTATTACGTGGTTTATAGACCCTAGCGAGATGCTGAACTATTTCTAACATAAATACTTACTATAGTTTAAGCAATTTAGATACGCGTTAGACATAAACATTATAACTATTGGAAAGGGTGTGCAAAACACCTACCATCCTTTTTCAATTAATATCTGAGTAAATGTCAAACAATAATATGAACATACTTACGGCGACCTTTTGTTCCTATGGATTGTTTTCCTTCCATCAATTCTAAATCTAATTTGACTAAGCTTATATGATTATTTCATACATTTACATAACATGGTAAATGTAAGTTATCTTAGCTGGAATTGTTAATACATAAATTTGTAAGCCAGATTCATACATTTATTATTTGGATTATTATGAAAACTATATATTAAAATTCAATAATACAAAACGAGTCAGTGTTTCATATTAATACAATGTTATTATATTCACGTTGAAAAGTGACTTAAATGTCTTAAAGCCTATTTTTATTATATTTTAATTTCACAAAATGATGAAAATAAAATAGAATGATCATTTAGAACGATCTAAGTGATCATTATATTGTACATGTAAAATAATTCCTAAAATGAACATCTATTCATTAGCATTGGGCTAGACCTATGACCTAAAGTCTTTCACCAGTATTTTGGAGTCATGACTATAGGCTTTAGCTTTGTGACCAATTAAAAATTGTACAAGATCTCACGTACCATAGTAGCTTCCTATTATTGGTTATTCATAATAATATTCTAAAGAGAAAAATCTGTATATTTTTATGTAACGAAAGAAAGAAACTAATCCACCTATTTGAAAAAGAAATATTTATCAGTTACAAAACTATCTTAACTTGTGAGTAACAGATTACATCTGTTAATGGATAAACTTTAAAACGCTTAAAATTTCTACCAAAATCACCTCAATATGTTAAAAAATTGACATAAAACGTCTTTATTCTCAATTCAATACCTTTATATAAAAGTTTGAAAAAATATCCATACAAATCTGGGAAGAACTGCTACCTAAAAATAAAAAATAAACTGCTTAAAACGTTTCAGAACTGTGATATTTGCAATGGAAGGAATCGGTGTGGTGATGCCAGTGGAAAATGCCATGAAGAAGCCCCAGAATTTCCTCGGCTGTCCAAGCGTTCTTGTGGTTGCTATGTCTGCTATAGTCTTCTTTTACACAACCCTGGGCCTATTCGGTTACTTTAGATACGGTGACGTCTTAAGAGGATCGATCACGCTAAATCTTCGTCTCGATGACTGGTTCGTAAATTAATTTCAGATTCAAAGACAGTAGTATTATAATTGATCATTATATCATCTAATATAAAATATAGCTATTTCTGCCGCAAGTAGTGCTAAAACACTACCATGTTCCGGTTTGTAGGGCACATTGGCCAGCGTATTTACTGGGTAAACGAGACGTAATACCGCATCGTACTGCTGGTATTGAGATGTCCATGGACATCGGTGACCACTATCCATCAGATGGCCCGGCTCCTGTACCTTAGTATTCAATAGAAAATACAGATTTATTAATTATTTTAAAAAATCGTATGAGCTCTGGTTGAGTCATAAGGGCAGCAATTCGCTTACCGACCTAAAAGCATGCTAATCTCCTAATTTCTTATAAAAAGTTATAATAATAAATACACCGAAATCGACTTTGTATAAACAAATGAACGCTACTTGTTAACCGAAACTACACTTAACAGTTAAATTGTTAGCTCGTTTTAATTAACTAACTCTTTCAATTAATATAATTAAGGCGTCTCATCAATGTTAATTTATGACCGTTTTCTTCACACCCATCTAATTAACTTGTTTTATAATTTATCACTCCAGGCCGGCGGTTTGCGCAAAGGCGTTTATAGCACTATCAATATTCTTCACTTACCCGCTTCAGTTCTACGTTGTTTTCGACATATTCAAGAACCACACAGATCATTATATAAAGGACAACTTTCGCAATATTGTGGAAATAGTCGCGAGAATAGTAGGCGTAGCGTTTTGTGGTAAGTTATACGTGAATAATAATTAATTACATAATCTAGAATTCTTGCTGATACCGTTTGTATTGGTACCTTAGACATGAATGTTTAAGAGGAAAAATATTTATGATAGCACACCTAATGCACGATTATCATCATCATCATCATCATCATCATCATCATCATATATAAAATTATATAAAAGACTTATTCAATAACTGATCCTAATAATAACTGCAGTAAGTTAAAGTTCCTAACGCCAATGCGATTGAAAATTATTGATGACAAAACTATACCTGCTACCATATATACTATTTAGTAAAGTGAAGCATATTTAAATGTTATAAAATATTTAACAGCAATACTGTCTATATATGAGCAATTTAAAAGCAATAGGTTTACAGCGCATATATCGTTCATTGAAAATGTAGTACTTGCGTTGCATAACTATGGCATAATAGTACAAACCTTCTGTGTTCCTATTGAAGACCATGTAATATGTAAATCGTGTATTTGTGTTTATTATCATATGCTTAAGTTCTTTTCAACAAGCTGGTTTACGCCCAATTCCTCCTTTTCCTCAAAAAAGTGTCTCCATAAGTATTTGACAATATTTAACAAAAGTAATTTTCCTGTGACTTACACGAAAAATACAGATTGTTTCTAAATTAACTGCAGCCATATATCTTTTGATTATTTTACTGTTCTAAATTTACTATCTTGCGTCAATGTTATCTCTTTTAAAAATGTTTTATAAAGGTTTTAAAAATTCTCATCCTCATTTCGGTATTTACGCACACAAGTATACAAACAGATCATCGTAAATCAAATGTTGATGCTACTAATGCTTTGTACAAATACGTGCTAACTACTAAGTTATCATAAGATAAACGAAGTATCACCTTGGAATTTTTCACGTCATGGAAGACAAAATAACAAAAATTCCGACCTTGATACAGCCTACATAATGTAATCGCAATTGAATTATTTCTAAAACGTAACGAGGTTATTTATCATCAAAAGCGTATACCCGAGGACGTAAATGCGTAAAGTAAATAAAATTTATTCAAATTTATACCGAACTGGTTTATTGTAATTCATACTATTAACAATTACAACATAAAGCGATTATGATAGAGGTAATCGATAACAACGTTAAGACTTCAGTCTATGAATCTTTAAATCTATATTAGGTTCCATCATCCATCCATCATCAGCCTGTGATTTCGCAACCTAATATAGGGGGTTTATCGAAACCCCCTATATTAGGTTATGTATATCCATATATTATCATTAGAAAGAATAGGCTTCAGAACGCTGTTATCACCCAGTTCGAGTGAACTACAGCTTCCTTTGAAGCCGGTGTTAGATGAAGCCTCAAAGACAAAAGTCTGAAAGCATAACATCAGAAATACAATACAGTCCTTCAAGTTTGTTCGCTTGTCTGCACCCATACTGTTTAATATGAGTAGCCAAACACTAAAAGAAAGATGTTAAATACACACAATTGAATGTCGATGCGACAAAAGATCTCAAAGGTCAAGAAAAATTTAAAATTTTTTCTAATTAGTTAAACGCTGCAAAATCTATGAAGCTATAACTTTAATAATTTATAGTACTCGCATAAATATTTAAGATATTTACTTACATTAAGACATTTACTTCGATTTCGTTAACAGAAAATGTAATTGGCCAAACCAAGTGCTTAAAAGTTAATATAAATTAAACGAATTATATTAAAATAAATATACCTTACCGTTTTTTCCACTAATACTATTAATATACATTAAAATTAGTAGGATAGGACATTATATGTGTATTGTAGCTGTAGCAAATGATAGAATGAAAAATATAAATATCGCATTTTATCATAAATGCCTTGAAAATTTTTAACACAATAAAATCCTGAGTTTTTCTTCATTATATACATAACTGATTCAAAACTTTTACCGAGATTGAGCAGGCAGGTCAAGTAATATATTATATTATAAAAAAATTTAAACTTCTCACAAATTTAATCTTGAAATGATTCTTCTGCATTGATATAAAAATCGTACCTAATCTTTTTAAATAATATCCTCTCACGTGTTAATAAAACTTTGTACTAACGCTACTTAAATTATTTACGTACTAAAATATATATTTTTTTGCAGTTGGCATCGGTATCGCTTTACCATTACTGGAACAGATAATAAACATAGTCGGCGCCTGTTTCTATTCCATCCTTGGTTTAATAATACCGGCTACAATTGAAACGGTATTCCGGTGGCAAGATCTTGGAAGGTTCAAGTGGGTGCTGTGGAAGAATCTGGTCATCATCCTATTTGGCTTAGGTGCCCTGATATCCGGTTGCACGGTCACCGTTTTGGATATTATTAAAATATTAAACAGCAAAACTGAATAGAAACCAACATTTATTAAGAGTCAAATGTCTGCATAATTTCTCGTTGAGAGAATCTCTATGATGTAATTATTTTCAAATTATTTTTTAATTTAATGTAAAGTAGGTGATAAATTACGCATTAAGAATATAGAAATAATAATATATTTGATGTGAAGTGTGATTTATTTATTTTGTTCTGAATAAATAGATGTTTGGTTATGAATGTACATTTTTCGTTGTTATTTATTTTCTTGAGTATCCGTTTAGGTGTTAGATTTATTATTGCAGAAGCAAAGCTAGCGAATGCAATGCATACATGTATTAACGTGCCAAAGTTAAAATGTAAACTACAGTGAAAAACAAGTCATCTAAGATATCAATAAAATATTAGGAACTAAAATTGCTATTAAGTATATGGAGTTAAAAAATCCAAATCTTTGCAATTATATTCCTGTTTATTAATTATTTTATTGCACCTTTACATTATTGCGATATATTAAGAACTATTATTCTACCAACCTCCGAGGCGTAGTAGAATGGCATGCAAATTGAATGTCATAGATGCTAATTCTGCGGGGCAACAACTTTTTAGTACGGCAATGTGTATCGATCTCGTACTTAATACTCCGGTTTAGGCAAAATAATACTTCGGTTGAGCATGTAAAACTCTTTCTTAGTTATCAATATGAACTTTCAGAGTCGTTATAGGACGTCAAGACCTTAATAAGACTGACATCTCACCCGTGCAGTTTAATCTTTGGATTACGGAGTCTAGGTACGCCGTCAATGATACAGTAAGTAAAACCTGTTGTAATACTGATATTTTTCATTACTTTATGAGGATTATAAGCTGACACCATTTTATCTTGGAAAAATCGTCAAGAAGAAGCATAAATAAAAAATATTTTTTTAATTTTTGATCTAACAATTAAATTAACAATATGATCGTTCATATTTACAACGAAATGACCGCTACATGTTATAATTCTAATTTAAAATATATTTTATAACGATGTTTATATTTTAATCCTTCATTCTAACAGATAACATTAATTCACAGTATTATAGAGTGGCAATGATTAGACATTACGCACCACTCTAGAATCATAACAGTGAAGCAAAACACTTGTTTTTAATCCATTTTAATATGACCAAACAATACATGCCTCTTTTATCTCGTTTGCTTTCTAGTGCGGTTATTAAAGTAGTAAAATGATTATTTTATATGTATACTCAGATAAGTTATTCGTCAGGTCTTAGCCAAAGTGATCATGTGATACACCGTATTTTTTAAACATTTAGTGCAAATTTCGATTAGTTTCTTTTTTTGTGATAACTTTTACTTAATAATGGACACTATAAAAGGAGACAACGAAACTGATTATAATCCCTTCGAACATCGACAAGTGAAAAAACCTAATTCGTAAGTACTTTAGAAAAATAAGATGAATCTAATATTTTTTGTAAAAATGAATGTGATAACGCCTTTAAAGTAAATGACTTTATTTAGTTTTTTTTTTTTTTATAGGGATGTTTTTTTTTATTATTGCATACGCAGGCAGACAAGCAGTCGGGGCCACCTGATGGAAAGTGGTCACCGACGCCCATAGACATTGGCCATATAGGTATCACCAATGCGCTGCCTACCGTGAGACATAGGATGTTAAGTCTCGTTTACCCAGTAATTACGCTGGCTACGGTGCCCTTAAAACCGGAACACAGTAGTGTCTTCACACTACTGTTTTGCGGTAGAAATAGGCACCGTGGTTGTTCCCACCCAGACGGTCCCTTGTAAAAAGGGGACCTACCACCGGTAATAATTTCAAACCAGATGTAATTTCAAATATAAAAAAAACTTTGATTTACTCTATTGATTGTTGTCATTGATATTAGTTTTACCTTTAATCTATAGTGCTTCTTACTGACCTTAAAGCCATAGCTTGCTTTTCTTATTTTTTTAATAGAGTTATTCATATATCATATTGCCCTTTAACTTAAAAATATAACTTATCACTACACACACTTTGATTCAAACAGTACATTCGCATTTCCTAAACTACATTCAGTTATACATCAATTTGTCATAAAAAAGATGGGAAATCTTTTTATTTCATGAAAGACATTAAACTTTGCACTTTAAATAGCTGAAATAACTTTTATATTTATGGTCTAAATTTCCGTATACAATAATATATGTATCACGGAAACTTCAAGATCCTTAACGGCGCAATTTTTGGCCCAGATTGACTAATAATTATGATTCGATCAAAGACAGAGTCAATTATCTTTATTCAATATGGAAGCAATTCACTTTCTTATTGATTTTCAAATAAATTACCACCGGTTCGTAAATGGAAACCAGACTCATCCATTTTCGAACCGAAGAAAAACTTCAACTTTCTTTATTCATAACTATTTGTAACATTATTGACATAAGCACTGTCTGCTGTCTACTGCCTACTGTCTTCGCATATGGATAATATTAAAATATTTATTGATTATCCCATATGCTATTCTTGCCTGATATACTATTAAGGTTTATCAAAATCCGTATGTTTCTTTTTAGTTCTACGGTAACAAACTCTTTCCATTTTTATTATAACGGTGATGTTTTCCTTCGTTTTTCAGAGATTTGCGGTCATTAGCGAATTTAATAAAGGCATCCCTCGGCTCAGGACTTCTTGCTATTCCTTTAGCCTTTGCTAATTCCGGTTGGGTTTTAGGCGTTATCAGCACCGTGATCATAGCATTTATCTGTTGTCACTGTGTATACATTTTCGTAAGTATTTTTATTATGTTATGTGAATTAAGATTTTATGATTTTTATATGGATTAAGAACCTCCTCATTAAGTCCGAGGTGACTAGTGTTTATGATAATGTCCTCGTAGTCGATTCCAACTACACCGTAGTTTGCCATTCGCTAGTACAGAACTGCCATTTTGTAACAAATAGTGCACTTTATTCATCATCATCATCATCATCAGCCTGTGTTAGTCTACTGCTGGATATAGGCCTCCCCTAATGCAATCCTTCTCCATTAGGGGGTTATGGACCGTATCCCACCACGCTGGTCCAGTGCGGGTTGGGCTTCGATTATGGAAAGATGGATAACCGTCTTAAGTAGCTAGAGATCAGGCCCAAGACTTACTTTGTACCTATCTGACGATTGGATCGTCTTACTTTACAAGAAATCTGGTGATCATTGCCCGTATTGACCTTACCAACGAAGAAATAACAATAAATTGCTCAGTACTCACCGGAGTACGTCCTCAGCTTTTGATAGTAATAGAGTTACTTAAAAGCTTTTTTTAATTTGTATACGTAAACATGTTACTAATTTTATCCGTAGGTAGAAACCTCACACGGATGCTGTCGTATTGTTCGTAAACCATTGCTCGGTTATGCTGAAACTTGTAAAGTGGCATTCGAACACGGCCCGAAACGTTTACGACCTTACGCCAAATTTACTGGGTAATGCATATAATTTTTCATAGTTTTTTCTGACAAAATTTCACTCTATCTTATATTAAAATACATCCGGAAAGTATAGAAATCACCAGTCTGTCAGCTCTATGACAGATCTAAACAAATCTTTTTGTACGATTAAGCTAAAAAAAGAGATAAAAATCTATATAAGACGAAGTTTTATTAGAAAATTTTACTTTCTGATTTATATTTAGCGCCCACTGTTATTTTCTCTTTACTTTTAACTATACTATGTTTTTTATGTCCATTCACATCTATTTAAGCTCGGTTATAGCCATACAAGAAAATTTCTCTTAGAATGACTCCTTTATCATGGTAAAATGATAGTGATAATTTCTGCTGGAAAGCACTAATGAGTAAGCTTAATATGTCTATGTATACCTTATCTATATATATAAAAGAGATTCCTAGCTATAATATTGACTCATCACAATATCTCTGGAACCATATGTCGTAGCGACTTGAAATTTGGTAGGAATATTCCTTTGGCCGAGTAGAGGTCAGCTAAGAGCGGATTTTACAAAATTCCACCGAGAAAGGGGGTTGAGGGCTTTCAAATAAGATGAAGAACCTTACGCTTACTACACTACACTACTACTATAATACTATTAATTAGTTTTAAGTGTATTTTTATTTATTTAACTAAAAACGTAAAATGTTCAAAATGATTTTTATAAGTTTTATTTTATTATAAAAATTTGTAATATCACTTATCAATATTTGGGTCAGTCCTATAATAGAATAGTAAGATATTTTCTTTAAGAGCAAATGGACAGGACAACTTTTTATTTTACTTTTCGTTTGAACACATTCTGGGATAACGATATAATTACAGGGAATGTTGCCGACAGTAATTATATATTTTTAATTATGTGACAACGATCGAAGTTATTTCAATTAACGAAAGACACACAAGAAATCCTATGCAATTAAATCTGCTCTAAGATGGAAAGTCTCTTTCGTGTGTTTCTTTCGTTCTGCGCTATCTTAAATATTACAATTGCACTGTTTTGCGTTGTTTTATCGTCATCATCATCATCATTATCACACTGTGTTAGTCCACTGCTGGACGTAGGCTTCTTGTATTGTTTTGTTGGATATTATTTTAAATATTAAATTTTGTTGTAGGATATTTGCAGAGTTTTCGTTATTCTTCACGTATATTGGAGTTTGTTGTATATTCACAGTACTTATAGCCGATTCAGTAAAACAGGTCAGTATTGTACTTCAATTAAAACAAAAAACATTCATATAAAGTTTAACAAATAAATTTTATAGCGCCTACGTAAAAGCAACATGCAATGTTTCAAACATAAAATAAGTAATATTTTGTTAAATACTTGTAAGAGCTAAATAAATGTGTTAAGGTTTCTGCAAAGTAAGTACCTTTTTACAGGTACATTCAATCGATCAAAAAGTACTTCCAAACATCACTTTAAAAATAAACTCAGATTAATAGGAAATAAAACATTTTACATAATAGACTTGTTTCGTTCAGAATTATAAAATATTCGTTAATTAATTACACTTTATTGTAACTTTAAAATCATTCTGTGAAGATCTTAGACGAAAATTAAATAAAATAAAGCTTCTGTTATAAAATAGTTATAATTAATATTTTGATTAATAATATATTTCATTACTGATGTTAGGTTATAAAACAAGCTTTAAGTGATTTATTTCATAATTATCTAAGGTCCGATGCAAAAACTCTAAGTATTTCGAAATAATAATTAAAATTCTAACTAATTATCCATGTAACTAATATGTTTCAGTTATTCGACCGATACGTCACAACTGTAGAGCTGTCAGTTGGTAGCTACTGTCTAATTTACTTATTCCTCTGTGCATTTTGTGTCAAATCAGATATTTAAAATGGTTGGCGCCCTTCTCTTTGCTCGCCAACATTTTACTGATTGGCACTTTTGCTATATGCTTGTATTACATCTTCAAAGATGAAATAACATTCACTGACAAAAGAATGGTCGGTCATGCAAATAGATTTCCAGTTTTTCTTTCGTAAGTATTAAAATTTTACTATTTACGTAATACCTTAAATTTAGATAAAAAAACACACAACACTACAATACAAAGTAATCAAGATTAAAGTAGAAAAAGATTATTACCTCTTAATCAGTTCGGACTAAAATTTTCTTTGCAATGTGCAAAGTAGGCTACCACAGCTGATGAATTTATAAACATATGTAAGAAGTAGCGATTCCTAACTAAATTTGGGTTTTCCTACCGAACGAACAACGACAAAACTATTTTTACAATGTTAATAATGTTCGCGATGGAGAAAAAAGTTTTGCTGATAGAATTTTCTTACGCAGGCAGACGAGCAGTCGGGCCACCTGATGGGAAGTGGTCACCGACGCCCATGGGCATTGGCAATACCAGTGGTAACCAACGCGCTGCCTACCGTGCGACATAGGGTGTTAAGTCTCGTTTACCCAGTAAATACGCTGGCTACGGTGCCCTTCAAACCGGAACACAATAGTATTTTAACACTACTGCTTCGCGGCGGATATAGGCACCGTTGTGGTATCCACCCAGACGGTCTCCTGTAAAAAGGAGACCTACCACCAGTAGCAGAAATAGGCACCGTGCTGGCCTAAAATGTATTCTAGTAGTTCCCCGCGCCAATCTCGAGAAAAACGCAATTGAAAATCGTACCAAAATTTGTAATGTTCAATAATTATAAAAAAAACCTTATACAATCACCAATTTGATGCACAAAGATAATGTTGTTTTATCTTTGTTTTGCCAGAAAACGAAAATTTGTACAGTATTTGTATTTCATTTACATTTAACGGTAGTATCAAATTTATTTCTTTTTTTATTCAAGGACAGTGATTTTTGCCATGGAAGGTATGGGTGTTGTGATGCCCGTAGAAAATGCCATGAAGAAACCTCAACACTTCCTCGGATGTCCAGGGGTGTTGGTCATAGCGATGACCCTGTTGACGCTCCTCTATTCGACTCTTGGCCTATTCGGATACCTGAGATATGGCGATGCTTTGAGGGGGTCGATAACCCTAAACCTCCCGATTGATGAGTGGTACGGGGTTGTCAAACTTTTATTTTATAGATAGTTTCATAGTATTTGGTGACTTTTGAACAGATTTATATAGACCTGCCTTAGAATATTTATTCATATGATATTATGAGGCCATTCAATAGTTTTTCATTTTGTATATAAAAAAAATAATTATTACAATTGTTACAATTATTGTAAACATCATAACGCCACTGAATATTAAATAATACATTTATTTATCGTTGTAAAAACTATCAGAGTTAAAAGTAAAAATAAACATGTTTTATTTATGTACAAAGATGTATTTGTTTACCGTATTATAATTTTGGCGTCATTATTTTTTTTATTTTCAGGCCAGCAATTTGCGCAAAAAGTTTTATAGCATTATCGATTCTGTTCACATACCCACTTCACTTTTACGTTGTCCTCGACACATACACGAGGTACGCTGAGCCTCACATAAAGGAGAACTACAAATCGATAGCTCAAGTCCTGGTTAGGATTGCAGTCGTGTGCTTTTCAGGTTTGTGTGCAAAACCTTAAAACTATGCCTCATCATCATCATCATCAGCCTGTGTCAGTCCACTGCTGGACATAGGCCTCCCCTAATGTACGCCACCGCTCCCGATCTTCGGCTATTCTCATCCAGCCCACACCAGCTTTGCGAATGTCGTCATCCATCTTGCCGCAGGACGTCTACGTGTGCCGAGCCTCGTTCCCCACTCCAGAACTTTGCTAACTAATTACGCCTGCATAACAACAAATACATTTAAATATCTTAGGTTTATTTTATTATTCTGTATTGCTACTGCGACACTTTATTATTTGATTCTACTATTATGATAGATTACGATAAATTAAAACTAAACCAAAGCCAAATAGGACTTGAAAATTATCTTATTTATGTAAACTTTTCCGCAACACCCGTAAACCGCTACATACATGTAACGGGTTGTTGCGGATACCAAATTTTAACATCCGCATTACAGTCACATGTATCGGATGTGGATGTAGATAATAATATTGAAACAATATTCTATATTGATAATATTGGGTATTCTTCTTAATAAAGCATATATGTATTAATAACAAAATTTAGTATATCTTTAAGAATTTCTTTTATCTTAACCTCTGGTTATATATTGTTTTTTTAAATAATCCAGCCTAATTAAATAACTATGCTGCATATTATACAGTTGTTCTCCGAAGCATTTTGATACATAATGAAGAAGGTATTTTACGATCATTTTACTGCCAACTGCTTTTTATTGGTGGCGACATTTTTACTAATACGACATTCACGAATCCGCATTTGTAAAAAATCCGCATTTATTGACGCAGATGCGGATGTGGATGAAGATATTTGGTAAACTGCGAATATTCCGCATTTATGGTGCGGATGCGAATATCCGTAACAATTTGTCATATTAGGTTACATTGCGTACATCAATTCAATGTCCTATTTGACTCTTACTAATACCATATAGTTTACCATAAAAGTAGAGACAAATGCAAATTATTAGCTTATATAATGGTCCTTACCGGTTTCTTACCAGTTACAATTGAATTAAAGAAAGAAAGGAAGAAAGAAAGAACGAAAGAAAGAAACACAATTGGTAACGGTGTTCAAAATTACGCCGCAAAGCTCTCATTCGTCATAACTACGAACTCCATAAAGTCATGCTAGTAAAACAGCATAGACTGCTTTCGATTTTCGGAATTATTATAAGGCACAAAATATTTTTTTTTTTAATAAAAGACGAAAAAATGTAAGATTTTAAAATGTTATTATACATAAATATCGCCGTTTATTATATTTCCGAAAAAAACTTGTGAAATTCATTAATTAGTCACAGCTTTATTGCTCTAATGAAATATTTATGTCAAAGACCCGTTAACCTGCAGAAGTGGAATAGCATTAGCATAGTTTAATGAGCTTATTAATTAATTCATTTACTTTCGACCAGTCTGATCTTCGTTCTTTAAGACTCGCGTTTTTGTTTGAAATAGAAATTCTAAAACTTTATATAAACAAATTTAATCAAAAAGTAATATTCTATTATCTTGAATAATTAACAAAAATACATGTCATATAAAACACAAATTGAGTATTTCAATATTTATATACGGTATAATCAGAGATCAACAATTTAGCTACCTTTCCGCGTTAAACATATCGTCACGTTCACTTATTTTATTTGTAACCTTTAAATTTGAACCAAGCATACGAATTTGTGAGAAAATAAGGTTACCCAGATGCTACAACATACCCAAATAAATTGTAGAATCTATGTAATCGCATTATAACATCTCACTGCAATGTTGCCTAAACCTTAGGAGGTTAAATTAACAGACCAAAATCAGTGACTATCCAATGGGCCACCAATAAGAAGGTTCCATTTTTGGCGGCATCTTTTGGAAAATTTTACATTCAACAACAAAGACTTTATTTATACACATCCATACGTAATAAGACTCGGATATAATTATTTAATTGTTGAGAATACTGTCTTCTAAAATAATGCGCTCTCTTAAATGTATTCTTTGTCTGTATCTGTAAAGACATTATTGCTATATAATCCCTGGAAGGAAGCAAGTATAGACATAGGGCAAGAGACTGTGCTTGTTTCCGCATTAGAAATCGGAATTCGAAGTAGTGAGGACTTGCGGGGACCCAACAAGCTGACTGATCACCAAATTTCCTGTGAAGTGAAATGATCTATGCGTCGTCTTTTACTTACTTTTCTCCTGTCAGTCCCATTCAACTATAAAAGTAAAGTTAGAGGGAGTACCTTGTGTTTGCGCGAACATTTGTGCACAATAATAATATCTCCTGTTTGATAAGCTTATCTCTAATATAGATCGGTCGCCATGATCGGCTTTGATGACATTGTTGTTATTGCTTTATTGTCATTGTTTAACCTAAATTATTTTTTCCATCTAGGTGCAATTGGAATAGCATTGCCAATGCTGGAGCAGATTATCAACATCGTAGGGCTCTTTCTACTCGATCCTGGGTCTAATTATACCTGGAATCATAGAGACTGTATTCAAATGGAAGAATCTAGGAAGATACAATTGGATCTTGTGGAAGAATATTTTGATTGTCATATTTGGATTCGGCAGCTTACTGTCGGGTTGTTCCGTCACCATTTTAGATATCATCGAGAAACTTAACAGTAAAACGCAATAATATTGTTAGCGATGTACATATATCATTAATGTATAATATTAATTAATGTTTGTAGAGTATTTATTTAAACTATCCTTATTTAAAATAATTATTAAATGGCGTTTTTATAAGTGTTGTTTTTTTATTTGTTTCTTCTCGTATACACTTATTTATTAGTAAATAAGTTCTTCTTTTAGAAAAAAAAACTTAGCTTAACTTTTAAAAAGTGTTGACCTGACAAAATCGGTTTTCATAAAGAATGTAATACTAAATTTTTTAAATGTCTAAATAATCAGTTCAAGGTCAAAAAGCCATTTTTTAGAAACCAAAACTGAAAACTGTGCTGATTTGAGGACACAACATAAATTTTAAATTTGTAATTAGAAAAATATCGTCATTAATTTAAAAATTCAATCATCAATTTTCGTGGTTTAAATGAGACTTGACCCGCAACTTCGTTTACGTGGTACTTTCTAAAAATCTGTTTTTTTTTGTTTTCTTTAAATAATAAAGCTAACCTAGGTTTCTCCAAGCTGAATTTCATTGAAAGTCCTGTCAAAATCGGATCAGCCATTCCATAGATCGTTTCCCTACTACAAAATTTTTTTTTTCTTTTTTTTCTCTTGTCTTTAAATTTCTTTGTTTATTTTATATTGCTATTTTATTGTTATTTTTATTATTATTTTTTATTTTCTCATTGTTTTATTAGATTTGTCAATTTAATATGTAAAGATACAAAAACACTCTTTCTGTTGGTAGTTTTAAGTAATTAAAGGATTTAAGTTATGGATATTGTAACAAATAGCAAATTCCAACTAATGTATCTTTATTGTGTTAAAAAAAAACAAATTTAAACAAAATATGAACAATGTGATAAAGAACAATAAACGTCTGCCGGAGGTGGTGTAGCCTCTGACGGAAGACCAAAAAACAATAGTAATTGCCAACGCTAATGACTTAAAAACATTGGCAGACTCTTAACAGGTTTATTCATTGAGACCTATTTACAAATACTACTAATAATTGTACAAATCAAACGCGCAGTACACAACGCATTTAGTTATGTAATACAACGGAAATGTTAACGATTGAACAGAAAAGTAAGATCGGAATTGGCACATCTACGCAGCAAATTTTGCCGTTGCAAATAGTACACATGGAAGTCAATGAAATAGGTCATTTCATTCAATCATTGACCATATGACCGACACGTGATTTAACCTTTTCGTTTTACAAACTTATTGCATGAAATAGACAAATGTAACTATTAAACTATGTTCGACAAAGTTTTGATGTAATCGTATTCGGTAACGATGATTTAACTATTAAATTATCTTCCTATATTATCTATTGCCAATGCTGTTATATAGGATAATTGCTGTTAAATAAAAGTCGTAGTTTCATATCTCAAGAAGTTAAAAACAATGAGCTATGTTTATAGGATATTTAATCACTGTCTATTATAAGTATACAGCAACTCAGGCATAATTTTTAAGATTCTGTTCATTAAAAGACGTTTAAATCATTATCATCAATATCATCGCATTGCAATATATTAATAGCTAATCATCATCAGCCTGTGACATTCCACTGCTGGACATAGGCCTCCCCTAATACACCCTTATCCATTAGGGGGTTTTGGACCGTATCCCACCACGCTGGTCCAACGCGGGTTGGTGGGTGGACCGACTTTTTACATGCCCATCCGACGCATAGATCATCTTACTTTTCAGACAATTGGGTGATCGGCCAAATTGCCCTAACCAACTAGGAAACAACAAGGAAAATTTGTTGAGTCCCCGCAGGATTCGAACCCACGACCTCCGGTTTCTAAAGCATACGCCCATACCACTAGGCTACGGAGGCAGTTTAATAGCTAATACGTCAATTAAATGTTGTTGGCAATTAAATATCAAACATTGAGTGTTAGACATGTTCCGGTTTTAATACGGTGTATTCACCCGCAAAACAGCTTATTCTAATTCTAGCAGTAGTGCTATGAATTAGAATAAGCTGTTTTAAGGCGTATTGTCCTAATACAATAGTCAGTTCTAATATTTATGGGTACATAAACAAGCAGGTGTTAACTTTATATATGTACTGGCATGGGGAATAATAAAGAGAAATGATAGAGAATAAATTGTTGCCCTGACCCTACATAAGAGGTATAAGGGATACTGTGGGAAGAAGTTTATAAATATCAAATTAATTAGTCATCTAGTCTAACTTAGGTTTAATCAACTGCTAAATTAAATTCCTTTTTTGTTACATTAAAAGAAACCTTTAACGAAACGTTCTGCTGTGCCTACTTATGCAAAGAGTTATAAAATATTTGTTATGCGTAAGACAAATGCTTAAAATCGTAATATAGCGCAAGAGTCCCCCTCATGAGCATGCATTATAAAAACCATACTCACAGGCATGTGACAACTTGTTTGTGATGAAAAAATTTATTACCATTGGAATGTAGGAGGGTCCTTACCTATAAGGAGAGATACCTTATTTATCCTTATTGCACTTTTGCTGTCTGTAGACTATTAAGCGCGTTTTTTTTTTTCATACGAAGGCAGACGACTAGTTAGGTCACCTGATGGAAAATGGTCACAAACGCCCATTGCCATCGGCTATACCAGGTGTATCGCCTACGCACTGCCTACCGTGAGACATAGTATGTTTTGTCTCGTTTGCCTCGTAAATAATTACCCAAAAAATAATACGCTGGCTACGGTGCACTTCAAACCAGAACACGATAGTTTTTTTTCACTAACGCTTCGCCCCAGGCATCCTCCTGTAAAAAGGAGACCAACCAACTCTAAAATGTGTTATCTAACAATCTAGGAGGTTTGGGAGACATTCGCTTGATAATATGGAAGTCGTAGGCTCCATGATTTAAGGTCCAGGCTTGATTGTATTCAGGATAAAATTTTTCATTGTCATAATAACATACTTCTTAGGCAATTTGACATCCTCATCCTCTGTTTCCTTTTGATTAACCTAAGAACAAGTTAGGATCAGCAAATCCCTATGGGAGATAATCTTAATTGAATGATTCATAAACTTTTGGCAGTCGATAGGTTGGCATTGCTTCCAAATACGCTGTAATATTTCCGTTATACCTGTGTAATGTGCAGTTCTTTGTAAAAAGTTAAGAAAATGATACTATCTATTAATAATTAAATAATGTATTTAAATAGACAGGCAATAAACTGCATTTTTACGACTTAAATGACAGTACACCTAATTCCTTACTCACAATAAGACCATATCAACGATCACCAGACCGAAACCGCTTCCCCGAACAGCGCGTCGCGAACTGGGAAGAGCGATGCAATTACGAATTCTTGGCAGCGTCGAATAAAAACGGTACGCATTATAAACACGAAAACGCCAGGGGAAGCTCGCCAAAACCTGCCGTCTGCGCTAAACGTTACATAATATTCATAAAACACTGCAACTGGTTACTGGACACTCAGTCAGACAACGCGTATGATGTCGCTCGCGCGCGCTAACACGGGCGCAGAATAAATGAAAGCGTGTTAAACGTAAACAAATGTTACATTGACAAGTTCGCTGGAGATCGATTTTTGGCGCCAAAAGGCAATTGCAAATGGCGAACAGCTACAACATGAAGGAGTTCAGTTCCACGTGAGTGAATTGAGATTATAGTTTTTTTTTAATGTCCCACTTAATACACGTGTCGTTTGCCGCGAAACGTTTCACGGTGTTGTGCATTACTTTCGAATGTGTTGTTTTATTTTTTAATTCGTTACCTACAGATAATATTACATTGTTTTTATTTTTATTCTTTTTCGCGCTAAAGCTAGTGTGTAAAATACACTCAATTTATATTAAACAATTTAACTATTATGTATTTAAATTTGCCAGCAAACTGTAATGTCGTTTTTCGTTTATATTGTATAGTAAAATATATTAAAAAAAAGTATAGTATAATATTTATCTTTCATACATTTATCTAAATCCGAAATCGTCCGATGACTAATCAGTGTTAAAGAAATATACTCGTGTGAGTTAAACGCTTCATCGAGATATTCAGTCAAAGATGAGGTTTATTTATAAATTGTAAAGATTATTTGTCGTCGGAGTATTGTTAAGAAACTAAAATAAACGATCTCTTCTTAAGCTGGTGATAGAAAGCCAAGGTTATTCGATTTGATTTTAAAATTGTTCATTTGCGTTGACAGAAATGAAATATAAATTAAAAGCAATAAATGTATGCAGTTATTAGTACAAAGTCCTATAAAACTAATCAAGTACAGCTTGAGTAAACTGTTGAAAAAACTCCATATTTGGGTAAAATGTATAAATGTTTACAAACTAACATTGAAATTGTAATATAATATACATTTTCTTTTATACTGGAATAAATAATAAATTTAATTATATATTTAAAACGCAAAAACCAATACAAAATATTTTGATTAAGGTTTTTTCATATCGAGGAATGTAAATTGTATGCAACAGACGATAAATTTAATTTTGAATATTTTACCGATTTACTACTTCCTTTCTATGATTAAAATATAACATAATATTTTTGAACTCCTCATTGCGTATACAATTGATTTTTTGTAAAGATCTTAGAGTACTAGTTGAAATAAATAACAAATCAAATTAGTTCACTTAATTCTTGCTCGGTTCTCCGGTCATCAAATCGTGACATCATTAAAGAACCGGTTTTAAACGCGTGTTCCACGTGAGATAAAAGTCAGAAACCGCAAAGGTTTCAATTATTCCATCCAATTAAGGAAAACGGTGCAACTGATCGCATTTTTTAATATTAATATGATTTAAATCAAACCAAAGAATGTACATAATTAGCCAATTACACAAGCTTGCAATTAATGTAATTAAATACTTTGAAAAGGCATAATAAAAAATGTTACAACATATAATGCCATGTCTTCAAATTACAGCGACGACTCAAATAATGCTTAAGATCTAATTCATGACAAAGAAAGTGTTAATGTGTACTACCCGCAGCATATTTCTAGCAATTTTGAAATTAAAGTGTGTATTGTATGTATTACATTTACTTTTAGGAGAGTAAACTTTTTTCAGCATTTTACTGCTAAATAAAAAACTAAAATGTGTTAGGAGTGTAGGAGAAAAATTTGTGAAGTTTGTTGGAGTTTTATATATTTAATATTATGCTATGATTAGGTATATGAGGTACGAAATTACAAATTTAACTAGATTGTTCCTTACACTACGTCCGTTTTTAACCGACATATATACACATATAAAATTTTGATAGGCTTTCACGGTAAAAAAATCTGCCTTATTTACTACTTATAATTACAGTACGAAAGGCTAACAGATGCCTCATGTTCCTTTTCTTTTACATTCACGCATACAAACATAAATCAGTAGCAAATATATAATAATAAAACTTTAAATAGTGTCTAATAAAAATTTTACTTGTCCACCAAAAATATCCTGAAGTCGTTGACTGTGCGTTCTTCAAAATCGATCTTTCAATATAGTTATGTTAAAGTTCCTTTTTACACTTTTTCATACCTTCTATAACTAAAAATTAGTTTCTTCTTGAATCAAGTAGTTTGTTGTATTTACATTCTATAAGTTCCAATGAAAAATATCTATATATAAAGGCGGTTGTAAAATGCAATAGGTTCTGATTGAAGTAAATGCTCTAGTCTCCAAAGTTCAGTTATTACTTGAAATCAAATCAACAAGATCTCGGTCCTTATATCCACTGTTAGAATAAGACTTAAATTCTGAAGCTTATTTGGCTTAAAAAAGTAAACGAAGAGTCACGTGTTGATAGGCACCGCGATAGCTTTCCTAATCGGTTTTAAATTTTGGTATTTATTAACAATAGATAAAGCTTGGAAACATTTGTTTACAGTATAACTAACTTTTTTGTAATGTATGTCCTAAGTTTTTGTAATGCACATAACAATACAACGAGTGCACATTGCGATATTATTGTTGATCTGATGATAATGGTTTAAGGTTTGGGAGCGAGGACCGTACCGATAAGCCAAATTACCACAACTACACGTGATAAAATTCAGCATCAGCTACAGTCTGCCAAAGTAAACATACGCGCGCGTCGATATTACTTTAGCAATAACCTTGCGGCTCAATTCAATTTATTCAAACATACCGTTTTATAGGTCACGGTCATATTAAATGTCGTTGATCTGTGTAATTAATTCGAGATCGATACTCGATACAAAGATACTGTTAGACTCTTTTAAATCAAACGACGAGACGAGCAAATTCTTGACCCGATGGCAAGTGATACCAGACAGAGCCCAGACTATGAGAAATGCAGCATCAATTTTTTTTATGGCATACGCAGGCAGACGAGCAGTTGGGCCACCTGATGGGAAGTGGTCACCGACACCCATAGACATTGGCAATACCAGTGGTATCGCCAACGCGCTGCCTACAGTGAGACATAGAGCGTTAAGTCTCGTTTACCCAGTAAATACGCAGGCTACGGTGCCCTTCAAACCGGAACACAGCAGTGTTTTCACACTAGTGCTTCGCGGCAGAAATAGGCACCGCGATGGTACCCACCCAGACGGTCTCCTGTAAAAAGGGGACCTACCACTGGAAATACTAAAAGTCTGCTGTCCCCTTAAGATATGGGCTGTTATGTCTCGTTTTCCCAGTAGGAACGCTAGCTATTGAGCCCTTTAAACGTAATTCAGTAGTTTTGAGCTAGCTTCCACTAGAGCTTTGCAGCAGTAATGGTCTCCATGGCAGTCTCTCCCTTACGGCTGTTAGTAAAAATGCACCATCCTCAAATCTGTTTCGTCTTTGAACAGTGTCATAAAAGCGTTGCAAATTAAACTCGCGTGATACGCTGGAATTACCGGTTTGTTTGCTTACACTTTCGAAAGATTAGGAGGATTTGTTCAAGCGGCGTTCTTATGTATGGAAATGACAATATGCGATGTAATAAAGCCAATAAAAGTGACACTCCATTATGTTATATTAACAGACGAGATCTGTTGTGGCTTAGCATAACTATTTTTATACGACCAGATAACTGCGGTTATAGTTGCGATGTCGATCGATCCTCGTTAGTTAGCATAAATAAAGACAACTATATTAGTACTAAAATAATTTATTCTGGTTTTAGGAACTATTCACAGACTTTAAAGTATAGAGCAAAGTTGTAAGATAGACAATGAGTTACGACTTAGATTACTTGTTTTTAAAACAAGTCCAAGTATCGTGTTATGTTAAGCGCAATATCATAGACTATTAAATGTAAAAATTATTAACATAGCTAAAATGATACGAAGAAATTTCCTACATAAATTAGCCTGATTCTCTGGAACAACGAAATCAATTCAGGAGCGAATGAATTTGCGTACCATCACTTGGTGTTCCCAACTCCGTCTCCACATTGCTTTTAACTCATTGATATTACCATATTATAGAGGATTGTCATATAGCATATCTTAGAATTAGTACTCATAACTCTTTAAAAGAAACGAAGCGTTAAATACCTATTTGAGTTATGTTTTCTTAACGAATATATACATATATATATATATATATATTAATGAACGTAACAAAATTAACATTTTGAAACACATTCAATTATTTAAATCTTTAATGACACACTTTGGACTATAGTAAAACATGTTTCATATTAACATGAGCGATGTAAGTTTTTCACATAGTTTTTTTTTAAACGAAACTTTCTTTACATTGGATCCCAATCTTATTTACGGTTATTAAGGTTAAAGCGAGAGTTTAATCTAAAAAACGTCCTTAAAGATTAATATTGCGTCAAGAGATAAGTGGTACCATTTTAAAGCTAACAGAAACATAGTATTCATACCAATTTGAATGCCTATCATGCGGATCAGTGCATGTTAAATATGTGCTTTTTAAAATCCCGATCATCTATAAAAGAAATAGAAAATACACAACCATAATTACGAAGCGTGAAATAGCTAAACTCTCACGAACGCAATTTTAATGTCTATTTTACAGCACAGCACGTCATGTTACGACGTCAGAAATAATTGTTACATTGACAAAACTATATATCGTCTTATGCTACCTCACAACAGCCTTCTGATAAGGAAAAGAACATGCGACAACTTAGTTATTAATGGCGACGAGGAAAACATTTGCATTTCATTGGTCAAACAGGAGGAACTGTCATTATACCGTCATAACGTTCAATTCTTACATGCATAATAAGAGGACATCTGTGACCATTTCTTTATGTATTTATAGACAGTTTTAGAAAACGGAGGTGGTTGGCTAAAATCCTGCGTGCACTTAAAAACTTTTCATTGTTATTTCCTAGTTGGTGCGTGCAATGCCTGCTGATTACTCGATTGTGTGTGAAGTAAGATGATCCATGTGTCGGAAGGACATGTTAAAAGTAGGTCCTGCGCCTTATCTCTCTCCGGTCGTGTCGATTATCCGTCCCATCGGGGCATGAGAGCATAAAGGAATAGGGATCGTATCTGTATTTGCGCGTACATTCGTGCACTATATAATCTCCTGCGCAGTTGGCTGATCTACTAATACAGATCGGGCGCCGTCAGAGATGAACTAGGAAGACATGATTATCGTTATCTATTTATTACAAGATGTGGTCACAAACATTTAAGCCCTTCCTAAATCATATTGCACATTTAATATTGAAAATTATAGACCTATTTTAATACTGACAATGTGCCGTTAGCAGATCTTTCCAAAGTCTTCGACTGGCGAATTTAATTAGTATAATGAGATTTTACGGTGTTCCCAAATCTGTTCTTGATGTTATATCTTAGTTTAGGTATACCTAACAGAAAGCAACAACTAAATTTAAACAAAAATGCATTTTTGTTCTACACAGGCAGCTGATAAACTATGCAACTGCGACTTATTTTCCTTTTTTTGACATTCTTGGTTGTTTCCAACATCAATATCTATATTTACTCATAGCAAACAGGTTGTTAGGACGTTATAATCTGGATTCGCGGGAACCTTTATGGGCAGTTTAATTAAACTGGTTTTTAACATTTCGCTCGCAATACATATTTCAAATCCTTATGAATGCGCTTAATATTTGTTTGCTTAAATTATAACATCTAGCTGAGGATAAAATTAAGCTGAGACATTAATTTATTTGGGTTAAGGTTAATTAAAACTCATTGTTTTGTAGTGTAGGATTACTTTATACAATAAATTTAACTTCAGCCAACGTTAGTTAAAACTGCTTTAAAAAGTATAATTTTTCATCATAACTACAATAATTATGTATAAATTGTGATTTGAATAAGTGAAAGTAAACAAGATCAAATAAATTAATAACGGAAACTTTTAGTCACAGAATTTGTCACAAATAAAATATATTTTTCTATTAATTTCAAACTTTCGCTACCTGTGCTGTAGCGAATAAGATATAATAGATATATTTCATACTTTATTGCCGATAAAATGTGTAGCGTTTTTATTGGTTACTTATTCTGTGCTGATTGACTTATTTGACAGTCCAAACCAATTAGAACACTTTTGCTTTAGGCGCCATTAGACTTTGACATTAGGCTTAATTTGCGTAAGTTTTATCTCTTATTTGTTCATTTATCTATCTATATATCTATGTTTCATGCTAAAGACGGACTCCTCTTTTGGACTGAGCCACCAGATAGAATTTCATACCTATAACGCAGCTGAAAAATATTACCTTCATTACTTACGCTGCACATAAGGCATGTTGTAACACTGTACATTTTTTCTGTGCACGATTTTCCCTGTCACTAAAAATCCCTTGACAAATCTAATCCATGTTGACTCATTGACGCTAACGTTTCGGATATATCATAGTTAAGATCGCAAAATCTGGGATGTTTTTTCCATAAACATTATAATATTCAACATATTTTCCCGTGAAATAAAAAACGAACTGTCCGAAATGCAACGCTTGGAAATGAAGACCGGCAAATGGCAAAAAACCAAATGACGTCATCTCTGAGTACTTGGTACATTTTAAATTATGCAAAGACGGAAACTTCCATCCAGATTAGGAACGCTCGATATCGTATCGACCTACAAAAATATTAACGCCCAAATAACCTATACTTTATATTTTATTATTGTTAAATCTGTTTTATTATTTATTTGACAGCTATCTTATATTATTTTTTGATAGCTTTATCTATGAAAGAAAAATAATGTAATTCAGAGGGCTACAAGCAAAGCAATAAGGTTACAAATAGAAAAAAATATGGAGAATATTTTTTATTAAAAACCGTTCAATAACAGAAATATCAAAACTATAAACAACTTTTACGTTTAAGATTTTCGAATTTTGTATTTTTTTCAATAACGAGGCTTGTATAAAAATAATTTTTTGATGATATTAGAATACACAAGATCAAAATAGATCGGTCGTCCATCCCGCAAAGCTGAAAAGGGCCTTCAACATTAAGCCGAATGAATGTCATTCTGCTTAATCTTAAAGCCAATTTTACTAAGCTTTTATATTTAAGCCTGATGTTATATATCTGCAAATAAAAATACAAACAACCAAAATTGTTTGTCATCCATCATCATCATCAGCCTGAGTTAGTCCACTGCTGTACAGTACTCCTCCCCTAATGCATGCCTGGTCCAATGCGAATTGGTGGGAGGACCGACTTTTTACATGCCCATCCGAAGCATGGATCATTTTACATTTTACTTATCAGACAATAGGTGATCAGCCTAAGTTGCTCTAACCAGGAAACAACAATGAAAATTTGTTGAGTCCCCGCATTCGAACCCACGACCTCCGGTTTCGAAAGCACACGCCCTTACCACAAGGCTACGGAGGCAGTCATACGTCAACCATATTTACAAAATTTCCAGTCTCATAAGAAAATCATCGCTGACGAATCTCTGAAAATTCTTATTAGTTTTTAAAACAGTACAATCATATCTGAAATGTAAATGTGCTCAACGAAGAACAATATAATTGCGACATGATTTTTACTACTGGCAATTAACACTAAAAACGACGGTACGACATGATAAGAGATTATACTCTTAGGATAAGAAGTAGGTATGTTTCTGGAGATTTTTGAAACAAAAAGCTAATTTAGCTCTAACATAAACGAAGCCCTAACTACGATCACTTCAACCTAACACAGTGTCATCATTGATTACTAAAATTAAAAGCTTTTTGATACCAATCATGCTGCAGTTTAATTTACTTAGTTATATTTAGAAATAAGACAACTTTAAAAGACCCAGTAAAGACGAAATATTCTATTCAAACCAAATTGTATTCTTTTCGTTTCTTAACCTCCAAATACGTACTAATTACCTTATCCTACATTAGACTTTTACAAATTCAACAGTAGAGTTTAATTTATTTTAACATACTAATCAATGACGAATAAATTTCTCTTATAAACATATATACATATTACAAATATACCCAAAACTTCGGATATAATTTTCAATAATTCAAAAGTAGTTAAACGCGATCATAACTGTAAAGAATCTGTATTTTTTCTCATGTATAGCTTTTGCGTAAGCCACTGAAAGTATTAGACTAATCAACATTGAATAAATGTCGCTACTGTCGACTTACTATTAAGGATTAGACAACGACAAATAGGCTTATCACATCTGGATTAGAACCAGCGTGATTTAAATTCGCAAGAAACTTGCGCACGCAATAGGTACCCAAGACTTGCGATAGAAAACGTTCGTTGAGCTCTACATTTACTGGCACGATTCGGGCCGAGGACGCATTATTACGAAATGCGTATAAAATAGTCTCTTTGGATGCACGTATATGCGATGCGTCGTTGGGCGACAGTGTTAAAGGAAAGAATCTATCAACGAATGTTATTTCTAATTGCTAAAGCTTACATAGGATTTTGTAGAATCTTTTATTCGTATTAAGGGCAACATTACGTGTCTGTTCCAATCAAATATATAAGTCCTTAAAAGTCTCTCAGTAGATATTAATTTAAAAATAGCGCTACTATTATTTCTCTTATTCACACGATAATTATGCATATCAAATACATTGTTTACGAATTTTTGCCTTAATTATGTCAACAAATCCCAAATTCAACGTCTTTACGCAGTCAACGTGTGAAGCCAGACACGGTCGATAGTGGCTGCTGCTTAACTAACATCAAGGGAGCTACTGACTAAATTGATTGTGTTTTGAAGTGAGCCTCTATGGGTAAAATTCCTCTACGGTACAAAATAAAATTCACAAGACAAAGTAAGTATTTTTTGCCAAAGCAATTTTCAAAATTAAAATATATATAAATTTGAATTAAAAAAACTCAGACGATTATTCCAAACGCATTAAGATACAGACAAATCCCATCTGTAGTCTGCTTGTAATCATGAATTCTGGATAGAGTCCGAATAGGCGGGAATAAAAATAAATAAAAAACGCTAAAAACGACCATAAATATAGCCTTGATACATAGCATTTTAGTTATTTCACAACTTAATATCAATATGTGTATGCGTGTAATTGAATGTTGTTAATATTGTACGTACGAGTTAAGCAAATATTATTATAACCAAAGATTTTTTTCATTGTGTTTAAGTTACGTATCTACAATAAGAATAAAGGAACATGGCGTCTGTTATGTTTTAATAGAGGAAATGGATTTTACCGTGACAACGCACTAACCATAACTTTAGTTTATGAAATAACTCGTCAGATTATAAACTTTCATATATAATTGTTTTGAGATGTTCTTTAATTACTCTACCTCTCCCTTTTGTTTTTCAATGTGTTTTGCGTCGGTTTAAATAAACTACAGTATCACTAAATATTTTTTTATGTAATTATCTCGGTTCGGTTCGGGAGTACTTCGAATTGACGTCTTCAATCAATCATGTTTATTGGATATTCAATCCCAATAAGTTTTTAAGTTCTAAGTTAATATACTTTTCAACGTAGTGGAATAGTAAGTAATGGATAAAAAATCAAATAAATCTTATTATATATTATCTATATTTAAAGGATTTTAAACGAGTTAATACCAAACCTTGCAAATTTATAACAAAAATTTTAATGATTTCTATATCAAGTATGAATAACATTTTAATATATATAACATATATACATATAGTTCTATATATATATATATCATTTATATATAGTATATTATAACTGATGAATTAAAACAACCTTTATATTTCAAACATTAATGAGATATATAGCAGGTAATATTAATCGAATCTGCTTTTAAGTGTCATGACTCTTCAACCTTAATCATTAAGACAACACGGATAATTTAGTGGGATAATTTAGAGCTTAGGGTGACTTATTTACTTTTTTCATCATCATCTTCAATCGATACCTTAAACTAAATAGAATGTATTTATCATTAGTGGGTTACCTATCATCAGTTCCAACTATGTGTATAGATTGACGTGTATTTTTATTATTTTATTGACCGATCATCATCATCATAACCTGTTATAAATCCTTCTGATATTGCATGGTCTCAATCTACAAACCTATCCATGTAGAACTGGGTTTTAACATCCCACCACTGGTCAATTATTATCATGAATGGACATAATTAATTATTAGTAATTCATTAAACAGCCGTAAACAAAAGTGTAAGGCTAATATTTCAATGATTTAAGATTCTCACATTTTGCATACCGATGCTGTCAACATAAATACAAACACAAAATGCACGTGAAGTATAAATAAAACATCACGTATTTGCGTCATTGCAATAAGTTTCCTAATTCTATAATCTACATTAATTTTATACATTGTATACTAGAACTATGAGTATCACGGAACTATAAGTAGAGAGTGCATCTGTGTTTGCGCGTACATTTATCCACTATAATATCTCCTGCGTAGATGGCTGATCTCTTATATAGATCGGCCGCCGTGGTCGAAATCGAGTTGAAGAACATTATTATATTATAATAACAACATAATAAAACATCGTTATTATTTTGAAGCTTAAGTCTCCTCTTTAAAGTAGGCCGTGCAGGGAAAGTACCACTGCGGTAGCTCAATTTTGCCGCAAAGCAGTAGTGTATAATACTGCTCTCTTCCTGTTCGAAGGGCACCGTATCCAGTATAATTACGTCTTACGTCTTAAGCTGCGTCTTTTATGGACATGGCGTATAATTTATCATTAGGTTAACGTTCTTCGCGTCTCATTACTTAAATCTATAAATATAATCAATAACATAAAAATCTAATATTTAATGGGGAGAAATATTTTTTTGTTAAAGCAAATAAATTGTCTGTTATTATCATGCAACACGACAAAATATTTTATAGTCTCCTACAATATACATTCAACACGCTATTAAGTACATTTACATACAGATTTTGTGTAGGAAAAAATTGCTTATCAAATTTGCATGTTCAAACATTCGGACCTCAGTGTGATGGCAATGTTGGTTGCATTCACGCAGTTGAACAGAGTTAGCCTTTACCAGCTCCGAAAATCAAAAACTACCTTTGGAAGATTTACAAATTTAACAACTTAAACCTTATGCACAAATAGAGTATTTTCTTGCTGTAAACTTTAGGCTCGTGCAAAAGAAAACTGTTTATAATTAAGTAAATACTACACCAATAAGAAATGATAATGCTAAATAGATCAAAATTTACTTTTTATACATATTTTCATATCCTCTTTTAAATGAATATCATGTATTATTGCAAATATAAAATCTTTTTAAAACCTGCTTACAATAATCAGTAGTTACAGAGGGTGATTGGTAATATATAGTAATCCCTGTTTATATTGTATATGTAATTAAGACATAAATAATGTTTCTGGACGGAAAACACACCATCGACTCCCTAACTAAGCAGAGCTGCTATGGAATCTAGACGGATAAATCAATAGACTTACTTTTTTCTGTAAAGAAATTCATATTATATATAGACAAACATTTAGACACGAGAAATACGACATTTAGATCGCCAACCGAATCGCAATACGCGAGCCAAACAATACATAAAACATAATTATTTCTATATATTTTGTTGTAAATATAATTTTGTAGTACATTGTTACAGTCTATTTATTACATAAAAAAATTGATGCCTATATATCGGCCTTTAATTGTTAAGACAGGAGCTATTATACTTTTTTTTTTTCAAATGGTACATGTTTCGCCATAATTTAGTGAGTGAGCATTTCGTAAAAAGGTAGATATAAAATAATAATGTTTTCTCAGGGTTAATTAAGGTTTTTTATCTTTTTCAGGGCCGTAATAACTGAACATGGCGTCTACCCCTCCACGATTTCAATCAACACAATGAACACGAAATGTAAAGAGAAAGACGTAGAGGATAGTCCGTATGATCCATTTGAACATCGAAAACTGGAGCACCCAAATTCGTAAGAAATATGTACCATTTTACAGATGTTACTATCATCATCATCATTAGCCTGTGTTTGTCCAATGATGGACATAGGCCTCCTCTTCTCCATTAGGGGTTTGTGGACCGTATCCCGCCACGTTGGTCCAATGCGGGTTGATTGGTAGACCGACTTTTACATGCCCATCCGAGGCTAGGATCATCTTACTTTTGAGACAATTGGGTGATCGGCCCAAATTGCCCGCACTAACTAGGAAACAACAATGAAATTTTGTTAAGTCCCCGCAGGATACAAACCCACGACCTCCGGTGTCTAAAGCACACGCCTTTACCACTAGGCTACGGAGGCAGTTCTAAGGTTGTATTATTGGCACATTTTATTTCGTTATTATGACTAAACTTTGGTGTCCGCCAAAAATTGTAGTGCACCCAAAAAACATTACTGTTGACACACCAATCATGAATATGAGTAGCCACCCAAGTAATACCCAAGCTAATGAAGAGACGCATCTTGTGTAATACCGTAACCCATAGCAATTAAATTTTCTTACTCTTTGGCATGGGTATTGCGATGGGGATGCGTATAATCAAGAACGTGCCAAACAACTTAATCAATCCAATACTATACCCTTTAACCTAAACAACGTAGACAATAACTTCTTCATTTGATTATTTAGCTTTTATATCGATACTGTTTTATTTTTAGAGATGTCCGATCATTCGCCAATCTTCTGAAATCTTCCCTAGGCTCCGGTATCCTGGCAATGCCAGCGGCTTTCAAGAATGCCGGCACATTAGCTGGAGTTTTTGGCACAATCATCCTTGGCTACATTTGCACACACTGCGTTTATTTATTGGTAAATATTTATAATACTCACTTGTTGAGATGTTTTTTTTTCCAAAGTTTGTTATTTTTTTAATAAAGCAAATCAATTATTAAGGTTGAGTGACGATAGTTCTTGTGTTGGCATAATTCGTCAACAATTTAGATAAATAATAATTATGTGAACATTTTATGTAAGTTTACATAAAACAAAAGGTTTCTTGCTGGTGTTACATTAGTGTTCAGTTAGGTCTCTATAGATGTTTAAGCTCAGAAAAACAATATGTGTTTGTGCGTAATATGTCCTCTTAATCTGACGACCTTGAACTTTCGAGTTTACGAGAATAATAAAGTCGTCCATAATGACACTCAGAAATGGGCCACCTAAATGCAGACGTACAAAAACAATCGTTCACGCGCTTAAATTGGAACGGATCCAGAAGAATAGAACGCATTCTAGTGAATTTCGAAATTATAGCCAACGACGCAACACGCGGATTGTGCATGGCACATAATTTAATTGCGGCATATTAATAATCTAAGAATAATTACCGAAGATGCTATTCTATATATATAAACATAATAAGTTTTTCAATGTCATATCAACCTATTATCCATATAATAAGTTGAGATGACGTTGTATATACATATTAAAATAGTTTTCAGTCACGGGACAAATAGACGGGACGGGAACACTGAAGTTAATAAACGCTATAATATATCAAAATGTTTTTTTCAACATGTGTATTATTCGTGTTAATAACGGAAGGCTTTAAGATGCAGAATCTATAGAAGAAATACAAAATAGCCTCAGTAACGTCACCAAGAGACGCTGTTTAAGAAATAAAAATGTATTTAAAACTTATTATTTTACTTATGCAAGCAATATATATCAGATACATATGTAAGATATTGTATATTTTAAGTCGAATGTGAACTTGTGAAATGTTATTCAGGTTAAAACGTCGCAAGAAGTATCGCGGGTGTCAAAAGTCCCCGCGTTGGGATATGCCGAAACCGTTGAAGCGGTTTTTGCGACCGGTCCACAGAGCTTACGAAAATTGTCTAAACTTTCAAGGTGAGATTGCCAGGATGAGATGATCCAATACGCAAAATCTGAATGGTTATTGAATATGATGGAAAATTTTACGCTAAAATTTTAAGTTGATGTTAGGGTTGAATCTTTTAAGTTAGGCAAAGCATTTTTTTCAAACTAACTTGGTTGTTAACTACGGGTCACAACAAAGTTAGTTTGAAATGAAAATTATATGTAAATGTCTTGTACCGTAATTTTATTGTTGTTCAATAATTGAAAATAAGGTTAGAACAACGTTCGGGCTTCAAGTTGTTAAATTGATCTATTAATACTTCTCGATCACAATCTAATTGACTGATTTAATGACCCATTTATAAAGAGTATGTATAAGACTCAGCACCCAGCTCTGTCGGAGGCTGGTCCGTGATAATAATAGTTTGCTTTCTGTGGATACAACTCTTAAAAACAAAGTAGTGTACTAGCGCCTATCGTATAAATCCGAGTAAATCAGTATTAGAATTTTTGTTCACCATGAACATAAATTCTAATACTGATTTAGATGTGCCATTGCTATACAGTAAAGTCCAGTATAGTGACCATAATACTTCATTGCGACTTCAAATTCAAGCATTGTATCCACATAAAGCAATGTAAAATAAATAAAAAAGTACAATTTTATATTGAATCGTAATTATCTGATATTTTAATGATGGTTATTTACAATTACAAAAAACTCAATATTCGATGCCACGAGCCATCTCATTTTTTTTATTAATAATTTAAAAATGTAATATAAAACAATTTGACAAATAATCAAACGGAGACGATCAAATCTTTGAGCAATGCTCTCTGAATAGTTTTGTTCTGAGCTCATGTCATTTAAATATAATAATGCAAACAGTTACGACATACACAATTGAACATATTGCCAGCATAATACAATGTAACATAGTGAAATGTAATTAATATTAAAATAAACTCGTTAAGCATTAATGGATACATGGTGTGAACAAGATTTCAACACGTGTTTCAGGATATTTATAGATTGGGCAATGGCGTTCACCATTCTTGGCGCCTGCGCTGTATATGTTATACTACTTGTGGAATCAGTGAAACAGGTATTTTGGCAACTTTTCAAAGTAATTATACACCTAATACTCTTGATGTATCTTAATTTAATCGAATGAGCTCGTCTGCTAGCATGACAACGAAGTTAATTATTTATAAAATCTATTAGCAAAGTTTACCTTATTAAATATTGCTATACAAAAACGCTAGGCGCTTGATTAAATGTATTGAAAATTAAAATGTTTTATCAGCAATTTTTACTAATGGAATACTATTGAAAAAAAGTACATGTGCATTAATTATAATATAATGTCGTTAAAAATTAATTTATTGAAAGATGCCTATATTAACTGCCTCCGTAGCCTAGTGTTATAGGCGTGTGCTTTAGAAACTGGAGGCCGTGGGTTCGAATCCTGCAGGGCTAAACAAATTTTCATTGTTGTTTCCTAGTTGGTTAGGGCAATTTGGGCCGATCACTCAATTGTCTGAAAAGTAAGATGATCCATGCGTCGGATGGGCATGTAAAAAGTCGGTCCACCCACCAACCCGCATTGGACCAGCGTGGTGGGATACGGTCCAAACCCCTAATGAATAGGGGTGTATTAGGGGAGGCCTATGTCCAGCAGTGGACTATCAAAGGCTGATGATGTGCTTATATTAAACTTGCATAAATAGAAGTTAGTTCTTAAGAAATGACTTAAATACTTTCCTAAAACCTTAAAAGTAAAATGAACTTGGAATAAAACCTTTCTTAAATTAAACAAAAATAAACTTATACCAAACATGCAAGAAGACATTCACTATGAATTTATAAGGAATTAACTAAGAAATATATTAGTTCAATAAAAAAAAATACCGACTTAGCCCTAGATTTTAACTAGAGTCCGACCGAAACTGTTTTTCTGGCCGAAACCGAAACCGAAACCGAAAGTTCGGCCGTGGCTTCAGTTTCGGCCGAAACCGAAACCGAAACCGAAACTCACGTGATCAAGTATTAAAATTCTTAAAATACTAAAATATGGAGCTTTTATGCCTATTATTTTGCTTTATTTTAGTCATGGAATGGAGGCAGTATATTAAACGTGTGGTAATCGTTTATTTCAGTTGCTAATAATATTTTTATGTAACAAAATATTAAAAATATATTAATTTCTTTTCAAATAAATTTCTTATAGCAATATGAGTTTTTAATAAATAATTAATAAGTTAATAATTGTGACTGTTGCATTAAAGGCTAAGTATTGGTATTTTGAAATCTTACTAATTAATAGTTTGGTTTGTATTTGTAGTTCCGAGGGGGATCAGAAAGTAAAAATGAGATAGAATATAATGACTATGATAGCTTAATTATTTATTTTTCTTCATAATCTCCGAGTCCACCTACACACCAAGTCCAGCGTTCCAAGTTTCCAATGCTTCAATTCCTTTAAAAAAAGGATTGTCTTGGTCCTGCAAAAAGGTCACCACGGCGTCGTTTACTTGTTATATATATTTTTAACACATGTTTCCTCTTAAGTATTGTATCAATTTGGAGAGAAGATGGAATATAGCTAGGCGCCAGATCTGGTGAAGAGGAGGATGCTCAACCAATTGTACGCTAGCATGCTGAACGGTGGCCATCGCTAATGCCAACCTATGTGTCGGGTACGTTGTCAAGATGAAACAGCTCGCCCGTTCCAAGTTTGCCTCTTTTTTATCATTGACGGCATTTCTCAACCTCGGTATTAAAGCTGCATAATCTGTAATGATGGTTCCATGCTCCAGGTAATCAAACAACAATATCACTTCTGAGTCCCAAAATATTGAGGCCATACCCCGGCCAGGCCACATACCACGGCCACGGCATGAAGATCCTTCGGGATAAACCCTGGTGTTTGGTCCACTGCCACAAAACTAGATTTAAAGTTTTTAGAATCTTCATAAAACTTGTCCAACGATATCTTCGAAGTCGATTTTGTTTCTGATTCTCGGCAACAATCTTGCGGGGACATTTCTCATATTCAAAACTTGTGTCAATATGCGTTGAGTACCTCAATATGAAATGCTCGTTTCTTGGATTAGGTATCAGATGGTAATTCTTTAATCGCTGAAAACAGTTTTTTTCGAATATGGCAGCATATTCTTATTGTTTCTTGTTGATTATTGGCTTCGATGGACGTCTGCAACCATGTTCGTCTTCCGTGTACGTTCTCCCTACTCGAAATTAAGAAGCCCACTTTGCGACAATTGATTATGACAGAGCAGTCTCTTCTCATGTTGCCTTTGAGCCGCAATAAATCTCTTGCGTTGTTAACTTTTTATAACAGTGGTTTTTAATGACAAGGTCGCACTTCGGTTTTCTCTTTTTTCGAGAACATTTCCCCACACAGCAAACAAATTACTACATTCAGAAAAAAGTAAAGAGACTAGAAGATTTTTTTTATTAACACAACAAACATCTGAGCTACACTTTCCAGTATTATTTGAATTTATTTTTTGGTTACCAAGGAGCGTAACATAATTTAATTCTTCCAGCAACTAGACTGCGAAGAAAAAGTAAGTCTTTTATGGGACAATGTATACGTTTTTACAACAAAATCCCAGTAAACGTTCAGAATTTAACTCTTAATAAATTTAAAAAGGTAGTCAAGGAACGTTTATGTGTTAAAGGTTATTACGATATTAATGAATTTTTAAATGATAACACAGCCTAGTAATGGAATGCTCGCTCCAGGTTTTGTTTAAAAATTGCATAATATGTAATGCCGAATTATCAAATTGTTTGTTATTTTTCATCATCAGCCTGTGGTAGTCCACTGCTGGACATAGGCCTCCCCCTAATACATCCCTATCTATTAGAGGGTTTTTGGACCGTATCCCACCACGCTGGTCCAATGCGGGTTGGTGGGTGGACCGACTTTTTACATGCTCATCCGACGCATGGATCATCTTACTTTTCAGACAATTGGGTGATCGGCCCAAATTGCCCTAACCAACTAGGAAACAACAATGAAAATATGTTGAGTCCGCAGATTCGAACCCGACCTCCGGTTTCTAAGCCACACGCCTATACCACTAGGCTACGGAGGCAGTCTTGTTATTTTTAAAAGATGACATAAAAAATAGCCCGCTGAGTTTCTTTCCCCGGTTCTTCTCAGGTTTGAAGCGTCCTTTTCCGAACCGGTGGTAGTGTGTTTGACAATCAATAAGCAAGTGTAAACTTCAATATTGAATAAAGATATTTGAGTTTGAATTTGAATTTGAATATATATTTTGATCTCACTACTATTTGTTCCCTCCCCAACTTTTTTTGTCAAACTTGGAATGTTTGTCTGAACTAAAATCGACTGATCTGAGCTCGATTGTAGCAATGATACATTTAACTTTCGCTACTATTTTGAAATTGAAAACCCTTCTGAAACCAGTTTCGGTTTCGGCAAAAGTTTCGGCCAAATTTGGCCGAAACCGAAACTGCGGCCGAAACTTAATTTTTGGCCGAAACTCGGCTGAAACTGAAACCGAAACCGAAAGTTCGGTCGGACACTAATTTTAACATAGTTCAAAAACCTTTAAGAGACGATTGCTATTTGATTTACCTGGTCCATTGTTTTCTTCCCAACAGATAGTGTCCTACTACTACATCGACAATGGACTAACCGACACAATATACTGTTTGATATTTATGGTGCCTATACTGATATTTACTCAAATAAAGAACCTCAAGTATCTCGCGCCATTTTCCGGATTCGCCAACATTTTGCTGATCGCCACCTTCCTCATATGTTTGTATTACATCTGCTCAGATTTCCCAAGCATCGACTCTAGACCTATGTCGGTTGGGATAGAAAGACTGCCGCTATTTATCGGGTGAGTTCAATTAAGCAATGACTAAAAATGTATAAAGCATAAAAAGAATTTAACACACGAACATGTACAGGGACAAATAATTATTAAAAACTAAATACATGCACTTGTATGGTAGATTTATGCACGTATTTTGTGCGCCACATAGGTTGCAGGAGATGGTAGGGAATTTTATAACTACTGGGTCCTGTCGTGCTCCACTACACCTAAGTAGGATAAAAGTGTTAAGTGCTAATGATTTAAATATATGAATTCGGATTTGTAAGTCGTCTTTAAATACAGCTGCGTTTAAGAAGATCCGACATCAACAACAGAAAATGTGTCCATTGCTCTAAGGATATCAAAACTTCATCTAGATCTTTGGCCAGTAAAAACGCTATAAAAAACTCTGCACGCCACAAAGTTACATATTATGTTTGACTATAGTATAATTCATAACTATCGACTCCAGTATAGTAATACACGACTAATTTATGTGATGTGGAATCTTTATTTTTATAAAAATATATTTAAACAAGGTTAACTGTGTGATTATTTTCCAGTACAGTTATATTCGCAATGGAAGGCATTGGAGTCGTACTGCCCGTTGAGAATACTATGGCCAAACCCCAACATTTCCTAGGATGCCCAGGTGTCCTGAACATAACCATGTCGATTGTGGTTCTTCTATATATGGTCATGGGCTTCTTGGGCTACATACGATACGGGGATGAAGCTGAAGGAAGTATCACACTCAATCTGCCCACCGAAGAAATGTAAGAAGAATTTAATCATAGACAAACTTAATAATAATCTAGAGGTGGCAGGTCCCCTTTTTAAAGGGGCCGTCTGGGGCGGTATCACCTTGGTGCCTTCTTCTGCCGCAAAGTAGTGAAGTGAAACACTACCGTGTTCCAGTTTAAAGGAAACCGTAGCCAGCGTATCTACTGGGTAAAGAGACTTAACATCTTATGTCTAGGCATCGTCTGTAGGCAGTGCGTTAGTGATACATTAGTGGGCGTCGGTGACCGTTAGCCGACAGGTTACCCGACGGCTCATCTACCTTCGTAAGCAATAAAAAAAATATGATATAATAAAAAGTTTAGCCCTTTACTTTATTCAAGTTTTTTTTAATAAACTGTTCTATGGTGATTTATAAAAAATATGTAATGTACTTTAAACACGAACAGTATTTTTGTACAAAATCGTAACTTGTCCTGTCAACTCTCGTGCACGCGACCAATGAAAAACACTATTCAAGGTCTATCTATTTACGAGTCAGCATGACTACTATAATAGTAATTCTACATGACTGACCCGAATCCCACGATCCGCGATTTATAGTATAACTTTTTATCTATTTATTTTTATACTATTGGATTAATTAAATGATCCAGCGTGTCTAGAAAAACAAATTTTGCAAAGGAAACCATTAAATCCGTCCTTACAATATATATTTTATCAAAATGTTATTTTCCTCCTCTCACTGAAAATTATAATAAATTTGTAAGATTTTCAGTTTGTGCTAAGTTATTAATGATCATTATTAATATGATAATCTGTTATTATGTTCAACAGACCGGCATTGATGGCGAAATGCTTTATCATCATTGCCATATTCTTTACATACACGCTACAATTCTACGTGCCGATGGAAATAGTTTGGCGTAACACAAATCAATATGTATCGAAGAAATACCATAATTACGCGCAATCAATAATGCGGGCGGTGTTCGCCGTTCTAACAGGTAAGATAATACGATTGACCTAAGCTGTAAGCTTAAGCTATTTATAGAACATCGCCTTTCTTAAATATCTTCGCAGTTCAGCACAGAAACACAGAAGCTTCTAATAAACAGTCTACAATGTATATAAATAATCGTATTTTAAGAGCCACTAAAGTTATACCTGTATAACTCAAAATACTAAATATGGGATGGAGAGTAGATGTCAATAAATTTGCACTTTAAAGTCCTATAAAATCTGCGAATCATGGTCTCATCTGGTTTCGCTGGTCTGACAAGTGAGGTTAACTTTATATATGTAAGACCGATCATGGATCATCTCATTATTCGGACAATTAAGCGATCGGCCTAAGTGACTGCCTCGTAGCCTAGTGGTATGGGCGTGTGCTTTAGAAACTGGAGGTTGTGGGTTCGAATCCTGCGGGGACGCAACAAATTTTCATTGTTGTTTCCTAGTTGGTTAGGGTAATTTGGGCCGGTCACCCAATTGTCTGAAAAGTAAGATGATCCATGCGTCGGATGGGCATGTAAAAAGTCCACCCACCAACCCGCATTGGACCAGCGTGGTGGGATACGGTCCACACTCCCTAATGGATAGGGGTGTATTAGGGGAGGCCTATGTCCAGCAGTGGACTAACGAAGGCTGATGATGTGTGATGTGAAGCGATCGGCTACTATTTCTCTAAACAAAAAGAGAATATTAATAATAATACAAAGTTGTTCCTCCAGGATTAAAACCTGGGTCCTCCGGTTTATAGAATAAGCACTATGGCATAGAGCCAATCAAAATGTCAAACAGACGTGATTTAAAATTAAGTAAAGATTATATTTATTCAATACATGAAACTAAAGGCAATAATTTTTGTCAAAACAAACAAGTGGTAAAAAAGAAAGTAAGTCGAACTTAGTTTTTTTGAAAAAAACCTGGCTGAGATTTATAGGTATTTAGCATTAATCAATAAAGCTACCAGCAAACCAAGCAAGTTTAACGATGACTAACCAACAATATTACAAGAACAAATGAATGATGACCGGCAAAATTATTGAAGCTACAATAATAAATTCTAATAGTAACAGTGATTCAGCATTAGATTCGACTGTCCGATATTGCGTAGTTACAAAATATTTTAATAATCATGATCACCAAGGTCAAGCATTAATGATATTTAATTTTACGTATATTTAGTACCTATTTTACTTTTTTTTTTATTTATAGTGAATTGATATTACAGTTTAATTACGTAATTTCCGGATTATATATACAGTTATTGGGTCTATAACGTTATAGCGTCTTTAATGTTACGCAATAACATATAATCCGGGAATATTTCGCTATTGAAATATTGTTAGATAAAATTCATCTTGGACTATAAGATGTACCGCTACGTAGCTACCACTACTGGCTCGCTATTGCGGGTTAGTGGGTGCACCGACTTATTACATGCCCATCCGACGCATGGATCATCTTACTTTTCAGACAATTCGGTGATCGGCCCAAATTGTCCTAACGAACCAAAAACAACGATAACACAAAGTTGTTTCCTCGCGACCTCCGGTTTATTAAGCAACAGCCAATTCCACTATACCTTTCGGTTCTTTATATACTACATCATTTTATAATTATGCTATGTAATGAACTATCATTGAACTATCTTAGCATGCATCCAAACATATTTCTAGGTAATTATCAATCATTTTATTAACACATTTCTAGCAAATAATATGCTTTTTCGCCCTTTAGTGGTAGCAGCGGCAACATTACCAAAACTGGAGCAAGTAATCGGTTTGGAAGGTGCATTCTTCTATTCGTTCCTAGGGCTGATAGCACCTTCGCTGATGGATCTAGTGTTCTGCTGGGAGAGAGACCTTGGCAAATATAACTACGTACTTATAAAGGACACCATACTCATCGTCTTCGGCTTGTTCGTCCTTGTAACTGGTGTTATGCAGAGTATTAGAGAAATTATACGTGTTAGCATTTAATTTAAATTAAGTTACTTTCATTATAGATATAATTATCATCCACCGTTAAATACAATGGTATTTTAGGCCTTTTGTTACGCACAGATTTGAGAAGACAGAATATTTATTTTTGCATTGCATATATTTTAGTGTTGTAGAGAAAAATATCAATGCATATCACTAGAATCTTTTTAGAAATCATAAAATTATTGACAAATTATTTTTTGTGTAACTAATTATTGTAAACATGGGTTTTCTCTACAAAAAACAATGATAAGTTCATATCACTTTATACTTTATACTTACGTTGATACAAAATAAGATTGAAATAAATAGGTTTAAGATAAGCCTTTTTAAATATATATTTTCGAAAGTATATTTACTGTTTGTTTGTTTTTTCTAATTTGATTAGTACATTTATTAATACTAACGGCCCGATATCCCTCAATGTCTAAAGACTAAGATCCTTAAGCAACGTGTTGCTAGTGATAGCTTACGTTATGCGATATCGTACTTCACTGCTTGTCGTATAAGAATGTTCCAAATCGCTCAGCGAGCTGTTTACCGGCTATGCTCTTTATTTCTCTGCATGATAGAATGCGTCATTTGCAGCAGGACTATGGTAACTAATATAACTCGCAGAATGAGCAGGCTGAAGTAGCAATGGGCCCGCCACAAAGTTCGTAAAAACCGACAACGATTTGGACCGAAAGATTCTCAATTGGCAGCCTGGCCATCACTGTCTAAGACGAGCCCCCTATGAAAGGAGGGACGAACTGTCAAAAGGTGCAGGAGGTCGGTAGCTTATGATCGTATCTCTCGGTGACTTTAGATCTTAGAAATGGACTTTTAGTGCCTATGCTCGTGATCATAATTGTTGTTACCAAAAGACAATAAGAGCTGGTATCTTATGTTAATTGTCACCACCATCTTGACAGTCAATGTATTGTCCGAAAAAGACGGTGACCAGAAGATAAAAAATAAAATCTTTCCTTTTCTCATCGATGCAATTCTTCAGAGTACAATTCGCCATTCTGATGAGAGATTCTAATACAACAAGAATCCGCTTATTAAACCAATAACAAGAAGTTAAGTAACGCCAATTAAAGAATGAATAGTAGGTACAACCGACTCAAGTCTATTAAGTAAAGGCGATTATTCTACGACCAGTTCTGTATAATTATATTATTGAATATACAATTCAAACCTTAAATACTGACACTTTTATCCCAAATAACAGTTTTAGTGCAACATTAACATTCTAAAAATAAATATAAATTTCAGAGATCGTCTCAGTAAGTCTTTTTCACTAGCCCTTATCCTGCTTATGTAAGGACGACTCAACAGGTTTTCCTCTTCCATTCCTCTCTATTGTTTGTCATTTCTGTACTTACTCCTTTCTTTGCCATATCATTCCCCAAAGATTTCATCCATCTATTATTTTCGTTTCTAGCGTTCTCATATGTATGTGATATTCATCCCTTCTCATAACATGCCCGTACCATGCTAGCTTTCTACTCCGGTGACCACCTAAGTAATTAAATTTAATTTACAAGGACATAACAAATCACTCTATCCACGACTGATTTTTTGTTTCGTAAATCCTCAAGGCATCTGAGATGAGCCGCCTGACGGATTTGTAAAACAAAGGAACACATTATCGATACGCAATATTTAGTTTGACGTAGCAGGTAATTATCATTTTACTCTCACCTGTAACTCATAGTAGGATTCATTTCATTTCAGTTTACAAACTGACATTAACTTTTCATATCGATTAATATTTTGCAGCTCTTGGGCCGACTTTACCAAACCTCTCTAGCTGAATTGTCTTTAACAGTGTAAAAGGATCAATATATAAATATAATCTTCAAGAATTGTTTGTATTGTAGTGATCGATTTGCATATTATAAAAAATAAGGATTGGCCAAAAGCACAATCTTACCGAAATCTGCGAAAACGCTTCGGGAAATGATCATAAGTTGTCTTTCCGAACTATTTTTTAAAATAATCTAACACATTAACAATAGATATATACATTCTAACACTTAACGATATACTACATATAAGTTCGGTTTGAAAGTTAAATATGGTTTGTCAATATAACCATATGCCCTTTATTTGACCTTAACCTGTTGACCATAATGTACGCGTACGAAGCCCGAGCGCAATGACTTCCGAACGATTTCAATTTCAGAGCCAATATATAAAGCCGTGCACACACTTATGTTATACCGGCCTGACACAAAAATCGACAGCCATTCACCATCATCCTTCACTCAGCCGCAATTCTTATATTCTTACCTCTACGCACTCCACTGTCCTAAATGTCATTCTTCTATATTCACCGTTCGATATTATACATTATTTTTTATTATTGCCTTAGTAATCTCCCACTTTAAGACCGACTTCCAAAAGAAAGATCGTATGTTTATGACCGACTTCCACCAACAAGGAATACTTAATTCGGATCTCGTTGTTCAGCTTCTAATTTTCCGATTTTGATCTTTTTTTATATGGAAGGGTAGCATGGGAGGAATAGCATGTCATGTGGTCCCATTTTTTTAATATTTTATAAGTAGTTCATCAAAACCTCGAACGATTAATTTAATCGCTAACGCTGGCTAAATCTTATGATTTAAATTATCTTCTGCATAATTGTACTTCTCAATTGATCTACAATATTGTCCACGGGCGCTTATATCTTACATTTTTAAATAAATATTAACGATTTTTACCATTTAAAATTAAGATTAAAGCTTGAAAAATTGTAATGTGTCATATTCAAAGGTCATTTAAGGTAAAACAGTGTAAGCCCACATAAAAGTTAATGGATTTTTTTTTATTTTCGTAACGTAATATAGTAGCGTATACTTTGTCGTCGTGTACACACTACACGACGACAAAGTATACGCTACTATATTACGTTAAACTAATTAAATTAAAAACCATGGTGCGAAGAAATGTCAGAGGCGTTTCGTGCAGTGAGCACGTTGCTATCTGCTTATATTGCGCGAAACAGTAATACACAGTTTGAAGTCGGTCATATTTTTATTAAAATTTTATAAGTGCTTTTTTGTGTTAATGTCCCTAAGAAAAACCCTGCTCTTATCTTTTACCTACAATTTCGTGCTAGGCATGATTCTAGCACAATAAGCTTTTGCTTTTAAAAAAGCTATGACTGGGAATGGGTACGGTGTACTTACGCCTTACCTTGAAGTGGCACTCAAGGTCATCGCTCTCCTCGACCCGGACGAGGGAGGGGTCGCTGAGACTCCGGACCCAACGGGGGTCCCGACATCAGATCCTACACACCACACGAGAAGGGATAGCACACACTCACCTGTAGTTTGCCCTCGCTTACGAGCACAGCGACACACACACACCGCATATACTAGATACACCCGCGTTTCAGGGCCGTTCCCACCGCTCCCAGCAATCGATTCGAATATCAAATATCGAAATCGAATACAGTCGCCAGACCGTCCGCGTCCCGGTCCGTAAACCGATCGTCGACGATCCTTAGGAAACATAAACTAATGCCTAACTCACGTACCTTCTGTACGTGTGGCCTTCATTTTTAGCAAAAAAATGTGGGCCACCAAGTTTGTGGGGACAGGAGCTTCTCTGAACTCGAACTCTGTGTTAGATGAAGCTTACTAAAGACATGAGTCTACAAGGATAAAAAAAAAGTTCATCTTTTTTTGTTAAAAGTTTAAAAAATAAAACACCAGCAGTCGACGCGTTTAATGTGTCAACGGCTCGCTTATAATTTTACATTTATGAGACAAAACAAGAATTAAGTCTTGTATTGTCCACCGACGTCCTGAAACTAATTCAGCTATTTTTTAACAACAACAACTCAAATTTAGTAACTATATCTACAAATACTTATTTAAGATTTCATCAATCGTATTTATTTAGGAATATCCCTACGAATAAAATATTTCATTTACCTATACCCAGTTTTAATTTAGGTAAACTAACCGATATTTTCTAAAAATCCATTTATTGGAAGAGCAATATATCTTTTCAAATATTGTTATCTCCCTGACACTACATTATCAACATAACTTGCTCTTTTGATAATTTTTATCTTTTACGTTTCTATGGTATTATAATTGTATGGAGATATCATTATGACTGTTCCTTATAAATTCAACCGGCCAAAAGTGTATTTTTCCTTTAAAAGTCAAATGTCATGTTTAGCCATTAAAAAATTAGGTTTCTAAATTGACTTTACCTAGTAATTACGCTGACTATAGGGCCATCCAACCAGAACACACTAGTTTTACTAAACTACCGCCTCGCGGCAATAGACGGACTTTTAATGGCTTACTTGTAAACAAGATTTTTTTCTTTATTTTGATGTAACTAAAAATCAATACGCTGAAAGTAAAATAAAACAACCTAATAAGTAGGAAAAAAACGTATATAACATAAACGCAAGTTTGTTATACAAAACATATAAGAAACCTCAAACTAATCTGAAAACACTGCTTTGTAACTGAAACTTAACACATATTATTAAAAATGTTTTATAATCTAAATAGATTAGAAATGGGAACAATTTCCTGCATATTACTCTTTGAAACGTAGGTAGGTAATGTTAGCACCTATTTTATGCAATATATATTCACAATAATAATATTAGATAGGCGATGAATGCATACAAGAATTCATGTACAAAATTTCGGTCCGTTAATAATTTAAGAAATTTAAACAGATGATAGCACAGAAACGCATATAGTTTATTCACCTACACCTGTTAAATAAGATAAATCTGAGTTGGCTACCTATACAAGCATTATGCCGTCATATTTATTTCAGTAGTGTAAAATATCTATCTTCTAAACTATCAGTACATTCATTTACGAAGTTCACAAACGTAACTAGAACAGCAGTACAGCTGGCGACAGAAAAACCAAAATAAATTCCGTGCGAGCCACAGAACATTTTTCCGTGATTCATTACATTTCAACGCTTTAGCACACGAAGATACCTAGTAATATTAGTGAACAACTAAGACGCTTTAAAACAATTCAATCTAAGATGTTAGAGAACACGAATAACAAATTAGTAAGTACAATTTTATCTTCTTTGATAGGTTATGTGTAGGTATTACAAAGATAGGCACAGATCGTAGCGATTGGGCCAAGCAATACATCGTATTTTATCAATTACTGATAATGGCAAAATGTAAGTTAGTTTTAGATAGTTTTAAAAATATTAAGAACTCCGTTGCAACGTTTCGTGTATCAAGATGAGTGTAGTGAGTATAACCTTTTATACATAAATATCTATACACTGTCATGGCATAACGATCTCGCAAGTAGTCGTAGACACTCGGTTAGCGTTTTGGTAAAGCGTGCACATATTCATTAATTCGTGTTAAACCTTTACTCCCAACATGACTGTGATTGTTCACAATCCTTATCTAAATCGAAGAGACATAATTCTTCAACGTTTAGTACAGTCGCATTCTCAATGGCGCGAAGTCATTGTCAAGAACAGGGCATACGATAGTATAATTTGGGGGCCGGTTCCTTATTGGGATTCAGTTTTCAAATATTCACATATTTAAGTTCCTCAAGTGTTTATTGTGTTGTTATTTTTGTTTTAAAGTAATTTTCTTTGCCACATTATGAATAATTTAAAAGTTGCCGTAATTGACTTCTTGGAGACTACACCAGTATGTACATATAATTTTCATTCTTTCGTTTTATAGTAGTGCTTTGTTATTTTAACTACCCACTCATTAATATTCGACACGAGTATTATGCGTCGATTTTATTTCCTGATGTTTTATCCTATGATGTTATTTATTAAAAACTCAAGTCTTTGTGTTTATACCTTACTAGTATATTTTTTTACTTGATTTATTACAGGTATTTCCTATAATAGCAGGTGTAGGATCTGCTATAGTTTTGCTGACAATTATTGCAAATTATTTGTGGGGGAAAAAATCTAAACCTAGCAAACAACTTGTAGCACTTGTGGACCCAAATGTTAAATATGCTCTGCCTCTTATTGAAAGGGAGGAAATCAACCATGATACAAGAAGATTCAGATTTGGTTTACCATCATCGGAGCATGTATTGGGTTAGTAATTGCATTTCACTTACATTTTGTGCACTATAAACCACAGTGACTTTTATTTCAATAGCATGCTCTAAGGAGTAATGAATAATAAAAATTTGTATGACTTCAAAAATGAAGTTTTAGAATAAACATGTCATTAAAAATCATTAAGTAAACATAATATTTAGTCTTAAATAAACATGTGGCAAAACTAATTAAGTTTGTATAAATTATTTTAGGTTTACCAATAGGCCAACACATTCATCTATCAGTTAAAATTGCTGATGATCTAATCATCAGAGCGTACACTCCAGTGTCAAGCGATGAGGACAAAGGTTATGTTGATCTTGTAATCAAGGTTTGTAAATATCTTTATGTTTTATATAATTTATTCTATATTAAATCTATAACTAAATGAGTATAATAGAAAATTAATAGCAAATAGATAATTTATGATGAACCTACACATATTTAGTTAATTGAATTTGGAATTGTTTAATTATTACTTTTGATGTTATATTAAACATTTGTGTTTGTAGGTGTACTTTAAAAATGTACACCCCAAATTCCCAGAGGGTGGTAAATTGTCGCAATACATGGAAAACATGAAAATTGGTGATACCATTGATTTCCGAGGACCATCAGGTCGTCTTCAGTATGCAGGCAAAGGCAAATTCTTGATCAAAAAGCTAAGGAAAGATCCACCTGTTTCAGTTTTTGCAAAGAAATTAAACATGATTGCAGGTAAATTTTATAATACTCATATATACATTTTAGTCAATAATATCAGATATTTTTAATACATGACATGATTTATACCTTTATTTAAGTTAATTTAAAAGGTTACCATGAAATTGTTTATTTTGCTAACAATATTATCAATAAATATTACCCTCAACCAATAAATAATAAATTGCTACATGCTATATTCTTAAATACATTATGACTATGCAATTTTTATTCATATGTTATTTAACAACACATGAAAAAACCTCAAAATATGTGTAACAAAGATATATATTTTAGCATACATATTCAATGAGGATATAACTACAAGGAAACTGGTTTAAAGAATTCGCCTACTCAGTGACACTACACAAAAAATTGTTGTTACAACCTTTATAGCTTCATACACTGAGAAAATTGTTGTAGGTGTGTGAAAAATAGTTGACTTCTAAGTTTAGCTACTTAACTACTAGTCTCTGTACAACTAAACCTTAGTTAACCTTTACGTCACACCTTAACCTTAATGCAACATAAAACCATTTAAATACAGAAGCTTTACTCAATAACAAATTTCTGATAATTCTCAAACACTTGCAAATGAAAAGACTATATGTAAATCATATTATCAATAAATACATAATTTTCTGTTTCAAGGACACTTATCATGGTAATATAAAAGTCTAAAGGTGACATAAATATCACACAAATGATAAAAACTAAATTTAATTTTATACAGTTTGTTAAAAATGTGATTACATGAATATTGTATTAGTGTGTGAGAATAAAGTGTTCATTATTTCTGTGTGATGGGGTGTTACGTAAACTGATAATCTTTACCTCGTAACAAACATAATTACTTTTGACATAACATGTTATAAACGTAAGTTACATTCATAACATGTTATGTCAAAAGTAATTTAACATAATAATATGTTCTATAATTAACCAAAAATATTACAACTGATATGATATAGTAACTAATTGACATTGAAAAATATAACCATACATTAACTAGAATGCAACTTAATTTTGAACACTTTTTGGTTAAGAAATTTTGCACTGAGTAATTTTTCAATCTATTACACTTCTCTGATCATCTTTTTTGGTAATATTACTTGTATTAGCAAAAAAAAGTAGTTGGGTTTATATCATTTCATGACATAATTTTATAGGTTAATTTGATCAAAGTTTACATCAAATTTTATAGATTTCTTGTGTTGTATAATCATATAGTATTGTATAATATAATAATAATTGTTTTTTTTTAATTATTATTTTTAGGTGGAACTGGTGTTACTCCAATGTTACAACTCGTCAGGCACATTTGCAAGGATTCTAATGACAATACACAGCTGAGGCTACTTTTCGCCAACCAGAGTGAGGGTGACATTCTTTTAAGAGATGAGCTTGAGAAATATCAAAGGGAATATCCTCAGCAATTCAAGTTGTGGTACACTATTGATAGGCCAACAGAAGGTATGAATATTTCCTAAATATTTTATATAAAAATGTAATGTACACACAAAAGATATCAATAACATGTTAGCCCTTTAATTTATTATATTTTTTTTTATTATTAGTCCACTGCTGGTTGGTGGTTGAACCCACATGCCCATCATCATATTTTTTAGACAGTTGGTTGAATGGCCCAAATTGTCCTAACCAACCAGAAAATAATAATAACACAAAGTTGTTTCCTCTCAGGATTTGAACTCACAACCTCCGGTTTATAAAGCAAGGGCCATTACGGCTAGACTATGGAGGCGGTTATTTATTGTATAGTTGTGTTACATTTTTATTGAAAAACACACCAAGCTTTTGTTCACTTGTCAATAAAAACTCTAATAGTGGTCATTCACTGGTCACTCTTACCACTGTAAATGCTATATATGCTTCCATAGAAATGGTAGATTATAGAGTTTAAAATTAGAAAACCTGCTAGTGGCAGGACTTCACTTCACCTAAGCATTAGAATTTCATTACACCTGAGCATTGAAAAATACCAAAATAATGAGGCTTATTTGTGATGCAAAAAGTAATGTGCAAACAATGTAGCAGTATTAAGTTTACCATAAACAATAGGAATATATTTTTTATGTACTACTGTGAATAATAGAAATAACATTAATGAAAGTGAGCTTAACAAGAAATTGCATCTTAAATATAAGGGTGGATAACACATCCGTCATTTGGTGTTGATTTTCATTTAGCATTTTCATGTAGCAACCCTACCTCAAATAAAAAGATATTTAGAATGTTATCAAAGGCAGTTTAAAAGTTAACTTTATATCTTTTGTTGTAATGTTTTAAATGCTTAATGTTTAGATTGTACTTTGTTTTTGTACACTTACATGAATGGCAAAAGTGGAATTTGTTTATGACATATCTGTCTACATCAAAGTAAAATATTTTAGTATTTACAACTTCACTATGGACAGTTCCTTTAGCTAAGATAAACACATTATGGTAATTTAAATGAGTGAAACTTTTCAAACAAAATATCAATGTTGTAATTGTACAACCTCTTTGTATGAAAATACAATGAGAACAATTGAATTCAATCCATTCATAAAGATTTCTTTTAAAGTAAAATGAATTATGCAAGCTTACTAGTTAAATACATGTAATTAAAGCCGTCTTTTTTTATTTACATTATTAAGTAAATACAAATGTTTTACAACAATATCTAAAGATGATTTTAATAAGCATTGCTATTTTGAAATTTGGTTTTAGTCAGTAGTAACACAACTTTTTAAATACTGGTGTTATAAGTAAAAATTTAACATAATGAGTTTAATTAAGAACTTGATTGGAAGTAGCTGCTCAAATTTAACATAACCATATCTGGAAACTAAGGCAAAAACTTTTTTACTTGGTTTAATTTTTAATAACCTAGTAAAATGTGTGTTGAATAAGATTTTTTTTTCAGGATGGAAGTACAGCACTGGATTCATTAATGATGAGATGATCAGAGATCATCTGTTTCCCGCTGGTGATGATGTCCTAGTCCTAATGTGCGGACCCCCACCTATGATTAACTTTGCTTGTAATCCAGCATTGGATAAATTGGGCTTCAGCGAAACACGGCGTTTTGCTTATTAAGCTGATGAAACTTTTTAGTTTGGTATTGTAGACATGCATTAGGTGTGTTCATTGTAATGTAATCATACTTTTTATGGATTAAATGTTTTCACTACCTGATGTTTGTGTTAGTTGTTCATATACCCTTTGTATATCTAAAGTCTGTCTAGTAGATTGCAAAAAAAGTAATGCACATATTGTTTAAATGGGTCATGTGATTTTGAGCCACAGGATTTATTTAAGCTATATATGGATAATATAATATGCATTAGGACAAAATGATAATAAAATTTTGTGTTATCTCCAATTAGCTTAAAATTTGAAATTTTATTTAAATAATAAATATTTTTAATTCGGTATAGGAATAGACTTGTGGATTAAACAGGTACGATAATGCACGGCCAAATATTTCGTGTAAAAGCATGTGTATGAATTATTATGTCTGGCCCAATAATCCGTGCACACTTCCCCCCAGCTCAGATCAATTCATGTCGTTTCTTATTGGTTAATAGATTTTTCTGTTGCTTATGGTTATGATCCACGTTTCAAAGCCCTACAATATTAGCAGTCCATACCGATATTGTACGGCCAGGTATTTCGTGTGCAAATATGCGGGTTAAAGAACAGTTCGTACTCGATTATCTGGCTGTACAATACGTGGACCCAGATTCAAACTGTAAATTCAAAGTCCGTTTACAATCTAATGATGATAAGAAATGAATCACAATTCATAAAATCTTAATCCCTTAAGAGATTAAAGTTCTACATTCTAAATATATGAATAATTTCAATTTCAATGGTATTAAATTTTTTAAACGTCTTGCTACATGACAATTAAGTCGACATCGACAAATCTTATACTTCTTTTTAAAAAATAAATCTCTTGGCATGTCATATGATTCCCGGTACTACTCTATCATCGTAAGCCTGTGATAGTCCACTGCTGGATAATGGCCTCCCCTAATGCCTTCTCGATTAGGGATATCCTATCACGCTGGTCCAATGTGTATATACACTACACTTTTGCGTTTTTGTTCTGGCAGCGAGAGATTTTCTGTTTTTTTCTTCAGCAATCTTGGTGTCTCCCTCAGGTTGTTCTATCCCCTTCCCCTTTTTTTTTATTAGAAAAGCCCTCCTGGCCTTTTACATTTACTGTTCGTGCCCTATCATTACCTTTTTTTAGATATGGATATAATTTATGGATATTTGTTCGCTCTCAGGTGTGGTGATGTGTTAAAGGTTTTCTTGACAAACAGGACCTATTTTATAATTGATAGTGAAAAAAACTCTAAAGATAAGTGTGCTTCCCCGCTGGATTCGAAACCACGACCTGCGATAAGCAAAGCCAAAACCACTAGGCCACGATGGCATGCTATCCTAAAATGACCAAAAACTTTATTCAAATTACTTACTACGTAAATACTAAAGAATTAAAAGTACTTAATTGACCAGCGTAAAACTTAATTTCTTAATGGTTCTAATTTGTTCCAAACATTATCGCAGTTAACTACACAAGTAACCACACGTAATTTACTGAAATATGTTATTCAAATGAACATGTGACAACGTAATTGACGCTTTAGTTATTAACATTTAAGGTACGTGAATTAAACAGGGTTTAACATTTAGGTCTAAATGTCTTTTCCTCGAGCCAATAACATGTGCTTGCAATTATTAAATAAAAACAAAATTAAGGTCTTATCAGTATAGATTTTTGTCATAATATAATTGCGATATAATCCATAATATGTAACATTTACTTATTGCCTTTTAAAACACGGAGGTTGTGGGTTCAATTTTTTTATTGTTGTTTAGCAGTTGGTAAAAGCAATGTCAGGTTATCACGCAATTGCTATTAATAAATAAGATGATTTTCTTCGATCGTCCATTTATGATGTTTTGCAGTTAATCTGCGATCGTGTTGGTAATCTATATAGATATATCTATTAGATAATGAAGGAAAAGGGAGAGCAACTGTGTTTGCACATATGTTTTTACTTGTGCACTGTAATATCTCCTGTGTAGATGGCAGATGTGTAATATAGATGGTCATGACCAAATCGTAATCGACTCTATTGTGATTATTGTTATGGACGTAAAAGTTGTATAGTGTGTTTATATATTGCATTTTTTTAACATTTTAATTAGAAAGTTTCTTAAATGCAAATAATAAAATACTCATTAAAATTTACAAACCCCTGTTTGCCTAATGTATCATATCACATAACATTTGCGGCTAAAAATTATGTTGTTAATCCAGTAAAAAGAACGATTTTAATAGTTTTTCTTTTTCAGGTCTATCCAACTATTTCTTTTATCTCTGCAACTGACGTCGTATATAAATAAAAAATTTAAACATGCTAAAACCAGAATACCTTTCCGAAGATATTTTAGAAGAGGAGTACATAAAGTATTTCAGTCCTTATCATTTTATTCAAAAGATTTTGGGATCGTGTAGGGTGGACGCACGTGACAGATTCGTAACTGTGCCATCGTACAATCAAAAAATCTACACCATCATTTGTACTATAGTCAGCGCAATACTATTTATCTTCTTAAACTACTGCTTATATTGTCGGTTCAATAAAAACTTTAACCTATTCTTGATGTGTTTGGGGGTTGTGGCTGTAATGTACGTCATCTATTTTTGCAATATGATACAAGTAAGGTTTCTCAAGTGCGATGAAAATGCGAAGTTCTTTATTCAACTGCAGAAACTCGACCGTTTAATGCGCATAGAGCGCAATCAGCACGTAAATACATTTCTTCAGATTTTAAACTATACGTCTATGACTTTGTTAATTCTTATGTACATAATCCCCACCATTACATTGTGTTATAAGGATTTAAACATTGGAATAGGCATTTTGGGTTTATTCTGCACTCAAATCGCGTTCTTAACCGACATTATCCTTTGCGGAAACACAATAGTATGGTTTTTCTTACGGCTGAGATTTCTAAATTGCATTATACGTAACCATTTGAAAAGCAATATCAAAAATGTTACTTTTACATGTATAAATTATCCAACTAAAAGAAGATTTAGGTTTTTAGCAAGCAAATCGCATGATTTTGTTTCGAGTCCTACAGATGTCTACTTAAAAGAAATCCTAAAAGCTTTCGATAATTTTCAATTACTTTTTAGATACCAGGTACAGAGTTTATTCCACTGCGCCTTAAAATCTTCGTTTGTCATTATATTAACGAAAAAGATTGTTTCAGATTTTCCTGTTCTTTATTAAATTAGTACCAGTAGCATTCATAACATTTAATATTGTACTATTAATTTTGCAAACTAATGTAAGTGCCTAGTTAAATATCTGATACCCCTCGCAGTTTGGTGGATCCACAATGGAAACACAATGGATCTGTGGTTCCATTGTGGTTTTCAAGCCATTGTGCTTTTATGGCACTTACTGGTTTTTTTGTGGTTTTATGGAGGACCTGTGGTTTAACCATGGATCCGTTGCGGCATTTTTGTGTGTATTTTTATTGTAGTTTCAACGTGATTTTACCATGAATGCATCCATACATCTCCGGAATAGTCCGAACCAGTATTTTATAATTGAAAATCAAGTCGCTCAGCCGTTACATTTTACATATTCATTTTGAGTGTTAAATCACAGTGGAACCAATGTTAAATCACAGCGGAATCTGTTAAATTATAGCAGAAACCACAATGGAACCACAGTGGCAAAATGGCTGAAAATCCCGGTTGACCCGCCGTGGTTCTACCGTAAATCCACCATGTATCCACCATGGCCACAAAACTGCGCGGGCTTGATCGTCAATGATACTCAATAATGATTAATGACACGTCAATCGCAGGACAATTTGAATTAATACAAACAACTTTTTTAGGACCTGGAATTGTTTTTCTCTATACACGTTCCTTTTGTTTCATTAATTGACACTCTTTTATCGACGTTTCTTTGTGTGAGTTGCCGCATTTTTTTCAATGAAATCAAATACACCAAACGTTTATCTACTAATGTAATGGCTGTGCATCTATCTGGTAAGTATAATACCTTTTGTTATTATTATCTCGGTATAAGTAAAAGGAAAAGCCAGCCAACTTTATATGCTTATTTATGAATCTCGTTTTAAATAGTTACTAAAATGTCATAAAGATTTTATTTGTCATTGTTTATGGTTGGACCGATTTGCACTAGCTATATTTTAAAAGAAAAACTTATACATGTGTTGTGCATGGACCCACCCATACGAGAATTATTTATCTACCTGAAAAAAGATTGTAAATTAATCGTATTATACTTAACCACCACGCCAATCGATAAAAGCGTCATGTGTTTCGGTGTAATAATACTTTGTTAGGGGTTTTGGACCGTATCCCCCTATGTGCAGCAGTCAACTGACACAGGATGATAATGGTGATTTTGTAGATTACGCGTAATATATGATACTTAATTTGATATATAAGAATAATGTCTAAAAGAATTGTTAATAGGAAGATAGAGAAATGAGATAGAGATATTATTTGAAGGTGGGCTTCGCCAGTTATAATTATTTGCTCGACTATATTAGTTTTATCGATACACGGTTAAGCATATATAACACCTATAACAAAACTTAAGAAATGTTCATATACTTTTTCACATTCATAATGAAATACTTCGTAAAACTTTAATACAACAGATTCCACAATACCAAATTAAATTTAGTTTGTTTCTTTATAGGTCCATTGCGAGAGAAAGCTAAAAGAATGTGGACAATAATTGATAATTCACCACCGCAGTTCTCCGTTTACGATATGTGGAAATTGGATCTTTTCCTTCTGTTGCAAATATTTCACATTATCACAACATTTATTATCACTAGATTGCAGTTTGCTGTGTTATAAACAAATATCTTTAATCAAAAATAACTGCGTTTCGTGTGATTAGTGGTTACATGTTTTCTTCTTGCTAACCTTAAATTTTAATCTTGTCTACTTGTTAAGCGTCTTTAAATACCGTTGACAATTGATTTCGTGTTTTCTTTGTTTCGTACTTATATGACACTTTAGAAGCACGGTTCTAAATCAAAAAGTAAATCTAAGCTGCCATAGCATTTAACCTCTAAGGTAGCCAGGAAGGAACACCGTGGTGATTTTCGATGCGACTCTGACATAACCTTATCCCAAAATGTGCGTAGGCACCACGTAAAAAAGGTTGATATGTGGCGAGTTGAGTGAATATAAAAGGGATGGTAAACGACAAAAACTAATGTTTGAGATTGATATATTGCACGGGGTACAATGAAGAAAGATAAATTGTAATTAGATTTAATAAAAAAGTTTACGTTTTTGAATTTTATGGCGTTTAATTAGTGTTACAATATTCCCCACGTTTCAGACATTTTGCAGGATCCATGGACACAGGGAGATTAAGGTGTTTTTCGTCAGTGAAAGATTTTCACCCGGCCAACATCATTTCTGTATATTAATCATTTACGTTTGGATTTATTTTTCTGATTAATTGGATTCAAGCAGGTAACAAAACCTGATCATCTTCTGTTTTGAAATAAGGATGTTTTCCTTTTAATTTAAATAGCCCTGCGTATCATCCTGAGTAGGAATCGATATTCTTTGGCAAGGATTTGTGGTTTGTCAAATCATATATAATGGTTAAAATTAACCACATGGTCACATACTGCAGACTACTTCGACGAGCGGTGCTTCACGTCAGCTATGCGTTTTAATAAGTCTAAAAGAGATATTTATCCAAGAACTTAAAGAGTAATACCAATATATATCACGTAGTCGTGTTAACACGATAGGCTAGGTCCATTTAAAACCAAGTTATCATTTATAAATTGTATCTATTTACAATACATATACATGGATACAGATCAAATCAAGGTAATGTTGTTCAATTCTCTAGAGATCTATAACGTTTACAGAAAATGGATTAAAGTAGTTAGCTTACTATGTAAGGGTATTTATCAGTTATTCATTTTTCAATTGACTTTTGTTTTACTAGCGTCAATGGATACTATCTTATATTTGTCAACAATAAAATATACGCCACAAGCACAATGGATAAACAAAACGTTGATAAATTATCCGAAGACATCCTGGACGATGATTTCGTTGATATATTTCGACCGATACATTTAACACAATCGTTACTCGGATCACTTCAAGTGAAAATTCGTTATGGTTACGTAACAAAACCTCCCATGGATACGTTGCGTACAGCGTTTTGGTTTGGCTCATAAATATCCTGGCATTGTTCATTTACTTTATATACTGCGAAACCGCTTACGATATTATAAATAGTGACATTTATTTGAAATCTGGTCATATGTTAAAGGGGTGCATTGTTGCGGCAATTACTTTCAAAAAATTCTTTCAAGGCGATGATAGTTGTAATTTGTATGTTCTGCTGCAAAAGATTGATCGCAATCTTAAAATTAAGGACGCGCAGCGACGCAATAAGCAAATCTCTGTCATGTCAAAGGCGTTTGTGGCTTGTATAATAATTGTCTGTGCAACGTGGGCTTATGCGTTAAATTTTTACATGAGAAAAGAATTTTGTGCCGTTGGGATAGTATTACAAATACCAGTTTTAAGCAACTACATTGACATGATTTTAATCTTCTTTGAAATATATTTTATCACCGTTCGAGTAAAATTCATAAATTCTCAGCTGATCGAAAAACTACGAATAGAATCTTGTACAAACGAACACGACATGTTCTTTATAACAAACGACGTCGATAGTGATGTGAAATTTTGGAATCGTCTTGTCATTAGTATGGAAGACATCATGAAGACGATGGAGCATTTGCGCGGTATTCATCAATTTACGGTAACCTATTTGATTATTATTATTATATTCTTATGTTTTCTCTATTATAGTTTTTGCATCTTTTGTAGAGTAGTCAATTGACTCTTTATTTGCATTGATACGTAAATTTCATATCTTATTTAAATCAAGTATAGACCCTGGACCGTCAGGTTCCGATTAAACAGTTTAGGTGTTAAGTCTTAGTTAGTGTAATGAATGTGGTTCCACTTCGTAAGGAATGTGAAGGAATTCCGAGACCATAAGAATGAGCTAACAGATCTCTAGGCTTAAGTGACCTCACAATTTCGCAATCAAAAATGTTATATTAGAAGATTTTAATAAACGCATCCGTGGTCTAGCGCTTTGCCCCTTGCTTTATAAACCGGAGGTCGTGGGTTTAAATCCCGCGGGGAATCACCTTTGTGTTATCGTTGTTTTCTGGTTCGTTAGGACAATTTACTTATTTATTCTGTACTCATTTAGTTTGTACTAATAAAGCATTTTATTATTATTATTATATTAATTTGGGCCGATAACCCAATTGTCTGAAAATTAAGATGATCAATGCGTCGGATGGGCATGCAAGAAGTCGGTCCACCCACCAACCCCTGGACCTACGTGGTGGAATACGGTCCAACTACATTAATAACGGCCCCATAATAGAAAAGGCGTGCATTAGAGGAGGCCTATGTCCAACAGTGGACTACCACTCACTGAGGATGAAGATATTAATAATTTTATTTTATACTTTTTAGATCTTTGGGCTTACTTGTGAGTTTATGATATTAAATATGATACTAGTACAGAGTATTATATTAACAATTGAACGGCAGGTACGAAATATGAAATACGCTATTATTTTTAAAACTAGCAATTATTAGTTTTATTGTTATGTTTTTATTGTTATTTTAGGTGTCTCTTGATATTTATTCGATTACTGGAGTAGTTCCGTCTGCAATGTTTTTGTTCTTCATAACGTTGCTTTGCATTGTGGCCGAATTTCTCGATAAAAAGATAGACCAATCTAGGAAGATTTGTACAAATATATTGTGCAATAGCAGAGGTACTTTATTACATATTCTTTTACAATTTTATATTTCTCTAAAAAGTCGAGCTAGTCGTCAAATAAAACAATCCTTTCTATCTTTAAAATTAAAATAAAATACTAATTAATTCTAACCGTAACAAAGGAGTCAAAAAATATTATTTGACACTTTAATTTGCTTAAATCATTACTAAATTAAATTATTATTTTATTTATTAAACTCAAGTCATTTATTAGACTATAATAAAGATTGGTCATTTATATCTTCATTAACTTAAATGGAACCCGTTGATTAAAACCATAGAGAATGTTTAATTCGATTGATAACTTCGGTGGAATTATCCTAATTGGATTTAAACATTTAATATGCGTTGATGGGGTGTTTGTTTCAGTGCTATGATATTTAAATTTAAGTAATTATTTATACATTTGAAGCAATGATAAAATACTAGATATCATTAAAATAAGTGGAATATAATCTATTTTGGGATTATAAATAATGATTGCGATATACGGGATATTTCATAATCAGATACATATAATACATGGAATTCTTATGGAAAATATTGATAGAACTCATAGTGAATGCAACGCAATCATCATCATCATTTCAAATGTGTTATGTGACAATGTGTGGTGATCTCCAGTTTCTATTTCTGACGCAAATCAGTAGTGTGTAAATATTACTGTCTTCCGGTCAAAAGGGCACCGTAGTCAGCGTAATTTCTGGCAAGTTAAGACATAATAGCCCATGTATGATGAGTTAGGGATGTGTCATATCATGGTGGTAAGCGGATTTGGGATTTGTGGCGTTTTGCGCTGCTTTTCTTATCACAGGGCATCACTTACCATCAGGTGAACCTCTACTGGTCTCTATGCTTCCACCAATAAACAAATGTTCTATATGAGCGTCGTTTTAAATTAAACTCTACCGAGTTTAGTACCTATTTATATTGAACTGCTTTACGTAAAATCGATGTCTTATTTATATAGAGTACCTTCACGTATATAGACAAAATTGCTGTTAATAAGTAAATATTATGTTTTTATTATATATTATACTTTTTTTGTTTTAGTCTAAGATTCAGTATAGATCTGATAGAATTTCATCGGCAGGTACATCAAGGATATTCATTAAAAGACTGATGCTGCTTCTCGATGCAAAGACAAGGATATCCATCTATGACATCTACACATTGAACGCTCAACTTCCTCTAAATCTTTTTGCGATTATGGCGACCTATACAATAGTATTGCTACAGTTTGCTTTGTTGTAATATTTAACTGGTTGATGTATGTAATAACGGATGTCGGTTCTGATATAATTAAAAAAGATAAAATTAAGAAATATATGTTTTAAATTTTAAATCCAATACCCATTGCAGAGACAGGCGTATTTACCTTTACGCGTACTAATAGTGCCTAAGGGCTCAAGGAGAAAAATCTTGGTAAATTATTAAAAAATTAAAAGCATAACATAGCATAAATTATCTGGCCGGGTATATACTATTTTTTTCCTAAGGTGCACTATATTTTTTTATTCAGTAAATCTTTAATAAGCTTAAGGAGCTAATTATTTGAAGCTTAATATAGAGTTTATACAATTTGATGCTTATAATTATACTTAGATAAATATTTATATAATTGGTCATTATACAGGCTATTACGTCAATTTAAGATACACTTCATCATTATCTTTTCATCTTACAAGGATAAACCAGTGTTTTCATTTTACTCATAAGTATTTTAACATTCGATTTCTACTCCCACATATGTAGGACCTACATTATAGGTATTCATAGTCATTATTTGTATTTGAATGTTATAAAGAACTATTTACTGATGATGATAAAGTATTACATTTTTAGTTGCAAATACTAAGACAATGTCTCTCGAAAATACATATTTATATTTTTTATGTTGTTTAATTATTGCCTCTTGGTTTTTGACATGAAAACACGTCGTACAGTAAAATAAATTTAACATAACAAGTATTAGGTAAAATGAGTTAAAAATAAGATCTAGTAAATTTAAAATAAATTTGTACAATAACAGTTACTTATGTATAATCTTCAAGTTCCTGTGTGCCCTCTGGCAAAGGCCTCCTCCATCTCTTTCCAAGTCTCTCTTACTTTTGCCTTTGTCTTCCAACTTTTCCCGGCTGTCTTTACGAGGTCATCCCCCCATCTTTTAAGTGGTTTCTTCTTGCACCATCTTGAGGGTACCATACAGTTACAGACTGGTTTCTTTTTTTTCTTCCCCTTATTAGATGTCCTGTCCACTTCCACTTTAGATGTCTAAGTTTTGTGACCTCATCTTCAGTGTTAAGCTTATGTTGTACATTGTCTGCCTTTATTTGTTCATCATGCTCCATTCCATAGCTCTTTGGCAGGATTGAAGTTTAGTTTGCTGGGATTTTGTTCAAGTCCATGTCTGCTGGCCATAAGTTAGTATAGGGAGGATACTGGTATTAAAGTTTACCTTTTAGAGCTGCATTTATATGATTGTCTTTCATTATTTCCTAGTAAGACCAATATTAGTTCCATGCATGGCCTATACGCATTTCAATTTAAAAAAAATACATATGAAATTACTTTCACTAGTCAACTGTACTGGCGTCTTCTAGGTAGTTCCTCAGTTAACAGGTTTAAATAATAGGCTTATGTGCAACCACAAAACATTATTTTTATTAAGTATAGGGTATGTTCTGAATAAAAAACTACATTTGTTCAAATTTATTGTATATTTTAAAGCTTTAAAGATGGACGGAATCAGATCATGTTTGAAAAACATTTCCAGGACAACTCAAAGTTAATACAGTCAATAAAAAGATCTTAATAACAGAAAAATGTCATTTTAGCCTATAAACTACTTAACATTATTAAGGCTCAGTAAAAATATCTATACCATTGTATCATACTTAAAAAAAAGTACATTATAAAATTTAAATATAGTTTATAAAAAAAAAACATAAAATGTTATAATCCATTCTGTTCATAACTTGTATGATTAATAACCTTTTGTAAAAAACCTTTTGTAGGAGTGATTTCTATGGAATGCCTATAGGTACATAAATCTAATTTGAAACGCATGACTCGCTATCAAAGGGGTATTTTAGTCAGCAGCAACACAATGAATGACAATGCTACCCCAACAAACGAATCGGTAAGAGCCGAAGCGCCGTTACACCGGTGATCGAGAAAGCAAAAACACCATATAGTCTCATCGTACCAATCCCTGCAAAAAAGGAAATATAGTTAATATTAGTATTCAAGATGTGGTAAGTTGGTGGTTTATCAATAGACCATAATAAATAATTAAGCAGATGAACAGCAGAATTTTTGATTGAGTATAATTTACAAAAAAATAAAGAATTATTTTGCATCAAAAAAAATATTCATGTTATGTTATCATTATTTTTTTTGAAGCTTTCAAATCATAATTTTGTGTTTGTGCATTAGTTTGACTCAAATATAGTCAGATCATTATATTTAAGCGCAAAACCCAAAATTTTGGTTACATGTTCTCTTTAATACTGCTTACCAGAAGAATATTAGAGCAGAAATAGTAATTATCTGGCCACAATAAACGGAATGAATGAAAATAATTTAAGTAGTGAACTCAATTAATTATTGTAATAAAAGAAAATCAGATTTATTTTTAAATTTCAAATAAGACAGTAATAACTAAACAGTGTACCTAAATTATCACAATTCACACAGTTTAACAGTTTTAATTGATTACACTGTGATAAATTACTAAGACATATATAAAACCAGCATTTTTATAATTTTTGTCCAATCTCTAGAATGGCTGGTCTGTTTTTGAAAGTACACAGAAAGAGAGCTGATGAAACTAAGAGTTTTGTATCGTACTATTTGTATGAAGTTGACGGTAACCGCTAGTTTATATACATTATGCTTGTTACTGTACAAATAAATTAAATACAATTGTATACCTTTTAACATCAATCTCCTTAATGGAATTATTTACATAATTGGCCAGATTGACATCTTTAGCTGCTGGTCTGCAACCTTCATATGTATCGGCTGGAATGTCAGTCCGAAAAGATCTGAAATTGCTTAGACAGTCTCTTGTTATCACTTCTTGGGCTGTAAATAGCAGTAACAGTTTATTATTATGAAATTTAAAAAACTTATAGCACAAATTCTATATGGAAATAGATAAAAAAATTTACATAAGAAACAAAGTTTTTGTTTCACTTATTTAAAATTATTAATATTGAAACTGCCTCCATAGCTTAGTGGTAAGGGTGTGACCTTCAGAAACCAGAGGTTGTGGGTTCAAATCCTGCGGACTAAACACATTTTCATTTTGTTTCCTAGTTGATTAGGACAATATGGGCAGATCACCCAATTGTCTGAAAAGTAAGATGATCCACGCATCCGATGGGCATTTAAAAAAGTTAGTCTACCCACTAACCCGCATTGGACCAGTATTGTGAAAGTATGGTATAGTCCAAGAACACCCTAAATAAAGAAGGCATGCAAAAGGGGAGGCCTATGTCCAGCAGTAGACTATCACAGGCTGAGAGTGATTAATATGAAAGTGTAACATAATTGACTTACAATATTTCTATTTATGTATATAAAGATCTTCAGGAGCAATGTAATAATTCAGTTAAGATATAAATATTAACATACTTGATAAACTGTACAGAAGAGTTCTTAAAATAAATTGAGCTATAAATATTTTTAGACAAGCAACACCTATTTTTAACCGTATATAATGAAATATTATAGGAAGGCAAAATGTTAAACTTTTAATGCAGCATACCAATTCAAGAAAAAAATTTAACAAATATATAATACTAGCGACTTACATGGGTGCAATGTATATCTGTAAAATCTTTCTACAATAATATGCATGAATTATACATATAAACCTAACTCTGTAACCACTGTATCTATTTAAAAAAAATATCAAAATGTGTTGCATAGTTTTAAAGATTTAAGCATACATAGGGATGTAGAGACAGAAATAAAAGCAACATTGTTTTATACTATGTAGTTATATAGGAGCTTCATGGTGTAGGTATGTGAAAACCCTACCGGCCACTTGACAGCGGATCTGCCTTACAGTGGGAGTAAGACAGATCTGCAGTACAAGTGCAATTTGTCAATTGCCAATCTCAGTGGCAATAATCAGCAACTCCATTAATGGATGCTAACAAGATCAGGTGTATTGGCATTTGTTAAAAAGGCCTATGTTTAGAATTAGACTGCTAAAAACTTTTAATGATGATGATTATAGGAGCTTGATTTTTATAAAATTTATCTTACCATATTCATTATTATTAAAATAGAAATAAATAAAAAAACGTTAAAAAAAAATATTTCCTGTCCTAATATGATTTACTCTAGGATGTTACTGTTACAAGATGTGAATTCAAAAGCTGTTAAGGAACAATATTACAGTTTGTTAATTTAAATTTAACAAATTTTAAACAACAAAAGGTTTCTAAATGTACAATTTTAGTGTGGTAATTTTATGCAATCAAGGTTTAAGATTAATAGAAAATAACTATAATAGTACTCACCTCCCTTTCTTTCAATTAGCTTGACACAAACATCCTCACTGTCTTGACACGGGTTACCCAAGTAGCCGATTCCACGCCAATTAAATGGTTCGTTACATCCAGGCGTAGCTGCAGTACATTGATAACACCAAATTGCTAAAGCTGTAAATACATTATAAAATGCATAACGAAAATATACCACCTATTAAGTCATTTGTAACAAATTTAAAATTTGGGCAGAACTAGATATAAAACATAATTAATAATGGAGCAGGAGGAAATAAAAGCAATACTTTTTCACGTTTAAGTTATTGTATAGCGAAACAATACCACACCCTGTTATGGCTTAAGAACTTCAAGTAATTGCAACTTACATTCGTGGAACGTCGATGCTAATAACAATAAAAGTTGAACCTTCATATTTGTTAAACAGGTAGTAAACAATTATAAACATTAAGTTTTTACTGCATGTATAAAAAGTTATTTCAACTTAGGCGGTTTGTTTTGAGATTGAAGTTGCAAGTGAAGTTAGCCATAGACAAACGTAAAAAGTGTTCAGTTGCGTTAAAAAACTTGTGTGCTAATGGGAACTCGGAATATACAGATTTTTACATTTTATTAGCATAGTAACTGTGGTTATTACAGATAGGATTAAGCAAAAAGTTAAGTAACTTACGATACCTTAAAAATTCTTTAACCTGTGCCAAATAAAAGACAGATTCTATGTATATTATGCGTTGCTTATCGACCATTGCCAGGCGATTAACGATGACATATTTTTTTGATATTACTATTTACTTAATTTTTTGTCGTAAGTAAAATAAAGTGAGCATAGTTTTAACTTATTGCATTTCATGTCATAATTTTCAATCCTCATCGTTCCTTGAGTAAGATTATTAATATTGTATACGGAAGAAATAATAGTTTAATCATAGGTACATTTACTTAAAAGAAACACAAAACACGTTCTAGAAACTACGCAATTGACGGTCGATGCATTTTCATAATTATTATTAAACCTAAACACAGCGAAAACTCTTTTGATTTTACTCTAGGTCTTATATTTTAATCTTATTATAAGGATTTTAGGCGATAATTTTGATTGCACTTAGTGTTTGTTTTAAGGGCCAGACACTCTCACGTTTCTACAGTAAAAAAGTTAACGTTTTTAAATCTGAACGTCTTCTTTTGTACCTAATATCATCGTAAAGTTATCTTGTTTCATATAATTAAATATTTTCAATAATTTACAAGGCAATTATATAACGGTCAATGAAATAAAATTAAAAGATAATCTTTTTTTATCTCTTTCTAGGAAGAATCACGTTCATTATAAAGTTGACTTATAAACGATGTGGTGAAATGAAAAAACTACGTATTTAGAACCCGATCTTTTAAAATTTTCATGAAGAATTTAAAATATTACTTTTACAAAGAAAACTAAATTAAATGCATAGGGAACTTTGGGGTCCGGAAGCTGGTGAGAACAAATTAAAAGAAAACAAAAAACGATTAATATTTATTAATAATAATTATACAAGATACGAATTATCGTAGTCAATTGATAAATAAGATTTTAATATTCTGCTTCTGCACTATCTTTAGGTTCAGGGTTTACTGCCGCCCTTAACATCAGTAGATCGTCTTTATTTAAATCAATGCACATTGTTCCAACAACATCTTCGATGCCAATAGTGCCATCGTTGCTTATGTCCACTTCTTTTATGAGGTTATCTAACAGTTTTTGGGGCAACTTAGCACCTTGTTTAGAAAGTACTTCTTTAAAATATTCCCTGTCTATAACACCGCTTTTGGCCGTATCCATTGCTTGCAAAGCTGACCGTAACTCGTCTTCTATAGGTAGATCTCTTTGCCTCAATGTCACAATTTTTAAAAATTGGTCGTAACTGATATGTCCCTCGGGGTGTGGAGGTCGTACACAAAAATCTATCAATTCCTGCAGTTGTTCAGGAGTGTAAGTCATGAGAAGAAGCGATTTGAGCATATATATTAATTCCTTGTCAGTTATATAGTTATCCAAATCAGTGTAGGCTGGGTTGTATGCTTGAAACAGCTCCCAAAGTTGTTCTACCTCGATTAGTTGATCAGGTCTCAAAGCAAATGGTGGTTTCAGGGCTTCCGTTGAATCTCTAAAGTTAAAAGGTGCAGCAGGATCTGGAGGAGGTTCTTCAATGAATGCCTCTTCTTCTTCTACAGCTTCTTTATCAGCTATCACATCATTTTGTTCTTTTTCTTCAATATTACCTTCTTTAGTTTCTTCATTTGCTTGTTCATTATTCATATCTTGGTCATCAGTCATATTTTTATTAGTTTTATCTTCAGAGGCTGCTGTTTCTTGTGCATTAGAATTTTCGATTTTGCCCTCAAACTGGGTTTCATTGGAAAGTCCTACACCTACTGTATTTTCCTCATAACCTCCATTATCTTTTAACAAGTTTTTTGCATTATCACCATTTTGAAAATTTTCTACTTTGTCGTCATCCATATTTGTAAATACTTTGAATTTAATATTCCGTATGGCCAATTAAACATTTAACTACATACCATAATTATAAAATCATACCAAAAATTTGTCACCGCTTCTAGATTTTCCTAAGTGGGACCTTAAAACTATGGTTAAATTTTCTGTTATTTGATCATACAGGAATAGACTTTTCACAGATATGTTGTCAAGAATAGTGATAAATTCCTTTAAAAGTTCATCTCGTACATTGTATATAAAGTAAAACATTAACATAGATGTAAAAATAAAATAATGCATAAAAATATTAGCGAGATTCTTATGTGTAAGATGTCAATTTATTTATTGTTCACTAAAAAGGACACTTCTTTACAGCCTGTTAAACAACTTTTATTGGCAATTATAAAAAGTAAATTTAATGCCTTCTGAAATATTCTGCATTTTACTTTCGCTAATAAAAGCAAATCAAAAATATATTAACTAGAAAAAATGTTTTTTTAAACTATCGTTTCAAATAAATAAACTATTAACTAATCGCGTTATGTAATATGATTCAAAATATTATACAATAATAAAAATACGACCGAGTTCTTTTAAAGTAGGCTAGGCTTTTTTCAATCGATAAAGCTATAATTTACATTAAAATAAAAATTATGCACACTTCACATCATCAGCCTGAGATACTCGACTGCTGGAAATAGGACTCCCCTAATACACCCTATTTATTATTCCATAAAAATTATACTTTACATTTAATTAAATGGCATGGAATCATCAAAAAAATAATTTGTGACACGTCTTTTTTTAAATCGTAATGAAAAGTGTTTAATACCTACATCACTAGAATTTAACTAGACTATATTTAAAACTGTTTTAGTGCTAATTGAATTTTAAAAACGTAAAATATAATTTTATTGTCTTCGATCCCTGCATGATTTTAGTACATATTCAATAACGCTGCAAGTAAAGATACCCAGAGATTCTTCGGTAACGCAATACGAGTAATAAATCAAATAAACACTCGTAAGTTAAACTCTCATCGGCGTAATATCGGACACTGCCGAGCATATGCTAATTCACAACAGTTGCAGGTACACCGGCCATTGATGTAAACTTCTACTATCCCACGAGCGACGCTTTCATAAGGCGAATCACGTGCTTTTATCCGTTCGTGAAGAAAGACCGCGGCGAGTGGTGAGCGGCAAGGATAGCCAAAGCGCGCGAATTCCGGCAGAAGATATAGCGAGCGGGCGAGTCGCGCATGTGCACACCTATTTGAACGACACACTACGCTGTACTTTAGGCGCGAAATCGTATTTTTTTTAAATTTCCTAGTGGAAGATAGTTGTATATTTGCTTGAGGTGATATAGCGAAAAATTAAACGATGGTAAGTGTTTTATAAGTTATTATAAAAAAAAATATTATTTTTGTATTTATGTGAATATTATTTGTAACAAAAACACTGTTGTTTCTACTAAAAGCTGCAGCAAAATGTATACAGTGCTGTTTTACAATAAAATATTTTTTGTTTCATAATTTTTAATACCAATTTATTATTTTCTATAAAAGCGTATTTTTTTGCTTTTCGGTAACTATTATTTATTTTAAAATACAAAAACATTACGAAATAAATAAAATCTGATTGTTTGTTTGTTACATTAAAATAAGCGTTTTTAAATGAGTAAACATTGTGATATATAACTGAACATTTCTCAAAATGTTTATCCGTCTGTCTGTTCATCTGTCTTTTTGTTCTGGCTAATCTCTCGAATGGCTTGTCGGATTTAAACGGGGTTTATTGGGGGATAGTTGATGTAACTATGATTAAATAATGCTTCTTATATAGAAAAAAACCTTACAGATTTTTTAAAAAGTATTACCCGAGCAACAAAGTCGCGGACAACAGCTAGTTTAAAATAAAAAATGCAACAGACTAACTAATAAATATGGTTTAAAATATGAAGGCTAAAAATATTTTTAATATAAGAACAAAACTGCGTCTAAAATAAATTTCTGGTAGTAATAATAATAATGCAAATAAGTAATCTTAACGTAGGTACATGCGTAAAATAAATAATTGTTCCTCTGTTAAATAAGCCTTATATATTCGGAATGTTAATAACAAGTACTATGAGATGTAAAGGTGCCATATAAAATTGGCTAATAAAAATAATGTACACAAAGAAAAAATATCAGACATTCAAAACACAACCAGTTTTGAGTTATTTAATAATAACATTTAAAAAAATAATAATAATTTATGTCTATAGTTCCTATATAGGTCAAATTTTCGGTCGTAAAATTTTGCAAAAGTGAGACCATTGCAGTTTTATATGACTTTCACTTGTATTTGGACAAGAATATCCTGTACAATTTAGGACGTTCGGTAATAATTTTCTGAAACCCCGTTGATGGTATACAGACTCGACAGGCCCTATGTAAAAAGGGTGTAAAAATAAAAGTTATAAAGCCACTTTTTGACCGACTCTCCAAAAGAAGGAGGTATTCAATTTTTTATATGTTGTACCTCGTTGCTCCGCTCCCAGTGCTCTGATTTTATTCAATGTTTTTTTATCTATAAATTAAAAAAGAATGACCATTTGGTGCCATTTTTTTAAATATTTTTGTTATAAGTAGTTAATTAGATAATTATTTCTTTAAATCAAGTCTACTAATTGACGGATTTTTCGCGTTAGTTATATATATTTATTCCCGACGTTTCGGATCCTTCCATGATCACGGGCATCATTTATACCACAGATGATCCAAATTTTAATAGAGAGGATGGTTGGTCTTTGCCACCTTCCTGGGATCCAATAATTTAGAAAATTAAAACCCAAAGATATAAAAACTACAATACCAGAGGACAACATAAGTACTATTTGTCGAACCAATATTTATCAGTGATCTAGTTTTCACAACCTTTGCTTAGTCTGGGTCTAGATAATATTGTGTTATTCGCCCAGAATGATATTACCCATACATTTTCACAAATTTAAAATTGCATAAATTATCATTCAATGATTTGATACGTTTATACATTCATGTTTTGCTATAAATATATGGTATTACTCCCATAACAAGCCTTTTATTTTTAAAACTTGCTGTGAAATTAACGCAGCAGTAATAATAAATATAAAGTGCTATTTTTTATAAAACTAAAATGTAATTTTTAAAATACCATCTTAAAATAAAAGCGGTCATATAATGAAACGACTTTTAATAAACTTGTTTAAAGTTTTATTAAATAAAAAGCTGTTTATAATAAAAATTATCGCCTATAGTATTTATAGATTAATTAAATAATTCAAACTTAATTAACTCAAAAACCAGTGGCGCTGTTATTTTCAAACGGAAAAAATTTAATTTTTTTTCTCTAAGTCGCTTTACGCATGGACTTATTGTCATAACAATACTGGATTAATTAATTAATTCGAAGCGAAATTAATCTGAAATTTACCATATTTAATAAAAGGACTTTTTACAGATTTTATCGCGTTTATTTTGCATTGTTTAATTTCCTTTATTTTAATATGTAAAATTATTTAAATATATGAAATAAATGGGTAATTTAAATATGTAAAATAAACGCGATAAAATCCGTAAAAAGTGCTTTTATTCAATAATGTGTGGTATTCGCGTAAACAAAAGAAATAATTATCAGAAATTTACGTCAATAAATTCTGATGTTATTTTATTTTTTTTTTTTATATATTGCATACGCAGGCAGACGAAGCGGATTGAGCCACTTGATGGAAAGTGGTCACGACGCCCATGACATTGGCCATACAGGAATCACCAACGGCTGCCAACCGTGAGACATGGACGTTAAGTCTCTGTTTACCCAGTAATTATACATGGCTAGAGTTTCAAAAACGAAACACAGTAGTGTTTCATCACTACTGCTTTCGGTAGAAATAGCACCGTGGTGGTATCACCAGACGGTCCCTTGTAAAGGACCTACCACCGGATGTTAATTAATAATGTTACGATAACCTAAAGTTGTAGTTCTAGAACCTTTGACCAATATGATAGACATATTGCGGCGCAATTAGACATTTATTTTAATAAATTCTAGATCTGATTTGGCTTTGGTACAGAAACTATATTACATTCAACGCGTGGTAACTGTTTAAATGTAGGTTCTGTACGAGCTCTGTCTATAAAATATTTAGTCTCTATGACACCATCTCATTATCACTTACATAAAACCACAGAAATTGTTTTTGTAATAAGACTTCGCCAAAAAGTAAAGGAAAATTACGTGTAATTTACTTTTGAAATACACCTAATTTCACGTAATTTTCCTTTTTATTTTTCGTTTTGGATATATATAATCTAGTCTTATAAGTACGTGTTTATATTTTTGTTGTAGTTTTATATTTTAAATTAAAAAATCATTAATCCTCATCTAAAAAAGAGTGACTTTTAAGTCACCCTTTTTTAGATTAAGCTTTTAAGCTCATTCTCTCAATTGGATTAATATGGTATATTAGGTTTGTATTGGATAAAAAAGGAAAAGCGTTAATATTTAACATCTCGCTCATCTCGCTTCACGCTGTTAGTTCTTAGTCCTTTCAGAAATAATAAGCTTGTGATGAGCTTTAATAAAAAAAAAGCTATTACATTAAGACGGACGATAACGTCCTGAAACGAAACTTAATTTTTTTGTAAGCTTCAAACCGGTAAAGCGTAATTTCAAAACTTATCCAGATTCGTACTTTGGACTTATCATTTAATACAGAATTAAAAAAAAATATTACATAAAATATATTTGTTTATAGCAAGAGTAGAGTAGCCTTTATCATTTAGGATTCAGCGGATCTAAGACAACCCCAGGGATCTTGGCTACATTGTTGAATATAGCCAGTTCTTACTTTCACCTTAAAGAGTGAATACCTTAAAGAGTGTAAGTGATTTATGTGCTAGTGTTTTTCACAGTATATATACTTAAGGTTTTTTTGACTGGAAATGACGGTTTCACCGTTTTATATTCACCATAAAATTTCTTTTGCCCTCCCTAACAACGATTTATAATTGTACCAGATTATATATAATAGTGAGTATTACAACTGGAATTGAAGCTAAAGATATTTTAAGTCACTTACTTCCTACCCTTTAACGAGTCCTTGAAAACCCATTTTATCTGCTGCTTTCGAAACCGTAGGCTCCTATCACACACTCACAGAAGCCTCGAGCTAAACAGGACACGGAATTTTAATAACCATATATATAACCATATATATATATATAATGTATTTATATCCTCCTCTTTTAATAACTACACTCTTATACTGCATTGATTATCAGTAAAAGAGAAAAAAGTAAACGTCATCTTATTGGCAGAACGTCGCTATCGCGTATCACAAAGGTAATTTTAACCACAATGACATTAAAAAATGTTTATAAGGTTTGTAAATTCAATGCTTCTTTTTAAAGAGAAAAGCTCTTTAAAGAGAAGTTAATAGATGTAAGCGGTCTGATAAACAAATATTATGATATATGTAGATATGATGACCTGCTTGGGACAGTGGTTAGTGACCCTGACTGTTGCGACAACGGGTGTGGATTCGATTACCACCACGGGAAAAATAATGTGTGATGAACATATAGTTTTCTTCTAGTCTGGGTGTATGTAAATTTGTAATATTTATTTATTTACAAAAAAACATAAGTCTATGTAAAAAATATAGACTGATTAAATTACTACATTACAATTATTACAAGTAGCTACTAGTTAGTTATATCAGTTACTAGTTTCCATACTACACGCTTTGCTTAGTTTGGGAACAGATGATGTTGTGTTGACGTAACAAATTTTAGTCGTTCTAAATCTATTTCGAAAAATCATTTTATAATCAGCTGGTAATAAATAATTAACCCTCAATAATAAATTTTAAGTAATTTTTCAGATATTGTTGAAGATTACAATTAATGAAAACAGATACTGAAACATAACAGAGCACATCACTATGATACAAAAATGAAATTTTAGTTTTGGACAGTTTAATGACAGCCATACCAATTTTCAGTAAATGGAATTTCGCCGCCTGAACAAGTTGAAATTTTAGTTTCATGCAACGAAGGGAATTGAAATTACGCATAATAGATCAATTACCAACCCTATACCGTATTCTGTATACATATTTACAAGCCGGAATTGTAGTAGTTAT